>JAUKUA010000002.1:0-2400000 GCA_030549175.1 Lasiosphaeris hirsuta
GACCAGGTCATAGACAGAACCGCTATGCAACCTTTAAAATCTGAAGAGAAGACAACATACATCATAAAGCAGCTTAAGGTCCGACCTATCTCATAGGAGCAACTGGTGGCGGAAGTCAAAGGCATTTACACCGGCCTGGTCATGGCTGAAAATAAGCACATCGAAGTCGACGGCGCCTAAAACGATTCACGAGACAATCCTGATAATACCAAGCTCAACAATGAGTAGCGGCAGGCCCTCATTGCTCTATATCGGACGCTTATATACGAGCATCATGACTTTTTCGCTTTATAACATCCATCAGTAAGCCCAGCGTTAAGGAGATTAGTGTCTAAGTAGTTATGCCATTCCAGCGAGAATGTGGAGATGTAATATTCATAACTTTCTTGAGCTGTTAAGCCATTGCCTTCCCGCTAGCCTTGAACATATGTATACGTTCATTTACCCGGCCTACTCGACGATGACTGTACTGTATGAAACAGCAACAGCTTTCTAGGACACGTGGATAGAGTGCCTCGGGGACCTATCCCGTTATCGTATGGCCATCGAATACGACAATATCGGCGATCGTGAGATATGGACTGGAGTATCTCGCGGCTGGTATAACAAGGCTTCTTTCAAGGCTCCGACAACCGGAATACAGGTTGGTGGCTGGCTTCCATAACTGGAGGCTTACGGCAGGGATTTTGGTTTAGCATGACAAGAGAGGGCCTGTGGAGGCGTAGGAGTGCTCCAGTCCCACGGGAAAGAAATATGCCCAGCTGATCCCCGCCGATATTTGGCACCAGATGGGGACGATGATGACTGGCTCGTAGATGAAGTGGCTCCTTCTGCCGGCGTGATGGGACTTGCCGGGGTGGGGGGGGGGTAGTTGGAAGCCATGTTATGGGACCGGATTTGCTCTCGCCTTCAGATGCCGGAGGGAGAGTTAGAATCTGTGAGTCGCAGTCCTCCACTTGAATAATGACCTGTGACGTTGTCGATGACTAGGATGCTCATGCGAACAAATTGGTTGACGGCTTCAAGTATTCTCTCGCTGCTCTCGTCGGTGTCCAGCAGATGGAAGTGAGACACATCTCGAAAGCAGCCGGGCGAAGGCGCCATCAAGCCCGACGTCCGAAGTGATGCATCGATGTCGGAGTGATGGAATGTCCAGGAAAAGACAGGGCCTAGAGCCGTGGTGGTTTTAGGCCAAAGTCCCGATGTAGAAGTTACGTTCAGGTGCATATATTTTCCCTTGCGCAGCACGCTGCAGAAATGCATAGGATTAGAGCACATACGACGCATTCATGTTCACACAGGTTATATCTACCACGCACTTTATCACTTTCGCACCGGTCCCTTTCGCAACTGCTAGCCTTTTCACAACATCTAGAAATAGAGCAGGCATTTTTCAGCCGCAGATTTAATTATATATCAAGGGGATAACTGCCTGCTGTCTTCTCTTTTTACATCTTCCTGATTTCCCCCGTTTTCATGTGCTCGATTTCCACCCTCCCTTCTCACAATGTGGAAACCTCTCCACTCAACGCAGTTCCATCGAGCCGTGGTTATTTAGAACTATTAAGCCTGCCTTGCTTGTGTAGTTATTGTGGGTGGCGCGAAGGGGGTGGGGGGACGAGTTTGAAGGCACCGGAAGGGCTCACTGTTGGTGATTGGGGAGATTGGAACACATTCCAACGACCAACCAAAGTTCTCTCTGTCTCCCAGATCGAGGAACACGATATCCGTGCCTATCAAGCCCCCTCGTTTATTCGACAAATGAAATGAACTGAAAACACACGGGGGGAGACGCTGCTGCCTGAGACACAATTGGTCATAATGTGAAAATTTTTGTTGGTGCCAAACACATGGAAACTCCAAAGTCTCAGCGCATCCCGATCCAAGTCCATTGAAGGGATTTCCCACTTTTGTTCCGCTGCGGGCACCAAGTCGTATGAATGAGGTACCTACTTACCTGCCTAATGACTAGTCCATTGCTGAATGTCTGTAGCACACAACAGTCAACTTGAAGTCGATGCTAATCTCGCGGCCGTCAGTTGACCCGTCCTCAGCATTCTCGCCTTTGTCATGCTCTGTCAAAACTGTGAAGGCGGTATTAAAACCGCAACCACGCGCCTTTGCGCCCATGAGTAGGAATTTTTCGATGTGGTAGTTCATGCTTCCCACCACACCTTCCTCGAATCAGTCGTCCGGGGTTGCTCGATCTGCCGCCACATGTAGAAATCGTTAGTTCAGAAACTTGAAGGGGAAGTTGATGGTGACAAGTTCGATCCTCCCAACTATGGCGACCAAATTCAGCAACAGATTGAACAGATCGAAGACTTTCTCCGGTCAGCCGCCTGCCCGCCCCACGGAAAGGACTTGGAGAGTGCCATCTCCACGTTGAAGACCTGGGAGAGAAGTGGCAATCTAATAACCTGCCGCCCTTCATGGACGCCTGATGAGTCGTACCACGTTCAGACCGCCTTTGAAGAGTCACGGAATAGGTTTTCTAGGGCACCGGTGGTGGGATTCTTCGACTTCTGGCCCGTTGCCCAACTTGAGTACTCTTCAGATTCGGTCCTCAGCATGACATCAGACCGCGCAAGTACCAACACATCAGCTCGACCAGAGATATGGCGACACTGGGCTCGTGTGTGCTCAGAAACTCACCAACAATGCAACCGCCTTCGGAAGAACGGCGACTTCTCTCCAAAAAGACTTATCGAGATCATCCCAGACGAGAAGGACATCGCCTTTGCCTTTAGATGGAGATTGACACTGTCTACCCCGGGATCATATCTGACCCTCAGCCATTGCTGGGGCTCTACGCTGCATGTATGCCTCACAACAGCAACGCTCGTCACCTTCCGCGACTCCGAAAACCCAATTTCAGAGCTCCCTAGGACGTACCGAGATGCCATGAACATTGCGCTATCCCTGGGATTCAGATATCTCTGGATCGACTCCCTTTGCATCGTTCAAGACGATAAAAATGATTGGAAAGAGTAGTCTTCAGTGATGGGGCTGATCTACAAGCATGCGAGCTGCAACATTGCCGCGACATGGGCGAAGGATGGAAGCCAAGGTTGTTTCAACACGAGGGACCCAGCCATTCTAACCCCGACGATCATTACGTTGAAAGCAAAGAACCTGGAGCCAGAGACGACCGGGGAATTTCTCATGATGCGTTCAGAGACGTATTGGAGAAGTGTTGGCCACGCCCCTCTCAACAAACGGGGATGGGTTCTCCAAGAAAGATACCTGACGCCAAGGCAAATCAACTTTGCAGAGGATGAAGTTTCTTGGGAGTGTCCCCAACTCGTTGCTTCCGAGGGGTTTCCCGACGGCCTGCCCGGGTCTGCGACGACCACCGACCATGTGAGACTTCAGAATTCAAAGCCACGACAGGATTACCATGACCAGCACGACCTTCGGCGGGCCTGGTCTGACCTTGTTCGGAACTACAGCTCCTGCAAACTCAAGTTTTATACCGACAAAATGATAGCCATCGCTGGACTCGCTCGCTCGTTCCGGGAACGCTTCGACGATGTCTATCTAGCGGGAATGTGGAAGAAGAACCTCCACAAACAGTTGTGCTGGTTTGCGGATGATCCCCAGTCAACTGCTGGCCATTGTCGGGCGAGGTCGTATCTTGCGCCCACATGGTCTTAGGCCAGTTGCGAGTCTGCCGTGCAGAGTGACGATGATTTCTCAAGAGAGGAACGTGGCTCGGCGTATTTCACAGAGGTAATGGACGCTTCTGTGGAGTCTCAGCACCCGTCGGGATTGCACAGCTTTGTGTCGGGTAATTTGAAAGTCCGAGCAATCGCTATGTGGGCTCGCATCCGCGAAGGCCTGGATGCGGAGGACAGTTGTCCGTTTATGATTACAGCATCAAATACGGTCAGGAATGATGCATTTACTGAACTTGTCGGCACGGATCTAGAGGTGTATTGGGACGAGGAGTGTGGAGAGGAGGAGCCAGAGCTGCGGAAGAAGTTGCAAGACATCCGTCAATCAGACCTCCTGCTTATTTATTTCAGTGGCATAGACTGTAGCCCGTCGGACGATGAGGATGATCGGGTTGTGAAGGTTAAAGGCCTCATTTTGGTTCCAGGCGTCAATGGAGAGTTCACTAGGGCCGGCATGTTTTTCCAGTATCACCCGGAAACCAAAACCGTTCTTAGGATAATCGGTGGTCGGCTTGGCCTAGGGCCCGATGTCACTAGTCTTCTTGACAAGATTGACTTGGGTGACCCTCGACTCGCGGACTTGGTGGAAACGGTGAGCATTATATAAGTAAGATTAGACAAGAGATAGACGCCGGTGGTCTAGCTACGAGGCCTGGAGTGTGGAGAGAGCCTTCTAGGCTGGTTTATCATGCCAACTAAGTGGTTCATTCGTGCGGCAAGATAGGTGGGCGAGCGGCCTTGGTATTCTTTGCGGTCGTCCAGTGTCCAACTGTAGTAGCGCCTTGATTTTAGTCGCGTGGCTTCGTCACTCGAGTTGCCCACCTCGCCGGGGCGTGTCTCACGCATTGCTGCTGCAGTAATCAAGAGCTCCAACACTTGGACTGTGCCGGTCATGGAGCATAGGTGGATTGGCATCTGGTTTCTTGTGTCGCGTGCAATCGGAGAGGCACCGGCGTTGAGGAGACTCTTGGTTACTTGATAATCTCCACGAGCTGCTGCCCAGTGAAGCGGTGTTCGACCTGAAGAATCACCTCTGTTTATCTCATCCGGCAAGGATATAGAGTTGCGCTTCAAGGCTTATTGGAATAATGTGGAACAGACTTTGATGTAAGGTGGACAATATCGAGACGTCCCACTAGGGATGCCGGAGAGAGCAAGCGAGAGATCGCCAAGGGAAAGGCTGAGCCATCTTGGAGTTCTGTAGGTTGAGCCTCCATGACAACTACAACAGCATCTCGCACCACAACGACGGGGCCTGTAAACTGATGTTGAACTTTCCACATATTCCTCTGGTGTGAGGTTGGTCAATATCTTGTTTGTCGACTCTCGTAAGGTCCAAGTTGTTTGGAGCCTGCTGTCTGCAGCGCCTTTAGCTGAGGATTGCGGCAATTGCTGGGAGAGCACGGCCAAATTGGCCAACCGGTCGCCATGGGCCTTTAGCGTTGCATTGATGCTATCAAACCTTTGCTCGATGCATATCTCCAGTCCCTCGAGTGACCCCTGGATTGACTGATTTCGCACCACAACATCCCGTAAGGCAATTTGGATACGACGCCCCTGTAGACTTTGTTCTCTCATTCGTTAGTGGAAGTCTAAAAATATACGCATATTTTTTACCCTCGATAGCTAGGTAGGAACCACTGCGCAACAGAAGAAATCTTGATTTAATTTTTAAAAATCTTTTTGGAGAGAGTAGATTATATTAAAATATAATCCCCCAGGTTATACTTGCACTGTGAGAGAAGACATTACGGCGGTAATCTTCAAATTGTCCTCGCGCAATTCCTCGAGCAACTTTCTAATAGTGCTTTCGTGTCGAATCCAGGCTTTGGTGAACTTCCACGGAATATCTGTCAGTGACAGTCGAGGTTCACCATCTGTTGGCCTTGGCAAATTATAGCTGGAAATCTTTTCGACAAGGTCTCCAACAGTTTGGATTCGCTTTCTAGTTTTATCCAGAACTAGCCGAAGGCGTTGTACATGGTTGGTGTTTTCGTTATTTTCTGTCATGTGCCCTGCCGAGTCTTGCAGCAGAGCTAACAAAGCTCCAAGATCAGACACCTATTTGTTGTAGCCGATAAGTTCAGAGACAACATTCTATGACGGCTAGTAGCATGAGCGCGGATATTACCTCATTATAAATCTGAACAAACTGCTCGGGTACTTTGCGCAGCCGCACCACTTTCAAGATGCCTTTTATGGCCGCTTGACTGGCTGTGGCTACAGCAATGATACTTGCAGTTAGGGATAGCGGGTCCATAGCTGATAAAGAGGTAGCCCGTAGGGGACTTGTCGTGTTGAGAGGTTTGCAAGAAAACTCGGCAATAATCCTTCTTAGACACGTGGCGGCACCACGTTTTCAAGACGTTTGAGAACCCAGGAAGGCCATGTTAAATACAGAGAGAGAATGGCAGTTGTGCGAGTGCTACAGGACGCGGGGTTCTCGGTCGCAAGCGTACGCCCCAGAGTCGTGCAAGACATATTTGTTTGCAACCGTAATCGGCGACGGCAACGAGCTATTTGTTGACTGAGCTCCTTCTCTGGCAGTTTTTCAGTCTCTCGTGTCCTTTCACCACCCCACCAAATCCTTCCACAACACAACAAGCAAAATCCAGCCATCGATAGTAACACCGTCAACGCAGTCAAACCGCATCTTCTGCACGTAGTAAGCTTCATTCAATCGTGCGCGCTCAATAGAACTAACTAGCCCATAGCGATAGCTCCACGCGCAGGGCGACCACTTGAGCGACGATAACGATTTCCTGCTTTTTTTCTTCGACCATGACCCTCCTAGTGATGCCCAAGATTCGATTCTAGCCAAGACCCCGCGCCTTTCTCGAACAAACACGTTACGCCGCGGATACATCGAAGGTGGGTTAATAAATCCGCTGCGGTCAGGCTGCGGTCGGCCTTGGCACAGCGTACAAAATCCACAAGCCAGTCAGGGTGCCAGGCAGACCGCGAGGCTCAACTACCGTGGATCTAGACCCTACGGCTCCGCGGCTGAGCCAATCCCTGAACCCAATAGGCACAGGGAGTGAAGGGAACGTAGGGAACACAAGGAGTGCAAGGTAGTCAATTGACTATGCATAACGTAGGCCCAAGGTCAGTCCGGAGCCTGCAACGCGGTCAACAACAATACGAGCAGTTAGCCTAACGCCTTGGATTCAGCGGCCTAGCTAGGGCATCGCTGTTCGCGGCCGCAGTGCTGTGAGTAAGCCCAGGGCGGTGGTGCAGAGGGTTGGCAGGGTCGGTAGGGATGCTAGGGGTGGATAGTTATGGTGTTAGCGGGTCTTTTATTGCGCTTTTGAACCATTTATTAAGCGATTTAGATGGCTGCAATAGTGTTGAATTAACTATTGTTCAATTGGCTGTAATTGACTACGATGGACTTGTGCTTGTGAGCGTGACCCCCCTCCCCTTTACCGCCTTCTTTTACTATTCTAACGGCTATTGACGCTCTCGCGGAAAAGATGCGCGGAATGCGCGCAGCACATCCGCTCTCGGGAGTGATTGTGTAACTTAACAATTACCCCGCCCAGATAGGACTGCTCTGTCATCTCTCCAGCGTTCGCCTTTGCAATTCCTTTACCTACCACTCCTCCAAGCAAAGCTTCACAGGCCAATCCTCTAGCGGTAACCGACTCTTCTTTTATGGACTACGACAGCTCCTCGCAGAGATGCCAACATACACAAATCTGGATCTGGTCAAACAGTGCGACAAGTAAGAATTCCTTTCCCACCACAGTCGTAGCAGCATCGTAATTTGTTCTTAGATTTCCATACCCGCACACCGAACCGGAGGTCTACGCTCGAGAGGTCTCGACATACTTCAAGTTCCACGTTGAAGGCTGCGACTCGGTGCTTGGATTCATGCTTCCGTCCGTCGTCCAGGGATTCCAATGGCCAGATTTCTGGAGCGTCGACTACGAACAAAAGACTGTGCTGCTTCGCGGAGCAAACTTTGAGGAACGGAACGAGAACATGGTCAAGACTCTGGCAGCTGAGCGCTAACGGTCCAGCTTTGGGGTTCTGAAGGGTTGGCGAGACGAGCTCTACCCGGTGTACGGCGGCGGCATCGCCAGTGGCGACACACCCTTTGAAAGCATCCTGCGTGAGGCTACCGAGGAAGCGTCATTTTCCAAAGACTACGTTTCTAAGAATGCCAAATGTTGTGGTGTGGTTAGCTATTTCGATGTCCGCGACGAGCGCGCGGCCCCCGGTGCCGAGATTGGATTGCTGCAGCCCGAGTGCATCTATGTCTACGACCTCGAGGTTCCCGAGGACTTTGTTCCTAGACCAGAGGACATGGAAGCTGAGGATTTCCGTCTCTGGGGCATCCCGGAGCTGCAGATGGCACTGCGGAATGGGGAGTTCAAAACAAACTGTGCTCTCGTCCTGCTCGATTTCTTTATCCGCTATAGTATTGTCATCTAGAGGAAGAGGAGGACTACATTGAGATCGCCGTAAGGATTTATCGGGGATTGGAGTTTCCTTGCGCCTGAGCTGCTTAGGCTCTGATGCACAACCCGGCCAGCTAGCACAAGAATGGACTCCCATAATGGTTTCGTGCCGGAAAATGGCGGAGCATACTCATACGCGAGGATACGGACCCCACTACCGGAGCAGGGTATGGTGGTGAGCCATTCTTCGTCGGCAAACGGCCAGTTTTCTGGTGCCGTGGTTCCAGTACCCGGAACAAGGACGAGGCTAAATTGGAGGTAGGAGAAGGAACTTGAAGCGCCGAACTACACCTAATGATAGTTTGACTCAGTCACTGCCAAGATGACCGTTTAATACTTTGGGGTACGTTTAAACGCCTAGATTATAAAACAAGGGAATATGGAAGGAAAGCTTACATATGGACTTCAGGTGCTCCATTTTCCATCAAGACCACTGGCACATGAGTTACCTACCTATCGGGGTCATATGACCGATAGGGTTCCGAAATGTGGTCATACCGCTCGTAGTCCAGTCGTGACTTGACCGGGTCGGTGTCATCCGCATTGAAAGGAGTCTTGCAGCTTCGGAGACTGTTCTCCCACAGCCACATCTGCTTGAGCTGGACTGTTTTCCTTGTCTACTTTGCCAAGAAAATATTGCTGTCCGCGTCTAGATGCTCTGGGTCGCCGATGTGGGACAATTTGTCGCAGTGATGAAGGCCGAAAAAGCTGTCCGGAACGGAAACTATCTCCTGCACCTTGGCGACTGTGGGAGAAGAGCCACACTTATCGTTTTCGACTTCTCAAAACTGTCCATTGGTGGTAAATGTAAACGTCCTGCTGGGGGAGAGGACGTTGTCTGGAACTACATTCCGCTCTTAGAGTTCAATTTCATCCATCTTATCGAACCGCTCTGGCGACGATGGGCACTTGTGTTGGGGAGAAACCGGGAGATGAGCTGAAAGCTCATCAGTGATCTTGGTCTTTTGTGCCCCCGTCTGCATATCCGGCGGAGTCCTCATGCTGTGCTTCGGGGCGGCTTTGCCAAGGAGTGATCTGACCAATAGGTCCAGCGTTCTAAACGCCCCTGATATCAATGCAAAACATTGCTTCCTCTCAACTCGATTGGCAAAAGGCTGGCCCAATAGAGACCCAGTGGCGGTGGCAGGGCCCAACGCAGCCCGACACAGCTAGCACTGCTGCCTTCGTCGGCTGCTGCTTTGGCCCGAACCTTTGGCCATCTCTATCAAAGTGTCCAGCCTTTGAACTACTTTTGTTGAAGAGTTTGGAAAAGCTACTAGCGAAGCGCGTTAATGAAGCAATGTCGAATACCACCCCCCATGGCTATGCATACTCGAGCGGACCGTCTAGATCAGAGGACCAAGCTTTGCCGGACTCAGAGAATCTCCAAGGCTCTGTCATCAAACACTGCGAGATTTCATCCCACATTCAGGTATCCCAGGCTGTGGGGGAACAATCCACCGGCAACAATGGAGCGATGAGTATGGTGCACCAGGGATGGAATGTCATCAACACGAACCCTCTTCCCTACTTCCACCACGGCACCTCAAACTTCGACTTCATCAACTTGGCCCCTTCTGCATGGCCCGGGGTCCAGCCTCACTTCTTCCCAGCCCCTCAACCGCCGCTGTTTCCCCATGGCGCCCTGAGACAAGATTTCCTCGCGTCATCCTGGGCCACCCAGCAGTTCTCGGGCAGTTCAAGTCACGACCCCTTTGCCTTCTCAAATTTGAACCTCGGGAACCAGCCTCCGAGTGGCGGGTCATTGGGACTTCAGGCTGAGCTCATACCTCTGATGCCCCCATGGCCAGAAACGCTAGCGCTTCCAGCACCCGACCAAAAGGCCACCGCATTCACTGGCCAGCTGAGTGGCCAAATGGCTGATGAAAACCGGGAGCCTGAGATGGATGATTCTGCGCGCGCTATTCAAGTTGTTGAGGCTGTCTCCATCAACCAGGACCAGCTTCATGAACCCAAGTCCGACATTGCTTGCTACGGCATGGTTAGTTGGCAGACATGATAAATCCCGCATTTTCTTGGTTTGGTTCCCTCTCAGCTGACGTTCTGCAGATTGTCGGTATTCCGGGTACGGTTAAACGTGCAGACCTAGACGAAACATCAAGATGTCCTGTCAAATTCAACAACCCAGAATCCTTCATTGGAACCGAGGATCAAAACATACGAGGAGAAGTTGGTCTAGAATCACGTTATCTGACGAACGCCCTCCTTCTTGAGCCGGAATTCCAGTTGCAAGTGATCTGCACTGTATCAGTCGAACCTCCAAAGGTATTGAACGGTGGCAAGCGCCTTCGTGTGGCCGGTGCAGTACCCAAGTGTACTCTGGATATTATCCTATATGGACCCCTCGAGCTTTCCGAGAGCATTTATAACTTCATGCAGGAGTGCAACGAGGAGCTGCAGGAAGAACAGAGATTGTATCTCCAGGACCCCATTGGGTGTGATCGGGATGTCCCCTATTGCAATCCACAAAGGCTTCCCCCGCTGGATTCAACATCTGTCACACTCACGTCAAAACTGGAACTGCGGGTTCATAACCCTTTGGACCTTGAAGAAATTGAGCCGCGACCAGAATTGCTCGACCTTTTGGACTCACAGGAGGACTTGCCAGAGGCATCACAGCCATACGGCATCGCCACGTCGTTGGAGAGGTAGGAATATATCTCGGAAATCGCTTCATCGCTAACGAAATCAGACATCAAAAGCAGGCATTGACATTCATGCGGCAGAGGGAGCAGGGCTGGGCGTTTGACGGGGCGAGGCCAGACATATGGGAGGCCGTGGAGAATGGAGGTGGACACATGTACTCCACACCACCTTTGAGCTGCGATTTGGACACTAACAGACTACGAAGCTTTGTCAATCACATATCGGATGCCCGCCAAGTCGATGAGCCACCTCCTTTTTACGGAGGAATTATTGCGGATCCAATGGGTCTCGGAAAAACACTCACCATGATCGCCTTGATCGCGTCGGATGCCCATAGCCATGGGCTTGATGATCCATCAGCGTCTCTCGACGTCCATGAGGAATCCTGTGGTCTGACATTGGTTATTGTCCCACCGGCGCGTAAGTGCCACCTAGTGTGGACTCGGAGGAGCAAATGAGGGAGGCGGTGTAAAGCTAACATCCAAGCAGTGCTAGGTACCTGGGAACATGAACTCAGAAAGTGCGCTATTTTGCCTATTTTCCCGTTATTTCCCGTTTTCTTTTGGACCCAATCTGGTTAACATATTCTTAGCCATGCCTATCCAGGGGCTCTCCCATGGCAGTTGCATCACGGAAAGTCGCGCCTAAAAGACCCATCTGAGCTCAAGGAGACATTGTTAGTATTGACAACGTATCATACGGTTTCCACCGAAGGTCGGACAGCCGCCAGCCGCGAGTCTTCGATGCTATTTAGGGCTCGGTGGAGACGGGTGGTTTTAGACGAAGGTACGAATCACCAACGCCACCTTGGACGACAGTCCTTACTGACCTCGGGCTTTATAGCGCACCTCATCCGAAATAGTGACTCACTGATGGCACGCGCCGTGTGCTCATTGAACTCTGTCTCACGCTGGGCAGTTACTGGCACTCCCATCCAGAACCACATTAACGACCTGGCAGCGCTGCTCAAATTCCTTGGTGTCTACCCATACAGTGAAAAAAGAGTTTTCGATACCGACATATCACAGGTCTGGAAATCCGGAGATGCCGACGAAGCGGTTAAAAGACTAAAACGTCTGGCTGGCTGCTTGCTGCTACGAAGGCCCAAGGCGATTATTCAACTTCCTCAAAGGCACGATCAGGCATGTTATGTTGAATTCAACTCACAGGAGCGTGAACTCTACGATCAGGTCAGAACGCAGGTGATCGCGCGAATCGATGAATCCCTCAACCACGGGACACAGGCTGCCTTGTCATTTGTCAGCATTCTCCAGCAGATTGAGGCTATGCGCATGATCTGCAACCTCGGACTGCTATATCCCAGCAGACACGATATATCAAACCAGTTCACCAAAACACCGGAGGCGGCTGACTGGCACAAAATCGCTCAAAGTGCCTTCATTTCTCGGTCAGCTATAGGCCCAGTCCAGTGCCGGTCTTGCCCATTCCTTCTTGACACAGCCTGCAACCCACTCGGGGACACGGACTCTGTTGAGTCTCTTTTCGCTCGGTGCTTGCTATTTACTTGTTCAACTTGTGTCAAGAAGATGTCAAAGAAACCGAATGCTCCGAGTTGTGAGCATATCCCGCCGTGTCCCATTGCCATCGTCTCAACAAGTCCTTCCCAGTTGGAGGAACCTCACCTTCCGATGACCTTGGGCAACCTTAGGGACTCGGCATACCGCCCGGCGAAGGTGACAGCACTTATCAAGGATCTGCAAAGCTTGCCTAGTAATGTGAAGTGGTAAGTGAATGTCGCGGCCGATACTTGACTAAATGCTGATATAGTTCAGTGTCGTATTTTCTAATTGGAGGATGACACTCGATGTGGTTGAGGCTGGCCTTAGGGGGGCCAGTATCTCGGCCATCCGCTTCGACGGCAAGGTTCCACAGAGGGAAAGACAAGGAGTCATTGATCAGTTCCGTAACGACCCGTCCATTCGGGTGATGTTATTGACTCTCTCTTGCGGAGCTGTTGGGTAGGGTCAAGTGTTCTCCAGTTGTTCGGGATACAGGTACTAATCTGGCAAACAAAACAGATTGACTCTAACTGTTGCTTCTCGGGCATACCTTATGGAGCCCCATTGGTAAGGGACTCCAAGTCATACATCCGGTAACATTGAGGAGTCGAGCTTAAATTTTCTCAGGAATCCGACAATTGAAGACCAGGCTTTTGCTAGAATACATAGAATCGGCCAAAAGCAAGAGGTCACGACGTTGCGTTTCTATGTTAGGGACTCCTTCGAAGAGGTGAATGCCCGGACTAAAGCTCCTGGTCATCTTTTCTAACTTTGCTAACCGCCCGAATGGAACAGAGAGTTGTTCAGAATCAGCAGTCCAAACGAGACCTTGCGAGTATTCTCCTCACCCCGAACGGGGTTGCGAATATCGATGGAGGACATCTCAAGGTGCGTCTTGCAGTGAGACTTCTATGGGCGAGTGAGATGTTGCTGACATTCAGTAGCGGCTTCGGGACCTTATTTAGACTTCCCCTGTCTAGTTACCTAGGTAGGTAAGTTAGCAAGTCACACAACTGGTACATAGTACTCAACCAGGTACATGTGTTTTATGCCCTAGGTTGTGGAAGTTAATTTCAGGCCGAGCTCGCTATGAATTTAAGGATTGAGGATTCATATCTGCTGATAGGCTCTGTACTTATTTTGCTTGGGGACAAGAATTCACCGCACCACTCGTCGCGCAAGATGGAGAACTAGGGTTGGAATTTTATCACTAGAGACGGTGTCACAAAGAGAGCTTGGAGTGTCTGAGGTAGACTTAGGGGCGGACGTGAAGGCAGATTCCACTCAATGGTTGATCGCGATTCGATAGAAGATAGGTGGATGAGCGCCAGTGAGGAGCGACGCATCTTTCCCAACAACTTTCCGGCTCTCCCAATTCTAACTGGCTTGCTGTTGCTGCAGGCTTGACGAATCAACTCCTGGACTGGTGTTTGCGTGTGACTCTTCGTACATATGTTGGCTTCGCCCCAACTGCTCCCCCGCCAGCATTGCGGTCGTGTCAGGCTCATTTCACCCCGACATCTGTCGCATTCACCCATGTCGTCCCATCTGGTCCGCTGTCCCCTCCCACAACGAACTTACTCTCCCACAACGAACTTACTCTCCCACCAAGCGATCCTCCCACAACAAACGACCTCCCACAACAAACGACTTCCCACAACAAACTGGCAGCGCCAACGCAAAATGTCGCTCTCGGTGCGGGCTTCGCTCGTAGCGCAGCGAACCATTCGGGATGCCTTTCTTGATCTCGAGCGCACCGTCTCCGAGAGGGACCGGGCGGGATTTGCCAGCACCACACTGGACAACGTCATCAAGGCCGCTCACGATGTCGAAGACCAACTCGCCGCGCGCCAGTTGCTGCGGAATATGCGGCGCCTGACGCCGCTGTTCACTGGGCTACTACACTATTCCAAGACGATTGAGGTCCTTTGCAATGGCACACCGTTTATGCCTTGGATATGGGCGCCCATTAAGTTGATACTGAAGGTAAGTGTCATAGGGCGATATTACTTTCTTGTAGTGCAATTCAAACTAACCGAATCTTTTCCCCAGGTCGCGTCCGATTATATTGACGCATTCGAAAAGCTCATCACTGCCTACGCCCGTATCGCGGAACCGCTCGCGAGATTCAAGATCTTCAACCAGACATACTCGAAAAATGTTGAGATTCAGCAAACGCTGGCCATTTTCTATTCCGACATCCTAAAATTTCACAAGGAAGCCTACAAGTTTGTCAGGCGAAGTGGTAAGCCCCACGATGGATCCGTTATCCAGGTCGCAAACAGAAACCAACTAACCGCGCTTTTAGGTTGGAAGGTACTCTTCATGACTTCATGGGGCCATTTTCAACGCCGCTTCGATACCGTCATCGAAGACCTCAAAGCCCACGAGGACCTCGTCGATAAGACCGCCAATGCGGTTGGTATCTGCGAGTCGCGGAAGATGAGGGAGGAACTAGCAGCTCTGAGACAAGAGACGCTGGACAGGGTCGCCAAAGACGATGAGGAGCGCACGGCGGCCCAGTATGTTGCCATCGTCGGCTGGCTGAGGATGGACGACAGCGAGCAAGCGAAGGTGTTTGAATGCATCATGACAGAGCCGCAGAAGTACCCTGGGACTTCTGACTGGATACTGCAACAAGACAGGATAGCGGCTTGGATGAGATGCAGTCAAGAGTCGGCTTTCCTAGTCCTCCACGGCAACCCCGGGACTGGGAAAAGTGTGTTGGCGACCCAAATTGCCACATTTTTGCGATCAGCAAGGAAGTCACTTGTGGTTTCTCACATCTGCACATACTCCCAGGCTACGACAACGGAATATGACCAGATTGTGCGGTCGATTCTCCTCCAGCTTGTCCGGTCGGATACCGACTTGGTTGCCTACGTCTACGAAGAGTTCATCCTCAAGAAGAAGGGCGTCACTGCACAGGCTATCGAGCGTCTCATATTGGAGACGATTGGCGCCATCTCCAACAACCCGGCACAGACCAAGTATGTGCACGTTGTTTTAGACGGACTCGATGAGTGTGACAAGGAGAAGCAGTTTAAGATCATCAACCTTCTTGAACGCATGGTATCGACTGCGTCCTCATCAACCTCAGCAGTTTGCAAAGTGCTTGTGACAACTTGCATGCCGGCATCAGTGGCCAAGAAATTGAAGCAGAAGCACATGGTGTCCCTTTCGGGGGAAAAGGAAGCCTTGAGAAAGGCTATTGCGCTTTACTCTGCCCAGAGACTGGCTCAAGGTCGGTCCAAGTGGAATCAGTTGAGAATAACCGACGTCGAACTCAAGGATCTCGAAGCCCGCCTCACGAGGAAAGCCGACGGTTCGTGATATGAGCTGGTCCCTCGCTTGTTACTAGGGTACTACTGACACTGGATACCTTACGCAGGAATGTTCCTTTGGGCAAGACTTGTTCTGGAATACCTGTCAACCAACATGTTTCTCGCGAAATGCGAAGTGATGGGGGCCGTGGAAGAGCTCCCTCGAGAGCTTAGTGAATTGTTTGTTCACTCCCTTACAGCTCACCTGTCGAACCTAAGCTAATACTTTGTGCAGCTATAGCCAAATTCTCACCCAGCTCATTTCTCATTTTAACGACCGTTCTGTTGCGCGACTACAGTCGATACTGGGCTGGATTGCGTTTGCCAAGAGGCCGCTCCGAAGAGCAGAGATGCGCTCGGCCCTCTCTTTTTTGCCCGAAAATGAAGATATCCAGGTCCAAGAGCTAGCTCCATACTACATATTTGATATGTGTGCACCGCTCGTTGAGGAGCGGAGCGATTCAACTTTCGCTTTCGTTCACATCTCCGTTAAAGAGTAAGATCTCCATCCTTCTCTAAATAAAATCAGACACTGACTGTGCGGGAAGATTTTTACAAACGACGAGCAACGTCGGCCTAGATGAGCACAGCATGGCTCACGAACAGGGCCAAGCCATTGCTTCGTGTCTGCTGTCGGGGCTTGAGGTTTTCAGCCCAACTTACCACCCAACTGACCCAAAAAAAGACCGCTCGCTTCGTGTCATCAGGGGCTTACACGGCCTACATGTCTACGCCACGGAGTTTTGGGTAGAATATCTTCTCCTCGTTGCTGCGTCCGACAAGGGACTCGACACGACATCCAGATTCTTTAAAAGGTCGATACAGCTCTCTAAAAGTCTAAACTCGCTCCAACGAGCAGGGGATCTGTCATCGATTTTGCAATCACTGGACAGCCGGTTGGCTCACTTGGAAAGCCACAGGGAGCTCTTCTGCGCAGCGCGCAACATCCTCGCAGAACGGGTCACGAGAGCAGACCGAGATGCGTCAGCCCCACCGACTGAACGGCCAGATACACAGCTCTGTGAGATCACAGATCTTTCATCACTGTTGTCCAACTATCAATACACTGTCCAGGAGCTCCTACGGCCCTGGAAATTCCCAGGCATCACCGTTCAAGAGTTCGAAAAGTTCAAGCGAGACTTCTGCTCATCGGCCTTCACTTGCCAGTTCTTCGGCTGTCCTCTGGGTGGGAGTGGGTTTCAAACCAAGGCCCTTAGGGACAAACATGAGCTATCCCATGCTCCACGTGTTCCTTGTGACGTGCTGGACTGCAAATACCCACCCTTCCCATCAACACAGGCGCTAAAGAATCACAAGGCCAAGCATCACAACCAGGGCATGCCGAACATCAAGATCAGAGTTCCTCAAGACTTTCGAATGAGGAAGCCCGTATCAGGGGCTATGAACCGTCCCGGAAGTGACTTACGCTCCAGCAATCTGGGTATTGACCAAAGTCGCCTCGACTTAGCTTCAGAACAAAGCATTACTATTCCGGATCCTCTAGATATTAGTGATCTGAATCTCCAGCTAGGTTCAAGTCAGGCACCAGCGAGATTGCCACGTATTATGTTCGGCTGGGAGGCACAATCTTCTCTTTCAGCGAGGAATAATACCGGTGCAGAAGGCCCAGCCAACATCGCGCTCATTGGAGACCCGCCGGACCTCCCTAAGACTCCTCACGGAGAGCTTGCAGCAAATGGTACTAATATACCACCGGCAGAAGAACATGATGTCAATCATGATTTGGGCGCCAAACTTGTTGGATTTATCGAAAGCTACAAACGGCACGTTCCCTCCCCTTTCGCGCTTCGACTGATCTCACTAACAACCAACCTCATCAGCTCCATCGCCTGGTCAAAGTCAGGAAGGAACAATTGCCTCCATCTCGCCCGATTGCTGTTCCGTCCAGATTAGCTTTCTTCAAGCTGATCCTGCAGATGGGTGCTGGGGTCTCAGTAAACCCACCACCCTTGATCACATCACAGCCACCCCATCCAACCCTATCATCCATCTTGCCTGGTCCGATTCTAGCACCCCTGAGGTTGCGGTGATTGATTCTTCTGGGCGAATTGCCATCCTCACGTTCTCCACGACGCTCAACAACCCCACAGTCATTCGTAGATAGGAAGAAGATCCTATCACGCCGGAACTCAACCGCCATATTGTGGGTTGCCTATGGCTCGAGTCGCGACTATCGCATGGCGATGTGCAACCGGCCACCGAGAGATTTCAAGTCAAAACTTACTACATCCCCTGGGTGAAAGAGGATTCCACATACCAGTACAACAAGCACTATTTCCGGGTTCCAGGGCCTTGGCATCCCGACCCGAGGAAGAGCGCTTTGGTGTGCATCACAGCGGATGGCATGTTTAGAGTTCTTTGGGTCCGAAGCAATGGCAAGGTTGAACACACATGGCAGAGCATACCGTGGGAAATTGTTGGAGGTGCTGCCCCACCTCGAGGGTAGCGCACACGCCACCTCGCCTGCCTGGCTAGTGCCATGGCCTTAGCGCCATGCCACACCTAGATAGCTGCTGCAGGCCAGGAAGTTCCTGGCCCGCAACAACAATTCATCACCACTTTTCCCAATTGCTCTGCTTCGCCCACAGAAATCGATTCCCCCTATGGAAATCCTCCATGTATTGATCATGCATCATTGTGTAAAGAGCTTCCAGGTAAGGAATCAACCAAAGTCACATGGGATTATTATCCACTAACGTTATTATATAGATTGCATATTTATTGCTATCGTCACTGGGGGATATGACCGAGATCTTTTACTTATCAAGGTCAACCTTAAATGGGAGAACCATCTGGACAGTCAAAACTGGTCCGGGATCGCTGACACTGTTGACTTCAGCCCGAGATTATATCTTATTATCTTCTCAACTTCCTTAGATCTCTACACCTCCGAAAAGATGGCCCATTCGCATTCTCTACATGTGGAATTGGTTCCGTCTTATACCAATACTGATGGGTATGAGATCGCTCCAATGACCATTCTATTAGCCTATACCTGTAATAGCAGGACGGAGATTCAGTGGTTAAATATTAGAAAACTGCTCTTTGGACATTTCAAAGTTAGTGTTGATTTACATCCTTACGCCTTCATATATAAGGCTGACACCCGTAGGCTAGCACCGCTTCATGATGGATCATGACCGTACCACCATGTGTACAAACGGAACGGGAAGTATAACAAGCATCGGACCTATCCACTGTGGCAACGCCATTCGTGTAACTTTCCAGAGTGGATTGGTAGAGTACTACGATCGGGTTTCCCACACGGCAGTGGGCAGGACTGAAAACTTGAACAATCTCTGCAAGACTTTTGATGAGGCAGGGATTCGCCTGAAAATCTCTGAAAGCTTAGCAGGCCGAACATTGAGAGGTAGGTTTAATCCCATGGCATTGTTGTCACTGTTTCTCGTAAGTACCTATAGGACCTTGTCTGGCTACTGATTGAGTTTCTTTCTGGAAGGCCGCCAAATAGCATTTTCTCCTACAAACTGCTCTGTTATCGAAATGCTAATTGACGGAAATCTGGTTTGGAAGTCACCTAGAGGGTCAAGTTGTAAAGGAGATCCTTGTATGTGTCACTTTATCATTCAAACCATTCACGTTAAAACCCGAGGGAAAACTGACCGTGAGCTTGAATAGCTGTATACCGAAGTCGCGTTGCGGCTCTAACTGTTGCTGCCGCGACCGCGGCAACATATCAAGTCAACATGGATGATATCCTGTCCATAGCCCAGGACACAAATTTGCACTGCCCAACCCTAGGTAGGCAAGCTAACCTATTTCACCTCTCCTAATTTTCTATGATTTAATCACATCCCTTGGATCTAACCATTTTTCATCCAGGCTTTCCTGAGGACCTAGTGAAAGGGATATCCAGCGCCACGGGGCTTGCCCGCGACAACCCCACCGGAAAGGATCACGATGTCCCACCTAATTTGCAGTCAGCAACTTTCTTACTGAGATCATCCAACAGCTGGGATTTTGTGGGGGGTATATGAGACGTACTCCCGGTAGAAAATTCGCCACACTCGCTCTTAACCTCAACCATGTGGGAGATATCATCTCAGTCGCCAGCAGGGGACCGCTAGCACAGCTATCAAACAGCTTTCAAGACGCGCAGGTTGTCACTACTCTCGCAGGCTGTGTCTCGTGGTCGACTCGACTTTTATGAACGAGCTTCGGGACTTGGTGAACGACATTGATTCTAAAAAGCTTCACCAAAGCCACGCAGACCTCTTTATCACAATTCAGAGCTATTTGAGAGATCCGTCGGCTCGGGCCATATTTCTCCGCCTTATCCTCTGTTCGTCCACCCGTGGATATCTGCATGCTTTATGGAGAGGTACGGATCAACTCCAAGCGGTACTAGTGGCTAGCCGCGTACCGTTGCCAGCAAACCTTGCCGCGGCGAACGCGCGGTTACTGCAAAACCTACAATCAATCGATGCAAGGGTTGGGGTGATCGGTTACCTTTTAGACGCCCTCGATACAGAGTTCCAGACGCTAGGGCCCGAAATAGCTCCGATTCGGCAATCAGCAGAGCTTAGCCTTTTAGCCGACTCTGAACTTCACCCCATCTTCACTCCTACCATAGAGGGGTTCTTTGGCTCAGCATTGCAGGCCTGGTGGATGCATGTAGGATAGGCACTAGTACTAGAAATTCAAGGGGAAAAAGAGCCTTTGCTAGAGATCACCGACTCCATGGCTCTGCTGAATTCAAGAAAAGAGAAATTCCTCCACGTTAACGTCGCCGGATTTAGCGACGCCACCTTCACGGAACCTCTCCTCATAGCAGCTTCTGGCAGCGTGGCTGCAGGTTGGAGACGGTGCGTGAGGTGCGCAGGTGTTATGCAAGAGCCTGAGAGCAACTACGGCCGCGACACATTCTTTGCGCTTGTCGTTGCACAGCTAAAGAATTGCCCGTGTGGCGGTTCATGGGTAGTTGTCTCCAAGGCAATCCAGTCGACGGAAAGTTGAATGGTCAGAAGCTGTGTTAGGGGAGGCTAGGCATGGGACCTGCGTTACCTGTTTTTCGCGCTTCGATTATCAAAGGAATGAAGCCCAAATTGCACAGGTCCGCATGTATGAGTTTGGCAAAAGGATTCGGAAACTCTCTTTACTCTCAATTCACTTTTTTATTCACACCCTAGCCCTGCCAATCGATGTATTCAAGGAGGATGTCGTTCGTTGATACTCATTGCTCTTCTGGAAACATGATGTTGGTTCCTTTTTTCCTCCGTTATTTTTCTCACGTGTTCTGTTCGGATGATTCCTTTTGCTGCTTGTGGTACTAGAGTGCGAGTTGGCGAATAGGAAATAAGGATCGGCCGACCTTGGCTGCGGCGATCCGTCCATCTCACCATGCCCCGCCCCGACATTCAACTCATTCAAGTTCTGACCTCGGCATCTCACACATCTTCCAACATAAACTACCAAAACCAAGGTAATCATGTCGCAATCACGCGGCGATTCACTCCGAACCCAGCTCGCCTCTCCCAACTCCAAGCCTCGACCCCTCCTCACGTCGCTCAATGGCGACAACGCATGGCTGATATCATTCCCACGCCCGGCGTTCGAGCGCGCTCGCTCAAGTAGCAAGGCCTACTTCCACATCGTGTCTGACCCCTGGTTGACCGGACACGCAAACGCCGGTGCCGACTGGATCATATCGATACGCGCCCCGGCACCCGCAGCCATTCCCTCAGGTGCCGCCGTCGAGGTCGTCATCGGCGAGATCGAGGACGCCGCAGCTTCGGCAGGCCTCATTTCCGCCCCACCCACAACCACCGGCCCGTCAGCCGTCGACGCCATCTTCCTCAACTTCCACTACTCAGACCACCTGGATGAGGCAACGTTGCGCACTTTCCACCCCAAAGTCCCCGTCTTCGCCACGGCCGAATCGGCCGCCATCATCCGGCGCTGGGGCTACTTCTCCCACGTCACTGAGACGCGCGACCTCAAGCCGGGAGCCAAATGGTCCTCACTCCACCCGGGCATCGGGCTCCCCGAGTGGCTGACCGTGTTCCGGCTGCCGGGCCATCACGAGCTCAACTTCGCCACGGCCATCATCTACTCCTCGGTCCCCTCCGAGGGCGGGGGAGAGAAGCACGAGGCGCTGCTGTACTCGCCGCACGGCATCAGGACGGACCAAGCGCCCCTGAAGGCGCTGTTGGAGGATTTTGCGGGGGATGGTGGGAGTGTGCTGGCCATCCTGCATGCGCTCAAGGATAGCTTCGCGATGGGGAGGGCGACGACGCTGGGTGTTGCGGGTGGGCTGGCACTGCAGCGGGTGGCGAGGCCCAAGTACTGGGTCAAGTCGCATGACGCGCCGCTTCTCTATGGGGGTGTGGCCGCGTGGTTGTTGTGGATTAATGATGTTGCGAGGACTTTGGGGTCGGGGTTGGATGAGGAGGAGAGGGTGAAGGGGGCTGAGGATGGTGAGAGGATGGAGCCGTGCTTGGTTGAGGTGGATAATGGGGATTGTTTCGTGTTGGAGTAGGGCGGTTGCATAGAGGTTGTTTTGTTTGGGAAGTGAGTCGTCACTTCACAGGAACAGGGTCACGGTGTTCAAGTCGTTTGTAAGTTTTTTTTTAAGCCAATCCTATGCCCACTTGTCTTGGCTTGACCCAGGTCTAGCAGTTTCCCTGATCATGTTCCGAGTAGTCCTTCACTGGCGAAACTGAGTAGTCTTCTCGACCCGGCCGGAACCTGCGACCTGCTCGCCCATCTATGTCGTGACCTCTCTTCCGCTGACGGGCCGTTGTTGGAAATGCCTGTGCTGGCACTACCGACTTGACCGACACCTCATCCAATACATGAAAGGGGTATTCAGGACTCTACGTTACAAACATAACCTTGATCCGGTTACTTAGACCACGCTGCGACAAGCTAGCGAAGAAGTCGACGAACCCCGCCAGCAGAGAGAAGCCACTTTCCGGGGGGGCCAACAGCCGATCCAGAATCTCCAGCTCAACGATGATGTACAGGGAGCCCGCGATCCCTGCCAAGATGGACTCGAGGATCTGAAACCAGTCCTTCTCCGACACGGGGGTGCGGAAGCGGGCACAGTCCAGTGCCATTTTCCTCTCTGTGGTCTGCACGTCGTTGTGAGACCTTCGCAGCTGGAGTGCCTGGTGGCTCAGGTACTTGAGCAGATCGACCATCGAGATGTTGGCCGACGTCTGCAGCCCGGCAGGATTCCGCATGGCGAAGAGGAACGGCACGCCGGTTGACTGCAGCTGTGTCGAGACGTCGACGCAAAAGTCGCGAAGTTTAAAGCGGGACTGCACGTTGCCTTTGATGATGATCAGGGACGATGCTGCGGAGGTCGACCAGGCTTGGAGTTTGGGTGAAGTCCAGAACTGGTTGGTGGAGAATTGAGAGCTTTGGGTACCTCGACGCCGCTGTAGTGAGCGGAGGTACCGGTATGTCTTCATGGGTTCCCAGATTGAGACTTGGGATATGGAGGACATGATTTGGGAGAATTGGAGGTCTATCAGGATTTAGTTGTTGTTCAAGAAGCCGGAGGAGCAGATCGCTTTAAGTACTGCAGGCAAGTGGTCAACGGTTCGCTCGCATTACGAGATATGACTGAAAGACCAAGCCGGGATTGACTTACACACAACAGTCGCCTGCAGCTCATATATCGTTGCTCGCATTGCATCGGTGCTTTGGCTTGTCGTTTGTGCCATCGCTTGAATGGAGTCGATCTTTTGGTGTATGGCTCGCGTCTCTGCCTGTTCGGCAGAACGGGATAGCAAGCTGATTCGCTTGGAGATCTGCCCGATCTGGGCCAAGAGATCCGCATATCGTAGCTCTGCTGGTCGGGTGATGCTATGTACGATGCGTTTCCAAGTTCCCTCCTCATACCAATCACGAGCCCGGATGAAGAATCTCAGGAGGTAGGCGTACAGATTTGATATCGCCGACTTCATTCGGGCCGTAGGATACAAGGTCGATGCCAACTCTACTCTCGGTAACATGTCACCGATATCGGATAGTGCATTGGCCAGCGTGTTGGTTATATTCTCGTGGTTGGTGATGGCCTGGAGTATCGGTAAGTTGGTGACCATTTCCACACTCATCACATAGGTTTGCTTACACGAAGGAAGAATTTCATCGCTCCCCATCCAAGCGCCACATATTCAGGATGATGCTGAGAAATCACATACAACACCTTGCCATAAAACTCGATGCTGTTTGCCACTTTCCTGACCCATTTCTTGGCCGTTTGGTGGGGGCGATTACCACTAGTACCGTCGTAACTTTCCAACGCCTTGTTGACTATAGTTTGGACGTCCACCAAGTGTGCCGTCGAATTCACGAAGGCGACCTTTTTGGCATCACTGGTTAGGTCGTTGCCAAATTTTCTGACGGCATCGTCATAAGCGGACTGGAGAAACTGGGTGCTGATTATGGACATGTCAATTTTCAAACTCTCCCAGTGCTTTAAAAGCGTTCTTAATCTTGTTTGTTCGTACTCACCATCGTAGTTACTGTCCTGCGTGCCATACCAAGATACAAGTAGATCCGACTCCATGCTGAACCTTTCGAGCTCGTGGATCTTTGCTCTGTCGAGGAAGGCTCCGGCAAGTGTTTCGGGGGATTTTGATCCTCATCTTGGGTCAAAATTGCCTTGAATCACGCCCACCGCGTTTCGCCGGAGAGCCTTGCGGTGGGCCATGCATGTTTGTGGTGGCGAAGCACCACCTGAATATGCATGCCAAGGTGCCCGGTGGTGTCCTCACATGATGGACATTGGCTTCGGCGTGAAGCGCAGTGCAGCGCCATCCTGCAGCGGTCAAAACAAAACTAGGCTGAAGAAACTCGTGCACTCAACAACTTCTGGCAGTGGCTGTATGTTGCAGTGGCCCCATCCAGCACCATGCAGTCTTGGCACCGCGAGGGGCTCAAATAACCCGGGGGAACTTGAAACCGTGTCCCCCCTTCAACGTCTTGCAACTTGACATTACATTGCCCAAATCCACCTCGCACCCTCCAGCAGTCGGAGCCTAAATCATCTGGGCCAGGCTGATTCAATACCCATTCCCAAACTGGAGTTCACGCACCTCAGCGCAGCAGCTCGTCTGCAGAGCTTGTATGGGACATTTCCCAATATACCACCATTCAGTCTTGAAGTGTTGGGAAACCGGCTCCAAAGGGAGCTCGAAGCCCTTAGTCTCAAAGAGTGGGCAGATATTGATACGGAAGCTCTTGCCACCGCCAGGCAGGCTGCCGAGCAAGAAAACGAGGCACTAGGCGAAGACGAAGAAAACAACACAGAATCTGAGAGCGAAGGAAACGAGGGTGAAAACAGCCCAAATATCGGGAGATCCCTAGAAGCCCTTGTTGGTGTTACGGCTTTGGATTATTATCTGGTCGAAAGTAGGAAAATTCGGCGACAGCACGAAAGGAATGCGTGGGAAACCCCAGATTACAAGAGAGCTCACCTTTCAGCCATCATTTTCGGTGCTGAAAAATTCAGTCATTTCCTCTCCGATACTCTGCAGGTCGCTATTGCAGGGAAAGTAAAACGGCGCAAAAGAGACAGAAGGGCTTTGAGGAACCACAAAGCCGCGATTCTTCAAACCCTCGCACTTTTTTGGGAAGCGATAGCCGAGAAAGTTGAATTGGAAAAAGCTAGACCCTTTGAGCACCCGAATGCACAGGACCAAGACGAACACGAACATCAAGAACACGAGAACCAAGACCAGTTTTGGAGCCACATTACCATCTCAAGGGATCAGACGGCAGCTAGCGATTTTCAGAAGGATGTGCTCTTCATCCTTCGTTCATCGGGATTGAACCTAGAGGTGGCCGCATACCAGGAGAACTTGGAGACAGAGTTGCGCTTTTTTGGGGAATCGATGTTCCCAACTGATACCCCCTGGAATCTCCATTACGTGAACTACCCGCCTACAGGCGAAATACCAATCGCAAGCCCTGAATACCCTTCAAACTCGGCTCCCATGCTAGAGGTACAGGAAGCCTCTCTAGAGTTATTTCCCCAGCCTGATTCCGGTGGAACTGCTCCGGGAAATCAAGTCGCTGGATTGCCACACGGATCGAACATGAGAGTAGAGGGCGGGGATATCGGGGAGCTGCTGGGCCGCATCTCGTCCCTCGAAGCGGAAGACAGGTCTCTTAGATCTAGTCAGGAAGAACACGCCCAATGGCTCGTCTTGCACCTCATTCAAGAAGAACGGAGCCAGAATGCTTATCTCGAAGAACCTTCCTGGTCCATTAGTCTAAGGGGGGAGATAAACCTAAGATCACACTTTCCGGTTACCGACGTTGAAGGCTACCTACAACAGAGATCAGACATATCCTTCGTCATCTGCAAGTACTATGCAAAAGGACACCAACGGGATGAGGTGTAGAGGGCTTTGCGAGCCAAACGTGCACTCCCTCGCCTTATACCAGTTTCCGAGATAATCCGACTTCAATCAGCGCAGATGATTTTATCCGTTAGGGATTTCTTTGGCAGGCAACCCAAGTTCTCTGAAGGGTTCCCTGACTTCGACATACGAAAACCGATAGCTGCCCCCTACGTCTTTTGGTACCACTACCGGTCACCGGACGCATTCCGCGACATGGACAAGGCTCATCAGGACCATATGAAGTTCCTTACCGGCTGGATTGAACAGGAATACGGCGACCTGTACAACGGTGCAGACAACCAGTTTAGCAAAGGTGTCGTCTCGGCTGAGACGATGCCTTTTCTCGTTAAGCCGGGTGATGTTCTTATCTCGACGAGTGGGAGCACCTTGAACGCGCAGATAGCCAACTCTTGGGCCGACCCTACTAGGGGTGGACCACTTCTCAAGCAAGAAGACTCATTCAAGGATTCGAATACGGACTGCGATCGGCCTTCCTGGTCTTGGAAAGTGGACGCATGGGGTTTCGAGTATGACGGGCAGTTTTACCGTCGTTACTCAACCCAAACGATTAAGCTCACCGCCCAAGATGCCCAGAGCGAGGTGAGTATCAATAAGCTCAAAGTATATCCGATTCATTATGCGGACAAATCGGGAGCGGTGGAAAGGCTAAAATCTCGCGGGACGAAATTCTGGACCTGCCGCAACAGAAGGTTGGTGGCATACGAAGATGACGGTGGCGGTAATGTAAGATGCTCATTTAGTGCCGCAACTATCTGAAACCATGGACTACAAACTGACAAGTATGCCATTATAGAGCAGCGATAGGTTTATGGTGGACTTCCAGACTTACCGCCAACTACATTCAGATTCTGCCAGTTTCGAGAGGACATATCCAAGCCGTAAACATCTTACAGGCGAGGAGCTTAGTCTAATTGATCGGATGAGCGATGACAAGCCGCCGTCGGAACCAGAGATCTACGTCTTCCCGTAGACCATTGTCGGCTATAACCTACGTAACAAGAAGTGGGGTAAGCAAACGATTCGCAGCCCAACTAACACTGCCCTTCTCCACCAGATCGTGTCTTGTACTAATCCCTTTCCCCCCTCGACAGTTGACTTGAACGTGGACCGCATCAAGGACATCGCATGGAACAAGCAGTCATTCCAGTACCTCGTCATTGATGAGGACACCAAAGAGCTCATCCAAGCTTTGGTCACACACCAAATTACAAGCGAACAAGGAACGGATATGATTGAAAGCAAAGGCAACGGACTAATAATGCTCCTACACGGCTCACCGGGCACCGGCAAGACATACACAGCAGAAACTGTGGCCGAGATCGCCGAGAAGCCCCTCTTCCGAGTGACATGCGGGGACATTAGTACGAAGCTCGACGAGGTCGAAAAGTACCTCGAGTCAGTCCTCCATCTTGGCAAAACCTGGGGCTGTGTTGTCCTGCTCGACGAAGCCGATGTGTTTCTAGAGCAACGCACGCTGACTGACCTCGAGCGAAACGCGCTCGTTTCCGTCTTCCTCCGCGTGCTCGAGTATTATGAGGGCATCCTGATCCTGACATCAAACCGGGTGGGCACCTTCGACGAGGCCTTCAAGTCCCGAATCCAGCTGTCCCTGCACTACGAGAACCTCGGCAAGCCGCAGAGACACAAGATCTGGAAGAACTTCCTCAGCCGCCTGAAGCAGCTCGATGCTGAGCAACCATCGACCTCTGTCACGGAGCCGGGGACCCTGAAGAGGAAGTTTGAGTCGGAGCCGAGCGGGAGCATTGACTTTGACGACGTCGAGTGCTACTTTGAGGAGCTCGCCGAGTTTGAGATGAATGGCCGCCAGATCCGCAACGCCATCACGACGGCCCGGCAGCTTGCCAAGTTTCAGAATACCAAGATGGGATATCGGCATCTCAAGAGGGTCATTACGGTGGCGAGCAAGTTTGATGATTATCTCAAAAAGGTGCAGGATGGGTTTTCGGATGATCAGGTTGCTCGGGGTGGGGGTATTCGATAGGTTCAACGGATTTCAAAGCTTGTCTCTTATCTAGTGGTGTGCCTTGAGGAGGAGTCAGCACCGTAAATCAGTTAGTTGCTTTTCAGGTCATTTTTCTTTCAATTTGAATCGCAGCTGTTCATTACTTTATAGATCAGATATTCTTCTTTCACTTTTCATGTTGGCGGCGCTCGTCATGGACATCCTGCCATCTCCTAATAACCAGACTGTCGTCGCTCGGCCCCTCAGCTTCCCAAGGCTTGTGAGCGAGCATGTAGTGGATGTTCTTGACCCTCTCCTCGCACCATATGGCATCGTGCGCTCCCGACTACTGCAACATCTTGGGGGCATTGTAGACATACGGCAGGGCAAACCCACCTTCCGGCAAACACGTCCCTAATCAGCCCCTGGTCGGGCAAGATGTACTTCGAGGACTTGGGGTACTGCAGCGCCTCGGCGATCATGGTCCATGTGTCGTAGAACCGCGGGTCGTTGGCATGATCGGCGTTGAAGCGGGGAACTAGATACTCCATGCGCTGCTTGGGGATGGCTAGCTGGCCCAGCGCGCGCTGTTCCTCCTCTGGGAACGTGTCGGTGTGGAGAACTACGAGCGAGTATTGCGAGTTGGCTTTTCGAAGGGAGTATTCCAGGACGAGGAGCCCGGAGAGGTAGTTCAGGTTGGTGATGAGGGTTGCCCAAGCTGTGGATACCGGTCAGTGTCATAATTCAGGATGGGGTCTTTGGGCTTGGTTGGTGTCAGATATCTCTCTTGCTGAATGACACGTCTGTGACCTGACGGTCGATATTGCCTGAAGAAAGTTGGGCTTTGGAAGTCATGGTTTCCGAGATGGATGGTTGACGTTACAAATCAGTTCAAGTTACTAGCAACCGCAAGTGGACCTTGAATAGGGGTTGAAGGAATGGCGGATGATGTGGAAACGAGTATAAATAGTGTTGCACCACTTACAGACCTACATCGAGAGCGATGGAGAGCGAGGTTCCCTGATTAATTGGCACACATCGGTGGGGTGGGTGGGTCGATCGACAATCACAACGGGAT
Organism: Lasiosphaeris hirsuta; assembly: GCA_030549175.1. Classification (NCBI taxonomy): domain Eukaryota; kingdom Fungi; phylum Ascomycota; class Sordariomycetes; order Sordariales; family Lasiosphaeriaceae; genus Lasiosphaeris; species Lasiosphaeris hirsuta. The sequence goes on from JAUKUA010000002.1 coordinate 29,113, forward strand.
GACTCCATACAAAGCAGGGAAGCAGAACTTTTTCGAGCAAAAATAACATGCAGCTTCGTCAACATCCCGATCGTATGTAACATTGGAAGTCTCGTTCTCATTGACTGACTCATGTAAGCGAGTCTGGGCGGTGTAAAATGTCTTTAGTGAAGACAGGCCTCCCTTGGTCGGGGCTTGGTGAGAAGACAAGGTGACGGCTCCAGTCGAAGGCTCCTGAAGCTGGAATATCCGCCGGCTGGCGGCAATCGAGACGATGTCTGAGTCCCTGGAGAAGCTTGGGGCTGAGATCATGGTCTGAAGCGATTCCATGTCGAATATCGTACCCACTTCGTCTTTCACCACTCTCTGCTCCGTTTCGAGTAGGTCCAGGTTCCTGGAAACAAGTTCTAGGGCTTCAACGTATTCTCTCGCATTCTGGAGGAGCTCAGTGAATTGCCGCTTGCCCTTCAGTGCCAATTTCAACGCCCCGAAAAAGCCGCCGTGGCGTTGCGTCTTCTTGACCCTCCTCAGGAAACCGTGAAGGTTCTCCTCGATGAACCGGCTGTCGAAGACATGAATCATACGGCCGCTCCTACCCCCGGCGTTAGGCTCCATAACGCTATACTTCTGAACCAATGTATTAGCGTCGATAAACAACAAGCAGATGGAGTTCAGCTGCTTCTGCACGTGGTTCATCCAAGACGGATGATCGAGTCGCTTGTCCTAGCCGGTTTTAGACATGAAGCCACACGCCTTGCCCCAGGCAAAGGAGCCGGATGCGCAGTGCGCTGAGCTGCCCCCTCGAGAAACACAACGTCCTTGCCCATGGAGCAGCCATCCTTGAAGCAGTCAAGGCACATAGAGAAGAGGCCCGCAATGCCGAGTCCTCCAAATGCCAAGCCCACGGGCTCTGCCATGGCGTCCTAAGCTAGATGGGAATAAGGCTCGAAACCAGTTGCCAGGCAATTCATAACTTGATGAAAGTTTTCAAGTCATGTTGGCGTTTGTAATGTAACCGGTCGGTATGATACCTAAATTTTTTTTAAAAAAAAATGAGGGCATAACCAGAGTCGGAGGTTGACTTGGGGAAATTTTGGCTGGGGCACGCGACATATTTTACCTAGGCTTCGTCCGCAGCCTGACCCCCCTAGTGTTGAACCTGAGGCATTGTACGCCTCGCTGGGCCTGCAGCGCGTTCTTGACGTGGCGGACGTCTCGGCTTCGAGAGCCAATAGTTGAAGCAGAAACCCCCAGCTTTGAATCATGCAGCATCATACTCCAATCACAAGTTACCAAGTTCCAACACCGCCATCCCCACCCGTGGCAACCGCAGATTGAGGTTTCACAACGCCACGCCACACAAACAGACGGTGGGCCTCACAGAACTCTCAGTCACGATACTCTGGGAAGCGGGGTAATAATATTTGACGATGAAGCTTTTCGACTGATGGCAAACTTCTTTCCATTCTTGCATTCAAACTCGGCCGTCATCTTCTGTCACCCATTACGCCCGCCGTGGCCTCAAAGTCTCAATCCCAAACTTCCAACCAACTGGTCTGACCGGGGCACCATTATTGACAACATGTCGAACTTTGGGGCTATCACGACCAGATTCACGCCATCCGCAGGATGCTCTGCACCAAGCATCTATCTTTTCGCGACTGAGGGGCGACAAACTTACATTCAAGCCCCAACTAATATCGACCAATGTTTTCCCAGGGGCTATGATCCTGGGGTTCAAACGGGGCACTTCTCGCCCGCCCAGTGCCCCATGGGCTACACAGCGGCCTGCATATCGCTCAACACCATCGGCCCCGACGTGGAGACAGTCATGACTTGTTGTCCAAGGTTATAGCTGGCTCATTCCCGCCGGCCCACGACGTACCGGTAGCTGACGGCGTCTATAGCTACCCATCCACCATGTTCGCCTGCAACACTCCCGAGGACAGATACCCCTGGCAGTCCTCGCTCGGATGCACCAGCGCCTTTTCGCCAATGGTTACTCTGACCTCGATCAGCGTCTCCATGAGCGGAGTGATCGGCTCTCTCCCCCGGACCACCGAGTCCACTGGGGGGATGAACGCCTACAGTGTGCAGGTGCGATTCAAGTCGGACGACTTTCCTGCGACGACTACCATCACCAAGACGATGCACACGACTTCGACCACCACCCTGCCCGTCCCGGGCGTCACGACGACCGTTCCAGCGAGAGAGATTGATTTGGGATCACCTTCAGCAGTAGTTGGGGCTGCGTGTATGGCAGCTGTCTTCGGCCTTGTCCTGCTCTTGATTGGGGCGTGCTTCTTCGTTCGAAGGATCTGTAGCTGCGAAGCGCCCTACGATAGGTTCGGACCGCAGGACCCGCAGGAAAGTCCGTTGCTTGCAGGCGGCTCTACCAGCTACCAAACGGCTGGAGGGGCTGGCGCTCATGACAACAGGCCCCCGCCACCTTATGTCAAGCGAGCACCCCGTCGTGCACGACATCAGTAGTGAAGTTGACAAACAACCCGCGGCTGGTACACATTTGCACGAGGTTACGTCGCCTCCCAGATTCCTGGCAGCCCTCGCAAACTGGCAGGTTCTTGAACGCGAATCACTCGGCAAACTAGGTACCTCAAGGGATCCAGGGTCTCAACTGGTGGGACTGCATAGCAGAAGAATGTCGTCAACTGTCAGGCGGAGTCTGTCGCCTGCGCCAATGGTTGTGAAGAAGCCAGCTTTCGGAGGTCAGATCCAAAGGTCCGAATGGAATGGGGTAGTCAACTACGATAATTCAATCAATCCGAACCGCTTATTTTACTCTCCACGATACTGATTATTATTGGATATTCAAGCGATTTAGCTGGCTGCAAGCGCCAGTCGACGATACGGTGGCTATCTAAGAATGATGCACCACGTAGTAGAAGCAACTAACTTTTGACAAGGCTCAATTAAGCCACCAGGTCCAGAATCCTAGAGGCCAGGCTTAAAGACTTGAAGTTAAAAAAGCGCAGGAGATTTGAAACCAACCAAAACGAAGTATTCGCTAACATCGAAGCTATCCACAGGGCCCAGGTGGAAGCGGGTTCATTTACGGATAGTAGCACTGAATCCAGTGAGCTTAGTAGCCCACCTGACAGTAGTAGCGAAGAAGATAGCGATTCGGAGGATTGTGTTATGGGTTGAAGATCATGGGTGGTTATTTCAGTGTTACTAACTATATAGAGTGGTCGGAATGTAGGGGAAGGGAGGGGTCTAACCCAACCCCCCCCCCGACTTAGAGTCTTTCCAGCACCCGGATTCCCTGGGAGCGAGTTAGCGACAAGGTCGAGTATGAGTATAATCACGCGTCTCACGAGCAACGTCGTAAAGAAAGGATGATACTACCAGATATCCACATTGAAGGGCATTTGAAGTTGAACTCAGTCGAACTTGAGGGAGCTCAAGAGTGTAGCCAACGGAGATACGTCTGCTCATCGAAAATCCAAGTTGCTGTATGCCTGAAGCGCTTCCGAGTGGCTTCATGCTTGGCGTCTGAGATGGGAGGAGCCCCAACCCATGTTCTGAGCTTCTCGAAGGTTTGCTCTGAGGACGACATTATTAGGTGGGTAATCACGAAAGGGAATTATCTGGATGGCGGAGCACCTACTCATTCTTTCGCGCCCAAATTGCGAATAACCTCTCGATGCTCCGCTAGGAGCAAGCTGGCATGCTTTCTCGATCTGGCGCTTGCATCTCTCTCTTCCTTGGGTCGCGCCCTTTCCTGTTCGGTGATTGCCTCCCTTTTCGCGTCACCTCTTTGGGCGCTGAGATACCGGCTATCCGAGTTTTGAGATCGCTTGAGTTTCACTTTCAGACGCTCACCGGAAGCAGCCAGTGCTTCGTGGATGGAAATACCTTCAATCGGGTATCAAAAGGACACCAGAGCAAGTCAGCAATAATCATGGGAGTTCGTTTGATTCTCGCACCGCTCCTGGTGAAGACCTTTACGGCGGCGTGAAGAATACCTAAAATTTCCCCATAGACGGCTTCGATCCACCTCAGAATCCTGGCGAGTTTTGCTTCTGCCTCACAAAGCTCTAGAACCGTCTTGTACTCTGATAGTGAGTCGGCCAATCTGGTCATTAGGTGTATGAACTTGTCAAAGAAGGTGACAAAGTTACCTCCTGCAGGACGGGGAAGTACACAGGGGACATGTCGACGCCCGACTGGGTGAAGACGGAGGCCGACAGGTTCTTGGCGGGCGAGCAGGTGGTGCGCACGGCGGGGCCCTTTGTGTCGGCACAGACGGTGCGCCGCTGTCAGGACCCGTAGCCAGAGGTCATTATCGTCGGCTTTCTCGTTGATGGAGAACCCGCTCCGACCAGGCCTAGCGGAACCCTGGCGGATGGCCATCTTGGGGACTGTTCTGTCCTCTGTAAAGAAAGAACCCCAATTTCGGTAGATCCATCGGATCGGACGCTTTGGATTGAGGTGGTGATTGCCGCCGCGGATGAAGTTTTCAATGCAGCCGAAGGGGTTTGCTGTTAGTCCACTTGAACTTCACTGCTCATTAGTGGTTGGGTCAACTGACCATCAGAGGATGTAGCGAACGGCATGGATGGCTGAGTTGGAATTGAGTCACGGCGTGATGGCTTGCAACGCGCTGCCTCCAGCGATATGATCTCAATCTCGTGCTGGAGAGAACACCACGACATCGAGGCGACTGAAAGCCACAGCAGCAATATAACCACCATAACCACACACACTTTCTGATCGAGGAAAATCTTCGCTCAAACCGTGGCAAGGCTCTGGCGTGGGGCCGCTGGCTCGCTCTTGCATGGGAATGTGGCTTTACAGTTGAGGGCTTGAATGTCACGGTTTCAAAGGACACAACGGGTATCATCTCTTCTCGTTTCCATTACCCAAACTCCAGCCGTCCAATCGTATTCATTCTTTCCCACCCTAACTCCCATGCCCTGGCTCTACCTAGTCCTTCGCATCCTCGACGAGCTCCACGGGGTCCTTGCTGTCCTGCAGGCGGGCGTCATCGCGGTCCTTGACCACCCTAAGCGCCTCCTGATGGATATGAGTCTGAGTCGACCCGAACTTCCAGGCCGGGATGCGCCGCTCAAACAGCTCGTCGATCTCCTCGAGCGTGCGCCCCTTGAGCTCGGGCAGGAAGAGGAAGAAGAAGATGCCGCAGATAAAGTTGGAGCCGGCCCAGACGTAGCCGTACTTGGCGCCCTGCACCCTGTTAGTTCACGGCTACCAGACGCAAGCGGGACACAAACCCAGTTGAGCGCCTCGGGGTTGATAAAGTAGGGCGAACAGAAGCCCGTCAGCCAGGCCAGGAAATAGCCCAGGCTGATGGAGGTGCCGACGGACCAGGCGCGCAGGCGGGTGCTCACGAGCTCGGTGGCGACGGGGTAGCTGGTAGCGCCGACGAAGGCGTTGTAGGCAAAGTTGTACAAGGCCGTGAAGGCGATGATGGCGTCGCGCAGCGTGGCGGTGCCGGGGCTAGTGGTAGCCACGACGGCCATAGCCAGCATGAACATGCCCTGGAAGAAGGCGCCGACGGTAAACATGCTGCGGCGGCCGAGCACGTGGCGCATCAGCACCATGCCTAGACCGACGCCGACGAAGCCGATGCCCGTCTTCATGATGGAGTACTTGAAGGCGTCGTCGACGCTGACACCCGACACGATCATGAAGTAGGTCGAGTAGCTGATGACGAACCAGGAGCCCGAGCCGGTCTGGGAGGCGATGACGGCGTAGCAGAGCAGGGTGCGGCGGAGGTCGTTGCCTTGGGCTGTGTCAGGGAACTAACTCGGAATAGGGGGAAATAGGGGGAAATAGGGGGAAATAGGGGGGAAAGGGGAATACCCCTAAACATGTCTAGCGGCCCCGTCGACCGCGCCAGCTTCTTCTCCTCGTCGATCCCCTTGACCATCTCGACCCACTCGAGCTCGAGGTCGGCGGCCGCCATCGAGTCGCCCCGCAGCGTCTCAAACGACGCGCGACCCTCGGCCTCGCGGCCCTTGTTGACGAGCCATCGCGGCGACTCGGGGACGAAGAACAGGCCGATGGTCAGCATGGCGGGGACGAGGAACTGAATCCCGAGGGGGATCTGGTACGACGACTTGTCGAGCCGCTTCTGGGTCGCATTGTTGACCGCGGCGCCGATGATGGAGCCCTGGAGGAGCCGTGTCAGCAGACTCCCTCTACCTTGAGTACCTCCCCGATTCCGAGGCACCAAGAATCACGCACCGTGTTGACGGCGATGGAAAAGAAGGCCACCGTGATCCCCCGACTGATGCACCACCGTCAGCAGACACCCAACACGACACGGATCAGAACCGCTCACAGGTGGGCGGGCGCGGCCTCGGCGTTGTAGATGTTGGAAAAGGTGACGAGGAAGCCATTGCCAATTCCCAGCACGATGCGGCCGACGTAGACGGCCGCCTGCGAGTCGGTGCCGATCTGGATGGCGGCGCCGACGGCCGTCAGGGCGCACGCCGCCCACAGCGCCGGCTTGCGGCCGAGGTGCTGCGCAAAGGCGCCGGCAAAGATGGACGACATGAAGGCGCCCAGGGTCAGGAAGGACCCGATCAGCTGCTGAAAGGTGCGCTGGCGGCCCATCATCGGTGTCCTGGTTAGCTGCTTGTTGCCCAACGGCGGTGGGCGGTGGGCGATGGGCGGCAGGGAGCAAGAGGCAAGGGGCAGGGGGCAGGGACCGAGACACTCACGCCGATGGCGTAGCCGCCGTTAACGGCCGGGTTCTCGTACCCAAACACCCGCAGGAACCCCGGCATGGCCTGGATGCCGGCGAGGCAGGCCGAGTCGAGCCCGTACTGCATATTGGCCATGGCCACGATGGCGCAGATGGCCAGGCATTTCCGGTTGGCCCACAGCGAGGTCTCGGGCAGCGCCAGGATAGTGGTGAGCTTGGGTGTCTTGATCCCCATGGTGGCGGTCCTGAATCTATATCAGATGGAGTGTGAGGGAAACCAACCGGGTAAAACGAAGGGAGCACCGCGACTTAACATCACCGCGCTCACCTGCGCTAGGGGTGGTGAACTTGGCTGTGGGGTAATCTTTTCCCAGCCTGCCACGAGGGGCTGTCGTCGGGAATAAGACCCCAACTTGCAACTCCAATAAACTGCCCGCGGTTGCATGCGGAGATGCCGTGTGTCAACACATCCCCGCATTCTATTTCTTTTGCCGGCACTTCATCTGATGGCCGATCACAGTCAATCCTGGCCTGCCACAGGGGGGGGGACTTACACGGCACCGGTATGCAGGCTGAAGGCGGTTCCTGCCACGCGTGTTGTAGTCGAGCGTTATCCTTGCTTCTGCAGCTGACGAGCAATTTGCTGCTGACAATGTCCCTGAGCCTCCATGCACCCCCCCCCCCAGCATCCAGAGATGGCGAATGGGTTATGAGCGGCAAGGAGCCACCTAACATTGACTTTAACTCAGCTTGGTACTCCTATCTATTCAGAACAATATGGACAGTCGATTCGGAAGCAGAAATAAACAGATTAGAACAACATCACGTCAATAGCCACTAGGTGAGAATACCGATGCAGCTCCCCCGCACATTCACAAGCTGCTAACGTCGAACCAGGACTAGCAGCGCTCAAGTAGCCACGCAGCTGACCATGCACCCCTGTTTCGAGCCCCAAATCTATCTCCTTTCAGACTCACAGGATTCCGTGCCAGCCCTGCTCGAGCGCACTGGATTAAATCGCCTACATGTGAGCCCGGCTGTTGTGTTGAGACCACGGTTGGCGGTGAGGAGACTGGACGATAGCCATTGGTTTTTGATGATTGGAATTAAGGCCCCGTATTTCTGTAATGTGATATCGGTTCAACCTAGCCTCAGGATGGGTTTCTAGCTCCTACTTGTGTCTGTCGGGCTCGGTCGGTGTCCAGATGCCCCAAAGACAATGCAGAAGGGAGCTTCAGCCCATAGGGGTGAAATCTCCTGCGCGTTGACAACCGTTCATCTCACATGATGGGTTGCAAGTGCTCTCGCTGTCATCCTAGTATAAGATCCCATAAGCCTCGCGCTTCGCATCATTGCAGCCTCCCACCCCTACCCGCAGCGCCAGCAGCCGCATGCCCAGGTCTCTCGAGGATCAGCCGCCGCTACGACGCCCGCGTCGCCACTTCTGGTAGATACAAATGCCGCTCCTTGATATACCTCCCCAGTTCCGAAGTCGGTTCAACCCGTGCCATGGTTCTCATCGCCTCTTCCACATCTATCCACTCGTGGCTGAGCTCATCACCAATCTCGCCCTCGGTAAGACTCGGTCTGCCATTGTCATTTACCAGGTCCGCGCAGTAGCAGAACGAAACCTGCCAGAGGTCGCCGCGGAACTCGCGCGTCATGGCCACGCAGCCGGCCGCCCTCGGCTTGTAGTAGTTGTCCCGCGCCGCGTAGATGATGGCGACCTTGCCGGCGGCGTTGAAAGTCACTACGCGGACGGCGTGCCGGTCGACGTAGGTTGTGTTGGGCTGCTCTGTGCCGATGTCTTTGGGGGGTGGGGGTGGAAGGTGTTGCTTCGTAGGGAGTTAGGATCTTTGAAGTTTGACGAGGCAAAGATGGCCTAGATGTGATGGTAAAGCTGCAGAAAACCTAACCGTAGGATGAGAGGCATTTGCCCTGCAGGGGTTTGTTTGCAGTATTCGTTGGCCAATCCCCCCCTGATCCTGAATGCGGTATCGCCTCAATTCTAGGCATGACTGTGTCATCAATTCTTCTCAACTCAGCTTTGCTTCTCTTGATGACCATTTCCTGAATATTTGATGCAATAAGACAATAATACTCAGCTCGAAAGCCTCTATTTTGTCTTTATTTTATTCCTAGGAAGACTTCGAGTTAGCGCTGGTGTTAGTTAGGAGAAGCGTTGTTCCTTTGACCACGAGTCCTCTCGTGATTCTCTCAACCTTGGAGTGGCAGCCCTGAATGGAGAGTGGCAAGCTGTATATACCTTGCTGCTAGCCCTCAGCTAATGATATGTTTTTGATGGCTGACCCTTTTGATCCCCTTCCCTATCTATCATAAGATGAGCTGGACATTCGACACTCCACACCCCCTCATCCCAATACAGCCAGATGGCGAGTAGCGTCATTTGCACCCCAGCAATGTCATCCAGCGTCGCACTCAGACACCCCGTATTGGGATCGAGCAGTCCCGCCCCGCTCGGGCTGGGAGGGGTCATCCGCTCGACATCCACTCGACCTACAACACCTCGAAACCTCAAGTCACCTCACGACACAGTCAACATCAGCCCCCTATCTCACCACATCTACCAGCCCCACGCATAGGTACAACCTGGGCCAGCCATGACACCACCCCTAAAAGACCCCGTCTACGCCGCCTACCAAACAACCACCACCCTCCTCCCGCTCTCCCTGCGCCTCCATCCCCTCCGCCCCTCCAACACAATCTCCCTGCTATCCGCCGCCGCCGCCTCCCTCCTCTCCCCCACCCGCCTCACCGCCGCCGCTGCCATCCTCGCCCGGCTGCGCCAGCTCAACCCAGCCGTGGCGGCGCGGTTCCGGCCCAAGGCCGACGCGCTGGCGGCGCTGGCGCTGCGCGTCATCGTGCCGGCCGGCTTCGCGGGGGATGTCGGCTCGTTCGTGGCTGTGAGCTACTGCTGGCACGGCGAGTGGGCGCTGGCGCCTGCGGCGGCGGAGGGGGGCGTGGTGGAGGGGCTGGGGATCTCAAGGGGGATGGTGGAGGCGGTGATGGGGACGATGCGGGCGGGGGAGGGGGTGTGGGTGGACCGGGTGTGCATCAACCAGGGGGATGAGGCGGAGAAGGGGGTGCATGTCGCGGCGATGGACGTCGTGTACCGCGCGGCGCGGCGCGTGGTGATTCTGCTGGAGGATGTGCAGCTTACCGAGCCCGAGGAGCGCGCCGGGGTGCTATACAAGGGGCTGTATGCAGATCTGTGTCGGGACGTCGACGCGAGCGGGCTGACAGGGGACGCGAGGAGCGAGTTTCTGTTTGCGTACCTCCCGCGGCACGAGGAGAGACTGCGGGCCGGGGGCCGGGGACACGTCCTAGACGCGGCGCCGGCCTTCTTCGGCAAGCTGCTGAGCGCGCGGTGGTTCACGCGCGCGTGGTGCGCCCACGAGAGCCGCGTGGCGCTGCACCGGCGCGTCGACAACCCGCTGTTTCTGTGCTTTGGGCACGACGGCCGCGTGCTCGAGTTCGAGTACCGCTGCGTGCACTTCACGGCGATGCACCTCTCGCGTGGCGAGACACCGGCGGCGGCGGCGCAGCGGTCGGGCTTCGCGGCGCCCGGCCCGGCCCGCGACTCGCTGCTCGCCCTGTGGCAGCGCATCGAGATGCTCATGCCCAACACGGCCGCCGACGTCTCGGCCATGCAGCACCTCGTGAGCATCCTGTCCTTCGGCTGCCTCCACAAGCGCGACCTGATCTCGATCGCGCTCAACACATCGGCCATCCCGCTGTCCTTCGCGGGCGACGTGGCCGTGCACGAGGATATAGTGTGGATATTCAGCCTGCTGGTACTCGCCGCGGGAGACGCCATCCCTCTGCTGGCCAGCGGCACCAAGCTGCGCATCCCCTCCTCCCCCCCGACCATCTCCTGGGCACCCTTCCCGACCGAATCCATCCTCGACCCCGTCCTCCCCCTCGCCCACCCCACCACCCTCCACGCCGCCGCCCGCGACCACCTCTCCCTCGACCTCCACCTCTTCACCACCCTCCCCACCCCGCCCACTCCGGCCTCTCTCGCCCTCGCCACCGCCTTCCTCACCACCCACCCCCTCCCCCCTCCAGCCACCGACGCCCGCACAGCACAAACCCTACGACGGATGGAGGCATCCATGCACGCCACGCGCGGCACGCGCCCCGGTGCCGGCCCGCTGGCCGTGCTCGTGCCGACCTGGCTGGCACTGGGGCTCGACTGCGGGGCGGGGTGGATGGCGGCGCTGCCGGGGGCGATGCGAGCCGCGACGGCGGAGGGGACGGGGTGGGCGCACGGGCCGGTCGGGGGCGCGGTGGATTCGCAGCTGGGGGCGGCTGCGCGGGCGCTGGTGTCGGGGCCGCTGGGGGGTTCCCTGGGCGGTGCCCTAGGAGAGGTCTCAGGGGAGGAGGGGACGGTAGAGGGGGTGACGGCGTTTTTGACGACGATTCAGGATCCGCGGATGGCGTTTTTTACCACGTCGCCGAGAAGGATTGCGGTCGGTGGGGGTGGGTTTGCGATCACGCCTGTGGCGAGCAACCGGGCGTACCTGGCCATCCCGGTGGTGCTGGCGCATGCGCCGGCGTCGCAGGAGCGCGGGTGGGTGCTGGAGCCGTTTGACCCCGCGGCGGGACCCGAGGATTTGCGCGACATGTTGCCGGTTGTGAGGGAGGGGGAGGAGGAACCGGGCATGGCGGACGAGGATATCTTTCCCGTGCTCCCGTCGGACTATGCGGATCGGAGGCGGGAGCGGATGGGGGCCTGGAGGCTGAGACGGCGGCAGGTGATTTTTGGTTGTGGCGAGTTGGATGTAGGGAGGAAGACGGACGGGGGGGAGGTGGTCGTGTTGGAGAGGCAGGAGGTGTATGGGGCAGAGGACTATGACTGGGCGGCTATTTACAAGGCGAGGAAGGGGGAGACTCGATAGATGAGGTGATCATGTCAGAATGATGGACCATGAGAATCGCTTATTGGTTCAATTGCAAGTAGTAGCCCCCAACCCACTACACAATCCGCTTCATCAACAACTCTCGACTCGGATCTGGCACCGACGAACTCCCAAACACCAAGTTGGGATACCTACCCTCCACGCCATTCACGTTCCGAATGTCATACATCAACACGGCCGTCGCCAGAATCATCTTGATCTCGTTCGCCGCGAGGAACCGCCCCGGACACGCGTGGCGTCCGTAGCCAAAGGTCAGGTGGTTCGTGCTCACACTGACAAACTGTTCCTTAGCTGCCGCCTCGGCACCCGACTTCTCCCTCATCTCGGAGAAGCGGAACGGCTGGAACTCAGTCGGGTTGGGGAACAGCTCGGGGTCGAAGGCGACGGCGATGGCCGGGACCTCGACCACCACGCCCGCCGGGATCACCTGCCCGTTGGACATGGTGAACTGCTTGAGCACCTTGCGCTGGAACGACGTGGCCGAGGTGGGGTCCAGGCGCATGGCTTCCTTGATGAAGCTGTCGAGCTTCTTCATGGCTTGCAGAGCGGGGGCCGTCATTTGGCCGTTGTGCTCTGCGAGGACGGAGCGGATCTCGTCGCGGAGGATGGGCGCGAGGGTGGGGTCGGCGGCGAGCTGGTAGAAGCTGAGGGGTGGGTCAGTATGCGCGCAGGGGTATGAGAGGAATGAATGAAACCTACCAGTTGGTCGTGGCGATGCTGGTTGTGTGGATGGCGGCAAAGCTGATATCCAGTTGGAGCTTCGCCAATCTCTTGCTGTCGGTAGTTCCGTGCTTTGCCTCGCTCGCCATCAGCCATGCCAGCATGTCGTCGGGCTCCTCGTCCTTGCCAAGACGCTTCCTCTCCTCGACGATGGGTCGGAGGAAGTTGTCTGCCTGCTTGATCCGCCCTTCGAGAGCCCTGATCTCGGGCAGCCAGGGCGCCACAAAGGGGCGCTTCCACGGGGGGATGGCGTCGACAGCACGGCGTCCGTTTATCAGCTCAATCGTGTAGTTGATGGCAGCGTCGAGGTACTTCTCGTCGCGGCAGAGTTCGGGGCCGACAAACACACGGCCTGACGCCATGGCGACGATGCGCAGCAGCTTCTTGTTGAGCTTGACGGGGGTCCAGTCGTCGCACGGCGGGAGCTCGGCCCGGAAGGAGGCTTCTACCTCGTCGGCGAGGGAGAGACTGAGACGCGGGAGTGCGGGCGTGAGGCTCGACTTGATGGCAGTGGCGATGCCGGTGGCGTCGGTGCTGAGCTTGGTGTATTTTACGTGCATCGACTGCGTCTGGTCAGCATAACACTTTTGAGTTGGAGTTAGAAGGAGCTCACCTCGGCGACGGCACCGTCAAAGCTCAGGACATTGTCAGGCAACTTCTTGAGCTCCACCAAGTACTTGGGCGATATGACGACGACCTTGTTCGCATCTGCAAGTGTCAGCCAACTGGGCCACTCAGGGGGGCGGGGGGGCTTACTTCGACTGGTGACGATTCTGAAGATGCCATCCTTGAACTATTGCGAATGAGTCTCTGCCGTCTCAAAACTCTTGCAGGGCTTGCACTCACCTTCTCGTATCCCTCCTGGTATAACTTGGTCGCGCCGTTCAGATAGGCCACTCTCCTCTTGCTGATGCTGCCAAACTCCTGTCCGACCTCGGGGAGGTTGGAAAGGGGGTCGCTGGTCAAAAAGATTTGGAAGATAATGACGGCAACCAAGGCACCCAACGTCGAGAGCACCAGCGGGAGCTTGTCGCCAAGGGCCTGCAGAACAGGCTGCACCACGGAAGCCATGGTGGAAAATCAGGGGGCAAAGACAGGTACTGGAGCTGGTCACAAATTTGGATCACAGCGAGGAGCAGCGGGCGGCGTCTCGATATTTATACAGCGGTTAATAATGGGTCGCCAGAGATCCAGTCGGTATGGACGGGAGCTCGGGGTCCGATGACAATCGTCGAGCTGGGTAGAGGGTGCAAATCAGTCAGTGGTGCCCCTACGACGCCGAGTCCAGGCCCGTTCTCATCGGTCGGGTACTGGAGCAGTGTCTCGCGATTGCATTATCACGTCGTTGGTGCCCGCTTTGCTGTGGTGTGATTAACAGTCGCCGTCGCATTAGGTACTAATCTGTTTCAGTCCATGGCTGTTTGCATGGGTGTTTGCCCAATATCAAGGACAACTCGAGCTAGTTTGACGGGCGCTAGGTGCGGGAGGGGCTTCGGCAGCAACCGTGTCGTGGCCACGACTCGCTGGCGGGGGACACCATGATGGCGACGGGGTCTTTGTCGAACCCGAAGATGAAACGATAGCAGTGGGCCGGCTAAAGTTGAAGATGGGGGAGAGTCGACATTTGCATTGGTGCGACGGCGATTGGTTGCTGGTTTTTTTGCGGATTGTCCGTGGTTCCTGGATTTTGGATGGGGGTGCACAGGGTGTTCCTGGGTGTTCCTGGGTGTTCCTGGATTTTTGGGGCAGTGCTCGCGGAGCCGGGTTTGCGGATGGATTTGCGGATGGATTTGAAGACGGATTTGAAGATGCTGCCGTCATCTGGCGACAGCGCTCGGCGACATTTTGAGAACTCGGGACCTCAACCTGATGGCAGGCAGATTTTGGGGAGGATGGATAGGATGAAGGATTTCAACACTCTGGAGACTTCAGAAATTTCAGTGCTAGCGGAAGGTCTCCCTGTGGCAGTTGGCTGTTGGCATCTTCCGTCCTTGCTTCTTGCCTTCCCGGCCATGCGATCAATCGGCGCGCCTGCCGCTTGCAGATGCTAGCAGATGCCCCGCTGCATACTCGGTTTCGCATCGCACGTTGATTGGCGGCAGGAAATATGACCCTGTATGCCCCACAATCGCTGCGGTGGGCGGAACCTTAATTTTGTGCCAAGAGGCGGAGGAACACGGCCACTTCTTATCGTCACCGTTTCTCTGTCTTCATCCCCAATGCCGCAGTGTCGCTGCGTCACTGTGTCGCTGTGTCGCTGTCACCGCATCTCGCCATTCTGCATTTTCTTTCCGCGTGCATTTTCAGTCATTTTCAGTGCTGTATTGCGTCAACGAGCCTGCTCTGCCCTGTTCTGCCTCGTCCTCAGCCACAGCCAACGCGTCGACGGCTCGAAACGGGGAATTGCACGGCAGGATTTGGCACTGACATGTCTCCGACGTGACGGATCCTTCCGACATGCCGCTGTCCCCTCCCCAAATACCAATACGTGCCCTCTCGCTTTCGCTTTCGTTCCAACCTTAGCCACCGCACTCCAAACACACGCCACACACACCGAACTCCCCACCCGACCCGTATTCCGTATACAGATCTCCACCATACCCATACCAGCCCTAAACGCTGTTGCCTCAACTGGTCCCACTCATATGAGCACAGTACCACAGGTACCGGCTCATCCATGGCTCGCCTCCGTCTTGGATATACAAAATCACGCGCTGGCTGTCTGCGTTGCAAGCAGAGACGAGTCAAGGTATGCCAGCTGTCTTCACCCGCAATAGCCTCAAGTTTCAACGGCCCTAACCGCCCGTGCAGTGCGATGAGACCCGCCCATGCAAGGCCTGTGTGCGACACGGGGTGCAATGCAGCCTAGTGACGCCGAGATCCAGCGACGGCTCCAGCTCTCCCACGCCCCCACGGCAGTCGGCTGCACCACAATCAGCGCCACCAGCCTTACTGCCCTCGTTCACGCCCCTCCCCAATCGATCTCGCCCCATCCAGCAACGACCCGTCCAGCAACGCCCCGCGTCACGCAATACTCAAGCCGATGACCTGGCCCCGTCCGTCTCGGGCTCCGAGCCCGCATCCAGCCGAGCCAGCGTATCAGCCGCCTCCGTCTCGTACTCGGCCGCCGCGTCGCCCGACCCATTCCCCTACTTTGCCAAGTTCATCACCGGCCAGGCCCAGGACCACTCGGAAAACTGGGTTTCGGACCTCGAGCTGATGCACCACTTCGCCACGTCGACCGCCCACACCCTGCTCCGCACCGAAGTGCCCGAGGTCGGCGCCGGCCACATCTGGCAGATAGAGGTGCCGCGCCTCGCCTTCGCCCACGTCTTCCTCCTCCACCAGATCCTGGCCACCTCGGCCTTCCACCTCGCCCACCTCTGCCCCCAACAGCGCCAGAAATACGCCGTCCAGGCCTCGCAGCACCAGTCGCTGGCCATCCAGGGAGTCCGCGCCGCCCTGGCCAACATCACCCCCGAAAACTGCCACGCCCTGCTGGCCGTGTCGTCGCTCTTCTTCGTCGGCGCCCTGGCCGCCTCGCGCCCCGATGGCCACAACAACCCCACCATCGACGACCTCATCGACATCTTCCACCTGGTCAAAGGCATCGGCGGCGTGCTGGATACGTCCGAGGCCGTGCTCCGCGCCGGGCCCCTCCGCCACCTCTTCTACACCTCGGGCGGCAGCAACCTCCACCGCGCCGTCAGCCTCGTCACCGCCGAGCTCAACGCCCTGCAGCCCCGCATCCACGCCGCCCTAGCCGACGACCCCGCGCGCCCCGTCATCGAGGCCGAGGCTCTTAGTTTCCTGGCGTGCATCGGGCGGTCGGTCATGAACTCGGGGAGTCCCGAGTATCGCATCATCGCGGCGTGGCCGATTTCCATGGCCGACGAGTTTATTCCGCTGCTGAGGCGGCGGCACCAGGTCGCGCTGGTGCTGTTGGCGTACTACTGTGCCGTGATGCAGGCGACCGAGGTGGGCTACTGGTTTACCCAGGGGTGGGGGCTGAGTGGGATCCAGGACATCGAGAGGTTGATGGTGTCGCCGTGGGACCTGGATGTGGCGAGGGTCAAGGAGTGGGTTACCGGGGGGGGTGATGGGTGATTGTGTTGTTGAGGCTGCAGCAGGTTGTTACAATTCCCAACTCAACCCTAAAAATATACATCTCGAAAGCCAGCCCAAGATCCAGCCCCAACCCCCCTACATGTGCTCTCCCAACTCCATCCCGTTTCCAGCACCCATCCCCCCTCACATCACATCAACAACCCCCACCCTTACCCCTCCCTCTTCACTACCCTCCCTCTTCACCACCCTCCCCTCCACCAACCGCCTCATCTTCCTCCCCCTCCTCCCTCCACCCCTAAGCGGCCTCAACAACGCAGCCAAGACCCCATCCCCAGCCCTGGCCCCGGCCGGATCCACCCAGTGCTCGTCCTGCAGTGAGTACGCCCGGAACGCCGCAAAGTCGGCCCACACGCGCACGGGGACACCGACACGCCGCGCGTCGATCAGGTCGGGGATGTTGACCAGCACGCTGCGGCGAGGTTGTCCGGGCTCGGCAGGGCTAGCTCGCGCGCAGAGTGGTTGGAAGCCGGCCAGTTTGGCGGCGGAGGTGAGGGCCCGGAGGACCGGGTAGGGAGGCCACGAGGGTGGTGTGGCCAAGTATTCGTCTAATATAAGGTCTAGGCCGTAGCGTTGCAGGATTTCAATCGAGTCATCCGAGAACCGTATTTACAATATGACGGAGCCTGGTCGACGACTCCGGCCCGAACGGAGCGTCGCCAACGGCGTCTGTGTCAAGCGAGGCCACGGCGCCGCCGAACTGTGCGTCTGGGTCCCGAAGTGCCAAGTCCATGTCGGTTGTATGGACGAGGTACATGGACGGGTACTCGGGGCATACAACAGATCCAAGTAGATTCGCGGCCGACATGGTGATATAGGGCGCCACCGATAGACCGAAAGCCGCGTAGCCAAATCGGTCAAGCTGATCCCCTCGGGCTCGATACAGCGTGATTCCGGCGGCGATAGACTGGAACACACCAAAAAGGGCCTTTGGGATGTTATAGGTTGATCCGATGCTGACGTCGTTTAGATGGTTGCTTTTGTAAGGTCTGAGGAGCGCAAACGGGGGGACCTCGGCGGGCTCGGTGCCGTGGACCTTGCGGCTGGAGACAATCTGAGGCATCTCGAAGAGGGTTTCGGCGATCCAGCACCTATTAGCATGAGAACGGGTAAATGGAGGACTCCGATGAGTTATGACATAATTCACCAGTTTCCATTTTGATTCCATGAATAACAATGCCAGGAACAAATAGGCACATATGATGAAACTGACTTTCGATCCCGACCCCTGTAGCCCGGGCGGAGGCGGCCCCAGCAGGCCAGCGGAGCTATCCCGAAGGTGTGTGGAAGGGAATAGTCTTGAGCGTGTATTTGTATTGACCCTCGGCCTCACCTAAGTTCAGCTGATATACCTTTTTAAGGTCTTATTTGCCAAAGGTATGAAGAAGAGAAGAAGAGAAGACAAGAGTCCTGGAGGGCTAGGCGAAGCCCGGCCTTCTTTTTTTACTTGCACAAGATACAAGGATATCCCCATGCCTCCGAATTGAGGCATTTTCAGGGCCTTCGGCGGCCTTAGCGATGCCAAATCCACACATTACAGTTGGGGCCTAAAAGATACAGGACACACACCTACAAATTTGAACCTCTAGGGCCTAGCCCCTCCGGCTAATCAGAGTACTCCATTCAACCAATAGGACTTGAAAAGTTCTGAACCCAGTGGCACTTCCATATAGCTTAAAATCAACTGAATTAATTGCGACTATTAAGGGTTCCCCTGGAGGGGGGGAGGGGGAGGTCTTTGACCCTAAGCACAAGTGCCAGTTACTATATGGCGCCTGTAGGCCGAAATATGGTCACGCTAAGCGTATTGTATTCAACAGTACCACGGTAACATATTGAACCAACCAACAAGGCCATAGGATATGACCCTCCCCGCCAATACCCTCCATCCTGAATCGCTTTGGACCACCTTCATAACCAATAGATAACAGGGCTGGCTGCTAGTCCTCAACATCACCACCAACAGATTGTGCAGCCAGATTCCACTGACTAGGTTAACGCTTTGGAGTTGCATATGGTACAGTCTTTAGAATAGTCTTTCAATCTAGATGGCACAGTTGTCAGCCTAGCAGGCCGAAGGCCAGTAGGCTTCTTGTCCCTTCTTTAGGTATAAAAGGGCCTAGAATTCCGCACATCTCTGGAGCTAGACCAAGGATATTGAGGCCAAAGAACATTATCATTAAATTTAAACATCTTTTACATTTGTACCCGTAGTTCCAAGCCGCATACCATGTCGGGTGGCAGGGAGATAAGAGGACCACGTCCACCAACGCCAGAACCACGCCCAAACCCAAAATAATCTGGTCATTCCATTCAATCTCTCCAACTCCCTAGATAAAGTAGATTAATACACTGACGTTGCAAGTTCGGGTTAGTGCCCTTTCTGTGTCAAACAGTGAAGATGATTATATTTTGAGGGACATAATGGTCGGCGGATGGCACTGCGTCCCTTTTTTGGGGGATCGCAATAGACGGGACACAGCCTTCAACCGAGCGAAAGGCGGAAAAGATTTGATTCTGAGATCTATCTGCGCATCTTCCCATCTAGGTACCTTGGCTAGAAATCGATTATCTGTATCTTTAATGCAACGAAACGAGTTCCTAAAAGTGAGACTGGAAATGATAAGCTGATCCGACAATGGCGCTTCAGTCGCAGGTTGAATTGATGCCCCATCCAGCACTTTATCAGCGCTGCAATTTAGCCTTGTAAGAGCGCTCGTGAAAATCCTCTACCCTTTCCGTAGTCCTCCTGTTCATTTGACTCGCACAGTTGAGCTCACGTGGTATCGTGTGCCGGCCGCGACATATCATCCAATTGACATGACGATCCGCGACTTCCTTAGGCTGGCGACTAGACTCGCGACTAGACTCGCGACGGCAGGCACGCTCTCTCTCTCGTGCACAGATTATTGCTCTGCTCTCGGGCGGCGCCAAAACCCCACTCTGTTGCAAACCCATTTCCACCCCATTCTTCCTCAATGTTTCCATCCAATCGACCAAATCCTACCTCAAGCGCAAACTTTACGTAAAACGGCCATTTCCAGAACATCAAGATGGAAATCATAGATTTAACCGGCTGCGACTCGGAGCCAGACACCGACGCCACGATGCCCCCGCCAGCGTCGCAATCCCACTTCGCCAAGTTCGCAAACTTCACGCCGCAGGAAAACGCGCCCTTCAAGCAAGAATTCGCACGCCTCGCCTCGTCGCAGGAATGGAAGCGCGGCTCACGCGAGTACACGCGCCAGCGCACCATCGCCATGCGCGAGGAGCTGAGCACGCACTACTTTCCCTCCTCGCAGCCCCCGCCGGCCCTGGGCGGTATCCCAGAGGACGACGACGACGACGACGACAAGGCCGCCATCCTACTCCATGGCTCGCCGCAGAAGGTCGAGCTGACGGACGAGGAGATCCTGCAGGGCTTCCAGGACCTGTGCGCCGAGGTGGGCATCGCGCGCGGCGCGGCCGTCGACGAGTGCAAGCGCGCGCTCAAGGCCACGCTCGTCAACATTGTCGACCTCATCGACGCGCGCCGCGTGCCCGGCACCAAGGTGCAGGTGTGGACGGACTTTGAGGCGTTCCGCCGGTACACGCGGGACCCGGATAACCGGATCAGCTTGGCGGAGGCTACCGAGGGCCCCGGGTTCTTGGCGTCGCTGCTGCAGGTCATCAAGATGCCGGGGGAGAAGATGGGGAAGAGCACGGGTGGGAGGGGCAGGAGGGGGCATCAGGTCAAGGGGGGCAGGGTCCGGAAGGGGAAGGCGAGGAGGGTCTGATTGGACCCGCGGGTATTCATTCCAACCATCATGAGGGACCTCTTTACCAAAATGTATGGTGGGAAGTCTTATGGTGTGCAAAATTGTAGGGGTAAAGACTAAAGACGGACTTAAGCCTCTAAGGTGATGTTGCGCTCGTTGAATCTGTTGAATCTTACGGCACTTCCACATAAATGCAGGCATAATTGACTAAATTGAAAAGGAATATACCAAACTTGCCGGAGGGCCCCCTTCGTTTCGGCACTACAGATGGCTCTCTGCCGCTCTCCTGCCGCCGCACGACCTCGATTTGATCGAAAGCAACTCCCCGCAGCCCTCCACACGGGCCGACCTCGACCTCGCCAAGCGGTTCCTATCTATAGTCCACCCGCGAATCTTCTCTTTTGGTGCATGTAGTTGCGCTATCTAAATGAGTTTCCTAACCCGGCTTGCCAGAGAAAAGCTGATTATTCTAGGCTTAATAAGAGTCGGCGAAGCTCTACTATGCAGATCGTTGCTTTCTATTGTGTGTGTGCATGTCAAAGAATCCCACCACCTTGTAGCGACGCTCGTCGGGACCGTTAGAAGTTGTTGAACTTGGTTGTTAAAGGCCTTTAAAATGCTGGAAAGACCTTACGAGAGACTGAATATGCCTTTCAAACTGCTAAAAAAAAATACTGTTTTCAATACTGCAAAGGCCTTTAGGAAGAAAATCTACCCTGTACTTGACATGATGTTAGTGGGGTCAAACAAATCCCTACTCCATTGTGCGTGCCAAGATATCCAAGTCCGTACGGATGTGCCCTTCAAAAGTCTTGTCGCCCCGTTTATTACATACATGCTTATCAAGGTCCGTGCTTGACTTATCTTATCCTCCGCCCCTCTTTATACTCATTCCCACCTTCCAACGCGATAATCTGCTGAATATGTACAGGAACCCGTTCAATCCAAGCGTGGATTTGTTCTTGATCGAGGTCATTCCAAGCTTGTTTCCAAGCCTGAGTTGCATCTTTTCTGTTCTTTGGCGCACCTTTTCTTGTCGTCCTTCTCTTCATCCACCACCAACATGGTTCAATTGCATTGATATCTGGAGAGTTAGCACACCATAATAACCTCCGAATATTATGAAAGTCAAATATAACCTGCTGATACCGATGAGCGTGAGCTGGCGCGTTATCCTCCTGGATAAGAGTCCCTGGCCGATCTTTCTCGCATTCCTTCGCAAAAGGAAAAAGCTTTGGAAGTAGGATCGTTTTCTGGTAACGATACCAGTCAATCCCCCCTTTTCCATCCCGTGTAAGTTTTCCTGTTTCCTTCTTCCATTTCCAAGTTGGTTTTCTCCCAGGTAAATTCCGAAGTGAAAGTCTTGATAAACCGTTTTGAAGCTCCCATTCACTCTTCATCAATGGTTCTAGCTCCTCATTTAATCGTTCGATCTCCTTTTTCGCCTCTTCCTTCTCTTTAGCTGTTTCTGGCTGCCAACAATGGCATGGTCCCTTCTTATCATATGAAAAACTCCCCCAAACATAAACTCAGAAAAACCTTTCCATCTTTCACGGATACAACTCTTCACAAAAGCTTCATCTGACTTTCTCCAAACTCGATAACCACCACGTCGAAAATTAAGAATCACTAATGTTTCATCAGTCCAAATCACTCTTTTCCAATCTTCAAGCGTCCAATCTTGATGTTCTAAACACTATATAAGTCTTTTAGCTCTCATTATCTTCGTCAACCCAGGCTTCCTCGTTGGCTTCGTTTTGCGAAATCCATTCTTCCTTAGAATCCGCCAAATGGTGGTTGCCGAGATATCCAGACCTATCTGGCTAAGGTCACCAGCAAGATCAGCACATGTTTTTTCTCGACCGTAACGGTCGCTTTGTACCTTGGCGATAATAAGCTCGGTAGTTTCAGGGGTCTGTTTAGAAGGTCGGCCAGAACGAGGTGCATCTTCGAGCCATTCGTTTTTAAGGACAAAGGGTGTTTCATTAGGGTCAAAGCCACGTTCGATCGCACGTGCATAGATCCGTTGAACTTGTCGAGCAGAACAACCGGTCTTTTCAACGACTTCAGCAGTCTTCATTCCTACAAGGGGGCTTTTCAAAGTTACAATAAGGGCCCGTGTTGCAATATCAGTGACTGGTGCCATGTTTAAAGATGAAGAAAAAGATGAGGGAGATGAGGGAAATATTGACAAGTGGGTAGGATTATTAAGTGCGGGGTAAATGATAGATTAGATAAGCATGTATGTAATAAACGGGGCGACAAGACTTTTGAAGGGCACATCCGTACCTGCCCATGTGCCAATTAGCATCGAGGTTGCTTGGAAGGATCGATCCTGCCGGGCAGCCAGCGCAGCTAACAGGGGTCTGAAACATCAGGTAGTACATAACGATGCCGCCTCCTTCATCAGGCCTTTCTTGGCAGATTGGTTACTCCCCAGAGCACCCAGATTTCGACGATCAAATGATTCGGAGCAACTAGGTATGACGACGGAAAGCGGCGCGCCAGTCACGCCCACACATGAGTCACCCGAGCAGCAACAGCTCTTCCAACAGGAGCACCAACAGGAGCATGAATCCCCTCTGCAACCTTTGATTGACACTCGATTGTCATGGAGACCCTTCTACCTACGCCGCGCCGTCGTGCTCGCGTTTGCCACTGCGTTTGCCGCCATTCTCATCGCCATCGAGGTGCTTCTCGCACTCTCGGACAAGAACGATGGGCTTGGCACGGGCAACCGCAGCCAGCAATACCTCTGGGCATACGGGCCAACCGCTCTCCTCACCATCGTCTCGGCGCTCTGGGGCAGGACCGAATACCAGAGCAAGGTGGCCGCCCCGTGGATTCAGCTGTCGCGCCTCAACAAAGCGGCCAGCCAGACCTTGTTGCTGGACTACTTGGCCGACTGGCAGCCCTACTCGGCCGTCAAAGCATTTCGCAACGGGGACTACGTCGTGTCGATTGCCGCCACCGTCTCCATGGTGCTAAAGATGCTCATCGTCCTCTCGACCGGTCTCATTAGCCTCTCTTGGACCACCGTCACGCGCGACTCGTACCCCTTGACAGTCCAGGACGCCTTTGTCGGTAAGCTGGGCCCGCTCCAGGGCGACATCGGATGGTACACGCTGCTGGGCGTCGTGGATGGAAACCTGAGCTACCCGGCAGGACTCTCCGAGGACTACGCATTCCAGTCCACCGGTGCCGAGGGCCTTCCGGGCACGGCCGAAACGCGCGCCGTTGTGGACGGATTCGAGAACTCGCTCGACTGTGAGCCCGCCGGCTTTTCCCTCGAGTACGGGGAGCCATGGGAGGTGCACCGGAACCTTCTCATGCGCTTTTCCCTGACGTCCACTGGCTGCAATGTGACGGGCTGGGAATCCCGCGGACCCTACAAGAATAGCGGGGAGCAGTGCAACGGGGGATACGAAGACTCTCGCAATTGCACCATGCCAATTGCCAGGTTCGAGCCCGTTCAGTGCGACGGCGTGGAGGGAGAAGCAGGCCGAAGGATGCTCCCGCTGTTCGCCAATACTACGTGGTTCGAGGACTTTTCCAAGAACTACACCGATGGCCGCGGCGTCACCTGGCCGACCTACAACATGTCAATCCCCGCGTCGGCTCAGCTTCTCTGCGTCCCCACCTATTCCATCGGCCCAGTCGAGGTTGTTAGCAACAGGTCGAGTCAGCGTGTCAGGCCGGTGCCGGGGGGCGCGAAGAGAACACTCGAGTCCGTCAACGCTTGGAGCATCATGGATGCGTACTTGGAAAACCTGTACACCCCGGCGTCGCAGTCGGAGGGCTTGTCCAGCTCCTACTCTGGAAACTTTTCAGGCATCACACTGAGCTACGACTACGCCATGCTTTACGCTCTGCGAACCTCACTGCCGCCAGACATCCCCGCCACCAATCTCTACGACCCGGCCTTTCTTCAAGGCCTGATAACGGACCACTACCGACAGGCCGCAGCGCCCATCGTCAAGTCAAACCTAATGCAACCCACCGAGGTACAAATCACGGGCTCGATGGTCATGGATGGGGATCGTATCGTGGTGCGAACCTGGGCGGCTCAGACCATGGCAGCTCTGACTGGATTCTGCCTCATCATGGCAGCCGTTGCCTCTTTTCTGGTTCCTCGGAAGGGGTTGCTCCCTCAGGGTCCCAGCACCATACCTGGGTTGGCATCCATGCTCGTCAACAGCCCCGACCTCTCCGAGGCGCTGCGCCTATGTGGAGATGCCGATGGGAAGAGTCTGGGACGGATTTTGCAATCGTCTGCCTTCCAATCGGGCGTTGCTTCGGATCCCATCTCGGGCCAGCCCTGTTTTGTCATCAGAAACACCCAAAGGAAGAACTCGCCTGACATGGATAAAGCGTGGCCACAGTTCCGATCTTTGCATGCTCACCCCCTTATTTTTCACCCAGCCACACGCACTGCCCTAAGTCTTGTACTGTGTGGACTGATAATAGCACTGGAGCTGCTACTCCGCAAGTCGAACAAGGATCAAGGCCTCGGGGATGCCGGAGATGACGCGTATATCCATTACACATGGACGGCCATCCCAGCCATTGCCTTCGGCCTTCTTTCCATCACCATCTCAGCCATGGACTTCAAAACCCGGTCTCTCGCACCCTACGCCGCACTCCAACAGCCGGTCGACACAAGACAGTTCATGTCGCTCGACTTTCTCGACATGTCAATGCCTCGCGCTATATGGCGTGAAGCCAGGCTCGTCAACATCGGTACCCTTGCCATCACGATTGCATTCCTGATCGCTTCCTTCTTCACCACCTTCTCGGCTTCTCTCTTCCGCGCGCAGTCTCTGCCCATTGTCAGCTCCGCACTCCTTCGAGTCAACTCGTCGTTCGACCCCGAGCTCAACGGCATCAGCGACTACACGACTGGAATGCGCGCAAGCTTGATACTCGAAAACAACGCGTCGTACCCAAAATTCACCCATGGCGACATGGCATTTCTGCAGCTTCTTCCCCCGTTGTCAACCGATCTTGATCCTCAGCTCGATGCAGAAAACCTGGTCACGGAGGCCGTCGTGCCCGCCGTTCGCGGAAGGATGGAGTGCCGAGACTACGACGGTTCTCAAATCCAGATCAACCACACCACAGGATACAATGATCTCGGCCGAAACGATCCCCTGGGTGTGTCGATCGATGGTGAGAGCTGTGGCCGGATTCCCGGCGACGAATACCT
Source organism: Lasiosphaeris hirsuta (assembly GCA_030549175.1). NCBI lineage: Eukaryota > Fungi > Ascomycota > Sordariomycetes > Sordariales > Lasiosphaeriaceae > Lasiosphaeris > Lasiosphaeris hirsuta. The sequence continues at coordinate 54,535 of JAUKUA010000002.1, forward strand.
CAGCTGGCGGCATGATGCCGTGATATCGACGTACCCAAACATGACGTATTTTGGGGCGGCTAAGCAAACCTGGTATGTGAACGCGGACCACGAGATCAGGGGATGCAGCGATCTCCTGTACATTTGTCAGTTGCCATCCACCTCCAGCTTCCCCTTTGGGTCACTAACACTAGTCAACGCAAGGGGGGAGGATGGACAACAGCACCACGCCCCAAATCACACACATCGCCGCCATGGGCTGCAACGTGTCCTTTGAAGCCCTCGACGTGGCCACCACCTTTGTCGGCCCATCCCTCGACATGGACCCTACACGCCCCCCCCGCCCACTCACGGAAACGGTCCGGCCGTCCTCCGTCCCCCCACGCAGCCCCTACTTCAGCGCCCAGGAATGGATCTACCACTCGCTCGCCGCCATGCCCTCGGGCGCCGACAACCTCGACGCCTTCTTCTCCACCCTCGTCACCTCGCGCTGGGCCCTCCCGCGGCCCCTCCTCGGCGCGCCCGCCGCCGCCCCCGCCGTCCGCGACGCCATCAAGCTCCACCACGGCATCATCCTCGCCCAGCTCCTCAACGTCCACCGCCTCCCCGCCAACGAGACCAACGCCACGCTAGCCGACCCCCGGCTGGGTGACAGCGAGGCCGAGTTGGTCATCAATGCGACCATCACCGAGCCCGATGCCCGACGGCGCGTGATTCAGGACGGCGTAGCAACAAGGATCATGCAGGCCACTTTGGGAGCCACGTTGGTGTTGCTCGTGGTCAACTGGGTGTGGAATAGGGACGGCGACGCGGTTCTGGGAGGCAGTCCGACCAGCGTGGCAGTGGGCATGGCCCTGGTGTGTGGGGGGAACCTGCTGGAGGTGCTGCCGAGTGGGGCCGAGTGGATAAGGAACAAGGAGATGGAGACGGCACTGGCAGGTGGGGGGAAGACGAGTTTTTGGATGGGCTGGGGGAAGGTGGAGGACGAGGAGGGGCGCGAGAGGGGCGGGGAGAATGAGGGGGGGGTTTCGAGGTTTGGTATTTTTAGGATACCAGGAGACGACGACATGAGCGATGGGGAGTCTGGTGCTCTGGAGGGGAGGGAGGGGAGGGGAAGCTCTCATATAGGACTCTCCATCTAAACACTGGGCCATGGAACCACCGCAGATGTTATTGGGGGTGCCTAAAGGCCCTAGGCCACCTATGCAGCATACCTAGGGTGGCCTTTTCCCTGCTCTCACACTTGATGGTGACGAATTCTGTGAAAATGCTCGCAAGCAACCGACTCTGGGTACGTATGCTCTGCAAGAGACTATAGTGGATAAACTAGCGCGTTTGAGCCTCAGCCTCTAACGCCCGACTGGACCTAAAGCCTAGGGGGAATAGGGGAGTCTATTGGGTACCCGTTGGAAACCGATAAGATTATCGCTGTGCTGGTACCAGAAGTATGGGGAGGAAAATAGCCCGAGGAAAATGCGGCTAGATCGTCGTAAACATTGTATGCCGGCTGTGGAGGACGATCTCCTCGGGAAGACAACAGAGCCCGCGAGCCATGTTATCAAATATACCACCAATAGACGGTATAGGCTGTGGTTCTTGTGTGGTTCTGGGAGGAAGAGGGAGAGGGAATTTTATGGGGAAGAGAGTTGGAATGTTAGCCGCGATCAAGATTCTCAACAAAACTCTCCGCTGTAATTCAAAATCAGCTGCAGCCTGACGCGGATCTCCAATTCTTGTGTCGTGATTCTCTTGTTGGATACTAAGTACGTGTATCATCCAGATGGAACGGCGTAATCGGGTGTGTTGCAAGTGTGTAGAATTTAACGCGAGTCTTGACCCTAACCACACTCGCACTCACAGAATGGCGGCCTAAGCCAACGTCCAATACCCCGGGTGGGACCTGGACCTGCGATGGGCCCGCCACATCGACGAGCCGACGAAGAATGGCTTCCTGGTGGGCATCCACTACAACTGCGCAGGCGCCAGGTCGGGCATGCTGCTCGTGCGCGAGGTGGCCATGATGATGGTCACGGACCGGCTGAGCGACAAGCCCGAATTGGCACCTTTGACGACGCCGTCGCCGCCAAGTGGCGCGACGTGGCCCCGAGGGGGGTGATGGGCGATCGATTTGATACCGGGCTTAGGGGAAAGCGGGGTTGATTGAGACTGCTGGCCGTCGACCAACTAGTGGTTGCCGGCGAATGTGCGGTTTGCCGAGAACGGCGGGGTCAGGTTTATCAGCCAGGTGAACAACCTGCATCCGAACAAGTATCCCGAGATTTACAGGAGTCCCGAGGAGCTCATCGACGTGGGAGACACTGGCAGGGAAGAGCCAGGTCACAATGGCATTCAACTTAAAAATGAGTGTATCGCGACAAGAACTTTGAAGTCGATTCATTGCCACGTCTACTTTTTTTTTTTTTTAATAAAAAAATTAAAAGGAAAAAACAAGGGCAAAAAACAAATTGGCATAACTTTGGGCCCGGAATCGAACCGGGTGGTTTTGACCCTGTGCCATAGGCTCTATGCCCTAGGTAAGAGTACTCCTCAAGCGGCGGATCGGTGCGCTCTACTAACTGAGCTACCCAAAATTGAAAAGTAGTGCTCTAAATTTGGGTCATAAAGGTGTGTGGGCAGAGGGCGCGTCCTCTGAAGGCTTGATTCTGCCAATGACAGACGGGTAAGGCGGTCTGTTGAGTGACGCGTCTTGCGAGCGCAAGATATTAGGCGCAGGCTAGGATATCATACACGACCCGAACACTAGCGGCAATATAGATGTGTCTATTCTGCAAACAGCAACTCAGTAGGGATACGCCCTCACCTCATCCTCCCGACTCAAATCCAGCCCGCGCTCGACCTGCTCGTCGTGCTTCTTGTCCAGATACTCGAGCAGCACCTCGCCATAGCGCTCCTTGCCCTTGTACCGGCTGACGTCGTCGCCCCAGCTGCGGATGGCGCTGGCCAGCCTCCCGGGCACGTAGTCCTCCTCGGCTATCTCGGCGATGGGGTGGAAGTAAGTGCGGATGGTGAAGACGACGCCGCCGCTCTTGGGCAGCCTGCGGAACGTCTGGCGCTCGGACCGGAAGTGGTGGTGCTCGATGGCGCGGTTCTTCTCGGCCGTGCCCCAGCTGACGTGCTCGGCGTCTTCGCTGCCGATGCTCCAGCTCCACGCGAGGTCGTCGTCGACCTGCAAAAAGTAGTTGTTGCGCGCCACCATCTCCTCGGGCTTGACGCGCCGGAAGAAGTTGGTCATGCCCTTCTCCAGCCGCTCTCGGAACTGCGGCACCTCGCCCGACGTGTGGATCTCGCTTAGCCCCATGCCGAACTTGTCCTCGAGCCGCCAGAACCCGGGCAGCAGGATGGCGCCCGCCAGCAGGTGGTACTGCCCGTCCGCCCGCTCTACCATGATAGCCAGATCGTCCTGCACCAACCGCGCACAAGTCCGCATGGGATCCTCCTCCAGCTCCCCCTCGACCCGGAACCGCTCCCCGGACCACAGATTCTCCAGCTCACCCTCCGTCCGCCGGTACAGCCCCGGGTACCGCGCGGGCAGGTACGCCCGCAGCTCCTCGAGCAGCTCGACGGCGGCGGCGCGCGCCTCGGGCGCCGTGCGGCAGCACTTGTCGCCGCGCTCGGCGAGGCGCCGCGCCTTGGCACCGTGGTACTTTGGAAAGTCCGAGTCCAGCTCGATCCACTCGGCCGGCGGGACTGCGCGGAGCCCCATGGTCGTGTGGTACGTCGGCCCGTACCGGAACGGCCGGTACGGCAGCGGCTTGGTGCCGGTCAGCGTCCAGTTCGGGTAGGGCGGCGGCGTGGGGAACTTGTAGGCCGATGGGGGCCATACGCCCGGGATGCGGGGGGTGCCCGGGATGCGGGGGGTGGTGGTTTTGGATGCGGGTTTGGACGGGGAGGGTGGTTTGGAGGCGAGGGCTTGGAGGAGGTACGAGGTGGTTGTTGTTGCTGTCAGGATGAGCAGGGCCAGGGCCAGGGCCAGGGCGAGGTAGAGCGGGGGCGTGGTTTGCCAGAGGGTTCGGAGCCAGGTCAGGGCGGTGGTGAGGTCCATTTTGGTGAGTGGTGCGCGACGGACGACACCCGTGGACGTTTTGGGGTTGTCGGGGAAAGGGAACCCCGGGGTGGGGAATGCACGAGATCTGAGACAAATGTCAGTCAGTGCCTTGGATGGCCTATATATCGTCGCGGCATGCTCTTTCCTTCTTATCGCTCCAAAGCAAGTTGTCATTGCTGCTGTTGGCAGCCGCGTTCCCCTCAGCTCTTATCTGCTTATCAGCACTCCTTTGCCTGATTGGGGATGGCCGCGGATGTGGTGCATGCTCCTGCCCTCTCACAACGCTTGTCTCATCTGTCTCATTTGTCTCACGAGGGCGTGGTGAGAGTGGCTGCTACGGATTGGGAAGGGGCTTGCATGTGCCCGTTTCCAGCATCTTGGTCATGGAAGTTGCTAAATCCACAACCTGATTGGATGCAATTGCCAATCCTATCGTACAGCAGTCTTCAAATTCTGTCGCTCGTCTCCAATCTTTCCATCGTTCCGTTCCCCACCCTAGCCCATCATGCTTGGCTTGCTATCCTCCTTTGGGAACTTCTTGAACATGTCGCGCAGCTTGTCGACGGGCGACGCCGAGCAGACCGACGGCCGTCTCGTATGGCGGCTGGTTGGGCCACGCGGGGTGGCTGCGCGTGAGGAAGCTTAATTCCACGCGCTCGACGCTCCTAGCTCGCCCACACGCTCTGAACTCCACCGGCCGCACGCATTCTCGTGGCATTCAGATCGAGTTCCAAGTCGGCAGCTACTCTTTTGGGTCTCATGAACACACTCATTCTATGCACCACCATGTCCAGATGGCATGCATTTGGAAGTGGTGCGTAGGACTAGCTGCGGAGGATCAGCGCCAAAGAGAACTTAAGGAGGTGAGCCTCGGAGGGACATCCGACCTCGACACCCATGGCTTCCTCTCAGCAAAGCCACCCAACTTCATCCCCTTCTCCTGTCCATCATTACTACCCAGACAGGATACCACCAAACATCTTGTCAAGATGAGCGCCGCAAAGCCCGCCTACGGACGCCGCCTCATCGTCAACATCGTCGACGAGCGTGGGCGCGACACGTCGTAGCGGCCCAAGAAGGGCGAATTCCCGACCGTGGCCTACATCGGCCCCAACGTCCAGGGCTGGCTGCAGGAGCGCTACATGCACGCCGTCATGACCCTGCCCGTCGACAAAATGGCTCCCCGAGGAGACGGTCGAGCCGTACCCCTACACCAAGATGTTCGACGAGGCCGAGTGGGACCCCCTCCTGCTGCTGCACACCAGCGGCAGCACCGGCTTCCCAAAGCCGATTATGCCGGCACGGCATGCTGGCCATCGAGGACAAGATCCACAACCTGGCGCCCTGGAAGGGGAGGGTCATCTGGGTCGAGGAGCTGGCCAATAGGGCGAAGAAGAGTCTGCATCCGAATAGGTTTTTCTGATTGTGTGGAGGGATGAAGGTTGATAGAGGCAGTGCCCCTCTACCACGCCGCGGCGCTGTACATCTCCATGATCATGGTGCACTACTGGGATATGCCGGCGGTGCTCGGCATCGGCGACCGCCCCTTACCCCTTTTCCAGAAGCCAAGCTGACCCACCCCAGCCAGATTCACGCCTTTCCCGGTGTACTTCCAGGAGAACTGGAAGCTCTGGCAGTACTTTATCATCGACTCGGACCTCTTCGGGTGCGACTGGCGCAAGACGGCCGAGACCGAGTAGGCGTGGCTGGTGCCCGCCGTCAAGCAGTTCTACGGCGGCCACATCTGAGAGATGTCAGTTTGGAGAAGTGGATCGCCGCACTCGAGAAGAGCCAAGCCACCACCGAGGACGTCACGCGCAACCCCCGACGTCAAGCTGCTCGACACGTACAAGTCCAGGGGACATACAAGCGGACCCTCTATCTCCAACATCCATATCGCCATTTGACTTGAGTGACTTTGCTAATTGCAAAGGCAAGTGGTTAATGCCTAGCGGTTGACGTGAGCATTGTCATCCATTAGGAATTAAGCCCGTCTTGGTTAGAACTTGATAGAAGGCTGAATGCTGACAAGAAGGGTTAACATGGTGGTCACCGAGAGTTGCCGAAATCTACCCAACTTTTTGGAGTTAGCCCTTCAGCTGAATAATTTATATTTTTCCTCCGTCTTGCTCCAGGACCTCCCTCATTTTGTTTCCTCATCGACCGACGTGACCTCCATTCTCCTCTCCGCCTTTGGCGACCTTGGCGCCGCAGAAATCGACGTTCAGTCCCTAGCGACATCAATCAAAGTGGGGAAGCTCTAGGCCAAAGGTGGCGACGTTACAGTTTCACACCGTACCTGCTGCGCTTAGGCCATACCTGAAGGCAGAGATGAGTGGGATCTTCCTACTTGGAGCTCATACAAAAACCTCGCTCTCGATTGCCATTTCCTCGGCCTAACTCCGCTCAAGGATATTCAATCGCCTTACCAGCACGAGGTCGAGTAAGTGTGCCCACCCCCGAATAGATCTGGAGGCCCCTGGATCTAGGCTATTGTCGTCTCGCTCACCATGGAAGCTGCATTGCGCTTTCCGGGCTCGGTAGTCATCCCTTTGGCTCCTGGCAACCGCACGGGTCGGAAATGTCGTTCATGTGGATTCGGGACAATGCCTCCGTTCATGTTTCTGGGTTGCGAGCAATCATCTATGGTTACAGCTCGCGTCGTCTAGTCGACAGCACCACCCGCCAATCCATACGAAATATCGCGAAGGGCTTCATCGAGCACTTCCGACTTGGCTCCTGGAATCTTGCGTCTTCTCGGCCACTGGTGTTCCTTGATCACAGTCTTGGCGGCTTGGTTCTCAAGGACGCCTTGGTTCAGATTGCTGAGGCCACAGACAGCCGCAACAACAGTCTTCTGGATAAGGTTTACGGCGCCATCATGTTCGGTGTTCCTAACCTGGGGATGGAGCAATGCCATCTTGCCATGGTTGAGGGGCAGCCCAACGAAAGTCTCGTCGAAGATCTTTCCAGAAACTCCAATATCTCAGGGAAATGCTGATCTTCTGGGCCTATGAAACAGTTCATTCTCGCACCGTCAAGGTAAGGGTGCGAGTGCAACCAATCAATCAACAACAACTAATACCGAGAGGCACACTGACATTCGCGGCGGTATCAGCGCAAAGAAGATGGGAGCAGGTGGGATCGACACGGGCCATTAGCCATTCTTGTCAACCCCCTTTCGGCAACACGCCGCTTGGCACAGAAGTCCACCTTGGTGTTCCCGATAAACGAGGACCACTCCGTCATGGCCAAGTTCCCCAAAAACCATAGCCATGTCAAGATGGTTTGCCAAAAGCTAGCCGAGATGTCTAAAACGGAAAAGCACGGTCTGAGGGATTCCGGGGCGGAGATGCCATCCTCCAGAGACACGGAGACTTGCTTGGGCGGGGTTGCAGGAAGGGAAGCGCATAACTTCCCCAGTCAGGCTACTGACTACGGCAGTAATGATGAACTCGAAGGTAACGTCTCGTTGTCCCCTCTTGGCGCATAGCGTCCAGCTTAGGTTTTCGTGATGCAGTCCTCCTCGAGTCGCTTGATGTTCCCGGCCTCGATGCCCGCGAAAGCTCTGTTGAGGACCGGTTTGCCGACACGTTCGACTGGATTTTCAAGCTTGATTGTTTCACCGTCTGGCTCCAAGACGAAAGTACCGACCGCATCTTTTGGATCAACGGCAACCCGGGGTCCGGAAAGTTGACCCTAATGAAGTTCATCGTCAGGGACATCCGGACACGGCAGCTGCTACACAGCTGGAAAAGTACGGCACGAGAAGTCCATGCCACCTATTTCTTCAACTACCGGGGGTCTTCGATTGAGAAGTCGTTTGAGGGTATCCTTCAAAGCTTGATCAGGCAAATTCTAGTCCAGCAATCGAAGGTATTCGGCCTCATAACGCCCATGGTCAAATACAAACGAAAGCACACAGACTGGGTGCTGGAAACTTGATGTTTACAAACAAAGTCGGCCCGGCTTCTACGCGTCCGGCGCTGCGAGATGCCCCGTTTAACCTCGCGAAGCAGCTTTTGCTCACGGGGGCGGATCTAAACGTCCGAGACTTAGACGGCAAAACAACGCTCGACCTCGCAATTCTCCGCGCTTACCGGACTGGAAATTTGACAGCCCTTGAGGAGCAATACGACTTGATGTGCGAACTCGTCAAGTGTGGCGCAGAGGCGTCGGATTATGGCCACTACGAGGTGTCTCGGGTCCTCACAAGATTTGCACAAGCCGGCTTTCAAACAACCACACTATCGGCAAACTTCCACCACTCGGAACTCCATTTGAATGTAGCAAAGGCTCCAATGGCAGTCTCGCAACCTCCGATGCCGCCAACAGAAGACGGGGATATTTCGGCAAGTAATGATACCGCAAGACCGCGGCTCCCGGCGGTTCCCACGGTGTTATACATTATTGGTGACCTTGGATTAAGACTAAAGTCAACAACATCTTTGGAAAAGATTGGTACTTTCAGAGGCCTCCCTGATATCCGCAACGAGCTTTGAAGTCCCGCACTAACAAACAAGCTAGGGTTGGATTAGACGATGCAACCCAAGATTTCAATGACAGTATGAATACCGAGTACGACATTACAACCTATTGCATCAAGTCCCAAGCACACGTCCGGATCAGGCAGCAACTTTATCAACCCAGGAGAGGCAGGCATGCATTAGCACAGATACTCAGTTCATTGGATGAATTCCGCGTGTATCACAAGACCGGGGTTGGTAAATGAAAAAAAAAACCCCCCTCGCAAGAATACTTTGGATACTCCAAAAAGGTACCTCGGTCTGCAATGCCGTGCGTGCACCACCAAACAAACCACCTATGTCACCAACCAGTAATTTCCAATGCTAGTCACGGCGAAAAGGGTGATGGTTACTATTGGCGGCGGAACATGGTCAACTACAGATCAGCAACTGGAATGAAGACCAAGCGGAAATGCATAAGAAGAAGTTTTGGATGGTGTGGGAGATGATATATGGTATGGTTGAGGCCTGGCTGGATGTTATAATATTTAGGATGAAATGGATACCAAGGATAACTTGTTTGCACCTCAGACTTTGAAGTTGTCTTCAAACACGGCTTCAAACGTGGCTCGGCGGTGTGGCATTGGATGAAAAAAAAAAAAAAAACAGAAAAAGGAAGCTGCTGACTGGTGCCCAGTTGGTTGGCGTTGCCCACCTGGGTATCTTTTTGCCGCATCTCAAGTATCTTTTTTCGGCACGAGCGCACCAACACGTGGAAATATCTTGGCGGAGGGGGGCAGGCAATATTCTCCCAACTGGGGGTCAACTCAGCCCATAAAAGCAGATGGCGCCACTTCGCGCGTCCCCAATATCAAAATCGCGAATCCTCAATACCAAAACCACGATTGCGACCACGATTGCGACCACGACCATAACAACCCCCCGCTCCCCCCCCCCAAAAAAATGAAACTCTCCATCCTCACCATCTTCGCTCTGACCATGTACTTACCCCCCTTTCCTCGGTAGAAACCCCACTAACGCCCACAGCGTCGCTTCAGCGCGCACGACAGCCCACGGCGGCGACGACGACGACGAGGCGGATCCGACGCCCGTCGCCGACCCGGCGGCCGCCACACTGACGACCAAGGTCATCGCCCCGACGGGCACGGCAAAGACGACCAAGACGAAAACCAAAACCGACAAGTCGTCCTGCCCGACGGTCACGTCGACACGGTCGCTGTGCACGACGTGCGCGGTGCCGGCGTGCCTGGCGCTGGCGACGGTGACGCAGTCGTGCGGGTGCAGCGCGGCCGAGACGGTGTACGTCGACTTCCCGTGCTCGGGGGGGTGCGCGGGCGTGGGGTGCTCGACGAGCTATTCCGTCGTGACGGCGACGACGGCGGGGTGTGGGACGACGACGACGACTAGTTCGACAACGACGGCGACGGGGTCGGCGACAAGGAATGCGGCGGGGAAAATGGAGGTGCCGAGGTGGCTTGCTGGGTGGTAGAGAGGGGAGAGGTGTGGGTGGTCGGGCACTGGATGGGAGGCTGCGGAACACAATGTACATTTCGTGTAATCTATGGACACACAAGGGCCCTGCCGGCCCCTTTGAACTCTACCGCATCTGGTATGCTCCGTCTATGTCCGTACCCGCCTCCGACCCCGACCCCGACCCCGACCCCGACCCCGTGCCATAACAAACAGCCAACGCCGGCGCAGTGCGTATGAATCATATCCGTCATAAAGTACATGGCAACCGCCCCGTCAAGGGGCAAAGGTGAATATGCGCGGCACGCGCTTGATACCGTCGGCCAGGTCCTGCTGGACGTCGCGATGGAGCTCGGTGACCTCCTCCCCGCCGGCACCGGCGCCCTCGGGGCCGTCTGCAATGCTGTCGACCGACGACCGCAGCCCCGACAGCTCGTACATGAGAACGACGCGGCACAGCGTGACCGAGGCCGTGTAGCGGCCGATGACGCCAAAGGCGTCGCGGACCGAGATGAACTGGATGCTCGAGTAGGCCAGGGTGCCGAAGATGACGTGGAACGTGGTCGACGTCGACGTGATCCACGAGAGCGCCAAGAACAGCTTGCGCTCGGGCAGCGACTTGACCGTGATGCTCTTGGCCGACGACAGCGTGAACTCGGACCGCCACCACGGCTCGCCGCGCGGCGACAGCAGTCGCAGCCGCGACCCCAGGCACAGCGCGCCGATGACGTGCACCACCACGCCCGACGCCACCCACAGCGCCGGCAGGTAGTTGGAGTCGGGCAGGATCATGCACACGACGCCGACGCCGAGCTGGTACGTGACGTGCGCCACGTTGGCCACCGACGCCAGCACGATAAAGTACTCGAGGAACAAGATGAACCACGTCGGGCCCAGCTTGAAGCTGTAGAACCGGCCCTCGCGCGACCGCAGGATGCCCACGGGGTCCTTGTACTCAAAGGGGCGCAGGGCGACGACGACGGGCGAGCCGGCGAGCAGTAGCGTCGTCAGTAGCGGCCGGCGCGCGATGACGTATAGTAGCGCGCTCTCCTCGCTGCTGGACCCCAGCACCGACAGCGCAAAGGGCGTGATGCCCAGCAGCACGGCCGCGCTGGCCATGTTGGCCTGGATGAAGTTGGACGTCTTGTCCAGGATGCACTGCACCACCGTCTCGCCGGGCGTGGCCGTGCCGTCCTCTGTGTGCTCCGGCGCCAGCAGGATCGACTGGTTGCCGGACTTCCACGCGTCGTACTCTGGAGCGCACTGCGTCGACAGTATGCTCTGGAAGACGGCCCCGTACTGTGGGTACCACGAGCGGAAGAGGGGGTCGGCGGCCGCGCCGGCGGCGAGGAGGAGGAGGCCGATGGCGACCCTCATTGTTTCAATTCGGTTATTATCGTTGTTAGCGGCGATGAGGAAGACGACGATGAGGGGGGGGGGGGGGGGGGCGCGACAGATAATATATACCACATCCCCCAACCCACACCGGCGTCGGCCCGCCCCCACAAATTCCCAAAAACCCGGTGCCCAAAGGGCTAGATCGGGCTTTTGACCGCATTAACCCACATCCCACTCCCCTCCCAAACTCCTCCCAGGGGCCATCGCCAGCCACACCGCGCATCCAAAACTCAACAGGCATCCGTCCCAAGGTGCGCCGCACGGGGCGCGAGACCCTGAATTCTCAATGCGGAACAGCCCCCTGGCGCGGGATTGGTGGCCTGGCGGGCGCGGCGCCTGTGGTTGGTTGACTGTCGTGGTATCGTGAATCCTTCGGCCTGTTTGGGGGGCTAACCCTGCAGGGTTCTTGCAGGAGGGTGGAACGACTTTGAGAGAGGGCATCGTGAGGCGGCACGTGATTTGAGGATCCGGAGCTGCCGGAAAATTCTTTGATTTCATGCCTTACTACGCAAGGCAAAGGGTAGCTGACAGGTGATATCTGACCTATGGTGGCTCAAGAATTCGTTAGTAGATGGCCACCCCGAACATCCTGCCTGTCCGCCTGCGAGTTCTGTCCCACATATCTCCTTCGCGATTTTAATCATGTCTGTCCTCACAAAATGCCGCAGTGCCCCGAACACATCGCCTCGATTCTCAAATATATCCACCGACAGCTGCTCAAAACAAACCACCCACCGCAGCCAGCGCTATCTCGGCTTTCTCCCGCCTCAGGCTGTGTGCCCTTCGAGCGCCGCAAAGATGAGAATTACTCACTGTCTGTGTACCACGCACTATCTGGCTCATCACTGATCTTCCAGAGACGGTAGTATGAGATGTGGAATCCCAAGTTGCTCGGGAACAGGTGGTTTGGGGCGTTTAACCGGCTGAGAAAGTTGCCCGGGATAGTGGCCGTATACAAGTAAACACCCTCTGGCAGTTGTCTATTGGCGCCTGAGTCGTCGGGAACATCAGGCTGGACCGCCAGGACATGGACCTGCGCGCTTGGGTTAGGCAATAAATCTGAGAAAAGGGTTCGGCAGGCTCTACCGTATATTCCCTCTCAACAATATCCAGGATCGCTGCCCATTTGCCGTCGTGATTTTTCGCCTCGGTCACTTCGTGAATGCGTTTCTGCTGCGCCAGGGCGATCAAGACAGCCGCAATGTAGGGGTCTTCGGCCTTGTTCTCGGGCGTGTACTGGCACAGCTTGGCCTGGTATATCCGGTCACAAATCGGATTGGTACAACGCTTGTTGCCGGGGTACCCGATGGTTTCCTTGCGGTGTTTCCCAATCGCGTTGAAATTGAGGTAGGCAAGAATGGGGGTTCCGCCGCGGGGGTCGGCTGTGAAAAGGCAATCCACGGCCTTCATTGGGATGGTAATGCGGTCAGCGTTGAAGCCGAAACGAAATGGGTAATCACTGAGAGCCGTTAGTGGCTGGGATTTATGATGGCCAATTTGGAGGGCATACGGATTCTCTTTGTTTTTCAGGAGGGCACCATTCCAGTGCTCAGTGCCAGGAGGAAGTGGGCCAACTCGAAGGCTGTCCGTCAGACGTTTCAGGAACGCCTCGTCGGCAAAATCGATTGGCAAGCTCAGGGCTGGGAAGTCGTCCCCGTCACGCGGCAGAACGTGGAAAAACTGGCAGTTCAGAAGCTGGAGGTGTCGGGCTGTCCAGCGGACGGGAACGGCATAGATGCGCTCTCTTCCCCGAATCATCTCGTTGATGGATTTCAGTCGAACCCGCTGCTCGGGCTTTTGGTCTGCATCGCCCTGGGGAATGGGCCCGATCCGATCCTACTCGGAAAAGGCAGTGACATACCGCGGGCGGCGTGCGACTGCGGTCTGGGCGGTGTTGGTGTTCACATCGCTGTCAGTGTCGTCACCCGTCTTTTGTCGCTTTGCCCTGCCGGCGTTCTTCTGAATGAATTTCCGAATGTAGATCTTGTGCGGGAGGTTCGGGTAATCCTCACCGTCATCGGTCAAAATTCCGGGGCGTCCATCCATTGTCGGCTGTCGTTGCCCGAGTGAGGCAGCCTGCGACTTGTTGAAAGGCTTCCATTCACAGTCGATTGCAAATGGCTGTGCGTTGTCGCAAATGCAATCTGCTGCAGGAACGACACGATCAAGGTGTGGTAAAAAGCAGTGGGTGCAAGTGCGGGTGAAGGTGGGGAAGGTGGGTAAGGTGTTACCGTTAATGGGCACGGGCACACGGGCCATGGTGCTTTGCAATTGCTGCAAATTGAGCGAGTCAAAGTTCGTGGGTGGAAGGTGCGTGGCAGTGAATGAATGCTGATGCAGAAACTCGCCTGCTCACTCCTGATTTTTGCCAACCTAAAACCTTCCACCTACAACCAGCCAATTTCTGCCACCGTCAGAATGCCAAATTCCTTTCAGGTGTTCAAAATGCATGTCTGGGATGATGCCTTCAACCTCTCTCGCCTTCTTCCGAAAGTCCTCAGAGACACCCTCTGGGGGCTGGGAACAAACCGACAAATAGCGGTGCCCGCTAGGGTGTGACCAAGCATTTTGGCGGCCGGCCTTTGGCGACCGGCCTGGCCTACAGGACCCGGCCCGCAGCCTAGTTTGCAGATCGAGAGCGCCACTCGCTCCCGACTGGCCGACGGCGGTCGATCACCAGCCCGCATCCCGCCCGGCGCGCTGCGACAGGATCAAGAAATATGCAAGTCTCAGCTCTGGCAATCACGCCCGCCCGCTCATTGGGGATGGCTGCAGCAACTACACAGTGGTGCATGCGCTGTCTCACCACCAAGTGGAGAAGGTCTGCGCTTGTACGGATCCGTACGTTATGCCTCAACGCGATTGGAATGAGGGATGGGGGGCGGGGAGACTGTGTTCACTCTGTCCTTCCTCACTTCCAGCCATGCCATATGACGTCCACGCCAGCTTTATAGCTTCCGCTGTCCGCTGCCAGCCAAACCAAAGCGATCCGCCTCGCCCTACACGCAGCCTACACGACAAGTTAGCTGTTCACTGGCACCATGTCGACGCCAATCCCCCAACCGCCCGGCGTGCCACTGCTCGGCAACATCTTCAATGTCGACCCTTCCAACACTTGGTGGTCGCTAAAGACTTTAGCCGAGAAGTATGGTCAGTATCTGGTGTCTCCTCCCCTCAGCGCAGCCCTGACTCCTCCCTCGATAGGTGAGATCTTCCAGATCAGTGTCCTCGGCCACAAGATTGTCTTCATCGCCAGCGCCGCTCTGGCCGAGGAAATTTGTGACGAGAAGCGGTTCCGCAAGTTCGTCGGCGGGCCCATCATCGAGATCCGGTACTCCGTCCACGATGCCCTCTTTACCGCCTTCGACCACGAGGAGAGCTGGGGCATCCACCACCGCATCATAGCGCCACTGCTCACCCAAGACGCCGTAGCCTCCCACTTCGACGAGATGGCCGCCTGCACCGACGAGCTCATCGCACAATGGAAATCCCTCGGCGCCAAAAACACCATCACCCCGCTTTCCGACCTCAACCGCCTCAACCTCGAAGCCACCACGCTCACCATGTTCGGCAAGAAACTGAACGGCCTCACCGGGCCTGAACCCCCCATGATCCAGGCCATGGAGGACTCGACGTCGGAAGCCATGCGCCGGCCCAACCGCCCCAAGCTCCTCAACCTGCTCATCTACGGCGGCAAGCTCAAAAAGGCCACCAAGACGATGCGCGCCTTCGCCGCCGACCTCGTAGCCCACCGCACCGCCAACCCGACTGACCGCCACGACCTCCTCTGGGCCCTGCAAAACACGACTGACCCCGACACGGGCAAGGCCCTGACCGAGGAGCAGGTCATCGACGAGATCGTGACCATGCCCATCGGGACGAGCACGGCGCCGTGCGCGCTGGCCACGGCCATCCACTTCCTGGTCCAGAACCCGGACGTAGTGGCGCGCGCACGCGAGGAGGTGGACCGCGTCGTAGGCAATGGCCCGTGGGCGAAGGAGCACGTCCCTCAGCTCGAGTACGTCGGCGGCATCGTGCGCGAGACGCTGCGGCTGTCGTGCGCCGCGCCGGGGTTCAACATCGAGCCCATCCCGCGCGAGGGCGACAAGTCGCCGGTGCTGCTGGCCGGCGGCAAGTATCAGGTGGCACACAACCAGCCGCTGATCATCGTGCTGGCAGGAGTGAACCGCGACCCGGCCGTGTTTGACGAGCCCCTAGCGTTCCGGCCGGAGCGCATGGCCGGCGAGGCGTTCAAGGCATTGCCCAGCGGTGTCAAGAAGTGGTTCGGCAATGGCAAGCGCGAGTGCATCGGCAAGCACTGGGCGTGGGAGTTTCTGGTGACGGTGACGGCCAAGATTGTCAAGGAGGTCGACTTTGAGGCTGTGGATCCGGGCTATGTGCTCAAGCAGGACGGCTGGTTCAACGTCCGGCCGGTGGACTTCAAGGTCAAGGTCAATCCAAGGACGGCATAGGAGCGACGAGGTTGAAGTTGGGATACAATGTGAGATGAGAAAACGATGAGCACCGTGGAGTAAGGGGTTGCTGAGTCATGATTGTGATGGGCCCATTTGTCATACCGCATGGTTATTGTCCAATGGTGGTCAGCATGAGTCTTGAGCTAGATTCTATAAGTACACAAAGTTCATTGCGTGGGCAAAGTATCATGACGATTATCAGGGGCTGGGACTACGGAATCCCGGGGGCAGGCCGTCGGAACACGTAATTAGACTTGGTCCCAGCCAGACGGAAGAACGTCGAGACGTGTCGCCCATGCCAGAGCACGCAACTCCGCAGGCATGGAAATATGGATTTTGTTTATTCTTTACCACAAACATGAAAGTTCGCTGCTAGAGCTTCACGGACATGAGCGCGTACGAAGGCAAGGAGGCGAACAACATGACACCAAGGACGCGTTATTCAGAGCCGCAGACTACCTCTTCGCCCTGATTCAACATAGCGTGTAGACCCCAGTGCAAACTTCAGCCAGGTACCAGCAGATCCCTCTTTTAGTTCGGGACTGTTTGAACTATGCATAACTAACGAGCTTGGGTTTAGTCTGCAGAGCCACGCAAGCAGGGAAAACAGCCTCGCCAGGTACAGCAAGCGCCAACGGTAGAGTTTGCCCCCCCCCCCCCCAAACCGCCAGGCGTCCAGGCGAACGTTGTGTGGAGTGGATGTGCGAGGGAACTTGTCGAGAGAGCGCCATCATGGTCCCAAGCTGGCGTAACTGTGCGCGCTACGCACCAAGTTCCGGACTAGCGGACAATGGGCTCAAACCTTGATCAGGGACAACACCCAATACCAAGCCCACCACTCTGCAGCGCCGAGTTTCTATATATAAATCCCCATCTCCATCCCCTTCTCAAAAACCATTTTCCTCTTCAGCATCCAACAGACCATCCTTCTTACCAACCAACCGTCTCACACTCACCCACAACCAAAACAAACACTCTCGTTTTAACCACAACCACAACCCCTAACCCCCACAACCACCACCACCACCACCATGAATGCCGCATTCTTCACCGTCCTCGCCACCGCCGCCACCATGGCGAGCGCCATCACCATCTCGCTACCCTCGGGCGTGACCATCCCGTGGGCATCTCGCTGCCCTCGGGCGTGACAGTCGTGTCGGCGCGGGCCAGCAGAGCCGCAGCTTCGGGGCGCGCCAGAACCTTGGCGGGCAGCAGACCAAGAGCTCGGCCAAGGCAACTAAGATGGCGGTTGCTAAGGCTAGCTAGATCCGACGTGATGAAGAGCATTTAAATGGGGAGGATAAGGGGTGGTACAACTCTTTGAGATTGGGTGATTTGGTCTTTTCTTCATTCGCTTGCTTGGATTGTTATAGATTCGTTCTTTTTTTACTGCATGAAGGGGGGGACACGGTGTTGAGTGCAGCGGAGAGCTGGGGGTAATTGTCATGTTTTGTTTTGTTCTTTATCGAGAGGATGGAAATGGAAGAGGGACTACCCACGGGGAGGAGAGGGGGAAGAGGGATTGTTACACTTTTCCTACTAGACGCGGTTTGCAGTTTACTGTCTTTGGCTTAGATATCGGCACTAATAGAATCAACTTTGTTCTCACATCATAATCCTATGCATGCATGGCTCGAAAGATTTCTGCGATTATTATTTTTGCCAAGAATTATCACCAAGAGGATAATGACTCTCTGTCTTACCCAGTAACGCCGAGTTGAATACATGGTATGCCGAATCTTTAGATTGGTTCCTGTCCCGGAGAAGAGCATCCATAAAGACGAAATCGTTCTTGCCTTCTCACCACACCGTTAATCACACAAGTTCTCGTTGTAAAAGACATTCCTTAACTAGTAGTGTAATAAACACATACCTCCACAAATTCAGTCCCCAACTCCTGCCTTATTCCGTCTTTGACATGGCTGCAACTGTGGTTGTAGACACCTCGGCTGATTCGTACAGGAGCTCAAGCAAAGTCGCCAAGTCATGCCAGTCTCACACGAACCCTAACAGAATGTGTTTCGAGAACATTAATTAGGTAGTAATACAATGTCAGAGTATGACCCGAGAAAGTAGACCACCGACAGCATCTCTTTTGAGAAGTAACTATCCACACAAGACTTAATTCGTATTACAGAGCATGATTAGCTGGCTCTTAGTTCGAAGCACATCTCGACGTAACCCATGCGTGATGCCAACATTAGATACATACAACATAACCACCGTGACCCAACCGCAATCCTTATCCATCCAGGTACCACTAGATCCCCAACCCAGGCCCAATGTCCCAATCCGATACTTACAATACCAGAGTCTCAAAATGATTCGTAAACCAGCATCTACCCAGTTTTTGTGTGCCAACATGCCAGAACCAAATCACCGTCTAGGGGTATCAATGCAATGAGCGAGGAGCTCGTCCACAAACGTCGTCACTTCGCCCTCCTTCTTGACCTCCACCTTGGACAATCCCACCCCCAGCACCGTCGACACATCCTTCAACTCAATCGCCTGCTCGAACGAGGCCGTCATCTGGCTCGAACCGCCCTGGCCACCGACGTTTTGCCCGTCGAGCGAAGCACGCCCAGACTCGGCATCAAGAATCCTCCGCTGGCTCATCTGCCGCTGCATGGCCGGTCTGCTATTCGACCGCGAGAAGCTGCCCTTGTGCACCTCGGCCGGCACGGCGGGCATGCCATGGGCCTCCTCCACATCGACCGTGACCTCAGACGAGATCATGATGCCGCCGTACGACGACTGTGGCTGCATGGGCTTTCGGGGGTTGTAGGGGTCGGTAGAAACAGTCACCTCTTCATAGGGTGATTTCGACTCAGAGTGGTCCGAAGGCGAGTCCATCTCGCCACTGCCCATGTTGTAGAGATGTATCGACGTGTCGCTGTGATTGGAGGGCGTCGATGTCATGCGCTCCCTGCTCGTCGACATAAAAGGTTCCGAAGCGCCGCGGGGATGACGCGCCGTGCTCGCCGTCCGTGGGCGGCCAAGCCTGTGGAAAGGCGATCGTAGGTGCGAGTCGGCGAGGGGTACAAAATGCTTGCGACTGCTAGATGGCATGTGGGGCTTGGCCGAGAGCGACGGGGCCGAGTTTAGTATTGGCACAATATCGCGATGCACAGACCGCGCAAATGCCGGGCGGTGCGGCGAGTTACCATACACCAGCTGTTGTGTCTTGAAAAGCTGGAGGGGGATGAAGTTAAACTTTGAGGTTCTGACAGGGTGGTTGATGGGCGCGACCAGGCTGAAGGTGAGGAGAGAGCATGTCAGCGGCCTGGTAGTATCCGGCGGCGAACTGCAGGGCACCTGTGTGACCTTTGACGTGAACTTGGCCTCGTCAAATGAAGGATCGGCGAGTGATGCTCCGAGATCCTGGACAGCCTCACGAAGGAGCCCGGCAAACCGCTTATCCTGCTGGGAGAGACCATCCGTGTGCTCGAGATGTTGCTTGATGCTGGAAAGGGAGAGACCATCAAGGTTGTGGAGGAGGGTAGCACTCGAGGGCTCAAGACGGTCAAGCGGCATCCACACGCTTGGGAGGAGGTTATGCGCCCGTTTCCTGACAAGAACATCAAAGCCAGATTGATCCGCTTTCGGCCTGGCGGCAAAGAGGCCGACGTGGACTCCGGGATCCAACATGGTGATCGCTGGGTAATCGGCCATGGAGCGGAGTCTTTCCTCAAGCCTGTTAGTCCTGATTTGCATCGTCGAGCCAATGATGTGCGCCACCTGGTGAAGCTCGGCGAAGCGATAACCAGCTGCTTCGAGCCTCTCGACTGCACGGCTGTCTTCCAGCTTGCGCACAAGAAACATCAGAGAGCCGTGAGCTTGCCGCTTTGCGTTTGCCAACCCCTTTTCGACAATATCCTCCGGTCCTAGGCTCTCAGACCGAGCACTGTTGTCGTCGTCGCCCATATTTATCGGTCCTCCTCCGGTCGAAAACATGCCATCCCAAAGAACTCCGGCATCAGCAAGCTTCTCATGCATCTTTTCGGCGAGGCAAGCAGCGGCGAGGCAAAACAGCTCGCGGAAGATGGTATCGTAATTGTCAATGATGCGACCATTCTCGTCAACCAGGTTGATTCCCGTCCGGATGTTCCGTCCGTGGTGCGGAAGCCTTGAGAGATGGTCTCCCATCTTGTCGATGAGATTCGCGACGCTCGGCCAGTTGTGAGATGCCTGGAAGACCCAATGAAATAGGGGATGGGCCGTAGAAAACACGTCATTTTGAGTCTGGCGGTCTTGTTAGTAGAGAAGATGGTCCGGGGCGCGCAAATGGGAATACCTTTTGCATGAATGTGCTTGTGATCTCCTCGCTTGGAAGGAGCCCATCAGGTGTCACCAAGATCTTGCCGTGCTTGTCAAAGACGGCGGCGGCAAGGGTGATCCTCTGCGCCTTGCTCGCATATCCCTTGCGGACTCGAGCTGAGTAAATGGCAACGACGGCCATGACGAAGCACGCACCGACAGACTGCCGACTATTAGCCCCGGACTCATACAAAATTTGCCAATGTGTGGGCTTCGCTTACCAGGCATGCCACTACAATGATGGTCGTGTTGCGCGAGCCGTAGTCGCTGGTCGAGTTAAGGTGCAGCAATTGGTATGTCGTTCCCAGGGCGGCACACCAATGCATTCCAGAGACGGCTCCGGCCAACACGATGGAACACCCCAGCCGTTTCCACCACGAGTTGGTCCATGACGCCTTGAAGACGAAGAAGAGAGCCAGGGCGACGGTGCTGGCGGCGGCGGCAATAACGGCGGCGCCAGCAACGTTGGGAATGGCGTAAATGCACTGATAATTACTGATGGAGGCGTTTCCGAGGTAGTGCATGCCGCAAATGGCGCCGCCCGATAGCGTTCCCGATACGCCAATGCGCCACCAGGTAATAGCTTGGGTGGCCGTAACGACGTAGAAGGCGACGAGCAGGACAAGAATCGGGACGAAGAAGGAGGCCACGGTGACGGGGACCGAGTAGACAACTTGGAGCTCGGGCTCGTCGTGCAAAAGACCAGTGGCTCGATTGCCAATGTAATGCTGTGCAAGTCAAGAACGGTGGTCAGCAAGAGCAGAGGCGAGTTGGTCGGTTGCACGGCAGCACTTACCATACACCAGATCGCAACACCTCCCATGGAGATTGCGGCACCTAGAAGCAGGAGACTGTGGGGAGTCAGTGGCCAATTCGCGGCAGCGCGAGGGTGATACAGGCAGGTAGCAGGTAGCACGGGGCGCGCAGGTATCACAGGTGGGATGGGATGGGATGGCGTACTTATTGTAGATTCCCTTCCGCGAGGTTCGCCGGTTGATGAGCTCGAGTGTTGAGGCAGCGCCGACCAGACTGACGGCGTAGCTGAGAGCGATGATGGCAGGGTTGAACTGGAACGGGACGACCTGGCCCAGATACTGGGACAGGTCATTCTGCGGAGTCCCCATCCTCGGAGGTGGCTGCTACGATGGCATTCAGGTCGACCCTTGGTAATTTTTAGTATTTCGTGAATGGAAGGGTACGTCGGGTCGAGGATGTGGACAAAGTCGCAAAATCATTCGACGACTCCGCGCACCGGGCGAGCGAGTGTCGTGGCAGTGTAGATGGGTGCTGCCAAATTCCGCATTACGGCGTGTCCCAGCGTCAGCCCTGTGAAGGTGCAAGGACGAGACGACGAGGGCGGATGACAATTTGAGCGACGCGGCGTCGATGGGTAAAGAGGGAGGCCGACTTGGAGGGCACCTGGAGGCGACCCTAGATGGCTAATGGGCACGAATTGGGGCGGAGGCTTGGTGACAGGCTTGCCCTTGCATGAAGCGAACTCCCGGGTTGCAACCGAACTCGATTCCTGTCCTGCGAGGGAAGCTGCACCTTGCACCCCTCCACTCACACAACTGGGCTGCCAGTTCCTTCGTCCGAGTAGGTGCGAACCGCCGGCAGATCTGCGGCACGAGGGCGTGCTTCCATTCCACGGCCTCCGTGCCTCGTTCCTCCCAGCATGTAACTACGTGACGGGAGGGACAGAAGTTTCCATTCTGCGCACGGCGTGCAGCTGGTAGTGCTAACTAACTTGGTCGCTGTTTGGCTCCCACGAATGTCAGCTGCTGGCACCGCGGCCAGGTTGCAGCCAGTTGCAGCCAGTTGCAGCCACTGGCAAGTCGACGGGCAGCGACGGGCAGCGACGGGGGCAACGCTCGCGTCAGACATGGCCGTTCGCCTGCATCGTCGCCGCGTCGCCTGCACCCGAGTCGGGAGACGGTCCCAGATCGGGACAAATCGACGCCTCATTTGTTCTCTCGTCGAAGACCGAAGGAAGACTGCCTATTGGCCGACCGATTGGCCAGCCTACATAACAAGCCTATCCATGACCTGCGTATATTTTCTTTTTACCCTCGAGCCTCTGCCGGACGTCGCGCTAAAATTGTACCCCAATGTCAGCACGGCGCTCAGGCCCTCCTACCCCGGGCAGCACGACACCCCTCCACTACGCCCTCCACTACGCCCTCCACACAGGCCCCCCCTCCCTCCCCCCCCCCAGCCATCTCGCCAACCAACTGCACTTTGGCACTTTTGGCCTGGCACTTTGCGCCCATTTTCCAAACACAGGCGAGAGCCTTTCCGAGTTCAGCAGTCCTCCCCTCGCCTCCCCTCGATAGCCTCCTTGTCCCGATCATGCAGGAACGGGGCGCCGAGATAAAGGCCGGATAGCGCGCGCACGCGGATCAAATGGAGGCAGGCGGCGCAGATGCGCCCGATGCGCCCGATGCCCTAGATGCACTAGATGCACCAGATGCAGCCGATGAAGCCCAGATGAAGCAGATGATGGAAGCGAGCGAAGCACGCGAAGCAGGATGAAAAACCCGATGGATCAGCGGAGCAACGGAGGACTAAACCCCTGAAACGCCTGTAAGCAGCCCGTTAGGTCTGAGCCATAGTCTATCGATCCACGTGGTCCAAACTGGTCCGTGGTCTAGATCCACCGGCGGAACCCACTGCTTTACCGGGCAGATAATTGCTGGCGAAAATCCCCCAGAACCCCTCTTCCCCCTTGTCCACCACGATCGCCCCAGTGGGCTGCCCAGCCAAGCCAGCCAGGGTACAGTAGTTGGTGTACGGAGTCGTGGACTCGGATTGCGCGATTGAGTCCTTTTGTCGGCCGCACGCCCATCGGCCCTGATTGGCTGTCCTTGGCAGCGCAACAAATCTAATCACCCCAACCCACGAGAAAAGCACAAGTGAACATGCACAGGTCGTGGATACGGATAATGCACACTCATACAGATGCGCACAAGCGCACTGACCGGCGGCCCAGACCGGCCCTGACCCACGGCTCCGGGAGGGGGCCATGCTGCCCTTTAGGTAATTAAGAGAGTAAATATATGCAGCTGATACACCCGTGCCCCGAAGACTTTCGGATATGGAGTCTGGCTAATGGCTTGGCTGCTAGGGCAGACACCCCAAAGAAAACTCGATGAGGTTGTTGTTCTCGACGCCTCGGCGCCGGCCAGCCCACAGCATCTTATCTGCAACTAACCACCTATATATCACATGGAGGGGCGGGGCGGTGAGCCAACGCAGTTTAGAAAACGCATGCAGTGTAGAGTAGCTACGGATACGGTATCCAAGATAAGAATGCCATGCTTGTAAGCCTCTCAATTAGTGTCAATTAGTCCAATTGTGCGTTGTTTCAGCTGGCCACGGGCCTTGTCCGCTGCCAAGCAAGGGGGCTACCATAGACTTCTCAGGATGCTTTTTTAAGCAGACTAGGGCCGGAGTTTACATCTCTCCACCACCGAATTGTTTGGCTGTCGACGGGCAAATTGTTGAGGTCTCTAAGAGAGCTCTTCCAAAAAGGGAAAATTGGCCCGGATCTCTCAGGTGACGGCAGCATCTTGAAGAAAAAGGGGTACAGGTCTAGTGCTCTGGAAATCTCACGTTATGAACCGCAGCCTCTCCGAGCCCGAGCCGGGCCCGAGATGCTACTTTTGAGTTGTATGACTGCTCTGCTGCCACTGTCTTATTCCATTTTAGTGTTTCGATTCCTTGTAACATAATCAGCAAAACGGTGAGCTTGATGGCACAATAGGGATGATGGCAACGACAACCGTACTATTCAGTGATAAGGTGTGAATTTTTACAACCGGTCTACCGGCAACTGCCACACCTGCTTATGAGGCAGTGTGGTTGATAATTATGAGGTGTAACCTCAGCGCGCGACCACATCATGTCAGACAGCACCGGCTATATGCAGGACGACTACTCGTACTTCACAACATCAGCCACTTCAAGAAAATAGACACAATCTCCCGATAAGCCCTTTGCATGCTCAGGCTATATTGAACACACGAAATTGCTGAATTGTGCTTGCATTCTACCAATTCCAGTATCGGAATGTGTCTCCTGGCATTAACCTCATGGCTGACCTAACTCATAACTGACTCTGTCATTAATATGCTAATTAGTAACCCCTATCAATGAAGGTATTCATGTTCCCACCGTGTAGATGTGATGCAACAGACTATGGCAAAAAGCAAATCCCAACGCTCATCCATCTAACAGATTCTATGGGCCCGTCGGGGTGCCATTACGAACGACTCAAGTCTCAGGCTCCCATCCTTGCCAAGGTAATTATCAACCGGAACCAACTCGACCAAGCACTCAATACACCGTCGACAACAAGGCTGCATCAATCTGTTAGCAACCGTAAAGCATCTCAGGGGCACAGTCATGGCAACGAACCGGTAGTGAAATCCACCTTCTTTGAGATCCCCCTCCCAACCTCCCCTCCCTCATCCGTCTCGCTGCCAGTACGGACCATCTCGGGACGGGGGGGTGGGGCGGGCGCGCTCGCGGTGGGCCTCCTCGACACCGGGGATGACCTCACCCAGAAACTTGCCGAGCAGCCCGACATTCTCGACGTCGCGCGGCACGATGTGGCACAGGCCGTGTCTACCAGGTCGCACACGTCGAAGAGGGCGACCGAGGAGCTGAGGAAGGCGTCGTCGCAGCCGAAGATGTGGAAGGTCGGGATGTGGATGACGGTGCTCGACTCGTCGGCTAGCTGCACCACGATGCGGTTGTCGCCCTCGAACTTGAGCGGCGGCGCGCCCGAGATGAAGATGCCGAACTGTCCGGGTTCTTGTTGGCTACCCCTCCTTTTCTCTTTTTCTGGGGAGAGGAACGAGGGTGGTCGTCTGAAGAAACGAGGGGCTTGAGACAGGAGGGAAACGATGGGCTGATCGAGTTATGGAGGATACTAGATTAGATTGATCGGATGATGAGATATGAAGGAAGCGGTGGATGCTCTGGGTTGTGACTGGAGATACAAACCTCTTGCATCGCAAGTGCCTCCCGCATGACTCTGAGCCAACCTTCAACATTCTGCGCGGCATCTCCAGCGCGCGGCATGCCATCGGACCTGCTCGGGCCGGCAGAGACACTACCGGCAACACGGCAGGGCTAGCATCCTGATTACCTACCAAACGCTGCCCTTTCACAAACTCCACCCGTCCAAACATGTGAAACCGCGCAAGGTTCCAGTAGCAGCAGCTCGGGCCTTGCTGCGCTTGAGGGGGTGCCAGAAGAAGCCATATCGCCTCTCCCAAGACCAACCCTCGCCAAGGCGGTAGGCCATGCGCAATCCGTGCGGCGAAGGATTACAAATGCAGTTCCAGCTAACACAGACATTTCTCTTGCTGTGTGAATGACTCGCCAAAAATACCACCCGCCCCATCCGCCGCCGTCAAAGAGCCGCCCCGCAAAACTCGCCACCAGCGCGGCGGGGTGGAACCTAGCGTACCTAGCGCGTGCAAAGTTCCCCTGGCCGAAACGTGCAGACGGCCGGCCGGAGCTGGTCTGGCGCTTGTTGATCTCGGGCTAGGGAGCACAAGCTCCGAGCTGGACGGGGGGCCCGTCGAACAACGTGAACTCTCGGACTACTAGCCTGGGTAGGAGGGGGAATACATGCACACTCACTACAATCTCAGACGAAGAAACAGACTTCGGTTCCTAGCCCCGAACGCCCTCGCCGTCCCAGCTCGCTCTGGCCAGCCCGACCGCTCCCGCGTAACGATGCGCAGCTCCATGATCACCAGCCGCCGTTGGGCCGTTGCGTTCTCCCTAGGCCTGCCTCGCAGACCACGACCCTTCGCGACTCTCCACCCTCGTTATAAGTAACGATGGGAGGAGCGTTGCCAATGTACCTCGAACCCAGTGAACATCACGAGAGAAGCTGCCATCTCCCCAACTAATTCCAACACATCCGTTTTTTTGGTGTCTTTGTGGCGTCACCATATCCCTTCGTTATACCACCCTTATCCATCATCATGGCAGACTAGAACACCGCCGCGAAGATGGCCACCCCGAACGCGAATGCGAAATCGGACGTAAACGCAAACGGGCTATTGTCCATCGCCATCGTCGTCATGTCGAGCTGGCTGCCGGGTGACGTGTCCATGCCGGGCGATTTCTGCCGCATGCTGTGCCGTAAGCGGACGGGCTGGCTGGTCCAGGGTGCCGGCGGACCGCTTCACGGCGGGTGCCTACCACCACCCCAACCCGGATAAGAAGGTGGGCGTGTTCGTGGGCGGCAACTACGGCGAGCACCGGGTGGGCAACCTGCGGGACCTGGATCACATGCCGGCCTTCGACGCGACGGACAACCAGGGGGCGTTCCTGGCGGTGGGGCTGGTCTACTACTTCAACCTGCGCGGCCCGACCTTCAAGGTGGACACGGCGTGCTCGTCTAGCATGCACCCGCTGCACCTGGCTGTCCAGAGCATCCGGGCCGGCGAGTCGGACTCGGCCGTCGTCGGCGCGGCGCACCTCATCACGCACCCCGGCATCTGGGTGTCCATGGCCAAGCTGCGCCTCTTCTCCGACAGCGGGCGCAGGCCGACAACGACCACGTCTTCGGCGTCGTCGAGCACACGGGCATCGGCCACAACGGGCGCACCGTGGGCGTCGCGGCGCCGTCGCCCGAGGAGCAGGAGTAGCTGCTGCGAGGCATGTTCGCGCAGGGGCCCATCGACCCGCGCGACGTCGGCTTCTTCGAGGCCCACGGCACGGGGACCAAGAAGGGCGACCCCATCGAGGTTATGGCCATCTACAAGGCCGTCGGCGCCCACTTCTCGGCCGCCGACCCGCTGTACATCGGCTCGACCAAGCCCAACGTCGGCCACCTCGAGTGCGCCAGCGGCATCGTGTCCATCATCAAGTCGGTGCTAATGCTGTACTACGGCCAGTACACGACGGACCGGCTATTCCTGCTGACGGCCAACGACGAGACGGCGCTGCGGGCGTCCATGTCCAAGCTGGGCATCCGGCTCTAGCAGCACGCCGAGCTGTACCAGATGACCATGCCGCACAACCTGTCGTACACGCTGTACCAGCGCCGCACCCACCACACGTGGCGCGTGGCCATCGTGGCCGGCATGTGTAGCGCCGTCACGACCTGCTGGGCGTTTTGGGCCGACTGGTCGAGCGAGCTGGCGCCGACGTGGCGCAACGTGGGTGCGGACCGAAAACCTGCCGTGGCTCAAGGAGTACACGATGCAGGGGCACATGGTGTTTCCCGTTGCGGGATTCCTGTCCATGACCAATCGAGGCGGCCAACCAGCAGACGTCGATGCGCGGCGTCGAGGCCGGCCGGTTCGACATCCGCCATCTCAAAATCGCCGAGCACCTGTTCGTCGACGATGGCAAGGAGTTCGAGGTCCTGCTGACCCTGCGGCCCTCGGGCGCCACCGCCGACGCGGCCGACGCGTTCCACATCTCGTCGCACGCGGCCGGCTGCGGCCGGCTGGAGCCGGCGAAGCTGCAAGCCACCACCGGGTTGGGCGATGTGCTGGTCTGCGGGCTGCACGCGCCGCGCACCGCCGCCGACAGCAGCGCGAGCACCTCTTGCTCGCTCACCGTCTCGTTGCCGAAGTTACGGATGATGTCCTCCTCCTGCGCCGCGTTCTCGGCCAGGTAGCCCGCCCCCGCCACCGCCGTCAGGTCGAGCGAGGTTCCCGGAAGCCCATTGCGCACGCGGTACTGCACGAACGAGTCCAGGGAGGTGTTGGCCGCTGCGTAGGCGCCCTGGCCACGGCTGCCGAGAATGCCTGCGACAGACGACAGCACGACGAAGTAGTCCAGCTCGATGCGGTTGTTGTGCCTGACGGGCCTGAAGCTGCACATGGCAGCGATGGCTAGTGGCCCTATTACGCCAGCGACGCTCGCTTCACCGAGCTCAAGGCCGAGTGCCTCGCCGCGACAGAGCGTGAGGGCCTCGTCTCCAAGTAGACTGTCTCGCCGGGCAACGCGTTCCGGGAGGCCAAGTCGGTCGAGGAGGTGGCCATCATTGCCGGCCAGGGCATCCTCCAGAAGCTGTCCGAGGTCCTGACCATATCCATCCAGGATCTCGACGTCGAGCTGCGTAACTGGATTGCCAACGAGCTCCGGGTGAACCTGCAGATCCTGGAGTTGCTGTCGAGTGGCATGGTGAACGATCTCGTCGCGCTGATTGTGCAGAAGACTAGTAGTTCATAGGCGGGGTTGTGCGGGGGTTTGTGGTACCTCATGTGGTATGTGGTTGTTGTCTTGTGGTGAATAGGGTTGATGGATTAATTTGGGGTTTGATGCCGGGATGAAGTCTTTGTGGCCATTGGATAGATGACATTTTGTGTTTTGGGCGAGTCCGCTTTCTGACTGGATGCAATGCGAGATGCGAGATGCGAGATGCGATGCAGATTGCGAGACTTTGCTTTGGCTTGGCCAAACAAACTTGCCTATAATCGTATATCAGAATCATTAATTAGACTCAAACATATTTTGTGTGAGCAGTTGCGCAGGAGCAGCGCACATACGAATATTCGTGGATATTTAGAATTGGAACCTGACTGTAATTGAATCAGTACTCAGGGCGGATTTCGCTGTTGAACGGGCCGTTCCTTCTTCACCTTGGCAGCCGTTGAAATCCCCGGACTTTGTCCCAATGCAGTTCGGCAGCCGCACCTGGCAATGCGCCACGGCGATTTGCTAGGCCCAAGCAGGGTTAGAAGACACGCGAATCGATCGGAAGACCAAGCCACAACCCCCCCCCTCCCCCCCCCTAAGGCTCCCCGAGCGTTTCCGTTTCCGTACGTGGTGGACATTGGAAACATTGAATCACCCGCTGCACCTGATGCACCCGCTTGACCGAACCTCCTCCGTCCCCCACCTTCACCTTCTCTCCGCCTCATTCACAGACTCGAACGACTCACCACCTACCTAGGCGCAATGAAGGTGGTACCTTAACCACTGTCTACTATCTATTGCAATGGCCGAAGCGGGGGGGCAGGGGGTCCCGTCGCTCTCGCCGGGTACACCCTTTGCGACAGGGAACACTGCAGCGGGTGATGCGCAACACAACCTGACCGCGGGCAATCTCGATGCGCAGGACCAACCTTCGGCCAGCGACCTCTCTCCCGACGCGCGGAACCGTGACCCGACGACATTGTCGCTCAGCGACCAGAGCCATTTTTCCACCGGATTGAGCGTCGACGAGGACTCGGATGCCGACTCGGCCTTGGGCGATGTGGAGGCGCAGTGAGTGATGTCCCAGGGTCCCGGGGTTCCGGGGTTCCGGGGTGCATGGCAGGACCCCCCTGACTGACAGGCCGGCAGACAATCTTCGCAGTCCGTGAGGGCCAGCATCTACGAGTTCGTCGAAGAGCACGGCCGGACGTTCCACCGGTATAAGCAAGGCAGATACTGGCTTCCCAACGACGAAATGGAGCAGGAACGCCTCGACCTGCAGCACGCCGTCTTCACCATCCGCCTCGGCAACCAATTGGGCCTCGCACCCCTCAACAGCCCACGGTCAGTCCTCGACATCGGCACGGGCACCGGGATATGGGCCATCGAATACGCCGTCGAGCACCCCGCTGCCCAGGTCCTCGGCACCGATCTCAGCCCCATCCAGCCCGAGTACGTGCCGCCCAACTGCCGGTTCGAGATCGACGACGCCGAGGACGAGTGGCTCTTCTCCGAAACCTTCGACTACGTCCACCTGCGCATGATGTTCCACTGCTTCCGGGACCACGTTGGCGTGATGCGGTCCGCGCTGGCCCAGATGCGGCCGGGCGGCTACATGGAGTGGCAGGACTGGCTGTGCGTGCTGCAGTCCAGCGACGACAGCATCCGCGGCACGCCCCTGGAGAGGTGGTCGCGTCTGTACGTCGAGGCGGGGAATCGGCTCGGCCGCAACATGCTGGCGCCTCGGCGGTACAAGCACTGGATGGCCGAGGCCGGGTTTGTCGACATTGTCGAGACGAGGCTCGCCGTTCCGGGGAACCCCTGGGCCAAGGGCAGGGACAACAAGAGGATGGGGTTCTTGCAGATGACCAACTTTCTTGACGGCCTCCACGCGGCCACCATGAAGCTTTTTACCAAGGGACTTGGGTGGACGTCGGAAGCGGTGGAGCTGTTTCTCGTCGACATGAGGAAGGCGATCAAGGATCCGTCGATCCACTTCTACTGGACTACGTATGCCGTCCCCTCCCCGCTGCTGCTCCCAACCACTAACGAACTGCACCCGCAGGTACGTTGTATATGGGCGCAAGCCGTGAGATCTGCAATTGCTGTGTTTTTATTTAACATTTGGGAGTTGGAATAAGTGATACCTGGATACTTGGCTTGGGGATTTGACAAGGTCGGAAGGCCTGGCAAACGGCAGGATGACGGGTTGCATCGATCTTCAAGGTTGGCCACACGGAAAACAGATAGAGGCGCCATATCTTGTCGCGGTGGTTTCGAGCGGGAATTGCGCCTTCCTTGGATATGACGGGTGCCTTGTAGAGTGCGTGTGCCTCGTAGCAAGAATGGATCTTTAGAACGCCAAGAGAGGTTTCTTCCTGCATCATGAGTTGTCCAGGACCCAGGCTGGTGTGCGCAGGGGCACAGATGGCTAAATGGTCCAAGCGTCATAATGATCAGCAGCGGAGCTTCCCTCGAGCTAGGAGGCGATCTTGCGGATGGTTCCACCGATCGTGCCATCCAGATGTGCAAGGCACAAATTCATTTCTCCATCATCAGCCTATCTTCTCTTCTGCGATTCTGTCACAGCGGCGATGGATTCTATGGAGGGCTTGAAATGCAGGCCAACGCCGAAGAGACATGAGCTTGAAATGCAGGCCAACGCCGAAGAGACATGAGCTTGAAATGCAGGCCAACGCCAAAGAGACATGAAAACCAGAATGCACTGCCCGAAGAGGCGGCGGTTGGCCAGTCACGGCCTGCGTTTGGGGCTTAAGTTGCTTCTTTTCAGCACGCGCTGTCGTCGCGAGCGCCGACTCGGAGTCCTCACGCTAGTGCCTCAGCTGGAGCGGGTTGCAAGCCAAAAAGTTGTCACCTCAGCGAAGACTGTCCGGCACAGCCCCCGCCAGCTGACGACTCCTGATCCATCGCCGTGCTCCAGCTGGAGCTCGTTGCAGGCGCGGTGGGTTTGGAGGTCGCGACATCAGGAGGGGAATTTGAAACATCCATGGAAGGGGACAAGCGCCGGGTTGGCCTGGTGAGCGCCTTTCTTCGACGCCGTCAGGAGGAAAAAGAGCGCGAAGACTCGAAGGGAAAAGAGGGAGGCCAGCGCCAGCGTCGGGCACCATTAAAACCGCAGCCGCATTCTTTTTGGGGCCCAGTTTCCCGTGCATCATTCCACGTTCTGCCCTTGATTTCATCGCAGTGGCGTTCCTCGAGACCCGACCCAACCCGCCTCAGGTCCGGCCGGTGCTCCGTTTTCTGTCTGTGTTTCCGACCGACCACTGCGACCTCGCTCCCCGAGGTTGCACCCTCCGAGGTTTCACTCTCCGACCCGTCGCCGCGAAGGATTCCGTCTCCGGGTGTTGGATTTCTGCACTTTGCACTTTGCACCCCACCCCGCGCTTAGCCCAGCGTCAATCGGCCATGGCGACGAAGCAGGTGGAGGCGAGGTCCCTTTCCGACATCAACATTCTGGCGGCAAACCCGCCTCAATACCCCCACCACCCCGAAGTCAGAGAGTCGCTCACGCTCTACATTTCGCGAGTGCCCGGAACTCGAGGTGGGTGTCTCGTGCCCAAGACGTATTGCGCCTCAGCTGATGATGCCAGATGTCATTCTTTCGACGCTTAGACCGCAGAGGAAGAACGTGACGGCCGAGGATGTGGCAAACTCGCTGTACTACGTGCACCTCGATCTGCCCACGGATGAGTTGCTAGCAGCCGCGCACCTCCGCGAGGATCCAACCTCGCCTCGATCTAGCAGCGAGAGCGCGAGGAGTGTCATCCCCCGGAAGCCGGTGCCCTCGTCTTCGAGGCTGCCCCCAAAGCCCGAGAATGCTACGCCTGATGGTGCCGCCCCCATAACCCAGCCTGTCGCCGTGAGGGTGCCCGAGCCCGTGACCCTCGACAGGGGGGTCCCGCCTGTCCAGTCCCCGATTGAGATGTCCCGGCCGAACCCCATGTTCCGAGACCAGGGTCCCGCTCCGACCCCGGACGCCCCCGAGTTGCCGCCCCGGCCACAAAGCAGACCCCCGCCGGCGGCAAGCGGCCTGGTCGCACGGAGACCGCTTGGTCCTAGGCCCCAGAGCACCCTGGTGACGCCAGGGGCAGGGGACCGCCCGCTCACCCCAACCCAACCCGGCCCTCACCTCACGGAGCCCGCCCGCGTCGGCTCGCCGATCCGCGCCATAAACTCCCATGGTGGATTCTCACCCAGCAAGCCCACCGCTCGACGCGCCTCCTTCTACCCCTTCTCCCTCACCCTGATCCGCCGCGACGCCACGACGGGCGGGCAGTGGAACATTGGCAAAGTCACCTCCTTCCAGACCAACATCCCAACCCCCGACCTCGCCGACCCGAGCCTCAACCCCGACGACATGGGCGCGCTGCCGCGGCCGCACAAGATCGACATCCGCCTCGACACCTCGGGCTACGCCAAGTACCGCGGCATGCCGAGCCTCGCGGCCGTCGAGGCCTTCCGGCCCGGGTCCGGCCACTCGTTCGCGCAGACGATGAAGGGCCTGGGGGGGTCGGGCGGCGGCACGGTGCCGGGCCCCAAGGGGGGTCACGACAGCGCCGAGCACAGGTTCGCCCGGCAGGTGGTCATGGCCTACTCCAAGACGTGGACGTCCAACATCAAGCACGCCTTCCACCGGCGCGACCGCGCGACCTCGTCGGCCGGCGAGGGCGGCGACCCCTTCTCGCCCACGGAGGACCTCGCACCGCCGAAACGGCCGTTCCAGCACCAGCGCGCCGGCAGCGCCTCGGCGGTCGGCTCCCTCGACTTGGGTCAGCAGCGGCGCGACAGCGGCGAGGCCGGGCGCGACTCGTCCCCGCCCTCGCCCATCACCACGCCGGGGCCGGGGCTGCGCCCCAAGGGCTACGTCTTCGTCAGCCCGTGGGACGGCCGGTGCGAGTTCCGCACCAGCGCCAGCGGCCGCAGCCTCAAGTGCCAGCACATCCTCGACCCCAAGAGCCCGCGGTTCAACCCGGTGGCGGTCGCGCAGCACCTCCGCGACGCGCAGGCCACGGGGCGGCGGTCCCGCGGCGACGAGGTCACGGCCGCGCTGGTGGGCGCCAAGCCGGTCAGCGAGCTGCGGTTCAACCTGCCCGGGACCTCGGACACGCTCAAGACGCCGCCGCTGCTGCCCAAGGCGGCGGTGGAGGAGAGCGGCAGGGGCCGCTGGGATCACCACCACCTGCAGGGGAAGCTGCAGGGGGGGTTTAGGAAGGTGGTGCAGCATCTGGATAAGGGGAGCAGTGATGATGAGGACTTGGAGGATGATGAGCCGATGGACTTGAGCATTGGGCGGGAGGAGATGGGCGGTGGGACGAGGGGGAACAGGGCCAAGCTGGGGAAGCTGATTATCCACGACGAGGGGCTCAAGATGTTGGATTTGGTGGTTGCGGCGAATGTGGGGATTTGGTGGACGACGTGGGAGAGGACATTTTAGGGGACTTGGAGCGAACGCATGTCGCAGGGTTTGTTGTCACAGGAGTAGTTAGCAGGTGGCTTCGAGGCCTGGTTATTTGTGCCTTTGTTGGTGCTGGTGATGATAAATAACCCGGAGTTGCTTTCACTAGCAGCCATCTCTTTGCTGTGATAAGCTGGGCGTCCTGATCATTGGTGCAACGATGAGCTTATCCGTATCGATATGCAACTTTCTAGCGATATGTCCGGCCGGGATGGTGACTGGGAGGGTTGTCACGTGCCGCATCACGCCCCGGCCCACAGCTTCGCGGTCCCAGCCAACCACAGGCCGAGAGTTGTAATCCCGTCACCCATGGGCCCAAAATCCCGAACGCTTTCGCCTCCAAGCTCCAGGGATCCATCACGTCAACTTGTCGCCGGGGAGCTCCTCAACCTCGCTCCCACCTCGCCACCGCCCTCGCCGCGGACGATTGCCCCTCCGCTCTCCTCAATTGGCCCCCCCCCCCCCTTCCCCACCCCTCTGTCTCTCCACGCTCCGCCGCGGCTGGTCCCCCGACCCCCTCGATTGAGAGTTTCGCCCTCGAAGCGAAAACCCTCACGACAGACCAATCCAACAACCGAAATCTCCCCTCCGAAATACCATCCGTCGTCGACATGCTGCCCGCCACGACGACCATGGCCGCCCGCCAGCTCCTGGCCATGCGCACCCCCGCGTCCATCCTCCTCCGCACAATCGCCGTCGCCCAGCAGACCCAGACCCGCGCGTATGCGACGCCGTCGGGCCCCCCGCCCAAGGGCTTCCGGCTCAAGCCGCCCGTGGCCTGGGACCAGGAGAAGGAGGGCACCATGGACAAAGTCGGGAACTACTTCTTGCTGACCGAGATGTTCCGCGGCATGTACGTGCTGCTGGAGCAGTTCTTCCGGCCGCCATTTACGATTTACTATCCGTTTGAGAAGGTATGTGTTTTTTTTTTTTGTTCTTTTTTCTTTCGGGTTCCCCCAAAGTGAGGGGAAGGATGGAATGGGAGGCTGATTGTGTGTTGTTTGTTAGGGTCCGATTTCGCCACGCTTCCGCGGCGAGCATGCCCTGCGGCGATACCCGTCGGGCGAGGAGCGGTGCATCGCCTGCAAGCTGTGCGAGGCCATCTGCCCGGCGCAGGCCATCACCATCGAGGCCGAGGAGCGTGCCGACGGGTCGAGGCGGACGACGCGGTACGACATCGACATGACCAAGTGCATCTACTGCGGCTTCTGCCAGGAGTCGTGTCCCGTCGACGCCATTGTTGAGTCGCCCAACGCCGAGTACGCCACCGAGACGCGCGAGGAGCTGCTCTACAATAAGGGTATGTGCACGCAAGAGATGGTGTGTGAGAGAGAGAAGGCGGCGATGCTAACGGTGACCAGAGAAACTGCTGTCCAATGGGGACAAGTGGGAGCCGGAGTTGGCGGCGGCCATCCGGGCGGATGCTCCCTACAGATAAATGCGAGGGGTGCCGGTGTTGGGCGGGTCTTGGTCGTGGGGCGGGAGATGATGGAATTTGTAGATAGAGCTGTGTGTACATACGGCGTCTGCACCAAGACGTAAAAAGTCTCCTTTTGTTATTTGCTACCGACTTTGACCACGCTATTCGTATCTCTCACCCTTCCCGATATGGTGGCCTCGTGTTTGCACTGCATCAGGTCCTGTCAGGTCCTGACTCAATTGGATGGACAGCTGCCAGTGCCCTATCATCAGTGGCCCAAGCTCAGGGACTCTAGCGCAGGCCACGTGACCCGCACAGACCAAGTAAAGCTCACTCATTCTGCCTCGAGCTTTGGGGGAACCTACCTGCCAATGCCAGATCCCGACGTTTGGCGAGAAATTTATCATCACCACCATCCGGCCCTCCGCAAACCACCACCCAATCCGCCCGCCCCTCCGAGCTCGACAACCTCTGCCGCCCTGAAACCACCTCTTTCCAACCCCCTCGCCGACAACCTTTCCCGCAGTAGCTAACAACCATGTTCCGCACCAACATCCTCCGCTCGGCCGCGCGCGCCTCGACCACCGCCATCCGCCCCGTCGTCGTCTCCCGAGTCGCCATCGGCGGCGCCGTGGCCCCCCGCGTCTCGATGAGGGCCGCCGCTGCCCCCAGGGCCGCCGCGTGGCAGGCTGTCCGGTGCTACTCGGCTGCGGGCGGGCTTGATAAGAAGGACGTCTACGAGCGGATCAAGGCGCTGCTTTCAGGATTTGACAAGGTGAGATTTTTTTTTTGTTGAGTTGCCGACCAAGGGTTGTGGTACGGGGATGGGAAATTGGGGGGGGGGGGGGGGGAGAGAGAGAGGGAGTGGGAGAGGGTTGCTGGCGAGGCGATGACTTGGTTTTTCTTTTTGGAGGTCTGTGGCTAACTTTATTCTTCTCGCAGGTGAACGATCCGAGCAACGTGAGTACCGCTGCTGATGGGGAGTTTTCTGGGTCGTGGACGCGAGGCAGGTATCTGACACACGCGCAGATCACAGAGACGGCACACTTTGCGAACGACCTCGGCCTCGACAGTCTCGACACTGTGGAGGTTGTGATGGCGATTGAGGAGGTACGGGTTTCCACCCTGGCGGAACCGCCCGATGCGCCGAGCACCGCTAACAGAGTTGCGGCACAGGAGTTCAGCATTGAGATCCCGGATAAGGACGCCGACACGATCCACAGCGGTACGTGACATTCCTGCCGCCAGAGAGAAAAAGCTAACGCCCGCAACAGTGGAGAAGGCGGTCGAGTACATCGTCAGCCAGCCCGATGCGAACTAGACGGATGGATGGATATCCACGCTACCTGTACCATATCATGACTACGGAAGATGAACGCAGCACACCACGCCACTCCCTGGTCTCTATAGACGGCGGACGACTTGAGTTGGGGGGGGGGGGGTAATATTGTCGTGGGCCGGCCTGCATCGGTGTGGGTGCTCGCTGCCATTGTGTGAGAATACAAACCATATAACCAATGGAGAGGTGTTGGGTCGTCTGTCTGCGTCTAGCGTATTTCGAGGTTAAAAGACATTGTCCCGCTTCGCGGCGGGATGCCCATGTATAGATTTTGCTGCCCCTTTTTGTCGGAGCTGTTGACCGTCGCATCAGGGACTTGTGCTGCGCTACCTCCCCATTGTGCGTCCAACGTTCTCGGGGCGTTTCCCTTTGCTAATCCACAACAATCTACTACAGGATCTGTCTTGGACGTCGCCATCGCATGCTAACAAAGTTCTCGCCCAACATCCCACCCGCCGAATCACAAATCCTCAGCCAATCTCCCACGTGGTCCACCTTCCGAGCTCGCCCGCCACGGTCCTGCCAGCACTAGGAACACCCGCCGTTAGCAGAAAGATATGTTACATGATAACGGTGAGATTCGAACTCACGCCTTTTCGGACCACGAAATCCAGAGATTGTATCAAGGCTTGATCACCCTGACGTGGCGCCTTAACCGCTCGTCTACGTTACCTTGTTTGCTGCATTGATAATTGTCGTGCGTTTGGGGGGGGGGGGGAGGGGCGGGTAGATGGGGCTCGGCGATGGGCCTGTGGTAGAGGTGTGGTGGATCTCCAGGAGGCGAGACGCAGGGAAATCCCGACTGACATAGTCGACCACGGATCGAGGGGGGGACGTGGCGGTGGTGAGCTGAGGGTTGGCCTGCCTGCTTGGGTCAGCTCGTTTGTTCATCCGGGTCAACTCAGGGGACGTCCCGCCGAGGAGATCACAGAGGCTGCCTTGCATTCGCTCGCCAGAAGCAGCGCCCCCACGGATTGCTGCCCTATATGGGGGGCCGTGATGTCTTGCACGCCAACGATGGGGGGCTTGACTCACGCTCACCGACGGACGGCAGGCTAGGACACTGGTTGAGTTTGGGTTCGGGGTGTTGGGCAGATTGTGCCACACGATCAAGACAACAGCGCCAGCCGGGCAACTGACTCTATCCTGCGTGAAACCCAGCGCCTTGACCGGCTGCTGTGTCTGAGCGAGGCTGCCAGAGGCTGCTGATGACTCCCCCGCCCAGGTTGCAACTCTCTGGGGGTCGGCTGGGTCGGACCTCGCTCAGGCCCCCGAGACAAGGTCGGCCACCGCCACCACCAGGTTGCCAGCAGGTCGCCCGGCTTTTGCCCCCCCCCGAAAAACAGACAGGGCATAAACCCCTCCCCAGGCAAAACGGTTCGGATCAAAGACGAGCGAGTCTCTAGGCACTCGGCCCACATGCACACGGCAGCGTTCAGCGTCTGGTGTCTTGACGTTGTCTCTAGCCTCATAAAAGTCCACGGCAACACCAGGCTTGAAATAGTGTCACGGCGCATCTTCTGTGTGATGACTACATTGCGGCCGAGACTGTTCTTCTCGATTTCTCGGTTGTCCACCTACCATCACACCTCTCTCGCCGCCTAGGCCGGGGTCGCCTTCCCAAGACCTACCCAAGGCTACGAAGGGCCCTTCCTCTTCCCAAAGAAAGGCCTGCGAACATCGAGACGCCGAGTACCATCGACAGCATCAACAGCCTCATCTTCGCCGACACTGCCAAGCCTGGCAAGACTGCCAAGGCCTCAAGACAACCTCACAACCATCACGTCACACGCCAGCCATGGACACTTGCGGGTAGTCATGTTTAATGTAAACCAACAAAACTAATCCACAGCCACTCTCAGATGCAAAACCCCTCTTGACAACCCCTTGCCAATGATGCTATACAAGTAGAACACTAGCAACAGCCCTCATCAGAAAATCCGGCCTAACAAAACACCCCGACAAACAAATAAAACAACTCCCCTAATCCAACCCACCCCCTAATGTATTTCTTTTTTTGGTGGTAATTCTTTTCCTTCCCCCGCCGTGTTCCCTATCCTCAGATGACCAAAAACCCGTTTTGCCCTGGACCCCATTGTTTTGCTTCCCCGGGCCCCCCATTCTCCAATCCTCCCCCCCCTCCCCCCACATCTATCTTTAACAGCCCGCCCACATTGTCCAAGATGCAGTGCATGCCCCCCACCGTGAAGCGGGCGGTCAAAACGAAAGAGACGCACCCCCATGCAAAAACGAGAGGGCGCCCGATTTATGCTATGTCGCTGGCTGCCAACGTGGTGCCCCGTCAACTGGTAGCCCAGTGCGGAGGACGGAAGATAAGGGAAGAAAAAAGTCGAGGGGAGATCTGATCTGTGTATATATAACGCTTGATCAGGCAAAGGACCCAAAATACGCCTGGCCATGGCTCATGCAATCATCGTTCCCAAGTCTTGGCACCGCAATGTTTTTGTTTCCGAAAACAAACGGCGCCGCCCACACTCTAAACCAAGCACCGGCAGTGCTCATCTCCCCCCGACTGTCTCGACAGCGGCACCCCCACTGCGCGCGCCGCCGCCATTGACGGCAGCCCCGGTTTGGTTGCTGGCCACCGCCGCGGCATAGCTCCATCCCGCACTAAGCGGGCTCGAGGCACCCAGATGGCCGCCCGAAGCGCGCTTCCTCGCCCGTACTTGGGCGTCGTCCTCCTCCTCCATGCTAAATACGAATGCGGGGTCCTCCTCGTCGATGGGCGTTGTGAAGCGCCCCGTCACGCTCGAGCCAATCGAGCCGCTGCTGACATGTCGCTCTAACCCGCGCTCCTTGTCACGCTCTTTGCCAATGATGCCCGCGCCAATCGAACCTAGCCCGCCCCCGCTCGAGTTGCGCACCATGTTAGGGTGAAGGTGGGGGCTCGAGCCGGGACCGGGCGCCTCGTCCAGCCGTGTTCGCTGCAGCTGCTGGGTCAGCACCGAGAGTGACTCGCTGCCGCTGCCGCTGCCCTGTCGGCTCGATCCGGGTCTATTCGAGTCGCCGTTGAGTTCGGCTGTGATGCCGTTCGCCAGGCTCGAGTTGCGCAGCGGGCTGCCGACATGGCCGAATGCCGACGCGTGCTTCACCGGCCGGCT
Source organism: Lasiosphaeris hirsuta (assembly GCA_030549175.1). Taxonomy (NCBI): domain Eukaryota; kingdom Fungi; phylum Ascomycota; class Sordariomycetes; order Sordariales; family Lasiosphaeriaceae; genus Lasiosphaeris; species Lasiosphaeris hirsuta. Next base: position 94,259 of record JAUKUA010000002.1, read on the forward strand.
GGAGCCGAGCGAGTGACTCGAGCTGCCCACATCCAGCCCGTCCTCGTCCCGCTGTCTCTGGTGGAAGAAGGATCCCCACCGGCTCGGGCTCGCGGCCGCTGTGGCAGGGCTGCCAAACTTTGTCATCCCAATGGGAGCCGGCTCGGTCGGCTGGTCCAAGTCTCCGGCCCGCAGTGTGTTGGTCGTAGAACCCCTCCTGGCCTTCTCGGCTGGTGTGAGCACCTCGTTCGCCAACGTGCCGGGAACGTAGTCCTCCTCAAAGAGAAATCCGGCCTCCCAGTCCCGGTCGATCTTGGGCGCGCTGCTGCTCAGCAGCCGCGGCTTGGAGAAGCGCAGCGAGCTGCTATGCATTGCCTTCCTTCCAAAATACTCGTCGTTGGCCAGCGCCATACCGTGCATCATTGTAGAGCTGGTGGGCGGGCTGCTTCCGAAGCCGTTCATTTCGGCGGAGCCGATCGCCGAGGTTGACAGATGATCGCTGCCGCCGAAAGCCGAGTCGTGTAGAAGCTTGAGAGTCTCTGACGTGCGGCCATCCTTGGCGGCGCCGAGCGAGGGAGAGGGTGAATCGAGGCCAAACTTGGAGGGAACTGAGGAAGGCCACGGCCCATAGCGGGCTGCGTGTGAGATGCCGTTGCTGTCAAAGGACGCGGGGAGCGGGGCATCCAACACCGAGAGTCCCTTGGCGTTCACCGGGGAGAGACCGAGACCGAAGCGGTTTATGTCTTCGTCGCGGGGAGAACCGTAGGCAGACGCGGGGTTCGAGGTATAGGTTGTGTCGATAGTGGGCAGGCCATTCTCCATGCTCGGCTGGCGACCCAGCTGGTGCTCGTATCGCTCATCGAAGGGGCTCGTGGTGGTATAGGGCGGCACGCCGTCGGCACGCAGGAACGAGTTGGTGAGAGCGCTGTTGGAGGGCGCATGGTATGTCGTGAGGTTCACACGAGCTCCGAGGGCGACGGGCGCTGCCGATCCTATCGTCAGGTTGCCATTCTTGCCGTAGTTGATGCGGCGGCCGTCGGGGAGCATGTGGATATTGGCGCATTTAGGACCGAATTTGCAGTTGCCCTGCGCAAAGTGGCACAACGAGTCAGTACAACCTCACTAGACCTGGCCGGCAACCCCATATCATCCCATCATCTGCGAGTGGTGCGACGACGCTCTCGCGGTCGGGCTGGTGGCCCGGGGCCGCCGGGAGTGCGGGGATTTTGCCACGCACCTTTGCAAAGTACTTGCACACCGTCTCGGACGCGGTGCCGAGATCGTGACTGAAGGGGCAGGCATTGCCGGCCTGGCACGCGCCCTGGCGGAAGAATTTGCAGGGAACGTGCGATGTATCTATCGTTGCGAGAAGCGCCATCGTGTCAGCACATTTAGGACGAGGGCGCGGGACAGGCAAAAAGGCTCCTGGGAAGGGGCTACTCACTTGGAGGGCTCCTTGGCCCGTCAAATCTCTGGCCTCCGGGAACTGGGCTCATGATGCCATTGGAACGGGCGCTCGTGGGTTGGATGTTGAGGCTGCCAGTTCGCGCGTGGCGGAACTCGGGCAAATTGGAAGCTGGCATTGTTTTTGCGAGATCTTAGTTGATCGGGCGAGAGTGTGCGCAATAACTAACCTGACCTGAGCTGGAGGCGGATGGCGGATGGCGGATGGGCGGGGGGGGGATTTGGGCGGTGGAGGGGCGGCCCGATTCCTCACCAACAACTGGGAAACGCGCGGGCGCGGGCACGGGGCAGGCCAGGACAGGGCACCTCACCTGAGGGCGCAAATTCGAAGAAGAGGGGCAGCCAGCTGTTGTCAATTGCGCATGCAGCAATTCTCCTCCGCCAACGGGCGGCGTATTGCTAAGGTATGCCTCTCAACTCTCAGCGCTCACAGTGCAGGCGCCGTCGAAGCCTATTCCTACAAACTTGGCACACGGCCGATAGCAACAGTCAGGGCGCGGGCGAGGTGGGAAGATGCTATTCCAAAGCGCCGACGACGGCAATGATAGGGTATGACCAGATGGCAGAGATGAGGAGCAAAAGAGGGGATAAGGCGCGGATGTATGAATGGGGCGAGCCGAGCGATTGCTGATTGCTGCAGTCCACTCTCCGTTGCGCTGGCTGCGTGGGTAACTTGCAACTTGCCAGGCAGGGTAGCAGTTGGAGCACTGGGTTTGGGCGAAAGGTCGGATATCCGCCGCTCAGTGCGGCAAGCCCACACGCGATGCACTGCCGCGCACGAGGAACCAAGCCAATACGTCAGACGAGGCCTGGACGAAAGCAGGGCGAGTCGCGGCCTCGACACCTTTCAGAGTCTCGATGCTGCACTCGAAGGGTCTCGCTGAATCCAACGACGATGCACCGAGCCGCTGCGATGGTGGCCGCAGACCGGTACGTACCGATACCGATAGGTAGCTATCGCGGGCTTGGATGCGGGCTAGGTAGGTCTGGATCGAGGGGTCGGTCGGTAGCTAAGGTGGTGCAGCGAGTGGTGAGTGGTGAGTGTGAGTGGTTGCGCGGGAGGGGGAAGGGGGGACTGGAAATGGAAGACCGTCGAGGTTGGTGCAACAGGCAGCGGGATTCCTCTTGGCCTTTTAGGGCTTGCGACTCGTTGCTCTCTTCCTGCTGTTCCCCGCTGCGTCGCGATGCTCCACGCTTATGCTCCACCCTGCTCCCTCTCGTCGGAAGGCACCTGCACTCTGCACTGCACCTAGGCAGGAGCCGGCAGCAGTCGGCAGGCAGGGCAGGGCAGGGCAGGGCAGGGCAGGGCAGGCAAGGCGGGATCTTGACTCACGCGAACCCCGTGGAGGCTAGGTTCAAGTTTTGGTAATGATGGGTGTTGGTGGGATGGATCACGGATGGGATTTGGGCCCAGGGTTTTACCGTGAGCTGATGGGTGCAAATGGACAGGACCCTGAGGGGACACCGCTGCATCCCCCCTCTCCCAGTGCCCCCCCCCCCCCTCCCCCCTTCCCCCAGCCCGCCCCCAGTCCCGAACCCTGCCCTGCAGATTGCGGGCAGATTCGCCAACAACAGCCCCCGCCTTTTCGATATCGACTGCGATGTCACCGAGCCAGAGTGGGGGTCGACTTCTCGGTTGAGAGGGCCTCAGAAGGGGTGTGAGCCAGGAGATTAAGCGATGGCTTTGGCCTTTGGCCTCTGGCACTTCGCAGTCGGGACTGTTGGCCGATGCCGGTGAAACACCTGTGCGAAGTTGCCTCGGGAAACTAGAACTGCTGCGTATGGTGTTGAAGGCCTCGAGCCTTGGAGCGGTCCCAGACAAGAGGTGACAAGGGTGTGTCGGTGAGGAGCTGGAAGCCTCGGCGTGCTCAATCACGGGGCGCCGCGCCTGGGAATCGACCCGAGTTACGAACACAAGGTAGAATAAAAGCCGGCTAACCAAAGCAGCGAGAATGCCTCTGGTTGGTCTGGCCTGGTCTGGTAGGCCTCGACCCGGCTTCTTACTCAGTCAGGTCTTGATCAGGTCGACAGCCCCCCTCGCCCTGGCAGCCTTCGGAATGTGGCACGGCCATGTAGAGTCCACTGTATTCGTAATGGATGATTCCACTCTAGATGCGCCAACAGCTTTTCCATAGCGTCCACCTCGGGTACCTACTGACCGTGGGTATGGATGCACAGTATGCGCATCTATACCCACCTGGACACGACCTCACGACCTGCTCCGAAGGGCAGTGGTCTGGGCTGTCGCCGTGTGTCTTCTCGCTGTCACGGTGTCGCTGTGCAACTTGATATCTGACGGGCCCCCAGCATGTTTGTGATCACAAATGCTCAGGCAAGAAATTAGCCCGAATCCTGCTCGCGGTAATAATGGAATTATGCAGCCATACCACAAGCCCGTCGCCGGCCTGTGCAAGTTGGGGAAATCGAGGCCCGTGATCATTATTGTTTGCATCCGTCTGATGCCGCGCATCTCGCCGATGGCACAATCCGATGGCACAATTGCCTCGAAAGCGTAGCACTGTATGCAGCGCTGATTTTACCCACCACGCCCGCATCACCTCAGACAGGCCAAACAGCTCGCATTCTGTCGCGACCCCCACCCATGCCCGCAACCCAAAGACTGCAAGACTTGACATGGCTCCAGCACTCTCCAGCCCGGCCACGACCGGTTACAACTCGGAGTCGCGGGCGATGCCGGGCGTCAAGGGGACAGCCAGACAGGCACACGCGCAGACACGAAATCCACGATGGGACGAGGGACGACGCAGGTCAACGCATCGGCGCATCGGCGCATCGACGCCATCTCGCCGCCAAGCTCGCGCGCGGGTCTTGATAGGCTAATGGCGCGATGCAGCCTCTCCCCCCGAGGTCTGGGGAAGCGGAGCGACGATAAGCAGAGATAGGGCACCGTTGGGCCAGCCATGCGAGAAAATCGAGATGACGTTGTGTGTCAAGACAGACAGCAGACCGACGGCTCGTTGGACACCGACGGAGCACGCTAGCCCACAGGTACCGGGGCTGCTAAGCTCTCGGGCTTACGACTGTCAATTGTCAACTGCATGCTGCACGGAACACGAGGGCTTGCTTACGTCTATTTTGATCGCGGGCTCACGCATGCGGCGGCTCTCGATCCATTGCGACGAGCTTCGCTGCACTCGGTGCACGGATGGCCAGAATGGAGCTCGCGATGTGAGGAAAGAGGCTCTCCGGGATGGCTGAGACTTGAATCACATCCTCTCGAGCACCGCTCTGCGTCTGCAACTTCCATGGCTCAATGCAGCATGACAGGCAGCTGGCCGCACGGTAGTCACGCTGGAGTGTTTGGTTTGTCTGATGTTTCAGGCATGGGGCGATCTTCTCCAGATTCCGCAACCCACCAAACACATGTGCCTCGTCACCGAGACACCACCAGTGCACCCCAGAGCCACCCCAGCGAAGCGCTCGGACCATGCTCTCTATCTGCACGTCCCCTCTGCTCCTGCCCGACTTCCCCAAGGCAGGAGGAGGCAGGAGGAGGTAGGAGGCCAGGTGAGCGTTGCAAGGGCGCGACTTCTAGTCAATTTCGTCCGAGGTTTTGTGTTGGCGATGCAACATGCAACAGAAGCATCAGGTCACGGCCGCTCACGAAGCCGTCAATAATTGAGCCTGTTCCGGGGTGCCGCCAAGCGCCGCCCTGCTGCGTATTCTGGTGAGGTGTGGATGCAGTCGATGCAGTCGATGCAGTCGTCTTGGAGACCGCAGAGATCCCCGGGTTTGGACATGCGCAGTGGCGCATCTGCAGGAAACACCATCCTTGCTCGACTTGCTCCATGCCCACTGCTGAGCCTTGTTGGTCGCCTTTCTCATCTTGCGACTTACCCCAACGACTACCCACAGCTTCGTCGGAATACGCAATCACTTGAACCCATCTTGAGCCTAGAGACTTGCTGTCCGGCCAAGCCGGCGGAGCATTTAGCCCGCACTCGATACTGTTGGCGGGGCAGGCAAGGCCCGGCAAGACCAAGAAACAGCTTCCTGGCCATCGAGTTTGGTCACAACTCACAATTCCGAAGGGATCCCATTCCGAATTGCGCCGTGCAAGCGCCAGACAGACACCAGACAGACACGTCCCGCCCAAACAGGACGCCATCGATCCAACTCCGCTCCTCGTCTTCAGCTTGATTTCACCCGCGCCCGGTTCATCCCCACACCCGATTTATTGTCTCCTCTGAGCTCCAGGCAGCTCTCGTCCATACTCGCTAGGGATCGGTGCCAGATCCTAGTAAGCCGAATCCAAGCCACCTCCTCAAGCTTTTGCAGACTTGATGAGTAGCATCACAGCGTCCAAAGACTCGAGCTGGGTCTGTCTAGATACCATGCTGCATTCTTTGTCATGTTGCATTTTGTGTCTGCCCTGGCGGCTTCTCTCGCTAACCGAGCGTTCGCAGATGCGAGAGCGGGAGCTGCAGTTTCCGAAGATCTCGCAGCTCGACGATTTCCTCTCACCCAACCGACTCAGACACGGACGAGGCGCGGCCTTGTACGTGACTACAGGTCAACTTTCTAACCCAGCGGACCAGGAAATATTGGCCTTGCAGCATATCCGATACCTCGAGCTAGCCTGCGCAACCTCTAGCACATCCTATGCAGCGCATCATGGGTGTGCTCGCTCCACTCCCGCATCCGCAAATCACGGAGCGATTCCGGTCACCCTCTTGCCTCTGTCTGCATCTCGACGACACCCTCCCAACCTACCGCTTCGCCATGCGGCCCACGGCGCCCATGTCTAGGACTCCATTGTCCTGGACTCCAGCCACACGCCACAACGACAGGTAATCTATTACCCATACGTCTCGTATTATAGAAAAGGGTCACGGTCACCTTTTTGCCCGCGTGACTCTGCATGTCAACAGCCCGTCGACATATTTGGCGCTGCACCTTCTTGCCCAGTTTTCAAAGCTTACTCCCTTGGCTTGGCCGCAGCTTTGATTTATCGGTGGGGGTACACCCATCCTTCCTGCTTTTCTCACGTTTCTGCTCGATTGCTCCCCCTCCGCATTCACGGTAACCCTCTCAGCTTGTGAGGTTGCAAGTCTAATCCCCAAAGATCATGGCGGCGGGCCGGTGGCGTTTCGGGCCACCAGTTTCCCCAGACTTTCTCAGATGCTTGACCCTATCAACTTCTCAGCCTCGCCAGTTACACAAATACATGGCACGCCACATTACTTGTTTCCCTGCTCTCGGTCTCACTACCGCTTCAGCTCAGTCAATACTCGGCCAATACCTCACAGTCACTCGGCACACCATATGATCATTATGAGATATCCATTGTCCTCGGTATCGCGTTTCTCCGGTGCCCACAGGCAGGCACAAGCAAACGCAGACATGTCGATACCTCGGAGCACGCCAAGCTCACGCCCAGTGTGACGTGGGCAGCTAGAACTAGGGGGCGTGGGATCTCCCGCTCATGTCTGGTCTGTCGACGCCCAACGATAGTTCCGAGCGTCCCGACTGTGCCTTACCTTGGGCGGGCAGCTGGCTTGCGCCAACAAGGCACCTGGCGAAGGCAATGCCGTCCTAGACCCAATGAGCGTCAGCCCTGGAGCCGCATCTTCCACACCCTCACTTTCAATTCTGTTCCGTGACAATTACCCCACACACACTCGCTGTATTAGTCTAAGGGAGAGGCGACCGGTGCGGACTGGATGTGCTAACTGCAGCCCGTGGTGTCCTGCTCTGATTTCAAGAGAGAATGTTGGACGCCACAGCGGGTGCTCGCAGCTGAATGCACCAAACCTTGTATCACACACGCCATCCCCCCTCGTTGCCCAACCCATATCAAGACAGAAGGGTCGCATCTCTCTCCTCTTTGCGTATTGCTCCTCATCTGAAGTGGAGGGTGGGTGCTTTGCGCCAGAGATCCCACACCTCACCGCCGCTCGGCCACGGTGTTGCTACGGATGTGAGACCTGAAGGGTGGAGGTCAACCCTGTGCCTTTGCTTGGCCATGCTTTCGTTGATCTCCGCGATGATCGCCCGCAAGTCGCGGCTTCCAAGACTGCATGACTGAAATCCTACCCTGAGTGTGCAGAGAGTGGTAGCTGTTGCTAACTGCCACTGGCAGCTAGTCAAGGCGGGATGGCGCTTCAGCGGCGGTTGGGCACTACCTGCTGGTGAACCCGTTTCCTTACTTTTGAATGCCCGCAGATGCCGACTGCGTCAAGACGCAGGGTATCAATGCCCTCGAGACCACGCAGAGAGGCTGGGAAAGGTCGCCGCCGGTCACCAGTTCTTGGAGATTTGCATAACTCGCTATGTTATTGGAGATGGAAGTCGCGTCGGCGTGGAGGAGTCATCTCCAATTTCACATCTTCCACACCCACGCCCCCTCCCCCTCTCATAGCAGAGCAAGTTGGCGCCAGCATCGACCCCGACCCGGCACGAGAGGGTGCTGTCGTTCACGCGAGTCTTTGCTAATAGTGACGCATGTAAGGCAGGCTGGTGGACAGACAGCTTTTCAATGACAGCGGTGTGAGGGTGAACGGGTATCTGGGTGGTCCCTATCCGGGAGGTGTCAGGTGGCCCCCGTCTAAACATAGGCCTATTGCCTCGCTGCCGCGACTGGCTGCCCTACCCCCTTTTCAGGTTGGTGGGGACGGGTGTGAGAGGGATGAGTGAGCGCGGCTGGGGGTCAAGTGGTCCGCCCACCGCCGGCGGAGCGTGGGGGTTCATGTTCAGGGATGGTGTTTTGCATTAATTTCAGGCCTTTTCTTGTCTTGCCGGCTTGGCGGAATTACTAGTAATTCAAGTTTCCTGTATCCTGGGTCCGGTTATCGCCAAAGATGTTTACTCTTCTCCTGACGCGCGGTCTGCCCACCCCCTTCGTGTCTTTCTCGTCCGCGTTCGGAGGGGAAAGGGGTTGGGATTCTGGCTTTGGCGGTTTTCTTTCTGCGCATCATGTCGCAGCGCTTTGGGCCATCGCGAGTGCGGCACCACGGGGATGGCAAGGACTCAGAGTGAGGGCAATAATCGGCCCGTTGGAGGTGTCGATGCTTGGCAGCCAGCCGGTTTTCCTATACGGGCTTCGATTTTCTCGGTCTTCCACGGCGTTTACGTCGTCCCCTACTATCGCATACAAACAACCTTGATGTTGCAACCTGCGTACCTATGCATGCCAATACTCACACCACATCTTGTCCTAGTCTTGTATGACGATGCCGGCTTTGGAGAGTTCCGACGCTAGCCATGGGACCAGGCTTGTGGCCGCTCGCACATCTGCGCAAACTGCGTCTATGTTGCCTGCGAGGGGCCTTTCTGTGCTACGTGAAATACGCAAGGCTGCGGGCGCGGTTTTAACTGAATGTGGATGTGCCGCATCAGCTCGCCGGAGGGGGTGAGGCTTGACTTTGGAGTGAAAGGTGTGGTGTGGCCTTGGTCCCAGAGATATCCTGCTCTTGCTTGGATAGTCTGTATGTGTTCGGTGATGTCTTTGCGGTGATGGCCGCGGTCTTGTTACCTGGCAGATGCGGGAGTTGTTGTCAGTGCTAGCGCCAGCGAAGCTCCCCGAGTAATGGCAAGTCTGTGACAATTAGGGTGCACTAATAAATGAATGGAGACTAGGCTCTCCTGACGCTCATGATAATATGACCGTATCCCTCGCCTTAACCTCGATTTCCCCTTGCATCATGTCCCGAATGATACTATGGCTAACCACGATATACGTCTTATTATCCTGGGCCCGCAAGATATCAGGCACGCTACATCCAGACATAATCGCAACTACATCTCCTGGCATGGTGTCCTTTACAAACCATCCGACTCTCCCCTGGGCCGTCTCGCCCATCTTCATGCCCATCCCGAGCGCCTTGAGGGTTTGCCTTGCAGCAAACCGCATCCCAGACTTCATGACTTCGTGGTTGAACAACCTTCGGCACACCCTGTCGGCCGCGAGGAAGAAAGGCTCCGAGAAGGCGCTCTCATTTTTAGATGTGGTGTGGTCAGCAACGTCCTTAGCAGGGTGCTGCCCACCAAAAACTCGGCGTTTCCATCACAAAAGAGCCACTTTCTAATCTCCTTGGCCCCTCTCTTCGTCTCCTCCTCCTCTATCGGCGCCTTGTTGCCCGCCGCCTTCAAGGCATAGTAGAGCGTGTAGAGGTACCTAGAGCGATCCAACACGGCACGGTCGACTACTAAAGCCTGGTATATCCCAGAAGAAGAGGACGTAGTCGAGCGTATGGCGCAGCTGCACGACGCGCGCCATGGCGTCGGCGTTGGGGCCCCACACGGCGCGGCGGTAGCAGCATCCGCCCCCACACCAACCACGTCCAGCCGGTTCACCATGGCCAGCTTTTGGATGATCTACACGCGGCCCCAGTACTCGCACTCGAGCAGCCGCGCCAGACCGGCCCGGTGGCCGACGGGTGCCATTGGAACGGGTCGCTGGCGCTGTTGAAGCCCAGCTGGTACCTAGCAGGAGAAAGGGGGGGTCCCTGCTCCTATTTCTGGATCCTAATATCGTGTCAAAGCCCTGGATTATATATAGCCCATATAGAGTCTTTTAAACGGGATGGTAGCCTACCATTATGGTCTTATATTTCAAGACCAATAGGGGGGTCCTTTTAATAGGGTAGTAGACTACTATTACGGCCTTAGATTTTATGGCTTACAGGGGGTCTTTTTGATGTCTTTATATAATATCATGGCTCAATATAAGGGCCCCTTTGATACAGAGCTCTTGATATATACGTTACGATACAATATACTTTGGCATGGAGAAAACACAAAAAGTTTATATTAATACGCTGTTAACATACTGGTTTTAATCATGACAAGAGGGGGGGCTTCTCCAGCTAGGTAAATTAATATACGGGTCGCTTCTGCTGGAGAAGTGTTGTGTGTGTTGTCAATATCTGGTTGGTACAACACTATCTTGACCCATCGAACAAGGTTAATACATGTAAATGACGATGTCAATTACACTCCTCTTTAGTGTCTGCCCTACGAAATCAATCCCTAACAACCACCGCCTCCCTCACAAACAGCCCCTCAACCGCAACCTTGACCAAAAACCTCGCCACACCTTCAACACCCACACTATCACTCATCCTCATCCCCCCTCCCTTACTCCCCAACGTCTCCACCTCCCCCGTCTTCTTCTTCCCCTTCCCATCCTCCTTATCATGGTCAAACCTCAACCTAACCGCCCTCACCAAAGTCCACTCCATCCTCCCCCTCCCTCTCATCTCCCCATCCACAATCCCATGATCCTCCAACGCATACTTCACATTCGTCCACGTCATAAACGCCTTTGACGCCCACGGCAGATTCCCCCATGAATCCCCCACCCCCGCAGTCGACATGACTACGGTGCGATGTATCCCCGCCGCCCCCAAAACCTCACAGGCATTCGCGACCGAGTCAGCCATAAAGCGGGGGGGTGAGATTTGGGCTGCGAAGGGGGAGTCGGATGCGCGGACCGTGTTCAACGTGATGATGGCCGCGGAGGGGGTGAGAGAAGGGGCGGCGGACAGGGCCTTGGTTATGTCTGACTTTGAGAGCGGCGAGCCGACGACGATGGTGAGGTTGGGGTGGGGGGAGATTTTGGGAGAGGACGGATCGCGGACGAGGGCGACGGCGGTGTGGTTTTGGGAGAGGAGGGTGGAGAGGACGTGGTGGCCGGTGCGGCCGGTGGAGCCGAGGAGGAGGAAATGCATCGTGTTGGACTTGAGTACGTCAAAGGTGGGAGAAAAAAGAAGGCTTTGCTTGGTTGGTATGAAGGGAAAAAAAAAAAAAAAAAAAATTTGCGTGGCGGATTGCCCATGGCTTTATAATAAACCTGAGAACATGGTCAGCCTCGCTAGATAGGCACGAAGGGTGATGGGGTTGTGGATGGTCTTACAGAGCTTGATCGCGTGGCCATCGACGAGAGAACCGGTCTCTCTGATTGGTTGGTTCGGTGCACATGCTGTAAACGGAAGCCGCGTATAAAATTAGACCGGCACATTGACCGACTTGCTTCCTCTTCCCTGTACCTTCAAATATGCTAGGTGATTTTGCTGAAGGATGTGAGGGCGACATGCATGTTTTAGATTCAAATGAAAAGATTGCGCTACTTTCAAATTCCTAGATACAGACAGGCGTTGCTTGCTCTACATTCCCCCGTTTGGCCACTTGGCTGTCCCACCGACCGTTCTAAAGTAATCCTTTACTCTCTCACCCACTTCGCTAGCTATGCCTTGCAATCGCTCATTCTCGATCTGCAGCTGAGCAGAACCTTCTGGTGAGGAATCTAGTACCCCCAGGAGAACAGTTTTCAGTATCTGATGGAAGAAGCGCATGAACAATACCGAAATAAGCTCGGTAAGAACCCTATTCTCCGCGTTGTCGAGTTCAAGACCGGCGAGCCACAATCCTAGGGAGCCTAGCAGGGATGCTTTCTCGGATAGTAGTTCAAGAGCATCCCCTGCCGACTCGACGCGCGATACCTCGTCGAGAAATTCAAGCGTCGACTCGGCGATGTCTGTGAGCCCCTTCCGCTTGTCCGGCGCAATCGTGCGAAGACCATCACGGCGAATTTCGATCGGTTGTTGATGCACCGCCGTCGATGCTGGAGGATCCACGTACTTGCATGGTGCAGCGAATAGCTTGACGACGAAGACATCTAGGAAGGGAAGCTGATCACGGCGTGCTGGCACCAATTCATTCGCGGCAACAACAAAATTTGGCCTTGCCCGATTCTCGCGCATGATGCCGAGTCCTTGGATGATATGTTGGGCCATGGCAGCGTAGTTCCCCCGCACCTGCTCGATGCTGATGAAGACTTGACAGCAAAGTAATGTCGACCTCAATGCGTCCGAGTCCGGAGACGACAGGGTGGACGCGAGACCTCTCAATGCTCTGCAATACTTTTGAAGACCATAGTCATGATTCGCGGTCGGCTGCGCGACGGACCCTGGGACTCCTCTGGACGTCTGCAGATCTTCCCGAAGGACTTTGAGCGAAGAGACTGCGTGTTGTATTGGCAGATCAGTCAAGCTGGCTTGGAGAACTTGTCTGGCTTCGTCATCACAGGCTAATTTGACGTCGAACATGGTCTTGATGGAGAAGTAGCGGTTCAGGAGGTCGACATCCTGAGAGGCAATCTGAGCTGGGGTGCGCTGAGGGCTGCTGCTGGTGCCGGTGGCTTGGCTGGTAACCAATCTGAAGGGAGACTCGTAGCCATCGCAGGTGCGACTGGTGTCGGTGCACTTTTTGCAAAATGGTTTGTTCTCGTCGCATTTGATCTTTCTTATCCTGTTGCCATGTGAGTACACACAACCTACTCGGCACTTAACGATGGGATTTGGAGCTCGGCAAGCTCACCTGCAGGTTGCACAACCAGTTTTCACCTTTGTTCTGCTTTGAATGGTGCGCTTGTGCGCGACAAGGCTTCCCGCCATCGTAGCAGGAAGGAACTCCGAGCAGGCCAGTCGAATGATGCACCTTGCACCTTGATTCATCACCGGGACCGAGAAGAGAGGCGAATCGGCGTGTTTCGGGCAAGAGCTTGTTGTTGAGGTGTCGCGCGGCGGGCGGAGTGGGTATTATCAAGATGGCGAATGCCATTGCCAGCTGATGAAAGGATCGCCTGTGCGACTTCAGGAGCAGGCGTCAGCGCTAGCGAGCTCAATTGGGAAGCGGGAGCGAACCCACCAATCATCATTACCGGTTCGACAGACAGCCCTGCGCCGACCACGATTGACCACCACGATTGACCACCTCGATCGACTTATAAACCAAGCGGCTGGCCCATTCTCTCTCCGTAAGAATTTTTGCAATATGTCAAAGCTCATCACAAACTGTCCTGAATTTTTTGTCGACAGTACTACGCGGCTCGAAAATGCCGGCTTTTACTCTCTATGGCTCTCGTGGTTCGACCAACACCGACCGTGTCCGCCTGACTCTTGCCGAAGGCGGCTTCACCGATTACGAATTCGTGCTTCTCAACCTTCAAAAAACAGAGCAAAAGGTGAGTCGCTCCTTGTTGGAAGACTTCGAGTTCCCCACTCGGAGACGCGACATGACCAACGAGAACACCACTAACGGCCCACCCCCCTCGGCAGTCCCAAGACAACCTGTCCCGCCACCCCTTTGGTAAAGTTCCCGTCATCACCTTCCCCTCCGGCTTCACCCTTTACGAGAGCCGCGCAATCTGCAAATACCTCGCTCGAAAATACTCCTTTCCCCTCCTCCCCCCTGACTCTGCCGTCGAAGCCGCCGCGCTGTTCGACCAAGCCCAGTCAGTCGAGATGCACTACTTCGCCGAGCCCGCCGGCAAAATCGCATTCGAAAAGTTCGCCAAACAATTCATGGGGCTGCCTCCAGATGATGGCGTAGTTTCACAGGCACTACGGTCGGTGGACATGTTTCTCGACGTGGCGGAGCGGCTCTTGCAGCAGAGGGAGTACATGGCTGGGAAGGAGTTTGCTGTTGTGGATATCTTCTATATCCCGCTGATTCAGAGGCTTTTCGCGTGCGGGTATGGAGACTTCATACGTAGTCGCAAGGCTGTGAGTGCTTGGTGGGACCGCTGTGTGAATAGGCCGGCCATACGGAAGATGCTGGCTGAGGATAGGGAGGTAGCTGCTGCTGCTGCTACTGCTCCTCGTGTATAGGATAGGGGCCATTTGCATTATTAGTAGGTAACCTGTGGGGTCTTGGATCTGTGGGGCCGGGCGAGGTAGGATCGAGGTGGCAGATGACACTTCTCAATTCAACTGGGCGGCACGCTCTGCAGGCTGGAATCACAACATTGTTCAAGCGGGTACCTGTTGAAACATTGGGCAATACCTATATTCTCTGCGAGTGTCTATTATATGAGGACTAGATAAATGATCCACGTAAAGTTTGTCCTGTGAAATACCGAAACACTCGGATGATCTGTGCAGGGGTGTTCCTCATCGAGAACCCAGCTGGTAAAATCCATATGATGAGTCGGTTGCTGCTGGAGAAGTGTTGTGTGTAGTCTCTGAATGCCTCGATGCGCCGGTGGCTTGCGCAACCGCTCAGGGGCTGCCATTCAGGGGCATGGCGTTTCAGCTTCAGCCGCTCAAGCTCAATTCCTCACAAAGGAGCGCCAAGCCGACCACAAATCCGGGACCGACACCTCTCGTCACCAACCTCATCAAATGACGGCTTCCCCAACCGACTCACCGTCCTACCTCCTCGAGTCCTCCTTCTACGGCCCCGGCGCGGTCCTGTGCTGGTACCTCACGCTAGGCTCAGTCTTCCTCTAGACCTCCATCCAGACGCCCAATTCCACCGGCTCAAAACCACCTTGGACGTGGTTGCCTTCGTCATCTACCCGTGCCTGGCCAACGCCTTCAACCCCGACGACATCGGCGCACTCATCAGCGGGCTGTAAAAAAAAATAAAAAAATAAAAAAATAAAATAAAAAAAATCCAAGACATCACCGTCCCGCAGGAGCCGGAACTCGGGCCCGCGGCGCTGGGGAGCGCCATCTACGGGGTCAACGTGCCGCTGCGCGTGGCGATTGCATTTCTGGTCTTCGCCGCTGTCAGCCTCTTCTATGTCGTGCAGCTGCCAGGCGAGAACGGGCACGGGGGTGGGTATTACCAAGAGCCGCGACAGAGGAGGCTGCTGCCCTGGACCCTGCTCGTGTCCGGGTCTTGGGGTGTTTTTCTTTTTTGTCTCGTGTACCTAGCGGTCCGGTGTGGTGAGGCCGATGTCTGGGGCACCTTGTACTTGGCCGCCTTGTTGACGGGGTTTGGTGCTGTTGCATTCATGATGGAGCCCGTTTTCATTTACCTGGTCACGGCGCCTTTCTGGGAACACGATGGAATTCAGGCCCGGTTGAAAGAAAGTGTGGGATGGGATATTCCCTCTGGTACTCTCGAGGCTCTTTCTTTCCCAACGCCGACGTGGATCTTTCGGCTCTGGATCAAAATCAGCGCGCTGCTCCTTGGGGGGATATTCACCGCTCTTTTCAGCGGATGCAAGGTCTGTCCATACAGGGGGTAGTTCGAAGAGAGGGTGCGGAGGGACAGAGAATACTACCTTGACTATCAATGGCAACAGGGGATATTTGCTGGGGGTGGGAGACTCCACTAGGTTTGCTAAATATTGCCATTTAGGTGCTGAAAACATGCTGGGGGCATTGAGGAAGGAAGGAGCGGCCTTACACACTTCTATCAGGGTAGCGCCTCCTCCCTGTGAGGAGCACACGAGAAAGGTTTTCTGTCCTGCATCTCTCGCGAATAGGACTTCAAGAGCACGTAGTACCGTTCTCCTTTTGATTGTATGGTTTGATATCTAGAACTACATAGTGAAACATTGATGGGGCGGGGGGCTACGAAGTGCACAGGCCGTTCAGTAATCGACGGCCTGACGGGCACGAGCAACTGCTGCTGCACCCCAGACGATGGATCGCAGCCGGGGAAGGTGCAGGTGGACCGGTCCAGGGTCCTTTTGACTGGAGCGAGGGAGCAAGCCCCTGTTCGGAAGGCGATCATCTGTTTTGCTGGTGTTTGGGTGGGGTCTGCCCCCGGGTTTTACCGCGAGCGCATCCATAGATGGTGGGCCTTGGCGGGGGCCTGGGCGCTGGTGGCCCGCTGAGGGACCACCTGCTCGGCAGCAGGGCCGAGCCGCGCCTCGTCGCTGGGAAGGGCTAGAGCCTTTTTCGCTTCTGGCTGTGATGCACCTCTCGCCCTCTCACCGCGCTCAATGATCGCCCTCGGCCGTCTCAAGAGCTGTCGGAAACGAGGCATTTCTGACACACGTCCTGGTTTCTGGATCCAGAGGCACCGGCAATTGGGAGCGGGAAGCTCAGACGAGACCGAAGTTGGTCTTATTAAACCGTCCCAAGCCCCCTCCCCATCGAATCTAGTAGAAAAAAAGACAAATGATCGAAATGTCCCGGCCCTATTCTTCGTCCGAATCGACCAAACCGCCAAACTATCCGGAAATAATCAAGTAACGAAGAAGAGACGGAAAAAAAAAAAAGAAAAAAGAAATGCTCTTCCTGGACCCCAAGATCGACTACGGCCCCCGGCTCAACACCGTCGTCTGGCTGCTCGTGTCGGTCTCGGCCATCTTCCTCTTCACGCGGCTCTACCTCAAGAACTGCCAGAACCGGGGGCTGTGGTGGGACGACTGGACGCTGCTGGCGGCGTGGGTGTGCCAGGCGGGCCAGGCCGGGCTGGTGTCGTACATCATCACGCTGGGCTACGGCCGTGTCGAGATCCCCGTCGAGAACCTGCCGCTCCTTGGCTTCCCCGTCAACGTGCTCTCGACCCTGCTCATCACGGCCAACTTCCTGGGGAAAGCCAGCTTCGCCCTCACCCTGCTGCGCATCCCCGCCGTCTGGATGCGCCTCGTCCTCGCCTACATCCTCCTCACGCTCGCCGCCACCCTCGGCCTCAGCTGCGCCCTCGTGTGGATCGAGTGCTTCGAGTTCAAGCGCAAGAGCAACTGCGTTGCTGTCGACGTGTCATTCAAGTACAACATGTTCTCCTGTGGTGAGGGAAAAATTGATGATTTGCTGCCCCGTCCCTGAGCTGACCGGGACCTTCTTTTCCGCACCTAGTGTACTCGGCCGTCATGGATGTCGCCCTGGCCTTCTTGCCCTGGAAGTTCATCTGGACCCTGCAGATGAGTAAGAAGGAGAAGATCGGTGTCGTGATTGCCATGAGCATGGGTATTTTGTGAGCTGCCCCCCCCCCCCCCCCCCCCTCCCCTCCCAACATTGCACCGAGCGACGTACCTCGTATCTGACCGCCCACCCCAGCGCCGCCGCCGCCGCCGCCCTCAAGACGACCACGCTGCCCACCGTCAGCACAGACCCACGCAAGTTTCTCTCCTCTCCTTCCCCCCAATCCACCGCACGTCGACTAACACAGACCGGCAGTGGCGAGCATCTCCTTGTTGACCTGGGGTAACGCCGAGTCGGCCATCTGCATAATGGCGGCCTCGATCCCGATCCTGCGGGCCCTGGTGCGCGGCGGGATGCGGGGGGCGGTGCCCATGGGCGGCGACTACTACGGGACGTACCCGACGACGGCGACGACCATGGTTGAGTCCGGCGGCATCATGGGCATCGGCCGGAACGTCGTCGTGGACCGATCCGGCTTCTTCTCCACCCCACCCTCGGCGCCATCTCCGACACGCAAAAAAATGATCGCCCGCGACGCCGGTAGCGGCGAGAGCGTGGTGTCCCTGGATAGGACGCTGACGGGCGCCAGCCCCGAGCCGGCGGTCAAGGGCGGCGCCCGCGGCGACCGCGACCCGGACTGGAGCAGCGACGAGGACGACAGCATCGAGATGACCAACTACCAGAACCCGCGCCCGCACACACCCAAGGACTTCCTGGGCGGGAACGTCATCTGAAGAGAAAGGGCCCGGGACAAGGCCAAACGCGAAGAAGAAAAAAAAAGAACCCAGAGAGAAGTGGCGGTTGAATCCCACTCGTCTCCCCCCCCCCCCCCCCCCCCCGGCGCTGGAAGCCGCGCTCACGACGGACCAAAAAGGTCACTGGCCGACATAACGCAGGAACCCCACCCCCCTCCGTCCCCGGCCCTGCCCGGCCCAACCTTGAAGGACGACACGATTTCCCCCCGCGGTGGGGATTTGCTCGTCTTCCGGACCGGGTGACGCCGCGTAGACGATGACGGATGGCGGTAGCCCCCGCTGCCCCGTCGCGCGGCGGGCCCGACGCATCGAGGCGTGGATCGAGGCATTTGCCCGCGCCCGGGTGAGTTCCGGATGGAGCGGCCCCGGGTGCTGGTCGCGGGTGGTTCCCGGGCAGAAGCTGAGGCGGCTATCGGGAATGTGGGCGGGCTTTGGGGTTGGGGGGTGGGTGATGTGCTTGCCCCTGCCATGGAACCGGGCGGGTGGTGTTGCTCTGGATGTTTAGGGGGTTTTGTTGGGGGCTGGAGATCGAGGGCTGATCCGCTCCGGCTGCTTGGTTCCGGGTGGGCTGTTTGTATGGGTAGACTGGGAAATGTCCCACGGGACTGGGCGGGTTGACGGCGAAGCGTGGTTCCTTGCTGAGCGCGAGCCTGCCATTTTTATTGAGGCCTCTTTTTATTAGTGGCTTGGGTGTTTATTTGGGGCAACGGCTCGACGGAACAAAGGCCGATTCAGACGGTTTTCCAAGGGGGATCTGAACTTCTCATTAGACCCGCGATGCACTTTAGGTTCTGCTTGTAATCATCACCTCAATCTACCACAGTCACCTTCAACAATGAAACCGTCAATTCTAGAGTCCATCAAGACGGTTTGTCTTGCTATTGATCATCACCTAATCCAAGCCGCAGCAACCTTTATCTTGAAATTCTTCAATCCTCCTCGGCCTTTGCCGTCCTTGAAGCCCTTGAAAAACACGGCCCGCCCTCTGTGACCTCGGCCATATGCCTCGCCAGCCACCACCGACGACGACGACGACGACGACGACGACGACCAAGCCAGCCCACAGCCTAGCGCCATCTCACGGGGTCCCCTTGGGTCCCGCTCCTCAAGACGCACTCATTCCTCGACCGCCGCCCCCAGGGCCTTGGGTTAGGGGGGTGCCATTTTAGGGCTTGGTACAATTCGGTGCCATGATTGTTGTGGGATACCCCGCGATGCCGGGGCTGGATTTCCTGGGGAAGGTCGTTGCCCTTGTAAGAGACCTGGACAGAGGTGATTGGGAGGAAAAGTAAATGCATCGTTGCGTTGACTGGTGCATGGCGGCATGTGGCGAGCTTTGGGTTAGTAGTAGCGTTGATCTTTTGATCCGGCAGGAGGGCCATCTCTCCTGAATGCCGCTTTGTATAGACACGGAAATGGGGCACAGGAAGTTCTGCAAAATGGTCTAGGTCCACCGGGCTATGGCGTTGCGCACCGGAGGGTTGGGCACCTGCAGAGACGTGTTGACGCAGGGTTCCCCTTGCTTTTGCGAGAATGTCTAACTTGGAACCACGTAGGAGAACAGGGGCTGCCCGAGGCAGCGATTTCCAAGAGCACGTTGTTGTTGGGCTGGAGGTGTGCACAAGCTTTGCCATTCGGCGCAACCAGGACATCGGGTCTGCAATCTGCAAAGTTGACGCTATTTCGGTCGGCCGTCTGGCATGCAAGGAGAACATCCACCCTGTTGAGATCCAGTGGAGAAATGGTCGTCGTTCTGTGTCAAGGTGGCCATCAGGCATCGAGGGGAGTATGGTCCAAACCAGCGGATGGCGGGACGAGCAAGTTTGGTCGCGATACTGGATCTCTGTCAGTTGACTCGTGGCTGGGGCTGTCAGGCAGCCACTCAACGTGACGACCCCAACCCGCCATACCCACAAGCCGCAAGCTGCATGATAGGCAGCAAAACCGAGCAGACACCTCTCCCAACCCCCCGCTCAATCATCAAAGTGACCAGCGACGTGATGAGCCACAGCCGCCTCGTCCCCCTCGAACTCGCCGCACACAGGACAGCTCAAAGCCTCCTCCCCCCCGGTACCCTCCCCACCAGCCCTGCCCCTGCCCTGCCGCCGCCTCGCCGGCTTCAAGTAAGCATCGAGCCCCACCGCCGCCGTCGGCCCCTCCTCCTCCTCCTCCTCCTCCTCCCGGCCTCCTCTCTCCGGCTGACCATTGCTAGGCGGTACAGCAGCGGCAGCAGACCCAGAGCCGCCACCTACCGCCGCCATGCTCTGCACCCTGCCCACGCGCCCGTCGGCCAGGCGCACCTTGATGCCGCGCGGGTGGTTCCCGCGCGTGAGCACGTCCTGCACCACGCCGGCCTCGGTGCGCCCCGTTGCCTGATCCTGCTTGAGCACGATGTTGACGCGCGCGCCCGGGATGACCGAGTTGGTTGTCGGGACGCGCGGCATGGTTGTGAGGTTTTTTTTTTTTTGGTCTTTGGTCGAGTAGTGGAATGAAATGTAGTCGGGTCACAGTGGTTTTGGTGTTGGGAGTTTGTTCGATCGCTTGGTGGGGCGGGGTGTGATAAGATATGGGTTTAAGCACAACGATATCCATATAGCAGAGTGTATGACTCGTTAGTGCGGTATTCACTCTACTTCATGTGCATAATGCAATCACCATGGGCTTGATCTGGGGCAGATATGATTCAATGGGACAATAGGAAGCAAGGCGGAAGCATCAAAATCATTTCTTGTCTCTTATTTTGGGCGTTGCTACAGCTACCACGTGCCTCCAGAAACTAGAATCAGGGACCGGAGGACCAAGGCAATAGCAATGGGTCTATTTGTGTCTCAATCCACCAATAAGGTACCTAGATTCCCCTCCAGAGCCAGGTGAATCCATCGACTGCTACCCTTCTACCGCGTTGCTCAACTCGTAGTGTAAGCGACGGCTACTTCCCATCACACAGCCCGTAATTATTTGCTGGCGTGGCTGCTCGCCTTCAGGTCCAGTAGACGACGCGTCATGTTGGATAGACCCTGCGTGAACGCCGCCCCAGTTTCCCTCCGTCACCGCAAAATCCTTCTTGACTTCGGCCATGTCGATTCCGTTTGTGCCATCTTTGCAGCAGTCGTGGCTAGCTTAGCCTCCATCGCAGCCAGCTGAGCCTCGGTCGCAGCCAGCTGGGCCTCCATCGTAGCCAGCTGGGCCTCCATCGTGGCTAACTTTGCCTCCATCGTGGCGGGCTTGGACTCAGGCTATCGAAGAGAAGGAAACGTTAGCAAATGAATAGCACTTTATGAGGCAGCTAGGCGTACCCCTTCGGTCTTTTTTGTGCGGATGGCGAGGGCACGCTGGCCGCCAGCGGAGTGAGCGTTGTTCATTTTGTTCTGTCACACGAAGGAGAGTCAGCTGGGAATTTCCTTTAGAAAGTTAGCTGGTTAGATGCCTACAAGACAGCCTAGCAGTTGCTGAAATGGGAGAAATTGCTTGTTTTCCTGTCCCGGTGCTGGGCGTGTGTGTGGTTTTTTTTTGTGAGAAGTTGGCGAGTGCGAGAAAGGAGAGCAAAGCAAGAATGGGTTAACAACCTTTCTAGATGGGACGAAACTCGATCTCGCTTTGCTGGAGCTCCACGCTTTGAGGGGGGCCTCAGGCTTCCGCATTGGCAGGCTTCCGCATTGGCTCACCTCCAGGTCTGCATTCCCCTAAGGGTGAGTGCCAGTGACTGAGGAGCTTTTCCTTCAAGTTCTTACTGGAGCCTTTTATGATCTGCGGTACTTTGGTAGAACAAGGCAAACGTATATCCCAACAGCATATCGCTCAAACACAAACAATTTATTTCGCACAAACCAGGTGCTAATCTAGGAGCAGAGCCCCGCGGATATAAGAGCGCAGGAGAGAAGAAAATAGAGTCCAACACCAACGCCAGTCAGGACGTGGTCAAAAACCCGGGCCAAATCGGCCAATTCGACGTGACCACTATTGTCTACGGCCTCCGCGACAGCCCGAGCCAGAGAGTCAGTCAAGAAAGAGAACATCAGTATCCGCACCGACATCGCCCGGGTGGCTGAGAAGGTCACCAGCATGGAGGATACTCTGGCCTAGATGGCTGGGGACTTCATCGGCGTGAAGGAGGCTATCCTCCAGCCTGTCAGCGATATCTGGGGGAACATGGACGCCCTCCGCCTTACAGTCAACAGCAAAGGTCAAACACGTCATTCCCACCACGAGCATGGCAAGACCGCCGACAAGGCCCGAGAAGACACTCAGAAGGTTAGTCAAGCCCTATTTATCATTTTTGGAGACCTCATCCTTCATTCCATGCGCCATTATTCCCAAGCCCCTATTCCTGCCGGTTCATCCTCAACGCTTTCGGTAGTCCATCAAGTTGGCTTGTCAATCGCTTCTCCGAGGGTAATTCCCGCTCCTTCGATGCATTTACCTACTTCATCAACGCCCTTTTCCCCTGCTTATTAATTCCTTTATTTGAAGTTTTTAGACACCTCTCATGGTCCCCTTGAGGCCTTCCTCTACCTCCCCGATGCATGTTGAATTGCTTGCTAACTCTTCAATCCTTCAGCAGCTGCAGGATGAATCGAAATCGATAAAGGTCCAGCTAGCGAACGCAACGGCTCACCAGCCGACCTTTTACGCGCTGGTTTGCAGGTTGGAACCCAGAACGAAGCAAGAATTATAAGTGTAGGGGATGCGAGACCTCTCGGGGTAGCTGTGCTGCTTGTTCTCCTTCCTCTCGGCGGGTTAAGGCGACCGTTCGGGTGGCTTACCAGCATCTTAGGGCACTTTGCTGAACTCGGTGAATTTCTTTTTAGGACCAAAACGACGAGAACCCGGGCCAGGTCGGCCAGGTCGACAACCTCGGCAAGCAGCTGCTCGCCTCTCTCCATGGCGGGGGTGTGGCTAGTGGCAGCGGCGCTGCCTATGACCACACCATCCACGGCAACAAGCGGGCCGTTGCCAAAATCCGAGAGAGGACTTACAAGAGGTTTGTCAACTGCTATTTATTATATCTGGAGCCCTCATCCTGGTATATTTCAATTGCTATTTGTCATTTTTGGAGCCCTCCTCCTGGTATTTCACATGCCACTATTCCCAAGTCCTCACGCATATTGGTTTGTCCCTCAATGCATCATAGATTGCTTGCTAACTTCTTTTCTCAATAGCTCCAGGATGAATCGGCATCCACGCAGGCCCTGCTGGCTGAGGCGATGGCCGAGCTGGCCAAGATGAAGGGGGACTATGCTAAGGTCAAAGAAGACAACGCTCTGCTTAGATCAGAGCTGGCCACTGTGAAGGAAGCAGGAAGACCTGGACTACGTTGAGGGGATGTCACGAGACTGCGATAATGCGATTCGCCACATTGCAGACATCCCCAACAAGTTTCCTCACCCGTGGCCCTAGGGTTGGCCAAATAAGGCAATGTGGGTGGCATCAAATGGAAGGACAGCTTGACCTCGGGTCAATGGTTGGGGAGGGTGGCTCTGGAGCCACTAAAAGTAGAATCCAAGAAAGGATTTGATGCTCTGGCCTTGACTCCCATGCATATGCTGTGGTTTCTGTAATAATGCATTTCCCATTTCTTGTGACCAGGGTTGTGAGGTCCCACCAGCTGCCCAGCCATGCCCACAGCCCGACACGGGCCGGCGAGAATCAATCCCTGTCCACCCCAGATTTTTGGCTGGCCCGCCGCCTTTCGTCACGCGAATTGCTTAATTCGACCTCACTGCAGCTCCCGCCATCACCTTCCATCTCATCAATGTCGACCAACCAGCAGGCCTCAGAACGGACACCCCTGCTGCCCGCGACCGCGCCCACCGACAGCAGCAGCAGCAGCAACAGCAAGCCACCGCCCAGCATGAGCAGCGAGGTATTCTGGAAGATCGGGGCCGTGTATGGGGCGACGGCCGTCGCCTTTGGTGCCTTTGGCGCCCACGGGCTCAAGAAGGTCATCACCGAACCTGCCAGGCTCGCCGGCTGGTCCACCGCCGCGCAGTACCAGGTACACACCTGTCCTCACTCAATTGACCCGAGGCCCCCCCCCCCCCCGGTAGACGTGCTAATTGCCCCCGTCCAGCTCATCCACGCCGCCGTCTTGCTCGTCGTGCCCAACCACCCCGTCGCCGCCTCGCTCTTCACCGCTGGCATGACTCTTTTCAGCGGCAGCATCTACGCCCTCACCCTCGACCCCGCCCGGTTCCGCTTCCTCGGCCCCGTCACCCCGCTGGGCGGCCTGTGTCTGATCGCCGGCTGGATGGCGCTGGCGTTTGGGAAGAGTGGCGGCGCCCCGAGGCTGCCGCGGTTCTGATGAGCTGCCGAGGGGAGCTAGAGAGGGGAGCTTGGGAGCTAGGGTAGGAGCTTAGGAGTTGGGGTGGGAGCTGGGAGCTAGGATGGGAGCTGGGATAGGAGCTAGGAGCTGGGCGCTGGGAGGCTGTGCATAATGCATGTCTTGTGCAGTGATGTAGGATAGCTAGTCGGACAATGATATCGCTACTCTCAACTGACGACTCAGCTCTCGTTGGAAACAGGCTGCTTGAAATGACGAGCTCAGCATCGGGTTGCCTTGCGCTCAAGTATTTCTTACGCCAATGACCGACCTGTTTGCAGCCCAGCCAAATGAGATGCTGCATCGCTAACAATAACGATAGATAGGCTGATGATGAAAGCATCCCCTCCAGTTGCTGCATCCGAATACTAAGGTCTCTTTGGTTGAGATCTTTGACTGAATTCCCCCAAGCAGAAAAAACATTGTTACCGCACAGTCTTCTACGACACTTGATTGCTGTAGTTACCGCTTCGGCAATACCCATCAGAAGCAAACGCAGTTTCGTCCGTCTGCTCTTACGGCAATAATGGCGCCATGGGAGGACATATTTCCACAACTCCAACGCCTATCAAGGCCATCAGCGATGCGGCCGGGGATGGGACTTTTGTTACGGCCGGAGACAAGCTTCAGCGCTCTTCGCAGCAGGACAAAGTTTTGCTTCCCTATATGAAGAAAACAATCCACAACCACGCTGCATCAATTGAAGGGCTTGAACTTCCATTCACACCACATACTGCATACGCCATGGCGATACCCATCAAGGACGGATGCCTCCAGGAGGACCCCGAAATCCAGAGCTTCCAAGAGAACTACGACATGCAGAGGCTGAACCAGCTCTGCCTCCCACGATGGTACGACCGGATCAGGAAAGAGGTTGTCCGTCCCGAGCGACCCGAATTTGCCGGGGTACTCGAGTAATCCTCCCGGAGCTGATCGCCGAGGTTCCCGCCCGGGGCGCTGACCAACTCCGGAAGCTCTCGGTCGATGTCGATTACCTGATTCCCGAGTATTTCATGGACGTAGGCGAGGCAATCAAGTTGACGAGGATAGCAAAGATTCTAGCGGCACAACAGGCCTCTATCTACATGCCCCCAGAATCAAGGACCTCGACGTGCCGGCTTTCGATACGACACACCGCGACGACTACCCAAAGCAGGCGCGGCGCGGCGCGGCTAGAACATGGGGGTGTTCCACATCTTGGGGCCGCTCTTGTCTAGGCGTGTGTGGACAAAGTGGCGAAGGCTGAATCTCTTCCACGTTGAGACTTTGGAGACTGCGAAGGAGGAAAAGGCTCGGTGCTGCGCGCGAGAAGCTCCACAAGAAAATCGCTGCGGATAAGTGTGTGGATTCTTTCGGAAAGGAGCTCGAGCGGGCGACACGGCAGCTGGCGCTCGCCGAAACAGAATAGGAACCCGAGAGCGCGGGGAGGCGGGTCGAGGCTGCTGCCGGAATGCGGCGGGCGGTGTGGCAGATGGCTACCGCCAAAGCAGAGGTTGTGGAAATGGAGATGCAGCGGATTGCCGCCGCTCTATTAGCGGAGCCGGCGGGAGCTGGAACTTGGCGCCGAGACGAGATGTACTATAGGTACGGGTACTGGTAACTGAGGTGCTAGACCGTGAGCATCAAGGAATTTTTGACGGCAGGCAGATGGGCGGGTACCTTACTCAAGGTACTTCATGGTTGGACGCAAACCCTCTGCAACGGTGAAGCTGAGTGGTATTCTGCGAGAAGGATGGATAAACGGGAGGTTTGGGTGTCACAGCATGTTTGTAATTTTTTTTTTTTTACGTTGCTCTCATAGCGAGCTCCAAGTTAGAAGCATGCCTTTGAAAGTCCTGCAATGTTTCTAGCCGTGGGGAGATGGCACCTTTGTACCCTATGAAGATGTGCTTGCTTGGGTTAGGTAGGAGCACGGGTTTCATTAAAAATTAGTAAAGAGTGATGGTCGACGAGCAGGAAGCCACTGATTGCCCTAAGAAAACGAGGACTCAAGAAGATTGACAGTTCGTGATATGATAGCAAAGCAGGTACCGCTCATGATAAATATTCGTCGTATTTCTCCCTCACAGAGGTTCGGACTTTCACAGTTGATAACCAGCCAACCGATCCCACCCAAGCCCAACATGAACGTCCAAACCAGGTCCATGACCAGATCCCAGAGGGAGGCACCAGCCCCTGAACCCACCGGGCCCCTCAGCCGGGCGGTGAATCTAGCGGACCCCATAACCGAAGAAGACCACGCCCGCGTACGCAGCACCCTCAGGGCCTCCGCACTTGGCCGTATCCTCAGGCGGCACTTCTCAGACTAGTTCGGCCGCCGCGGCAAGAGGTATATCGACTTCCTCCTGAGCCACGCGGCAGAGATCTTCACAGAGGGAGGGACCCAAGCCGACCTCTCCAGCCCGAGGGCGTCCAGGGCGCGTCTGCGACACGTCCTCGGCCGGGTCGAGGATGTGTACGACGCCCTCTCTGCCGCTTATTCGTGGGTCAGGGTCTGCGCTTGGAACGAGCGCGGCTGGAACACGGTCGTGGCGAAGGCGCATGACGCGTTGGACGCGCTCTCGCGGGCGGGGGGGGAGCCCTGTAACGCACTCTCTGCATGAGCAGGAGTTGGCCTTGAGGGCGGAGTTGTTGGGTATGCGGGCTTTGCGCGACCGATGTGAAGAGCTCAGTGTGCCCGTGGCCAACAAAGGGAAGTACGGGAGGGTATACTTGGACTGGAGGGATGTGATGCCGGTTCTGCTCCGTGGGGAGGAGAAAGCGGAGCTGGAATACAAAGGGGGGAGGCTGTTGCAATGCATTCGGACGATCCAAGATCTGACAAAGGACGTGGAGCGCAAAACGGAGCAGGTACTGAAACAGGAAGAGGAACTGCAGGAGCTGTCCGAGTCGAGGTTGGCGAGAAGGGCGACAGCGTGAGAAACAACTCGGCTCTCGGTATCTGCAGCAGCATAATAAGCCTGGGGCCTTTCCATCAAGGGTCATCAGTTAAATCCTTTGTCTAGAACTATTGTATTCTGTGGGCCCTGCCGGCAGAGTTGGAACGCGCCTGACTGTCACGTATATTGTCAGCGCCATCCCATCTTTTCCACGCGCTTTGTTTCTTCCCCCCCGCCCCCCCCCCCCCCCCAAAACCACAAACGTGACCAGCCCGCAACCCGTTTTTTTTGGGGGGGTTTGTTTTCTTTTGCAAACATCAAATACAAGACAGGCCTCGATGGTCCCTAGAGGGCATTTATTGCGCCCACCGACATTCTCTCATCTAGCAAACCTCATCGCCGCACCCAGTCAGCTCCCCACGGAGAAAAACAGAAAATCTGCGTGGAAGACATCATGCCCGGTATGCCGCCACGCCAAAAAAAAACCGCCCAGATACGAGAGCTAACAAGCCGCAGGCCATTCACTGACGTCGCTCAGCGACACCCCGACAGCCTCACCCCCGCAGCCCGCCTCGGCCCCGAGCAAGATGGGCAAGATCCGCCGCCTCTTCTCGCGCTCCACGCTGCGCTCAAGCGCCGACACCAGCCTCAGCCAACCAAGCATCCCAATCAGCCGCGAGAGCCTGCTCAGCACTACTGCCGCCACCTCCTTCACTCCCACACCGACCTCCCCCCCTTCTCACCAGGACAACATCTCCTCCCACCAGGACAACATCTCCTCCCACCAGGTCAACACTTCCTCCCATCAGGACCCCTCCCCACCCCCCTCCCCCTCTCCACCCCCCACCCCCAACACAACCCCCACCACCCACGAGCTGCACGCCCTGCTAGCAGCCCACATCCCGGCCCTCCCTGCCATACTCGCCGCCGTCTGCCCCGACCCGGCCTTCGCCGCCTTCGCCACCGCCCGTGCCGCCGCCCTCCTGCGCACCCTCTGCCCCGCCGACTTCAGCACCCCGCCCGCCGCCCGCCTCGTGCTGCGCTACTTCTGGCACTACAAGCTGGCGCCGGTGCTGGCGGCGCTGGCGCGCTCGCGCGCCCTGACGGGGGAGTGCGTCCTTCTGGCGGCAAAGTTGGGGGTCACGGTGGAGGATTGGGAGAGGGTTGCGGGAGGGAGTAGGGAGTGGTTGAGGGAGCATAGGGAGGAGTGGGTGGGTGGGGCGAGGGAGGCGGTGAAGATTGTTGTAAGGTGTCGCGAGTTGAGCGCCCCCGTGAGGGCGGTCGGCGTGGTGGATGATTGGGAGAGGGTGAGGGGAGTTTTTGACGGCGCGAGTTTGACTGAGTTGCAGCTGTTGCTGGAGGGGTTGGGAAAGATGAGGGATCGGATGGCGGCTGTTGTTGCTGTGTTGGTGGAGGGATAAGTTGTGTGTGACATGGTACGGACTCGCATTTCATACAGATGGCTCGGGAACCCTTGTTGGGAGTCTTTAAAATTATTTTAAGAAAATCAAGTTTCGGTACATTGGGAGCGTTGGTATCATATCGTGAGAAGTACATCCGTCTTGCCTGGTGGAGATTTGAAAGACCTTGGGGTGATGGGATCACCCTTCCTTAAAGACTTGGCCCAAAGGGTCCGTTGTCACTGTTAGCCGTGTAACGTCCAGCGCAATATCCTGACACTTTCCTTTCTCACCGGGATGCCGGCCCGGAATGAAATATCCATGTGGGAACGTTGATCAAAGTAGTCGGTGGGTCTTGGAAGCCGCGCCAAGAGAGAGAGGGAGACGTCGGTCCAATAACTGAAGTGGCTGAAGCAGAGGAGGCAAAGCGGTGGAGTACGGTGTCAGTGATCTGAAGCCTCCAGGGTTGGTGGAGGCCAGGGGCCGGCGACAAGACGCCAGAGGAAGATGTCCCCGAGCTCCGAGGGCCGGAGCGGTGGAGCATGGTGCTTTGTTCGAAACTTGGTGAACTACCGCTTCGTGTACTCCCGGTTGCGTGCATGGCAACGGATCTCGACTGACGGGTTGCGAGAGTGAGGAAGCTGTCAGAAAGAAAGGGGCTTCGGCCAAGCCAAGATTCTTGCCTGGACTTTTATCACTTGCGAAAGGTCTGGGGAGCCAGTTGGTTTTGTCAAGGGCCCTGCTTGTATTAAAATTTAGAGTCTCGAGGGCTCTTTATAGATCCCAGAAGGTCATGCCGGTGCATACCAACAAGCATCTACTTGAGGTGTCGTTATTCGTCTCAGCAATGTATCGGCGTCCCCCCGCTTATCAATCTCACCCACGAGATCGATTTCTCAATCACCACGCCTCTTCCTAAAATATAACCGACAGATTGCCTTCTCCCGATCCTCAAATTCCCCCTTCACGTCGAGCGCCTTTCCCTATGAACAATCCTTCGTGACTTGGCTGTCGTTCCTCCAATGTTCCTAGGCCATCTTTTGCAACAAGGTCCTAAAACTCTAACTGCGGTGTATACAGGGACTGGACCTCAATCAAATTGCCATCCGGGTCCGTTACTAGCGCAAAATCCATCAAACCCGGAGCCAGCACAGCCTGGTAGAGCTCCTCTGCCTCCTTGGGATCTCTTTCATAGACGCCCCCGAGCCCATATGATTCTGCAATCGGCCCCTCCAGCTTGGCCGCTTCGCCGGCCTTCTTGATAAAGTTCACGCCAAGCTTCTCAAACCTGGCCTGCGCGGCGGGTATGTCGGGCACGACCACGCCGAAATGACCAAAGGTGTTGGCGTAGACTGTGGAAGGCACGAGGGGCTCTGATGGGTCAGAGTAGTGGACTAGTTCCAGGAGACCCTCAATATTATTCTTCTGGCGGTTGATCTCGCGCACGGTTTGGTATCCGGTCCCATTCCTCCCACCGTGGCTGTGTGCCATGTAGGCGATGGAGAACTTCTCTGTGGCCCTGAATATGAAGATGAGACGGAGGCCGAGGACTTGGTTGTACCACGCAGTGCTGAGCGTCAGATTCTCGACGTTAAGCGAGAAGTGGTTCAGGAAGTAGCCCGTTGTCGCCGGGTCCGCGGGCGTATCACTCCCTGCGTCGATTCTTGGGAAGCCGGGACCGCGACCCGCCAAGGCCGAAGCCACGGGCACGAGACCTCTCGCGAGTAGAAAAACCTGCGCGAGAAGTCCTTTGGCGAGAAGTCCTTTGGCGAGAAGCATTCTGGCGTGTACGTGTTGTTGTTGCTGTTGGGGTTTGGATCCGGAATCTAGGCTGACGAAAGATGTGCTGAAGAAGATGCTGGACGCCGACGACTGATGGGGGCGGGGTTTGCAGCTTGGCCCTTCATAAAAGCTTCCATGAGTGGGTGTATGCTGCCTATACTTTATATCTGTCGTGGGCTTGTACCGTGATATGGGCTGGCGAACATTTCTGGATGGTGGCCAAAAACTGAGTCGAAAAGGATCAAACTGCCGTGGGGGCTGAAGAGCAGAAGCGCATGCGAGCCTGCGGCAAAGTGGATTGCAAACATCGCAGATTCGGGCCGCGCGTAGAATGCGTCCTCTTTCGGCAACATCTCAGGCACCCCAGATCCAATCGAACCGGGTACCAGCGGCAAATCTCTCTGGGTCAGCACAAATCCGCGGGGGGGGGGGGGGGTCGTCTTGCGGTAAGCGAAGCGGTTCCATCCTTGATCCCCACCCCAAATCCTAGGGCTTTGATCCTTGGCCAAGAAACTGCATAGTACGTGCCTGCCTTACCTAGATTGTAGAAATCTTCCATACTAGGCACAGAGGTGGAAATAATAGCGCTAGCCTCCGCGCCTGCCTCCTCCCCCTCCTCCTCCCTCCCCTTCCTCCCTTCCTCCTTTCCTCCCTTCCTCCCTCTCGGGCTTCCAACAGTGTCGCCATACCCTAAAGGCACTCTTGCCGTTCGTCACCAGGCATTCTGTCTGTCATTTATGGAGTATGACGATCCCGAGCCTCGAATAAGCACCGTAACGCAGCCATGGTTGGCGTTCCCGGTAGATCCAAGGCATGCACAACATGCAAGAAACGAAGGAAAGGCGTGAGTGGCCACTACCCGCTGCAGCGCGCGCCAACTGTTTCCCAAAGCAGTAGCAGTAGTAGCAGTAACTTGGGGCGCCGCTAACTTGACCGTAACCCCCCTCTGTGCTGGTAGTGTGATCTCCAACGACCCGTCTGTGGGCGATGCCGCAAGGGTGGGCTCGTATGCGAAGGTTACGCGCGCCCGCGCGCCTTTATCAACTGGGCGCCACCCAAGGGGGCCCCGTTAACCGTTGGCCACACGACCGAAATCGTGCTCTCGCATGGGCTGATGCGGTCCGCCTACGAGGAGAAGCTCCTTGGCTTGCACTGGGAGACCTACTTACCCAACGGCCGCGACTTCTGCTGCTCTGCAGAGATCTGCCGCATCCTCGGCGGTTGGACGACTGTGGTGCGGGAACTAATCGCGACCGATACCTTGCTGAAGAAGTCGGTGTTGGCACTGTGTCTGACAACGGTTGCGCGGCGGGACGGCGTAGTCTGGATGGCCGAACAAGGCCTGAGCGCCTATATCAGTGGATTGCAGGAGATGGCAGCTGCCTTGCAGGTCCCCTCGCGCGCGAGGAGTGACGCCCTCCTCTGTGCGGCGAAGATGTTCAGTCTCTACGAGGTGCGTGGACCTTTGATACCTAGGTACCTAAGCACTAACCATGCCGTTATCATCAGGCAATACACGGCATAGACAGAAAGGAGAGAGATGCGCAGGCAAAGAGCTGGCTGACGCACTGTCACGGCGAAATTTCCATTGTACGCTTAGGAGGGCCAAGCCGCTATCAATTTGGTCGTGCCCACCGACTGTTTGCCGATGGGAGGCTACATCAGATATCTGTGGCTCTCAGAACAAGGAAGAGGTCCTTTCTGGCCGACGCGGAATGGAAGATACTGCCTTGGAAATGGCATCCAAAGACAATAAAAGACACACTCCTCGACATCATCGCTGATACGACCGAATTGTTAGAAGAACTCGACGCTCTCAACGCATGCTCTAATCCAGACGATAAGGAGTGGAGGCGAGTAGGCTTGGCTGAAAAGTGCTGGCTTCTCGACAGGGCACTAGTGGCGTGGCAAGCATCATCCATGCCAACACTTGCGGAGTTGGGTGAACAAGCCGTTGCCGCGAGTGACGACTCGGTTTCGGCTGATGCCCTAGCAGCCGCCCATATTCCGACATTGTACTCGACTGCATGCCTCATCGTCTACACTACCCTGGCTGCTGTTGTGGAGCCCTACGTAGTGATGCCGGCTCGCACCAACCCCAAGACACACTGCCGCGATATTCTCTCGGGTGTCCCCATCTTCTTTCACCCGGCTGTGGGGACATTCCGCGCGCATTTGGCGACCCTACCCATTGCCGTCGTTCTGGCTGTCATTAATATGGCAGGGCCGGGAGTCATGGAAGAGGAGCGAAGGCTGTTGAGGGGCATACTTGCGCGCCCAGAAGCCGCTGGGATTGGGAGGCTACTGCATAGCATGCAAGTCTAGGATGCCATGCTTTCACACACCCCCCTCCCCCCGCCCCCCTTTGCAAATTTGCAAATTTCATAGTGGAAGGACCGCTACGGCCACCAAAGATGTCTGCCTGTACCGATTACTCTATCGACTCCTTGGAGCGCTCAAAAAGCCCTGAGCGAGCCCCGCCCTCTAAGTGGAGGGTGCCATGGCTGGCGGACCGCCACCGTCGCGACTGGCAGCGTATCGCGACGGTACTGCGCGTCGGCGGTGTCGTGCTGACATGCTTCCGCAGTAGGTCGGTCGCGCACCTCGACGAGGTCCCGCCGCGAGTCCCATAGCCGCCACCACACCTAACACGTATCAAGGAGGACCACGCCGAAGAGAGGAAGGTGCTGCGGGATGCCCACCTTATGGTAGTGCGCGAGCTGAGGGTCAAGGATGGGCTTCACGGCGGGGAGTAGGAGGACGGGGGGATGCAGGAGAACAACAGCCCAGGGAGGAGGATACCTGCGCCGTGAGGAAGTTGCTGATCGAGGTGCTGGGTCAGATCCCCGTTCCGGGAGAGGATTTTGCGGAATGAGTGAGGGTACCTGTATCCTTGCATTTGTGGATCTCGCTACCGTACCTAGCATGTTTTAGAGTCCGAGTCTCGTGATGCCGGTGGATAGGATAGCCACTCCGGCGCTGTGAGTTTTTTGTCAGCGGGCCCACGGAACCTACTGACCTTGATTATGATGCCAGGAACTGGCTGTTTGTTTGCTTCCCCAATGAAGCCCTCTTCTCTTTATTTCGAGCGGTGGTGCAGTGTGCGGAGTATCGCCCTTGAGCCCCTGCTATCGGCCATATTGTTTCACTCTGGAGCAGCAGAGGCGACGTCTTCGGGTTGGATGCAAAAGAAAAGGGTGCATTGGGTAAGCTCCTCGCGTTTCTTCGGACGCCCTGCAAAAATACTGGTCGTTTTGCTCCTCCGAGTCCTCAGCGTTACGGCCAGAATCCACATAGCTGTAAGACTTGAAGAAGCACATTGTCGCAATAGCGTTCTACTCTACCCACACACCGCTTCGTGAAATTTCGCCAGTAGGCGAGGTGAAAAGGGCGCAAAAAACGGTCACGGCGAGAGGTCCCGAGACCATAATCGGCCAGCAGCATACCCCTAACCAGCCTCCAAGTGTCAGGTTGACGAAACCTTGGGGCTGTGGCTTCTCCAGTGGAGCGTTCTTCGGTTGCGCTCGGGGCTGGGGCGCCGCTGCACTCGTGGTCGTAGAGGATCAGGGCGACAGGTCCGAGGATCCTCTTCGCGTACATATCGGGCTTGAGAACGTCGAGTTCGTCGAGGACACTAGCCAGTGTTGATTCGCCGCTGCGACTGAGCGTTGCTTGATATAGCTTGCGGAGAGCTCGCATCCATTCTGGGATTTCTCTCTGTCCCTTCATGAGCATGGCAAACTCAGGTCTCTCTGGCCAGATAGAGGTTAACCCGATTTGCTTGTCCCATCGCGGGAGACAGAGCTAGTTCAGCCTCTGGATGTCGTAGTCTTCCTAGAAGCTGATATTACTATCGTCACCCCCTCGGACGGTGGAAGAAGCACCATTGGTGACCAGGGACCCGTATTATAATGCAAAATATGTTGGTTATTGTGTAACCAAACGTTTCAAAAACTTTGTTTTTCAACGTCACACCCGGCGTTGTTGAGTTAGATTTTTGAGGGTGTATTTCATGAGTTAGGCCGCGAGCCAGTAGAAGGTTTATGAAAAAGTAAATGCTGATCAACAGAAATGAAAAGTTGAATTACAAAAGGAAGGAAGAGCTGCGCTCTTCCAACAAAGCAATCATCACCTCAATCCATCACCTCAGTCACTTTCAACAATGGAACTACCGATTCTCTCCACAAGAATGTTAGGTACCTATCTTGACTTCAGCCAAGCCGGCCAAAAAAGATAGCAGAACCTATAACGCCTTGATCAGCATTGCGAGATCAATCACCGATACGTGGGTGTTTTAGTAATATGAGAGCTCAGTTCTACTGCGAAGCCTGGGTGTCGAAAGAACTCGGTAGTACCGAACCGTCGAAAGGACGCCAGGCATGGTGTTGCCTCACGACCTGTCTTATTTTGGTCATATACAATCAGTTATCCGTCGAAAGCATAAAAAATTAGTGTCATCACGGCCGCCAGAGCAGTGGCGCTTTGCCAGGTACTTAGTTAAGGTATTTACACATCCTTCAAGCCCCGCCGCTTAGGAAAAGACCG
This sequence comes from Lasiosphaeris hirsuta, assembly GCA_030549175.1. NCBI lineage: Eukaryota > Fungi > Ascomycota > Sordariomycetes > Sordariales > Lasiosphaeriaceae > Lasiosphaeris > Lasiosphaeris hirsuta. Next base: position 129,011 of record JAUKUA010000002.1, read on the forward strand.
TGACAAGGTCCTATGCTCTTCACCCCGTGACACAACCACGCCGTCATGAGAATCGGCATCCAAACCCACCCCAACAACAATATGCACAAATAACGTCAAAATGCTTCCAGATGCCCCTCAGTCTTTTGCAAAAGCCTCCTGAAAGGCCTCCTCCGCTACTGCCGCAATATCCAAAACCTTCGCATCAAACCCGCTCCCCCCAAGAACAGTAATCCCAAATGGCAACTTGATCCCCTCCTCATCAGCATACATCCCGGCCGGCACATTAACCCCACACATATCCACTACATTGGCATAGTGCGTGAATGTTCCCAGCTTCGAGTTCAGGCGCAGCGGATCTGCAACCATCTGCTCGACCGTCGGATGCTGCGTCGTCGTCGGCACAACCAGCACATCAACTCCCCCGCGGAGGGTATCAAACGCCTGCTGTGCTTTGCGCGTGAGCTGGATCTGCAGCGCCTGGTCCCGGAACACGTCGTACGCCGAGGGTGGGTTGGCTAGGGCACCGCCGAACAGCGCCTTGATGACAGGGTGCAGCTCTTCGAGGCGGTTGCGCAGGAAGTCGAGGCCGATGCACGTCATGCGCTCATGCAGCAGCGCGCCTTCATACAGCAGGTCGCCGGCGACCTCGAACGTGGTGTAGTCAATCTCGACGAGCCGCCCGCCCGCTGAGCGCAGCACCTGCACGGCGCGCGCGAACAAGTCTTGGTACTTGGGCGTGCATTCGTCAAGGGCGGATGGGGGCGGGATGCCAAAAGTGAAGCCGCCCATGCGGGGGCCGCGGAAGTCGGTCTTCCATGTAACGAGGGTGTGCGGCAGCTTGGAGAAGGGGTCGTCGCGGTCGTGCTGGGCGATGATTTGCCAGACCTTGCGGGCGTCGGGGATGGACGGCGACACGACGGTGATGGTGTCGAGGGTGCGGCAGGCGGGGACGAGTCCCTTGGCTGATACGGTCCCCTTGGTGGGTTTGAAGCCGACAATGCCGTTGAATGCGGCCGGGACGCGGCCGCTGCCCGCCGTGTCGGTGGCCAGGCCAAACGAAATAAGCTTCGCACCCACTGATACCGCTGATCCCGACGACGACCCGCCCGAGATGTGCTTCTCGCTGAAGACGCTGTGCGTGATGCCATACGGGGATCGGCAGCCAGACAGGCCAGTAGCCAGCTGGTCGAGGTTGGCCTTGCCAATGAATATGCCACCGGCGTCAAGAACATGCTGCACAGCTGGCGCATGGAAGATTGCTGTGTAGGCGTATTGTGGGCAGGCCGCGGTAGTCGTGATCCCGTTGACATCGATCGTATCCTTTACGGAGAACGGCACCCCGAAAAGTGGCGGTAACGGCTTCCCGGAATACCGAGCGGCCAGCTTCTCGGCCGCTTGTAACACCTTTTCCCTCGGCTCAAGATGGATCCATACAGCAGGGTCAATTGACTTGTACTTTTCGATACGGTCAAAGACAGAGTTGACGACCTCGGCGGGTGAGGTCACACCCTTTTTGTACAGCGCGAGGAGCTCATCAATGGGCGGCAGCCCATCACCGGACAGCAGTGGCGGCGTGGAAGGAGGTGTTGCCTCTATCTGGGATTCGTTCACTGCAGCAAAGAAATCGGAGCTCGTACCAACGAAGCCGAACAAGCCGTCCTGGCCGCACACAATATCAAGAGACGTTGTGACTTGTTGAGCGTCGAAGCCCTGGGTGCAGTCGTCGAGAATGCAGCACTGATAGCCACGGTCGCTGCATTCACGCAAGGTCGAGGTAACACAACATCTGTAGTAAGTTGGTCAGTCGGCAATGTTACTCAAATGGGGAAGGCGGTCGATGCCTACTCGGTAGTGACACCGGTGAAAAGGATATGGGTGATGCCTCGTGAAAGCAAGATTCGATGAATGTTGGTCCCCCAGAAGCTCCCTTTTCCTGGCTTGTCGATGATTGTCTCACCGGGACACGGCGTTAGTTCGTCAATGATATCATGGCCCCATTCGCCCCTGACCAAGAGGCGGCCCATTGGGCCTTGGTCGCCGATGCCCATGGCATGGTGGCCGTTGGGTGCAGATACCTGTCGGAACTTTTTGGATGCTGGCAGGTCGGCGAGGTCAGGTTGGTGGCCTTCACGCGTGTGGATGACATGGCTTCCTGCCGAGCGGAAGACATCCAGGACCTTGCGCACGTTCGGGACGATGGCACGCGCCTGGGAGAAGATCTCATCGTTGCCGCATTGAATGGAGCCAAAGCCGCCGGGGTCGACGAAATCCCGCTGGATGTCAATGATGATCAGGGCCGTCGTAGCAAGGGGAAACTGGAAGGCATACGGTCTGGCATTGGGGAGAGTCAGCTGGGGATGCCGGGGTGCCATGGTCCCGCCTCGCACTGTTCTATGAGAGTTGATTGGGTCCCAGAGTATCAACGGCTGCTTTGGCAGCCAGGTCCAAGGCAGTCTGTCCAAGACACACAGTCGACTCGAGAGAATGGAAAACTCTGCGCGTCATCCACCACGGCAGAATTTGCTCGACACCAGAAGAGGATATGAGCTTCCTGTCGGTGATACGGAGTCCAGTTGCTCACTGGTACCGGGCGTAGAGTAGCTGCGCCGTGATTGTTCGGCGAAAGCGAGATTAGGGCACGGATAAGCAGAGCACCGGCGGCGACAGAGGGCGCGGAGGTGATAGGTAGCAAAGGATCGAGAATCAGACCCCGTATCAGAGCTGGTGGCTGTCGGGGAGGCAGTTGCCCGTTGGGTACAGGCTTATCATTATATCAAGGAATGTGCTGCATTGGTCATTGCGAGGCTTCATGATGCGTCCCGGGTCGGCAGCAGCCGAAGTGATCGGCCAATCCAATGACACGCCTCGCGGGGAAGCTTATCTTTAGCTTTCGGTGTGAGCAATCGCTTGGTGGTGCGGGGTAGCTTTGCAGCGAGGTGCAGCATTGCGCGGGTTTGGTGATGCTGCTGAGGGAGGCCATGCCCCGACGGCCCGACGGCGGCAGGTGCCTTTCCAGTTCAATAATTAAGGAACGGTAATCGTAGGCGGCAACTGCAGTTGGTGGAGGCTTCCCGAATATCGCGGGGTTTGGATGTTTTCAACCCAAGTATTTGTCCTCTCGTCTACCACAACTGCGACGGCTGCGTAGGACGCAACTGCGAGGTGGAAAGCCATTCATCTGGGCGATTGGATGTGGAGTTATGGACGAAGCGATGGTTGAGAAAGGAGGAGGGAGCAAAGAGTTCCACAGAACCACGCTACGCAAGAAAAATCCCGTGACTTCCACCCCTCCGACAACCTCTCAGACCCGGGCCACTTCCTTGCCTGTGGAGGAAGGAGTAGTCGTTAGGCCCCGAGTCCCAGGTAATCGTCACATCCATGGAATGCAGCCACACAATTCTCGACACACGCTCCTCGCGTGTCTCATGAACCCGGGGTACTCTCCAGGCTTCAAAGCGTGATTAGATATAGATCGCAGACATCTGGGGCTAACAAACAAAAGGCCTTCACGATAGCCCTATCAGCCCCAACTTTCAGCTTCAACGCCGGTTCGACTTCCCCGCAAAATGAACGGCCGCAGTCTGCAAAGTGTGTAAACCGTCGGCGCGCCGAAGGCAAGTCGAGACGATATGGAACTGGGGGCGGTTGGCGGCTACTGATTGGACAGCATTTGGAGATGGGATTTCCCCTGCTGATAAGATGCAGGCCGTCTCTTATCTTGGCCGTCGCCGTCGCCATCGCCATCGCCCCTGGTCGGTCCCCCCCGCCCGCTCGAGTCCTGAGTGCCCCGAACCCCAATCGTTTTCCAACGGCATTTCGCCCGCCACCCCCACCAACCCCCAGCTTCGACCACCCGCATCGTCAGCAGATTCCCATGCAAACAAAGGTTAAGCCTCGACGCCCCCTCGTGGGCGTGATGGGGCTCGCTTGACTGGCGAGAGCTGGAGAAATACACCCGCTTCCCATTGGCTCCCGACTCGTCAACTCGCGTGCCCCCCCTCCCAAATGTTGCATCCAATGGGAGACCAATGGTAGACCAATGGTAGACCAATAAGACACGCTGTGGTCTGCCACCCAAAGCACCAAAGCGGATCATTCCACCCAAATTGGTTATCTCGACAGTCCAGCCCCTGCCGCAATATCGGGGAACCTCAGACCCACGGCCGTCGGCAGAGCATGCCACAGGCAGCACAGGGCTATCTTATCTTGTCGGTGCCCACCCGCCCAGCGTAGTGAAGACCTGGATGAGGCGTTATTCCCAGCAGCCCATTCGCAGCGCCGCCCGTGAGGCGTACCAACCTCTCGTCGTGATAGGTGGCCGGGGGTGGCATGCAGCACAGCATTCTCTTTTGGGGGTGTTTACATGGCACACACACCACTTGCATCTCGACGTCCCGTCAGATATTTCCGTGGCATATATGACGGCCGTTGCTTCCGCGTCTCAGGTCGGGTTGCGGCTGGAGCCAGAGTCACACCAGACTGTTCCACTCTTCCCTCCGGCATTCGATCGGGTTGCGAGGATCCACCGTTGCAAGCGCCCCAGTCGGCCCAAAGACTTTCTTTCCGTTCACCATGTCGCGGCGCATCTCGGCCATCAAGGCCGACTTGAAGTCCAAGACCACCAAGGAAGGATGGGCCTTGCCCCGTCCCACCAGCTCCTTTGCCGACCCAGGCGTCTGGTAAGAGCCTACCGAGTTTCCACCGTACATGCATGCATGCTGACTTGGTCATCGCAGGACAAACATCGACTGCGATGTCACCCCTCTTGATCGCCGGACCTGGTCAGCCTGGACCATGTTTGGTTACTGGTTCTCTGATGCCCTCAATGCCCAGAGCTGGATGGCACCGGCCTCCATCATCGCCATTGGCTTGACCTGGTCCGTACACGAGGGATCACCTCTGATCTAGGCATAGGCTCTAACCAATCATCCTAGGCGCGAAGCAGTTGTCTGCATCATCTTTGGCAGTTTGGTCTGCACCGTCCCCCTCGTGCTTAACGGCATGGTCGGCGCCAGGTTGCACATCCCCTTCCCCGTTGCGATGCGTGCCTCCTTCGGCTGGTACTTCTCCCGCTTCGCTGTCGTCACCCGTGCCATCACCGCTCTGTTCTGGCACGCCATTCAGACCTACACCGGTTCGACCGCCATGACTCAAATGATCCGTGCCATCTGGCCCTCGTACCTCGACATCCCGAACCACATCCCCGAGTCCGTCGGCATCACGACGCAAGGCATGGTCAGCCACCTCATCTTCTGGACCATTCAGTTCCCGATTCTGCTTATCCCTCCCCACAAGCTCAAGTGGTTCTTCGTCGCCAAGAGCGGTATGTCAGACACCCCCCTTTATGCATATTCATGTCAGCTGACCGAGTGTGCAGTGCTTGTTGTCACAACCTCGATTGCCGTCGTTATTACCATGACTTCCAAGGCCGGCGGCACTGGTGACATCTGGAACCTGCCATACGGTGTTGATGGCTCAGCCCGGTCGTGGCTTATCCTCTCGTCCCTGTCTAGTATCACTGGCGGCTGGTACGTCTTCCCCCAACACCCCAATGGTAATCAAAGCCCTAGCTAACTCCTTCCTTCTCCAGGGCGACCATGGCGACCAACATTCCCGATTTCACCCGTTACCTCAAGACCGACAAGGGCGTCTACTACCAAGTTCTCTTCCTCCCGGCCATCCAGCTCATGCTAGGCCTGTTCGGCATCATCTGCTGCTCAGCCTCCAAGGTCGTCTATGGCAAGTACATCTGGGATCCTCTCGAGATCGCCTCGCACTGGGACGGCCCGTCCGGCCGCGCCGGCGCCTTCTTCGTCGGTCTGTGCTGGGTCGTCGCGCAGATCGGAACCAACCTATCGGCCAACGTCATCAGCTGCGCCAACGACATCTGCTGTCTCTTCCCCAAGGTATCCCCCCTTCATTCCCCCTCCACATATTCACCGCTAACAGTGCGCAGTACGTCAACATTAAGCGCGGCGTCGTCTTTGCCACCATCACCGCCGCTTGGATCATGCAGCCGTGGAAGATCATCCACTCGGCGCAATCCCTCCTGGCCTTCATGGCCGGCCTCGGCATCTTCCTGGCCCCCATCGCCGCGCTGCTGTCCGCGGATTTCTGGGTAGTGCACAAGCACAAGTACGACGTGCCCGGGCTGTACCGCGCACACGGTCGCTACCGCTACAACAAGTACGGAACCAACTGGCGCGCGGCTATCGCCGTGCTGGTGTCGGTTGTTCCCAACCTGCCGGGCATGGCGGCGAGTGTCAACCCCTCGATCGCCGGGAAGATTGGAGATGCGGACAAGCTGTACTTTATGTTTTACTTTTGGGGGTACACGAGTGCGTTTGTCGTGTATGTCGCGCTGAATTACTTTTGGCCGGCGCCTGAGACTCATATCTCTGCTACGATTTATGACGATGGGGATATCATCTCAGCCGAGGAGAGGGCGGATTCGGATGTTGCCGAGGATAAGAAGGGCTTGGAGGTTGAGACCTCTCCGGTCTAAGGGGAAGAGCTAATCGGAATAACTGGCAAGAGGGAGCGCGGCTTGGGTAGGGGGGGACTGGAGGCTGTGGCTTTGGCTGTTTCGTTGGTCCGTGTTGAAAGATACCCTCGTTATTTGGGTTTGTAACGCTGTGTGCTGTTTGGACTGCTCTAATATGTTGCCAAATATACAGGCCAACGATGGTACTACTCTATCCATTTTGTCACATTCGTGGTGTTGCTGCCTTGTTGACACCTTCGGGGGTGCCGATTGAATGGTTAAAACAGCGGGTCTTTGAAGTAGTTGTGTTGTGTGTGACTTTACATCGATATTATCCATCCGTATTGGTCTAAAATGCATGGAATATAAATTATTTTCTGTAATCGAGAAGTCGCTGTCGCGCGTGCCCGGTTTAGCGCCATCTCCATTTTATCGCGGCGTTTTGCCTTGGTTGGCTGCACGCTCCCCGCTCCGTCACGTTCGCGCATAAATAGAACCCCGATCCCAACATCGGTCGACGTCCTCTCCTTACATTCTTGACAATGGCTAGCCTGGAGATTCAGTATGGGTATGGCCCTCGCTGACATGGTATCACCTTGGTTAGAAGCCGGAAGATAGCCTCATGAATAAACCCCGATGGGCGTAACATTCTCCCCTGCCCCTTCGCTCGTAGGATGAAGCACTCTTAGATCCGAGTTTGGCAGGTCGGCGTGCACTCTTAGGCATCCCTTATTTCACACAACGCTATGTTGGAACCATTTTAGAGACTAACCAGCCAAAACGATATCTCGAAGTGAGGATTAGCTCTGCTCTCGATCTCTAGCTCCCTCTAACATACAATGGCACCACTCCTTACAGCTTAAAACGAGAAAGCGCTGTTCTGACGGCCGGATCCGGCTGACGCGCATCGCCATTTTTAGCGTCCTCGACAGTGAGGTGTAAATTGTTAGCCACACCCCCAGTTAGGCTTTAGCGGGTTCCAAAGTATCTGTGCTCCTCTGAAGCCAACCATAGCTTCGAACTTTCTTCCCACAAGTAGCTTTCTTCCCACAAGCAGCTTTCCTCAAAAATGCATCAATTCCGACAACTTCTGCACCGTACTCCCACCCTGCCCATGAGGCTTTTTAAACTCGGAAATTGTTGACCTACCTGAAAACCCACGTTGTTTATCGACACTTCTCTACTACCGTCGCCCCTATACTACCGCCGTCACCTCTACCGCGGGACGAAGTGGTGTGGCTTGCGTGTGGGGCTTTTAACAAGAATTTTTCTTGGATGTACTTTTTCTGCCGTTTTCAGGGTTATTTCAGGGTTATGTATGGCATTATAGTGGAAAGAAGACGCTTCCTTATTGTGGACAGTGGCGGCCTCTTAATCAATGATAAGAACCTTGAAGTAGACCTATTACCCTGTCGATAAAGGTTTGATTTGGGAGCCAGTACTTGGCCAGTAGGTAGATAACGAAATTACGACTACCACCTACCTCTTCCCGTGGCAGTCAGTCGATATGATAGATTCAATCTTCGGGCCTAGGTCACGAGATAAGCTCTTCTCCGCCGCCAACGGCATCTTTATACGAAAATTAAGAAGGCGTTCAACCGTAGTTTTTTTAGCTATTGTTCCAGACACTAGGGTTAACCCGAAAGACGTTAGTACCATGGGAAAATAAGAAAGAACGACACAAGGGTTTAAGGAAGTAGGAGACATTGTAACTACACGAGTACTATATCACAGTCCTTAACCAAATACCAGCTTACATAAAGGAGTAAGTATTTGGCGAATAAGTATATACGTAACTCGGTTTTAAGACCTTAGGAGATCTTGACGGACACCGCCTGGTTTTTCGGAACGATACTTACCTAAGAGCAAGATATATATGGTAGATATTTCTCAACGCCATCACACAACTATCATAGAAGGCCTCGGTCAAAAGCCCGGATTCGTTGATCCAGAAAGAGGTCCTCAAAAGCACAAGATCTTGGGGTACCCATAGGAAGTTCATAAGAAAGAATATACTTCTTAGGTTTACCCAAGAGATTGGGTATAACATCAGTAGTATCATGGAGTTAATCATGGAACATACGATTGATGAGGGCACTCTTGTTGGAACAGAAGCAGACCAGATAGGGCTAGTAATTGTGGCAGACAATATCATCCACCGGGCATAACAGCACGATGGTGTCGACTATGACTCTGAATTAGAAGAGGAGGAGGATGATGAGGAGGATGATTAGGTATGAGGATGAGGGATTACATTTGTAATCGAGAAGCCGCTGTCGTACCTGCCGGGTTTAGCGCCCTCTCCAGTTTATCACGCTGCTTCGCCCTGATTAGCCGCACACTCCCTACTCTACCACGCCCGCGCATAAATAGACCCCCGACCCTAACGTCGATCGACGTCCTCTTCTTATACTCTTAATTTTCGTATGCTCTCCTCTTTTCTTGTAAATTCCTCTCAGTGGCTTCGCCCTGTCAGAAGCACTGCACTCCCATAATTATACCCCTTACTCGGGACATATAGGCTTCCCCTATTATATTAATAATAGACTCGTATAATATAAATAAAGTTTGTAATATTATGGAAAAGTACATGGAGCTCTCATCGCGGTGGTAGTTAAACCAAGCCATCGCGCCCTTAAATGCCAGCTCTTACTTTACGCTCCTATCTAGTGTGACGGCTGGCATGGCTGGTACATAAACTCCTCCTACCAGAAAGATAGCAATTCACTATCAGTGTGGACCATTCACTGGAAGAACGAGTGGCCCGAGCTATCCAGGACTCCTACAAAAGCCCGGAGTCCGGCTACCACTTGTTCTACTTCCTCTCTCTCCCCTTAGCTTGCTTTTCCACAATCTAGATTGGGATACTGCAGCCTCGCCTCTCTCATCCTACCTGGCCGTGACATCTAGGATAATATTAGACATTAGACCTTAGTCTTATTCTAAGTAATACCGTTCTATCGGTTTATACTATCCAGGTAGTATCGGAATTAGCGGAAGGGATATTTTACGCTAAACGTACTAATGAGCGGCTCCCATACACTATAGTTCCATTCGACCCCCTATATCTGGTCGATGAGGGCGTATAGATCCGCCTTAAACTCGTTCCACCGATTCTCGGGTATCGTATCTAGCTCCACTTTCGATACCACGTTAAACCAGCTGGGTTATTAAGTCAGGAGGTCTGCTTTTGGAACACCCCCACCTTTAGAACAGGATTTGTCACCAATGACTCACTACCCGCTACCCAGCTCACCTATTTCAATTACCAACAACTCAACCAATTCTGCTCCAATCCTTTTCCTACTTTTCCCATTCGATTTAGAATTGAACAATGAAGCGATATACAGCGTTATATTTACAGAATGCGCTGGTAGAGTATGCAGAAACTGGCTTACTCCGCAGCTCTGCTAAAAACCATGGCATACCCCCTACCTCTCTCTTTAATCGGGTTCGCGGTTCTGAGCCAGCCTCTAAGGCCCAAATTATCAATCAAAGCTCTCTCCGACCATGGAAGAACGTTTGACAGAATGGATTTTATTCCAGGGGTCGCTCGGTCACCCTCTAACCCACGCCCAAATTCGGAAACTGGCTAGAAGAATTCTTGGAGACGACGAGAACCTCGGAAAACGCTAGACTAGCCGGTATTTAGCCAGAAACCCCTCCATCTTTACTAAGAGGCCTCGTAGAATCCACGCTAGCCGTGCTGATCGAGCTTGTGAGGTCGTTATTCGGCCCTAGTTTGACTACTTGAAGCTTCTAGGTGTGGAGGCCATTTTACCTAAGCATAGGTATAATATGGACGAAACTGGTATTACTTCTGGTATTAGAGATAACGGTTTGGTCGTTAGCTCTAAGGAAAGAAAGAAATTTTAGAAAAAGAAGAAAGGAGACTGAATCTAGACCTCAATTATTGAGTGTATCTTTACTGACGGCCGGTATTTAAATCCAGTCGTCAATTTTAAGGGTAGAAGCTTTTAATAATAGTAATATCTACGTGACTTACGGCTATTTAAGAACTGGAAGTAAAAAACTATTAAAAACGGCTAGTCTGACGATAACATTACCGTCGCTTAGCTCTATAATATCTTTCTCCTAGAGACTCGGCTAACTACCTCCTTAAGAAAGTACCTTCTTATTTTAGATAGTTACAGTACCTATACCACCGAAAAATTCATATAGTTAGCCTTTTCGAATAATATATAGTTATTATTTTTACTAGCCTTTACCTCCTACGTTCTCTAGCCTTTAGATTTATCCGTTTTCGGCCCCTTAAAGGCTAAGTATAGAGCCAGGTATAAGGAGGTAGTTTCTAGCTTTGACGAAGGTACTGTGGCTGAAAAGCGAGCCTTTCTAGAATGCTACCGTCAAGCTAGGGTCTATGGAATGACCGAATCTAACATCAGAGCCGGCTAGAGAGCTATAGGCCTGTGGCCAGTCAGTCTAAGGAAACTCCTAAGTAACAACTTCGTTATTAAGAATTCTAATGGCGATGTTAGTCAGGTGACTTCTACGGTTTCTGTAAACTTTTAAGAAGTCTATAACCCCATTCTAGGTAAGAATTCGGAGGGCCGGCCTATGTGGTTTACCCCTAAAAAGCCGAAGGATTTCCGGGTTTAGGGGTAGGTTTTTTTTAGCCGGTCAGAAACGGACCGCCAACGACCGGCTTTTTATCCGCAAGGCCTCAAAAGCCTTTGATAACGTGGTTTTCCAACTGGCCAATACGGCACATCAATTAGAGGCTGTAGAAAAAAGCCTAGAACGTACAAGAGGCCGAAAGAGAAGGAAGGTCTAAGTCGACCCTAACACGTAGTTCGTTAGAATTGAGGAGGTTCGTGCCTCACAGAGAGAGGCTGGCAGGGAAGACCTTAGTAATTCTAAAAGAGAAGAATCAGGCGATTCTTATACTAAAGACTATATTATTGTAGCTATTTAATTGACGAAGTTGTGGGCAATTATAGTTTGTGGTGTGGTGCGGGGTCCGACTCAGGGCTGTTCCAAAGGCAGGGGTGTTCCAAATGCCCCCCACCTGACTTACCTCGCTAGTAACGGATCGGTATATTGGGAAGGGATATATTTCGGGAGAGGCGGTATGGTTACTAAGTTTATCTCTGGAGTGGCGAAACCTGCCTATTATTCCGATACCAGTGACTTAAGGGCGATATGACGTCGTATGAGATCGATAGATGGTAGAGGATGGGCCCCGATCGGGGCCGCTAAAGGTAGATTAAATGTCGAACCCATTCTTGTTTAATTTCTCCTCTGTTCGTATAAATGCCATTTCCACACCATAACCGAGGTTCATAAGTAAATTGGGATACGCGTCCTTTATACACCGAGCGATCAGCACCAGCCCCACTCCATACTTCTTGAGACAGTCGGCTCCCATGCCTTCCCATCCCGCACCCACACGCCGCGCCTCTCAGCCTATCGTCAAAGGGAGGCAGCCTCTCGGGGGGTAGAAGTTTGATTCACAACAAGATTGGGCCGGGTCTTGCCAGTGGGCGAGAGACCATGTCCCAAGCCTTCTCGCACCTCCTGATCCGAAGCCATCTGTATCAAACATCTCGATCATCGAATAGGATCGACCGCCGCTAATCAAGACAATCGTCGGCTTCCACGAGGCAGAGGAGTGGGGCAGGCCACCAGCACGCATTGCGAAAGTGGCCGGGCTGCAATCATCCTCTGCATATGAGGAAATGTGCCTGACTTGCTGCTATTGTTTCTTCTCAACATCTCTCTTGAATATTCCGAAATGGTCTTCATTGCCTCGACTTTACGGGTCCAGGTTTCTGAAAATAGGAGAACTGAAGCAAGGCGTTCCTAATTGTGGCAGGGTGAAACTGTGTGTATATGCTGCCGTATGTGAGGAGTCCCTCCTTTTCAGAAGCCTCCAAGTCCTGGAGATGGTCGCGATATTATATCACGAGCTGGCCTACCTTATACTAGCAATCACCTTCCCTGAGGAGTTTGAAGAGCTACTACGTTCGGTAGTATCGGTGATCTGTTGTTCTCAATGGAATATTGACTACATCGGGTCAGGTGTGCATTTACAGGATCATGCCGAACAGACGCCTGCAAGAATAGTGGGTAGAACTTCGTAATGCAATAGCAAGGGCGACGCCGGTTTGATTCAGCTGTGGGAACATACTGGCAAAATAGAAAAGGGGGGGGTTGGTGCCTGGCGGTGAACTTGAGCAGGCAGAAACCCAAAAGGTCACCACCCCCTCTTCACCATCAGTGGTAGTCCAGGCGATCGCCGTGTGGAAGGCGTACATGGGGGGTGGATAATGGGCCAAGAACGTCGTTTCTTGATCTGGTTACTGATTGTGGCACTCGAGGATATCCAAAACATTGGCGTTGGTATCCTATCAGCTGTAATTTCTGCACTGAGCTTCTGCACTAATTATCAATCTCTCTGAGTACAATATCCTGTGGGTGCCTTCCGCGGAGCGAAAAGTGTGGCATGAAGCTTATTTATGTATGTCCGGGCCCGTCTTCATGCGGCCCACTGGATCACAACATCTTGTGAGCTTCCATTTAACAAATATCTTTGTTCATGACGGATGTAGGCTTCAGAGTCTCCAATGATGGCATCAAGGGCTTCCAACCACAGCAGTGGTACTCGACCCTTTCACTCGGATGAAGGGGCTCAGAGTATCAACACGGGTGCTGATTTAGACAACGACCCTGTACGGTCAACCGGATATCACATCAGTAATAATGATATCGTAAGTAATTCAAGATTCTCACGCATAATAACTCAATGTTTTAGGATGACTACCTACCGTACCTAATAGGGAATGAAGCTAGGTTGCACACTACTAGTAGTAATAACTCTGGAGGACCGAGTTGATAGAAGAAAGAAAACAACACAAGAGGGTTAAGAGGGTTAGTGAGCCATTCCATTCCCCCCGGCAGCCGCACCGTTAGCTGCCATAGCAGCCATTTTAGGGCACACAGCACCGCCACCCGCAGCCATACTGGGGCATGCCTTCGCATGACCTGTGGCAGGGGCTCCGTTGCTCTGGGGTTCCTTCACGAGGCCCAGGGCCTCAGCGCGGGACTTGCTTCCGGGATCAAAGTAGGGTGCCTCGCCAATGCCGACGGCACGGTTGCCAGACCGCTCCCCGAGGTTCATGTAATCAAAGGTGGCGCGGTGGAAAACGCTGCGGTTGTCCCAAATGGCTAAAAGGACCGCCGGTGTTAGCTTCTCGAGCCAGGGGGTATCGGTGAGCACCAGGGAGGGGGGTTCCCCCTCTTACCAATGTCATGGGGGTTCCTCCACTTGAATCTGCACTGCAGGTCATGGTTGTCTTGTATCATGCCGTAGAACTTCTTGAGCAGCTCATCCGACTCGTACTGATTCACCTCGTTGATGCGCTTGGAGAACTGGCCCACGGCGAAGATGCTCTTCCAGCCCGTGACCGGGTTGGTACGCACGACTGGGTGCACGGCGGTCAGGGCGGTCCCGGTGTTCAGGGGGTTACCGCGCTCGCCCTCCTCAATCTTCTCGCCGCGGTTGCGGATGGCCATGAGCACGCAGTCGGCGCGGCATGTCACGGTCAGGCCGTCAACGAAGCTCTGGTACGGCTTGGACAGGCGGTTGTACAGCTCATAGCCCGACGCCCACAGCGTGTCGCCGCCCGTCTCGGGCAGCTTGATGACGCGCAGCGACGTGTAGTCGGCCGGCACGGGCTCGAACTGGATGTCCGTGTGCCACTCGGCCGCGTCGAAGCGCCGCTTGTCCATGTTGGGCATCTTCTCAAACATGTACTTGAAGCCGACCGAGTTGACGTAGCTGATGTGCCGGTCCGGCGTGCCGCCCTCGGGCACGTGCGCCGGCGCCAGCGGGAAAATATGCACAGAGGACTCCTCGGGCTTGCCGGCTAGCTGGCCTAGCCGGTGTACGAATTCCTTCTGGAGGTCGTTGCTAAGGTTGGTCTGGGCCCGAAAGAAGACTACCCCCCGCCTCGAGACTAAGATGGTGCCCGACCGGGCCGGGTTAGCGCCGTGGCCCCTTTTCACACAGGCTCCCGCCAAACGCCGGTTGCTACTTACTCGTGATGGCGAGATCGCGGAGCAAATCGTCGGCACTCTCGGCCTTGAGTAGGTCATCCACAATGTTGACATTGACATATTCGCGACCAATCTCGGGCGTTGTCTCCTCATACCCGAACTTATCCAGGGCCCCGCTCAGCTCGAGAGGCTTGCGGCCCTGTCCCTCTGCCATGGCGTGCGGGTGGTCGTAGGGTCAGAGGGTCCCCAAGGTACACCTAAGGTAAAGGTATCAGGTAAGTTGGCAGGTAAGGTGCTCAGGCTAGCAGTATAGGTAGAGGAGATAAGGTAGGCAAGCAGGGTGTATGTAGGTGGGGGGGAGATGGTGCGGCCTGGGTTACTCTGGCTCATTCGACCGCCACGTCTCCCAAATCAACCTTTATAGCAGCAAGGAACTTAACTCACCCAGACGACTTAGGTGCGGGCTCGCAAGCCGGGGCTGTATCGTAAGGCCTCCCATCTGCCCACGTCTTCGGTCTCGCAAGAGTGAGCAAGTTGAGTAAGATATCCCCAAGGGGAAAGATTAGACGAGCTAGCTCTGCTCGCCCCTTTTCCCACGTTCTATACGTCCGAGTAGAGATACATGTAGTATTGCCGCCACCGTAACAAGACGTCCCGTTTCTTCAACTTGACCGTTTTCTATCGATTCATCTGCTGATATGCCACGCCGAGGAGAACCACATCCTCGCCGAGTGTCAGCAGCCCAACCAGAGAGCCCAAAGCTAGGCGCTTATGCGGCATCCCTACTACGGTCATGGCGCGGTGGATTGGTGTTTGCAGGTAAACATGCACTGCTAGTGAGGCACTCGACAGAATGCAGAAAGAAATGGATGTGTGAGAATGAGTGAGAAAGTTGCCACCCCTGGCCGTGGCGTCTGCGAGCCTGGGGCGACCCCCAGCCGAGCATAAATGAGCAGGAATGAGCAGGAATGTAGGCTCGTCACACCGAGGGTCACGAAGATGGTCAAAATTGCTTGGTTGGATGAGGAGTAGGTAGCTTCTGCTACGCCTGCTCACGGCGTGGGCCCTGCAGTTGCGCCCCATGCCCCCGGTGCTCGGCCGTGAACCGATGGTCTGAGAGTCGGCGTAGAGGCATATCGACGGGAAACGAGCTGCCGATACCGACGGGTACCAGCTATGGTTGTACCTTGGCTTCCTTTGTGGTCCATGATACATCACATCTGTTTCTGCTTACGCCTATTTAAAGGGGCAGAGGATGAGAGCACCCAGCAGCATCTGGGCATCCAGTATCAACAGTGGCACTAGTACCTGGGGACAACGCGTCAACGACCTCCACTCACGACCCGATAATCAGCACACAGCTTTCGGCGCATTTAAAAAAAAAAAAACCAGTTCCATCATGTCGTCACCTCCGCGAGCTTTCGACTTCGCCGGGACGGTTGCCATCGTCACGGGCGCCGGCTGCCGGATGAAGGGTGAGCTCGGCAATGGGAGTGCCACGGCCGTCCTTCTCGCACGCCACGGTGCCCGGGTAGCCGTGGTCGACCGCAACCTCGAGGCCGCGGCTGAGACCAAGCGCGTGATCGAAGAGGAGGGAGGCGTGGCCGAGGTGGTGCTGGGCGACGTGACGGTGGACGAAGACTGCAAGGCCGCTGTGGCCAAGACGATCGAGGTGTTTGGAAAGCTGGACATTCTCGTCAACATTGGTTAGTCCAACACACACACACACACACACACACACACGAATCCGTCACACACCGAGTACCTGCGGGGGATGTACCCAGGCTCGAAAGAAGCTGAAGAACTAACACGGCCTGGGAATGACTAGTGGGTATCGGAGGAGCCCAGGGTACGGTGGACAAGGTGAACATTGACGAGTTCAATCACGACCTGCACTACAATGTCACCAGCATGGTGCAGATGGCGCGCTACGCCGTGCCCGAGATGCGCAACAATGGCAGCGGCGCCATCGTCAACATGAGCTCGGTCTGCGGGCTGACGGGCGGAAGCCCGTCCGTCTTCTACCCGACGGCGAAGGGGGCCATTGTGCAGATGACGCGGGCCATGGCTGGCCAGCACGGCCCTGATGCCATCCGGGTCAACTGCGTGTGCCCGGGCATGGCCTACACACCCATGGCGCGCAGCCGGGGCATCACCGACGAGATGCGGCACGAGCGCAAGAGCCTTGGCTTCCTCAAGTACGAGGGAACGGCTATGGACATTGGATACGGTGAGCCATTTTCGCCGTGTTATCTTCCCCCTCCCCCCCCCTCCCTGGTCCGGGACGCGCTTGAGGCTCCTTCTGACAGACGCTGGCGTGATAGCCATCATGTTTTTATGCAGCAAGGAGGCGAGGTGGATCACGGGGGCCATCCTGCCCATCGACGGAGGTGTAAGTCATTCAACCCCCTCCTTCTGACCCCATCGCTACCGTGCGGAATCGAGCATTCAGGCTGACACACCACAAGTATACGGCCGGCCGAGTTGACCACCCCAAGATGGGCAACATGGCCATGGGGACCCACCAATGAGGAGGGCTTGGAAGGCCCCGGGCTGGCCTAGGCTGGCCCCCTTGGGACAAATACAAGGGGTGATGTAGCTTCCGATAGTTGCCCAGACTGACAAGGGTTGATGGTCGTATGTACCTAGGCCCCCGGGGTGCATAAGGCACCTTGGCATATGCAAGCCTGTTTCTCTTCCTTCTGCAAAAACATGCCATACGTGCTCCTTCAGGACGATGTAATAATATGCATGCCGTAATCGCATCCAAAATCGCTGGCCCACGCCGCAACGCAGCACCGTCCCCAGCAACCAGCAAATGTCAGCTCTGGTAGCCCCGCCCACTTGGCGAGAAATTTGTCCTTGCCTTGATTACGACTCTATAATCTGAGGCGCCTTCAGCCTCCTCATTCCAGATACTACCCACCTAGGTATCCAGCACTGCAGAGGGGGAGCAGCCTCTTGGCCCCCATCCATGGCTGTGGTTTCCTCGTCGTCGTGCATGCTACCCTCCTGGGGTTGTATAGACGCTATTTCATTCTTGACGGGGGGGACGGATACTTGTGTTTGCGATCGCAATGTAATGTTTTCGAGCTGTATTACTGGGTGCAATCCGCTTTTTGCGCCATATTGTAGTCTAGTTAACGGAAACAAGAAGGGCGGCTAGTCTTTTTTCTTCTACGGCATCAAGATGTCTCTCCATCCTTCTGACCCTTCTCGACATCTGCCTCTGACGCAGTTCCAACGTGATTCGCCGGCGGCCCAGCCACAGTGGTAACGACGTCGGATCCCGTCCTCCGGCGCGTGCCGTATACTATGAGTCCTAGGCAGGCAGATTAGAATTAGTAGTTTTAGGGTCAGAAGAGAGCACGGCCCCGGACCGGTGCGCAGGTAGGTGAGGTAGTTGACCGGGAGGAGCGTCCGTGAACTCACCAGAAGCCCCCGCGCCGAAGGTGACGAGATCGAGCACGGCGAAGCCGGTGTAATACCAGCCCGCGCCCATTCTAGCAATGAGGGAGGGAGCCACAACGGCAGTGATGGCGGCAGCCGCGTTGCGGAGCAGATTCTCCACAGCCATGGCGCCGGCCGCCGCTTGGGGGGCGCATTCCGTCAAAAAGGCAAAGGTCACGACGAGGACCGAAGACATGCCGAAGCCGGACAGGAAAGTCGCCGCTATCACGGCTGCCGGATGGACATCTTTCTCGACTACCCATCCGTACATGAGGGATCCCGCCGCACACACGCCGGCACCCCAGACCTGGTCGGCTAGGCGGCCCTCGGGGGCAAAGCGGCCGCCAGCCGCCGCGCGAACCGCGCGGGCACGTCGCCAGTCCGAGAATCGGCCGGCGAGCAGCGAGCCGGTAACGATGGCGATGCCGAGGGCGAGGTAGCCCCCGCCCACGGCGGTGACGGACCACGAGTACCGGCTGGTCAGCACGACGGGCAGGTCAACGGCCATGGAGAAGTAGTTGGCAAACAGGATGGCCGTGTACACGGACGAGATGCTGACGGGGGGGGAGCAAGCAAGTCGCCAGAGCAATCTGGGAGAGGGCTTGGGTGGCGGCGGGCCCCGCTCCTCCTCGGGCGCCAGCGGCGACAACAAGTGCGGCGGGAACTGGATGAGGCCCCTTTCGGCGGCAAGACGTCCGTTGCCGACACGGCATCGTAGGGTCTCGGGAAGGGCAATGAGGAAGGCGAGCCACGTGACACCGACGGTGATGGCTGCGCGCTCACTTGCCATTAGCACTGGCTGCTCCGGGGCACCATTACAGCTGGCACTGCCGGGGCGCTGCCGGGCCTGTATGTAGGTGGTCGGGGGGGGGGGGGGGGGGGACTGTAACGTACCCAAGAAGCCAAATGTCCAGCGCCATGATGCCTGGCCGGTAATCACGCCTCCGAGTACGGGTCCTAGCGTTGGCCCCAGGTTCGGGCCCAGGAGAAATATCGACATGTAGAAGCCACGGCGGGCGGGTTCGATGATCTACACGGAAGTGTTCAGCGGGGAGGCCAAAACGGCCAGCTTGGAGGGGGGGGGGGGGCGGTGCACTCACATCCGCTATCGTCCCAGCTCCCAGTGCGATGACTGACGAGCACCCAAAAGCCTGCACCATTCTCAGGAATAGCAAGGCCCCAAAGTTGGCGGGGAGGGTGGCCATGAGGATGTTCGCCGTCAGATAGATGGCCATGGAGGTGATGTAAAGGGGCCTCCTCCCCTTCCAGTCGGCAAGCACGGAGAAGGCGAGCGGGGAGATGGCGCAAAGGGCCATGAAGACGGAGACAGTGGCATTGATGGCCGTGTTGCTAACGCCGAACTCGTTCTCCAGCACGGGCAGGGCGGGAAGGTAGATGCCTCCGGCCAGGGGGCCGAGAAAGCCTGCCGTGCTCACCAGGCCGACGATGAAGCGCCGCTGCACCGGCTTGAAGCCGCTGTAGCTCGCGACGGCCGGGACCGTCTGCTGTTGTTGCCCGTCGTTGGCTGCCATGTCTCCGGATTAGCACTGCTTCGAAATAGAGAACAGAGACTTGCACCTTGAAAGGAAAAGAAGAATGAGATTCACGCCGCAAAAAAAAAAAAAAAAAGAGAACAAAACTGTGGCAGGCTGCTGCACTGCCTACCTGACCTAGCTAGGTCGTTACCCATGTTTTTTTTCTACCCACAGATCCGGGCCGTGACCTGGTTCGTGATATTGGGTGCCGTGGGGGCCTGGACGTCACGAACCACCTGCATGGGGTTGGCTGGCGCCCAGAACCAAATGCGGATTGGGGCGAAATAACTCGCTCATACTTGCGCATCCCCCATCGACTTGCATAGCTTGGTACCTACAATATTCGAGACGAGAGAGAGTACAGAAAACTTGGACACCACCCGACCTCACCTCCTGCTGATGATCAAGCACTGCCACCAGTGGGGATTTCTCACATCGCATCCTGCTCCACGCCCTGATACCATCATGTCCTCGTACACGCCCCCGAAGGAGCTAGCCCCGGCCGAGCCCGTAGTTCGGGCCATCAGCGAGAAGGCCGATGAGGATGAGCCCGACAGCGCGGGCCCCGAACCGAGCCCGGGCGACTCGGACGGATACCGAAAGCCTCTGGGGTCCTCGCAGTCGCTATGGGGCTGGCTGGTAGTAAACCTAGCGGTACGCTGAACGAACCACGACCCCCAAGGGACTCCCGAAGCACACGGACGTGGGGCCATGTGTTGTTTTCGGTGGAAAGTTGCTGACCAGCCTGGTTGCCAGACCGGCCCGACGAGTGCCATGCTCTTCACCTTTCTGCCCGCAACTATCCAGACGGTGGCCAACGCCGTCGGCCATGTGCCGGGCACCGACGAACCGTGCGCCGCGGTCGGGCTGATTGAATGCGTCGTGAGCTTTGGCTCCCGAGAGGTGGACTATCTGACCTACTTGTAAGTGGACAGCAAACAATGTCTCCAATAGTACCTACGATGCCCAAGTTGGCGCAAGGGGAATGAAGCACTGGGCTGACTGAAATGGTCATGGAAAAAAATAATAGCCTTTATCTCAATTCCATCTCGCGCGGCCTACAGGCGGTTGCCTGCATCCTGGCCTCGGGCCTGGCCGACTATTCCCGCTTCCGGAAGCCCATGATGATGGCGACCATCTATGTGTTCGCCATTCTATCCCTGCCTCTTGCAGGCCTCGAATCACAGTCGTACGGCACGCTCAACACGCTCGCTGCTCTATACGTTTCATCGAGCGTTGTCATGGCTGTCTTTATGATCATCCAGGCGTCTTACATCCCCATGTTCATGGCCACGGCGCAGCAGCAAGCCAAGCCCGACTCTTGCCAATCAGAGGCGGGCCATGATGGGCTCGGCCTGGCTTCCTGGGCACGGGGCGCGCGGGCCAGCACATGGGGCATCGTTGTCAACAACATTGGCCAGATCGCTGCCGTGTTAGCTGGTATCATCATCGCCTATACCCAGGATCCCGGCCCGGACGCAAGCTTCAAGAGGTGAGTAGTGCTGATACAGGTGCCGACCCGTCTATCCGTGTCGAGCTAACAGAAGGGGCCCTGCGAAGTTATCGGCTAGCCATGACGGTCAGCGGCGTAGCAACGTGTAAGTATGCGCCGCGATTAGTCAGATCCTACCCTCCCAACCAAAAAAAAAACCCCCCATTCCCTATGACCATCTTTCTGATCTCTAGTCCTACAGTCGTTATCGCTGTCGTGGGCCATTTCTTGCTCCCAAACATCCCTGGAACGGCGCGGCCCACCAATTGGAGTATCGCGCTCCCGTTCCGCACATGTAAGTTCATTGACGGCTAGCCGCTAACCTCCCTCCATGAAGCTGTGTGCCTAGCTGACAGCCATCCAATCAAATCAGGCTGGCGTCTTCTGCGTTCGGTGAAATCCCATCCCGAGGTCTTCAAGTTCTGTGTGGGATGGATGCTGTTTGATGCTTCCTGGTTCAACTTTGCCCCCCTCCTGTCGGCCCTTTTCCTCGAGGTGACGGGCCTGAACCTGTCGGGAGGCGGCGTGTTTGCGGTCTACACTCTGGTTGGCATCCTGGCGGGGTGCCTGGGGTCCCTGGGATGGATGTATGCGTTCCCGCGCGTCAGGACGCCAGTCAAGGCATGGCTCTACCTCCTGCTCGGCCTCAACATCTTCTGCGTCTTCTGGGGCTGCATCGGCGTCAGCGCCACCACCGCCGTCGGTCTCAAGCAGGCGCCCGAGTTCTGGGTCATCCAGGTCGTCTTCATGGCCGCCAACAGCGCCATGCTGGCCTACAACCGCGTCGTGTTCGCCTCCTTCATCCCCAAGGGCAGCGAGGCCCTGCTGTCCGGGCTCATCTTCCTCCTCGACCTGTGCACCGGCTGGATCATGCCGCTGATCCAGGCCCGCATACAGGACCATACCGGCGACTTGCACTATTCTCTGCTCTTGTCCTTGGGTCTCATGGTTGCCTCGGTGCCCTTTTTTGTCTGGGTGAAGGTGGACAGGGGGATTGCGCAGGCGGAAAAGCCACTGTCGGGGTTTGCCTGAGGTAAGGTAGGTAGCAAGGGAAGCAGTGTATTACCAACGAGGGAGCACCCCCACGCAGGATACCCCTAGGTTAGTTAGGTACCTACCTAGGTAGGTAGTCCAAGGTACCGTGAAGCCTTCCATTAAACATGTTGTTCCTCACTACAGCCGGCTACCAATGACCATGCCTCTCGGCGTATTTCCCGTCATCTCTTCGTCATTTGCCTGGGTACGGTACCATTTGACTGTCTTACAAAAAGAAAGAGAGAGCCGAAAGATACGCCAACACCTAGGCCTTGCACTGGGCCTTTTCCCTTTGCATTTTTTCACCATTCTTCTCGCTCCTTGAACACCAAACGCAAGGCCCTGGGGAAGAGAGGCCCAGCCTAGGATACCCTCCTCGTCAGCACGGCATCATCCAATCACTACCAAAGGAGCGGCATCGAGCACATGGGGGTGGGGAGTGGGGGCTCGGGACGTACGGGAGTCATCTTGTTGGGCCAAGTAGGATCCAGCTGCCAGGCGAACCGCCTCGTCAGCATGAACAAGGTGACCTTGAGCTCCAGCACGGCAAACCGCTCGCCCAGACAGGCCCTGTTCCCGCCGTGGAAGGTTACGAACTCGGCCCTGGTGCGCTTCAGGCGGTAGAAGCGCTGGATGTCCTCCATGGTGTCGCCCCACCGCTCGGGCCGGAAGCGGTCGGCATCCGGGCCCCAGCAGTCGGTGTCGCGGTGGGTCGAGTAGCAGTGGTACCCCAGGTACGTACCCCTGGGGATGCGCAGGCCGTCGCCGTCACCGAGCACGACGTCGCTGGCCGCGCGCCGGTTGATGAGCTGCGAGAGCGGCGGGAGCACGCGCAGGCTCTCGTACACGACCGAAGCCAGGTAGGGCATGTGCTGGAGCGCCTCGTGCGTCGGCTCCGGCTCCGGCTTCCCGTAGCCTGCGCCGCCCGGGGAGCGCATCTCGGCCAGCAGCCGCTCCTGCGCCTCCGGGTGCTGCGCGAGCAGGTAGAGCGTCGAGATGAGCCCGATCTGCGGGTTCTCCTGGCCGGCGACGTAGAGGACCGTCAGGTTGTCTCGGAACTGCGTCTCGGTCAGCTCGCCCGAGCGCCGGGCCGCCAGCAGCCGGGCGCCCAGCTCGCCCCCCGGCGGGCCGCCGAGGCCGTCCGCCTTGCCGTGCGCGCGCACGAGGCTCGCCGTCAGCTCGTCCTTGAACTCGGACACGGTGAGGCGCGCCGCCAGCCGGCTTGGGATCGGGAGCGTGTCGAGAAACGGGAAGTTCATAAACACGGGCTTGAATATCTGCTGCTTGAGGCTTGTTTGGAGCTTGTGGATCTTGGCATCTGGCCGGTCCAAAGCCTGCCGGGACGGTTAGCCCGGAAGTCAAAGTAGTACCTACAGTAGGTAGGAAGCTGCAGCTCACCCCAAAGTCGGTCTGCAAAACCGCATCGCCAATGTTGGCAATGGTGTACCTCTGCAGCAGGTCCTGGACGGCGACTGCACGCGCTCCATGCACACCGCCGCTGGCACTGGTGATCAGGTCGCAAAGCCTCGCGGCGTTCCGGGCCAGCAGCTCCGTCTCGAAGGTTCTCTGGAGCCCCGGCTTGATGACCTGCCTGTACCGCTTCCACGTCGAGCCGTGGCTAGATATGATGTTGTCCCCTAGGAAGGCGGCGAGAACGCTATGCGGGATCTTCTTCTGGTTGCCGCTTTTCTGGTAGACGTCTTCGTGCTTGAACAACTCGGCCAGGTACCGGGGCCGATGGACCAAGATGTTCCACTGCGCCCCGAAGAAGATCTTGACAGCCCCGTGGGTGCGGAGAGGCTCCTCCAGGTACGCCTTGAACGTTTCGGACTGGTCGACATCTCTCCAGAAGGGGATCAGGGTGACCCAGAAGGGCACCGCCGGGATTCCCTTGGGGTGTCGAGGCGGCACGAGAACCAGGTAGCCTGCAACTCCAACGACGAGTGCTGCTCCCACCAGCAGAGTTGACAACAGAGAAGCCATGCCGGTCACCATATCTTACTCGTCTGGTATCGAGCGGGTCCAGTTTGAGATGCCCTTTTGGCGAGGAACCTGGAGGAACCTGGAGGAGGCTGAAGGAAGGGGGTCAAAGTCTCGCGGCATCATTCCGCGCGCTCTTGGAGCTCGGCGTACGGGCGAGAGCGACCCGTTCCCCCTCGTGGGCCTTGCCCCTCTGCCAACCACCCGAGCAAGGCATCTTGTCCAAAACCGGGTCGACACCGCTGGCCCTGTTACGTAACTCCGCCGTCACCTCGGGAATGGGGGGAATAGATAGCTGCCAACACCTCGGGCTGGGTTGGGAAAGGCCATGAGTAGCGGTGCCAAGCCCATTCAAGTACCTGTACCTTGCGGAACGCGAAACGGACCGGAACGGCGCGGCTCCGTGACTGCACCGTTTTGGCCCGCCAGACTTTGGCAACCAATCATTTCTGCCCTCTTACATGCAGACTGGGGGACTTCAATAATACTACGAGCAAAGGTAGCAACCATGCACAGCAGTGTCTCGCTCCTTCAGCCCACTCCCCCTCACGAACCAAAACAGAAAAACAAAAAAAAACCTCGTGCTCGAGCAGACATGGCGACATTCCGGTGGCAAGGGGCCTAGCTCACACCACGCAGAGAGAGTCGCACCGGGCAGCACCGATGCACTAGCGCCTCGGTGGCCCAGACGACCAGCGGTGGCCCAGACGACCAGGAAGGGACGGGTGCTCGCCCTCCCGGTATCGTGCAACGATAAGTATACCTGTAGGTAACTCCATGTCGTCTCGTTGTAGCTGGCAAACCGCGCAAACATTCTCACTACTCACGCACCCATCAGCCCTTGGCATTTTGTCGGAATTATGGAGCATCTGAATCCGGGTGTGTATCATCGAGTCAGCTGCGCCTATGTGCGGACACTTGTTGGGCAGTTGGTCTCTTGCACGGGACCTCGCTCGCAGGCCGTCGGGGACTGCTGGCTCGAGTTGCTACCCCTTGTCACCTCGCCTTCGCTCCAGCAACCCTTGGCCTTTCCGGGCGCCGAGGCGGCGGCGACCGAGAAGACTCCGTGTCTCGGGGAGTCGCCGCCAATCACTAAGTCGCTGGTACACGTCGACAGGGTACACGAGGGTGGGCTGGCGGTGTACGAGGGCCGGCAAGGCATCGCCACGGAGCATGTCTTTGGCCTCGTCGTCCAGCTGCAGCCCCCCAAAGCAGGGCAGAGCGGCTTCGACGACGTCTTCGCGTCGCTCCTCGTCCAGAACATGCGGCTCTTCACGTCGAAGGCACAGGACCACGGCGGCGACGCCCGTGACGCCGAAGCGAGAGAGACGACAGACAAGATCGTCCACCTGTTCGACTCGTGGCTGAGATATGCCGGCACCAACGACAAGTGGCACAGCCGGGGACGCGAGTACTTCTTCGGGTGCGTCTTTGAGTTTGTGCAACGCCGGGCAAGGCTCGAGTTCTGTCTCCCAGCCTTCCCCTGCAAGTCGTCCAACCAAGACAAGGTCTTTGGCGTGCTGCCCGACAGGGGCGAGCAGCTCGCCCTGGAACATCTCTACTCCTTCCTCGAGGCCATCGCCGAGGTCTACGACGAAGGCGCGAAGCTGTGGATTGTAAGCGACGGGCACGTTTTCAGCGATTGCAGTGAGTCCGCCTTCCTTAGCTACCTCTCTACCTCCATACCTCCCTACCTACTTACCTACCTACCTACCTACCTACCTACCTTACCCAAGGTAGGTAAGGCAGGTATAGGTAGGTAGGCAGGTAGGTACCCAAGGTCAAGGTACCTGTCCCCGGTACCCATTCCCGGTACCAGGCCTTGGCGCACCCCAGTCTGACAGAAAACGTCCACAGTCGGGGTCGACGACCAGACGGTCGACCAGTACAGCGAGCAGCTGATCAAGATGAGCTCGGCCATCAGCCAGAACCGGCGGGGCAAAGACCTGATTGGCTTCAAGTCCCTCGTCGACATATTCGACCTGGGGGGCGACAAGGCCGCGGCCGTCGCGCGACAACTGCAGCTGCCGGCCTTGGACTCGCGCATCGCCACGCGGCGCACCCCGGCGGCCGAGCTCAGCCGGCAGATGCTGGTGCACAGCTGCGGCACCGACCCCGCGGCGCTGCGCGCGCGCATCAAGGCGGCGGACCGCGGGGCGCTCAAGCTCTACCGCGGCTTCTCGCGCTTCATGTCCGAGGACCTCAGCCAGAACCGGCACACCAAGCACCTCAGCCGGTGCAAGCTCAAGCAGCTGGCGTCGGCCGTGGCCTTTGAGATGATGCAGCGCAACGACGCCTACTCGAACCTCGTCGAGCTCTTCTTCCCGAACCATGTCCGGCTGTCGATCCACGCCCACGACAACGCCGGCCCCAAGTTCGGCATCCGCATGTTCGGCCCCGGCGTCCGCGCGCTCGACCGGCTCTCGCTCAGCGCCGGCGAGGCGCGCTCGGCCGACCTGCTGCACGTGCCGACGCCGTGGCACAACTGCATCGCCGTCGTCTCGGGCCAGTCCACGACCGTCATGACCAAGGCCAAGGTCGCCCGGGAGGCGCTGGCGCGGGGCGAGTTCGCCGGCGGCTGGGTCGACGCCGGCCACGCTGCGAGCGCCGGCTACTTTGCCCTGCAGGCCCCCTGCGCCACGAGGGACGCGCCGCGCGAGACGTTGAGGACGGAGCGGGAGCGGGAGCGGGAGCGGGACCAGGCCCACCGCGACGTCCTGGACTGCTCCGACGCCGCGAACCGGTACATGTGGGACGTGGAATCCGCCGCCGATGCCGACATGGTCTACCTGCGCGCGTCGCTGGCTGGGGTCGGCGCTTTCTAGCTTGGACTGGTTGCTAGTGGGTGCTCGCGGGTAGGAGGATGGACGACGGGGTACGGAGGACACCTGGTTTCTTGTCGAATCTTCTCATCGATGCGGGATGCGCGCTGGTTTCTTTGCATTGTTTTGGCTCTTGTTCAGCCGTCGCTCTTCTCCATCAGGGGTACGGCTCGCGGGGAGGGCGGACGGTTGCCGCGATCAGCAAACGTGGTGGCATTGGCGCCGGGGACCTGCCGATCATTACTAGTACCTACCTACCTAGGTACCTACTTTAGCATAGGCAACCATCATGTCAGTAACCAGGCCTCTCCTCTGGGTGCCTTATCCCGCCAAGGAAAAGAGAGTGACTCACCACTTAGAATATGCCGCCCATCCTGCACCCGCCGCGCGCTCCCGTCGGAACCCATGTGCGTGTTTCTGCCAAAGCGCGTGGCATTGCCCAATGGCGCTTCGGCGGTGGTAACCCGGCGGCCATCGAGAGGGTCAGCACGAGCGAGAAGGCGAGCCCCGGTGCAGACGGACAGGGTGTGCTCAGTCTCGTCGAAGCGGGCGGCTACAAGGTCCCCCAATCGCACCGTGGTTGTACACCACTCGACTGGAGCCCCACATTTCTCATCCCACCGGCACGACCAGTATTTCCAAAGGGGGTGGGGGTGGGCCTCTGGAGCGTGTGCGTGTCGAGCATGCTGGACTTGGTCGTTGGCAAGAGCGCACCGTCAAAGGTTCACAGTGCTGCTGGTCCATGGTCGTCAATTTTATGGCATTCTATACCCGAGGGTGCCCGTGGCCCGAGAATACTATAGGCACGGTACTGATACCCAGCATGTCAGGCGGACCAAGGTGGCATCTTGTACCCGAGGCAGGTAATTGGAACATTAACCATCTTGTAGGGTTTGGTTGCTGGTGATACGACCACGCCTTCTCGGCTAAGTTCTGGTGGGGCAGGAGAGAGCAAGTTTAGACCCCCAGTGGACCGAGACCGCGGCACTCGACTCACGACACCGAGAAAATGGGAACTGCCCATGTTATTGGGTGGTGGGACTATCTAGGTACCTTAGGTATATCAGAGGTGGACTCATTATGCTCCTCAAAGGCTCCGACTCCGTCACGGGTCTCAGATGGAGAAGTGGTGTCTACCCGACTACCCGCAGCAAACGGTGGCCTCGTTTGAAGCACTCGTGGAGCCTTTCCCACTAAAGTGATGGCTTCTAGTTAGTCTTGATCAAATGGTATGGGGGTGGTGAGGATGACGGGCTGCCCGAGGTTTCAACGTACTGTGCGCCGAGCGTTTCCCACTGAAACACGAATGCGCCCAGGAACGCACCGATGAATATGCAGATGATGATATAGCCGTTGTAGTACATGGCAAGCCTGGCAGAAACGCCGTCAGCCCCGGCAAAAAAGCGATGCCAAACTGGGTAAGTGAGTATGCAATGGGATTGCCCTACAGCATTACGAGGTAGGCCACAGCGAACTGGACCATGTGGAGGAAGGCCCGGACAGCCTGCTGGAAGATGGTAGGGCGAAACTCGCCTGCCGCCAACGCCGTCGGCCCAGCTACGAGGTAGTGGGGCGATGTGCTGCGCTCCAGGGGCGTGTCATTGTTCTTGCCAGGGGAGGCCAACTGTCCGTGCTGGCGGATCAGGAAGCGGTCGTACTCCTTGACGGCGCGGCGCAGAAATTCGAGTGACATGACCAGCAGTATAACGCCGATGCACGATCCGGCAAACATGCCCGACGAGGTGACATGCCAGGTGGAGGAAATGAAGCAGCTATCGATTGTGTACCAGTTCCAAAGCATCTGTCGGAGAGTTGGAGCCGCCACATGTCAGTGAACCATCATGATCCTTGACGAGCAAGGGGGTTGGAAGGTCTATTGGAGGCAAGGAGGCAGGCACGGGACCGGCAGACTCACCGAGATCTTGCAGTCACCGCTTCCCATACCCATATCCATCGTTGCGGTGGCCGTAGATGTCGCTGCAGCAGAGGCAGCCGTCGCGGTGGGCGACATGCTCATGGTTCCCATATCCATCTCGGCTCGATATTGTTGGATAAGTTCGCTCTCGGGATGCTGTCAAGCTACATGACGGGAAATGTGCCCGCGGGTGGTGGGGACCTCCCAGTATTAAGAAATTATCGGGAAGCTCTGCTGAGGTCCAGGCGCACAAACAAGACGTCCCATTGGAGACGGGTGTCGTCCCATTGGAGATAAGGTGGGTGAGTGGGTTTGAGCAAGTTTGGAAGCCACCAAAAGCGCCACCCTTCCCCTCCCAAGCACAACCTGCATATCTGGTGCTACACTTATCATTCCTTTGGCCAGACAATGGCCTGCACCATGGATGATCATGGGTCTCAAGAGTTTTGACAAGGAACGAACCGACCCGAACACGAATTTCACCACGGGCACTGCTTGCAGCGAGGCAGCAGCTCCCTTTGCGACCACCCACAAGTGCCTAGGTGTAGGCATTGAACTCAAGCCGAAACATCCATGGCTTTGCTCTTCCTACCGGGCGCGGCAACGACCGCTCCAACGTCGTCGCAAATAAGCCCCATCCCACCAGCATCCTGCACTAGGTACTAGGTAGAAACGGCTTTCGTTTGACTAGCAGTATTGGCCTCCCTAGTAGTTATCGCCCTTGGACTATTAGCTTGAATTCTCGTTCGATCCGGGAATGGCCCACTCTATCTCGAAGGAGCGCCTCGGTCAACCTATGCCTAAGAAAGTCAGCGACTACACCTAATAAAGGTTGGACTATTTTACTAGTGATTCCCAATCGTGCAATGGTTTGTCAGGGGGCCGTCTCGAATTGAACGAGAATTTGCAGCAAAGAAGTCGGTCATCTATCCGCCGTGGTTTGCTGTGCCGCTGCAGCATCTCCAGAGGGATGGCAGACAACGGACGACTCTTCCAGGGCCGCAACGGGCTCAGTCTCGGCAAGTAGGTGCAGGCGTGTCCGCCCGACCCCGAGCGCCAACGCACACCGGCAACCTTGACACGGACATGGCCCTCGCCCCCATAGTACAGAGGACGAAGACGTAAGCGACTCAACGGTATAGCGGTAAAATGGTCAATCAAGACCGGTTAGATAGCTGGAGGAGCATGTTATTTCTCAACGAGAAGAGAGGAACTAAGGATGATGAGAAAAACATGAAGGTAAGGGTCTCTATCTACACTAAAAGTCAACGGCGATAAAAATAGACATTTCTCGACATATAAACATGCCGTACCGACCATATATAACCTCGAACATATCTGACGCGACATAAAAATACCAGAAATGGTCCACCCAGGAATACCACCGCCTTATTAAAAGCTACATATACGTACATAACCGACACTACTAGAAGTTGCACTGTATATTATAGCTTTAGGTGTTAATTATCTACTCCTTACACCTCTAAAATTTAACAATAAATGGGCACTATATTATAATAGACAGTTATGATAGTATGGGGTAAGCTTATGTATAGCAATGCTTGTGGGGCATGATAAGTAAATTGTTGTAGCATTATTTAACTATTTTACACGTGTTTTCCTTGCCTAAGCTATTTAAATATCTACAACAGCATTTAATTAACGACTATTAAATCAACGGTGATATATTAAAACAAGGTGCATTTATAATAGATGCTACGACCCTAGCTACCCTCGACAGTGCTATAGCTCGAGGCTGTAAGTAGAAATCTTAGCCCTACGGTATTGTGGAAAGGCGATTATCATAGTATGCTAAGGTAGTCTCTGAAAAAGGCTAAGGATGGTAACTGTTGTACACTTGTTAAGTTGTTGTGGGTGTACACCTAGAGAGAATACCAGAGGAATCTGCCAGCGCCGGAACTCGTTAGAGCGAACGCTGGAGTGAGACGGGGTTAGACAGACTCCAACAAGGTCTAACAGGGTCCAAGGAGCCAGGTAGAGTTAGAGGGAATTAGCTACATGCCTAATCTAACCCTTGTTTCAATTGCTAGCTAGTATAACTACAGAGTAATCGTGTTACGTAGAAAACGAAAAGGAGAAACAGTTCGTTCACACTTACGGCTTAGTCAAGTTAATTAACTAGCTCAAGACTTGACCTATGAACAATAGAGAAGAATGGGAGTCTCCTGACTTAGTTTAGAGTTCTAATAAAAATTCATAGGGGCGTATATATTGGATTACAACGTATATAATAAGTAAGCCGAACAGATAGATGAGCCGAATAAATAGGCGAGCTGAACGCTTTTCACCACTCCACTACGTCTATCCTTAATTACACAACCACAACACTAGGAAATAATAATAATTGAACCAGAATCAGAAGAATCAGGCAATTCTATAGCCTCCATACAGGTACATACATTATGGCTAGGCTTACCGTATACACCATAGTACGAATCTTCATACGAAACCCCCTTGTACCACCACTATTTTGTTGTATTTCCTAGACAAACTACTCTCCTATATCCTTCTAATCCAATACATCCTATGCCACTTATATAGTAAATAGCCCTTTAAGCCGAATATGTGTTTTTTGGCTCTCTTTTACTTGTTAAGCTCCTTATTAGCCTTCCGTAATACTAAGACCTTTATACGTAGAAGAGAGACCTTATATATTATAGCCATCGTACCTTTATATCACACTGCTGGAGCTTACTAAAGTTAATAAGGTGAATCACCTCCTTAACTTAGGCTTGCAGTAACTCGGCGCATGGAGCCATACCCGACGAGGAGCTGCGAGTGGGCGCCAGTCGAGTCGACCACGGGCCCTGACAGTGCCAGACGGGTGGCAGAAAAAGCCTCACTGTGCGTTGCCTTGACTAAGTGGCACCAAGGGCTGGCCTTGCCGAGGGCTAGCCTTGCCGACCTAGGAAGGCAGCAAAATTCATGGCGAACTTCAGCTGAAGTTGACAGGCGACACAAGTGCTGTCGGCGGCTAGGTGGTGAGCGGGTATGAGAGAGTTTCTCGACGGATAGACCCTTTTTTGTTTCTTTTTTTTAATAAGAATGAGCTCAAATGCGCTCTCGGTGCTGCGCATGACGACGGATTCAATGTTGTTGTCTCAGCGGCACGAGGTGAGCTCTATACCTAGGTAGGCAGGCAGGTACCGGCTCGGGTCCATCTGCACCGCCCCTTGTTTCCCATCGGGCACAGCATCAACAGTGGACCTAATTATGAATATCGTGGCCATGTTCATGACATCAGGCCGATGCCAATCCCACCAACCGGGATACCACCCATTTTGTGCGTGCCAAACATGCATCCGTCGGGTGCCTGACATCCGTTGAGGAGGTTTGAGCAGATTAACCGGTCGCAACCGGTCGTCCAAAGGCCCATCAAGTAATCACTACCTAGGTACCTACCTTACCTACCTTTAGGCCGGCTCACTTAGGCCCATTCCAACACGAGATTTCCGTCTCGTCGATATTGTCTTTTCCAAACCAGTCCGCAAATGCACGCTGTTCCTCCCCAATTCTCAAACCCAAGCTGCAATCATGCGGCGACTAGAACCTGCACGCTGCCTCCTACTCTCCATCGAGCTCGTCATCGTGGCCACCGCACTTGGTGTTTTTGCCCATGGATATACACAGGACTTGAGAAGGGTCCTGTGGGTGGTTGGAGGGGAGCGAGGATGGAACTCGAACCCACGGCTACGAATCTATTTCTACGCAAACCATAGGCAACCGCCGCCAATCCCCTTCCTCTGGACCGACAGGTAGGAGTAGAACCACTGCGTCCATGCCGCATACTAGCACCGCAGTATCTGACGCCCGAGCCCTCTCAGACTTGCAGACTCCCTCCTCGGCATCGCAATCGTCAGTGTCGTCGTGTGGGTCATCAAGATCGGCCTCCTCTGTTTCGATTTAAGTCTGCCCTTGTTCAGCGCCTTTTACGACATGCTGCTGTCTGGATTCTGGATGTTTTGCGTGAACGCACAGTCGTCCAGCGACCTGACGGACCCACAGCACCTGAGCCCGAGCCCGTGGTACTTGGAGAGAAGCTGCGGCCAGCTCTCGGGGCACGACGGGATAGCGTGTAAGTATGGGAAAACGTCGTTTACCATTGCGGTCGTTTGCATGTGAGCTCAGCCGTCTAGCCCTCCCTCGTCGCCCGCCTGCGTCGTGTAAGCCCTTGTCGCCTCGGTATTAGAAGCTGACCTATCCTACGGCAAGGGGATTCTACCTCGGACAATCCATCGTCTCCGTCCTCCGGCTTGCGTACTGGTGTGGCAAGTACCGCGTCCTCGACCGGTGCGCCATTTGGCTCGGGCAGTACTGTCTCGGCTCTGAGGGGAAGAGGCAGGGCAGCCGGTTTGCCAGGGACATGGACATGGAGTTGCTGGAGCAAGAGTCACTCTGCGAGCATGGTATACATGAGGATTCAGAATAAGGAGCCGTTGGTAAACTGTGTTTCGTGGTTGGGTTTTGCCCTGATGACACTCGAGGTAGAACAAGGGTAACATCATGAGATTATTCTTCCGATATTCCGGTTGTTTCCAAACTGGTAAATTCATCATGTCCTGTGCTTCGGAACTTGCACCTCGAGGCCACGGAAGAGGCGCCGACAACTAGCTACCTGATTTAGTCCCTCGGTTGCCGCTCGATGGGCCCCCACCTCCCCCGTCCTCTCTCTCCTCCTCCTCCTCCTCCGCCGCCGTCTCAGGTCCGGCCCGAGATTGGGAGAAAACATCGGTGGAAATCTCTGCTTCCAGCCCAGACAAGTCCTGGACACCCATCCAAGGTGCCGGCCACCGCTCACCCCACTGCTCGTGTGCAAACATGGCGGCAGTGTCCACGGTGTGGGCGTCGTGGGGGTGCGCGGGATAGTCGACAGGCTCCAGCTGCTGGGTCGTCGCCGGTCCATCGACGGCGAAGAGGCCCAACGGCATCTCAGGATTGCCGTGGCTGTCCTGGGTGATGGGGCTGAAGGCATTTGTGCCATAACCAGGGGCCGCGAGGGTTCCAAGGGGGGCGAGGAGATCGAGGTCGGTCAGTGAAAGCGCCAGGTCGCCAAAGTGATGGTCCGGGATAGGATAGAGCATGTTTTGTGGGTGGCTATCAACGGTGTCAATGGTGGACATGGGCCAACTAGACGGTGTCGGCAAGGCTGTTAGGTCTGTCGGGCCTGTTGAGCCTGTCGTTTCTGGCGTTGTCGCGAGGGTGCTTGCACTACTCGGGCCCGTGGTGGTGGTCCCGGAGGTGGCAGCTGGGGGACGACATTGGCACCTCGCACCCGGGAAATGCGGGCAGGACGATAATGGTCGGCCGGGCCGCCGCACTGCCATCATGGGACGGTCACTGGCATGGTTGCAAGTTCCCACGCGGTGTCCCCGGATGCAAGGCCAACTGCCGGTACCATGAGGTTAGAAGAGCGCAGCCCGGACTTTTCTTTCAAGCTCACCAAGCCACCTTCTCTCCGTCGACCACGGGCATGGTTAACCGAGCTTCGTCCCGGCGACTGCGTTGCAGGGAGGTAGGATTGATGTCAGAGTCGAACCGAGACGCTTGCACACGATGACGAAGTTGGGCCGCGACGAAAGTAGGGAGGGGTACCAGCGAGTCGAACTCCGCCCTTCCCCTTTCGAGTCCCTCCTCATCCGTCCCTCACACGGCCCCACGTGGGTAAACGAGAGCCTCCCCAGGCAGATGACCACTTAGGTAAGTATTGGGGAAGATCCGAGAAGCCTTTTCTGCTGGCGACGGCGTGGAAACCACACGCACGGGGGCTAGCGTGAGCGGCAAAGAGAAGCTGCTGGTGATTCATCACATCTGGTCGACTACAGATTACAATGTGCTGGGTACCGAGCTGCCACCATGACAAACCATGCATGCCCACCTACCTACGTGCCCCCCATTTGCAGAGAGTTCCAGAGTAATATCGGCTACGCGGGTACGGATTTGGTTGGTCTGTTTCTGCGGAAGCCGTGGGGCCCAGGGGGGGCGGCGGCGGATCAAAACTTGCTCAAACGCCCACCCCTGGCGGGCGCAGGTGCCTTCCCGACCGGGCGCTCGAACCCCCTTCATCACCGCAACAGGCCCGACAGGGGCAGAGAGGTCGATGGCGACCCTCATTAAAAGACTGGCCCTTTCCAGGCTCAGATGGCTGCGGATCCAGATGCCGCCCGACAACTTGAGAAGCCAATGGTCCAGCGGCTCCTCAACTTGGCCGAATACTATAAGGCAATAGGCACTAGCGAAGGGCCAGAAGCTCGCCAGCCAGGCCCGCTCGCGATCCGTCCGAGACCCCATCGCCATCGCCACGAACACGGCCACCACCTTGCCGCCGTCCTCGACTCGGCGACGTGGCAGCAGCCAAAGGCGCCCGCAGCCTCTGCCCGTTTCCCGATTGCTACCTAGCCCGCAGCCATAGATATGGACCACAGCCAACGCCGACATGCACGGCACCGACAGCGGGACCACCATGGACTCTCCGAATAGCATGGCCATGACCTTGTTCCAGTCTCCAACTTTCCCCGCTGCTCTTCCACGGCCTGAAGCCCACAACCGCGGGCCAGTACGCCTGGGCCTGCATCGCGTTCGCCCTCCTGGCCGTCCTGACGCGTGCGCGGGTCAACCTCAAAACGGTCCTCGAACGCTCCGTCTGGATACCGCCACGGCTCGACGCGGAACAGCCTCTCCTCCGAGAGCACGAAAAGGCTGCCGCCAAGGCCGAGAACCCGCCCGTGTCCGGCACGCGGCCGGTTGGGCTATGTGGGGTCCGCGGCGAGCTGTGGAGGACGTGGAGCGCGTGGAGGTCTACGTTGCTGCTGCAGAGGCTGGGGACGACGTCGTATGAGATCCTGCTCGTCGGGTTTGGGTATATTTTGTGAGTCCAGTCCCCGTCGCTGGCTACCTCCCTACGTAAGGTCACTAAGGGAGGTATTGAGCTGGATAGGTACACGGGCGGGAAGCTAATCTTGTCTGCCAAATGCCTAGGATGCTTGCCGTCATGACGATGAACGTGGGCTATTTCCTTTCCGTCTTGGGTGGCATCTACGTAGGAACTTTCGTACTCGGGGCGGCGACCGCGGCGGCCGACAATACATTACAGCACTGTTGACGGGGACACGGCGGATCGGATCGTGTTCTCGCGTCTGGGTACGGGGATATTGCCGGACTTGTATCGACAGATGAATGAGGAGGTTGCACGTCAGCTATTGCGCTCACTTTTCTGAGGAGGGTACCTAGGCATGTCCTGGGTTTGCTGGGCTTCTTCCAACGGGGCGTTGGCACCCGGAAGTCTTACAATAACGTTTCATATTCCCATGGCGTGCATACTTGGATGAGGCTACCTAGGTACGGTCAGAGGGTCATGGTATCAAGGAATTTGTATAAACGGTAGGAGCTGTTTGCATCGCCACCGCCCGGAACCATCCAGCTATGCACTACGCGCCCGGCGCTGTCTCCTAGGGTAAAGAGGTATTCACCATCCAACTATTCAAGCTCTCGGTAAACTCGGGATTAAACTCATCCAACATTATAGCATTAAACGGCTGCGCTAGCGCACTAACTCGCACGGGCGCGAGCACCAGTATCCACGTAGTGTTGAAGGGCAACACGATGAAGGTGATGATATTCAGTGGTGGTTCTGGCCCAGAGAAATCTCCGGCCCTCTTTTGTGGGTGGCCACACCAGAACCACGCTAGGCTATCTACCTATCAGAGGCGGCTACACCTTCTGGACGGCCATTCACTGGAGGCCGCCATTCACTGGAGGCCATTCACTCTTCTAACACGTAGCCCGTATAGTCCTGGTCGCCCTGGCCGATAATGTAAGTATGCGACGAGATGGTAGGTACATGGCCATCAAGACGCGCATCAGAGACGCCCAACGGCGAACTGTTGATGTTGACAAATTACGTTGTAAAAAGAGTAGTGTGTTTACCATTCTCCTATGCTCTCTATAGCTATGTTTGCTCTCGCGGAAAAGAAACAATGCTTAACCATTCATCGTTATCCCTAGCAGCCATGGTTTCCCGGGGGGATGGGGATAATCCCTGACCATATCATCATTTCCCCCACCAGCCAGCCTTCTCCTTAAAAATAAATGCCGTGTGCAGCTACGTGTCCACCGAGGGAGCCCCTATCCTTGACGCCATCTACCACTTGCGGGGAAACCGCGCCAAGAGCCGGCTCCAGGGAGCAATCACGGCCCGGGCCGGGCTCGTCACGAGAGGGGGTCTGCCACCAAAAAGAGCAGTACCCAGGGCGCGCTGGCGGCCCTCAGGCACGGCGGGGCCCTTGAATGCGTGGCCACTTGCACGAATCATAGGGGGCTGTGCAAAAGTCGACAGGGGTTGCCGCTTGCCGCCGTGGCCAAACAATCCATTCGCCACGAGTCTGCCCGCAAGAGTCGACAAGGATTGCTTGCCTCTATCAGACATTGGGCCACTTCTTGGAAGCGTGGATGGGGGTCGCTTGCCACTGCCCGACGCAATGGAGCTGCTGGGCGGAGTGGACTTGGTTGTGTTGATACTCGGGATGCCGCGGTCCCAGAAGCGGTATTTCTTGACGGCAGAGGCGAGAATGGTGGCATACGGAATGGTGATGTTAGGCTGGCGGTGGTTGGCCCTGGAATAGGAAAAAGTTAGACGAGTCTGGGTGGATCTTGGTGACACTGTACGAAGAAGAAGAAAAAAAGAAAAAAAAAGGAAGAAAAAAAAAATACATACCTGACGTCAAGGGGTCGAACAAACTCATCCGGGAGACTCTCACGTTCCTTGACCAAATCCGACAGCCATAGTTTAACACCCCCTCCCGATGTAGAGAGTGGCTCCTGTTGCACAGCCGTCTTGACAGCCCCATCAACCATGGTAAAAACCGAGACGAAGGATTTTTGAGCCAAACACTGCAGCTTTCTCTCGCTATCCATCCGACCTGGCAGACCAAGCTGTATGGCGACCACGGTATGGATATCTTCCGGGTGCTCGGTGATGAACTGGGCATATTTTCTCGCGCCTTCGTGATTGCCGTTGAAGAAAACGATCAGACAAGCGGGCATCTTGTGCTTAGCAGTGGTGTAGAGTACGATGGCAGAATGATACGTTGCCGCTTGGTCGAGAGCGCAGACGCCCAAGTCAACCGCAAGGGCCAGCTGACCGATTGGTTTGTCAAGTTGACCGAGGGATTCCAGGCTATTGGCTATGACGTGGTAGCATTCGTGAGTGATGTAGCTCGTAGCCGTGGCATAAAGAGAAGCAGCCATGGTCACAAGGTTTCCGGTCGATGGGTCAAATTCCTACAAGAGACGTTCTGTCAGATAAGTCAAGTGCAGGGGATTTGACTATTACTCACGAAAGGTATCAGCCGCCTTGGGCTGTAAAGATCTCGGCTGATAGCCGCAGCAAGCTCTTGCAATTCAGGGAAACCGTTGTCGATACGATGGTGGTCCTCACGGTTGACGGTGAACACGAAGTAGAATGCGTCCGAAGCTGAGGGTGGCGCAACCTGAAAACAGTGGAGGGCAGCAAGGACTTTGTCGAGAGGCTCTGGCTTGTCGGTATCAAGACCTGCCCAGAAGGGGCGAGGAGAAGGCATCGGGGTCGCCTAGTATATATATATATATATATATATATATATTAGTTCCTCCATCTTATGCTGTCTGTTTAGGTTTTGTAGTGATGGGAGAGACCTCACCATTATGATGCTTGGTTTCAAAGGGCGCGTTGTTGGGTTACAAGGTTGGTTTGGAAAGGAAGAGAGACAGGTAATCTGTGTCAAAGGCCATGATTGTACGTGCCACTTTGATCTATGCGTGGTGAAAGCTTTAGCTAGCACGTACCCCAGTTAAGCCCGTCTTCAGACGATATAGCAGAGCTTTGTTGGAAGAGTGAATGGCCTCCAGTGAATGGTGGCCTCCAGTGAATGGCCTCCAGTGAATGGTGGCCTCCAGTGAATGGCCTCCAGTGAATGGTGGCCTCCAGTG
Source organism: Lasiosphaeris hirsuta (assembly GCA_030549175.1). Lineage (NCBI taxonomy): Eukaryota > Fungi > Ascomycota > Sordariomycetes > Sordariales > Lasiosphaeriaceae > Lasiosphaeris > Lasiosphaeris hirsuta. Next base: position 167,709 of record JAUKUA010000002.1, read on the forward strand.
AATGGCCTCCAGTGAATGGTGGCCTCCAGTGAATGGCCTTCCAGAAGGTGTAGCCGCCTCTGATAGGTAGATAGCCTAGCGTGGTTCTGGTGTGGCCACCCATAAAAGAGGGCCGGTGATTTCTCTGGGCCAGAACCACCACTGAATATCATCACCTTCATCGTGTTGCCCTCCAACAAGCCTTCCAGCGCTTGAGGGGAGAGACACTTCTCCATCTGGATCCTTCACACTAAGGCTTGACGGGTTGCTCCTCACAGGGGATTCCTGGTGCTGTCTTTCGGTCATTTCAGCTAAGAGTGACTGGCAGCTGCAGAACAGCGAAGGCAATCAAGACTGGAGTGGCATCGAGCTGTGCGTTCCTGGTGCTTTTGTCGCGGGGAGCAAAAAGACCCCCTGTTTTTTCGCCACCCCTCCCGATTGTCATAGGTGATTGACTCAGACGGCCACAGCAACCTGGATCAATGATTGCTTTGTCGCTAGGAGCAAAAGGACGATCCATTGTAAATACGCTTTGTATCATGTCAGGGCACACAGGACTATGAGAAGACCGACGCCACACCTTGCCCCCTTCCAATTCCACCTACGTGGCGTGAGGCCCAAAACCTCGGAAAAGTGCGCCGGAGATGAGATCGCTACGGCCACTGATCCTTTTTACCCCGGCCGTAGGGTGCACAGGAGGACCATTTCATTCGAATACGACTGCGCCGCTAGTCAACTCGAGATCCGCACCCCACATCGGTCCCGTCGTCGTGTGCGGCGGCACGCGTGAATGCCTGCCTGTGCTCCAAAGATCTATAGTGGTTATAGGGCCTGGATAGGAATATCATCACCGATCCAAGCAACTTCGTGCGCTCAACCACAGGCGTCATGTAAATCCTCACACCACAGCCCCATTGTTTCGGCGCTTCTAGGCTGATAACTAAAGCGACTTTGTATTAGAGCTGCCGGGTTCTCAATGGATTAATGAGCCATCGCTAGGTAGACAATACAACAATACAGTATGCAGACTCTTCGACTTCATATAGTTAGGACAATGGGCTTCGCCATTATTACAACACCGAGCTGGCCGACATGCTTCCGTCATCACGATGCCGCAGCTTTGAGAGGCGAGTTGAGCGAGAGCTGACAACGTCACCAAATCTGACGCGTCGACTGGCGACTCTAAAGATGGGTCGCAATGACACGGTCGAGCATCTCACGGAGCTGCGGCAGGCGAGATATTACAGAACTCTGATATCTCTCCTCGAGAGGCATGACGAACCCCAAGTCGAGACAGCGAAGGACACTCGAAACGGCCGAGAGCGCGTGATGCGCTCAAGAACTCCTAGCCTGTCAAGAGCCTCATCCCCAAAGCCTCTCCATCTCCGCTTGGCGGACATGACGTTCGCCAAACCCCAGTCTTCGGGTCGTGCGGACCGCGAGTTGGTGTCGTACCAGCAAACGCGGGCGGTTATGGAGTGGCGGCACTATTCGACGACGGCTTCGGCTCAGGTGCGCTCCTAGATCGATGCCCGGGTGCACAGCTTGTCAATGCAGCTCTACCAGCTCTCCGATGTATCCGGTACTTGCCTCCTCTCCTGTCTGGGCTACGTCCACGACGGGGTGAGCGTTACGGGAGCCTGTTCGCTCATCTGCAGGGCCGCGACGGGTCGTCGCCGCCAATGTCGCTCCGAGAGCATTGCTAATACCAGCCGAAAACTGCTCCTTCCTTCTGACCATTTCCCTCCAACACCAGAATTTCAGTCACGATGCCTCGCTCTAGCCAGGCCGCTGGGCAGCCTAAGCACTCGACGAGCTTGTGGTTCTGGAACGGCGGCCCGGGCAATCAGTGAACGGAAGCCCCCGCGACAACGCTAAGCCCCCATGCCTTCCCACCCATCTGCTTTGACAGCGCCGAGAAGCCTACGCCCTTGCGAGAGTTTGGAAGCGCAAGCCATCCGACTGGGTTTCTTTCTTCAAGCCTCTGGTGCAGGAGCCTCGAACACGCAAGCAGGGACCACCTTCTATCCCCCTTCCTCCACGACGAATATGTTTGTCAGAGCGAGGGAGCTCGGTTGGTCTCAACTTCAGTATCCCTCTCCGCCGATGCATTCGTTTGTTGGATCTCATAGCTCCCTCTGCCTCTCGGCGTACGCTTTCGGGCAGCATAACGATCAGCACCCCGTTCCGCCTATGCACACGAATCATGACCTTTTTCGGCTATTATCGTCAACAGAAATACCAAAGCAATAAACATGAAAGGGTTGACAACTCCCACAGCATCGGCGACGGCAGAGATGCCCGAAGAAGAAGCAGCTACACCGATGCACCCCAAATCGTCCCCAGCGGAGGTTTCCGAATCAGAAACGGCATCACCCTCTTCGACAGCAACGGTCAAATTATATACACATACCGGGCAGACCGCTCTCGCCACCACTCCCCCCTATGGCCTTCATGCAGCAGTTCGTACGGGCCGAGATCTACCTACCCGGGCGCTCTCGAAAGGCTTCTCAATGAGATAGTTTTCAGGGTTCAGGAAGCCCGGCTCCTCCGCGGCCTTCCCATCGGCCTTTACCTCCGCGTCGGGCGATTCGGATGCATTCACTGAATGGTGTGGGGCTTGGGGGCTCCGTGCCAGGCAATTCAGATACCTTCTTTGGAAGGGGTGAATCTTGGGGCCTCGTATCACCGGCCACTCGCTCGAGTTGTGGGGCCATGTTTGATAAGGGGAGGCTCTCGCTCATCGGGACTCTGAGAAAGGCAAGGGCCGAAAGAAAAAGCAGAAACAAAAGGACAGAGCAAAATCTTGCAGCGTCGTCCTTTGACCTTCGCAGGGCAGGGCATATGTTTTCCACCAGCTGCTTTTTTTAAAATCGATACGAGCTTGCCCTACTGTACGATATGTATTTCCCCGTCGACATGCTGACCGACTTGGTTCCCTCGATAGAACAGGAAGAATCAGAGCAGATTGTGTCGCGCTTTATCATCAGAGCCTCTGGAGGGCGAGTGGACCGGCTGCGAACGGGTTGAGTGAGCTGCGCCCTCCCTGGCGGCAAGGTTGAGAACGAGGGCGGCTGACGGGCCAGCACCAATGTTTCCGCCCCCCTTGGGGAGAACTCTGCTATCCATCAACACCAATCTCCGCATCTACAACGCTCGCTGCATCCCGCCATAGTCCCACGGGTTCCGGGCCCTGTTTTCTCCCGCCGACGACGGATCGTCGCACCCGCAATACTCCACCCCCTTGGGCACCTCATCGGCTACGAACCACTCTTTCGTACTCAGCAACTCGCACAGTATCCACTTCTTGATGGGCTTCCCAGAGTGCGTCCGTGGGATCTGCTCGTCCTCCGCCACGACGCGAAGGACAACCGGGAGCATGTACTTTGGCACGACGCCACCGAGATCGGCCCGGACGCGCTCTAAACCCACCTCGCCTTGCGGCCCGTTGCGGCGGACCTTGACGACAGCGCCGCAAAGCTGCTTGCTCTCATGAAAGGGTACCCCAAGGACGCAGGCGTCTCTCACGTAAGGGAGCGCTAATATGGCCGCCTCCACGGTCAGGGCTGGAATTCGGTAGAAGCGGAACGATATGTCTGTGTCTGTCGGTTAGCTGAGACATCTTGCTTCGGGCCACGGAACGTGGCTCACAGTCAGCTGCCGCACGGCCGGCGAAGAAGACGTGCCCGTCTATGACTTCGGCGGTATCTCCCGTCTTCTAAAAGCCGTCGTCGTCAAAGGCGGCTCTGGTGCTCTTCTCGTCGTCTAGGTAGCTGGTTGATTTGACTTTTTCTTTAGCGACCAGCTTCCGCGAAGGGAATAGTCCAGGGGTTGCCGATACATACCCGATAAACATCCCCGGCGTCTTGACCAAGATCTCCCCGCCCTGGACACCAGACACCTTGACTTCGCACCCGGGCAACGGCGTGCCAATCGAGCCCTGCTCACCAGGGTCAGCCTCACCCTCAAGACCGGAGAAGGGAAAACAGCGCTGCAAGCGACGCACCTCCGACCCCCAAACGAGATGCCCCCGCCCGCCTCGGTCGCGGCGTACCGATTCCGGATGGGCAGGCCCGTCGCCCGCACCCACCAGTCCCGCAGCGACGGATCCAGCGGCGCGCTGGTGTTGTTCAGTGCGCCCAGGCCCCGGAACCCGTCGGCGTAGCTCTCCGGCGGATCACCCCGCGCCAGGACCGCCTCTTTCACCCCGCGCAGCATCGTCGGCGTGAAGCTCATGCGCGAGGGCCGGTGGCGCATCACTGCGTCGAGCACGTCGCCGGCGCTGGCCGTCTCCAGGAGGACGTGGAGCGTGGCACCCTCGAGGAGCCCGTTGACGAGCCCCGCGGCGCCCGCGACCTAGTGGCACGACCGGTAGCAGACGGCGATGCCGCCGCCGGTCCGGCCGCGGCCCGAGGCGGAGGCGGCGAAGCACGCGCGGGGGAGCACGACGCCCTTGGGCAGGCCGGTGGTGCCGGATGTGAAGAGCAGGAGCCCGGGGCTGCGGGGGTCGAGCGGCAGGTCCGGGTCGAGCTCGAGCTCGATGCCGCGGCCGCCGCGGCTGCTGTAGCGGGTGGAGTTGGAGATGGCATGCCACGGGGGACGGTGGCCGCCTTGAGGCTTTTTATCAGAGACGCAGATCTCGGCCGCCGTGTCGTGGCAGCCGTCGCCGGCGAGGAGACAGATGGCCTTAGCCTTGGAGATGAGATAGTGTGCCTCCTCGACAAGAATTCCGGACGCTGTCTGCGTGAGTCTGGGGCGTTTTGAGTCGACGTGGAGCTCGGAGACTGACCTATGGGCATGCAGGCGCCGCCCAGGCACCGGATAGCGAAGAAGGCAACGATGAACTCATAGCCGCTGCGCACTAGCACGCTAACGTATGGGGAATCCTGCCTCAGGAGGCCTTGCCTGTCAAACGCAGACGGTGGCAGAGCCTTGCGGAGAGAGTTTGCGGTTTGAACAACGTCGCCGAGCAGCTCAGCATACGTCTTTTGGAAGCCGCGGGCGTCGTGGATGACGGTGTCGGATCTACCGCCGCGATGGTGAGGCGACTCGAGAAGCCGAACGAGAATCGGATCCAACGGGATTTTGAGCTTTGTTTTGGAGGTACGATTCCGAATCTTGAGGCCAGGAAAGCCGGATGAAATGAAACTTACCAAGCTACACAGGCTTACCGTAGAGGCGACGCTGGTATCCCCGCGGGCGGCCATAATGGCTACACTGACAAGTGGTCAGAGAGTGGTACTAGAGGTTGGCGGCAAGAGTCCTCGAGGCGAAATTGTTAACAGAGAAGAAGAGAAGCTCTTCGTGTGGCAGAGGGACCGGACGCCCCAAAGATAGACCTTGGGTGCCATTATCAGCAACAGCAGCGAGTTCTTCCTAAATCATCGGGCTCACCTAACGTCAAGCCTAGGAGCAGGGATTACGTACCCCTAGCCGCTGTTCTCGATTTCGCCAAGGTGGTTTCAGTACTGACGACTGGGTGAGGGTGTTGGCGAGACTTTCGATAGCGACACACTGATGACAATGCTAGATCTCCATACCAAAGACTAAACTTCTCACCGAGAGCCAGAATTCATCACAGTATGGTATATGTGCCGCTGCAGGGCTCATCGCCGGCCATCCGTGGCGCCCCGAGGATCACCTAGCGATCAGCGCTGGCCATGGTCCAGGCTTTTTCTTGGCAGACAGGTTAGGTCGACCTTATGGACAGACAGGCATTCCAAGTCCGGCCAAAATAATAGTCGCAGTTCCAGGGTCCGCCAGTTCCAGGGCCCGCCAGATCCATAATAAGAACGGCCAGAACTGCCACCTGGGGAACTGGGTCTGACGGCCCAAGCTGCGCTGTCAGCCAGCCCGGACCTGCCCCCACCAGAACTGTAGGACTATGCTTCTCTATCCACAGGGCACAATTGCGGCAGTTCTGGTTCTAAGGATCTGTTGGGTGCCAGTAGCAACGAGATCTTGGAAAAGGATTTTCTTGAGTTGGAAAAGAGAAAAGCTCTGCAATCGCTAAAATACATGCGGTTGGTGGCCAGTGCAGGCTGACCTAATGGAGGGTTAGGGTTAGTGGAGCCCTCCAACAGGATCTGTTTGCGTACGACGCTCATCATCACCTGCACTCTGAAACTTTTTAGCGGGTGAAAATTAATACTCGGGAGATGGTGCGCTGCGCAGAAATCGCGGGATTTTGGATCGCTAAGCAAAATCTCAACTGTGAATATCCTCGTTGGAGATGGCTGTCTGGGTTCCAAGAGACTGTTTTCACCATACATTGCCCTAACGTGGGAATTCTTGACGTCTGGCAGTCCCTTGGCAATTCCTTGGTAGTTCTGGCAGTTCTGGCAGTCCAGGCAAGTTTTGGACTGCTGACTGGTGGACAGGCCAGGTCCGATCCCCAGAACTGGCTTCTCTGGACCATGGCCAGCGATGCTGGCGATATCCCAACACCCAAGGATTGTCTCGTCGTCAAGCCTCGCCAAGAGACACGTATGTTGTCCCCAGCGAGACCAGGCTACGAGCTGTCTCGGCTCTCTGACTGCCGCGGGATACTCCGCGGCGCCGAGCGTGGTGGACGGCGGTGGTTGGGGGCAGCCCGGTTGGTGATTGGCGGTTGTTGTCTGAGACCTCAGCCCGGATCTGCACGTCAATCAGGTCCCGGGGAGAAGTACACTAGCTTCACCAATACCGATCCGCAGTGGTACGAGGCTTGATGGTTCGGAGACATTGGCGGACCCGCCCGCGGTATCCGCGCCGAAACCTCGTCGGACTCGTCGGACCACCCCACATCGCAACACTTCAGGCAAAGAATGTTTTGACATGTGACACGCGTGCAATGAAAAGGGGAAACTGATGCTCGTGACCTTTGCTTCGGCCGCATGCTCCAGGCTTGAAAGCTGGGCTGATTGGGCTTTGTCGCATCACGAGCGACAGCTGACGAGGTTCGTTTCGACTCGAGCTGTCCAAGTCAGCGGAAAACCATCGAACTACTCCGGATCGCGCTCCCAGCTCACTTGCTGTCAATGCAGGTCGTGGCCGAGTATAAGATGCCAGCATCGTTCCTCACGTGAGGGTTCCCTCCCACATCGGCAATTTCTACGCTTTGGCCGCCCCTGTTGCTGTGTTTACATTCACCCCTTTTCTGCCCCTTTCCCGCAACCGCGCGTTTCGTCATGGCCGAGGACGAGACCACCAACGGCGTGGCCCCCAGCTGCAAGGTTCTCGAGTACTCGGATGAGGTGCACGCCGAGCAGCCCGAGGACCTGGTCATCGGCGAGCACGGCTACAAGTACCGGCTCGTCGAGGGCCGCGTGATGCCGCCTTACATCACGCCGGCGCGCTACGCACTGTCCCGGTCCATCGCCACGCGCCCCACCGACATTTGCTTCGTGTCGTACCCCAAGTCGGGCTCGACGTGGCTGTCGTACATCCTAGTGCTGCTCACGGGCGGCGGCGACACGGCGACGGCGCCCACGGGCGCGACGACGCTCCGCAATTCGCTGCACTGGGTCGAGAGCAGCTGGACGTACCCGCGCACCGCGGCCGAGCTCGAGGCGGCGCCGGCGCCGCGCATCTTCAAGTCGCACATGCCCTACGACATGGCGCTGGGCGGCGACCCGGCGCGCCAACCGTGCCGGTACATCTACGTCGCGCGCAACCCCAAGGACGTGTGCGCGAGCTACTACCACTTCGAGAGTTGCAAGAGCTGGTCGGGCTACTACCAGGGCGGCTGGGACCACTGGCTGGCCATGTTCGCGGCGGGCAAGGTGCAGCGCGGCGACTGGTTCGACCATGCGCTGGGGTGGTGGGCGCGCTCGCGCGACAACGCCGCCGCCGGTGGCGCCGAGAACATCCTGTTCGTCACGTACGAGGACCTGCTGGCCGACACGCGCGCGCAGCTGTCGCGCATCGCCGCCTTTTTGGGCGTCGCCGCCGACGACGCGCGACTGGCCGAGGTCGAGCGCGCGAGCGGGTTCCGCGAGATGCAGACGACCGAGTTCAGCGCGCTGCGCGACGTCAAGGAGTTCAATCGCTTCTTCCGCAAGGGCTGCGTCGGGTCCTGGAAGGAGTCGTTCACCGTTGCGCAGAGCGAGGCGTTTGATCGGCTGTACCGCGAGCGGACGGCGGGCAGTGGGCTGGAGCTGCGGTTCGAGTGAGTCGGGACGGATGACGGGGATGCTTGGGGGTGCTATCCCGCGTTGGCTGCTGCCAGTGCAAGTGAGTGGGCTTCCTTTGCAAGCAGAGCTGGGGGGAGGGCGAGACATGAAAAGAGTCTGTTCCAAAATGCGGCGCCATACTCAACATACCTCACGTCATGCCTGGTGGCCAGAGAGTCTCACCAACTGTCCCCCATCGCAGCTAGGTACCAAGACGGCGTCCGGCGACGCCCTCGAAAAAGTCCGAGCCTTTATATACCCAAATACAATCATATCCTCCTGAGTACGGAAATAGCACCGCCGGCGCCTTGGTCGAGTCAAGATGGGAGGGGTGAGCGGACCCATCGACACCGTCCATCCACGGTTTTTCAATGTCCTGTATTCCATGCTTTGTTTGGTTAGCCAAACCGTAATCACAATCATTGTCCAAAGAGTAACACCCAACGCCAAACCGACTATGCCCGACCACCAAGCGACACAACCCTCCCCCCTCCCGGTCACTCGGCATCTAGCGGCGCCCCGCGGCGGGTTGTCGCCGTAGTCCCGGGAGATGAGCGGTGAGGCCGCGCAGGGGCGATAAGCCGCCGGGTGAAGCGAACATTCCCGACCCGTTTACCTAACCAATGTCGCCCGGCCTGATAAAGAACTCCCGTCCTACAATCGATGAAAGAAGTTGAAGATTCGATAAAGCCATGCGAGGGAGAGCCCGTCCGGGTTTCTATAGCGCCTCGTTGTTGTGGATCAGTCCCTACAATGATTAATCCAACGCTCCATCGGGCATACCTCATTCGAAAGCCGAACCGCTCAATTGCTCCGCTCACTACCTTCTTGTATCCCACATCTGATGACCAGCCCGACGCCAACGCTAGAAATACACAACGCATGTCCATCCCCATCCACTCCCCCCATTTTTCATGACGGAAGCAGCCGCTTGAACGGGGTGCATCTCCGTATTAAAGACGTATTCGTGGAGGCTGACCAGATCGGGCTCGCTGAAGATAAGGTAGAAGTACCTGAGCATCTCGCCCAGCCAGAAGCTCTCCATGATGTCGGCCATGGGCGCCTTCTCTTCCGTGACCATCACGTCGCTGAGAGCCGAGTTTGCGAGCTCGGTTTGCGTGTTGCCGTCGTTGGCCTTAGAACATGTCCCAGGCCGACTCGAGCAGATCGACACGCCCCGTGATGCGGTAGAGGATGAAGACGCTCTCGATCGCCTCGGGCCGCAGGTGGTAATTGGCATCGGGGATCGCCGTGAAACCCTCGGGTAACCGCGTGTACACGATGAGCGCTGCGGACTTTTCGGGTGTCACCTCCTCGGCCGGGATCTCGGCCCTCGCCATCACGGCGTCCACCCACCGCTTCTCGTCCACCAAGCAGAGCGTGTGTTTTAGGCAGGTATTCATAGAGCGGGTCTGACATGGATCCCAGCGTGAAGCTAGAGTGCTTGAAGACCATGCTCCTTGCGCTGACAACCATTGGCCACATGCCGGGCAGGAGCGTCCTGTTTTGCTGCTTGTGCAGCGCATCGATGATGCGCTGCGATGCGTCGAACCGCTTGGCGTCACCCGTGATCATGGACAGCCGCGTAAATTCAAGCGAAAACGTGCCAATCTCGGGTCGAGCCCGAGATGAGCGCCAGCTCGTCCCGCATCCATGCGACGGAGCGGTACGAGCCTCAGCAGCGAACGAAGGCATCTTTTGACCTGGCGTTGCCTGGTGGCGCGGCGGCTGCGTTCCGTGTCGCTCTTGGCGGGGAACTCGTGCTGGATCCTGGGCTGCTCTAGGAGGATCCCGGTGAGTATCTGCTGCATCGACTCGACGGGAACTGGATAGCGGACTGTGTACGACTTCCAGCGCAATTGACGAGAGCCCGTCGAGCCCGCTCCGGGCGCGGCGACGTCGGGCCACGATAGCCGGTCGCGTTCGACATTGTGGAAGAGCAGGAAGAGGATTGTAACGTTTCTTCAGAAGACGATAGAGGCCATCTTGGCGGGTTGTGCGGGCGGCTGTTTGCTGCCGCGGGCGGGGCGACGTTGGCGCAGAGCGGGATGATGATTTTTTATTTTTATTTTTTATTATTTTTTTGAAGATTGGAGTTTCACGTTGAAACGCGGCATACCATCCACAACAGTGTCGAGCGCTGCAGTGTAACACTGGGGAACCGACTAGAGCGATGGGATATCGGCCTCGTCTTTGCGCGAGCCGCTTGCACAGTGTCAGTGGCAGACTTCCCCCCACTCCCCAAGTGAACACCTTCCGTCGACGCGATGATTGCCCGCTCCTCTTCCGAAATGCAACCAATCCGGAAAGTCTACCGCTCTTGTTGCAAGACAACTAAGGAACGTGGTTCAAGGAGATGACCCAACAGGGATCAACAATCCCTTTGAGCGCTGCGTCGACAGCCATCTGGCCGCAGCTCATCGATGGAGCTTTGTGGAGAGGCTTCTCTCTCTGCGAATACTGTTTGTCTGCGAGGACGATACCCCTATTCTTCGAGTGTAACGCCTTGCGTTGTTTGCCTTATCACCTCGACGGCGTCCCATATCAACCTCATGCTTGTCTTCTCGAATCAAACCCAGACACCACTCGAGCAGCCAACAAGATGTCACTGGACTTGACATACACATACCGGGATAAGAGGAAGATTATTAACGCTGCCAGGGGTGTCTACAAGTTCGGATAAGCCCGAGGTGACGACGGTTGAGGTGCTGCCCCCTGAACCTTCTCTGGTTCAGGGCTAACGAAGATAAGGAAACTGCTCTGAGTGCCTCCAGATCACCAGTTGAGCCAGCCTCAGCGTTAACCGGCGCCGCCGTAATCCCGTCGAGGCGGAATATTCCGTGCGCTGTAACTGGGCAGCACCCGAAACTTATCCATATTAATTTGACGCGCTGCCCGGTGCCTTATACAGCAACCCCATCCACGCCGTGAGCGGCACAGGCGTCGGGATCCCGGATGGTCTCTGCATTGGTCTTCTCCCGCATTCCTGGTGGTCGCCCACTTTTTTTCATCCCTTTTTTCGCTTTGCTCTTAGTCCCCCCCCCCCCAGACGGCTTCCCAAAAAGTCACCGGAGGCTATTCTACTCCCCGTCTCTTGAATGAATGTAACTCACCACTACAGATAATGTCTTCGTTGCCGATGGGGACGACGGTGGAAGATAGCCAAGAGCGCGCGAATGAAACTTTCGACATCAGGGCAAGCACGGCTCCCTGCACCATCAATGAAGATGAGTTACCAGAGGCAATACCATCCGTCGCTTACTCCGAGTACAAAGGTTACGGGAATAATTTACCGCAGATGGTTTCTAGCGAAAAGGACGGGAAAGTATGCCATGTCGCCGACAATGCTGGATTAGAAGTCGTCCCAACACCTTTGTTAGGTACCGGTGAGCCCAGCGGCTTTAGGGGTTGGATGGCGAGAAGAAGCAGGACCGTGAAACTTGTCGCTTTGGCTGGGTTGGCGATTTTGATTGCTGGTATCGTCATCGGCACAATATTTGGGGTGAGAGCGCGTACATCATCCGCAAGCTCTGCCACTGCTGCGACGTCGAATGGGTCAGCAAGTGGCTCACCTACAACCGTGGGTGCTACCGCTCCATCGGCATCGCCAGGAGAGACAACGACCCAGGGCAAACCATATCTTGTGGCTGCTACAGTCAAGACCGACCAATATATCGGGGGCCACTATCTGTACATATTTCACCAACTTGCCTCGTCCAACGAGATTCGGCTCAACCGTGCAGCAGGAGAAAACTTCACATGGAACGGACCGCGAGAGGAGACGATACCATTGAGTTTCCAAGCCGAGGCAGGAACTCCACTGGCGATCGTCGGGCAGCCTGCCGACGACAAGGCCAACGGTCTATTCGACTTGTTTTATTTGCACGTCCCGGTAGCATCGAACTCGACCGAGATCGCTCATATTCGGCTCAACTGCGACCCCATCAGCGGGTGCAGCAGTTTCGGTTCGTCGTTGGTCACATCACCCAGCGACATGTACAAGGTCGAGATCAACGAGGCCACGCTGGCTGCATCACTTTTCCGGCGCAACGAAACAGGGAACAGAGAGATGGTTCTCTATTATCGCACCACTAGCGGAGGTATCGCCCAAAAGACGCTGAGCTACAAGAGCCTCACCGAGGATGTCACGGTCACATCCGTATCGAAGCTCGCCTCCACCGATGAAAACTTCAAGTTGTCAACCATGGCCGCAGCCGGGATGCCTGAAGAAGAGTATGTTGTGTTCTTTGGGAATGAGGAGTCCTCATTGCAGACGTGGTGGAATGCGACATCGTGGTTCGGACGTGAGTCTCCTTCCCTATCATTTTACCCTTGGCCTTCCTTTCATATTTAAACCGCCTCTTTTCTCATACAAATCCTCAGCAATGGCTTGGAAGCCAGAAAACAATTCATACTGGAGTCGAAGCTTGACGCTGACGGCCTGCGCACACCCGCGCAAGTTTGAATACCACGCCCTCTATACCGATATCCGCGGCGGAAGCATCATAGAAATGCACCATACGGGAAACCTCCTAGGACATACTTACGAGGAACCCATTTACACGAATCTCTCGAGGTTGCAACCCGTTGATGGGGGACGTGGGGGGCTGGCAGTATCATGTTTTGATGATTCGTTGGTGTTGGTGTATTGGAGTCAGGGCAAGCTCGTGTATGGCATCAAGGCCAATGGGACGTGGACCGAGACCATGGTATTGTGATGGCTGGAGTGGGAGTTTATTGTGGGGTTACTCCAGCACTAAGCTGCAGCTCAACCTTCTTATTGCTCCGTGGAAGTTAGATTCCTTTCCCCCTTCGCCAATGGCGACAAGAGTTGTGTCTCTGAGGCTTCCGTGTCGCCATTGAAGTCCTGTCGAGAGATATTTATCTAACATCGAGAAAAGGGGTTCAGCTTTAAGCGGATTTGTACGCCTATCAGGAGGGAAGCTTGAAGCTATTCTTATTACATCGATGCCAGAAATTGGTGGGTGATATATATTTGAGGACTTAACCATCGCTCTCAGCACGTTTGTGGACAGCAGATACACACGGTTCGCTCGCTTATCGAAAACAACCTCTCGACTTGGGAGGATCGCACTTCAGGGGCAGTGCAAAGTTGGTACACTCAAGTTCTCAAAAATGGTCCTGTAACCAGAGAAAAAAAAAAAAAAGGTCCCAGCGCTATAAAATAGGCGACTAGTATATACTATTTGTCTGCCGTATTCGCTTTGCTTCGCCATGTAGCTCAAGCACCATTAAGCGTCAGTATCATACTCAAGCTTGAGCTTGAATTCGGCCGGTCCCTGTGGTCCGTCCTGACGCTCCAGAGGCGTCATATCAAGCAGCTGAAACGTCCCCAATAAATGATCTAGCCCACGGGAATACAATTAGTAGGTGTGATTCACATCTGTCAAGGCCGAGGGCGATGCCGTTCCAGAGGGGGGTAGCGTTGAAGGAGAGATATCGATCAACCAACGCCCATTCATCCAAGAGGCTTGAAAAGTGGTCAGTTCTATCGCTATGAGCTCCGAGTCCCAGTCGCCAAAGATGTAGGAGTGGAGGATTATGTTCTAATCTAGAATGCGGACTTTAGCCTATTTTCTTTTTAATATAACATTGTTAGGATATGATAGCCTATACATAGAGAGATAGAATGAGTTTTGACAGTATAGTTGAGCGACATACACACACCTGTCTGATCTCAGCGCTGGAGTGATTTATGGCGACCTCTGGCTTTATTTGGTGGACTGGAGCATCTCTAGCGTCCCAGGTACGGTTGGAAGGCAAAAGATAGTGGTTTCAGGCGTGGCGATTGGGGACGGCGTCTCGCTCTGGGCGTCGCGTGAAGCGGGCTCGGCCGGGGGCAAGACAAGATGCTCGTCGACTGCCCAAGCGCCACCGGACGGAGGCAGCTTGCTGATAACGGTAGCCCCGTTTCTGCGACTGTGCTCGAGTCCCGGGAAATAGCGATTTTAGGGATGGGACGGGCCGACATAGTTTTGATCATGAGGTCGTAGCTCTGCAGGCCAGGCAAAGTCTTGTTGCGGACCTTCCCAAGCGCTCTGTCCAAGGCCCGTCTGAGGGTTTCAAGGGCAACGGAATCAAAGTGATTGAGCCCAAGAGGCGTTTGGGGCTTGTGTAGCCAAAACCCGCGTGATTGGCATCCTACTCTTGACCATCAAAGCGTTCGCGATTGGTCGGCTTCCTCCCATCATCCCGAGCTCAAGCATTTCCCACCACCCGACGGCGCGCGTCTGCTTTGGGGCGAGCGTGTACACCAATATGTCGACTTTTTTTTTTTTTTTTTTGGCGATCAGCTTGCGAATCGTGTGGAGGTTCACCACCCGTATTCAATCCACGGGTGGGGAAGGCGTGCCGTCGAACGCTTTCATGATAACCGCGAAGAGATCAAGTGATGGGATATCTGCATATACGAGCAGCAGATTTTTGAGCTCTTGTAGGATTTGAAGACACCTGGCTGGAACGATGGTGATGCCGTTGTCGTTGCGAAGGTCAAGCAGGCGAAGATGAAGCTGCACGTTCTGGACACGCGCAATCAAGACTACAAGTGGTAGATTAACGAGATGGAGTGGCGGATGGTCTAGATTAAACGGGACCTCACCAGGACCTACACGTCGCTTTGTGATTTTACAGCCTGAGTCGAAGAAGATAAAGATACTCGTTATCACCGGGTCCAACTCTAAACAACGGTAGACATGCTTCCTTTCCATGGCTACTCCGTAGGCATGTTCATCAGGGGGTGGTGGTTATACATGCACCAGTAGCGTTCTAGCCCCTCTCAGTCCCTAGTAACGGTGTGGAGAACAGAAGGGAAACAAGAAAAAGTCCAGCTAGCAGCTCACCAATTTATCGGGCCAACGCCCCCCCCCCCCCCTCCCCCCCACTACGGTCAACGGCTACAAGGCCATGTATACAGTCGCAATGTAATGATAGAGCTTTAAATCAACCCCGAAGCTCCAGGAAGAGCCAGGGAAGAGCGAGAGAACCGTGCGAGCTGTCAATGTCGACCACTCCAAACGTTTTGGAAATCAAAATGATAGAAGAGCATTGTTTCATAAAGCCAACTAACAACCTCCCGTACAATTACCACATCGTGCTATGCCACGCTACACTATTCTATGCTCTACTCCGTGCCGTTTCACCTCGGCAAAATCCCAAGGCCATGCCGTCCAAAACCATCATGTGATCCATACCCTACGCTACTCTGTTTCATTTAGGAGGAAAAATTAGCGACATAAAATCTGACCGAGGAGACGACGAGCCGAAGCGTAGCTCGCAGTAGAAAGCGGGTTGATAGCGCGGTAGAGCCACGGTCCATGGGTGACTACATAGTATGTTGGGGGGTACTAGGTGTAGATAGGAGCTAGTAGGCCGATATGCCACAACGGAGGCCGTACAGCTGAGCAACACGGGCTACAAAGCTAAAGACGAAATCGGGCAGTAGGACCACGGAAGCCCGAAGAGGGTCGATATCGTTCGGAGTGGGGTTACCGGTGAGGGAACCGCCGCTGGTAGTAACCTCGCGAACCTCATAGAAGATGTCGGAGAACTTGACAACGGCCTCGGGGTTATATTACTTTATATTTTTGCCAGGTAGGCGAAGACGAAGCTCTCCACTTTTAAGCAATTACTCTGATAAGGACTAGGCGAACTCGCCGCCATAACGATCCCAAACCATAACTTACGACTTGTCGGCGACGCGGTCGACGCGGCCCTCGACGTCGCGGTTACCCTTACGATCTTTGCCGTCCGGACCACCAAACTCCAGACAGGCGATGGTCTTGATTATGTTGTAGGTACGCATGACATAGTGCAAAATTGAGGTCATAGACTTCTCGGTCGTGTTATAGTCGCCCAAGGTTCGGGTAGCATACAGGATCAGGGTATGTGACTTCTCGTTATGGTCAATGACTACGAGGTACTAAGCCACCTGGTCAGACTTATCACGATCCGAGAGGATATAGTACACGCTGAGTCCGGGCATTCCGGAAATGCCAGCTTTGACCGAGCTGACCACGATACTTCTGACTCGTATCAAGAACTCTTCGGAGACGTTGTCAACTGTCATCTCGCCGGTGGCCGGGTTAAAGTGCTACGGAGTCCCCCGAGGTTAGTTAGAGCCTTTGGAGTATGGCTACAAGCGCAAGAGCGGGATGTGGTATACTTACGACTAAGATGCCGTAGGGGAGTAGCTACTTAAGATGAGTTAGTTGCGGAAAGCCTTCGCGAACGATTTGGTGGTGGTCGATGGGGTCGGCGATGAAGTGATAGTCCTAGGCTTTGGGGTTGAATACGAGGAGGTAGTAGAGAGTTACCATGACGTGTTGAAGGCGCTGGGGCTTAGGAACTTTATAGATTACCTAGGTAGGGCTCAGGGCTCTCGAGGCCGCGGCGGAGACTCCGCAATCGTGAAGAATCTACGTTGTGGCTGTTAGCGAGTGGTACAGCGCAAACCTGCGGCACTCCACGATCGGCATGGCTATGTACCGCGTGGTCATCAAAGCCGGGACAAAGAGACTAACCATGTTAGAATGATTGACCTGCGCCGACATTTTGGAATTCAAAGATTAGAAATTTGGGTGCGCGCCGATGGAACAAGGCTGGGAGGTTGGAGATGTCGATGGAGCGTTTCGGAGCTTTGAAAACAAACAACGAAATTGGCGCCAGCCGCCATTCACTTGCACTTACACTTATCCAACCAAAGAAACCACCAGCGGCTACACGTGCCCATCATCCAATGATTTCCCCCACAATTCACCTTCGTTCAATCAATATACCTTTCTGGGCCAGCCATTCACTTATTTCTTTCACGCATACTTTGCTACAGTGCGTGCCTTTCCAATTTGGTGCCTGGGGCAGCAACCTGGGCACCAAGGTCGCTCCGCACTCTGCTTGGCGTCTTGTCTCAAGCTCAGGTACCTTGGCCTGACGCCCACGCTTTGTGCCAGCTTCGGATAGCGATAATGTAAGTACCAGACCCTTTTGCGTAATTAGGTGACTGGGAGGTTTGATCGCGAAAGGCCGGTGGAAGGCTAGGCTGGCCGTGAGCACGCGCCTAATCAGCGCAATGATAACATGATGCTTACCAAGAAAGAATAGCTTACAGGCACCATGTTGGAGTCTGCGATCGACTTGATGTTCTATTCATTTGATGAGCCAGCGCACTGCTGCGTGGTCATTGGCGAGAGAATCGTCTGGGGGTGGTGACGATATGGATTTAGGTAGTGGTGGCGGCCAGAATTGAATATCAAAGGACTGGGTGCTGCTGGACGGGCTGGCCTTGACCTCTTTCTTGAGCCGGTGAATACATTCGGGCAGTGAAAAAAACCCTGTTGTGAATTTGGTACAGGTATCCGACATAGGCGAGGTCATTGCCGGTAAAGTTGTGGACTTCGCGTGGCCGACATTGTTGGATACCAGGAGACTCCCCAGAAAAAATCGCAGCGCCTTCGAAATTGGGCCGCATAGTGCGCTAGACAGTTGCTTATGGCAGGCTAACATGTTCTTGCTGGGGGTGGGGGGGGGTGATGGGTTGATCGGAGTTAGCCCACCATCTGTGCCTCCAGGATCTGCAAGATCCTGGCCTTTTCTTTCTCTTTAGCAGCAATAAAACAAGTTTGACACACCTTTTTGCTTGGAAGTGTGCTTGCAAGCCCAACACCACCTCTTCCGTCTCTGCGGATGGGAGCCATGTTTGGTGGGAGAGAATGAGGCGGGAGACGATGTAGGATGAAATTCCAGTACTGGGAGAGGACTGTATCGGGCGCGAAGGGTTAGTATGCTGAGAAGTGAGTGACCAAATTTGGAGCTGGGAAACTGGAGCCCAGATTCAGGCCTCATTCGAGGAAGTTGAAATGGTGACGAGCCCCGCCCCCCCCCTTCCCCCCCCCACCCGGCAGACAAGGTCAGACAAGGTGGTACGTATGTACAAGTACAGAGCCCCTCACTGTTATTGTCGTCGAAAATAGCGACACGCGCCAGCCAAATTCGGCGACCAGAACAGCGCTTTCTCGCTTTAAGCTGTAAAGAGCGAAGTGGTGATATTGCTCCCGAGGTGGTGTGAACAATAGCTGTAGGGAGGGAGTGTGAGTTGACTGGGTCTTCTACAAGAATGCCCCGACCTGGTAACTGTCAAATAACACGTGTATTCACTAGAAAAGATGCAATTGAGTGTGCAGAATTGAATGAGCGTCGATTGGGCGCTTGTTTAGCTCGGGAGCGCCTCGCAACTAAAAACCCCGAATTCTTTAGTTAGCGACTCGTTATGAAATGCCCCCTGTATTATGGGGGTGACAACGGGCTATAAGCCACGCAGGGCACCCCCAAAAATGGCATCTCGGCCTTGAAACTTTCTAGGTCTTTTCAATACTACACTGAGGTGGTACCTGATTTGCGCTACCTTTTTGTTGAGGGAGCGAAGTGGTTATTTTGCTACCTTGGTGGTGCTGCTGCAGTGGCAGTGGCTGCAGGAAAGCCTGTGGGCCGTCTGTATAAATACCCCGAGCTGATCCGGGCACAGGCCAGGCAAAGTGCAACGGGTTACCATGTCCGTAACCATGTAGTATATATAGATCCTGTTCGACCTTCCAGTCACCGTGCAAACTTGGGCTCACCACCCGCAGGTGCTTATGTAATATGACATGCGGGTCAATTCAGGGCCCTGCATTGGTTCACTTGATAGACAAATCAATGACGCACACAACCCACTAGGGATTTGGCACTGCATTTTTAGCGCGCTCCCAAGGTTTCCAATTTCAAGTTTCCTTTCAGCCTCTTCCGAATTCAAGCAGGATCCCATCATCACACCAGCATAGTACAAGCCAGTCCGAAGCGAGGGAAGCCATTTTTTTTTTCTCTGCTGTCTTTGGAGTTCATGTTTGGTGACATTTTCCCTCTACAAATCGGGTTTAGACTGGAGAATAGTTACGGTCTTCTCGAGGAGGCTCGGAAGGAAACCTTCAGCCCTGGCTTTTGGCGGATGAGAAAGGCGTTTAACATTAGATGGTGATGTCAGAGTTCAACAGCTGCGAAAAAGTGGCATTGTGCAACAGTATATAGGGGGAATGGGACATGATCTGGTAGGATAGCAAATTTAGATTCAGATGCCAACTTCAACGTTGGAGCCGAGAAAGTGCTGTAAAAGCTGATTCTGAGCCACCCAAGCCGATATGTGTGAGTTCGAGGTATAAAAGACAGTGCCCTTGAACCCATGACAAAATCTTCGGAGTAGTAGCTGTCTCAAAGGTTACGTGCTACGAATAAGCTCGCAAGGCCCTGAGGGGTGCCTACGGATGAATTAGAAACGTGATCAAGACCTTAGGCTGTGTAGTGGTGACCGAACTGTGCCCAAAACTCAGCTGTATCTCGAAGGCGAAGCCTGTTCAGTTGAGCCAGATGTTCCCTCGCTCCGCTCCAAATGAGCGGGCCGGATTGCATATCCTGAAAGGCTGAGCGAGCGAAATGTTGCGATCCTCAAGCACCACAGTGAGATCGAGCACTCTAATACGTTTCCCAACGCGGTTTTCCCTCTCAAAGACTATGGCGTACTTTCTCCAACGGCATCTTTCCGTGTATGTTGAAACTGCCTCAAATTGTCCCATCAAAAGCTTTCCCGGGAATGCGGTCCCAAAGTCCGGAAAGAACTGCAAGACTGTGTTAGAGTTATCACCTGAAACCTTACCTACCGCCTCAACTTTGATATAGTGATACAGCATCTTCCCAGCCGTTAGCTGCAAGAATGGTCCGAGACTGAATATCCATCCATGGATTCGCAATCGTGAGCCCCAACTGGATGGCGAGAGACTCAACCCCCCAGCCCGAACAAAGCAACACCAGCCAACCATCTCCCCGCTTGCTGTCTCCACCTCGAACCCATACAGCTCCCTCCCCACAAAATTGTTAAGGCGACCATGTCGTCTGGCGTCACCAGCATGATGGGCCGGCTGAGATGCTCAAACGCTTTGCACTTGGCACACTGAAAGGGCATCTCAACGTCGGAGAAGAATAGTATTCGAGCCGCTTCCTAGAACGTCCACGCGCGTGTATTCCAAAGCGAGGTCTCGATAGAAAGCAGCTGCCTGTTGTGGATCGGTCCAGAGGCAAGGAGACGAGACCCAACCCGGCCAAGAGTATAGTATCCGTATATGCGATGACGGGCGGGAGAAACGCCTGGAAGGCCGCGAATGGGACCTGGCCCGTGGGCGGCGACGATGGTGCGGGTGCTGCAGTCGATGAGTTTCATATGGGGTACAATAATGCCGGATGCCGGATGCCGGGGTGGATGGGCAGGTTTGGTGGTTGTTTTGGTAGGAGTCGATGAAATAACGGAAGAGTGTGTAGTCGATCTTGGTGGGGTGGATGAGGCGGGCGCGTGTGTTGAAGCTGATATGTTGGCGCGGCGTCTGTATCGACTTCTGCAATCCATGTGCCATAGCTCCGGGCATAATCAAATATGTGTTTTTCTGGAAAAGCGAAAGGGTTTCTGTTGATGCGGTCTAGCTGCATCTCGTAGGCCATACGTGCCAGCTTCATTTCGTAGGCCATGCGGTCCAGCGTGTTGGAACCCTTTAGCACAAGCTAGACTGCTGGCTTCGGCTTGCCGGGCTAGCTCGGCTGTGGGGAGGATGCAATATTGTCCAATAATGTCGAATAAACAAGCTCGCTTGATGTTGCTACGAGGGTGAAGCCGTGTCCGTCTTGGAGCTTGGGATCGTCATGGGCAACGGGGTATGGTCGAAGGTTTATTGAGGGTCGAAAATTGCGTCAATTTCAAAGCGCTGCAGGCCGAGCAAAGCAAGCCGCCTCCAAAACCCTCCAGCATGGGCATCGTGATGACCTTGGAGGACTGGTCGAATGGCCAACTTTCCGATCAATACAATTCCGGGTCTGAGGGAGGCCGACAAGAAAGCTCGCACCTGTGGGTGCCCTCAGGTATCAGGCTTCCGAGACAACCAATCACTGCAGACGGCACGACCCCGCAAGAAGTCTCATCACGGCCAGTTTTCCACACGCATCGACTTGAAGTAGATTATGAGAAAGCTAGCAGCAGTCCAGATGAGTACCATGATGTTGGATGGATCAACACCTTTGAAGCGGTCCTCTAGCGAGAGTAAGCGCGACGCCCCCCTCTGATCAGGCCTAGGACACCCACAGCCGCGAACACCACCCAAGAGTGCCAGAGACTCGGGATAGCGATGGGCTGTTCACCGACGACCCGCTTCTCTATCTCATTCATGACAGCATGATAACACTCCTTCGTGGCTTGGTGTTGTTGCCGTATCTCCTGTGCTTCGGGGCTCTGGCGGGCGTTAAAGCTGACCGGAGTTAACCCCAGTGGGGCCACCGCGATTCTGAGAGAGCAGGGCTCTGCTGCCTTGAAAACCAGTGTCATAAATGGTGGTGCTAGCCTCGGACATATCCATCCGCTGTCGTTCGACCTTTTCGTCCCATGTGGTGTAGGGGTCGCCGGATACTGGAGTAGAACATTGGCGCCATGATTGAAGGCGTCAAGTACTATGAAGTACCTCGCCCCCTCTGGCCGTTGAGGAACCAGTGAGCTTGGATGAGCTATAGTGAGGTGATAATAAATAGGTATACCCCGACGTTGCCCCAATTGCCAATGAAACACGCTGCTTCCACCATTCGAGGAATGCCAACAAAAAAGGCGGGGCAGCAACCGCACATCCTCAGCTGACGATCAGACCACCCCGCAATTGGTACCACCTCATTGCTTCATATCATCAATGCAAACGGCTTAAATAACGACAAACCCCCTTCCTCCCAGCTTTGCAACCTACCCAAAAGTATCCAAAGCGACTGCTATCCCCCATGAATGCCGCATTAAAATTGTTTTCGCCGCGTGGCGCGAAGATTGCCAGGACGGTGGCATCGCGATCGCCATCACCACCGACCCACGCGGGCCGCAATGTCCCAACATTCCCGGCCCGCCTCACCACGGGATCGGGCAGCAGCGCACGCTTGAACCTAGCACGCACCTACTACTCAACGGCCGGGCCCACCATGAAAGCCCTCGTGTACAAGCAAGTCGGGCAGGTCTCCCTAGAGGAGCGACCAACGCCCAAGCTGGCGTCCCCCACCGACGCCATCGTCAAGCTAACCAAAACCACCATCTGCGGGACGGACCTGCACATCCGCAAGGGCGACGTGTCGACGTGCGCGCCGGGGCGCGTGCTGGGCCACGAGGGGGTGGGCATCGTGGACGCCGTGGGGTCGTCGGTGACGCGGTTCGCGGCGGGGGACCGGGTGCTCATCTCGTGCATCTCGGCGTGCGCGGCGTGCGAGTACTGCCGGCGGGGTATGCACTCGCACTGCACCACGGGCGGCTGGCTGCTGGGCAACGCCATCGACGGTACCCAGGCCGAGTACGTGCGCATCCCGCACGCCGACTGCAGCCTGTATGCGGTGCCGCGCGGTGTCGACGAGGCGTCGCTGGTGACGCTGAGCGACATCTTCCCCACCGGGCTCGAGTGCGGCGTGCTCAACGGGCGGGTCCAGCCCGGCGGTACCGTGGCCATCGTGGGGGCCGGGCCCGTGGGTTTAGCGGCCCTGGTCACGGCGAGGTTCTACTCGCCTGCTACTGTTATTGTCATCGATACCGACCCCGGCAGGCTCGAGGTCGCGTCCGAGATGGGCGCCGACGAGGTTATTGATAGCAGCTCCATGAGCACTGACGTCCTCGTCAAGGACGTGCGGGACCTGACAGACGGAAAGGGCTGCGACACCGTCATCGAGTGCGTCGGCGTCCCCGCCACCTTTGAGCTCTGCCAGAAGTTGCTGGCCCCGGGCGGTGTCCTCGCCAATGTTGGTGTCCATGGTACCAAGGTTGATCTGTTTATGGATGAGCTCTGGGCAAAGAACATTAGTACGGGACAGCACTTTGCTCGAAATGACATTGGCCGAGTATGCTAACGAGTTCAGCCATCACCACCCGGCTCGTGGACACGGTGACGACGCCCATGCTGCTGAAGATGGTCCAGTCCGGGCAGCTGGAACCAGGCCAGTTGATCACCCACAGTAAGCCACGCGTTTCCCTTGATTTGGGAAGCAGGCTCAAGCTAACGACGCCTTAGAATTCCGGTTCCAGGATGTAGAGCGAGCGTACGAGACATTCAGCGCCGCGCAAGAGCACGGCGCGTTGAAGGTGCTGATAGAGATGTAGTGGGAAGTTTCTGGGACCAGTTTCGTGAGGGAATTCCATGACCCAGAGGAGATCATCCAACGGAGGTTCTCCCTTGATAATCGGGAGCACCGGCTGGGAAAGATACCATATGAATGGGTCTCGAGCTCGTTGTACAGTATATGGCGATTATGCGTTGGCGGCAGTATCCTGGCGTCCATTCTTGGGAGGACGTGAGTCGGGAGAACTCTTGCTCTAAAGGGGCCTTGTTGTCGGAGGTAAAGATCAAGTTTGCAAACTTAACAAAGTGAGACTAAGAGGTTGGTGTGGTGCTTGGTCTTAGGAGGCATTTGGTCCTACCGATTAAACGTAACTCGGTTCTGAGTGATTCCCGATCGAACATGGTTTCGGTATAGGTATCCGTCTGTCCATGGCCCCTTCCTCGCCACCATCCTAATCCTGGTCCTGACCGTAGTTCTAGTAACCCATAGCTATTCCGAGCTCGATTCCCCCAAAAAGAGCAGCCAACCGGAAAGACATCACCTGTGGCCGTCTGCTTACAAAGCCATGATGCAATGATAAATTATCTCCTTTTGAAGGCTTTTAGAGAGGAATTACCTTTGAACATGGACGGCTTTAATCATCGTGTCTGTCTCTCCGATTACAAAAGCTCTGAATTTTTTTCCAAACACGGGGAATTGAGGTAATGTAGGCACACTGATGACATAAATGTGACCAAAGTGTGTTTTTGGAACGGCAGATTAAGGTGATGATGAATGCGCAGGATGAGAAAGGGGGGCGTGTGCCACAAAGCATAAAGTCCGCCTTGGTGTTGCTGGGTTAGTTTTGAGATTATTGTGGGCAAAACAGGTAAGCATATTCCCGATGCAACACTGCCTCAGTACCCATGCTTATCCTCTCAAAATACCTTGGTTCTTGATGTTTTCATTAGTTCTATTAGTGAATATGATATGCGTCTCGGCGCCGCCGGGTGGTGTGTGGTGGTGGAGGCGTTTGCCAAATGCCTCAAGCGCATGCAAGATTACAAAGGGGGCTCCGGAATCTCGCGTCATTTTCATTTGCAGCGCCGGCAGTCTGTCGGGCTTGCTAACCCGGGTCGGTAGGTAACGCGGGAAGGGACATGAACCCAATCAGAAAAAAAAAGACGGAAACGGCCCGGCAGGGACGATTCGGCGAGGAATACGATGATACGATCGGACCACATCTCTTGGCAGCCGTCGGGCATCTCAAAAGGGACCGCAGGCAGGCGTGATTCTCACCGTGTCCAGGGAAGGCATGCTCTCCCACCGACAATCGGCCAGGCGAGAGGAGGGACTTTAGGTGGGATGGCGTGGGTGGGTGTCGCTTGGCAAAATCTACACACCTGCCGTTTGGGGCCACTTGGAGCGACTTGGACGAATGACCTGCGAGCAGCCAAAGATGCGCCTGGTGACGCCTGGGCAACGCTCTTCCCGCTGCCGTCCAGGGGTCCTCGCACCTGCCGTCTCATTTGCTGCCGTCATGTGGATGCGGATGCGCACTGCTCATCTTTGGCCATCGGGTAGGAAGTTGTCTCCAGCAACAGTCTGTCGACATCGATGATGAGCACATCTTTCTCCTCGTTCGGCCTCGGCTGTGGGCGGCGCCCTGTCATCAGCTCCCACGTTCACCACGCAGCCAGAGTAGGCAGGTCGCTCAGTGGCTGACTCGAGAGGTTAAAAGCAGAGCGGTACCTGCAGAGTGAGAGCCATGGCCCGTCCCCAAAACTTGAAGTCTGTCCTGCGTGCCCAGCCTCCATCCTGCACAGTGGTGTCATTGTCAATCTTGTGACTCTTGTCGCGACCACCTCCACCCGGTAAACATGAGGCTTACGCGGGCGGCGACGTCCACCCTTTTGCTGGCGTCGACATGCCGGGCGAACGACCCCCTGACGCCCGACAAGCTTGAGGCCGACATCAAGATGCAGGAGTAAGACCACTCCCGCACCAGACTCCCAAACACTAGGCGCTAACTTCTCTCAAGGCTCCAGCACGTGTTGTGGAACCTTAACAAGATCGCTAACGACAATGGCGGGACCCGCGCCTTTGGGACGCCCGGTTACACGGCCTCGGTTGACTTTGTGCTCGAGCGCGCGCAGACGCGGTTCGGCAAGCACTTCAACACGTACCTGCAGCCGTTCAACCACACGTTCGAGCAGACAAAGTCCGTTTCGGTCGAGGGCCCCAAGGGCGAGACCGTCTTTGTCGCCAGCCCGCAGTACAACCCAGGCACGCCGCTTCCCGGCGGCCTCACGGCCAGTCTTCTGAACACCCCCGTCGACGACGCGACGGGATCCATGTGCTTCGAGTCGCAATGGGCGGGCATCGATGCGACGGGCAAGCTCGCGCTGATCAAGCGCGGCACCTGCGCCGTAGTCGATAAGGTCAAGTTCGCCAAGGCCAAGGGGGCTATTGGTGTCCTCATCTATAACCAAGAGCCCGGGACCGATTTTGCTGTCCCTACCCTGGGAGAGGCCAACATCGGGCTGCTGGTTCCGGTGGGCATCATCCCGCTCGAGGTGGCGAGCGCGTGGATCCCGCGGCTGGCGGCAGGCCAGGACCTCAAGGCCACGCTGCTCGTAGACGCCATCGTCGAGACGCGTGAGAGCTGGAACATCATCTCCGAGACGAAGACGGGCGACCCCAACAAGGTGATCATGGTCGGCGCGCATCTGGACAGCGTGCAGGAGGGCCCGGGCATCAACGACGACGGCAGTGGGACGGCGGCAATCCTGGAGATCATGGGGTCGGTCAAGCAGTACGACGGGTACCCGCACCGGATCCGGTTCGGCTGGTGGGGCGCCGAGGAGAGCGGCCTGATCGGCTCGCTTTTTTACACCAACAACCTGAGCGAGCTCGAGACCGACAAGATCAAGTACTACTTCAACTTTGATATGATCGGCTCGCCGAACCCCATGTTTGGGATTTCGCAATATATCAACAGCGGCATCGGGCCCGAGCTGCTGGCCGACTACCTCGAGTCAAAAGGAAAGAATGTTACCTATGCGTAAGCTCCCCCCCCCCTCTCCACCTACCCTCCACCTACCCTCCACTAACACCCCCACCAGCGAATTCGACGGCCGCTCGGACTACGCCGGCTTCGTGGAGCTCGGGATCCCGACGGCGGGCCTCTTCACGGGCGATGGCGCGCCGTGGGACCCGTGCTACCACCAGGCGTGCGACAACCTTGACAATATCAACTGGGAGGCCTTCACGGTCAACGCCAAGGCGGCCGCGCGCGCCGTCGGCGTCCTTGCCAACTCGCTCGTGGGCGTGCCGCCCCGCCAGCGCTCCAAGCCGCTGCTGCGCGGCCGCGACGCCAGGGCAGACAGCGTCCGCCGCCGGAAAGCCCTCGGCGAGTATGCGCGGGATAAGAAGAAGGTGACCGTGTAGGTAGGGTCGCGGTTCTTGATTTTGGGGTGGCTT
Source organism: Lasiosphaeris hirsuta (assembly GCA_030549175.1). Lineage (NCBI taxonomy): Eukaryota > Fungi > Ascomycota > Sordariomycetes > Sordariales > Lasiosphaeriaceae > Lasiosphaeris > Lasiosphaeris hirsuta. Next base: position 194,459 of record JAUKUA010000002.1, read on the forward strand.
GGGGGAAAGAATATTGGTAATTGGCAATATGGCTAGGCCGTTAGCGACAAAATATTTTCTTGGGTGCAACCAAAATCAGAAGATTTGCTTCTCATGGTCTGATCGATTGCGATGGGTGAAGCCTTCCAACGCCGCCTGGCAGCCGTTGTTGACGCTGCAGTGATCCGTCCATGGTATTCCCAAAATTCCTTCTAGGCATGGATGCAACAACCAAGGAGGAAGGTGCTCTAAGGGAACAGGCGCAGGTTTTGCAAAGGGTGGTAGGGTGTTGCGGTGACGGTCGCGCCTTCCGCCCAAGGTTTTGTCTTTGCTGCCATCCACTTTCCTTTGTCACGACTGCGTTCAACTCCCAAATTTCCGACGGATTCCTGCGACATGGAGAAAAGACGCCCAACACATTCGCCGGCCAATTACCGATCTCCTTGGCGCTCCTCTCGTCCGGCGATGTGCGGCCCAGATGGAGATACTACTGTGCTTCAGATGCGACCCGACGAGGAGCGGAATGCCCTACCGAACAAACGCAGCCCGTGAGCAATCTTGAGGCGAAGCGAGGTTACATCCTCCACCTGTTTTCGGGGCTCCGTCTGTTTTTGTCGACGGGAGCTACAGTCTGTCTCCGGCGCCAAGATGGGGTCGACGTGGTAGCAGAGCTCGCTGCCAACTTCAGGCTGATTGGCACGTGGCGATTTCCCCAGGTTTGCTCGGGGTATTCTAATGGATTAGGGATCTAGGTCAAGCCGTCGTCTCTTGTTTATCAGACATTCGCGACCGTGCTGGAGGGCTGGACCGTCCCGACTTCCAGGTTTCCATGGCTTGACGAGGCCTTGGCTTCCTGATGCGCGCTTCCACGGAACCTTCTCCGAAAAAAAAAAACCAAAAAACGGGTCGATTTGTTGTCGAGCTACTCCAACGAGCCACCCCCTTGGCCCAGTGACGACGTTTCGATGGCACTCCCCTCACCACCAGCGACAGGGGCGCTCCACACACCGGGAGGTAGCGCTGAGAATACCGGGCCGCAAGTCCTGGATCGTGGACAGGGACGCCCACGGGCCATGACCGCGATCATGGCATATAACACCTAACCCATTGGGTAGGCCGGTGTGTCTGTTGACCGCAGCCCGCTCGCCCATCTCCCCTAACAGTCTCCTCGTCGGAATCTCCAGTCAAAATGCACACCAAGGCGGTCCTCGTGGCGCTTCTCGCGCCTGCGGTCGTCTCAGCCCAATTGAACGACCTCGCGGTGCGCGCCGGTCTCAAATACTTTGGCACTGCCGTGCGCGAAGGCTCGACATCCAGCGACGCGGCCTACATGGCCATCATCAACAACAAGAGCGAGTTCGGCTCGGTGGTGCCCGAGAACGGCCAGAAGTGGGATTCGACCGAGCCCTCGCGCGGGTCCTTCAGCTACACCAAGGGCGACATCACAACCAACATCGCCAAGAAGAACGCCCAGTTGCTCCGCTGCCACACTTTGGTCTGGTACAGCCAGCTTCCCAGCTGGGGTAAGCATCCCCCTCCACAAAGTCAATGCAAGAACTAACATTCCCCAGTCTCGTCAGCAACCTGGACCCGCGCAAACCTGCAGGCCGTGATCGAAGCCCACGTCACCAACGTCATGGGCCACTACCTCGGGCAGTGCTACGCCTGGGACGTGCTCAACGAGGCGGTCAACGACGACGGCGCGTGGCGCGACAGCATCTTCCTGCGGACGTTCGGCACCGACTACTTCGCCATTGCATTCGCCGCTGCCAAAAAGGCCGACCCCGTATCCAAGCTGTACTACAACGACTACAACCTCGAGTACAACGGCGCCAAGACCACCAAGGCCTTCGAGCTCGTCCAGATGGTCCAGGCCGCCGGCGCCCCAATCGACGGCGTCGGCTTCCAAGGGCATCTCATCGTCGGCGGCACGCCCTCGCGATCCAATCTGGCGGCGACGCTGCGCCGCTTCACCGCGCTAGGAGTCGAGGTTGCGTACACGGAGCTGGACATCCGCCACTCGAGCCTGCCGGCCTCGGCGGCCGCTCTCGCCACCCAGGGCAACGACTTTGCCAACGTCGTCGGGTCGTGTCTCGATGTCGCCGGGTGCGTGGGCGCCACCGTGTGGAGTTACACCGACAAGTACAGCTGGGTGCCCGAGACGTTCAGCGGCGCCGGCGATGCCCTGCTGTATGACAAGAACCTGGTGAAGAAGGTCGCGTGGACGTCGGTGTCGTCGGTCCTGGCTGTTGCGGCCACGGGTGCCCCGGCGACGACGCTGTCGACCTCGACGCGATCGATGGTGACCACCGTTGCACCGGTTAGCACCACGATTAAGATGAGCGCGCCGGCGGCGAAGAGTACCGCGTCGTCGGGTGGGGCTGAGGCGCCTCACTGGGGTCAGTGTGGTGGGATCAGGTGGGAGGGCGCGATCAAGTGCCAGAGCCCGTGGGTTTGCAATGTGTCGAATGCGTATTATTCGCAGTGTCTGTAGGTGGAAGAAGGGCCGCCTGGTGGTGCTATTCTTGTACATAGTTGAAATTAACGGTTCGAAGAACCGCGCGGCGCGGCTCCCTTTTTGAGGGAGACACGCGCCAAGAAAAGCATCGTTATGTACAAAAGTGGTTACAGCGATAGCGCACAAAAACGAAGAACGACACAGGGCCGAGCTGAACCAGCGCCCCTAGTCACTCTACAAGATTGCTGCCGGCTTTTGCTATCGTTGCACAGGAAGATGCTAATGTCCAACGGCCTGACCCGGACATACTTGATGTCCACATGCGGATTGGCCGTATTCTTCAAGTAAGTGGTATTGGTTTTGCCGTTCTCCAGAGCTTCGCAAGGGGCAATTATGGCGTGTATAATATTGCTTCGGATGGATCAACCGACTTGGAGCGCATCGTGAGCGACAAGATGCTAGTGCGCATCTAGGAGGTTGGCCAATGTTACAAGGGTCTTGTCAAGGAGCTGGAAGAAGAGACCCTGTAGAAGAGTAGTTGACAGAAGCAGAATTGAAAGGACTTGTTAACCATTTTTACCATGATGTGTCAGCGCCGACTCTAGACGCCTCTGCATCACTGCCTAGTACATAGCCCGCCATAAGGACCGCTAGATCGCTGCTCGGCGACTTGGAGTTTTCTCTGTTACACGTTCTCTGAGACCCCATCCTTGATTCGCTGGCGGATGATGGAGTGCGAGTCCAACCATGGCGACCGCTAAAAGACATGGAATGCTGCGCTTCTAAACCACCTCATCCGAGTTGGGGCCAGTGGGAAACACCTCAGGCTGGATACTCTAGCCCTGAGGGAGGCTGGCCGCTACATCTTGTTGAGCAACTGTTGGAGCGGACCAAAGCATTAACCCCGTAAGACGGTTCGAGACAACTTTGGGGCAGGAAATTGTCAATCCAATCGAAACCCTCCCTAAAACGTTGGTTAAAGCGATCGAGCTCTGTGAGCTTCTCGATGTTCCCTTCTTCTCGATAAACTCGCTTTGCATCATCTAGAACGACACTAGTAATTGCCGGCCGGGGATACCCCATTATCGGTCGGGCAGGAGCGCATTTAAGAAAGCACCAGCCTCCCACATCGATCGACCGAGTGTTGCCCTTTACAGGAGCTACCCACTAGCTCCTCGTTATGAGGTGAGTTCCCATATTCTGAGGTGCCCAAATAGCACAAAGATGCACCATCCCTGCTTGGCGGCCTCGTCCTCACAGCCGGCGTGACCAATGCCAACTTTTACGCCATGGTTGACATCATCATCGACATCTCGCCTCCGGGCCCCTTCTTCCTCCAAGACGAAAATGGCGAGACAATCGCCCAGGATGCACAACCTTTCCTGCCCGGGAGATATTTTGTTGTAGCCGATGGCACTATCCAGGTATGCTTTTTACTACTTTGCGAGTATAAATGCTAATATGATCTAGAAAACCACCGAGGCTGCTTTCGACCGATTGATGTATTTTCAGTCAATGAGAACAAGTAACGAATTTAGAGATCGAGTCCGAGAGCGAGACGGAAGTTGCGTTGTGATAAAGAAAGAAAATCGACGCAAAGAGTTTAATCTCTGGGGAGGCTTCGAAACTGCACATATCTTGCCTCTTGCGTACCAACATCAATGGAATATGCAAGGCTGGAGCCAGCAAATTACTATCCTTCCGTCTACAAGACCTCTCGGAACGATCAATTCAGTCCAGAATGGCCTGCTCCTCACAAATGATATGCACTGCATATTGATCTCTATTACTTCTTCATCAACCCTGATGTAAGTCCTCTCTGATAATAGGAAATATTAACGTTATCTGACATAAATCTAGGATGGTTATAAGATCATTTGTTTCCAGCCAGATAATGATGATATCGCAGGGACTTTCCTAGATGCTCGTCTTCTCAATGACCCACAGCGTCCTTTTGGAACGCTTCTCCGATGGCGTTTCCGCCAAGCTGTCCTCACAAACATGAAGGGAGCTGGGGAGCCTAATTTGGAGCACGACTTCCCGCCTGGTTCCGATATGATGGGAGAGATCCGGAGCGGACCCAAGGCTGCTGAGAGGATGGAGTTTGAGTTGTTCAACCGGCTTGCCAATCATATGCTGGCGGGTGTGGATGCCGATGAGGAGGACAAGTATGACGGCAATGTTTCGGACGAGGGCTAGGTGCACAAAGTCGAACAAGCTGTGTAAATATCTACATCTCCCCTGTATCAACAGGCAGGGAAATCCCTCCAAAAGTAGAGGTCTGTATCACTAGGAATGTCTGACAAGCACATTTTGCCCCTACATAACATATACTTGGGATGCGCGAAGGTGAAGGGTTGACAGCGAGGGGCAGGGTGGGGTGGAGAGCGCTGTTGCGCACCGAGCGAATCTTTGGCTGCGTCTGTCGAAAGCTGTCCAAAACTGCACTTGTCTTGTAGAGAAATTATGCGTGAAAAAGCTTGTGAGCATTGCATCATCCGCGTCGTCATTAACATAGGAATTCCATTTGCGGGCGAGAGTAGATCACTACTCCCAAGTCCCCAATCTATCAGAACTCTAGAGAATGCGAGCGGTATCTTGGATAGTATTCTACTTATCTGCTCAGCACAGGTCCGACAGTTATGAACAACAAGGACAGCGTTAACAATAAACTCATGTCATGATTGGCTGAAAGGCAGAGGCCGAGCTTTGGGACTGCTGGTCTGTGCTTGTCTGCCTAAACCTCGGGCGACGAAATTTAACTGTTGTGGGCCGGGAAACGAGCCCGGGTCTTGTGCCAGTCCACCAGATTGTCGAGCGTCGAACCTCTCTTGTCGTGAGCAGGTGACCCCTTTCCAGAAATCCGCAGCGCTCTGATCAAACCAACTAAGCTAATACCGCCCCCCTGGAGTCGGCTTAGTTGTGGGCAGATCAGCAGGGCTTGGCTTGCGAAAATCACGAGTTGGCTCGGCTTGTTTGCTTGGGTAAGCCTAAGATCTTGGCGCTGGAAGAGGTTGATCTGACCCGGCACAGCTAAAAGATAGATACAACAGACAGATCGCCACCCCCCATCATCAACCCTACTTCAACGCCCTCGATTTCGCTGCCAATTCTTGATATTGAGGTTCTGAGCCCACTTCTAAGACTGTGGCCTACGCTCGCAAAGTGACCACCTTGTTAGATATCCCCGAGAGTAAGATTAATTCCATGGATATCGAGGCGTTCTCGAAAGGAGAAAACCTTGGCGACCTATCGACCGCTAATGCGAAGGAACTCAACACCTGGGTGCTTGATCGCGCCTATGCGTATAACACGCAGGAGGACGAGGTCAACGAAGAAATCATGGTCCACTTCCAAGAAGATTTCGGAGGATGGACGAGCGATCCGTTTTTGGGCCCTTGGCGCTTACATCGTGCCGCCTGCTCACACCAAACTCAAAAGTTAATCACTGTCTAACACAGTGTTTACTGCTCTCTGCACTGGGCGCAAGCAGCTGACCACAAGCCGAAAGCTTCAACACGTGATTTCCGCGGCTTTTCTGACCGCTGCCTGACCGAGCCCAATTGAATTCTGAGGCCGCACCATGATTGTTCTCACATTTCCCAGCTCAGAGCCGACGTACTCAGTGATACGGCGGCGGCGTCATCCTCGTCGTCGATCTTGATAGCTTCCCAAGGTTCGTCTTTGCGCATCCACCCAAACGCCTTATTCGGCGACAACGACGAAACCATGCGACTCCTCCTCAAACGCGCCGATGGAAACGAGGTCAGCTTAACAGACAATCTACCTCTCGACAAGATCCCCCGCTACGCTATCCTATCGCATACATGGGGGTCAAATAGCGACGAGGTCACCTACAGAGACTTGATGGACGGGACTGGCAAGGATAAGGTTGGCTATAAGAAGATTCAGTTCTGCGCAGAACAAGCCAAACGCGACGGTCTGGATCACTTCTGGGTCGACACTTGCTGCATCGACAAATCTGACCCGATCGAAGTGCAGAGATCCATCAACTCGATGTTTCGCTGGTACCGAAATGCGACTCGATGCTATGTGTATTTGTCAAATACCTCCATTGCAGACGGCGAGCGGAATAGCCGGCAGCCCGAGCCTGCGTGGGATTCAATTCTCCGAGGGCACAGATGGTTCACTCGCGGCTGGACGCTGCAAGAGCTTCTTGCACCAGCATCGGTGGAGTTCTTCACAGAGGGGGGCCAGCGTCTTGGTGATAAGCTGTCTTTGGCGACAATAATCCACGAAATAACGGGTATTCCTATCCCGGCACTTCTCGACAACCGTCTTTCCCGGTTCGATATCGAGGAACGGTTCAAATGGGCAGAGAAGCGCGAAACTACGTACGAAGAAGATTGGGCATACTGTCTCCTGGGGATCTTTGGCGTCTTCATGCTGCCGAATTATGGCGAGAGAAAGGATTATGCGGTCCGCCGGCTGCGGAAGGAGATTGAAGCTTCAGAGCGGCCAGGACGGCCAGAAAACCGGCCAAATCCATCGATCATGGTCCCCTTCAGCCGCGATGAAGACTTTGTCAAGAGGCAGGCTCTCCTCGACCAAATGTCCCAAAATTGTGGCAAGCCAGGGTCTCGCACTGCGCTTGTCGGCTTAGGTGGCGTCGGGTATGTATCCCTCCGTCGTGCAAAGTAAACTGGTAATAGCTGACTGCTGCGAAGTAAGTCTCAGCTGGCTATCGAATACGCATACCGGATTCCAGAGCGATCGCCTAAAGCGTGGGTCTTCTGGGTTCATGCGAGCAATGCGGCCCGCTTCGAGCAGGGTTTCCGAGAAATCGCAGCGCATCTCAAAATCCCAGGGCAGCATGATCCAAAGGCCGACATATTCCAGCTGGTGCACGATTGGTTGGGTGACGAGAGGAATGGACGTTGGGTGCTTATTCTGGACAATCTCGATAACGCCGGCTTCCTGACGGCTTCGTGTGTCGTTGGAGATGGGCACCATGCCGACATAGACGACACAAACTTGCAGCCACTTATCCGGTGCCTTCCGCAGTGCCAGCATGGATCTATTCTCGTCACGTCGCGAAGCAGAGAGGCTGCATCACAACTGGTTGAAGACCGTTGTATTATCGCCGTTGATCCGATGGGCAAGGAGGATGCGTTGACACTCCTGCAAAGGAAGCTATGCCAGCACGAAGTGGGCGATGGCATGGACGAGCTCACTACAGCGCTCGAGTACATGCCGCTTGCTATCGTTCAAGCGGCTGCTTATATTTCGCAAACGTGGCCGCCATGCTCGGTGCAGCAATATCTCGACAAGTTCCGGAAGAGTGACCGCAAAAAGGCGGGTCTTCTTAGCTACGAGAGCGGAAAGCTTCGTCGAGATGCGAGCGCTAAGAATTCGATCCTCATTACGTGGCAGATATCATTTGACCACATCCGTGAGATTCGGCCATCGGCGGTCCACGTTCTATCGCTTATGAGCTTTTGCGACCGGCAAGGCATTCCAGCAAGTCTGCTTCGGGGTCAAGACGGGGAGACAAAGAGGAAGCAAGAGCAGGACGAGAGGCCAAGACAGGGCAATGTAGATGGTGGGGATGGCGTAGTATTTCGATGGGGCGACAGCAACGGCGACAACAGTGACGATAACGACGGCAGCAGCGGTGACGAGGCTAATGACAAGTTTAAGGACGACATAATGGTATTACGAAACTTCTCGTTCATCTCTACCAATAGAGATGGAAAAACGTTTGAAATGCATCGGCTAGTACAGTTAGCTACGCTGGAATGGCTCGAAGCCTACGGACAGCAGGATCATTGGAGGCATCGATTTCTTAGAAGGCTTTGCGAACGGCTCCCGACAGGGGAGTACGAGAACTGGGTGGAATGCCGAGCTCTTTTTCCGCATGCCAAGTCGGCAGCAGCAGTTGCTCCAAAGGAAGAGGCGCTGCAGGATTGGGCAACAGTACTATACAAGGCAGCTTGGTATGCATGGAGAATAGGGAATGGAGCTGAAGCGGAGAAATTGGCCACACAGGCAATGAGAGCGAGGAAGAAGGTGCTGGGTCAGGAGCAAAATGATACATTAGATGCGATATCGATGGTAGCGCTAGTGCATAAACAAAGGGGCCGGTGGAAAGAGGCCGAGTTGCTGGAGGTACAAGTGATGGAGACGGAAAAGAGGGTCCTGGGGTCGGAACATCCTCACACACTGGTTAGCATGGCTAACCTGGCGTTGACGTACGGGAATCAAGGCCGATGGGCAGAGGCTGAGTCGTTGTTTATACAAGTGATGGAGACGAGTTCGAGGGTCATAGGATCGGAGCATCCTCACACACTGGTTAGCATGGCTAACCTGGCGTTGACGTACCGGAATCAAGGCCGATGGGCAGAGGCTGAGTCACTGTTTATACAAGTGATGGAGACGGAAAAGAGGGTCCTGGGGTCAGAACATCCCTCCACGCTGACCAGCATGGGTAACCTGGCATCGACGTACAGGAATCAAGGCCGATGGGCAGAGGCCGAGTCGTTGTTTATACAAGTGATGGAGACGAGTTCGAGGGTCATAGGGTCGGAACATCCTCACACACTGGTTAGCATGGCTAACCTGGCGTTGACGTACGGGAATCAAGGCCGATGGGCAGAGGCCGAGTCGTTGTTTATACAAGTGATGGAGACGAGTTCGAGGGTCATAGGGTCGGAGCATCCCGACACACTGGCTAACATGGCTAACCTGGCATTGACGTACCAGAATCAAGGCCGATGGGCAGAGGCTGAGTCACTGATTATACAAGTGATGGAGACGAGTTCGAGGGTCCTGGGGTCAGAACATCCCTACACGCTGACCAGCATGGGTAACCGGGCATCGACGTACAGGAATCAAGGCCGATGGGCAGAGGCTGAGTCACTGATTATACAAGTGATGGAGACGGAAAAGAGGGTCCTGGGGTCGGAACATCCTCACACACTGGTTAGCATGGCTAACCTGGCGTTGACGTACCGGAATCAAGGCCGATGGGCAGAGGCTGAGTCACTGTTTATACAAGTGATGGAGACGGAAAAGAGGGTCCTGGGGTCGGAACATCCCTCCACGCTGACCAGCATGGCTAACCTGGCGTTGACGTACGGGGGTCAAGGCCGGTGGGAAGAAGCAGAGGAACTACAAGCTAAAGAATTTGAAATATCCGCGAAGAAGTTAGGTCGACGCCACCCCAACACGCTGATCAGTATGGGGAACCTCGCCAGCATTTGGAAACACACGGGTCGTCACGAAGATGCTCTTGGTCTGATACAAACTTGCTTTGATCTACGCTCGCAAGTATTAGGAGTAGGTCATCCATACACGGTGTCTACGTTGTCAATTTTGAAAGCATGGAGGGAGGACAGCTCCGGACCAAGCAAAGCCATCACACCTCACAGACCCAGCAAAATAACGGTACCTCAGGAGGGTTTGCATGTGACCCAGCATGATAAACTAATCTTCAAAATCGAAACCGAAACGGGTGCATCGGAACTCAAACATAAGTGGTCTTGGCAGAAGAGGAAGAGTATAAGGGCCATGGGACAAGGCTTCCGAGGTGTCCTAGATGCCCTCAAGGACGGCGGCAAGGCAGGAGATAGCGGGAAGGGTAAGGCTGTGGCAAAGTAATTTGTATGTATTAACTGTTGGGCGCGTATCGCCCACGAGGGAGAGCCCATCATCAATAAAGTTGTCGGATAGACAGCTGTAAGTCTTACTCCCCGTCGATCCGGGCCTCCCGTCGAAGCCCGAGCCCGGTGACATGGAAATTGATGGAGAAGGCTGATGCGTCGGTCGTGGGAATTGATGGAAAAGACAATGGGAACTCGGGCAACATTGAAGCGCCAAACACTGCGATCCAAATAACCCCTGGCACTTTGGAAGTGGAGCAATGGAATGGGCATTGCCATGGAAAGAAGTGTGCATTGAATTGAGCCTACTCCTGTGAAGAGAGCTGCGCGGAGCGCGCGATCTATACACAAGACAGAGCTGTTTGTTCCCCAAACTTGTACCGAGGGCGGGCTTTCCAGGGGTAACTGAAACCATCAGGAAATAGACACCATTGTCGATGGCCAACGCATCAGCAGTGAACCCGATGCCTTCGTCAATGCTAAACACAGAGATGTATACGAGCTAGAGACTGAGGATGCAGCGAAGTCCCCTATCCCGTCCATCGAATATCTACAGATCCGCTATGCGGTTCAGAAGCTTCTTACGGGTGCAGTGGTAGCCGGTGCCCTTACAAGCATCTTCAGTGGCAAACCACCCGAGGGCGAGCAAGGCCCTGTTTGAGATGACGCTTTCATCTCGGACGACTTGGGACCTCATCATCGAAGCTGCGGTGGCAAAGGGAGATCCTTGATGCTTCAGGGGCGGAGAGATGGAGAAAGTTCCTCCTGGAGTATGCGTATTGCTACTATCAAGTCGATTGTGATTCGGAAGATGAGGTTTAGGAAACCTCAGCTCAGGAGCTGCGGCCCCGCCCAACGACGGCCGCCGCCGCCGAACGACGAGATGTTCTCTCGGCCCGGCCCCTCCAAAAAGTGTTAAGAAGCCGCTGGAGACCCAGAAGGTCTCCGAGCTGACCCGAAGCCTGGGGGCTATAACGATTTAGACGACCGACCAGCGCTAGTATTCCGTACCCTTTCTAAAAATCAATCATGAAACAAGATATTTGAGAAATGCGCACCTGCAATATTCTGCTTTCTCTACAACCGCTCCTCCACAATAGTACTCTTTCATTCAACTTAGGAAAATCTAGCACAGCATTCTCAACAGCAGCATGCCCAGCAGATGCAGCAGCCCCAGCATGCCCAGCAGCTTGCATCGCCTCCATTCGTTGCTTCGGGAGTGTTTCCATCCATGGGAGCTTCGTCGGAAAGTGCTGTGCTGGTATGAGCTCACAAAACTTCCATTTTCGTACCTCGCCCACGTGACATTGCTCACCCCAGCTCAGGCCCAGCTCAGGATTTGTTCAGGATTTGCTCACTTTTACTTACTCTAGGTACCATTTTCGGCAGGCTGCGCCCGCAGCACGCTGCTGAATTACTTCAACTCTAGCCGAGTGAGCCCAGAATTGATCCCATATTTAAAAATAGCCAAATGACTCCCCATTTTCCGAAAATTAATAATTTCGCTATTACCTTTTCTAATTTGCGTGTTGCTTTAATTACAGGTGGATTGGCGATTGCTTGCGCTGAATCGCAGGAGACCGGACCCATCTCCTCACCGCTGACAGACCCCCCAGAGTCATCACCAGCTCTACCGGACTCGGGGATGACGGGAGTACCCTGCCGCAGACCGAATGGGAGCTCGAACTACAATTCGCTGCCTATCTCCACGAGCGTCTCGCAACGACCTTTACTCCTACGATCAAACAAGCCGAGTCGTTGTGGAAAAGGAACAGACCGCTCTGGTCACTTCGCGCCTTGGCCTTGGACCCCGATTCGATCATCATGGGTTTAAACCTTCAGAAAATGAGGGAATGGATGACGGACAGTTCGGACCTGCAGTCGTTCTTTGGCGTTGATGTCATACCACCCCTTGTGGCTTCACTGCATCACATCAGAACGGTATGGTACAACGAGAATGTGGAAGCCACTAACCGAAACAGTGAAGACACAAAAGCCCAGGGTGAGGTAAAAAAATGGTATCACAATTCCTGCGTTCTTTGCGGAGGCCGTCTCGTTACCCAAGGGGCACATATCGTTAATGTGGCGGCACAGCAGCAGATGCAGCCAGTGAGCATTTGGAGGATGCTTAAAATCTTTTGGCCCCTTGAGAAGCTTGCAGCCCTGGATATGAAGGAGGACAGAAACATCCTTCCTCTCTCGCCCACTGCACATAGTCTATGGGACATCCATGAGTTTGGTCTTCGTCCTATCAAGCATCCGACCGACCCAGACCATATTCTCTTCCTTCAGGTGGTGATATTCAAGGAACTTCACATTGAGATTGGCTTTTCATCAAACCGCCCAGGATGGGGCCTTTTCATTGAGTTGACGGACGCTCGCGAGGATCCACCCATGCTCATACAACATGGCGATGTGTACAAGCTCGTCACTACCGACCCGGAGAAGCGACCCCTCCCGCGCTTTGAATATCTTCAACTCCGATATGCAGTTCAAACCATCATAGCGGCCCAAAAAGCCGCCGGCGCCCTGAAAACTCTCTTTGGTGGCCCACCTCCGGAGAGTACAGTTGGACTAGAGCTCGATGATGTATGCGTGCCGTGTGAGTGGAGAGAAGATTTGGACGAAGCTGAGAGACTTGGCATCTTGAATTATGCCTCTGAGAACGAGTGGAGACTGGCAATTCTCGAATACGAATACCGGAAGGGTCACAAATTGTAGGAGGAGGAATATGTCGAGAAGGAAAATGTCGAAGAGGAAGATGTCGAGGAGTAGGATGTTGAGTAACCCTGGAGCGTCTGCTCGACAGAACGGCCACTAAACTCCACCGCATAGGAAGTAAGAGGTGAATAGGTTTCACCTCTTACAAAGGACTCTAAATCAAGCCACCGTCAAGAGGGTGGCCTCACTCTCCGGCCCAAGAATGCCATACTTACCGGCTCACCAAGTGTTCAAACAGTTCGAGAGGCCAAGTGGAGTCCGGTCATAACAAGCCCGCAAACGCATAAACAGGTCTCGCTCATAGAGGAGAACCTTCGGCTAACGGGCCGTTGAATACCGTGGTAGCGGGCACTTCATTTTGTGGGTCCAAGAAGCCCAGGATTGTTGATATAGATTTGTAGTAGTAGATGTTCGTTCAATCATGGGATTTTGGTGGGGAAAACTTTCGTTTTACTGTTCCAAAGCTGGGTGTGTTTAAAAGGGGGGTGGCACATGGTCGTTCAACTGTTGTTAACTGCCAATGAGTTTTCTTAGTGATCTTCCGTTTCGGGAGTGTTGTTCGTGTTATGGCAGAAGTACTCGACAGCGTGAAGCTTTTGAGCATCGACGTAGGTCTCGTCTGTCGGACGCTCATTGACTCTAATTGTTACACCATTTTCAACGTGTCGCGGGTATACATCGTACGAGGTAACACCAAGTTGGCTAATGATCTTAAAGGCGAAGCGAACCTAGGTATGCTATAAACTGGCATAGTCTAAGCTAGGATATTGAGTATTGGTATGCTATGTACTAGTGTGCTCTCAGTCAGGATATTATACAATGGTATATTCTAAGCTGGTATGTTAATAGAGATTCTTGGCGACCCTGAGTCAAATCACGTAAATACTGGCAATTGTGCTGCATTCCGTGAAGTAGAGTAAATTGGATGACGAAGAAGAGGAGGTTAGGACTCAGGATCCTGGCCCTGCGTAAGATGTACTAGGGCCATGCCAAAGGCATGGTCCCTTGCTTGCTGTAGGAAGTCATTCACTTCCCATCTATCCTCTTATCTATCTACTTATCTACTTATCTAATTCATCGATACTGTACCCGTATCATATGTTATGTGCCAGCATATACAGGCTAGGACATTATTTGCTGGTATATTCTAGGTACTAGTATACTAAATGCCATCACAATTTTAGTGCTAGGATGCTACGTACTATCTAACAATATATACTAGTATATGCTAGAAATATAGACACGGCGGGGGACATAAAAAGGAAACTTTAGCCGGAGGGGACTGAAACGGACCTCTGGGGCTATGCCGCAGCAGCGTATGGGATCACCCTAGCTTAGTGAAGAATTAGGGAAAGCTCAGGCCAAATCAACCACAGCTCACCCCATCTTAGGACTACAAACGAAAAAGGAAATTTCATAAGCCCAGATTCGTCTCAGACAACCAGGCCGGTTCTTCCCTAAGCTAGAGTGATCCTATACGCCGCTACACAGCCTCAGAGGCCCATTTTCAGTCCCCTCGGCTAAAGTTCCCTTTTGATCCCCCCAAGGTATCCACGTTTCTAGTGTATGTTGGTATATGTTGTTAGATGGTATGTAGCATCCTAATCTAGTTTTCTAGGATAGAACGTAGGATAGAACGTAGTATCCTAGTACCAAAATTGGGATGGTATTTGGCATCCGACCGGTCGAGAGTATCATCATCGGCCCAACACACCGGCATCACACGACAATCATATCATGGGCCAGGTTGCGCAAAAGAATTGCGGTAAAATAATTAGCTTTTGACGCCTCAGGAACGAAAACAGTAACCACAAGCGGTAGGGCAGCATGGTCACAGCCTTCAAGTCGATAATGGAGCAAAAGGAGATCGAGGAAATCGAGAAGCGACTAAAAATAGCGTTGACTCTCGTGTCCATCGAGTTGAGCAAACCTATCTGGTACGTTCATCCGCCTGTGCTCCAGGTTGGCGTCTAACGACTAGTCATCGAAAAGTGATGAGATTCGGAACCCGAGAAAAGAGATCGAGTCTCCTAGAAAAGCTTACCTAATCATGCAACGACCCGACTTTGCAACATTGTGATCGGCACCCCTAAGCGACAACCCCTTCATTTCCGACCACCACCATTCCCCCAGTTTTGCTCCAAACCACACTAAATTTTTAGGATGGCTAGTGTTTATGAAGCCAATATCGCGTCCGCAATTAAAGCCGCTACAGATGGCGAGACGTAGGCCGCCGCAGCGGCTTTATACGAAGTCCACCTCTCAACCCTAAGTCGGCGTATACGCGGTACTACCTCCGCCAGAGCCAGCAAAGTAGATCTAATGAGGCTATCCCCAGTACAGGAGAGGTTCCTAGTCGACTGGTGCCTTTAGGAAGATGCCGCTGGGCGCGCTCTAAACAAGGCCTAACTCTCCAGAATGGCCTCATTAGTACTGGCTGAAGGAGATGATCATCGGCCAGTTGGCTACCGTTGGGTAGACCGCTTCCTACGCCGCCACGATCGTGTGAAAACGAAACCATCGGCACCGTTAGATACGGCTCGTACGCGCGGGTCCACCAAGGCCGCGTATGACGATTTCTACCAGCGTTTGAAGACTCAGTTAGATGTCAAAAATATTGCTTCTCGGAATATTACCAATATGGACGAACATGGCATGTAGGAGGTCCAGACTCGCGTTGGGACCGTCGTAAGTGATTCTACTACTAGTAGGTCCCTTGTGACGTCCTCTGAGAGTAAGACTTGGGTGTCTATTCTTGAAGTAGCTACTGTAGATAGAAGAAACTTATACCAGCCGTCGTCTTTTCTAAGGCTTCATTACAAGGCCAATGGTACCCCGAATGGGTCAAAAATCGCGAGGATATTCACGATTGGAAGTACGATTACTTGCCTACTGGCTGGAGTAATGGGGTTATTACGTTAAAATAGCTTACGGAAATCTATCTGCCGGAAACTAAGCCCCTAAACGCTTTGGAATGGCGCCTACTTATTCTGGACGGCTATAACAGTCACGATATAGAGGAATTCCTTTATACCGCCTACTCTAATAGGGTTTTCGTACTGTTTCTACTGCCTCACACCTCCTACAAGACTCAGCCCCTAGACCGAGGCGTTTTCAAGGCTCTGAAAAACTATTTTAGGTAAAATACGAAGTATCTCGCCTACTGCCGAAACTCGGCTCCTAGCCAACAAACAACGGTTCCTTCTCTTTTACAGAGACGCTTCCCGGTGTGGCTGTAGCCCTCGGAATATAAGGAGTGGCTTTAAAAAGACCGGTATCTGGCCTTTCTGCCCTCGTGAGGTCACAGATAACCGTGAGGCAGTGGTTGAGGACGCCCCCCCCCCTGTTGAGCGTACCCCTACCCCTGAGATCTACCCCCTCCCAGACTCCACGGTTTTCAAGACTCCTAGGAATAGTCAGGACGTTCGTACGGCCTTGACTAAGGTTACAGGCAACGTTAGCCCTTGTAATCGTACGGTCAGGGCCCTCCTTCGTAAGGTAGAAAAGGTACTTGACGAAGGTAACGTAAAGAGGGCTGGTTTACAAGTGGAAAACGACCGTTTGGAGGAGGATTCACGTGCTGCGGAACCACACATTAAGAAGAGGGTCCGTGAGCCTCCAAACGGTAAGTTTGCGTGGATAGGGGATATCATCGAGGCCGAGGAAGCGGCTTACAACCCCTCCAAGGCGAAGGAGGGTAGTTAGGCGTACGGACCCCGCGTCAGTCATCGAGGAGGTCCATGATATGATTATTCATGGCCTGGATAGACTTCATGAGGTTGAGGAGATGTAGAAAACATTTTGTACCATAGGATTTACTGTAGAAATGGATGTGTTGCGACATGGTGAAGATTGGGGGTGCCCGCGTAGATCATCTTGCAAAGTCAGGTCGCTGCATGATTAGGTAAGCTTGAATATCAGGCGCGTCTCTAAATACGAGGTGCAAATGAATTCTGGCTTGAAGGACCTGTCCAAGAGCCTCCACGACCTAGACATCCAATCAAACATACCACCAGTGCCCCTGGCTCCTCGCCCGAAGCCTCTATTGCGGTTGAGGAACTCTGTAAGCGGCGCGAGGAACTGAAATCAATCAGGGAGATCGCCGCAGCAAAGCAGGCTGTGATCTCCAGCCTTCACTTCCTATTTCGCACGCGACGATATCACGCCGTATCTCGTGCACATCTTGGCCCATATTGCAGATTCGGACGATTAGGTTGTCGGCTGCAGGGAGGCAAACACGTGGCAAACTGGAAACCCCTACGGCGCCCGAGTCACCTGCCAGTTTTGTGTTTATACACCCCATGAACTTCAAATCTCTAACAACATTTAACATAATTTAGGAAGTATGACTTACGAAGAGTTCAGATAAGAGTTCAGATAAAACTTTTAGTTTTTGGGTGGGGAAAGCGGAAACGAGAACCTTAATGGCCAAGATTCTCGTCTACAAATATCTAGCCTCTCCTCCCAAGCACTGCTTTATTCTTCATCTTTCAATCAATTCAATCATCACATAAAGATGTCTGAGAGTGGCGAAAGCAGTACTATCCTTGCCCCCCTGGACGTGTCCAACCTCCAGGCTGAGGGGCTACTTCGTCAAGGCACCTCGGTAGGATCTCGCCGGCTTCATAAGCGGCGACTGAACCGTTCCAGTGACGAGGAACATCATGGCATTCCCCTCGAAATTCCCCAGAACGAGCTGGCTATGCAAGATGCATTTGCCACGATTCCCATTTACCTCATCTCGCAGGAAACCCTAAAGCATGTTGGTCTCTCGGCGTCCAAAGCTGATCAGCTCTGGAGCGCGTGGACCAACTGGCCCACTGACGGGCCCGGTAGAGAAACTGACGCCGACGACGGAGGCCTACAAGTATCTTTTCTCGACTTTATTACCGGACGTGCGACAAGAAGCGGCATACCTGATACAACTGGGGGGAGCGACACTGAGTGGTATACATGCCTCAACGCCTGTGGTGTCAACCAGAAAACCCAGGCTGCGATCATGGATCCTTTTTTTAATGACGTCCGCCTTGACCGTACATGCCTAGATTGGGTACGGGATACGATCAAGATGCGTTATGCTGGGCTCCAAGACATCCAGAGAGCCTCGCGAGAACGCGAGATGGAGCTTCAGCGTGCGGCATCACGCCCGGGACCGCCTGGAGGTGGTGAACGACGGTCCCTTTCTGGCCTCCAGCAGCAGAGCACAGCTGGAATGTCTACGGATGCTTGGGGATCAGCACGTGCTGCCGCCGCCCGCAACGCAACTGGACACACGGTTCTCTACAAGGGAATCGACCAAGCTCGCATCGAAAGCATATTTGATGCGGATGGAAGCATGGCCCAGATCAGTAAACTCTGTTCTTCGTTCCCATCAGACTTCGGCAGTAGAGTTGCGATGTACTACTTCACTCCGAATCTCAAAGTCGCCGAGTACTACGCAGGCTACGCAAAGCGGCGCGCCGAATGCGAATCGGTAGTCATGATTGTCCTCCGTATCCCGAACGCCGCCATTCAGTCCCTGACTGAGCCAGAAATCCAGCATCTCCACTGGCCAAGTGACGTCTGGAAGCAGATGATCTGGAACTGCCGCAGAAACAACACGCTACCGAAACATTTGAGGGTGTACAAGAAGGCTACTCTCATCATTGGCTCAATTTCGCGGAAGCTTAACAACGTATATCACAGGCTCGATACTTGGGAGGGTGTCACGGAGCGGCACCTGCTCAAGGTGAATCCTGATAGACGAACTGGGGCTCATGGTAAAATCGCCACTCAGTATGCGATCCAAGGTCAGGAAAAGGGGGAGGATTGGCTTCTGGAGAACGGCGGCAAGGACATCAAAGTGTTCCCCTATCCTCACGCTGCACTGGAGAGTCTCATTGCCGAGAACCGAGATTGAGCCCTGTTTGTAATTATCTTGTAGAGATCTGTTAGAGATCTTTTTAATGCATTACCTTCAGCTTTGCCAACATACGTTATTTTCCAACGCTGATGGGCCGTAGACATTCCCCGCGTGATATGGCGGCATTATTTCGAGTCGTGTATAGAGCACAACCTAGACGAGGATATCACTTTTCTCCAAGAATTAATCACTATTAGCGCCAAGCCGAGAGATTGTGTTCCAAGTGATGAAGCGAATATTAACGAACCGATCCTAGGACGAGGTGTTGATACATCAACTCCGCGGCCCCATAATGGATGCGTTCCCGGAGCGTGCGTCTGTTTTGCCAGGAATGTTACCTCGACAAACACCGGGAAATGGAGTGAAGCGGAAGAGAGCATCCAACGCGGTTAGGGAACACAGGACGGCGATTAAAGGAGCAGGCGGCATGCTGGGACTGGGGAAATTTGATGTCAAACTTTAGATTCGGCGTTGCCGCGGGTAGGCCTCGTGGCGGATTCACTGGTTCAACATGACCCCTTTCTACACGAGACACATACTGTAAAAAAGGAAGGAATAGCGCTTAGCTATCACAAAACTGATTTGCCTTGTATATGTTGCGGTTGCCACAGCAGGTGGGCTTGTTTATGGCAATCTCA
Source organism: Lasiosphaeris hirsuta (assembly GCA_030549175.1). Lineage (NCBI taxonomy): Eukaryota > Fungi > Ascomycota > Sordariomycetes > Sordariales > Lasiosphaeriaceae > Lasiosphaeris > Lasiosphaeris hirsuta. Next base: position 213,779 of record JAUKUA010000002.1, read on the forward strand.
AAAATGACATGTCTACCAGCATCGCCGCCAGCGCAGCGCCTACGTGCTCGGAGTGGTGGGAGGCACCACAGCTGGCATAGTTATCAGAGAGTACATTAGACTAGAGAAGCCCGATAACTACACCTACGCTTTTAATTCCGTCTACGGCGCCGACCAGGTGATCCCCGAGGATGATGTCAAAACCAAAGATATTGTGGGGAACGAGGTAGAGAGCCTACCACCGCCTTGAAAGGGGGACTCTCTCAAGCATTATGAGGAAATCAATAAACGAGAGGTATAATTAAAGCGACATATCTATTTAATACTTTTAATGTATATAACGGCAGATACAATATACATACTCCACACTACGCCAACCTACTGAAAGGCGTACCAGAACGTTAAGGTTACCTCTTTACCTTCTAGAGTAGGCCTTAGCCACCATGGTGACAAAGCCTGAATCCTACAGAAAGGTTTATAAGGAAGAAGGTTCCGGCGGAAAGTCAGAACCACACAAGCAATATAATCACACCTTTACAACCAAGAGTTGCCGTGCTATCTGACAGTATCTGCTAAATTAAACGTCTTTGATCCGAATTTCATACTGTATATTCACGTAATATCGAAGATGGTAATGGGAAGTAGGAGTGTTTGCAGGAGGTACAGGTGCAAGACTTGGAGGACAGAGGCTAACTTAAGTCTCCAAACTGTCAGGTAAGTAACACGAAGAAAACAAGAGATAAAAGCGCTATTCATTTTCGAAATTGGGACCCATTTTGGCCATCTTTATATATGGGACGAATTCTGGGCCCACTTGGCTACAGTTGAAGTAATTCACCATGTGCTGCGGCGCAGCCTTCCGAAACTGGTAGTTAGGGTGAGCAAATCCTGAGCAAAGTCTGAGCAGGGTCTGAGCCAGGGTGGGCAATGTCACGTGGGCAAGGTACGAGAACGGAAATTTGTGGGCAAGACAGAGCAATGGAAAAGTGGTGATGGATTGTGGCGTTGTGGGCCAGGAATTCCTGGCCTGCAACGGCTATCTACACTAGGTGCGGCCTAAAGGCACCAGCTAGGCGAGGTGGCGTGTGCACCCTGCACCCTCGAGGTGGGGCACCACCTCCAACAAAATTTCGTGCACTCAGATTCGTCTCAGACAACCAGGCTGTTTTCTGCGGAGCAGCTCAGAGTGGTGATGAGGCTTGGAGTTGTCGGAATGGTGGCCTGAGCTACTGCTGTTCGACTGTTCGACTGTTCGACTGTTTCGCGCTGCGTCGCCAATTTGACGACCGGTTAACCACCACGCGAATTCACGACCTCGGGCCAGCCGCTGGAAGTGAGGTTGCTCATCCAACCCAGCCGTTCGTGCTGCTCGACAGCGCAAACTTTGCTTTCCTAGTCGTTGACGGGTCGGCGCCGGCTCAGTCTCCAAGGCGCTAGCAGGCACTAACTCATTGGGTGGCTGGAAAGTTCGCATCTTAGCACAACGGTCACACGGCTTTTGGCGTGTCTGCCATGGTGTTTGCAGTCTCTAGCCCTCTCTTTGGTGTCGAGTTTCCAGCCTCGCGTCAACTGCCAACCTCGCATGACATATCGCGTGGTGGAATCCGACGTCAACGCTAGATATCTTGCGCCGAATGCATGTGAAACATGCCAGCCTTTGTGACGATGGAACCACATAAAAGCCACTGACGCACTCTGCCATAGGCCTCAAACAATCAGAACAACAACATCGAAACCTCAAAAGACCTCAACAATGACCGACCCAATCCTGCCCCTCTCACCCGCAGCCGGCTGCCTCATCGGCCTGGCAATCCTCCTCCTCTCCCTCGCCCTGCCCATGCCTCCCACCTCCTGCGACTCTACCCCCCGGCCGTCTGTCTTCGCCGCCGTCCGCCAAAATCTGACCAACACCATCGCCGCACACCACATCCATGACATCGCCCAAACCACCCTTAGCGCCCTCGCCGCCAACCTCCCCGCCACCACTCAATCCGTCCCGCCAGAAAACAGGACGATCCCGCTAAAAGTCGCGTCACACCTCCTCCGCATCCTTGTCCCGGGCGCCGAGACGCAGCTATTCATCACCCTTGGCCAACAGCTCCTGAAATTCTCACAACTAAGCCTGCCGTGCGGAATACCAACAACATCCACCAACGGCCCGGCACCTACCGACAACCTGTCAGCAGTGACACCAGAATCTGATGCCGGAAAGCGCCGCAGAAGGCGGCTGCCGTGGGCCGTGCAGTTCATGCCCGAGGTGCCGCGGCGCACGTCGTCTCTGGGATGGGTCGGGGCGGTGAGACTCGGGGATGTGAGGACTGGGGTGGAGGGCGGGCGGTTTTGTGGTAGGGGGTTTGATCTTGACTCGCGGTCGGTGAGTACTGTGACGGGGTCAGAGGGGGGTTGGAGAGGGCCGAGACGGTCTGATTGGGGAGCGGTGCTGATGGAGGAGGGGCTTTGATGGGGATGGGCTGGGGGAGGTGGTCAGAGGGAGGATATATAGTATGAATATGAATGTATGGACTGTTGGTTGCATGATTCAGTTTTGGCGGTTGCGAGTGCAAGCGCACGGTCTGGCACTGTCGAGCCGGATCCGATCTCGAGGGGAGGGAACAAATCTATCATAAGGATGAGTCTCTTTCCGACAAGATGAAAGCGATCGTTCTTCGGCTTATCGATGAATGAGTCTGTAAGTATTTACGAGACCTGGCGCGCGGTCATGGAAGAATACAGCCAGCGCCGGCTCACTTACGAGACGGGCCGGTTACCAGCTATAGGCGCCATAGCCAAACACTCTCCAAGCATTGCTCAAAGACGAGTACCTGGCGGGACTGTGGAAAGGTGACCTGCTGGTTTCCTTGCTCTGGGGAGAGTCCCCTGTGTTTAAACCCGAAGAGCCTTCCAGCGGCAGGACGGGCGAGCCAACCTGCTACAGGAGGGTGGGGATGTTGGATCTCAAGTATCTCGAGGTGTTTTGGTATGAGCATGATGGAATGACGGACATGGCAGCCGGGTTGTTGAATGCTGCTGCCCACGGTGAAATATAATGCGGATGGCTGGGAGTGGCCCCATTAGATGCCTTGTAATCTTCGAGTGCCTACCAGAACGAAAAACCAATGAATTGAGAGAACTCCCTCAACAGGCTGGGTAGTCGCTGGAACACATCGATTTGTTTTGGTTAACATAGGTAGTCGCGAAGGGGAACGAAGGCTGGCTTTAAGGTTGTATCAGGAAGTGATCAGGGGGTATGGATTCTTAGGTGTTCAATTTCACAGTGTCTACATGTACTGCCGTCGTTGACAAGACTCTCGCTACGGCCGGGCCTCATCTCCTGAGGTCATCAACGTCTCTCTGACGCCTCCACCCGCAAGCCCCCGGCCTCACTACCACTTGCAAAACCACTTTCCAGCGTGACGCTCGTGCCCTCACACCCAAACTCCTCCTTGCAATCATCGCAAAGACCTGTCGTCTTCCGGTACCGCTTCGCCCTGTGCTGCTCCACCAGAGCGGCGCCGGAGCCCCAGGCCGGTCTGGTTACGGGTGGCAGGCATGGAATCTCCTTGATCTCTGTCTCTCCACTCTGGCTGCTGCAGACACGGCAAAGGATTCGGGTGATGCTGTGGCACATTGCGGACCGGGCAGGCTGTCGTGGGCGAGAGTGTGTGTTGGCTGTGGTAGCGGAGCGTGTTTCCTGGTCCGAGAGAGTCGGTGACGGCGGAGAGTGGTAGGCGGATTGCATTGCAGGGAGCTTTTTTCGCAAATTATTCCGTCTTATAGGGCATTTGCCTTGGTGACACCAACGATGCGGCCATCCGACTTGCGTGTGACACAACCGCCTTGCTCCACGATTTGGGGCTGTTGAATGGGTAGAGGAACAAAGAGAAATTGAAGTAGCACATGAAGTTGTCCAAGAGAATGTCAAGAGGTGTCGTCGGGTTCTGTGCCGGAAACAAAGGACAACAGGCTGATTGCGTTTCAGGGGCACGGACTGTTTGTCGGGCGTGGGGCCAATAAACACCATGCAAATTATCGTGGTGCGCCAATTGGTCCCATGTTCGCGGGCGGCGAAGCAGGGTGGGTAATTCTTTCAGATGCATCGGTGCAGTGTGTGGAGGGGGGGGGTCCAGTGTGTGTGGAAGGGGGGTCAGTGTGTGTGGAGGGAGGGCGGGCGGGTGCGGGTTGACCCGATTGTCAAACATGGTCGAACTCAACATCAAGGAAGGAGGGGCGCTGGATATCACCACCAAAACACAGTCACACGTTCACACAAAATGCCATCAAATCGATCGGGTCAACAGCTGAATGGAATTGCGATACGCTATCAACGACCATATCAAGAAAGAATCCTATCACCTCACCACTCCTAGTGACGAAATCCCAAAGGCCTCCAACGCATCCATCCAATCCAGTCCGTCAAGATAAAAACACCTCGGTCCAACCTTGGCAAAGAGGTCGGCTAACCTGCTAGAAGGGACGAGCAAGGCTTCGCAAGCAATCAGCCAGCGGTAGCGGTAGCCCCCGCGGCGGGGAGTTAGTAGTTGCCGTGGTCCTCGGGCTCCTGCTTGAGGTCCTCCTGTATGAGATCCGGCTCAGTACCCTCCTCAGCGACACCGTCAACCATAACCTGGTCCTCGGCGACAGCCTCCTGCGGAACGGCGGCATTCTTCTTCTTGCCACGCGTGGCGCGCTTGGGAGCGGCGGCATCCTTCTTGACACGGGGACCACGCTTGCGGGGGGCGGCCTTCTTGGTCTCGTCCTCGTCCTCGGGCTTAGGGTGATGGACATCGGTTGGGGTCTTGGCGCGCGAAGCGCGATACGTGCGGGCAGTGGGGAGGGGCTTCCGGCCGGGCCGACCCCGGATCTGGTCGGGAATCGTGTGGCCAACGGTCTTCATGCGCTTGTGCGGGTACGGTGGCTCAGGGTTGGGCGCTCTGGCGCGACTCAGCTCGTTGGCGATCGGAGCGGGCGCGGAGTCTCGGACGAGCTTGGCGACGTCGTTGGGGGTGGTAGCGTCTTTGACCTCATCCTTAGGAGTGACATCCTTGATCTCGTCTTTGACGGCGACATCCTTGGTGATATCCATGGCATCGTCATCGGTCTCGTCCTCGGAGTCGTCCGTGGGGGCCGTGATAACGATCTTGGGGATAGGAACCATGGCGGCATTGAAATCGACGGGGACCATGGCGGCGGCATTGTTGCTCGTCGACGCGGCAGCAGCACCATCACTCTTGGTCGGAGTGATCGGGATAGGCAGGGGGCGCGAGCGCAGACCGGTGAGACCGGTGCCGGCCTTCTTGGTCGAGGAAATGGAATTGGCAAACTCAAGGTTGCCCTCCTTCCTGTGAAACTCGACAATCTTCTTCTTGATGGCAGCCCAGGCGTTGCTGGCTGAGCGGACATTGGCAAAGCCCATGTGCTTGGCGAGCTCGGCGTATTCGACCTGTGTGTGCCCAGGCGGTTAGCAATCTGCTGCGATGGGAGGCAAAGGGCCCGCCAGCTTGGGGGAAAAGGCCCGTTGGTTTGGGCAAAACGCCCGCGCGGGAGAGGGAATGGGGGTGTGTGTGTAGAAGACTTACCACGAGCCACTCCTTGGTGGACAACATGGCGGACACTATAATCTCGCGCTCGCGAGGGGTAAAGAGACCGTCGTTATTGTCATCTTTGATGGCGTCGGCGAGGGTCGAGCCCTTGTCCTTGCCCTTGCCTTTGTTGCCCTTGGTGGGCGCGTTGGTACTGGAACCCGGCATTTCGATAATGTTCAATGCTGGGTTAAGAGGCTGTCATGAATGCATTGTCAGTTTCATTCACCTCGACACAAATCTGATGACTCGGAAGGAATGATCTCAGGTTGCGACCGGGGCAAAATGCTGAGTGCACCGTACCCTCTCTCTTGCGTCGTGTGAGAAACAGAGCCCAAGAAAGAGAAGGGGAATGTGTGTGTCTGGGCTGGAGATGGAGAAGGGAATGCATGAAAACCTACCTGATGGTTGCGATCGTTTTTCGATGCGAAGCAAAGGTTGTCAAGCGCGATGCTGCCGTCACGGCGAATGTCAGTTCCACACAATGGAGGGAAAATATTCAGTGGCCTTCTTCGCCTTGCGAGTGTGATGGTGCGCAATGGTGTTGAAGGAGAGGGAAGGTGTTGGAGAGAGTATACCTCAGTGAAGGCTGGAAGCCGATGGTGATTGTTGAAGGTTGGGAAAGAAAAGAGAGGAGGGGCAGAAATGCAACTTATATTGTGGGTGGAAAGGAAGAATCGCACGTACCTAGGGCGAGGGTGGGCAAGAGGGCAAGAATATGGCCTTCTCGCGATAGGGCAAGAGGATTCGGAGGAGTTTCCGCCGAGAAATCGGGGCTGCCGCGGAGAGGTGGCTGAAGAGCCGGGGACCCAAGAGCGGGTGGCTCGGACGACGCTCGGGGGGCTCCGAGAGACTCGGGCGTTGACTCGGAAGAGACGACTGTGTGAATACAGCTTCTACGGAAACAAGCCTTGGGCAATTGCGGTGTACCTTGTGAATTCCATTCAGCCGGTAAATAACTTGTGATCAGGATCACGATACCGACCAAGACCCTGTACGTGAATTCTGGTGAGCGAGGTCTCCGGGAGTTTGACGGAATGCTTATTGGCCAAGAATATCCGTCTTTGTCAGAATCTAGACTCACAAGTTTCACAGTCACTACCAAGAACTGCTAGGAACAGGGGCATGGGTTGGAAGGAAGGTCATGCTCAGCTGATTGAGGATTGGTGAGACAGCTATGTCACTATTGACTTTCGGATTTGGACTCGGGGGTAACGGTTGGCAATGGAACTTAGCATGATACATTCTCGCCCCTTTTGCTTATTCGCCATGAGAGAGCAGGCATGAATTTTTGCCTATTTATGCGTACACCGCACCGAGGCCCTCGAGTGACTCCTAATACCCCTATCTGCCTATCTAAGGCGTCAAGTCCCCAGGCTGTTGTCTCCCCGACCCCATGCGCAGCAAGCCTCAGCTTGCTACCCCTCCGACCAAGAGCGGTGCCGCCACCTCACCGACCAGCAATGACAACACCGCCGCCATGACAGACGATACAAGAGGTAGACTGCTATTGCCACGGCTTCTTGCAGTCACTCGACCAGCGGCACTGCGGTTCAATGCCTTCCCCTTGGTCACGTGTTAGGGCACCGCCGACATGTGCCAAACCCTCCCCCTCAGACATCACCAGGATCTTCCGATCCCACCACCCCTGAGATTCGTCAGGCGCCTCCCCTTGGACGTCATGTTCGAGAAGATGGGCTCAGAGCCGACCGAGGGTGACCTAAACTACGGCACCATCGAGGCGCTCCGCCGCCATCAACTACCACGAAATTAGCTTTGCGGTCCATGGCCCCTTGGGACGAGGCCGAGGTTGTCGGCTAGGACGGATTTACGACTTAGCGGTGCCCGGTTGTCGCGCAGATTAGATGGAGAGACGTATCAACTCTTTGGCTTAGCAATTGAGCATAACCCGCATTGGTGATACTGCTTCCTGGTGTCCACTGTGTTCTCGTTTGGGGTGTGGCTGCAGGAAAGGGAGTGGGCTGTCTAGGCACATGGGCATCCGCAACGGAGTCTTGGCTGACGGAGGAGTAATATGTCTAAGCAAGGAGTGAGTCAACTCGGTGGTTCACTTGGGAATGGGTTTGGGTCAAGGATGGCATCATAATTCTAGTAGATATTCAACAAGACTACCCTCGGAAGCAACCGATATAGCTTTCTAGCAGTAGTAGCTCCCTCGATAAAAAAAAATCGCAGTTCACTGGGGATAGCGAGATATGATCTTCTCAACCCACGGTGTCACCTTCTCTGCAATGGTATCGCTGTGTTCTGCGCACATGTCAGCCGCCGAAGCTTCGAGACAACATCGGAGTATTACCGATGCACCAGCTGTGGGGGATTTTGTAAATGTCGATGAAAGCCCGTGACTCCTGAGATGTTTCCTGGCCAGGAATGTTGCCATGCGCGACAATCAGCTTATCGCGCGCATCGTTCGGGACAAAGGGGTCCTGCAAAAGCAATTAGCTCCGTGTGTGCGAGAAACAGGGGGCTCGTCTGACATTTTGGCCAAAGTACATGTAGAGGGTCGGATCTTGAGGCGACCCATTGCCCCACACGTCCTCGTTCCACTTGTCTTCGGTGATCAGTCTCATCTCTTCCTTCCCAAGCCAGCTGGAGGGACGTATCAGTCAGCGAGGGACTCTCCAAAGGCGCTGGCGACTTACCACGTTTGCCGGACACCGTGTCGGCTCTTCAGGAAATGGGTGACGGTGGTGGCAGCAGACGCCGGGAAGCGCGCAACGATCCGGACGAGCCAATAGACAAAGGAAAAGGGCAGAAGAAAGAAGACAATGTTGACTAGCACGCCAACAATAGCAGCGAACCCCCATATGGAGAGGAGGGGCTGTGGGCATCGGTCAGCCAGCAGTCACAAGGAAATTGGAAAGCAGCTATCTCACTGTCAGGATCCAGCCAGCTCGCGACCTTGCAATGTGTGTCACCGTGGGAAACACGAGGATTCCGCCAACAATATCGACGGGATTATGAACATTGGCACCAGCTCCGCAGCGATGACGGCGAAGAAGCTCGAGCAGGATGTATGCGCCAACCGAATGGCCGACGAGGATGATGCGCACCGGAGATGCGGAAACAGCAGACGGGGTGGACGTGGAAGTTGCTAATGCCATCAGATCGGCCTCTGTCCGCAAAATGGTCTCGGCGAGGCTGACAGGGCCAGTGGTCTGTTCATTTCGATCCGTTGCACCCGTTGCACCCGTCTCGAAACCTCGGAGGGATTTGCCGCAGATTCGAATTGAAGCATTTTTGGCAACCGAGCTGCGTTGGAGGAGCAGCGCCAGGGCAATGGCGAATGGCTCGTAGAAGGAAATCAGGCCGGGGTTCCCGGGCAAAATGTAAATCATGAATTTCTCAGCCCTCCCATCGTTACTGCCCAGATCGTGGATCAACACGTCCGTCGCCTGACTTGGCGCAGTTTTGGGAGTCATGACGGGACCTTGAGGACACCAAATGCCGCCCAAATGGCGCGCGGCGTGACGAGGTGAGGTCGGCTCGGGTGGAGCCTGTAGCCAGCACCGGCAGGCACGGCAAAGAGCTGCAGGAGCTGGGTCAGCTGACGGACGGGACGTGCCTTCCTGTCATAGGCAGGGCGGCAACAATCTCCCTCAATTTTCTCTCACTTCTATTGTGTTGCCTTTAGTTCTTCTCTGCAAGTCGTCACAGAAGCCGAAAATGTGAACAATCCCATTGTTGTGACCTTCATCGACCCCGCATCCTACGATCCGTATCTTGATCCCCCAACGCACAACACATCTGTTCATTAGGGCCCTTCAATGCACGGTGCGCGTCTCCCCGGCATCACAATCGTGGCTTGGCCCCTGACCTGACGCGCCCCTGCCTGATGCTATGCCAAGCTGAGAACCATGGCGGCTCTAGGATGACAGAATGCCGAATCACAAGTCTGCCGGGTCCTGCAGGACGGCCCCAAAGCCACCACAACACGTAAGGCTTTGGTCGCCAATTTTAGATCTAGTTAGGATTTCCACTTCAGCCACCACTCGACGCTCTTGGGCCATCATATATGCGCTTGAGATTCCATTTTCAAGTTGTGTCGCGCCTGTATCCTCCATCATGACCGTGGTGCGTACCCTGTTTCTGTGTCCAGCATGAGCTCTCCCGCAAACGACACCCGAGTGGGCTGGGTATCTCAACCCGACGGCCGGGGGACATTTGACATTCTCTGGAATTGCCTCTTCACTTCGTTTCTCTGCACGTGGGTCTCCCTCCACCTGAACGTACCCGCCGAGAAGGATAGCGAGCCTAGCATTCTGTTTCGCAAGCTGAGATGGATGTTTCAGGCCATCCTCGGGCCCGAGTTTGTACTGGCTTTTGCGACGGGTCAACGGGCAGAGGCAAAGCGCTCCGTCGCCGCGTTCCGCGCTGCCGGCCACGAGAAATGGACGATGCGGCATGGCTTCTATGCCAATATGGGCGGCTTCATGCTATACGCTCGCGACGGCATCCCCTTTCCCGTCAATTCCAAGCAGATTCTTTGGCTCGTCAAGCACGAGTACCTCAGCTTCCCCGCGCTCAGCGAGCGAGACATTGAGGACAAGAGCAAGGCAGATGGCTTCGCCAAGTTTGCGACATGCGTACAGACGACTTGGTTGGTCGTCCATTGCATCTGCCGCGCCGTCCAGCACCTGCCCGTCACCACCTTGGAGCTGACGACGGTGAGCTTTGTCATATGTAGGTCCTCTCATCCTCCTCTGGCCAGCTTGCCTAACACACCGCAGGCAACCTCGCGACGTACTACGAGTGGTCGCAGAAACCGCTCGATGTCTACACCCCGACCATTCTGACCACCCACGCCAGCATCGACGAGATTTTAATCGGCGCTGGCGACGCAGCAAGCAAGCCCTATCGCCAAACCCCGCTCGACTTTATCGATGACCAGAGCCCCTCATGGCTCCTTGACGTCCAGCCGTATTTTGGTTTCAGGACATGGGCGCGCGAGCGGCCGCTCACGCGCTTCACAAACGATCGCTTCCCTATCATCGGCGCCGAACCCCACAGCATCGCCCTCTTCTTTATCAACATGGCCTACTCGGCCATCCACGCCCTCGGCTGGAATTTTGACTTCCCGTCCGACATTGAGCGCATGTTGTGGCGCGTGTCTAGCATTTCCATCATTGTGACGACGTTTATCTTTTGGATGTGTGAGACGTACCAGGACGGTGTCCGGCTGGGTCGGTGGAAGCGTTGGTGGAGCCATGTACTGGAGGGTCGGGAAACGGACAAGCAGGATTCAGAGCTGGGTGTTGGCAGCAACGGCGACGACGCGGGGCAGACAAAGAAAGGCTTTATTCCATGGTGGGAGATGGCCATCTTCGTTCCCATATCAGTCGTGTACACGCTGGCCCGGACCTATGTTGTCGTTGAGTGTTTCTTCGCACTCCGCTCACTCCCAGTCGCGGCGTATCAGGACGTCGACTGGATCCAGTTTGTGCCACATTTCGCTTGATGTGGAACCGTGGACGAGGGGACGCGATTTTGGACATCGACGACTGGGCTGAACGGACACAACCTACCGCTGTTTCTCTCGAAGTCCCAGCTGTCACCGACTTTCGCCGACGCCAAAGGCTGTTCACCATTTTCATCTCATGTCAACGTACAGGCAGAGCACGTGTAGGCAGAGCGAGCGCGTGCTTGCACAGAGTACTTACGCAGTCACAAGCCAACTGTCTGGACATTATTTATTGCCCCCCACTCATCAAGGAGATTAAACTTTTGCCACACCCAACAACAAAACAACCAAACCCCGCTACCCGCACAGCCTCTCGTTTTGGGAGCTTTGGCCAAACTTATTCCTAAAAGGGCACCGAGACGACCCCATCTCAGACCCCATCCCCGCCCCTTCACGGATGACGGCCGGCAATTTCAAGGCATCAACAAGACCAAGCGACAAACAGTAACACTCCGAGTCTATCCCTCAGAAACCAGAAAATCTGGATCTCAGCATGATGCTACCTCACACAGCCCCAGTCTGTTGTTCCCTTGCCGGAACCAGGAGGAGCTTCGACATGAAGTTTAAGCAGGAGCCGGTATTCCCAGTGTTGCCCGAGCTGATCCCAGTGTTGCCCGAGCTGATCCCAGTGTTGCCCGAGACGATCCCAGAACCTGTTCAAGGATCAACATCGAGATCGGCAACACCAGAATCAAGAGTAAAACCAACAGATGTGGGGGCGACACCACAGTTAATGACGGAGTTGACACTGGATTCCGAACCGGCACATACAATGAAGCCGACCGTGTCAACACCTCCCACAGCACCCGACGATGACCCCCCAGCATGGCTGCGAAATCAGCAAACCAACGCGGAAAACAGCTGGCTCTATCGGCTTCCCACCGAAATCCTGCTCGAGATACGCAAACACACAGACGACGTTACCAGAGCAGCGATGCGGAACACATGCAGCATGTTTCTGACACTCGTGGCCGACTTGCCAAGTCATGAAGCCTGTACTTTCCGGGATATTTTAGGAGGTATTTTCGTCTCCAGCCGCGACAGAAAAGAGGTCCAGGCGATGTTGAAGCGGAATTTGAGTGGCAAATGTGATGAATGCCGTGCTTTCTGCCACAGCGGGCGCTACGACAAGACCATCCGCCACTTCCGCAAGAGAGAATGGTGCTCTGGCTGCCGCAGGAGCCACGCTCGTTTCTACTTTTCAGCAGCCCAACGAGCGCTCCCGCCCACCGAACGCGTCTGCATCGGAAGGGAGGGGAGACTCCGTCTTTGCGACGACCAACACGTGACGTGGTCCGGTTTGACAGGACCAGATCCGTCGGCCGCTCGGTCTACAAATATGAGTACCGCATACGCATATCTCAATAAAGCGTCACACCTGACTTCGTTTCAAAAAGGATTCCCTCCCAAGATCAGGATTGCGAAGGTCAAACGATTTGATATCGGAATACGAATCGAGAACATCAACACTCATTGGGCAATCCCGGTAATGAAGCTTGATCCGTCGACCCCGGTGACGAAGCAGCAGTTACAAACCCATCTCACAGCCGCCAGGAACACATTCGGTGTTTCGCTTTGTCCACACGTCGAAATTGATGACGGTCAACTGCTTCTCCCCTTTGCACAAGAGTACTGCGTCTGTTTCGACAACGCTCCCAAAACCGAACCACCCCATAACCACTCACCGCACTCTGCGTCCAGCGATGCCAGCTGCATAGCGGTGCTAGGCTGCCAACACGAGAACTTGAAGTGCTGCCGATGCCGTCCTGCCGATGGCCGTCGCAACTTCTTCCGCCCCGACGTCGACACCGTCCTGAAAGGTAGCGACAACCTGGTACACATGTACACATGCCCGACGTGCTTTGCACGCTACTCCTGGATCCGGGCTCGCAACACCTGGATCGGCCTTGGCAACTCGTGGACCCCGGGCAGTGCCTCCGACCGCCACGTCTACCTTGAGTTCCTCAGAGACACCTCTACCATTGACGTCCCTACAGATTTGAGCTGGATCCGACAACTCGACCCGGAGTCGTGGGGCGCGAGCACCGACGAGGAGCTGCGCCACGTCACCTGGTGCGCTGACTCGCGGTGCACGACGATATCGCGCAGGAGGGGGCAGGAGAAGGCTCTAGACGGGTGCAGAGTCTGAGACAGGTATCGGAGGTAAATAGATAACAGAGGTATGCCTGGTGCAGGTTGTTTATGCTGGAGCGCGTGTCAGTGTAATCGGGACTCTGGCGAGGTCTATCGGCGTTGAAGGGCCGCATTGGGCGCTACTAGAGGCTTTGGGGGGTTGGTTGTATGCCTGTGGTATTGGGATACGCAGGTGGTGCGCACGGCTGTCAGCTGTTGGATACAGCCTGCCATTTGTCGTTATTGCCACGACTTTGCCTTGGGATGTTACCTTTCTTCTTCAGTCATATAATTTAGCATAGAGCGGCTTTGCCGGCACTCAATGAGAACGGAGGAGAAAGGGAGGAAAAAGAAAGGCTCCGCGCCTTTAAATACAAACGTTACTCATCAACCTCAAGCTAGCTCTCGTTGGTAATCATGTCGAGCGCTGGACCGGCAATGCCGGGAGCGCCGCGGCCGAGCTATGCGATGACCAAGTCGGCGGTCGAATAATATTTATATATATATCTTTCATCAGGCCGACTTGATTGCCCCTGTCGAGCACGTCATCTTGGTTGATGCATATGGCGTCCATCAAAAACAGGTCCCGCAGAACGCTATCGACATGGCTCTCGTTTATATTAGGCCCCAACGAACGCGACGCTTCCTCCCTAATGAATGGATTCACGACGCGGATCGAGTCCCCAAACCGTTGCCCGGGCGGAAATCGCTCTTTGAGGGGGAGTAGCAGCTCGAAGAGATTCAGACCCACGGAGAATGGGGTGCCGTTGCGTTCGATGCCCCAAGTGTACGAAAGTGACACGAACGGCGGACAGCTTGAAATGTCGTACATCTGCAGCGCACATCGGATTCCTTGTCCAGTGGGATTGACAAATTTGAGGAGCCGGATGGCCTTTGGTGAGCGATCGATAGGGTTATAGACGCATTTCGGCTGCCTTGGCGCGCTTCCGGTTGCGAAAGACAGAATTGACGGGGCCGAATTGACAGGTTTAGTTGTTGCCTGACTCAAGGCGATTGTGCAGAGCGCCAAGCCAAGGAGAGTGATCGGGTGGTGTAGGTTGGCGCTTCTGTGGTGGGTTGGAGGGTGCCGGTGATGAGGTGAGGTAGACGAGAATAAGATGAGTTGAACACCTAGATTGAAATCCCTATATCCTCTTCTTTCCATTTGAGGCCTTGAATACATCTTGAATTGACTGAAACGATGTTCCTTTGTTTGACAGCTTCGAGTACTTGACTCTTTCCTATCATGTGTTAAATGTGATGACGAGTCGGCAGACCACCGCCGAATCGATGATAGGCCGATCCCCCAGGCTCGCGAGTTGCGAGGGACCTGAGCTTAGGTCGCAGCATGGAATCCAGCTATTCCCCTTTTCCCCTTTTTTCCCCCTTTCCCCCCTATCCCCTCTTTTCCTACCAATTCTTCTTTTCTTACTCCCCCCATCACATCAAGTCGTCAAAATGATTCTTCAGCGTCAAAAAACTCATCATCCGACTCCTCGTCTTCGCCATGGTATGCACGCTCAACAGCATCCAAGAGCTTATCAAAGGTCGCACGGAACTCGGGCGCCGACTCCTTTTCGTTGAGCCGCTGCAGCGGCGTCTTCCCCGTCGCATCCTTAGCCGCCGTGCTCACCCCCCGGAGGAAATGCGCCTTCTCGATAAACACCTCTAGCACATCCATAGTCCCCTGCATGGCTATCCGATGCAGGATGTTCTGGCCGTGTTTGTTGACGACCCGAGCGTCGATCCCCCTGTCCAGCAAAAGCCCGACAAGCTTCGGATAGCGGCACAGAACGGCAAACCCAAGGACGGTATCCCCGTCCGGATCGCGGTGGTTGATGTCGGCCCCGTACTCGATGAGGAAGCGCGCGGCCTCGACGGTGCCGGCCTCGGCCACGCGCGTCAGCGGCTGCACGCCGTGCTTGTCGACGCAGTGGAAATCCGCGCCGTGCTTGGCCATCAGCCGCAACAGCGGCATCACCGTGTCAAAGTCGGTGTTGGCGATGAGGTGCACGGCGTTCCACCCCTCGACGTCGACCACGCCCACGTCGGCGCCGACGCTCAGCAGGAACTTGGCCATGTCGTACCGGCCGAGGAGGCAGGCGCGGAGGAGGGGCGTGACGCGGCTGCCGGCCTCGTCGCGGCCGTCGACGTCGGCACCCGCCCTGATCAGCACGCGGGCGGCGGCCACGTCGCCGCGCATGACGGCCATCTCGAGCGGGCACAGGCCGTGCACGTTGCGCGCGTTGACGTCGGCCGCGTACCGCTCTTGGCGCAGGGCGGCGCCCAGGTCGCCGACGTGCAGCAGCCCCATGACGACCTGGTGCAGCGGCGAGAACTCGGCCTCGTCGAGGTACTGGTAGATGGGGAACTCGCGGGCCATCTCGACGTCGCAGGCGCGGCCCATGATGAAGTACTTGACCACGATGCCGGCCGCGCACGCCGTCGGCCCCGCGTTGGTCATGGCCTCCTGGTGCGGGTCCGACCCGGCCTGCAGCAGCAGCCGGATCATGGGGATGTCCTGCTGGCACACGGCGATGATGAGGGGCGTCTGGCGGTACGGCCCGACCACGTCGTAGACGGACGACGCCGCGCCCCCGGCCTGCAGAAGCCGCCGCGCCCCCGCCACGTCCCGGTTCAGCGCCAGGCTGCACAGCGTCCCCGGCCCGAAGCCGTCCGCGGCCGACAGGTGGTTGACCACGCGCAGCACCAGCTGCGGCGACCCGTGCGGCGATGCCGAGTAGAAGACGGCCAGCGACGCGCGGACCAGCCACGTCGGCAGGTGGTAGACGGCGCGGATCTCGCGTCCGCGATGGCGGTGGTGGTGGTGGCGGTCGCACGAGGCCAGGCTGCATCCGCGCGTCGAGTGGCCCCGGTACGAGAGGGCCAGGGAGCCCAGCACCGGCCGCAGCGAGGTCAGCGACCAGGAGTAGTTGCTCGAGGTGTGGCACCGGCACTGGCACGAGGGAGCACAGGCGGATGTGATCCGAGGGGTGGTGGGGGCGATGCTGTCCGAGTCGGAGCTGTCGCGTGCTGCCGCTGTCATTGCTGCCATTGTGTCGTCCCTTTCGTGTGGGTTTTGGGGCTGGCCGAGTTGGACATGGTGCACCTGCACCGAGATGTTGTTGGTCATGGACTCGGTGGACTTGGCCGGGATGCTGATGCCGCTTTCCAGGGCCTTGAGCCGGTAGTCCATGTGGGAGATGATGGCGTGGTGGGACAGCTCGAGCACCTTGCCGAGCTGGGCCACCGTCAGGCTCTGGGATTCCTGGAGCGTCTTTTCCGTGTGGGCTGTGATGCGCTCGGTCGACGACTCGAGATAGCTGCCGACGAAAGTCGTGATCTCGTCGTGCGACCTCTCGAGCGAGATGCGGATGTCGGCAGAAACAGATCTACACACATGGTCAGCCAGCCACCGATGCGCGCTGCGGGTGCTGCTGCATACACGTTCTGGGCAATGAGCAGCCGGCAGGCATGCCCGGTGATGCTTTTCAGCTGGGTTCTCAACTTGGCCACCTTGCGCGCGCTCGTCATCCAGATGACCCTCCTCCGTTTCCCCAGCTCCTTCGGCTCGCCCAAGAGATTGGTCCGTTGCAAGCTGTCGACAAACTGCTCGATCCGCCGGAGGACGTCGGCGCCGTCGTCCAGCAGCCGCTCCAGCTCGCGCCAGGACGCGTGCGACTCCTTCTGCGAGCCGGGCCCCATGGCGTACAGGGCGTTGATGCCCTCGCCCGTCTCGCTGAAGAAGCGCTGCGTCCGCGCGAGGTCATCTTGCAGCCGGTGGAGGTCTTCGGGTGCGTCTCGCCAGGCGCTCGACAGCGACCACAGCTTGGAGCTCGTGCGGAGCGCAACGTCGGCGATGCCCACAATGGCGCCCACTGCCTCCATGGCTGCTCAGCTGGCTGGGCGCATCAGTCTGATATCGAGCTGACTGCAGGATCCCGGTACTTGGGCATTTCAGATTCTTGGGTAAAGATAGGAGGGTAGCAATTCGGAGAAATCTTATCGAAGTTCTTTTGCTTTGGGGGGGAGTGCCTGGCGATATCGCGTTTCACATTAGCCGTTGCCTTCGTATATCGCCACGCGTTGGTTGCGGGTGTATTGGCAGATATTAACCGGGTGACATTGGTAATTGCGGCCACTTTTGCTACGATTGACGTAGGATTAGAACGGGGGATTGGAGCCGACAGGGCTGATTTCATGATTAAGTCAAAGTATGGACCACTCACTTATACACGTTGGCTACCCGGGATCTATCATGGGCAAGTACTTTTGCTCTTGGCCATGACGCATATTAGAGGAGGCGCCGATCGCTTCATGCTCAAGCGCAAACTCAAAGACTTTGCGGCACAGCGATCCCGGGGCCAATGAGTTTATCACAAAACTGCAATTGGCAGGCGCAGTTGTCGGCATTGTTGGGAGGTCAAGCGCGAAAGGATTCGCTTGGCATTGAGACAAGCAATGCGATGGCGCAGACCGCAAAGGGGCAATGCATCCCGGATATTTGAAGTCAAAGACTTTTCAGCAAGATCAGTGCTCACCCAGAAAGGGCTAAAAATGCAGTGCACCAGGGAAATGACTGCCACGCGGCGAGAGCAGCAACCTGGAAGAATTCCATGGAAGCTGCCGGTGGGTGGTACAGGCACCTGCCCTTTAGGTCCTACCCCGCCACAAGCCTTCGCATTCTCAGCAAGATGCCCGCCCAGAGATGGCTAAAAATGCAGTGCAAGGTCCTCTCAGCATCATCTCCCTCACCTCCCCCTCCTCCCCAACAATGTCCCAAACCGCCCTCTTCATAATCGACATCCAACACGCTCTCGCCACCGACCCACCAACCCGCATCCCCTCATCCGCGCGCATCCTATCCGCAACGACCTCGATCCTCTCTGCCGCCCGCGACCCCACCAACCCCCACCGGCCCGCCCTCATCGTCATCATCCAACACACTGACCCCTCAGGCCCACTAACCCACGCCTCCCCCTCCTGGCAGCTCGTCTTCCCACCCCTCCACGCCTCGGAACTGCTCATCCAAAAAACCACGCGTAATCTCCCCCCCTCCCTTTTTCTCCTTCCGTACTACGGGACTGACGCGACACGCATCAACCAGGCAATGTCTTTGCGTCGAACCCCGACCTGGCGGCGGTGCTGAGGGCCGCGGGTGTGAGCGAGGTCGTGGCGTGCGGGGTGCAGAGCGAGTGCTGCGTGGAGGCGACGTGCACGGGGGCGCGGGCGGCCGGGTTCGGGGTCACGCTGCTGGGCGGGGCGCACTCGACGTACGACGACGGGGAGCGGGGGGCGGGGGCGGTGGAGAGCGAGGTGGAGGGGCGGGTGAGGGCGGATGGGGGGAGGGTGGTGGCGTGGGAGGAGGTGGTGGGAGGGTGGAAGGGGAGGGGGGAGTGAGTAGTTCACGTTGGATATCTTGTCTATTTGGACCATGTAAATGACTCTTATTGACAGGATTGAAGCCAGTTCCGACTAGGCCAGGGACTCCATCTTGACCGCCGCACTTCTCAGAAATTCCCAGGTGCTCGCCGTCTCAACGCCGCCGGCCGTGCTCGTGTCCTGGCGGGGCGGGGGCCGGTGTGATGATCTCGGGGGCTGCGGTCTTGGCCGGGGCGGCCGTGTTGACGCCCCTGCGGAGCATCTGTCAGTAACTTCCACAATCTGCCTGAAATCAAACTGAGAGAATCGACGAGACTCACACGCAGGCGCTCGACTTGGCGAGAATGTCGCCAACGGGGGCGTAGCCGAGGCACCCGTAGCATGCGCAAACCTGTTGGAGGCGGCGTCGGTCAGTTTGAATCCCCCACAAGCCGGGAGATTACGGATCTCCTTACGCCTTCCTTGCCTCCAGGGATGCAGCTGAAGAGACTGTTCGCGTCCGTCGGGTTCAGGAAGCAGGCCGTGTTGTCCATGATGTCGGCGCAGTTCTCGTTGCCGTTGTAGTCGCACGGGCCGTAGTCGATCTGCGGGAGAGCCAGGGCCAGGGCCGCGAGGCACGGCAGCAGCCGGAGAGAGCTTGGGGTACGCATCGCGACTGGGTGAGGCCCGGGAATGCTGGAACGAGAGAGTTCGAGAGACGGAGCTGGCTGGACCACGCCCAGCTCTTATCGCCAGCTCCCCCTTGTTGCTTGTGCAATTAATCAGCCGGGCGTGGAGGGACCAGATTCTTGGCTTCCATGATGGGGTTTAGGCTAGGAGGAATGTTCGAAGCAAAGATTAATTTTTATGAGAGAAGCAATTCACCCGCGGTTGATTTATTCAGGTGCGCGCCCTGCCGAATCAGGGGGCGTCCCCTGTCGGCTCACGCCGGGCTCGCACGGCGGTGCCAGGGACCAGCCCGTTGGAGCCGGCCGGGTATTCGGGCTGCCTTATTTTCATTGGTCAATTGGCCTGAGTTTTGGGCCGGAGTTGCGAGCGGGTGTGAGTTTTTGGAGCTCAGGAGATCAAGCCTTTGATCATCAAGGGTTAGGGTCTGCATCTTCTCGCGTCTCCCCGTGCTCTCGCGCCATCGATCGCTAGCGGGAGCGCGTCTTCGGGGAATCGGGGCTTGGCCATCGACAAGTTTCCTGAGTTGGCATCCCAACCCCCCATCTCCGCCAGCACCGTTTTCGAGCAACAACCACAACAACAAGAGCGCGGCGTCAAACTGACAAACACCATGGCGCAACCACCAACCCGCCAAAGCCGCAGAGTCGCAGCCCAAAAAGCCACCCTCAAACTCCAGCAACGCGACACGCCCGACAGAGATGACGACGACGACGACGACAACGACGGCGATGACAGCGGCGATGCACTATCGCCCGTTTCACCACCATTCTCAGAAGACGACGAACCAAAGCCGACCAAACGGCGGCGGCGCCAACCAACCCCCAAACCATCCCCAAGCACGACAACCACAACCCCACCCCTCATCCCCCGCATCCACCCCCAACAAACCTACCATACGCCCCTCCTGCATCTCCCATCCCACCACACCGCCCTCCTGACCTGGTTCTCCACCACCCAAACCACGCGCGCCATGCCGTGGCGCAAGCCCTTCGCCCCCTCCCAACAGCGAGCGTACGAGGTGTGGATCTCGGAGATCATGCTGCAGCAGACGCGCGTCGCGACGGTGGTCAACTACTGGACGGCGTGGATGGCGGCGTTCCCGACGCTCGAGGCGCTGGCGGGCGCGGGACCCGACGCGGTGCTGGCGGCGTGGCGCGGGCTGGGGTACTACGGGCGGGCGCGGCGGGTGCACGCGGCCGCAAGGGTGTGCGTGGGGATGGGGGGGGTGCCGGGGACGGTGGCGGCGCTGATGGGGGTGCCGGGGATCGGGCGGTACACGGCGGGGGCGGTCGCGGCGATTGTGTTTGGGCGGGTGGCGGCCATGGTGGATGGGAATGTGCTGCGGGTGCTGAGTCGGCAGATGGGGGTTTGCGGGGATGTGAAGGAGAGGCGGGTGGTGGAGGCCGTGTGGGCGGCCGCGGAGGGGCTGGTAAGGAGTGTGGCGGGCGGGGAGGAGGGGGAGCGGCCCGGGCTGTGGGGGCAGGCGTTGATGGAGCTCGGGAGCACCGTGTGCACGCCGACGCCGCGGTGCGGGGCGTGCCCGGTGACGGCGAGCTGCCGGGTCTACCAGGAGGGGTGCACGCTGGCGGCGGGGGGTGTGTTGGAGACGGGGGATGTGGAGGAGTGCGGGCTCTGCGCGCCGCTGGAGGGCGACGCCGAGCGCGAGACGGCGAAGCCCAAACACGCCGCCGAGCAAGACACCTCCCACTTCTTCGCGGCCCCGTCCGGCGGCACCGCGCCGACGCCAGACGCCCGCACCCTGGAGATCATTGTCAACCACGCCCGCAAATTCCCCCTCAAGAAACCCAAGAAGAAGGTCCGCGAGGAAGAAACGCTCGTCTGCGCCATCCGCGCCCCGGACGGCCGGTACCTGATCCACCGCCGGCCCGAGAAGGGCATGCTCGCCGGCCTGTGGGAGTTCCCTAGCCGCGTGCTGGCGGCATCCAACGACAGCGCCGCCGGGGCGCGGCGGGCCGGCGCGGCGGCCTACGTGTCCGGCCTGGTGTCTGGAGCGGTGAAAGGGGGGGCGCCCAGGGGCAAGCGGAAGAGAGAGGCGGGGCCGAGACATGTCGGGGAGCTGGGGAGCATTCCGTGGCTATTTTCGCACTTGAAGCTAACCATGCACGTCCACCTGTTTGAGGTTGGCCACGTCGACGGAGCGGGGTCGGAAAGCCCGACCAGCCGGTGGGCTTCACCGGAGGATATTGAAGGCGAGTCAATGGGGACGGGCATGAGAAAGTGCTGGACACTGATCAAGGAAGCCGAAACATGACCTGGGTACATCGCATTGGCGGTTCTGGCGTTTGGAGCATACGGCGTTGGACAGATGCCGAGGTCTGCCGGCTGTCTAGACTGCTTGCAGGAAAGGATATGTGGCTAGCTTTCTAGAGAACACCAGTATGAGCAAAAACTAGCTGGACACCTGAACAATGAACCCGAGTTTATTGACAATAAAGGTGCGCCAGGGCACCCGAGCCGTGATAGCAATTCTATTGTTACAAAGAAAATACAGCTGCGCATCAACTACCGCCCGCCACGTCACCGGACAAACTCATTCAGGTCCTTGGTCTCCTCGAGACTGACCTTCCCATCCTTGCCCACGCTGGCAACGTGGATGGCCACCGGCCTGTCCTCCACCTTCTTCACATCCTCCACCTTGGGCCTGGTCGCCAGCTCCACCGCCGCCGGCACAACACCCGCCTCGGTGTCGGCAATCTCATTGACGTCGTCTCTCGTCAGGGCGTCGCGAACCCGCACGCCGCGGCTCGACATCAGGATGGTGGTCGGGCCGCGGAACTGCAGAAACAGCCTGTCGCCCCATATCGTCCGCCGCGTCACCGTCCTCAGCCCGTAGAGCAGCCGCGCGAGGGCTTTGTATGTGTCCGTCTCCCGCATGACCCTCCAGAACCTCGACAGCCGGTCCGGCACCAGGCTCCCCGCCGCACCGCTGATCGAGCTGGGAATTGCCGGCAGCTGGAGGCTCAGACTCTTGAGCCGGAAGGGCAGCGGAGGGTTCTTGTGCACCGAGTACGCGACGACGTGTGACGGGTGCAGAACGATCTCCTCGCCCTCAGCGAGCTTCAGTTCGTACATCTGGCCTGGCGCCGAGAGCGCCGCCAGGCCACGGCCTGTGAGATGTGAACTGCCCCAGTGCGCCAGCGACAGACGGCTCTGGATGCGCGGCGAGACGGCCAAGGTGTGTCCGGTCCAGGCGAGGAGGGCGTTGCGCTGGGATACCATCCAGTCGGTTGTGCCGTCGAGGTGGAGGACGGAGAAGGTGGTGGCGGGGGACTTGGTGCTTATGAGGGCGGTGATGGGCGTCGTTGACGAGATTCGCTGGTAGAGGAAGGGCACGCCGAGGAGGGCCCGCCGCAGGGGGGAGAGTATCGAGAGGGTGGATTGCGCCTGGAACATGTCAGCACACAAAGTCAATTGGCCAATTGGCAAAGGCGACGTCATCGCCTACATTTTCAACCTTGCCTGCGACCGAGACGAGCGTCCCCCGTCGGGTGTAGAGTCGCTGGGATGCGGAGAGGGTGACGGAGAGGAGGGAGTACGGGGCGCCTAGGACTTCGAATCGGGCATCTAGACGAGGTTAGCAACTTGAGCTCGCAGTGGTGAGCTTCAATGCCTACCGGCCGAGTCTCGCTGGGGTCCGCTGCTAGGGACGGCGCCAAATGCGTCGGTTGGGCGGGATTGCGTGGTGGGGGATGCGCTGATTTGGATTGTTCTGCATTGCCAGCATACAAAGCCTGGTCTCGTTGATGGCACGGCAAGCCTGGCTCTCGCATTCCGCGAGGCCGTGGCCAGTGTGGGAGGGCCGCGCATGGTGGCGGGCGGTCGAAGTCTTTTTCGTGCGTTGCGATGGGAATCCAAGCTCCGGCAAAATCCAAGCTGCAACAAGCTAAGTGTTCCGCTACCCCGGTGCCTGCATATTCCGCACGTCATGGTGGTGGGTGGCTGCTAGTAGCTGTACACCCCGATAATTGGGATATCTCTAGCTCACTCGGTTATCTACATATCAGGCGCACGCCCCATCTTCAAACAACGTTTTTGCAAAATGGGAATGCCTTTAAGTTGTAGGCAGGACGAACTCTCGTATCACCATGATTATCAGTACAAGAAGATTATGGAAATGAAAGTAACGAAAAAAAAAAAAAAAATTTTTTATGCGCAAGATAAAGTTCAGGCTTAGGACGCAAGGCGTTGATGTTGATAGAGCTGAGTGGCATATAAACAATGAGAACTTGGAGAAATTTACCATTCATGTCGGCACCTCTAAAACATTTTGCTTTGGGTCAGAAATTTCCGTTACCAATATCTCCCTCAGGTGACCATAGTTTCACCGTTGACATGACACCAAACCACATTAGATTTGATACAAGTCACTTGCCAGGCTAACCCGAGAGGTAATGCAGTATAAAGTTTGAACAAGACTTCAAAGAAGGCAGAATCTAAAAGTGACAAAAGAAAGCAACGGCGCAAAGACTAGTTCCAACTCATCGTACAAATTCCACCCGGCGACCAAAACACCTCCCTATCAGACCCCCCCCCCCCAACCAACACTTGACTCCTGACCTCACACCACCCCTCCCCCTTTTCCCACCTCCACTTCATCAGCATATCAGCACATCACCTCATCCCCCATCCCAAAACCGCCCCTCAGCTAGATAGACCCAACGAGACACGAGCACCAACCCGACCCGCCCCGGAACATCTAGCAGGCCCCGACGACAACAGGATACTAAACAGCCAAGTCAGCAAAAATCCCAACTCACGACCCCAACAAGCCCACCCACATCAAAACCCCTCGTCCCCTTCCCCGCCGTCAACCCAATGCAGCCCATCGCGATTCCCATCCCACGACGCCCTCTCAACCCCACCCCAGACCTTGCCCGCGCGCCGATCAACCGCACCACCACCCCTACCACCACCACCGCCGACGACGGTCTTGCGCGCGGCGGGCACAGCTCGGACCTCGACCTCGCGCGACACGACGCGGTTCGGGATGCGCGTGGACGCGCTGCTAACAGAAACACGAATGCTGCTCACCTTGGCTCCGCCGGTGCCGTTGACGGCGTGGATGCCGTTGGCGCCGTTGATGGCGGTGGCGACGTGGACGGCGGCGGTGGCGGGAGGGCTGGTGAGGCCGGCGTTGAGGCCGGCAGGACCGAGCTTGTCGACGAGCGAGAGGCGCTTCAGGCCCCGGGTGGGCGAGGCGACGGCGGGGGAGCGCGGGGGGGCGGGGTCCTCGGCGGCGGTGGTGGTGTCGGATTCGTGGCCGTTTAGGGCTTCAGTGTCGTGGGTTGTCTCGGTGGTGCTGTTAGTGGCAGCGGCACTGTCTGCGAAGCCGTTCAGTGCGTCCTCCACCTCGGCGATATCGCCCTCGACCACCGCAGCCCGGGTGACTGCGGCTGCCGCGGCTGCGGCTGCGGAAATAGGCCGTGGTACCCCGAAGGCTCCTCCGGTGGTGTTGACCAAAATTGGCACGGCCGACTTGAGGACCACCGGCGCAACCTTGGCGACCGCAGGCCCGATCTTCTGCACCGTCTTTAGCATCTTCCCAAAAAAGCCCTCGGGCTCGGCCCCGCTGCTGTCCCCAAGCACGACACTCTCCTTGAGGTCAGCCATGTCGGCCTCCACAACGGCCTGCAGCGCAACCTCGGCGACGATGGCGCGGAGGACAATCAGCGAGGCGGCCTTTTCGTCAGTCACGGTAGCATCGTCGGTGAGGCTGTTTCCATCGGGGCCTGAGAGAAGAGATTCGGTTAGGGGGTCTTGCTTGGCGGCGAGGAGGTCGTCGAGCTTCTTGAGGCCTTCGCGCGCGCCGGTCAGGAGTAGGGGTTTGGTGAGGCGCAGGCCTTTGCCGAGGAAGGCGCCAAGATCTTGGAAGAACGACTCGGGATCATCCTTGAATCCGCAGACACAAACCGCGACTCCAGAGGCCTGAGCGGCTGGGACGGGACGAAGGACATTCACCTCGCTCTGGCCGACGGCTTGCAGGAAACTTTCGGCGCTTGGGTCTTCGCTGTCAAAGCCAACCTCCGATTTGCTGATGGGAACCGGCATAGCGCCCGCGAAAGCCACATTGCTTTGGAGGAGGTTCTCGTTGATGGCCATGCGCAGCCCTGCCTGGGCTAGAAGCGGCACTAGCTTGGGGCCCAGCTTGCTCGCCTGGGCCCTGGTGAAGCCCGTCTCAGCGTACTTGTTGCGCATGGTTGCCAAGATGCGCTCGCTCGTGGGGCTGCGCTCCATGCGGAGGAATGTCTGCAGCGCAGCCTCAGCAGCAACAGCACGCTCAGCCGAGCCCTCCTCCAGCTCAATCTGGCTGTGGATGCCGACAGGCGAGGTGCCATCAAACCCAGACTCGGCGACGGCCTTGTTGAGAGCGCCGAGGGCGATGCCACCGATTGCGGACACGGGACCGCCCAGGGGCCCAAGGAGGGGAGAAACAAGGGGAAGGGCAGCCTGTGCGACAGGAGCAACCACGCGGCCAATGTCTTTGAGGATGCCAAGGAAGTCCTCGGTCTCGCCGCTCACCAAAGTCTCAGTGTTGGTGATGATTGGTGTCACGACGTCGTTGGGGTTCTCGGGAATGACCACAGTGCCTGTCGGGACAGGGGCAATCGTCATGGGTTTGTCAGTGATGTCCGTGATGGCCTCATTCTCTTCATCTAGTGCCCGGATGTAAAAGGGGTAGTCGACACCATATTCGCCACCGATGGGACTAGCCGAGTTCTTGCCCTCGCCGCCGTAGCAGTGGGTGCCGATGACGATATTCCGCCCGTTCGTGGGAACCGTGAATCCCCTGCGGATGACGGGTGCGCCGGACTGGCCTACACGGTGTCTTGTCAACAACTGAACTTTACAAACCCTTGTGCAGGAGGTGTTTTCTTACCCTTAAAAGTCGAAATCCTGTACTCCAGCATGTCCATGTCGCTCTTCGTCAAGTCGTAGTCGACAGTCTCAAACAGTTCGAACATCTCAGCGCCATTTTCATTGTCCAAAGACTTGTCACCCGGGTAGCCAACAACGCCGAGCAGGGCACCGTCTTCCTGGACCGGGGTGTCCTGGAAGATGAATGGACGCAGGCTCTTGACACCGAATCTGCCCTCGAAGGGCTCATCGATGCGGACGAAAGCAACGTCGCGACGCCGCTCGCCATCCTTGATCCACTCGGAAGTCGTGATCGTCCTGACGGCCGTGCGGGCCTGCACGTCCGAGTCCGGTTCGTTGATGGAAGCCCGTCCGCGGTAGCCGATGTAGCACTTCATCGACTTGACTCGGCCGAAGCCGTTCTTGCCATCGCTCGAGCGATCAAAGACGCAGTGGCCAGCGGTGATGAACGTGTCGGGTGAGACCAGGTAACCGGTGCCAATCCTGCGAAGAGATGAGAAACGGCTCGCTAACACTTGGGGGCAGGAGTAGTCGACTCACGCCCATCGCTTATCATCAGGGGCTTGGCCCTCGTAGCGCATCAAAATTTTGACGACAGCTTAATCCCGGGAATAGGTCAGCAGTAGACTCTACTTTGAAGCTGTCAGCCCGGCCGCCCAAATCACTTACAGCGATACTTTCCACCATCCTGATAATCAGTAACGTCGACCGGTAGGCGGTTGTCGGGCTCGAAGACAGCTTCGCTATAATCGCCGACGGTGAAAGTGGACTCGGATGGCTCCGGGTCTTCGGGATGACCCAAGGTCCACAGGGCGCCGGTGATCGACGCCGGTCCAAGAAGGGTTTCGACGGATTCCATTGGAAAGGAGAGAAGAGCTCGTGGTGGCGAGATAAAATGTATCTCCGAGGTAAGATATTCTACAAGAATGTGGAAGGGCTAGGATAAAGAAGGGTCGGCTGAAAATGAAGAGATGATTGTGGTTGAGACTGGATAGATCGAGGGTGATCTCAATGTTTATATCCCCTTTCCAGGAAGCCCGTCTAGGAGTTTGCCTCACCCCTTTTGACGGCATGTTCATCATCATCGCATCCTCCGCCGTCCCCTTGCCGTCTAATTCACTGGACGAGGAAAAGAAAGGAGAATTTGGTCTCGACACGCCAACATTCCCGCTGAATTTCCTGTTCAACGAGCTAGCTACATCATCACCATCCAGCTTGGTAGACTGTGGAGCCTTGGTGGCTAGCTGCAAGGCCCAGAGAGCAATATCGCCAACGCCACTCTGCGCCCCAGGTCTCGACAAGA
Organism: Lasiosphaeris hirsuta; assembly: GCA_030549175.1. Lineage (NCBI taxonomy): Eukaryota > Fungi > Ascomycota > Sordariomycetes > Sordariales > Lasiosphaeriaceae > Lasiosphaeris > Lasiosphaeris hirsuta. The sequence continues at coordinate 241,203 of JAUKUA010000002.1, forward strand.
ATCTTGTATTTGAATATACGAATCACCGCAAGAGGGTACCACGGTATACAGTGTGCAGCTAAAGTCGAAATTCGAAATAATTTCGGGGGTGGGCTTCAACACGGCCCATACATGTCCCTCAGCTGATTGCAGGTGCGCAGGGGTTGGGTTGTGTAGCTCACAGCCAACGGCTCAATACCGCCGCATATGCCTTTAACACGGGAGCCGGTGGCTGCCTGAGGGGCCCACGGCGACGGCGGGTCCCACACAAAGTAATAGTTTATGTCTTACAAGAAAAGCCAGGACCGCGGATTTTGAGGCAGTCTTTCCGGTGAGCGCATCATGTTTGGGCCTTTTGGAAGGGGGGCACGTGGGGGGGTTTATCAGCGAAGCCACCAGTGAAATGTTCAGCTGGATCAAATGCAAGCCATTGCAGCTACATGCTGCCAGCTTCAGTCCGCGTCCGCATAAGCAAAATAGCTGCAGCCAATCACCTTCCACAATTGCATAATTCGGCACATGTGTCTGTGCTTCCCGTCGGATGCGGCGAGGGCAAGTCGGAACGATGTTTTCGTCAGCCAGCCATTGCCGTGGGGCCAGCCGATCAAGTCGATACGATTCTGCAATGTTGTCAGCCGAGCGGCTAGTAGAAAACATTTCAATCCTCTCACTATATGATTCCAGGGCTAACCATAAAAGCAATTCGTCGACAAAGCGTATGAGGAAAAAGAAACGACGGCCAATTCGCCACACATGGTGTACGAGATATTCAAGGCATTTGGCGAAAATGTGCATATCGGAGAGGTCCCCGATCCGGACGACCGTGCTGAGACTCGAGCACTAGACAATGGTGCTTCGTTTTGTGGCTGGAATCTAGCCCCGCTCGGATAAGGGGGCGAGACCATCAAGGGAGGAACGGGAAGAAAGAGTGTGTGAAAAGGGTGCGAAGGTATGTTCATCTGCTCTCGGAATGTCCGGTGGGGCCTAGTGTCGAGTAGTCCACCGTGACAAAAGCCCTATCAACCTCGTCCAGTCCCTCATAACAGTACTGTAGAGTCTCAGCAATATCATGCGCTAGGGGAAGAGACGTCGATTCGTCTAGCAGGATGTCAAGCTCCACCCATATCCCATCGCCAGCATGGTACGCGGTAAGTGACTTGAAGCCCTCGACGACGGGCGAGAAGCGGAAGGCAAGATACAGCAGCTTTCTCTGTAAAACAGGATCGACGCTGCTTCCGGTCAGGCGGCTGACGTTCTCGAGACATGTCTCTGCCCAGTCGAGGATGACATAGACAGCGAGCAGGGAGGCGCCCAGGGGATCGAGCCACCAGATGCCAGCCGCGACGCCGACAAGAGGAAACAGCAGAGAGACGGCATGGAAGTAGACGTCGGTCTTGCAGTCCTGCACCAACGCTTTCACCTGAGTGGTCTTGACGTGGCGGCAGGCCAGTCCGATTATTCCCTTGATGATGGCGTTGGCCGCCATGGCGGCGATGGCAACGGGCGGCAGCGCAGCGACATTCCTATCTCCGCCGGGAAGCAGCTTCGTAACCGACTCTTGCAAGATCTGTACAAACGACACCACCATGATGACACTGAAGACGAGAATACCAATGGGCTCGAGCCTCCGTCTTCCAACAGGGTATTTGATCTTCAGCGCATGCAGACGCCAGGCGACGACGCGGTTGGTGCCGTAGATGATGAGGGTGCAGAAGAGGTCGAGCGCCGAATCAGCCGTGCTTGCCATCAGCGACAGCGACAGGCTGAATCGGAGACTAACGAGCTTTCCGACTAGCAAGAGGATATTTGCAATGATGTTGACGTTGATTGCCCAGCTGGCGTGCTTCCCATCTCGCGCCCTCTTGGCGATGTGTTCGGGCGGGAGAAAGGCGTCGATGGCGCCACGGGTGTCATCGAGAGGCACATGGCGGTCCACCACACCGTCACGGTCGGCATCCGGGTTCATGCTGTCGATGACATCGTCTGCAACGGCTTGCACCAGTGCGTCGACCTCAAGCCAGGAGTCGAGGAAGTCATTTTGTGCCTCGTAAAACTGCCTTAGCGGTTTGCTCCCAATCCGTTTGAGCTCGGCAGCCGACTTCCGCCCCTCTTCTTGGATGGCATCAAAGTCTCGCATGCGCTCGATGACCCTGTGTTTGAGCTCCTCCCGTCGTCGTTCGGCGGCGGCCAGGTGGGCGGCATCTTTGAAGCCTGACTGTCGTGTGATCTTGGCACGTGCGGTTTGTCGCTGGTCGGGCGCTGCGTCGGGGCCGGGCAGTGCTGCTTCTGCGTCGTAGCCTTCATCGTCGCGGTATGGCTGGCCGTGCTGCCGGGAGTGTCGGCGTGCCAGCGGAGGGCGGGTCGTGTTGCCAGTGATTGCAGTGCCAGAAGCAAAACCAACGGAGCGTGGGCGTCTTCCGACCATTTTGCAGGGAGATTATTTGCAAGAAAATGGTCGGCGACGACAACGGCCTCAGCCTTACAAGTCTTGGCTTGCAATTGCACCCCTGCAGCAGTGACGTCGTTGCTCACGCCGTTCCTGCTCTTTCCGGGTTCACCACACCCAAGTTCAGCTGCAAGCGTGGGTTTGTGTCAACCCAACCCGCAGCCTCAATTGGCTGCTTACATGCATGCAGGACAAGTGGTTGAAGCTGGCAAACACTGGCAATGCAATTGGCAACGGCACCCACGACTTGGATAGCGTCTTCTCCATCTCAATATCTTGAACAGCTTCGTTCTTCTCTTTTTCCCTTTGTGCCATCACTTGACCATCTCCAACCAGCTCGACCACTTAGACATGGGCAACCATTCGGTCCGTCAGATCGACATTTGCCCACTTGCTTTTCTCACGCTAAAAACAAGTGATTTTCCACCATCTCCGCGCGCCCCATCAGTGGACGGCTTTGACAGCCCATTGAAACAGCGCGACATGCTGCCTCCTCAGCGCTTCAATATCTCTCCTTGGGGGAATTTTACGCGTCAATAACAAGTCAGGGCTGGAGTGTATATACTCATAATGTTCTGCGTTTGGTTCGCAACGAACTGACAAAGTCACCTTTCTCAGGAGCCTGGGTCAAAGGACAGGAAATCTCCGAGCTTGGCCTGAGACAACCGCGGGGCTATTTTCAGGATCGCGTATACGCAGTACCTATCTCAAACCGGCCCAAACTACACCACGATGAGCCTAGCGGTTCTCCATTTTGGGCTAGTGGGCGAACGACAGCCCTGCTCCATCGCCAAAAGCGCAGGAGACATGACACTAGAAGCTGTCAGCTGTCAAATGTTGCGGAATTGCTTGACTCTGAAATATCCAGGGTCCGAATTTTGGCATGCGAGACCCGCGATCTACATCACAGGTTGGCATAGAGACCTTCAGCCCAGTTGAGGTAGCAGGATGCTCTAGCGTAGGAGGTTGACCTTAAAGATATCATCCCTTCGCCTACTTTCTCAATGCTTGCCCGTCCACCCATCCGCCTGCCTCATATCAAATGATAGTTGCTTTTCCATCAGACCATGGAGTTTCTCTATTCATCCGTTCTCGACCCTTCAACTTACGATGCTGCCGCCGGCGGTCTGCTCGATGGAGTACAGGTCCGGGTCCATAATGACCGTTTGCTCGAAGACCTAGGAATTATGCGGGCTCAGCAAGACTGGCGGGAGCACGTTTCTTCGCTCAATGACTACAAGGGCTGTCTGCACCCAAGACACAGTTTTGCCTCCATTCTCGTCCCCGAGTGTTTGCCAGATCGATTGGAAGTCATTGGTTACGCCACCGAGTACGGCTTTCTCCAGGACGATGTTTTCGAGAATGATAATGAGGTATGGCAGCTGGGTCTCGTGGCAACGTTGCTTTCGTGCTTGTCTAACTGCATGAACACAGGGTGCGGACGCTCTGCATGACATGCAAGAGGGGTTTCAGGATATGTCCACCGATGGCTCGAGACAAGAAAAGCAGTCGGCGGCAAGAAAGCTCCAGTCGAGGATGATTCTCGAGATGGTGTCGATCGACCGTGAGCGAGCCTCCACCGCATTCAAGTCATGGTCAAAATTTCTTGAGGAGGGTGGTGGCAGTGGCAGTGCTGCCGCATTTAGCAATATGGCTGACTACGTCAAGTTCCGAATCCATGACATCGGCCACTTGTGAGTCAAGACCTTGACGATGCCGTGGTAAATTACTCTAACGGCTACCCAGAGTGTTTGGCTCGATTCTGAAGTTTGGTCGTGCCATCACAATTTCCGACGAAGAAGACCAAGCTTGTGCTGATCTCCTCCGGCCGGCGTGGGTCGTACTTGGATTGACGAATGATTTGTTCTCGTGGGAGTTGGAACAACGTGATGCTATTCGGCGTGGAAGGTCGTTTGTCAGCAACGCGCTGTGGGTGTTAATGCAGGAACACAAAATCGACCTTGAATCGGCAAAAGAGGTTTGTTGCCAACTGATTCGAGCGAACTTTGGATGGTACGAGGATACGGTGAAGGCCGCAAAGGAACAAAACACATACTCAGCGGATCTCACGAGATATCTGGATGGATGGTTGCATCTTATCGCTGGAAACATCGTGTGGAGCGCGACGTGTCCACGGTATAATCCGGGCGAGCGGTACACCGCACAGCAGATGGACTGGATGGCGAACGGTATCTCCAAGCACCTTCAGGATGAGATTCGGAACTCTGCAACGAAAACACCCCGGGAACAATCGAAGTGGGAAAGGAACGGCCACACTTCCAACGGGGAGCCCCATACCACGATACCAGTTACCAACGGACGCCGTGGGTTGAAGGAAGTATCCCCGGGCCAGCTAACAGCACTGCTCAACGGCAACCATGGTGTCGATAGCAGTAGACAAACCTCGGCAGATCGACACTTGAACGACATCCTGCGAGACAAGCACCTCCCGCCCCTCAACTCAAAGGTACATACAACTCGCATTAACCCCTATTTACTTGCCGTGAGTTATTATGGGCTGACGTTGACCGGCGGTTAGGTCATTGAAGCGCCCTGGAAGTACATCACATCACTTCCCGGAAAAGGAGTTCGGGGCAAAGTCATCTACGCCTTGAACACCTGGTACCAGGTCCCAGAGGCGTCGGTGGACACCATCAAAAATATTATCGACTTACTCCACGACGCATCGCTCATGCTGGATGACGTAGAAGACTCGTCCATCCTTCGCAGGGGCAAGCCAGCAACGCACACTGTTTTTGGTATTGCGCAGACCATCAACTCGTCTGGCTACCTGATTTCAGAGGCTCTCGATGTTGCTCTCCGGCTTGGTAACGCGGAGTGTCTCCGTATTGTCCTTGGTCAGTAATAGTTCCGGGAGTTTATCATGGGGCTATTTGAGGCGCATCGTGTCACGTTTGACGCTGACTGTTGAGTGTGCTCAGAGGAAACCAAGGCTCTGTACATCGGACAGAGTCTCGATCTGTACTGGAAAGAGAACCTATCCTGCCCCTCGATTGCAGAGTACATCAAAATGCTGGATGCCAGTACGTGCGATCAACCCCCACCGGACTGTCAGGCAGTCAAAGCTATTAGCTGCTGCCATAACATTTTATTCTAACCGCCTCTCAAAGAAACCGGCACACTCATACGAATGCTAGCCAGACTGCTGGAGGCAGTGTCACCCCTCTCTCAGAAACCAGACCTCCACTCGCTCACGATAATCCTCGGTCGGTGTTACGCATTGAGGGACGACTACAACAACTTGGCATCGGCGGAGGTGAGCCCTACTCCTCCCACCTCACCCCATCCAACCATGCTAACACGCCCGCGTACCAGTACACCCAGAAAAAAGGTTTCTGCGAAGACCTCGACGAGGGCAAGTACTCGATGCCCATCATTCACGCACTGAGCACACTCCCCGAGGACCAGTGCCTCATCCTGCGCAACCTCCTGACCCAGCGGCGGGTGAACGGCAAGTCGACCCCCGCCCACAAGCAGATGATCCTCGGCATGCTCCAGGCCGCGGGCAGCTTAGAGTACACGCTGAGCGCGATCCGGCTGCTACAGGCGGAGCTGGAGCGCGAGTTGGAAGCGGCCGAGGCGGAGACGGGGGTGGATAATTGGGAGCTGAGGGTTGTGGTGGAGTTGGTCAAGGTGTGATGGGTAATGCTTTGGGGTGTGAATGTCGATATGCTAATGCTAATTTCTAATCAACTGAGGATGTCTGTCGGGACCCAAGTGCCGCGCACCGTCTCCATGAACCCAATGCGGTCAGTGTCTCTGGCGGCATCGACCCGAGCAGGCGAGCGATGAGCCGACTGGCGCTCATCCGCGCGATGACGCTGAGTGGGTGTCCCGGAACAACTACCGAAGAGCTTCGATGCGCGCAAGTGCCGCTGATCTAGAAGGTCGAGCTGCGATCGCGACCGGATAAAGGGGACGTCCCCAACAACCGTCGATAGCCAGATGAGTGTTAAATTTAGAGAGGCGTAACTTCCTGATCCGGATTGGCCCAAGTCTACAGCGTGTCGGCTCGTGGGTGCAGCTTTGACCCGGTTGTGTTGGTTGGATTTCCTGGGGATCTTGGGGGTGGAGTGGGGGGGTGCAGTGCGAAGTTTCTGGGATGCGGGTTCCCTGGTGATACGAGTGCCCCCTTACGGTGGTGCAGCGGCGTGGGTTGAGGGAGTCGGATGTGTTCCGGGATCACGGTCACAGTCACGTGGGTTGCAAGAGCGAGCGGAGGTTAGGTGAGTCTCGCGTGGTTGCGGGTGATTCTGTCTTGTTTTCTGTTTGCAACGTGCAAGGCTTTTTTTACACGACGGTCGAAATGAGAGAGGAGCTGGGAAATCACCACGATACGGCATAGCAGTGCACTACTTATGGCGTCTAGTAACGTACAATACTATGTGAAGGTATGCGCTAATTTTGCAATACAAAAGGGGCTAGATTTGAAGTATACACGCCCTGATCGTCTAACTCCTGACCAACCCATTACATCTTCTGGCCAGGCATCGAGTGGAGCCCTGTTGTGAATCTGGTCAGTATGCACATTAGAGACAAGGATTTGAGCAAACTCACATCCGTCGAGGTTCTCGTTGACCATGGTCTTGACGGCGCACTTGTTCATGGCGGCGACATTCTGCGACTTGAGCGGCTTTCCATTCTCGCAGGCGTTGAACATGCACTTGTCGTCCATGGCGCGCTGGAGCGAGTCGCCCTTCCAGCCGAACAAGTAATCGGCATGGGTTCCGTATCCCTTGGTGTCGCCGTAGCTGAGCACAAAGGGGTTGGACCCGTCGGCCGGCCACAGCTTGTCGAACTGGGTCGTGTCCCACAGGGTCTCGTAGGCGACCTGGGGCATGCGCACAGGGTGCGAGGCCGGGCAGGCTCCCGCGGCCGCGAAGGCCTCCTTGGTCGTCGCGTACATGTGGGCCTGGTGGTCGGGCGAGTCGAGGTTCTTGCCATCCCAGCACGAGGGGAAGTGATGCACTGTCATGATGCCGCCCTTGCACGCCTTGGTCGGGAAGTCGGGCAGCTCGGGGAAGCGCGTGCCCTTGTCCTGCAGACAGACAAAGCGCAGGCCGATGTGGCCCTTGGCGTCGCTGAGCGAGCCCGTGGTCGGGCTGCCGACGGTCATGCGGAAGCCCTGGGACGGTCAGTTTATCGAGTTCTGGAGTCAAGATGTGGCACGTACCGGCTTGAAGGCCGTGATCTTCTGGTTGCCGTTCGAGTTGAAGTCCTGCTGCGTATAGTAGACGGTCATGCCGCCGTTGATGCCGTTGGGCAGCGCCGTGTTCTGCATGATGGGGACGCGCTTGTAGGTGCCGTTGGCATGCTTGAAGAACATGACGGCCGTCCAGTAGTTGCTGAAGTCCTCGGAGAATGTGCAGGTTGTGCTGGAGCCTTGTTAGCAAGAAACAGAGACACTACGGGGGGCTGTCTCTACGCACCAGCTACCCCTCTCACCGACATCACCGTCCATGGTTGCGTTGAAGGCATTTCCACCGACGATCTGATGTAGATGGGCCGAGGGAAGACCGCCGGGCTCGACGATGGGGTCGAGGCGCTGGATGGTCAGGGTCGAGCAGCCGAAGCGCAGGGCGGCCTGGGCCGGTGCGGCGAGCGCAAAGAGAGAGAGCGACTTCATCTTGGCAGGACTTCAACAACGAGGGCGTCAAGAGAGATGTCCAGAGGCAAGCCCCTTCAACGGACCGGGCCAGCAGTCCCACCCGGCCATATATACCACTTCTCGTTTCCACACCCCTAGTCTGCAAAACTTGCCGTTTGCTAGGCGTCTGCTAGCCGCCTGCGAGGCTTGATGGTAAATTGTTTGTTTTCATTTATTTTAAATGCGGGGGTGAGGAGGTCGAGCCTGTGATATTTCCCGGCATTTGCCTTTCGCGTATGGAAATCATGGACGCCCGATTCCGCCTAAATCCGAGGTATAACGGACCGCCTGCACTCTATACTTTAACTTGGCGCTAACTGTACTGTACCTCTTGCTCAGGCGAACCAGCAGATCATGCTCACGTAAAAAAAAAAACGAGGTGGACTTGTAGTGTTGGCGATCAACGCAGATCCTGTCTGCTTGGTGTTGATTGCATGTCTGCGGCGGCTTTCTGTATTTCTTCTACAAATCGCGGGGGAAGTGAACCCGGGCAACACAAACTGCTTCCAGGTCAGATATGTGTGCTGGGGTCTCGCCCGCTGCTAAGGTATGGAAGACATCTGGAACAGGTGCTAGGATGCGATAGATGAAAGGGCAATCTGTCCGCGCCCCTGAACCGGATTCCGAGTGTCCACGAGCCACTAGACGAGCCAATCCTGTGGGGGCAGAAAAAAGAATGACTGGCAGAATGACTATCGAGCACGAGCTTATCGTGGACGGCGGTACTGTGGTATAGTGTGGGTGGACAGGGACATATTTGCCGCGTTCTGAGCGTAGGTCCTGACAGGAGTATCCGGGCGGCGGTATAGGGTTGATTGATTGACAGCGACGGCGAGGGCGAGCGTCCGGGTCTTATAGTGTTGTGGTATAGTGGAGGCTATAGCGAGGCTTGGGGCGTATAGGGCGCGCAGCCGATTGGGCTGTCGCTGTCCGGTATCATCTGCCGACCTCGATGGAGACGCATCAGCCGACCGCAGATTTTCAGCGTTGTGTTGTGCACTTGGCACAAACACTGAACACTACAATATGTGCTGTGGTATCCCTTTGCGCGACTTTAGCATGTGACTTCCACGTGACTTTTACCAGCCAGACGGCCAGTTGAGGAAAGCTTACCTAATCCCGCTGCCTCAGCTGAGGGCAGCTGTGGAAAGAGCCATCAAGGGATGGATTGCTAGCGCTATGCAGATTGGCGAACTGCTGACATGACATCCACCATGAGATGCCGCGTCAGGGCATCACTCCCCATCTCGAGCCGTTCCTTCCCTACGTGGAAAAGGCCAAGCCGTCCAAGCTGCAGGCGGCATGGCACACGCCCGATAGCCTGTTGCGTCCTCTCGACATCAGCACGCTCAAAATATGGCTCGACACGTGCGACAAGCACCACGGCGACCACTGCGCCAATTCCAACACAGCCCTCGTTCCCAGCCAGCGGCCCGCCTGGCTTGCCGATGTGCACCGGCGATGCATCGTGCGTGCCGAGCCTAGCTTTCGCTACGCGACACTGAGCTACGTTTGGGGCAAGACATCGGACTGCGTCGCACTGACCACGGCCACCAAAACCGATCTCCTCAACCATGGCTCGCTCATCGAAGCGAACCTCCCCGCCACCATCTGCGATGCGATGCGTCTTGTTGCCGCCCTTGACCTAACCTATCTCTGGATTGATAGGCTGTGCATTGTTCAGGACGACTGCCAGGAAAAGCACGCGCAGATCAAGGCCATGGGCTCCATTTATGCCCAGTCTTCCTTCACTCTCGTTGCTGCTCAGAGTGACGACGCGTCGGGACCGCTCTCGTCCAGGTCGTTGAGGCACTTAAGTTACCCAGCCATATTCGGTTGGGCGGGCGATTTGATGGCCATTGTTGCCGGGGCCATGACTTCCTGGTCAAGGACCACCGGGTCCTCGCGGCGGCCAAGCACCAACAATCCCAATGCCCCAAGTCCCTGGGATGGTCCACACACCGACCGCGAGGTCATGAACCACATGGCTGCTGAGCTCTTGCGAACTGTTTGGTTTTCTCGCGGCTAGACCTTCCAGGAGTTTCTTTTTTCTCGCCGCAAGATTGTCTTCCACAGCAACACTGTCAACTGGGAGTGCCACTGCGCCTCGGCCCACGAACAACAGCGGTGCATCGAAACGGCTCCGTGTTTGCGACAGCCGTTGCAAACAGCCCCATTAGGCGTTGATATCGACCCATGGCCGAACTTCCACCGCTATGCCCGCCTCGCCTCTCTGCTTACACCGAGATATCTGACCTACCCCGAAGATATCCTCGATGCCTTCGCCGGCGCCTCGTCCGCCTTTGCGCGCGTGTTTCCGGGTGGCATCGTGACTGGCCTGCCGGAATTGGCCTTTGACGCTGCTCTTATATGGCGACCCCACCACCCTGTTGAGCCCAGGAAGCCTGTTCTCATGGCTGTCGAAGATGCTGTTTTGCCCAGTTGGTCGTGGGTCTCCTGGCAGGGAAACGTCCAGTCTGAGAGCTGGCAGAGCGGCCACGATTATCTCCGGCAAAACAACTCCGCAGAACAGGTTTCACGCTGGCAAACCATCCCCACAGTACAATGGCACTACTCGGAAGACCTATCTAGCACGCGATACCCCATCGTGTCCCGCGCGCCAGAATGGCGCCACCTCTACCAACACACAAGTACCCTCCTTCCGCCGGGCTGGAAACACCACACCGACGCTGCCACAGACGACTCTTACTTTACGCACGAGAGCATCCCCAACCACCAATTTTGGTATCCCATCCCCGTCGGCATCGGCAATGGCCGCGCCTCTCGGTCCCGCTATCTCCACTGCAAGACACGGCGCGCCAGCCTCGAGGTCTTCCCCGAGCCGTACCGCTCATGCACCGGCCGCTGCACCGTGGTCGCCCTACGTGACCCTGACGGTAAGTTCGCAGGTTGCCTGCGCTTGAATGTGTGGGTGCAAGATGCCCGTAGCAGCCAGCCCCTGACCGCCTTTGACCTAATTGAGCTCTCGTCTGGCAGTGTGTGCCTGGATAATAACGACGGGGAAGATCTACTCGACCATCCGCTTACTGACGTCTTCGATGAGTGGGCTGTGCCCTATTGGGATAAGGACCGTAAGGGAATCTACGAGTTCTACAATGTCATGTTTATAGAGTGGAAAGCTCCGGGCGTTGCCTCTCGTCTGGCGGTGGGTAGGGTCTTCAAGTCTGTCTGGGAGCGGATTGCACGAGAGGAGGGGGAAGTTGCGATTAGCTAATCAACGAAGATGACTGAGGCTGAACAAAAAGGTCTTCATGTTGTGGCACCCTCAAGACAACAACTCCGCCGCGCACACCCACCCCTCCGCCTTCACCGAATTCCAGCCAGCACGGAAGGAGTGCTCTCGCGACCCGGTCCTTGTAGCTACCCCGTCTCCTTGCCCGTGGTAAAGCGCTCTGGTACGATATAATCGTGGCACTAATGCAATCCTCTCAGACCTTGGGCTGCGTATCACCCTCTACTCCGGAGGCACCCTTTGCTTTGCTTGCGGCTCGAGTCAGCGCTGCCGCGAGGAGTTGAGATCGAAGTCTTGAGAACCGGAAGTTGCATTTGAACCAGGCGGCCCGAAAAGTTACTGGTGTCATGGATCCATGAGGACATCATTGATCTGGTAACTAGGTTAGTTGGTCGGAAAGGCTTCAGCAAGGGCTTGAGATTGGGTTGTGTGGAGAACTGACCCTGGGGAGCCCTCCTTCTTCTTCGAGCCTCCGGTCTTCCCTGAGCGTCTTTCGCGTATTCCCAAAGTCCGCTGTGCATCATGTGCAGTACTAGCCCCGGCAGTATCCTCGACCATGGCAACAACCATCACGATCACGCCCTAGACCACGAACACGACGACGATGCGTCCCCAGAGACCAAAGACCGCCGTCTCCCCGGCGTCAAGGGGACCTGCAACCAGTGCCGTCAGCACAAGGTGGGTTAAGTCACCTGGTTTCCCACGCCACAAGAACTCCCGACCCTTTCACTAGAGGGCACGGTCGGGATGTTGGCTGCTTTCTTGACGGTTCGCGACCAACAGGGGTAACCCGCTTCGAGCATCGGAGACGCGTCCGCATCCTGAAGAGTCGGAGGGTCACCGCGCCATGGCCGCTGCTCCGATGGCAGTCGGTGCCGGTTCCCGCATCAATTCAGGCTGAAGGCACAGAGTCGCAGCTTCGGATCTCGCCTGTCGAAAAGTGTAGAAGCCCCTATTCCCCGCCTTTTTGGTTTTTATGGAAACCGGCGAACCAGGTACTAGGGTCAGCGGAACATGACTGGAGATTGCGCCGTGGACCCCAGGTTTTTGCAGGGATTCATGCAATGAAACATCACACATCGACTCGCCCTGGACACATGCCCTGGAGGCGATTTGCTTGTCTCCGCATTCCCACCTCCAGCATTTCCCCAGTCCGGGTATTGTCTTGGATGCAACTCTGTTAGTCTAGGTGCTACACTGGCTTCCTCTCTGAACTTGCAACCCCGGTTGAGCCATCTTCTGGAAGGTTGGCCTCCATGCCAAGCCATTGACGTTGCAACCTCACTGCTCACCCACTCGGACCGCCTCCATTTCTTGGTTCAACACGATGCGCTAAGCCTAGGTCATGACGAACACGGCTCGAATCGCCCGGGCGCCACTACTAGCAAACTATCTATTGGTACCTTAGTAGGTAGGTAAACAGAGACGCCTACAACTCGAACCTGGTATTCTGGGAACACGGAGCAGCGGAATGCAACCGAGATGGGCTCACAGCAGGAACTGCTCCGGATGCCACCTACCTGGGCGGTCGTCTGACGCAGTAGTTGGGTTCAGCTATGAAGATCTTGGTCGCTGCGAAGATGTAGAAGGTATATATATCCCAAGCCCCGGCTTCATCCGATGTTGGGATTTCTTGACTGACCAGCAGCCAGGAACCGAATTATGCACACAGCCAAGCTTCCAGCCTCATAAACCCAGGGATCCAGTTCAACATGTGGCCTTCACCCAAGATTGCCTTTGCGCTCCTCTCGGCGCACTCGCTGCTCGCCAGCGGGTCCCCGGTCGAGGGTCTGTCAGGCGACCAGCACCTGGAGAAGCGCCAGTCGTGCCCATCGACCCACACCTTTGGCGCGCGCGAGACAACCGTGTCGCCGGGATACGGCACGTCGCTGACAGTCGTCAACCTGATCAAGGGCGCATATGCGGGCGCCACCTCGGACCCCATCGCCTATCCGGCATGCGGCGGCCAGTCATCCTGCGGCGGCGTCGCCTACGGCGCCTCAGCAGCTCAAGGCACCACAGCTGTCGCGACGGCTGTGAACAGCCTGAACCAGCGGTGTCCTACCACACAGATTGTCCTAGGTCGGGTACTCACAAGTCAGTCCGCCCCTCACACCTCTCCCCTCCTCGGAAACCAACCAACTAACACCCGCCTCCAAGGGCGCCCAAATCATGGAAAACGCCCTCTGCGGCGGCTCAGACACGGGCTCAGGCATCACAACCTCCACCCCACCCATCACCGCCGCAGCCCTCAACATGATCAAAGCCGTGACCCTGATGGGTAGCCCGCGCTACGTCGCCGGTGTGTCATACAACGTAGGCACCTGCGCCACACAAGGGGTACGTCCTTCCCTCCCGTTTCCCCGCCCCCTCCCCCCTCTCCCCCCTTCCCCCCTCTCCCCCCTTCCCCCCTCCCCCTTCCTACCAAACTAACCCATCCCCCCCCTCTGGCAGTTTGCCCCCCGCCCCCAGGGGTACACGTGCGCCTCGGGGGCCAAGATCCAGAACTACTGCGACTCGCCCGACCCGTACTGCTGCACGGGCAGCGACCAGGCCACGCACCAGGGTTACGACACCAAGTACGGCCAGGCGGCGCTGACATTTGTGCGCGCCAAGCTGAGCGCGACGACGACGACGACGGCAGCGGCGACGCCGGTCCCCACGAGCGGAGCTGGGGGGTCGTGTTCCGCGCTCTGGGGCCAGTGTGGTGGCCAGGGGTGGGCGGAGGCGGCGTGCTGTGCTAGTGGAAGTTGTAAGGTGGCGAATGCGTATTATTCGCAGTGTTTGTAGGGGGAGGGGTTTGGTCCGGGTGTACATAGCAATAGCATGGTGATATGGACATAGGGGTGAGGGTTGATATTCAATGTCTCGGTTAAGCATACTGGCATCTTCTCCTCCACGGGAAGCAAACACTCGAATTAACATCACTGCATCATACTGCTTCTCCTAGTTCCAACTCATGGGAATGAGGTATGTTGTTGATTAGTGAATCTCATGCCCCAATGATTGCGGCTACGCACATTCCCCATCCTACAATTACTTCGACCGCTATATGCGGTACCCGTATGGATTCAACCATGTATAATATCGCAGGAGTAATGAACTTGACTGGCCAACTCCTATACCTAACTAAGTCGGTATGGTTTTTTCTGCGGAAATAGCCATGTCCGACACTGCTTCGGAATTTTGTGCATGTACTAATAGTAGGCATTGATGAACAGCTGCCTCTTTAGGAACCCTAGCATGACAACATTGTCAGGCAAAATGACAACTTTGCTAGAATAGTCTCATGGCGGCCACAGTTGTGATTACAAGCCCCTACAACATGTTGACTAGCGTAAAGCTATCATGTAGCCTTGGCGTGTTGAGGTTCGTATCGGCGCGTATCGTTCAGCGGGGCACTTTATCACGGTGATTTATCATCTCGGGATCCCTTTATCTCTCAGGATTGCCACGATCTAGAAACCCCCCCTCCCCCCTCCAAGAAACGGGCACCTCATCTGCAAAAATAGCTCACCGACTCGTCAGCCGGCTACGAAAAACCCCTCTCGATCGACAAGGTTCAGGAACGATGTTCAGGCCCCGTCGCGCGTTACTAGTCACGCGTTACTACTCGCTGCGTTGGGGGATTTTTTTGCCCTCCCCCGAAGGGGAGTCGAACTGACAACCAAGGTTTACCCATAGCCGTCAGTCCAGACCCCCGCCACTCCGCCAACTGGCCTCATTGTTGGGGGGTCGTTGCAGAGAAGCCTGAAAAATTCAATATACCTAGGCTAATCATGTGACCCACTCTGTGGTCTTCTACAGTGCAGTGACAAGGCTCGGC
Organism: Lasiosphaeris hirsuta; assembly: GCA_030549175.1. Classification (NCBI taxonomy): domain Eukaryota; kingdom Fungi; phylum Ascomycota; class Sordariomycetes; order Sordariales; family Lasiosphaeriaceae; genus Lasiosphaeris; species Lasiosphaeris hirsuta. Next base: position 256,375 of record JAUKUA010000002.1, read on the forward strand.
GCCTTACAGCGATAATTACTGCTAGCCTGGAGGGCTATCAGAGGCTTCCTAGGTACCAACAAAGGTATCAAAGGCGACAGCTGCCAGGTCTTTGGTTTAGCAAAGTGCTAGTTAGTGTTCTTTTCAGGCTTCAATATGTGTCACTGCTCTTGATTAGGTACCCAGACTAGCATCCAGAAACGAGGCCTCATTCTAGCCTCATTTCAGCCTCCTCGTCGCAGCGAACCCCGATGCATTGCATACCACATTAGGAACCGATCGGCTGCGCCTGAGATCGGGTGAGATGCCGGGCAGTGGAGTTGAGATTTCGATGCGCCAGATCGGGGCTGTGCCGGGCTTGGTCCCGGCTGTCAAAGACCAGCCCTTCAGCCCTATGGGCGAAGCCAACCGCCGAATCCGTCCCATTGGCAGCATGTCGTGCCGTTTCGGAGCAGTACCTAGGGGCTGTGCTGCCGCGGGGTGAACTGCCCGACGCCTCCAAATTCTTGACCAATGAGGTCGACTGGTGTACTACACCACAGACAAAGAGCCCATGTGGTGGTGATGGCAATGCACCAAAGATCCAATTGGATGGGAGCCAGAATTATGGGAGCTCCTAAGGATATAAAGATGGGGGCTCCGTGATGGATGAAGGTGTCTTGAACAATCATCAGCATCATCAGCATCATCAGCATCATCAGCATCATCAGCATCATCAGCGTCATCGGCATCATCAGCGTCATCAGCATCACTGCATCTCATCAAAAAGCATCATTACAACGACTCCATATCGTGACCTCACAACCCCACCCCTCCCAACCACCATCAAAATGAAGACCTCATCCATCCTCGCCACCATCGCGACCTTCGCGCTCGGCACCCAAGCCGCCCCGGTGGACCCCACCGCCAACCCGGGCCAGGTCGCCATCCGGTTCCAGACGAGCCCGGAGTGGGACCTGACCAACTGCCGACCCGAAACCCAGCCGTCGGAGCGCAAGAACTGCGGCAGCCACAGCTACACGTTCGGCGAGGTCGAGGCCAGCAACGGCCTGTGCACGCGCTTCCCCAGCGGCGCGCGCGCCATCGGCATCCAGCAGTGGGACGCCGGCGCGTGCAAGATGGTGGCCTACGCCGGGCCCGAGTGCACTGGTGCGCAGTGGGAGCTGGGGAGCGTGGCCATGTTTTCGACCGAGTTGGGGTTGGCTGCGTTCAAGTTTGTGTGTGGCTCGTACTGAGTTGGGCTCGTGTTGATGCATTGCATGGTGGTGGTTCATTCTGGCATTCTCTGGCGTTTGTTTATGGATGTATTATGAGTTTTTGGGGTAGATACCACCTGTACAAACCCCATTGTTACGTTTACCATCTTCTAATTTTACATCATTAAACATAAGAGGTCTCCAAACATATTCTTCGTGTCGAGGATAAGCCGGCTACATGTTCCCGCCGTCTCCTGCTAGCGGACCCCTCCCCCCATCAGCCGGCAATGGAAATATAGGCCAAATTCCTCAATTTAAATTCACTGCCAGTGCTCGCTGTGATCTTTGTGTTTGTGGTCGTCATCTTCTGGCCACACAGGAGGTAAATCGTGCGCATGATCAACCTTGTGGCCATGATTGTGCCCGCCGTGCACCTGAATCTCCCCATCAACCATGGGAAACGAGAGACCTAGGTAACGCCAGACCAGTCAGTAGCCGTCTAAGTAGTGGCGGAGCAAGGAAGGCACAGCTATCAAGAGACTCACCGAGTTTCGGGTGGACCAGCGTCTTTTGATCAAAAATGGAAAACGACCGCTTCGATGCCCATGCGTCAAGTCTGTCCCAATTGACGCACGTCTGATCAAGATGGAAGTTGGGCATCGGTTTGCGCATTTCCGGATGCCACCAGAACGTCACAACCGACAGGTCCGCGTGGCACATGAGAGACTGGCGGATATCGTCGATGCAGTGGTCTGCATGGCCGCGGAGGTCGGGGATGCTGATATTGTACAAGTCATGCCACAGGACCAGTCTCAGCATCTTTAGGCAGTGAAGATGGTGGTAGGCGCTCAGCTGGCCGAAAAAGCCGCCCCCGTTGCGCAGCTCGATGGGATTGGCTTGGGTGCGATTCAACTTTTCCATCTCCTCTGCGGTAAACCGGAGGTTGTAGTGCTGAAAGAGGTGCCCCCATGCCTCTTCGACCTCGGGGCGCGGCTCGCCAGTATACTTGGTGCGCAGACCGAGACTCCCATCGAACTTGTGCTTGTGGTACGAGATGGCTTCCTTGGCCGGTGCTGTGCCAGACGAGAAAAGTTAGTTATGTTGCCAATGCACATCGCTTGAGCCGGAGCCATGGCCACATACTATACGTAAGAAAGGGATCAAGGCTCGGACGGGTCCAGAGGTGCGGCAGTTCGAGTAGCGCAAGGCTATAGGCAATGAGGAGGAGGAGAGAGAAAGCCCAGTGCCGCCACCACTGAGAACGCTGTTTCTTGCCATATGCCGGCATCTCGTCCTCCGAATCCTTTTCGCTCTCAGTGAGGAGCGGTTCGTAAGTGATGCCGGACCTATTTGACGACTCCATAATGAAACAATAAGAGCCCAAGTCAAAAGTCTTTCACTAAGAAGCAATAGAACAATGATTTTGATAAGAGAGGTTGGAGGAGCATAAACAAAGGTAAATAGGAATGCAGAATCAATATTATTTGGTTCATTGTGTTTTTGCCTCCTGTCTTGAGAATTGACTCGTCTCTTGAAAAAGCTAATCGCCGATTCAAATGGACCGACTATAGTTCTTGGTTCTCGGCAAAGCGGGGTCATACAGAGATTGACGGGAATAATTCCTAGAAAGAACGGCCAGTGTTGTAGAATCTACATACAGGATCATTCAGGAGTGAGCATGCGTCTTGAACTTGGGCCCCGAGCCTGCTCGGTGATATGACGTCAACTCGCGGCGGGTCGTGTAACGTGAAACAGGGACCGGATGCAAGGTGCTTGGGGACTATCTCTTCAAACCTGGATCGGCAAGAATCCTTCGATAAGCTATGCCGTCCTAACGAGCCAATGAACTAGAGCGCTCGTAAACTGCCTATAGAGCTGAATATATCGTCCATGTATTCGGAGTTGTTTACTTTCGGCAGGTCGTATACGCGAAAATCATCACTTAAAGGGGGGAAGCCTACGCCCGGTCACCGGTCTTCGCATTCATCGATCGGTCTATGCATTCATCGATCCATCTATGGATTTTTTTTTGGGCTCTTTGCCACAGACGTTCTGGCCCTTAGCCTTGCCACCGGCCGGTCTACCAACAGTCTCGTTGAAGTGCCTTTGTCGATCCCTACTACTGACCCAGCCTTCAACCTTTTAACACATCAGCACAACAAGGCTCTCGACCTCCAGTCTTTGACGAATTGTTTTGCCACGCACACCCTAGCTCCTGCCTCACCGGTCTAAACCAGCCAATAAAACACTACCAATAGATTTATGGTTACATCAGGAACAAAGTATGGTGCTCCGTCACCGATTATGCCCTGTAAAACTCGCCTCGCCTTCCCTCACCGACCCAGCTCCGCGACCCTTGTGTTCCCAGCGGAGAGAGAGTTCCTGGCCGATCTTATAGGGGCATAACCTTGGGTTGCCTGTGACAGTCAGTCTGTGCATCCGGGGTTGTTTGCTTTCCAGCAGGTTGTATAATATGAAAAACTTGAAATAGACTGGCGGGGTAGAATGCACAATGCTTCATACCTTCCTCTTCGAACCGAGATAAGAACTCCACGGCAAGTGTCGTCCCAACGAGCCAATAAACTAGAGGATATGTCAGAAAGGAGGCTGAGTGATGGAACATCTGTTTTGACTCGCAGGAATGTATTGCAATGTAGATATCCAAGGAGAAGAGTCACAGGCCAGGGTTTTCCCACCTTAACTCACCACCTTTGACTTTTCTGTTTGCTCTAATACATGTGTTTCCACTATCTCATGGTTCGCTCAAGTCATTGTATGGTAGCAACACAAGATCCCGTCTTTCTTGTTGAGGGTGTTGTTGGCCATTGCGTTGCAGGGTGGAAGTCCCTGACGATTGACTTGACTGCCGTTTGCCCATACTATATGCAAGCTGAAATACGTAGCCAGTGTACTCGGGGCTGTTTGCTCTGCTTCCGGCAGGTCTTGTAATGTGAAAGAGTGGTTAGATGACGTCGTACCTATGTAAAGTGCTTCAGATCTTCCTCTTTAAACCTGGATAAGTAAGGTGAGCAAGACTTCTTTGATAAGATCGCCATCCTAACGAGCCGATCCATCAGCTGAGGATATATGGTCGATATATTCGAGGTTACTTGCTTCCCTGTGGGTCATATACTGTGAATAATATAACCTGATGAGGGTAGTATAGAAATGAAATCCTGACGAGCCAATAAGCTTTGTAGCTGAAATCTGTAGTCCGTGTACTTGAGGCCGTTTATTTGGCAGTCCGGTATCCGAGGAATGAAATTCATATATTAGTCCAGGAGACATTCAACCAAGAGACCATGCTCAAGATCACTTCATCGGTCGCCTTTCAGCAAGTCATTCAGTCTCCAGAATCATCAATTATCCTTGGTCCCATCATCCATCATGATGCTCACGCCCAAGATCATTGCACTCATGCCGTTCCTGGCTGCGGCGCTTGCAGCGCCCTTGGCTGGTCCGGCAGGCGGTAGGTTTTGATTGTCTTGTCTCTGCCATCTACTCACGATAGTTACTGAATTAAATTGTCTACAGTCGACCAGGACGCCACTCAGTATTACGACAAGCGTGAGGCCGGGCTTACTGAGGATGCCACTCAGTACTACGACAAGCGTAAGGCCGCGCTCGCCGAGGACGCAACTCAGTACTACGACAAGCGTGAGGCTGGGCTTGCTGAGGACGCTACCCAGTACTATGATAAGAAGCGTGAAGCCGGACTTGCTGAGGATGCCACCCAGTACTACGACAAGAAGCGTGAAGCTGGGCTTGCTGAGGACGCTACCCAGTACTATGACAAGAAACGCGAGGCTGGACTCGCCGAAGATGCCACCCAGTACTATGACAAGCGTGAGCCCGCACTCGTTGAGGACGCCACTCAGTACTACGACTAGAAGCGTGAGCCCAGCCTCGCCGAGGATGTTAGCAGCTAGTTATTCCGTAGTGGGTTTGCCTATTAGAGATCATACTCTAGATAACCAGTGGAGTGCCCGCACTTGAACAAGTACTCAATATACGCGATCTTATCTACCTGAATCTGTACTGCGCGATGATGCTTTTTCTCCTGCTGGTTGGCAGTCGGCTTTGCCATGAATCCCCGTGGCTCGGACCACTACTCCCTTATTGACAGTGTGGTATCGAGGGCCCATCAACGGTGGCAATATGCCTAACAATTTCATGCACCCCGCTGTCATGGCTGAAGAATCCTTCTGCAGCATTCACGTTACGGGCGCCCATAAAATGGATTAACCAAGGGATAGAAAGCCTGCGAATTGCTTGCTTGTTTTGAGGGTTGAGAGACGTGAGTTTGGGCCGACAGCGTAGAATAGATCCGTCTCTTATTTTGGGATTGGTTGCAAAACGGGATGTTGCACAAGCGAGGGGGGACTCGGTCAACGGGTCAATCTCCCGTTTTCCCGGCTCTGCTGACAAATACTCAACAGAAGGGGCCAGCATTTGCCATTTGCGTCAGCGTTGGTTGCCAGCTGCCCACCAACTTCTGCCAAACTTGCAACCAGCTCTGTTTATCCAAGGCAGGAGCACCACCATGTCGGCTGCCAGCCCAGAACAGAGGCCTTTACTGGGTCCCAAGAGCGATGGCCACGAGCAGAAGCACCGGCGTCGTGTCATCGCCGTGAGCTTCTCCATGGTCCTTCTGATGGACTTTGCCGCCTTCTTCCTGGACGCGCCCCAGACGAGCATCCTGGAAGCCAACATTTGCAGCCGTTACTACGAGCCAGCCGAAGAGGAGAAGGACTGCAGAGCTGGGCCGGTTCAGGCCGAGCTCGCGACCGTCAGTCAGATGCTCAACACCTTCAACCAACTGCCAGGCCTCTTCGTGGCCATCCCCTTTGGCATCATCGCCGACCGTTACGGCCGTCGCCCCGTGTTCATCTTGACCATCCTCGGCGCAGTCTTGCAGGATATCATTTCCAAGACGGTGCTCTGGCGCCCCGACCTTTTCGCACCGCGTCTCATCTGGCTGTCTTCGCTCGCTACCTTTGTGGGCGGGGGGATGCCGTTGCTAGCTCCATGATCTTTTTGGTCGTCGCCGACGTTGCTCCACCACACGACCGAGCAAAGTTATTTTACCTCCTGACCGCCTGCGAACGGGTGGGGGAAATCGTGGCCACACCTTTGAGCGCGCTGCTCATGTCTATCTGGAATCCGTGGGTACCGTACCTGCTGTACAGCGTCCTGACCCTTCTCGCTGGCATGATTCCTGTATTGTTTCTGCCAGAGACTCTGCCGAGGTCCATGTCGCCGAGTGAGACGGAAACGGAAACGGAAACGGCTTCGTGCGAGTCCGACACTGGTACGGACCAAGGGCTGCCGAACGCTGCGAATGGGACGTCGTCGACATCCACACTCTTGACTACCATATCAAAATTCCGACCTCTTATAAAGCACAACATTATTGCTGTGCTGTTGGCTTTCTTCGTTTCAGCCTTGGGACGTCGGTCAACAGGTTTTCTCTTACAGTACATCCGGCAGCGGTTCGACTGGACATACGAAAAGGTAAGTTATCTACTGGATCAGCACCCTAGCTTTGCTTAACCGTATCGTCTTCACTCTAGGCCAGTATTTTGCTCACACTTCGAGCTGCCGTGGACTTTGCTCTGCTCCTGGTCGGGCTCCCAGCTCTTCACAAGGTTCTCATCACTCGCGATTTCAGCACCCAGAGCAAGGACCTCCTCATCAGTCGTCTCTCCGTCGCCTTCTTCGCCACCGGCTCGCTGGTAATTTCGCTGGCTCCGGTTGTGCCCCTCGCCGCGCTGGGCATCGTCATCTTCGCGTTCGGCTCCGGCTTTGCTCCTGCCGCACGCAGTCTCGCGACCACCTTTGTCCACCAGGACGAGGCAGGGCTGCTCTACACTGCCCTGGCCATCACGCAAACGGTTGGTGGACTGGTAGCAGGCCCCTTGCTGGCGTTATCCTTTCGGTGGAGCCTGGGCTTTGGTCGTGAATGGACTGGTATTCCGTTTACCCTGGTGGCCGGCTTGTTTGCCGGCGGGTTTATTGCCGTCTCTTTTGTACGGCTGTGATGGAATTATATTCAGATTGTGAACGAATAGAGTCAAGGCAACTTGTAAGCGACGGACGTCGATGTATGCTTTGCAGTAGAGGCAATGGCTTTAGCGTCGTCACGATTCAGGCATTCACGAATTGGCCCATGATAAGAGTTTCGTGGTACGAGACTCTGTGGAAAGACAGTGCGTGGGGATAGTCGTTCTCGGTCTCATGTAGCGAGAGGCCTGTAGAGTCGTGAGGATATCAGCCTGAATGACATCCAAGGCTGGTACTAGCAAGACTACGGGCTTATCCTGGAAATGATTGGCAACGGGGAGTGCACGCTGATCAAGATACTTGAAGCCACCAGCGAGGATACCGTCAAGAGGCACAGTCTCCATATTACCTGTTTCAGGGCGCTTAAATGCATGCTTATGATGCATGGTTGATACGACGTCACAAATCACAAGCGACCTGCCTGTTTAGGGTTCCGATCTGCAGGGAGTAGTAGAGATATCAGCGTTACCTGATTGAACATGGAAGCCATGTATTTTAGTGTACATGGTTTTAGGGGGGATATTCAGCCGAGTAATTCCTGTCGGGAGAGGTATCTCGTCCCAACATTTAAGGAGGTCGAAAAGTCGACACAACAACCTGGCATATCCATTTCGAGGCAACGACGGCATCCATGGTCAGATAGACAAACAGAATGGGCTCTCTTTCACCGCAGGAGCTGTCAGCGTGCCTCCTTTACTCTATCGATCATCTCGACAATCAAAACCACCTAGCCGCACTTGAGCATCGCCAACAAGTCGCCAGAGCCTGGGGCATCCCGTCGGGAGCGTCAGTGCTCGAAATTGGACCAGGCCAGGGTGAACTCACAGTCGTGCTGGCCGATGTCGTTGGACGCACAGGCCGAGTAGTCGCCGTTGATAATGCGCCATTGGAGTGGGGTTCGTCGACTTTTTTTTTTAATCGTTGTCTTCTTTCCTCGCCGTGAATAACAGTTATAATCCTAATCAAACCCTGTCAAATAGGCACCCCGGATTATGCATCATCCCAAGCCCATGTCCTCGCTTCGGCTGTAGGATACCAAGTCAGCTTCGTGCAGGCCGACCCCATCGCGTATCTGTCGGGAGGCGCCGGAGGCCACACGTTCGATTTCATCGTCTTTGGTTACTCGATCTGGTACTTCTCCAGCCCGGACATCCTCACCAGGGCCCTCCAAGAGGCCCGCCAACATGCCCAGAGCGTCCTCATCGCCGAGCATAGTCTCTCAGCGTCGCTTCCAGCCCAGATGCCTCACCTTCTCGCCGCCCTCGCGGACAACGCGCTCGAGAGCTTCCGCGGTGAGGAGTCGAAACGGAATATCCGCTGCGCCCTCAGCCCACGTCAGATTACGACTTTCGCTGCGAATGCCGGCTGGGCGTTGGCGAAGGAGGAAATCGCCACGCCTTTGTCGAAGCAGGTTGATGCCAAGATGGAAACGCGAATGGTGCTTAACTCGCTGCTGTTCCGCGCTGATTTGGATGGCGTTGTTTCTCGTGTAGATGCCAAGATCGGTACCATGTTACGTAGTATGATTGACGCGGTTGCAGCCAGCGTGGAAAATGCAGAGGGTGGGTTAGAAAGTGTTAGGAACATGGATGTCTGGATTGCACGATTCGAAAAGAAATTCTAACACACCAGAAATGACATTCTTGGGCATTTCGCCACATCTCTCTAGAGAACCGACTACCATAAGTTTGCTCTTGCCAATGGCCCCTTCACAGGCATGAGATCGTCATTCTGTGCCTCAAGATTACGACCCAGGCAACCAACCAACCATGTAGATCGCGGCTATATTTAGACCTCCTTCCACAACAAGAATCACCCCCATACACCAGGCAGAGAGATCTAGGATCTGCACTACGTAGGCCTGCTCACACGACCTACCGCCCATTTGTGTCCTGCGAACCAGCTACAACCCACATCTTCTTTACACATCATTCCGTCTCGGGCCAATGAATCAATGGATTCGCTCCAGTGCGGTTTTGCGGCCGACGCGGATTTCGGGCCGTCGGTGTCGCCGTGTCGCCGGGAATTCGACTTCACGATCCTCTTTGAAGAAGTGGTGCTTGTGATTGTTCCAGCATGCACTTTCATCATCCTCGCTATCGCCTCCCTTCTGTCTCTACGCCGAGCTCGCACACTGGTCCGCCATGGCCGGATGTACTTGTTCAAGCTCTTCTCCGCCACCGCGCTGGGAGCTGCGCAGGTGGCCGTCCTTGCTGTGCAAACGCGACTCGCCAACTCGACGGCCGGCTCGATCCCCAGCGCCGTTGTTTCGCTCATCGCAACCCTCTTCATCCCCTTCGTGTCGCATTTCGAGCATGTAAAGTCGCTCCGGCCTTCTTCGCTGCTGGTCGTCTTCCTCTCCTTGACCTGTCTTTTCGAGGCCACCCGGACACGCACTTATTGGCTGAGCGGAGAGGCGGCCTTGGCGGCCACCCTGTCCGTGGCCCTCGGAATACGACTGGTCGCTCTGTGCCTGGAGCTTCTGAGCAAGGGAGACCTTGTTCTGGCGCGGGACGGAAAGATAGCCGTCGAGCTGCTGGCCGGCCCCATCAGCCGCACCGTCTTCCACTGGCTCAATGGGTTGATGGCGAGCGGTTACCGTGGCGTGCTGCGACTGGAAGATTTCGGCCCCATTGACGATCGCCTGCTCACGGCGCGTCTGCAACCGAGGTTCCGACGCGTCAGCAGCCGATACGAAAACAAGACTGGCGATACAGAACCAGAGAAAGAGGGCTCATCGACAGGCAACGGGCTCGTCTGGCTTACCTTCACCGCCTTGGGCCGCACCTGGGCGGCTCCCATGGTGGCAAGACTGGCCGTCACCGCATTCACCTTCACTCAGCCATTTCTCGCCAACGCCGCCTTGACATACCTCGGGGCAGACTACCCCATCCCAGCCAGCCACGGGTACGGGCTCATAGGCGCGGCGTTCCTGTGCTATGTCGGCATCGCTGCGGCGACCAGCTGGTACTGGCATCAGGCGTACCGCTGTGCCGTCACGGTCCGCGGCGGGCTCGCCATCGCCGTATTCGAAAAGCTCCTGAGGCTGCCCGAAGGCGACGAGCTCGAGTCCATGGCTACCACGCTGGTGGTTGGCGATCTCCAGCGTATCATGACCGCTGTTGCCCACTGTCACGAGGTATGGGCTGGGACTGTCGACACTGGGCTGGCAACTTGGTTGCTGTACAGGCAGCTTGGGCCGTCTTGCTTCGTCATGCTCGGAGTTGCTGCAGGTGGGTGGTCCAAGACGAGGAGTTCCGTGTATTGCAGCAGCACAAATGGCTAACGATTGCAAGTGTCCGGCCTGGGTTCCATGCAGATCATGAAGAAGACTGGTACGAGCCAGCAAAAGTGGCTGGCAGCTACCCAGAAGCGGTTGAAGCGTACCAAGCAGGTGCTCGACAGTTTGAAGGGAATCAAAATGACGTCGCAGAGCTCGGTGGCCGACCAAACCCTGACCAAACTTCGGATGCGCGAAATAAAAGATTCATCTTCATTCCGTTGGATCATGCTGGTAACCAACATCCTGTGTAAGTTTCGCAACTCACCAGTACGCGCCGACATATACCATAGCAGCTCGCTGACAGCACCTTTTCCACCCCTCAGCATACTGCACCTTGACTCTCTCTCCTCCACTCATATTCGGCGTGTATATCGGCACTGCCGGCAGCGGGTATGACTTTAGTGTATCCAAGGTTTTCACATCTCTGGTCATCATCACGTTGCTGTCCGCACCTCTGGTCCGTCTCTTCCAGGTCCTCCCTCAACTCGGTGGCGCGTATGGATGCTTCCAGCGACTGCACGAGTTTCTCGTATTGGAAGAGAGGATCGATTTCAGGGAGAAAATGGTCGACGGGGACCCTGGAGCCGACGGTTCCGATTCCCATGCAGCGCATACGCACATCATGTCGCTTCGAGATTTGTCCCTTGGGTGGAACCCGAAAAGTAGCCCGATTCTGACAAATATCAACCTCGAGGTTAAGAAAGGGGCAAACATTGCCATCGTTGGCTCCGTGGGGACCGGGAAAACACTCCTCCTGAGGGGGCTCATCGGCGAAGCCTACAAAACTCATGGGCAGCTAGCCTTGGCTCCGCCCATCTCGCTCGCCTACTGCAGCCAGACAGCGTGGCTCGAGAACGTCTCTGCGCAGCAAAACATTACGCAGTACGGAAAAGAAGCAAGCGATTCGGATTACTACCGACAGTTAGCATCGGACTGCGCGCTGGATGACCTCGTCCGGCTGCCGACATTCGCCTCTGGCTCCGTTGGCAGTGGCGGCGTGATGCTCAGTGGTGGGCAACGTCAGAGATTGGTGAGTCCGCACGCGTTTGAAAATGGGAAATACCTACCTACCTACCTACCTACCTACCTACCTACCTAGGGCTACTGACATGCACACACCCGTGTATCTAGGCGCTAGCTAGAGCCCTGTCGACGGAAAGCGACATCTTGATTCTCGACGACGTGTTCAGTGCCTTGGACCGAAGAACGAGATGGCGTGTTGCCACGATGCTACTCGGTCAATCCCCAGCCAAAGCCGAGAGGGCGGTAATCTACGCCACTCACGATGGTAGGACTCCATCCTCCGTCTCGGCGGTCGGGTGGTGATGATGCTGACGCAAGCCGCAGAGCGAATTGCCAACCTGGCGGACGAGGTATACCAGATTGACGAATCGGGACATCTGTCCCGCAGGCCAGACCTAGGCCAGGCTTCGTTGGCTTTGGCGGAAGGACAACTCTTTGATTCTCCCCAGATGGAACCAGTCGAAAGCTTGGAAGCGGCCGAGGATTCCCTAGCCGACAAGTACGCCCACGCATCAGCCAGAGCCCAAGCACCGCTCGACGCCGTCGAGAGGCAGGCCGCAAAGCAAATGCTAGGGGACAGAACAGTGTACAAGACGTATTTCCAATCCGTGGGCTTGCTCCACTCGACCATATTCCTCGTCGGCGCCATGGCTTGGTCAGTCAGTTTCAAGTTCTCTGGCAAGTAAAAAAAAAAAAAAAAAAAAAGCATCCACCGTGTTCCCAACACTCCTTCCAGTCTCCTAACCTTTGGTCATCTAGATGTCTGGGTGCGATGGTGGTCAGACGCCTCGGCCGCAGGCGACAACCGCCTGGGTTACTGGCTGGGCACATACGCCGTGCTGGGCGTCGTCCCGCTCGCCGTGCTCTGCGCGTGGCTGTACCACCAGCAATTCAACGTCATCTCTCGGTCGGGCTCGCGCCTCCACAGCCGGCTCGCCACCACGGTCCTCCAAGCCCAATTCCCCATCATCAGCCAAGTCGACACGGGCACGACGCTGAACCGCTTCAGCCAAGACCTCTTGTTCGTCGACATGCAGCTGCCCCTGGACCTGTCCAACACAGCCTCGGAACTCTTCACGGCACTCATCCAGATAGTGCTCATCGCGGTCGCGTCAGTGCCCGCGCTGTGCGCCGTCCCGGCCCTGCTCGCAGCGCTGTACCTGGTGCAGCACTTCTACCTGCGCACGTCCAAGCAGCTGCGCCTGCACGAGCTCGAGGCGACGGCGGCGCTGGTGACCAAGATCGCCGAGACGTCCTCGGGCGCGGGCCTCGCCACGATGCGCGCGCACGGCTGGGCGGACGCGGCCACGGCTGGGTTTCTCACCCGGCTCGACCGCTCCCAGGAGCCCGTGTACCTCCTGTACGCGGCGCAGCGCTGGCTGCAGCTCGTGCTCAGCCTGGTGGTGGCCGGGCTCGTGGTGGCCGTGCTGGGCGCGTCCATCGGCCTGAAGGCGTCCGGCGCGGTGAGCGCGGGCGCCGTCGGCGTGGCGTTCCTCAACGCCGTGACGCTCGGCGAGACCCTGACGCAGTTCATCATGGCGTGGACGGGCCTCGAGACGTCGCTGGGGGCCATCGCGCGCATCGCGCTGTTCCGGCGCCAGACCCCCGCCGAGGAGGAGGATGCCGGGCCCCCCGAAGCAGCGCCGACGGCCCGTGGCCGTGACGGCGCCGTGCGCTTTGAGAATGTGTGGGCGACATACTCCCGGGGTCCCGGCGCGGGAGCCCCGGGGCCGGACGGGGAATGGAGCCTCCGGGGCGTCAGCCTGGACATCCGGCCCGGCGAGCGCATCGCGGTCTGCGGCAGGACGGGCTCGGGCAAATCCACCATGCACCTCGCGCTGCTGCGCATGGTGTACGTGCCGATCGGATCCATTTTCATCGGCGGTGCGGACCACGCCGGCATGACCCTCGAGACGCTGCGCAAGGGCTTCTTGGTCATCTCGCAGGACAGGCTCGAGGGCTTCGACAGCCTGCGCCAGGAACTCGACCCTCACGAGGTCTTCTCGGACCGGAGGGTTGAGGCGGTACTGCGCGAGTGTGGCATCGTGGACGTGGTGCTCAGAACCCCCGGCGGACTGGCGGCCAGGAGGGAGGATTGCAGGTTCTCGGCTGGCGAGGAGCAGCTGCTGAGTGTGGCGCGCGTCATGCTTGATGTGGAGAGGGGTGCTGGAGCACCGGACAGCGCAGGCGGGATTGTGTTGCTGGACGAAGTGACGAGCAGGTATGTCTGACCCTGTGTATACCCCTGCTGTGATTTGCTCTCTCCTATTTGCCGCACAAAAGTCGGCTGGGTCCTGACGACTTGACTGTCTACTTCCAGTATCGACAAGAAAACCGAAGAGAAGATTGAGTTGCTACTCAAGACCCGCCTCGGTGGGAGGACGCTGATTGCTATCAACCACAGGCTTGAGGCTGCACTAAACTATGACCGTATCGTGGTGCTAGATAACGGGATGGTTGTTGACGTTGGCACGCCGGCGGAGCTAGTGTTACGGTGTGGACTGTTCGCAGGATTAAAGGTCCACACGCTGCGGGCCCGCCCCAGGCCCCCAAGTATCCATGAAGTTCGTTCGGCATGTTAATATCTTTCTCATCAGTGCTGGCATTCACCATGTACATCAAAGATCCAAAAATGTGATTTTCTCAGTCTAAGGGGGTCTCCCCCTCCTCTCCCCCCCCCCCCCCCCCCCCCCCGTTCATAGCTATCGCCACCACTCAAGACAAGATACCAAAAAACTTGAGCATCAACTGCTCATTGACAGGCGCCGTATGCCCAACGCCCTGGCCAAAGTAGCCCTGCAGCTTGGTGCCATCGCCGTAAACCATGTTGGTGTACGCGGCCGAGGGAACGCCTGTGACGTTCTTGGATAGCGGCAGATCCAAGACATTGCTCCACTGCTTGAGGGCCTCGTAGGCGCACTGGGGACGCACAAGACTATCAGCCAGGCCGTGGTAGATCTGCATGCGCGGGCGGCGGCCGGTGTATCCGGGATACGAGTTGCGGACGAAGTTGACCCACTCCTGGGGGGTGTGGGTGAGGCCCTGGGCGCAGGTCTGGTTGGCGCCGAAGGGGGTGGCGGTGGGCGAGCCGGCGAAGCAGGCGTGGGCGACGCCGGCCTCGAAGACGTCTGGGTAGCTGCCGGCCATGACGTTGGTCATCATGCCGCCCGAAGAGGATCCCATGACGTAGACGCGGTCCTTGTCGCCGCTGTACTTGGCCAGCGTGTAGTTGACCATGCTGACGATGCCGAGTGCGTCGCCGCCCGCGCCGTGCGTCAGGCTGGCCTTGTTCTGTACGTCCCAGCAGTTGCTCTGGTTGGGCGTGCCGGCGTAGATGATGATGAAGCCGTTCGAGTCGGCGTAGGACGGCAGCCGCGTGCCGCTGTACCAGCCCTGGGCGGTGCCGCCGCAGGGGTGGAGCTGTGGTTTTGTCAGTAAGAGAGTCCAAAACGAAAAGGTAAAAAAAAAAGAAGAAAAAGAAAGGGGTTACGTACTGCCACAATGACGGCCGGCTTAGCCGCAACCTTGTCGGGCACGTAGATATACATGTAGATCTTGGTCGGGTTGCTGCCAAATTCCTTGACCTGCTGCAGGGATGCGCCCATGACCGACGTCGCCGCGGCGGCGAGGCCGAAGAGGTTTGTAAGAAGCATGGCGGCGGGAAGGTACGAGGTAATAGAATGTCGAACGAACGGTGTAAATGGAAGCGGCTGCTGATTCTGATTCTTGGCACAACAGGAAGGCGCCATGGCCTAGTACTTATATACATGGCAAGCATGCCTCCCCTCGCCCCCCCCCCCCCCAATCGCTGCTGGATGCCGAACGAACTGCCACTCTTCATCAACTCGGAGATTTCTTCTGCTCCAGCAACAATTGCATCCTCCGCCGATGCCAAGCCTGTTCCGTTTGGTGATCAGGGACGCAGCGACGCGCGTGGGGATTCCCGCTCTGGGGAGTCGTTTGAGGGTGTCCGGGCGGCGTCACCTGCAGCCAAGGTGCGGATAAATACCCGGGGAGCCGGTCCTACTGCAAACCTGCGACCCCATGAGACCCCATGGTGGCCGCCCAAGGTGCGGAGCAGGTTGCGAAAGATTGGGGAAACGGAGCTGTCGGCCGTGCCTGCCAGTTGAGGGAGCCGCACCCGGCACCTGGACTCGGCAGCCACGATGGCTGGATCGTCTCCCCATTGGTGCGCATCACTGTGATCACTCGATTGGGGCCTGGCAAAAGGCAAAATGCGTCCTAAAATGCGTCCCAAAAACCATGCATCGCGTAGCCCTTCCATTTGCACGTGGAATTAAGGTAGCGGCTCGCTCAACCTCTCTTGGCATCACAGCCTGAAGCCATCCCAGCCCCGGATGCGAGCTACGGGTTTCGTGTCAAGTAGGTAGGTTAGCAGCAGCACATTCCGAGTGAGTGTGGTGGCTTCAATTAATATAGGGCGTGATGCTGGGATCCTGTCAAACCCATTTTGCGGAACTGACGGCGCCTACGGCATGAGGAGCGGCACTGTGAAATTTGGGGCTCGCTGGACAGGCATAGCCTGCCTGGCTAGCCTTGCTTGACCATCTTTCAGAAACTTATTGGAGGCCGGTATAGTTTATTTTTTGCTATAATGTACCGATGCCAGAGGTGTCTTGGTCATCCTAATACGTAGCTTGCCCATGGCGCGTGTCTCGCTTTGGATTCGTATGTATTGCCCCTAAGTCGACTCGCCCTGCCCCTGACAACTCGGAACTTCATTTCCACCACCTCAGGCTTCTAATTTATAACGGCGGCGATCGGAGAGAAACTCATGCTCGATTCGCGGGGTCCGGCAACCGCGCGCGGGATTCCACTCGTGCTAGGAGGTGATAGCTGGATATCACCAAGCTCAGTACCCAGCGTCATGACGCTACCGTACCTCAACTGGTAGTACCGTAGCATCGGCAACAGTCGGATGCAGTGCTGCCGTTGCGACCTCCATGGGTAGAGATACTCAATTCGAGAACCGGAGGCTCATCTGGAGATATCATGGGTGTGAGAACGTTTACTCCGCTTCACAAAAACCCTACCTATCCCTCAGGCTTCCCGCCTTGGTTTGGCCCACATCCATCTGGCTTGAGAACCTTTTGATGTCAACAAAGAGATCGGGAGTTGTCGTCGGTTGATATAACAAATGATCTGTCAAGCGGTAACCGAGTGATCAAAGTCCGGAAGAAAGTTTTGGCTACCTACACCCGCATCTCCTCCTCGTACGCCGCCGTGATGCCAGGAGCATAACCCCGGCCGGCGCGATAGAGTGGACGGTATCTTCGATAACCGCCGCGCGTGGCTCGTTCGGCCACTCCGGCAACACTCGACGGTGTCAGTTGTAGTTTGGGGCGCGGACAACGCTAGGCTGGTTACCCATCACCTAGCCGAAATAGACGTTCGGGTTATCCCTATCACCATACCAGATGTTGGTGATGACGAAGATCGTCCCGTCGTGTCGGATTTCTACCGCACGTCGAGGGCGCGCATGAGTCCGACAGGCTAATAAGTAACTTTCAAGTAACCAACACAAACCCTCCCCTTTCCATCACCGACACAATAAATTCCTTCATCCTCACAAAGTTCGAGCTAAGATGCAACCAACCCCTCCCCTCCATCCGGAAAGTGTCTCAAAGCCTCACCGCCACCAACACCAGGGCAGTGCAAATCACGACCGCGACCAGCCACGACCAAATCCAGAGCCTGAATCGCCTGTAAAACCCCCCTTTTTCCCCACCGCCGATATCTCAACCAGCACAGACAGCGCACAGGGATCACGGTCACGCTCAAATGATCATTCACCCTTAGTAATTATTAATTATAATTACCAATTAAAGTTTATGTACTATGAAAAAGAGATAGCTAATGCCGAAACGGCCGTGATATCGTGAACTCCAGAATAATACCCATGAGAGCCCACGCTCTATCCAATACCTAACCTGAATGTCCCAGTACCATAGCTGATGTATCAAACGCTGTTGCATGTTGCAGTCCGACTCACCCATTGTTAATAGAAAACCCATCATCGTGGAATCCTCTTCCCCTCAAAAACATCCGCAGGCCAGCCCTGCATAGTAACGCCCTCATCCACCGTGTCACCTCCCATGATCAAGGTGTGCTCTAACAAACAGCTATCCGCCATCATCGTCCCGCCCGAAAGCAACCTGCTGCCCGTGCGCAAGACACAGCGGTCCCCGACATGCAGCATGTTGAGATCAAACTTGCCTTTGCTGTTGATGTGCCCCACCAAGCTGGCATCATCCACCACCACGCGATCTCCCATATTGATCAAATCGGGCTCGGTAAACATCAAAGACGGCCTACCGTTCGCAAACAGAGCGCAGTCCTTGCCAATCTTGGCTCCGAGGGCGCGGAAATACAGGACGCACCAGTGAGTTCCAGTCAACATGCCCAGGATTCCATTTCCGCGGAAGCAGTCACGTCTCAGTGCCTCAATCGTAATGTACAATTGCCAGCGCTGGCAGTACGAGGACACGTCCCAGCTGTAGTTGCCCGGCTTTCGGCGGCCTATGACAGCCCACTTTCCGGCGATGGTAATAGCGAGCGCAATGATCGACTGCACCAGGGTGAGAAAGGCGAAGGAGCTCGTGAAGAGGCCAAATAGAACGAGTGGGCTCATGTCGTAGGTAAACTCTCCCTTTTTGAGAGTTGCGCCGGGGGCGATGAGGGGTCGGTAGAGGCGATCAAAGACTTGGACCGAGACGACAAAGGGGGCGTTCCAATACACCACGATAAAGATACGAATGAAAGTGGTGTAGAGGAAAATGGCGAATTGCCCAAGCACGTAGTATGGAGCCTGGCGTAGGTAGAACGCACGGCTAAAGGGACTGAGGGTATTGGGGGTCGGCGATTCCGTCTCGATTTGTGGTGCCGTGGTCGTATCTCGCTCCAGCCTTGACAGGGGCACTGCCTTCTCGGGATCGGTCATCGATGAGAGCATTTCGTGATGGCCATCTCCCGTTTGTGGCCTAGACCCAAACTTTGTGCTCGATTCCGACGGGGCCGCGGTGGATGCGGCACTGCTCCAGGACTGCCTGCGTCTTCCATCATCCGACCTGGAGGTCAAATCCCCTGATGAGCTAGACCCCAGTGTCGACATGTCGCTATCACCCAAATCTTTTCCAGACGATAGACACACAGCCTCTCCGTTCCGTGATCCGACGAACACTCCCTGGGCCGGGTAATTCTTGTTCCTCCGCGTAAGCGCACCCGAGCCAAGAACGGTCTGCTCCCCGACCGTAACGCCTGGGAGGCACACGACACGGTCGGCAATCATGGCTCCGGCCCGTACCTTGATCACCTCTGAGCCGTTACCGTCAGATGTGACAAGGTGTGCACGTCCGCCAAACACAACATCATCCCCGATGTCGAGCAGATGATAGTCGCCGATGTGAGGGCCGGTACCTGGCCAGTAAACACGCTTCCCCACCTTGGCGCCGAGAATACGCAAGATAATCGACCTGAACTCGTAATGCGCTCCGAAAAGAGAAGTCACGCTGGTCAGAGAATGATTTGGAAAGATGGTCCTTATAAGCGACAGTCTCCATCTCTCAACCTGACCTCTCGATTCGGCTCTGCTAGGTCCAAGCTTGCCAAACATCAGGTCGAGGACGGCCAAGATGGCCAAGACGGTGGCAAAGAGAAAGAAGGGACCGAAGATGGTGTTCAAGATCAGAGCCAGGAAGTGGAAAAATACCCGCTGCCCACCAGCGAACCAGTGAATGATGCTGAGGAAAGGCGTAGCTGACGTTTCTGGCTTTGAGCTCACGAGTCCGAGAAGGGCGAGTAGCCAAGGGGTGGAGTGGATAGCTCTTGTAAACCCAAAAAGCGGCAGAGTGCCGAACAGTGTGAGAGCCCAATGGGGCTCGGGAATCTTATGGAAACCCAGGTCTCGGTTTGCTTCGGTGGCATCATTCAGCTCGCGGCTTGACGAATTCGGTCCAATGCATGTGTTGTCGGGCACGGGGACGCCAGGGGCAAGTATCGATGCTCTCCCGACGTAGGCGTTCTGGCCAATCGTGATTCGTCCCAAGTACATGGATGTGTTGCGCTCGGAGGCAAATGGCCGGCAGTTACACGCCTCGAGCACTGTGTTGTCGCCTATGTCGATGAGATCCCATTCACCCAGCTGTGCACCATCGATAAGGACGCCCTTGCCGATTTTGGCACCCAGCAGGCGATAGAACCACACTCGTGTGAAGTTTGTCGTACTGTTCAAGCACGGTTGTCAGCATCTTCGCCAGGGCAATGCTGAGCACGCTGGATCGAGAAACTCCGGTAACATCTTGCCTCAGAGGTCAAAGGAGGGGGTTGGGGTTGGGGTTGGGGTTGGGGTTGGCAACTTACCTCCAAACGCCGAGACCACACACATCCACAGTTTTTTGTACAATCCACCACCTCGTATGGTATCCACCCCACATGGGGTAAATTCCCTCCCTGTGTCGCCAAATGACTAACCACTTGACGAATATGCCCACAAAAGGAATGACAATGAGGATGCACAGACGTGTAAGCAACAGGCAGCCTGCCACGTTGAGAAGCCTGCCCATAACATGATTGCTGGTTTGCATCGTCTTGGTGTTTGCCAAAAGAACAAGGAAGAGGGTCCATTGTACGCCGCGACGGGCTGGGTAGAGAAAGAGAAGGGGTATCAATTGAAACAGAAGCAGGAATGGGTTTGTTGAACTGCAAGTTTCGGTTTGAGAAGGCTGATTGTGCTTTTCAGAGTCTGCACCCGCACTATCGGAAGAGTTGGAGGCTGATTCTTGCAGCTTCTTATCAATGTGCTTGGCTATCCTGTTGATAGAACCATCTCGAAACACGAGAACAATGGGCAGGGCGACTCCAAACTCGGATCGCAGACTGGACAGCAGCTTGCCAGCGCGGAGGGAATCACCACCGAGTGCGAAAAAGTCGGTGTCTCGGTCAAGCTCACTGGATGGGGTGTCGAGAATGCTGCCAAATGCCGTCGCGACCCGACCGGCCGTGCTATCGCCCTCGTCGTCGACGGCGAGATTCCGCTGGGCATCCAGCAACCGCTTTACCTCCTCGTATTGGGGCTTGCCATTTGCATCGAGAGGAACCGGCCCGTCAAGGGTGAAGTATTTGTGCGGGACGCTGTAGCCGTCTACGAGCAGAGGCATTTGCGTCTTGAGGGCATCGATCAGGCTGCTGCCAGACCATCGCGACAGTGTTCGTGCGTGTGTGCGATTGCGAATCAGGAAAAGCTCAAGAACTCCCTGCTTCGGATCTTTCCTGGCCAAGAAGGTGATGCTGCGCGGCACGTTGGACTGGATAGCTCGTGATAATTTGGACTGGTCGGCATCGCACACCTTGGACGGTATGTTGACTGAGAGCTCCGTGTCGGGCTCGGGGCAGGTGGCCTCGCGATGAAGGTCGCTATATTGGGTGTTGTCGGTGACTTCGGGGATGTCGAGGCGATCGCCAAGCCGGATGCGCAGGACCTTATTGTTGCGCTTGGGCAGGTCGTCCATGTAGACAACAAGGGCGGGCCATTTAGCTTGCTGGAGACACTCCCTCAGCGCCTGGTGGAGTTGTCTGATGTCGACGCGGGGCGCACCGGGAGGGGTGACGAGGACGACGCCGACAACTTCTTGGAGGACATCGTGCTTGGCAGAGAAGGCGAGGGCTTGGGTCACGCGGCCGTAGATTGGCGAATGTTGGTTTTGGGCGACGGAAATGATGGCGTTCTCGACCTCGAAGGGCGAAATGATCTCGCCGCCGCGGTTGATGACCTCTTTGCTTCGGCCGGTGATGAAAAGGAAACCATCAGCCGACATGTAGCCGAGGTCACCGGTATCGAACCATCCATCGCGGGTGAAGCAGGATCTGTCGATGGTGCCGTCCTGCTTGAGATAGCCAGGGAAGACGGGCTCCCCGCGCACGCTGATCCTGCCCACGGTTCCTGGAAGCACAACCGCTCCTTCGGCGCCGAGAATGGCCAGCTCAGGACCCACAGCGATGCCTGAAGTGCCAGGCCGGTCTAGTTTGTAATCGATGGGTGGGGTGGAGATGGGCATGCACCTGACTAGGTCAGACAGACGGAAAAGGAAAGAGCAGAGAGAAAGGAAGCGACTCACTCTGTCATTCCGTAGCTGGGCAGGACGATGCACTTGAATGTGTCCCTGATGCGCTCGGCCAGCGCGGGCAGCAGCCCACCCGCCGCATTACACACCAAACGAATCCTACTCTTGGCGAGCGCTTCAGGGCGGAACTCTGCCTGGTCAAGCACCATCTGATGCATCGACGGCGACGCATAGTACCACGACGCTCCCAGGTCCTCGACGACATCCCAGAAGGTGCTTGGGTCGAATGCGGGGCAGCAAATGGTCGACCCCCCCGAGACCACGGGCGCGAAGATATTTCGGACCAATCCACCACTGTATAACGGTCAGTCTCAGGCATCTGTGGGGGAGGGGGTGGGGGTGGGGTGTCCATGCGGGCATGAGCATGGAGGCGCTACTCACATGTGGTGGAGCGGCATCATATTGAGACACACATCATCCGCTGTCAACGCCCATGAGCTGATGACATACGCCACGCCTGCCACGATGTTGTGAACCGTGATGGGCACAATCTTCTTCGTCCCCGACGTGCCGCTCGTGAAGAGAATGATCGCCATGTCATCTGGTCCGTTCGGCTGCACTCGGGCGCTGTTCGTCGTGAGCAGTCTTCCGTCCCGGGGCGAAACGGTAGCCAGCGGCCCGTAAGAGTCGCCCTGGCCTTCCTCGAGGAAGAAAACGGGGGTCTGTCGCTCCGTAGACCATGACGATGTCAAACCCAAGCGCTCGGCATCTTCCCTTGTCGTCAGGACGCATGACGCCCCAGCCTGTTGCACATCTGCCTCGAACTGCTCAGCACCCACCTCAGGGTTGATCGGGGCTGCTGTGAACCTGTTCGCGACGGCGAGAACAGCCGCCGCCAGGATCGGTCCGTTGGGCAAGGCGATACAGACGACCGGTTTCCTGCCGCTGGACGAGAAGGAGAGCGGTAGAGTGAAGGTATCCACGAAGTCGTACAAGCGTCGATGCGTGATCGCGGGTCGTCCTTGGTCAGCGTAGAAGAGGGCGGGCTTGTCTTGCGGTCTGAGGAACTGAACCAGGCTCGAGTACTGTTTCCCCATCTTGCGTCGGGGGGAGGCTCCATTCGAGTCCGTATTGTTGGGTGAGTGGGCTATCTCCAAGGAGTGAAGGAGGGCGAGCCCGGTCCTAGACGGCGACATCGCGCTCGACCCGGCCATGCTAGTATTAAAGATTCCAGGCTATCAGTGGGTGTTTACGGGGCCGCCTGCTGGAATGTATCGAGAGAAAATCTAGGTCTGAAACGAGAGGACGCGAAAAGGAATTCGCCGTGGGGTGTGAAGACCGAGAGGAACGAGAGACAACGTTCCAGTCGCATGGTTAGGACATATTTAAACTCGCCAGCAAACACAACCTGAACCGCAACAACGGGGAGAGACATGCCAAGGTTTACTTGCGTGGGCCAAGGTGGCTGCCCAGGTACAGCCCAAGCGAGTCTCAAACGACTTTTATCTTGCCCAGGAATGTTATATCGCGACGCGCCCACCGACATGCCGAACTCTGCGAAGAGGTCGGGAACTCTGATGCCCCAATAGGTTAGTGTTTACAGCAATCGACAGGGTGTTTTTCTCGTTCTTTTCTTCTTGTGGCTTTTAGGTGTGCCGCATCATCCAGAAACAGCTGCGTTTTGCACTCGTGGGATCCAATCCCATCCTTTGCAGCAGCAACTCTCACAGCGGATGAGCAGCAGTTGGTGTTGCAGGAGCAAAGCCACCTGCCCGTGGGCCTGATGTCAGTGGCAAGCCACCCGACAAGGTTCACACGCTAGGCAAGATGAGACGGCCTGGGCGCTCTGATGATCGCCCTGTGGCACTGGCAGATAGAGCGCAGATAGCAGAAACGGACCACCCAACGTCCCAGGCTCGGTTCCCACTTATTTTTTCGTCAGCGAAATCCCACCGAGGCAGTCCCGTCGCCGGCTTGACGATCGTCAAAATGCCCCATCGTTATCAAAATGCCCCACGGCCATGCAGAAGAAATTGAGACAAAAAGCAGCACTCAGCAAGAATCGGCCGTGATACCTTCCTCTCTTCTGGGCGCCAAGGTGTGCACGAAGCTCCGCCCTCCGCGACTCGGCCGTTGCCTCGTGTGCATTGGATGCGGAGGGTGTCGGATTAAGGTTCGAAACGCCACGGCACCTCAGTGCGAACTTGGTGAACGAAACAAAAACGGTCAGCGGGCTTACCGACTTTTAGAAAGGCGCTGAAGCCCACGCCTTGGCGCAACGCTCTGAGTGGACGCTGCGGTCCACCAAACCAGGTCACGGCTTATTAGTGCCCGCCTTGGCAAAGTGTGACTTACACGGCGGTACTTCCGAGTTTTGTCGGGAGGACCGTGTCAATCCCCCTGGGAGATGCTTCAACGCCCCTTTTTGGGTTTGTTTGGCCATGGTATCTTGACAATCGCGGTTGTTTTTTTCTCGTGCGGAAAGGCTAGAGCGGCAGACGAGCTCCCCCTATTTAAAGAAATCGCGTGCGTGCTGAGTCCTTGGCGGAGTCGGGTTTCAGCCTGGCCCGGATGCCGCAATAATGTCGCAACGTCCACAACAATGGCATCATCACCAAATTCAGCTTCAGGCTAGAAGAAAGAAGAATCTTTTGCCCATCTTGACCCAACTACTTTGGGAGCGTTGAGCTTTCAGTGTATGTCTATATGTCAGAGTCGGGTGGTGAGTGAATCATCATAGTACTACACTGTTCCAGGAACTTGACGACACATACCTACATACATAACCCCTTCCATCCCAACATACTGGCCAGGTAAATTTGGTGTAGAACTCACTCGCTCATGCGAGCTACCCGGTGAACAGGGAAATCCCTGTTTGTTCCCCACACTCCCATTAATGTTCACTACAAGACAGACGGGATAATTCTTTCAATCGGGTGCCAGTCTTACCACGTCAAGACCTTTGCGCGGCTCTTTCCAAGGGCCGGCTTGGCTTGTCTCGGCGGCTTATAAATCGCTCGTAGCATAATATAACGTAAAACCACCTATCTAGACCGGTAACTAATTGATCGAGGCGGAGTTATGTTAAATCCCTCCAACACCTTTAGCCAGTTGTCTCCTTGAGTAATACCAAGAGCTAGTGACCAGACCCCATACTTGCTTTCAGCTCATCAGCTGAACTAATAGTTTAACTTTAGCATTTTGAGTACCGCATTTTTTCCAGAGCGTAATATTCCAAAAGTGGATTGCGAAGCTAGGGTCCCATAGGCCGTCTCAGAGCGAAGGATTCTCCTCGCTGATTCTACTTACACATCCATCCCAGGCTTTTGGTTCCTTTCCGGAGCCCATATATATATATATAGGGATCCCTATATATAAACGCTCAACAATTCCACGGACCATGAAGGACGGGCACCTTTTAACTTTGAAGTTGTTGAGTGAGGTTGATGGGCTCCAAAGGGATGCGACCTATAGGAGCGAAGCTTGGCAATAACTGTGGCACAGCATGTCTTCAATGCTTTTTTTTTTTTTTTTTTTTGATACGTCCCAACTTACATCTTCAATCGGGCACATGAAAGTTAACAATTTTAGTTTAGGAGACTGTGAAAATGATATGTTGTTTAATTGACTGTTGCCGAGTTATCTACCGTACGTAAAACCAGACCGTGATCATGAAATACTATGTATCAGGATAGACAGGATGGACAGGAGGCGTGGAAAAGGGAGTGGCTGAGAGAGGCACTATGACATGATAGGTGGGCAGATCGGGAAGCGGTGCAGACAAATAGAAGCACAGAAAATGGAATTCGTGATTGGGGTAGGTACCTTACTCCGCAGACGTAGTACAAAGTTGAGTAATTGGCGGGGATCGTACCAAATGGGGTGTCCATAGAAGACTCGGAATGACGCGTCGTTGCCGTGCACACATCATCACTGCACACAGCCCGGCTAGACGCGTAGTGGTCTTACCACCTTCACAGTCCAGCCCTTGTAGCTTGAATTCCGTGGCAAACTGTAAAGCAGCTTCGTCTCCTCAATGTCCCGGCTGCCCACGACCATCAGACTGAGATCGGGAAAGTAGTTCATGACGGAGGCCGGGTTGTTCTCTCCAATCAACAGCGACGGGTGTTGAATTTCCATGGGGGTCTGGAACTCATGCCGCAGGCCCAGCAGGTGGCCGATTTCGTGGGCGAGCACATTGACCACGTAAGCCCGGTGTTCCTGGGCTAAGAGACTGTCGTACACAAAAACATTCTTCTTTCGCGGATAATCTTGCGGGAAGAAAGCAACCGCGAGGTCGCCATTGCTCTCGACGCCGCCGTACCGGAACGTGAAGATACTAGTAGATGGCTCGGTGAAGGGAACCTGACGGAAGGTTATCGTGTCGAGGCCCAAGTCGCGCCACGTGGTCATCGCCTTCCGGGCGGACTCCTCGACCAATACAGCGTCGGCGTGCCCGAGGAAGCTCTGGTTGTCGATGCTCCAGGTGAGGGCCGACCCCTTCTCCCACCGATGTATTTCGTTGCCGAGACCGACCCGCACCGAAGTCAGGCCAGCGTCAGACAAGGCATCGCTGTCACGGTCTTCTCCCAACCTGCTGGGAGGGCCCCGTGACCTCACAGTGATACGGGGGCTGCCGGTTGTGGAGTGGCACATCCATGATGTGGGATTCCGAGTTCCAAAGACCGTCGGTTCGGGATTTGTAGTAACGCCTGCGCAGATGATACCAGTGATCCGCTCACCGCCGTTGTTGGGGTTGGAGTCACATATCAGATCCGAGTCGTCGACCTCCACCGCCCACTGCCCACCGTCGTGGGAAGCTAACGTGAGGCCCAGGAGATCAGAGTCACTACTCCTTACGAGGGCAGTTGTGCTGCCGGGGGCATCGGAAGCGGACCGCGGCTCGGTAGGGGACTCATCGTTCCGTGTGTACTCTGTGGGCTCTGTAGAAATGGAGAGTTCGTTGCCATCGGCATCGCTCAATAGCGCCAACGAGGCTTCGGATCGCGAACAACTCGAAGCACTGGCAAGGTCTGGGGTGGTGATGTTGCCGTTCACGTTGACATTCTGGAGGGAAAGTCGATTGGTACCCCATCCGATGGTGTCGTGCTGGGCTGGGAGAGGTTCCGAGCGCTTCGCGGCAAGTGTCCCAAGATGAGTCCATGGTAACACGAGGAGAGGTTTTGCATCTGGGCTTGCTTTTAGCGAGCGCACTTCCATACCTGTCTGTCTATTGCGCTGTAGCCCAACTTACCGACCACGATAACCTTCATGATGCTGGTTGTGGGATTAGGGATTCAAGGGGGGAGATGGTTCAATATAGAAAAAAAAAAAAGCTCTGAACCTTCAACCTTTTCGACCTGACTACAAGTCGTGCAGAGGCTAGAAGGCTGGCAAGGAAGGCAAGGCACAGATGTGATCACCTAGGGAGGGAGATATTACTTGAATTCGCTGGCTGGAACAGCAATCAATCAAATGGTAATTCTGGTGGTCAAGGTACGGAGAGGGGGGGGGTGGGGGGGAAGGGAGGGTTTCCATCAAATGGGTCGGGAAAGGAAGAGTAAGATGGGAGGAGATAGTATTTCTACATGAACTGGGAAAGCAACACAGTGTTGACGGCCGAGCCATTCTCACGAGTCGTTCGTATCGCACCCAACTGCCCACTCCAGACCAGATTCAGCACCCGCTCTCCGACAGGGAGCCGTCTCTTGTTAGCGACGCACATCTGGGGCCACCAGGACCAAGGCATTGGGATCACGCTGGGGTCATCTGCATTGCTAGAGCAAATCACGTTGGTATTCAGGGATGTGCTGTCGGTATTCTACTGGGCTAGCCTTGCTATGAAGAAGACTAGCCGAGCAACGTTGCTGCGCTGCGGGCTACGGCACTGCATGAAGTGGCGAAATTACTGACCCTGTCCCAGGTTGTTAATTGGGCCAGACCTTCCCGTGTTGTTAGGGTATTCCTAGCCGCACATATGCTGTTCTTGACCTTCTCCGTGTTCCGGCAGAGCCTAGATGAACGTATAAGCTGCTGGAGGCCCCCTCCCAAGGTCTCTCAGTCGGGGAGAGGACTGATATGGCCGCCCGAGTGAGGAGAGGACTTTGGCGAGTCACAACTGGCAGCTCGGCCGGGTCACGGACGAGGTCCGAAGAACCCACCTAGAGCGAAGGTGTGAATTTGCAGTGCTTGAGCTGCAAAGGCAAGTCCTCCTCCCCCTAGCGCTAGTCTACTTGGCACGTCCATACCGTCTCCCTGGATCGCTCGAGGACCCTTGTATTGAAGCCCGGAGAAGCAGCTGCTCCGACATCGTATAGAACCACGTATTATTGCATGAGCGATGCCTTAGCACGATAACACTTTGCGTCAACCGTCACCGCCCCCCATCTCGCTCATGAATAAGCTCTCTCTCTCTCTCTTTATTATGTAGGGGCGATAAGAGAGTTCATTGGGCTGCGATAACGAGGCGCCCAGTAGGCGGTGCTGGAGGACGGGGAGCGAGAGACAACTACAGCCTGCAGGAGTTGCCGTCTGAGGGAAGCCGGGCGCTCAGCCTTGGGGGACTGCATATCCATCCCAAGATAACAAACATTGTTCCGAGTCCGGCCCTCTGGCGCTATGAGCGGCTCGGATAACGCCCGCGGCTGCCCTCCCCCAAAACACACTTCGGTCTAAGACTCGCTGATGGTATGAGATTGTATTCGCAAACTGGCTAGTGCATGATGGTAACGGCTTGCCTCGGCACACCCAGGACGTATTGGGATCTGCGCCTGGGAGCCTGGGGCTTAGCTGGGCGGTTTTGCAGACGCAGCCATTCGCATGATCCCACGACATTGCGGCTGCAGCGCGTTGGCATCAATCAAGGCACCTATGTCGCGTGTTATGCCTAGGTTGCATGTGAGAAATGCCAAAACGCCGAATCCGCAGCGCAATTGACCATGCCATAGGCCGTATGCAGCTCGGTCCTAGTGCATAATCCAGGCCGGCGAGATGACTCTGACTTCCCTGGAAGCAAATTAAAAAGTCTCCAGTGGGAAATAAAGTGCGTTTACCACATCCAATCCGGTCATGATTGCATGCGACGCCGGGTTACACAGGTCCGCGGCAAGCGGTCTCGGTTCGGCAGGAAGCGGCCGAAATGGTATCAGCCCGGGGACCACTGGGCGCGGAGCCTCAGCCCTGTGCGGTTTGTTGCATGGATAGAGCCCCCAAGAGTCTCGACACGGTCGTGGGAGAGCCGAATTCGCTCCCATTGGCAAGGCAACCGCTCGCCTCGCGGGGGAATTGGGGGAGTTGGGGGTCTCGCCATCATTTCAGCGTTCTGACACTGCTTGGCATAGCTCGTTCCGCCCTAATCACATGCCCCCCGGGGCAACTGTTCGAACGACGTCCCTCGCGGGGAAAAGGGGGTGCGCGGGGGTTAAAAGGTCCACACTCAGATCCGTCTTCCATTTGGTCCAACGCAAAGCCAAGTGGCGGCAGCGGCCACTTGAGAAAGCTGGCAGTGAAGACGAGGGAAACCTGAAGATGCGGAAAATGATGCCTGCGCATCGGCATGCGCAAATCGCTGCGAACAGTGCAGTTCCAGTCGTTGCAGCCGATTTCGCATGCGCATGACGCTCCGCTCGGCGTAGCACACCATCGTGGTCAGCCGACCGATCCTCGATACTTTTCAACATTTTGAGAGCACGCCCATCCCCCATCCCGCACCTCGAGTTCATGTGCACCCTGGCCGACAGCATGCAACATACCGCCGCCCGGTACTGCGCCCTACAAGGCTGGCCCCAGTTTGCATCGAAGGAAGCGATCCACGACCCATCTGCTTCGAAGCTTCCACGGCGGTTGTCGAGCCGACTGAAGGAATAAAACCCATAATTTCATCTATATATGTATATATGCCTTGCTCTGAATCAGCATCACGATATATATGGCACACGATACATCCAACTCCACCCGATGATACCGATGATAGCCCAGCACACGGCAATGCGACCGCCTTACTTCTTGCCCTTCTCCACCACCCCCTCAATAACCTCCCCCTCCCCATTCAACCCCATCTCCTGCGCGGTCCACAGATCCCTATACAACCCCCCGCTCTCCATCAGCTCCCGATGCGTGCCCGTCTCCACCACACTTCCCTCCCTCAGCACGATAATCAGGTCCGCATCGAATATCGTCCTCAGCCGGTGCGCCACAAAGACGCTCGTCCGTGCCTTGTCCCGCAGAATCTCATTGATATTCGCCATCAGCGCCTGCTCGGTATGCGTGTCCAGCGCGCTGGTCGCCTCGTCGAAGAAGAGCAGCGGGGGATCCTTGAGGATCAGCCGGCTGACGGCGAGCCGCTGCTTCTCGCCGCCCGAGATCATCAGCCCGCGCTCGCCGACCTTGGTCGCGTACCCGTGCGGCCAGCTCTCGATGCGGTCGTGGATGTGGGCGCGGCGGGCGGCCTCGTGCACCTGCTCGATGCCGGCGTCGAGGTTGCCGTAGTGGATGTTGTGCTCGACCGTGTCGTTGAAGAGGGGCGTGTCCTGCGGCACGACGCCGATGGCGCGGCGGAGCGAGTCGAGCGTCACGTCGCGCACGTCCTGGTCGTCGATCAGGATCCGGCCCGACTGCGCGTCGTACGACCGGAAGAGCAGCCGGAGGAGCGTCGATTTGCCGCAGCCCGAGGGGCCCACGACGGCGATCTTCTTGCCCGCCGGGATGGTGACCGTCAGGTTGCGCAGGATCGGCCGGTCCTCGTAGTAGCCGAACGTGACGTTCTCGAAGCGGATCTCGCCGCCCTTGGTCAGCCGCAGCGGCTTGGCGTCGGGCTTCTCCTTGATCGCGACGTTGACCTTTTGCAGGTTGAAGAGGGTCTCCATGTCGAGGAGCGATTGGCGGAGCTCGCGGTAGACGGACCCCAGGAAGTTGAGGGGCACCGAGAGCTGGAAGACCAGCTGGTTGATGAAGACGAGGTCGCCCACGCTCAGGCTGCCGTCGACGATGCCCCTGGCGCCGAGCCACATCATCAGCGTCAACGCCGACGAGAAGATGATGTTTTGGCCGCTGTTGAGGAAGGCCAGCGACGTTGCCACCTTGATAGAGCTTTTCTCGTACTGCTGCAGCGCCTTGTCGTAGCGACCAATCTCGTATTTCTCGTTGTTGAAGTACTTGACCGCTTCGTAGTTGATTAGCGAGTCGACGGCAACGGTCGACGCACG
Organism: Lasiosphaeris hirsuta; assembly: GCA_030549175.1. NCBI lineage: Eukaryota > Fungi > Ascomycota > Sordariomycetes > Sordariales > Lasiosphaeriaceae > Lasiosphaeris > Lasiosphaeris hirsuta. Next base: position 287,201 of record JAUKUA010000002.1, read on the forward strand.
GTTATCCGCTCCGTTGGCTTGCCGGCGGAACTTTGTCCGCCAGGCCGTCGTCCAGATGGTAAAGGCAGTGTACGCCGCCATGGTCGTCGCCGTGATCGCGGCAAACTCCCATCCGAAACTCCACGTCAAGATACCGCAGACCATGGTAATCTCCAGCGCCGTCGGCACAATATGAAACACCATGCTCGTCAGCAGAAAGCTGATACCCTTGGTGCCGCGGTCAATCGCGCGCGTCAGCCCGCCCGTCTGCTTTGACAGGTGGAAGCTGAGATCCAGATTGAGCAAATGCCCAAACGTCTTGCGCGCAACGCGGCGGATGGCCTTCTGCGCGACGGACGAGAAGACGGCGTTCCGCAGCTCCTGCGACAGCGTGGACCCGATCCTCGCGGCGCCGTAGGCCAGGATCATGGCGCCCGCGGCCGTGGCCACGGTGCCGCCCGTGGTCGAGAAGTCAATGTTGAGCGAGTCGACAATCTCGCGAAAGTAAAAGGGTACCTGCACGTTGAGCACCTTGGCGCCAACCAGCAGGCCCACCGACAGCAGCACCCGCAGCTTGTCGCCGTAGCTGTCCTTGGGCCATAGGTACCGCGACATCTCCTTCATGATGGCCCAGTCGGCCTTGCGCTGCTCCTGCGCCGTCTTGTCCATGGCCGCGAGGGGATCGACCGGGGGCGCCGCCCGGGCGCCGGTGGCCCTGGGCAGGGGGGTCGGATGCTCGATCTTTGCGTCGGGCCGGCCGTAGAGGCCGAGGGGACTCGTCGAGAAGAGGGCTCGCAGCGGAGAGGGGGTCAGGCGGAGGGGCTCGAAAAGTCGGGGGGCCCGGACGGGGCGGCAGCGGGCGTAGGGCCCGCGGGCGAGGAGGGTGGATGCCCGCGGGACCCGGGGCAGTTTTGCTGCCATCATGATTCTTGATGAGGGCGCCATTGCTTCGGGGAACTGAGAGGCATTGTCCCCTCGACAGTGACCGGGTGGGATCGGTCGCGCGCAATTGACGCGGATTTGTGATTGGATTCCGGAAGAGCTCGGATGAGGGGTTATGCGTTCGATTTGGCGAGTCGAACGGGCGGGGAGGAGGGAGAGATGGGTACTACAGCCTCATATCAGGCCCATTGCTGCTGTTGTGTGTCTGCCGAGGTGTAGTTGCCGCCGGAAATCTGTTGCTACTCGACTGGATCGGTTATCGCGCGAAATTGATGCGACGACGAAGCTTGGAAGCTTGGAAGCTTGGTGAGCTCGGGTTTTGGAGACAGCTGTGGGGCAGTCCAATGATGCAATGGAGGGCTTTAGCGACGCCATGAGCCGCGCTGATGTGGGATCCCGCCGAGCCTGCTCACATGCCCCTGCACGCTGCTTCTTCCTGTAAGGTCCGTCTGAAGGAACCACAGCTGCGGGGTTGCGGTGACACGGCACAAGATAATCCATTGTAGCACTCGAGTAAAGCAATGCAAGCCAATTGAACATGTCAACACACCGGCTCAAGGCCAGGAGTCAATTATTCCCAACAAGCAGTAGGTAGTACGCTATCACAAATAAACAAAACCAACAACCCCGTTCCCGACTCACCCCAAACCCCACACTCCAAAACGCCCTCGTCCAATCCCTTCCCCAAAAACGCCATGCAATGCAACATGCAGAGCCCCCTGAAAGCCAAAGGCCATGTCGGGCAAAAACATAAAAACCCCGAGTCCGTCCAACTCCAAAGCCGTCCGATATTTACACCAACCCTTCATACGCCCTCTCTACCGTCCGGCTTCCCACGCCCGGCAGCATCTTCAGCTGCGCCAGACTGGCCACCCGCCCCGACTCCTCGTCCCCCCCAAGGTTCAGATGGTCGACCAGGTCCTGGGCCTTCTTCGCACCGAAGCCATGCAGGCTGCGGATGAGTGACAGGTCACGCGAGTTGACAACGTTCAACAGCTTCTTCGTGCGCGGCGTAGTGGGACCCTCTTCCATGTCCACGTGCACCTTTCTAGTCTTGCTAGATGGTGCCTTCTTCTGGAGTAGCTTCACCGGGAACCACCTCGGATCGTTGATATCTATCCCAGCACCATCAAAGGCACCATAGACACTTTCATGGACATTTTCCTTGTCTTCCCGGCCGTCTCTGACCTGGAGAAAACGCTCCTTCTTGCGGTCAGTCTTACCCAACTTCGCCTTCAATCGCTCAATCTTGCCCATCAACTTGACTTGCCCAGGGAAGAAGGGCAGCGCCAACTCATAGTAGCGCAACGCGCCCTCGTCATCACCGCGCTCCTTGGCCTGCCGCGCCTGGAGCAGAATCCGCAGCCCCTCCGATCGGCCATCTTGCCCGTCATTCTCAATGCGCCGCTCCAAGGCTTCCAGTCTACGCTGCACCTCGTCACTAATTTGGTTCTGGAGCGGAGCGCTGTCTTCTTTGGCCGCCGCAGGTGCCGGCACCGGCACTGGTGCCGCCTCGGCAGCGCGGGAAGCGAGAATCTCTGCAACCTTCTTCTCGACCAGGGCTTCAATCTCGGCGGCCGAAATGGACAGCTGCTGCGGGGCGGGTGCCGCGGGACGCGCGAGAGTTGTATGCGTGGGTCGCGCCAGCTTTGTTGGCCGCGTCGACAAACTCTCGGACGGATCGGATTGCCTCTTATGGGAATCCGATCGGCGGAGCTGCGCCGTGTTGGCTGCTGAGACGGTGGCGCGTGACGAGGCCGTTGGCTTGCTCGCTTTATCGGTGTACACGCTAAAGGCCTTGATGGGCTTGTCAGCGACTTTGGCATCTGCTGCCTTGGCTGCGAGCGCGCCGGTGTGGACGTTGTGCGCATTGGCAAGGGGTCGCAGAGGCTGGCGCCGGACGTTCGGGCCTCCCAATCCGGCGGTGGCTCGCGGCGCCTGCTTGAAAACAACTTCGTTCTCGATCTCGCGCACCTCGATGCGCTTTGCGCGAGAGCTGACATTGAGACTGCTGAGGGTGTCGAGGTGGTAGCTGCGCATGGGTGCGAGGTTAAGGATCATGATAGTGATGCCGTTATTCTGCCCCAACGACAGGATGCGTGTCATCTTCGACTCCCGGTAAGGAATGCGCTTGTCGCCGCGCGCTATGGCGTCGATGCACTGACTGAGCACAAACAGACTCTTGTTGATGGCGGCCGACTCGATAAGCCTCTCCTTTCCGTTCTCCGTCCTCCGATTGTCTTCGGATCCGGCCAAGTCAATGGCGGATGCGGTACTCTCCTTCACCATGTCCCCAGTTGTTTGGGTAACCTTGACCCGCAAGATGGCGTGACTCCTGCTGCTGTGGGCGTTGAGCTTTGTTGCGGCCGTCATGCGGTTATTATTGGACTCGATGTACAGCTTCTCAAAGTCCTTGAGGTCCTCGCAGGAGCGCTCGGACAGACCGACGACAATGGTCTTGCCATCCTTCTCTCGAAGAGGTAGACCCGACGGTGTGCGCTTGTCGGGCGACTCGAGCAAATCGAAAACCTTGTCGTTGTAGATTTCGTAGTATGAGAGGGCCACCTGGACCGTTGTCTCACCGTCCGAGTCCTTTGCGATCTTCTTCCCTCTACGGAAGACATTGCTGAGCAGCCTGGGGATCACGCCGCGCTCTGCCAGCTTCATACCGCCTCGCATCGTGTGTGTCTTGCCGGTTCCCGTGACGCCATAGGCGAAGATTGTCACATCGAGGCCTTGAAAGAGTGCTTTCACGTGGGGTGCCACTGGTCGAGGATTAGTACGGGATCTCGTCGGAGCGTCGTCCGCGGTGCATCAGATCAGTTGCGGCCGGGGAGGGGGCTTGCCTTCTGCGGAGAACAGTTCCTCCTGGGAGGTGGTCTGCTCGTAGACACTGTTAAAGGTGAAGGAGAACTCCTCGGCTTCGTTCTTGGGACTGGGGATCTTGACGATGGTCAGTGGCTTGCCGTCGTCGACACGGTCGGCGCGAACAATGGCGTCCCGGTCCAACTCTTTTTCAAGAAGCGGACGTATCCGAGCGACGACTCGGACAGACATGGTCAAAAGTCAACTTGCGTTGACGAGTATGAGGGGAGAAAGAGGGACGCAATTAGCGTAAGGAAAAGAAAGGACGCCGCAATTGGGCACCGCTGGCGTGGAATTGCAGGATATTAAGGTGGCCGAATCTCGAAGAGCAAAGTCCGGTGCTGGTCCCAGCTTGCAAATGTCGTGTTTGGCTGGAGCTGTTTTGGCATTTCATCGCCGAGGCAACCACGCCCTACGCACGGGCTTTCTCTACTCCTGGCGGGGCGGCGCTTGCCAATGTGTCAATATGTGCCAATCATTCGGTAGTCCGTGCGCGCAGCATCGAGTCCATGAATTCCATTAACAACCAATAACAGCTGCGTCAATTGCTCTGACTTTAGATCTCGATTACAGACAGATGCTGCTGCATCTGAATTTTTTTCTTTTGCCTTTTTTTTTTTTTTTCTCTTTCGGCTCTTCACTTCTTTTTTTCCCCACCATCAACAGTATTTTTCCGCAGGCGCTCTCGTCCCCAACCAAAGAAATGGAACCGGGATGTCTGCTCCACCCCAGCCCGCCAGCCCGCTGTCATCGAAAGGTCAATTAACTTATTACGGAACAGAGTGAGACGCGCCTATTCAAGTTTGAGAACCCAGCTGAGCAGCCATACCGCATGAGCTCTCATGTTACTTTCAAGACCGTCAAGGTTACCTACGCGTGACGTCTTGAAGCCCGGCCGGGGAGATTACTCTGCGCAGCACGCAGCCATCTGCTGCGGACATACCTCACCGCCACTCCGAAATGAAGTGACTTGACGTTTCATACAAGTGTTGCTAGCATTCAGCAGCGCTAGCGGCCCTGCTAGGTTCATCCTGAGTCGTCAACTCCCATTCAGAGTAGGACAACCAGCTTCTGGTCGGGTGGCGTAATGGTAGCGCGTTACTTTCCGGTATTGATAGCCATCAACTCCCACCTGGTAAAGGCTCTGGGTTCGAATCCCAGCTCAATCGTCTAATATCTTTTTGCTACCCTGATACTAGACGATGGGAGCCAACGGACGAGGGGGAAACAGGGGCACGAGTCGCGCATGTTTTCACCCAACCAGAACCGTGAGAGCCATCACGATGACGAGCTCGATGATTATCGCTAATGACACCGTCTATGGATCACCTAAATTGTGCTCTCTGCCTCCGGGACCCATCTACACCGACGAAGAGAATCTGCCCTGCCGTTCCCACGCCTGGGCCTTGCTCATTGTCGCTCCTATAACACCGCCAAACTTGTTCCAGTTTTCGACCTGATACGCCGTAGTCGGTCCGACGTACAGCTGAGAAGGGTGGTCTCTGGCGATTGGCCAGGATGTCTTCAGTTGATTGCCGCCGTACCATAGGCCAGCCCAGACATCGTCAATCAGAACAGACTCCAGCACCCTCATGCTCCCGTTGAACCCGGGCGACTCCCTGTCTCTGGCGGCTCGTGCAGCGTCGAATTCGAAATCGGCTACAGTAATCCAGCTTCCCAGGTCCGCATCGTCAATGAGGTTCTGGCCAGGAAGCTCTGGCCTCTTGAGGTATGAGTCGATGCTGGCTTTATCAGCAACAAGGAAAGCCGGGGGAGTGAGGAAGCCTCGGAAGGTGTCCGAGTCTGTCTGCCTGCCGGTTGCAAAGTGCCTATAAATACCGCCCTGGGTCAGTTTCTGATGTGCATTCACTGTACAGGACTTCCAAGTTTGACTTACCCCCTTGCGGCCTCAACATCACCCTCAAGTATCCCGAGCTCTCGACCGTCGATCCATTTGATCGCCAACTTGGACTTGACCGCATCCGCACCAGCAACCCCCTCGTCCCAGCCAGCTAGCTCGTTCTTGAAGGACTCTTGGAACAGCGCCCACTCTTCATCGGAATGCTCATAGTGTAAACGGTAGCCGACAAAGCCCCATCTGAGCTCCGATACCAATACCCCGTTGTTGGGTTCTTCTAGTGGCTCCAACCACTGCTTCAATGACGCGATCCAGAGCTCTTCATGAAATTCTACGGCCAGCAGCTCACCCCGAAGCTCCTTTTGAGTGTCGACACATGCCTGCCTGTGAGTATGGCAGATATGGAGCAGTCCATCAGCGCCAAAAGATCTGGGTGCGGGAGCTGTCGTACCAACCGCACGAGTTATCGAGTCCCGGAAAATTGCTTGGCGGAGGTGCCACTGCATTCGCTGGAGTTGGACACCGGTCCGCTGCTCAAGCTCTGGGGGATATGTTTTCAGGGGCTGGCTACCGTTGTAGGCTGCCCAGTTGACGATTGGCGGGTTGCTCAGATGACGCCAGTGCGCGAGTTCGTTCTTGTACCCAACCAACGGGAACAGGATCGTGTAGTCAGCCTTGTTCACATAATCCAGCAGCGCCCGGTACTTATCCAGCAACTCCTTTTGCGGGAGATTCCACACACGACCGCCGGGGTCTAGAGGCACCGCGCGCATCTGCCCCATGAGGTTTTCGAGGAGCACGTCGGCCCGCTTCAGATACCATGCATGCACGCGTGCCGAAACGAAGGTGGTGCGGCTGAAGTAGAACTCGGTCCACAGGTGCGCCGCCTTGGCCCGGCGCTCCGGCTGCTGGTTGGTGGCGCGGTAGTGCGCCTCGAGCACGGTGTCGAAGTGCTCGAGGACCCCATAGGCCGTATTGTAAGCAGTGCGCATCTTCCGGACCGTCCGGGACAGGTTGAAGTACATAAATTCACCAGCTTTTTCCAGGTACTCGATGGCCTTTTCGAGGTTCTCGGGCTCATCAAGCCGCTTTTGCCGCCAGCGGCGGTCCGAGAGCGGCACGAGCCCGTTCCAGAGGCGGTTCTTGGAAAACTCCAGGTCGTGGGCGATGTAGCTGAAATCCTGGAAGGCCGTGCCGCTGAAGAGGCGGGCCGGGTCGTATAGCCCGTCTACGCCGGACGTCGCCAGGACGAACCGGATCATGCACGTCTCGCTGCGGATCGGGTTGGCGTTGAAGGGCGCCGGGGCCCATTGGTTGTACGGCTTGCCGAGCAGGGCGATTTCCTCCTTTGTCAGGGTTGGCAGCGTGGTTTGCTCGCCGTTGGGGAGGCTCTTCCGCTCGATGAATTGCAAGAATTGGACTCCCATGTTTGCGGGCATGGGCGACTCCTCTTTTGGTCTGTCAACAGACTGACCGTGTCGAGATTTGGATGGACTGAAGCGACTCACTGACGACAATTTGATCATCCCGTACTTGCCGGCCCAGCGCGTCGGTCATGCCCAGCGGGCGGCCATCCTGCCCGAACGGGTTCCTCCACATTGTATTATCTATCAGTGGCCTCGGTCGACTTGAATCTCAGACTCTCGATTTGCTTTGGAGAAAGGCGGCGCCCGGACGGATTTCCAGAGGATGGACGTCGGCTTTATGAATCTTGATGCGCGATACATTTGGAGCAAACCGCGATGCATGTGGAGCGATTGGCTGGCGCGATCCCGGAATTAATGGGGGTTTTAGGCAGGCTGATAGGCAGCCGTCGCTCCTTTCTGAAGATTGGTGGAGCTGGGGGTGGATGAAGTAGCCGAACAACATGCTGGTGTGCCCCGCCGCTGGCAGTTGACGCACCAACAAGGGGGTATTGCCAGACGTTTAGGGGGATCCGGTAATATCGTGCGGCGGCACGGTTGGCACGGTTGGCGCGATGGAACACGATTGCCCTTTCGCGTTGGTGGTGCTGGAGACCCAATGGTACGTTAGCATTAGGGGTTACGTATTGTGGGTTGTGGCCAAACCGGGTGTCGTGCCATCAATCCTTCAAAGTTACGACTATTTTGACCTCATCATAGGCTCCAGTAGAGCTGCCTTGACGATCGAGACCAGAGACATTCCGTCTCAATCAAGCATCTCAATCAAGTACCCGTCACAATATCCAATGCTAATAGATTTTTTGTCTTCTCTCTTCAACTATCCGGTCCTCCAGTCTTAGTCTGGCCTGAACTCGGTCATATCCCAGGTATTGTGAGATGGAACGTGGGTGAAAGCAATGATTGATGACTTTAGATGCAGCTGGTAGTGAAGTGCCCCTGGATTCTTCAAAGATGACATGCCTAGAAACCAAGCACCTAGGGATAATGCGACTCCTTTTTCTAAGCTCAAAAGCATCACGAGCGTGAATTTTCTGGTGCTAGTTTCTGAAAGGAGTAGACTTTGGAGTTCATCAGGCATTCTCGTCGTCTACTTCGGGCTCTGGCAAACGATCACAAAGTGGGAACACATTTGCCGACTTGATGTTGTAGGTACGTTCTCTGCGAAGGGGAGGAAGAGGAGGGTTTGGGTGACTCTGATGCGCCTCCGGACAAAGCGGAACCTCCGCATACATCATGATCCGCTTGGGCTCCGGGTCCGCCGGCCCTCCGGCATAACGCTCTATAATTTTGTTCGGGGCCCGCTGTTTTCAACAAACCCCCCACGGCTCAACTGGTATTGGCTTTGCTTTGAATCTTTGCTAACCTGTTTACAGAATGTGTGTGCGTCTCGGCGTGTTCCATGTACTTGCAACAGGTGATGCTCGGGTGATCTTGCTGTGCTGGTTCCTGTGAGGTATCCCACTGACGTGACTTGTGCCTAGGTGTCGGTGACATGTTGGTGTGCCAAGTGAAGTAAGTACAATCCTTCCTTCCCTTCAAAACCCAGTTGAGCCAATATTTTTTTTAATTTTTTTTGGGGTATTTTTGCCCACATTTGGCGAGGTTTGAGGCTCCTGGGCAACCCAGATGTGCGTTTCCTGCGAGGTTATACACTCATGTATGTAGATTCACTTTTGTCTCTGCTCAGGCCGATTCAATGTGGTAGCATCGCTGGCTGGTAATGCGACAATGTGCACCCTCACCGGGATATCTTGGCCACTTATATCAATTAATTACGAGACTTTGGGCTTGATGATCTTTTCGTCAAATCGATCGGGTTGGCCGCGGACCTCTCAGCGTTGATTACTCTTGGACTAAACATCTTGACGACCGGGAAGCTTTCAGGGAACTCTGGAATAGTGGGAACAACGAAAACACTTGCAGCATACTAAGCTAGGTATGTATAATATGTAGCCCGCCTCCTTGCCCGATTACCCCTTGCACATAATCAATCATCTTCACCAGCGGGATGATTTTGTATCCGTAATCCTTTGGGTCCGGCTTCCTGCAGAGTTCGGCGCGGCCTACGTTCCGCCTCTTTCGCGGCCCAACTGGCATCAGCAATCTTTACTCATCCCCCTTGGTTGGTCTTCTTTCAGGGGCAACCAGACGCTCTAATCCTCTCTCCTCTTGCGTTTTAGCTACGTCCAACTGTCTTGCAGGCTCTTGAAGAGACCTCTATTCCAGCACACGTGAGTCGTTTCACCCGTGCCACCACAGGCGACAATAGATGTACCTTTCCTTCGTACTTGTCCCAAGCCACCATCATCCTCGAAAAGCGACTGTTGGAAGAGCGCCCACTGTCCCACGCGTGCTTTGTGAAGCCATCGCGGTGTGTAACATCGAATTCCGGGACGTCGATACCTTCAGTATCGCAACTTGTACACGTAGAGAAAGACCGTGTTCCGAAGCCGCGGTCTCTGCTATGTTAATCATCTCCCGAACTCTACGGTTCGGGACAAAGTGAGGAATAAAAAAATTGGCATCAACCGAAAAAAACTCAGGACCCCTACTTCTGTATTGCTGGGGCTATCGGTGACTATCCGAGCCGGGACGCCGCTGCACTCCTGGTCGTAAAGGGTTAGGGCAATAGATCCGAAGATGGGCTTCGCGAAGCCATCGCGAGAGACAGAGCCGGTTCAGCCTCTGCATGTCGTAGCCCTCTTGGGGGAATCCATCCTTCTCAGCTGGTATCAAATTGATAACTAGTGCGGTCATGTGAATGGGAGCGCAACGGTACTCGATTGGCAGGACGACACTGAGAGTTGTTCCCTTTATGTACTACCGTACAGAAAGTAGGACTTTGAGCGCGCCGGTGGCAAGGCCAAGACTCAGAGGGACAAGTATCCACCGTCGGTAGGGCCTCAGTTTGAGGCAGCTCCAGGATAGGACGCAGCGCTGTGACTTTGGTGGTCGATGGCTAGTGGCCAGTGGTTAGTGCTACTTGCTCGCTATGGCTGCAGATTCCGCGCTAAAGTCAGACCAACCGAAGGCTCATAATCCCCACCATCTCCTATCTCCGGATGCTGGCGCCCTGGCCGCGTCACCCGAACCGCGCGCCAAGCTCCAAGCTCCAAGCTCCAACTCCCAAACAATTCCTCACGATGAGTTGCGGAAGCTCGACGACAAACACGACCGTCGAAGAGCACCTCCTTATGGTGCGGATGCGATCCTGCTGGGGCGTCTCTCCTCGTACATCATCGGTAAAGAGCTGCACAGGGCGGCCGACGAAGGGGCCGTGTACCTGGCAAGGTTCGTTCAATCGCCATCTACCGAGTGCATCAGCTGACCACCCCGCCGCACGTAGGAATCGCAGCGGTGAGAAGTGCATCGTCAAGAGCATCAGAGGCCACTGGCGACTCAGAAATGAAGCCGATGTCAAGCTGGATAATGTCTTTGTCAACCACGGCCAGGGTGATCAGCGCTTCTCCGACATCCAGCTTGGCGATTGTGGGGGCGTCGTATCCCGGCGTTCAGGGCTCGCCAGGGAGGGGCACGTCATCGGCGCCGCCTTCACCCGCAGCCCCGAGGCCACCTTTCAGCTGCCCTGGGGCACCGCGACCGACATATGGTCGTTCGGAACCGCTATGCTTAGCCTCGTGTTCGGCGGTGGCTACCTCCTATTCAACCCCAGGATCGACAAGGTCGAACCGGGAAGCGATGAGTACGAATTCACCGTCCTCAAGCGCATGCACAGGTTCTTCGGCCCCTTCCCGCAATCCTACCAAGACTTCAAAGACGAGGACACCATGACCATTATCAATTTCATCAACGCCCAAGGGCCACCAGTGAAGCCGTTCCACAGGGTTGGCCCGCGAGGAGTTTCCCCTGCTGATATGGAATTTCTCCTAAAGGTCGTGAAGCTGGACCCCCGCGATAGGCCGACAGCCGAGGAGCTGCTCGCCGACGTGTGGTTCATGGAGGATTCTCAGGATACCCGAGACCCTCTGCCTGGAGACCCTCTGCTTGGAAAAGCGAGGAAACACACTCTCCAGCCGTAGGTAGGTTTTAAGAAGAATTTGAGCGGCTATGTAGTCCTAAAGAGTAGAGGAAAATGGCTAGCCATTCTTTGCATGCCTCCATGAGGATGCTTCACAACCGTGAGTTTAGCACGATGGGGAAATTATTTCGAAGACCTACTTCGCTATCTCGTACCTCCATCCGTTCATCGGATGTATATATATAGTACAAAACGATATTCATGACGGTGCGTAGTTCCGCTCATAACAACGGCTACGAGTAACCTCGATGCCGCCTCCTGACCTTCGCGATCAAGACCCCGAAAGAGACGGTGACCAAAGTCGACAAAACCCCCCCGGCTGTTTAATAGCGCTCACGGACAGCCGCACACAGCCGATACAAGTTTGCCGCTGTCTCTGTGGTATCACCATAAACATTTACCTCAGGTAGGTACATTCCTGGTGCTCAAAGGCAATCAATCACACCCTCACCATCCACCCGCCCGCCTTTCTCCCCCTGACCACCCTCGCAGCAAACATAAAGCCCGCGCCCAACAGCAACATGGCGCCCGCAAACGCCTGGGCGCTGTGGTAGTTCCCCCCCGACGCCGTGAGGATGGCTCCGGCAATAGGCGGTCCCATCAGGGTGGCGAAGCTGTTGATGCTAAACACCATGCCCATGCGCACGCCCTGCTTCCGCAAGTCGGTGGTCAGACTGCTCAGGCCGGCAGGGAACAGGCTCTGGATGGCTCCGCCGGCCACGCCGTAAAGGACGGACCAGATGTACATGCCCGTGGTGGAGTCGACGGCCATCCAGGACAGCATCAGGATGCCGGCGCTGACGGCGGTGGGGATGAACATGTTGACGGGCCCGATGCGATCGGCGAAGAAGTTGACGACCAGCCGGCCGGGCAGGCCGATCCCGTTGGCGACGAGAAGCAGGTTGAGGCTGTCGGTGTAGCTCATGCCGACGACATCGCGGCTGAATGACGCAATGTAGTAAAAGGCAAAGTACACCCCCAGGAAGCACTAAGCCCCAAGTCAGCAAACCAAACTAGGTCCCAAAAGAAACAAGACAACGCACCGAAAAACTCCCCATGGTATAAAACGTATACTCCAACTCCTTGAACGCGCCCAGCTCCAACAACGGCCCCGCCTTCCTCGGCCTCAGCCGCGGCCTCAGAAACACGCCAGCAACGACCAGACACGCGAGCTGCACGAAGCCGATGGCGCGCATCGCCCAGGGGAACCCGACAGCAGGGAGCAGCTGGCGGGCCATGGCAGGAAAGACAAGCCCGCCGGTAGCCGTGCCGGAGGCAACAACACCGATAGCCAGATTCCGCCTCGCGCTGAAGTACGTCGACACGGTGACCATGGTCGGACAGAACAGAAAGCCGTTCCCCAGCCCCATGGCCACGCCCTGCGACAGGAACAGCTGCCAGTAGCTGCCACCCGCAAACGACGAGGCGAAGACGCCGAGCATCTGGAACAGGGCGCCCAGCAGGAACACGTGGCGGAAGTAGCCGGCGTCGGTCAGCCGGCCCGTGACGGCGCCGATGAAGAAGATGAGGAAGATCTGCATGGACCCGATCCAGCTGATGTCGGAGGGCGCGCGGCCGAGCGTGGCGGTGAAGTAGGTCTGGAAGACGCCAAAGGAGGTGATGAAGCCCCATGTCGTCACCACGATCAGGTGGCCGCAGATGGCTGGGCGGTTGTTAGATTTTTGACATGGCCAAAGGGGGAGGGGAGGAGGGAGGCGTACCCGCCGTCCAGGCTTGGAGTCCGCCATCTGGTGGCGGACCTGGGTTGACAGACTTTGTGCTTGTTCTGCTGATGGCTCTGCTGAGGATGGTTGAGAGTCCGCCATGGGGACTTGGGTCTGCGCTGGCGCCTGAGTCTTTGGACTCGGAGTCGTCTTCATGTTCACTCTCATCGACACCCTCCTCCACCACAGCGTCGGACTGCTTCTCTATATCCTCCAAAGACGACATGTTTGGGTCTCTTGTTCGTTGGAGTTGTTGTCTTGTCTTTTCGACATCAATCGAGGGCAGCGATGACTCCATATTTGTTGCCAGGGCAGTACAGTACAGGCGGAGTCACCAACTTTGTAATAATACAGATTTTGCAACTCTTGTTGGTAGAGGTGTAATTACCTACATCCAAGTGCTGTGATCAAAGTGTGGATCCAGTCGGGTGAGTCAATGGCGACGACCCGTAGCTCTCGATGCCGAGGTCTTGGACTAAAACAATCAAGCGTAATGCTCAACCATATTCCTAGGTAAGCACTTGCTATTTAAGAGTGCTAGCCGAAACAGAGTTTGCGGGTTCGGCCTTGGTCTCATGGCATCCTCCTCCACCCACGGGCATTAGGCCTATGCAAACGACAATATGTAATCCACTTGGACCCTGGTTGGCTTCACACCGCTTTGCCCCCCGAACCGCCGCCGTTCCGTCCGCCGCCGTCATCGGCTGTGTCAGCGAGAACTTGCCGCCGATTAATAATGATGTCGCGAGAGACAGCCCAGCGAACCTCTACTTTAAATCCTGCATCGAGTTGTCTTGAGGGTGCTTGTTCCTCCAGACGCATCCCGTGACACGCCCAATCCAGTGATGCCATTTCCGCGGAGGATTGCAAGGGCGCAAAATGACATTGAGGACGGGTCCAAGTTTATCTTGCATGCCTTGGCCCATAGTGCTGGGGAAAAAGTCTTGCTGCTCTTATTCCCGACCCAACCACAGGGCAATTGTCGGCACACGCCCCACCTTGGGGGCAAAACCTGTGCTCTAGTTCATCCCGAAGGGCGTAACGACCCGGAACCAACGTGCCGTCCATCAATCAGCACACCGGGCAAAAGCAGCAAGCTGCCCTGACCCCTGCCATCGAACATGCCTCAAAAGCTTCTAAATACCCGCCAGAAGCATTGCGCAGAAGAGCATAGAGACGGCAATGTTTGTTCGATTGCATGTCAGTCATGGTGTCTGCAGAAAATTTACAGAGAGTTCCAGAGATGTTGCTCCCCTATTACGTCCTTCTCAAAAAGATCCCGACCCCTCCATCACTCGCTTCCTCGACCGTGACACCTCCACCAGTACATGATTGTCTAGAAACATCTTGGCCATAACCTCGGGTCTATCTGGCCTCCAACTCTTTGTGTCAAAATTTGACCGCTGTCAGGTGCCCTTGTTGGTGACAGCCAGCCGTGAAAACATGCAAATGGTACTCGAAATATTTGCGCAAGCCTGCGCGCCAGAAAATAAATAAAACTGCGTCAACGACTCGGGGCCGTGTCGACAGCGTGTTAAACTCCTCCCCCCGAAGTGTTTTGAAACCCCTGCAAACCCTGGGGACCCGTGTCGACAATGTGTTGAAACTCCTTTCGGCAGTGCTCAACCCTTCTTCGACAGTGTATTCAACCACTCAGTTGCGGCGCCGATAGGCATTTCTGCGCAGACTTGAGGGCTTGTGGAGGAACATGATAGTATTTGGCACCCGGCTTCGACACCCTGCAGTATTGCAGTCATTGTCTGTCCATGCAACCTGTAAGTCGTCGGCCCACCAAGTTTGGGCCTCATTGGCAACCGTAAGAGTGATATTGATGGCGGTCAGATTGGTAAAGGTCGAAGCCGCAGCGGAGTCCAGAACTTGGTGGCTGAGAGTGCAGTTGGCCGTGTCTGGGCAGGCTGCGATTTCGAAGGTGCGATTGGCTTGAACAACTTCTTCCGCACCATTCCACTGCAGACCCGTGACGCCGAATACACATGGGAGGTCTGTTGAGTTGCAACCAAGGCCAATTCCTAGCAAGTCAAAGCGGAAGCATGGGTTCTCACGCAGTTGGGCAAGACCGATTTGGCCTATTGGCGACGCCGATATGTTGTATTGCACCAGCTGTGAGGGCGATGAAGGCTCGTACTTAGAGGTTTGTTGAGTGGCCACATGGAATCCTTCCGAAAAGAAAAAGCGGTGGTAGGGGAAGGGAACGGGCTGTGGTGGGAAACTGGAATCGTTGCCGAAGCTCAGGCTAGGGATATCGTCAAACTACAAAGGCGTTAGAATAATTAAGAAAGGCCTGCAAGAATTTTAAAAACGCCTACTTACGTTGAATACAACCTCTCCGCGGTCCCCTGCTGCCCCGCAAGTTGGTGATCCTAGGCTAGTACTCGAGACGGTAGACGGCAAGCTTGGAGGGGTTGCGGTTCCGTTGAGGGGTGCAGCACTTGTGGCGACGAGCGACGCCGAAGTTGCAGGCAGTGTCGTGGTCAGCGAGCCTGAGGGGGTTGCCGGCAAGCTTGAAGGGATTGATGTTCCATTGAGGGGCGCAGCACCAGTAGCGGAAGGAGTTGTGGCCAAGCTTGAAGGGGCTGCCGACGGGCTTGAAGGAGTTGTGGGCAGGCTTGAAGGGATTGCGGTTTCGTTGAGGGGTGCAACACTTGTGACGGTGAGCGGCGCAGAAGTTGCAGGCAGTGTCGTAGCCAGCGAGCTTGAAGGGACCACCGAAAAGCTTGAAGGGATTGAAGTCCCATTGAGGGGCGCAACACTAGTGGCGGCGAGTGACGTGGAAGCCGGTACTGTTGAGAGAAGCTGTGAAGAAGCAGCTGTTCCACTTAGTGGAGCGACACCAGATGTGAAAATGTCAGCGGTCGGAACTGATGTCGACAGGGGTGCTGGCAGGGGAGCAGCGGTGCTGTTGAGCGCAGTTGGGAGCGTTGTGTCAGAAGAGGTGGGGAGCTGTCCGCCCAGGGTCGACAGCGCAGCAGTCGGAGATTGAGCGACAGACGAGAGGGCGGGAACAGAGTCTGAGGCCGACACAGTGTCCGTCGGGCTTTGTGTAGAGAGGCTCCAACCGGAAGGCAGTGTTGCAAGGATAGACGTTGTTACACTGCCGGGGACGGTGGCAGTCGGTGCAATGGAGTCGGAAGAAGGCACCACAATGGATGGAACGATGCCAGATTGAGTTGGGAGAGTTGTGTTCTGGCCCGGAACTGGCAAGGCGAGCGACGTCGATGTGGCCGCGGGCTCAGCACTGATGGTAGTGATAGCAGGCACGGTTGCATTGCTTCCAGGCGTGGACTCAACAGTCGGAAGGCCAGGTTGTGTGAGGGACGCCAAAATGGTCGCAGAAGAGGTGACAGCTGAGACAGGCGTTCCATAACCGGGGACTGGATTGCCATACCCATCAGGCGATGAGAACACATAGCCAGCGAGGGTGCTCGAGGCCACGATCGTAATCACCAACGGGGCATCGTCGCCTCGGGTAGTGTGCCCGTGGCCTTGGTTGGCAACTTCTGTCTGGGGCGGAGGAAAGACATCGGACGGTTCTGCCGAGGCATCGGATGGTTCTGCTGTGGTCGAGGTACTGTCAGAGGTGGTCGAGATACTGTCAGAGGTGGTTGAAATGATCTCAGAGGCCGTATTGGCAATGGACAGAGCGCTACTGGAGATTGCGACCTCCGGTGTCTCGGTGCATGTTGATGAGTGTGATGCAGCTTGGGCAGCGCTGTCTGATGCTAGCGAAAGGGTGATCACGGTGAACTGGGCCGATGTGGCAGGATCAAAACGACTGGTGGTCGATGATGGACGGTAGATTGTCAAGAGTGTCGTGCAGCTGTCACTGGTAGAGGATGGGGTAGGCCAGATCGTGATCTCGGAGGGAGTGGCACTGTTAGATTGTGCTGCGGCGGCATCGCTGTTGGATTGTGATGCCACAACTCCCGGTCCAGAACCGTCATATCCAGAGGCCGAAGCCGTCAGCGTCAGAGTTGTAACGCCTCCTGGTGAAGTGATAGTTGATGCCACGGGCAGACCGGTGAGGTGGGACAGGGCAGAGGAGCCGTCATATCCGGAAGCCGAAGCCGTCAGGGTCAGAGTTGACACGCCTCCGGGTGAAGTGACAGTCGATCCCACGGGCAGATCGGTGGTGTAAGTCAGGATCGTGGAGCCGTGGTCATACGCGCTCGAAAGGGTATAGGTGACCACAACTGGCGACACCGTTACAATGGCAGGCAGTCTGGTCGAGGCCGAACCGGTGATTGTAAGCTCGGTGGTGAGTTCGACAACCGTGGATTCGCCGGAACCGATCGGCACCGTCTCCGTAAGCGTGACCTCTGAAACGAGAACAGTCTGCGGGGTGACTGTGATGACACTACCGCCGGGGCTGCTCGCCCCTGTTGTGGTCGACGAAAGCCATGTAGTCACCGTCAAGACACCCGGCTGAATGGTAGAAATCGTTTGAGGGATGTTGCTGGTCGGAATCGTGACAACAATGGGAGAACCAGAAGGTTGAGGAATTGTGATGGCGCTACCACTTGGACTAGTGCTACCCGATGTCGACGAAGCCCCTTCAGTGATGGTGACAACGCTTGCTTGGGTGGTTGAGACCGCAGAGTTACCAGAGATTGTGACGACGAGGGGTGGACCTGAAGACATGGAGAGGGTGAAGACTGTAGGACTGGCGCCTGCACTGCTGCTGCCTGCAGGAGTAGACGGCACGCTCGCAATAACCGTAGATACTGCTGGCGGACCACTCAAAGTCCCGGAGATGGTGTTCTCGGAAATGGTGACGACAAAGGGTGAGCCCGAAGATGGAGTCACGGTTATGACTGCAGGACTGACACTGCCGCTGCTTGCGCCGCCGCCACCATACCCCGGGCTGGAGATACCTGTAGCAACCGAAGCAAAGCCTGTGGTAACTGAGGCGACGCTGGGATAAATGGTCTCGGTGGGGGTGTAGGTGAACACAAATGGCGTCCCCGAGGTGTCGGTGGGGAAGACTGTGACGACGACTGGTGTAGGCAGGTTCGAGATCGAAGAAACCGAAGAGGAAACGGTCACGTCTGGCGTGTAGGTGACAATGACTGGCGTCCCCGAAGTGTCGGTGGGGAAGACTGTGACGACGACCGGTGTGGGTACAGTCGAGACGGAAGACACTGAAGAGGAAACAGTCACCTCTGGCGTGTAGGTGATGATGACTGGTGACCCCGAGCCTCCGGCAGGAACAACAGTGATAGTCAGAGGAGGGGTTCCGCCCGAAGATGTTAAGATTCCGCCTGTGCCGAAGATGGTGACCGTCTCAACACCTTGAGAGATGGTCTCGAGGGCGTGCGAAACTGTTGCGCTGGGGGTATATGTGACCACAAAGGGAGTCCCTGAGGCGCCATTTGGGCTGACGGTGATCGTTTCGACGATTTGGGATGTGGTCTGGGAGATCGTCCTGACGCCTTGAGAAACTGTCTCGAGGCCTATAGACTGAGAGGAAACCTCCGAGCCACCAATGGTGATTGTCTCCACGGACTGAGAGAACTGGGGTGTCGATGAGCTGAAAGAAGTTCCATACTCGTCAGGAGGGCTGAGAGTGGGGGATTGGCCAGTCAGCGCAGAACTCGAAGACTCAAAGCCGGTTGCCGATGGCAGCTCCGTGTAAGTGACAGTGTAGAGGGATGGGCTGACCCCCGAACCGCCTGGAATGGTGTAGGTGACGACAACAATCGATCCTGTCTGAGTGCTCAACGCCCCAGAGCCAGGAGAAGATGGGGTAGGCAAGCTGATGGAAGCAGTTGACTTCAGAACGGTGACCGTGATGACTCCTGGTTGGACGCCGGTATTTGATGGTGAAGACCCCCCTGATACGGTGACTTCAGGAACAGTGAGTGTCACTGTACCTGGCTGGCCTGATCCCGCCTGAGGAATGGTGACAGTGGTCAGAAAACCTTGCGAGACCGTCACAGGACCTGTCGAGCCCGTCAAAGAGCCTGCCGAGGGCGTCGGAAGGCCTGTTGAAAGTGTCACTGACACAGTTGCTGCCGGTATCGTGATGGTGAGGGGGGAGATCATCGAGCCTGGCGGTTGGCTGCCTTGTCCTGGAGAAGACGGAACGGGAATCGTCACAGGAATGACAGTAACAGTTGCGAGAGCCGTGGAAATTGTCTGGAAGCCTGTCGAGATTGTCTGTAGGGGCTGGGTGAGCGTGAAAACGGCTGTGTACCCAGAAGATGTGCCGGACGGAAGGATCGTATACGTCACAAGCTGAGCAGACAAAGGCGTGCTACATGAGCTTGACACTCCAGGCGCAGACGGCGATGATGGCTGGCCTGTAGTAGGAGACGAAAAGGCGTCCAAGGATACAGTGATGGTTTCAATCGTCAAAGGAAACCAGCTGGAGCCGGTGTCAGAAAGGCTTTCTGATGAAATGGGAACCGATGAAACAGGCACCGGTACCCTTGTGGTAGGGCCCGACAGAGGCGTTGAGAAGAGCGTGACAGTGACAACTGGGCCAGCCCCAGGGGCTGTGATGATGGTGGACCAGGAACCTGGGCTTCCTTCGGGAACAGTGACGGTAAGCACCACAGTGGCAGTGCTGCTGGGGCCTTCAGGGATGGTGACAGTAACGACAGAGCCTTCAGGGCTAACCGGGAGGGGTGTTTGGGAAGCCGAAAGGTGTGCAGTGGTACCTGAAAAGGCCTCTCCGGGCTGGCCAGTAGGGGTTTCCGAGCAAGACGAAGAGCCAGATGCAGAACCGAGAGAGCCAGGATCGAGAGTAACAAAGACTGTAGCCTGCTCTGTGAGGGTGCTGGTGCATGTCGAGTCGGTCTCGATGATGTCGCTTACAAACGGGTCAGCAAACAGAACACAGCTTAAAGGCATCCACGACGCAGTCGAAGAGCTTACTTGCGAGGCACAGCGGCAGCCGAGGCAAGCCAGGCTATACCTGTGAGGGCCCCGAAAGAGGCGTAGATCCGCATCGCGGAGCGGTTGAAAAAATGCAAAAAAAGGCCCAAGCAGGAGAGGCAATTGCCAAAGTGTCGAGGTGCAAAAGAGTGGACTGGGGCGAGCAGTGCCTAGGATGGCTCAGGCTGGTCGAGGATGGTCGAGGTCGGTCGAGCGTGGTCGAGGCCGGTCGAGGGACAAAGAGGGTCGGAGAGGGGTGAAGAGGGATGAAGAGGGATGAAGAGGGATGAAGAGGAAGAAGAGAGGTCGAGCTTTGGGGAGAGAATCTTTTGGTTTTGTGGAAGACGCAGAGCTTGGATGGGCACTCGGACGATTGACGGGTTGGGGAAGGAGGCCTGGTTGGAGGTGTGCCGCCGTCCTTTTGGGAAAGAGTAGGGCCTTGACATGTCGGGGGGAGGAGTCGAAGGTGAGCGGTGGTCCGATCGTGCGCGATATACACTGCTTGCTCCTTCCACACACGGCTGTCTGTTGAAGATCGGGCTGATGGTGAATAGGCACCTCGGGAAAGATCCAGGGCCAGGAAGGTCGACGCCCCGCCCCCTTCCGACGCACGACAGCCATACCGTGACATCAAGGACCTCGAAAGTTGAAGTACCTAGGTAGGCAGGAAAGAAAGGAGGGCAGTGCCTGTGGTCGGGTGTTGGATTCTGCGATTCTTTCGAATGACGTCCGTTCCTTCCTCCCACGGGCAACTTCAAGTTTGGGCAATGCCGGCCGCATAGGCCAATATTCGAACACTCTGGACTTCTTTCTTTTGTCGAAACCTGGAGGGACTCTGGCCAGTGGCCCTTCCATTAGTGCACCCAAGATTATGCGGTTAGCGCTACCGAGCTGCAGCCTCCGATGGCGGGAGGAAACATTTTGTGCACAACGCAAGACGATCTGGCAAGCCATTGAGAAAAAGGGATGCTTCGAATGAATGCCAGTGAGCTGAACAATAATTAACCAAGCCCCTCGTTGGACCTAAACCGGATCATCGTGATACACTGGGCCATCTGTAGTCTGCTGAGGCACTTGGTCATCGGCATTGACTAGCCTTCCAACTCTCACCCGCGCCTTCTCCTCCAATTTTGCTGCCCACAGCGCCGAGCCCGCAGTCGAGGTCAACAAGAAAAAGAAGTTGAGGATAGGGATGAGCTCGAGTATCATGGCTACAGTGCCAAACCACAAGTATTCCCATGACCTGAGGCCGAGCTCCTTCTTCATTGCCTTCTTGTCTAGACCCCTGAGTTTGAACCACCTGTAGTGCGACAGTTTGCCGAGCCGGGCACCTGTAATCATGATGAAGGCAGGCGTGCCCACATAGGGTATCAGGTTGAGAGGGAGGAAGAATATTAGCTCGGCGATCTGTGTCAGGCTCCACGGTTGGTATTCGGCTCGTTGTGTCGGTTTGCCCAGTTTCTTGATCGGGTTCGGGGCGTCGAAGAAGAGGATGCGCTGCGGTGCGACGAGCTCGATGAACCCCTTATCGATGAGAGTGGCCTAGCGAGCATTAAGGTCAGCCAGCAACCACCACCAGTTGAGCTAACCATGGCACAACTTACATCAAAGACATCGACGCGGCACTCGTCGACAAAGAAGCCTTCGAAAAGACCCTGGATGATAACGAGGCCTTCGCCGAGGACGAGTACCGTCGCGTTAATCAGAGACCCAGCCCATCCATGGAAGATGACGAGGAAGGCGAGCTGCGGCGCAAAGGCAAAGGCGAAGAGGATGAAGTAAACCAACAGAGATATTATCGACAATGGGAGGAGGCGCCCGGTAAATAGAGGGTAGAAGGCTGGGCGTCGAATGAAGTACCAAATGCCCTGGATGGGGAAATAAGCAGATTTGACCGCGCGCGCCACATATCCCAACGGCCGCTCGAACGGGCGTTGAAGAACAACGAGGGGCGATGGATTCGGAAAACTCGCCGTCGGCAATGGCATTTTGGAACGTTTCGACTGACTTTGGCGCTCAAGGTTGCGGAACGGTACGAATGGCTGCCGTCGAGAGGTGGTTGCTCCAAGCCTCTAAGCTTTCCCGCGACGCAATGACGCGTTCTCTGAGTGCCCCCAAATCGCCAAGCCACTTTCCCCGCGCGCTCCACACCGGCGGGAGCCCTGTGCCCCTCCACATTTGAGCCACAGGGTCCATCCATGCACCTCGAAAACGACACAGAATTTCGTCTGCGATGCTTCCTGAGATGCTTCCTTAATGCTAACACCCGATAGTTGCTTAAAGGGATATGCGGTAAGATGTTTGTATCACCCGTTTCCACTGGATTGGGCTCGCCGTCAGCGGTGTGGGTGGGGGAGGGGCATAGGCGCGGACACGGCCATCGCCGCCAGCTGTTGGCTGCACAAAGAAATGGAAGGGGCTCGAGAAAAATAAGGTAGATGCCTAACTGGCTTCGCTTTCCTCTTGCCCAAGACGAAATGACGCTATCATTCGAGATCTCACAAAATATGGGAAAGTGTAAAAAGAAAGATTTGAAGGATGAGAGTGACGCCTCGATTTTCCAAGAGCCCTTTCCGAGATGTTGTTTGGCAGCGACGCGACGGCTGTGTTAAGGTTGGGAGAAATGACGGCTGACTAAGGCTGCGTGAAGAATGGAAAGTGCCGGCAGGATGCCTTGCTTACCCATCACCTCTCGCACCCCTGAACTGGCTGCTCGGCCTAACACACCCCCGTACCTGCTTCTAGAAAGTCTGGATTTGGTGGCAGCGCGAGGTTACTAACGTGGAAAGCGTGCTCTTCAATTGCAACCCATCGTCTTGAGCGGGCTCTGGCTCTTCCTTCCACCTCCCTCGACGTCTCAGTAATCGCACGCAGAGACCCGACGCAACTTTCAAGCCCGACTCGACGGTGCGAAGTGCTCGCGCCTGCAGCAACGACCGAAGCATGGACGCCGTCACAAACGAAGCTGGAAATGCAGGCGGCGACTACTCGTTCGCCAGCTCGGATTTGTCAACACCTGAGCAAAAGAAGCGGAACCGTATTCGGTTTTCCTGCACCACCTGTCGCGACAAGAAGTGAGCGCCGTAGTAGACGAAGAGTGCCCCAAATGGACCTCTGCTGAACCCTGTGCAGGCTCAAATGCAATCGTCAGTCACCCTGCGACCAATGTGAGAAGCGGGGCATCACCAGCACATGTCGCTTCGTCCCATATGAGAACCCGTCGCGCCGCACACCCCCTTCCGCCGCCCGAAATGCCCGTGATGCCAGCACCCTATCGTCCGTTGGCCCTGCCGCCCCTCGCGCAAAGGCCCCGCTAGGGGAATCCGCCCTGATCGCTCGTCTGAAGCACCTCGAGCACATCGTCCTCGTCCTCAAGTCCCAGCGTCGAGAGTCTGTCGATTCCCCCTCTAACTCCGGCTCCGCTCTAGGTCGTTCCCCAAACCCTGCCGCCGACCCCAAGCATGATAAACCGGAGCAATTTCCCCAGGACTGGCTCCTGTACGGCAAGAAGGCAACCCTGACAGCCGACCAGAGATATGTCGACTCTGCCACTTGGGAATCTGTCCTGGATGACGTGCGTCCCCCTCCCTTGTTTCCGCAATGCCTAACCTCGTGTCCGCATCTTTCTCATACGTGCTGTCTAGATCACCACCCTCACGCGCGATCTCAAGACGGAGGACGAGCCCTACGACGAGTGCGCCGAGGTTGTAGATCATCATGTCGATGACCACATCTCGGCTCTCCAGGGTCCCGTCCTGCTCCTGGGCGGCTTCCCTCGCATGGCCACCGCTGAAATGGCTGCCCTGCTGCCTCCTCGCATTGTCGTTGACCGTATGCTCGCCAGGTTCTTCCAAACAAGAGAGCACGCATGGATGATGTTCCACATCCCTACCTTCATGAAGCATTACAAGCTGTTCTGGGAAACCCCCCACAAGGTCACCTACACCTGGATCGGCCTGCTCTTTGCCCTGTGCGCCCATTCATGCCTGTATTCCATCATGGCAAACGAGGAATTGCCCGGGAACATGGGTGACCCCCAGCAGTTGTTTGACGAGTTCCGAGTCCGCGCCGCCCAATGCCTCACGCTTGCCGATTACACCAAGCCAGGACGCTACAAAGTCCAGGCAATGATCCTGTATTTCGGGACCGAGTTTCTCCGCCGCAATGAAGCCATGCTAGGTACCTCGACCCTTCTCTCGATCACGATACGTTTGGCGATGCACATGGGTATGCACCGTGATCCTAAACACTACCCGGGTATGACGCCATATGACGGAGAGATGCGCAGGAGAATGTGGACATTGTTGAGAGAGATCGACCTTCTCGTTTCCTTTCAGTTCGGCCTCCCTCCCAACATCACTGCTGGCTCTTACGACACCGAGCCTCCTCGCAACTTACACGATGAAGACTTTGACGAAGATTCCAAGAAGCTTCCCCCAGCTCGGCCCGAAACAGAGAGGACCGTTTCACTACTCACGGTCGTGAAGGCGCGAATGATGGACGTCTTCGCCACCATTACAGCGGCCATCGGGTCTCGGGAACCAATCAGCTACGCCGAGATTATGCGCATCGACAAAATGCTCAAGGACGCCCACGACAAAATCCCCCCAATCCTCCAATACCGCCCATTCAGGGATTCCATTGCCGACCCAGTCGATGTCATCATGCAGCGCTACTGGCTGGAGCTGCTCTACCAGAAGTCACGGGCCGTCCTTCATCGCAAGTACATGTGTCTGGGGAGAAGGGACAACCGCTACATGTATTCCCGAAAGACAAGTATCGACGCTGCTATGCACACCTTGCGCCATCAATACGACATCCACTACGAGATCCAAACGGGGGGGCGACTATCCACCAACCGGTGGTTCATGGACAGCTTGAGCGTACATGACTTTCTGCTTGCCGACATGATCCTCTGCCTCGAGCTCTCATACTTGAAGGCCAAAGATCAGAGCCCTGACGCAACAGAGCTCGCCCTCAAGGCATTCTCCGGTGACACCTGCGCCGATGTATTGACCAAAGATCAAATAATGGAGATCTTGGCAACGTCAAGATCGATTTGGCAGATGTCAAAGAACAACAACGCCGAAGCTAGCCGGGCCTACCATATCCTCTCAAAACTGCTCACCCTCTCAACGGGCGACACTTATGAGAGCAGCCCGGAGTCTATAAACAGTCCAAATGAGACGGCTAGCTGGCCACCTCTGCCGTTCTACTCCCAAGCCCAAACAGGTATGCATGACCTGCCAAACAGGAAGCTCCGAGGGTCCAATGCTCTCTGTGCCCGATCAACTGAACTGGCGCTAACAGCATACATTCAGGTTCAAACTTCTTTTCGTCCTCATCTGGTGCAGAACTATCCTCGCACAGTCCTTCTAGCAACTCATCGACGTGGACGCCATCCACGTCCAGCAACGGCCAGGCAGGGAGGGCGCCGTTGCCAACAGCATGGACCTTTGACGTGCCGAGTTTGAACACGGCAGATATTCCGCCCTTGGATGGTCTTGATGGACTGGTAGATCCAAGTCTGCCGGGCCTTAACTATGACTGGGTATGGCACCCGATCGAGTGCGACGCATGATTTGTACTAACCTCACCGCAGACGCTTTGGGATAACCGAGTTCAGAATATGAGCATTGAGTCTGACCAGATACCCTGGGATACGTTTTTCCCGACCAGTTGATCGGGCCAACGATGCCTATCTTGGGTGCCTGGGAAATACCAGCCTCGAGTTGACAGCACGATTAGCTCAGATTGTTCCGCTGCAAAGTGGAGCCAGCAACGCCCTCCCCAAAACATCGCGCCGCTCAGTGGGTATCATGAACCTCCAACATCACGGGGCGGTGAGGCGGAAGCAATGTGTCAATGCACGAATAGCACAGTGGTGGTGCGATAGTGGCGATGCGGGGGAAAGTAGTCGGGACCTGTCAATCGGCCCAATGGTTGGCCTTCGGGGATCTTGGCATCAGTGTCGGGCAATGAACTTCGAAGCGCCTTTGGAATTGTCGCCCCAGCACTTTGCCATGATCTTGCCTCGCGAAACGAGGCGACCGGGGTCCTGAGAAGGGTTGCCAGGGTTATGCGTCCTCGTTATCCGTATTTTTTTGGGTCAATCAAAGGGCGCGCAACCCTGCTGACGTTCCATCGCTAATTCGGAGATATCCGCGGAGGCCCAAAATCAGAATGCCAAGCGGCCCACCACTTCTCCGACTTCAACATCTCCAAACCCAGCATCCAACAGGCTAAATGCTGGTCTCCAGCCCTCGAAAATCGCGAATCGCCGCCCCTGCACAGGATATACAACTGTCGTTAAGTGCGCCAGGGCGACGTCCACATTACAGCAGCTGAGAGCATTCGGGGCGAGAAGGGGCCCAATCGCGACACAATGAACGTCCAGTGCCAATGTGGCGCTGTCGCATTCAAGACGCCCACCACAACCCCTCTGGCCGTCTACCATTGCCACTGCGTCGACTGCCGAAGACAGTCCTCCACCGCATTTGGCACAAGCGTCATCTTTCCCGCCGACGGCATCTTTCCGCTTGCGGACAACCTCAAAAACGTTTTGAACTGCTGGGCACGGCCCGCCAAAGAAGGGCGGACGGTCGATTGCTATTTTTGCTCCAAGTGCGGCGTCCGCATCATGCATCGGCTCCGGGATGCTGATGGGACGGAAAGGGGGACTGTCAGTATGAAGGGGGGGTTGCTTGAGGGACTGAACTGGAAGGGGGCAAAGCATATCTATGTGAAGAGTGCGGTTACGGAGGTGCCTGAAGGCGTGGATACGTGGGAGGGGTCACCTGGCCCGGACTATTACTAGCGGGCAGGAGTTTTTGCTTTGGGAGAGTAGAACAGGGGCAGGATAGAGGGGTGATATTTACGGTCAACGGATATTTTCGTTTTGGTCTGCTCTGATCTTTGCGTGGCGCGTGGTGTTGTGCTGCCTTCATTCGACGAAGTGCCTTCGACTCAGGCTTGATGGGGAAAGGGGGCGGTTGGGGGCTTTCGCTTACCTGGAAGATATATGATATGACGATACCAAGTACGGCAGAATGAATGACATGATAGCTTTCATTTACCGCTTCTCTGGAGTCTGTTTCGCGGTGCACTGCAAGTGCCTGCACTTGTATAAGGTGCCCATACACCTCAGGATGCTTCCAGACTCGCCCAGCATCGGTATGCGTGGCCACTTTTATTCTCCTCGCCAGGGCTCGGTTTGACAAGCACAACACCTATGGTTATTACTCATCGAGGTCCATCTTCACTCACCTGAGGCCTTTCACCCTTGATATAGTAGCTGAGACGACCTGGCGGTTTAGGACACTGTCCCGTCCCGACGCCAGAACGAGATGGCTAACCACGAACTGTTCAGGGGCCGTATCGTGAGATGGACTTGTAGAGCGAGGGAGGAAACGGCTGGTACGGTGGGTTCTGTCAACATATCAACGTCTGGCTCGGCAGCTGGGGCCGCTCTCGGTGTAGCTGGGCTGGGTCATTGGTGTCGCCAGGCCGAGGCAACCGGTGTCTCCAGGGGCGGTTCGTTGGTGTAATCGTGGGACGGCCCAGATTTGGGTTGGATACTCCGGGATCGCGTGCTCGTTTGAGGTGGTGAAGCAGGTAGTCCGGTGCGTCTGGTTGTGTTCAGTAGGGCTTGGTGTGTGCCCTTGCTGGCGCTGTCGTTGTCGGGGGTTCTCTTGGGAGCCGGACGTGCCCTCTTCCTGTGCCCATCCATGATGGTCTGTGATCAATCTCGTGGTGTGGAAAGAGGCAAATTATGGGAAAGTTAGTTATGGAAATTGGCCAGGATGTGTGGTCTGGTCTTGATGGAGGAGAGGATGGCTGCAAGAGGTCAATCTTTCCAAGTTTCTTCAACACTCTCGGCAACCAAGGAGAAAAGAAGAGGTATCATCGCCAAGACCGAGTCAAAATGCCAGCCTCTCTCACTATAACCAGTGTGACATCAGCACCAAATGGGTCCCGCTGGGTACGTGGCGTTTATCCTCCAGTAACCTCAACCCACCTTACCCAGGGTACCTACAGGCGTCCAACCTATCCCCAGCTCCAGTCTACCAAGTCCCCACCGCAGCGGCCGCCCCTGACACGCTGTCCTGCTGATTAATGCCGCCATCCCTATTCGCTACTTCCCCTATTCGCTGGGTGTGCCATCTCCGCGGAGGGGATTCTGCTCATCGTTGGACTGGTTCCAGCCGTCTGGATTCTGTAACTCGATATTGTGTGCCAGCTTGTCAAATCCCGGCGGGTTAAGAATCGATAGGCTCAAGTCATCCGCTCTTCATAGCGTGGTCAACAGCAGGTCAGTCGGCAAGAAAATCAGTCAGCTTTCTCAAGAACTTACCCCAGTTTCAAGTCCCCGTATCAAAGTATCTTGTAAAGAAGGGTTTCTGAGAAGTTGAGTCATCGCCTTACTTTGAAGCTGAAATGTCGGCTGGATAGGTCAGAGTCAGTGAAAGGGTTGACCGGTATCTAGAGAGGCACATTATTGGAATTACCTGAAGCTATCGACGAGGAGGTGGGTATCTGGCAGCATTCACTGGCTCAGCTTGTTTCAAACCCCCCGCCTTTGTCGCGAGTCGAGGGTTCAGCGTGTCTTGGCAGCATATCGGTCAGCCTGTTGGGGTAACATCGCTGAATGCCGCAAGCCTAGCGTCGTTGGGTCACGGATGGTTCTGCAGAGAATGACGCCGCGAGGAAAGCTAGCACAGGTCAGAGAGGAGACGAGAGCCTTGTGAGGAATGACATTTCGATGCGTTTTTGGTTGGTCGGCGGCCGATAGCCGTCTCAATGAAGCGGGACCGAGTCAGCGAAGAGATTAGAGAGCAGCGGCGATGGCGTGACCACTAACAAGTGAAAACTCGAAACACGGGCAGGTATGGGTACTCTGTCGACAGCGTCGGTGGTTTATGTCATTGTGGTAGGGCGGACTCGGAGTTCAGAGTGTTGCTTGCTGTTGGGACGTTTTCACCTCGATAAAGCTTACTTCAGAGAGGAGGACATCTTTTCCCGATCGATGTTTGAGGGAAGAGTGCGGATGCTGGTACCATGGCCGTCCGGGGAATGGCGAGACCAGTTCTTGGCACCGAGGGAGGATCTGCTTCGTCTGCCTTATACGGCGAAAACCCCCATCTAGTGATTACACCAAAAGCCCCCCCAGCTCAGTCTCATGATTAGCCCGGTCTCCTTCCGATGCTAGCATTTCTTAGGCACCCTTATATCTTGCTAGAGCCAATGACGGCGCGGCGCTGTGACAACAAAACCCCGGGCCTTTCTTCCATCTTGCTCCTTACCGGCCGGAATAGCCCTTGGGGAAACCCTGGATGATGGTTCGATACATACAAAGGGCCTCCCGAGTTGCGTGGGTCTGAAGCTGCTTGGTTTCTACAATATTGTGATGACTCGGCCCATGAAGTAGTAGTCGGAAAGTTCCATCCGAGTTATTGCTCCCCAATCTCACCTTGCAAATAACGACGATACGACTGGTCAATGTGTCGTGGGGTACAAGGGTAGAGATGGATAGCACAGGTAACAGTACATACCTTAACTAAGGAAAACGCCCCATTACGAGGCGAAGCATTCATTTTTGAAGCGCTGATTGTGATTGTGTTCACTCTTTAGGAGCTCCTAGGGGTACTCTAGCTCTGGGGCTTATCTCATCAATTGAGGCTGTTGTGCGAACTCGTTGACGAGTATCCCATTTCCAACCCTAACCCTAGCAATAACTCTGCTTATCTCGCAACATACTGTCGGTCCGTGTTGCTGCGGCTTGCTTTCACAAGGCATAATTTGCTGCCGCAAGAAGTGTCGCTCGCCCCGGATGGAGATTATTGGACGCCGACGCACCATGGCGCTTCTGCTGTGCCTTGTCCAAATATGATTAGGCACCGACGCTCCTCTGTTCTTGAAGCCAGAATTGTCGACTTTTCCCACGAAGACTGCGCGATTATTCTCGCAATTTCTTGCTTCGCTCGAACCCTCGGCCCAGGCCTTGATGCGGTCTGTCCCGCGATAGACACCGGACCGGGATCCTTTGCTTGGGCCCCACAAAACCCCGCAAGCGGGGTCGGCTTGCGCTCCGTTCCGCCGCATATTTCGAGACTGTTACGATGGTGGGGTCGGTCTTTGCCATATACAGAAAGGCGCCTAGAAGCTAACCATGGAGGATTTTCCCACAGCCCCCCAGGGGACTCCGCCAGATTGCTCCGGGTGGAAAAGCCCGCGACGACACGACCATCGAGTACGTTCCATCCGATCTAACCTCGACACAAGAGCCACATCTGGCCCGACAGTATCATCGCCATCCACGGCCTCGGCACCGAGTCGCCGCGGACATGGGAGTTCAAAAAGAGAACACTGGGCGGGGATAGTGTAAACTGGCTGTCGGACGGCGACATGCTGCCAGCCGCCTTGCCCGAGGCCCGCATATTCACCTACGACTGGGGCGCAAATTCCTTCAAAGATGCCCCCGTGCAAACGCTGCTCGGCCAAGCGGCCACGCTGCTAGGCCTGATCTCCGAAGCTCGCGGCTCGCAGACGCGGCCCATCATCTTCATCGCCTCTTGTTTTGGTGGCCTTGTCCTAGCCGAGGTAATGTGTCCCGATTCACCCAGTCCACGGCCGACACCAGTTGACACGGTGCCCTGTCCAGGCTATGAATCGAGCGGCTCAAGAAGGCAGCCCCCACCGAACAATCCTGCTTTCCACGGTTGGAGTCGTCTTTCTCGCCACCCTATTCCGCGGTAGTGATGCGGCTAAACAGGCTCAGTGGCAGGTGGTCGTGGGCGACATCATGGGGGAATAGACATCAAAACAGCTTATTGACGCCCTCAACGAGAGCGACAGAGAGCTTCGAAAGCTGACCCAGTCCTTTGCCGAGCTCGCTAGGACCGACTCGGCCCAACTGCCGGTCTGTTGCTTCTACGAAACCAAGGAGACCGAAATGCTGAGATGGCTCCTCCCTGCAGGCTGGGCAACCCTAATCTCTGCGACGCTCGGGAACAAGGACCATAAGATAGTACGCCACCCTTTCCAGCCCCCCCCCCCCCCCCTGCTTTCGTGCAACGCTTACCTTGGATACCTAGCTCGTCACCGAGTCTTCAGCCTGCCTCGACACCTTTCCACGGCAAGGCCTCAACGCGACGCATTCAGGCATGAACAAGTTCCGTGGCCCAGAATGCCCCAACTTCAAGCTTGTCAAGGATGCTATTAGGAAGCTTGCCGACAACGCATCGACAGTCTTGGACAGCCGGAATAGTTGTACGCCGATGCATTACTGTGATTTGACCCGGGCCTTACTGACGTGGTTTAGTCCCCCAAGGACGGTATTGGACCGTCCCGCTCGGGCGTAACGAGCAATTCGTCGGCCGGGAAGCCATTCTCCAGAACCTCCTCGCGAGGATCCCTCCCAGCGCACACGAGGATGACTGCCAACGGACTGTAGTCGACGGCCTGGGAGGGGTTGGAAAGACACAGATCGCCCTCGAGGCCGCTTTTCGCGTCCGCGACGCGCATCCCGACTGCTCCGTCTTCTGGGTTCCTGCTATAGATGCCGAGACGTTTGAGAATGAGTACCGCGCAATTGGCCGGCTGCTCAAGGCACCAGGAATTGACGAAGGGGCGGCAGATGTCAAGACACTTGTGGAGACAGCCTTGAGCTCTGACAGTACGGGCAGCTGGCTGTTGATAGTCGACAATGCCAACGACACAGGTCTGCTATTCGGCGACACAGCCCTTGCCGACTATCTCCCATTCAGCCGAAAAGGATCCATTTTGTTCACAACGCGAAACCATGAAGTCGCAGTCGAACTGAGAGTTATGTTTTTCCAGTTAAAGAAATGACCACGGATGAAGCCCTTGAGATGTTGTAGAAAGGCCTGAAGGGAGACTAGATACGTGATTCGACAAACGCTCACGCGCTGCTGGAATTTCTCGCCCATCTCCCTCTGGCAATACGGCAGACGTCTGCTTTTATGGCCAAGAAGCAGGTCTCGACTGAGCAGTACCTTGAGCTATGCAAGTCTAGTGGCGAGGAAATGATCGGTCTATTGAGTCGCGACTTTGAGGACCGATATCGCTACAAGGACATTTAGAATCCTGTCGCCGCGACTTGGCTGATTTCATTCCGGCAAATCTCAGATCACGATCCATTGGCCGCTGAATACCTCAAGTTTATGTGCTTTCTGGCTGGGAAAGATATCCCGCAATCTCTGTTGCCACCAGCCGAGAGACTAGAGACTGTTGAAGCGATCGGGACTCTCAAGGCATATGCATTCATCTCACAGCGGAAGGATTCAGATGCTTACGACATGCATCGGCTTGTTCAAATCTCGATGCGAAACTGGCTAGCTCAAGAGGGAGAGCAAAGGGAATGGGCCACCAAAGTGTTACAGCGTCTTCAAGACGTGTTTCCTTGGCCGAAACACGAAAGCAGAGAACAGTGGATGGGCTATCTTCCACATGCACATCACGCTCTTGAGTTTCGGAAGAGCACAGACGATATTGCAGGTCTTCTGTCCTGTGTTGGCGATGGTTTTTTCCAATTGGGGAAATATGAAGATGCAAGGGAATCATTTCTAGAGGCATCACAGCTACTGGAGAAGCTATTAGGCAAGGCGCATCCGAGAACACTGGCTAGTATGAATAACCTCGCAAATACACTCACGGCCCAGGGGAAGCCTGGGGAGGCCGAGCAGATGCATCGGCAGGTCCTACAGCTCCGGGAGCGGATATCGGGTAAAGAGCACCCGGACACACTAGCGAGTATGAACAACCTCACGAGTTCGATCTATGGCCAGGGGAGGTATAAAGAGGCAGAGCAGATGTATCGGCAGGTTCCACAGCTCCGGGAGCGGATATTGGGCAAAGAGCACCCGGATACACTGACGAGTATGAACAACCTCGCGAGTTCGATCCGTGTCCAGGGGAGGTATAAGGAGGCAGAGCAGATATATCGGCAGGTCCTACTACTAAGTGAGAAGATATTGGGTAACGAGCACCCGAACACACTTCTTACCAAACGTTGTCTTACGGCTTGTTGGGCGCAAAGAGGGTAAAGAGTCTTTTGTATTTAGACGAGAGCTGCGAAGCGTGGCTTTTCATGGTCATGGCCTTGGCACCTCTGATATCAACTCCTACTGGGACTCGACTACATCACTCAGCTCCCAGTGTTATCGCTCGATGTTGGCGGCTTCAAGATAATACCGCCACCGCATGTTTTCGAGGTCAATAGATGCAAAGCCTCGGTGGAGGAATATTGGGATATCGAGAAGACTCGGTGCTCGGAAACCCGAGCAAGTCCGCTCTTTGTAATGCCTGAATATCGGGTGGTGAGTCAAGAGCACGGGATCTCGAGTTGGTCCCGCGTTGCGGACCCGAGATCCAATCACGGCGTCCGGATCGAGCAGACCGAGCGCCACACACGGGACCTCGCGGCACGCCCGCGATACAAGTTGGGTCGCCAAGTCACAGACCAACCCAATCACGCTGCGCGCGACGCGCCGTGATGCGATTGAGGCTACACGACCAATTAATGCCCAAACGCCACAGACTCTGTCACTGCAGTAGCATCAAACAAAGTCCGAGCGACACACTCGGAAGCTGTGGTGTAACATCGGTGCGACTGTCTCGGAGCTATCGGACTCTCTTCTGTCCTTTTGTCTCAGAATTTGGCCATGATAAAGTCTTGACGGCTATCCTTAGTAAACTAGCACCAAATCAACCCTCGACACATCTTCAGTCGCCAACATGACCATCGCCCACACGGCAATCAAGGTCACGGCCGACAAGTATGAGGCCACCCTCGCCTTTTACGAGGCCGCACTCGCCCCCCTCGGCTACTGCAAGGTCCTGACCTACCTCGACGGCAAGGTGTCGGGCTTCGGGCCCAAGGAGGATCCCCACGCCGCCGATTGGTGGGTGTCGGTCGCTCCCGAGGAAAGCTCCCCTGTGCCGACTCACCATGCCTTTGTGGCCCCAGGTACGTACGCTTCATCTTCATGTCGCCGAGACAAGAAAGCTGACCGCGGTAGATGAATCCTTCGTCGATGCCTTTTACAAGGCCGCTGTTGGCGCCGGTGCAGAGGACAATGGCGCCCCTGGCGTGAGACCGAATTACGATGGCGTCTACTACGCCGCATATGTCTTGGATCCGGCGGGCAATAACATTGAGGCTGCTATCCGCAGAAAGTGATGGAAATGTCACGGTTTGACTCGTAAAGCTTGTGGAACGGAGTTGGGACATTCAATTGGGGCACACAAGACATTACTACGATAAATCATGTTTATTCACAAATCAATTTGCTGGGCACCAAGTTCTGGTGAAGCGTTTTCATTTCCAATCTATAACTCCCCCCCCCCCCCCCCCTTATCCACTCCCAACACCCACCTTACCACCCCATGTCCTCCTCAAGGCGACTGCCCCTCAGGGTAAACCCCGGCCTCCCGCTTCGCCTTAGTAACCCCCTCCATCCACGCTTCCACCCTCCGCACCAACCCCTCATCCCTCCCATCAACTACCATCCCCACCTCCTCCGCCTCCCGCGCCGCCCGCACCGCAGAACAGATTGCCTGCCGCGCATTGCGGCGCTCAGCTTTACTAGCTTGGATCCGAGGCGAGCGCGTGGGCGTAACCGGCGCGGGTGCGGGCTCGGGGGTATCTCCCCGGCCGCTGCCGCTGGTAGTCCGCCAGCCGGCCGAGCGCCGGAAGGCGATCCGGCCCTTCTTGCTGCCGGGGGGCGGCTCGCGGCCGCGCACGACCGAGTCATCGGGGATGGGGATCGCGGGCTGCACCTCGCCGACGGCCCAGAGGGGGGTTCCCTCTGCGGGTGAGTGCGAGTCGGTTTGGAGGTAGAAGGTTTCGGTGCGGGCGGTTTTGGTGGTGGTGGTGGTGGTGGTGGAGGCTGGGGCGGCGGTGGGTTCAGATGCTGCGGGCACCCAGGAGGTCTTGTTGGACATCATGTCGGCCCAGGAGGGGCCTTTGGTGCATGTCATGGCGGCTGCGGGGGTTGGATTCGGCCCTGTGACGGCCGGGGGAGCCAGGGTTGGGCGCTTGGCGGCCGAGGGGGTTCCCTTGGATGGCTTGTAGGCCTGGGGAGAAGTTCGGTTGCCTGCCATTTCCCTGAAGTTCTAGGAGTAGTTAGTAGGTGGGTGGGTGGCTGGGTATCTTACCTTACTTTAGCTTGGTGGCTTGTAGTAGTGGACTCTCAAGCTTTGGGTATCGTCTGTTTGATGCAGATGGTTGCTTCCAAAAACACTGGAGAGGTGTAGATGGTGGTGATAGAATATCGTCGGTAGGTGCGCGGATGCGGTTGACTTAAATAGAAGAGATCATGATATCATATCTCAATAGTCCTGAACGAACAATATTATTATTGTACAGGCCGAGAATGGTTGCGGGTTGGAAGCCAAAAGTGGACTGGTCTGCACAGAAGTGATGCAGCGTGAAGCCCAGTCTTTGTTCTTCCATGTCAACAAAGACGTTGTGCAGCCCAGAGCACACAAATGTTTCTACGAGTGGTACTTTGTGCCATTATGTGTTGCCAAACTGGAGAAACGGCAGTAATGGATTAATTCCTACCATCAGTGGTATTTGTGGCTTTGGACTGAACCCAGGGGGCCGGGGGCTTCCAGACTTTTCTTGTTGCCCACAGGGGGGCGAGATGGGTGATTTCAGCTCCAGTGGTGCCAAGCGTACGGGTGCGTTAGCCGTGACGCCCTGCAACCAAAGACTAGCTGGGCGGCTGACTTGGCTGAGCAGCCGTTGAAACGACTCATCGATATTGACTGAACGCCACTGGGCCCTCAGCTCCCTATGGACATTCGGGGCTAATAACCTAGACAAACATGGTAGACATGGCTATTGCCCTTACCACTACTGACTTGGCGTTTCTGTCATACAAAACGGACAGCTCGGGAGTTTGCTTTCTTGCTCTCCTGCGGTCGCTGAGCGCAATCCGACTACAGTCACTCCTTGAACCATTGCGTTCCCACACTCTTTTGCGTTTTCTTCAAGATGCGGCCTGTTTCTCTTTCCTTCCTCCTAGCCGGCGTGCCGCTTGTCGCCGGTGCGTGGCCCCCGTGCCGCGCCGACGGTCCACCCCGACCTGGTGGCTCGGGTTTCTGGGCCCTCGCGGTGTCTGTGAGCCCGATGATCTTGTCCGTGAGCTACGGAATCGGGCCAATAGAGCTGAGGCGACCCCTTTCTGCCGTTCGCTCTTGTAAATCGAGCTTTTCACTTAGGTCATGGCGACTGTCACCAAATCCCAACAGCGAGTCTCAGCACGCGCACCTTTTTGCAAGTTGGTTTAGCTGATCGCCCTACGTATGTCGTTGCCACCGAGACCGTCACCGAGACCCGCGTGGAATCAGCAACCGTCACCGAGGTGGGAACAGTCCGGACGACGTTGACCGAAACCGTGGTGGTGACCACTATCACCAAAACCCCAGGCACTGAAGCTCCTCCCCGCCCGCGACATCAGCAGCCACACTGCGCTGTCCGAGTTCCTCTTCTAGAACTACCCCGGCATCTAGATCATCAGCGCCTGCGCGTGCATCATCATCCCCATGTGCCTTCAAGGCAACAAAGACCGTCGGTGGCCTAACCAAGACACTGTCGACCACGATGAGCGCCGTCTTTGAGACGTCGACGGCCACCGAGACGGCTTCTCCACGACGACCGAGGTGTCAACCGCAACCGAGTCCGCCACGGTTACTACGACTGTTGCCCCGGCCGGGCCGACACTCCCGTCGCGACCCTTCCGCATTGCAACAGTGAATGTCGGCCCGCGCAAGCACTTCAAAAGGTCAGGTCAGCCTATCGTCGGCGGCGTTATGTACCTGACCACCAACGTTGGCGAGGCGGCCGAATTCATCCTTGACGAGGCCGGACGTTTGGCGATTAACAGTCCATCGTACCCGTCGGGCGTCTCGCTCACGTTTTATTCCACGAGCTGGGATTGGAGCGCAAGGAGAGGCCAGGTGCCCCGATTCAGCCTTGCTTCCTACATCGCGGCCTATGCCGGTGGCCAGCCTTTTTACCTTTGACATTGGTTGTTCCGCCCAGCGCCTCATCCATGCGATCATGACTTCACACCCATCTCCCAAACCTGTGTGGGAACCTGTGTGGGAGTCGTGGACAACGCAACTCGCCAGATTTGGGCCACTGGCA
This sequence comes from Lasiosphaeris hirsuta, assembly GCA_030549175.1. Lineage (NCBI taxonomy): Eukaryota > Fungi > Ascomycota > Sordariomycetes > Sordariales > Lasiosphaeriaceae > Lasiosphaeris > Lasiosphaeris hirsuta. The sequence goes on from JAUKUA010000002.1 coordinate 324,105, forward strand.
GGCAGGGTATATGTTCAAGTCCCACTCTTCATAGAGTAGATGGATACTGGGGGCGACTAGATTGTTTCGGTAATACGTCTATAGGGTGACACGTTAGATATAGCTTCTAGTGAGATGTGAGGGTAGGCATATGCTCAAACGCCAAAGACAGCCTATGATCCCCGTTGGTCAGAGCCATACAATGCAAGCTCTCCACCCCCAAGAGAAGAGAGCGCCGCCGCCTGTGCCCCCGGCTCTCCAAGCGTGAGGTCAAGGAGCAGAGGGGCAAGACTGTCCTGAAGAGCTCGCAGTGAGGGGGAAGTAGCAGGCTGACTCCCAAGCTGATCTTCGCATGCAGAGGACAGATCAGCGCTCTGCAACTGCAGCGCCCCAACCATCTCCTGGAACTCGGCGTCGATATCCGCTGCAATCTGGTCATCCGTGAGAACTCTGTATCCAGCGGCCGCCAAACCCTTTCCGCACGCCATTGCCCTGTCGAAAGCATCGCGAGTGCCAGCCGCCTCTGCGAAGCGCTTCTGATGGTTGAAGGCGCCGTCGCTGTCGATGAAGAACGCGGCTTGCATGGCGGGACACTCGATGGAGACGTTCCCTAGGTCTTCCTGTCAACATTCGCGCAAGGACGTGGGCGTCAAGTCGGTATTCCTACCTTGATCCGTCGCTGCCCCAGGGTCATCAGTGATCTCGGCAAGCCTGTCCACCGTCTTAGCGCCGAGGTCATTCATGTACTTTGTGAAGAGCCCGCAAATGACTTTGTTGGCGCGCAAGTCCAGGTACGGCTTTCTGTTGCTGCAAGGGCATGTAAGCGGGAATCAAATTCCTAGAGTGATCTGCATACTTGTAATGACTCGGCTCGCAACCTGTCTCCTCACACTCTGGCAGCTTGCAGGCCGTTGCCCTTGCCTTGCAGCCGATTGCCTGGGCGCCAGACTTGAAGCAGTTCGTGACCTTTTGGCGGACATCTTCCAAGTCCTCCTTGGTCTCAGCTCGGATGCTGTACTCGGCCCTCATGCTGTCTGGTATCATATTTGCGGCCCCCCTCTTTTGGGGGTCCTCCTCGGGCTTCACGATGCCGTTGACTCTGATCGAGGGTTTGAACTGCTGGCGGAGCAAGGCAATGGATATGTGGGAAGCAACCAATGCATCCAGCGCGTTTCGTCCGTCCCACGGCTTCAGTCCGGCGTGTGCCGTCTGTCCCTGGAAGGTGACGTCGAGCTTTTGTGAAGCCAGGCTCCTGGTGATGGAAACGGCCCTGAGATCGGCGTCAGAGACCAAGGCGCCTGGATGTGCCATCAAGCAGGCATTGACGGAGTGGTAGGCCCCCTTTTCCAACAGCTTGAGCTTGCCCCCTCCACCTTCCTCGGCCGGGGTCCCAAGGAGCCTCACGGCGCCAGGTTTCCCCGACTCCTTCAGGGCGGTCCAGCAACCGATGAATGCTGCGACAGAGGCGCAGGCGATGAGGTTGTGACCGCAAGCGTGCCCGACTCTGGGGAGAGCGTCGTATTCGGCGTTGAATACGACGGTCCGAGGAGGCGAGCCATCCGCGAGATTTCCAAGAATCTTCCCTTCAATAACAAAACAGGTTTCCATTTCGTACTGAGCTCTGGAGACTGTCACATCAAGACTTTCTTTCCGCAAGCTGTCGAAGAAGTTACAAATGGCATCGTGGGCAATCTTCTCGTGGAAAGCGAGTTCGGGATTTCCCCAAATCTGATTGACACTTTAAAATTAGCGAAAATCCATCAGCGATTGGGAAAAAAAAAGTTGTGCACTTTTTGGTTCAGAGCCCATAAACGCTCGCCATTTGAGCTCGCAGACGATCTCATCTTGGGCGTGTGCGGCTCAGTGTTGCAGCACGGGCGTGGTTTTGCAGGGGCGAAGAAGGGAATTTGGCCCTTGTGCAGAGTTCAAAGTTTGGGCACGGAAGTCAATTGGCGGGAGAACTTCAGCCCAATGACAGAAGTGCCAAGGCGGACAGGAACAACCTAAAATGACAGCAGCCAACAGACTTGCATGGAAGTGGCCCGGCAGGTGGGCAGGGTGGGGGAGATGCGGCGGGCTTTCATATGCGGTCGGTCACACAAGCACGCGCTTGCGCGTAACTTGTGCGTTGCCCGCTCCTGACTTTTCTGTCGGATCATGTCCCGAGGACGTGGCCTCGTTCTTGCCCAACACGTCCAATGTCTGCCGTCAAGGCCCCACTGCTCGCGAGTATAAACACCCTCCCCCCCCCCCCCCTCACCCGTCGAGTTTTCCTCCCCTCCCTTCCCCAAATGCTTCTGTTTGGGGCGCCGAGGAAAACTTTAGGTAGGTAGGAGCAGGAAGCGCTGCCCGACACTCTGCAAAGTCCTACGTGACGTTGCCCTCACTATCAAGTCGGTCCAGACCGTGTCCAACCTCGCCCGTACATGCCGACTCTTTGGAGCCGAGATCCAAGATCTGGTCTGGTGTCGCGACTCCCGGAACAAAGGTATACCAGTACTCTACCGAGCCATTGAGAAGGGCGAGACCAAGGCTGTGCTTGATGCATACAAGCGCTCGAGGTGGTGACGGATAGGGACATGGTTCGCTATGCTCGAGACCCAGACGGGCCCGCTATCGGCTCTCTCAGATCGGAATAGACACCAGAGGTGTTCTCAGGACAGACATCCGACGCTCCGTCTGGGGTTATGAATCTCCAGTCGAGTTTCACTTTCGCCAAAACAATCTTGGGTATTGGGCTATTGTGAATAAAGCTCGGTTTGCACATTGCCAGTGTGATAGTGATCCCCAGGGTGCCGCAGGAATCGAGACGATTCGAAACGCCTTGTGTGAGAGGTATGCTGTTAGTAAGGAGGAATAATGAGGGTGAGGAGACGGAGAGGGCAGACGGTGAGACCGACATTGTGCTTATTTACGGCCGAATTTTGTTGGCCAGCTATTGAGAACGACTTCCGAGCGAGGCACAAGCTCTTCAAATCTTCAAGGTCTTAGATTTGGCTGAATTCGAAGTTGGACATACTGTTTGTCGTGAGTGAAGCCCAGGTCGTTTAGCCGGGGCCAGCCCTGCCCCTAACCCTACTCCAAACTCTGAAATAGACGCTTGCTGTTGGACCACAACACGACATCAATAAAACTGTTGGCTTTGATGCAATGGCACAAACATCCATGACTGGAACCAACAAGTTGGGGTGATATTTGAGGCCACAGCTTGCAACACAACAAGGCCTTTGTCACGGGCTGTGTTAAGTTCCGCCTTGCCAACAGGAGCCCCGTGATTGGCCATTGTGTCAGGCCGCCTGACCAAGGCAACCCAACGCAGCGAATATACATAAGTTTACCGCCAATTCCGCTATCAATTCCACAATTTTCGCTCTTGCCAACAACCACGACAACAACACCACAGCAGCACCGCAGCAACCCCTTTTACCAAGAGGGGCGCCAAAGCTGCAAACCAACCACTCAAAATGGCCGAATCTCACGCATCATCCCAAGCGGAGACAAACCCCGCACCACCCAAACCCACCTTCACCATCGACCCCAGCCTAGCCGAATGGGCGGTCCCCTCAGCCGTCTGGCTATCGACCAACCAGGCGCGCCTGACAGCGCTGGGCCACAAGCTCAGCGGGCTCGCCTCGGGCGTCGTCGTCTTCGACGCGGCGGGGCGAGTGCTCGTGATGCAGCGCGCGAGCACCGACTCGATGCCGGACCGGTGGGAGGTCCCGGGGGGCGGGGTGGACGCCACCGACGCGAGCGTGGTCGCCGGCGCCGCGCGCGAGCTGTGGGAGGAGGCTGGTCTCGTCGCCACCCGGTTCCGCGGCCTCGTGACTGAGGGGCCTGGGGGTCGCGAGTTGCAGGTGTTTCCGAACCGGAACCGCACGCGGTGGTATTGTCGGTTTGCGTTTGTTGCTGATGTGGAGAGCTGCGACGCGGTCGCGCTGGATCCCAATGAGCATCAGGCGTATGCGTGGGCAACTGAGGGGGAGATTAGGGAGGAGAGGGTTGGTGGGAGGGAGACGCCGATTACGGTTCCCGAGATGAAGCTGCTGATTTTGGAGGCGTTTAGACTGCGGAAGGAGGCTGGTCTGGTTTGAGGGGAAGTGAGTATAGACAGATTCAGGAGTCGAGTCGTTTGATGTAGTGGGAATAGACACCTCCCAGATGTGTTTGTTATAGCCGCCCTGTTTCGAGCGTGACTGATGTTGTATGTGCCTACCCTCCTATGAAGAGTCCCTAGTGCAGTCAATGGTTAGTTGAAAGGAGACAAGCAAGCTGTGCTGTGTCCTGTTTTCGGAAGTCGCAGTCATCGCCGTAAAGTCAGGACCTACCAAACCGCAGTCTTCTGTACCGCACCACTGGCGCTGTCAGTGGTAACCTCAAGCAGACGCCAGAGAAGCAAACAAGGAGGGAGAAGCCAAAATGCAAACGATCGCCCAAACATCCCGCACTGGTGGCCACTCGGCCCGGGTCGTTCAATGTAGAAAGTGTGAAAAAGGGGTTGGCTGTTCTGCTACCACCAGCGAACTTCCGCCAGGCATGTGTGTTCCTTGGGTGTTTCTCCGGGTGTCTGTCTGCTCCATGCTTGCCCTCAAATAGGGGTATCGCGCTGAATGAGAAGGAGTATGTGTTCATCATCCACCCAGGTTGGAGCGGAGGAGCTCACTCTTCCTCCACAACGACAAGCCCTTTCTCCTCTGGTGTCGAGAAGGTCATGCCTCCAGTGAGTGCCATCTGCCATCTGCCATCATGCCAACTGCCCCCAGATCTAAGAGCTCCTACATCGAGACCTGGCATGTCTCGTCAAGAGCCCCAAATATTTAAGGATCTACTCCCCCCGTCCTCATCTTGGCTTCTCTTTTCTCTCTCTTCATGAATCACTTTGCCCCGGATGGCCTCCATTGCATTCCGAACCCTCATTGTGGTCGCGCAGGCTTGCACTGTTCTCCCCCTGGCACTCATGGATTCTCTCCTCTCTACCTATCAAACCATCCCGCCGAGACGGTGGTCTCCCCACTGCACTCCTAGGCCTCGTGGTCGCGCAGACTGGTGAACCCCCAATGCCAGCTCTGCCAGGAGTCCGGTGGTAGACTCGAACTCCTGCTCTTGCATGCCTACTCAAAAACTCACAAATCCCTGCTTTTGCATTCTTACTCAAATCTTCCCTGGGCGACGTCCTGGGGCCCGCCTACTTCCCATGACGGTGCCCCCCCCCCCCCACCCCCCCCTCGCTAGCCCAAGATCAAAGATTCCATTGAGAGGCTCGTCATGGTCCTCAATGGAATCACCCCCACAATCCAACAACCGGGGGATCGCAGCGGTGAGATATCAGCTCATAGAACAGACAGGTGTAAACATTGCCTGCCTGCATACACAGCTGCAATACATTTCTTCTTTTCGTTGCCATCGCGAGGACTCTTCGCGAGGCGAAGAAGAGACAGCCAATTTACCCATCTTGGCGTCCCTCCTTTTGTGTCAGTCGCTGATCTCACCCCAGCTGAAACCCACTCCCAAGCACCCACGTTCAGATCACGCGCTCCAACGCCCGAATAGTTGCCCACGCCATTCGGGTCGTGCGATCTGGGACAGGCTCAGTTCATCATCATTGCCCGCCCCCCTTCACTCTGCGGCGGGAGGGACCTTCCACCTTCAAGAAGCCACGGCACATCACTGTGACTGCCCCCGCAGGGCGGCGGAAACTGACACAGCGGGCATCGCTGGTCTTTCCAATGGTACGTCCCCCCCTACTCTGAATCAGTATGAACGGCTCCGAGTGTTCATTTAGCAATGTGCCCTCAGCGGTCTGAACTCCCTGCTGGCCAAATACGTGGGTTCGATCGGCGCCGTAAACCCCCCGAGTCGCTTGTTTGTGTCGAGTGTCTGGCACAGGTTGCAAGAGATTGCAGGAAATTGGAAGCTGAAAGTTTTTTTGTATTTCTAAGAAACAATGAGGAAAGTGGCGGATTTGAGTTGCAGAAATTCCCACGTCCCTAGCCAACCTTATCCGCTTCAACAAACTTAGAAGAAGAGCCAACTCGGGCGGCAAACCTTCCATACCTGAAGTAAAATTAATCAAGGCCTTGCTATGCCGCGCCATATCCATTGAGCCATCCCAGAGTTAGGTTGACTTTAAAGAACTATGGGTCTAGTTAGGAAAGCCAACCCCTAGAATGTCCCGGAAGAGCCGCACCCCTGGATCCACACATTGGCCAATCACAACTCAAGGAAACCTGGCCATCTCGTAAAGTTGATCCGGGTCTGCGAAATGTTAGCTCAAGATCCAGGGTCGGTCAACACCGTGCTAAAAGAAAGAGAAAGAAAACTCACCCCTCCCGTTCTCCTGGATAAACCCCCTGACCTCCTCCACCCGCCTCCCCACCTCCCGCACCCACCCCTCCGCCCCCCCTTGACCTCCTCCCTCCCGACCATCTTCAGCGCCCGCTTCACCACATCAAATCTCGATACGCCATTCACCAACAACATATCAAACGGCGTAGTAGTGCTCCCCTCCTCCTTGTACCCAGCCACCACCATCCTGTGCACACCCTCCCGGCCAAACAACAACCCCTGCAACTCGGCCGCATACCCATGGTAGTTGAACACGACGGGGCTGTCGCGCGTGAATATCTCCTCGAACCTCTGCGTGCTCAGCGCGTGGGGATGCGCCGACTCGGGCGCGAGGATCATCAGGTCCGTGACGTTGACGACGCGCACGCGCACGGCGTCGTTGGTGAAGGCGCGTAGCAGGGCGGCGGCGTGGATGACTTCAAAGGTGAGTTCGACGCCGATGCCCACGAGGACGACATCGACTTCGGGGTTGGTGCAGGACGTCGAGCGGGGGTTGGAGTCAGGCGGGGCGGAGGGGGATGGGGAGGAGGCAAAGTGCCAGACGGAAGCGCCCTCGCGGCAGTGGGATGCCGCCTCGGCGGGGGAGAGGTAAACAGGCGTGGGCTGCTTGGAGCCGACGATGAGGTTGGTGTAATTTTGCGAGGCGAGGCAGTGGGCGATGGTGGAGAGGAAGCAGTTGGCGTCCGGGGGGAGGTAGACCTGTGATGAGTTAGCTTGGTTGAGGGGTGGGAAATGAGACCTGCGAGGACTTGCTCTGGCGGCTTCGGCTTTGATGTTTAGCACTGCGCCGATAAAGGATGGGTTCTGGTGCGAAAACCCATTGTGCTCCTGCCGGGTCCAGGTACTCGTCTCAATGTAGTTGATGGAGGCCAAGTCGCCTCTCCACTTGACTTCGGTAGCAATCTTAACAAACTTGGAATACTGCACCATCATGGTGTGCACGATGCCGAGGAAGGACTCATAGCTGGGAAACAGCGCGGTACGTCCCGTTAGGGTATACCCTTGCAAGAAACCCTGGCAGTCGTGCTCCGAGAGCGTCTCAATCACCCGGCCGCCGTTGGCGCGGGAATATTCGTCCCACTGAAAGTTGCGTTGCGTGTGGTCGAGTATGGCATCGAGCTTGTTGCTTTCCAATTCGTCGGGAGAGAAGAGACGGATCGTAGTCGGATTCTCCTGGAATACACGGTCGAGGTACTTGCCTGTGACCTGCATGCAGCTCTGATCCGTCCCGTCTGCAACAGCAAAATCTTGCCAGTTCACGGCGTTGAGGCCGATGTAGGGGTCGTATGTTTCCTTGAGCTGCCCGAGCTTCTTCTCGTCCTTGGGGAGGGTATCGAGGATCGGTTGCGTGGGCTGGCCGCCCTCGAGGAGCTCACTGATATTGTAGCTCGACAGCCAGTCCTCGAGTACCTTGAGCTGCGTGTCATTGCTGTTGGCTTTGGGAAGCGGCACTTGGTGAGAGTGGAACGACCCCTCGATGATCTTTCCGTCGACTTCCTTCGGCCCGCCCCATCCCTGTTCTGTGTCAGTCCTGCGGCAGCGTGTTCTTGATAGAGGGCTGGACATGCCTTTGGGGTGCGCAGAACCAGCATGGGCCACCTCGGCTTGACAACCGGCTTTCCGGACCGGGCGGCATGTTGTATCTCCTTGACTTGGGCCACGGCCCACTCAAGCGCGCTGTAGAGATCGACATTGATGTTCTCCAGGTCGTCCACGATGCACACCTGGTATCCGTACCCGCTGAAGAGGCAGACGATTTCCTTGTCGTCCATGCAACCGAAGATTGTCCGCTCGCTGATCTTGAAGCCGTTGACGTGGAGGATGGGGATAACAGCACCGGATTCTTGAGGGTCGAGGTACTTGATGGCGTGCCATGCACTGCGAGAGTTAGATGAGCGAGGGTTGACACAGACACGAGCTACTTACGTTGCCGTCGGCCCAGTTTCCGCTTCTCCGTCGCCGATAACACAAGTGACAATAAGATTGGGGTTGTCCATGACGGCGCCGAACGAGACGGCGAGAGCATATCCCAGTTCGCCGCCTTCGTGAATAGAGCCGGGCGTCTCGGCGTTGATGTGGCTGCCAAGGACGTTAGCATGCAGTTCGATCGATGGATGATAGGCAAAAGACAGACCTGGGGAATCCTCCGGGGACGGAGAACCTCGTGATCAGGTTGCGGAGCCCGGTGGCGTCCCGATCATACTCGCCCGGATAGAACTTCTCGAGCGAGCCCTCCAACCAGAGCGCCGCCAGGGCAGCCGGGGCGCCGTGGCCAGGGCCAATAACATGGATCATTTTGAGGTCGTGGTTGCGGATGAGGAGGTTGAGGTGGGACCAAACCAAGACGAGTCCTGGACATGTTCCCCAGTGGCCTACCCCCCCTGTATCAGCACAAGGACCGCATCCCAGCTCTCGATATTAGCCGAAGCGAGGAGGTTACCTACCAAGCAAGCGCGGCTTGACGTGTTCGACCTGGAGCTCAGACTCGAGAAGGACGTTGTCGCGCAGAAAGATCATGGCTGGTGCATAAGCAAGGTCAGCATCTCATCTCGATGCATCAGGATCAGACCGCCCACCAGCCGCAATGTAACATCCAGCCCGCTGGAATTGGCGAAGCGATTCGTGCACGTGGTCTAGGAGTGGCGTTTTTGGGGGCTTGACAGCGAGCTGCAAGACGCTTTCTGGGAGGAGCGACGACAAGGGTGGTGGGTTGGATACTGGAATTTGTCCGTTGACCATTTTGGCGATTTTTGGGGGGTTTTGTGGATTGATTTGTTTTTCGCGAGTGCACAAAGAAGAATTTCTTGGAGACAAAAGACAAGGAGAATGAATTGCTCGTTGGAATTGGACCTGACCAGACACAAGTTGGGAAGGCGGGAAGGAGGTTGTCCTGGGTCCATGACGTCACGGGGGCCAACTTGCCGCCAATCAAGCCCACAACCTCAAAGCGATGGAAAGTGCCGGATTGTGCAACTTTAACTTGAACAATGGCAATCGGCAAAGAAAATTAAACCTTTTTTGCATTTAATCCTAAGCTTGCATGTAGCTATAACTTCTCCCACATCAATTGGTCTTCCCCTTGCTTGCCCTTGCCCTTCCCCTTGCCCGAATTCCGGGTTCGCGTTTGGGTTGACGACTTTTGCTTCGTTGCAGCTTCCTTTTCCAACCACCCTTCACCCCGAACCATTACTCGGCGGGTTTCCTTGGTTTCAAATGGGTAGATGCAACTCCACTCGCCCTAAACGCTTCTTTCACCTGGACTGCTTCTTTGCGTGTAATCCCAAAAAAAGCTACACTCGTCAAATTGGGGAACAGGAGCAGCGTTTGCTAGCTGCAAAGCAGCCAGAAGTAAGCCCTTGGTGTCCTCGAATGGGCCCTCTCGCCAACAATCAAGTCAAAAGAGCTGATAGAAGGAGGGAGGAGATCGACCAGGTCCTGACCCCCATGACCTGGCCGGCATCCGAATTGGTGAAAAGACACGAGGTGTCGAGCTCGGGCTCCTCGAGTGCAGTGAGCGCCGCCACCGACTGTATGATTTCGAGGCCGTCATTCTCCCAGTCTATCGACCTGGGCGTGTTCTGATCCCGGGCGCCGGCCAAGTCCAACTTCATAACGCGGAGGTTCGAACGCAGCGATGCAAACTCACTCCTTTCCACCAGACTCTGGAAAAAGCGAGGCTTGAACATTCCATTGTACTAACAGACGTTATACGAAAACTCCAAGTTTTCCAGTAGGGGGCAGGAGAGCAAAACTCTCTCCAGGTCCTCCATGGTCAAGGCGGACCACTCGGACTGTATCTCGCGGATGGTAGATGGCATGTACGGTAATGTCTCTATGGGAGCAGGGATTGCATTGTCGTCGTCGTCGAATTCGTCATTGGTCTCAGGCTCTCTATTGACGCCGACATTTGAGATCATGAAGCACTGTAGGGTCTGTGAGTTGGGTTAAAACAGGTGGTGGCCGGGCTCTGGACTTATGTAGGGGTCCTGGGCAGCTCGGGCCACATGTTCTTCTAGTGAATGGACTCCATACTGACAGTGAATGGTCTGGTTCCATACTGACAGTGAATGGCTATCTTCATGGTGGGAGGAGTTTCACGTGACGGTGTGTGGCATGCGTGCCAGCCGTCACAAAGGGAGCATTTCTTACGATCCGGGTGTCGAATGGGCAGTTTCAGAGCGGAATTAAACTCGCCCCCGGCTCTTATGAAAGTCTCTTGCTGTCTAGAAGTATATCCCGGTCGACATATAGTTGTCGACTGCGGATGCTTGCAATGACCCGTCGCGAAGTGTTATGGTTTGGATTTTGTTTTGAGGGTTTGTGAGAGGGGCAAAACGGCGACATCATCGATATGAATATTGAACAGCCGCACTCTGCTTCACGAGCCGCCTTCCAGCCGCGCTCCGCTTTGTGAAAAGTATTTCACCTTGAGCAAAATCCCAAGGCTCACCCAACTCTTTCCCCCTTCCCTCTTTTACTTCACCACATAAGCATCCCTAAACAAAACAGCCACATAAAACATAAAAAAAAAACCAAGATGGAGGGCCGCACACCCTTCGACCTTTCGCTGGTCGATCCAGCGTTTTTCGACCCTGCAGTCATTGGCCATGCAGCCTCACCTTACCCGGCCGCTCCCACCGCTCCCGCCGCCCCCGCCGCGCTCGCCATGCCTGCTGCGCCCGCCCTACCTGCCTCCCAGCAGGCCGCTGTCCCACCCGCTAGTCTCCAATCGGTCTTTGCCTCACCCCCTGTTCCCGACCAGACCCTCGCCGCCCCTCCTGCTGCCCAGCAGGACGCCTTCTCGCCCCCTGCTCTCCAGCAGGCCCCCGCCGTTCCCCCTGCCGACCACTGGCAGCAGTTCTTCGGCCCGCCTCCTACTGAGGAGCAGCCGGTCACCCCGTCTCCTGGTGGTAAGTCTCATCCACCCAGCAGCCCTTCTTGAATAGTCTTGTACCTAACGAAGCTGGCAAACAGGTAGCGAATGGAACGCCTGGCAGTCGCACAGGCTCTTTTTTGGCGTATGTGCCGGTAAAACATACGCCGCCATTGGAGTAAGTCATTACACATTCGCCATCCCCAATAAAACAAGCGGGTACCCGGGCTCTTGACTAACTTATTGTGCCGCCTTTGGAGGAGGAAATTGGCCGAACAGACCACGCGTGTGAGTCCCAGATGTTCCGCCTAAGGAAGCTCGAGAGGAAAGGCGAGTGGGAGGAGCTAGCCTCCTACTTTAACGACGAGCGCCGAGTTGAGTTTTGCCGCCAGCGTCGCCAGCAACGTCGCGGAAACGGCAACCCGCAATCTTCCCGCCGCCGTAATCGAAATTGACGCCGCCGCTGTAGTCGCCGCCTTAGGCCGAAGGATGGGGAAGCTGATACTGGGGCCTGAATTTGTCAGGCAGTCACACGTTTTCAAGGACTAGTTGTTGTTCTTACTTTCTCTCTGGGATTAGTACCCTTGCTTCACCTTTAATATCCTTGATATCTCAGAGTTTCGCTGCCGCCCATTTGCTGGTACCACTCTACGTCTTTCAAGCCTGCTTTGTGAAATACTGCCCAATCCTGGAGTACAGTAATGTGTGACCGTCTGAATTCACTGTCTGAATGCGTAACCGTCTGAATACGTGGCCGCCCAGATTCACCGTCTGAGTATGTGACCGTCGACTTCATGACCGTCCAAAATCACCGTCTGGGTGTGTGACTGCCTGAATTCGTCGTCTGATTTATTGGTGTGACACTGAGGTGGTTTCTCTCACACAAGTAGGAAGATTGGCACCTAATTTGTGTGACACTTGAGTATGGCTGGGAAAGTCTGCTGGCAGAATTACTGCAGATGTTGGCCGTCTTTCCACGCGGGTCTCAACTCTCAAGCCCCGGTCCTGAGAGGGACCGTCCCCAGCCGTGTGAACACCAAGCTCTGGTCTCAAGCGCGGCTTTCACCAGCCGCGTATATCTCAAGCCCTCTTCGCAAGAGCGGAGCCACAGATTCCAGTTCTCAAACTACTTCTCCCACCACCATATACATACCCTCGAAATAAAATCCTCACCTCAACAACAATAACTTGAACTCCTCAATAACCACTGCTAACCCAGCACAAAGGTCAGCATATGTCTGCGGAACCCCATGCCCGAGACAACCCTTTGCCCATATCACAATATCAACCGCCTCGAACTCGCGCTATTCCTCCACTGACTCTCATCCCTCAGCTCGAGGTTGCGTGTGCCACCATTCACGCGATCTCTTGCTACGAGGCGATCACCTCGAGCACCAGAAGGAGCCGCCTTTACATTCTCCTTTGAGCAATCTTTCTTCGCGCCAATGCGCAGAGAAAGCAGGCTTCATTGCTTCACTGCGTTCACCTTCCTTTTGCGAGGCGCCTTTGAACTGAGCAATTGAGAAGACCCAACAACAGTCCAGTCTAATTTCACCGTCTGATTTCGTGTCTTTGCCAGCCACTGCATTGCCACGATAGTGGCAACAACCTACAAATATAAGACTAAGGTCTCTGGCTTTGCCCAGAGACCACACACAGAACAAGCAATACAATCACATAGTTACTCCCCCATACAAAGCAGTGCAGTACATCTGACAGTTACGTGTGTATGTTACACTTGTTAAAAAGTGATTTACTGCCGTAAAACTATTTTCTAAGGGGAATTACTGCGCACCTACATATAAAACAGTCCCGTGCGCTGATTCCCTTTGGTACTTTCAATCTGCGGAAACCTGGAGGCAAGAGTGGATTTCTCCGCGAATTTGGTGACCTGGAAATCCGCTAATTGCGCCTTGGCTTGGCCATGATGTCGACAGCGCCCTCTCTAGGCCAAATAGCCGCTGAGGCATGCGGAAAGCGCCCGCACATCCGCCGTGCCCTTAATATTAGAGTAATCGAGCCCAGACGAGTTATAAACTTACCCCCAGAATATCGGTGAATTCGGTCACCGGTGGATTGGGACAGCGGCGTCGCCGAAAGATCAACGATCCAAATTATCGGAGTATCGACAGAGGAGCGACCCATTCGGTCGGAACGTGTTCCCGGCACTGGTCTACAAACTGTTAAACGAGGTGGTGGAGTTAGATATGAACCATCAAGTAGCGTCAAGTTGTGTGCACGCGCAGGAGTAGCTAGCAGGTTCTCCGTTTGCCCGGACAGGAGCTCGCCAGGTGTGGGGCATGCGTTGTGACGTCAAGGGTGCGACCGAAGGGTAGCCGCAAGGTAACAGGATAGCTACGTAAATTAAATTTCAAGGCCTCCCCAGGATGTTCTGTGGTGTTTCAGCCAAAAATACGTATGTGGTGATTGGCCGTGATGCATGCAGGATGGCGGGTGGCTTAGTGTGACGGCCCGGTGACTCTTCTTCCGATTTTGGACATATACCCGCCTGTCTAAGTACATACTCGGCCGAAGTCACCCTTAAGAGCTCTCCTAATAGGCTGTGTTGACCAGTTTAACTTGGCCTCAGCTTGACCCATTAAAGCAGCGGTTGAGGGTCACAATTCCGATCGAGAAACTCCGCACCATATCACCGGTAACCTACGATTCTGGATAACCCTCCTCAATCATGAAAGAGAGGGTGCCTCGGGCAAGAAAGAGAAAACCATAAAACGTATCTATCCCTAGAGAAAGTACCCCCATTCTTCTGACTGTTTAGGATACCACGCTAAGCACTAAAGTACCTTTCGCTGAACTCGGGAGGGTTCTAAAATGTTCCGCTGCTCAAAACGAGCAGGCAGTATGTATACTCAGGCGGCGTAGCAACAGTATGTGGTTTGACGTCAGCTAGCACAGAGTTTCATTGGTTGTGCAAGTTCTCTACGTCCGTTGTTTGAAATGAGGGGTTACCCCTTTCAAGCTGCCAGAGCGGCCGCTCCAGCTATAAGACAGCAATGATTGGCTGCTCTGACCCTCAGCCCCGATAGGGCTGCTCGCTGTGGGCCACTACATTTGCTGATTGGGATCACCTCGCATTGTTCTGAAGTGAGTGGCTTGCACGGACGGCCCGAAGGACGCAGGGGAATATCAGCAGACACTAAGGAGACAACCGGGTAAGAGGCAGATGTCGCGCGATGCAGGTGCTGAAAGCCAATGTTGTACTGCATCGGATTAAATCAAGACCTACGCTCCCTTTTTATCTCCTCAGCGTACACAAGTATTCTATGCCTGGGTACTCCGTTCCAGCAAAAGACGAAAATGACATCCGGATACTCCACGTTGCCTGAGATCGACCGGAGAGGGGAGATAACCTTGGAAGCGCGCATCTCATACCCAGGGTTAGAGTTGGTGGACAGCAAAAACCCACTCTCTCCTCCGACCCCAGCTCCTCCCTCTTCGAAACCGGTAGTGTGGAAACGGTTCTGGATACTGTTTGCCGTGGTGGGATTTGTCGTCGTTGTGGCCACTAGTGCAACAGTTGCAGGAGTTCTCTTGACGTCGAGAACGGCTGGTGCCGCGGATTACGCGGGGAATCAAGAGTCAAATTATGCAACGACAAGGTATGGTTCGTCGATCTAGTAGTAAAGACAGCACCTCACATTTGATGTTTACAGTTCACGCCCTCTCTCAGACTTATCGCCTACGCCGGGGCCTCAGTCTCGTCCAGGGACTGGTTCACTCAAGCCGACCACATCGGACACTTCGCGGTCGCAAAGGCTGTTACCGACAGACGAGGGAGTTACACCCATAGCGACTACCACCGACCTGATCGGACCGCCTACATCAGCCCATTCGCCAACCCCTACAACCGCCACCATCCTCACAAACTCCACCATCCTCACAAACTCCGCCATCCTCACAAATTCCGCCCCAGATGCAATACCTGCGCCATCACAGATATCAAAATTGCCAGTTCGAATTGGCACTGCAGAGGGGCAAAACCCGGGGCAAACGGTAGGGTTTCTCGACGACGGCACGGTAGCCTCAGTATGCTCATACACTATCATTCAAGAGGAAGATGGTTCCAACCCATGTGGTAAAGCATTCGTTCTGGCTGATGGGTTAGAATACGCCTGGAATGGTTGCGGGGGGCCAACTTGGATCACTTGGAGGAGGCCTGGTAACGCGACTGCACAGTTCGGATACCTTGGTGATTGTGTAAGGAATGCGCAGACTTGGAGCTGCGGAACTACCAATGTTCGAGGAGACTATCTTTGCGCCGAAGGCAAAGTTTCCGAGTGATGGAGGTGCTATGATACTATTCCAGCCGATGACAGTTTGCGGCCGGATGCCTTGGAGGTTTATACATAGGATATATAGTCGGAATTCAGTGCAGTGTTGGTGGTCTAAAAACTCATCACTTACATAAAGCAGTTCAGCAGACTCATAGTTGTAGTATAATCTTGTATGCTTCAAGAGTCAGGTCCTGATAATAAGTGGGCTTAAGGTATAACATATTTCCCCCCTAGACACACAACTGCAGAGATGGGGTGTCTTGCGAACCAGAGACCATTAAAGAATAAGAAAAATATTTGACCTTTCCATCACAAGAGCAGTGGTTCCGACACACATCACACCATCTTAGTCCCTTAGCATATATCTATAGAGTCCCTATCATCTAGATATATAACTCATCAGAGCTAGAACCAGGAGACTCAGCAGTTGATGCGGAAGCTCTTGATAGGCTGCCCACTAAGGTGTGGCACACATCGGTAGCCCTGTTATACTTTGATGCAATACCGGCGCAGTCGCGGCTGCCATGATAGAGCCTGACTTGGCAATTACCTCCGACGTAGACCGAATACATGTCCTGCGGGACGTTGTCCTTGACGAAAGAGAAACAGCGACTACCACCATTCCACCGAAAGTTGGCAGCACCGTTGCAGTTAGCCCTAAACAGCCAAGCACGCTGAACTCCAACCTAGCGAGAATCGAGCCAAGCTTCGGTGGCGTTGGGCGTGCTGGATGTATTATTAGTGTTCATAATCTTTCATTTCCTCCTTTCGCTCAGCATGGGTACATGATACTTACTCCTGAACAGCTGCCTCAATCCCGAACTTGAAACACACGAGTGGTGTACGCTTTACTATTATGGCTCGGACACGTGATAACCCAGGTCCACCGCCGTTGCCTTCTTGGCCGCCTGGGGCGCACCGAGAGAGATTCTACGGATACGTACTAAAATTGCACAAGCTATACTGAGTATAGGCACACGCAGAGAATGCCGCGCACATGGCATATGATCCCGCACAAGCTATAGTAAAACCAAGCGCAAGCCTCATCTAGGCAAGGCCCTTCCTTGATAAACCTCCATCGGCCACATTTAACCGCGTCAGGAGGTCCCTGCACTCTACCGAGGATAATTGTATACATTGGCGTCCTTGTGATGGCCAAACGAGCCATTTAACGCAGCATCACCCGTCTTCCTCCTCCTGCCAAAGTATATCTTGACCGCAATACCAATAAGGCCAACCGTGATGGAGACTATCGGAAGAATAATTCCAATCAAGGCACCGGTGCTCAACCCTCCTCCACTAGTCGGCTGACCCCCGCCATCCCCGCTTGAAGCTGTTTGTGTCGGTCCGGCCGTGGTACGGCTTCCAACTATGCCTACTTAGAGTGGAATGAAATTAGCCAGCAAAATCCTCGTGGCAGTGCAATTCTTCAAGGCAATAAAACGCACCATTGTTGCTACTGCTGCTCGCTGAAGTCGCAACGGCCGGCGCAGCCGTGACGTCAAAGCCGTTCGACAGGCAGTACGAGTTGTAGACACTCATCATTGACGACAGGTCGGCATCTGCAGGTCCGACTGTGCAATCCTTAAGAACACAAGATGTAAGGTACTTGCTCGCCACACCAGCAAGGTCCACGCGGCAGAGGCACTCGTTTTGGTAGGGGTAGTTGCAGTCGAGCTTCTCCGGCAGGCTGCCGAAGGGCGCAGCCACGCAGACCTGGGCACATTTTCGCATCGACTCAAAGGTTGGTTCGTCCGTCATGGTAAATTGCGCAGCGGTCGAGGTTGACGGCCATTGCAGCAGGGCGACGGCCAGGACGGCTAGGGTATGTCGATGAAACTTGGCCATGATGTAAGTGGTGGGGAGGAGGGATACTGGTATTTGGGAACATGTGTCAATCTTGAAAAAGACGAGCTGTCAAACGAGGACGCCCCTCCCTTCCTCTTCTCAAAGGACGGGCGGACACAAGTTCCAAGAGTACCTCACATCTTATAAACGGCGGGACTCGGGACTTGCAAATATTTGTGTTCCAGAGCGTCGCCTTTACCTGCATGGCCAATATTCTTCAAACGAGCTCCGTTACGTCAGAGGCTAATGAGGATGCCACTAGTTCTTCATTGTGTATCCATTCACAGGGAAAGCCCTCCGATGCTCTTGCCCGAACGCAGAGGAAAGGAGAAGGGCACACGACCAAGAATGAATCTGGAATGGGTTTAGCGCCTGCCGCAGACTAAACCGACTGCAGCTTGAGGCTTGCGCCTCCTCGGCTACGTCAAACATCCCATCCCTACAAGCCAAGCCCAAGGCAGCCAATGAGAGTCAAAAGCGCCAGAGCTACGGGCCCGAGCCCGATCCTCCCACCATTTTCTCATTTCAACATGCAGACCAGCTATTACTATTTTCTAGGATTAGCCCTGTGTTTGCAAAGGATGAAAGCCATATTTGCAGACTGATCTCAACACCGAATGAGATGGTGGGGGTCAGCTGGGACAAATACCTCCCCTGGGGTAATAAGGTTAGCTCGGGCAAGGGCCCACCAAGGGGTAACAGTGGGGGCCCCTGGCCGAGCTAACCTTTATCACCCTGGGAGAGGCGAACAATTCGTGAAACCAAATCGACAACCGCGACAAACGATTGGAGGTACCCCGCCATACATTTCATTGACCAACGTGACTCCAAACTTTTGTCCTAGTACTATTAATAGAGGCAAATTAGACTACATACGGCCGCAAGCATGCAGTCTCCTAGCTAGCGTTGCTGTATTTTGCCCCACAGCCAAAGTCCCTCTGGGCACGCGAGGCGTGCGCACCGCCACTTCCAGAGTCCGGTTGAAACATTCCGACTTGGCCTTGGGCAACAGCACCTGCTGCTGCTGCTACTGCTGCTGCTGCTACTGCTGCTGCTGCTACTGCTGCTGCTGCTACTGCTGCTGCTGCTACTGCTGCTGCTGCTACTGCTGCTGCTGCTACTGCTGCTGCTGCTACTGCTGCTGCTGCTGCTGCTGCTGCTGCTTCTGCTTCTGCTTCTGCTTCTGCTTCTGCTTCTGCTTCTGCTTCTGCTTCTTCTTCTGCTTCTTCTTCTCAACGAGTATACCCTCTGCTGTCCCGTCTATAGCAGTTTCATCCGAGTCTGAATGATACGAAAGTGACGACACGGACGAGAAAGACGACTGCGGCTGTCGCATGCATGGACACCTTGGCCTTCTTGATAGCATGTACCCCTCCGGAATCACCGTTGTACTCGAGGGGGGGCTGCCGCCTCATAATGCCCATGAAGTGGTCTGGGCAAGGCCAGTACACTACTGCGTGGTGCGGCTGATCTGGCGCTCGAGCAGGGATAATCGTCCACCAACCCCTGAAACAGTTCGGGGGCCTTGCCGCAGAAAATAACGGCGTGGGGCCAGAAAGTATGCGATGTCGATAGGCGGCAGCGGCAGCCGCAGCTACTGGTGCCGCTGACAGGAGAGAGGAGGAAGGAAGGTAATTGAAAGAGAATGTTTACACATGCCTCACTGCCTGATTCCGTTCAGGGTGGTGCTCTGAAAGACATTTGTTTGAACTGTTTGTCAGTCTTACGGAGGGTCATGGGATGACCCTCGCCGACAGCGGTGACTCGAGATTGGCTCCCCACAAACGGGCTACCCCTTGCGGGCCGCCTGCAGGCAAGTCAGTTTGTAAAGGGGGAGAAGATACAAGAATGAGAAAACAAAAAGGAGTGGTCGACCATAAGGAAACGAAGGCGCGCCCGAAACCTCCATCGGCCGGGAACTACCTCGAGCACAACGTGCCGCTTTCTAGCGCCAGCGTTAGTGAGCGAATGGCATGGGCATCGCAGCGGAATACAAATCGAGGGGAAGTGTCAAGTTATATAAGCAGATACAGTGGCTCAATTGTATCCGGAGCGCTGCGCGAGGTCTGCGCACGAGCGTGAGAGTGCCAAGGCGCCAAGGCAGGGTACTTGAAGACTCTGCGCAGGAGCTGCAACTTGAAGAAAAACAACACACTTGCAACTATCTCCATTACGCCTTTTCTGGTTGATACACGTGATATTTGACAGGAAGACACCGCATACTGCCTGCTGGGGATCATTGGTATAAATATACCGCCGCTGTACGGGGAGGGCGACTGGGCCTCCCTCTTACTTTGTGGCTCCTCCGCTTCTGGCTCTTCTGGGACGTCGATGTCCATTCCGTCCACTTGCTCTGGCTCCGCGTGCTTCTTGCTCTTCCTCGACTTCTTGGAGCCATTGGTGAAGGTCGCGACTCGCTGCGCTTCCTTATTGGGCCAATCACGGCGGCGGGTCTTCTTGCTCTTCTTTGTGGGGGCATTGCTGATCAGCTGCGACCGAGAAACTGTGCGGTCGGCTCGCTCGCTCTCGGTCTTCGTCTTCCTGGATTTTCTCGGGGTCCCGTCGACGGCGGCCTCGTCTTCTCTCGCCCGCTTCTTCTTATGCTCTGACTTGCCGCGCTTCTGCCTCTTCTCGGCTTTTTTATTCGTAGAAGCTACCGCTGAGGGAAAATCGTCGATCACAGCCGGAGACATGGTAGGCAGCGCAGCGTAAGGGCGTGGCCGAGCTTGTGAATGTGGTGCTTGGTCATGGCTGGAATTCGGCCGCGATAAGGGAAAAAAATTGTCGGCGATGGCTGCCAGCAGGCGGGAGGAAGTAAGGCTGGGTGGAAAGGCCAATGACCCAATGAGAGGGCGCAATTAGTGCAGGTCGACTGTAACTTTCACACTAGTGCCAGCTGGTGGCAGGGCCTGGTGGCGGTTTGACATACATGATGAAAACGAGAGGAGCTAATCGATCGAAAAGTGCCACGGTGTACCCGTCGATTTCGTCGGTAAAACGCAACCAAATGCTTAAATATACGGATGAAAAATGCTTGTAAATCGATACTCATCTCTGCAAAGCTTGTTCCCGGGCGAAAGCCAGGCAGTTTCGCCAGCGAGCAGCCGTGATTTCCAATCCTCTTCAGAATCCGGCGGTCGGGATAGAACATGGCAAACATATGGGCCTGCATACGCACCACGTGAAGTCGCGCATACGGGCAACAACATGAAGCGTCATGGATTGCCCTCGCGACGACGGGCAACAATCTCAGACTATCTACATCATCAACCTACCTTTAGCCGTCTGTACACAACACCCAAGCCGCAACAGCAACCATGACCGTCACTGTGAGTGGTAAAGGACCGGGAGGTTGGAGAGAAGTCGTTCGCGAAGGGATGCAGCCAGCCATTGCCGCCGAACTCGAGCGTGACAACGGCAATCGGCTGACCTTGGACAAGCTGTTCTCGTATCACGAGCGAATGATCCGAGACAGATGTGACAAGGAGTACATTCCCAACCTCGAAGCATCCAGCGCCATTCGAGACTGCTAGAAACGGTCGGAAGAGCCCTCCTCCTCATGAAGATCTCGATCACTCTTTGGATTGCATTTCTCGGTTCTTGGAGAAGAGAGAACCAACTGAGGTCTAGAGTCAGGCACCACCCTCAGATCTCCGGCCTCTGACCTCGATGAACGCTCGCGAAACAGCAGCGGCTGATTCCGAGCATTGCCATCATTGCGATTGCATGCAACGTGCCGCTCGCTTCGTCGTCTACAACTACGACAGTGACTCTGGCGACGAGTACTACCTCTGAACTGAGAGTAGCGAGGTACTTATTGGTCTAGTGCTTTGGGAATTGGGCTCGTTTGGAAAGTCGAGAGAGTAGACGAGACTAGGAAAAATTGGATTCGGTCACCAGATGGTATTCCGAGTGCCTGCCCATCTGAAAGGGTTATCTGGCAACCCTGACTCAAATCACGTAAATACTGGCAATTGTGCTGTATTCTGTGAAGTAGAGTAAATTAGGTCAAGAGCTTATGGTTAGAAATAGTTCCCGGCCAGCCCCAAGACGTAGGCCCAGGTGGGCGCTAGGACCATGAGGAAGCCATTCACTGTCTATCCTTCCTCTTATCTATCTACTTATCTACTTGTCATATTCACAGATACTGTTTCCGTATCACCATCCCTCTATCATATCTGGGCATGAATACTAGTAGCCTTCTCGGTAATATTTGCCTAGCAGACCAGGACCTTACCCAAGGTAGATCGGTAACTATCTAAATAGCCTTTCTCACCGTACACTTGGGATGCTCACCTTTGGTTCTTGAAATGCTACTACGTATCATTCTAGTCTTTGTAGTTTCGAAATTTCTTTCATGTAATAAATTTGCTCATGATAAGTCATACCTACCAACATTGAAGGAAATAAGAGACATATAGGTAGGTAATCTCCTCTTGACATAGCAATTGTCTAGAGGTAAACAGTACTGTGGCATAGATTTTAGCATGTGTTGCCCCCGCATTATTTTTCCTATATAAGGTAGTTCTCTCCTCCTCATCCACGCCTACCAAACAAACTCGACGACGCGCACTTCTCACATC
The DNA here is from genome assembly GCA_030549175.1 of Lasiosphaeris hirsuta. Taxonomy (NCBI): domain Eukaryota; kingdom Fungi; phylum Ascomycota; class Sordariomycetes; order Sordariales; family Lasiosphaeriaceae; genus Lasiosphaeris; species Lasiosphaeris hirsuta. Next base: position 346,025 of record JAUKUA010000002.1, read on the forward strand.
TCTCAGCGCACCAAACGTGTGCCCGCTAAGTCTAGCCATCTGTTCTTCATCCAAAGACAACATCAACAAAACGCAAAACATGGCTTGTACTGGAAAGGGACAGAAGGATGATAAGGTGCCACGGAAGCCACAGTGAGAGCCTTAGTACCCTAAGACCGAGCCGCTTCCACCACTCTGAAAGAAAGGTAAGCCTGTTGACTGGGAGAAGATTTTGGAGAATCGTGTCAAGCAAGAGCGAGCGCTCGCCGAGAAACGACAGCAAGAGATGCAGCAGCAACTCGCCAAGAACCAAGCCGCAATTCAGGCAGCAAAGGAGGCCACGCCTCCGGCCCGCATCTAACTCCCGGCCTCAAACTCCGAGGGATGGCGCATCGACCTTCAGCGCTTGCTGTCGACTATAGGTCATTTATTTTCTATACCTTTACCCCTGGGAGATTATTAAATAGCAGGTCCAAGGTACTCTCATAGTTATATATAGTAATATCTCTCACTAGGTAGTCTATTCTCTATTCTTGTCACGCTGCTGGCATGCATCAGAGCCGCAGCTGACACACCGGTCGACTGGCCGGGCCGGCGTTAGCCGAGAATCTCCGTGCCAAGCCAGCCACACGATGAATCTACTGGCCAGAATGCATGAAGAAGACCAGTAGGAAGCGAAGGCTTGGATGGTTGGCCTAGTAGCTAGCCAAGCTGGCCAGCGCTTGCAGCGATGCCTTAGTACGGAGGCATCTAAGGATATTCTTAGGGATATATCTTGTACCTAGTGCATAAGAAGGCTGGGCTTCGGCGGGACAGAGCGCGCAAGAGGCTGCTGGCCAAGAATACAAAATGACGGATATTGAATAAACTATAGGTACACTGAATGATGATGACCTCATGATAATTGCTTCGGAGACGGTCGATGTTGTTTGGGGAAGATGCAGCTGAGTCGAGAGAAATAGGAAATCCAATCCCTCTCCGGTGGCCGCCGACCTGTGTGGCATGATTTGGGGCACCTAACAAAATCCCATCTTGAAATACTCTGTTGCCGCCTGCGGCCGAAACTGGTTAGTTAGCCGAGTAAATTCTGGTTGGCCCGGTACTCTGGGCCGGGCGCTTCATTAGCGCCCTCCAGCTGATGGTAACACTATGTATGTACTGTGTCTACGCAGTAATAAGAAAGCAAAACCCTCACCCCGCTCCCCCGCTTCTTCGGGTGCAATGCGATCTCTTTCTCCCCCGCGTGTCCTATTTCCTTCAGCCTCGTCGCCCCCGATACAATGTGATGGCGGACCCGGTAAGCCTGTCTTCCGGGGTCGTGGCCCTGATGACTTTTACCCTCCAGTCCAGCGTTGTGCTCTACAAGGCGATTGAGAGCTACCGCAGCCACCCGAAGAATGTGCGTGACCTTAAGGAAGAGCTGGAGGCCCTTGCCGGAGTCTTGAAGGCGCTTTCCGAGACGGCCGAGAAGCACAAGGAAATTGACCTCATGGCGCTTAAACTACCGCTGCTCCGATGCGGAAAGGCCTGCCATGAATTCGAAGAGGCGCTTGCGAAGTGTTCGTCGCGATCCGGCGGGTCGAGGACGAGCTTTCGCGACTGGGCGAAGCTCAAGTACATGGGCGACGGGATTGATGAGTTTCGGAGGATGCTGGCTGGATACAAGTCGACTATCATCATTGCGCTCGCTCACGCGAATCTGTAAGTAGGGCAAGGCGTATCCCTCTCTCCGTTTAGCAACTAGAGTGCTAATAGTCGCTCCCTGTTCTCTTGTCGGTCCAGCCAACAGTCTTCCCTTACCACCGAAAGCCTCGATCAATACAAGTCCATGATCCAGGACACTACGACCGATCTTGAAGATCACCTTCAAAACGTCGACGAAAAACTAAAATCCACCTTCCTCCAGGCCGCCGACCGATCTGGCGAACATGCGGTGCTAGTACGACAGATGCAGGAAGAGCGGTCGAGCGCGCAGCAGTGCCTCGTTATCTGCGCTCAGCTATCCGCGTATATCAGCCAGATCCAGCCCACCCTAGCAGCGAATAGCGCTCGGCGCTCTGCCGATGCGCGCGCCGCAGGGGTCGCCGTGGCGGAGCAAATCACCACGGATGGCCTGGAGGGATGCAAAGACGCTCTTGGCATTGCGTCACAAAGATTGGAAGCGCACCTCACAAGCATAGTCGACCGGCTGATGGCGACATCAAAAAAGACTCTCTCTTCACCGGAGGAGGCTGCCAACCTGGAGATTCTACATGCAGAGTGGCAAACGGCGAGGCTTTGCATCGACCTCTGTTCTAAAGCAAACGAAAGCGTCATGAAAATCAATCTTAATGTCTTTGAGAACGTCAAGGGAGAAGAGGAAGTCCTCCAGTTCTTTGCCTCCACAACCGGGAGGGTGGTGCACGCTAAAGACATATCCTTAGGCGCGAAAGGTGTGCAGTTTGGAGGCCAGCTTAGTGATGCCACAATCCAGCAGATCTCCCGAGACTTCTCTCCGGCTGCTCGGATGGGGTCGTTGGGGAATGAGCCAGAGGTGATCATCCCCGCCGCGGATAAGACCGAGACTTCGCAATTCTTAGACCGCTACGGCAGAGGATTCAAACTAATTCCGAATCCACTTCAGGGCGGCAGGGGAATTTCGCCAGAGCTCCAAGCGGAACGGTCTCAGAAAACCGGGTAGCTAGGTATCAGGTTTGACATGACGGCTTCCTCTGCTTCACTAGGGGATGCCGCCCATGGTTATGTCTCTGGTATCTGATTTTTATTTTTATTTTTATTTTTATATTTTTGGAAATCGTCATCTATACTAGATTTTTTGTATTTTCTTGTTTGGGCTCTTTTTATTTGAGTTTTTTTTTAAATCGCCAAGAACGCTTATACTAAGAGAAGTACGAAAAGTGCTTTACACGCTTCCCAGAACGCACCGTGACTCGCGAAGGAGGACTTCAAATACATTGAAGATGTTCCGTCAAGGCGGGCGAGGAAAATGCCAACTCTTTCAGTACCTTGGAAGCAAAGAGTGTCCTACAGCTGCAGCACACTAGAAGAGACAGCCCATGCGAGAGGACATGCTAGAGCCTCCCATTGAGCGACCTAGAAACTGCGCGAAAGGTCGCCTGGCCTAAACGAAGAACCATCGGGGGGTTTATCCGCCAATCGAGTCGAAATACGAAATGAGAGCACCCTGCTGCTCTAGAAAAGCATTCTGGGCCAGAAGGTAGGCAGCGTCGGCCTCGGCGCCCTTTCCCGTCGGGCTGACAATAGTGAGCTCCTTCGGAGGGAGATCGACGCCATACCGACTTTTGTAAACGGCAGGGCCCAGTGGCGTATAGGACTTTCCGTTGGACGACTGGTTGCGGACGTCGAAGCGCATCCCTAGCTCATCGGCACGGTAGGCGCCGGGAAATTTGCTGCCTTTGGGGACAGCGTCACCGCCGCTAGTCACCTTGAAGTTGAAGCACGTCATGTAGAATTGCGCGCCAATGGGTAGCATCTCGAAGCCCGGCGAGGTGGCGAGCGAAAAGTGCAGGGCAACAATCTATCACTTGTTGTAAGCAAGCGAGAGATACGGTTTAGGGAATGGCTCGGCTAACCTCATGGCGAACAATATAATTGCCGGGTCTAATGTCAGCCGGAATAGTCGCAGTCCAGGTACCATTCGTCCTATCCATCATCCTAACGTTGGCCCAGACGCCAGCCTCATCGACCGTGTCTTCAGCAAATTTGAAGAATTCAAGCTCATTGACACTTATATTGCGAATATCGCCTTCGTAGGGTGCCATCCACGCTGTGATTGGACCTTTGTGGCTGTACAGCCAATGCGACCTAAAGACTGTCTCAGAAAAGGAAAACTAAGAATGTGATGAGAGGGAAATGAATACCAGTGGAAGGTCACAGTGCTGCCGGCTCTGACCTCGGCAGTGGCACCAGGAGCGGGACTGTGTCCTATGTTACAGGCCATACTGGAGCTGTTGATATCGATGATAGGGCCGACAATACCGCCGCCATAAGCAATGCGAGCCGGAGTCGGACTGAGCAAGGGATCGATTGCAACATCCCAACCTGGATAGCTGCAGGTGGCACGAATTAGTCCCGATCATGTAGTAGACGAGCTGGGCTCCAGTTGCTAACACGGTATTGTCCGCTGTCACCCGGTAGATGTATCCGTGGCCGAGGGCCCGCGGCAACAAGGCCAGGACGGAGATGATACGAGCTAGCCTCATTGCCATCGAATCACGTGTAGAATTGAAGATAGATACAAAAAGGGGACTTGGAAGCCAAGAAGGTAGACTTCCCGTCTGATATAGTTAACGCAGATGGGGTACACCATCTAAATAGTAGCAGGTTGTTTGTGTCCGCCTCTCACCAACCATGCCCAAATTTCAATGCAATGCGGGGGCATTTCATATCGGCAGAGTGCGGATGACAGCCTGTGAACGACACTCGAGTTCCTATTTATTACGTTCGTTTAAGTTATCATCCCCCGACAGCGGGTTTCTCATCACTCCAAGGTACCAAGTAGCGTGGCGGCCCGTTGAGGCTAATAGTGAGGGCGCCGGTTGATTGGTCTGGTGCTCTCCCAGTCACGATGCAGTGGGGTGTCGGAGGCCGGGTAAGTCCCGATCCGGTGCGGCCGCTGTGTCTGTCAGCCTTTATAGTATGATGCGGGGCACTGAAACACAGTCTCGGCATCTGCGGACAGCATGTTAACTTTACGTAGGGCGCCCTACTAGCTTTGGAGCCCGAAGTGGTACTTGGGGAACAATGTGTGCTGGACTATGTAGCCCTCTGCCGTACAGCTGGGGAAACGTTGCCGGGAGTAGGACCTGGACCGTGTCGCTCGGATCGGGCGGTAGCTGATCTGGTTCGTTTTTATTGCCGAACTTTCCGAGCAAAGCCCCCAGCCTCTTGCGTGTGGGCTCAAGATCTTGATTCACTTCAACCGTGACTTTGGGCCGCCGAACATCCTGTCCAGTGGATGGAACAGTCTAGTACTTGCACGACCCAAAGGCCACCCCGTCTGGAGTGAGTGATTCGCACTTATATACAACACCAGGATCAAGTACAGCATCTACGACGAAGGTATGTACAACTTCGACAAGGCTAGGTTTATGATGGGCATAATTACCACCGGTATGGTAGTTACTATGTCAGATGGCCATGGTAAGGCTAACTAGGCCCAACCTGGCAATTGTGAGTAGGCTACGGTTATCCAGTGCCTTTGTAGGTTGATTCCAAACATTCAGATCCAAGCTCAGGCAGGGTTGAGAGATATTTGCCGACATCACCACAGATGCGGCGTTGAGACCCTCTACAAAGCCCTTTGAGCTCAGCATATCGCACTTCCCAGCAGACTTTAACCTACCCACTCTGCGCCCAGCTAACGTCAGCTCGACAAGGACCTGGTCAAGAAAAGGCGAATTCATCGACGACCAGAGTGAGGAAGCTCCCCCAAAGCGAAAAGGATTGAGGTGGAAATGGGGAATCTGCAATCCAATCTCGGAACACGCGCTAGTACGGATGGCAACAAGAATGTCTGCATCGTGGGAGCCGGCGTCAGTGGACTTGTAGCAGCGAAACTGCTCGTCGCAGCCGGGTTCCACGTCACCATCCTCGAAGCCCGGGACCGCATTGGTGGTCGCATCCACCGACTCGCCAAAGCAAGCCAGCTTACTTGCTTTCCACTGACCTATTTCGACCAATCAGAGCCCTGGGATCTGATTGCCCCCTCGTCGATCGCTGTGGGGCGGTCAAGAGATTCCACCTCTTGAAGCAGACATAATCTTGCCTTGCTCTTCAACCCTCCACACCGCCATCAGAGAATCGCAGGCCTTGACAGTGGGAGGTGTAAAGCGTCCGAGGCAGTTTCCCATTCAGCGGCGTGGCGAATACCAGCCACAATCGGGACCACGGACGTGATGGCGCAATCAGCGGAATCAGCGCAATCAGCGCTCCAGATTAGGAGGCGCGACAAGCCCGTACTGAGCTGCACCTTTTGTAGGAGACGCAAGTGAGTCAGCCTCCCTTGGGCGCACAAGACAAAGCGCGCTAACAACTCTTGCAGACTTCGTTGCGACAGACAGGCTCCTTGCAGCGCCTATCTACGACGGGCAAAGCCGCAGGATGCACCTACAGCTCCTCGGAGCGGAATAGGAAAATTGGATTCCATACTTGGGACGATCTGTTTTGTAAGACGAATCTCGGCTCACGAAACTTCCCTTTCCGTAACTCGCCCACGTAATATTACTCACCCCGGCTCAAGCTTGGCTTAGGGTTTGCTCAGGATTGGCTTAGGCTTACTTACCCTAATTACCATTTTCGGCAAGCTACGCCACAGCATGCTGAATTGCTTCAACTCTAGCCGAGTGGCCTAGAATTAGTCCTATATATAAAGATGGCCAAAATGGGTCCCTATTCTTAAAAAGGAATAGTTTTGACGTAGGTGATACGCACTTCAAAAGCCTATACATAACCCTGAAAATTTCAGAGACTAACTTTGCTAATATTAAGTATATAACTCTGAAAATTTAAAACTAGCTCATATATTATATAAGAAGTATAATGAAAGTATTTTTAGTAAGCTAAAGCTACTAGGTCAAGATTAGATTAAAATCTAGGTAGTAAAAATCATTAATGTTAAATTATTACTACGGTCAGAAAGACCGCTTTTGTGAGCGTTATATTGGTGGTCCTTCATATGAACACTGACATAACATATTGTAATGGTGGTGTAAATAATTGTAAAGGATGGCCCGTTGGCAATCAGTCTGGAGGGCACGCTACCATTATATAGCAGCGCATCCCCTATACTCAATTAAGCGTAAGGACTACGTATAACGGACTGACCTATCTAGGCTATCTATATTTTTCCACGTAACATATACCCGGGCAAGCGGTTGCAAAAATAACGCGAACAGCAAAAAGGCCAGTGGTCCGTGTGGTGGCTTGGAGCTAACAGCCCCTACCAATTTTATAACAATTCCACGGCATTCGGCTCACACCACCATTCACACCACACAACTATCCTCCAACTACCCTCCAAAGACCTCAATTCTACGGCTTATTCACAATGCCTCCTCACTATCCTACGCCTGTAAAGTGCCGGCTTCGAGGCACGGCAGCATATCTGGGTGATCACCACATTCCGTATTACAAGGCCGATTTACTTTGACAATTCGGCATTCGAAGCAGGACTAGTGGCTGGGCTATCCTGCATCAAAACCTCGATCGACGGCATCCAGCTATTGAGACAAGGGGAAGAAAGCCTATCATTACAACAGCCGACCTATTACGAATGGAACAAATCCTATGGCAGTACGGGTTCCAGGGCCGGCAATTAAGCTGGCAAGCCCTTGCCAACGAAGCTGGTATTAAAGCTAGTACTCGAACGATTGAGAAAGCAATGGGAACCTTGGGTTATAGGAAGTGTATAGCATGTGAAAAAGGCTGGGTTTCCCCTTCTGATATGAAGAGAAGGGTAAAAGATGCTGAACGCGCGCTATTCTTCCGGCCAAACCCAACAGGTTGGCATGATATTCGATGGTTAGACGAGTGCCATTTCACTGTTGGCCCAGGAGGTAAGATCCGAATTATCCTGAAACCAGGAGAAAGATATTGCCCTGACTGTATCCATTACCAATCTCCAGACGAAAAACCTGGGCCAGAATCTGAACGATATCATGTCTGGGGCGCAGTTGGATGGAATTTTAAATCTGAGCTCTCTTTTTACCATATTCCAACTAACACGAATAGAAAGGTGAGCCTCCAGATCTATAGAGACGAGATTTTAGAGAAGGCAGTACGTCCTTGGCTTGATGAAGGTCAGGATTTTATCCTGGAAGAAGATGGTGATTCAGGGTACGGTATAGGGCAAAGGGATAGTATTGTGAAGGTCTGGAAAGAAGAACACCATCTGAAGCATTATTTCAACAACCCTCACTCTCCAGACCTTTCTCTAATTGAGAACTGCTGGAGGAATATAAAGCAGTTCGTACGAGCTAACCGCAGTATAACTGGCTCTGGATTGAAAGACCTTGTTCTGGCTGGCTGGGCTCGAATTCCGCAGACAACGATAAATACGATGGTGGATTCTATGGTAGTGCGAATGCAGGATGTGTTAGCGGGCTGAGGTCAAATGACTGGGTGGTGAAATGGGTGTACAAAGAAGTGCCTGGATTGCAGTATAAAATTGGCCTTGTGGATTGTACTGTGAGGTAATATGTTCGTATTATTTTTGCAACCGCTTGCCCGGGTGCAAAAGCCTATTCTTTAAATTATTAGATTAGATCTAGATTGTGCGGGTCGAACTTACGATGAGCGCCAGGCTAGTAGCTATCCAAAATGAAGCTAGATGCGACTATAGAAGCCCCAAAAGTGTTTAGCTCATTAGGTGACTTGACATACGTGAGGAAGTTTGATACATGCTTATCCAGATCCGTAGTTATAGGATTATAGAGCCTGGCATGCCTGATTAAATTAAACGGTTCCATAGTACGGTCAGGTAAGTGCTTATAAATACCGTTAAGGAAGGTATAGAAGTGAGTCGTAGAAAACATCAATTGCGAATCCTGTCTCTTTCTTTGTATTAGATCCGACCCTTCCATCAGACGCTCTTTTAAAGGCCTATACCGGGCATCGACAGATATAGAGCTGCTCGGGAAGAGGACGACCATATCGACCGATGAAACTTGGTCAAGTAAGTCCCTCGATTTAACCTCTCTTTTCAGCAGTATTAAAAGGCTATTTAAAGCCAGCTCTTCCATTCATTGAGTAAGCAGTCGACCGTATAGTAACCTTCCGGGCTGCCGTTGAGAGTCTCGGGGGGACTATAAACAAGTTCGTCGTCTTGCCTACTATGGTGCAATGTTTTTTCGGCGATAGCCTCTGGCTCGATTACTTACATCTCAGAAATGTACGGCTGAGAGTCCTACATTAACTCGGGCTTGGCTCCAGCGGTTTATGTAACTCGTGTTAGATCTAGGTCCGAATCCAGAGTGTTGATCTGGGGTGAGCGGTGGGGTTGACAATCGCTGAATTCCCGCAGCTCCGGATCAACTAACGACACCGGCAACCTGGGCGATGATTCGCTATAACTCTCTGAGAGGTAGGCTACGGATGAGTCAGAGCTCTGATATTCCGGCCTGCTAGAGATGTTAGTAATGATGGGTGACGACGTATTGGGGAAGTAACGGCCTTCGTCATTAAGATGCCTCGGGGCTGGACCATCTAGCTGAGATGAGAGATCAGTAGGGGTATCTTAAGAGTCATCTCGCTGATCCCAGAGACTATCCTTATCACTGGATTTAGGCGATATCGAGCCGCTTAACGGCGAGGTGGTCCGGCGAAGGTTCATCGGGCTTGGTTCGGAATCAGATGTTGAGAAGTCGACTAGGTTAGGATCATCTAAATCCGTTGAATTATGGACGGATTCCGAATTACGGCCTATTGGAGGTATGGTTCTTATTATGTTAACGGGGCGATATAACTTGAATTTTCTATCCTAGCTATTCTTAAGGCTTAACTTACGCTTTATCAGTATAAATATCTCAGTACTATGGACATCCCTAAGGTGGTTTTAAAGGTCTTAGCCTGATTTAAATGAGTTAGGGTATTCTGGATGGGGATATATAATGCTGCCTGACCTAACTTTGGTATTAATGTAAGCCGATATATATTAGGAGATATGACGTTTCTAGGCATTAATGTCTAGGTACTGCTTCATTCGCGTATTTGCCGGAAGGTCTGTTTAAAACCCGTAGTTCTTCTCGTAAAATATTTCGGAGTAGCGGTACGTATGCTTCCATCTCCTTACGGTAGGGATATTATATTTATCCAAACTGGTAATTAGCTACGACGCTCTTCTCTAGCATACGGAATTATTTCTTACCTCTCCATATCCATATCGTAAGACGGAATTAGGTAACGACCGTGTTTAGGTTTCAGTACATCCTAATAAGTAATACGGTAGTCGCTTATCCGGAGAGTAATGAGATCACAGAGACCGGAAATGTCCTACGGGCTCCGAAGTGGCACTCTTAAAGATAGAGTATGAAATAGGTGCTCACGTTCCGGTATCATATGGAGAACTCGAAGAAAGTGGTTGCGGCGCCAATCATTCTCCTCGTACGCCTTCCGCTTAATTAGGTATATAATCAGCTAGTTTTACTGGCATTTACGGAGTTTGTTCTTCTCCTGTCTTCGCCGTTTATTATACGCTAGATTCCACTGGTCTCTAAGCCGTTAACGTATCTCCTCTAACGTATTCTCGTCATTAATCTAGAGGAAAAGACTCTTAATTAAGCGTTTAAGAGTAATATACTCTTTTATTACTTTAACTCTACCCTTCCGCTGGCTGGAAGTTCGAGAGGTAAATTGTTATTCTATTTTATAATCGCCGAGCGAAAGTCTTTCATAAGGTTATACTAGATATCTATATTAAGATAAGTTGTAATACTATTAATTATATTTATTATCTCTAAATAGTTCCTACGAAGAACTAGCGAGTTTTATTAGTCGGTAAACTTTAAAACTTACTCTATTGAGTAGTTAATATCTGAGTCGAGTTAGCTAGTTATTTACGGTTACCGGTAATACGTAGGCGTCTTACTATTAATTTTAATAAGAACCTTCTAACGTATGTAATGTAAGCTTATACCGTCGGAAAATCTTATACGAATCGCCTAGGTAAATATTTAATAGGACTAGTTAACCAGGCTTCGATTCTTCTCTTTAAGCCCGTGAGAAGTCTACTCTAGGAATATTACTTAGTTTAGTTTACTCTCCTCCTACTATAAAACCCAGTGGTTTTAGCCGATTAGAGGAGGTATAACTGTGAGTACTTTTTTTAGAGTAGGATTTCTCTTAATTGCTTTAGAAAAAAATGATATTAGCTAGTTAGAATAGTATTGGTTACGTATGTAAAGGTAGTAGGCTGAGTTTTAATGATTTTTTTTTGTGGATATTATATACTCTAGCTTAGTTTAAAGGTTAACGGGTTAATAATCATTTAAAACTGTATATAACTTACTGATTAATATTCTTTTCTTTATATTCTCTTTTTTGAGCCTTTAGTCTAAGCTCTGGTTTACTATCCTTCTATTTAATAAGAAGGATAAAATCCTGTTATAAATTAGCTTAAGTCGATTATGAACCTTAATATATCTCTTACTTTAAACCTTACCTAATATAGCTCCTAAAGGTAGGCTGAGCTAAAGTAATACGTATTTAATAGGTTAACGTTATTTATACGGCACCCTTTATATATATAGCCGTAATGATCTCTAATCCATAACTACTCGTATAAGATAATATAGTTCTCAATGGTTAAGAAGGCTTAATCCTAGCGGAGGTTCTTCATACCGAGTTCCTAAGCTAATAGCCCTTAGATATATTATATTGGTTAACATGTTACTCTCCTCATGATAGTAATATAGTTCTACGTCCCGGCGCCATTGACCTTTTAACATTAAATGGTATCTCTAGATTATAATGCCGTTCTCACGTATTATAGAATCGGCGTATTACACCTCTTAAGCTATAGGGAGTTAGTAGTTCGTTCTCTTCATTAAGTTTATCTTTCATGCCGAGCGCCATAGTTTTAGTAAAATACTTCATCACCTATATCTCCCTAGGATCGGAAGGCCCATATTTCTTTATATATCTAAAGTACGTTAGATCTCGGTGTTAAATACGTCCGCATTATTTACTCACGAATGCCACACCTTAAGTACTCGTGAATAACGGAAGTAGGAGTTCTTTGAAAAAGGTGAAGGTGCGAGAGTTGGAGGGCAGAGGCTAAGTCCCCAGGGGTCAGGTAGGCAACACGAAAAAATATAAGAGGTAAAGGCGAGACTGTTCATCTTTAAAATGAGGACCAAATTTTGGCCATCTTTATATATAGGACCAAATCTGGGCCTACTCGGCTAGAGTTGAAGCATTTCAGCATGCTGTGGCGCAGTGTGCCGAAAATGGTACTTAGCCTGAGCAAAGGTGAGCAAGCCTGAGTAAAGACTGAGCCGGCCCTGAGCCGGCCCTGAGCCGACCCTGAGCCGGGGTGAGCAGTGTCACGTGCGCGAGGGATGAAAAAGGAAATTTCGTGTGCCCAGATTCGTCTCATGTAACACCCTATATCTTCCTTTATTAGCTACCTAGTTTACAGGAGGGTTGTGCGACCAAAAAAAAAAAAAAAGGAGCACGACGATAGCCCGAGTTGCCAATGTAGCTCTGAGCCATCTCACTCGGAGCCTTTCTTGTCCGTGGAAGACGCCTGACCACCCGCCGTGCCACCGTTATTGGACTTGAGGTCGTACCTGACCGACATCGGGCAATCCGTCCGGCCGTAATCGATCTTGCTGCCAGCCCACACACTCAAGATGATGCCCTCCTGGACCATAACCGAGGCTGTGCTGGCAAATTTGCACCTGTAATAGTTTCACCAGTGGGTTAGCGCATGTTCGTGTTGGCTCTCAGCCCAGGGCTGGAGCAAATCAAAGCTCAACATTGTAGGGAATGGCTCACATTGGCTGCAGATGCGAAGCGGGCGGATTAGCGGAGCGGGAGGCTTACGTCGGCCTTAGTACGTACCGAGGTGAAGTGTTTACTGTAGTGAGTGATTGAGCAACTGAGCGAAATGGATCCCAGGTGGTGCCAAGAGTGATGGGTGATGGATGAGGTTTGGATGGCGTTTCCCTCCAAGTTGGATGCATTACGACAGACTTAAATACTTTAGAGATTAGTAGACTTCGTTGCGAAGCTGCTTTCAAGGAGACGAGAGATCAAACTCACCGCCGCCGAACTAACAGCCATCTGGCATCACCAACAGAGCCACGAGAGCAACGCGCAGCTTGATCAGGGGGAATTAAACGGGGCTTTAGGGAATGAGGAATGACTCATTACCTGGCTATCTGATAGGGGACACATAGTCTGTCACTTTTCTAGCCCTTTGGGACTATGTTTCGCTTGTGTATGCGCGTACGTGTGCATGGGCGGCTGAAATGAGCGGATCATAACAACCAGCTCCATTTGCGGCCAGGTCACTCAGTCCTGCTTTGTTAAGGGATTCGAAACCACCACCCACCCTCGACTTCGGAAGGTACCCAAGTTGGCCTTTCTCTCTCACAGCATTCTTCACCATCCCCGCCGCAAACATGTCTGAGCCCACCATTACGAGCAAGGACGACGTCGAGTGTACCGTCTTCGTGGATCCAAAAGATAGTAGCATCCAGGTCGGGGCTAGATACTTCCGCTGGGTGCTAGGCTCAGTACGCGAGGACCACACGCTGTACATGACTCAGGTCTTGGACGGCCCGCCGTCAGGACATAGCATCGAGCAGATTCAGGCGCCCTCGGGCAGGTGCCCGGCGAGAGCATCTTCCCGCCGCTACCGATCCCCTGGTGGTTTGCGAGTACGGGCGTGACGGTGAACGATTCGTGGGACACGGAGCCTGGCCCGGACATCTACTACCTCAAACGCCCGTGGTTGGCCGGCTATGACGCTGATCATGACGCCGCCACGAACATGCCGAGCCGACTGGCCCAGTGGTTTGCGTGCGAGATCAAGAGATTGGAGCAGCTTGTGCGACACGCGACCCACCCTAATCTAGTCCACTACCACGGCTGCCGCGTGCGCAACGGCCGCATCACCGCCGCCATACTTGGTCACGTGCCCGGCGACACCCTCATGAACTACGCCAAAGCCGGCAAGAAGATTCAGGACAAGGAAGCCTTCCTACGAGCCTTGGCATCGGCCGTCCACCACCTCCACAACGTCGCCGGCCTCGTCCATAATGATATCCAGCCTACCAACATCATGGTCAGCCCCGACGGAACCACACCTACACTCATCGACTTAGGCTCGGCCTGGTCGGAGGGCGAGGAGATTATACGCTGCCCTGTGTGCGTTTTCTCTTTCTCTCTCTCTTTTCTTTCTTACAACACTAGTACTAACAAGAAGAGTCACCTCAGGCCCTCGTGTTGGGGCAATGACCCCCTGGACATGGATCCCGAGACCTTTTTCAATGGACCCCTCACCGGCGAGGCACATGATATGGCGACGCCTCCGTGGCGTGAGCCGCCTTCCTAGCTTTTAGCGCGGAGCGGTGTTTACCATCGGTGACAAGGTGATCAGATCGAAGGGGATTGCGGCAGGACTGGGCTCATTCTGCGGTCCTGTGTGCTCTTGTCTGATATTGTTTGTCTTAGCGTCGGGACTCTCCTCATCCTTGGTAGAGGCAATCTGCTCGGGAGATGACAAGACCTCGATCGTGTCCACTAATTCTTCCGGTGTGAGGGTATATCAGCTGCTTGGTGTTCCCAAGACTCCGGTGTGGCGGTATTGTCACTGGCAGTGAAGCACACGCCCGTTTCGGCGGATATGGGGTCGTCATTGAAGTCCTCCGTGGGGGGATAAGGACAGTCCTCGATGATAGCATCGGTCGTGGGGGAGCGGGTGTCGCGCATGTCAATGCCGTCCAACGACGAAATGAAGGCGGTACTGGAAGCGAGAGGTTAGCAAAAATGACACGGAGCTGTGAAAAACTTGGCTGGGACTGCCGAAACTTTGCTCTCACCTCAGAGACGTGCCGCGAGAATGGCTCGCCGTGAAATCGCTCATCTCTTGCTCGAACAAGGCAGTTTGGTCCTCACCAGCATCGGAGCTGTGGGTCTTCTCATTCCTGTCGAGGGTCCCGTCACCGCACCGACTGTCTATATCGAGAAGGTCCTCCTCAGAGGATGGAAGAGGAGTGTTGATGGTCGTGTTGAGGACATGGTTATTGTTATCGACGCCTATCCTGTAGGTATCGGGACGTGTCTAAACGGATTCAAAGCTGCTGGCTTCGTCGAAGCTGACGCTGTCGATGGTGCTCTTCTCGCGCCACTCGAGGCGAACTATTGGTGAACGAACCCGGTTAGTGAAGAGGACCATCGGCTACCTTCCTGGAAAGGTTGCAGCAATTCAAACTCACCTAGCGTGTAAAGGATAGCCAAGATCGCGCCCTTGACAATCGGCGGTACAGAGGCAACAAGGGCGAAGACTGCCACGCAGCAGAGAGCCGGCTTAGCACTGCGATGAGTAAGCCAACATTGCAATTGCGACCAACGTCTGGAGATGATGACGGGAAATTGAGAATCTAAGGAAAAGGACATGCAAATTACTGTTCTCATGGCAGTGGATGTTCGAAGGAGGATGCAAGATGATCGGCTGCACTGGATTGCCTGCGAGTCGTGGGTTGCCTAGGACTTTCGTCTGTCCCACTTGTTTGTTTACTTCAATCTGATCTCGGGCACGACGTTTGAGATAAGCTGTCTCCAATCTGGCCTCTGGTTGGCGAAGGCTAGAGATTGACAAGATGGCATCCTTTGCAAGGCACAGCTTGTGACCACGATGTGTTTATTGAGCCGCTCCCTGGCTGAGGACAGCTGACTTGAAATCAAGGAATAAGAATAAGAATTTGAACCCCCGGAGTCTGTTGAACACAATGTTTCCTCCAATCTTTTTCACCTTCCCAAATTACGCAATCTCACGAGCACTCCGCCCTTAGGATAACATGAGCAAACTAAGCCTGTGAAGAACGCCTCACAGTTTCACGTCTCGGCTTCCTGAAGGTTGTTGCCAACGACCTCCAGCCTCCGCCTTGTCCGCCCGCGCGTCCCTGGCAGGCTCGACACGGCTCATCTCGAGATTGACCGAGGCAGCAGCCACTGTTTTTAAGCTTTTGTCATGGGTCGAGCTTACTTCTCTTCGTTCCTCCTCGGTGGCGTCATCCGCATCGTCAAAAAACTCGTCCCATCCTCCAAAAGCCTCTCGCCGACGGTCCCACAACTGCTGTAGCTCCCGCTCAACGATGGTTTCAATCTCTGGACCAATTCCTTCTAGCAGATATTCAAGAGCCTGGTCGTCACAATACGGTTAGATCCCTTGCACTGCACCAGCTGGCGTTGAGGGGCAACGAGGTAAGCCTTACCCATTTCTTATCAGGAGTAAAATCCAGGGCGCTATGCGCTGCGTAGTTAATGCCGCGGTCAGCAAGAGGCGATTTCAGCATTGCTAGACTTGGGGCCATTGATCTGGCAGCTTCGCGAGCTCCGAAAGATGCCGGAAGACGAGACGTGTCCGATGCCGTAGCGTCGGAATAAATGTCGGCCGGATTGCTTGACGGCTGCCGACGGCAGGTCGGAGCGTTTGCATCTCCTCGTGGCTGGAAGGCATTTAGGATGGTTGTATCCATGATCGTTGAATGTCGGGAAAGCCGAGAGACCAACTTTGGGAGGTCAACTTGGGAGAGGGCGAAAAGGAGGATAGGCGTATAGAGGTGAGTTGGACCTATATATTATGGACGTGCAAGCTACAGACAAGCGTAGCCCACTGACAGCAAAGAGGGTTATCGAAGGATGCCTAACCCCTGCATCGATACATAGGGCTCTCGCAGCAGGCTCCATGCCAACAACTCATGCATGCCATCCCTCAGGTCGGGCTCAATGCCCGTGACAAAACTACACACTCCGCCACTGGCTTAATGCCTTGAATCGTGGTCGTCTTCCTGCCCAATGAGAGTGTGGGATTGGGATTGTCCAGCCATGAGAAAAATTTTGGGGTAGGAGGGCTCGATGCTGAAATGCTGCGTTGCCTGTCGCTAATTGAACCACAAGGTCCGGCCGCACTGTGCCCTGCCAACCCAGCCAAAACGCCCCTATCATCGCTGTCCACGCGACAAAGCTTGTGCCCGACCACATAGCATAGTGCTCCGCACTGAGCTTGGGGGAATTGGTCGACGCAACTCGGATAATAACAGATCAGTTATAAAGAGCCCATCCTACCAACCCTCTTCGTGCCTCGGCAATTGTCGTGAGTGCGTCCCGATCAATACTCTTAAACCCCTCCCCATCATAACTTCAATGGCTCTTTATTGTGGGGAAGGAGACCAGAGTCGCATGCTATTACTTGGAGAATCCCCAACTCAAGGCGAAGCCGCTGCCAACCAATGGGGCGTTGACAACTCTGGCAACATCATCCCAGTCACCTCCTGGCAATTCCAGACCGATTTCATGAGAGACACCGCCGACTTTGAGCAGAACATGATGGAAGACATTCTCAACATGGAATTACCCTGGCCTAGCAGCACAGCTGATCCCCAATCCGAGGCAAGTTTCACGGCCTGTTAGGTTCCAAATCAATGACTCTCCAATCCGCCACGAACCGTGTGGCTGACAATTCGACCAGACGTACCTCAATCTCAGCTCCACCACACAAAACCAGGCACAGGTGCTGCGTAAGGGTTATGGCCTAACGTCACCTACGTATACCACTGGCAGCCGACCGACCAGGGAAACGTGGACCTAAGAGCACTCAAACATGCTCATGGAGCTACGCCGATCCGGTTTGGGCTTCAGCGAGATCTCGAGCGAGATGCGGCTTCGCTTTGGGATCAACATCTCGCCCAATGCCCTTGTCAAGAGGGCCGGCAAACTCAAAGACCAGTATCTGGAGCCGCTTCCCGAAGCCATCAGGAACGCCATGCCCGAGGTCATGGGCGTGATCCAGAACCATTTGGAGAAGACGGATCTTAGGAAACTCTCGGCGGGTGAGAAAAAGGCGGTTGCGGAAGTTCTTAAAGACTTGCCGCAAGAGATCCCTAAGCTGGTGCTGCAGCGGATGCTTCGGAAGCTGAATGAGGCGCATCCCGGGTATTATTCGTAGGATAGGGGTGGCAAGGTGTTCATTTGGTTTGGCATTAAGCTGTAGTATAGTTTAGATTGTTGGAGCCCCTGTTATGGCTGACGCCATGATACCAGGAAACAGCCTCTTTTGTAAGAAGGCGACCTTGGCCGAGTTAGCCAGTTGAACGGAGGAAGTCAATAGTACCATAAACACGGCTTTTCTTTGGTGTTGAGTGGTGTTGAAAGCCCATCTTTGCCATATAATTTGGCTGGTGAATGCGGGTGTGAGGGCAGGAATGCAAACAGTGGTACGAATGTGTGGCGTCATGGTGGTGTGGGTGGGTCTGGTCAAAAACAGGTTTTTTGTGCCTCTTTTTTTGGCCAGAGGGAGCCCTCCATTAGCGCCCACGGTAAGCGAGGCCACTAGTCAGGCCATCATCTGTGGCAGGATTTGCTGGGCTTTTTTCTTTCTTTCCCACAAACACAGTACACACACATTATCCAGAGTTTGGCTCACTTACGTGTGAATGTGTCAACCCCCCAATATTAATTGACTTAAATCCCACTTGTATTTGTTTCCAGGCCTGCAGATGGACGCCTAGTTAGTCGGGAAAAAAAGCTCACTCTTTTTCGGCATCTGCAATGCAAACAACAGTCAATCCCGGCTATTTGCAGCTCTCACCTTCGTTCCACCTACCACTACCGCCGCCATGGCTGATTCGAACGACAACTCGACACCGCTTCCATCAGTAGTAGTGATGCCTAGACTTTTGCAACGTTCACCTGTCATCCTCCCTGGCGGCGACGGGCGGGCCCGGCCCTGTGGTGCAGAACGATGCGGCACAGCGAGTCGGCACCCGAGAATGACAGGCATGTGTAAATGGCTGAGCGTCGAAGAGGCCGTTTGTACAGATTTGGCATGGTTCTAGGCAAGAAAAGCATTACGAAAAGGCCAATTGCGTAGACGGTCGCACGACCCCGTGGTTGGCCCGTTCGTGGCTTGAAGTTTGTTGGGCTCCACAAAGTATTTCGGTAGGCCTCAGTTGGGCAGCCAACTTCCCCGTCCGGTCGCGCGGATTTGGAAGGCGCTCTCCGTTCCCTCACAACCAACAAGCTCGATAATGGCATCTCTTCTCGAGTCCGTCTTCAACCACGTTGTCCTGCCACCTAAGCTTCCGGGATGCCGGGACTCCAACGGCCGGGCAGTCGAGGACAACCTACTGACGCGCCTTCTTGGCGCCTGCGAAGCCCTGAGCACTCTCCCGGGCCAAGGGGCCCAAAGCTGCTGGGAGTTCGTTCGTCAACAGCTTCTCTATGCCTCGACCTCCACTGGTGCCGCCTTGACCGAGCGTCAATACGACGCGCATTCTCCAACCTGTCAGTTGACTGTCCGTTGGTCTTGTATATAGAGGAACAAAACTGTGCGATCCTCGTTCGGCTATTGCCTAGGTGAGTGTTTGCTGCGCATCTTCGAAGTAGCAGAATACGCCTGCCGTTCTGAGCCTAGACTTCTGACATGGTGACTCCAATGAGCAGCGACGGCGGTGACAGCAACGTGGTCTTTGAGACGTTCGAGGGGTCCCCGTCTTCTGAAGCGGTCCTCGCTGCCGAGGGCGCTTTGCAATGGGATTTTCCTGGCAGAGCTGCGCGGATCCCCCTCGCTGCATTCTCGGATCCATCTTTCACGGAGACTCTGGCTACCTTCCTCGAGCAAGTTAGTACGGAAGCGCTTGACCGCTTCGTGGCGCGTAGCCGCAAGGCCGGGGCCTCGATTTTAGAAACCAGAGATTCTGTCAATCCTGCCTTGATCAGCCAGATGCTTTTGCCGTTACTTGAGGCGATCGGATCCTTAGTCCACGTCCCAATGTTGCGAAAGTGAGTCCGGGACGATGTCAATCTCGATAAGGCCGAGCTTCCGTGGCGTCGTTTGCCCTACTGGCTCGTACTCCGCGTCGCCGTCCAGCGCCATCTCTGTCTGGTACTTAGGAACAACAAAGGACGGCCCTGCTACAAATTCCTGATCTGTACCCTCCTTTCCCAGCTACTGACGGACTACACCGGTCAGCTCGCCCCCGAATTGACGGTCTTACTTAGGTCCAAGCTCTGTTGCCGCCTCGCCAAACTAGAAATGGAGATGGGAAATGGAGATGGCTGAGGCGTCGCCAGAGCACCGGGCTGTATACCGCCGGCTGTTCGAGTCGATATCCCCTTCCATCCGTGGCGCGGCGGTTCGGGCCGCTACGAGCCATGTCGAAGCGAGATGGCATCGCTATCGGACGGAGATTACGCCGAGTATCCCTAGACTTCCCCTTCGGACAGACGGTAAAAGCCTCTGCCTTTCTCTGAATAACAGTGCCGTATATCTGGATGGCCTTCTTCAATCAGTAGCTTCGAGGAAGAGGAAAGGAGTTCCAGAAGGGACCGTGGAGCTGGACAGCGGCACGGGCAGTGACCCGATGCAGCAATTTATCCTCCAGTGCTTTGAGCTATCCAGGCTGGAGATGGACATTCGGCAAGATCTGATACTTTCTAAGACGGATGACCAATGTTCCCGCCTAGCGTTGAGAAACACCGACTTCGTCCACGACACGGGCGGCGCTTTTGATATGGGTCCGAAGTAGGCTAACGTCTCTATCCTAAGCATCTTCGACCTATGGGTCAAATTAGACGAGGATATAGTAGCTAAGTTTCCCTTACTCCTCGACTACTACCCGGGCTTCTCTCCGAAACTCCTCGATATTCTCCAGCTTACTACGGTTCAAGACATAAAGCGCCTCAGAAGGATACAAGGTCATCTCCGGGACAGATGTCAACGCTGTCACTTTGGCTCGAAAACAATCATAAGCGGCCTCAGCAGGGAATACTTCGCCGCGTGGTTCATGGTAGAGTCGACCGATCTACAGAGCTTACAGCGCCAGATCGAGGCCGAGTCACATAAGGCCAGGGTTGAAGCTAAATCGCGGTGGAGGAAGGCTTACGACGAGTATGACGCTCTTACCGTGTGTCTGGATGAGATAAGTTACACTTGTCTTAAGATGCCGAACGGGGCGTATGGCGCGTATAACTGTAAGTACTACCGATGTCGCCACAATCGAAAGATGCTCCGTTAACATGTCGAAGCACGAGCTGCTATCGTATCAACGGCTACTCTCGGGGTGGGCTCGACGCTAGCTGACGCTACTCAGCGAACTGGGCTTACCGTACCTCAACTTCAACTGCGAGGACACTATGTATCTCATTAGCCAACTTGCCGTGTAGGCTGGCCCGGCGCGGTAGTACTAAGACACCCTAGGAGACGTCCACGTGGTATTCCGGGATGTGTCGTTTTGTACCTACTTGGCAGAGCAGATCGAGCGGCGTCTCAGCACGATACGTACTAACTGGCGCGAGGTGTACTGTATAGAGACACTCATCACCATGAGCCTCCGACTCCTCTGGCTGGCCGGCCTGGATGGCCGTAGCGCTGTAGAAGTACTGCTTAGGGCGGCGCGCGAAGTTATACTAGGTTAGGTTGCCCGGACCCACGAGCAGCGCTGGTACTACGCCGAATCGGGCGTGGGCGAGACCGCTGCCAGGTATTGTCTCTGGGCTTCCCTGTTCTACCAGAGGACCTTTGTCGTCTTGGGGCACGCGGGGGTGGACATGTCAACTAAGGAGCTCGAGGACTTTGACTAGGCGTCGGTAGCTCTACGGCAGAACCTGGAGCTCTCGCCGGCCCTACGGAGCATGCTGGTTCGGGATATGAAGATGGCACACGCGGTTTAGGATACCGTCAAATCCGCCATATAGCAACATCCTGCCGGTTTAGACCGCGCTATCACCGGCATCTGGGCCGACGGGACGGATCAGGGTCCGGCCGCCGAGCTGAGATGTAGCAAGTAGGAGTTCCTCCCATCGCATGCTGGTCCGTAGGTTACCTACATGGCAAGCCCCATCGATGTCTTAGACGCAGCCCAGAGGCTCCATTACAACTTTATCGACGGCCGGCTCCTAGTAGATAGTAGCCTCGTGAGCAAGCCACCCCTTGACATCAGCGATTCCGCCTATGTCAAAGAGCTCTTCGGGGACCAATACCTCCTGACATTTCCTTCGCCGCGCCTCGGCATGAGCCACATGGTAGCGAGGCGCCAGGGGCAATACCGTATCTATCTCGGGCATCGCAACGGCCACGTGGTAATTCAGGCGGTTAACCGCGGCAAGGTCCTAGAATACGTGCCATCCGTTGTATTCTCCGGTACCAACACGTGCGACTTACCTCTAGGCCTCGTCCGAGACTACGTACACTGGCTCGATCTGGGCTCGGGCCGGTTAAAGATCCGGAAGAAGCCTCATGTATGGCGCACCAGAGGGAGCGACTGGATCTTGGAAGTCAGGAAGCGCCGAGCGTACCTGGGGCGAAATAAGGCCTCCCTCGTCGGCCCGTACTCGTATCTCGCCCAGATGGTAGCAGGAATCTTAGGCGGCTTCGAAGACTCACGCAAACTGGTCATCTTTCAACCCCTGTGGCCAAATGGCACATTATCGGTCGAGCTCAGAAACCTCGACCTCAGCTTCTTGGTTAACGACAAGGGCCTCTTGGAATGCCGAGAAGTCGGGGCCGAGGTGGATCCGGACCAAGACGCGGGGACGCTCTATGGCTTCCGCAGCGGGCTGGTCCTGCGTGCCGTCGGCGCCGAGGGCGAGCGCAGCATCCTCGTGCCGCTCGGAGCGGTGAGCTGGAGCCGTGAGGGCATACACGTTAGCGTTCTTATGGGCGGTGCCGACTACTACGGTAGGTTCGGTATCGACCAGGTCCTCGGGCAGCTGACTTGCCCCCCGAGCCGGAGCTGCTGTATGCTAAGGCCCTGCTCCACGCCCTCACATCCTTCGCTCTGCCTAACAGCCTCACGCGGCGGACCGGCGCCGAGGAGTCCCTGCGGACGCTCGAGTCAGGCCGGGGCCAGCCGTGGCAGCCCTCGGCGACGGCGCCAAGAAAAGCCTTACGGTGCTTAGGAAGCTTACCCCGCAGCGGAACTACTACCCACCGGACAGGCAGCGTTTCTAAACGGCGAGATAGGACGGCTCGCTTACCGTAGCCGTCCAGCACGAAAGCTACCGACCGGTGGTAAGCGGCATCCTGGAGAGGTCGGAGCAGCTCTGCGCGTTCGCTGACAGCACGGGCGGCGCAAGCGCTAGCCTCGAGGCGCACATGGAGCCGCCGGCATCTTAGCTCCATCGCCGTGCCGAACGCCAGCGCCTCTGCTACGAGCGTACTACATCCCGCCGAGCCGAGCTGGACCCGGCGGCGGGGGAGCTGTCGTCTACCTACCAGCCGTAGGACCGCGAGCTGACGCTACCCGAAGTAACCCGCGTATATCACCTAGCGGAATCGTTCCTCTGCCGCCTACGTGAGATCCACATGGCTAGGTCCCTGAGAGCATCACTGTAGCGTTGGCAGCGGATCGGCGGCTTTCACGAGGGGTAGGAGGGCAACGCCGTTCTGCCGCTCGCCGATCTCGTCAGTAGTAACATCGCTGAGTAATGGGGTAGCCTAGTAGACACCTTCCGTAGCACCGACCGCGGCCGCCCTTACGAAGCCCTGTTTAAGCTCGCTCTCTTGGCCTTCTCTCCTGAGCCGGATACAGATATGCTGCGATTCTTCGCCGCATATCATCATCTAGACGAGCTCAGAGCCCTGCAGCCACCGAGGCATCCTTTGTTTGCCGATTTCGAGCCCGGGCAGACGCCGACACTGCAGTCTCTCCAGCGCGTGGTATCGGCTACTTTTGACGAGACTGACTTTGCCACCACGGTGCCGTTGCGGTACACTTCTGGGGGGGCCGTCTACACGTTTGAAGGGGACCAAGAGGAGCGCCTGAGCCAATGTCGACAGGAGGCCGATAGCTTTGCCGACTTCATATTACAGCAGTGGCCCAGCCCGGAACCGTCGGCCGGGGGCTTCGGGGCTCAGGAGCTCGACGTCGCTCGGGCCATGGGCGCGGTGTTATCCGAATGGCGTCGGATGTACAGGAATCTGAGGCTTTCGGAATATTCCGATGCCGCCTAGCATATTTTAGATAACTACCCAGGTAAACCAGATGAGTCCACCCCGGCGTCCTGGGACCCCGGTGCCAATGAACCCTTTTCCCTCACACGGAGCGGTGGGCCTGCCGTGCCTTTGCTAGTTCGGGACGCCTGCTTCTACATCAGCGACCCGGCGGCCGGTGCCCCTCGGACACAGGCTTGCCACGACGAAGGCCCATCGCTGCGGCCCCGAAATCCAGCCCAGCGTGTCCAACATATGCGGCGCGAGGTGGCAGCCGGCACAAGTCGCCCCAGACGTAGAGAAGTGGCCGAATTGGGCGCTATCCTCTCACGCTTTACTACGTCCCCCGATGGTACGCGGAGTGATTATAGCAACAGTCTAAGAAGTAGCCTCGCTGCGCTCGAAAGGGCTAGCGGCCGTGCGGAGGAGAACGGGGGGGACGACCGAGTCCCGGACCTTACGGTCGTGGAGGCCCAAATTTCCGATGCCCTCTCCAGCGTAGAGGGTAAGCGGGAGGCGGTCACCGCGGCATTTTCTAGCGGAGACCCTCGCTTTAGGTAGCTCGGGCTGGCGGGCCTGTGGCCGTGGACCAGCGCGGGTACGCTTCTCGAGCTCTTGCGTTCTAGTAACGCCTACCCGTTGGGCCTGCCGGCGAGAAAGCTCCTGGTCTCATACGGCTTAAGTGTGGCACGGCTCTAGCGGCTCCGGCGTATCAGATCTGCTCAACGGCAAGGGGACACGGCCAGGGCGGCGGCGGAATGGTGAAACGTTAACTATGCTTCGTGGAGCCCCTTAGACCTGTTAGATTGGCTACTCCTCGAGATCAACAGTAACCTGCTTATCCGCCCGGAGTAGGTCGATGTGGCCCATGCCATCCTCTACCCGGCGTCGGTGTCTAACTCGGTGCTATAGATGAACATGGGCTATGGGAAAACCTCGTACATCGTGCCCATGGCCATGTCGGTCCTAGCTGACGGTGTCTAGCTGGCGTGCCTGATTGTGCCCCGAGCCTTGCTCTCCTAAACGGCGTAGGCTATGTAAGCGCGGCTGGGCGGGCTCGTCGGCCGCGACATCATATACGTCCCCTTCTCCCGCCGGACCCCCAAGGCACCGGCTATAATCCCGCTCTATTCGGGGCTCCACGAGCGGGCAAGGCTCCGTTATGGCATCGTACTAGCCACGCCCGAACACGTCCTGTCCTACAAGCTCGGCGGTCTGCAGCGGCTCGCCGACTCGCTGCTCGATGAGGCGTGTGAGATGATCGCCTTCTAAGCACGGCTGTCTGAAACCTGCCGTGACGTGCTTGATGAGTCCGACTATACCTTGGGGGTTAAGACGTAGCTTATCTATCCCAGTGGGCCGTAGCTGCCCCTGGACGGGTAGCCGGACCGGTGGGTGGTAGTATAAGGCCTCTTGCTGCTCGCCGAGGACTACCTCCCCGGGATCTAGTAGGACTTTCCGTATAGTCTCGAGCTCTGAGAGACGGGGTAGATTTCCCGTGGCGCACTTTCTCTAGGCGGACGCCGAAGACGAGCTGATGTGCCGTATTGCGAGGGACGTTAGTAGCGGAAGGACCGTCGTGCTTGCCCGGGCGAGGCTGGCGTAGAGATTCTCTAGCGCCCTCGTCTAAGGGATGCTCCTTAGTGACCGAGCCGACCCTGGCTTAGTCGAGCTGGTAGCTAGGTAGTTCCCCAACGCCAAGGCGGCGTCGGATAGTATCCTACTTGTTCACGGGCTTCTGCGGAAGCGTATCCTTACTATCTGTCTGAAGAAGCGATGGAATGTGTAGTACGGCTTCTATCTTATGAGATATTTCGTAGTAGTTCCCTTCGATACCAAAGGAGTACCGTCGGAGTAGTTGGAATTTGGCCACCCTGATGTAGCCCTTGTCTTGACGTGCCTGTCCTTCTATTACGTAGGTATCACTGTAACTTAATTTCGCCAAAGCTTACAGTACGTCTTATGCTCCAACGACCCGGTAGCTAAGTATGACAAGTGGACGTAGGGTCTCGATGGTGTTATGCCGGGGCACCTAAGCTACTGTAACGCCACCAGTCTCGATAATTAAAAACAGGTAGATCAGTTGTGGCATATCTTCCGGCTTAGCCAGACTGTGCTGAATTACTATATGAACAACTTTTTGTTTCCGGCCTATGTAAGACAGTTCGACATTAAGATGTAGACTTCGGGATGAGATCTTCCTCTTGTGCTACTTCCCGTACCTCTAGAAGCGTCTCTTGCCACTTCTCTATCCCTTCGCCCTATATCGACCGGGTTCAGCGGGACCAACGATAATAGGCTGTTACTTCCACTTATGATTAAGTAACAGGACCTCGAGAGCCTATGTCACACGAATGCCGAAGTCCTTACCTATCTCTTCTAGCTACGTAATCACGAATATTGTTATGTTCTATAGTAAGTAAACCGAGAGGAAGAACTGATGGTAGAGCTCTTATATAGGCATATCAGGGTTCTAATCAACGTCGGCGTCTACGTTCTGGAGTAGGACAACAAATCTCTTGTTAACATGTGGCTGTCTAAAGATGCCTAAGCTAAGGTAGCCGTCTACTTTAGGACAAATAACCGACCCTAGGTTTAGTACCGGAACTGTAAGAAGGCACTTTTAATCTCTATCCCCTTTTCCGAGGCCCTTAACAAATACCTTGTCTATCTCGACGAGGCATATACTAGGGGCGTCGATCTCAGGCTACCTCGAAATGCTCGGGGAGCCCTCACTCTAGCCCTCGGCCAGACTAAGGATCATACCATTCAAGGTATTAACCAAGCCCCCCTCCCCCCCAATCACTTCGCTACCTTTTCCCATATAACCCTCTCCCCCCCCTGTTTACTCTCCTCTTTCTTAGCTTCCTTATACGGAGTCCATAACCATACATAAAAACTCTCGATGGCTACAATAAGATCTAACTTGAATAATCAAGCTGCCATGAGGTTCCGTGCCCTCGGGAATACGTAGGCCGTCGTCTTTTTCGCCCCGCCTGAGGTATACCAAAGTATAGTCAATATCTGTAAGCTCCCGAGAGGCTAACCTGTTAACTCATCGTATATTGTCACCTAGCTCCTAGAATAGACATGCCACGCTAACGAGTAGCTGCGGGGCCTCTATCTTACATAAGGTTACGATTTTTGCCGCCGTACGGGCGCCCAGCTTCGCTATAGCAATTTTCTAGAGGACGAAGTAGACCGTGCCAAGCTGCTCAGCGTCATTCGCCGGCCCGAGCGGCAGACCCTTGTAACGTTATATGGCGCCGAAACGGCGGCGGGTCGCCCTTCTTCGCCCCCCGTGGCAGGTTCTTTCCCCCCTGGGAAGCTATACGACCTCATGCTAGAGCTCAACAG
The DNA here is from genome assembly GCA_030549175.1 of Lasiosphaeris hirsuta. NCBI lineage: Eukaryota > Fungi > Ascomycota > Sordariomycetes > Sordariales > Lasiosphaeriaceae > Lasiosphaeris > Lasiosphaeris hirsuta. The sequence continues at coordinate 373,041 of JAUKUA010000002.1, forward strand.
GCAGCAAGAGATAAGTAGCGGCGACAAGGGGCACAACTCTGTTCTCGAGGAGGTAGAGCAAGAACGGGAAGTTAAGTTCTAAGCAGAGTAAGTTCGGCAGACGCAGGAGCGCCCGACTTATGAGGCGCTCCGGTTCCCCGGGCTTCACCCGGCCATCCGCCGCTTTGTTGAGACAGGCAAGCTCAACGGGGAGCTCGGATATCAGCATGCTTTCAGCGCCATGGCGAGCACGAGGATTGGCCGTGAATATGGCGCCCCCCAGGCGAAGGAGTCGCGGCTGTTCGTTTCGGGCGAGTATATGCGAACCATTACGCTACGTGATGGCAGCGATATTGATGACTTTCTGGTAAGCGTGAACCCGGTCGTCTAGCTCTATCCACAAAAAAAAAAAAACTGAAACTCTCTTTAGCGTCCGGTAGAATGGATCCTGCTGAACCCGACTAGCCAAATCGCCCTCATAGTGGTGCCCGAGGAGGCCGAATTTTTGATTCCCATGCTCCGCGAAACTACCAGCAGTAAGCGAGGCGCACTCACGCACCTCATCACCTACGTGCTGCCACTGAGCCGCGACATGTCCAACTTTGATGGCCTGCTCCACTCTCTGCCCCCGTTACCTGCGGGCCACCAAGTCAGCGGGCGGCTCTGGATGAAACTCGACATCTTCGCCGGCCGCCTGTATGCCGGCTTCGATAAGTGTACCAATCTCAGGAGATACATGGAGAGCCCAGACGGTGCTGCCTTGTCGGCAAATCCCGCAGGCTTCCTCCTCGAGTGGCTAGCGCTGCGCCGCAAGGGGCAGGACATTACCCACACCCCTATGTCATACGTCTGCCAGGGGTGACCCCTGCGCGAAGACCACCACCTGTTTGCGGTACAGGAGGGCCATTTCCCAGTCAACCTTGACCCGGTCGTCGAGTCTACTGGGAGCGGAGGTGTCTGGGACTCGGATAGGGACTCGAGCTCTGACGACGAATTGACGTTTAGCTCAGGAAGCTGAACCTCAAGGAAACATTGCCGGCAAATAACTTGGCACCGTCATGACATACTTGTAGCCATCGAGTTAGTATTTTGCTTTCTTTGTTACAACACCCCGCTAGGCGAGTCCTTCACAGCGTCTGCGGCAATAGTTCTCCACACTCCCACGGCGCCCTGATAAACGAGATGGATCGTGATGGATCGTGATGGATCGTTGGCCAGCTTTCCAGTCGGCATACTTCTTGGGGCCGTGATTGCTTGGCCCGGTCCGACGCCCATCCGTGTTGCCCTCCCTATCCCCTCATTTGACTAGTATCTATTGATTTTGGCGGTTACATATTTACCGAACTATATACACTAGACAGACTGGATGGAGTTTAGCTTTGTTATAATAGATAATCGATATTATCAGATTTTGGGCTTCGAATTAACTATATAGCCTAGTCTATGGCTTTAGGATCTAAACGATTTCATGTGATCTACAATAGTGGGGCCAGGGCCTGTCAGAGGACTATAAATGACTCGCCCTCCTCTAGTAGAAGCCCTTTCTCAAGTTAAGCTAAGTCAATCTAGTCAAGCCAGGCCCAAGCTAAGCCAAGCCAGTCATAAGATTAATACAACCATTCTTTATAGCGCGCAGTCCGCTATAAGATCTTTATATTACAGCGCATAGTCCGCTGTACGGATCCCTTAGCGTCTTACCAAGCTCTGCTATTGTAATCGAATACGGCGAGCATCTGCCCTCCGGATCAAGCTTCCACTACGTCACTACAGTTGAGCCCACTATAGACAGCACTCTACAGGCCCCTGCCCCTAAGTCAGGCCTGTAATAGCCCACGTAGCGAACAGTTATTTATTGGCTTGGGGCATGTCTTCATGAGTGGTTCGACCCCTGTTTCTTTTTCGCCCTTTTCCTTTTTCTTCTCGCCGCTCGCTAGTTTTTCAAGTAGAAGACCCCCATATAAGGGGGCTGTCACATGGAAGGTGCTGGAAACAACTAAATAAAAGATTGGTAATACTGGCCGTTACCGTCGTCAGCGTTACCACTACAGTGCCATAATGGTAGTAACAACATATAACTATAAGACTAAGGTCTCTGGCTCTACTAGAGACTATATAGAACAAGTAATACAATCATATAATTATGACCCCTATCAAAAGTACAGTGCTTCTAACAATTAAGAGTTTCATTCGCTTAATCTATCGATCAGCTAGCTAATAACAACTTCAATAAGAAGTACAGCTAACTACACTTCTAAGACCTAACTAAAATGAACACCAATAATAACGATAAGACTGCCTACCTAGCTAGATCCAACAACTGAGAGTCCTGGGACCTATAGTTCTAATCCTAAGCTATAGCTAGAAATATCTAGAGCCAGATTTAAGGGTTGACCCCTTTTCTCGATAAGCTTACGGCTCCTACTCCTACATAGCATAAGAATAAGGCCACTAGCCAGTTAACTATAACTGTTAGATTCACAACGGAGTCTATAACTGGCGACGATGAGCCTGGCCCAGCCAAGTTGGCTTATCATAATAGCCGACCTAACGGCTAGTGGATTTAAGACCTTCCAGATGGAGTGATCTATTAAGCCAACCTTAAAGAATACACTTAATAAGCCGATAAAGTCGAACAGCTAAAGCAGTGGATTTTAAAGACTGTTGGCTTCCATTACCAGCTTACTTCGTATGACCTTATCTACTTAGTTATATAGTGGTATTCAGCTTTAAAGGCCTAAGTTGGAATAAGTGACGAAAAAGCTCTTTACGACGTACGGGAAGCCTATCAACTAATAGTTAAGCTACTTACCAGAGCTCTAAAGGACTTAATTAAGTGGTTCAAGGCCTGGGAATAAGCTATATCTTTAGCTTAACAAAAGAGGGTGCCGGAAGCCATCATAATTAAAACCTGGCTATACGATTTTCTAGATACCGTAAAGCCTATCTTGGGCCACCAAGTCATATCTTATAAAATATATAAAGTAACATAGTTAACCCTTATCTACCGTAAGGTGGTTAACGACTTTAGGGAGGAGGTGCGGTAAGATAGGAAGGCCCGTAATCTTATAAGCTATCAGATGGAATAGGCTAGAAGATGCTAGAATTAAGGCGTTAGCAATGCTATGATAGTGGCAACAACAGTTAACCTTGAGCAAGGCTGTGTCGCTAGCTAAGCCACCATAAAGACTATCATAAACTACTATAAGTAGCACTACTCTGGCCGTAGGCCAGAGTGGTGTAATAAGCAATATAAGCACATAATTACAACCCCCATCAAAAGTGCAGTGCTTCTGACAGCACCCGGTGTCAGGTGTCACAGTGATGTAAGCCACTAGTGTGATAATTCCCCCGTAAAATCTGCTCAAACGTACGAACCCAGGTTTCAGCTACCGTATAGGGGCCTCCGAACCCCAGCTTAATGTGAGTCAACCTTTTTAGCCTCTCTAATTTCATTTTCTAAGAAAAGTGCGGAACGTTCGATGTCCAAGTCGAAATGAAGGCGTCTGTAGGAAGGTAGAGGAGTGTCCGGAATACTTCAACCAAGATGAACAACCGTGCAAAAATATACAAGTAGGTCATAATGATGACACCCCAGTCCAGAATGTTAAGTGCAACGTCTTTTTTGATACCGACCCTGGTGGGTTTCAGTAGAAAAACATCAAAACCCCAGAACCAAAAAGCTGCAAGGAGCCCGAAGATAGCCGTGTACACGCCCGCGCATCTCCAAGCGATTAGTTCGATCGTGGACGGGAAGGCAAAATTCCACCCCGCGCAGTGTATCCCCCCAAATAGCGCGGCAGATGTGAACCCTGCTGCCGCCGGGGTTGCCCAGTTTATCTTCGACGATGGCAGGCCCATGTTGTGAATCGGTGAACCATCGGGTCTCGGAGTGCGGTAAGCGGAATCCCGGTGAAACAGGTATTGCCCAGCTAAACTCGTTGTCGCTCTAGACCCCTTCAGCACTTCTAGGACTGGGCTAGGAATCTGGCCCTGATATCGGAGTATCGTGATAGGTGTTCGGACGGATTTCGGCTTTTTCCAATACAAAGCATAAATGATGACTGCGCAAGCCGCGAAAGCTAACACAGAAAGCTCAAGTGGGGAGATGGTGAGATTTTGGAAGCCTCGGGCCGTGATCTGCATGACAGACCATGAAATTTGACCAATTGCGATAGCTTTAAGTAAAGGGTCGCTTTTGGATTTGTCGTGAAGCTCCTCTTCCGTGATTTCGGGTAATTTTTTGAGATACCCACTATGTCTCAAGTCGATGAGGTTGGCCGCTGTAAGGTGATATGGATTATAGGGTAAACTGTCATCCATTATGCTGGTCCGTATGACAAATCCTCCCATATTTGCGTAAAAGCTGTGGGACAAAGTCCAAGGACCTTCATCTTGTTTGAGGCCCTGGTTCAACTTTTGGCTACTATCGCGTGCCGCGACAAGACCCACGACGGCGGTAACGACGATGATCTCAGGTGCAATTATAGTGTATAGGGCCAGTGTGACGTTTTCGTAAATGCCCTTGAGGCCCCAGCGGAGATTCCCCTTCCAACCGGGGTAGCGGCCTTCACGTTGCTCCGGGATGTTAGGATGCTGAATAGTCCACGTGCAGGCGAATATGGTAAACAGAGAGCTCCACAGAATCTCCAGCGTACCGCGGGAATCCGGGGCTGATACAAAACTAACCGAAGAGGTGGGTGATGAGCATTTTGGACGAAACGCGGCGTGGGGTTCGGCTGCTGCTAGCAAACAGAAGAACATAAATTGATATTGAGTCTTTGTTAAAGCCATGGATACGCAGCGGAACTGGCGTTCCACCTAGTACTATGCGCGGTGGGCTGTAGAAAGGCAGGGGCAATTACCGCAGAAATTTGGCCTTATGATGGACGTAGAAGCAGTGGTAGCGACGCCTACAATTTAGAAAAGGTTGAAGATGGGCACGGGCTTTTAATCCTCTCGAGTTACGTGTGTGAAGACAAGGCATTCACATACACAAGTTGCCCGGTTGGAAACTAAGAGTATGACTCACCCAGTATAACGGACGATCATTGGCTGCCCTATTTTTCCTGCCATGGGTAGCCAGTTGATATGCATCCTCGCCATATGTCACGACACGTCTGTTCCGGCCCCGCCTCGGCTCGCCCAGCTCACCCAGGGTGACACCATCAATGTGGGGGCCCTGAGTGAGCCCCGAGAAAGCTCTGGAACGAATGCCGTCGATTCTACTGTCCATATTTAGTTCCCAATTGGGGTTGGCGTTGGCGTATCGCTGGTAGGTTGTGACGCCTGTAAGATAGATAGCATATGGCTGCGTCGTGGTACTACCGAAGGGGATTGATCCCCCATGCACCCCGCTTTTCGATCCCTATGCATTGATTGATTGAAAATTTATTGTGCAGGGTTATGCCCCGTAGGGGCAATCGCACAGCAAGGCTCTCGGAGTCCCCGCAAACACCTGGGGCACACGGCCTACTACGATAAGGAGATCCTCCGCCCTGAGTCCACCGATAGGAGAGTCCTGGCCCGGGGTCCCCGGGCCGACAGTACCATGCTCCCCCGAGCTCCGAACCCCTTTTAATTGCCGCTTCCGGGCCTCACCTACCCGGCTCGCTCGCCCATCAGTCTAAGATACATAAAAACCCCCGTGGGGAAAAGCCATCCTTTCTCAGTTTGCTAGGGCCCTGGCCAGGGCCTCCTCCTTAGCTTCAGTCTACGCGGTATTTTCTTCCCGCTTTCGTTGTTGCCAGTATTTTCTTCCTGGTAACTTATCCGCGAAGCTCCCGAACAGGTCGAGCCACTTCTTAGACCTCCTCCACACCATCTACAACGGGCTGCCGTTGTAGCTAGGAAGTGTCCTTACGTTCAGCGAGCACGTGAACATGTGTCCCCTGTTCTTGTTAGTACCACATTCGTAGGGTCCCTAGGTCTCCGGGTCGTGGTTAAACCGTTCATGGTATTCCTTGAAGTCCCTATGGCCGGTCCTTTCCGCCAACAAGGCCGCGTGGGCCTTGTGGGATAAGGCCAATTCCGGTGGCCTGTCCTTCTAGCAGATCTCTCAGTACCGGTAGTCCTCGGGAGCTCCGTCCTACTAGTACTACTGTAGTCGGCGCTTCCTTTCTTCCGCGTGGCGTGCCTGCCATTCTCTATCCAGGGCGGCGGCCACGGCCAGGGCTTCTATCGGGGCTTCCTTCCTAACTTCTTTGGTCTGTAGGAAGTCGTCGTGTAGGGAGGGCGCCCCCCTAACGTGCCGGGCGATCTTTTCTAGGAGCGTGTCGTTCTTTCTACCAGGGGTACGTAGCTTATGTAGCTTTCGGATCACCGGGTATGTCCGGCCTAGTCGGATAAGCCTTCTCGCGAAAACATCCTTCCGGGCCTCGACCAGATGTTAGGCCGTGGGGACTCCGGCTTCTAGGTGTAGTACCACAGTCCTTGTCGTCTTCTATGCCGGTAACGCCGCTCGGAGGCCGTCGTTGACCACCACGTCTAACGTATCGTTGACGAAGCATTTACCGCGCCGGCCGTGTCATACCTCTACCGCATATAGTAACGTTAGTAGAAAGATCATCTTAACCGCCTAGACCGCCAGTCTTAAGGCTAGCCCTTTGGCCTTACCTGAGATATGGTCTAGGAATGTGGTCGTTAGCTTACCCCTAGTTGCCACCGCCTTTGCATACACCCTAAAGTGAAGTATTAGGTCAAACCATACTTCCAGCTACCGGAGTATCTTCTTATATGATACGACGACTCCTTAGACGAGAATGTCTAGTCTAGGTCCCTTCTTTAGTATGAAGAGGATATACTTACTCTTTATGCCGTCGAAGGAAACTCCGTTATCCTTTCCCTAGGTCAGAAGCTTCCCAAGCCTTGCCATAAGTTTAGCCCGGACCGATTTCTCCGTCTTACCCGTCATAATAACCATAACATCGTCCACATAATAATAGGTCTAGTCGTCCTTTACTATTACTACGAGGTATAGGGTAAAGAGAATAGACAAGAGGGAGAAATCTTATAACAGTCCGCTAGGTATCGGCCGTTAGACTTCCGTTAGGTCTCCCTTAATCGTAGCTACCCGGTCCGTCAGAAAGGTAGTATAGAAGTAGGCTACGGTATAGTCCCATCCCGTCTCTACAAGCTTCTACTCTAGTTTTTACTTCTATACTATGTTAAAGATACCTTCTATATCGGCCGTGACCACTCCTACGATTAGGTCCCTTACCTACGTATCTTCCACGTCATAGATCACTACTACTAATAGGTCTGTTACCGACTACTATAATACCCCGCCTATATACTATAAGTAAATAAGGCCCTCCTATATAGTTAAGATATCTATCTTCCTTACTACTAACCTCTCTAAGTCTTTTCCGATGTAGGATAGAAACGAAATCGGTCTCAAGCCTTTTGTAATCGCCTTAGAACGTCCGATCTTAAGGATAGATACTACTTCCGTAACTTTTTAAACCTTAAGATATTATCCTACTCGTAGATATATCTTATATAAGGTTATAAGTACGGCCGTAAGGATAGAGAAGGTCTTAGCTACTTCTTCTCTAGGGCCTAGTAACTTATTATACTAGGCGGCCTTTAATATAGCTGTCGTCACTCCGTCTAGTCTTAACGTTATTATCCATATCCCATAGTATACCTAGTAAGCCTTTTCCTTAGTAACCTCGATACTCCATAAGATATATCACAGTAGTCTAAGTTATAAGATACTAAAGTACTTAGCATCCGTGAGATCAAAGCTATACCGTAAAGCCACTAGCTCGTCGTAGATGATAGTTACCATATATGCTATCATACGGCTAGTTAGGCCCCCTTCTCTTAGGGTAAGGCTTAGTAAAGTGTCCGCCGGCACCTAGCGTTCTCACTACCTTATTACCTTCTATAGGTCCCCTAGTTTAGTTACCTTTTAGACCTTCCCGTACCAATATCCCACACAGATTATCTTAACTTTTTTCTTATACGCCGATTATACTAAGGCTCACGTCCCTTCGTCTCCCTAGTCTTTAACCACCCAAAGAAATGTTCTTACCTCCTCGAGCTCTTCGTTCTATCACAGTTATCTTTTCCCGTCAGACCATCTCTTCTTACCGTATCTTCAAAATAGTTTTTCTAAGGACTCCTAGACTTATTAGGCTATGTCTTCTATCTTCTATCTTCTATTAACCTCAGTAGAAAGGCCTCTTATCTGTTCTTTTATCTTAGTTACCTAGTCTTTTAACTTAAGTAAGCTAAGCTTCTAGGTAGGGTTTTTCCTATTAGTTCTTCCTAATATTATAACTTCTAAAGGAAGGTAGTCCGAGCTCGTAACCTTATCCTTCTCGACACTACCATAGGCCTACGGGTTTAAGTAGAAGATAAGGTCTAAGACGTTCTTTCCCCAGGTTAAGGTATCTTATACTAAGGTATATAGTCTTTCTTTATTTACCTATGTAACGATAGCTTCTATCACTGGCCTTATATGTCTCCCTACTTACTAAAGTAGATATCCTATATTAAAGTCTTCCGTAACTAACAGCTTCTTGTCTCCCTTCTTTAGGTCTAAGACCTCTTAAATATACGAGAGTTAGGCCCTTATATTCTGGTATACTAAGAAGACTTATAACCTCCCGTTCTTAACCTTAACCACGTTTCCTAATAAGAAGTCTTCCGTTAGTTCCTAGTTTTAGTCCTTGGTATAATATATTACCGTCCTTAATCTACTATAGGTTTTATTCCTTATTACTGCCATATATACCAGATAAGCCTTAGTCTCGTCGTACTCTATAAAATACCATGGTTCTTATATAAGGACTAGGTCATATTTACCTTAGGTACCTTAGTTAAGTAAGGAGTTATAATATACGAAAGTCTTAACGATATTTCTTATAAAGACTCTGATCATGTCGAGATAAGAGTACTTAGCTTTATTTCTTCCTATTAAGTACTTAATAGAAAGGGAGATAGTAGTTTCGTAAATCCCGGTAAGAAGCTAGCTCTCCGGTACCTACGTACGATTAGTAATAAGTTCCTTTATAAGATCTAGACATATCCCCTTTTCCGGAGGTTAGGTAATATGTCCCTAGAGAAGATATCCCGTATGATTAAGGTTACCGCCATCTTATAGGATTCCGGCATCGGTAGTAACTCTTTAAACGAAATATCATTACTAAGCGATTTTACCGAGGGTCCCCTTAGCCTAATTACCTCCCTTATCGGTCCGGTTTAGATATTCTTCTTTACTACCTACTCTTTAGGATATGTATATACACTCCGGAATAACTCTTCTCTCTACCGTTATACCATTTAGTAAGTACCTTAGATATTCTCTTAGTCCATGTCTTCGTCGATATCTATAGCCTCGTACATTATCTAATAGTAGGTCTCGAAGTTAGTCTCTGAGGCTAGTTTATTATATGTTAGGTTTTAGGTTATAGTTACTATAGCCCTAGCCATTTCCCTCCAGTTAATTCTAAGGCCGTAAGTCTCGGCTACTACCTAGAGCTTCTCTCCATAGGCCTTTAATACTACTAACTCTTCTTTATCGTAAGTCTCAGCCCTTTTACCTATTACTTTTACGGTCTCTTAGGCCGCTTATTCTAAGGCTTCCCTAGGATACTTCCCGGTCTCGATCATGTCGATACCCTATATGATTAAGACCTCGAGGGTACTAAACGTAACCTCACTAGCTAAGGTTCCGACGTTTCCCGTAGGCTCTAAGGCTTCTATTATCTCCCTATCCTCAACCATAGGTAAAGAAACGTCTTCTAAGTACTAAGTAGGTACAAGGGTCGTCCCGTAGATATCCGTCGATTCCGTTCATACCGGGGTCTTCCTATCTAGCGTATATAGGGTTATTTACGTTACTACTACTTTCTTAGTCTTAACTTCGGCCTTAGTTTCAGCCTCGATAAAGATTTTCCCCCTTCTATCCCTAAATACTTCCTTTTCCGCGGCTACCTTACTCGTAGCTTCTATAGTTTTTACTAGTCTAACCTCCTTCTTCGTCTACGCGGTTATCTTATCCTTATGAGCCTTCGCCCCTACCTTCCTTCTTTCCTCGATGTTTACTTTACTAGGGAATAAGAGCTATCCCTCGCTTATAACCCTAAGCCTAAGGATATATATACCTATGTTATCGGGCCTATGTGGTCTTAGGTAGTTAAGATATTATGGTAGTTCGAGGTACTTATCTATATACTCCTTACGGCCATACCTACCGTATACCGCCTTCGCTATGTAGTCCCTTACTTAGTAGAACCCGTAATACGTCTCGTACAGTAAGATCTTCCTTTTCGGCGGTAGCCTTCTCACGATAGCAGATCCAAACAACCTAAAGGTCTTCGTGAGAATATACATGTCATCAAACGACATTATCTACGCCCCGCTCTTAATTCAGGCCGCTCTCACAGGTAAAATTTCTGTTAAGGCTTGTACCTCCTACTTTATCATAACCTCGGTGACCTCGAGTAGTCCCTCTAAGGTCATAGTAGTTTTTAGTACCTTTTCTAAGGCGTAGGTAATCTATTCTATATTCTCCTAGAGGAGTACTCTTATTACCTTAGCCTTCGCTATAACTTCCGTCCTTTTTTCCTAGTCTCTCTTCCGTAGGAAGACCGACCATCTATTCTCCTTAATAGTAACTTTTACTACCGTAAGCTTCATTCCTATTATATTAGGTAGCCCTAGGTTAATCTCTCCGGCCATAGCCCGGGCCCACGGATACTTAGTCGGTACCGTAAGTATCAACCTTCCCGGTGTCGGCGAGCCGGACCTACTCCTCTGGCTAGCCTCCGGTTTCGTCTGTACCTTAGGTCACGTACCTAAGTTGACATTAGTAGGCCCTCCCGGGGCCGCTACCTTGGCGGCCCAGCTTGAGGTCTTTCTCACGGGGGCCGTTTTCCACTCGTTAGCTATGTTAGTAGCCTATGTCGTGGTAGCTCCTGATTAGGCCTGTGGTATAGCGACCCGTGACTGGGTCGTTTTGTTGGTCGACTAGGCCAGTAGTAGTACTGTTCCAGTCCCGATTAGTCGGTTAGTCGAGTAGGAGACCCTGTCGTTCCTTAGTGTAGGTGCTACGTAGGCTCCCGGGGGTGGCGTCTAGATCGAGCCGTTATCGATACCCACGTAAGGCAAGGGTATAGGTGAGGGCTCGGTACCCGACGTTGTCGGGGTCTTCGCCCTCCCTACAGTCCGGTAGATTACCTCCTGGATCCCAAGGAGGGTCTCCCTTCCCCAGTAGACGTGGTATTCCCTACTGGAGATTTTCACGAAGCCTTAGTCTAGGGCTTCGGAGAAGATCTTAATGACCTCCCACTTCGCCAGGTACTCGGCGTCGTGTTCGGCTTACAGTTTCCTGGCGTAGTCGGCCAGGTTAGCGTGTAGCGGGCGTTGCTCAGGCGCCATGTTAAGAGCTTGCGCGGGCTGTGCGCGGGTTGTCAGAGTGGGGAGAGTTGCCTGTAGGCGAAGAAAGGTCGTGATTAGGTTGTGGTGTTTTGGGGTAGCTAGTCCCGGTGTTGTGATTGGTCCGATTCTTTCGAAAAAATAAAAAGAAGGGAGAGAGCTGTCGATCCCTATGCACCCATAGAAATCTGAATTGATTTCCGTGCAGCCCCATAGGGTTAAGGTTTTGTGTGGTAAAAAGTCTTTGTCTTCGACCTTTTTGAGTGCCGCGTTACGAGCAGACCATACGCTCCCTCAAGGAATCCCCACAATTATCTAGCATTTGTGACGATCTGGACCGGTACGTGGTATGCGAATTATGCGCCAAATTAAGGTATGTAACTAGACTTCGCTACTCCTCGGCAGCGCAGCATTAAGGACGCCGACTATATCGAGTACGCCATAAAGTGGTACGACGGTTGATTCGCTCGATTATTAAGGGGCGAAATATAAATGTCAAGGCGACTAACACGTAATCTATTATATTATCCCTTACCCCTTCCTTTATATACCGTTATACTTCTACGGTATACGTTTATTTACCACTCTCCCCAGTACTCCCTTTCTGTAATATAGTTGAGTCCACGTTAGTACATATTGCATCTTTGGGGCTGTTTGTTAAAGAATTAAAACTTAATTCGGGTATAGTGTCACACTGGTGGACTCACCTATGGTCAACAAGGTGGATCACCCCCCTTAACCGGATCCACCGTGATAGCCACAACGGTGGCCACATCGTGGCTCAACCTGTGGGACACGCACACACACCAAAGACCGGGCGCGATCAGGACCCTCTGGTCCGCACGCAGGTCGATGGGTCCTCGGCCCAGGCCGAGAGACCAGACACCACTCACAAGCCAAGTCAGCTTACCACAAGGGCCTAGCTCGTAGGCTGTAGCATCACCAGACCTTAGGTTTGATACGAGCAGCCACATAACCTCAGTATCGTGGTCGGGAGCTACATTAGCTAGCCAAGAGACCCACATGATGTTTCAGCGGACTTTTAAGGATAGGCCTCCTAGTTATCGTGATGGTTCCAAGTGGACGACCTGAACCCCGACGTTCTCCGGAGTCTAGCCCAGTAGTGACAGGTAGCTATAACTAAGCTTAAGGAGTCATGAAGGGAACTGTCATTATCCGACGCAAGTACTAAGGACGTAAAGGAACCTCCGTGGTCGTAGTCATCATATCATTAGAGTTAAGTACTAATACCGCCCGTAGACTACCGAGGGAAGGGTTAGTAACACTTAGTAAGGATACTGATTAGTAGGACGTGAGAGACGAATGGTTAAGGCCCCGAACTAGTAAAGTAGCTAAGGAAGGATCTTCATGTATTCTAATACCCTTGTATATTATATATAGCCTCTATAAAAGAGACAAGGGCCCCGTGATAGATCCTCAAGAGGAAGAAGTTTTCTAAGTCCTTTTTAAAAACAGCCTAGAAAGATTATCAACTGAACTTTATTGAAGTTAAGGGGTAATATAACCTTATGAACCCTTTTATTTCTTATTGACTTATAACTACGAAGTATCGTTTGTTATCTTCCTTATGATCGTTTTATCTCTCTATATCTACCTTCTCTCTTATGACTATGTGACACAAGCTAGCTACCGAAGGTTTAGGGTGTGATAACCATAAGGTGAGATATTAAATGAAGAATCAAACTATAGAGCTTTAACCTCTACATAACTCTCGGCTCTACCGTTCAGCGAACTACCCTGACAATTACTGTTAGTCTAGTTTAGAGCTTTCATACGACGAACTTAAGGAGTTGATCTTCGTAAGGCTAATAAGTACAAGGTTTGATTCAGAGCTTTAGAACGGAATGGTAAGGGAGTTAACTATCGCAATGTAAAGTAGTAGAGAGCTAGGGAGAAGGAGGTTTAGGGAGATAGAATGCTTTAGTATAGAATAAGACACAATACTTCGTAGTTATAAGTTAGAAGAAACAGAAGGGTTCATAAGGTTGTATTATCTCTTAGCTTCACTAAAGTTTAACTGATAATCTTTCTAAGTTTGTCTAAAGAGAACTGAGAAGCTTCTTTCTCTAGAAGATCTATCATAGCGTACCAGTCCTACTTATAGAAGGTTATATATAAGATATAAAGATATTAAAATACCTAAAGGATCTTCCTAGCCGCCCATTAGTCCCGAATCTCCTTTCCAGCCGCCCGTCTCTTACACCTTATAAATCCGTAGCTATATGTTACACTAGTAGGCTTACCCAGGTCGACAGGGTCACTGACCTCCTTGACCAAGCCGTACCAATGGTACGAACTATACACATACATACCTATTAACCCACGAGTATTTATCATGGATCAGCACGGAGAAGGGAACTATCATAGAGGACGGCCATAACGTGGCTCAACCTCAGGACATGATTCCACGTGTGGCTAATGGCCTATTCCGCCGACACACAGTTTAGCGGATTCTCCTAAGCGCCCACGGGTTACGATGGAATGCCCAGAACCACTCACAAGCCAAAGTAGCTATACAACGGATCTCACCCACGTTAGGTAACGTCATTAGACTTTAGATTTGTCATAGACGAGCTACTTAACCTTAGTATCGTGATCAGGGCCTGTATAGTCAGCCAAGATCCTATAGCTAGTCTTTCAAATCATGGACCTTCCCGCTATCGTTGGTATTCCTTTGGAAGACTTGGAACCCGACGTTCTCCGGAGTCTAGCTTTAGTAGTAATAGGTAGCCGCGACCCCCGTGTATAAGTCATAAAGGAAACCGTTGCTATGACAGCCGATATAGGATCGACCTAATAACCTTGTAGCTAACGAAAGTACCAAGGACGTGAAGGAACATCTATTGTGACACAGGCCAGCCCACGAAGGTCTGGGGTGTGACAACCACAAGGTGAGATATCCAACGAAGAATCAGACTGTAGAGCTCTAACCTTTTCTTAACTCTCGACTTAACCGTTTAGCGAACCACCCCGACAATTGCTGTTAGTCTAGTTCAGAGCTTTCACACGACGAACTCAGGGAGTTGATCTTCGCAAGGCTAATAAGCACAAGGTCCGATTCAAAGCTTTAGAACAGAACGGTGAGAGAGTTAACTGTCACAATGTAAAGTAGTAGAGAGCTAGGGAGAAGGAGGTTTAAGGAGATGGAATGATTTACCAAAAGATAAGACATAATACTTCATAGTTACAAGTCAGGAGAAACAGAAGGGTTCATAAGGTTATATTACCCCTCAGCTTCACTAAAGTTCAGCTGATAATCTTTCTAGGTTTGTCCAAAGAGAACTAGGGAGCTTCTTCCTCTCGAGGATCCGTCGTAGCGTACCTATCCTACTTATAGAAGGCTATGTATAAGATATAAAGATACTAAAATACCTAAAGGATCCTCCTAGCTACCCGTCGGTCCCGAATCTCCTTTCTAGCCGTCCGTCTCTCACGTCCTACAAATCCGTAGCTACATACTAAGTGAAGGTAGCCTATTATACGTTGGTCTATGGCCGGTATTAGTACTTATCTATATAGTTCTAGTAGTATAGTATCTATCGCTGTAAGTATTCCTTCACGTCCTTAGTACTTACATTGGCCACAAGCCGCTAAGTCCCAAGGCTAACGTTTGTCATAGTAACGGTTCCCTTCGTAACTTACACGTGGGAGTCGTAACTACCTATCACTACTAAAGCTAGACTCCGGAGAACGTCGAGGTCTAGGTCTTCCAAAGGAATGCTAACGATAGTAGGAAGGCCTATGATTCGAAAGACTAACTATAAGATCTTAACTAACTATATAGGCCCTGATTATGATACTAAGGTTAAATAGCTTGTCTATGATAAATCTAAAGTCTGATGATATTACCTAATATAGGTAAGATCTGTTATACAGCTACTTTAGCTTGTGAGTGGTTTTAGGCACTTCGTTATAACCCGTAGGTACTTCAGGGAATCCGTTGACCTATATGTTAACTAAATAGGTTATAAGTTACGTATAGGATCATGTCCTAAGATTAAACTATATTATAGCTATCTCTCTATAATAGTTCCCTTATCTATGTAATCTATATCAGATATTTATAGGTCAATGGGTATATACTTCTTATGTATAATTTATACTACTAGTATAAGCTTCGGTTAAGGAGGTTAGTAATCCTATTGACCTAGGTAAGCTTATTAATGTAATACTATCTCCCCTCCTAAAAAGACTTATCTCAAGTCCTAAGATTAATAACCCTAATGTCCTTTGGCTTACATAGGTACTTAATGTAGAAGTCTTAAAGTTTCTAAGTATCAGAGAAGTATTTATATAGTTCCTAAATCTAATTTCTTTCTTCGGGATATCTATCCTATTTAACAAGATATTTTATTATCCTTTTCTTAGTATAAAAGTTCATAATTTCCTTTACTACAAATTCCTTAGGATAAACGTCTCTTACTTACTCTAAGACCTAAATAAGGTTAGGAATCGGTTAAGAGCCGGTTTAGAAAGGTTTAATAAGAGAGACGTAAAAGGTAAGATAAATCTTCTAATACTCCGGGAGTTTAAGTTTCATAGCCGTAGAAGATACTACCTTAGAGATTTTAAATAGGCTGAGTAACTTTTTATCTAGTTTCTTAGAAGGTCTTTTAGTCTTAATATTTCGTATGTTAAGTATTACTAGTTACTTTTCTTTAAAGGAGGGTACTTCCGTTCGCTTCCGATCTATATATTTTTTCATCCGTTCCTAAGATTCTTTAAGGGTTTTGTAGAGATTCTCGTAGACCGTTATTATCTAATATACCATAATTTTACTATACGGGTTATATATAGATTTGTTAAGTAAGTTATTAACGGCCGGATGATATCTGTAGTTAACATAAAAGGAAGAGCTATTAGTAGAAGTCGATCTGGTGTTATTTCATATAAATTTAGTTATAAATAGTAAGATATCTTAGTTGTTTATCTCATAGTTAATGAAGGCTCTAAGGTAGGCCTTAATATACTAATTAAGACGTTCGGTCTAGCTATTTATTTCGGGATAGAACGAGGTTAATATCTTTAGCTTAACTTCGATATGTTTAAAGAAATTATATTAAAGTCCTATGTTAAACTATAAATCTCGATCGAAGATAATACTAATAGATATACCGTAGTATTTTTAATATTTATAAGTAAAGATTAGGATTAAGTTTTTTATCTTCTTAACATCGTTCTTTAGGGGAATAAAGTATACTATTTTAGTAAAAGTATTAATAATAACCTATATAAAGTTAACGTACTTTATAAGCGAGTGCGCCATATAAGCGAGTGCGCCACTTTTCAACGCGACACCCCACCTTCACACAAAACACCAAATTCTACCACAACGAACGATGGCAATACCCTCGTACGAGGCTAGGATAAACCTAGCCCTCAGAGCTCTTTAAAAAGACCTAAAACTTAAAGTCCGAGCTATAGCTCGGATCTATGACGTCGATAAAGATACCCTTCGACGCCGACGTGCCGGCCGGCCTACACGACGTGATATTCTAGCCAACTCACGTAAACTGACCGATTTGGAAGAGAATACGATTGTTTAGTATATAATCGAGCTATGTACACGTACATTCCGTCCTCGGCTTTGTTACGTGGAAGATATGGCCAACCGACTATTACGTGAATGTAACACGATTCCTGTCGGTAAGCTCTAGGCTCATAACTTCGTTAAACGTCAACTAGAGCTCCGGACGCGTTTATCGCGTAAATACGACTACCAGAGGGCTAAATACGAAGATCCGAAGATTATTAACGAGTGGTTTACCCTTATATATAACATGAAGGCTAAGTACGGTATCCTTGATGAAGATACCTATAATTTCGACGAGACTGGCTTTATGATAGGTATTATCACCCCTATTATGGTAGTTACTACCTCAGATAGCCGTGGTAAGGTTAAACAGGCTTAGCTTAGTAATCGAGAGTAGGTTATAGTTATCTAAGGGGTGAATGCTCAAGGCTAGGCTATCTTACCATTTATTATCTTAGCTACGTAATATCACCTTACTAACTGGTATAAAGAATGTGACCTTCCGGCTACCTAGTATATTATAATAACTAATAATAGCTAGACTACGAATAAAAAAGATATAGATTAGATTCGGTACTTCGATCTATATACTATGTCTCGTACAAAGGGTAAATATTAGCTTCTAATCCTTAACGGCCACGAGAGTTACTACTCCAAAGAATTCGAGACCTACTGCTAGGAACAGAATATTATTACGCTCTGTATGCCTCTACACGCCTCGTACCTACTTTAGCCACTAGATGTTAGCTACTTTGGGCCGCTGAAGAAGGCATATAGTCATGAGGTTAAGTAGTATATGCGGATGAATATTATATACATTAGTAAGTTAGAGTTTCTTTGTGGGTTTAAAGAAGCGTTTTCTACTTCAATCACAGAAAAGAATATCTAGGGAGGCTTTGCCGGAGTTGGCCTTATACCGTACGACCTAGAAAGGGTGATATCGAAGCTAGATGTATATATTTAAACCCTAATACCCCTAGTACCAAACCTAGCTACCATACTACCTTGGGTCTCCTAAACGCTACACAACCCTCGAGAGGCTACCTCACAATCAGCACTTATTAAAACTCGAATTTCTAACTATCAGGGCAACTCTCTAACCCTAATGTTCACTACTGTAGATCGACTAGCCAAAGGTACAATGGCTATAATACACGAAGTGGCTCTTTTACGTACTAAGGTCTTGGCACTACGTAAGGCCAATAAGGGGCTTAGTAAGCGACGGAGGGCTAAAAAAACACGTGTGCGGCTTAGAGGGTTACTTACTATACAGGAGGCATAGGATCTACTGGATCAGAAGGCTGTGGGTGAGTAGTTAGCCTAAGAAATATGACAAAGTGGTGGTGGAGCAAGGGGGTCTCGTACGAAGATTCGGTGTTGTGGGATGTATGGCAAGCCTAGCTATAATGCACGCACTTGTAAGGAGGCTGTAAAATCGTCTGATTCATCTGTTTCTGATTCAGTTATTGTTATTTCCTAACGTTGTAGTTATGTAATTGAGGATAGTTGTGGTTAGGTTGGGAAAAGTGGCACACTCGCTTATATGGCGCACTCGATTATAAAGTACGTTATATTTATTAGAGAAAAGAAGGTTTGTTATAAAGTCTATTAATATAAGCCTCTAGGAAGAATATTTTAACTTAATTAGGTAAAATAGTCTGAAAAGAAGGTAACGTCTTAACTTATCACTTTGATACTTATGACAAGAGTATATAAACTTAGTAACGTCTTTCTTAAGGTTTTACTAGAATATATACCATCTAATAAGTTTAACGGTCTTATTTATACCTATGTAGCCTACTACTTTGGTATCGTATTCAAAGTAGATAATCTAGATCTTAAGTTCCTTATTATTAGAGATCTAGATACGATTTTTCACGAATAAGACTTTATCTTCGTTAGTTATATCCTTTCTAAGGGAAACTAAAGCCTTTTAATACGTTTCGTTTATAAGAGTAATAACTTTGATTTACTCGAAGAATTCTTTGTTTTACTTTAGTGTTAGAATGTTACAAAGGTATACTTTTAAGAGTATAAACGTAGAAACTTTAAAGTATAAAAAATGCTCTTTATTTAAAATAAAGGTTATCGGTTAGTTTTTATCCTCCCCTTTTAAAAGATACTCTTTATACCACGAGAGAATATCTGTCTTAGTATTTTATGTATTAGGATAAAAATTGATAACGAAGTCGAAGGTAACAAGCTACTAAGCTTATCGGGCTTGGCGGCGGTTAAGGACCTTAGTAATCTAGAAGTATTCTAAATTACAATAGTCCGAAAAGACTTCGATATAGTACCTAGCTTCCTCGAGGTAATATCTCTAACATTAAAAATAATCAACTATCACTAAAAGTTCCTTGTCATAAATCTCATAGTTAATTTCTATAGAGATCAACTTTCTTAAGTAAAAAGCTATAGGATATATCCTACCGTTATCTTACCTTTATAATATTATCTCTCTTAACACGTAGTCTAAAGTGTTAGGTTTAATAATAGGTAGTCTATTAAGGTCGAAATAGATTAGAATAGAAGCTTTAGTAAAGGCTTTCTTTAACACTTTAAATATAACATTTATCTAATTATTTTATATCTAGGCTTTCTAGGTAAGGCTTATGAAATCAGTAAGTAGCTTAGTAATACATAAGTAGCCTTTGATATAACACTTATAAAAGTTCGTAAATCTATTAAATTGTTAAACTTCTTTTACCGATTTTAGCTATTTTTATAAAAAGATATATTTTATCTTATCCTTTGACATTACGATATCTTTAATACTGATGATATAGCCTAGGTATTTTAGTTCCTTAGTATCCTATATATACTTAGATAAGTTAATAATAAGGTTATACTTCTAAAGTTACTTAAGGACTTTAACGACAATTTTATCGTACTTTTCTTTAGAGGTTATATAAATGAAGAAGTCGTTAATATAAGATAAGAGGCCTTAATTAATAAGATCTCGAAAGATATAATTTATTATATCTTAAAAAGTAGTAGAAATATTAGTAAGGCCGAAGGACATTACGTTAAACTTAAAAAGACTGTAACAAGTTTGGAATACTATCTTTTACTTATAACCCTTTTTTATTCGAATTAAGTTAAAGCCCGATTTTAAATCTATCTTTATAAAGATAATAAATCTAGTAAAGATATCTTAGAGTTTAGTAATCAGAGGTAGTAAGTAGTAGTTCTTAACAGTTTGTTTATTAATTCTTTAGTAGTTAACTATAAGACGGAGGTTTTCTAAGTTCTTAGTAGTTACCTTTTCTATAGATACTTCCTTGTCTATAAAGAAAATAAGTAAAGAGTAAGATAACTTTAACTCCTATATTTTATCTTCCTTAAGTATCTAGTCTAGCTATTTACGAAAGATTTTCTTTTCTAAAGGTAACATAAGATAAAAAGGTTCCTATAGGAGTTTTTCGTCTTTAATAATATTAATCATATAGTCCCATAGCTAATGACCTAATAGCCGTTAAGCCACTTTAGAAAATACTAAAGGTACAAAGATCTTAAATCTTTCGGAGATATCTAAGACATAAGATATTATGACATTTATGATTAAGCTTTTATTTCTTAAGATTATGAAGGAGGTATAGTTTTAACGGTAGTAGTTTAAACTAAAAGCTATTTTTAACGTGTTAAGATCTCATAGGTATTTTAGCTAATGTTATTATAGTTACTAATATAGAAAAAGGATATTATATTCTATATCGAGGGGAAAGATTTCAAACGCTATATAAGAAAAGTATTCTACTTAGTACCATAAAACGATTTCCTTAGTATACTCCTTACTTGATTTAAGATTAATAGTTCCATTAAAGGCTTCTAAAGGTTTTAAGATCGTTCTATAGACATAAGAGATATTTTATTTTTTAATAAGGTCTTTACTTATGACCGGACTAAAGGTACTAAGGTCTAAGAGTACTTAGACGGAAATTTTATTAACTCTATAGTAGATAATGGTTATAGGAACAATCTTATAGGTACTATGATATGGTTTATAGTTTCGTTTAACCTTCTTATGAGAAGGTTCCTCCGTGTTATCGTAGGTATGTCTTTTGGTAGAGATTACGGCGTGTTAAGGTACGAGTCTTAATACCGTAAGGTTCGGAGTGTCGGTTAAAAATCCGATGTATCCTTACTATCGGACAGTTTAACAATATGAGGAAAAAGCTTAGGATAGTTTTTTTCTATCATTATAAAGACCTTGGCTTTTTTCGATAGTTAAGGAGAGATATCCTCGTCTTCATTCCTTCTGTACTTAGTCTTAACTCCGGAGATTCTTCTAGGTAGCTTAGGAATATCCTTACTATCCTTAGTTTTCTTATTATAACATTTAAGCGTGTTATGGCCTTAACGTCTATAACGGTAATATCTTTTACTTACCTTATGTTTGTTAATTTTGGCTTAGTCTATCTTAGTAATAACTTCTTTGTAAGTTTATTAATACTTTGTTTAGATAAATACCAGTAAGTTATCTTTCTTATCTTATTACTTCCACTTCAGGCCTTTCTTAAGTCTTTCTTTTATAGATATCAGACCGGGATAGAAGCTAAAGATATTAGTTTCCTCTTAGTAACTATCCTTCTTTAAACATTCCTTATTATTCAAAGTAAACTCTCCTTTTTCCTACTTAGCCTTATGATTAATTTCGCGATTCTTCATTTTATCTTTATAAATTAAGCTAATAGTAATAACGGCTTTAAGAAAGTTAGCGTCGTTAGAAGGGAGATATCCCGTATATAAATAAATTAAATTTATTATAATATCAGAAATGATATTAGTAACTAGCGACTATAAGACCTATCTACTAAGATCGACGATATGATTTAGTTCTTAGAATTTAGTCATATACTCGTTTATATCTTTGTTGTAGGTCAGAGCCTTTATAGCCTCGTAGTCCTTAGCTCTTTATACTAAGTCACGAAATCGTTTAACTATAGTAATAACATAGTTATTCTATTGATCTATTAAGCTAAGCTTTTCGATCTAAGTTCCCCTTTTCTAATACTATTTAAAGGTAATATCTTTAGTAAAGGTACTAACAAAACTAATTTTAGCCTTATCGTCAAAGAAGCTTCGTTTATAAACATTAAAATATTTCTTAACGGAACGTTACCATGTCTTAAATTTACCTTTATTCCTCCTATTATATTTTTTAGATTTTACTATAGTTATGGTAGTATCTTAACTACGGGATTCCCAAATCACGTTAGTATTATTACGAATTAAGTCCTAATTAGTATAGATAAGGTCGAGAAGGATTACCATAGGGTTACGTAGAAATGAAGGGTTCCGGGAGCTCGGACCCTAAGGTCTTAGAGGCCTTGGAGACTTAGGTAGGTTTCTTAGTAGTTTAAGAAGACCAGGAGGTAGACTTATGTAATAGAGATTATTATCTAAGTCGTTATTATTATTACCGTTATTTAACAGAGGTAATATTTTTATCTTAGTATAATAAAGAGGTAAGTTTCCTCTTATGTTTTTACTTCTTATTTTAATATTAGAATTTTATATACTATCGACTTATCTCCGGGCCCGTACTAAGATTTCTCAGATAGTCCTTCTTTAGAGGTTACGGTTTAAGAAAGAATCTTCGTCTTAGTCGAAATATCGTATAGATATAGATTTCTTAGATAGTTATGACGGCCGTCATAAGGATGCGACAGATAGGATTTTTTATAAACGTATTATAGCTCTTTAGATAATTTATTCCTTATTATAAGGTCTTACTTATGTTAATCTTAATATAAATACTTCTTTAATAAGGTTATTAAAGTAAGCCTTAAGTTAGTTAAACAATTCTTAATCCTTTAGGGTCCGCGATACTCCTAGTTATTAAAGTGTCATAAGAGAATTTAGCTAGCTTTAGGCTGTGGTAAACTAGTAGCTAAATTCTATATTATGATAGTTTTAACGGCCTGTTTCTTCTCCTAGATACGAAGAAGTTTCTTAACTCGGACAAGCTTAATGTTTTATTTTTTAACTCATACTTCCTAATCTCATACTTATTATGTCTGTTATAACTTTTACTTAGTAATTTTCTTATAAAAAGCTTCTGTATATGTAATAACAAGGTTAAGGGATTTCTTATGTTAGGCTGTCTAAGTAACAAACTAGGCTAATTTTTAGTTAACCTCGATACCGAAGATAATATAAGAGGCTTTAAGTTCTTACCGAATACTTTCGAAGATATATTAGTTTGTCTTAATATATTATACTATCGATTAGTAGTCGGCGACTAAGGTAATAAACATAGAAGTAAGTAAGTCAAGTCTCTTTTTATCCTTATATATGTTATTTATAAAGAAGTAAAGTTTCTTATAGGCTTTAACGACTTAGTTATAAAGTTAAATAAACTATTAAGGTAGTTTAATAAGGGTTTTAGAGCTCGAAGGGAATATAAGAAATCACTTGATAATTTAGATTTCTATCTCGGAAGGTTCTTAAATCATAAGGTCAGTTCCGAAGTTAGATTTGGTTTCTTAGCCCCGGAACGTAGCTAAATATAATATAGGATTACTAGCTATTATAAAGGAACTGACAGATAAAAAAGGAGATGTTTCTTAGAAAGAAAGATTATTTATAACATAAGCTAGCCTACGAAGGTTTAGGATATGACAACTATAAGGTAAGATATCTAACGAAGAATTAGACTATAAAGCTTTAATCTTTTCCTAACTCTCGACTTAACCGTTTAACGAACTATCCCGATAATTACTATTAGTCTAGTTCAAAGCTTTTATATAATAAACTTAAGGAGTTGATCTTCGTAAGGCTAATAAGTATAAGGTCCAATTCAAAACTTTAGAATAGAACGGTAAAGAAGTTAACTATTATAATATAAAGTAGTAGAGAGTTAGGGAGAAGGAGGTTTAGGGAGATGGAATGATTTATTAGAAGATAAGATATAATACTTCACAGTTACAAGTTAAAAGAAATAAAAGGATTTATAAGGTTATATTACCTCTTAGCTTTACTAAAGTTCAGCTGATAATCTTTCTAGGTTTATCTAAAGAGAACTAAGAAGCTTCTTTCTCTCGAGGATCTATCGTAATGTACTTATCCTACTTATAGAAGGCTATATATAAGATACAAAGATACTAAAATTGTTACACTGGTAGGCTTACCTAGGTTAACAGGGTCACTGACCTCCTTGACCGAGGACCAGCGGCACGAACTATACACAAGAAGTACATACCCATTAACCTACGAACATCCATCACGGATCACGTAGATAAGGGAACTATCACAGAGGATGGCTACAACGTAGCTCAACCTCGGGACACGATCCCACACGTAGCTTATGGCCTATTCAGCCGGCACGTAGGTCAGCGGATTCTCCTACAGCACCCACGGGTTGTAATGGAATACCCAGAACCACTCATAAGCCAGAGCAGCCGTACGATGGATCTCACCCGCACTAGGCAACGTCATCAGACTTTAGATTTGTCATAGATAAGCCATTTAACCTCAGTATCGTGGTCAAGGCCTACATAGCCAGCCTAGACCCTACAGCTGATCTTTCGAATCATAGACCTCCCCGCTATCGTTAGTACTCCTTTGGAAGACCTAGAACCCGACGTTCTCCGGAGTCTAGCTTCAGTAGTGACAGGTGGCCGCGACTTCCGCGTATAAGTTATGAAAAGAACCGTTGCTATGATAGCCGACTAGGAAATCAACCTAACAACGCCGTAGCCAACGTAAGTATCTAGGACGTGAAGAAACACTTATAGTAATAAATACCATGCCGCTAGAACTGTATAGATAAGTACTAATACCGGCCATGGACCAACGTGTGATAGGCCGGCTTTACTTAGCTTATAGCCGTTAATTTGTAAGGCACGAGAGATAGGCGGCTAGAAAGGAGATTCGGGACCGACGGGCGGCTAGGAAGATCTTTTAGATATTTTAGTATCCTTATATCTTATATATAGCCTTCTATAAGTAAGATAGGTGTACTATGACGGATCCTCGAGAGAAAGAAGCTTCCTAGTTCTCTTTGGACAAACTTAGAAAGATTATCAACTAAACTTTAGTAAAGCTAAGGGGTAATATAATCTTATAAACCCTTCTGTTTCTTCTGACTTGTAACTACGAAACATTACGTCCTATCTTCTATTAGATTATTTTATCTCCTTAAACCTCCTTTTCCCTAGCTCTCTACCACTTTGTATTATGATAGTTAACTCCCTTACCGTTCTGTTCTAAACCTCTAAATCGGACCTTAAGCTTTATTAAGCCTTACGAAGATCAAGTCTCTAAGTTCATCGTATAAAAGCTTTAAACTAGACTAATAATAATTGTCGGGGTAGTTCGTTAAACGGTTAAGTCAAGAGTTAGGAAAAGATTAAAGCTCTACAGTCTAATTCTCCATTTGATATCTTACCTTATAGTTATTATACCTTAGACTTTCGTAGGCTAGCCTATGTTATAAATAATCTTTCTTTTTAAGAATAACCTTTTTGTTTGCTACTCCGTTTATAATAGCCGGCAATCTTATATCATATTTGGCTACGTTCCGGGGTTAGGAAACCGAACCTAACCTTAAAACCGACCTTATGATCTAAGAACCTCCTAAGATAGAAATATAAACTATTAAGAAGTTTCCTACATTCTTATCGAGTTCCAAAACCCTTACTAAACTACCTTAATAGTTTATTTATCTTTATAATCAAGTCGCCGAAGCTTATAAGAAACTTTACTTCTTTATTAACAATACATACGAAGATAAGAAGAGGCTTAATTTACTCGTTTCTATATTTACTACCTTAGTTATAGATTATTAGTTAATAATATAGTATGTGAAGACAAATTAATATGTCTTTAAAAGTACTCGGTAAAAATTAGAAGCTTCTTGTACTATCTTTAGTATCGAGGTTAACTAGAAATTGACCTAGTTTACTACCTAAACGGCCTAACGTGAAAAATCTCTTAATCTTATTATTATATATACTGAGGCCTTCTATAAAGAGATTACTAAACAAAAGCTACATTAAGTACGACAAACCTAAGAATAAGAAACATAAGCCCGAGAACAAAACGTTAAGTTTGTCAAAGTCAAGGAACTTCTCCGTATCTAAGAGAAAAAACAAGCTTGATAAGATTACTATAATACGGAATTTAGCTATTAGTCTACTATGGCCTAGAGCCAACTCAATTTTTTTATAGTACTTTAATAACCGGGAGTATTATAGACTCCGAAAGACTAAGAACTATTCGAATAGCTCAAAGCCTACTTTAACAACCTCGTTAAAAAAGCCCTTGTATCAAGGTTAATACAAGTAAAGCCTCATGATAAAGAACAGATTATTTAGAAAGCTATGACACGTTTATAAAAAACTCTATCTGTCGAACCCTTACGACAGCCGATATAACCGTCTAAAAAATCAACCTCTACATAGTACTTCGATTAAGACAAAGACCCTCTCTTAGACCATAACCTCTAAAGAAGGGCTACCTAAGAAATCTTAGCACGAGCCCGGAGATAGGTCGATAATATATAGAATTTTAATGTTAAAATAAAAAGTAGAAACATAAAAGAGAGCTTACCTTCCCGTTATACTAAGATAGGAACGTTACTTCTTCTAGATAACGGTAATAATAATAATAACTCCGATAATAATCTCTATTATGCGAGTTTACCTTCCGGCCCCTCTAAACTACTAGGAGGCTTACTTAGGCCCCTGAGACCCCTAGGACCTTAGGGTCCGGGTTTCTAAAGCCCTTTATCCCTACGTGACCCTATAGTAATCCTTCTCGACCTCATTCGTATTAACTAAGACCTAATTTATAACAATATTAACATAATTTAGGAATCTTACGGACAAGGTACCGCCGTAACTATGATAAAACCTAAAAAGTATAACAGAAAAGATAAGGGTAAGTTTAAGACATGGTAATACTCCGTCAAGGAGTACTTTAGTATTTACGAACGAAGCTTCCTTGATAACAAGGCTAAAATTAGCTTTGTTAATACTCTCATAAAAGGTACTGTCCTTAAATGATATTAAAAGAAAGAAATATAGATCGAAAAGCTCGGCCTAGTAAATCAATAAAATAACTATATTACCGTTATAGTCAAACGTTTCTATAACCTAGTACGAAGAGTTAAGAACTATGAGGCTATAAAAGCCTTAACTTACGATAGGGATATAAATAAATATATAACTAAGTTTTAAGAACTTAATCATACCGTCGATCTTAGTAGTTAGGCCTTATAATCACTAATTACTAATACTATCTCTAACATTATAATAGACTTAATCTATTTATACACGAGATATCTTCTTACTAACGATGTTAACTTTCTCGAAGCTATCGTTACTACTAGCCTAATTTATAAAGATAAGATAAAGAATCGCGAAATCAATCATAAGGCTAAGTAAAGAAAAGAAGAGTCTACTTTAAATAGTAAGAAGTATTCGAAGAAAGATAGTTATTAGGAGGAAACTAATATCTCTAGCTCTTATCCCGGTCTATTATCTATAAAAGGAAAACTTAGGAAAGGCCCGAAGCGGAAGTAATAAGATAAGGAAGATAACCTTTCGGTATCTATTCAAACGAAGTATTAGTAAACCTATAAGAAAGCTATTATTAGGATAGAACAAGCTAAAATTAATAAGTATAAGGTAAGTAAGAGATGTTACTACTATAGACGATAAGGCTATAACACTTTCGAATGTTATAACGGAAATACCGAGGATAGCAAAGATATTTCTAAGTTACCTAGGAAAATCTCTAGAACTAAGACTAAACATAGAAGAGATAAGAATAAAGATAATTCTTTCTAACTATCGAAAAAGGCTAAGGTCTTTATAGTAATAAAAAAAGACTATCTTAAGCTTTTCTCTCGTATTATTAAACTATCTGATAGTAAAGATATATCGGATTTTTAATTAGTATCCCGAAACTTACGGTATCGGAAACTATATCTCAATATGCCGTAACTTCTACTAAAAAATGTACTAACTATAACACGGAGAAACTCTCTTATAAGAAGGTTAAGCGAAGCTATAAACCATATTATGGTATTCGTAAAATTATTCTTATAACTATTATCTACTATGGAGTTAAGGAAATCTCTGTCCGAGTACTCCTAAATCCTAACATCTCTAGCCCGGTTATAAGTAAAGATCTTATCAAAAAATAAAATATCTCTTATGTATATAAAACGATCCTAAAACCCCTAAAAGCTTTTAATAAAACTATTAACCTTAAATCAGGTAAGAAGTATACCAAAGAAATCGTTCTATAGTACTAGGTAAAACACTTCTTCCGTATCACGTTTAAAATCTCTCTCCTTGACATAAAATATGATATCCTTCTTTTATACTAGTAGTTATAATAATACTAGCCGGACTATCTATAAAACCTTAACATATCGAAAGTAGCTTTTAGTTTTAACTACTGTCGTTAAAACTATATTTCCCTTATAATCTTAAGAAGTAAAAGCTTTATCGTAAATGTCATAATATTCTATGTCTTAAACATCCCTAAAAGATTTAGGATCTTTATCCCTTTAATATCTTCTAAAGTAACCTAACGACTACTAAACTATCAGCCTTGGGACTACGTAATTGATATCATTAGAGACAAAAAGCTCCCATAAGGACCTCTTTATCCCATGTTACCTTTAAAAAAGAAAATCCTTCGTAAATAGTTAAACTAAATACTTAGAGAAAGTAAGATACGGGAATTAAAATTACCATGTTCCTTACCTATTTTCTTTATAGACAAGGAAGTATCATTAGAAAAAGCGGCTATAAGAGACCTAGAGAACCTCCATCTTATAATTAATTACTAAAAGATTAACAAACAAACTATCAAAAACTACTACTTACTATCTCTAATTACCGAACTCTAAGACACCTTCGTCAGATTTGTTACCTTTATAAAGATAAATTTAAAATCAGGCTTTAATTTAATTCAGATAAAGGAAGAACACAAGTAGAAAACAACGTTCCGAACCTATTATAGTCTTTTCAAGTTTAACGTAATATCCTTTGGCCTTACTAATACTCCTACTACCTTCTAAGGTATAATAAATCATATCTTTCGAGATTTTATCGACTAAGGCCTCCTATCTTACATTAACTATCTTCTCATTTATATAAGTTCTAAAAAAAAATACGACAAAATTGTCGTTAAAGTCCTTAAACGACTTTAGAAGCATAACCTTACTATCAACCTTACTAAATGTATATAGGATATTAAGAAATTAAAATACCTAAGCTATATTATTAGTACTAAAGATATTATAATGTTAAAAGATAAGGTAAAATATATTCTTTTATAGAAATAGCCAAAGTTGATAAAAGAAGTTTAGTAATTTAATAAATTTATAAACTTCTATAGATACTATATTAAGGGCTACTTACATATTACTAAACTACTTATCAATTTTATAAACCTTACCTAGAAAACCTAGATATGGAATAATCAAATGAACGTAACATTTAAAATATTAAAAAAAGTCTTTACTAAAGTCTCTATTCTAATCTATTTCGACCCTAATAGACTACCTATTATCGAATCTGACGTATTAGATTATATGTTAGGAGAAATAATATTACAAAAGTAAGATGACGATAAGATATATCCTATGACATTTCACTTAAAGAAACTAATCCCTACGGAAATTAACTACGAGATCTATAACAAGGAACTCCTAGCGATAATCGATTACTTCTAACGTTAGAGATACTACCTTAAGAGAACTAAGTATTATATCGAAGTCTTTTAGACTATCGTAATTTGAAATACTTCTAAACCGTGAAGGTCCTTAACTACTACTAAGCCCGATAGGCTTAGTAACTTACTACCTTCGATTTCGTCATTAATTTCTGTCCCTGCATATAGAATACCAAGGTAAATACTTTCTTACGGCGTAAAGAATATCTTCCGGAAGAAGGAGATAAAAACTAACCGATAAACTTTGTTTTAAACAAAGAGTATTTTTTACACTCTAAAGTTCCTACGTTTATACTCTTAAAAATACGTCTCTGTAACATTTTAATACCAAAGTAAAACGAAGAATTCTTCGAACAAATTAAGACTACTACTCCTACAGACGAAACGTATTAAAAGGCTTTGGTTTCCCCTAGAAAAGACGTAACTAACGAAGACGAAATCTTATTCATAAAGAATCATATTTAGATCCTTAACAATAAGAAACTTAAGATTTAGATCATCTACTCAGAATACGATACCAAAGTAGTAGGCCACATAGATATAGATAAGACCGTTGAACTTATTAGACGGCATATGTTCTAGTAGAACCTCGAGAAAGACGTCGTTAACTTTATACACTCCTATTATAAGTGTCAAAGTAATAAGCTAAGACGCTACCTTCCTTTTAAACTACTTCATCCTATCGAATTAAAATACTTTCCCTAGAAGTTTATCTTAATAGACTTCATAACGGACCTTCCTTTCTTTAACAGATATAGTTTTATCTAGGTCATTATTAACACCTTTACTAAAATGGTACACTTTATTCCCTTAAGGGATAATACTAAGAAGACAAAAGACTTAATCTTAATCTTTACTTATGAATGTTAAAAATATTATAATATATCTACTGATATCATCTCTAATCGGGACTCGCGGTTTAACATAGGCCTTTGGTACGACTTCCTCAAACATATCAAAATTAAGCTAAGGATATTAACCTCGTTCCACCCCAAAACAAACAGCCAGACTAAACGTCTTAACTAATATATCAAGGCCTATCTTAGAACCTTCGTTAACTATAAGATAAATAACTAAGATATCCTATTACCTATAGTTGAATTCGTATAGAATAACGTCAAATCGACTTCTACTGGTAGCTCTCCTTTCTACGTTAATTACGGATATTATCCGGCTATAAATAATCTACCTAACGAATCTATACATAATCCACATAGCGAGATCATGGCACATTAGATGACAACGGTCTATAAGAACCTCTATAAAACCCTCAAAAAATCTTAGGAACGGATAAAAAAGTATATAGACAGGAAGCGAACGGAAGTACCCTCCTTTAAAGAAAGACAACTTGTCACACTGGTAGGCTTACCTAGGTCAACAGGGTCACTGACCTCCTTGACCGAGCCCTACACCAGCGGCACGAACCACACACAAGAAACATATACCCATTGACCTACGAACATCCGTCATAGATCACGTAGATAAGGGAACTATCACAGAGGATGGCCACAACGTGGCTCAACCTCGGGATACGATCCCACACGTAGCTTATGGCCTATTTAGCCGACACGTAGGTCAGCGGATTCTCCTATAGCACCCACAGGTTACAACGGAATGCCCAGAACTACTCACAAGCCAGAGCAGCCGTATAACAGATCCTCACCCGCGCTAGGCAACGTCATTAGACTTCAGATTTGTCATAGACAAGCTACTTAACCTCAACATCGTGGTCAGAGCCTACATAGACAGCCCTGACCTTACAGCGGGTCTTCTGAATCATAAACCTCCCTGCTATCACTGGCACTCCTTTGGAAGACCTGGAACCCGACGTTCTCCGGAGTCTAACTTCAGTAGTGACAGGTGGTCGCGACTCCCACGTGTAAGTTACGAAGGAAACCGTTACTGTAACAGCCGACTAAGGGATCAACCTAACAGCGCCGTGGCTAACGTAAGTACCAAGGACGTAAAGGAACACCTGTAGCAATGGACACCATGCTACTAAAGCTGTATAGATAAGTACTAATACTGGCCGTGGACCAATATATGATAGGCCGGCTTCACTTAGCTTATAACCGCTAACTTATAGGACGTGAGAGACAGGTGGTTAGAAGGGAGATTCGGGACTGACGGGCGGCTAGGAAGATCCTTTAGGTATTCTAGTATCCTTGTATCCTATACATAGCCTTCTATAAGTAAGACAGGTACGCTATGACGGATCCTCGAGAGGAAGAAGCTCCCTAGTTTTCTTTAGACAAACCTAAAAAGATTATCAGCTGAACTTCAGTGAAGCTAAGGGGTAATATAACCTTGTAAATCCTTCTGTTTCTCCTGACTTACAAACTACGAAGCATTATGTCTTATCCTCAGTTAGATCATTCCATCTCCCTAAACCTCCTTCTCCCTAGCTCTCCACCACTTTACATTGTGACAGTTAACTCCCTTACCATTCTGTTCTAAACCTCTAAATCGGACCTTGAGCTTTATTAAGCCTTACGAAGATCAAGTCCCTGAGTTCATCGTGTAAAAGCTCTGAACTAGACCAACAGCAATTGTCGGGGTAGTTCGCTGAACGGTTAAGTCGAGAGTTAGGAAAAGATTAAAGCTCTACAGTCTGACTCTTCATTTGATATCTCACCTTGTGGTTGTCACACCCCAGACCTTCACGGGCTGGCCTGTGTTACACAACTAGTAATACTCAACGTACGAAACATTAGGACCAAGAGACTTTCTAAGAAACTAGATAGGAAGCTACTCGGCCTATTTAAAATCTCTAAGGTAATATCTCCTACTACTATGAAACTCGAATTCCCGAAGCGTTAGAAAATTTATCCTACTTTTCACGTCTCCCTCATTAAACCTTTC
Source organism: Lasiosphaeris hirsuta (assembly GCA_030549175.1). Taxonomy (NCBI): domain Eukaryota; kingdom Fungi; phylum Ascomycota; class Sordariomycetes; order Sordariales; family Lasiosphaeriaceae; genus Lasiosphaeris; species Lasiosphaeris hirsuta. Next base: position 405,517 of record JAUKUA010000002.1, read on the forward strand.
CGAACCGGCTCCTAGCCGATCCCTGACTCTATTCAGGTCTTAGAGTAAGTAAGAGATGTTTACCCTAAGGAATTTATAATAAAGGAAATCATAAACTCCCATACTAAAAAGAGGATAGTAGAATATCTCGTCAGATGGGATAGATACCCCGAGGAGAAAGATTAGACTTAGGAACCATACGAGCACTTCTTTAACACCTAGGAACTTTAGAACTTCCACGTCAAGTACCTACGTAAGCCAAAAGACCCTAGGGTTATTAACCCTAGGACTCGAGGCAAGTCCTCTTAGGAGGGGAGATGGTATTATACTAGTAGGCTTACCTAAGTCAACAAAGTCACTGACCTCCTTAACCAAGCACTAACGGCACGAACTATACATAAGAAGTACATACCTATTAACCTACGAACATCTATTACAGATCACGTAGATAAGAGAACTATCACAGAAGATAGCCATAACATGGCTTAACCTCGGAACACGATCCCACACGTAGCTTATGGCCTATTTAGCCGGCACGTAAGTCAGCGGATTCTCCTACAGTACCCACGGATTATAACGAAATACCTAGAACCACTTACAAGCTAAAGTAGCTGTACGACGGATCTTACCTACGTTAGGTAACGTCATTAAACTTTAGATTTGTTATAGACAAGCTATTCAACCTCAGCATCGTAGTCAGAGCTTACATAGCCAGCCTAGACCCTACAGCTAATCTTTCGAATCATAAACCTCCCCGTTATCGCTAGTACTCCTTTAGAAGACTTAGAACCCGACGTTCTCCGGAGTCTAGCTTCAGTAGTAACAGGTAGCCGCGACCCTTACGTATAAGTCATGAAAGAAACCGTTACTATGACAGCCGACCAAGGGATCAACCTAACAACGCCGTAGCTAACGTAAGTACCTAGGATATAAAAGAACACTTACAGTAATAGATACCATGCCGCTAGAGCTGTATAGATAAGTACTAATATCGGCCATGGACCAACGTGTAATAGGCCGGCTTCACTTAGCTTATAGCCGTTGATTTATAAGGCACGAGAGACGGGCGGCTAAAAAGGAGATTCGGGACCAACGGGCGGCTAGAAGGATCCTTTAGATATTCTAGTATCCTTATATCTTATACATAGCCTTCCATAAGTAAGACAGGTATACTATGATAGATCCTCGAGAGAAAGAAACTTCCTAGTTCTCTTTAGACAAACTTAGAAAGATTATCAGCTAAACTTTAGTGAAGCTAAGGGGTAATATAACCTTATGAACCCTTCTGTTTCTCCTGACTTATAACTACCAAACATTACGTCCTATCTTCTGTTAGATTATTCCATCTTCTTAAACCTCCTTCTCCCTAGCTCTCTACCACTTTACATTACGACAGTTAACTCCCTCACCGTTCTATTCTAAACCTCTGAATCGGACCTTAAGCTTTATTAAGCCTTACGAAGATTAAGTCCCTGAGTTCGTCGTGTGAAAGCTCTGAATTAGACCAACAGTAATTGTCGGGGTGGTTCGCTGAACGGTTGAGTCGAGAGTTAGGAAAAGGTTAAAGCTCTACAGTCTGATTCTCCATTTGATATCTCACCTTGTGGTTGTTACACCCCAGACCTTCGTGGGCTAGCCTGTGTCACAAAAATACCTAAAGGATCTTCTTAGCTACCTGTCGGTTCCGAATCTCCTTTTTAACCACCCGTCTCTCGTACCCTACAAATCTATAGCTACATACTAAGTAAAGGCGACCTATCATACGTTAATCCATAGCCGGTATTAGTACTTATCTATAAAACTCTAGCGACATAGTATCTATCGCTGTAGATATTTCTTCACGTCCTTAGTACTTACGTTAGCTACAAGTCACTAAGTCCTAAGGCTAGCGTTTGTTACAGTAACGGTTCCCTTCGTAACTTATACACGGGGGTCGCGACTACCTATTACTACTAAAGCTAGACTCCGGAGAACATCAGGGTCTAAGTCTTCTAAAGGAATACTAACGATAGCGGAGAGGCCTATGATTTAAAAGACTAACTATAGAATCCTAGCTGACTGTGTAGGCCCTGATCACGATACTAAGGTTAAATGGCTTGTCTATGACAAATCTGAAGTCTGATGACGTTACCTAGCGCGGGCGAGATCCATTATACGGCTACTCTGGCTTGTGAGTAGTTCTAGGCACTCCGTTGTAACCCGTGGGTACTTCGGGAAATTCGCTGACCTACGTGTCGGCTAAATAGGCCATAAGCCACGCGTGAGATCGTGTCCCGAGGTTAAACCATACTGTGGCTATCTCTCTGTAATGGTTCCCTTATCTACGTGATCCATATCGGATGTTCATAGGTCAATGGGTATATACTTCTTATGTATGGTTCGTGCCGCTAGTATAGGCCTCGGTCAAGGAGGTCAGTAACCCTGTTAACCTAGGTAAGCCTACCAGTGTGACATCTATAGTAATAGATACTATACCGCTAAAGCTATATAGATAAGTACTAATACCGGCCGTGGATCAACGTATGATAGGCCGGCTTTACTTAGCTTGTAGCTACGGATTTGTAAGACGTGAGAGATAGGCAGCTAGAAAGGAGATTTAGGACCGACAGGTAGCTAGGAGGATCCTTTAGGTATTTTAATATCTTTATATATTATATATAGTCTTCTATAAGTAAGACGGGTATATTATGATATATCCTCGAGAGAAAGAAGCTTCTTAGTTTTCTTTAGACAAACTTAGAAAGATTATTAGCTAAACTTTGATGAAACTAAGAGATAATATAACCTTATGAACCCATTTGTTTCTTTTAACTTATAACTACGAAATATTATGTCTTATCTTCTGTTAGATTATTTTATTTCCTTAAACCTCCTTCTCCCTAGCTCTTTATCATTTTATATTACAATAATTAACTCCCTTACCGTTCTGTTCTAAAGCTTTAAATCGGACCTTATACTTATTAGCCTTACGAAGATTAACTCTTTGAGTTTATTATATGAAAGCTCTAAACTAGACTAATAGTAATTGTCAGGATAGTTTGTTAAATAGTTAAGTTAAAAGTTAAGAAAAGGTTAAAGCTTTATAGTCTTATTCTTCATTTGATATCTTACCTTATAATTATTATACCCTAGACTTTTATTGGCTAGCTTATATCATAGATAATCTTTCTTTCTTTCTATAAATAAATTTGTTATTTATTATACGTTATTTATAATAGCTAGTAACTTCTCGTTATACTTAGCCATTATCTAGGGTAAGGAAATTAAACCTTCTTCTGGTACTAACCTTATGATCTAGAAACCTCCTAAGATAGAAATTAAAACTATTAAAAGGTTTCCTATACTTCTATTAAGTACATAAACTATTACGAAACTACCTTAATAGTTTATAAACCTCTATAACTAAGTTACTAAAGCTTATAAGGAACTTTACTTCTTTATAATTAACACACGTAAGAATAAGAAGAGGCTTAATTCTCATACTTTAACATTTACTACTCTTATCAACGACTATTAATTTATAATATAATACGTTAAGACAAATTAATATATCCTTAAAAACTGCTACGGTCAAAAGAACCGCTTGTGTAAGCATTACTTTGGTGGTCCTTCACATAAACACTGACATGACATATTATGTAGTGGTATAAATAATTTGTAAAGGATGGCCCGTTGGCAATCAGTCTAGAGGGCGCGCTACCATTATATAGTAGCGTACCCCCTGTGCTCAATTGAGCGTAGGGACTGCGTACAATGGACTAACCTATCTAGGCTATCTACATTTTTCCACGTAACATGTACCCGGGATAAAGAATAAAGAAAAGGGCGTCCTCGCCATCGTCCTTCACTCTCTTAAACTATAAGAAAAGTACCAATTATCCCCAGCCCTTTCGTATACTATTACTATACTTAAATCACCCCATTCCCTACGCTTATGTTCCTTTAGTCCATAATATCGAAGAGCGTCTTCCGCTTAGTCGTCTTAGGAGGCGACTTCTTGGCGGTAGGCTTCTTATAACCGATACCTTTAGTAGAGGTCTCTTAAATAAGAGAAAAAGCTACCGACGTACTACGTGTACTAACCTTGGGAGTGTCAGTGCTGAATAGGTCAGTAAGGGTACCGTACTTGTTCTACTTCTTAGGTAAAATGTCTATAGTTATGATTTTACTCTAGGTATCCTTAGTAAGGTACTTACGTAAGGTACCGAAGGTTATAACAGGTATAAGAGTACTTAAATAAGTAGTTAAGGCGGCCATAGGTTACGTAGCTGATAGTTACTTAATAACCTTGTTAAACTTTGTTAGGTTCTTCTAAAGATCTTAAACCTAGTTATTAAGTACTTTAGTCTTTGGGCTAACTTTGTTTATACGGCCTATTAAAGTATTAATTTACTTCTTAGTAACGTACTTATCGAGGTTATCTATTGTCATTCTCTTCATAACTTAGAAAGCTTTATAGACCTTATCGTAGCTCAGGAGCTCCTTAATCTTATTCTTAAGGATATTAATCTTATCCTTAAGATACTTTTAAAGATTATATATGTTAATAAGTATATTAGCTATGGAAGATACATAGACTACTTTAGCTTTCTTAAGTTTTATAGTCGTATTAACGAGTTAGTACTTAAGGTATTAGAACTATATATGTTAATATTAGTTCGTATTAGGAATAAGAACGTTTACTTAGTTAGCTTAGGTATAAACTTACGTAAGGTCGAGGTAATTAAGGTAGATAAGGACTAAAGATAAGGTAATAGTAAATAGTCATAAGAATAAATACCTTTAAAGGTAAGTAATCATTATTAATATTCTACTTATCGTATGTTATCTTAGCCTTATTTAACAACTCCTTTAATTAACATATACATAGGTTATTAACTAAACCCTAGTTCTTAGTAACTAACTTTGATTCTTTAGTAAAGATATCTTTAATCTCTTTATTTATTATAAAGAAAAGCTTCGGATTATTAATTATAAAGGTAGTATACTTATAAGCTTTCTATCTACTTACTGACTTATTATAATACTTAAACTCGAAGTAAGCTTTATAGTCTAGTAAGACCTTAGGCTCCTTACCGCCGGTAATAAGTTACTTAGTTCTTTACTTAGCCTGTTTCTAAAGTACCTTTACGCCTTGGCGGTAGTACTTCTTAGGGGTATAATATTTAATAAGTAAGTTAGTAAAAAAGCTAGGTAAGTCGTTTAAGAGATTTGAGGTTATCTCTTTATCTTCGTTATTAGACTTACCTTCTATAGTAAGATTAAAGTTATCGTCCTTTATATATTTACTTTTATTATTATTATAGTTAGAATTATAGTTAGGTAGATCGTTAAGCTTAAGCTCGTCATAATCGTCTTTATAATGTTTAGTAATAGCGGTGACACTCTCTTAGGCTTATTTAACACGTCTTAAGGTTTCTTCAGTTAGAATTTAGAGATATATAAGATCCGGACTCTTAGTTATTAGGCTATCCTTAGGTACATTTAAATTATTTGGCTTAGCTTAAGTTACCTCGAATTAACATTTCATTTTATAAATATACTCTTATAAATAATTAAATTTAACTATCTTAAAGTATAAATAAACGTAATAATAAGATATAAAGAAAGTATAAAGATATAACTTAATAATAGTAATAAAGGTAGTAATAGTTATAAGAAAGAAAAACGTAAAAATTTTACAAGAGAGATTTTTTAGTTAGTAACCTAGCCTAATAGGCTAGGACCTTATAATAAAGAAAATTAACAAAGGAAAAATGATATCATAATAAGGCTTTTATCTAATCATCTAGTCTTTTTTAGCTCGTAGTAAGAAGGCACTTATGTAACTAAGTAAGGTTAATAAAAGAAAATAAAAGAAAGAAAAGATCTAGTGTTATGGTTAAAATATTTTCTCACCTTGTTAAGAAAGTTATTTATCTTCGAAAACACCTCTTATCTAGCGGTTTGGTACTATGGAAGCTTAACTATTATTTCTGTAGTAGAGATAATATTAACCTTAACGTACTCGATAGTCTTAATATCCTTCTTCTTATGCTTCTTATCCCAGTCGATAAGATTTCTTATTTCGTAACTTATGATAATATCTCTTATATTTAATAATAAGTTTACTCTTAGCTCTTATATATCATCCTTAACTTTATAATTCTTTTAACAGATAAGATATTTAACATTTAGGTTCTTCTTCTTTTAGCTTACTTTACTACTGATGTCACACTGGTAGGCTCACCTAGGTTAACAGAGTTACTAACCTCCTTGACCGAGCTATACACTAGCGGTACGAACCACACATAAGAAGCACATACCCATTGACCCACGAGTATCTATCATAGATCACGTGGATAAGGGAACTATCACAGAGGATGGCTATAACGTAGCTCAACCTCGGGACACGATCCCACGCGTGGCTTATAGCCTATTTAGCCGACACGTAGGTCCATAGATTCTCCTAAGTACCTACGGGTTGTGATAGAATGCCTAGAACCACTCATAAGCCAGAGTAGCTGTATAACGAATCTTACCTGTGCTAGGTAACGTCATCAGACTTTAGATTTGTTATGGACAAGCCATTTAACCTTAGTATCGTAGTCAGGGCCTATACAGTCAGCCCAGACTTTATAGCTGGTCTTTCGAATCATAGACCTCCCTGCTATCGCTGGCATTCCTTTAGAAGACCTAGAACCCAATATTCTCCGGAGTCTAGCTTCAGTGGTGACAGGTAGCCGTGACCCCTGTATGTAAGTTACGAAGGGAACCGTTACTGTAATAGCCGACATGGGATCGACTTAATAGCGCTATGGCCAACGTAAGTACTAAGGTCGTGAAGGAACACCTGTAACAATGAACACTATACTACTAGAACTGTATAGATAAGTACTAATACCGGCTATGGACTGACGTATGATAGGCCGGCTTCACTTAGCTTGTAACCGCTGATTTGTAAGGTACGAGAGACGGGCGGCTAGAAAGGAGATTCGGGACCGATAGGCGGCTAGGAAGATCCTTTAGATATTTTGGTATCCTTATATTTTATACATAGCCTTCCATAAGTAGGACAGGTACGCTACGACGGATCTTCGAGAGGAAGAAGCTTCCTAGTTCTCTTTGGACAAACCTAGAAAGATTATCAGCTGAACTTTAGTGAAGCTAAGGGGTAATATAACCTTATGAACCCTTCTGTTTCTCCTGACTTGTAACTACGAAGTATTATGTCTTATCTTCTGTTAGATCATTCTATCTCCCTAAACCTCCTTCTCTCTAGCTCTCTATCACTTTATATTACGATAGTTAACTTCCTTACCGTTCTGTTCTAAACCTCTAAATTAGACCTTGTGCTTATTAACCTTATGAAGATCAAGTCCCTGAGTTTGTCGTGTGAAAGTTCTGAACTAGACTAATAGTAATTGTCGGGGTGGTTCGCTAAACGGTTAAGTCAAGAGTTAGAAAAAGGTTAAAGCTCTATAGTCTGACTCTTCAATTGATATCTCACCTTGTGGTTGTCACACCCCAGACCTTCATAGGCTGGCCTATGTTATAACTGACGATATAGTTAAGCTTCTATTCTTCTTATTTATTAACCTTAATAGCTAATAATACTTATTACTTTCGGCTAAAAGGATTCTTACTTTGTTAAGGACGGTATAGTTACGTAACTAAGACGATTAAGTATATTCCCTATGATATTAAGAAGTTAAGCTTATAAGTTAGATTACTTATCTTTACCTTGTTAATAATCTTAAACGGGCTTACTTTTTAAGGTGACTATTTTCTTTTTAGCTTACCGGATAGATAGTAACCCTTATGGAAGCATAAGTAAATAATATCTCCGATCTTAAAGGTCTCGGGTATATACTTATCATTATAGCAGAGTCTTATTATTACGTTAGTAATTTTAAGAAGTTAAATTACTTCCTTTTAGTAATATCTCCTAAGAACCTCTGTTACCTTAGTACCTACTCTTATACCTTCTTTTATAGTCAAAATATCTACTAAGGACCTTAGCTAAAATCTAAGGACTAGTTCGTTAAGTAATTTATTAATCGTAACAGCTAGTATGTTATTAATATTAAACTAGAGCAATAGTAACATATTAACCTACGGAATCTCTCCGTCTGTTATAAAGGTATAGAAATGAATAGTAATCTTAACTGTCTAGTTCGTTCTTTCTAACTAGTTATTAGTTTATAGGTAGTAAGTAGTAGAAAAGAGTAGTTTAATATGACACAGGCCAGCCCCCGAAGGTCTGGGGTGTGACAACCACAAGGTGAGATATCAAACGAAGAATCAGACTACAGAGCTTTAACCTTTTCCTAACTCTCGACTCAACCGTTCAACGAACCACCCCGACAATTACTGTTAGTCTAGTTCAGAGCTTTCACACGACAAACTTAGAAAGTTAATCTTCATAAGGCTAATAAGCACAAGGTCCGATTTAGAGCTTTAGAACAGAACGGTAAGGGAGTTAACTATCGTAATACAAAGTGGTAGAGAGCTAGGGAGAAGGAGGTTCAGGGAGATGGAATGATCTACCAGAAGATAAGACACAATACTTCGTAGTTATAAGTCAGGAAAAATAGAAAGGTTTACAAGGTTATATTACCCCTTAGCTTCACTAAAGTTCAGCTGATAATCTTTCTAGGTTTGTCTAAAGAGAACTAGGGAGCTTCTTTCTCTCGAGGATCCATCGTAGCGTACCTATCTTACTTATGGAAGGCTATGTATAAGATACAAAGATACTAAAATACTTAAAGGATCCTCCTAGCCGCCTATTAGTCCCGAATCTCCTTTTTAGCCACCTGTCTCTCGTACCTTACAAATCCGTGGCTATATACCAAGTAAAGGCGGCCTATCATACGTTAGTCCATAGCCGATATTAATACTTATCTATACAACTCTAACGGCATGGTATCTATCATTATAGGTGTTTCTTCATGTCCTTAGTACTTACATTAGCCACAAGTCGCTAAGTCTTAAGGCTAGCATTTGTCACAGTAACAGTTTCCTTCGTGACTTACACGTAGAAGTCACGATTACTTGTCACCACTGAAGCTAGACTCCGAAGAACGTCGGAGTCTAGGTCTTCTAAAGGAATACCAGCGATAGCGGAAAGGCATATGATTCGAAAGACTAACTATAAAATCCTAGCTGACTGTATAGGCCCTAATCACAATACTAAGGTTAAATAACTTATTTATGATAAATCTAAAGTCTAATAACGTTACCTAGCATAGGTAAGATCTGTTATATAGCTACTTTAGCTTATAAGTGGTTTTAGATATTCCGTTATAACCTATAGATACTTCGGGAAATCTACTAACTTATATGTCGGCTAAATAGGCCATAAGCTATATATAAGATCGTGTCCCGAGGTTGAACTATACTGTAGCTATCTCTCTGTGATAGTTCTCTTATCTACGTAATCTATGTTAGATATTCGTAAGTCAATAAATATATATTTCTTATGTGTAATTCGTACTGTTAATATAGGCCTCGGTCAAGGAGGTCAGTAACCCTATTAACCTAGATAAGCCTACCAATGTAATATTATCTCTCCTCTTAAGAAAACTTACTTCAAGTCCTAGGATTAATAATCCTAAGGTCCTTTAGCTTATGTAGGTACTTAATGTAGAAGTTCCAAAGTTCCTAAGTGTCAAAGAAGTACTTATATAGTTCCTAAGTCTAATCTCTTTCTTTAGGATATCTATCCTATTTAACGAGATACTTTACTATCCTTTTCTTCATATGAAAGTTCATAATTTCCTCTACCACGAATTCCTTAGGATAAATGTCTCCTACTTACTCTAAGACTTAAATAAGGTTAGGGATCGGCTAAGAGCTGGTTTAGAAAGGTTTAATAAGAAAGATATAAAAGGTAAGATAAATCTTTTAACACTTTGGGAGTTTAAGTTTTATAGCCGTGGGAGATATTACCTTAGAGATTTTAAATAGGCTAAGTAGCTTTCTATCTAATTTCTTAGAAAGTCTCTTAGTCTTAATATTCCGTGTGTTAAGTATTACCAGTTACTTTTCTTTAAAGGAAGGTACTTCCATTCACTTCTAATCTATATACTTTTTTATCCGTTCCTAAGATTTTTTGAGGGTTTTATAGAGGTTCTCGTAGACCGTTATTATTTAATATGTTATGATTTCGTTATATAGATTACGTGTAGATTCGTTAGATAAGTTGTTAGTAACTAGATAATATCTATAGTTAGTGTAGAAGGGAGAGTTACTAATAGAAGTCGATCTAACGTTATTTTACGTAAATTTAGTTATAAGTAATAAGATATCTTAGTTATTTATCTTATAGTTAACGAAGACTTTAAGATAGGCCTTGATATATTAATTAAGATGTTCGGTCTAGTTATTTATTTCGGGGTAGAATAAGGTTAATATCTTTGGCTTAACTTCGATATATTTAAGAAAGTCGTACTAAAGTCTTACGTTAAATTATAAATCCCGATCGGAAATAATATTAGTAGATATACCGTAGTATTTCTAACATTTGTAGGTAAAAATTGAGATTAAGTCTTTTATCTTCTTAGTATCGTCCTTTAGGGAAATAAAGTATATCATTTTAGTAAAGATATCGATAATAACCTATATGAAGCTATATCTATTAAAGAGAAGAAGGTTCGTTATAAAGTCTATTAATATAAGCCTCTAGAAAGAATATTCTAACTCGATTAGATAAAATAGTTTAAAAGGAAGATAATGTCTTAACTTATTACTTTGACATTTATAACAGAAGTGTATAAACTTAACGATATCTTTCTTAAGGTTTTATTAGAATATATACTATCTAATAAGTTTAACAGTCTTATTTATACCTATATAGCTTACTACTTTAGTATCGTATTCAAAACAGATGATCTAGATCTTAAGTTCCTTGTTATTAAGGATCTAAATACGATTCTTTATAAATAAGACTTTATCTTCGTTAGTTATGTCCTTTCTAAAAGAAACTAAAGCCTTTTAATACGTTTCGTCTGTAAAAATAGTAACTTTGATTTACTCGAAGAATTCTTCGTTCTACTTTAGTATTAGAATATTATAGAGGTGTACTTTTAAGAGTATAAACATAGGAACTTTAAAGTATAAAAAATACTTTTTATTTAAAATAGAGGTTATCGGTTAGTTTTTATCCCTCCCTTCTAAAAGATACTTTTCGTACTATAAGAAAGTATCTACCTTAGTATTTTATATACCGGAATAGAAATTAATAACGAAGTCGAAGGTAGTGAGCTACTAAGCCTATCGGGCTTAGTAGTAGTTAAGGACCTTAGTAGTTTAGAAGTATTTTAGATTATGGTAGTCTAAGAAGACTTCGATATGGTATTTAGCTTCTTCGAGGTAATATCTCTAACGTTAAAAATAATTAATTATTACTAAAAGTTCTTTATCGTAGATCTCATAGTTAATTTCTATAAGGATTAACTTTCTTAAGTAAAAAGTTACAGAATATATCCTACTATCATCTTACCTTTGTGACATTATCTCTCTTAACATATAGTCTAAAGTGTTAGGTTCGATAATAGGTAGTCTATTAAGGTTAAAATAGATTAGAACAGAAGCTTTAGTAAAGGCTTTTTTTAACACTTTAAATATAACGTTTATCTAATTATTCTATATCTAGGCTTTCTAAGTAAGGCTTATAAAATCAGTAAGTAGCTTAGTAATATGTAAGTAACTTCTGATATAGTACCTATAGAAGTTCGTAAATCTATTAAATTGTTAGACTCCTTTTACTAATTTTAGCTGTTCCTATGAAAGGATACATTTTATCTTATCCTTTGATATTATAATACCCTTAGTATTGATAATATAACTTAGATATTTTAGTTCCTTAACATTCTATATATATTTAGATAGGTTAATAGTAAGGTTATGTTTCTAAAGTTACTTAAGGACTTTAACGACAATTTTATCATACTCTTCTTTAAAGGTTATATAGATAAAGAGGTCGTTAATATAGGATAAGAGGTTTTAATCGATAAAATCTTAAAAGATATGATTTATTATATCTTAGAAAGTAGTAAAAGTATTAGTAAGGCCGAAGGATATTACATTAAACTTAAAAAGATTATAATAAGTTTAAAATATTATCTTTTATTTATAACCCTTTTTTATTCGAATTAAGTTAAAACCCGATTTTAGATCTATCTTTATAAAGATAATAGATTTAGTAAGAGTATCTTAAAGTTCGGTAATTAAGAGTAGCAGGTAATAGTTCTTAACAGTTCGTTCGTTAATTCTTTAGTAGTTAACTATAGGACGGAGGTTTTCTAGGTCCCTAGTAGCTACCTTTTCTATAAATACTTTCTTGTCTATAAAGAAGATAGGTGAAGAATAAGGTGACTTTAACTCTTATATTTTATCTTCTTTAAATATCTAATCTAGCTATTTATGAAGGATTTTCTTTTTTAAGGGTGACATAGGATAAAGAGGTTCCCATAGAAGTTTTTCGTCTTTAATGATATCAATTACATAGTCTTATAGCTAATGATCTAATAGCTATTAGGCCGCTTTAGGAAATACTAAAGGTATAAAGATCTTAAATCTTTTAAGGATATTTAGGACATAGGATATTATAACATTCGTGATTAAGCTTTTATTTTCTAAGATTATGAAGGAGGTATAGTTCTAGCGGTAATAGTCTAAACTAAAAGTTATTTTTAACATATTAAAATCTTATAGGTACTCCGGCTGATACTGTTATAGTTACTAATATAGAAGAAGGATGTTACATTTTACGTTGAGAGGAGAGATTTCGAATATTATATAAGAAAAGTATTTTACTTAGTATCGTAAAACGATTTCCTTAGTATATTCCTTACCTAATTCAAGGTTGATAGTTCTATTAAAGGCTTCTAAGGGTTTCGGAATCGTTTTATAGATATAAGAGATATTTCATTTTTTGACAAGGTCTTTATTTATAACTAGGCTAGAGGTACTAAGGTCTAGGAGTACTCGGATAGGAATTTTATTAGCTCCATAGTAGACAATGGTCATAAGAATAATCTTATGGGTACTATGATATAGTTTATAATTTCGCTTAATCTTCTTATAAGAAGGTTCCTCCGTATTATCGTAGATATATCTTTTGGTAGAGATTACGGCGTATCGAGGTATAGGTTTTGATACTATAGGGTTTGGGGCGCCGGTTAAAAATCTGATATATCCTTACTATCGGACAATTTAACAATACGAGGAAAAAGCTTAGGATAGTCTTTTTCTGTCATTATAGAGACCTTAGCCTTTTTTGATAGTTAAGGAGAGATATCCTCGTTCTTATTCTTTCTGTACTTAGTCTTGGCTCCGGAGATTCTTCTAGGTAGCTTAGGAATGTCTTTACTATCTTCGGTTTTCCTATTATAATATTTAAGTATGTTATGGCCTTAACGTCTATAGTAATAGTATCCTTTGTTTACCTTATGTTTGTTAATTTTAGCTTGGTCTATCCCGGTAACAGCTTCTTTGTAGGTTTACTAATACTTTATTCGGATAAATACTAGTAAGTTATCTTCCTTGTCTTATTACTTTTATTTCGGGCCTTTCTTAAGTCTTTCTTTTATAGATGTTAGACTAGGATAGGAGCTAAAGATATTAGTTTCCTCCTAGTAACTATCTTTCTTCGAACGTTTTTTATTATTTGAAGTAGACTTTTCTTTTCCTTACTTAGCCTTATAATTAATTTTGCGATTTTTCATTTTGTCTTCATAAATTAAACTAGTAGTAACGATAACTTCGAGAAAGTTAGTGTCGTCGGAAGGGAGATATCCTATGTATAAATAGATTAAATCTATTATAACGTTAGAAATGGTGTTAGTAACTAGCGACTATAAGGCCTACCTACTAAGATCGATAGTATGATTTAGTTCTTAGAACTTAGTTATATATTCATTTATGTCTTTATCATAAGTTAAGGCCTTTATAACCTCGTAGTCCTTAGCTCTTCGTACTAGGTCACGGAATCGTTTGACTATAGTAGTAATATAGTTATTTCATTAATTTATTAGGCTAAGCTTTTCGATCTAGGTTCTTCTTTTCTAATACTATTCAAGGGTAGTATCTTTAGTAAAGGTACTAACAAAACTAATTTTGGCCTTATCATCGAGGAAGCTTTGTTTATAAACATTAAAATATTCCTTAACAAAACGTTACTATGTCTTAAATTCGCCTTTATCTCTCTTATTATATTTTTTAGGTTTTGCTATGATTACAGTAATATCTTGACTATGGGATTTCTAAATCACGTTAATATTATTATAAATCAGGTCTTAATTAGTATAGATAAGGTCGAGAAGGACTACTATAGGGTCACGTAGGAGTAAAGGACTTTAGGAGCCTGGACCCTAAGGTCCTAGGAGCTTTAGAAACTTAGGTAGGTTTTTTAGCGGTTTAGGAGGACTAGAAGATAAACTCGTACGATAGAGATTATCGTCTAAGTCGTTATTATTGTTATTATTATTTGGCGGAGGTAATATTCTTATCTTAATATAATAGGGAGGTAAGTTTCCTTCTATGTTTTTACTTCTCATTTTAGTATCAGAATTTTATATGTTATTAACCTGTCTTCGAGCCCGTGCTAAGATTTCTTAGATAGTCCTTCTTTAGAGGTTACGGTTTAAGAAAGAATCTTTGTCTTAGTCGAAGTATCGTATAGATATAGATTTCTTAGACGGTTATGATAGCTATCGTGAGGGTTTGATAGATAGGGTTTTTTATAAACGTGTTATAACTCTCTAGATAATTTGTTCCTTATTATGAGGCCTTACTTATGTTAATCTTAATGTAAGTACTTCTTTAACGAGGTTGTTAGAGTAGGCCTTAACTTAGTCGAATAATTCTTAGTCCTTTAGGGTCTATAATACTTCCGGTTATTAAAGTACTATAAGGGAATTTAGCTAGCTTTAGGCTATAGTAGACTAGTGACTAAATTCTACGTTATGATAGTCTTAGTAAGCTTATTTCTTTTCTTAGATACGAAGGAGTTTCTTAACTTAGATAAGCTTAACGTTTTATTTCTTAATCCGTACTTTCTAATCTTACATTTATTATACCTGTCGTAACTTTTACTTAGTAATTTCTTTATAAAGAGCTTCTATATATATAATAACAAGGTTAAGAGATTTCTTACGTTAGGCTATCTAGGTAGTAAACTAGGTTAATTTTTAGTTAATCTCGATACCAAAGATAGTATAAGAGGCTTTAAGTTCTTACCGGGTACTTTTAAGGATATATTAATTTGTTTTAACATGTTATATTATTGATTAATAGTTAGTAACTAAGGTAGTAAACGTAAAAGTAAGTAAGTCAAACCTTTCTTTATCTTTATATATGTTATTTATAAAGAAGTAAAGTTTCTTATAGGCTTCGGTAACTTAGTTATAGAGTTAGATAAATTATTAAGGTAGTTTAATAAGGGTTTCGGAGCTCGAAGGGAGTATAGGAAATCGCTTGATAGTTTAGATTTTTATCTTAGGAGGTTCCTAAATCATAAGGTTAGTTCCGAAGTTGGGTTCGGTTTCCCGGCCCCGGAGCGTAGTTAAATATGATATAAGATTACTAGTTATTATAAAGGAACTGACAGATAAAAAAGAAGATGTTTCTTAGGAAAGAAAGATTATCTGTGATATAGGCTAGCTCCCGAAGGTCTAAGATATAATAATCATAAGGTAAGATATCTAACGAAGAATCAGACTATAAAACTTTAACCTTTTCTTAACTCTCGACTTAATCGTTTAACAAACTATTTTAACAATTATTATTAGTCTAGTTTAGAGCTTTCATACGATAAACTTAGAGAGTTAATCTTCGTAAGGCTAATAAGTATAAGATCCGATTTAGAGCTTTAGAACAGAACGGTAAGGGAGTTAACTATCGTAATATAAAGTAGTAAAGAGTTAGAGAGAAGGAGGTTTAAGGAAATAAAATGATTTATTAAAAGATAAGATATAATATTTCGTAGTTATAAGTTAGAAGAAATAGAAAGGTTCATAAGGTTATATTATCTCTTAGCTTTACTAAAGTTTAACTGATAATCTTTCTAAGTTTGTCTAAAGAGAACTAGGAAGCTTCTTTCTCTCGAGAATTTATCGTAACGTACCTGTCCTACTTATAGAAGGCTATGTATAAGATATAAAGATACTAGAATACCTAAAGGATCCTCCTAGCCGTCCGTTAGTCTTAAATCTCCTTTCTAGCCGCCCGTCTCTCGTATCCTATAAATCTGTGGCTGAAGGCGGCCTATTATATGTTAGTTTATAGCCAGTATTAGTACTTATCTATACAGCTTTAGCAACATGATATCTATCGTTACAAGTGTTCCTTTACATCCTTAGTACTTATGTTGGCTACAAGTCACTAAGTCCTAAGGCTAGCGTTTGTCACAGTAATGGTTCTCTTCGTGACTTACACGTAGAAGTCGTGACTACCTATCACCACTGAAGCTAGACTCCGGAGAACGTTGGGGTCTAGGTCTTCTAAAGGAATGCCAGTAATAGTGGGGAGGCCCATAATTTGAAAGACTAACTATAGGATCTTAGCTGACTGTATAGGCCCTGATTATGATACTAAGGTTAAATGGCTTGTCCATGATAAATCTAAAGTCTAATGACGTTACCTAGTACAGACGAGATCCATTGTACGGTTACTCTGGCTTGTGAGTGGTTCTGGGCACTCCGTTATAACCCGTGGGTACTTCGGGGAATCTACTAACCTACGTATCGGCTAAATAGGCCATAAGCTACGCGTAAGATCGTATCCCGAGGTTGAACCATACTGTAGCTATCTCTCTGTGATAGTTCCCTTATCCACGTGATCCATGTCGGATGTTCGTGGGTCAATGGATATATACTTCTTATGTGTGGTTCGTGCCGCTGGTATAGGCCTCGGTCAAGGAGGTCAGTGACCCTGTTGACCTAGGTAAGCCTACCAGTGTGACATTTAACATCGTAGATATCGAAAATCTCTTTTTATAATACTAAGGTAAACTTTAAGTCTTTGTCATTAATAATTATTATCGGTAGTCTCTAGTTATATATAAATAATGATCTCGTCAATACCCTTATCTAATCTTTAGTTATATAGGTATAATATCTCACTAGTAAGAATGTTTTTTTAAAGAACTTATACATAACTATATAGAATATATTAAGTATGTTATAACCTTTGAGATATTATATCGTTCTAGCTGATAAGATTGTAGGTAAGCCGACAATAAAATCTATTGTGATAGTATAAAACGGTTGTAAGGTTATATAGATAGGTATCATTTCTCCGTTCGTAGGCCGCCTATTAGTCTAGTTCTAGCGACAAGTCTTATAGAACTAGATAAAACGTTTTACTTTCTATACTTTGTTAGTAAAGTATATATTCTAAAGGCTGTTTATTATCTTATAAAAATCGAAATGATACGATTTATTATGAACTATCTCGAGTACTGTCTTAACGTACGTTCTTAAGATATAGAGGTAACGATTTCTATCGTAATCAACGTGATATAGTAACTTGTCCCTAATCTCAAATGGTCTCATTAGAAGTCATAGGTACCTCTTAGGTATTCTAGCGCATTTTGCCCGTTATGGTACGATAGGTTTTTCATCTTGGCGTTGATACTAGCTATTAACTTACTATATTTCGTATCGTTCTTATAACTCTTACATAGGGCGGCTCTAAACGAGTCGTTGATAACGGGCTCGGTACTTACCTAAGTAACCGTAACGGATATCTCGTCCCCTATGTTCTATACCATGGCCTAGATATTATTGAGCTCGTTAGATTTAAGCTTCTTAGAGTCCTGTTCAAATGTTAGAAGCCGCGAAAGTACATTAGGAACGACATTAAGAACATCCGAGATGTGAAAAATATCGATCTCAAACTGAGAAAGCCAGTTTGCTACATTTGTAAGCTTAAGGTTAGCCTTGTTTAAGTCTATCGTTACCAAAGATGTGTACTTAACGATACCTTTGGTGGGAGCGTGATCCGTTAGGACGCTTAGGTGATGTTAGTTTGACTAAACCATCTTCCTATGTTCACTGGCTTTAGTCTAAACTATTAAAGGATGATTATAACCTAGTTAGAGACGCTTAGTCTTACGTATTCCTTGTCCTTAGTTAATAATTAAAGCTCGTACCATTAGAGGGCTAATCTCCTAAATAATAAAAACAATTCTTTACAAAGAGTATTATATCTATCTAGATCTAGGGCCGCTTCCTCAACACGTACGGTCTAAAGATGAACATTACGGTAACAAAGCTACTTACTATCGTAGAACAGTTAAGCCTTGCCGTCTTTCTCCGGTAGTACGTCTAGCTAAAGGAAACTGACATGATAGATCTACTAGTTAGAGCCTCTCGTCGCCAACGGAACGTTCACTTAAGCCGTGGGACCGGTCGCCGGCGTATTAGTCCTTACAAGGGTAATCGTAAGATATGTTTACATGACCTATATCATCTACGTAAGCTACTTCTCGATTATCAATTACCTCGGAGGTAGAAATGGAGGTGGACCAGGGGGTTACTCGTCAGCGCGATCTTTAAGTAGATCCGGGTCCTATCCCGGCATATAGTCTTCCGCCATTTCGCTTAGCGTTACGGGCGAGAATTCTTCGTCTTACGATGTGGTATCGGACTTCCTTAGTATAGTATCCCGTCTAGCTACTAGCGTCGTATTACTTAGCAGTGGGATGGTTAACGTACCCCTAAGTGTTAGGTCTATAGGCGGTAGCGTTGTCAGGGTCTGTTAGATACCCCTTAGTTCTAGCGTTTCTACTGTTCTCGAGTGCTCTAGTGTTAAGTAGAGGCCTTCCTATACTCCTTAAAGGTAATTGTTAACCAGAGTTTTGAAGCGCTCTTTCGGAATGTGGTTGTTAACGTTCCAGGCGTTTGGATAGCTGTTCTGAATAGGGCTTCTTAAGTAGGTAAATGTTCCGTTGGTGAGAAAAATTAAGCTTACTAACGCCACGAGTACTTGCTTACGCTTCGGCTTTACGCTAGTCTACCACTTAACTCTCGGATTTTTAGAGATGTAGTCGAATACCTATTAGACTTCGTAAAGCTTAATAATATATATCTACTTGTCTTGTTGTTTTAACAGTAAGTCGCTAACTTAGTTAAGAGCCTTCGTGCTATTAACACACGTGTTGTCGTTGTCTTTATTACAACGTGGTATAAGCTGGTGTTAGTCCCGGAGGCGTCAAATTGACTAATAAGGTCTATCCGATTCGATGATGGGAGTACCACTTGCTATGGTCAAAAGGACCGCTTATGTAAGCGTTACTTTGGTGGTCCTTCACATGAACACTGACATGATATATTGTATAGTAGTGTAAATAATTTGTAAAGGATAGCCCGTTGGTAATTAGTCTAGAGGGCGTGTTACTATTATATGGTAGCGTACCCCCTGTGTTCAATTGAGCATAGGGACTACGTACAACGGACTAACCTATCTAGGCTATCTACATTTTTCCACGTAATAAAAACACTCGGTAAGAACTTAAAGTCTCTTATACTACCTTTGGTATCGAGGTCAACTAAAAATTAACCTAATTTACCACTTAAATAACTTAATATAAGAAATCCCTTAACCTCGTTATTACTTATACTAAAGTCCTTCGTAAAGAAATTACTAAGTAAAAGTAATAATAAGTATAATAAGTATAGAAATAGGAATTATGGGCTAGGGAATAAAATGCTAAGCTTATCTAAGTTAAGGAACTTCTCTAAATCTAAGAAGAAAAACAAGCTTATTAAGACTATTATAACACAGAGCTTAACTACTAATTTATTATAACTTAAAGTTAACTTAATTTACTTATGGCTTTATAGTAACTAGAAGTATTATAGACCTTAAAGAACTAAGAACTGCTCGACTAATTTAAGGTTTATTTTAATAACCTCGTTGAAAAAGCCCTTGTATCAAGGCTAACTTAAGTAAGACCTTATGATAAGGAATAGATTATCTAAAGAGTTATAACTCGTTTATAGAAAATACCCTCTGTCTGTGACATAGGCCAGCCCTCGAAGGTCTGGGGTGTGACAACCACAAGGTGAGATATCAAATGGAGAATTAGATTGTAAAGCTTTAACCTTTTTCTAACTCTCGACTTAACCGTTTAACGAACCACCTCGACAATTGCTATTAGTCTAGTTCAGAGCTTTTATACGATCAACTTAAGGACTTGATCTTCGTAAGGCTAATAAGTACAAGGTCTGATTTAGAGGTTTAGAACAGAACGGTAAGGGAGTTAACTGTTGTAATATAATGTGGTAGAGAGCTAGGGAGAAGGAGGTTTAAGGAGATAGAATGATCTAACAGAAGATAAGACATAATACTTCGTAGTTACAAGTCAGGAGAAACAGAAGGGTTCATAAGGTTATATTACCTCTTAGCTTCATTGAAGTTTAGCTGATAATCTTTTTAGGTTTGTCTAAAGAGAACTGGGGAGCTTCTTCTTCTCGAGGATCCGTCGTAGTATACCTGTCTTACTTATGGAAGGCTATATATAGGATAACGTGTTTACATAGCGTACGCCCACTCATAGCGTACGCCCACTTTTCCCACCCCAATTGAACTTTCGCGCGACATCATAAATTCCTCCACAACAAAACATACCCGCCGCACGAAATAAAGCACAAGTACAGCTTACCGTTTAAGCTATGAAACGCGACGAGAAACTTTGCCTTGGAACCGCTACAAAACGGTACTTGGTCGACCGAAGAACATTAAAGCGACGACGGAACGGAATATTCCCACGAGTAGATTTAATCCCTAGCAATAGGAATTTAGATTCCATTAAAGAGGAGGTTATTATACGAAGGATCCTCGACCTATATAAGTAAGCATTTTCGCTAGGATACGACCTAATAGAAGATATAGCTAACTTACTACGTACAATACGTGACGTGTCACACGTCGAACCACGCTAAGCTTCTAACTTCGTACGACGATAACTAGAGCTCCGAACATATTAGTCACGTCTATACGACTACTAAAGGACCAAATATGAAGATCTAAAGATAATTGGCACGTGGTTTAACCTTGTTCGTAACATAATCACGAAGTATAGAATCTAAGAGTCAGATATCTAAAACTTCGACAAGACTAGGTTTTTAATAAGTCAGATCTTACCTACCCTTATTATTACCTCGTCTGATAGTTACGAGAAAGTAAAGAAAGTCTAGCCTAGTAATTAGAAATAGGTTATAATAATCTAAGCCGTATAGTCGAACGGCTATGTCATTTCTTTATATATAGTTATTATAGGAAAAGTACACCTCGAAAGCTAATATTATAATAGCCCTTTCCCGCTTAATTAGACAATTAATCTTTTTAACATAGGCTAAACTAATAATCAAATTAATATTAATTAAATCAAACATTTCGATAAATACTTTTACCTTTATATAACAGATAGAAAGTGTCTTTTAATCTTAGATAGGTATAAGAATTATCACTTACTTAAGTTTAAAGATTATTATAAGTTTAATAATATTATCACACTTTATATACCTCCGTACTTATCTTACCTACTCTAACCACTCGATATTAAGTATTTCGACGTATTAAAGTAGTCATACGGCAAGGAAATCGAACAACTTATACACTACCATATCTACCATATCGCGAAACCAGACTTCTTTCTCACCTTTTATAACACATTTTACGTAACTTTTCTACCTAAAAACATACAAAGAGGATTCCGAAAGACAGGACTTATACTATTTAACCCAGAAAGGATAATTTTCCAGTTAGATATAAGGCTTCGTATACCAATATCTCCAGCCTCCTTTAAGATCTTATATGACACTTAGGTCTCTAAGACGCCATAGAATATAACTGAGGCCTCATTTCAATTAACACACATCAAAGATCGTATTACCAGGTACTAAGGTAACTCTCCGATACTAATTATTAGAGCTCTTAACCAAATTGTGAAAGGTACGATAAAGGTTATGTACGAGATAATATTAATGAAGGATCGTATCCGAAAGCTTAAGGAGTTAAATGAAGTACTAAATAAACGCCAGAAGGCTAAAAAAAGACATGTTAAGGTAGGAGGACCACTTACTATACGGGATGCCAGTAATTTTTTAGCGGAAAAGAATATATAAGTAAAGTAAGACGAATAAATATGGGCGGAGGATGGTTGTACGAAGAGGTATACAGGAGGTGTGTGACACTGTGGCAACTGTGGTAAAACCGGACATAATTCTCGTACGTACCAGGAGGATATAGAAATAGATAGAGAATCGGATTCTAAGTAGTTTCAATTGATCATTTCCTTTATAGCGCTGTAATGTCGTACGAAAGTTCAATTGGGGTAGGAAAAGTGGGCGCACGCTATGAGTAAACGCACACTATGTAGACACGTTATAAGGATACTAAAATATCTAGAGAATCTTCCTAGTTACCCGTCGGTCCCGAATCTCCTTTCTAGCCGTCTATCTCTTACGCCTTATAAATTAGTAGCTATAAGCTAAGTAAAGTCGGCCTATTACACGTTAGTCCACGGCCGGTATTAATACTTATCTATATAGCTTTAGCGGCATAGTATCTATTACTATAAGTGTTCCTTTACATCCTTGGTACTTATGTTAGCTATAACGCTGTTAGGTTAATTCCTAGGTCGGTTATTATAGTAACGGTTTCTTTCGTGACTTATACATAGAAATTATAGCTACCTATTATTACTAAAGCTAGACTTCGGAAAAGGTTAGGTTCTAGGTCTTTTAAAGGAATGCTAATAATAGCAGGGAGGTCTATGATTCGAAAGACTAGTTATAAGATCTAGGCTGACTATATAAGCCTTAACTACGATGTTAAGGTTAAGTAACTTGTTTATAATAGATCTAAAGTTTAATAACGTTACTTAACATAGGTAAGTTTTATTATATAGCTACTTTAACTTATGAGTAGTTCTAGGTATCTTGTCATAACCCATAGATACTTACGAGAATCCGTTAACCTATGTGTTAGCTAAATAGGCTATTAGCTACACGTGAGATCATGTTCCGAGGTTAAGCTACGTTATAGCCATTCTCTTATAATAGTTTCCTTCTTTACGTAATTTATAGTAGATATTCGTAAGTTAATAGGTATATACTTCTTATATGTAGTTCGTGCCGCTAGTATATAACCCGGTTAAGAAGGTCGGTAACCTTATTGACCTTAGGTAAGCCTACTAATATGATACTATCCTCTCTCTTAGGAAAACTTATCTTAAGTCCCTAGGTTAATAACCCTAGGGTCCTCAGGCTTACATAGGTATTTGATATAGAAGTCTTAAAGTTCTTAGATGTTAAAGAAGTACTTATATAGTTCCTAAGTCTAATCTTTCTTCTTAAGATATTTTTCCTATTTAATATAATATTTTACTATTTCTTTTTTAGTATAGGAATTTATAATTTCTTCTATTACAAATTCCTTAGAGTAAATATCTCTTACTTACTTTAAGACCTAAATAAGGTTAGAGATCGGTTAAAAGTTAGTTTAGAAAGGTTTAATAAGAGATATATAAAAGGTAAGATAAATCTTCTAACACTCTAAAAGTTTAAGTTTTATAGCTATAGGAAATACTATCTTAGAGATCTTAAATAGGCCAAGTAACTTTCTATCTAACTTCTTAGAAGGTCTCTTAGTTTTAATATTCCATATGTCAAGTATTACTAGTTACTTTTCTTTAAAAGAGGGTACTTCCGTTTACTTCTAATCTATATACTTCTTTATCCGTTCTCGAGATTTCTTAAGGGTTTCGTAAAGGTTTTTATCCCGTAATATACAGCAGCGGGCTCTCCGCCATATGCGGACCTTTTCTGAAATTACCCAACACCATGAAAGAGGATAGCTTCTGAGATGGACTTGATATTAGAGTCTCGGTTACAAGCAGGGCTTGTTTTGCACTCAGCTCACCAACGGCTTCTTAGTTGGTCTTCGTAGCCAGGCTGTAGAAACCCCAGCAATGCTTGTTCGTTTCGTACCCGAGGTAATTGAAGTTTATCTAGCTCCCTTATTCCTTCCACCTCGGGCTTTTTGGGCTGAAACGTTAAATCTCTTGCGTCATCTGAGCGGTTAATGTAACCTCCTTTTAGAGCACTGGAGGCGTCAGAAACACGGCACACTGGATTCGGCGGAGTTGGCGGGGGTTGGAACTGTGTGATTGTATTGCTTGCGTTCTCCGTGGCTCTATGGCTTTGCAGAGAATATGTGCCACATGGGATACGGCCAATTGCAAAGTTTCTAATCACGCCTCTCGACAAGGCGGCCTCCTCAACCGACCTCTAGATAGGATCCTATCCCTCAAGAAGATAGTCTAGGGTGGGCCCGATGTCCCCCTTCCCCCCATCTCGCCCCTTAACCTCTACCATTCCCCTCCCAACAAACAATACCATCTGCGCGGCAACCGACCGCGCCGTACGTAATAGGCGTTTCATGAGTCTTGCGGGGTCTTAGATCGTGTGTTAATGGTGGGCGATTCTCCATGACACTGGCGGCACGGATGACGCCACACAAGGCTCCTATTCGCTTGGTTACACCGTCGCCGAAAATGGTGCCCGGACCAAGGGGCCTGATAGGGAGACGTTCTGACCTGGTGGCCATTTTCGGCCGAGGCGAAGTTGTGGGCGAAGCAGAGCAATTGGGAAAAGTGGTGATGAATTGTTGTTGCGGGCCAGGAACTTCCTGGCCTTCAGCAGCTATCTAGGTGTGGCATGGCGCTAAGGCCATGGCACTAGCCAGGCAGGCGAGGTGGCGTGTGCGCTACCCTCGAGGTGGCGTGTGCGCTACCCTCGAGGTGGGGCAGCACCTCCAACAGAAGTCCCAG
The DNA here is from genome assembly GCA_030549175.1 of Lasiosphaeris hirsuta. Classification (NCBI taxonomy): domain Eukaryota; kingdom Fungi; phylum Ascomycota; class Sordariomycetes; order Sordariales; family Lasiosphaeriaceae; genus Lasiosphaeris; species Lasiosphaeris hirsuta. The sequence continues at coordinate 430,319 of JAUKUA010000002.1, forward strand.
CCGCGCTGACCGGAAGACGTGAAAAGACATTATTAGTCGCTCTCCGAGGAACCTAGGGCTTCCCGAGTTGAACCTTCGCTGCCGTCAATTGAGCATTTGCCAGACCAACCAACAGCCATAGACGGCCTTTCTTTGGAATGGAGTGCCACGGCTGACAAGACGCATCTGACCCCATCCCTCACGGTGTCGTTGCTGCACCCAACATACCACCCTTTGGAGTTTACAAGGCATAATTTGCTTGTGTGCGACCAAAGTTGCCAGATACGGCTACGGGAAAGAAGCCACCCTAGAGTCTAGACAAGATAACTACAGTCTATTAATTTAATCCCTACCTCGCTTCCTTGTCTTCAAGTCTAGCATCTGACCAACCTTCGCTGATCGAACTTCCATGATCTATAGTACATTTACAACCACCGAGTCTACAGTCTATGGTCCCGTCCTATTATCAACCCCCGAGTTCAAAGGCAAACATCAACAATAATGGCAGCCCCAAATTCTACCACCAAATTCCCCCCTGGCTTCGCCGAAGAGAGCCACGCCCACTGGATCCTGATCCCCGTCATTATCTTCCTCCCGATCACCGTATTGCTCGCCGCCATTCGAACCTGGACCCGACAACCATGAACGGACTAGAAGCCGAAAACTGGGTCCTCCTGCTCGCTCTCGTATGTTTTACCACCCCCCTCTCCCCTTATCCTCCTCTTCTAACCCCCCCTCCCCCTAGGCTTTTGGCCTAGCAACCAACGCCATGTTCCTCTTCATGACCGCGCACGGCTTCGGCCGTCACGTCCAGACCGTCTCCCCCGCCGCCCTGACCCTCGCCCTCCGCACCTTTTGGCTCTCGCAGATGACGTACAAGGCCTCGCTGCACCTGACCAAGATCTCGCTCCTCCTCTTCTATACCCGCATCTTCCACCACATCTCGTGGTTCCGGCGCGTCGCCTTTGCTCTCGTTGTCGTGGTGGCCACCTACCTCGTCGCGACGTGCATCGCAAACGTCATGCAGTGCAACCCCGTCCAAAAAGCCTGGCTTTTTCGGACACCAGGCACGTGCATCCGCGTCCTCGAGTTCTTTATCTTCAACGCGGCCGCCTCGCTCGCTACCGACATTGCCGTCCTAGCGCTGCCCGTACCGCTCGTCTGGGGCCTCAAGCTGCCGCCGGGCCAGAAGCTGGCGCTGGTTCCCGTGTTTGGGCTGGGCGGGTTCGTTGTGGTGGTGGCCGTGATGCGGCTGTATTCGCTGGCCGCGCCGACGGGGCCGAGCTTTGATCCGACGTACGACCTATGGGGCACGACCTTAGGCTATGTGTCCGTGATGCACCTAGTCAAGAACCCATGTGGGTAAGTCTGGAATGGCCGAGGCATGAGAGACGCCGGCATTTTTCAACAAGTAGACGATGTCGGAGGACTTCAAAAATAGCTGAGCGGCGAAGCGGGTAAAGAGGACTCCCGGGTCAATCGAATAGTCAATCTCAACGCCAATGTCGCAGATTCCCGACAGCCCGTACAACTTGTCGCGAATGTCAGTCGCTTTTCTTGTCCTGGAAAATGACAAGAAGTTAAGTGCCATCTGATGGGCACTATGATCACGTAAAGCCAGAGAGCGGCATATCCCCCAAACTTCCATGACTGGGAGTGATATCTGCGAGTTCCGATAGATCTACGTAACGAACCCCCATACTTCTACTGGAACACCTGACGGTGCCTCGCCGGCTAGGATGATGTCTTCGACGGGTGTACGGTAAACCCAGTCCACTTGGTCTTCGATGTGCTATAGATAGCAAGATCGGTCACCGCAGATAAGCTTACATCGCCCTACGAGCACCATCTCCTGGAGAGTCCATATCCGGGTCCAGTAGGGGCGCTGAGAGAACAGCGAAAGACTTAGGATGCTTTCCTGTAGGAGTTACCGGATATTATCCAGGTAGAACGGGTCCTTGAGCGGAGTAAACCCAAGGCGTTCCGTACCCGCAGTCATCTCGGGAGATTCGTATAGGTCCTGGCTCAAGGCTGTGATAAGACGCATGGCCACAGCACTGGAGTCGTCTTCATCTCCAAGCCAACAGAGGACCTCCGCAACATTTTTGTAGATTTGATCCATGATTTTGACCTGGGCACTTCGCTCCGAGACATCCGCTTGGTTGATACAGGTTGCATCCACCCACATTGCTCGAGACACGTAGTTCTAAGTGGCAACCAGCTACCTCAGTACTAGGACTAAGTTCTTGGTAGCATGAAACTCATGTCCATTGACCCTTATGATCTCCGTATCTACCGCATCTCCCCAGACGTAAGAGAGGGCGTAGTATCCGCGAGATATCACGTCTACTAGGGAAACTAGGTCGAGTCGACATTGTAGCTGAGCGCTACCAACATCCAGCTCACAAGCAATCAGGCGGATAAACTCATTTTAGGTTCTTATTGATGGCAACGGCTTGTAAAGCAGTATAGAGATTCCCGCGTTTAGATTTTGCGGCATTTGGGCTGTCGCTACAATACGTCTAGTTTTTTAACTCAGCACGCAATCTGTTTGTCCCCGAGATTAATTTGCGGCAAGACGAGGGCACACAAGATCGTAAGGCGAAACAACGTATAGTGAAGTTAAAAGCTGGTAGAACTGTGCGACTACGCCATGCTCATTTTTTCATAGGTGCCCAAAAGACCTTTTTATCACGTAGTGTAAACATGTTAAGAATACTACGCTTTGATTGGGCGCCTGTAGCACAGCGCAATCAGCTTCCCTTCTTTGACCCCAACCATGACCTACAGAACGAATGACGACGAAGTACTGGAGTTTGCATTACTAGTAAGAAACTTGACATAGAAGCAAAGGTATCCAAACGAGAGAGCAAGGCAGATGAACGGGATTGAGCATGTCTTCGAAAGAAATATATCTAGTTATTTTAAAATAGGGATGGGGATAATACTATGAAGGTGACTCGGAGATAAAAGAGAGAGCACTGCCAGATTTTCTAATACCTCCTCCGGCAGGAATTACTTGTGCAAACACGCTTTATGAGCCGCAGGCAAGCAGACCCGACTGAACTGGAATGCACCCTAGATGATATCAAATATCACTGGGCCACCCCTCCTTACGAGGAACTTGAAATGGGTTAGCTCGTGAACAATGTAATGATGAAAGGAAGAGACTGAAGCCCTTACTCGAGTTCCTAGAGGCGGTGTAATAATTATGGTCTGCCTCGTAGGCTTTACGAATCTGTTACCGGCCCGGTCTCTGGACCTCGGGCTCTAATCGATCTTCTGGGAAGGTTTCCCTTCTAGCATCTTCTAGTTGTTTCCAGCACCTTCCATGTGACATCCCCATAGCTTGTTGTGGTAAATTTGGCAAAAGATGTAGAGGGAGACGCGTCGCGGTAGGGAAGCGGCAGCGTAAGGGAATCCTCCCTCGAGTAGATATCATCGCCAACTCTCGGAATCTTAATCCTCTTAAGGAGCAAGTTATCGTACAAAGGGTTCTTAACCTCTACGAGCAAAGATTTTCGCCAGGGTACGATATGGTAGAAGATATGGCTAACTTACTACGCGCGACGCGTAACGCGTTACGCGTTAGTTAAGATGGGCTTCGAACTTCGTAGACTTGATACGTCAGTACATCCAGCTTCGGCAGGAAGTACCTAGTCCGTATCATCCCTATGCACGGTCCAGTCTTTCTACACTGCATGACTGGCAGAAGCGAGTAGACATTAAGATACCATAGGTGACGTAATGAGTAATGATAGCCAAAGTTCAGATGGAGGGTTGTGAGGGGCTGAGCCGACCCTGAGCGAGGGTGAGTAATGCCATGTGGGCGAGGTACGAAAATGGGAATTTCGTGTGCCCAGATTCGTGTCACATTACAGTGAGACGATACACGAAGCCTTGATTGCCATTTACACCACTGGCCATTTTGCCCTGCATTTCTCCATCGTGTTTCCTATCCTGGACAGGCTCCCCGACTGGTTTGTAGCGGCCACGCAGCCGGATGTTCTTCCTGTTGTCGGACGTCGAAAGGTTCGTTGTGTGAGCTCCCGCTAGGAAGAATAAAAAAGAAGGGAATGAATCTAACCTCCGTCCTTCTCCCTCCATCCTTGTATGAGCTAGCAAGACGAACCCGCGAGGTTGGCGAAGGCACCAACGAACGCCACCAGCCCTATGCGGCCGCTCGGCTCTGGAAGGTCGCATTAGTGGAGAAACCCCTGGATTGGCATCGGCTAGAGAAGCTCCCGTATCTAAGTGCCTGCGTTCATGAATCCATCCGGCTCTCTCACGACATTGTCACGCGGGATCCGAGGCTTGCGCCAGACACGGAGCCCCAGTGCCGCGGGTGGGTAGTCCCAAGGAATACACCTGTTTCAATGACCACGTTAGACATTCTTATGAATGATGAGATATTTAAGGATCTAACGGCATTTCGGCCTGAGGTACGGTATCTTGCATGTTGGAAGTCTATGTTGAGGAGACACTCTGCGCTCTCTCTTCAGCGTCGCCATAAGATTCGCAACACCGCTCAACTTAAATTAGCCACACCAACCCAAGCAACCATTAGCAGCTCGGGTTACGCAACTTATACAGTCAAGGTCGTTCACCGAGCGCCGGTACCGGTCGAACAACATGGAGCGAGAACTAGAGTTTAGTGCGGAAATAATAAAGAGGATGTACGAGTTGTAAGGCGAGAGTCCGACATCTACCTTCGACTCATCGCACTGCTTTTCATACTAATTGGGTCCAGCATGAGGTCAGAATTCAAACCTCATCTCCGACCGCGCCGTCGCAATTCCCGGGATCCAACTCATCAGCCACAGCACAATCCTGGCAAACATCGGCATGGCCCTCTCATTGGCATGCTCCCAATGTCTCACCTCAGTCCGCACTCTCAGCTTCTCATGCACCCCCGCCAGCTCAGACCCATGATCCACCGATGACACAAATACCGCCCCTGTCGAAGTAATTGGCTTACTGACTCTCCCTTGCATGAAGAGAGAGAACCTGCCCATGACATCGGCCAGGATCTGCCCGGTCGCAAACCGATCACAGATCCTCTTCACCAACTGCCCCACCTCTGCCTGCTCAATATACATCAGCAACCCTTCCATTACCACGACGGTCGGCCGGTCTGCCGGGATCTCCTCCAGCCACGCATCGTCCGTCACGCTCGCCGCCACCAGCTCGTAGTCACCCTCGGGCCTTGGCAAGAGGTCCTGGCGCAGCTCCACCACCTCGGGCAAGTCGACATCAATCCAACGCGTTTTCCCGCCTGAGCTGAGACGCAGCGCGCGACTGTCAAGACCACACCCGAGGTTCAAAACCGTCGCGCCGTCGGGATGCGCGTCGAGAAACTCGCGCGTCCATGCATCAAGCAGGCGACAGCGGAGAGCGACGAAAATGTCAAAAGTCTTGTGCGTCGCTGGCGGGACTTTGCGCCCGAGTTTGTCCAACGTGTGCTGGGCCCAGGGATCGCCGAGGATGCGTTGCTCCGGCGGATTGGCGCAGTCGCGGGCCCGGCTGGTCAGGGTGACGAGCATGGTTGAGGGGACAGGCGCGAGGGCTGGTTCGGGTATTATCCCGGCCTGCGAGGCCATGGGATTGGTATCTGGCGATAAGTCTGCCATGTTGTGATGTTTGGTGGTTGAGGTGGGTGAGTTTTTTGCGAAGTGGAACGTCGGTGGAAGTGCGGCGGGGCTTGGCTCGGACAGGATGCCTCGGACATATATATATATATATATATGCGATACAGTCAGGTCCACGGTATTCGGATATAAAGCGGATTTTCAGCGGCCGGCGAGGAGTCAAAAATTGCTCGCATAACCAGCATTCGGCCTACCGCTTTAGGTAGCGCCGTCGTGGGTCCCACACCGCGGGGATTGTGGGTCTACATCTAATGCTGAGTGCTACACAAACTTGACATCTGTCATGCTCTGTCTAGGAAGGCTGTATGCCGGGATTTAGGCCACGCCTCCGAGCTAGACCTTTACGCATTTTTTTGAAAGAGACCGTCTCGGCGCATCGTAGCGATCGTCTCCGGGCACCGTAACCTCCGTACATAACTCTAAAAACAGTCCACATTTTTGGAATGCTTCCCGGCATACCTGACCTACGAACACGGGTTGGTTGGGAGTGAGTACATAGGCAGACGTCTTCAACACCCGCTTCGCACCCTCTCTGTGGTCACCGTTACGGGCCGAGGCAGGATCTACTGTTCCGGCAGACGCAGCGGGGACTAGGGCCGGGGTATAGGGACCTTCGTTCGATGCGTATGCGTGCTATATGATAGCTCAGGACCATGAACACGCTCAGCGCTGGCCAAATCAGATATATTACTAATATTACCTAGACTCTCACCGGAACACGATACAAGTCTCGTCTCCAACAGAGTGCTGTTCAAGCTTTTCCGGCACCGTCTGCAGATCTTCCTTCAACACCTCATCCAATCAAACACACACTCCATCTCCACGCTATCCTCCTCCTCTCACCTCCTCTACGCTGATGTTCGGTGAGGCATACGGGCCCCCAGGTTCTACCATAAGATCTTCCAATGGTAGTAGGTTGTTGGTTGTAATATAAAAACGCAGGATTTGGAGAAAAGTGACGATACACTTGAAGTTACAGTTGTGGAAAGGAATAGGAATTTAAAGAATAAGATATTACTACCCATTTTCGAGAAACGGCCCTATTTTAGACAAGTTTTAGACATACTCATCTTGAGCTGAAGTAATCCCCAAGCTGCTACGGTATAGCCTCGCCAAAGAGTAGTAATCAGGTTAGTAGATCTTGATCAGGGCCTAAGTAAGCCCTGAGCGGGGGCGAGCGGCTACAGGTGTTGACCATAGGTATCGTTGCGCTCTCTCTGCTCAAGATGGGGGTTGCGGACGTTGATTGTACCTAGCTTCGCTAGATCTGAAACTGTTTATTTTCTACTGATCCGCAACTAAACACTCCCAACTCCCGTACAAAACGAATAGGGCCCAGAAGTAGGGTTCCGGCTTCTTCTTCCGTACGGCTAGCGCCGCTCTTTGAACTGCTTTGGCGACGTCGAATAGCACACAGCCCGACACAGAGCCTGCTCCGCCAATGTTAGATGGAAACGCGGCAAACAGTTCTTCCATAAAATTCTTCCCCGCCGCATCTGAACATTTCCACAAGGTGCCGAGGGCTGAATTAACCCCCGCAAGCATGAGCATTGGAAGCAACCCCGTCGGCTCCTCCCCTGTCCTGAGCTCCTGTTTTGCGGATTCGCAGGCAATCATGATAAAGAGCACGACCCCGAGACGCGCCTTTAGGATTTCACGGGCGGTAAGGTTTCGGCTGGGCGAGGTGGTGTTATCGTCTGGATTCAGGACCAGGGCTGATTTCAGCGGATCGGAGGCATTGAACACTGCGTGGCCATGGTAAATGGCCAAGCCAGGTTGTTGGGTCGCTGTCAGAAACGTTTTCTTGGTCACGTTCTTTCCAATATACGGATCGACGCCCAGTCGCTCCGCTAGACTCCTCGACGATAACTCTGAAGCCGGCCTGTCGCATGACGGATTCCCAAACACTGCAGACTTTTTCAGTTGCGCTGGAACCCCTGGTCGCCGGAAGAGGCAGTGATGTAAGACCGCAAGGCTAGGCGCATAGACCACAGGGTTGCGCTCAATCAAGAGCTGGCCATCGATTTGAAGCGCGTGGAGAGGCAGACCAGCCAGAACTCCAGCGGGGCAGAAGACCAACACATCTCCAGAACCGCTCTTAGTTGATAAAGGTGCGACTAGAGTGTCCAATTCTCTCAGTCTTTCGTTCGCACGGGGTTGCCGTAAGTATTCAGCCTTGAGGTTTGACTGCATCCAAAGCCTGACTTCCCTTATAGAGAGGGGGAGCTTCGCAACCGCTGGCTCATGGCCGGGTCGAACCGCAAACATGTAAATGGAGTTCTCGATAACGACCCAGTCAACGCAGACAACATCCTCGCGAGCGGGAAACATGGCTTTCAGGCGGCCCTCGGTCAGGCTGGCCATTCCCCTGAACAGACGCATGTCGTACAACGCTTCCACGCTGCTCATCTCTTTGCGGCACTCGACAAGCTTCTGTCGTATCGAGAGCCTGTCATGCAGAGGTGCCAGCTTGCACTGACGCACCAGCTCGGCCTCCCGATCTAGCAGCTCACGAGCCCGACCGTTGCCGTGGGCCGTGCCCAACATGGAGCCGTCGATCGGCTCTTCAAAGCTGAGCAGGTCGAGGAAGGCTCGGGCTTTACCCCTTTGAACCCAGCACCAGGCGTCACCCGTCTGCCCTGCTGCAAGGTTGAGGCTAACACCAAGCGTATAGATGCATGCCTCTCGCTCCACTAAAGCGGCTTTGTGCCGGAGCATCTCCTCGTCCCTTTGAAGGGTCATGTCGCTCCGCATGACATTCAAGACTTCTTCAGCCGCAGCTATCTCTTTGAGCGCATAACCAAGGGCTTCCGTTTGGCCCAGGCGATGGGCATGCTCCCACACCAAAGCTTTATTGTACCGGCACCTCACGAACTGGAAACCCATGCCCCAGTCAAGCATATTTTTCTCCACATTCTCCCAATCCCCTAAGAGGCCGTTGAGGATTTTCTCGATATCGTCGGTAGGCATGTCCCTGGCGAGGTATGCTTCATAGATCCAGAGCTGATAGTTCAGCGCCTTCTTTTGCTGTGCTTTCGCTGCTTGCCGATTCATATTAACTTGAGAAAACAGGGACTGTGCGAGATCCAGGCAGCTGACTGCGGTCGCAAATTCGCCTGCCCTGGAGTGCGCGTCTGCGGACCGAAACTGAATGTCGGCCAAGGCTGCGATCTGCTCCTTTCCCTTCGGCAGAAACTCGAGCAGGTCCGTAGCCCTTGCCAACCAAGCTAGCGACTCCTCAGCGGCTACCTCTTTTTCGGGCGAGGCAATCCGCTCGCTCTTGATGTTCTCAACTTGAGATAGAATGCCAAGCATCTCAATCTGGTCATCCACTTGCCGTCCGCCTCCGGTCTTCTCAACCCAGCCAGTCACAAAGGCGTTAAACTCGTCGAAGTCTGTAGGTCGAGGGGCTTCCCCGGATACCAGTTGGTCTCGCCAGGCAATAGTCAGGCCCTTAGCTGCCATCCAAGATAGTTCAACGTTTTCCATGGCCTGGGCCTTGTCCAAGGCCGCCCGGGCCCAAGCAATAGCAACATCCCAGTCTCGCTGGGCCGAATAGATGGTCGAGAGTAAAATTTCGCACTGGAAAGAGAGATCTTGTCGAGCTGTCACGGCGAGAATCGCTTTCAACCCCTCCGCAACCGCTTCATTTTGGTCGCCTCGCAGGGAAGCTTGGGCAAGTGCAGAGTATCGCATGAGAAGGGCGGATTCATCCGTATTGACGGATCCAAGAGAAGACATGTTAGGCGAGGATCAAGACTCCATGCCAACGCGCGGGGGTCTTTGGTGACCCGTAAGTTGTGCTGGTGTTCTCATTCCATGGGGGAAGATGGGGAGGCCTAGCGGCGGCGACGGAAAGTCAGTAGCCACTCACTTGATGTCGCACAAAAAAAAATTGAAAATTTCGGGTGCGGGGTCTCCTGTTTGGCATGGCCTATTTGTACAGTATGCTCAGGCTATAGTAATATGCATTGGACAGCTGTGCATGTGCAACAAATTCTTTTTTCTTTTTTTCATTTGGCTTTAGGGCCGAGTCTATCTACTGGGTACCTCATGGTTTCTGGGCGGGCAGACGGGCTGGAGAAGCCGGCGCGCAATGTTTCGATTCCTCGCGACCCAGAGAAAGATACCGGGAGCAATGATGTCGAGCCAAAGAAGCCAACCCTCTGAAAAGCCCTGGGTCAATGGACGAGCCAGCCAGGGGCTTAGTATGTATCTATATGTTGAGCCCACTGTGCAAATAACCCACCTCTTCCACTATCACGTGTCTTGACTTGGCAGTTCACATTGCAGCATTTCTCCTCCCGCATCCCCTCATCAGCTGGATCTCAAAAACGGGCCAAAGGCCTCGAATGTTTACGGACAACATGGAGACACTCTCAAGCAATGATCTTCAGCTCAATCTAAACTTCGAAGCCGATGTTGATGCCGAGGAAGAGCTCGCCGAAGAGGAAGAGGATGAATTTGTCGACCCCTCTCTCATCACCGATATTGAGATCAGAAAATGCCGCCTGCTAGCGACCATACAATGTGTCGAGTACGGCGCCATCTCCCTGAGCCCAAACAACACAGCTCCGGGCATGCTGCTGTGCATCGACTTCATCTTCCACCCTCTCAAGACTCGCGTGAAGGAAGCCTACGTCGAGATCAGCCTAAACAAAGGTACAATCGCAGTGCTTCAACCCGAGAGCATCGACGACGACGAGACGACCGAGACGGTACGCCAAAAGCTCAGCGGCAACTTTACGATCGGCTACGCTCCCGCCGGTACCGAGGGTGCGGTTGGCGCTGAGCGCGAGAGCGAGAGAGAGAAGACGTCGGAGCGGCGTATTCGGGGATCCGGAGTCCACACCGATCGCGCCGTGTGGACGTTGCGGGAGAATGGCGGGAACAAAAAGGGCATCCACCTCAAGTTTATGGCTGTGTTGATCGTACAGCCCCGAGCCCCCGACGGCAGTCTCGAGGTGGACCTAGAGATTCGAGTCAAGCTTGGCCCATCGATTGGTAACGGACTAGGTATCAGGCGCATCCTCGCACGCAGCACAAAACGGTTTGACGGCAAGACGACGTCCGGCTTCCGTCCTGCCGAGTTGGACATTAGCAAATCATGGTTTAACAAAATCTTAAGGCTAGAAGCGTAATCCCAAAAGGGGGAGTGGCAATAGGGCTGTCACAGTGTGTTGGGGAGCCTAATGGTGGTTCTGTGGCCGGTGGAGAGTGTCCGTCTCGATGTCACAGACATCTCATAGTTGTTTTTGGAGAAGCGCTTCCTGATGATGAGAGCATACCGTCAGCGCCTACATCACTCTCGCCAACCACGCCACTTGGTGGAAGGTGTGGAAGCCACGGATGGGCGGAGGATGGAGGTCAGCAGAGGTTGATAGAGCGGATTTTGAATACCCGGCCCCGTAGCAGCACCGGTATTTTCAGCGGTGTTATCTATCCAACAACCGATTCCTGCACGCCCATAGCAAGCAACCGCGTCATTTTCGTGGCTCTGCTAAAGGTTTGTGATAAAGTCTATAGTGTCCCCTACCCTCATGGCATCTTCTATCGTCACGATAACCTCACTACCGTAGCGAAACAATAGTTTTCCCCACATTTACCAATTCTCGGAAATAAGGATAGTCCTTCGCGGAGAACTGGAAAATGCCAACCCTTTGATAAAGATCGCTCCCCTCGGCACATGTTAAAACCAGACCATCCAGAATCGTGTCGGCGGTAGACAAAACACACAGGACTACCTGCGGCACATCATCTCCCTCAAGTGGCGCATCGAAGATGGCGTCGAAATCCCGCTCCCCAAACCCTTCGAACCGCCTCCCCTCTGTCGCTACGCCTCCTCCTTCAATGATAGGAGCATTGTGAATGAGGCTCAGGACCCGTAGTTCCTTTCGCGAATCCACAGGCTTATATTCCGCCTTGAATAGCCAGCCCCGCACACGTGCGACAGCCTCTTTCACCTCCCCAAAAATAGCATCGGGGTCATCTGGCGGCACGACGTCCAGGCCCACCAGCTCCGTTCGCGGAACATGCAGCGTTAGGCCCGGCCCGTCAGATCTCCTGACGAATACGCCACCGTAGGAGAGGCTACCATCAACCGAGGCCCACGACCAGCTCGGCGCGCCGCGGAACGCTGCCGGCCGGGGGAGGCGCGAGTTGGTGCGCCACAGGAGACCGCCAATTTTGATGTGCTCTTTCCACATCCCAGCGACGTAGGTGTGTAATGACTCTTGTTGGAAGGCCTTTGCGATGCCTGCCACAGCTGCCAGCTTGTCGGTCGTGCGTGTGAGTCCCGCATCGGTATACGCGGCAGTGAAATTGTCCCAGTGAGACTTCCACCTCTTCAGGTCGCCTTCGTCGCCGCTGGCAGCCAAGAAGTTCCAGTTGCGGGGCACCTCGCCGTGCAGCGTCCGCTTACAGTACGTCCAGATGGCCAAGTCGTCAAATCGGTTGGCAAACCCGGTGCTCTCGAGCCACAGGCAACGCCCGCACTCCCAGGCTAGCTGCGTGTCTCCCAAGTAGACGGTACGGCGCGAGAGGAATCTCTCCTGCCAGATCCAGCCTCGCTTCAGCACCGGCGGCCGCCGCTCCGTCAGGTTAAACATGCGACTCCCGAACCCGTTCGACCGCGACAGGTACATGAAGATGCGCCCGAGGCTGGGGTGTTCAATCGAAAAGGCAGCGCGGTAGAGCCCCAGCACGTTGCGGCTAGTTAAGCACACGTCTGTTGCGGAGCCGCCCACGGCGGCGAAGTTGAGAGTTGCGTTCTGGTACACAGCAGCCATGCGGCCGGCTTCTCTCTTCCAGTCCGCCTCGCTACCCTGGATAATACACAGCGTGTCAATCCAGATGTAGCGGATGCCGACGGCCGCTGCGACGTCGATAGTCTCCCGGAACTTGCGGTACAGTGCGTCTAGTGGAATGGTCTGCTGAAGCCGTTCGATATTTTCCGCCGTGAGCTTGAACATCTCGGCCGTTCCCCAAACATGGCTCACACTCGCGTACGAGATGGATGCTGCCTCGGCCACCTCCAGGTCCTGTGTGTGGACGAGCTTGAGTGACCCGTCCTCTTGGATATGAAGCAGCCGCGTGGGCAAATCGGACCCGAAGTTACGGTTGCAGAAATCTCCATGCTTGGTTCTACACCTCATCAGCCAGCTGGCGATGTGCGACGCCACCCACAGCCTCGTTAACGCGGGTGTCGTAGTCGCATTCGTAGGGCACCAATGAGGGTGGCTGAACAGCGTACCGTTATCAACTATGTGAGGTATGAACGAAGGAAAGATGGGTATCCCTGGGTCTTTCGTGGTAATGACCAATTCTCCAAGTGGTGACTGATCCTCTGTCACGATGTCCAACTTCATTGGCGTTTTTCGATCCTTAACAACAAGCTGCAGATGCGCCTCTTGCCCCTGAGACGGTGCCTCGCCGTTTGCGATGGCGGATTCCTGGATCTCGGACAGAATGATGGAGCAAATGGGGCAGCCGCCCTGTGATCTTGCGATCACTGAGCTTATGATGCCAATGTTTTCTGATTCAGAACTGTTGAGGACGCTCGAGATGGCTTCGCTGCATCTTTGACACCAATTGCTTTCGAGTGAGCCACTTGGGTCTTGATCGGTAAAGCTCGACTCCATAATAGAGCCGAAGATATGAGCCAGGAAAAATTGCACAAAAAATTGACAAAGGTTGCTTGGGAAGAAGAGATGTCCTTTTTGCCGTAACGCTTCTCTCGTCACTTTTTAGGGGGCTTGCGCAGAAAACCCCGCATCAGGATCTCGTGTTGAGGATCCGATGGAAGCCACTAGCAACTATCATCGGGAGCGGCGTGGCTACCTAGTTGGACAAATAAGAGCTTCTTATCCTAAGCCAAAAGAGGCTCCTCCACCCTTTTGGCCAGCCCAACCGGAAAATCCCCACTTCTCGTTTGTCACAGACAGCAGGGTCAGCGTGCTTAGACGCATTGGTGGCGCTTGTAGTATTCTCGTGGCATCGAATAGGACCGAGCCACGACCCACCCTAGGATCGACCACCGGCGGCTGACTTTGACAGGCGTTCCTGTAACCCCCGATGATCCCTAACATATGGCTAATCAGACTATGGTACGCGCAGCAATGATGAAAAGTCTAAATCACGGCGCCGTATGATCATCGCAAGAGGCCAATTAGCACCAGCACCTTTCCACTCAATTATTCCCTAACGATTGCTGAAAGGCACCTATAGGCACAATAACCGAAGCTGAGAACCAAAAAAACTGCTACTTCCGTCCAAGTCACCGAGAAATACTTCAGCCCCCTAGCGTATAGAGAATTCAGTTCCGGAGGGGCGGAAGCTAATCCCATGGATCAGATAAATGAAATTAATGACAGCATATCACGCCGACAAAGGGAACGCAGCGCGAAAGGGGGTGACCCACTCGGTACGGGACACTCCTAACACCACAGAAGACGCCCAGAGGCCAGTTCGGGAAACCCACTACGAGGTCTAAGAACGTGCCTTTACTGATGACCAGTTCATCAAGCTCCGGAGACCCCCCAGTGGCAGCCAGAAGAAGTGCAACGGCGTCGGGAGACGTGTGCTGTCGTAGTTCTCGAAGCTCTCCCACCGCTCGGACACCGGACCGTCCACCGTGAGCAAGTAGACGTGGCGGTCCTAGATCTCCTCCGGATGGGGAGGTGTCTTACCGGTACCGTCTCTACCTTATTCTCCATTACTCGCTACATAATCCTTCACATCGCCTTCTTTACACTCAAAGGAACTTCGACAGCTCTCGACGCCAAACCATACTTACATCCCAGAGCTATATCCCACAGAGAATAATAAAGAGCCTCTACGATGATGTGACACAGGCCAGGAACAGTGGGTCTGGGGTATGGCAATCACAAGGTGAATAAATAGGTAAAGATCAGACTACAGAGCTATGATCAATTCGCGACTTCAACCGTACGACCATTTACATCGGCAATACTAAAGGTCAGACTCAGAGCTTTCATATAAGGTAAGGGAGATAGCTGTTATAACGTAAGGTAGTAGTAAGTTAGGGAGGTATTGATATAGGGAGATGGAATGATACGAAAGAAGATAAACATAATACTTCGTAGTATAAGTTAAGAGAAATAGAAGGGTTCATAAGGTTATATTACCCCTTAACTTCACTGAAGTTCAGCTAATAATCTTTCTAGGGTCTGTTTCTAAAAAGGACTGGGGAGCTTCTTGCTCTCGAGGATCCGTCACAGCGTCCTAGTCGCCTCGGCGAAAACCCTGGACGTTAAACGATACATTACATTCAACAGCTCTTCCTCCTCTTTTTATTTTTTCGAAAGAAACGGACCAATCATACACCTGGGACCTGCTACCCCAAAAACACCAAGCCCTCATCACCACCTCGTTCGCCTCCGGGCACTCCTCTACATCCGCTGACAACCTCGCGCTCCACCTACGCGGCTCCCAAAATGGCGCCCGAGCAACGCCCCCCCAACGCCAACCTCACGAGCTTGTTCCTACAGCTCAAACGCGAACGCGAGGCCGAGCACAACGCGATGTGTACGGTCTTCGAAGCTATGACCAAGGCCCTAGATCAGGGCCTTAGCCAAATCCCCGCGGAAAAAGCATACGAAAGGTACGCAAACCCGATCGCGCAAAGTCTCTAAGAGATCCTACACAGTCTGGCGATAAGCCAGACCCCCAAAATCCCAGGCTAGGAAGCCCTCCTAAGCCTGACACAAAGTACGGCTCTATTAGAGCCAGTACACTACCAACAGGCCGCCGAAAGGAGGCTACGCTCACTAACCCCCTATCACGCCATGGCCAATGACGACACGACTAGCGAAGGCACACCCTCGCCACCCCCCCTTACGCCCGGGCCATAGGCCCGAGTACTCCTATGTCTAACCAGAAGGCATAAGCTAAATAGGAGACAGTCGTGGCCAAGGGCTATAAGAAGGTTGGTTAGGCCAGCGTAGCCGTTGGCGCTACTAATTAGATTAGAATAGTAGACCTTATCTACATACTACCTAAGGCTGCGGGTAAGACGGCTACCAAACCCCCCTAAGGTCCTAGGAGCCCTAAGCCCTAACTATAAAGGTTAGTACTTAAGGCCCCGGAGGGCTATCCATAAAATAAGGCCTCCGTGGGAGAGGTCTTATAAGGCTTAGGTACTACCCTAAGTATAGTTTTAACGACCGTCTATCCCACGGTAAAGAATAATAAATAGACCGTCACCTTAAAAAAGAATAAAGACAAGGACAAAGCTATAGAAAAGGCTTCTAAGGCCGGCCTTTCCCTAGCCAAAGGTAGAGACTAAGACTCCTACATTATAAGTAAAGTCCCCGAGAAGGTACCGACCTTATAGGGGCTAGAGACAACCGTGACAAAGCTAATGATCCGCTAAGAAGCTACCGTTACTATAGGTACTATGCTAGTCAAAGCCGTCAAGACTATTTACGGTAGCTAGATTATATTATTTAATATAAAACCGAAGACTTCCTTCTTCAGGGTCTTTAACTCGACAATAGCGCGTTACCTAGAGCCGAAACGGAGAGTTCTTAACTACATAAGATGTTTCGAATTCTACTAGTAACGGGATTATATGTCTAAGCCGTACTATAGAAAGTACGGAAAGTAGAAAGATAGGTACGTAGACGGCTATATGTAGCCTCCTTAGTACTTTAACTACCTAGGACTATATAAACCTGAGCTATAGTACTTATATTTAGTAAGGCTAGTAGTTAAGGACGGTAGTCTCGTATTCTTAATAATAGAGTAAAGAAAGGCTACTAAGATAGTAGATATAAAGGCCCGGGATTAGTTTAGACGTACTGTCAAAACAAAGGAAGTACCTAAGGCGGAGCTACTAAGACTGTTAAAGTTTACTACTCTAATAGACTTGAAGAATATTAAGATCGATAAAGTATAAGAGGATACTAAGGCTTAGGTAAACAAGGAGGCTATTGAATGATAAGGCCTCGTTAAGATAGTAAAGGAAGATAAGATTGTCTCCCTAAACTTTAATAACCTTATAAAGGATATTTAAGTCTAGGGGACCTATATTACTAAGGGAGAGACTATCTCTTATACCTATTATATAAGCCCCGCCGCCTAAGATAAAAGAAGCTAAACTACCTCTCTCGAGATATTCTTTCTATAAGACCTTATAAGTATCTCCCCAGAGTTTTTACTACTTAGAGAAGTCTTAAAGTCGGTAAAACCCAATATTTACAACATAACCTCCCATTCCCCCTGTCACACTGGTAGGCTCACCTAAGGTCAACAGGGTCACTGACCTCCTTGACCGAGCCATACACCAGCGGCACGAACCATACACACACCCATTGACCTACGAGCATCTATCATAGATCACGTGGATAAGGGAACCATCACAGAGAGATAGCCACAGTGTGGTTCAACCTCAGCAACGTGTGGCTAATGGCCTATTCAGCCGGCACACAGGACAGCGGATTCTCCTAAGCGCCCACGGGTCGCGACGGGATGCCCAGAACCACTCACAAGCCAGAGCAGCCATACAATGGATCTCGCCCGTGCTAGGCAACGTCATCAGACTTCAGATTTGTCATGGACAAGCCACTCAACCTCAGCATCGTGGTCGGAGCCTGCAAAGTCAGCCCAGACCCTGCAGCTGGTCTTTCAAATCATGGACCTTCCCGCTATCGCTGGCATTCCTTTGGAAGACCTGGAACCCGACGTTCTCCGGAGTCTAGCTTCAGTAGTGACAGGTGGCCGCGACCCCCGCGTGTGAGTCACGAAGGGAACCGTTGCTGTGACAAACGCTAACCTTGGGACTTAGCGGCTTGTGGCCAACGTAAGTACCAAGGACGTGAAGGAACACCTACAGCGATGGACACCATGCCACTAGAGCTGTATGGATAAGTACTAATACCGGCCATGGACCAACGTGTGATGGGCCGGCTTCACTTGGCTTGTAGCCACGGATTTATAGGGCGCGAGAGACGGGCGGCTAGAAAGGAGATTCGGGACCGACGGGCGGCTAAGAAGATCCTTCAGGTATTTTTGTATCCTTGTATCTTGTACATAGTCTTCCATAAGTAGGACAGGTGCGCTGCGATGGATCCTCGAGAGGAAGAAGCTCCCCAGTTCTCTTTGGACAAACCTAGAAAGATTATCAGCTGAACTTCAGTGAATCTGAGGGGTAATACAACCTTGTGAACCCTTCTGTTTCTCCTGACTTGCAACTGCGAAGCATTATGTCTTATCTTCTGTTGGATCATTCCATCTCCCTGAACCTCCTTCTCCCTGACTCTCCACCACTTTGCATTACGACAGTTAACTCCCTCACCGTTCTGTTCTAAACCTCTGAATCGGACCTTGTGCTTATTAGCCTTGCGAAGATCAAGTCCCTAAGTTCGTCGTGTGAAAGCTCTGAACTAGACCAACAGCAATTGTCAGGGTGGTTCGCTGAACGGTTGAGTCGAGAGTTAGGAAAAGGTTAAAGCTCTGCAGTCTGATTCTCCATTTGATATCTCACCTTGTGGTTGTCACACCCCAGACCTTCGTGGGCTGGCCTGTTTCACACCCCCCCCCCCGCTACCGTAAGACCTTACTAAAGTAAGTAAGGCCTAAACCTTAAAAGAAGCTAAGGTACTTATTTACTAATACTAAGTAGACATAGCCTTACTAAAATATATATTTGATAAGATAACGGAAGTGTGTAAACACTTTAACTACTAAGATACCTTAACGATAAACTAGGCCGTCGACATATTTAGAAGGAGAATTAAGAAGGTAGAAGCTATGATCCTTATAACATATAGGAAGATCCTAGCCAAGGTAATAGTCCTAAACATACGGGATATAATAGACGAAATGCTTAGAAAAGAGACGGAGGCCCGGCTAACAACCTCTCCTACATACTCCATAGTACCAAGTAGCTACGAGGACTAAACACTACTTAATAAAACTATGGCGGTATATTCGGACAGAGTGTATTAAATAACCATGGAAGCTAAAGGAAGGTTTAATCGTACGCTAGGAACATAAGTTCCTAGAAGAGCCCGTGTTTCTCATATCTCCTATGAAGCCCGTGACTCCGAGGTAGCCTACCCGTTTAAGAAAAGAGCCAGGGAGCTCTAAGGAGTTGGAGGACAATAGGAACGTGAGAAAAAGTAAGAACGACATGAAGAAGGTTCGTTTTAAACAAGTGTCTGTAGAAGATACGGAAGAGGAAGATAAAGGATTTATCATAGCTTAGAAAAGTTACTCGATAAAGGATTAAAGTAGTGATAACTCGAGTGATGAAGGAGCTTTGCAGCTCGCAGGGTTGCAAGCGACAAAGGACAGTATCCGCCAGTGTATCAAGGTCGTCTCTGATGCGGATAAGACTGCTGATATCGAACGGCGGAACGTTTTCGAAGACATCACCATGGCCGACCTGGGATACCACTTCTCAATCTCTACTATTGGCACCTTGTCACGGCCAGACGGATCCATGTTACAGGGCGATCACGTCATGTAGGAAGACAGCTCACCAGTCAAGATTACCAGGCAACTATTGAAGCTATTAAAATGCTAGATTTGCAGTACCAGCAGAGTTCTCAAGATGGCAAGGAAGAAAAAAACCGCGAGTCTCCTGCTCAAGACGCCGAGGAAGAGAAAAATCACGCGTCTCCTGCCTCTGGGGCAAAAAGAGGGCGAGGGGAAGCAAGCAGGTTCAATTCGCGGTACGGACGTGGATACCAGCTTCCAACACTCCAGCAGGGGGGACAGCATCAGGAGGATCAGGATAGGGAGGATCAGGATAGGGAGGATCAGGATAGGGAGGATCAGGATGGGGAGGATCAGGATGGGGAGGAACAGAATCAGGAGGAACAGAGTCAGGCTCCCAAGGATAGATAATGCTTGGATAACTTGGTGAAAGGTTAGTCCAAATGCAATATACCATCTTACAAAAAAGGGGGAGTGTGACCGCTATCAACAGCAGGTGAAGGGTTAAGGATGAACTTGCCAGGTTGCGCTTATTTCGATCACACCACAAGAAGCAGGTTCAACTGGTTAAATTGGATCGTCCAGGAGAAGAGTCGGTTCAGTTGTCACTTGTCATTCAGTCATTTACTCCCCAGAAGTCCACCGGCGACATGATCCCGTGCCAGGTCCAGTTCACCCTACCGGCAGCCCTGGAAGCCAAGGCCGTCACTGCCGTCATCCTGACACGTCAGGGTATTGCTTTGCAAAAGGAGAGGCGAATAATTGCCACGATTGTGCAAAGGACAGCTTTGAAAGCTTGGAATCATCTTCGTGACCTGAAGCATCTTTGTGACCCGATGACTCGTCGTCCCACGAAGCGGTCCATATTCGGTCTTTCCTACGCTTTTTTCGCGCCGTTGTTGAGCATTGCGCGTAGGTCCATGGCGCCGGTTGGGGGAGGGAACAAAGTGGCTAGCAGGCAAAGCGGCTGTGGAAGTGCATACCCGGGGAAAAATCCCTAACCAGCGATTCAAGGGGGGAGACAGATTTAAATGGGCATCCTACCAACCTGAAGGCTCTGCAGCAGTTGCAGTCCGTTATGCTGCAGCCCATGAGTATGCCAAGCTTTGGCTTGTGATGCAGCTGGAAGCTTGGAGCCCGTCCACTTGGCTGGTTGCCCAGTCGCGAGTCTGCGACTCAGCCACACAGCCTAGAAGAACTCCATTGGATCCCAAAAGTGCGGTGAGAGGGAGAGGAAGAGCTCTGGTAATTATCATATTCTCGGATGGGACGCTAATAGGTTAGGGTTATAGGTACTAGCGTCACGGCAGCTAAGATCAGATCAAAGACTGTTGGTGCCAGTGAATGGATCATAATAGGACCTGGGGCCCGCACAATAACTTTGAAAGGTAGGTAGTGCACAGTCCAAGTGCAAGTGGGCAACCGTGGGCAAATTCTGAGCTGGTATTTGAGTCGCCAACTTTGACCCTGCACCGCCTCAACCAACTCATCTTCTCAACACCAACTCGACTGACTGCACGAGAGAAACAAAGCACAGCAAAGCCTTTTCTAGGTAGTCATATTCACCTCTCAACCTTCACCAAAGAATACAGCACTATCACCTTGCCGAAGGTACCTCCTCCGGGGAACCAAGTCAACCGGTTTGTCAGCTCCCCCCCCCTACCAACCCCAACAACCACCCGGTCATCAACCTCACCAATATTGAAATCATTATCTGCACGAAAAAAAAGAAAAACTAGACGAGGAGCCAATAACACCATACTATAGAGAAAAAAGAAAACCCCTCTCCCACCACCGGTTGTATCTCCTCTCAGACAATCTCGGCATCCACAAGTCACAACAAGCCTTGAAAATGTTCGGCTTTATCAAGAACTTCCTATACAACAGCCTGTACACAGAGGCTGTGGGCAATGACGGAACCCCAGCTGCTGCTTCGACGGACAAGTCTCGTTCAACCACAACCACCGAGCAGTCGCGCGAGACCTTCTATATCGGGGATGCTCTGGAATTAGACTTGGAGACTGAGGCCGAGGTGAAGGGTCACCAGCATGATGAGAACGAGTCCTATCGGGCTGAGGTTGCCTACGTCGACCCTCGCCCTACCCACGATGACAGAAAGCCCGACGACGTTGACAGCTTCCACGACGACCCGGAAAGCTTTTACCGCATGGAAACCCCGATCGAGGCGAAGCAGGTTTCTCTTCTTTCAGAGGCTGAGGCACGCGAGAGTCTTGACAATATTCTCAAGTACGGATATCGCCGGGCCAATGCCATGAGAGTACCCAAGCGGGCCCAGCGAGCTCAGGCTTCAGCAGGACTCGGAGGTGTTGCAATGACTGGTGCGAGGTCTCAGCGCTCCGATAGAAGCTTTTTTTGGGGGTAGCTACGGTATTTGGTTGGGGGTTGGGTCTGGGGTCTACAGACTGGCGCACACGGAATGGGGACACCCTTGGGTTGAGTTGGTGTGTGTGCTAGAGGTCTAGGACAAATAAGAAAATTAGTCACAATAGATAGGCCAGCCGATTTGCGTTGATTCGACACCCTTTTTCCTGTGTTTGGCTTCGTATTTGCGTTGTGTTTGACGATGGCAATTTCTAGGGGGCCAGTAGTCAACTGTATTCTGTGGTATTGTTTGCGAGTCTAAGCGCGTGTTCTAAACCGACGTGACCGTGGGGTGTTTGAGAAACCTGTCAGCGGAGAGGAACGGGGACGAGCAGCTAGGTCAAATTAGATTAGGGTGAATAAGCCCTTATAGTCAGCGATCTAAGGTAACACTATCCAACATGTCCTGAGTTCTTCCGGCCAGTCGATTGCTAGGATCAAGGAGTGGCTGGAGTCTTATGATCATGACAGATGTTGGCGTACCTTTTCGGGATGTGCAAGGGTCGAGCGATAGGGTTCGTCCTTACCATCACGATGCACGCACGTTGTCAAGGCCGGCGACCGTAACAACGCCGTGACATTCACACTTCAGAATACGGCTGGCAAAGTTGGCAGATACGTAACCCTCAGCCACCGATGGAATTCCGAAACCGAAAAGATTTCGACGACCCGAGCAAACGCCTCTGAGAGGCTGCACGGGCGTGGACTCGACAACCTCCAATGCTATTCACCAATGTTTTCGTCCTCGCAGCGAAACTCGAGATTCCCTACGTGTGAATCGACTCGCTTTGCATCATCCAGAAGGACGCTGAGGATTGGGACATGGAGGCTGTACGAATGGCCGATTACTATCAGAGGTCCGTGTTTACCGTTGCCTCTCCAGAGGCCGGGCCTAACATCGGCCTCTTTGGAAGCGTTGAAACTGCAGTGGTCAACGGCACTCACCAACGGCTAGCCACCGTTCCCACTTGGTCCTGAGCCTCCATCTACACCCAAGTGAAATGGGACGACTACACCAGCGACAAAGCTGTAAAGACGTGCAAGCTTGATCAAGTCATCCATCGCACGTTTGAGGAATACAACGCGGGCCTGATCGATACCGACCCGCCATGTCGCTCGCCGAAGGTCCACTAGAGGTTCTCCCGGGTAACCGCGCCGAGGGGGTCAAAGACAACCCCCGCAAACGCTTCCCCATTCTCTGTCTGCACGCTAAGCTGCAGCCCGTGATCTTGGGGGAATACTTCCACTCTGAGCAGGACAAACAAATCAGCCAGTTTCTAGCGTCGCGCGTAGACGATTCCGGTGTCGAGAATTGGAGGATGGTGGCTTCACCGTTGGACGGGGAGCGCATTGCGGGATAGGCATCCGTTGAGCATCCGGATTTTCAGTTGCCAAAGGTTACTACTGCCATACAGCTGCAGCCTGGAAACCAAAACCTTTACGCGTTGCATATCTCGACGATTCGAAACACTAGGGGTGGAATCTCATTGGGGTAGCTAGCGTGGAGTCATGTCGTTTACAATGTACTCTTTGTGAGGGCTGTGCAAACCATTGTCAATGGGTACGAGCGGGTTGGCGTTGGCCGATTATTTGGTCAGGAGATAGAGAAGGAGATGGGAAAAGCGGTGATGGAGATGGTGCGGCTTGTTTGAGATGGGTTCAGGTTTTAACGCAGCTCAACAGGTACTGGATCTGCATGTAGGCATTGGATGATTCGTGGAACTGTCTAGTTGTCCAAGCCTGCCAATTCTGCGCGGGCGTACGCTCCCAATTACCTGTAATTCTGGACTTCTCGTTCACATCCAATGCTCCCCGGGCCACCTTGCATCAATGGGAGGGTACGTTGGAGTTACCCTTTGAGAACTAGCGATAGTTTTATTGAGTCTGTTAACGGTGGTTGCTAGTATGGTCAAAGGGAAACAGTATTACTTGGTGGAGACTGGTGCCTTGAACTGGGAAGGTAAATAATATATAAGTGGCCACTGCACCCTCGTATTCGAGGATGTGGCTGATAGTCCCCCACTAGGACTGCTGAAGCCCGCGTGGCCACAGGCCGATGCGAGCCGACGCACACATCTATTATAGAGGCCCTCCCAGACCAGTTAGATAACTATTAATGAATTTATCAACTGTTTTCCTGCTCACTTCCACCACACCTGCTCTCTTCTTGTGGCACCCTCTCTAAGTGCTCTTTAATACTACAATAACATACGTACGACGTAGGTATCGATATTATGACTAAAACGTAAGAGTAGAAAACGTACTACCAGTACGTCATTCATGGGAATAGTTGATTTGTTAGAAGCTAGAAAACCGGACCTTATACATATAATAAAGTCACTACCCTTTTCCTCGGAAATAGCTGACAGAGCCCGAGAGGTTTTTACCGAGGAGACTACTATAAACTTTGAGGACGAAGCCTTTAGGAGGGAAGATAGTTATAATATATAACTACCTAACCACTGCTCCCTCAGCTTTACAATACGAACGGCTATGCTCACAGTTTATCTAGCGGAGTGACTCTCAGGCAATAGATACTGCCTCCCAACCGCCCTTTCCAACACATAGCCAAGAGAATATCCCCAGAGGAGATTCGGCAAATGGTATCGCTGTACGGGTTGGAGCAAACCTGGGATTGGCATTTTAATCTTGGCTGTACATTCGGAAAAATCAACACGCGTCGGCACCTTTTTGCTGCCGTGGAAGAGTTTCGAGACCGTACCGTTCGGACAAGCGACTCGGAAATAAGATAGGAAGGGCGTGTTCAGGAAATCCGTGGGCTATTTGCCCTGTGAGAGTACGGAGAAGCAATCGCTGCAGCTTCACGCGCCCTAACGAACCTTCCCAAAAACCAGAGGAATAGAAAACTTCGGCTTCTCGAGCAGACGAAAAATGAACAGTGAATAGAGCCAGGGCCTGAACAATGGGAGTGAATGGAAATGCACAGACCAGATGCGCGTGGGTAGCAGCGCAGACCAGTTTTGGTCTGGTCCAGTTTGGGCAAATTTGGTCTGCATTCAAGGACGGGGAGGAGTTTGGAGTTGGGCTCGGATAAGCCAAGATACCCGGTGGATGAATAGGGGATACCTGGCGAGAAGGCATTCTGGGACCTTTGAGCTAGGATTTAGATCTAGTTATGTGCAAAGGTAAAATTCTGCTGCCGTCGCCCTCTATTAGCATTTGGTCTAGACCCGCTGCTTCCATGTCTGTTGGGTACGAACCCTTCCATTTTGCCCAGTTTAGAGCCCATTTGTTTTTCCTGTGTTGGGATATGAGAGCGATGATGGAAAAATGGATTATCCTCTGGGTCGAGTATGGTGTCGACCTCCAGACGGCCTCCTCGGTAAAAACTGTGCGAACCATTTGTGGGATTTGGACGAGTACCTCCATGCATAGTGATTGCAGGTCTGAATTGCACCGGGACAATCTTTTATGATTAGGTAGGTAGGTATGATTGCTGTCCGTGCTGATTTGTTACAGACATGACCATCACCCCTGCTTTCCACAAATGTCCACATGTACTCAGCTGCCTCAGCCTCATGCCCACTGAGCTCATAACCCTTGGACATGGAACTCACGCTAATCCGGTATATGATGCAGTGCTACTAGTCATTTTATTCATCTATATTCCCATTCATCCCCCCCTTGGTCTCTCTGCTCCCCTTCTCCAACACCCAGAGGGATTTCCCGTGTGTGTAGTATCTTTGTCCTTGATGGCCAGCGGATGAACAATCGGGACCTCGAAGCCCGGTATAAAAATGGGGAAGGCCCTCTGAAGTAACAGTAATGCCTTTTCTTCATGATGGAAAGGCCTTATGGAGGCTTGAATATCCCTCGGGAGTGTTCCGCGCTAACAAACAAACTGGGGCTGGATCGTAGTTGGAATAGGCAAAGATAGTCAACCACCACTGGTCACCAGACAGATGTGATGACGGCCGCAGAAATAACCAGGATAGCAATGCTATGGGTCGCTCTTGCCCAGACTACATCTCCGAGCATGGCGATAACCCGGCGGATAGGAAGGCCCAGACTGTTGGGGATGTGAATAGTGATGTTGTAGATTCGAATAGCGACAGTAGGCTCGCCCCATCCTCTAGCCATTGCCATCTCGCGCGGCATGATATCTGGATTCAATCACGGCAACAGGTTAATCATGCTGGGTCTGCATTGCGCGAGGATGGGGAACAACTCGCTGTTCGCAATGTCGCCGAAGAACCACTCGGCCATAGTGGGCCGTCGACGGATCTCGAAGAGCACCATCGGCGGGGGTCGACGGGGAAGGAAGTGGTAGCGGCGTTGGCGACGTGGCTCCATTTTCTCAGGCTCGAATGGAGTGAACTTTATGTTGCAATATTCTTCTGGCTGTGTGCAAACTGCTTAGTCGCGAATTTAATGTTGTTGTGTAAACGCTGCTTTATTGCATAAGGTAAGGTGCTATGTTGAGAAGCTGCTGATGACCAACGTTTGCCTGTCTCAGGTGCCTAGGCTTTCCATCTGATGTTGGCCTATTCATATTGACAGCCTCCCTGTCGGAGGAGGGGGGGCCTTTGCCCCTATTCCAGGGTTCTGAATCTATCATAGCACCAGGCCCCCAAGGTAGAAAAATCCACCGTGCTGTCGAATATAAGCCAACGTACGAGGCAATTGTTACAGCATCTCTGGGATCTGGACCACCTGAGGACTGGGGGCCCAACGTGTACTAATGCACTGTAAGGTGTCTTTTATCTATTGTGCTATTGTATTGTGGAGGTAAAAGGACCCAATTGTCAATGGTAGAAAAGGCAAAAGGTGATAGGCTAGCCTGTGGGCTAGCCTATGCAGCAGTGAATGGTGGTCAAGATGCGGCGCCCTGTGTCCACGGTCGGGCAGGAAGATTGTAGGTAGGTATATATTTAGCTTATCATCTGGATTTCAGAAGCATTTCCAAAACATTCACGGATGGAATCCAGCAAGTAATTGCACCCTGCCTTATTTCTTGTATCACCCGGACTCGCATTTATTTTTCCTCCCTTTCACTTGGCCCCAACTTCACGCTCTGCGGCTCTGGGACCCACGTGTGACTTCCTCGATCTAGGAAACACAGGCTTAGGATCCACCCGTGCCTTCGGTTTCTTGTCGACGCAGGACCGTGACGCGCGTGTAACTTCTTCCACTCACAACATACCGCGTCGGGGTCAACCCTACTACGTCTTACGCAAGCCCAAAACCCACGTCTAGCTTCCCCGACTCACAGAATAAATACCACGTCGGACCACACATTGTCTTGCAAGCCCAGGACCCACACAGGAATTTCCCATTTCATCAGGGCACCCAAGGGCCGCGGGTGACTTCCTCAGCGCACATCCACAACGCAAAATTACAGCGTCTACAGGAAGGAGCAGGACTTGGACTTGTCCACCACCAAAACCAACGATACCCATCTCCAACAGACAGGTTCGGGGTCAACAACAGAACACAGCCATGGCGAGCACCAACTGGGAAGATCTCGTCCCAGCCCGCTTATCCCTCCAGGAGGTGGCTAACGAACTGGCGAATGATGACATCCCGCATATGCACTTGGATTCGCTGCCCAGACACCATGCGCGAATGATCCGCTCGAGATGGGAGGCCAAGCAGCAAGCTGATAAAGATCGCAAGGCAGAGTCCAAGGCACAAGTTGATCAGAGTGCTGCCCGGATCAGGCACTGGGAAACCACCGCGGAAAAGACGGCCCAGCGCCACCTCGCCGAATACCAAGAATACGACGAGGAAAATGCCCTGGCTATCGCCTTGGAGCGGTCACACGTTACTGCAAAGGAGGAGCAAAGCCGCACCCAGTCCCCGGAGCTAGAAGAGACCGACCGACTCTGGAAGAAATATCACGAGGCCATTCGCGAGCTGATTGATGATGAGGTTGATTCCCACGCTCAGGCCCGGCCTGAGCTCTACCATCCGGCTCCCATCCGTTTTGGGCGTGGCACTCAGGCCAAAGATTATGTAGAGCATGAGTCTCCCTTCCTTGAGGCCCAGCGCAAGTCCATTCTCAGAAACCCGACTGGCTCGGCAACTCGGGCCCGCTCCGCGAGCTCGTCCAGCAACAAACACGTCAAGTTCAGTGACCCTGCCATCACAGCAATTTCGGACAAGGGAATCATGCCTGACACAGATAATGAGAGCAAGATGAGTTCAGATCACGCATGCTCTCATTCTCCCCGGGTCACCACCCCATACCCGAGAACCTGGAACGATTCTCCGCGACCTCAAACCCCGCCCCACTGCGAGGCCAATACTTTCGCCGCAGCTCCAGCCTCTCTGGAGCAACGACAGCATCCAGCTCACGGCTATCGCCGTCCTTCATTTGGAAGACCAGGCCAGTCGGCTTGGGCTGAGCCTGCCGAGCCAATCTGCTATACATACACAGAACGTGTGTATGTTCAGCCGCCACCTCAAGCTCCGTACTGTGCTCCGTCCTGGGCTGCTCCGTATCCCCGGTATCCCACACCTCCAGCTGGCCTAGGATACGGACCTTACCGCAGCTCCGGGACTCAAACGCCCCCCAGCAGAGGCACCACTGCCGGCACACACGACATCAACTCAGGCTACGGATATGTTTGGGCCGAGCCTTCGTACCACATCCCCGGGGCCTACCCACCCTACTGAATGGCAAGGCCTATATAAGAGTAGCGCGTTGAGTCTGCTGGAGTCTCTAGACCGCTCACTCCACTCCAGGGAGGCACTGGGTCAGACCGTCGACTTGGTGGTTGCTCAGAGAGAGCACTTGCCTCGGACGGTTAACCCGGGACCCCCATCAACGCGCCCTAAGAGGTTCATCCCGCTAAAGGCAATTAACTAGAGGAGCGAGAGGACGTAGAGGGGCAGAGATACACGGAAAACGGAGGTATTTACCTCTGGTAGAACAATACATCTACCCTATTTAACTCATAGCCGGGAGCAAAGCAAGTGACACAAGGCATTCAACCCAGTGAAGATGATGATGGGGTAGCACAGTCTAATTTCCAACTGTTTAGGGCCGTATGCCCCGTATCCATCTCGTTGGCTCGTCCCTGGGTCCCGGGTTGTTGTGAGTGTCCGCGTTAGCCTATGATCAAGGCCAGAAAGCCAAACGCTTCCGGCGCCTCGGGAGCTTCTCCGTCACCGGCAATTGAGTTTGTCAGCTAGGTGGTGATTCCCACTGCTGTGTGTCCCGAGAGGAAGACAATACAGATTTAAGCCGGGACTCCCACCTTCGACACCTAGGATGGCCTGAGGTTCAACTTCCCGCCAGATTTCATCGTGGTTGCCCTTTCATGGCGGTTGCCCCCGGCCCGTCTCCTATCCGCGACCAGCACATTTCAAACATCATTCCCCCGAGGAAAAATCATCTTTCAGCCACGACATTATTCTTCACTCCGCGTTATCGACATCAAATATCCGCAGCCCTCTGCAGCTCTCTGCAGCTCTCTGATGTCTTTTGCGTACCTAACTCAGGTCATACTTGCTGCCGCTCTACTTGAGCACCTGCTAGTCTTCCCTCTTGACACCGGCCACTCCTCTCCACCCTCTCAAGTACTCCTCTTCTGCCCTCTCTCCACGCAACGCCCTTGACTCCCCGAAAATATGGGCACTCAACAGCCCCAGAACAGTCGCAAATGGCTCAAATGTCTAGCTAATGGACTTGCCATCGCACTTTGCCTCTGCCCTGCGGCTCACCTGATCGACACGCCGTCGAAAGACGACCTGAAGAGCGCCGCCCAGGAGATCAGGATGAAAAGAAAGGCCAAATCCAAAGCAAGGCTCGCACAATGGCAAAGCAAGCCATCAGCGCCCAAGAATCAACGGCGAAACCAGCCGTTGACAGCTCAAGAGTCGATGGCAGTCCAAGGGCCGTCTATCCGGGAGCCAGCGATCCCACAGCTGAAAACTCAAGAGCTGTCGGCCGAAGAGCTGACTGCCAGCCAAAAGGATGAATACATCAGGCAGTGGGCCATGGAGGCCTTGGACGCGGCACGACTGGCCTCGGACGCGGCTGAGACTGACAACGCGAATGGATCCACCAACAAGGCTACCGCATCTAATAGCGCGGCCAAATGCGAGAAGAAGACTGCTAGTTCCAATATCACGAGTAAAGCTGACGACACGAAGAAATCCGGCAAAGCCACCGGGTTCAAGAGACTTAGCCAGAAGGACCCTCAGAGCCCTGCTCAGAAGCCTGACAACAGCCCATTTCCACAGCAACACAAAAGTCACGACGGGGAAAACCGCCAAAAGCAGCAGATTGGCAAGAAAGGAGGTCATCCCAAGCAGGAAAAGAAACCACGCATAGTCTCTCCTGAGATGTTTCAAGAGCGATGGCTAGATCCGACTCGGGCTGTCCCAGCTCAATTCACTCGCCCAACCCACGTTGGCGATGCGGCCCAGGACCGCAAGACCGGCCCGCCACCCAATCAGAAACCGACCATCTTCACACCAGACAACAGTGATTGCAGCTTCTCATCTGCCCCCAAGCCCCGAGGAGTCCCGCTCAGCCAGTCCGCAGGCGACATGGCCGGCAAAGAAGAGTTGCCACCAAATGTCTATCTTCTTGACACCAAAATTGACGATGTTGGCATTAGCCACAAGATTCCTAGAAACTTCCCCCTAGCTTCTGACAACCACGCCAGAATGCCCGTCGGATTGCGCTCGCCTCCGGCGCCGAAGAGGCGCGGCCGCTCCCTGAGCACGACCCAGGCATCCGCGTGCGGCTCAGGCGCTTCCGACCGAGCCGTTGTGATGACTCCCAACTCTCCCACCATGGAGGAGAGACGGCTCGCCGCTCAGTTTCGGCAGTCTGACTGGGAGTGTATTGTATAGAGAGGACGGGAGGAGCTGGAGGCTCGTCGACGGGAGGAGGCTTTGGAAGCCTAACAGATTGGGACTGGGTTGGATTGTTGTGTCTATGACGTGGAGTGCTGGTTTTGGCTTGTAGAGTGGGTGTTTGGACATGGCATGGTCAGGAGATGTGACTTTGGATTGGGGATGTTTGCTAGCATCTGTGGCATGTGGGAGCCATGAGTTTTCCGAGGTTGATGATAACCCCTGTCTTGTACGACCCGACCATAGATGACACAAGTGATATGAGGTAATGCATACTAGTATCTTGATTGCGATTGCGTATCTGTTTAGTCAACGACAAGACCGTTCAGAGTGATAACATCGATCAAACATGTTTGAATACCAGTTTGTCGTCACGACGGGCGGCAAACCCTTTCTGTCCTTGACTACGCAGAGTTATCTTATTTGAGGTATACACCTAGGTATAAATAGCTGAATGGGTCCCTACTCACATATCTTAAAGTCTGCCCGGGTTATCTAATGAACTTATTCGACCCCGTTAGAACTATCTCACTTGCTTCCTCACAACCGTCTTGGTGGATGTAAATCCCAAGATGGCATAAGCAGATGACAATAAGGGAAGAGAATTATATCTCCTTACCCAAGCTATTCTCATATATATGCTTACGACAATTTGAAGTCCACACATTACCCCTTTTTTTCTCCTCAGCCGCACTGGCAGTAAAAATCTGCGGCGCCCCACCTGACAACCCTCCAAAGCAAGGGCAAAACAACACGACGCCTTCATTGGCCTTCGACTCGGCAACATCGAGAAAGGGGGCTGTGATTACGCGGGGCTTCTTCCAACAGCCGCTGTCCTACCAGCCAGCAACAACACTGGCAGCAGCAGAGCCGGCAGCACAGTGGTGTTGGTAATTGGTTTAGGGTGCCCCCTATTGTCATCGGGGGGTATTAACACCAAGACCGACACCGACACCGAAACTGACAGCGTCAGGGGGACCAACAATACCTTTACCAACCCGAGTCCCCGCCGAGCTGCTCGGCTTTCGAGTCACGAGTCCGCAGCCCCTGTCGCTGGCCCTTCTTCCAAATCGGACAAGCCGGCCAAGTCAGCCAAGAAGGCCAACAGGAAGAAGCCAGAGCTGAGCGACTACGCAAAGCAACGTGCGGAGGAGGAGCAGATCAGGGGCACCAACAACACCCTTGCCGCCTGGTTCGGCAATATCCCAGCCACAAAGCCGCTGGAGATAATGGTGTCGACATCAAAGAGAAGGTACCTGGTGGAGGGTGAGGTCGGGACGAACCGCGGGCCCCCGGCCTCACCACTGACTCGACCGGGTACCTTCGTTACCCAGCCACTACCACACTAGCCTCACAGTGGACGAAGAACGCACTCATAAGATTCAATGTCATACGCCCAGCCTTTGATGGCTTCCAGTTTCTCGAAGATTGTTGTTTGGGGACTTCTTATATGATATCTTCGGCCGCGAGAGTCGCTAGGATGTTGAGAAAGTACTCCGAGACCGTAAGTAAATAAGACTCTTCCATCCCCCTCATAGCTAATTCTAATATAGAAATCAGAGTCTTGGCGCATAGTACTTTCGTCAGTTGTCTCTTGACAAGGTCAAAATCAAAGTGTCAGCACGCACCAACCCTTCTCCGGAATAGTAGGTTAGGCACAAGGAGCGGCCGGCGTATCCAATGGCGTTTCAATCCAGACTTACATAGTCGGGGATCATTGATGAGATGGTGGGCTTTTGGGGTTGAATTTGGAACAATGTTTTGTTTTTCGGCAACGCGTTAGGGGGAACACATAGAGTATCGAAGTCCTTGATCCATGTATAGCAGTAGTAGCTCGAAAATGCATCGAGATTCTCTTCTTTAGGACAATAGCCCAACCAATGAACAACCCTTTATCTCGGGGAGACATGAAGTCCATGGCAGGTACCAGTAACAATTGCGCTCGGATCCTTTGTGCAACCAGAATGCGACGCTGGCGCGGTTCGACGAATAAGAGGCAAGCTCGACCGTCCGGTTCCCCGCGCCAAGAGCCTGAACCGCGCCATCGCGATGACGGACAGCAAAAGGCGTTCTTCGTTGCTTCTTTCGCCGCCAGTCACGTAAGACAGCATCCACCCTCGCAGCGCCGCCAAGTCAGCCCTTTGCACAACCACCAAACAGCCAGTCATATTCGGCGTCTTTACTTGGCCATCATTTTCGTCCTCTCGGGACCCAACATCGACCCATCACACCGGTCGCCGAGAGCGTCGACGGAAAATCGCGCACTCGGCTAAAGTGCCCCCCCCCCCCCCCCCCGAGGCCACGGCGCCGGACCTCACCACCAAACGACAGAGCTGCCGCCGTCACACCATGGCCGGCCAGCTCGATAGCGCCTCCCCAAGCCAGCTGCCACACCGGTCGAAGCCGGCAGAGGTGACAGAGCAGCCTCCTTCGTCACTGGCACCCGCCATCGGCGATAATGCCGGAGAAGCTGCCGAGAGCGCGGCCAGCGCCGGCAGTGATGGAGCTGCGCCGCCAAGCCAGGAATCGGCGCTAGAGGCGTCTGATCCTCGCGGCCTTGATACCGACTCTGTTGGGGCGCCGAGTAGTTTCTCCATTGGCCTGAGTGTGGGTGCATCACAGGACCTGTGGCCTATGACAACTCACTCGCTAACAAAAGCGGTATTATTCAGGTTGACAATGGGAGAGATGGTGACATCTCTGAGCATGGAATCCAGCGACCGTACGTGCTATCGGCACATGACCGCACCCTAGTAGAGTTGGCCGACTTTCCGCTAATAACAATAACCGGAAGTTGAAGCTCGTCTAGCGTCTCCGCAACGTCTAGTGTTTATCAGTTTGTGGAAGAGTTTGGGAGGACGTATCACGCGTACAAGGAAGGGAGTGAGTTTACCCCTAGGGGTACCAACTCGATGAGAGCCGAGGACTGACTAGAGTAGAATATTTCATGCCAAATGATATTGTAAGCTTCATCAACGCGATATGGCATGGTCTCGAGACTAACAAGAACTCAAGCCCGAACAAGAACGTCTAGATCTCCAACACTCAATAGCAGTCCGCCTCTTTGGCAAACTTGCCCTCGCCCCCATCAAGACCCCCAAAAGAGTCCTCGATATCGGCACCGGTAACCCCCTCCCTCCCCCTCCCCCTCATTTCCCATTCCCCAACTCCCGCTCACACCCTCCCAGGAACCGGCATCTGGGCCATCGAATTCGCCAACGAGCACCCGGAATCCGAAGTCCTCGGCACCGACCTGAGCCCAATCCAACCAGACTAGTACACCCCCCCTACCCCTTATTCCGCGCCCCCTAACCCTTTCCCTCTCCCCAGCATCCCTCCAAACTGCCACTTCGAGATCGACGACGCCGAAGACGAGTGGGTCTTCTCGCACCCTTTCGACCTGGTGCACTCGCGCTTCATGTGTGGCGCCTTCAGCGACTTCCCCAAGGTGTTCCGGTCGGCGTTTGCCAACCTGGCGCCGGGCGGGTGGGCCGAGTTCCAGGACTACTACGTCAAGATGCAGTGCGTGGACAGGTCGCTGGCGGGCACGGCGCTGGAGCGGTGGAATGACTTGCTGCTGGATGGGGTCGCGCGCCTGGGCAAGAACGGGCTGGCCGTTGCCAAGTTCAAGCAGCAGATGGTCGAGGCTGGGTTTGTGGATGTCGTGGAGAAGAAGTTTGCGCTGCCGGGGAATGCGTGGGCCAAGGGCCGTGAGGAGAAGATCCTCGGGACGATGCAGATGATGAACATCATGGATGGGCTACATGGCATTTCGATTGGCTTGTTTACCAAGGTGTTTGGGATGAGTGTGGAGGAGGTTGAAGCGCTGATTGAGGATACGAGGAGGGATTTGCAGGATAGGAATATCCATTTTTACTACGTCGTGTGAGCATTCCCTCCCCCTATTGCCGACTCCCGGAAGATCGCTGACCAGATAGCGACAAGTATGAGCGTATATGGGCGGAAACCAGAATAAAGGGCTCCAAGTTGTTCGAGGTCGTTCTGAGCGGTGAGTCTTTCGACTCAAGCTCAACTTTGGCGGCGGTGTTGAGATGCTTATGAGCTCTCCAACCTTCTTGAGTCTTAGGGGCTTCCTGGTGAAGCACGGTTAATATCCATTTTCTTCTACCCCCGGCATGAAAAAAGGGTTCTCATTGAACATAAACAGCCCGGTGGCTGTCAGCTGTACATTCCTGTTGCCGGTAAACAGAAGAGTCAATAACCGTCGACCGCTTATGAACATAAGATTTCGGCCATACAATTGCTTGCCAGTTACACCTACTGCCAACACAAGAGCGGAGACGGAATGTGTCGGGTTCGCCCCACAGCGTGATGATTGTGGACGGCTCTGCAGAGCAGCGCTGGAAAGGCCAAGGCGTTGCTACCCGAGGGTAACAGTTTGGAACTCCAGTTACGTACCTTACCTAGGGAACTAATTAGTTGAACTCGGGCGTGCTACAGATATACCAACATAGCCTTGTGCAATAGTGTCATCAAATTGGTGGGGGCATTTGGCCCGGCAAGCCGCCCGTGGTGTGGTAACACAAGATCGCGGCTCGAGTTACACCAGGGGACGTCTACATATCTCCCCCAAGAAGCAGCGGCCGCACAGCATGTTATGAGAACACGGTAAACTTCGTCAATAACCCATATGTACATAAAACTACAGCGCGATCGGACGCGGGTCCCTCGTTGTCTCCTCTGCTGCGCCAGTTCTTGGCCATACCTACTCATTTCGTGTAATTACAATGATCCGTACAAAAGCCGGATGCAGAACCCGATCCATTCCGCGGCATATCACGCGCGCTCAAACGGTGGGTGTGCATCGTCGGCCAACTTGAATGCTCTCCAAACCCCCTTTCTCCGGCGCGGCATGCATGCGTGACATGAGAATCATGACCAGCGACTCCCCAAATAGAAAGAAAATAGGAAAGGTGTCCAACAGATGTCCCCATTTGTGGGAAATGCTGTAAAAGTCGTAAAGCTTTTGTGGAAAATAAAAAAGAATGCAGGTTGCTCCGTTCTATGCTGAACCTCGAGCCGAGCCGAGCTGAGCTCATGAGGAAAGTCTTGTTCATCGTCGTGAAAATGGAAAGGCCGGTCCCCATATCAGCCCACCTGCAAATGTCGCACAGAGTTGTTGTCCGGCGTCAGATACGCCCTCCCCGGCAGAGCCTCAACAATCGCAAATCAAGCACGCAGGGTTGTCCTTCGTCGCACAGGCATGCATCCCTTATCGTAGTCGCTAATCCATTTGTCGTCTGTCCCACACGGTGGTTTCTCGTGTTCTCGACGTCAACGCCGTAATTCCTTCTTGGGCTGTGCATGGCGGTTCCTCACCGAGCCTCACCGTTGTAGCTCATGCGGTGGTTCGTCCTCCAGTCGGGCTGCGGCTCGGGGTCGGCACCGCCTGGCCTGGACATGCCGAAGCCAGGCATTGACGACCACCGGTTGAGCTTCTTCTGTGCTTTCGAGACTTGTGGGGATTCGGTTGGCGACGTCGGTGATGCGGGGGATTGCGGCGCGGGGGTGGGCGTCTCCTCGACTGGCGGCATTCTGCTTGTGTTGGAAGACGAGCCGGTTGTGTTGGGGGAATTGTAGATGTATTCGCCGTCCACGTATATGGCGTTGGACACAAAGGTGGAGCGACGGTGGCGCCGGCGCGTATACCGCTGCTCGAGACGGAAGAGCTCAATTTTCGCCTGGATGCGGTCGAGAATGTTGAGACCCATTTTGTTGTGTGGTTATTTAGGATTGTGCAAATTGCAAGACAGGTTAAGCCAGCGGATGGTGTGTGCGTTGTTGGTGCGAGATGGAAGTGACGCGGAGCGGACGGAGCGGATACAGGTCTGTTGATGTATAACGACTACGGTGGGCTGTAATTCTTCAATCTCGCTCGGTGGACGATCTTATCGCGTTGTGAGCGTGCCTAAAAGGCCAATTGGCTGTCTGCTTTGTGATTTCAAAATGTCGCGCCGATAATTCGTGGATCGCTGTGGTTCGCGGGGTGGCTTTATCTTTGTCGGTTTGTTTACTCAAATGGAATCAATCCAAGAGAATGCTCAGAAAACACAAGACTTCCAATGACCAACACGGAGAATAAAAAATAAAATGAATGAATGAATGGTGGTTGATGGCTCGGGCAAAAGAGCTCGAGATCGAGGGTCGAGGGTCGAAGACGGTGGGGTTGGCTCAAAGACGTTGGCAGGACGGAAGCAAGGAAAAGGAGGGAAGCTGCGAGAGAAATGAGAGGTGAGGGAGCTCCTTGTCTTTTTCCCAGCTCGCCCGGGTGAGGCTAGTGGAGCCCGCCAATGCTCGCCAGTTAGACGACTGGGCGACAGTTGGGCTATCCGTCCCCACAAAACATCTGCCAAAATGACGGCTGCTGGTTTTCCTCGGTTTTTACACACACGTTGATGCACACAGGCAGCTGGCGCATGGCGCGCGATGCTCTTTTCGCACTGATATCGCTGCACGGCCAGGTGGTGGCCAGGTGGTCCCCTGGCCATTTTCCGATAAGGCGCACTGACGCCTGTTTGGACACCAATTGCTAGCCAGCCCTAGCCTGCCTGGCAGTGCCTGGCTTTGCCTGGTTCCTCGCTGTTTTTCTTTGGCGGGCGGGAAAAAGCAACCTCTGGCATTCCATCGTCTCATGGGCCATGTCCGTGTGGCTCGCTAGTGTCCAACCTGCATGACGCCACAACCCCGCTAGCCCGTTTTCCCCTGCTCACACCGTGCCAGTCCCTGCTAGCCCCCCCCCCCCCCGCTAGGGATGCAGGGGAAGCCAGCTGGGAAGAGTCGCTGCGAACCCCAATCCTCAAAGGCTCGACTTCTTCCCTCAAGAGGGGTTGTTTGCTGCGAGCTGGCGACGGATGTGCCAGTCTGCAGCAATTGCGTCTTTTTCACCTCCCCCCTCTGGCGGACTGGATGCGCGCCTCAATAGCCAAACGCCCAAAACGCGCAACCGACGTCCCGATGTAGCCGCCCGACAGCACGTTCACGCAAGAGGATCCGTTCCGCCTGCACGGCTCGCACGTTCACCATCCATCCCGTTCCTTTTCGTCTTCTCGGCGCGCTCGAAGAATGTCTCACTTAGTCCTTGGCTCATGGTGCCGATGGCTGTCGATGGCGCTTGCGGTTGTCCTTGCCTCCCTTGTTCCCCCACACCGGAGGCCCTGCTCCTCCCATCTGCAAAGGTTTTCTGTCTGTCTCTTTTTCTGCAGCTGTCGCGCAACACACCCGACCCCTCTCCCGCCCGCTCTCTCTCGCGGTCAAATCGCGTTGGTTTGAGGTGTGCTTCAATACCAGGCACGCGCTATAGCGGCCTTCCCTTCAATTTGCTGTCCCGTTCGCGTTAATAGATTTAAGCACCGGCTTTATTGGGCGTCGTAGCAGATCCGGGGAAAAGGGCATGAGCTCAAATTGACCAATTGTTTGGGGGTCCATGGCTTTCCCGGTCCCGGCGCTGCGGATCTGAAACGAATGCGCCACATCTTCAACCAACCTGACTCGGCCCCGCGGTCTATTCCTTGACGCGTGCACTCGCCGCCCCGGCACTTCCGGGCCTCTCCTCGGCCAGGTTCTCCGGAGTCGGGTTCTACCCAGGTGGAGTGCTCACGTTGTGTATGTGCGTCATCAGTTATCGCGACCCAAGAATCCTTCTCCTATCTACTCCACGTCGACCCCGAACTATCACATACGACCATACCTACTGGAAAACTCGGGATCCCGTCCGCTCTCCCATAGATAAGCCAGTGAGGGCTAGACTAGTAGTTGGGTCGGTGACGACCAGCGAATCCCTGGTGTTGTATGTTTTTTTTAGCTGCATTTTTAACCTCCCCTTCCTCTCCCTATAGAACTACCATGTCGCAACAAAAGCTTCTGGGGGAAGAAAGTACAGAGACCTGAAGGCTTCGACGATCAAGAACAGCCGGGCGAGGAAAAGCGCAAGCAAGCCCATGCCGTACAACGCAGAAGAAGAAAAGAACGCCGCCAAGACCCCGGGCCTCGCGGTGCAGAATTCGCTCGTCAAATATGTTGACCATGTAGAAGACCATGATGAGAAATATTGGGCCCGCTGCTGTAACGACGGACGAAACCCTCCAGAGAAGCAGTTCCATGTCGTTCGGGAAAGCGAAGTTCCACGCGATGCAGTATATTCCCCCAGAAACCACAGCCCCTGCGGAGCTGGCGCCAAGTGAAGGGACTAACCGTGTGTCCTTGTCCTCTCCAAACAACGAGCTGCCTGTATCGCGTTGTTTGGAACCGATGTGCAGTTCCGATAAAAGCCCCAAGAATATTCGGGGCAGCAAGCCACAACCTTTGCCATATCCTCGGGGGAAGCTGCCCGAGCCACCAGCCGGACGACCATCCATGTCACCTGCATAAGGGCCAGCAGCTTGACTAGCAGATCGCCCTTGTTCCTATCACCAAGCTCATCCTCAGTCAGCTTCGGCAGCTTGATGAGCCCGCTTTGCCTGGCTTCCAGTTTGGGCCGCGGTGACGAACCAGACGTCTCCCCGAGTGTGATGAGCGTCCCCAATAAGGCGATGTTGGGATCGAACCCCGACTCTGATTCGTGCATGCCCAAAAGTTGCTCGGACTGTTCGATGTGTTTGCGGTGCGGCTTCCAAGCCATTGGCCCAAACTTATTCCGATGCCTACTTCACGTCGTTTCCAAACTCCAGGCGCTCTCGCTCACATAAAGCACGCTCCCACGGTCTCTCCTTTAATGGCTCCCGCTTTGGCTTTCCCTTGCTCAGTGTTTGGTTGCGTTGGATTCCCTCGGTCGCGCAGCGCACTAGCTTCTCAATAGACGTTGATGGTGTCGGTGGTCCTTGGATCAAAGATTCAGACTGGGCCTGCTTCTGCGCATCCGCGTCTGAACTGTTGTTGCAGATTGACGTCTGACCCGGGTGTTTGGTAAGCAGCCCGCTTCATATGTCGCAGGGGCCCTCGATTGCGTCCACCGATATCTCTTGGAGTGGAGCAAGGCGAACTGCTTCGGCTTCTGCATCATCTGTTTCCCTCGGCCCTGTTCTCGCCTTCTCAAGGAGCGCCGGTGAGTTCAGTGTTACGGATATAAAATCGGTCAGAGCTTTGCCGATGATCCCCTCAGCCCTCAGGCATGACCAGTGTTATCAGCATCCATTTCACTTTGCGGAGAAAGAAAATGCAGCGCCGCCTCACTTTTTGCCCTGTTGTTCTCGGGTTGTGCTGAGATGGCACATTCAGGTGGAGGATGGGCCCTGCGCTGAAATAGGTAAAATCCGTGTAGAGGAAGACGACAATAGCTGGATCAGGTAGATCAGTTGAAGCCTACCTCAGGCACCAGCGCATCTACGCGTCAAGGATCAGTCAGTCGTTGGCAATAAGGCGGTTTTGTTTCAGCTTTCCCTTCGCTGGGGAAGTTGTTCGTCCCCAACGACGCAAAGAAGCGGAGGGGTAAATGCCAATGCCCGATAGTGTCACTGGCAGTGATCCCCCGCATTGCTAGTGGGCGCTGTACCGTCCGTTTTCATTCCTTTCACGATGCGCTAGCACACTGCTTGGACAAAAATGGATGCTGCCAGACGGCAGCGGATGCTGCCATCTCTCACTCAGCCAAGTGCGAACCGTTTTTTCAATCTCCCAGAAGGCGGCATTCATGAGTCCTTCTCCACCTGCTCGGGACACCTACCCGGAGCACTCAATCGGGAAGAAAGCCGATGCGGGTATCTGTGAGACCGAATCTGGCTTTTCAACCCAGCCCACCTAAAGCCATGACAACCGAACCCCTCGACCTCGACCCCCTCAAAGATGAGGAGCGCAGCCTCTTCGGCGACCTGGAATACGCGATCCTGATCTCCTCTGAGCAAGCCCTCGCCTCGACCCCCTCGCCTTCCATTAATCCCAAAGCCTGCCACTTCGTCGCCAGCCTGCTAGCCCAAGCCATCCCAGCCAACATCTCGATCATCACCAGCACGCAATGGTCTGACAAAGTCACCCTGGACAACTTTGCCTCGGACACCTGGCAGGTCCTCTCGCGCATCGCGCCCCGCCCGACCACCACGCGCAAGACGTCCCCGTGCGCGCGGTCGCCCTGCTCAAGGGGTGCGACGGCGAGCTGTAGAAGGACCTCGGGGGCTTGGGCATCTCGATGCGGGACAGCTGGAACCACGACCCGACGTTTGAGATCGATGCAGGCGATGACGATCGCGAGGTCAGCTTGGACGAGTGGTTGAACTTCAACTCGTTCGTCGCGCGGCTGTTTGGCGCCGGCGTCGTGCGCGGGTTCTGCAATTTCGCGATCTGGGAGATGAGGATGGTGCTGGAAGAGGATGACGTCGTTGAGCTCGGAGCTGATCCCTAGCCTGTGCTCGATGCCCGGATTAGGGTTGCCTGCGAGGGGCGAAGCGGCGGGGGGGGGTCGCAGGCTGCTGTTCGTGGAGTCGTTGGATAAGTGGCTCACGGAGCCCAGGCGTGGCAGGCCGTACCAGGGCGGTTCGCTGTTTCTTGGGGCGAGCGGTTCACCCTTGAGCGGTGGGGGCTCTGGAAACGCCGGTTTGGGGACTTGCGCGAGAGCTACGGCGAGGCTATCCGAGAGCTCGTTGATGAGGCAGTGAAGGCGATGGATCCATCGAAAAGGAGGCTGCTGGCGGTTTTATCGTCTAGCGCCTGCTTGGCCCACTGCAAAGCCTCAGGCTCTCTTCGAGGTAAACCGAACGACCCCCACAATGCAGCCAACACGGCTCTTTTCGAATGACTTGACTAGTGACTCAGCAGGGGCACGAGCGGCCGCCTGCTATAACCGCCTGCGCTCAATCCGGTCTATCCAGCCTTTCCACCGCTGCACCGACTTCAAACAATGGGTTAGCTCGAACAACGACGGGCGGGTATGCTAGTGGAGTGCAGTGTACCGTACAGTTCATGCACACCCTGACTCCACGTGTAACGTGTAAGGGGAACCGTCCTCAAAATGCCTGTCCAGTCCAGTTTCTTGGGACAAGGTCGCGAACCAGGCACACACTTCTTCTGCCTGAGCTGAAGCAGTAAAACGCGCCGTGGCGTCAAGCGTACATGAGGGCTGATTTTGGTGACGCCCGGGCCGGAACTATTGGATAACAGTGTAACCCCAGAGTGCAGAGTGCCTTTCTCTTTTGGGTGCTGGGCAAATTGCCTAACCCTGCCTGATGGGGGTGGCTCTCGACTCCGCCCCTTTCGCGCATCAGAGCCTCGCGCCATGGCGTTGGGTCACGTCACAGCTATGCGACCCCAATTTCAGGGACCTGGCCGTCGCCGATTAATACCCCCGGGTTGCGACTTTCTTTTTGGCATGAAAAGTTGTTGGTGACACAAGCATGAACTCTCACGCATGGGGTAACGACCTCAGCGAAGGTGGCCCGGGGCCCGACGGGGATGGGTCGAACCAGGTACTCTTCCAACATTCACATCAAGCGCCCCGAAAGAGCAAACGTTGGATATGGATCACCATTGGAGTGATTCTTGCGCTGGGCTTGGGTCTCGGTCTTGGATTAGGTCTCACCCTCGGACGCAGAGCATCAAGCCAAGCAGATCATGAACCGCCACCAATACAGACACCACCCGGACCGAAGCCCCCAATAGAACCTCCCGGGGGCGCCGGCGCGCCCGCCGCTCTCCTAGCAGAAACGAAGCTCGCGGCAGTCCACCGGGACGACGCGCTCGGCAATGACATCCAGGCCGTGTACTATCAATCCGGCTCCGGCTCTTTGATGGTGTCCCAGTGGAACTCGTCCACACGCGCATGGAACGCGACCAACGTCAGCGCCGCACTCGACGCCGTAGGCCGGCCCATCCGCCCTCAGAACGGAACGGCCTTGGCAGTCGATCACCCGAACGGGCCGGTGCAGGGGGTGCCGGACGACGGCTTCCTCGTCAACGTGCGCTACGTTAGCGTGGCAGATAATCCCGAATATGTTGTCGGGCCCTCGGCGGCTGCGGGGGCATGGACGCTCGGCACGCTGTCCAACTACGCGCCACCACCTGTCTCCAAGGGTAGTCAAATGGCTGCCGTCTATGATGGATGTGCAGCCGGTTGCACGGGGGCGTCGGTGTTTCTGTACGAGAATTCGTCGCAGGAGCTGATCGTGTTCAAGAACGTGTTTGCGAATCGAGACTGGGACCAGTATGGATTTGAAGACTTCACCGGCTTCCGTGTGGTGCCGGAGCCTGGGGCAGCCCTTGCCATGACGAGGTTCACGCCGACCGGGGAGAGGAAGGAGGCGACGGGGCTGCGGGTGTATGTTGATGTGTCGAGGCAGCTGCAAGAGTATAGCTGGACTGGGGGGGACGCGCAGTGGGTGCATAGTAAGGATCCCGTCCACTCCCGTTTCCGGTTCAAGTGCCGCGTAACCAGAATCTAACGCAGAAGGCAGCGTCTCAGCAGTGGCCCCTGAGCGACAAAAATGCCGGCGACGACACGTATCACGCACCGTGGATTTCCGCCACGTCATGGAACTCGACAGCCGGGAGCGGGCCAAAGAACATCTTACTTGCGCTGCTCTTTCACAACGGCTCGATTGTGGTGCATTGGTTCGATGAGCCAACCGGGTCGTGGTCGACGGGGTTTCCCTCGCCAACCAACGTCTCGGCGCTGGCCCTCAACGACGACATGAGGGCGTACTGCGTCCAGAACGGACAGATCAGGGAATACGACATTGACCTGTCACGGCCTGACAGCTGGAAGTTCGTTAGCAATGTTACGTCCCTGGCTACGGAAGTGCCGGACTGAGAATGCGTGGATGGGCGAGCGTGAATGTGTGAATATGCAGGGCAACTCGGAAGTGGTGAAGGTGCGCCGGCTATTCTTTGATTTTCTCACGGGGATCGGGCGGGACATCGGGCAGGAGAGACAGGGCTGATGCAGTGGTGTTGACGGGAATAATGCAAGCTCGCGGAGGGTTCCAGAAATGCTGTTGCCTTGTGGGAATGCGGGATGGTGGCTGCAGGTGTATGGGTCGGCCTGATGCGCGGGAATGGAATCGGAATGGAATCGGGTCTCAGCACAAATATGGACCGAGGGAGGAAGTAGACGGCGCAATGGAGGACACACCCAGGGCAATACCTAATACATGTTGTACGAAGTACCGAATTTGAGCGAAATATGAATGGAAATACCGCGACGGGAATTGATTGGGCTTTCCATTGGGCTATTGGCTTTGCAAATCGAAAGGGTGGCCTTGGTTCCAAAGCAAGCGTCTGGAGTAGGTGCAGTCTGCAGCGTCGTGGGCATCTTGCCCTGGCCGTGCCATCGCGCCTTCCCGTTCCCAACCCACGTCTCTGAGTTTTAGGCTGCTTCCAAGTCTGCGAACCCCACGCTCCCACCCTCACTCTCAGGTCAGGAGCCCCTAAACCCATGCAGCACCCTGCCTCAGACATACCTGCCTAGGGCAGAAAGCGCAGGCAGAAAAAGCAGTTGGGTGACTCGGGTGGAGGACTTGGCTGGGGATCCATCCAATGATTCATTTTTGATTCTCGTGGCAACTGGTGAATTTCTTGAATTTCTCCTCT
Source organism: Lasiosphaeris hirsuta (assembly GCA_030549175.1). NCBI lineage: Eukaryota > Fungi > Ascomycota > Sordariomycetes > Sordariales > Lasiosphaeriaceae > Lasiosphaeris > Lasiosphaeris hirsuta. The sequence continues at coordinate 474,151 of JAUKUA010000002.1, forward strand.
AACAATCACAGTGGCAACCAAAACCGCCTCGTGAGTCGCGATCGCCGCTCGTCTGAAGCCATCGAACACGTTGCTTCCAGTTGCTGCCAGTTCACACACACATATACACTCACATACACAACACACGACGTGACCCCGACCTCCGATCTGAGCCAATGCCTACTATGCGTCCGATCTCTGCCGTGCAGAAGGCAATCGACGCGCTGTCTCACCGCTGTCTACTGTCCGATGCCCGTTGTCTTCGTCTCAATCGCCCATTGAGCGTTCGTCGAAAGCGTGCTTGCCGGTGCGCTGACACTCCGTCGATTGGAGGGTTGACTTCCGTTTCGCAAACTCCCGTGGTCGACACCGCTTTTCTCGACCCATAGTTCCGATGTATTGGCACCTCTTGCGTAGAAACCTATGGCGCGTCCGTCACCATGGTGCGGGTCAAAACGGAATAACAGGTTGGGGTTTTCTTCCTGCACAACGCAGTGAATCGACGCTCGAATCACAGACGGACCCCCCACTGACAGCCCACTGAGGACGCTGCAGTGCTCGCTTGTGTCACCGTGCGTCTTGCTGGTCCCAAAAACACAAGCTTCCGGCGCACACTTCCCCGCCTGCGTTCCCGTCCTGCAAGAGGACGAACCTAGTTCGACGGGCCATCCAATCCACTGCGGCAGCCAGCTTTTTCTAGTGTCAACCTGCGAGTGCCTGCGAGTTGCCTGCGTGTCTCTCTGCGTGTGTGTCTGCGAGTCCGCGCATGGCTGAGGCCCCAAGGCTCGGACTTGATGCGGCTTACCATGCTGCCTCAGCTGAGTGGTGTGTGAGCCCTCGCCATATTGCATGCACCCTGAACACCTTGGGCCAATTCGGCGCCCAATTGATGTGGCGCTGTTCGTTCCAGGATGGGGCCACTGGGGCCCAGCAACAATTGCAATTGGCACCGGCTAGCCAGAGACCGCCAAGCGTACCCTGATGACGCCGAGACGCGGGGGGGCGATACACGGCCTGCGACGTTGCGCGATACCACAATACCAACAGAACCCACAGCGGCGACGGCAGCGGCAGCGGGGCAACGGCGATCGGGCGACTAATCTGGTCGACAGCACAGCGACGAAAAGAGAATCTTGGCCGGATCCGTCTGAGGGCCACAGGGCCAACTGGCCGGGTCTTCTCCCGTCTTCCGCTAGAGGCAATGGCGCTTGCTTGGTGGTGTGGGAGTGACAAAGGGCTGACGGTAGTGCAACTGAGAAAAAGGTCAAGGCCTGACGAGAAGGGGCTTGCCGGGCAACGAAACGGTAGCGGGGGGGTCCGCAACGGGGATTGGGCAAGGACAAGGTGGCAACATGTCCACTAGTCTCCGGCAATGACATCGCCGGCCCAATCTCCGCCCCTGCCGGGCGGGATCCCCAAGAAGGGGCGTCCGCGGAGGCATCGGAATGGTCGGATCGCCCGGACCGGTGGGCCTTGTGCTGGGGGTTGGCTGGTGGAAGGTGGGAGGTACCCACCGTGTCACACAGACTCAGGTGCCCACGACATCGCCCTCGTCCTGCCTGGTCTTGCCTGCTGGGGGCCATGGGGCCATGGAGCCTTGTCTGCAACGTCGAACATCACGCTTGGCGGACGCGATGGTGACGGCCGTCACTTGGCGGCGAGCTGCGCTGACCAGCAGGGCGTGAGTGCCAGCCACTTCCGCACAATCACCCTATTTATGGCAGGCCACTAGGGCTGTCCTGGGTCGTCCTCCCCATGCCACGCATTCGAACGTCGTTATTGCTGCGCGATTGCACGGATTAGCACGCCTGCACCATGGTGCCATGCAGAGGGGTGGCGTAGCTGGTTGGGCCCAGAATGCGCCTGCTTGCATGTTGTACCGTGGCCGAGTGCTCTATGAGATATCACATTCTGCCGACGTCTTCGAGAAAGAAAAAAAAAATTGGCCAAAAAAGAGACGGGCTCGCAACAGCGCCCGCGTCCGTCGTTCCGCAGTCGCGGGTGCCGCCAGCGCCGCCAGCAGGCCTCGAGTCTGCCAGCGCCGTCCCCAGAGCGCTGCCATGGTGTGTGTGAGATGCAAACTGCAGCCGGCCCATCCCGGAAGGGGCAGCGGCGGGTGGTCACACGACGGGCCGACGTTGCCTCGTTGAGCCTCTGGGGACGGATTCCGGCCATGTACGAACAGGGCAGATCTTGCAGCGACCCATGCGGAGAATCCGCCCTGTAGGCCCAGTCACCTCTCGACACATGGTGCCGGCTGCACACCAGGGCCATGCGTGTCATAGTGTAAGCGGCACCGCCCCGATCACTATTCGCCTGTTCGTCCGTTGCCGCGCTGCTCCCCCGGGTACCGGTGGGCGTCAAAGGGCTGAACGACTCAAATTTGTCAAAAGTTACCCAAGAACCCCCCTCGAGCTCAGTGATCCCTCCATTCGTCTCTCTCGCTTCCATCTGGAAAACGCCCCGGTGAATCAGCCCGCCACTCCTTCACTACAATTGCTCACTCCCCATGATCTATCATGAAACAGGTCATTTTCCCTGCCGGAGTCATCGAATCCCACTCGCCAGCTCGCTATGAACATATACTTAAGTGGCGGCATCCCACCGACGTCCTCGCTCAGTGACATATCTGCGACCTGGATATTATCGATTCGGCCAACACAAGCCACAGCAACAATTCGGTGCGCGCACCACGACTCGACGAATACCCGACCCCAGGGAACGGGCCAGAGCTTGTCGACGCCAGAGCCTTCTTTGCTTTTTTGCCTCGCCGCCTTGGCTCCTCCGGGGAACTTTACAAAATCGCCCGTGGGCAGCCTGCCCCTGCTCAAAGATCAACAGATCGGGAAAGGTCCCGTTCGAGTACGAGACAGCGACCCCCAAATCTCGCCAAAACTTGCGTGGCGCTGTCGACACCCAGGTTGCGTAACAGCAAAACCGCCAGCTGCGTTGCACATCGCTAATCCTCATCTCCAACTTTTGGATTTTCTTCCGCCAGACCGTCCTCCACCTGCGGTGAAAGTGTGAAGCCCACCCCATCACCCACCACCTTGCCCGCACACGAGCCCAACACTCTCTCATTCCCGAACGACCACGACAAAATATACCGCCCTCGAACACCCAGAGAAAGCAGGGACGTCGTCGCTGCGTCGGTCCTCTGCGGTAGCTTCTAGACTCGCCTTGCCAAACGAAGCAATTGCCCGCCGGCTTTTCCCCTAATGGATTCCCTGGACGACACCGAGACCGCACACGCGACCGGCGTTTCGTTTCCGGCCGGAAACGACGACTTCCGTGCCGCGCGAGACTATTGCGCCCAGGCCTGCCGGCGCTTCAATGAGACGCCCGAGGATGCGCTCCCCGAGGTGCGGAGCGGCCGCTTTCTCGAGTTTGTCTTCCTGCCGTTTGGGATGAGGGTGTTCCTTGCTCACTTATTCTTAGCATCATTCGGCCTGCGCGAGATCGTAGTGACGACTCGGGCGCCGCGGTTACGCACGATATGACGTTCCGTAACCCGGCGCTCAAGGCGCAGACGCCCTTTGTGAAGCCGCCGTTCTACGTCGACTACGGTCTGAGACTGCGTATCGGCGGGTCTACCTTTATCAACCGCAGCTGCATGATTATGGACACGCCGGTGGCAGACGTGATCATCGGTGAGCGCTGCAACATCGGTCCCAATTGCTGCATCGTTAGTGTCGGTCATGCGTTGCTGGCTGAGGAGCGTGCCGGCAAGCAAAACAGCATTGGCAAGCCCATCACCATTGGTGATCACGTCTGGATTGGGGCGAACGTTACTGTCTTGTAAGTCTATCGTCCTGATCGTGGGAGACGACTCCCCTCACTCCTCGCAGAGCTAATAGGTGATATCTAGAGGTGGTGTCACCATTGGTACTGGCGCTGTGATTGGTGCCGGCAGCGTGATCACTAGAGACATTCCGCCTCGAACGATGGCTCTTGGTGTGCCAGCCCGCGTTGTTCAAAACTTGAACGAGGTTGGTGTCGGTTCGACCGACTACCACAACACTGTCAACACGCTGACCGAGGCCATGGCTCATGGCCGCCGGCTCGACCGTAAGGGGGAGCTTGAGCTGGTGAGACTGGCAGCCAGCCTCAACAGCCTCCAGAAAAAGAAGAAGGCCCAGCAGCAACAGCTTACGATGGGGACCCCGCCAGATATGGATCTGGACCGTATTCCCCAGAAGCGACGAGGGAGCGAGCAGCACGATTGCCCAGACAGGAGCTGTTTGAGATCGGACCTTATGGCCATCCTGGCCGTCACGGTTGTGGCCTTGGCTATCGCTCTCGGGTTGCTCACGGCGGGCATGCTGTTGGGGTCAGGGAGGTTTGCCATCATCGTTGACCCGTCGATACCGTCGCTGGCTTAGGGTTCTATACGTTACTATTACTACTACTACTACTACTACTACTACTACTACTACTACTACTACCACCAATACTGCCACCACTACCAGTATGAATGGGAGGTAGCATTGCAGATGGGAAAGGGCACTTGATATTGGTACCACGGGGCGAGAGCGGGGAAGCTGTTTTTGGTCGGGCTGGCGTTTGGTCGTATTGAAAAAAAAAAAAAAAGACACCCAACTGAGCTACAAGGCTCTCTCTCGTATACAGGCTGGCGGGTAGGGATGTGTAGGTACCTTACCGGTCAGGAGGCTACGTCGGTGTGAACTAGCCAATAATTGTTAATTGGGGAGGGGAGCGGGAAGAGCTGGACGGGTAGATTCTTGGAGTTTGGTGGTCCGCGTTGCTTTCCGGCATATGCAGTGTGCCCGTATCTGCATGTTTTGCCTGCAGTTGGTGTGAGAAGGTGCTAGTAGCTACCGATGCATGAAATATACCCCCTTGTTTAGAGACCTGCGGCGTGTCATAGGTGTTTGCGTGGGGTTGGGCCTGGGGTGTGCTCGAATACCGATGCTACCTCACTGCTTCTCTTCCACAGACGGTTGTCGTGTGACCGCGCGCGTTACACGGCGCGGGTACAGGGCACGGGACGTGGCTCCGGTATATACCCGTCATGGTGGGGCATATTGATACGGTTTGAACGTACGCTGGGGTGAGTTTGGTCTGCCCTAACATGTACATTACCGGGACCCATACTTCGGTTCGGCCTTGCTTATAGGTCGTGATCCAAGCTGCGGGTACCCCTACCATACCCACCACGATAACGACCCGGGACACAGCCCCAACACCCACTACCACATTCAGATGTCCCTGCAGCTGTCATCATGTCGCTTGGCACCTTCTATACCTAGGTCAGGGCCTTGGCCTGATAGTAGGCACATGTACCTAGATTTAACAGCCTTGTCATATAGCTTATTGGTACCTGCTTATACTATACATTATAACACCCAACACCCTCAAACAACACCCAGGACCTGGCTCAACTGCTGGCGGGCGTGGTGTGATTGCGTCACCCATAGTGGGGGTCTCTGGGCCTAGTTTTGATGGTGACGAGCTTGAACAGGACCTCGTACCGGTTAGAGGCTGAGCTGCCAGTAGCCGACAAGAATATCTCGAGGTTGCCGACGGGATATAGGCGGCCGCCGACGCGCCAAATGGTGGTGGGTGCTGCTGTTCGGTATACGATTAGCGTGGGAGCTTGGGGAGTGCGGAGCACGGAGATACATACTCTCGCCGTTGGCGGCGATCCAGGCCCAGCCGACGGCTCCTGTCGCGGTGTCGATAGCCCACTGCAGCTATGTTAGTCGGGTGTCAGTCTAATAGGAGGTTTTCAAGGGGGAGCTTACAATATCGGACTCGACGGTGTCGGGGCCGACGGAGATGGGGACCGAGTACGGCGCTGCTGTGCGGAGGTTAGAAGAGGACAACTGGGAAGAACTAGATGGATATCGGATAACGAGGGCAGGTACTTGCTGCCACCTACAATCAGGGCAAGTGACCCACTGTTTTTTTGGGGGTTTTTTTATTACCTGGTTAGGAAGCATAAACTTGGTCCTACACATCACTAGAAGAGACAACTTACTAGGAATTCTTCATCTCCTGGGGAGTACCATTAGCACCTCCCAGCTTGCCGAGCGCAAACCCAAGCGCCGAGGTGGTGCCCGCGAGCGAGAAGCGCAGCGCCGCACCCGACGTTGCGCCCGCCGGGAGGGCGTAGACGAAGCTGCTGGCCTGCGAGAGGGATCCGATGGCGGGGCCGTTCGAGTTGTAGATGTAGCCAATCGAGACGCTCGTGTCCTTGCGGAAGACCTCGATCTTGGTGGACTTGGTGAGGAACCTGTGATGGCTGCATCAAGACAAGCGGTTCCACCTCTAGTCGATAGCGCCACAAAACTTGACAGAAATGAACTTAAAGGGAGCCTTAGCGCTTGGATGATGCCCGCTTCATTTGATTTGCAGCCGGGAACGACCGGGCCAGCCGAACGGCTCCGTCCACCTGCCGACTCGCAGCTCACGCCGCCTCTCGAATACAGGTACGCCTTCCAAGGTAGGAGGAACTTGCTCATCAGAAATCAACCCCGGCTTACACGTTTGGCTTCAGAGATGTACTTTCCACTCCCTTCGACCGGCATATCCAAATACAGAGTGGATATATATTCTTTGAAAGTCAAGATCCTTATTTAGCATCTTCACCTCACTTGCAATGTTGGGGTAGGTTGCATTTGTTTGATCGTCAATCGTTTTTATTTTGCTACTAGTGCAATGGTTATGTGTTGGAGCGGTGCAGTCGTACTGCCAGCCCGCTGTTAGTTCCAATCTCAACCGTCGACCGATCTCTATGGTTATATCTCCGCCTCGATGCCCACCGTTTACTTGGTTTCGGTGGCGGGCTTCTAGGCGTTCTTCCGAGCGCGCCGCTTGCGGTTCTTGCTGGCCGACTTCGACATGGTCGCGTCAGCCTCGGTTTCTATGGCCGTAGGAGCGGGGCAGGGAGCCCCAGCCTCGCCCTTCAACTCCTTAGCCATGGTCCAAGCCCGCTTCGGCATCGCATAGAGCATGTCGAGGAACTCCTGGTTGCCCCAGTGGAGGGTGTAGACATCCTCTGAGACCGGACGAGGACTATCGAGCTGGCGCGAGCAGAGATTCCTGACCGTGGGAAGGTTGGCGTCGAAGCCGAGCACGTCCTTCATGATGGTGGTGAGGTGGGCCTCAAGCTCGGCAATCTTGACCTCGTGGTTCTCATTGCCGGGGTGGAACTTGCCCTTGTACTTGTGTAGAGTCTTGAGGGCGAGCGTCTCCGTGTCCTTGCATTTGCAATCTTCTTTGAAGTGCTTGTCGCTGAAGAACACGCCAAAGAGAGCCCACCAAGCCTCGCGGTAGACCGGAGCCTGGCTGGTCAGGAACTCGTTGTCTTCGGAGTGCACAGCTTGGAGGCGCGCCATGGCCGCAATGTACAAGGCGTTCTCGGTCTCGGGGAGCCAGAACCGGTTGGCGCTGTGGGCAAAGGTGCCGTCCTCCTTGAAGACAGGGAAACTGCAGAGCTTCTCCGCCATGTTCAAGAACCAACCATCCTGACCATCGAACCATGAGGGCTCCTCGATCAGCCGGAGGTGAGCAAGCTCAAGAGCTTGCTTCATGTGCTCGGCGTTGATGTTCTTGTCGCCAAGCGCGGCAAGGCCCTCCAGGGTGGGAACCCAAGTGTCGAGCTTGACGTCCTGGATATTCGGGAGGTCGGCTCGGAGCTGGCCGTACATGGTCTTGGTGATGGAGCGCAGGTACTTGCCAAGGAAAAGTCGGATGTCGGGCGCGCAGAGGCCGGCACCCTTCATCAAGAAGGTAAGAAGGACGAAGCGGCTAACCTGCTCATCCTGGATGACTGCGTCTGGCGACTTGGCCTTGGTGATGGCATTGCCACCCTTGGTGGCGGATCCGATCACGATATCAACCATGGTCGATGTTGCGGGCTGAGGTTGGTTAGAGGTGCTGGTGATAAGCTAAGTGGTTGGTGTCTCGCTCGCTTGGTTGTGAAGAGTTGTTCTTGCAAGTCCAGAGAGTGTGAGAGTGCTGCGAAAGCCTATGAGGAGAGGAGAGAAAACCGCGATCGAGGCAAGGAATATTGGCTGTTATATACTCACAAAGTTGGCCGCCACGAAGCAGTTGGCAGCTCCCAAGACAAAGGCAATGAATTGAACAATTGAATTTGAACAGCGGCTTTTGTCACAATAAGGATGGCACAAGGTGATTATTATGCATCTTTGATGCAACAAAGAGACCAGAGTGTCTTCGAAGGCTATGTTCATCCCAAGGCGTGTCTATACTGTTTGAGCTGCTGAAGAGGTCTCGTGATGATTGGGCTTTCGCATGGGAAAAAACACGCTGAAATAGACCCAAGTTCCACGTCGCGTGTGCCAATTACGCTCAGCCTGGTAACGGACTCAAACTCCAGGATGGCAGACTTGAATATATGATATAGGTAAAATTCCATAAAGATATATATGATTTAATTGTCAATGTCCGACCACTTACCGTGAGTAATATGGGCACTCAAGCATCCAAAACAGCGGGTGTGGATGGATGGGTAGTTATGTGAGTTTGCCTCCCCCAAGTTGCTGACCCAGGCTTGCCCAAACCACAAACATACCGTGACCATATCAAATGCCAAATATGTCATCAAGTAAAAGTGGAAGACTCTACTAGTAATTGAGATACAAACTGTGGCAGCTACCGTCGTGCCACACAGCATGGAGGTAGGGTAAGGAAGGTTTGGTGATCCCGCAGTCACGACGATTGAAGCCAGCCTCCTCGTTCGCGTCATGTCCCGTGGCGCATAAAGAGGAACTAATTTGGGCGCCTCACTTGTAGTCATGTGGTAAGTTATCTTGGCGATTATGATGTTGCTAGGAGCCAGCATAGACCGTGGCTTCAATCCTAGAGCGACGGTGGACATAATTCCTAGTACCCACGCGCGTGGTGGTAATGCGTTAGTGAATTGTGGCCCCCGATACGTATTTCACTACTCCCATATGAAACCATGTCAAAGACATCTCCCAATTACACAACCATGAATGCTCACCATGACCATTCGTCACATGCATGCCAGTATAGCTCGTGTGTAAAGCTTTCCAATATAACAGAACTTGAACTATATAAGCCCGTACGCCCCTGCTGCAAAGGTCCAACTGATTATCACTAGCCGAAGTGCACTCACCTGACTTGTCAACTGCGAAATTGGTTGTTGACTGCGTATGAGAAAGAGTCGTTTTATTGACGCCGTTCTATTGACGCCCGCTCTTTAACACCTTGATACGGGTACAGTATCGATACAGAATCGATGGACTAGACTAATAGATAAGTAGGTAGATAAGAGGATGAATGGGCAGTGAATGGCTTCCTCACGGCCCAAGCGCCCACCTGGGTCTACATCTTGCGCCCCGGCCGGGAGCCATTCCTAACCTCCTCCTCTTCGTCACCCAATTTTACTCCACTCCACGGAATACAGCACAATTGCCAGTATTTACGTGATTTGAGTTAGGGTCGCCAGATAGCCCTATTACACCTGTGAACAACTGCGCAACACAATGGAATGCCACGACATCTGTGAACCGAGTCCTGAAACAGAGGGGGAATGGAAAGACACAGAGTAATCCTGCTAACTTTGATTAGTTCAGTAACGCGATGGAAAAGTACCTCAGCTAATAGGTGACAGGCCACCCCAACTACCCCCTGGTACGAATGGTACGAATGGTACTATCCAGGAGGTAGAATCATCATCGAGCATATCGACTCAACCATGCAAAGAAACCGTGGACCAGCCGCCAGGAAAACCACACCCCATGCTTGCCCGTTGGGCAGCACTTGCAGAAGTCTTCTGTGTTGCCGGAGGATTTGGCGAGTATGACCGGCACCTGATTCCTCGCCTCACCTCGGAGATCGGCGTGGTAGAGGCGGGCATCTACGGAAAACACAGGAGACACCGATCCAGACGCAGACTCTTGCTGAGGGACACGCTACAGAAAGTCCGAGAATGTGGCATCTACATCTCCCCATTTGTTCGAAACACGACGCTAGAGGTCCTTGCTCGACAGCCTGGAAGACGGTTGGATATGCTGCAGTACTTAAAAGATAGGTAACTTGCCGCTGCCGCCCCATACTTGACCGGGAGTTGAATTATATTCAGCAAGAATGCTACTAATCACGTCTCAACCTCATCACTCGTCAGAACGAAACATCCTCAGACTTGGCTGGGCTTCGCGGTATCGTGCGAGTCGTCTCTGCTCGCTGAAGCGCCTACGATACTATGGTGGTCTATCTCCGGCTGAAGCAGCTGTTGCTCAGCAGCCGGATACGACCGCTATCCAGCTGGGAATATGGGCTTTCTGGCGAGTCTCGAGCATCAGAGCTGACTCTCCCGATTTCGTTGTCTATGTGCGGCTATGGTTTGATCCGGATACGATTTACCAGCCAGAATCAAGCCCACATCTCAGACTATACCACGTGAGTGAAGCCCCCAACGTGGAATATCTCGGAGGTCGGCCGTGGTAATGAGGTTCTCTGACTGACTTTTTTGAATCATGGGTGGATGGCAAGGTGCAAGATTTAGAGCCTACCGCAGAGTATAAGATACTATTGTCCATTATACTGCTGACCCTCCCACCGAAACGCCTGAATGAGATGGGATGCGTGCGGTTTCGAGGGAAGGGAAATGAGAAGTACAATGCTAGTGTAATTTGTTCCGGTAAGCACAAGTTCCATCAACCTGCCTCATTTTGACTGACACCTATATGCTAATACTTTTTTTCCACAGCCATACTGTATCGAGTATTACGTAAAGTAGGATATGTTTACCTTTACCTACTTTTACCTCAACTGAGAATCAGTACGGTGGAGTAAAGAGACATCGGGATCTCATTTGATGGGGGGAGCGGCCCGATGGTAATGAAGAACGAGCAAGTGGTGCACTGTGCTTCTCACTCAGCGACTGGACTTTTGGGGCACCAATGGGGTAGATATTTCGGTGAAAAGGGGACTTGTGTTGCCGCCTGCAGAATGGGGCTAGCGAGGGCAGAATAGCTGGATGAGGAGCAGCATCTTTGGGAGGTGGCCAACGCGGCTCGCAGAATCTCTTGTCTATAGTAACCCAACGGCGGTCCAATAGACAAGGTTAAATGATGCGACTTCTCACAGCGGGGATATCAAAGAGGTATCCGCCCGAGGGTGAGCTGCAAGATGTGGTAATCAAAAACTGGGAGTTGAAGCTAAATATATCGAGGGGGTTGGCGCAGTCTCTCCTGGAGCGCAAATGGAGAGCAGAGGTGACCGGTATGGAGGGGCTTGAACTTGCGGCCGTCGACGAGGCCGAGCTCAAGGAGGCGGCAGGTGTCCGAAGAAGCGTCAGAACCTGATGAGTTACAATCTGCGTCCGAAGTTGCAGAGATGTCAAGGTTAGATCTCGGGTCTGGCTTCCAGGAAACACTGGTGCGCCACGCTGAGGCGCTGGAAATATTTACGGAACACAACGCTGGCCAGGGATCTGTGCCAGGGGCGAAGACAATCATTTAGATTCTACAGAAGAGTGAAACTGAGAATCTGGGGCAGGGGTCCAAGGCAGAGCCCCTACCTAGAAACACTGCCAAGGAGTTATGGCCGCGGGGGGTTTGTTCGAGGATGCCTTGAGAAAAGCCCAATCGCCTTTAGGAGAGCCCAATCAGGCGGGGTAAGAGCCAGTCATAAGTGGCGGAAAGATGCACTCGGGCCAATTTCCTGACCACCAAGTGCGCCCACATAAAACAGGACCAATGATGATTAGATCCCCTTGACAAAGACTGCAACCCCCACAAAGTGCATAGTTACTAGCCACGTAGTAAGGTATTGCCATTTGTAATTTAATGAGGCTTTTAATCTTGCGTCCTTCTACTAAAACCGTGAGAGAAAATCTGCGGGATCGGGTAGCTAACACAGGTCGGACTCTGAATTCCAAGGTTCTCACTTCTACTCTTGAACAAGTCTTGGAGCTCAACTATTGCGTTGCATCACGGTCGGTTGTAAGATGTCTATTCAAGCGACTGTGGGAAGTTCCGGCCTTATCGCAGCCGGCATCAGCTTCGGTGATGTCGCAACGCTTTATACACTCGGCAGGCGAGTTGGGAACTGGATCACGGCAGAGAATGGCGACAAAGAGTTGCTAGCTCAGCTTGAGGAAGACGAGCTGAGCGTCCTACAACGCCGTGGCCTCATCGACATCACCCGCTTCCAAAAACGATGGGACTGTCGCCTACGGTTGCTGGAAAATAACAAACCTCGGCGCATCACGGGAAGATCGGTGGAGGAACTGCTCCGCAGTAAATCCCAGTGGACGGTAATGATGATTTGCGTCGTTGCTGCCCTCGACGAGTTTGCTTCTAGCTCCATGGTGCGCAGTATCTGCAAAGCTTTGCTTCACCGTCTGTTTCCGAGCCAGGACGGGATTGATATGACCGAAGACGTGTTGAACTCCAACCTGGGGATGAGGATCGAAGCCTGGCGGTCAGCGGGAACAGTCAGTTGCCTGTCCAGTCGAATCAAACCGCGCAGAGGGTTTCATGTTGGCATACAAACTGAGTGGGGATTCTAGGTCCGAGAAATGAACGTTTCTTGTCGCAGTAAGCGGAACGACCTAATGAAGGAGGGTCTAGTTGTACAAGGCTTCATGCCGGTGGCAGAGACTGCCGAGGTTGTGGAATTTCTGCACTGGCTAATCGCCCAGGACTCGACCGAGATGTTTCGCACGTCGTCTTCTGATATTGCCGCCATTGGCTGCTGCCTGAGCTCACTCAGTTTTGAGAGTTTGACCGTTGAGAACTTTGGCCGTTCTTCAGGCAGAGAAACTAACTGCCGCTTGATCTACGACAGCACGCCGCTGTATAACGGCTACGGGGTAACCTCGCAAGACGGGCGGCGGAAGCTAGGCTCACGCGAGCTCTCTACCGTCGTCTCGCTCACCCAGCCAGAGGAAACATTTTCTACCTTTCCAATAACGCACGCAATTGCTCAAAAATGCCGCTTAGCTTGGGAACGAGGGAGCGATGCGGGAAAGTACGTTGCCCTCGAAGGGAACAATTCACATACTTGGGAGGAGCCGCCCTCCAGTGATCTCACCATGTGCTTCACAAACAAAGGCACCAGCGTAACAGTGTTACGGGGGAGGAAGGACCCGAAGGCTTGGAGCCTTGTCTCGCTCCTCGCGATTTTTGCGAGCCAGGAAGTGTGTGATATTTTGACAGAGGTGGTGGGAAGGGAGAGCCCCGACGCCATTTCCCAGGTAGTTCGAGTTATCAACACACCAGACTCGGATCCGGCGGCCCTTGATGACCCGGACGTTCGCGATACCTTCACCGTGTGCCAGGCATTCTTTATGGGCTACTACTACAGCATCTTCTCCGCCGTTGTCGACACGTCGACTCTCGAGGTGCAAACCGTCTCGGGACACTGGGGATACCGGTCGCCCGAGTTCCTCAACAAAATGGCCCAGTTTTTACGTCGCACAACCAACTCGACAAAAACCAATCGGATCAGCTGGGAGGTAGCGAGAACACACGTGCTTTCCCTTGTAGCAAACCTGTACGCCAACATCGAGATTAACATCCCCAAGACCACATCCAATGCGCCACTCAACCACCAGGAAACATGCGTCGGGGTCATCGGAAAGAGGATCATCCTAACAAACAGCCTGCTCAACAACTGCCAGACCGTGGAAGATATCTTGCGCTTTGTCATTCTCGACTGTGATGCCGGGGGCATCCCCCACACCCCAGGGGGCCTCGTACTCACTGGCATCCCGCCGCGACGAGACACCTGGGAAGGTGAGACGCCACCCACCGCAACCGAAATAGCTTTCTCGGGCCCCGACGAGGACTGCACTCGGCATATCGAAGCGGACTGGGACGCAGTGCCCGAGCACTTGCTGCTGTGCATCCGGTACAAGGGGCGAAGGGTGGGATCACTCAACCCAGCCTACGCCGACATTGCCTTTTTCCGAGCCGACGCGGCAGCAAGGCAGGTTCAGCATGCAAGGTTCTTTGAGAGGACCCCCTCTGATACTACTGTGGATGGCTTCGTGGGGGCCCACCCGTGCGAGCTTGACGACTTTACTATCTCGGGCCGGCTCGTGACGCCAGGACGCCATGATCCGAATAAACCGGTTGCCGTGCACACAGCAGGCAGTCCTTGCTTCCGGTATGCTGCTAATGCATGGTATACTGAGCTGGGAGACACGGTGTTTGTTGATGACGACAACTTTGGGCAGGCATTTGAGAATTGGAGCAGCTGGAAAAACAGCAGTGGTTTGGCACGAAACTTTGTCACGCTTATTGGTACCTACCAGTCTGAGAGAGCCGTTTAAGTTGAGCCAATGACATATGGATGGTTTGAATTGTCGTGTTGCTGTTCGTGCGTTGAAACTCCGTAATTTAGCTTTTAGTCTCGCAGCCAACAACCACATTCGGCCTAATCGTAGCCACCATATGTCTCAACACTTAACGTGAGGCCAGAGCACCATTAGTACAGTACCTACCTACCTAGATACATACCCCCGCAGCCCGCCTTGTCGGGGCTTCATAGGTAGGTACCTAGGTAGGTATCTAGGTGATGTCCTTCTTGGAATATCCCGCACTAAGAAACAAACCCTCAGATCTTTCTTTTCTATTGGGGTCTTCTGATCTTATTTCCGCTTTGAATAAGGCACCTTTTGGAAATAGATGTGGCTTTGGAGATCCCTACAAGGACTCCAAGTCAGAATCGGACATTGCGAGGTACCGCTAGATGGATCCTAGCCCCTAGGAGACCTCGTATATTCCGCCTAGGTGCCTGCTAAATTCCTACTGTAAGTGGTAGGTACCTTAATTGCAAGATGTATATTACTAGGGCATGCCACTACTAGGCACATGCCCATGATGATAGCACTTTATTTGTGTTCGCCTTCAAGTCGCCTGCCCTCAAACACCCAACCGCACCCCCCGACTCCCAGCCTCACTGATAAACTCAACCCACTTCCTCAACCCATGCCCCTGCTCCCCGTTGTACGTCACCGGCGCATCCTTCCGCCCAGCAGCGTACATCTTGATGGTCGGAAACCCCCTAATATCACGATCGAGCGTATCGTTGTGATCAAGATTCATCGTCGCCACCGTCAGCCGACCTCGCTCGCCGGCCGCCAACTCAGCCAGCTTCCTCCACTGCGGCGCCAGCACGTCGCACCCGGCGCAATCGTCCCGGCTGTACTCTACTACCACATCCCGATCATTGTTCAACACTACCTCCCGGTACGTCTGCCCGACAACCTCGACAAGTGGCCCGTCATCCTCAGGGACCGGCGCCGATTTGAGCGTGGGCTCGAGCGTGCGGGCGAGGTACGCGTCGATAAACGCCGCGATGTCGGTGAGCGATGGCGCCGAGAGCGCCGCCCACGGGTTGGGCAGCAGAGGGTACTTGAGGTTCAGGGCGAGGCTGTGCAGCGCGAGGGCGGGGAAGACGCCCCGGGGCAGGTGCATGTCGGCGAGCAGGCGCGGGAAGTCCGGACCCACGACGGTAGTGAAGGTGATGGTGGGGTGGGCGCGCGCCAGCGGCGTGAGGGCCGTTGCGGCTTGCGCGGCCGAGGTCGCGGATGGGAGGATGAGGTACGCTAGAGTCGTGTCGGGATTCGAGAGGAAGTCGTTGTGGGTTTCCCAGTGGACTTCCGGTACCAGGGGCTGCGTCGCCGTGTGGATGGAGTCGCGTAAGGTGGTGGAGGTCTGCCAGGCTTGGGGGCCGAGGAGGGTGCGTTCTTCGGCGACGTGCTTGAAGACGAGGGTGCTGGGCGTGGTCACGCCTCTGGCTTCGATTACTGATTTATCCGTTGTTACGGAGAAGACAAACTGGTCTTTTAGCTCCCTCGCAACAGCCTCAAACTTTTCACGAGATTCAGAGTCGGCCGAGTCCAAAAAGGCAGCGACAACGACGCTATTCTCGCCTCGCAAGGACCGTAGCAATGCCTCACTATCTGCAGAGCTGACTATCGGCAGATGTTGTCGTCTAAGGAAGTCCAGAATGTCCTTCTCCCGCAGCGGACCGTGGTAAAGCTTGAAGTCGTCTGGGCCGTTGAACAGAAATAGACTTGGAAACCGGGGTATGCGAAGCTTCTGGCAGAGTTCCACAACCGCATCTTCATCATCGATGTCGAGTCTAGCGCACCTGATCCCAGAACCAGCGGCATCGAGAGTTCTGGACAGCTTTGAAAGCGTGTTAGTGTCTGTGCCGGGTAAAGCTATCCGGAATGTGTGGTGACTTACCTGGTCGTAAACAGGAGCAAACCGCACCCAATGCGGTGCCTCGGGGTGGAAGATGGACATCAGGACTGTGTCATGGCGACTGATGAACTCGACGGCATCGTTGCCGCTGCCAAACTCGTACTGGAAAGTGCTTGGCAGGGGAGTGAATTCTTTTTTAGTCATGGTGAAAAAGGGTTAATCCCTAAAGGTAAAGCTGAGCAGGCAATCTCGCAAGTGAGTTACTAACGTACGACTGGCGGCGACGTGGATAAGGATATCTACTTTAGTAGCCTCCGTCTCATGGAGGAGAGCTTTTAATGCAAGGGCGGATGTGAAACTTTATATGTCACCATCACCAACTCAGCACACGACGCTCAAGCATCCTTGATACCGGGTAATTATTGAGGTATCATGCACCACGAGGCTTCGCCTCCCCGCAAGACTCACCCGGACTGACGGCAGACTTTATCCAGGTTTGCCAAAGAACTGTGCTGCGGGGTGCTACAGCGGGAATGGTATCAAGATCTTATCTGCCCAGTCCTCACATCCCTAATAAACTGCTTGGAAAAGTGGCACAGGCCGTTGTCTCGGCGCCTGTGCTGGCACCATCACATCAACATGGACCGCTTGACTGCAAGGCAAAATAAATTGCCCTAGGTGATAAGTGGAATCGAACAAGTGAAAAAGCATCTAGTACCCCTTTCGTACACCCCATTCTTCAACCTAAGCCATAATTATGCCAGTCTGGTCCTAAGCCTCCTCGGCAGTCCGGGCCGTGATCTCGTCGGTCTCGACCTCCTGAACCGCCTCGACCTTTCCGTCCTTGGTGAGGCGATTGTAGCAGCGGGGCTTATTACCACACGACCCGCCACCGATGCCAATCCATCCCTGGCGGCGCTCCACTTCCGGACTGGGCTCCGAGACGGGCTCCGGGCTGGGGACCCCCGGCTCGACGACCCTAGCGTAGCACGCCGCCTTGGTGCATGTCTGTCCGCCGATTCCGAGCCACGCGCGCCGGGTAAGGCCCTTCTCGGTGAGGTCCACCTCCTCGACCGCCTCGACCTCGTCGTTCTGGGTGAGGCGGTTGTAGCAGCGCGGCTTGTTGCCGCACGACCCACCGCCGATGCCGATCCACCCCTGGCGGCGCTCCACTTCCGGACTGGGCTCCGAGACGGGCTCCGGGCTGGGGACCCCCGGCTCGACGACCCTAGCGTAGCACGCCGCCTTGGTGCATGTCTGTCCGCCGATTCCGAGCCATGCGCGCTTGCCGACAGCGTCTAGGGGGGTTAGCTTCTGGCTGGTGGGAGTTATGGCTACTACTTGGACATACCAGTGGGGAGCGCTGTCAAGGTCGGGGCTAGGATGGCGGTCAGAGTAAAGGCAATGATGGCCTTGGCATACATTTTGTTGGGAAGGTTGAAGAGTGAGTGTTGGAAACTATTTGAGCTAGCTGCTGTTGATAATGTAGATGGAATGAGTTTGCGAGTTGCTGGTACCGGTGCTGGTTGAAGCTTGCTGATTGCGAGTTGCAGCTGTGAGTTGTAGCTGTGAGCTTGCTGAGGTGGCTTGATGGCGATGATGATGTGAACGTGGAGACTCTGAAGCTTCCATTGTCCCTCCTTAAATGTCTTTCCTATCGTCACCTTCGGGGAGTAATGACGCCTAGTAACTACACCTTGGTGAGAAGGGCCATATTCGCATCAGCCTAGTCATCTGCCGCAAGGCATTCTCAACTTCCTCCCCAGCGCCGCCGTTGATGATGTAGATGTGTCTCGGTGGCAGAGCTCATAACGCGGCTGCTTTGCCTCCATATCCTGCTATCCTATCACGATCAGCCAATATTCTGACCTTCCGCAGCGTATGCTGGCACTTTCCAATGTCGGTACTTTACATTTGTTCGCCAAATAACATTCAGGAATGGACGCCACATACTCATTGCGGCTGTGGTCGCGCGGCTATTGTCGAAAGACACGGCCTGCCGGGGGCCCAAGGCGGACTGTGGGGTTTCCGGCAAACAAGGAAATGTGGCGGTGCGAGAGGCAGTGACAGTCTTGACAGCCATCTTATCCGGACTCGAGAAGGCAGTCCTCGAGAATGGCATCAGTGGGAAGGTGGGTAAGGCGCCTCAGATATGTCTCCAGTGTGCTCCCGCCATGTTTCCCCGACACTGACACTCCGACTTCTTTTCATGTCAGACTCTACAGAACTCGAAATCACAGCATGGCAAACAAGCTTCACCAAAACGCTCTCGACGAGGAGAAGCTCCTCGACAGACAAAGCCAGGATGACTTCTCCCGGGGTGATCTCACTCGGCCAAGAGACAGGACTCTGAATGGCTTGGGAGTCTTTGTTCCACAGCTCTCGGCCAATCTCTCTGGCTTCCTCGTCCTTTTCTTTGCCAATCTCTTGTTTTGCATCCTCCTGGTCAGGGCAACCGCCACCAGCAGGACCGCGCCGCCAAAGCCAGAAGAGCCGTGGGAATACTATTGTACGTTTCGATGTGGCATTAGTATCATGATGTGTTCCCGCTAACTTGACCCATAGCACCCCTCCACTCCCGGCTCAACCTCCCCTTCCACACGCAGCAGATCGACGCCCGGCTACTCCCCAACATGTCGTCAGGGGGCATGGCCATCTTCAGCTCACCGCCCAGTCCGGCGGTCGACGCAGCGTGGGCGCGCATGGAGAAGAACATGATCATCGGCCTCTCGCGCGACGAGCTCCTCGCTCTCGGAAAGGACCCGTCGGCGGCCGTCAAATTCTCGCCCTCCTGGCCGGATGCAGGCGCAGGGGAGAAGTACCTGGGTGTACTGGACGTGTTCCACCAGATCCACTGCCTCAACATGCTCCGGACGAATCTCGTAATAAATTATAACTACTATTGGGGGGATGAGTATGGCACGACTCCGCCCGTGTTCCGCGACATCCACCTGAGCCACTGCGTGTCGGTGCTGCTGCAGAGCATCGCGTGCCACGCCGACCTGGGCGTCGTCACCCACGTGTGGCGGTCCGACACGCCCGTGCCGTATCCCGACTTTGGCATTAACCGGCAGTGCCGCGACTTTGACGCCTTGGTGCGGTGGCGCGACGAGAATGACATTCCCGAATCGGCAAAAAAGTTTTCCGAGTATACCGACGTTGCCAAGGGGGATGTCGTTCAGCCCCCAGAGGAGGGGATCGAGGGTTTGGATGCCTTGGCTGACGAGGTTAGGGATGGTGAGCCCTTGAGGCGGTTCAAGATCCAGGGGTGCAACGCATGAGCCCTAGGCTTTCCCTGTGTGTAACTATATAAGGCGGGGTAGATAGTTCTGTAAGATATCTGAATCAAGCCTGCGGCGTACCACATATACCTCAAGCATAACGGGCCCGAGCCCGGCAGGTCGTCCCACCGCTGGTGCTGTGCTACCTATATTGCCGAGGAATTTCTCAGCTTTATTTTCCGTGCTATGGTTGATAATAGCCTTCAACGCGCCGCCGCCACACGGCCGGTGAGGCTGTGCCGCAATGCTGCGTTATCAAATCCAGCCGGCGAAAGGGCTAATCAAGCCAGTAGTCTCGGCATTGGTCCATCGGATACCCCAACGAGATGCGTGTGTTTCTTCACTCCGGCTCTTTAGCAGAGTGCCGGGAAAGGACCTTTCCACACCACATTCACACCATGGCTATGTATTCACTACAGCATGGCGTAGCTGAGGCGTAAACAATCCTTCATTTCAGTAGGCAGAGCAGGTATGTAAATTGTGGCCGGCTGGTGCTTTGACATCACGTAATGCATATCAACGAAGTAGCGAGACAGCCCAGGGATCCCTTGGTGCGTGTTGAACGCTGCCAACATAGGTAACTATATCCTAGGGAATCTAAGCCACAGTAAGGCATACTACTGCAGCCTCCTCGAAACGAGATATGGTGTGCCCATAGAGTTGGTAGCAGAAGGCCGTGTTGGTGAACTTCATGTAGAATCGTCCATGGCGCCTCATATTATGTATCTTCTGGGTTCCACTTGCAACTCTCCTTTTGATCTCTCTTTCCACAGTATCCCTCTGTAATGCCTCCCACAATGCCCTCATACTCTCCCGTCAGTCCTAGCTCTCCGGACTTTGAGTCTTGCTATGGCGACGAAAAAGACGAGCCACTCCTGCGGCCTAACCATGGCTGCCGCTCCAAACAGCCAAGACAATGGAAAATGCTCGCCGCGACAGCCATAAACCTCGTCATATTCACCACTTCACTTATGCTGTTCATTTGTTCGCGTTCCTCCGGGTTGAACGCTGAACTTCGAAAGGCCTCGACGTGGAGTAAGCGCCTCTACATTCTCCTTGGTAATTAGTGCACATTGAAAGTACTGACCTATCGCAGGCCCGATCCACGACCTCGTCGACTTCGGCCTCCACACCACCGTCGTCCACGGCAGCCTCTTCCCCAGCACGCCAACCCCCTCGGTGCCCCAACAATTCCCAAACCCCGCAGCCGACGCCGTGTGGGATGAGTGGGAAACCACACGGATCCTGCCCATCACGCGCGACGACGTCGTGCGGCTGGGCAAGGACCCCGAAACAGCCGTCCGGCTCGACGCGGCCACGTTCGGGCTCGGCGAGGACATGTACGCGGCCGAGCTGGACGTGTTCCACCTGCTGCACTGCCTCAACACGCTGCGGCAGCTCGCGTACCGGGACTACTACAACGAGACGTACGAGCCGCAGGCCGACATGGACAAGTCCACCTTTTACGAGGTACACCTGAACCACTGCGTCGGCATGCTCGCCGAGGCCATCCAGTGCAGCGGCAACGCCAACCTGGCCACAGTGCACTGGTTCGAGGGCTTCCGCGGCCCGACGCCTGATTTTAGCATCGAGCGCAAGTGTGTTGACTTTGACGGGCTCACTGACTGGCGCAAGAAGAACACCATAGATTTAGGTCTGTTTACGCGTGCCACGGCGAAGATGCCGAGGGGTCAGAAGAAGGAGGCTGACCCGTTGCCCAAGTGGTGGCCGGGCGGCTGGAAGACAGATGCTAAGTGGGATGGGGGGCATGAGCACACCAGTAGCAGCGTGTGACGCAAAACAAATAAGCCCGGTGGAGAGTAATTCCCAAGGCTAGGTACTGCTATATATAGAAGGTTAGGTACGGCAGCTTGATGTGCCTGCTAAAAGTAAAAAAGAAACTCAAACAGAAATGGTTTATTCTCAAACGCCGCGCCCGACATTGTTGAGATTCTTGATGGGGAATTCATTTGCCTGTATCATTTTGGGAGAGTACTGAGGGACCCATTCGTACCTAGAATTATATAATCCAACCATCAATAACCTCAAAAGGCGCGTGGCTACCGAGTGAATTTAATCTGGCCCAAACCCTCTCCTGGGCTAGGTGTTCTGTTGACTGTGGGGTTGTTCTGTTGCCTGGCTGGACCACTGCCCTCTAAATTCTTTTTATTCTTGACCATCGCCGAACCGCCTTTCCCACTCTCCTTCACATCAGCAGCTACCACACCATGTTGATTGACATCTAACCAGCCAACACGAGGCCGAGTGTTGGGGCATCATGACCGCTCACGCCGAAGACTGCTGGGGTTAGTTTGGTAGCACCTTCTTCATAGTCAACGGGAGATTATATTACGAACAACCACGACTACGACTTGTTCAGAGATATTATTGCTAAACTCCCCAACCTCAACGAAGTCGTCTTATCCAACTATGAGTCCAGATTCGAGTCTGGCTCCGATACGGTCGACAGTTCACCGCACGATTCTATACCCTCTCGGCAAGCTCCCATCACGCCAGGGTTCAAAAACGAAGAAGGCGAACGTCCTCCGCGCCATACTTCAAGGCATCCAGGCCGCTGAGATCTCACTCAACTCCTTCCGCACTGAGTGCATGCGCTTTGGTTTCTTTGGCAAGGACTCGTTTGGCCTACACAACATTACCCATCTCTTCGGAGACTTAACGCGCTCCGAGGTGGATATCCTCTTCAAAGATTATCAGAACCACGACCATCGGGTTCTTGGTCCGTCACAATAGGCGACTGATACAGCTATGTCTACAGAACCTGCGCCTCATCGAAACTTCGTGGATAGAGCTATTGCCACAGCTCAAGACCGAATTTGACACAGTTCATATGCGAGAAGGCTCCATTCGCGGTATGATCTGAGGGGAGAATGAACACGCAGAGACAAACGGGTTCGAGGAAACATATATTTGCGAAACACAAGGTTGGCACTAATTTGGTCTTGCCATTATCAAGTAGTTCATGTCCCCGGATGCAAACTGAATGCTCGCTCAATGGCGAGACTATGTTAACCCCCCCCTCCCCTCCCCATCCCCCCAATACAGTTTCTAGGGGCAGTACAGCGGTAAATTCATGCGCAGGAGAGCGTTGAGATGGGTTAGGTCTCTTGTGTGTTGATGCTTGGGGAGTGTCTTCTGCTACTAGGTTGCCGCACAAGTCGGGTGCCGGGCCGGGAGTAGATAGAGCCCTCCGTGGAGGTGTCAGAGGTTCTCAGTAGCTGCGGATATAAGAGTAGGTACTTTTGGTTCTCTGCATCTTGCAGAGCAGCTCTCCTCTCAATACAATAACTTCTTCAGTACCTTATTGCTATCTATCTTCTTGTGTTTGAGCATCCACTTAAAAGGTGTCATTGGGCCACACAGCCGGCTAATACAAACTGGAATGCCGTGGGGTGATAAGCGCAGACGGCAGAGGCGACAGTCTTGAGGCGATGCACTTGGATAAAGTACGACCTACCTCGGTACTAGGGAAAATGCCTTGTGAGCAGCGCCACATTTCAGTCTTGGAAGATGCCATACTAATACCCCATCAGCCCCTGGATTGAAAATAGGGTCGTAGTGCCACTTGCCTTGCTTATATGAAGCGCAATTAGTTCCCGAGACTCGACTCTACATTTAGGCCGGCTCAACCTCAAGACATGATGCGTCCATCCCTAGGTGTCTTCCTCTGCATGACATGCACCGCACACGCTCTTCCGCCTCTCCCTTCCAATACCTGTCCATCTGCCTGCGCCGACTCGCCTCCCTCGGAATGGACCGTCCACAACTACGACGACCTCAAAAACTGCAAAGAAGGTCTCATCTTTACACCCGCCGAACTTGACCACCCAGATCATCCACGCCGGCTGCGGGCCTGCACACCTACCGCGACAGGAACAAATACCCAGGTCTGCGGTCCGCCGTCGCCAAGTTCCAAGATCAAAGCCGTCGCCTCGGTGCAACTCACAGGGGCCCACAACGGCCCCGACGCCGCCGCCCAGGCAGCGCCGGCGTCCCTCTACGGCGCTGTGGCTGCCATGCAAAGCTATCATGAGCGGGACACCTGCAGCCATGGCAGGCCCGTTTACGGGTACTACCGGGGCGCGCTGGCGGGCGTCTACCTCGGCGATGCGTTTGACCCGATGTCGTTGGCAGCGCTGAGCGAGGCGTTGCTGAGCAAGATCAAGCGGGGTGCTGGGACTTGGACGGCGCAGGTTTGTGGAGACGGAGGAGGACCGACCCTTAGTTTTGGTTTTGTGGTCAACACGTCGGGTAATGTCACGGCTGTGCGGGAGGCGGTCGAGACTTGGACGCGCGGGGGGTGTTGGGGTGGCTATGAGATGGAGGAGAGGGTCGATGTTGTGGTTTGGGAGACTGCGGAGAAACCGGGGGCCTTGGGGTCGGCCGGGGCTGACGGGTCAGGGAAGGTGGGATGGTGGAAGTGGTGTTTAGGCTTTGGAAGAGGGGGTTGACGATTCTATTGATATACATACAAATGATTTGTGCTTCATTCTACAATCGGCAGGAATCATACACAATGGAATTGTCACCACGGGCAAAAGAGACCACTTTTGCTGAGCAAACACAACAAAATTGAGGAGTAAAGCGGAACTAGGAGCGCTACTCCGACACGGAGAGGACATACGGCTCCACGTACGGCGACGAAAAGTCCTTCTTCCCCAGGGGCACACCCTTCATCCTCAAGATGGCATACGCCATGCTCACGTGGAAAAACACATTCGGCACCGCAATACCAAGCGCATAGCCCTTGCCCTCGATCGCAACGCTGCTCCGACCCATCTTAATGTCGAGAACTTGCTCCGACAGGCCCCCCTCCAAGTCCTTCACCTCGATGCTCTTCAGAAACGCCAGCGACTCGTCGATGCGAGCGAACAGCTGGTCTAGCGTCGCTTCGTCCTCCTCCCACACTGGAAAGGGCGCTTTTTTGTGCGGGAGAAGCCGCTCGACGCATCTCACCGAGTAATTGGTTACATTTTGGACCTGGAAGCTGAGGGGGCGCATGTCCTCATAGAGACGGGCAGCGGGGAACGAGGCCGACTCTTCAGGGGCGTGATTCTTGGCCTTTTTCAGGATGTGCTTAAGCACCTCGTGGGCCTTGACGAAGAGGTCGATGCTGCTGTCGTAGAGAGTGAGGGGCGCCATGGCGACGTCTTGCCGGTGGTTATTATGTTGGGATTTCGATACAAGCACTCGGAATACAAACTTAAGTTGGGCTCGGTTCAATAATCTGTGGGATCCCTAATTTGTATCTGAAATCTTGTGAGCATTAAGCTTCGCGGATGTTCGTAAATACGATGGGATCGCGTCTGCCTAACGGCGGTACCATGGGTGGTCCCAATTAGGGAGGTGCTCAATGTGCGTTGGCCAAGTTTCAGCCAACTGCGAAACAGCCCATTGGCAATCAATTTGGTTCCGATAGTACGGCCCAGGGCACAGACAGGTTGCTGATGGGACTACCGTAGATACTACGTACCAAGACCATTCCAGGTAGTACCTACAACGGTCTTCTAGCGCTGCGGCATATTTATCCGGCAATGGCTGGATGCCTAATTGACCGTGGGTTTGGTACGAGTCAACCGATGTGGTATGCAAGGTGCCTACCTTTCTGACAGTAGTGATGGTTACACACTCCATAACCCAAGGAACTTTTTTACCCACGACGGCTCAAGAGCCAAGATTTATTTATTGCTATACGATTAAACGAGAGAGAAGGAGATATGGCAACGCTATGCCAGGCGTCAAGACTCAAGAGCCAAGATACAACAGCCACGATAGATGGAATCAATGCTATATTGGTCAGTATCGGAGTGTAAATGAAATGAATGATGAAAACTCAAAATGATTCCATACTGGTGCTAGGTAGTAGTATAAAGGTTGGAATGTCTGTCTTTGATGTGAACCATTGTCAAATCGCAGATCCAAACGAGTCTGAACAACAAAATCAGATTGAAGATCATCCAAGTCGCCGCCATGAGCCAGCCTCCTCTCCCTCGCGGCCGCCTACAACCTCACCACCACCCCCCTCCCCCACCCCACCTTCCGAAACGCCACCATGCACACCCTCATCTTCCGCTCGTCTCCACGTAGGAAGCACACGGTGCTCCTACAAGCCGGCCTGCACCCGCGCGAGCGGGGCGGGCCGGACGTGCTGATCCACTTCGTGGCCGACCTGCTGCACGTGGAGCGCGCAGGGACCGGCGTGGCGTACGGCGGGCGGGCGTACTCGGCGGGGGAGGTGCGGACGGCGCTGGCGCAGGGGGTGGTGGCGCTGCCGCTGGCGAACCCGGACGGTGTGGGTTTCGACCAGGCGGGGGATGCGTGCTGGCGGCAGAACCGCAACGACATGAGCGTGCTGCGGGGGGCAAACGTGACGGAGTATGAGGCGAGCGTGGGGGTCGATCTTAACCGTATCTTTGCGCCGGTGTGGGACTTTAAGAAGGCGTTGGTGCCTGGCTCCAGCGCGGCGTCGGATGATGTGTTTCGCGAGGACTTTCGTGGGACGGCGCCCCTGTCTGAGGCTGAGGCGAGGAACATCGACTGGGTCATGGGTGGCATGCCCGACTTGGCCTGGTTCCTCGACCTGCACTCGTTCGCGGGCACCGTGGGGCATTGTTGGTGCCATGACACCAACCAGGCGACGGATCCGGATATGAACTGGCGGAACCCGGCGTACGACGGCAAAGCGCGGCGTGGTGCCGGACAGGGTAGACAGAGGCTATGTGTACAGCGAGTATATTGACCAGAGGGCCTGGGGTATTGAGACGATCACAGCCTCGCGGGTGGCTGATGGCATGATGAGTGCATTGGGGGGGGGGGCGGTCCCAAGTCGTCCAGCTTTCGCATTCCGGCCCTGTTTCGGGGTGCGTATCGGATCACGGACGGTACATGGCTACTGTGGATAGGAGTCGGAAGGATGTGCATGGGTTTGGCCTCGAATTTGAGAGTTCCAACGAGGACGCTGCGTGTCTATTCTATCCGACAATGCGCGGCATGGAGCAAATATGATTGAGTTGGGAGCTAGACTCATGGAGCTGCTGCTGTGTGCTGCGAGGTTCGTCAACGTCTTCAGAGTATTCAAGCTCAGCCTTCTTTAAAAGGGTTGTTAGATACTTATCCGTAACTCAGCGGTCAACAACATTTCAACCTACGTGTGCTGAACCCCCTTGAGGAACGCTGACTTCTAGAAAGGGGCTGGAGATGCGCTCTGAGGAGTTGTCTCTAACAGCCTTAAATATTACCAAGCATCAATAATAGTAGATGTCAAAGAACTAAAGTCGCCTAATTGCATATGACGTTTTAGACCAGTGGGACCGTTGCAGTTCTAGCCGATTGAGCGGATCCGTAGTCTGCCGGTGAATCTTGTTTCTCACGTGCATACATGCGCCCCCGGTTTGCACCTCGTGCTGTGTATAGTGCGTAATACTAGAGGCTGGCGAATACGCGTGTGTCTGCAGGGAGGCTAGTTAGTATCCCATACCGTGGCGGTGGTTGCTCCCGCGCCTCTGCCTGTCCTCCGTAGCTGGGGGCCTCCGGGCATCCACGCAAGTTGGTGTGTTCGAGGCCAAGCAGATCAGTTTCGCTTCTGTGTTGCTCTAGCCAAAGATTGCAGCCGTAGGCGTAACAGGAGGCACAGCACGGTGAGCATGCGGCCTGTTCTGCCGTTACGAACTTCACATATGGGCCGCTGCAGGACTAGGGCTCAGTAGAAACATGATGTCGTGGCTCAACGGGTCCATGCTGACGGCAGGGAGAGGGCCCCGTGCGGGCTTACCAGCCAACAGCACAGCAACACAGCACCGTGAGGATTGAACACTGCAGTTGGCCCGCTGCCTCCAAACTGTCTGCCTGCCCACCGCCTGGTCATGTCGAGACTTCCAGGCCCAGCATTCTCACATCCTCCAGTCGGGCTGACCTGGCCGAATGGAGCGTCAGCATTGTCCAACGCCAGCGCTTTGCGCGTTTGCGACAGTGTTGCGGCAACATGTTTGCGTCTGTCAAGATGACCGTCAGCTACAACTGTGGCAAAGAATGCGGCCGCTGGTTGTGTCTCAAGGTACAAAATGTATCGCGAACCGAAACCGAAACCGCTGGTGGTGGGTGTTGGGTCTGGCATACCTAGGTTGCTAGGTCATTAGCGCTAGGTCAACGGATATTTTTTGCGTCCAATCTTTGTTATTTGTTGTGGCGGCAGGAACTGGAATCTGAATTTGGCGAGCCAACAAGGGCGGCCCGGGTAGGCACGGCCGGGGTTGAGGTGGTGGGAGGCGGGAGGCAGAATGCAGGACAATTGTCGAGGAAGGCACAAAAGGTGCCCTGGCCACTGGCCAAGATTTTAGATAAGATCAGCAATTTCCAGGGCATCGCCATCGTGTTTCGAGAGTCTGCCCATCATCCCATCATCCTGTGGCTTGCATGTGGCTGCGCGTCACCGTGGCGAGCGGCCGCGACACCGTGCTGCGGTCGTCAGTTGTGATTGGTTGATTTTGCTCTGCCGG
The DNA here is from genome assembly GCA_030549175.1 of Lasiosphaeris hirsuta. Lineage (NCBI taxonomy): Eukaryota > Fungi > Ascomycota > Sordariomycetes > Sordariales > Lasiosphaeriaceae > Lasiosphaeris > Lasiosphaeris hirsuta. The sequence goes on from JAUKUA010000002.1 coordinate 502,105, forward strand.
TAGATGTTGAAAGTCTTCCGTGAGTGGCTGCTGGTCGCCAAGTGCCCCAGACTGAGTGAGGCCTCCTCGATTTTTCTTTTTTTTTGCGACGGAACCTGCTTTTGCGCTCACTCTTGTGATTTTGGCTGGCCGCCCCCAGAAGGACCTAAACTTTGGCGCCTGTTTCAAGATCCCGCTGCCGTCTATCGAAACATTCCCGGCCACGAGATCTGGCTGCTTTTGCATGCCCCAACTTTGAGATGTGCTGTGCAGGCGAAGTACCGGTCTGGGGTGCGATGAGATTTGGATTGATTTCTTCGGACTGGCGAATCGAATTGGCCAATGTGACCCTCCCCGCGCGCCCCACAACTCTGCGCCCAGATGGGACCGTTGGGCGCCGTTCCGAATCTTCGGACGCTTTCCTTTTCCAATCTGCTTGCTCGCTTTGCGCTTTCCTAGGATCACAGCTCCAAGCTGGTCAAATGACCCAAGCGCGAAGCGTCTCAAACGGCTGCGGTTGGCTGCATGTTGGTTTAGCACCCGCTCAGTACCAGTTATCGTGACCATTACGTAGGGGTCTTGGCCGTCGGGGCCACGCCTTTTATCTTGCTGAGTGCAGAGCGTGTCCCTTGGCCCGCGAGATGATGACGCTTCTTTGTCGGGACCCGGAGCCAACTCAGCGCGCCAAGATGCGCCCAAGCCAGCTCCATAATGGGCCAGAATGGGCTTTCTTGTCCAAACGTCCTTAGGTTGCTATTGCCAAGTGGTTAACCCGCCTGTTGCCAAGAAGACTAAGCAAATCCAAGCTTCACCTAAGCGGTGCCCATCCAAGGTACCTGCTCCTACCCCTCACCGTATTTCGCAAACGACAAACTGTGCTGTGTTAGGCGTCCTTTCGCAGTCCAAACAGCCCTTGGCGGGCTTGGCTAGGCGTCACAGGCGGCACACCGCCACACCGCAGCGCTGCCCGCCCCAGACCACACAGCCCAGCTCAGGCACCAAAATGTCAGGGCATACTGTGCGGGGCGCGTGTCGATACCTCCAAGTGGTAGTTGTGTACCTGCCAAGAGGTTCTCAGCACTCGGCGTCGACCATCGGGTCCACCCCAGAATCAAGGCGAATTTCCGTCTCAATTTCTTGTGTTCTTTCAGGTTGGATGGATTGTTTTGGATGGCCTTGGCGCCTCCGTCTGCCTGTGTGGCCATGTCATCGCGCGTCAATTTTCTGGATTGTGAAGTGCCCTCCCGGGTCCCGCGACTGGTGCTCGCTTTCCTTCGCTTTTCTTCCCTCTGCGCCCGCTTGCTTGCTGCCGTGTTGCCTTACCTATCCCCTTCCCTTCTTCCACTCTTTACCACTTGTTGTCGATGCACTCCATACTCAATTGAGCAATATTTGTATCGCGATCTCAAATGGCTGATACTGACCCACCGGGCAAGGAGGTACGTGTTGACACCCGCAGACATCGTCACCCCGGTGTTTTGCGTTTATTTCCGCGTCGCGCATGTTCGCGATCCGTCACCTGCAGCAGCCCTCACCAGCGCTCTGCCCGCAAAGTTGCAACGCTGACCTCTCATTGCCTAGCTGCCGAGCTCCACACCCCCAACCCCAACGAAAGATGATGGCGCGCGCACCACGCCCGCACCTGGCGACGGTGCCGGCTTCCGGATCGACCTCGAGGATGCCTTGACTCCGGATCCCGGCACCGAGGACATGTTCATCATCCCCGACAACCGCTTCGCCTTCAGCCCCGGACAGTTCTCCAAGCTCCTCAACCCCAAGAGCCTGAATGCATTCTACGCCCTCGGCGGCCTTGCCGGGCTCGAAAAGGGCCTGCACACGAACCGCGACACCGGCCTCAGTGTCGACGAGATCAACGTCGACGCCACCGTAGCTTTTGAGGAGGTTGCGCCCAAGGGCACGCCCAAGTATGGCCACAATGGCGACACGGAACCCGAAGTGAAGGCGGACAACCCCGGTGCCCTGCCCCCGCCAACCGTCTACCCCGCTGGCACGCCCTTCAGCGACAGAAAGCGCGTCTTCAGGGATAACACCTTGCCGGAGAAGAAGAGCAAGACGCTCCTCCAACTGGCATGGATCACGTACAACGACAAGGTCCTGATTCTACTCACTATCGCCGCCGTCGTGTCGCTCGCACTCGGTTTGTACCAGACTTTTGGCGTCAAGCATGAGGACGGCGCTCCATCGGTGGAATGGGTCGAAGGCGTGGCTATCATGGTTGCCATCGTCATCGTTGTCGTAGTTGGCACCCTCAACGACTGGCAGATGGAGAGGCAGTTCAACAAGCTGAACGAAAAGCACAACGATCGCACCGTCAAGGTTATCCGCTCTGGCAAATCCGTCGAGGTCTCGGTATTCGACGTCATGGTTGGCGACGTAATGCATCTCTTCGCGGGCGATCTGGTCCCCGTGGACGGCATCTTCATCTCGGGCCACGGAGTCAAGTGCGACGAGTCTTCGGCCACCGGCGAGTCGGACCTACTGAAGAAGGTTGCAGCCGACGACGTTTTTGCTGCTTTGCAGGACGTTGCGAACGGAAAGGCTGCGCGCCCAGACCTGGAGAAACTCGACCCCTTTATTATTTCCGGAAGCAAGGTCACCGAGGGAACTGGAACCTTTTTGGTTACTGCCGTGGGTGTGAACTCCAGCTATGGCCGTATCACGATGGCGTTGCACACGGAGCAGGAAGATACGCCCCTGCAGAAGAAGCTCAACAACCTGGCCGACTGGATTGCCAAGCTCGGCGGCGGCGCCGCGCTGCTGCTTTTCATCGTCTTGCTCATCAAGTTCTGCGCCCAGCTGCCGAGCAACCCAGATCCACCTGCCCAGAAGGGTCAGACCTTCCTGCGAATCTTCATCACGTCTGTCACAGTCGTTGTCGTGGCTGTTCCAGAGGGTCTCCCGCTGGCTGTCACCTTGGCGCTAGCTTTCGCCACGACCCGCATGATGAAAGATAACAACCTGGTTCGCGTCTTGAAGGCATGCGAGACAATGGGTAACGCGACAACCGTATGCTCTGACAAGACAGGTACCCTCACTCAGAACAAGATGACGGTTGTAGCTATGACCCTGGGCAAGAGCACTAGCTTCGGCGGCACCGGTGAGGTTCTGGCAGAGCCGACTGAGAAGCCCGCCAAGAAAGTAGACATCACCACTGAGAATGTATCCGAGGCTGATTTCACCAACGGCCTCAACAAGTCAACCAAGGAGCTCATCATCCAGTCCAACGCGGTCAACTCCACGGCCTTTGAAGGCAACGAAGACGGCGTAGAAACCTTTATCGGCTCCAAGACCGAGGTTGCGCTCCTCACGCTCTCCAAAAAACTTGGCTCTAAGCCGGTGCAGGAAGAGCGCTCCGACGCAAACGTTGTTCAGGTCGTTCCTTTTGATTCGGCAGTCAAGTACATGGCGACCGTCGTCAAGCTCGACAATGGAAACTACCGCGCATACGTCAAGGGTGCCTCTGAAATTCTGCTTGCTCAATGCACCAAGGTCATCAACAAGACCTCCAAGGATGACAGCAAGACCTCTGAGGATGGCAACGAGGCCTCCAAGGATAGCCAAAAATTTCGCGTCACCGACCTCACCGAGGACGATCACGAGATGCTCAACGCGACAATCACTTCGTATGCTGGCCAGACGTTCCGCACAATCGGCTCTTCGTTCCGCGACTTTGAATCTTGGCCGCCCAGGGAACTCGAGGGCACCACGGAGCTCACTGCCAAGGACTTCAGCAAGGTCCACAAGGACATGACACTGGTGGCTATCTACGGTATCCAGGACCCGCTCCGCGACACAGTCAAGGATGCCATCAAGGACTGCCAGCGCGCCGGCGTCTTTGTTCGCATGGTCACGGGCGACAATCTTCTGACTGGAAAAGCCATTGCAAGGGAGTGCGGTATCTACACGCCCGAGACTGGTGGCATCGCCATGGAGGGTCCTGTCTTCCGCCGCAAGTCTGATGAGGAACTCCGGGAGCTTGTGCCGCACCTCCAGGTCTTGGCTCGCTCGAGTCCCGAAGACAAGCGTATTCTTGTTCGTACCCTCAAGGAGCTCGGTGAGACGGTTGCTGTCACTGGCGACGGCACAAACGACGCGCCCGCGCTCAAGATGGCCGATATTGGTTTCGCCATGGGAATTGCTGGCACCGAGGTCGCAAAGGAGGCTGCTGCGATTATCCTCATGGACGATAACTTCGCCTCGATTGTGAAGGGTATCAGCTGGGGGCGTGCTGTCAACGACGCTGTCAAGAAGTTCCTTCAGGTAAAGCGGTTTTTCAGGGACGACTGGAAGAGGAGAAGTGCTAATTCTATTCATTAGTTCCAACTGACTGTCAACATCACAGCAGTTGCCTTGACTTTTATCTCGGCCGTTGCCAGCAACGAGGAACAGTCCGTCCTCAACGCCGTTCAACTTCTCTGGGTCAACTTGATTATGGATACCTTTGCCGCGCTCGCTCTCGCCACGGACCCCCCTGCCCCGTCCATCCTCAATCGTCTGCCCGACCGCAAGTCCGCGCCGCTCATCACTCTGCGCATGTACAAGATGATTTTTGGCCAGGCCATCTGTCAGCTCGGCATCACGCTTGTTCTCAACTTTGGCGGCCCCAAGTTGCTGGGCTATAACACGGATGTCGAGTATGAGAAGGAGTCGCTCAACACGCTTGTCTTCAACACGTTTGTGTGGCTGCAGATCTTCAACGAGATCAACAACCGGCGGCTGGACAACAATCTAAATATCTTTGAGCGCATCACCAAGAACTGGTTCTTCATTGTCATCAACCTAATCATGATTGGCGGCCAGGTCCTCATCATCTTCGTTGGCAGCACCGCCTTCAAGATCCATCCGCTGAACGGCAAGGAGTGGGGACTCTCGATCGGTCTCGGCGCCATCTCAATCCCCTGGGGCATACTGATCCGGCTGACGCCAGATCACTGGGTCTCGGCTCTCAACCCACACATCCACATCCGCATGCCGTGGGGCAAGAAGAAGCCTGCCGGTTCTGGCAAGTCGGTGCTGGACGGCGACGATACCGAAGTCAATGCTGCCACGCCCGTCGCGACCAAGGAAGGAACGCCTGCAGCCGAGCCGCGGCCCAAGCCGTCCGCGGACGACGACGACGACCGCAGCTTCGATTTGCCCCTGCGCAGCTGGACGTCGCTGCGCGGTGAGCGCGCCCGCCAACACATCCGCCGTGGCTTCAGGGAGTATTTGCACGATCAGAAGGCCAAGGTGAAGGACAAGTCGCACGATGGCAAGAGGCCTAAGACGGCGGATGTGAAGGTACTGGAGAGACCGAGGAGTCTTTAGGAGTCACAGGGTAGGGCGGAGTTGAGGAAGTGGCGAGGCTTTTGCTGCAAAGCTATCTACCGCCGGTTTCTAGATGGGTGGCGAGCCGCAGCAACACTGACATGTTTTTGAGCAAATACCCAGCGCCGGCAAGCGGTGGAAAAACGTCTTTGTTTTTGTCTTTTCGGGTGGCCGTTTTGAGGTGGATAATGATTGTTTGTAATAGATGTGGCTATCCAGGGATGCTTCGCAGCTTTTGACTCTTTTGATTGTTGGATTTCCTGGCGTTGAGAGCGTATACGAGTCTCGTGGGGAGCGCGGAATCAATACCTTTTTCACATATGCGGGAACACGGTGAACCTAGCCCTTCTATTCTTGACATCACACGCACGGAGGCACCCAGCCAATCTCTCTCATGGGCCACTCGATCCAGCTCCTGTGTTCGGCATCCAGGATGTCGTACGCGCGCGAGATGAGATGGTCTCCCCAGCCCTGCAGCCACCAGTGGCTCTCGTGGTGCTTGAGCAGGATGCAAAAGTGGGCAAAGATGGCCACGGCCTCCTGGGCCGGCGCCAGGTCTCGGGCCGGGTCCGATTTGAGCAGGGGGACGAGGGAGTCTGAGACTTCCCAAAGCCTAGAAAAGGTCAGCTTTCCGTTCATCGAGCCGTCCACACCGGGGGAACCCACCAGAGCATGGCATCCAGCACATCCCTCGGCCCCTCCCCCTCGCTACGAGCGCTAGCTCCAGCTCATCCACGGCGTGGCCATACGTCGCCAGCAACGCCGGCTGCCCGCCCACCGCCTCCCGGATCCGCGCCCGCAACACCTCGACACCACCCGCCGCCTCCCCGCCGCCCCCGGCACTTCTCCCGTCCGGCTCCCGCTGCGCGCTCCACCGCCGGCCGCCGTACTCGAGGAACGGTGCCAGCACCGTGTCCCGTCCCTGCTCCCCCAGCACCGCGCTCAGCGACTTGGCCCCGTTGATCAGGAAGGCCCAGTCGGGCAGCGCCGCGTCGCCGATGAAGAAGGACCCGTCGGGCAGCGAACGCCGCGGGCTCGCGAGGGCTGGAGTCTCCGTCAGCGTCCGTCACTGGGTTGCTCCTTGTTCCCTGGAGGACGAGGGGGTCTTACCAAAGTAGATGGTCAACATGCTAAACAAGAACAAATTCACCGCATCATCCAACGACGCAATCCCCCCACTCCTACCACCACCACCACCACCACCACTACCCATGAGCGCCGTGGCCCCGCGCGACGCGGCGCGGTGCAGCAGCAGCGCGTGCGTGGTGTAGTGGGCGCGCCGATCCGGGCGGCGGTGGGCTAGGTGCAGCGCCGAGATGGCCAGGATGGTGCGCGTGATGTAGGGACACCCGGCCAGCCCGATGGACACGACGACCTCGCGCCAGAAGGCGCAGATGGCCGGGTCCGCGGCCAGCGTCGCGTACGTGTGCGTCGTGAAGTTGTGGAGGAGCTCGAGTTCGAGGAAGGGGAGCGGCGGGTTGTCGGCGTCGGCGTCGGAGGGATGGGGTGGGAGGGGGGAGGGGCAAGAGGGGGAGGGGCAAGAGGGGGAGGGGCAAGAGGGGGAGGGCGGGATGGGTGATAGCTGGGAGGGGGTTTGTTTACCGGGCCGGCGAGGGGCGGTTTTTACCGTGAGGAAGGGACAGGGCGCGCCGTGGGATATGCAGTTGAGGCAGGCCGGATGGCGTTCGTCGCACTGATGAGCAGCTGTTAGTGGAGAGCGAGCGGGTTTGGGTCAAACGGTTTCGTGCCTTGATTTTCCTCGCCTTGCATGTGGCACAGCCGGTCCGACTTTTCCTGTGAGCGCGGCGGGCGTATCCCAGGGGATGCTGCAATGTTGAGGACGGGGAGCTTATGCCGACGGATTCAGGTGTCGATATCAGAGATTCAGGCGTCTGCCGAGCGGGATCGGTACTCTTATTGGTATTGGCGACGGCCACTTCGGGCAAAGCCGTCGTTCCCGACATGACGCTAGGCGAGTCGAGAAGTTCCTTTCGTTCCATCGACTGATTGGTCCGGCCGTCAAGGTCGGGTAGTTGATCGCCCACTGACAACGAACCAGTCTGGAATGCGGAAGCAGAAGCCATGTTAGTCTCGATCTGACACATGCATGCGTCTAATAATTCCGACTGGAAGTGTCCCGTGTTTGTGTCACCCTGTCAGACCACTCCAGCCAATACTAAGTAAGGTTTTCGGCTCTTTGCCAGAATTCTCAATCGCTCACAGACAGGGCTGGTGGGCTCGGGTTGGCGCTAGACTCCGTGAAGCCGGACTCTCGGAAGCCGGTCGTGTGGGGCTGTCGGCCCGTTGACCAGAACACAGAACACAGGAATGCAAACTCGAACCTAGGACGATGCATCCAGAACTGACACTAGTATTGGTCAAAACGTGCACAAACACGGGACGTGGAATGGGCGGAAACCGGTCCCTGGCGATATCTAAAGTCCATCGTGGCAGTGCTGCGCCCGAAATTGCCAGAAACCGGGACCCGGGATCCGGGTCTGGAACTTTGGGATTTTTGGGATGCTTGGCCGACGCCGGGACGTGTCCATAATCGTATTCGGCTCGTTTTCAGGCTACACGCCAATCAGCTCAAAGAAGGATGCGCATACAACCAACGCCCCGGGTGCATCTAATCGGGTTGGTGTCAGCACAACCCGATGAGGCTCCTCAGCTCGCCCTACTAATTCGCATCTCGCCGTCTTGGCTCTCGCACGCAACACTGCACCAACGTTGCAATCAGCTTATCGCGCACTTTTTGATCAAAATCCCATACGTGCTATGGGCGCCAAGAAGCGGGACCCGGTGTGCTCGATGATGGAGAACAATGGCGCGGCAGGAATTAATCATCATCAATAAGTTCCAACAGGGGCTAGACCCAGTCAAAACGGCTCTGTCAATACTAGTAACCCCCCTCCACCCTAAACCCATTAGCAAAGTGTGTTCCTTTGTTCTATCCGCGACTCAGCCGCTCTCTTGAGCCGGCTCCCCCCCCTCACCCAAAAGCTCTCCGACCCCCGATGTCGATCCGCCGATAATCCCCAAACCACCAAACACCCGAACCGTCGCCACACACTGCGTGTTGTACATAACCATCACCACCAAATGGCGTCGCAATCCTTCCGCCCGAGCTACGAGACGTGCTCGGAAGTGACCGATTTCTGCCCGGTGCGGGCCACGACGCTGGGGTACTACCCGAACGAGGGCGTCAACGCCTTCCTGGCGGCCGGCTTCGGGCTGGCGGCACTGGTCACGCTTGGATTCGGCATCTGGAAGCGCACGTGGGGCTACTCGATCGCCGTGGCGGCGGGGTGCGTGCTCGAGTGCGCCGGCTACGTCGGCCGCGTGCAGCTGGCGTCCAACCCGTGGAACGGGTCGGCCTTCAAGACGCAGATCGTCGCCATCATCCTCGGCCCGACCCTCGTCTGCGTCGGCCTCTACCTTACCCTGCGCCACATCGTGCTCGCGCTCAACCCGGGCCTCAGCCGCGTGCCGCCCCGGACCTACCCCCTCTTCTTCGTCCCCGCCGACGTCTCGTGCCTCGTCATCCAGGCCATCGGCGGAGGCATCGCCGCGGCGGCCGGCCGCGACAAGATCGACCTGCTGCAGCACGGCAACCGCACCGTCATTGCCGGCATCGTGCTGCAGGTGTTGGTGCTGGGCCTGTTTGGCGGCCTGAGCGGCGAGTACCTGTGGCGGGTCCGGGCGTGGGCGAAGAGCGGGGAGGCGGCCGAGGGGGACCGGGGCGTCCAGCTGTGGCACAATGCCAAGTTCCGCATGTTCTTGTATGCCATGCTCGGGGCCTACTCGGCGCTGCTGATCCGGTGCGTCTACCGCATCGCCGAGATGGCGGGGGGGTGGGGGAACCACATCATGCAGGACGAGCCGTCGTTTGTCGTGCTCGAGTCCTTCATGGTCCTGATCGCGTCGGGGCTGCTGGCGGGCTTTCCGCCGGGCGTCTTCTTTCCGCAGATGTCGCACTCGCCCAAGGTCAAGGGCCTGGTTGCAGACGAAGAAGTGCGGCAGGATGGGGCTTCGTCGAGCGGGACAGAAAAGGTGGCCGTCTAGAGAACTTTCGGGACTTGTCTTAGACTCTAGATAGCATTATCGCCAGCTTCCAAGAGGGGCACAATATACGCTGATAGAATTGCCTTGATTTTCGTTAATTTCCATCTCCCTTCACAAATAAATTTCATTTGAAAATGGGCTACGGATCCCTTGCTTGCGCATCAGACGAAATTTGGCTGGGCTGCCGAATTTGAGCCCCTCATTCCTTCCTTTGTCCTTGACAACAGACAACACTCCTTCCTCCCCTCGGCGCACTTTCCAATACTTTCATTTCGCAATATCCGCCGCAATGCCTTGGCGACAAACACGCAAAACACACTCAACAATACAACTCGGCAACGTAGCCAAGCGGTCTAAGGCGCCAGGTTCAGGTCCACCTGAATTCAATTCTCCTGGTCTCAGTAATGGGGCGTGGGTTTGAATCCCACCGTTGTCACTACCTTTTTGCCTGTCATTCCTGTGAATGGCCTGCCAGCCGTTATTGTGGAGTTTGAGTCTTGACCCAGATCCACTTAGTATGTACAACTTGGAGTCTGCAGATGTCACACTCCGTAAAGAAGTCTTGACTTTGATATGTAGCCTCCAGGCCTAGCAATGCAAAAGCCCCTTTGACAGCTTGATCCCCTTGAGAATCGCATCCGAAATGTGCCTTGTCGTGATTGCTTCAAGTTTCCTCAGGGTCTGATCGGCTGCACACTTGCCAAATTGTCAGACAGTCAAATTTTGCAAATATCGGAGTTTCGGAAACGCTAGCCTCGTAATACCACCCAAATCGCCACTGATTATAGGATTCCAAACTCTTTTCTATCCACGTAACAAAACATAAGTTGTCTTCAATGTTTAGGCTAATGCAGCCACCAAGTCTTTCCGGATTGGGAGAAAGCGATCGCCGATCTTGCTGAATTGTGCCACTGCTAGCCGAGTTATCACCAGTCAGAATTCGGGCTGTCTGATAACTCGGTATCGAATTGTTAAATTATGTGTGCCTTTAATTTATCCTATATCATAGCCTTGTTTGTAATTACTACAAAAAACTATTTCAGAGTATAACGAATATAATAGACTTTGTTCGAATTACTAATATCGCTTTCGCTATAGCCACTATTATAGCCATTGAGGTACTATTTAGGAGTAAAGGCAAATTACGTACTCTCCGTGGGAGCTAACTCAAAGACCTATAAGAAGAAGGCCGCGATACTATCTATTTAGGTGATCCTGATTATGCCAGGAAGCTCGTAGAGACTCTGCTAAATAGGTTAGATACGTAGTTTAAGGACCTCTTTCGCATAGAAAAGCCTACTTTCCAGGCACTTATACGTTAGTTCCGGCGGTACGTAGGGCTTCGGGTTATCTGATACCAGTCTACGGAGTAGAAGGTTCTTATGTCTCTATATATCTTAACCTATAGAGAGTACTAGAGAGTTACCGTGTAGCACACACTTGCAAGTGCAGGTGCCGGGAGCACCGTTGAGCGATGCAGAGCACAGGATAAAGAACACCTCCGCGGAAGTCCTGTGCAAGGAGCGGGATAGTTCGGGACGCAGGCCACAACGAGACCTCAAATCACTCTACCGTTTCCAGATACTCTGGCCCAGATAGAAAATAGCCCTGGACCACCCAACTTCTGTTTAGTGATCCAGGCTTCAATTGATCTTCTTGCAACTACCTAACCACTGTTCCATCATCTTGCACTGCAACCCAACCCCCTATCCTCGTCACCCTAGCGCCTAACCGCGTTACAGATCTCCTATTAGTGGACTCGGGTAGCTAGCTAGCCCTGGCCTTTGCGTTTGCGGGGGACTCGGAGAGCCCCGCTGTGCCATTGCCCCTTTGGGGCAAAACCATGCATAACAAATCAATCAATCAATAAATCAACCGTCAAAGTTTGCACCACTTCGGCTCGACAACATCGGGCCCTGCACATGTGAATCCATCCAGGCAGGAGCTGCGCAGCCACCTGGCCGCCCGGGCGATTGAAATGGACAACCGATTTCTCACCGAGGACGAAAAGTGAGTTGGCGCGCGACCCGAGGACGCGTCGTATTCGCGTTTTTCCGCATTGCGAACGTCTTTCGCATTGCGCCCTACCTAGCTAACACCGCCAACCCAGGCTCCTAGACACGGGCTGGTTCAGCGATGTCACTGTCAAATGCGGCGACAGAATATGGCGCCTGCACAAGAACATTCTCTGCACGCGCAGCGTGTGGTTCGAAAAGGCCCTGACTGGACGCTTCGAGGTGGGTTTGATGCCGGATTACCCGGGCCATGTTTGTCTCGACCCAGGTCTGACGGCAACAGGAGTCCAAGACGGGACACGTCGACATCCAAAACTTTGACCCCGAAGCCATCGGGTGGCTCATCCGCTACATCTACACAGGCAGTGAGTCCCTCCCCCGTCCACGATATGTCGTCCCGATCAATGCCAACCCTCCAGTCTGCGACATCCCCGCCCTGCGGCCCGGCAGCAAAACCAACTTCGTCACCTGCTACGAAGTCCACACCGTTGCCGACTACTTCGCCATGACCTCGCTGGCCAAGATCGCCCTCGACACGCTGGCAGCCGACTTCGACGCCCGTCTCGGCCCCGTACAGATGCAGTACGAGCCGGTCGACTGGCTCGACGAGCTCTTCGAGACCGTCAAGCTCATCTACCAGGACGTGCCGCTGACCGACACGTCGGCGCTGTCGTCGTCCTCGTCGTCGCCCATCCGCCACGCCCTCGTCACCTTTGTGCACACGGCCCGCTTCTACCTGCTGCAGAACGAGGCCTTCACCCACTTCCTCGACGAGGCCCCCCCCGTCTTCGCCCTCGACATGTTCCGCGCCATGCGCACCACCGGCGACTTCCTCGCCCACCTGCCCGAGCCCCAGTGCTTCCTGTGCCGCAACAAGCCGACCAGGAGCGAAAAGGCCTACTACACCCACCTGGCCCCCGAGAAGATGAAGCTCCACGCCGCCTGTGCCACGTGTGCCAATAAGAGGGACCTGCTGCCCTGTACTTCCGATTGGTCCGGCAAGGGTCTTCCGTAGACGTGTCGTTGTCGTTGCCTGTTTGTGGGCGTCTTGTTTTTGAAAATACGTCCCAAAAAAAAAAAAAATCAAGTCGCCGCACTCTATTGTTCGATAGCTAACACTGCTATATATGGAGTCAATACCGTGATGATATACTAAATGCCACTACCGCCAGGCGTCGAAGGAGGCAATAGTGCTTCTCTTTCCAATTTTTCCACACCACCCACAAAAATGCGAGCGTAGTGAACGTGGCAACAGGCAGCGAAAGTAGCTCATCCGCAACGCCAACTTAGGGAGCGTCGTAGCTTTTCGAATGGTACATGGTGTTCCAGTTCAATCTCATCCCCTTTCTTGCGCTTATAGTGCCGAGCTTCAACGTAAACGTCCTCAACAAATTCAACTTGCGCCTACTTACCGTTCCACGTTATCTCCAAGTCCATGGCAACAAGCCACCTGCGGCATCAACGATAAAGTGAATGCGCCCAGTGACACATGACCTTGCGAGATGGTATGCTACCGGGTGGTGGACGCGACCATGGCTGGCCGATCCTATCGGCACAGGGTTTCGTTTCCTCCTATACGTTTGTGGGCCTCCTCCACCATGAAAAACTTGGGACGTTACGGGGGGGCGCTCTGCTATTTGGCAAGGCTTTAACGGCAAGGCTTTTGAAGTGTACGACGCCTCGATTTTGCGGGCTTTGAAAACCCTCTATACCGTTGGCGTTGTCTTACACACCCCCTTTTCTTGTTCATCGCCGCCTAATGCATATTCGGCGGTTTATTCTGATACCAGGTTCTTGGCATCGCCATCAGGCTCTTGGATGACGAGAAGGATCGAGTATTGCCGAGGCAGAGCGGATACTTTATATTCTTCAACATTCACACAAGGAGCCTGAGGGGAAAGAAAATGCAAAGGAAGAAGACTGTTACGGCTTGACGAAAAGAACCACTCCCAATACGCCAAACCCCCAAAAGTGTACGTGGAGGAAAGGGTTCAAGATTAGACGGGCTATCAGTCAAGGCGTCGTGGCATTGATCACGGCGGCGATGACCGCTTTTGGGCTGATGGTTATCTCTACCGTGGAACGGACGTTGCAGATCAATGATTTGGAGTTTGAGGGTAGTCTTGCGACCGGCACTTGCCAGATGAGGGTGATGACATTGGCGAGGAAGAGGATGTTGAAGCTGAGACGTGGGTTTCGGGACTTGTCCACCAAGCTTAACAAGAAATCAACGAGACAGGTGAAAAAAGACAGATAGAAAGCGCAGCGCACGCTGATTTCGTAAAGGTCGGGGTCGCCGATCAGGTGGCAGGGCGCGCTTTGTACCGACGACGAGGTGGAATCGTCCAAGCTACCCGCGAACACGGTATTGGCGAGGGCGCCCTGGGCCGAAAAGGCGAGAAACGAAAAGAGAACGCTGACAGGTAGCACACACATTGTCGATAGTATCATGAGCAAAGGTTCGGTTCGACTGATCACTATACGCTTCGAAGACCCAAGGTCCTTAATTTCTCTCACAATTTGAACCTACGACTCTTCGACTTGTTTATGCCAGAACTTGCGAATGCAGCCTGAGCAGTGCCTATTACAGTATAGCTATTTCTTACATACTGCTGTTATACTGGCATATCTCGGTACGTCTTCATAGCTAGTAGGTATTAGGCTGCAATTGGTGTCTCAGATAACTGGCGACCAAGGTATCTGATAGTCTTTGGGGCATAGCTTTAGGCCACACTGCGGCGCGAAGCGCGCGATTCACTTTATCCACGATAAGCTGCCTTAGATTTTGGGATACGATGGATCGTGTCACCAAGTTCGCGGTATTGAGATTGAATGACAAAAGGCTTACATCATTGTCAGCAACTGATACTCCCAGAGTGCTTGCTGAGTAGGTACGTGATGGCTGACAACTACAGTCAATATCAAGTAGGCTGGAGCTTTCCACAGCGAATGAGACCCTCCCATCATCCACCGGTCTGTTCCCCTACAATCTTACAACAATCAAACCACAAATTAGTGGCGATGAATAAGCGGTGAGTAATGCAGAGATTAGTGGTGCAGAGATGAGGCACTCTATAATGAACTTGGGTAGGTAGCAACAATTCGGAGTCCTAGCCCACCTTCCACACCAACTTCCTGTGGACTACATCTGTTTGTGTAGCACCGGAGATTCCAATTCAGCGGGGACTGGCGCGAAATGGGCAGTGTAGGTATTTGTTGTTGAAAGTGCATGCAAGGGACTTAAGATACCCTTGTTATTATGTGGGAATCTGGGAGTCAGCCGGGGAATTGTTCTGGAAGCCATGGCCCTATCCAAGGTACCATGGGACAAAACCCAAAGTCTGTGCAACGCACAGCATATGACTCGCGTCCCTTGTCTCGAGCCGAGCGGCACCGTCCAAAGGGTCCCTGGGGAATTGCCAAGACCTGACACTATATTCCATATTGTCTTAAGGCTGAAGACACAGTCCGGAAAGCTGTACCCGCGCACCGCCCCAACCAACCATTTATCCGGCTGTGCTTCGCCTTGGAATGTACCGGCCAAGTTGAAATAGAACCAAAACATGTCTCCTAGGTAAAGGCTTGGGCATATCTTTTTGTTCACTTGTCTCTGACGTGAATCTGGATCGTGGCAAGAATGTGTGAATTCGTAATGCCACTGGGAAGTGGGAACTCGTCGTCACGAAAAGTGAGATACATCGTAGGCGCGTCGAGGTAAGGCCAGACATAGAGCAGTGAAATAGATTGAAGCCAATAAATCTATATTGATCGTGATATTCAGTCCAATAGCATGGCCTGGATTCTTAGATTTACCATCCCTATCCCTGCCGGCAGATATGATGATCCCATCTTTAGATTTTCCAGATCTTACATGCATAGATTAACTTGATCAATCAGATGCATTCAGGTCCACGTTGCTGCCAAGCTACCGACAGGGCGCAGCCCATGTCCTCCAGGAGGAAACCCGGGAAACTCAATCCCCTCCCCGTCGGTAGCGGCCCCCGGTGGCCAGGGGCGAGACTGCGAATGTCCCTTTGATGTCATCCAAGAGCCAAATTAAGCTTATCTCACCTTGCAGCGGACAAAATGTTGCCCACGCGATGGCATAGCCTCCGCCGGCAATTCGAGAAGCATGGAGTAGCCGCTAGGGTACCTGGGCTCTGCCACCGCCCAGCTTTCACATGCCTGGCTAAACCCGATCCGACCCTCCGGGTCGAGAATGGACGTGCGGTTGTGGAGAATATGCCCTGTTCTATTCTAAGACAGGGTAAGTTTGCCTTTGGTGGTGTGCATGCTGTGCTGTGCTTACCAGACGTGTGAACAGATTCGATATATGGCTCGTGGACCGGAGAGCCATGGACGAGAAGTATAAAGACGCGGTCAGATTCCCTCCTCCAAGCTCACAAAAAAACTCATCATCACAACAAGCATCTCCACAACAGCCTCCTCCAACACTACAACACAACACCTTCACACATTTTCCTCATCTCCCAACACTTCAAACTTCAAGCCAACCAACCAACCCTCAACCCAAGCCATCAAAATGCACTTCATCACCGTCACCAAGGCCATCGCCACCCTCCTGCTCGCCAGCAACGCCCTGGCGGCCCCGGCCCCGGTAGCCACCACACCCGAGGAGATCAGCAGCATCCTCTCGCCAGCTGGCGTCATCGAGGCACGCGACCAGCAGCTCATCGACGTGTGGGAAGACAAGAACTTCTTGGGCGTCAAGCTCACCGACTCTGGCGTCGTGGGCGAGTGCAAGGACTTCCCCAAGAAGTTCCAGACCATCCTCTCGAGCGGCAAGGCCAAGCCCGGCTTCCGCTGCACCGTGTGGCCCAAGAAGAACTGCGGCGGCGCCGAGAGCCTGAGCTTCGACTCCACCGGCCGCAAGGCCTTCACCGACGCCGTCAACGACAAGGCCAAGAGCTTCAAGTGCCAGAAGGTCTAGGCGGCTTGGGCCATGATAGGCACTGGGGATGGGGGGGGGGGGGGGGGGGAGTCCCCGGGAGCATAGAGGGCGGGGACTTCATAGCATTGCATTCAGGATTAAAAGGACTACCTTTTTGGTAGTATAATTGGCATTGGGGTGGAGCAGGGCATCTATCTTACTGGGCATTTTCACTTTCTTATCAGCTTTCACTTAGACACACACTCGTTTACGAGACGCTTCATCATTTCGCTATAGTACAAGACATTTTTCTGCCATCAAGAACAATATTGCCTGCTGTGAAGTTATCCTGGGGCAGTCTTCAGACCATACTGCTATCTGTCATCATCT
The DNA here is from genome assembly GCA_030549175.1 of Lasiosphaeris hirsuta. Taxonomy (NCBI): domain Eukaryota; kingdom Fungi; phylum Ascomycota; class Sordariomycetes; order Sordariales; family Lasiosphaeriaceae; genus Lasiosphaeris; species Lasiosphaeris hirsuta. The sequence continues at coordinate 518,773 of JAUKUA010000002.1, forward strand.
TTTCCTGACGATCCAGTGTCTGCCATGTTAACCTAACCCTGGCTCCTTTATTGGTCCGAGGCCAGCAATGCCAAAGGGGTTGCCACTATGCAGTCAACTTGCCTGAAAATCTAGCGCGACATGGTTCAAAACCACATTTCGTAATAATGCCACTGTTGACACAAATTCAGTGTGTCATTCGGGAATATCCGCATACCAGGCCAAGGGTCAGAAGGCAAGTCAGGGTATATTAGCAGTTAAAAGATTGTACAGACCAACCATGAATATGCTCACCCACTCCCAAAAAGCATCAAAACCCCATGCAAAAAAGGTATGCCACCCAAATAGTACATGTTTAAATCCCTAAATATATACGCCCCACAATGCAACCGCCATGTAAATTCTATGCCATGCAAGTCTCTTACAGAACAAACCACGCGCCCCCGGCAACGGTGAACAAGCCCGCCAGACCGGCGGTGAGAGCAGCCTCCCACCCAGACCCGGACCCCGCGAGACCCACAGCACTGTTCTTGGCGCTGCTCGTCGTCGCCTTTGGCGTGGCGCCGGCGCCGGTCGTCTCGGGGATGCCCGTGGCGGACGCGGCGATCTCGATGATGTTCTCCTTGGTCGAGTTCATGTTGCTCTGCGCCATAGACACGGTGTTGTGCGTCAGGTCGTAGACGACGTAGGCCGACCGCAGGAAGGTGTCGCCCAGCAGGTGCACGTCGCCCTCGGTGCTCGGCTGCAGGCCCAGGCTGCACACGTTGTCGGTCGGGAAGCCCAGGTTCTTGGGCAGCTCGAGGCCGCCCGACTGGATGTAGGGCTTGAGGTCGTCCATGATGATGTCGGCCAGCGAGACCTCGATGGCCGGCCCGTTAGCGCCGAACTGGTACCGCAGCACCTGGGCCGGGTCGGCGGTGCGCAACGCGCAGTCGACGTAGACGACCGAGTCGCGCGCGGCCGAGTCGTCGTAGGCGTTGAGGGACGTGAAGATCTTGCGCGCCACCGTCGGGGGCAGGTAGGTGAGCGTGGTGCCCGAGTCGAGGATGACCGACAACTGCTCCGTCAGGAACTCGGTCTTGGAGCCGTCGCCCTTGACCGAGGCGAGCGAGGACAGGCTGACGGAGAAGTGGGTGATGTTGCCGGTGGCGGGGTCGGGCAGGATGGGCACCGTCTTGAGCGTGCCCGTGTACTTCTCGGTGTCGATGCCGCCGAACAGGATGGTGCCGGTCGAGGCCTCGAGGTCGTTGAGGAACAGGCTGTAGGCCTTGATGCCGATCAGGCCCTGCTTGAGCATCTGCTCGACGATGCTGAGGTAGGGCGTGCTCGAGGCGACGTTGGAGCCGTAGCCGATGCCCAGCATGCCCCAGCTGCTGGTCGAGCGGAGGGCCAGGCCCATCTGCACGGCCTTGACGTTGAGGGTACCGACGTTGATGTCGTCGGTGAAGTAGTCGCCCGAGGCGCCCGAGCCGTCGAGGTACTCGATCTCGAAGCCGCCGGGGTCGGCCATGGCGTAGCTCGAGCTCGTCGTGTTGTCAAAGGTGTCGAGGCAGTACCCGTACCTGTCCTGGAGCCGCGTGCTGGTGCACAGGTCCGAGTTCTTGGCGAGCACCCACACGTCGCTGCTGCCCGTGTCGACGTGCACCGTGATGCTCTGGCCCGGCGAGCCGACCTCGACCGTAGCAAAGTAGGCGCCCGTGGTGACATTGTTGGCGAGGTCCTCGTCGAAGGGCGCCGCGCGCTGGTGCAGTCGAGAGCCGAGCGACGGCACCTTGGCGCTGTGGTCGCGCTTGATGTGCACCGGCACCACGCGCTGCGCCGTCGCTGTCGTGACCAGCGCCACGAAGAGGGTGGTTGTGAGCTGCATCGTGAAATGGACCTCGGGAATGCAGGTCTGGAGGGGAGAGGTGGAGGAGTGAGATGAGATTTTGAGATGGGACGTTGTAGATTATGTCTTTTCGGCGTGGAGGCGCGTCCTCCCTGCCCTGTCACACCAAATCCGGCGCAGCGCTGCTTGGCGAAAGGATTCGGCGTCGTCACCCCTGTTATTCTCGCCAATCAGCCTGCGCCCGCCTCCTTGGCTCCAGTGAACGCCTAGGCCCAGCGAGCGCTGCGCCCCGATGCCAGGGCGGAGGCCGACCAACCAGGTCCCTCGGTCGACCAAATCTCGCCCTGCACAGACCCGACAAAGCTGGGGACCCGTATGGTGGGCTAGCCAATATAGACACATCGAGCAGAGAGGTTCGGTCAGCACAACATTCTCCGCTCTCAGACCCACGGAAGAAGAAAAAGGAGAGAAAGACTCAACCTAAGAATCGTTAGAGATCTTTTAAGATATTAAGGGTCTCCTATTTCAGTATGGTACTAACTTTGTCAAGGTCTATTTAAATATCCTTCGTCGAGATAATAGACCAAGGTATTTTATCTTTATAACTAACCGAGAATTGACTTTTATTAATATTGAGGGTAAAAAATTCTATATTAATAAGGTATTATAGGAACTCCTTGACGTATTACTGGTAATCTTTATATAAGGTATTATTCATAAGAATATCGTTTAGTGGTGGCGACGGAGGGTGTGGTCTACTTTCTGGAGAGCTTGAGTATGGATACAGGGGTAGATCTGGACGCGGTCGCTGAGGTTGGCGCGTGGATCACGGGCGAGGTTGGGAAGACGCACGGGGGCAGTGTAGGTAGGGCGCTGCTTGCTGCGAAGGCGCAGGAACGGGCTGAGAAGGAGGGTAGTGGAGCGTAGGCTGAACAACAAAAGAGAGTTTTGTTTTGTTTTTAAGGGTGATCCTCTTTTGCAAAGGTGTTGGCTACGATAAAGGGTAGAAGCAGCAGGTAGCCTCTAGGTACACCTGCAAAGAGCAAAAACGTCAAGCAACGGGCCATCTGCGCCCTGAAGTCTGCCGAGACCCGTCCCAACTGCCCAGCCTGACTTATCCCAGAAAGGGCAAAAAAGTCAAGGGGGGAAGCGCCCTGACACGAGGGAACGGCATTGGCATGTGCAAGATCGCGGCGCGTGTACGACTCCACAATGTCGAGCCACTCCTCGTGAAGCTGTTGTCCATTGCATCGTTCTACAACATGACATGTTAGAACTAATTCGTCCCAGCGCATTGGCGGCCAGCATCACCTCTTGCATGCCAGCATTGTGCTTATGGGCAATGATGTGGCCGTGCGGCGACTGATCACAGATGGAGCTGATCCCATTATATTGGATCTTCAACGTGAATTTTTAATGTCCCCTGGCTGACTTTGGAAGGTTATGACTCGTATCTTAACTCGACGGCACCTCTTTGGCAACTCGACAGCTCGACACCTCAACTCCTCAACTCCTCGACTCCTCGACTCCTCGGCCTAGCTTGGAAAAGGCCGACGAATAAGGTAGGTTACGCTCACGCAAGGACTATTCTTGCGGGATACGGCGTCCATCCACGCCCACTCCTGAGCCTCGTCGAGCCACTTCACCTCAAAACGCTCCTGGCAGATTGGGGTGACGGTGTTGGCGCGGCTCGAGTCCTCGGGCACAGCGATGTACTGCAAGCATCGCCGCCTCCGACAGTCACTCACCTCGTTTCCCTCCTTTTCGCCCGAGTCACGCCGCGACGACAGGGGCTAGCCCCGTCAAACAGCACAAGTTCAGTGCATACGTGCCCCGTTCATTCATTATCTACGGCTGTCGCTTGCGAAATGCAATCATCACAAGAGGCAAGACACCGCCTTAGTTGTCTTCTTCGTGGCTGGTTGGGTCTCTGCCCACTGACCCCCGCCACCGGCCCGTCACACAGGATTTCAACTACCACGTGGAGGTTCGCCATCCACATCCAGTGTGTTTTGACAAACTCTAGAGCGATGTAGAGATAGAAGATGGTGGAAACGCCCAGGCCCCCCACTCTCCCGCGTCGCCCGAGCCTTTGCCTACCGTTTACAAGCCGTCGCCTGGGCGCCTCGTTATCAACCCCCGTTGGAAACCCCTTTGAGCTATCAGTTCAGAGCGGCACATCTTAAACAGTAAGTTTCTTGGATAAAGTACACCAAAAGCCTCGGGACGAAAATGAGTAGTACAGTTATTAGCTGACATCGGTTGCCCCGGACCCGAGCTTGCTGAGCACTCGAGGCCGCCACGCCCCAGACAAGCCTCCGTCTATCGCGAATTGGCAAATACATTTTTGGCCCTTTCTTCAAGCGCATCGTGGTGTGTTGGTTGGGAGACGTAAGTAAAGGTAACCGCGGGTTCGAGTGTCTTCTCTGCTGGACACGCCGGGTCCGCGCGCCGAGCACCCGTACAGCACGCCCTCGGGGGCCGGGGGCCGGGCGCTAGCAAGACCTCGTGAAGCTTGGAGACCCCAGGCCCTTTGCGGAAAAGATATTGTCGGTGAGGGTCCGCGTGATATCGGCCTTGACTGGGGCCTGGTGGACAATACCGGTGCCGCTATCGTCGGTGACGTACCTACCACACTCTATCCCTCCTGGGAAGAGATATCAGAGCCCCCAAAGAACCATTATAGTATTGAAAACGGCATTCTAGCATCCTGAAAGGCATATTTGATGTTGTGAAGAGATCTTTTCCATCCTCTGACACGCCTGTCGGCCTCATCTTCCGCATTCTCAGGGGGCGTCAACGAGGCCTTTACACCAATCAAGCAACTGTCGTGCCAAGGAGCAGTTATTCGCGACACAAAGTGGCAATTACTAATGACTATTGCCCCCCTAATCAAGTAACATATGCTGCCTTGGAGAGAAGTTATCGGGGTTATGTACATACAAACTCCGACATCGTCCAGGCTAGAGAACCGGGTTTCCCCTCGGACATATCGGCTCACCCTCGCGGGGGCAAAGGTTGGTCGAGGAAGGTATGTTGGCTTCAGAAACTCGTGAACAAGATTCTCCAGATACAAAATATTCGACCCGGTCGGGTTCCTCCCAAACCGCCACTGCAAATTTCTCGGCCATATGATCAAAGGGCGCATCATTGGGATCCTCGTACTCATGCTCCCACCCCGCCCCCTCGTTTCGTCATCAGGCACGGCAGAGCCGTCGTCGGGAATGTCGAGGCCCTCGACGAAACGTGACAACATGTCCCTGTCCAGTGTCACGCCGGGTACAGCCTGGCATACTCCGGTAACTGTTCCACCCGTGCGAGGAAGGGGGGGGGGGGACGCTGACCACCATTTGGCCTGGTATCAAGGGTGAATCGATATAGTTAGTCAACCCGATTGAACTTGGGTCTGAGGATGAACCCACCGGAGCTCGGCCGGGCGGGTGGCATGGTCCTAGAAATGGACGTTAGGGAGGTGGGCTTGGAGATGGCAGCCGGGTGGGGAGGCTGCGGAGGTGCTCGTCGTGCAAGTAGCAGCCAAACACCGTGTATACCCGTACCGCTCCTCGTCTTGGTAGGACAAGGGGCTCATTCCTCTGGCAGATCCTACTGCCCCCCCCCCCCCCTCCCCCCTCGATTGACATTTTCTGCAGGCAGGGTGGAAACCCCATCGGAGAAGTTCGTGAACAACAGGTGGATGGAGGCATATGTGAAGCTCCTTCGCTCGACAATTGCGCGTCAGATCCCGAGAGCATAGCTACCGTGCCCTGACGGGGTACCTACCTTACCCATATAGTCTCACCCGACAACTGTTTTTATCCAAGTCCGCATTGGTCGCAATACCTAAAGCAAGGGTGAGTGAGAGTCATATCTGAGCGTCCCCTAAGCCGAGGTGGGTTCAAGGAGCTTAGATTTCTAGTGCCAAAGCATCGTTTCGTGAGACATGGCGCTAAATAAGAGAGAACTACCCCTTTCTTGTGTTCCCACGCCGATGCGAAGCTCCTTTAGTCATGGCATAGACAAAGCATTCGCCCAGGAAGAGGTATTGATGCTCTCTCGGCCGCAAAACATAGGCGAGCTCCCCACCGTCCGAAGAGCAAGCGGCGTCCTCGGCCGCCATGGCGCGTGGCCCGAGCACCATCGCATCATCCTTCAGGACGCCGAACTGCCTGCACCTAGAGCGACCCGTCTCATACATTTTGTTCCATCTCTCCACCTGACGGGCATTACCCTGCTGTACCCGCTGCTCGTCCAAATTTGTTACATGGGGAAAGCCTGCGCAGGAGAAAGAGTGCCCCCCTGTGGTGGAGGCTTACAAGAAGAAGGGCATTCTGGTTGAGGTGAGAAGTAACCCTATTTAAGTGCAGCTCAAATGATGGACTGACGCTTCTGCATGAAATATAGATCGACAGTAGCAGAGATATTGCTTCGTCGTACAAAGAGTTTTTTGTCGGCGTCTTGGAGTCCTTTTTGGGACAATAACGGCGAGAACCGTTTTGCAACGAGAGCAATGTGTCGAATCCTGCAGCATCTCTGGGGATGGCTTGGATTGCTTGAATTGGACAGGGGCCAATCTGGAGGGGGGTGTCTTTGATCCTGAACGCAAGTGCCCACTTCACTTATTGTGACTGATGTGGGCTGAAATTAGCTCCGTTCAGCCCTTTCGGATTTGACACAAATCCCACCGGGTTTAGTCTGAAAATAAGTAGCTACACATGTGAAAGTCGGGGGGTTTCATCACATCATCCTGCCATCTCTCGGTCTTGGCCTAATCCAACTCAGTTCCGATTCAGTTGCCTTCTCTCGACCTTCACCCAAAGGTCGTGAGATACCCAAGCAACAGCAGTGAATATCTTCAATGGGTGTGTGGGGTTGACAATTGATAGGTCGTAACGGCGCAAGATCTGCGGGGGAGTAGGTTTATTAGCTAGATTGGTCTTGTAGTAAGTGGCAAGTTGCACATCGCTAACCTCGGCAACAGCTTTGCTGAGTTCCATGTAGGCGATAGCCTTGCCCAAACAGCCAAACTGGCCATGGCCAAACGCCAAATCCACTGTCATGTTCATGGCAAGCCGCTTATGTTCATCTGCCTCCAGCCACCGGTCAGGCCGGAATACGTCGGCATCCTCGCCCCAGAAGGTCTTTGATCTACCCATGGCGTAGACTATGCTACCCGTGGCCACTCTTGTGCCCGGAGGCAGGTAGTGTCCGAGAATTGTGTCGCCGTCCTCGGGGACCGCCTTGTAAAAGGCGCCTGTTGCCTAATACATAGCATCCTGATTCTCCACAGCTCGCACTTTGCGTTTACCAATGCACCGGTAACATGGCGCCTGGAGACACGCCCTCGCCTTTGACATCTCGGACTTGGAAAGAAGAGCATGCCCAAAGGGTTGTTGCCGGGCTGAAGAGAACTGCGTTCAATCTTGTTGTGGAGTTTTGTCTCCGCTACCTGCAAGTAAAAAGGGGATTGTCAAGGAAAAATTCATCCCGCCTACCCTCTTTGGCCTTGCCATGTATGGTCGTGGTTATGCACTGGCGGACCACAAGTGCGACGCCTCGCTGTGCCCCTTTTAGCGGCCCGAATAGACCTGACCCGTGTAGTTCCGAGGGTGTTATGTCTTTGGTCAAGATCTATCAACTAATCGAAGAAAAGGGGATGCGGCCAGTCTTCCTCCAGGGCTCTATGGTGAAGCAGATCTCGTGCGAAGACCAGTGGATTGGCTACGACGACCCAGCGACCTTTGCCAAGAAGAAGTGGGCGAACTCCCGGTGCTTCGGGGGCACTATGATATAGTGTTGGAGGTGGTGCCCCACCTCGAGGGTGCAGGGCGCACACGCCACCTCGCCTAGCTAGTGCCCTTTGGGCCACACCAAGATAGCTGTTGCAGGCCAGGGAAATCCTGGCCCGCAACACCACAGAATCTATCACCGTTTCCCTTTGCTCTGTCTTGCCCACATTTAGAGTATTGACTTCCAAGTGCCAGGCTCCGGCGGCATGGCGGGCAACCCCGTGTACCTGTCGCCCAGGGTCTACGACGGTTCTACGCCGGCCCAGTGCAAACCTTAACCCCCCTTGCATCTTTGTTCTACCCAATAGTGGTATCGGCGCTTGTTGCTTCTCTTGCCGGCGGAGCTACGTTTGGGATGGCGAGGAACGCCGAGTTAGTCCATGCTCCCACACAGCTTAGTCTTGACGCACAGTGGCTGGTAGAGATGGTTTTCGACACCCTAATTGCCATCACCAACGACATTCATAGCCAAGGCAAGCCTTGGGGACTCGTGCACTTTCTTTTTCACCAACTGCGGTGCGACACGCGGCCAACAGACTGGTATGCTCACCTGCGACCATTTATTCAACGCTCTATGCTACGTCGGCCAAGAACGCGAATGGTTACCCGCACAGGGGACCTCTGGGCTGGTCATGAATATTCGGCAGTGTTCAGGAACTTCTTTTTAACGTTTTGGTACATTCGGGTGTGGGTCGGGCTTTCTGCTCTGTCCCATTCGCCCAACTTTCGTTTGTCCTCTTGAGCATTCATTCACATCTGGTCAATGTCGTTTCCTATAACTGTACAATACTTTTCCCAACCACCCATAGTATTGGGGAACTTGAAGATTAGCAAACTCTTTTTGATTTTGAATTTCGTCTTGATGCAATTCGCTTTGATTGTTAGTAACGACAACCGGTCGACGGCGAGCCATTTTAGGACTGGCGCGGCATTGCTACGGCGGGAATCCTGCCGCAGGATTCGTTGCGGCACAGCTGGCCGGCATAGTCATCGCCGTAGAGTCACCACCATTCTCATATTATTAGCCAACACGCTAGCCCTGATTGGTCCGGCCGAGTTTACAAAGGGAGGGACCCTTCACAAAACAACACTGGGTATTTATACCTTTTCCTTGGCACACCCTACCCATTCGCCACCACAGGTTATCACAAAGGCAGAGTCCAACCACACACAACAACATGATATCACCAAGGTCTCTTCTCTTTCTCGCGGCGCTACAGACAATCCCCATCTCCGCCATGACAAGCCGCAACCACGCAGGCCCACCGTACGGCGTCGCCCTCCCACTCCCGCACCACCTCGTCACGCAGTTCCCCGACCCGTCGTGGATCGAGAACATCGCGGTGCGCGCCAACGGCGACCTGCTCCTGACCCAGTCCTCCTTCCTCCCCGGCGCCCAACTCTTCTCCGTCGACCCCTCGGGGCCTTCGCCCATCGCCGCCACCGTCGCGCACACCTTCCCCACTGTCACCACCCTCCTCGGCATCACCGAGGCCGCGCCCGACCTCTTCGTCCTCGTCGGCGGCAACGCCACCACCCCCGGCTCCTTTTTCGCATGGACCATCGACTTTGGCCGCGCCGCGCCTGGTGCTCTCCCTGTCGTCACTGAGATCGCCCATTTGGCCGACGCCGTCGTACCCAATGGCGTCACCTCCGTCCCGGCCCACGGCCACGGCGAGATTGGGGTCGTGCTCGTGGCCGACTCAATTGCAGGTGTGGTCTGGCGTGTGGATGTCGCATCGGGCGCGTACGAAGTCGCGGTGCAGGTCCCGGAGCTGGCGCGCCCGCCCGGGGCGAATTCTTCGGTCGTCGGGGCCAATGGGTTGAAGTGGCACAAGGGCTATTTGTACTGGACGAATAGCGTGCTGGTCGGGGTGTACAGAGTCAAGGTGGGGCGGGACGGGAAGGTGGAGGATGGAGCGGTCGTGGAGAAGGTGGCCGCGATTGACGCCAGCTTTTTAGATGACTTTGCCGTGGATGAGGACGGTGTTGTTTGGGTCGTGACGAACTCGGATAATCGTCTGTTAGCTGTGCGAGCTGGTAGCGGGGAGAGTGTTGTGGTGGAGGGTGGAGTGGGGGACTTGACCGTACTGGGAGGGACGGCGGCCGCGTTTGGGAGGGGCAGGTCTGATGGAAAGGTTTTGTATGTGACGACGTGTGGCGGGATTAGGGGGAGCTTGTTGTATGGGGGAACGACTGAGGGCGCAAAGGTGGTTGCCGTTGATACCCAGGGGTTTAGGTTTTGAGTGGCCATCCGCCCTGATTCATGTCACGAAAGAAACTTGTTTTTCGAACTCCTCAGGGCCGTGATAGTAAGGGATAGTAATTCGCCTCGATGTGCAAGTTCCTCCAGGCTCTACCACAACAAAACCTACCTAAATATTCAGCATTGAGTATCCTTCAACCGGTAAGGCTATTTAGGGTGTATTCTAGATGCTGCTTAGTATGGCTCACTTGTTAGACCGTGCTTTGTTGAGTGCATAAAATGACTAATAAGCAAGCTCTCAGTTTATGGTTGTCTAAGGTGGCTAATGAGTAGCCCACAAGTACTAAAACACTGCCTATTAAGTTTTCAAAGCATGGTGAAGAAACTAGGGATGAGGTATAGCTTAAACTGGCCGGGAGGTGTGCGTAGAGAGGTATAGAGAGATGTAGATAGTAGCTAGTATGTAGCTCTATAGTGCCTATTTCGCAAGTATAAAATGGAATAGCCGAAGTCGAGGTGGCAATGTAACTTTCCGTGGGATAGGTACTTATTAAAGAAGGTACGGAAGTTGCACAAGTGTCCTAGAATACGCCCATCATCTTTCTAACATCGCAAATACAACCCCCATCCTTCATGTATTTCGCATGAGGGGGATGACTTTTGTTATCATTTACGATCGCCTCGTATAAGTGGGACCCTAGTTTGGCAACCCCAAACCCATGATCTTCTTGTTGGTCTTCGCTGATCTTGATGAGAATTTCGTTTGGTTAGTGTCGGGCACCAGGCCAGGAACAACTAGAGATGCCAACCATTGGTTCGATCGATCCCCTTTCCAAATGGGTCCCATGTTTCTTTTTCACCGGCTTTTAGATGAAAACATCCTGCTGGGAATGTAGACCTTGTGCCGTCTGGGGACAGACAATGAATCGGATACCTCCCCGCAATTGTCAGACAACGATATGCTCGTCCCAAGTACAGCCGGGAAAGGCATTCAGAACGCTAAGATCGCTGTCTAATTGGATTAATAGCTGGTGGGAGTCCCATAATCCCATCTCAGGCGATAATTTTTCTACCGGACCAAGCTTGAGCAAGGCCACTCTAACTACGACCCAGTCCGTCGTATCGATATCTTCAGTCTCAGGTAAATCGAGTAGCCCATTTTAGATGAAATCCCGGATAGCTTGGGTGAAAGGTTCAATTTGCACAAGGAGGTCCACGATGAAACTATTTCGCGGCCTAGAGCCGTACTGGCAATCCAGGGCAGCGAGAACTTGGGTTGGCTCTGGAGAGGGGGTTTTATTCAAAGCGAGCACGAGATGCCGCCGGCGTTAGTGACCTCAATGGCCTGCAGAGACTTTGAACCGGCTAATGAAATAAATCTGCTAGTGTTTCTAAACGCCTGCGGCGTCCTAGCGAGTACGTTGCCGTGCAGGTCGTGCTAGTCGGAATAGGCAATATTTCTGCCCTAAGCGTAGATGGATTGATCCCCCGACCTCTTGATAATCTCCTCCTGCAGGCGTTGAAAAGCCCGCACAGTGCCTTCGCCATACACAAGGGGCATATTGACGTCGAAGAGGCCGAGGAGACAGTAGGCCATGTTTTCTTCCCGAGTCGTAGCCCTGTTGGAAGCCCAATACATCTTCCTCGCCACGCTAACCCACCCCAGATTTACACCAGCGGCGAGGAGGGCAAATGCATCGACTTGGCAGGCCTTGGCGATAACAAGTGCCATATCTGACCGGTCGCCGATAGGAGACCAGTCATGAGCGAAGAACTCGACCTCGGAAGGTGCAATGAGATCCTGGAGAGTCTAGCCTCGAGTAAACCAGAGGCTCTTGTGAAAGGGCACAAACGGACCCGGTTCGGGACTTGAGTCCAACTCGTCCATCTGTGCCACTTCTAGCATCTCGGGGACGTTGTACCCTGGCTGGACATCAGATAAATCATAAATAGGCGTAGCACACCTCCGCCGCGCGGTACTACGCAAACATGGAGTTGATGGCCTCAGAGAGCTCGGCGCTGCTGCGCTTGTCGATACAATAGGTGATGATCCAGATGTAGGCCTGGCCCCGGCTCTTAGCAAGAGCGCAAGCACTCTGGAGCTTCTGCAGACTCTCGGGCTTCTGTTTCATCCTGGATGCATCCTGGCTGTTGTGGTACGTCACCTCTTTGGGCAGCCAGCGATGAGATATTTGGCATCGATGAACTCCTCGAGCTCCAACGTTTCGGTATTGATGAGCCGCATGGTGCCGGACTAGATGCAACGCAATAGTGATGATTAAGATCCTGTGATATATAGATGAACTGAGGTGTGATGAGGCTTGAAGTTAGGTACCTACATGGGTAAAAATGTGCCTCATCGAGTCCGTCCCTCAAGCCATTCTCGACCCCGCAAGCGTTCATTGGTTGCGCGCCTGGTAGATTTGATTCGCAGCTTTCGACCTGGCATACTTGGCGGAATGACTTCCCAAGCCGGGATGGTGGAAAGAGATAAGAGGGAGAAAACCCACCAAATCAACCATACGGTCATTAGACCTGCCACGCAAGTCACCCCAAAGGGCGACTCTGCAGCTCTGGTCGGACCCATGCGTGAAGCCGATGCTGTGTCACCGGCTTCTCACAGGGGATCTGATCTGACCCTCGGACCTGATCTGACGGACCTAATCAGGAACCGGACACACGGAACTGGTGTACGTTGCGTCAAACATATATTCTATGCCGGGGTCGATGACCAGTAAGGGGGTAGCTGTGAGTCGCCGAGAAGAGAGAATATACTCCCCCTTGTTATGTTGTTCTCACGAGATGGGGGAGTCCGGCCGTAAGACTCGGCGAATCCAGTTCTTGAAGTCGGATGAATGGAAAGCCAACTCACCTATCTCAAATCATGGCTGTGTGCGATGCGATATCTCGCAAGCTGCGAGACGCAGCGATGGACCCCTGTAGGCAATAAGACATCTTGGGGCCAGCACATATCTCCGCACTCTCGAGGCAGATTTGGGTTTATCGCCGACGAGTAATGCAGTGGCGGAATAACAATGAATTGTGCAGGGGGATGGAAAAGGGGACAATTGAGATTGTAAGCAAACAGTCGAGGTGGCATTTGTCTCGGATCGAGCAAGCAGCTACCTCAGCACCTTTTCGCATTCGATTTGCCACATTCGATCTGCCGCCCCCATGGCTGACCGGCGGCATCCAAGACATACCCATCATGGTTTGGTAAGGATTCAGAGCACCGAGATGTCATTATATCGGAGAAAGATAGACATTCTATCGGTGATAAGCCGCCATGTGGTCGCGACCTGGCGAGTCTGAGAGGCGGGGTTTAGAGGCTAATTTAGCACAGGGTAGTATCTTGTCTTCGGGGCCCGGGGGTGGTTCACGGCAAGAACGCTTATGCACGACCTGTTTTGAGACATCAATCAGGGGAAAGCATGTAATGTGGAAACGGATACCTGCTTGAAGCTTGCTACATATTCTCGTAGATACACTCCTGTTTTTGCCGCCGGCGGCGGTGGATGGCTGGCAGAATAATCATTCTGTGGGGAAAGTCTTGACAGGAGATGAGTTTGAGAGGAAATTTGTCTGGCGAGGGGGGGGCCGGGGGGGTTATACTTATTTGCTCCTTCGCTTTTTGCTTGCTAGCAACCAGCATTGCACCTGCTAGCCAACTTCTGAGCTGAGATATCAAGTTGCCGCGCGCTCCCACAAAACCGTTGTTTCCTGCGCTGGGGCGGGACGAGACTCAGAGCCCACCTAAGGCACTGGGGGGGACACAACAGGTTGATCTTGCCAAGTGGTGCAGGCCCAGGCTTGGTGTTGTCGTGGTACCCCACATCGTACCTGGACCATGCACCTCAGAATGCGCCGTTTTGCGTCGTGCAAAAAGCAGCGCTGCACTGCACTAGTTCTGTGGTAAAGCAGACACGGACAAACTGTGAGGGGCAAGGCTGGCGCTACTAACACATGCAAGTAGCCCGGGAAACGAAAGGCAGACAGGGCCATGCCATGCTGTTTATTTCATCTTAGCGAAACGCAACACTCACCGAAAGCTCAAGATCCTTCCGAGTGTAGTCGCTTGTGAGGGAGTCAAATCGAGGACGAGTCCGTCGTGCTGTGCCGCGCCGGGTTCCCCACGTCGTCGGCAAGACTCCGCCCTGGCGCGCCATGCCGCCATGCCACCCACCATGCCACCCACCATGCCACTATGCCAGAAACGGCCATTTCACCAGAATGGCTCCGGGCCGGATCGACAACTGCTTTGAAACCCGGGTACAACAAGCTGAAGATCCAGCTACACTACACGACACGCAACCACTAGCGAGTGATCCGCGAAAACAAGGCGAGGTGGCATTAGCCTTGGTAACTTGAGGTCACCCTAAGGCCGGGTGCGGATTTGTGCGAGGCAAACAGCCTGCAACAGCTGCACCGGCTCCAATTGCCTGCAATGCTGGGTGAGCACCTCCGTCACTTGGGGTCGCAAACGGGAGAACGCAGCAGTCCGTTTGAAGTCGGCATGGAGAAACACTTATAGTGACCCAACGCGTCGGGGCGCTGTTCAGTGTGATATGTCCTTGCAGGGGCCGGATATTGTTGGTAAAAAAACTCAGGTAAGCCCGGGTCGACTGATCTATCTATGTCCAGCAGGAAGCGGCCGCAATGGCAGCGCGGGGAATACGGAGTTAGTGCACTGGTGCCCAAATGGTCGCAAAAGGCAGCGATGGAAAGGATGAAAACTGAGATAAATTATTAGTCCTGTGCCACACCACTTTCCAGCCCGGCGGATGGTGGGGTCGCTCGCATTCGGGTTGGCTCAAGAGTCCGAAAAATCCTGGCGAGGCGGCCATGCGAAGACGGCACAGAGCACACACATCCCGTGTGCGCGCGACCTTGTGGTTGGATGACGAAATACAGACTCAACCTTATTGATCCCCTCCTCCCCCCCTTGAAGTCGGGGAAAGCAAACGACACCATCTGATAAAGAAGTCGCCGGGAAAGAGAGAGAGAGAGATGACATAAACGTAACTCGGTCTGTTGGGGAAATCGCGAGACCGCTGTCTTACGGGAAGGCCGCTTGCCCCCCAGCAATCCCAGAGGCCTGCAGCTGTTCGCGACTGCCAGAAATAACCTCATTAGGTGATGAGTCACCCAGAAGGCTTCATGCGAGCCAGTTGAAACGGACAGCACGTGGATACGGTATTTTTACGAGCTGCAACATTTATGAAGGTTCTTGGCGCTGAATTGGAAAAGGGCGGAATTTGCAGGGCAGCAAAACATCCCGAATGCCTTTTCTGGGAGACAGTGCGGCACCGCGGAAAGCCAACGGACACGAAAACGGACGACTAGCGGCTGCCCCGCGTAAGATGTACCTTTTCGCCCAGCGCCAAGCGTCGTGGCTACCTTACTACCCTTACTCGAGCCGTCAGACGGCGCAATCGAAGAACTTGCGTGCCTCGGGCTCTGCCTTCCTCCGCACCCCGCGACGCCATCAAACGCCAGTGGGTGTCTGTGAGCGCTGTCACGGCACGCCGCGTCCGCAGCGGTTTCTGTCGCTGCTGTCGCTGCTGTCGCTGTCGCCGAATGCAGCTTCCAAATGACCTCACACTCGGCACCCGACACACTTGCTGCTCGCACTTGCTAGCGACAGCTGCGAATGCGGATACAAACTAATGTCTCCGGGTTTTGCCAGTGCGCTGAAATCAGGCTGTCAATGCTGACCAAAATGTTCCCGGTTCGATGCCCAGCTGCCGCGCGCCGCGGATAGATGCCAACGCCCAGAAGGGATTGATAGCGTCCGCCAAGCCAAGCCGCCGATGTAACGCTCGGGGAGCGGCTCAATCGTTTGGGAAAAAAGTGAAAGGTCCAAGGGCGTGCAGGGGGACCAGGGGCCAGAGACCCAGGGAGCCCATCAGGTACAGTACCACCACCACCACCCCCCGACCGTTTGTATCGCTGTCGCTGTCTCGTGCCGTCTCGTACGGAGTGCTCGTTCGTTCTGGTGCTGGCACGCGTGGGTGAGACGGACGGTGGTACCGTGTACGATGGGGGCGCATGTGTGTGCGCCACAGATGATGCCGTGGCGGCATGCAAAAAAATCTGCAAAAACCCATTGCAGGTCTTGGGATGATGGATCATGATTCAAAGTGATGGCGTCCCATCAGCCCCTGCCGCACTGAGAGCCAGATTCGCGGTTTTGCGGCCTGGTGCTGCATGGAACTCGGCGCAGTCCCGAGCGACGGACGACGAGACGGAAAGAGGGCAGGAAACGGGCCAATGGGATCAGCGCCAGACACAAAGCAATCCCAAGGTCTCGGAGACTTACGGGGTCATCGTGTAGTCCGCTGGGGCCTGGGCTGTCTGGCTGTGACTCTCTCCCTGCTGGCCCTGCCGCCGGATTGGACGCTGCCCCACACCCCCGACATCCCATCTCCCGTCGAGGAAAAGTGCGATAGCGCAGCCACGGATGTGGTCAAAGAAGAAAAAGACGGCGCGCTAGTTTCTACTACGGGCAGGGGGGGCCCAATCTGTCGCCCGGGCCTTTGGGATACATTTTCGTACGCTACTTCGTCCTAGCACACACACACGCGCTTCCTATCTATTAAAGAGTTGCCACGCCCGTCCCGTTCCTAGCCCAGGTCACCCCCTATCCATCGACACATCACCACCACCACCACCACCACTGCATCTTGTCCTCTCTCTGGCTTGCGTGACCACCCCGGTGCCACGCGACCCCAGCCGAACTCAAGAGCCCGCACCACACGACGGATACCATTGAGCACCACCTCACCATGGTCGACAACAAGCTTGCCGCGGCCATCACCCCGGCGGCGCCCGAGTCCGAGGCGGCCACCATCGCAGCTACCAGTATCGGCGGAGACGAGAAGGGATCCAACGCCGGAGACACATCAGATCCCGAGATCGAAACCGTCTCGAACCGCGCCCCCACCCCCGGCCCCTCGAACGACCCCGAAAAGACCGATCTTGCGCGCCAAGCAACCGCTGTTTCCAAGACAGGCCAGAGCATCGCCCAAGTAGCCACCCGTGAAGATGGCACCGAGTACCCGACCGGCACCAAGCTCGGCCTCATCGTGCTGGCGCTCTGCCTGAGTGTCTTTTTGATGGCATTGGGTATGCTCTGCTCACCAATCGACTTTTTAAAGAGTGTCATGGGCTGACACGCGACACAGATAACTCGATTATTGCGACTGCTATCCCCAAGATCACAGATCAGTTCCAGAGTCTGCAAGACGTGGGCTGGTATGGAAGCGGTATGCACACACACACCTAACCCGCATTGCGCCCAATGGTTCCATCCCCTAACATACATGTCTTAGCCTACCTCCTCACCACGGCCGCTCTTCAGCTGCTGTTTGGTAGATTCTACACTTTCTTCAGCATCAAATGGGTCTATCTCATCGCCATCGCCATCTTTGAGCTCGGCAGCTTGATCTGCGCCGTGGCCAACAACAGCGTCACGCTGATTGTCGGCCGCGCCGTTGCCGGTGTCGGCTCGGCGGCCATCTTCTCGGGCGCCCTCATCATCCTCGCCTACTCGGTGCCGCTCGCGAAGCGCCCGCTGTACAGCGGCATGATCGGAAGCATGTACGGCATCGCCTCGGTATCTGGCCCGCTGCTGGGCGGCGTCTTTACCGACGAGGTGACGTGGCGTTGGTGCTTCTACATCAACTTGCCCATCGGTGCCATCACTCTTGTCGTCATCGCCATCTTCTTCCCAGACCCGCACCGGACCGTCACCAACGATGATACCACGTGGGAGCGCATCAAGCGGTTCGACCCCTTTGGCACCGCCGTCTTCATGCCCGCCATCATCTGCCTTCTCCTGGCCTTGCAGTGGGGTGGCACCACGTACGAGTGGAACAGCTGGCGCATCATCCTCCTCTTTGTCTTCTTCGGCGTGCTCATCACCATCTTCCTCTACATCCAGCACCTGCAGCAGGACCTGGCCACGGTGCCACCCCGCATCTTCTTCAAGCGCAGCGTGTGGGCGTCTTGCGCCTACAGCTTCTGCGTCGGTGCCGCCTTCCTGGGCGCAGTGTACTACCTGCCCATCTGGTTCCAATCGGTCAAGGGTGCCAGCGCCGTTCGGTCGGGCATCATGAACCTGCCCATGCTCATCTCAACCGTCGTCGTCTCCATCTTTGCCGGCGCGGCCGTGACCGTGTGGGGTTACTACACGCCTTTCATGCTGGTCTCGAGCGTTTTCGTGGCCGTTGGCTTTGGCCTCATCACGACCTTCCGTCCCGACACGGGCTCGCCCACCTGGATCGGCTACCAGATTCTCGCGGGTGCCGGCATCGGCTTCGGCATGCAGCAGCCGCTGATGGCGGTGCAGACGGTGCTCGACATACACGATGTCCCCACGGGCACGTCGGTCGTCATCTTTATGCAGACGCTCGGCGGCGCCCTGTTTGTGTCGATCGCGCAGAACGTGTTTACCAACAAGCTCGTCGAGTACATTGCCGAGTACGTGCCCGAGATCGCCGACCCGCGCTCCGTCCTCGCCGTCGGTGCGACGAGCGTGCAGAGCCTCATCGACCCTGCGCTCTTGCCGCGTGTGACGCTGGCGTACAACGACGCCTTGGACCAAGTGTTCATCGTGTTTGCGGCACTGGCGTCGGCGAGCATCATTGGAGCCATTTTCGTCGAGTGGAAGAGCGTCAAGGGGAAGAATGTCGAGATGGCTATGGCATGAGCCTTGAATCTAGGGTTCGAGGTTTGGCGTTGTATAATTTTTTTTTAATTTCTTTTTTTTGTTTTGCGTGGTTGCATATACCCTAGCATGTTACATTCTACTGTGGATGGTGGTGGAGGTAATGTTTTAATTTGCGCCATGGGTACCTAAACAGCATAGACCTGGATGGAGGGCATCCAGGGGAGGTCGGGCTGGTCAAAAGGAATACAGGTCGATAGGATAGAGCTGCAGCCAAACTGGGCGACGAGGAAGTAAGTGTACGGTACGTACGATAGAGGACCTGGGCGTTGGCGGAATATGGGGCATGGCTATCTCAACTTTGAAGAATCAAGATATTTGCGCCAACTGTTTTGTGGGCATGAGACAGTGAAAATCATACTGCAAAAAGCGCCTAGGTTGAGATTTTGTCGTTCACCTCGATCCTGATATGCCGGCCTGGTGCGCTTCAATGCGACTAAAATTGCAGTGCGGGTAGTCACGCGCGACTCGGAGTGTCCTAGTTGGAACTAGCATGAACCAGTTTGAATGTTCCAGTGTCAACAAGGCGACTGCATCCTAAATCGGTTTTCTATAATCCGTAAGTTGTGGAGAAAGTATGGTTTCAATTGTTTATCCCGCATCGCTCGCCATGTCAACGACCACCTTGGATGGATCCGACTTGAACGCGTCGTCGTCGAATGAAGACACGTCGAGACATTCCAGAGCACACCTGCCTAAATACGGCCAAGCGTCAAAGGTCAGGGATCGCATGATCCCATCTTCGGCGGGCCGTTGATACTGCAAGAAAGCTTGTTTTGACTGTTTTTTAGTGCCCTCTGTTCGTATTCGGGTGTTGAGGTATTTGTCGATCCTGACCAGATACCAATCCTAGAGGCCAAGAGCAAAAAGGATGATTCAAGAGTGTCATTGCTGTCCTAACTTCTATCTACTACCTTGGGTCTTGTACTGGTATCTGCTATGACTCGGAACACTTCCAGCTGCTCGCTTCATCGACATTGACCACGCTGTCGTAGACGGCCCTGCTGGGCCACGGACAGATGGGCCACGGACAGATGGGCCACGGACAGATGGGCCGCTGACAGATGGGCCGCTGGTGTCACACACCCGAGCTAGGTCCAGCTCGCTCTTCCACGACGTCGCGATGAACTGGTCGACGGGCTTGCTGGCCTCGACCTAGTCCATGAGGCCCACGAGGGCGCCGTCGAAGCTAACGGGGAACAGCTGGATCTCCTTGAGCCCCCTGGCGGCCGCTCGTCGAGCAGCCTGAGCAGTACGAGTGCGCGATGGGTGCGCCAATGGACTGGAGAGCCAGAAAGGCGGCCGCGCCGGCCATGGCGACTGCGAGGCGTGTCATTATGAGGACAAGGGGGTGGAGGGGGGGAATATGGGACGGGCTCCCGGGCGGACTGTCGTGAGTGACCTGGAATCAAGACCAGATCATCCGAGTGACTTATATCTCACTTACCGGCTGCGAGTCCCTGAGACCATGACGGCGGCGGGCGGGCGCTAGTGCGTATCGTCGACGCTATACCGGCCGGAAACTTGCTGCCCTCTGTCCTAACATTATGCCTGAGCACGTCCATGACTCGTATCGATGATGCGACACGGCCGCACGACAGCAGGAGTGCTCAAGCTGGACGAGGTAGCACTGGCGCCAAGACTAGTGATACTTGGTCTTGGGGTCGTTCAATCCGACGCCCGAGGAAATTGCTCCCGCTGTAATTCCCGCAAAGGGATCGAAAGCAGCGAGCCGATTCTTCCATCCTGGTCAGTCGAGCTTGATTGTGAAGAGAAACGGGGTGGAGGAGGAATTCGGGAACCCGAGACAGCAGCGGAGAAGATTGTAGTAGTGACTGGACTTACAAGAGGACAAAAGCCTCCTAGTTCAGACAGTTACCTAACTTGGTAGGTACTAGCCTTGTGTCTGTGCAAGAACGTGTTCGTCAGTTGCCCGACCCGGAGGTGGCATAGCAGAGTCCACCACTCAGAATGCCGGATTCTCGGCCTTCTGTTCGACAAGGGCAGGAGGAGGTGGAAATCCACGACGTTAGTGCCTTGTTAGGTGATAGGAATCTAGGGACGAGGAAGAGAGCAGGACGGCCCAAAGAATTTTTCTTGAGCTGCTGAGCAGCGCGGCTGGGGTGTCCCTGGGTGCGGTCCCGTCTGGGTGGGCGTGCAGGGACTCCGGACCACAGCTCCGGGCTGTGGGTAGACAACGAACAAGGCCAGATTTCAAGTATCTGCCTTGTTGTGTCTCGCCGACTTTGCACTGCGCGCCAAGAAGGAATGTTGGTCCTGAAAACGAATTCTAATACGAAAAAGGAGAGGCGTCAGCTGATGTGGATTACCCCCGAGACCAAATCCCAGCTTGGCGGTAAAGAAAAGTCTTGGCTTTGGGATTCCAACGGGGCTGGCCTCCTCTGATATATGTCATTCTGCTAGGGTTCCGTCCTCTCGGGCTAGTGAGTGGCGGACTGCTGGCATCTTCGTGGTTGCCAGCGGATGCTAAACAAGCCAAGCTTTTTGACTCCAGGCCAGATTTCGGGAACCACGGACAACGGAGGCTATTCTGTAGAGAATCCGTCGCCCGTCATCGCTATCAGGGTAGATGACTGGCAGTAGCGTACACCTAATTACGCATTCGTGATAAGTCTAGGTCTAAGGAACGCCAGGGTACCATGCGGCCATATTGTTCAGCGTCACAAGCCGGCCAAGATATCCGCTGCGGGTATCAACGGACGTCCGCAGCTGCGCAGAGAAGCAAAGGTTAATGGGTCCGAATGCGAGTTTGTAGGACCTACTTCGACGTCCTACGTGTTTCCAGTAGCGACATGCACGCACTCAATATCGAAGGTTTAGATGCTCGAAATCCGGCGTGCTAACCAACCCCGGGCGACACCGAGCTTACGCGGAAGCGGGATGCTTAATTGTACCTCCTACAAGCACTCATAACGGTCATCAGATGATTAGGAGGAGCAGCTTAGAAAAAAAAACTCCGAAATCCCCGGCCCTGTTCCTCCACTCGGATACTTAACCCTCGCCTAAAGCACTTTCACGAGGCCTCAGAGGCTAAACAGCCTCACCTCCTGCCCGCCACCCTCCCGCAGCAGCTGCCGATTCTTCCGCCCGTACCAAACTCTTAGTGCCGTGGACCCGGCCGCCACAAAGAACAGCATGCCCGCGTTCACCCAGTGGCCGGTCGGGTAGCCGGCCTTGGCCTCCTGCGCCTTGTAGATCCACACGCCGGGGATCTGACCCATGCCGGCGCCAAAGCCCACGTTCAAGGCAACCGCCAGGCCGACGGACGCCGTCGAGTAGACGTTGGACGTCAGCCAGCCCAGCATGGGTGGGATGCAGGCAAAAGCGCCGGCGGCGGCCAAGATCAGGCAGCCGTAGCGCTGCGTGTAGGCGTCCGGGGGGAGCAGAGCGGACGCCATGAATCCTACGGCGCCGATGAAGGCGAAGGCGGCCGTGTGCAGAGCGCGGGCGTTGAAGCGGTCCGCCGAGTAGGAGGCGATGATTTGGGTCACTGCACATGCATTAGCAAGGGCCCTCCGATAAGAAAGAAAAAAAACAGAAGTGATCCCGAAAAGAAAGGGTTGAGAGACACTGACCGTAGGCAACCGCATACGGCGGCACCGTCATCAACTGCGCCTGGAGGTCCAAGAATCCCAACCCGGCCGTGATGGACGGCGTGAACAGTGAGAGCGAGCTGAAGGGAACCGACACGCCAAAGTAGATGATGTAGTGCCCGTACAGCCTCCAGTCCGTCAACGTGGCCACGGCATCCGCCTTGGTCATGCTGCTGTGGTGGCTCTTGCTGCCCTCCACCGCCAGTCTCGCCAGCGCAATCTCGCGGTCCCTCCCCTTGAAGTGCTCGTCGGGGTAATCCGGCAGCAAAAACCACACAGCAACGGCCGAGGCACACGACGGGGCGCCCTCGATGATAAACAGCCACCGCCACGCCGACAGCCCGCTCGCGCCGTTCATATGCCCGATGCCGTACGCAATCGCGCCGCCGAACGCGCCCGCGAGCGTGGCACTCGCCAGGATAAACGCGACCCGGACGCTGCGCTCGTCGTTCTTGTACCAGAAAGTCAGGTAGTACACCAGCCCCGGGAACAAACCGGCCTCGGACGCGCCTAGGAGGAACCGGACCCCGGCCGTGGCGGAAAAGGTGTTCACGCCACCGAGGCCAATGGTGATGGCGCCCCACGCGAACATGAGGAAGGCGAGCCAGCGCGACGGGCGCAGCTTCTTGAGCAGGATGTTGGAGGGTACCTCGAAGATGGCATAGGCGACGAGGAAGATCATGAGGGCAATGTTGAACTGGTACTGCGTCGCGCCAATCTCGGTCTGCATGTCGTTGTGCGCTGACGAGTTGAGGATGCGCGCGTTGCCAATGTTGGACCGGTCCAGGTAGCAGAGGAAGTAGATGCCGGCCGAGAGCGGGATGATGGTCAGGTCCTGCTTGCGCACCAGCGCGCGCTCCTCGGCGGCGGTGAAGGTTATCGTCGGGGTAAGCTGGCTATGTTACTATCATGTTTGTTGTATTGGTCTGCTTGGGGGAAAAAGTACCTCATTGTTGCTCGACTCAATGTCGCGCAGCCCCTCGGCCTTTTCCTTGTCAATTTCGGGCAGTGAGTCGGTCGCCATTGTGGTGATGGTGGTGGTGGTGAGAGACCGTTTGTTGTCGAAAGTGAAGGCTCCTCAGCGACTCGAGGTTTTGGGGGGGGGGGGGTGCCGAGGTTGTGGGGATAAGGTTCAGTTCATATGTTGGGGGCGAAACAAAGTTGCTGGTAAAGAGCCGGATATCTATCTCCAAGATATAACGTCAAGGCACCCTGCTACCTACGGCATGCTATGGTTGCATTTGTTGCGGCCGACTCTCTCGCTGGCAGCGAGTCGGGAACCGTGCTGCTTCACCGACTCGGGCCCAAAATATATAGTATGAGAAAAATAGCGTTCAGACGGTCTCGTGGGCCCCACTGGGGGGCGGACGACCTGCCCATTGGAGCGGGTGACACAAGATCGACAGGATTAATGGGCCCTGTCTGGAACATGCCGTCTCTCATCTCGCGATACGTGACGTTGCAGATTGGGGCACGTAAAAAAAGAAGAAAAAAAGGATGGAGAGGAAAGTTGGAGCAGCGTTGCAGTGCAGCAGCGGGGGAACTAGGAACAACGAAACGGTCGAGACCAATGGGGATGTTGCCAGAAGTTATCGCATCACATGTGTTAGCGTGCCGTGTCGACGTCCCGGATCGCTGGCCCTTTGGGGTTGTCTACAGCCTCTGACAGGCATCTCAACAGGGGGCCATTGCGAGTCCAAGGTGCCAATAGGAGCTGGGCCACCCCTCGCTAAAGCACCCCATTTGGCACATGTGCCCGTGGACAGCTCCCATCCTCAGCTCCCATCCTCGAGGTTGCATGCGGTCAGAGATTCGGCATTTGGGGTCGGGGACGGTGAAAGCCGCTGTCAGACGGCCATTTCCATCAGGCATCGCGTCAACAACATAGTACGACTTCATTTCCAAGAAGGGGTATTCAATATAAGCTCAAAAGTTGGTATCCAATGAATAGGTATCAAGTGTAACTCTCCTAATGCCGACGCATCGTCGCGGCACCTTTTGGCCTCTTGAACGGGTGCGCTTCTGTGTTGAGGACGTAATCGTCGAGGCTAATAACATCCGGTGGTGAAAAGGCAAGATAAAAGTACTTTAGCGTCTCGGCCAGCCAAAAGCTCTGCATGTTGTGGTTAGCGGGGGGACTCGATAGGACGACAAGGTGCTACTTACCTCCATGTAATCCTCCTGGGGCAGGGGGTACTCGGCCTTGGTCACATCCAACACCGCGGCATTCGCATACTCGGTTGCCGTCCCGTTGGCAATGGCCGTGAACATGTCCCACGCTGCCTCCTGGAATTCCTGACGGCCAGTGATTCGGTACATGACAAATACGCTCTCAATGGCCTCGGGACGGAGGATATAGCGCGGGTCCTTGGCAGTTGTGAATCCCTTGGGTAAGTGAGGCGCCCACTCCCGCCGCAGCCTTTTCCCCTCGTCGAAAGCTGTCTCGTTCCACTTGCAGTTCTCGCGCGACTCGCAGGGGATCATGTTGTACCGCTCCGGCATCATGCCCGTGGGCATGGACCGATACGCGTAGATGCAGCCGTGGGTCAGCTTGGAGCCGATGTGGTTGACCCACTCCGGCCTGCGGAAGAGCCGACCCGCCAGTCCGTACACGCCCCCGACAAAACAACCCAGATGCTCGCTCTCGGGGTCAAAGATGACGGCCCCAGTCTCGTCGACCATGGCGCTCCCAATCATCAGGAGATCCTCCCCGCCAGGCAGCATCGGCCGGAAGAAGAAGGTGCTGTTGGCGGCTTCCATGAACCTCTTGCTCATGGCGTCGTACTTTGGGTCCAGCCCGCCGAGCAGCGCATACATCTTGGGCAGGTACTCGTACAGGGAATCGACCGAGCCGGCAATGGTAAAAGACGACCCCAGCACAACGTCCTGTGTCTGCATCGACACGTACATGGGCCACAGTCCGGGTATCTTGGTCCACTCCTGGCCCTTGGCAAAGACATCCATGACGCGCGACACGGCATCGTAGTACTTGGAGTCGCCCGTGATTTGCGATAAGCGAGTCATCTCCATCGACAGCGTGCCCGGCGACGCCGCCACAACGCCGCTCTCGACCGCCAGCCCCTCGCCGCTCTTGGCTCGCGCAAAGTCGATGAAGTCGACCGGCATGCGGTTCTTGGTGTTATAGCCCGCATAGAGCAAATCTCCCAGCTCGATGGCCTTGGTGAGCAGCATGTCGCGCTTACTCAAGTCATATGCGGACAGCAGCCCGCCCAGGTAGCGAATGTTGACCTCGAACATGTTGACTGCCGCGGTGCTCGAGTATCCAAAGTCAATGTCGGCCACGGCGGCCACCGCTTCGTCGAACTCGTCCCGCAGCCCCATAATCCACAGCGTGTCGAGCGCGTCGACCAGCGTGGCAGCCCAGCCGCTGAACTGGTCCTTGTACTCGGCTGTGAGGGGCTGTAGCGCATCCTTCTTCCAGGCATATTTGCGATAGCTGGCCCAGTTCTTTTTGAAGAGGTCGCGAACTTGCCGTCGTCTGGCCTCGCGGGTCTTGGCGGCGGCTGGGGTCTCGGGGGGGAAGTTGTACTGGACCTGAGGGAGGGATATGGGGCGGCCCGTGGGAATCTGTCTCAATGGCCCGGGCGGGTATTTGAACTGCACCTTGCTCCAGTCGAAACTGCAGTTGGACTTGAGCGACGACGTGTCTGCATTGCTGTTCATGTGGCGCTCGAGCCGGAGGGATTCTAGTCCGGGCGGTGCGGAGATGCCATGGTGGGAGATGTAGTAGTAGATGAAGATGAAAAGAACAAGGATGGCAATGAAAACAGTCCTCCGGCCGCGCCGCTGATGAAGCCGTGCAGCGACCATTCCAAAAAAAAAAAAAAAAAAAAAAATCGAAGGATTGGACGCCAATCCCCCGCTACATGATTGGCGCAGCGACAGGAAAGCACAGGGTAGGGGAGCTGCAAGAGAAGGAGCTATAGAAAAAAGACAGAAACGTCTGGAATGGCGCGAAATTTTCGTAATTCGGACTGAAGGAGCGATGTTGAAGGAGTGCCGAATTTGAGATGGCGGTTTGGGGCAGGAACAATGCGCAGTCGGGAAAAAAAGGCCAATTGTCCTGACTTCAGAACAAGGTGTGCAGATCGGATCTGACCCCGGATTTTTGCCAAGATGCGGGTAAACCGATTGCCAAGCTAATGCCAAGCTAATGCCAAGCGCTAGATCCTACCCGTATGCACATGAAGGCCCTGTCCTGGCCCGCCGGACAATCTCATCATCTTCTTAGGTGACGAGTATATGAAGAAGTTGGTGTATCAAAGACAAATATCTAGAGGCCTCAATAACTATCTACCTTGGGTATTGAGTGTAGACGAAACAACGGAAACGACACAATATTTTCTTCTTTTGAAACTGAAAGACGACCCGAGTTTCAACCTCTCCTGCACGAACAAAGGGTTCCAACTGAACATCCAAACAATGACTGGAGAAAACAGTGGTGAAACCACCACATTTCACTCTTTGTTTGCAAGTCCCAATATAACAAAATGTGAAATTGAGATGCACTCGACAAACCACAAATCTCCTTGTCCGTCACACAAGACTCGTCCTCGCCCATCTCACCAGCATACCTTACTTATACCTTACTTCAACAACCAACTATACCTTGGACATGCAGCCTTCAACGGGAATAAAGTCCAAGATGAGCAAAAAGACGGCGAAAACCAGCACCGTGTTGCTGGATACCCTCACCCTGAATGTCCAACGGACAGACACGAACCAGCTCTGGCGCATCAAGCTCTTGGATTTTGTCCCACGTAATGTCCGCATGGCAAGGAGTGCCTCCCTGCTCAAGATTGAGGACTTCATATGGTCGGAATTCGTGAGATGGCTCGACGAGCGCTTTTACTACAACCCCCGAGTCCACATTCTGTACTCTACCCAGCATGGCATGGACGAGAAGATGGAGATTACGAATTCAGATGACTGGCAGAAGCTCCTGCACGATATCATCATCGGCGAAGATATTCGGGTGGCCCCCCACACCGACCTCTTCTTCATTCTGCAACAGCGACAGTCGATGCAAGATGTCGTCGAGCTGAGCAATCACATGGCACAGTGGGAGAAGGAGAATGGCCGCTCCATTCTGGCTCCCAGCCCGCCACGTCCGGCTGCTGAAGGCCCGCACGAGAGCCCCCTCAGCCTCAGCCCCCCTAGCTCCCCTGTCATCGCTGCGCCTGTGATCGATGCCACGGGTGAGGAGGCTGAAGAGGAACTCGTCATCCGTACCAAGATCAGCCACTTTTCCAGTGACTTGGAGGTAATCGGTGTCACCGACGAGGGAGATCAACGTGAGGCAGCTCGGGTCGCTGGGAACGACAGCGACACCGACTCTGACTCGGATTCGGAACCCATCTATACTCCTGCTGGTAAGTCCTTCCAGACCGGGGCCGAGGGTACAAAGCCGGAGTCTGCTGTTCCCAAGAGACTCCGAGCCGAGGTTGCGGCCAATACAGATAGTTCCCGAGCCCTTTTTAGGAAACCATGGCTAACCAAGACCGCCACTCGGCCGGGTACAGATAGTCCGCCGTCGTCTCGTCCTGGCATGCCGGGCCCCACTCGAGGGAGACCTACGGGTAGGACGACACCTCGTTCTGGCGCTTCCTCTCTCACGCGGGGGGGCCGTGCGGGTAGTCCGTTGTCCCGTGGCCCTTCTGGTCCTACGAGAGGGCGTTTGACAGTCCCCAGCGGCCGCAAGGGGTCAAATTTATCCCAAGCCTCCTCGAGGGCCCCGACTCCGGCTGGGTCGACCTCTGGCCAAGCCGATCAAGAGCCCGACTTGGAAATTACCGAGCTGTCCGCGGCGGACCTCCAGACCGAAGAAGCCCAGGACGACGACTACGGAGCTGTCGACGACACCGTCATTGACACGTACATTGGCAGCTTCAACACCGGTGACAAGGCACAGGAGTGGCTAGAGTGCATGACCTTCTTCAAGCTCGACCCAGCGGCGATCGAGATCACGGATCAGTGGAGCCCAAAGACCAAAGGACGGAAGCGGGTCCCTATCAAGAAGATCCCCGGCATGTCGGTTGGTCTCTTTGACTACCAACTCATGGGGGTCTTCAAGCTGCTCAAGCTCACGCTCGACGACGTCCCGGGCGGCTTCCTGTCTGACGAGCAGGGCCTGGGAAAGACCCAGGAGATGTTTGGCCTCGTTGCCCTGGCCTACAGCCTTCGCAGGTCAAAGAGCGAGGTCCTGGCCGAGCGCAAGTCCAAGTCCAAGGCCAAGCGCAAGCACAACGCCGCGGACTCGGACGCCAGGGTCTGCGCCATGGACGGCCGGTACGGCTTCCAGTGCTACTGCTACGGCAAGCTGACACAGGAGCTCGCCGACCGCCTGCCCGAGGGCCCCAACGTCATCCTCGCGCCCACGAGGAGCAGCGCCCAGCTTCTGCGCGACGCCAAGTCCAAACTGGACACGAACGTGATCCGCATCCGGTCGCAGTACGAGGGCGCCGACAGGCAGGACAAGCTGACAGCCGCCGATATCAAGACCCTGGCTGCCACTGTCACTGTCAGCGAGAGGGCTGAGGGGGCCGTGGGCTACAGCTGCTGGAATCGGCCAAACTACGAGCTCGGCCAATACCTGATCATCACGACGCCCCAGTCCCTCCGCCAGCTAACCGTTTTCGACTTTGGCATTCAGCTCAGGATGCCGGATGGCAAGCTCAAGAAGCGAGACGGCCTGCTGCCCGGAATCATCATGCTTGACGAGTTCCACGAGTACGCCATCTCGCAGGACAAGGACCAAAACATGCCAGTCGCGTGGCTCGACCGCCTCGGGAAGGCCAGCGAGGGCCGCCAGCCGCTCGCGTACTTTGTCTCCGGGACCCCCTTGGAAGACTCGCCGGCCGACATCCGCCTCATTCTCTCACTCTGGGAGCGCGAATGGTGGCACATCCTGGGGCCCTCGCACCCGATGAGCAGCCTCACGCTCGCGTCCTTTGACAAGCTCACGGCCACCTACGACGCCCTCGCCGCGGCGCAAGCCAAGGGTGAGATGGTGCCGAGGGAGGACGTCGCCGGCTGCCGCCGCCGACTCAACGCCGTATTCCGATCCTGCATGGTGCGTCGCCTCGGCACCGACTCGTTCCGCGGGCGGCCGCTGACCAACCTCGGCCCGCTCAGCGTCAACATTGTCAACCACCAGCTGCTTGTGGGCATGAAGGAAGCTTCGAGCCTCGCCGCGCTGGTCGAGAGTGTCGGCGAGGCCGTGGGCCGCGAGACCTCGGCCGAGACCACGGGCCAGTTCCTCCGCTCGCCGCAGGGCGAGGCCCTCCTGCTCCGGCTGCGCCTGGCATCGACCTTCCCAGCTACCGCGTGTGCTAGCAGTAACTTGTTCACCTTCACCAACGACGAGGTACATGCCCAGCTAAAGAAGGCCGGTGGCGACCTCGTCAAGACGGCCTACTTCACGCAAATCCCGGCGTGGTCGGCCAACAGCCCCAAGCTCGCCACCATCGCGGCCACCATCGCCACGATGCTGGCAGACCGCAGCCAGACACCCGGCTCGCCATCGACGGCCAAGAAACTCGTGCTCTTCACAGCGCTCGAGTCCGAGGCGGCGCTGCTGCATGGTTGGTTGCTGCTCAAGAAGGCGCGCGACAAGCGGCTCAAGCCCGTGTGGATCCACGGCGGGCTGGGGGCGGCCGCGCGGCAGGCCGTTGTTGACTCGTTCCTCGAGCAGGGCAACGCGCCGCCCAACATCCTGGTCGCATCCGTGGCGCTCGCCGGCACCGGGCTCAATCTCCAGCGCGCCCGGTACAGCGTCGTCACGTCGCCAGCTTGGACCAAGCGCGAGGTCCAGCAGGCCTACTACCGCGTCCACCGCGTCGGGCAAACACAAGAGACGCGCCTGCAGCTGCTGGTGTCTCGGTGGAACCCGGCTGAGAGGGTCATCTTTGCCAAGTATGAGGGCAAAGAGGTCGAGGCGGATGATCTGTGGACGGTCGGTGATGATGTTGGAGAGAGTGGGGAGAGGGGCCTCGTCGAGAAGCACCAGGCTAAGGGTGCCGAGGTGTAAGGTGGTTGGTTGTGTTTGGAGGATTGGGGATGTAAGATAAGTCAAGGAGCTAGAAAATAATTCAGTAAAAAGTAGCCAAAACACAGCTGGGAAGCAACAAGTATGAAGTGACTAGGAATCGGCTAAAAAGGTAGCCGGGGAATAGGGAACCAAAGAAGATTGTTACCTCCTTGATACTCCTAGAATTAAAAGTGAAAAAAAAAGGAATGTCATATTAGATGCATACATACATCTAAAACCTTATACGCCGAAAGAAATTACAAGAATTGTATCCTTGAATTAAACGGAGGGTATGTCTGATAACTCATGGCGATCAACCACCTGTGTTGCGGCTCGGCTTGCGACGGGTTGAGAGCGGGCTCGGAACTTGGGATTCCTCAGAAACGGCTTTGCTGCCACTTCGAAGCTGCTCGTCCTTGAACTCGTCCTTGAACTTGTCGGAGTGAGGATCATTCGAGAAGGATAAGAAACATCGGAAAGCCCTGTCTCGACCCTCTCAATGTGGTCAGCCTTCGGAATCTTTTCTCGTAGCCGGGCAGCCCTCTCTCGTGTCTTGGTCAGTATCACATGCATCGTGCCTCAACCTTCCCCGCCAACTGCTGTTAAACCCTGCTACAAGCTCATCACATATCTCTAGCGCCCGCTCGACCTTGCCTTGTGCCTCCAAACACCGGGTAAGACAGCCACAACGAGCAGAGGCGGCCCGGGTGGTCGCCGTCCTCGTCTGCAAAGTTCTTGTACCACTTCTTGTCAATGAGCGTGGTGAAGTCTTCCTCCGCCTTGGGGAACCTCTATAGACCGGCTAGAACCTCGGCGTAGAGGCCCTCGCCATGAGTACGGCCAGGTGCTCTTGGCCGGAGTTCCGTTCAGCTACCTTGATTCCCTCTCTCATCATCACCTCCGCCTCCGCGTGCTGGCCCAACCCTACAGACTTCAGCCGCGCAAGGTTGAGCTTGGCGAGCAGGGTGTAGGAGTGTTCCTTTCTGGGGAGCTCCTTGCGTTTCTCGTAAACGAACAACATGTTCTTGTGGCCAAGACAACACATAGCCAGATCTTCGAGGCTGAAGAGCGTCGCCAGGTGGGTCCCGCCCAAGATATCTCTCATCCCATCCCAGGCCTTTTGGTAGAGCGAGCGAGCGGGCCATTTTGCAGTCCGTATACTGGAAATACATACCTCCCAGATGCCGTATCGATTTTAGCGTCTTCTCGTGTTTCTCGCCATAGAGCTTTCGTCATCTTCTCGACGTTGTCGGCGTAAAGGGCCATTGCCTCATCCCATCTACCCTTCAGGGACAATGCTAACCCTAGCAAGTCTGTGACGTCGAGCGTCAGAGGGTGGTCTTCGCTCTAGATGTTGATGCAAAGCTGGCGGGCCTGCCGTTACCGCTGCGTCGCCTTGTCAATCTCGTACATCTCCCACACGGTGCGTGTAAGGAATAGCGAGTGCCGGATGGCGACGGGGCGGTCGGGTCCAAGCCCGGCAGAGACAAACTCCAGCGCTCTCTCCTGAGGCTCCCGGGTCTCGGCTAAATGCCCCGACTCGACATACACGCTGCTGAACCTGGCATCCTGATCTGTCTGTAGCCTCCCATAGCTCTTCTTGACCGTCCAAACAGGTCTCCAACAGCCTTCGCTCTTGCCGCCCCCAGATTTTGCTCGAATCTGCTCTGAGTGACGGCTTGGCATTCACGAACGTGTCTGATGTGGGGGAGGAGCTCGCGTCTGGTGCGGCGCTCATCTGGGGAGTCACCGTGCGAGGCCGCCGCATGCTTGATGCCAAGGTTGCTATTGAGACTTGACACCACAAGGCCTGAAGCGAGGTCGACATCTTGGGCCACTCCTTTACTCACTTATGGATAAGTGGGTGCATACTGTATCGACCAGTGACTCGATCCTGCCGCATTACTAGCGACCTTTCGATAAGGATGCCGATGGCGTGGCGAATCCGGACGTTGACCTCGTCTTTCAGGCCATGAGCCCGAGACCATCCGGGTTCCTCAGCACTTTGGGCATGGGGGCCGGCCCGCACAGCTTCCCGTTCAAAAACGCTCTGATTTCTCGAAGGAACATGGCCCACGGCTTACGCGATGGCTGTGACAGTTTCTTTTGCGTGTCTCTGTCTTGCATGTCATCCATCTGCTGCTGCTCCTCTTCGAGTAGGGGGTTGATGGCTGAGTTAATCAGGACGTCGAGCTGAATGTTCTGGAAGCGGAAGTGGAGAAGACGTGTAGTCGTTCGATTCGACTGCGTCCTGGCACTTTTCCTTTGTTGATGACTGGAGCGATTTGTAAAGAATCTCGTAGGTCGAGAACACGCTGATGCTGTTGGTGTCATTGTCGAGAAGCTTTCTATTCCCCGAACTGTCCCTTTTCTGGCTGTGGAGACTGCGCCGGATCCGTTCAATTTGGTGATCGTAGAACTTCAAGTAATTGGGCCATTCGCATATGCCGCTGAGCATGGCCTTGGCGGCCTTCTCGTTGGGCTCGACGCCACCCAAGGTCGCAATGTCTGTGTAGCTGCCAGTCACATTCTTCTTGGAGCTGCCGTCCACAAAGAAGACACCCCAAAACTTATTTTGGTGCTCATGGGCATATTTGAAAGCCAGCTCCGTCTTTCCCGATCCACTCAGTCCGTAAGTGACGAATTTCTGCTGAATCGGCCGTGTTAGGTCACGGAAGGCGGCTTCTAGCTTGGCCAGCTGCGTTTTCCTGCCAGTGAAGCACGTTTTAATGGGTGTCGCGATGACGAAGTGTTGGTTTGGAATGGGGGAACGTGTGCCGCCGCGGCCCTGGCGCCCTCGACAGCATTTCGCACCTGGGAAAACTGGATCAGCGTGGTTCTGTGCTCTGCGTTGTAGATTTGGACATACAGCAGTCGCATCGTACCGACCGCCGACAAGGGGTAGCTTTTGCTCGACCAAGGCAATTTGGGAGTGGCAGCGGTTCGAGGTCGAAGACCGCGCCTCGAGCGACTGCGCATCATCGTCGACGGCGTGTTGGCGATTCAGCAAATCGATCACCGTGAATAAGACCCGAAGGGCTTCCGTCAGCAGCCGAAGGCCATTATATGTCTCGCCATGCCGGGGCTGTTCTTTAACGAGGTCGTTGGGCGCGAGGTAGCTGGGGCCAGTCGCATCTCTAGTGATCGCAAGGTCCTCGATGTTGGACCGAAGCTGCACTCGTCTATGATTAAAGTTATGCTGTTGAGCAGTGTCTGCAGATGCAGCAACGACTGTGCTGAGCCGAGTTTCAGATGCACAGAGGGGTGTCGCCATTCCTGCGTCGCGAGGTTGTCGAAGGAAAGAACAATGTCGACGAGGTCTCCGATCTGTTCGCAGAGGTTGGCGATTTCGAGCTCGGAGACTGATGCACTCAGATTTTCCAGAATTCGAAGTCGCAAATTGGAACTTGGCGATGATGCACCTTTTTGCGCCCGAGCAACTCTACACTTCATCCCTTCCATTCACTTGCAAGGTGATCACGAGGTCGACGACAGCCCCTGGGTTATGATGGAATGCACTGCTCACGATCCATGGATGCGAGGTGATTTGTTTGAGTGCGAAAGCGTACGGCGCCATTTGCCCCTGGCGTCTGTGGCGGGCCGATCCAGCCCTGTGTTCCAGGGGCTTGGGTTCCCTGCACCTGGTGTGTCCAGCGTCCAGCTTTTGGGGCAGGCGCGCAGCCGCAGGAGGGGGGGGAAGGGGGGGGGACATCTCGCGCCTGACGGAAGCGTTGATCGCCCGCCTTTATTGGAACTTGGAGGAAAAGGGAGCGCTAGCACTGACTCATCCCCTTCATAGGGAAATCCAATCAACGCGAAGAATGGCCGGTTCAGCCAAGATTTGCCCCAACCTTTTTGACTGCCTGGAATTGGTATTTCCCAGCTTCAAAATATTTGCAATAGAGCCGTGAGCAATAAGTTGGGCTCTATGCCTGCCTGCTCACAGCTGTTTCGCCATTTGGCCACCTTATTAATTGTCTTTATCTTTGCAACTTATATCGCCTGTTTTAGCCATGTCCTTTATTACGCAGGATTCACCAGCGGCTGGTCCGGCGAGCGTTGGCGGCATGTCCGAGCTTGGTCCTCGGAACGCGGTGCGCATCATCGCTATAATAACAACACTGTTGTTAGCCCTTTTCTCCTACATCTACTTCATCTACTTGGGAAGGGCTAGTAAGAAGAAGGTGAGTCATTGCCGAAATAGAATACCGTAACTTGGTCAGTCTGACGGCATTTCCTTGGTGGCATCTCCAGCTTGAAGAGGCACTACTTGCAAAGCAGCACCACTGCGAGCCTGTCCTCCCGCACCTGCCATACAAATGGCCACTCGCTCTGGACCTTCTGAAACGCCCATTTGAGATTTTACTTAGCGACCACGCTTTTGAACGCTTGACACCGTACTTTGGCGTCGCTCCAACTTGCTGCATCCACTTTTTTAGGGCAACTGGCTACTTCACCACCGACCCCGTCAACATTGAGGCCATCATTTCTACCAACTTTGAGGACTACGGCCTCGGGAGCCGCCGCTCAGCCTTTCTCCCGCTGATTGGAGAGGGCATCTTCTCACAGGATGGCCAGGCATGGATGCGTTCTCGGGAACTGGTCCGCCGCCAGTTTGTGCGTGTGCAGAAGCAAAACGCTCCAGGTCTTCACCCCACTTGCCGGCGAGCTGCTCTCAAGCATAGAAGGGGCGGCCAGTC
The DNA here is from genome assembly GCA_030549175.1 of Lasiosphaeris hirsuta. Taxonomy (NCBI): domain Eukaryota; kingdom Fungi; phylum Ascomycota; class Sordariomycetes; order Sordariales; family Lasiosphaeriaceae; genus Lasiosphaeris; species Lasiosphaeris hirsuta. Next base: position 553,664 of record JAUKUA010000002.1, read on the forward strand.
CCGAAGGCTTGGTAGACCTCAAGCCCTTCATTTTTGAGTACACTCTCAACACTACGGCTAATCTCCTCTTTGGCGAGCCCCATAGCAATATGATGAGCAAAGGGGAACGTGATGCCGTGCGTGATAATTTTGACTACGCTAGCTTCGGGTGTGTCGGGATTCGTGCATGGCTGGCTGATCTTGGCTGGCTGTACAGGCCGTCCAAGTTTAGAAAGTCTTGTAAAGCTGTGCGAGATTGGGCAACCTTCATTGCCGCCAAGGCCTTCAGATACAAGGACGAGTTTGGCGAGGAGGCAGCAATGGAGAAGTACGCCTTCGTCATTGACATGTGGAAGGAGATGCAAGATTTCGACATGGTCCGTGACCAACTCCTACACATCCTTTTGGCTGGCCGCGACTCAACCGCGAGCTTGCTGTGCTGGACTTTGTGAGTTTATGTCTGATCCACCGTCTCTTTGCACTGTTGCCACCCTCACGTGTGATCTGACCACCATCATGTCAACAACCTAGCTTCCATCTTGTTCGAAACCGGGACGTCCTAGAACGGTTGAAGGAGGAGATTGTCTCTGTCCCCACCGGAGGGCACATTAATAGAGACCAGATCCAGAGATTGCCTTTTCTCAGATGCTGCCTCAACGAAGGTCTGATTACAAGACACTGTCTGAGCCGCAATGCCTACCTAGTGACTAACATGCATCTTTGCAGTATTGCGGCTTTACCCCACACCACCCCTGAACCTGCGTTTTGCCAACAAGCCCACTGTCCTGCCCCGAGGTGGCGGGGCCGATGGCATGTCGCCGGTGCTTCTGCCCGAGGGAGCCGGGATTGCCTGGTCTACCTATCACCTGCACCGGCTGGAGTCCATTTACGGAACAGACTCTGGAGTATATCGCCCACAGAGGTGGGAAGGTGGCGAGTTGCTGATGAAGGCCCAGTCAGGTGCAGGGTACCTGGAATTTCACGGCGGCTCGAGACTATGCCTCGGGAGTAAGTGACCCCAATCTATTACTAACCTAGTACGCCCAGTTTGGCATCATCTCACTGACGCATTGGCATAGAGGACTTCGCATTGATGGAAGCAAGCTACGCTATAATCCGTATTCTCCAAAAGTTTCCCAACATGCGACTTGCACCTGGAGTTCCCAATGAGCCCGTTGGGGCAGAAAAACAGGCCCATACCGTCGGTTTATATCCTGCGGACGGTATACACGTATCCTTGTCGTAGGATGCTCCCAGAGTTACGGAGAGATGTAAATGTTGAAGCCCTTGTATCAATTACCGTCAATGATGCTTAGGTACCTACCTTGGACGATGGTGGCTTTTGAATGAAAAGGGGTAATTGCGCTCAATGATAGGTTGAGGATCAAAAGAAAAGTATCTCATCAGGCAAATCATCTCAATAGATTCAATAAGTATGTCGCCCCTGCCAAGTTCGGCTTCCGATTCGGCTTCTGATTCCGGCTTCATGGTTCTGACGTGGACTGGGCTGCTTTGGGTAAGCAGGAGTGCCTTCCAAGTTATAACCGCCAGTCTCTACCGCAGTTACCTAGGTGCACAGCATGCAGGCTACTGCTACCATTGGGAGTTCACGTGATGGCCCAGCCCAATCAAGTTGCATGTCTAGGCAGCCGTCAACCAAACGGCGCCTGTAATAAAACGTTTTCTGTCCGTTCTCCAATGTCAGCCAAGGTGTTCTTCAGATTATTCTCTCGACAGGCCACAGGCCACTGCACTGACGGGAGTTCGCAGCACTCATGTCGTCCCACTTTCCCCCAATCCCATACCCTCACCTCCCCGCAAACACGGACGCCATCCGCATTCTGACGGTCGAGCCTGGCGACTTCCTGAGTCCATTAGTTTGCACCCTCACTCCTGCAGCGTTCCACGACAAGCCAAAATATGTAGCGCTCTCGTACACGTGGGGGAACTCACACCCGAGTCCCGTGTCGCCGCCCAAAGCACAGAATAAGACGCCAAGGATTGATTCGGAGCCTGTGTCCATTACAGTGAACGACCATGCATTTGGTATTGCACCTAATTTACACGCCGCGCTGGTGCACTTGCGCTCACCAACGCACCCTCTTCCCATCTGGGCCGATGCAGTTTGCATCAACCAGCACGATGCCGAAGAGCGGAACCAGCAGGTCTCTCTCATGTCCTTTATATACTCGCGAGCTATCCATACGGTGGCCTGGATTGGAGCTAAAGGGTTACCAAGCACCAACCAGCCCGAGTCGCGCGCCATGGCTGCCGAATGGAAATCAGGACGGACGCAGTTCCTTGCAGAGGCCCTGACGGGCGGTAGTCTGGAGAAGAGACACAGTGATATGATGAGACTGGAGAGCCTGATTGAGAGATTCGCGGAGAGCAAGTGCTCCGAGCTGAGGGACCGGGTCTTTGGCTTGCTTGATTGTGCCAATGACATCCGTCCATTTGTTGGGCAGGATGAGAAGGCGGATTCTCTGAATGACTACATCAAGTCTCTCGGTCTTGGACTCAAGACGCAATTACGCGACCTTAGACGGGGCATGGGTGCACTCAAAGTCGACTATTCTCGCTTGTTCGACGGCATCTGGACCAACGTGGTTCAGTTTGTTTACTTCCAAGCCAAGGCGGCCGAGGCTCCAGTTAGCGTTTTGGATCGTACCGAGACTCTTGTGCATCCAATTACGGAGAGGCATCTTAGCATCGTGAGGACAGCCCGGCATTTTGCAAAATGCACTCGATCAGAAAGTAGGGGATGGGATTTCTAACTCGATTGAACAAGGCATGGTAAGTGACTCCTGGCTCGCATACGAAATCAGAAGGGCGGACGGTTGAACCAAGGTTGGGGCAGAATTGGCTGGAACTTGACCCCCCTGTAATCAGGGCTGCGGGATATGTCGCGGGCGAGATTGTCGCACTGGGGCCGACATACGATTCTCTCATTGCGTCCTCCGGAGCGCAACAGGAGTGGACTAGCTGCTGGATCGACCATTACCAGAACCCAGACGACTTGGAGCGGATACGGTGGATTAACGAGGAGTACGAGGCCAAGGTTTTCAGTTATGAGAAAATGACATGGGAGCGGAGAATATATGTCTTGAATATCCGTATTCACGTCCGATACCTGCATTGCAAAGCATGAGTGGATAAAATATCGCGTTGCGTAAGCAAAGGTGGGTCAAAATGATATGCTCGAAGTTGCGGTTGGATCGGCAAATCTTCGCTTCAATCCTAGCGTTCACAAGCCATATTGTTGTTTGCGATTCCAATTTCATCGCATTCGGCACACGCATTCCAAGCATTCCGACGTGCACTCAAAGTGGGCTTTGAACGTGAATTTTGGCTCTTCCTCGCCATACATACTCTGGCCCATTCGCCAGAGTAGAAAGCTGCAGACCAACTCACGGCCGTCAAAATGGGACATTACAATCGCCGCTATACCGGCGACCGCCATGCGCTGCACGGAGCCTGGAGCCCGCCGAACAGCGCCGCAAAGCAAGCACTCGAAGCTCTTTCGGGGTTGTGTCGCACAACTAATCGGTGGTCAGTTCTGTGAGGAGGACTACAACATTTCTCGCCATGTCGCCGAGTTCATCAATTCGCTGACAAACCTCGCCTACGGTAAGTCCTTCTTCAGTCATGACATGCAACACCCAGACCAGCCAAGAGCTGATATGCACACCGTAACGCCGCCAGTCTTTCTCGCTCTGCGATTCATGTATGGCCACGGCAGTCGGGGTCTCTTTGCGCCAAAGTTTGACTTCATGTCCATCTCTCTGCTGGTCCTTGGCATCTGCTCCTTCTTCCACGCCTCCATGCGCCAAGCCCTCCAGTTCGCCGACGAGCTCGCCATGCTCGGACTTGTCTGGTCCTTCCTCCACGGCATCCTGGCAGTGGGGAACTCTCCGGCCAAGACTCGATTCATCAACACCGGCCTGTCCATCTTTTTCCCCCTCTTCGCCGCGTTTTACGTTTGGAACGGACAGATCATTTACCATGCCATGGTGTTCCTCGCCCTAACAATCCTCTCGGTGTTCCGATGCTTCTACCTATTTTAGTTCCTCAAACCTGGCTTCCCGGAAGCCAAGCGTGTCCAATGGAGGATCCAGGGGTGGACAGCCCTCTTCTCCGCCTTGCTTGGCTACTTGCTTTGGTATATCGATCTCGAGTATTGTGCGCAGCTCAGAGATCTCAGAGGACAGATTGAGCTTCCTTGGGCCTGGCTGCTTGAGTTCCACGGCTGGTGGCACATCTTGACGGCCATCGGTGCGAGCATGCTCATGGATATTATCAGGGAAATGCAAGTCGAGCAAATCGTCGAGAAGGAGGACTGAAGGGTTACTGTAGGTACCTAGGGACTCTCCTGGCATGAAGCGCGGGACATAGTTTCAGCGATGCCTTGGTAGTCAAGTCGTCTGCTTGAGGTGACAGGGACGAAAGCTACCTGCCTTTGGTCGGGTAGGTACCTGAAATGGGGCCGGGGCTGTCTGTCCACAGCACCCAACGAGTACCAAAACACCCAACAAAGCAGCAAGTTATCCATCTCGACCGCCCGAGTCCTCCGCCCATAATAAGACCCGACACGATGAACCAGGAAAACCTGCATTTGGTGGATTGGAGTGGCGCTCGATCTTACCCAGATTATTTGCAACATCTGGGTGAACGGTGTTGGGGATGGCATGGCTGGTCAGTCCTTCGTTATTCCTCGATCGCCAGTTCTAACAACTGCCAGATCAAAAGAACAACTCCTCCCCCCCCCCCCCCCCCCCCCGGGTCCCAGTAGAGAGCTAGCTTAACCCGCGATTACCTCTACAAGCATGTCGATAATTTTATAGCCCGCATACCCGACAGAGACACCGTCGGCTTGCAGCCACTATTCTTCGACAGTCATGATGGTCACGAGCTGATAGGTGCAGTGTTACATCGTTTTTGAGAGCCTCGAGGGCCAAAACTACCATATCTTCTTTTGAAGGAGAGGGCATGTTTAGTTGTGGAGAAAACTGGTGTTAAATGCAGGGGTGGTGTGGTTTGGGGAAAAGTGATCACTTGCCTATAATGATCACTCGCTTATAACGTACGTTATTGTTATTTCCTAGTGTTGTGGTAGGGTGGAGGATGTCCGACTCACTTATAACGCACGTAATAGACATTCTCTTTCACAATCAATCACTTAGCCTCCATCCCCCCACCTCCGCCCTGCCCTCAAACTCACACGCTGTAACCTCACTCGTCATCTTCGCCCCTGGCTGCTTCCAGACCCTCCAACAGCCTTCATCCCACCCGCTCATCTTCTTCTCCTTCTTAAACCCCTTCACCACCAACATCCCCCTCGCAGCCACAGTCTCTCTCCAAACCGCCTCCACCTCCGCCCCTAGCGCATGTGTCTACTCGCCCCCCAAAGTCGCAGCAATCCCTAACGTCTGGCTACCTAACAAGCCATCCCTCCCATATTGATACCTCATCCAACACAGGGAGGCATCCCCCACGTTCCAGATCACCATATCCTCCAATACAAGCATATGCGCCGCTACGCGCCCTGCTGCGATGAGGACATGGTTACGTTAAAGTTTGTTTGACGGAGGTGTAAGACAGGCGGAGGTTAGATGGACGGTTTTTAGCTCCTGCAGGAAAAAGGAAGATCGAAACTTAGAGTAGGGGTATATACACGGGCGGGTGGGTTTTCGTAATTAGTAGAAAAATGCCTCGGCGTCGAGGAGGAAGCAGGCGTCGAGGTGTTGAAGAGAGAGGAGGCGGCGCGTGTAACGGAAGAGGCGGAGGCCTAGGCGGTTGCGGGGGCGTGGAGTGTCGGTGTGGGAATGTGAGTGGGAGTGGGAGTGGGAGGGGCATTGGAAGAGGGTGAGGGAGGTAAGGTTTCCGTTTTGGGCGAGAGGTTCGAGGACGGAGAGGTAGGAGGTGGTGAAGGCTTACCAAGGTGACGCCGCCAAGGAGATCGCAGAGAAGCTCGGGAATCTCCCTCTTGCTATCTCGCAGTGTACTGGATATATCAACACAACGAGAACGAGCTTCAGCGACTATCCCGACGGCCCGGAAGAGTTCCTGTCCCGAACGCTCGGCACCTCAGTCTGTGTCCAGAGACTAAATCCATGCAAGAAACGAATTCTCTCGACCTTTGAGATTGTGTGGGAAAAACTCCAGCGAGAGGCATCTGCGGCAAAGGACCTCATGTCTCTGCTCAGCCTGTTCTCGAATGGTGTTGAGGTCAGCATGCTGGTTGCCGGGCTGACTGAACCTAGAAAATGGCTTCTTACAGGGGAGTACAAGAAGAGTCGACCCTATTACAGCCGAGCATCTGGCTGGAGGCAGTAGCCGTCAAAACTCACGGTATATGTAAGAGTTACCGACAACAAGAGAAGGGCTTCTTTCTGCATCGAGACTCGCACGCATACCTAGGCACCACGTATTCCGCGCAGAGAGCACGATGGACGGCCGAGGGATGCAAGGTCTTTGCCTCGGATCGTGTATGCACTGTGTTGTATTGGTGCGTCATCCAATGCCTTCCTCGTCGATTCACTGTGCCGAGCTATCGTACAACACTACCAAAGAAACCCCTCAGCATCGGACGAGAAAAAAAGGAGCCTTGCTGACAACCTCACATTGTGGTGTTTGTGCATGATCTGGGGTGGGGGTCGCATGAAATTCTAGCCAAAGGATCTTCTTCCCGACTTGTTACTAGATGTGCCAAAGCCCGCATCGCTCAGTTCGCCGAGACACTATACAGTGATGTTGACGTGAACAGAAAGACGGCTCAGGTCAGTGCTGAGACAGACACGCTTTCACAGGTGGCTAGCAGTACTAGCCTCTGGTCAGGTGAGGAGCTGACCACTGTCAACTTGGGCAAAAGAGTACAGAAGAAGTCGGGTGGGGGATATTTTAGCGGGTGAAATATCTTGGCAATTTATGATGGCCTTTTTTTGGATTTGTCAAGTCAAAGAATGGCTACGCTCCGATCGCCTCACGTTGAGAATCCAACCATCACTTTCTAATCCTCATCCCCTCCTTGTGATCCCCACTAGAAAAACCGGGGAGCTCCGTGAGCCCTACGATAGATTGCAGGTCAGAAACAGTCTTGACACCGTGGCTCAGGGGGAGAAACTCACATCCGTCGATATCTTCATGAACACGCGCCTTGTTTGCGCACTTGTTGCCGACGGCTATCGACTGCGTCTTCAGTGCCGGGCAGTTGATGTTGCAGTTGGTGTCCATGGCCTTTTGGAGAGCGTCGTCCTTCCAGCCTGCGATGCACGGAAAAATCCACTGGTCAGTGACTCGCCGGAGCATTGAAAGAGGGAAAGGAACTTACCAAACACGTAGTCGCCGTGGTTTCCAAAGCCCGTCGCATCGCCCTGGCTCCACACAAACGGCTGGCCGGATGCTGGCCAGAGAGACTTGTCGTTGAACTTGGTCGTGTCCCAAATTACCTCGTAAAAGAGCTGCGGGATCTTGACGGGGTGCGTGGCAGGGCACGGCCCGTTGTTCTCAAACGTGCCCGAGGACGGGTACGCCACGTGCGAGGTGTGGTCGGGCGAGTCGAGGTTCTTGCCGTCCCAGCAGCTGGTCATGGTGTCAGACATTTTGACTCTGTCAGAACGGGAGGATATAGGGGGTTCACATACGTCGGGAAGCGGACGTTGGTCATGATGCCGGCCGGGCACGGGCTCTTGGGCATGTCGAGGGTCTCGCCGGTGCGCGTCATGATGGTCTGCAGACACGTGTAGGTGAGCTGGCGGAAGCGCTGGGCCTCCTCCTTGGTGCGGTAGCCTTGCTGGCCGATGAGCATGCGGAAGCCCGGCTTGAAGGCCGTCACGCTCTGCTTGGTGCCGATGTAGGGCGTGTAGTAGATGGTCATGCCGCCCATGGCCTGCTCAAAGCCCGAGTTAGGCTTGAGCGGGACGCGCTTGTAGCTGCCGTTCTTGGCCTGGAAGTAGAGCACCGCCGTCCAGTAGTTGGAAAAGTCGTCGGCGAACGTGCATGTCGTGCACGTTGCCTGGGTCGGCGGCGGCTTAGCCGGGTCCATCGTGATGTTGAAGGCATTCTAAACATCTTTAGTCTTGGCGAGCGCACGAACATCCCGACAGCTGCATGAGGACAGGAGATGGGAACGTACTCCTCCGACAATCTGATGGAGATGTGGTGCAGGGGCTGACCCAGGGTTGACCAAGCTAAACATGCATTGTAAGCATCATGATCCTTTGGACGGGGAGAGGCGGCTCACGGGTCGAGGCGGTCGAGAACGAGCTGCGAGCACGAGAAGCGGAGCAGGGCGTCAGCGCCCGACGCGCTGAGCGCCAGGGCCGTGGCAATGGAATTCCAATGCATGATTACCCCCTTGTTTCGGTGTTTCGGTATCAAGGCCGATTTGTGACGAGTTGGGCTCGATTTTCGACTTGTCTGCAACCTGGTGTTGATAGGCGACCGAGGAAGTGTAAAAAAGGGCGAGAGACGAGACCAGGCGTGCAAGTGCTTGGCAAGAGGTTAAGTACGGCGCTTCATTCCCTTCTCATACAGCTAGTTATCAAGTTAAGCGGCAGCACATTAAATTCCCATCCATGTCTTCAGGCATTGGTGGGTATGTGGACACGCCCGTTGACCCCGTGGCCTTTGAGCGCCTTCTTTCTATCGTCTTAATAATGCCGGCAGCGTAACTGCCGACCTTTTTCAGTCAGTAGCAACGTCAGTTGATTCGACGGATAAACATGGCTGTCTGTGGTTTCTCGAGTGAAATGGGTCCTGGCTGCTTTGGGCATTTTAGATGAATGATTTTGCCCGGGACGGCAATTATGGTATATTGCAACAAGGGGGTCTCTCTTGGCCTTGGGGGTGCCATTTTGCGGGGAGATGGTGGGGTGCGATAATTAGGTACTTATATGTGGCTGATCCTCTGTACGATATAGCTCTGTCATTTTCGCTCCTTTTGCTGGTTGTTGACGGCTGAATCGGGCAGCATGGGGGGTGCCGTGGTAGTAGGCCCCGATGCCAAAACAACCGCCGCTCTCAGCGAAACACCTCGAGGCAAGGCAATACAACTAAGGGGCTCGAAGATTTGAGCTGGTCGACGGTGGGGCAAAGAGCCGAGTTACCTGTCTGCTGGGTGATGGGGAGTACCAGTGATTTTGAATCATAATGACTTCCCCTGTGAAGAAGAACATGAGAAGACTCAACTACTAAGGTGCCTAGGTGCCTAGGTGCCTAGGTGCCTGAGCTACTATGGGTGTCAACTGATAAGAGCTGAAACATAGGTAGGTAGACGGGCGGTTACTTGGGCTCCTGATATGGAGCCTGGGACTCTTCACCCCTGTCGCAGAGAATCCCCAATTATGTAAGGTATGTACCTAAGTTTTATGCGTTGAAGCATATCTGTGGCGGCTTCAGAGCTTCGGGTAGTCTTCTAGAAGCGTGCCATTGCCTCCTCGGCCGCATCGTGCATTTCTGGATCGCTTGTCTCCCTCGGACACATATCAATACCCGGTAAAAGCGAGGTAGATTTGTCAGGACTCTACAAACAGGGAAAGACATTGGTGAGAGGTAAATGGAATAATGTAATCATTGTGATTTATATCTCGAGTGGAAAGACAATGACCTAAACATGTCGTTATTTTGGGTTGTGTTTGGTGATGCTATCGGCGAGACTTTTGGCAGCTGGCTGGTCTAAAATTAGATTGGTTAAGATTCGAAATGCAGTCGGGCGGGAATTTCAAGGGGAGACGGAACATGCACTACCATACGTGGACCACGCCAACGGCCATCAGCGCCAAAATGTCGGCAGCTCCGGCAGCTCCGAATATCCAAGAGCTCTTGGAAGAGAACTAAACAGCGGCATCCTGTTGTCCTACCGGCTACTAAATCGACCTGGGCTGGTTCGCCGTCCGCAACTGGGGCACCGCTGGCTGGGACACGATCGGAAAGATGCTGTTGTGTGCCTTAACGGTGTTACTGGGAGAATACATCTACTGGACATGACCTACCACCCCAGCGCCCAGGTCTCTGTCTATGTGGGCGACAGATACTTTGTCACGGCCGAACCATCACCGACAATTCGACGGCCCAGGAGATGTCTGTGAGCCGGGTGGCAGGCGGTTCCGTGAGGACAACAACTCGGAATCTCTACACTGGATCTGTCACCTATGCGTGGTCTTACGCGCCGCCCGTGCAGCTCGTATGGCGGCCCGAGGATAAAGCATCACAGCCCGAGGCCGCATCAGGCTCGTCTCAGTCGCTATTATTGGGAGCCCAGATCGCTGTCATAATTACTACCTGCGCCATTGCCATCGCGCTAGGTGTTGGCGTAGTTTTGTGGCTAGTCCGACGTGCGAACAAGACAAAAGCCGGTCTCGCTGCCAATGATCACGGGAAAGGCTCTAACTTGGAAGTTGATGCGCGAGGGAATAGCGGGGCTGATGAGGTCAATCGCGTATTCGATATGGAAAAAAAATCGAGGAAACTACTCAGACCAGTAACTTATTGGCCGTATTCTCGGTATTGGCCATGCGAATATTTTGATTGGCTATACTACAGCTAAAGTGGGTTCAGCTGCCCAAGCGAAGCGCTAAGAATACGGCCTACCCCTTCGGGGTAGGCTGCCAATACTGTCTGAATCTGTTGGAGGTGCTGCCCCACCTCGAGGGGTAGCGCACACGCCACCACGCCTGCCTGGCTAGTGCCATGGCCTTAGCGCCATGCCACACCCAGATAGCTGCTGCAGGCCAGGAAATTCCTGGCCCGCAACACACAACAATTCATCACCACTTTTCCCAATTGCTCTGCTTCGCCCACAGAATCTGAGATAATCCACAAGAGCCCCCTGCCCCCCAATAAACACATTAACCAGGCATCTTGACATATGAGCTACAGGCAGCCCGAACAAACTTGGCGTCTCAGAATGCCAAAGACTGGGGGGAGACTGAGACTTCATGAAAGCATATGGTAATCTCACCGCTCAATTGGATTTTTCAAGGGCACAATGCGTGACGGGGAGAACGACTGATTCGTGACGGGGATAACGACTGATTCTCCTTGGCCAATGACGACTGCTGCTGACTCGCTGTGGCCAGCTGCGGCTGGGCGGTGGTGCTAGTTGCGGTGGCCGTAGTTGCGGTGACTGTACACTTGGCAATTTTCCCTGCCTCGGGGTCTGTGGCGGGATGCGCGGCTCAGAGCGCGAGGGGTCGTTCTGCTGGCTCGGGAATGTTGGGGTCCCGAGTTTTCGGCAAAGGCTGATCCTATTCGCCTTTTCCTTGTTTTCCCTCCCGCATTTTTCTTTCGGAGAGCTCTTCGGGCATTTCGCTCTTTCTTAGCTTTGGCTTTGGCCTTGGCCTTGTTCCTTCGGTCAATGCGTGCCATCAAGGCCATGTACTTGGAGTCGATGTTGGCCTCGATCTTAGCTGCGCGGTAAGTGTCCTCCATGACCGCCTTCCGCCATTTGTCCGCCGCGTCGCTGTCTAAGATTCCGATCTCTTGGGCCCCCTTAAGGAGATTCTCCCAGTGACTAGGCATAAATGCCTCGCCGCGCGTAGGGCCGGGCTGGTTTTCGGGTGGGCTGTCACCGAACATGTCCTGAAGCCCGGCGGAGCCCATGGCACCAGCCAGGAGCTTCTGGACTGCGTAACGGATCTGCAAAAATCTGATGTAGGGCAAAGGAAAGCCGGTTACCGGATGTGGGTCGGCCGTGAAGAGCTCGTAGGTATCGCCATGTTGAATAGCCGGGAAGGTGAGCCCATCAGCGCTCCCACGCCGGTGGTTAACGATGGTGCCATCTTGCTTGTGTTTCCAAGCACCTCCCATAAGACTGCTAGGCTTAGCTAAATCCTTGAGCTACACAACCGGAAGGTAGATCCTTTGCTCAGGATCAGTAGGGTGCTCGATTGGGCGAAGTGTAAATCTGTGGCGGTCCCAAAACCTGTGGGCGTCAACCCGAAGGGGGAGGATGTTCTCCTTTTCCCGGCATCTGACCTGAAGGTTCGTGATTGACTCCAAATGCTAGAATATTCTCAGAAGATCCCAAAACACCATAGAATCCATGTCTGCCGCCCGTACATCTATAATATGTGCGCCCTCAGCCAAAGTGCCGCCAGTGAGCACACAACGTTTTCCGTACCACTCTGTTACGTTCTTTTGGGCCTGTGTGTCTTTCTTGGTGTGTTTCTTCGGTTTTGAGATTTGTGGTTGCTTTCCCTTGTCGGATCTTATCCGCTTTGGGGATCTGGGCTCGTCCTCGTTCTCTTCGCTATCCGCGTGGCTATCGTCTTCAGGTTCTACGTCGCTGCCGTCTCCAGGCTCCACGTAGGTGTCGTGTTCAGTGTCCTCAAAGTCGCCATCTCCGGTTTCCCCGTCGTTATCGTTGTCGCTATCCTCGTCACTCTTACCAGTGTCACCCTGGGTGCTCGGTTGACCGCTGACGACTGGCTTGCCCGCCCAGATCCTGTCCATAACCTTGACACTTCTAATGCACGCTCTGAACTTCCACCCGAAGAACTGCTCAAGGGTCGGCATTCCCTGCCGATCCATGTCTGACTGCAAATACTTTACGTCTAACCCAAAGGTCGAGGTTGGGTCGTTCGCTATTGCTAGCGTAGAGTAGGCCAGCCTTTTTTTATCGGCTAAGTGGACTTTCTGATCCCTCCCGTCGGGGCAATAATCGCTACGGATGTTTGACACTTCTTGTCGAACATACTCGACAAATCGTTCCTTCAGTTCATCGTTGGTTGTCGGGAGTTGCGACGCTTGCGATGATAACACGTGTGAGGATTACGTCGAAGCAAGATCTATCGATTGTGTCTGGGTTGTTGGTCCGTCGCCTTGAGTTTGTGGGGATGGAGCGATGTCCGGCAGATCGAGGGTTGGGTCCCAGTCAATGGAGTACCTGTCGACAAAATTGATAGTGATCGGGGTAGTTTTGCTCCAGGACTTTCTTTTCGGAGGCATCTTGAGGAGACTGTCAACCAGGTAGGTTTAGCAATTATTACCAACCAAGAATTGCGGGAAGCTAGACGGACCTTGAGAGTCGAGCTGTGTCCGTGACTTAGGTGAACTCAGGTGTAGGCTTGGTTGGTAGCGAGCGAGGAAGGGGGAGCGGACGAGGAGGAATTGGTTATCAAGGTGAGAACGCAAGAGGATTCTGGCGAGGGGCAGAAGTTGGAGGTACGGTAGTGATCAACGACGTGGAGAGGTTGGTAGGCTCGAATGGTTGGATTGTATTGCATGGTCCGGATCGTGGAGAAGGGGGCCGGCCCTTGTTCTTATACCTAGTTTCTTTGGCATGTGATAGACAGGCGCTTGTCAATTGATACACAGGCACTATACACAGCACTTGGTCGATTCTGCCGGTCACGTTTCCTAGGTGCACCCCCATAGCATTCCAGCCATCAAAATCGCCATATAAAAAGTGGCAAACCTGGTGCACCAATTGCCGCTGCAAAACCGAAGATAGCAACACCATCAACATCACAAGGCCATACATACCACACAATTAAATTGAAAGGCCCTCGGTGTCATACTGCTGGATTCACCTGCAGTGAGCGCGTGCATTGCACACCTCGGAAGACCTGTGATACCGCGGCTAGTGTGGAACCTTGACCGATTAGATCACAGGCAACGGGCTTTGCTCCCAACAACTGTATTTAAGGTTTACCATCACATGCCTCTCCTGGGAACAATCGACGCAACCATGGCGCGCCGCACCCTTCCAGGCAGCGCTATGCAGATTGACGAGACCCGGCCTGATCATGAATCCACCCCCGAGGATTTCGACTAGAGATTGCTCTTCCTCTACCGCACCCAACGGCGGCTCTCGTGGGACTCGGTGCTACCCTGCCGCCTGCACCTCAAGTACATTCATGTCTGCTACCGCAGAGACGAGGCGGAACCCGTACCGGCAATACCAGGAGGGCTAGACGACGCTATCCAGAGCTGTAAGCGACTGCTTATGAAGCCTCGCGACTTCGGGGGCCTCCGCGACGTGAGCGGGCATTACCGCCGGAACCCGCGTGGGGTGTACCTAAGAAGATGGCGCCGGCGACGCCCTTCGAGAGGCTCTCGTGTCGTGCCCGGGTATAGAGGTCGGTGGCGGGTCCTTTAGCGAGGACGAGTGTCTGATGCAAAGGAATAATTCAGCGAGGGAATAATTCTTGGTAGGAAAGGGGGGTTCCGTAAGAATTACCCCACACCCCCGGGCATAGGTAATTTGGGATGAGAGGCGGTCGGGCGAGGAGGAGGAAGTACTAACCTATTCGATCAATAGTCTGCCGAAGCTATGGCCGACTAAAATCAAAGGGCGATCTCTCGACCATCGTTGCGCGGGGTTACATTAATATCTTCATCTCAAGCCGCTAGGCAAACTCTGTGGTGTTCGACCCTACCTCTTCTGTTGCTCTTCGGCCTTCGAGGGCGCTAAGGAATTGTCTTCCGTGATCAACGAGGTCTTTTGCCAGGGCTTGAGATTTCCAGCCAGAGTTGTGGCGAAAAGTCGTGATGCGAGCCCTCGGGAAGTCTAGGTGAAGGAAATCTCGTAGCCAGAGCTGCCTGGACCTTTTGTGCGTCCAAGTTGTCTCAACCGAGGACCCTTAGCCCGTGGACTGCAACGATGCTATCAAAGAAGCCTGTCAGCGTCCAGACATGGGGCCAGCGAGGAAGCATCTTGCGTGGCCCGAGAGGAGACATGGCAATGGCCATGGCCACGAGGCCAAAAGAGATGACTCTTCCCTATGGCGAATGTCCAGGGGAAACAACCCATACTGTCAATGCGCCGACGGTCGCTGCGGCGAAGTTCCGGAGCGAAGCTTGGTCTGGGCGAATAGAGAGGTAAACAAAAAAGAGCACCGCAAACGGAAGGTATTCTTGGGCCATGATCGACATGTCTAGTAACTCTGAGCTTCACGGCTGTCCGACTACAAATTAGGTCTTGGTTGATAGTTGTTGCTGCAACTTGACATGGATCTGGGAATGCTACCTAAGGTAGGTAGTTATCAGGCCATGTCTGGTGGAGGGCAGGGCATCCCGGGAGTCGGTTGGGCCTCCCCAGGTGCTGCTTCGGGCCGACACTGCCAAGTTGTTCTTAGTGGAAGTCTGACACTTCTGGAGCCGAGCAATGGAGAGAGAAGAAGATTGAATTGAGTCTGCTCCAGCTAAGAGAGCAAGGCGCGTGAGTGCCGAATATATACAAAGGAGAGGGTGCTCTGCTAAGGCGCTAGGCTTCTTGTAGAGGAGCGTGAGCTCCTCTGCAACAGCCAGCGCTCGCAGCCACAGCTGTGGCTACGCCAGAGCGTTGTGCCACACCCACCGCAGTTATGCGACAGGAAGCCTTGTCTCTCTGCCTCAAGTGCCGAAGTTTACAAATAGCCAAACTTGGTGGCTGCGCAGGAATGCAGGACCAGTACACGAGGCTCCAGCACCAAATCAGCTTCACTTTGTCCTCCATTGGACAATTTAGCACCAGTCGGTGAAGCCCGTATTCCTTTTTTGTCAACGTGCAGCGGCGCTGAAGTATTGAGGGCTCTGCCGTGAAGGGTGTGATCTCTTCAGGACCAACCAATATTCACTTGCGACCAGTCATGTATGTACTTGTGTCAAGAAGGGTGGCCGGTGAACAAACGCACAGGCTGAGACCAACAAGTCATCATGCGAAAACTTTCTGAAAGTGACAATTTGTTCTCGGTGGCTTGTTAGGTATCATAGAAGGGTCTTTGGAAAGGGGACACACAGGTTGAAACTAGTAGTGAGCAGTCACCTAGAAATACAAAGCAGCTAGTGACACAAGCTGTGGAGCTCGGTTGGACACTCTGTAGATCGTAGGAGGGAACTTGCCGTGTGGAATGGCTTCAATTCTTTTCGAAATCTTCTTTGGCCGTGAGGCTCTCGACCTTGCAAAGTCAACTACTGGTGCATCGGGTTTGACACTTCAAGTAGGTACCTACCTATAGTAGGTAATTGTGATTACAAAATGCTGGAGGAGTATATCTAGAGCATGCGACCGACAGAATACATCAAGTGCGTGCGCGTAGTGCGTGCGGATCAAGGAAGTAGTGCGCCCTCATAACATCCCTTCAGAAATCTGGGAGAACCGGCTTTATCTCCTCATAGAATGCCCGTCACACCTGCATGATATGCAAGGCGTCTGTCCGCATCTAGCCTAGCCATCGAAATATTGACGATTCAAACGGGTCTATCATACATACGTGGTGGCACCTGATTAGCTGAATGGTTGCTCCATTTTGGCTGACAATCCGTATTCCCTCGATTCCTTGAATTGCCATTATCCATCACTCAGTTCCATCGCGGCAACAGGGAGAAGTTGGAATTGATGAAAAATCATGGCGGCCTCCAATTCAACCTCCCGCCCTCCCGAGCCTGGCCACGAAGACAACAAGCATGTATCGGCCATCGACCTAGCTGATCCCATTTCGAGCCCCGCCGTATCCAACCAGGCAGGAAATGAGTCTGTGTTGGCGCTGCTTGCCGAGATAGCCGCCAGCTTGAAGAACCTCAGAGACCATTCCGATCGCTTTATGAGCCTACTAGATGCCCAAGAGGGGGAAAGCGCCCGGTACACGAGACACGGAAAGAGGCCGGAAAGGGATGTGGACTCAGGGTCGGATGCCGAAGAGAGTCGGTCCCGCCACAGGAGCCGTGAGCCTTCTCGATATACCGCATCGGTGTCTAGCTCTTCGAGATCTACAAGCATGGGCCGTGTCATAGTCGAAGAGCGTAGGGTCGGGTCGACCTCCTGGTACCACTCAAGGCGCCGGGGACCAAGCACAGCTCGGGCTGGATCGCGGAGTTCGAACTCGAGTTCAATGTACAGCGTTGGATCTACGAACCCCAACGAACGAAACAGCGCCGCAAAGCGGCCTCGATTGGACGCATATACGTCTGTTGAAGTACGATACGGAGAGTTTCCGAAACCTGACTTATTCGAACAGATGTTTGGCGAGCCATGCGTCAGTCACGGCAGGTATGGCGTCAAGGACGACGCCGCAATCTCTTCATGGTTGAAGGAGAAACATTTTATCTTCGCCCATGACGAACGATGCAGGTTCACGTTTGATATAGGCACTCTTGCCTCACTCGGCGATCTACGGAGCGTCGAATCAGTGTTTGAAGCCATAGGGCAATTTGCCCGTGATTTACGGACGCAGGGAGGGTTTTTCTTCTTTCGGGAATCGTATGATACCGATGGATTGGGGCTTTTGAATAAGATCTACAATGGAACGAACGTCTTCTCGTGTAGTGATGGGTTTAGGGAGGCGCTTCCGAGGATTTCAGAGACAGGAAAGAGCTTTTCCGAGGAGATTGCAGAAGTTCCACCACCGTGGGGAGATCAGGGAGACGAAAGGCTACTGAGGGTGGTATTAGAGGCGAGAAAAGAAGCGTCCAAATGGGGTTGTCGCGACCCAAACTTACACGTCACATACCACTACAAAGGAGAGCCGCAACGCGACTACTCGGGTGGGCGCCCCACAGGAGTTGTGGTTGAAGATGGCATAGGGAATCAGACCATAGTCACAGAGGGCTGTGACGTATATAAAGATCCTCATCTCAAAGCACCATGGCGGAGACTCTGGTATGTTAAAGAGCTGACGTGCTTGAGTCTGCGGTATGCTGACAGGTGACACATAGTGTGCTCACTGGTCTATCCAGAACTTCAGAAGTCGATGCGCCCAGGGTCCTAGGGCT
This sequence comes from Lasiosphaeris hirsuta, assembly GCA_030549175.1. NCBI lineage: Eukaryota > Fungi > Ascomycota > Sordariomycetes > Sordariales > Lasiosphaeriaceae > Lasiosphaeris > Lasiosphaeris hirsuta. The sequence goes on from JAUKUA010000002.1 coordinate 571,334, forward strand.
GGGAAAGATTCCGTTATTCCGACGCATGAACACGATAGGAGGAAGCAAGCACGACAGATGGAAGCACCATCCTAACGAGAGCTACGATGGGGATTTTTATGCTGAGAGCATATCAGAACATATCGATGGCAAACAGCTATCAACTTGGCAACGCTCTCGACGACGGGTTGTCAAATTCCAGTTTTCCTGGTACGAGCTTGTTCCCCGTGAAAAGTCTGAAGATCGACAGTACTCCGGCAGACTCTACAGGGACGCCCACAAGAGATCACTCCAGTTACAATCCTTAATGGTGAGTCCGGCCTGACGCTGGAGCTGCAGAGCGCCGAAGCTAACGGAACCAGGCCATTGGGGTTTGGCAGCATGTTGACGAAGATTCAGCCGGGGACTCCAGTTTCTGGACTCTCACCATCATGGCGCCTGCATTCTTCTACCACAAGGATGGGAGGGCAAGGAAAGAACTGGACGAGTTGATTGCTCCGCTTCACAAGATTTTGCCAACTTTATCCGCAACGTTACTCATGATAGGGGTCCGGATAGTAGAGCACTGGACCGAAATCAGCGAATATGTCGAACAGTTCATAGCTGGCCGGGACACGTTCCTGCACGAAAAGCGGCACGACCAGCTGCTCTTCGATGACGACAGCTTTACTCGCTCCCGCCAGTACTCGTGGGTCATCACCAGCACGGGGGAATTCATCCTCATGATCAACAAGACCATCAGTCATTACGAAAGCCTTTCAAAAAGGCTCTTCTTTAGGAGGAATGGCATGATGAGAAAACACAGAAAGCTTCAGGCAGAGATCGAAGCTGTCAGGGACGTGTTTGACATGCAAAGAACAAGAGCCACTGACCTTCGAGAGGGAGTGAGTACCCAACTCTCATCTGACGCCCACGGCTCGCCAGCTAACTGCTGTCTAATAGCTATTCAGCGCCAGCGCGGTCGTCGAGAGTCGTCTGTCGACTCGGTTGTCTCAAAATGTGAGGCTTCTCACATATGTAAGCATCTTTTACCTTCCCCTGGCGTTCTGCGCAGTAAGTCTTCAGATTCCACATGTCATTACATACTGCTCATTGACGATAATTTTTAGGCACTCTGGGCGATCCCAAACATCACAGATTCGTCAACCCAAACCCCCTTCATTGTTGCGTCCCTGTTGGTTGGCCTAGCGACATATTTCATCGTGTTCAATCTCGATTCGGTGGCTTCGTTCGGCTGGGAGTTGTATGCTGGATTCCGCAAAGTCTGCATCAGGCAGATGACAGCGGACTCCAAAGACTTTCCACAGAGAGACGCGTGGCAGAATCGTGCACGGGGCTTCAACCACTTTGAGCCGGATCGAGGGAGGACAAAGCCCTCCGAGTGGTATATTCTGTTGTTCTTCCTGATGTATCTGTTTGGGCGGCGCCTCAAGCCCGGCGCGGTCGAAGATACGGGAGAGAATGCTTCCTCCGCTAGTTCGATATCTACCGGCTCGGTTGGGTCCTCATCTGAGGAAATTTCATTCGAGGAAGCCTCTGAGGGCCCTTCGGAATCAATGCGAGGAGGAACGTGGAAGCGGCGGATACGGGCTCTGTTTAGAAAGTCCGAGAACGGGGCGGAGAAAGATGGGCCAAGCGGAGCATAACGTCGAGCTCACTGCCTAACAACTGGATGGAAGCACAACAGCGAGCGCTAGGATGCAGATTTTTGTGCTGAGAGATATACGGTATCAGGGCACATTGATGGCAATGAAAGGAATGATTTATATGATTTGATTGCTCCGCATACAACTTATGAAATATGGTAACTCAAAGAGCGAACTCAACAGGCAAGATGATTATGAGAGCCAAGATCAAAATGGAGGCACTGATAATAATGGCCTTCTTTTTAGTCCAAATGGCATGATCAAGTTTGCGGTAAACATAAATAATGGCACACGCGGCAAGAAACAACAATTTCACGACCCTAAAATCGACACCATGAATTTCCCTTTCCTTCTTCGGAACTGAGCGGTTGCCGCCTTGGCCTGAGCCAGACTGAGCCAGACTGAGCGAGGGTCACAGTTCTGGGCTGCCTCGGCTACAGTTGCCACGGGTCTAAAATGGCGGTGGAGTTACGAGGACCCAGTTTTAGGACCTCTACCACCACCTTTCCTTCACTCCAACTATAGGAGAAGAAAAAACCTGTAATTTCAACACGTCGATAAATCATGTATATTATATTCGGATTCCAAAGTGTTGGTCTCTACCTTTTCCGGTGTCTCTAAAGCGGTTGCGCCTAGGTCGAGTTGTCTATTTTCTAAACAACTTATCATTATAGACACTTCTTTCACCAAGCGCAATGGTAACCAGATGTTACGGTATGGTATCATTACGGTTTAGTACCACGGCTTAGGATTGCCAAAGGAAGAAAACGTCTGTCACGGAAGCTACTACCATATAAGCTTGTAAGTACCACAAAGATACCTAGTAGTATAGAATGAGATCGCCTGGCTACGGACTCACCGACGTATACGGATACTACTTAGATAAAGATACATAGAAGGGATAGGAGGACGTGTTATTGACTTGAATAATCTTAAGTTCCTCTAGGTAGCTAGGAGGTAAAAAAAGGGCCCGCGTAAGGTTAACGTCAAATCTACCTTACCTATTCTTTTAAGATCGGAGAAATAAGAAAACTGATTAGCCCTATTAGTTGACCATTCACCTGGCAATGTATAACCTTGTAGACGTGTAATCGTATATATCAGTAGAGTATGATTTTACTAATAGCCGTAGTTTGAGACATAACTAGTATACATGTTGTTTGTATCGTAGCACAAGGTTCCAATTTCGGAGAGAAAAGAATATAGAAGAATTCGATTATACCTTACTAAAGATATCGACAAGCTATATTAACAGAATAACGTGGTATTAGACATAACTGGGTGTTTAATAAAGTACTGACGATAGTAGTAACGTTACCTATCTATACTCTTATCTAACTATTGAGTATTATTTTTTATTACTAGACCCTCTATATATCTTATCGAGTATAATATTTCTGGAGCGGCCCGCGTGTAAGAAATTGCTCGAGTCTGAAAATCTAATTATCTACGTCCCTTAATTTTAAAACGAAACGTTCTATTTAAGCTGATACTATTATAATAGGTTAAAGAGACGTTAGAAAGTTAAATGGTAATTGTTACGTGGTAAAATGCAGATAGCTTAGATAGGTTAGTCCGTTGTACGCAGTCCCTACGCTCAATTGAGCACAGGGGGTGCGCTGCTATATAATGGCAGCGCGCCCTCCAGACTGTTACCAACGGATCATCCTTTACAAATTATTTACACCACCATACAATATGTCATGTCAGTGTTCATGTGAAGGACCACCAAAGTAACGCTTACACAAGCGGTCATTTTGACCGTAGTAGTAATAGTATTAACCTTTAGACTATTTTAATTGATAGCAATTTATATACGTAGTCTTAATTACTTACTTAGTAAATTTCTACTGTTGAGGGCTACATACCGTTTCTACCAGTAGAAAAATTAAGACTTAACTCTTGTTATTTTATTATTGTGAGTTACGTACCTTTTCTATCAGTAGAAAGAGTTAACGTACTTTATAAGCGAGTGCGCCATATAAGCGAGTGCGCCACTTTTCAACGCGACACCCCACCTTCACACAAAACACCAAATTCTACCACAACGAACGATAGCAACACCCTCGTACGAGGCTAGGATAAACCTAGCCCTCAGAGCTCTTCAAAAAGACCCAAAACTTAAAGTCCGAGCTATAGCTCGGATCTACGACGTCGATAAAGATACCCTTCGACGCCGACGCGCCGGCCGGCCTGCACGACGCGATATTCCAGCCAACTCACGTAAACTGACCGATTTAGAAGAGAATACGATTGTTCAATACATAATCGAGCTATGTACACACGTATTCCGCCCTCGGCTTTGTTACGTGGAAGATATGGCCAACCGACTGTTACGCGAACGTGACGCGACCCCTGTCGGTAAGCTCTGGGCTCACAACTTCGTCAAACGTTAACCAGAGCTCCGGACACGTTTATTACGTAAATACGACTACCAGAGGGCCAAATACGAAGATCCAAAGATTATTAGTGAGTGGTTTACCCTTGTACATAACATGAAGGCTAAGTACGGTATCCTTAATGAAGATACTTATAATTTCGACGAGACTAACTTTATGATAGGTATTATCATCCCTACTATAATAGTTACTATCTTAGATAGCCGTGATAGGGCTAAATAGGCCTAGCTTAACAATCGAGAGTAGGCTATAGTTATCTAGGGAGTAAATACTCAAGGCTAGACTATCTTACTATTTATCATCTTAGCTATATAATATTACCTTACTAACTAGTATAAAGAATATGACCTTCTAGCTACCTAGTATATTATAATAACTAATAATAGCTAGACTACGAATGAAAAAGGCATAGATTAGATTCGATACTTCGATCTATATACTACATCTTATACAAAGGGTAAATATCAGCTTTTAATCCTTAACAGCCACGAGAGCTACCACTCCGAAGAATTCGAGACCTACTACTAAAAATAAAACATCATTACACTCTATATACCTCCACACACCTCGTACCTACTTTAGCCACTAGATATTAGTTACTTTAGGCCGCTAAAGAAGACGTATAGTCATGAGGTTAAACAATATATATAGATAAGTATTACACACATCAACAAACTAGAGTTTCTTTATAGGTTTAAAGAAGCGTTTTCTACTTTAATCACAGAAAAGAATATCCAGGGAGGCTTTGCCGGAGCTAGCCTTATACCGTACGACCTAGAAAGGGTAATATCGAAGTTGGATGTACGTATTCGAACCCTAACACCCTTAGTACCAGACCTAGCCACCATACTACCTTAGGTCTCCTAAACGCCACATAACCCTCGAGAGGCTACCTCATAATTAGCACTTATTAAAACTCGAATTTCTAATCATCAGGATAACTCTCTAACCCTAATGTTTACTACTGTAGATCGACTAGCCAAAGGTATAATAGTTATAATATACGAGGTAGCTCTTTTACGTACTGAGGTCTCGGCACTACGTAAGGCCAATGAGGGACTTAGTAAGCGACGGAGGGCTAAAAAAATACGTATACGGCTTAGAGGGTTACTTACTATATAGGAGGTATAAGATCTACTAAATCAGAAGGCTGTGGGTAAGTAGTTAGCCTAAGAAATATGATAAAGTAGTGGTGGAGTAGGGGGGTCTTATACGAAGATTCAGTGTTGTGGGGTGTGTAGCAAGCCTAGCCATAATGCACGTACTTGTAAGAAGGCTACAGAATCGTCTGATTTATCTGTTTCTGATTCAGTTATTGTTATTTCCTAACATTGTGATTATGTAATTGAGGATAGTTGTGGTTGGGTTGGGAAAAGTGGCGCACTCGCTTATATGGCGTACTCGCTTATAAAGTACGTTACTCGTTTCTTATTTTACCATTAAATGTTACATACCGTTTCTCCAGCAAATCTTTTTTTACAAGAGACCCATTTCTTAGCCCTAAGCCTAGATTTAGTCTTATAACAGTAGGCTACATATCTTTTTCACCAGTAGAAAATTGCTTAGTACTAACAACTAAGTTCTCGGCCCTAAGCCTAGATCTTATTTCTATTACCTTACGCTTCGTACCTTTTTTACTAATTGTCACACTAGTAAGCTCACCTAGGTCAACAGGGTCACTGACCTCCTTAACCGAGCCATATACTAGCGGCACGAACTACACATAAGAAGTACATACCCATTGACCCATACCTATCACGGATCATGTGGAGAAGGGAACTATTATAGAGGATGGCCACAATGTGGCTTAACCTCAGGACATGATCTCACATGTGGGCAGTAGCTTATTCGGCCTGTACACAGGTCAAACGGATCCTCACGTACGACCATAGGTCGCAACGGGATGCCTAGAACCACTCACAAGCCAGAGTAGCCGTACAACGGATCTTACCTACGCTAGGCGACGTCACCAGACTTCAGATTTGTCATAGACAAGATATTTAACCTTAGTATCGTAGTTAGGGCTTGTATAGTCAGCTTAGATCCTACAGCTGGTCTTTCAAATCATAGACCTTCCTACTATCGCTGGCATTCCTTTAGAAGACCTGGAACCCGACGTTCTCTAGAGTCTAGCTTTAGTAGTGACAGGTGGTCACGACTCCTACATGTAAGTCACGGAGGAAACCGTTACTATGACAGCCGACCTAAGGACTAACTTAATAGCGTTGTAGCTAACGTAAGTACTAAGGACGTGAAGGAATACCTACAGTAATAGACACTATGCCGCTAGAGCTATATAGATAAGTACTGATACCGGCCATGGACCAACGTATGATAAGCCGGCTTTACTTAGCTTGTAGCCGCTGATTTATAAGGCGTGAGAGACGGGCAGCTAAAAAGGAGATTCGGGACCGACGGACAGCTAGGAAGATCCTTTAGGTATTTTAGTATCTTTATATCTTATACATAGCCTTCTATAAGTAAGACGGGTATGTTACGATAGATCCTTAAGAAGAAGAAGCTCCCTAGTTCTCTTTAGACAAACCTAGAAAGATTATTAGCTAAACTTTAGTAAAGCTAACGTGTCTACATAGCGTACGCCCACTCATAGCGTGCACCCACTTTTCCCACCCCAATTGAACTTTCGCACGACATTACAGCGTTATAAAGGAAATAATCAATTGAAACTACTCAGAATCCGATTCTCTATCCATTTCTACATCCTCCTGGTACGTACGAGAATTATGTCCGGTTTTACCACAGTTACTACAGTGTCGCACACCTCCTGTACGCCTCTTCGTATGACTACCCTCCGCCCGTATTTATTCGTCTTACTCTGTCTATACATCCTTTTCCGCCAAAAAATTGCTGGCATCCCACATAGTAAGTGGTCCTCCTACCCTAACATGTCTTTTTTTAACCCTCCGGCGTTTACTTAGTACTTCATTCGACTCCTTAAGCTCTCAGATACGATCTTTCATTAATACCATCTCGTGTATAACCTTCATCGTACCCTTCACAATTTGGTTAAGAGCTCTAATAATTAGTGTCGAAAAGCTATCTTGATACCTAGTGATACGATCTTTGATATGTGTTAATTAAAATGAGGCCTTAGTTACATTTTGTAGTATCTTAGAGACCTAAGTGTTATATAAGATTTTAGAGGAGGCTAGGGGTGTTAACGTATAAAGCCTCATATCTAACTAAGAAATTACCCTCTCTAGGTTAAATGGCATAAGCCTTATCCCTCGGAATCCTCTTTGTACGTTTTTAAGTAGAAAAGTTACGTAAAATATGTTATAAAAGGTAAGAAAGAAGTCTAGTTTCGCGATATAGTAGATATAACAGCGTATAAGTTATTTAATTTCCTTACCGTATGACTACTTTAATATGCTGAAACATCTAATATCGAGTGGCTAAAGTAGGTAAGATAAATACGAAGACATATAAAACGTAATAATATTATTAAACCTATAATAATCCTTAAACTTAAGTAAGTAATAACTCTTATGTCTATCTAGGATTAGAAGATACTTTCTACCTATTATATAAAGACGAAAGTACTTATCGAAATGCTTAATCTAATTAATACTAATTTAGTTATTAGTCTAACTTATATCGGAAAGATTAATCGTTTAATTAGGTAAGAAAGGACTATTATAATATTAGCTTTCGAGATATATTTTCTCTATAATAACTACGTACGGAGAAATAGTATAGCTACTTAACTATATAACTTAGATTATTATAACCTATTCCCGATTACTAAGCTAGACCTTCTTTACCCTCCCGTAACCATTAGAAGAGGTAATAACAAGGGTAGGTAAGATCTGGCCTATTAAAAACCTAGTCTCGTCGAAGTTCTAGATATCTGACTCTTAGATTCTATACTTCGCGATTATGTTACGAACAAGACTAAACCACATACCAATTATCTTTAGATCTTTACATTTAGTCCTTTAGTAATCGTACAGACGCGATCAACACGTCCGGAGCTCTGGTTGTCATCGTACGAAGTTAGAAGCCTAGCGTGGTCCAACGTGTAACGTGCCACACGTCGTACATAGTAAGTTAGCCATATCTTCTACCAGGTCATATCCTAGCGAAAATCCTTACTTGTATAGGTCGAGGATCCTTCGTACAATGACCTCCTCTTCAAGGGAATCTAAATTCCTATTACTAAGGATTAAATCTACTCATGGGAGTATTCCGTTCCGTCGTCACTTCAGTATTCTTCGGTCAACCGAATACCGTTTTACAACGGTTCCAAGGCGGAGTTTCTTATCGCGTTCCATAGCTTAAACGGCAAGCTACACTTATACTTCATTTCGTACGGCGGGTATGTTTTGTTATAGAGGAATTTGCGATATCACGCGAAAGTTCAATTGGGGTGGGAAAAGTGGGCACACGTTATGAGTAGGCGCACGCTATGCAAACACGTTAAGAGGTAATATAACCTTATGAACCTTTCTATTTCTCTTGACTTATAACTATAAAGTATTATGTCTTATTTTATGTTAGATCATTCTATCTCCTTAAACCTCCTTCTCTCTAGCTCTTTACTACTTTATATTATGATAGTTAACTTCTTTACCGTTCTATTTTAAACCTTTAAATCGGACTTTATACTTATTAACCTTATAAAGATTAAGTTCTTAAGTCTATCGTGTAAAAGCTCTAAATTAGACTAATAGTAATTATCGAGATAGTTTATTAAACGGTTAAGTTAAGAGTTAGGAAAAGATTAAAGCTTTATAGTTTAACTTTTCATTTGATACCTTACCTTATAGTTATTATATCTTAGACCTTTGTAAGCTAGCCTATGTTATAAATAATCTTTCTTCTTACTAAGAATATCTTTTATCTGTTATAATAGTTATGATAACTAATAATCTTATATTATATTCGGCTATGATCCGAGGCTAGGAAACTAAACCTTCTTCCGGTACCGACCTTATGATCTAAGAACCTTCCGAGATAAAAATCTAGACTATTAAAAGATTTCTTATACTCCCGTCGAGTTTAGAAACCATTACTAAACTATCTTAATAGTTTATCGATTTTTATAACTAAGTTACTAAAGCTTATAAGAAACTTTATTTCTTTATAAATAACATATATAAGAATAAGAAGAGGCTTAACTTACTTACTTTAATGTTTATTATCTTAGTTACTAACTACTAGTTAATAATATAACATATTAAAATTAACTAATATATTTTTAAAAATACTCGGTAGAAATTAAAAGCCTCTTATATTACCTTCGGTATCGAGGTTAACTAAAAATTAGCTTAATTTACTACCTAAACGGCTTAATATAAAAAATCTCTTAACCTTATTATCGTACGTATAGAAATACTCCATAAGAAGATTATAAGATAAAAGTAATAATAAGTATAATAAACATAGAAATAAGAATTATAGCTAAGAAATAAAATACCGAGCTTGTTTAAGTTAAAGAACTTCTTCGTATCTAAGAAGAAAAGTAAGTGCTATGGTCAAAAGAACCGCTTATGTAAGCGTTACTTTGGTGGTCCTTCATATGAACACTGACATAACATATTATATGGTAGTATAAATAATTTATAAAGGATGGCCCGTTGGCAATTAGTCTGGAGGGCACGCTGCCATTATATGGCAGCGTACCCCTTGTGCTTAATTAAGCGTAGGGACTGTACATAACGGACTAACCTAGCTAGGCTATCTACATTTTTCTACGTAACATATACCCAGGGTAAAGAATAAAGAAAAGGACGTCCTCGCCATCGTCCTCCGCTCTCTTAAACTATAAGAAAAGTACCAATTTCCCCCAGCCCTTTCGTATACCGTTACCATACTTAAATCACCCCATTCCCTACGCTCATGCCCCTCTAGTCCACAGTGTCAAAGAGCGTCTTCCGCCTAGTCGTCTTAGGAGGCGACTTCTTAGCGGTAGGCTTCTTATGACCGATACCTTTGGTAGAGGTCTCTTAAGTAGGAGAAAAAACTACTGACTTACTACGTGTACTAACCTTAGGAGCGTTAGTACCGAATAGGTTAGTAAGGGTACCGTGCTTATTTTACTTCTTAGACAGAGTGTCTATAGCTATGATTTCACTTTGGGTATCCTTAGTAAGACACTTACGTGAGGTGCCGAGGGTCATAACAGGCATAGGAGTACTTAAACGAGTAGTCGAGGCGGCCGTAGGTCGTGTAGCTAATAGTTACTTAATAGCCTTATCAAGCTTTGTCAGGTCCTTCTAAAGATCTTAGACCTAGTTATTAAGTACTTTGGTCTTCGGGCTGACCTTGTTTATACGGCCCGTTAGAGTGTTAACTTACTCTTTAGTAACGTACTTATCGAGGCTATCTATCGTCATTCTCTTCATAGCTTAAAAAGCTTCACGGACCTTATCGTAGCTCGGGAGCTCCTCAATCTTATTCTCAAGGGCATTGATCTTACCCTTAAGGTACTTCTAGAGATCGTACATATTAATAAGTATACTAGCTGTAGAAGATATATAGACTACTTTGGCCTTCTTAAGCTCTATAGTCTTATCGGTAAGCTAGTACTTAAGGCGTTAAAACTACATACGTTAGTATTAGTTCGTATCGGTAATAAGGGTATTCGCTTAGTCGGCCTAAGTATAAACTTACGTAAGGTCGAGACGATTAAGGTAGATAAGAACTAAAGATAGTTTCTCGTTTAAAGTGGCTATAGGGTAATAGTAGATAGTTATAAAGATAGATACCTTTGAAGGTAAACAGTCATTATTAATACCTTACTTATCGTATGTTACCTTAGCCTTATTTAATAACTTCTTTAACTGATATATACACAGGTTATTAGCTAGACCCTAGTTCTTAACAGCCGACTTTGATCCTTTGGTAAAGATACCCTTGATCTCTTCATTTACTACAAAGAGAAGCTTCGGATCGTCGATCGTAAAGGTAACGTACTTATAAGCTTCTTATCTACTTACTGACTTATTATAGTACTTAAACTTAAAGTAAGCTTTATAGTCTAGTAAGACCTTAAGCTCCTTACCGCCGGTAGTAAGTCACTTAGTTCTTTACTTAGCCTGTTTCTAAAGTACCTTTACGTCCTGGCGATAATACTTCTTAGGGGTGTGATATTTAATGGGTAAGCCGGCAGAAAAGCTAGGTAAGCCGCCTGAGAGATCCGAGGTCATCTCTTTATCTTCGTTATCAGGCTCACCTTCCATAGTAAGGTTAAAGTTATCGTCCTCTACGCGCTCGCTCTTATTGTCATCGTAGTTAGAATCGTAGTTAGGTAGATCATCGGGCTTAGGCTCGTTATAGTCGTTCTTACTATGTTCGGTAGTAGCGGTAACACTCTCTTAGGCTTATCTAACGTGTCTTAAGGTTTCTTCGGCTAAAATTTGGAGGTATATAGGATCTGGACTCTCAGTTATTAGGCTGTCCTCGGGTACGTCTAGATTGTTCGGCTTAGCTCGAGCTACCTCGAATTGACACTCTATTTTATAAATATATTCTTACAAATAGCTAAATTTAACCATCTCAAAACACGAATAAACGTGATAATAAGATATAGAGAAAGTATAAAGGTATAACTTAATAACGGTGACGAGGGTAGTAATAGTTATAAGAAAGAAAAACGTAAAAATTTTATAAGAGGGGTTTTTTAGTTGGTAGCCTAGCTTAGTAAGTTAGGACCTTATAATAAGGAAAATTAACAAAGGAAAAACAACACTATGATAAGGCTTCTATCTGATCATCCAATCTTTTTTAGCTCGTAATAGGAAGGTACTCGTATAGCTAAGTAAGGTTAATAAAGGAAAGTAAAAGAAAGAAAAGATCTGGTATTATAGCTAGAATACTCCCTCGCCTTATTAAGAAAGCTATTCGTCCTCGAAAACACCCATTATCTAGCGGTTTGATATTATAAAAGCTTAACTACTATTTCTATAGTAGGGATAATATCGACCTTAACGTACTTAACAGCCTTAATACCCTTCTTCTTATGCTCCTTATCTCAGTCGATAAGGTTTCTTACTTTATAACTTATGACGGCATCTCTTACGTTTAGTAATAAGTTTACTCTTAGCTTCTATATATCGTCCTTAACTTTATGGTTCTTCCAACGGACGAGGTACTTAACACTTAGGTTCTTTTTCTTCCAACTCACTTTATTACTAACGATATAGTCAAGCTTCCATTTTTCTTATTTGTCAACCCTAACGATTAGTAGTACCTATCACTTTCGGCTAAAAGGATCCTTACCTTGTTAAAGATAGTATAGTTACATAACTAAGACGATTAGATACACTCCCTATAACGCCGGGAAGTTAAGCTTATAAGTTAGATTATTTATCTTTGCCTTACTAATAATCTTAAACGGGCCCGTCCTTTAAGGTAACTATTTTCTTTTTAACTTACCGAATAAATAGTAACCCTTATAGAGACGTAGGTAAATAATATCTCCGATCTCAAAGGTCTTAAATATATACTTGTCGTCATAACGGAGTTTTACTATTGTACTAACAATATCAAGAAGCTAAATTACTTCCTTTTAGTAATACTCCCTAAGAACCTCCGCTACCTCGGTACCTACTCTTATACCTTCTTTCACGGTTAGAATATCTACCAAAGACCTTAGCCGGAATCCGAGAATTAGTTCGTTAGATAATCTACTAATCATAACGGCTAACGTATTGTTAATGTTAAACTAAAGCGATAGTAACATATCAACCCACGGAACCTCTCCGTCTATTATAGAGGTATAGAAACAAATGGTAATCTCGACCGTCTAGTTCGTCCTCTCTGACTAGCTATCAGTTTGTAGGTAGTAAGCGGTAGAAAAGAGCAGTTTAACATCGTAAATATCGAAAATCTCTTTCCATAATACTAAGGTAAACTTTAGGTCTCTATCGTTAATAATCATCGTCGATAGTTCCCAGTCGTACATAAATAATAATTTCGTCAACACCTTTACCTAATCCTTAGCTATATAGATACAGTATCCCGCTAGTAAGAGTATTTTTTTAAAGAACTTACACGTAACTATACAAAATATATTAAGTATGTTATAACCTTCGAGGTACCATATCGTTCTAACTGATAGGATTATAAGTAGGCCGATAATAAAATTTATCATAATGGTATAAAACGGTTGTGGAGTTATGTAGATAGGTATCATTTCTTCGTTCGTAAGCTACCTGTCGGTCTGGTTCTAGCGGTAGGCCTCATAGAACTAAATAAAACGTTTCACTTTCTATACCTTGTTAGTAAAGTATACATTCTAGAGGCTATCTATCATCTTATAGAAACCGAAATAATATGATTTATCATAAACTATCTCGAGTACTGTCTTAACATACGCTCTTAGGATACAGAGGCGACAATTTCTATCGTAATCGACATAATATAGTAACTTGTCCCTGATCTCAAATAGTCCCATTAGAAGTCATAGGTACCTCTTAGATACTCTAGCGCGTTCTACCCGTTATAGTACGATAGGTTTTTCCATCCTAGCGTTAATACTAACTATTAACTTACTATATTTCGTATCGTTCTTATAACCCTCGTATAAAGCGGTTTTAAACGAGTTACTGATAACGGGCTCGGCACTTATCTAAGTAACTATAATAGATATCTCGTCTTCTACGTTCTATGCTATAACCTAGATATCATCGAGCTCGTTAGATTTATCTACCTTAAGCTTCTTAAAGTCTTATTCGAACGTTAGAAGCCGTGAGAGTATATTAGAAATAACATTAAGAACATCTAGGATATAAAAAATGTCGATCTTAAACTAGGAAAGTTAATTTACCATATTCGTAAGCTTAAGGTTAGCCTTATTTAGGTCTATCGTTACTAAAGACATATACTTAACGATACCTTTAGTAAGAGTGTAATCTGTTAGGACGTTTAGACGATATTAGTTTAACTGAACTATCTTCCTAAGCTTCCTAACTACTTACATAATTACTATAACCTCTACCTCTATAAATCCGTATTTTTACTTAGTTACGGTAGTTACTCTTAATAAGAATATAATCGATAGAACCCTCTCCGCTATGAGATCACGCCCTAAGATTACTTTCCTATCTCAGTCATCCTTAAGTTAGAAAACGAAGAGGCCAAAAGCTCCTTTACAAGCATCGACTTTAAAGAACAATAACTTCGTTTTAACGTAATAGTAAGTCGTAAATTGTATATATAAGTATTCCTACAGTAGGTAGAAAGATTCCTATTTATCTTTTGAAGGTTAAAAACGTATTTTCGATATATAAGCCTTCCTTACGTTCTTTATACTTCCATTTATAATCTTTCCTTTCTCACGACCTAATGCTAATAATACCGTCTTTTTCTTCTATAACGGTCCAACTTTAACGTTATACCAAGCAATCTTATATCATAGCTATCTAACTATCCTTAGATAGATCTCGAGTATATCTAACGTATTTAGGAACTTTATCTTCTAAAAAGTCATAATTCGATCATCCGTTTTCGCGACTCTTTCTCCGTTAATAATATATCTCAGAAGTTAGATCGCTAGATAGGCTACGAATGACTTATTAACATTAATATATATCCTCACGTCCTCTAAGAACTTAAGTACCTTACTTATGTACTTATAGTACTCGTCTTCTATAGTACTAAAGACGACGATATTATTAATATATACCCGTACGAAATCTTAACTATTACGAAATAGGCGGTCTATGAAATACTAGGTGAAAGTAAGTAAGTTCTTAAATCCCATAAGTACTACGTTTGATCACTTAAGCTCTCTTTCCGTGATGATAACCATACGATTACGGTATTTATTATAGACTAGTAACTAATAAAAGAAACCGGAGGTATCTATTATAGAGAAAACCTTTTTTTCTTACATTACGAGGATTATATCGTCTTAGTCCACAAGTAGATAGACGTCTGGTACCGTAACCTTATTTAGAACATATAAGTCGACGACAAGACGGCCCTTCTTCACTCCGTTAGCCGTTCTCTATACTACGAAGGTAAGGTACGCGATAGGGGTTAGTTCGTTAAGAAAGGTCAGCTTTCCGGCTACGTACATAGTATCGAGTCTCTACGCGGCAAAAACACGATCTTTCGCTCCCTAGGGATATAGCTTTATTAGCTTGATTTGGTTTTACCATCCCTTAACAAGGTTAATCCTCATTTTACTCTTATCGGACATAGGTACGATACCTCTATCGTAAAATATATCATACTTATTTAAGAGGTCTTTGATTCTTTCTATGAAGGCTCCGTTTACCTTACAGATACTCATTCTAACCTTACTCTTAATAATAGGAAAATCGGCTGGCTTCTCGACTCTATATAATAGTATATAATATCCTATCCTTAAAGGGAGTAGCTGTAAGATATCGATGATCTTTATCTCGTTACTTACTTAACCGCTTAGAATGTAAACGAAAATATCCTCTATTTTACCCTCGAGTTAGTAGATTTTATTAAAGATAGCTAAATAACATTCTTCCATATTAATGTTATTAAACTCTATGTAATATCTCGTAAAGGAAACTTACGTAATCTTCGTTCTTATGTTTATGTTATAACTCGTTAAATTAAACGCGAATACTTACTTTACTTCGGGCCATTCTTAAACTTTCCTAATCTTCTAGCCTCTCTTAATGATTATCGGCTCGGATGTCTAGTTATGAAAGTACATTATATAAGATATTAAGTAGTCGATATTACTATCTTAGATACCTTTCTACGTTAACATAAGATAAAAAGTCTGTGGCCTGTTATAAATATACGTCTCCTTAGGTAATAGTTTTAGTAGATCGTATATCTTAGTCCTAATGAAACCTTTCTCTCCGGGCGTAAAAATAACGCTTTAGAAAGTAGTGACCTTATGTATAATCTTCCGGCGAGGTTTAGCGACTAGGTCTGTCTTTGTCCTCATGTTTCTAGTAGATTAAAAAGTAATGTTATTTCTTAGGAAGTTAATAGTTACGTTATTATCATCTATAAAGATAGTACCGATTAATATATACGGCCTTAGCTCGTCGATAACATCGGCCTTTATATGAAAGTGAGCGTTGACACTAGTTTGCTACATTATATTGGAAATGTAAAAATCGAACTCAGCTTACTTATCGATACGAGTTTTTAAGTTAACTTCCTTAACGAAATAAGATTCTTATGATACCTAACGTAAATAACGTACCCATTTCTAAATCTACTTTTTATCGACGAGGTTAGTTAAGTTACTAATGTCAAAGTAGACATGTGTAGGTTTATCGTTCAAGTTTACTTTGATATTAATTTGAAGATAAGACTTTTTCGGATGTTAAGAACCTACAGGGCGAAGTAGTAGGTTTACTTCAATGACCTACCCTTCTTCGAAGATAACGTAAGTTCCTTTATCACTCGAGTCATTACTACTCCAGTCCTTTATCGAGTGACTTTCCTAGGTTATAATAAATCCTTTATCTTTCTCTTCCGTATCTTTTATAAATACCTATTTAAAACGAACCTTCCTTATGTCGTTCTTACTTATCCTTACGTTCCCATTGTCCTCCAACTCCTCAAAGCTCTCTAGCTCTTCTCTTAAACGGGTAGGCTACCTCGGAGTCACGGGCTCTGTAAGAGACCTTTACTCCCTAAAGATCATAGGCTTCACAGGAGGCATAAGAGACATGGGCTCTTCTGGGAACCTAGGTTCCTAGCGTACGATTAAACCTTCCTTTAGCTTTTACGGTTATTTAACATACTCCGTCTAAATATGCCGCCACAGCTCATTTCCATAGTCGAATATTTCTATATAACTCGAACATTTATACTTTTTCTTATTAGGTATCTTATACCGGATAAAGTTACCTAGTACTACGGAGGAACGAAAGAAAACTAAATGGAAAGAAGACGTCATAACATTAAAAAAAGTAATAATATCCTCTTTCGATTTTTCTTCGCTAATAAAGTAATATCCCTTAGCCTCGAGTTACTTATACTACTACTAGACGTTAGTACTTTCTCCATAGATAAACTTATCGTTAATATAGGTAAAAGTGCCGTTGTCATAAGATTAGCGTTAGCCGTAGTACCACCACCTCTAGAATACTCAGTCCGGCTAGAAACCTCTAGGTACTCAGTTGTTAAATCCCTAACGTAAGTACGTATCACGGCTACGTTCATTTACGTTACTAAAGTACAAACACCCTTATTATCTACTTCTCCAGTTGCCGGAGAATAACCCTTTGTTATTAAAGTACCCTCGATTACTATTATTACCTTACTAAGTAACTTATCTTCTTCAATCGTTAGCTTAACCTCGTCTTCTATCTCTACTAGCCCAGTTAGTATCATCATTACCATAGATCATAATATTGTCATTATATAACACCGTCCTAGTTACTCTTATAACCGTTCCTTTGGTGACTAACATATCACGAGATACCAATACCTTTTCTTCGATCTTATCGAGATAATCACGAAATATGTCTCTAGTAGTTAATCGAGTACAGAGCTAATATAATTTCTCATATAAGTTATTATATAGCCTAGTAAGTAATTAGAAATCTTCCTTATCTCCCCATACTCTTACGTACTTAAAATAATCTATCGTATATACATAAACTAACTTATCGGTAATGTTATCTTCGGCCTTAAACTTACTCGTAAGTTAACTAAACTATCGTTCTATGTCCACTAGCTTCAGTCCAAACTATTAAAAGATAATTATAACTTAGTTAAAGACACTTAGTCTTACATACTTCTTATCCTTAGTTAACAATTAAAGCTCGTATTATTAGAGGGCTGATCTTTTAAATAATAAAAACAGTTCTTTATAAAGAGTATTATATCTATCTAGATCTAGGACTACTTCCTTAACATACGTGGTCTAAAGATAAACATCACGGTAACAGAGCTACTTACCGTCATAGAACAGTTAGGCCTTACCGTCTTTCTCTAATGGCACGTCTAGCTAAAGAAGACCGACATGATAGATCTACTAATTAGAGCCTCTTGTCGCTAATAGAGTACTTACTTAAGCCGTAGAGCTAGTCACCGGCGTATTAATCCTTACAAAGGTAATCGTAAGATATGTCTACATGACCTATATCATCTACATAAGCTACTCCTTGATTATTAATTACTTTAGAAGTAGAAATGAAGATAGACCAGGAGATTACTCATCAGCGCGATCCTTAAGCAGATCCGGGTCCTACCCCAGCGTATGGTCTTCCGCCATTTTACTTAACGTTACAAGTAAGAATCCTTCATCTTACGATATGATATCGGACTCTCCTAGTATAATATCTCGTTTAGCTACTAACGTCGTACTACTTAGTAATAGGATGGTTAGCGTACCTCTAAGTATTAAGTCCGTAGGCGGTAATATTGTTAGGGTCTATTAGGTACCCCTTAGTTCTAACGTTTCCGCCGTTCTCGAGTACTCTAGTATTAGATAGAGGCCTTCCTATACTTCTTGAAGGTAGTTATCGACTAGAGTTTTAAAGCGCTCTTTCGGAATATGATTATCAACGTTCTAGACGTTTAGATAGCTGTTTTGAATGGGGTTTCTTAAGTAGGTAAATGTTCCGTTGGTAAGAAAAATTAGGCTTACTAACACCACGAGTACTTACTTACGCTCCGGCTTTACGCTAGTCCACCACTTGACTCTCGGATTCTTAGAGATATAGTCGAACACCTATTAAGCTTCGTAGAGCTTAACAATATATATCTACTTGTCTTGTTATTTTAACAGTAGGTCGCCGACTTAGTTAAGAGCCTTCGTGCCGTTAACGTATACGTTGTCGTTGTTGTCTTAACAGTAGGCCACCGACTCAGTTAAAAGCCTTCATACTGTTGACGTTGACGTTATCGTTATCTTTATTACAACGTAGTATAAGCTAGTGTTGGTTCCGGAGGCGTCAAATTGACTGATAAGGTCTATCCGATTCGATGGTAGGGGTACCACTTGCTACGGTCAAAAGGACCGCTTATGTAAGCGTTACTTTAGTGGTCCTTCACATGAACACTGACATGACATATTATATGGTGGTGTAAATAATTTGTAAAGGATGGCCCGTTGGCAATCAGTCTAGAGGGCGCGCTACCATTATATGGCAGCGTATCCCCTGTGTTCAATTGAGCGTAGGGACTGCGTACAACGGACTAACCTAGCTAGGCTATCTACATTTTTCCACGTAACAGTAAGCTCGTCAAAACTACTATAACACGAAATTTAGCTATTAGTTTACTATAGCTTAAAGTTAGCTTAATTTTCTTATAACACTTTAGTAACTAGGAGTATTATGGACTCTAAAGGACTAAGAACTATTTAACTAGCTTAAGGCCTACTTAAATAATCTTATTAAAGAAGTTCTTATATCGAAGCTAACACGAATAAGGCCTTATGATAAGGAATAGATCATTTAGAAAGTTATGACCCGTTTATAAAAAACCTTCTCTGCTACGGTCAAAAGGACCGCTTGTGTAAGTGTTACTTTAGTGGTCCTTCACATGAATACTGACATGACATATTGTATGGTGGTGTAAATAATTTATAAAGGATGGCCCGTTAGCAATCAGTCTAGAGGGTACGTTGTTATTATATGGTAGCGTACCCCCTGTGCTTAATTGAGCGTAGGGACTATGTATAACGGACTAACCTATCTAGGCTATCTACATTTTTCTATGTAATATGTGCCCGGGGTAAAGAATAAAGAAAAGGGCGTCCTTGCCATCGTCCTCCGCTCTCTTAAACTATAAGAAAAGTACTAATTTCTCCCAGCCCTTTCGTATACCGTTACCATGCTTAGATCATCTTATTCCCTATGCTCATGCCTCTCTAGTCCATAGTGTTAAAGAGCGTCTTCCGCTTAGTCGTCTTAGGAGGTGACTTCTTGGCGGTAAACTTCTTACGACCAATACCTTTAGTAAGGATCTCTTGAGTAGGAGAAAAAACTGCCGACTTATTACGTATACTAACCTTGGGAGTGTCAGTACTAAACAGGTTAGTAAGGGTACCGTACTTATTTTACTTCTTAGGTAAAGTGTCTATAGCTATGATTTCACTCTAGGTATCCTTAGTAAGATACTTACGTAAGGTACTAAAGGTTATAATAGGTACAGGGATACTTAAACGAGTAGTCGAGTGTAGCACAGGCTAGCCCACGAAGGTCTGGGGTGTGACAACCACAAGGTGAGATATCAAACGAAGAATCAGACTACAGAGCTTTAACCTTTTCCTAACTCTCGACTTAACCGTTTAGCGAACCATCCCGACAATTGCTGTTGGTCTAGTTCAGAGCTTTCATACGACGAACTCAGGGAGTTGATCTTCGCAAGGCTAATAAGTACAAGGTCCGATTCAGAGCTTTAGAACAGAACGGTGAGGGAGTTAACTATCGTAATGTAAAGTGGTAGAGAGCCAGGGAAAAGGAGGTTCAAGGAGATGGAATGATCTAACAGAAGATAAGACACAATACTTCGTAGTTACAAGTCAGGAGAAGTAGAAGGGTTCACAAGGTTATATTATCCCTCAGCTTCATTGAAGTT
Source organism: Lasiosphaeris hirsuta (assembly GCA_030549175.1). Lineage (NCBI taxonomy): Eukaryota > Fungi > Ascomycota > Sordariomycetes > Sordariales > Lasiosphaeriaceae > Lasiosphaeris > Lasiosphaeris hirsuta. The sequence continues at coordinate 591,864 of JAUKUA010000002.1, forward strand.
CAGTTAATAATCTTTCTAGGTTTGTCTAAAGAGAACTAGGGAGCTTCTTCCTCTCGAGGATCCGTCGTAGTATACCTGTCTTACTTATAGAAGGCTATATATAAGATATAAGGATACTAAAATATCTAAAGGATCCTCCTAGCTACCCGTCGGTCCCGAATCTCTTTTCTAGCCGCCCGTCTCTCGTACCCTACAAATCAGCGGCTACAAGCCAAGTAAAGCCGGCCTATCATATGTCGGTCCATGGCCGGTATTAGTACTTATCTATATAGCTCTAGTGGTATAGTATCTATTACTGTAGGTATTCCTTCACGTCCTTAGTACTTATGTTAGCTACAGTATTATTAGGTTAATCTCTCGGTCGGCTGTTATAGTAACAGTTCCCTTCGTGACTTACATACGGGGGTCGTGGCTATTTATTACTACTAAAGTTAGACTCCGGAGAACGTCGGGTTCTAGGTCTTCCAAAGGAATGTTAGTGATAGTGGGAAGGTCCATGATTTGAAAGACCAGCTACAGAGTCTAGGCTGACTATGTAGGCCTTGACCACGATATTAAGGTTAAATAACTTGTCTATAACAAATCTAAAGTTTGATAACGTTACCTAGCGTAGGTAAGGTCTGTTATACGGTGTTACAACCTGCCAAGCCGTGTCAGCATTGTAAGCACGTGACTGCGATTAGTCACGTAATCGCGGCAAGCCACAAGGTCGGGATTAACCACAGAACCTACAAGACAATTAGCATAGGACAATCGTACAAGACATACGGCATAGGACTCATGGGTAGGAGGACACTGGACGGCCAGGTGGTGATGGTACCTGGGATGGCACCTGTGATACAGTGTCTCAGGTGAGTTACTGGACACAGGTATCTAACAGGCTGAAGCCTGTTGCTTGAGAAGTATTTAGCCGTAGCGAGTTGACCTCGCTGTCGTACCTGTCTTTACCTAGATAGCTTTTAATCTAAGTCTTCATCTGATTCTTAGAGAAAGAGGTAACAAGTCTTACGCTACCCTTATTACCTAGCGTAGCCTGACTTTCTGCTAACATAAACCTTGTACTAACAGACCCTTGCCTTAACGTACTAGAGTAAGAGTCTGGGCGTAACATTTTGAAAGCTCTTGTTCAGACAGTTATCCTATACTACTAGGCAATATCTCACGAACAACCATGTCGATGTCAACCACCCCCGCAATGACGGAACAGGAAGCCGCCTACGAGATTAGGCGACTTTAGGAAGAAAACGAGAAACTCCGTAAGACGGTCACCACAGCTCCGAACGACAACCGACGGCTTAAGTTCCCGGAACCACCCCGATATGACGGCACCAAGGGAACCCTATGGGGTTACCTTACCCAGATGAGGGCTTATATCGTCTATTACGCCGGTGACTTGCCTGAGGAAGTAGATAGGGTCATGTGCATAGTAGCTTTCTTGACTGGGGATGTCCTTATTTGGTTTAAACCTTTCTAGAGGGATTACCTTGAGAAGAGGCCTAACGATTGCGACCCTGATATGAAGGATATCTTTTCGAGTTTTACTACCTTCGAGAAGAAGCTTAAGGTAGCCTTCGGAGATCCTAACAAGGAACGTACTATAGAGTAGTAGCTGTATAACCTCTACTAGAAGGGATCAGTATCGGACTACGCCGCCAAGTTTTAGTAGATTATCTTACGACTAAACTGGGAGGATGAACCTAAGATGGTCATATTTTATCACGGGCTGAGAGACGAGATCAAGGACAAACTTACTAAGTAAGACTAACCTAAAGAGTTTATAGACTATGTCGTAATAGTAGTCCGTATCGACAATCGACTATTTAAGAGACGTATGGAGAAGCGACCTAACTAAGCTCGACCTTATCGAGTTAACATAGGAAAACGAGTTTCTCTACGTTAAGGAAACATCTCTTAGGGAACCTATTGTAAATCCATAGAATTGGACGTGATATAACACTAATCTACGAAGAAAGGGATTAAGTACTTTAACTATAGAAAGCTAGGGTATTATTTCAGGGAGTGTATCAAACTATGACAGCTGTAAAAGAAGACTCTGGCTACGATTAATCGAATCCCTAGTAATGGAAAGCCACAGGGCCAGACCGGATATAAATTATCAAAATAAGGACCCGGTACCCCGGACATGAAACCTATCCTTAGAACGATTACACTGGTAGGACAAGACGAGTACCTAACTAAGAAAGAGAAGAGAGAGTACGAATAAGCTTTGAAATATCTAGTGGGTATGAGTACGGATTTGCTTAACGCTGAACCATCGGGAGAAGTATGTGGTAGCGAGAAGACTCTTGCTTACACGGTCATAGTAATGAAACTGCTGACGACGGATTATCTATACGTTACGGTAGAGGTTAATAGAAAGTTTACTAAAGTACTCTTAGATAATGGAACGTAGAGAGACTATGTGTCTCTAGAATTCGTAAGGTACCACGGCCTCGAACTACGAACGAAACGGAATCTATATACCGTTTAAAATATCGAAGGAAACCTTATGACTTTTAACAATAAGACCGTTAATTAAGAAACTACGTAACTTCCGATCTACGTAAATAGAAAAGAAACCTTAATTATCTTCGACGTTCTTAATATAGGATCAAGGGACTTTGTGTTAGAAATCTCTTAGTTATGACGATAGAGTCCTCGGATTAACTAGAAGACTAGCTATCTCCAGTAGGATAAAGTTTGTAAGGAAAGGTCTAAAAGCGGTCTCTTAAGAAGCTCTTAGCTATATAAGATAATAATATATATGAGAGGATTTAAGAGTAGTCCTTTAAAATGTCTCTAACTATATAGAATAGTAATAAACGATAACGAAAGAGAAGGACCTAAAGACGGCCTCTTAGGATATACCGGCTTACTTAAAGTAGTAGAATTAAACGGTAATGTAAATAAGCTCGACGCTATATTATCGTAATATCGGAAGTATTAGAAACTCTTTTAAGAAGAGTTAGAAACTAAGCTATTAGTACATAGTTAGTTTAACTATTATATATTACTAAAGGAGGAATAGTACCTTAAGTTCTATCAGATCTACTTTTTAAACTAGGTTTAGGAGGCTATATTAGAAGAATATTTAAAAAAGAACTTACGGAAGAGATATATCCGTCTCTTAATATTACTAATAGGATATCTAATCTTATTTATACTAAAGAAGAATAGACGACTATGACTTTATGTTAACTATAGATAGCTTAATGATATTATAATTAAAAATCGATACTTTCTATTATTAATTTCGGAACTATGTAATAAATTATACGGAGCTTAGATCTTTACGATGTTAGATCTAAAGGGAATATATAATCTGATCCGAATAATAAAAGAAAAAGAGTAAAAAACTACTTTCTAAACAAAGTAAAGACTCTTCGAGTATTTAATAATGTCTTTTGGACTTATTAATATATTAGCTAGTTTCTAAGCTATGATTAACCATATCCTTCGAAATTACCTCGATTAGTTTATAATAGTCTATCTAAACGATATCTTAATCTTTTCGAAAACGTTAAAAGAGTATAAACGGCACGTTCACTAGGTACTTAAGACCCTAGAGGACGTCTAGCTTTTTATAGAACCCGGAAAGGCGAAGTGGTATATATAGGAAGTTAAATATCTCAGCTATTATATTAGTCCTAAGAAGATTAGTATAGACCTTAAGAAGGTACGAGCTATATGAGACTGGCCTTAACCGTAAAACGTTAAGGACGTACGAAACGTCTTTAGATTTATAAATTTCTACCGACGATTTGTAAAGGGATATAGTTAAGTAACGATACCTTTTACATAACTTATGAAGAAGGATTAAGCCTTCGAATAAAAAGAATCTTAACAGTAGGTATTTAATAAACTTAAAGAGTTAATTCTCTAAGAACCAATCCTTATAATCTTAGACCTAGAAAAACCTTTCGAAGTCGAAACCGATACTTTAGAATTTACTTTGGAAAGATAATTTAGACAACGAAATAAGGAAGGACGACTTCATCCTATTGTCTTTTATTCGAAGAAGCTTAACGGACCCGAGCTTAATTACCAAATCTATGATAAGAAACTAATGGCTATTATCGAAGCCTTTAAAGAATAGAAGTATTATCTTATAGGAACGAAATATCTTATTAAGGTCTATATGGATCATAAGAATCTGACTAACTTTACGATTACGAAAGTCCTTAATAAACGTTAAATACGATAGGTAGAGTTTCTTTTGGAATTTAATTTTATAATTATCTATCGGAAAGATACTAAGAATAGTTAAGTAAATATACTTAGCTAATGTAGTAACCTCGAACTAGATATATTACCGTAAGAAAGTTAACTATTATGAGAAGACTTAGAAGAGAATCTGACGATAAGACATAAGATATCTACCGTCGCTAAAGATAAGACCTAACTAATTAAGGAGGTCTACGAAGCTAAGGTATATAGCTACTAAAGAGTATAAAAGACTTACTAACGTCTCTGATAACATTACTAATTTAAAGGAACTAAGGCTTAAGTCGAGTAAGTAATTTATAACTACGATCTTTATAAGAAAAGTAAGGCCTCTAGACACAAACCTTATAAAAAACTCTGACTACTTTAAATATCTAATATGTTATAATACTTAGTATTATTAAACTTTATCATAAAACTATCTCCTTCGACTAAACCTCTTACATAAATAATATATGATAATATCTTAGTAATAGTCGACTGACTTATTAAGTATTTATACTTCATTTCTTTTGTTAAAAATAGAAATATACTTTAGTTTGTCTATATGTTTATATAAAACATCATAACAAACTATAAAATATTATAAAAACTTATCTCTAATAAAGATAAGCTCTTTACTAATTACTTTTAATAAGCTCTTATAATACGACTTGGAATACGATATCGTCTATCTATAACATTTTATCCTTAGACAAATAGACAGATAGAAAGAACAAACTAAACATTAAAATAATATCTCTAATACTATGTTAACTACCTATAGAACGACTAGGTATAATTGTTACTACTAGTACAATTTACATATAATAATATATTTAACGAATCTATAAAGAAAATACCGATATATATTAACTATAGCTACATACCTACGATATATAGTAAAGCTAAGGAAGTAAAGGATATCTCTATAGCTACGAAAGTAGCCGAATAACTTAAACAACTATATAAGAAACTTAAGACAGATCTCTAATTTATCTAACGATATATAATAAGATACGTTAACAAACAAAGGATAAAGAAACTATCCTTTAAGAAGGGAGATAAAGTCTATCTTACTTATAAAAACATTAAAATAAAGTGACTAAGTAATAAACTTAACTATAAACAAATTAAACCATTTAAAGTCAAGCGAAAGATTTTAAACACGAACTACGAACTATCATTACTACGATTAATATAGATCTATCTTATCTTTTATATTTCGCTTTTAGAACTAATACTACTACGGACATAGCTCGACAAGACCATAGAGCTCGAGAACAAAGAAGAATTTAAAGTCAAGAAGATCCTCGATCACCGAGGAGAAGGACTAGAGATAGAATATCTGGTCAAGTAGAAAGGCTACGATGACGACGAAAACACGTGGGAGTTAATCGAATATCTGACTAACGTATAGGCCATGTTAGCATAGTACCACCAATTGAAGATACTACGACACGGTATGTGGTACTAAACCTACTACCTTATTGAACGATCACGTAAACGACTCCGTACGACCGGAATTACGTGGAACCAATCATAGGTACGTGGCCCTAACTACTACCTAAAATTCCGTCACGCCTAACGAACACCGTACCAAAAACAAATCCCGTGATAACGAGATGTTACATACAAGACCCATTTAGTCGACTATCCTAATACCTAGCCTTTTCTCCTTCCTCTCTTTATTATAGACAAGACGCCAACTTACCCGAAGCTCACGTAAGTAAAGTAAGTTCTTATAATTCTACCGCTACGAAAAAGACAGATCGACAGTAACAGTGACGACGAACCTTAGCGAAAACGAATACGACTGACGCGAAAGAACTTGGCCCTGTTCGACAAGATAGGTAAGAAGAAGATCTCAGATCCTACGGACGACTTAAAGTCAACTAAGACCATATCGACAACGACGTCTAGTTTCGTCGACAAGGCTTATAAGAATAGGATTCTCCGCCCACTTCACTCCAGACTACCTACGACCTTCGACGACATTCGTAAGTGACATACTATACCTCATGACACGGCGTCGCCCCTAGAGTCCGTGTACGAGGGCTATGCCAACCGAGTCGGGAAGGCCGGTAACGAAGTAACCGTAGTCATTAAGACTAGCGGAAAGCTACTGAAGGAGTATGACGACAAAGGGTATAACTAAGCCTTCAACCGATCATTCACAAACGTCGTGTCAAACGCCGGGTACAACGACGGTTTATCAGCCCCGTAGCTAGATTTCGTAGAGGACCTCGAGAAGTAAAAGTTCCGCCCCTTCTAAGTCGCCGACCACATCCCTAGAGCTACCCTCTACTAGGATGACCCCTTCTCTCTGACGCTACCGTACGTAGCCGGAGAATGGAAGGGCCCCGATAATAACATGAGAGAAGCGGAACTATAGAGTACATACGACGGAGTAGCCTTAGTCCACGTACGAAACTAAGCTCTCGCCTACATGGGGAAATCGGATCCTCCGGGACATGTAGTAATCACGATGTTCACTATAGACGGTACCAATCTTAACATGTACGCTCATTACGTAATCCCATCGGAAGAAGACGAAGACATACTCGAATACTACCAGTACAAGTACACGTCAACTAACATCAAGGACTCTTACCAAGGACACAAAGACGGTCGAAAAGGTCTTAGGAACGCCTAAGACTACGCAAAGGAACAGTCATACGCCTTAAAAGACCAGCTGAAAGAACACTGGAAACAGCAACGTAGCACCGTCTACCCCATCGCTAAGGAAGAGCCTCTACCCGGTTCAGAGGAAGCTCTCGGAGAAGTAAGCGTAGACGAAGTACTCATTCCGAATGACAAGTCGGCACTGTACGACGAACCCGACGAAGGCGACTTCGAGATAATAGAACCAAACCCTTGCCAGCCAACACCCGCGGCTTCCGCCGCATCACGCAAGGCATCGCGCTCTCACGCCTCATCCGGCGATGGAGACCGCAAACGAAAGGCCTCACCATCTCGTACACCGCCTAAACCACGAAGGAGCAAGGCGAAGCCCTACTAGGTCCTCGACGAGCAAAGCGGAGAGTATTACCACAAACACTCCAATGGCACGATCTCATGGTTCGACGACGACGACAACGAAGACTAGGAAGGCTCTACTCGGGACAACGGTCTCTGGGACATCGACCATGAAGGAGGGGAAACCTGTTATAACCTACCAAGCCGTGTCAGCATTGTAAGCACGTGACTACGATTAGTCACGTAATCGCGGCAAGCCACAAGGTCGGGATTGACCACAGGACCTGCAAGACAATTAGCACAGGACAATCGCATAAGACATACGGCACAGGACTCATGGGCAGGAGGACACTGGACGGCCAGGTGGTGATGGCACCTAGGATGGTACCTGTGATACAGTATCTCAGGTGAGTCACTGGACACAGGTACCCAACAGGCTGAAGCCTATTGCTTAAGAAGTATTTAGCCGCAGCGAGTTGACCTCGCTGTCACACCTGTCTTTACCTAGACAGCTTTCAATCTAAGTCTTCATCTAATTCTCAGAGAAAGAGGCAACAAGCCTTACGCCACCCTTATTACCCAGCGCAGCCTGACTTTCTGCCAACATAAACCCTGTACCAACAGACCCTTGCCCTAACGTACCAGAGTAAGAGTCTGGGCGTAACATACGGCTACTTTAGCTTATAAGTAGTTCTAAGCATTTCGTCGTGATCCGTAGGTACTTATGAGAATCTACTAACCTACGTGCCGGCTAAGTAGGCTATAAGTTACGTGTGGGATCATATCCCGAGGTTAAGCTATGTTATAGCTATCCTTTATAATAGTTTCTTTATTTACGTGATCTATGATAGATGTTTATAGGTTAATAGGTATATACTTCTTATGTGTAATTCGTACCGTTGGTATAAGGCTCGGTTAAGAAGGTTAGTAACCTTGTTAACCTAGGTAAGCCTACTAATATAATATTATCTCCCCTCTTAGAAAGACTTACCTCGAGTTCTAAGGTTAATAACCCTAGGGTCCTTAGGTTTACATAGGTACTTAACATAGAAATCCCATAGTTTCTAAGTATCAGAGAAGTGGTCGTATGGTTCCTAAGTCTAATTCTTTTCTTTGGAGTATCTATCTCATTTAATGAGATATTCTACTATCTTCTTCTTAGTACGGAAATTCGTAATTTCCTCTATTACAAATTTCTCAAGGTAAATATCTCCTACTTACTTTAGGACCTAAAGGGGGTCGGAGATTGGTTAAGAGTCGGTTCGGAAAGGTTTAATAAGAGAGACATAGAAAGTAGGATAAATTTTCTAACGTTCCGGAAGTTCGAGTTTCACGGCTATGGGAGATACTACCTTAGAGATTTTAAACGGGCTAAGTAGTTTTCTGTCTAGTTTCTTAGAAGGTCTCTTAGTCCTAATATTCCGTACGTTAAGTATTACCAGTTGTTTTTTTTTAAAGGAGGGTACTTCCGTTCGCTTCCTATCTACATATTTCTTTATCCGTTCCCGAGATTCTTTAAGGGTTTTATAAAGGTTCTCGTAAACCGTCGTTATCTAATATACTATGATCTCGTTATATAGGTTATATATAGATTCGTTAGATAGATTATTTATGGCTAGATAGTATCTATAGTTTATGTAGAAAGGAGAGTTATTAGTAGAAGTTAATTTAGTGTTATTCTATATAAATTTAACTATAGATAATAAGATATCTTAGTTATTTATCTTATAGTTAATAAAGGTTCTTAGATAAGCTTTAATATATTAGTTAAGACGTTTAGTCTAGTTATTTATCTTAGGATAAAATAAGATTAATATCTTTAGTTTGACTTTAACGTACTTAAGGAAGTTATACCAAAGTCCTACGTTAAACCGTAAGTCTTAATCGGAGATAATACTAATAGGTATATTATGATATTTCTAATATTTGTAGGTAAAAAGTAAGATTAAGTTTTTTATCTTTTTAACGTTATCTTTTAAAGAAATAAAGTATACTATTTTAATAAAGATATTAATAATGACCTAGATAAAACTATATCTATTAAAGAGAAGAAGGTCCATTATAAAGTCTATTAAAATAAGCCTTTAAAAAGAATATTCTAACTTAATAAGATAAAGTAGTCCGAAAGAAAGATAATATCTTAACTTGTTACTTTAGTACTTATAACAAGAGTATACAAAGTCAGTAACGTTCTTCTCGAGGTTTTACTAGAACATATACTGTCTAATAAGCTTAACGGTCTTATCTATACCCATATGACCTATTACTTTAGTATCGTATTTAGAGTAGATGATCTAGATTTTAAGTTCCTTATTATCAGAGATCTAAATATGATTTTTTATAAATAAGATTCTATCTTCATTAGTTATGTTTTTTCTAGGGGAAACTAAGGCCTTCTGATACATTTCGTCTATAAAAATAGTAATCTTAATTTACTTAAGAAATTCTTCGTTCTACTTTAATGTTAAGACGTTATAGAGACGTACTTTTAAGAGTATAAATATAGAAACTTTAAAATGTAAAAAATGTTCTTTGTTTAAAACAGAGGTTATCGGTTAGTTTTTATCTCCCCCTTCCAGAAGGTACTTCTCATACTACGAGAGAATATCTACCTTAGTATTTTACGTACCGAGACAGAAATTAATAACGAAATCGAAGGTAGTAAGCTATTAAGCCTATCGGGCTTGGCGGTAGTTAAGGACCTTAGTAGTCTAGAAGTATTTTAGATTATAATAGTCCGAGAAGACTTCGATACGGTACTTAGCTTCCTTAAGGTAATATCTCTAATATTAGAAGTAATTAACTATCGTTAGGAGTTCCTTGTTATAGATCTTATAGTTAATTTCTATAGGGATTAGTTTTCTTAAGTAAAATGTTATAGAATGTATCTTACTGTTATCTTACTTCTATGATATTATTTCTCCTAGTATATAGTCTGATATGTTAGGTTTAATAATAAGTAGTTTATTAAGGTCGAAATAGACTAGAACAAGGGCTTTAGTAAAGGCTTTTTTCAATGCTTTAAATACTATATTTATTTAGTTATTCTACGTCTAGGTTTTCTAAGTAAGGTTTATAAAATTAGTAAGTAGCTTAGTAATATATAAGTAGCCCTTAATATAATACTTATAAAAGTTTATAAATCTATTAAATTACTAGACTTCTTTTACCGATTTTGGCTGTTCTTACGAAAGGATACATTCTACCTTATCCTTTAACATTGTAATATCTTTATCACTGATGATATAGCCTAGATATTTTAATTCCTTAATATCCTATACGTATTTAGTAAGATTAATAGCTAGGTTATACTTTTAAAGTTACTTAAGGACTTTAACGACAATTTTATTATGTTCTTCTTTAGAACTTATATAAATAAGAAGGTTGTTAATATAGAATAAGAGGCCTTAATCGATAAGATCTCGAAAGATATGATTTATTATATCTTAGAAGGTAGCAAAAGTATTAATGAGGCCGAAGGATATTATGTTAAACTTAAAAAGACTATAACAAGTTCGGAACGTTATTTTCTACTCGTGATCCTCCTTTATTCGAATTAAGTTAAAACCTAATTTTAAATCTATCTTTGTAAAAATAATAAATCCGGCGAGGACGTCTTAGAGTTCGGTAATTAAGAATAATAGGCAACGGTTCTTTACTGTTCGTTCGTTGATCTTTTAATAATCGACTATAAGACAGAGGTTTTCCGAGTCCCTTATAGCCGCCTTTTTTAATAAGGCTTCCTTGTCTATAAAGAAAATAGGCGAGAAACAAGGTAATTTTGATTCCTATATCTTACCTTCTTTACGTATCTAGTCTAGCTATTTATAAAAGATTTTCTTTTCTAAAGGTAACATAAGATAAAGAGGTTCCTATAGGAACTTTTTATCTTTAATGATATTAATTATATAGTCTTAAGGCTAGTAGTTTAGTAGCTGTTAGGTTACTTTAGGTAATACTAAAGAAGTAAAGATCTTAAATCTTTTAAGAATGTTTTAAATATAAGATATCGTAACATTTACGATAGAGCTTTTGTTTCCTAAGATTATAAGGAAAGTATAGTTTTAATAACAGTAGTTAAAACTAAAAGCTATTTTCGATATGTCAAAGTCTTATAGATAGTCTAGCTAATATTACTATAGCTACTAGTATAGAAGAAGGATGTTATATTTTATATTAAGGAAAGAAATTTTAAACACAATATAAAAGAAGTATTCTACTTAGTACCATAGAACGATTTCCTTAGTATATTTCTTACTTGATTTAAGGTTAATAGTTCTATTAAAGGCTTCTAAGGGCTTTAAAATCGTTTTATATATATAAGAGATATTTTATTTTTTAACAAAGTCTTAACTTATAACTAGGCTAAAGGTACTAAGGTCTAAGAATATTCGAAGAGAGATTTTCTTAGCTTCGTAACAAATAATAGTTATAGAAACAATCTTACGAGTACCATAGTATAGTTCGTAGCTTCGCTTAACCTTCTTATAAGAGAGTTCTATAGTAGTACACTTTTTAGTAGAGATTATGGTAGGTCGAGATACGATTTCCGATACTATAAGTTTTAAGATACCCGTTAAAAATCCGATATATTTTCATTATCGGATAGTTTAACAATATGAGGAAAGAGCTTAGGATAGTCTTTTTCTGTCATTATAGAAACCTTAGCCTTTTTCAATAGTTAAGAAGAAATATCCTTTTTTTTATCTCTTCCGTATTTAGTCTTAGCTCTAGAGATCTTTCTAAGTAGCTTAGAAATATCTTTACTATCCTCGGTTTTCTTACTATAATATTTAAGAATGTTATAACCTTAACGTCTATAGTGATAGTATCTCTTACTTACCTTATATTTATTAATTTTAGCTTATTTTATTTTGACGACGGCTTCTTTATAGGTTTACTAATGCTTCGTCTAAGTAAATATTAAGAGGTTATCCTCCTTATCTTATTATTTCTACTTTAGACCTTTCTTAAGTTTTTCTTTTACAGATGTTAGACCGGGACGGGAGTTAGAGGTATTAGGTTCCTCTTAATAACTATCCTTCTTTAAACGTTCCTTACTATTCAAAGTAAACTTTCCTTTTTCTTACTTAACCTTATAATTAATTTCGCGGTTTTTCATTTTATCTTTATGAATTAAGCCAGTAGTAACAATAGCTTTGAGAAAGTTAGTATCGTTAGTAGGGAAATGTTTTATATACGAATAAATTAAGTCTATTATAATATCGGAGATAGTATTAGTAACTAGTGATTATAAGGCCTAACCACTGAGATTAATAATATAATTAAGTTTTTAAAACTTTATTATATACTCGTTTATATCTCTATCGTAGGTTAGGGCTTTTATAACCTTATAGTTCTTAACTTTTCGTACTAGGTCATAAAAGTGTTCGACTATAACGGTAATATAGTTATTTTATTAATCTATTAAGCTAAGCTTTTTAATCTAAGTCTCTCTTTTTTAATACCATTTAAGGGTAGTACCTTTAGTAAAAGTACCGACAAACCTTATTTTAACTTTGTCATCGAGGAAACTTTACTTATAGATACTAAAATACTTCTTAACGAAGTATCACTATGTCTTAAATTTACCCTTGTCCTTTCTATTATATTTTTTAGGTTTTACTATAGTTATAGCGGTACCCTGACTACGAGATTTCTAAATCATATTAATATTATTACGAATTAGGTCCTAGTTAGTATAGATAAGGTCGAAAAAGATTACCATAAGGTTACGTAGGGGTAAAGGGCTCTAGGAACCTAGACCCTAAGGTCCTAGGGGTCCCGGGAGACTAGGTAGGCCTCTTAGTAGTCTAAGGAGACTAGGAGGTAGACTCGTATAATAAAGATCATCGTCGGAGTTATTATCGTTATTTAAAGAAAGTAATATTTCTATCTTAATATAACGGGGAGGTAAGTTTCCTCTTATATTTCTACTCCTTATTTTAACATCAGAGTTTTATATACTATCGACCTATCTCTAGGCCCGTACCGAGATTTCTCAAGTAGCCTTTCTTTAGAGGTTATGGTCCGAGAGAGGGTCTTTATCCTAGTCGAAGTACCGTGTAGAGGTTGATTTTTTAAACGGTTATAACGACTATCGTAAGAGTTTAATAAATAGGGTTTTCTATAAATATGTTATAACTCTTTAGATAATCTATTCCTTATTATAAGGTCTTATTTATGTTAACCTTAATATAAAGGTTTTTTTAATAAGGTTATTAAAGTAAGTTTTGAGCTGTTCGAATAGTTCTTAGTTCTTCGGGGTCCGTAATACTTCCGGTTGTTAAAGTACTATAAGAGAATTAAGTTAACTTTAAGCTATAATAGACTAATAGCTAAATTCTACGTTATAGTAATTTTATCAAGCTTACTTTTCCTTTTAAATATAAAGAAATTTCTTAACTCTAATAAGTTCAATATGTTATTCTTAGGTTTACGTTTCTTATTCTCAGATTTATTATACTTAGCATAGCTTTTATTTAGTAATTTCCTTATGGAAGGCTTTAGTATATACGATGATAAGATTAAGAGATTTTTTACGTTAAGCCATTTAAGTAACGAACTAGGCTAACTTTTAGTTAACTTCGATACCGAAGATAATATAAGAAGCTTTTAATTCTTATTAAATACTTTCAAAGACATATTAATTTGTCTTAACATATTATACTATTAACTAGTAGTTAGTAATTAAGGTAGTAAATATAAAAGTAAGTATATCGAGCTTCTTTTTATCTTTATATATGTTATTAATAAAGAAGTAAAATTCCTTATAAGCTTTAGTAACTTAATTATAAAGATAAATAAACTATTAAGATAGTTTAGTAAGGGTTTCGAAGTTTGATAAGAGTATAAGAAACTTCTTAATAGTTTATATTTCTATCTCAGAAAGTTCTTAGATCATAAGGTCGGTTCTAAGGTTATGTTCGGTTTCCCGACCCCGAAGTACGGTTAAATATAATATAAGATTACTGGCTATTGTAAATAAAGTAATAGGTAAAGAGGTTATTTTCGGATAAAGAAAGATTATCTATAGTATAGGCTAACCTACGAAGGTCTAGGGTATAACAACTATAAGATAAGATATTAAATGAAAAATTAAACTATAAAGCTTTAACCTTTTTCTAACTCTTAACTTAACCATTTAACAAATCATCCTAACAATTATTATTAGTCTAGTTTAAAGCTTTTATACGATAAACTTAGAAAGTTAATCTTCATAAGGCTAATAAGTATAAGGTCCGATTTAGAGCTTTAGAACAGAACGGTAAGGGAGTTAACTATTATAATATAAAGTGATAAAAAGCTAGGGAAAAGAAGGTTTAGGAAGATAGAATGATCTAATAGAAGATAAGACATAATACTTCGTAGTTATAAGTTAAGAGAAGTAGAAAGGTTTATAAGGTTATATTACCCCTTAGCTTCATTAAAGTTTAGTTAATAATCTTTCTAAGTTTGTCTAAAGAGAACTAAGAAGCTTCTTCCTCTCGAGGATCTATCGTAGCACACCTGTCCTACTTATAAAAGGCTATATATAAGATATAAAGATACTAAAATATCTAAAGGATCTTCTTAACTACCTGTCAGTCCTAAATCTCCTTTCTAACTACCCGTCTCTTACGCCTTACAAATCAGCGGCTATAAGCTAAGTGAAGCCGGCCTATCATACGTCGGTTTATAGCCGGTATTAGTACTTATCTATATAACTCTAGCGGCATAGTATCTATTACTATAAGTGTTTCTTTACGTCCTTAGTACTTACGTTAGCTACAACACTGTTAAGTTAATCCCCCGGTTAACTGTCATAGTAACGGTTCCCTTCGTGACTTATACACAGAAGTCGCGGCTACCTGTTACTACTGAAGCTAGACTCCGGAGAACGTCGGGTTCTAGGTCTTCTAAAGGAATGCTAACGATAACGGGGAGGTCTATGATTCGAAAGACTAACTATAGAGTCTGGGCTGACTATGTAGGCCTTGACTACGATACTAAGATTAAATAGCTTGTCCATGACAAATCTGAAGTCTGATAACATTACCTAGTATGGGTAAGGTCCGTTATACGGCTACTCTAGCTTATAAGTGATTCTAGACATTCCATCGCGACCCGTAGGTACTCATGAGAATCCGCTGACCTACGTACCGGCTGAGTAGGCTACAAGCTACGTGTGGGATCATGTCCCGAGGTTAAGCTACGTTGTAGCTATCCTTTGTGATAGTTCCCTTATTCACATGATCTATGACGGATGTTCGTGGGTCAATGGGTATATGCTTCTTATGTGTGGTTCGTGCCGCTGGTGTAAGGCTCGGTTAAGGAGGTCAGTGACCCTGTTGACCTAGGTGAGCCTACCAGTGTGATATCGAGGCGGTAGTAGGTCACATAGCTGATGGTTACTTGATAGCCTTGTTAAGCTTTGTTAAGTCCTTCTAAAGATCTTAGACCTAGTTATTAAGTACTTTGGTCTTTGGGCTAACCTTATTTATACGGCCCGTTAGAACGTTAACTTATTCCTTAGTAACGTACTTATCGAGGCTATCTATTGTTATTTTCTTTATAGCCTAGAAAGCTTCGTGGACCTTATCGTGGCTCAGAAGCTTCTTAATCTTATTCTTAAGGGCATTGATCTTACCCTCAAGGTACTTCTGGAGATTATGTATGTTAGTAAGTATACTAGCTGTGGAAGACGTATAGACTACTTTGGCTTCCTTAAGCTCTATAGTCTTATCGGTGAGCTGGTACTTAAGGCGTTAAAACTATATATGTTAATGTTAGTTCGTACCGGTAATAAGGATATTCGCTTAGTCGGCCTAGGTATGAACTTACATAAGGTCGAGGCGATTAAGGTAGATAAGGACTGAAGATAACTTTTCGTTTAAAGTGGCTATAGGATGATAGTAGATAGTTATAAGGATAGATACCTTTAAAGGTAAATAGTTATTATTAATATCTTACTTATCGTATGTCGTCTTGGCCTTATTTAATAACTTCTTTAACTAGTGTATACACGGATTGTTAACTAGACCTTGGTTCTTAGTAGCTGACTTTGATCTTTTAGTAAAGATACCCTTAATCTTTTTATTTATTATAAAGAGAAGCTTCGGATCGTCGATTATAAAAGTGGTACACTTATAAGTTTTTTGTCTATTTATTAACTTGTTATAGTACTTAAACTCGAAGTGGGCTTTATAGTTTAGTGAGACCTTAGGTCCCTTACTGTCGGTAGTAAGTCGCTTAGCTCTTTACTTAGCCTGTTTTTGAAGTGTCTTTATACTTTGGCGGTAATACTTCTTAGGGGTATAATATTTGATAGGTAAGCCGGTAGAAAAGCTAGATAAGTTGTCCGAGAGATTTAAGGTCATCTCTTCATCCTCGTTATCGGACTTACCTTCCATAGTAAGGTTAAAGTCATTATTCTTTATATGTTTACTCTTGTTGTTATCGTAGTTAGAATCATAGTTAGATAGATTATTAGGCTTAGGCTCGTCGTAGTCGTTCTTACTATGTTTGGTAGTAACGGTGACGCTCTCTTAGGCTTGTCTAGTACGTCTTAAGGTTTCTTCGGCTAGAATTTGGAGGTATATAGGATTTGGACTCTTAGCTATTAAGCTGTCCTCGGGTGTGTTTGGATTGTTTGGCTTAGTTCGAGCTACCTCGAATTGACGTTCCATTTTACGAATGTACTCTTATAAATAACTGAATTTAGCTATCTTAAAGTGTGAATAAACGTGATAGTAGGGTATAGAGAAAGTGTGAAGGTATAACTTGATGGCGGCGACGAGGGTAGTGATAGTTATAGGAAAGAAAAACGTGAAAATTTTGTAGGAGGGGTTTTTTAGTTAGTGGCCTAGCTTAGTAGGCTAGGGCCTTATAATAAGGAAAATTAAGAAAGGAAAAACGACGCTATGATAAGGCTTCTATCTGATTATTTAGTCTTTTTTAGCTTATAGTAGGAAGGTGCTTGTGTAGCTAAGTAAGGTTAATAAAAGAAAGTAAAAGAAAGAAAAGATCTGATGTTATGGCTAGAATATTCCCTTACCTTGTTAAGAAAGCTATTCGTCTTCGAAAACATCTCTTATCTGGCGGTTTGGTACTATGGAAGCTTAATTATTATTTCTGTGGTAGGGATAATATCGACCTTAACGTACTCGACGGCTTTGATATCCTTTTTCTTACGCTCCTTATTCTAGTCGATAGGATTTCTTACTTTGTAACTTATGATAATATCTCTTACATTTGGTAATAGGTTTGCTCTTAGCTCTTATATATCGTCCTTAGCTTCGTGGTTTTTCTATCGGACGAGGTACTTGATGCTTAGGTTCTTCTTCTTCTAGCTCATTTTATTACTGACGATATAGTTAAGTTCCTATTCTTTTTATTCGTTAATCTTAACGGCTAGTAATACCTATCGCTTTCGGCTAAAAGGATCTTTACTTTATTAAAGGCGGTATAGTTATATAACTAAGACGATTAGGTATACTTCCTATGATACCGGAAAGTTAAGCTTATAAGCTAGATTATCTATCTTTGTCTTACTAATGATCTTAAATAGGCCCGTCCTTTGAGGTAACCATTTCCTTTTTAGCTTATTGGATAGATAGTAACCCTTATGGAGACGTAGGTAAATAGTATCTCCGATCTTAAAGGTCTTAGGTATGTGTTTGTCGTTATAGCAGAGTTTTGTTATTATACTAGTAATATTAAGAAGTTAAATTACTTCCTTTTAGTAATACCTCCTAAGAACCTCCGCTACCTCGGTACCTACTCTTATACCTTCTTTCACGGTTAGAATGTCTACCAGGGACCTTGGCTAGAATCCGAGGACTAGTTTGTTAGGTAATCTACTAATCGTGATGGCTAACGTGTTGTTAATATTAAACTGAAGTGATGGTAGTATATTAACCTACGGAATCTCTCTGTCTGTTATAAAGGTATAGAAACGAATAGTAATCTTGACTATCTAGTTCGTCCTCTCTAACTAGCTATCGGTTTATAAGTAGTAAGCGGTAGAAAAGAGTAGTTTAATGTCATAGATATTAAAAATCTCTTTTTATAATACCGAGGTAAACTTTAGGTTTCTATCGTTAATAATCATCGTCGGTAGTTCCTAATTACACATAAATAATAATCTCGTTAATACCTTTACCTAATCCTTAGTTATATAGGTATAGTATTCTACCAATAAGAGTGTTTTTTTAGAGAACTTATATATAACTATATAGAGTATGTTAAATATGTTATAGCCTTTAAGATATTATATCGTTCTGGCTAATAGGACTATAGGTAGGCCGATAATAAAATCTATTATAATAGTATAAAACAGCTGTAGAATTATATAGATAGGTATCATTTTCCCGTTCGTAGGCTACCTGTTAGTTTAGTTTTAACGGTAGGCCTCATAGAACTAGATAAAACGTTTCGTTTTTTATGCCTTGTTAGTAAAGTATATATTTTAGAGGCTGTCTATTATTGTGACACAGGCCAGTCCGCGGAGGTCTAGGGTGTGACAACCACAAGGTGAGATATCAAATGAAGAGTCAGACTACAGAGCTTTAACCTTTTCCTAACTTCTCGACTTAACCGTTCAGCGAACTACCCCGACAATTGCTGTTGGTCTAGTTCAGAGCTTTCACACGACGAACTTAAGGACTTGATCTTCGTAAGGCTAATAAGCACAAGGTCTGATTCAGAGGTTTAGAACAGAACGGTAAGGGAGTTAACTGTCACAATGTAAAGTGGTAAAGAGCCAGGGAAAAGGAGGTTCAGGGAGATAGAGTAATCTAACAGAGGATAGGACACAATACTTCACAGTTACAAGTCAGGAGAAACAAAAGGGTTTACAAGGTTATATTATCCCTTAGCTTTACTGAAGTTCAGTTGATAATCTTTCTAGGTTTGTCCAAAGAGAACTAGGAAGCTTCTTCCTCTCAAGGATCCGTCGCAGCGTACCTACTCTACTTATAGAAGGCTATGTATAAAATATAAGGATACCGAAATATCTTAAAGGATCTTCCTAGCTACCCGTCGGTCCCGAATCTCCTTTCTAGCTACCCGTCTCTCGTACCTTATAAATCAGTAGTTACAAGTTAAGTGAAACCGGCCTATCATACGTTAGTCCACGGCCGGTATTAATACTTATCTATATAACTCTAGTAGTATAGTGTCTATTACTATAGGTGTTCCTTCACGTCCTTAGTACTTACGTTAGCTATAGCGCTGTTAGGTTAATCTCTAGGTCAGCTGTCATAGTAATAGTTTCTTTTATGACTTATACGCGGGGGTCGCGGTTACCTATCGCTACTGAAGCTAGACTCCGGAGAACATCGGGTTCTAGGTCTTCTAAAGGAATATTAATGATAGCGGAGAGGTCTATGATCCGAAAGACCAACTGTAGGGTCTAGGCTAACTGTATAGGCCCTGACTACGATGTTAAGGTTAAATAGCTTGTTTATGACAAATCTAAAGTCTGATAACGTTACCTAGTACGGGTAAGATCCGTTTGTATAGCTACTTTAGCTTATGAGTGGTTCTAGGTATTTCATCGTAACCCGTGGGTACTTAGAAGAATCTGTTAACTTGTGTACTAGCTAAATAGGCCATTAGTTATACGTAGGATCGTATCCCGAGGTTAAGCTACGTTATGGCTATCCTCTGTGATAGTTTCCTTATCTACGTGATCGTAGGTTAATAGGTATGTACTTCTTATGTATAGTTCGTACCGTTAGTATATAGCTCGGTTAAGGAGGTTGATGACCTTGTTAACCTAGGTGAGCTTACTAGTGTAACACTATCTCCTCTCCTAAGAAGACTTACCTTGAGTCCCAGGGTTAATAACCTTAGGGTCTTTTAACTTATGTAGGTACTTGACGTGGAAGTTCTAAAGTTTCTAGATGTTAAAGAAGTGTTTGTATAGTTCCTAAGTCTAATCTTTCTCTTCGGGATATTTATCTCATTTGATAAGATATTTTACTATTCTTTTTTTAATATGGGAGTTTATAATTTCTTCTACCATAAATTCCTTAGGATAAATATCTCTTACTTATTCTAAGACTTAAATAGGGTTAGGGACCGGTTAGGAGCCGGTTCGGAAAGGTTTAATGAGAGAGACGTAAAAGGTAGGATAAATTTTCTAACATTCTAAGAGTTCGAGTTTTATAACCGTGGGAGATATTACCTTAGAGATTTTAAACGGGCTAAGTAACTTCCTATCTAGCTTTTTAGAAGGTCTCTTAGTCTTAATGTTCCGTACGTTAAGTATTACTAGTTACTTTTCCTTAAAGGAAGGTACTTCCGTCCTCTTTTTGTCTACGTATTTTTTCATCCGTTTCCGAGATTCTTTGAGGGTTTCGTAGAGGTTCTTATAGACCGTCGTTATCTAATATGCCATGATCTTACTATATAGGTTACACGTAAATTCATTAAGTAGATTATTAGTGGCCGGATGATATCTATAATTAGCGTAGAACGGGGAGTTACTAATAGAAGTCGATTTGACGTTATTCTACGTAAATTTAACTATAGGTAATAAGATATCTTAGTTGTTCATCTCGTAGTTAACGAAGGCCCTAAGGTAAACTTCGATATGTTAATTAAGACATTTAGTCTGGCTATTTGTTTCGGGGTAGAACGAGGTTAATATCTTTAGTTTAACTCCGATATATTTAAGGAAGTCGTACCATAAGCTTATGTTAAACCGAGAATCTTAATTAAAGATAATACTAATAGGTATACCGTGATATTTTTAATATTTATAAGTAAAGATTAAGATTAAGTCTTCTGTCTTCTTAGTATCGTCTTTTAAAGGAATAAAGTATGTCATTTTAGTAAAGGTATTAATAATAACCTAGATAAAACTATATCTATTAGAAAGAAGAAGGTCTGTTATAAAGTTTATTAAAATAAGCTTTTAGGGAAAATATTCTAGTTTAATAGGATGAAGTAGTCTAAAAGGGAGATAGTATCTTAGCTTATTACTCTGATACTTATGATAGGAGTGTATAAAGTTAGCGACGTCCTTCTTAAGATTCTACTAGAACATATACCGTCTGATAAGTTTAACGGTCTGTAACATAGGCCAGCCC
The DNA here is from genome assembly GCA_030549175.1 of Lasiosphaeris hirsuta. Classification (NCBI taxonomy): domain Eukaryota; kingdom Fungi; phylum Ascomycota; class Sordariomycetes; order Sordariales; family Lasiosphaeriaceae; genus Lasiosphaeris; species Lasiosphaeris hirsuta. The sequence goes on from JAUKUA010000002.1 coordinate 613,124, forward strand.
ACGAAGGTCTGGGGTGTAACAACCACAAAGTGAAATATCGAACGAAGAATTAGACTATAGAGCTTTAACCTTTTCCTAACTCTCGACTCGACCGTTTAGCGAACAACCCCGATAATTACTGTTAGTTTAGTTCAGAGCTTTCATACGACGAACTTAGGAAGTTGATCTTCGTAAGGTTAATAAGTACAAAGTCCGATTCAGAGCTTTAGAATAGAACGGTAAGGGAGTTAACTGTCGTAATATAAAGTAGTAGAGAGCTAGGAAGAAGGAGGTTTAGGAAGATGGAATGATTTAACAGAAGATAAGACATAATGTTTCGTAGTTATAAGTTAGGAGAAGTAGAAGGGTTCACAAGGTTATATTACCCCTTAGCTTCACTGAAGTTCAGTTGATAATCTTTCTAGGTTTGTTTAAAGAGAACTGGGAAGCTTCTTCCTCTCGAGGATCCATCGTAGTATACCTATCTTACTTATGGAAGGCTATATATAAGATATAAGGATACTAAAATACCTGAAGGATCCTCCTAGCCGCCCGTCGGTCCCGAATCTCCTTTCTAGCCGCCCGTCTCTTACGCCTTACAAATCAGCGGCTACAAGCTAAGTGAAGCCGGCCTATCATACGTCGGTCCATGGCCGGTATTAGTACTTATCCATACAGCTCTAGCGGCATAGTGTCCATTACTACAGGTGTTCCTTCACGTCCTTAGTACTTACGTTGGCCATAGCACTGTTAAGTTGATCCCCCGGTCGGTTGTCATAGTAACGGTTCCCTTCGTAACTTATACGCGGGGGTCGCGGCTACCTATCACCACTAAAGCTAGACTCCGGAGAACGTCGGGTTCTAAGTCTTCTAAAGGAATGCCAGCGATAGTAGGAAGGTCTATGATTCGAAAGACCAGCTATAGAGTCCGGGCTGACTGTGTAGGCCCTGACTACGATACTAAGGTTAAATGGCTTGTCCATGACAAATCTAAAGTCTGATAACGTTACCTAGCACGGGCGAGGTCCGTTATACGGCTACTCTAGCTTGTAAGTGGTTCTAGGCATTCCATCGTGACCCGTGGGTACTCATGAGAATCCGTTGACCTACGTGCCGGCTAAGTAGGCTACAAGCTACACGTGGGATCATATCCCGAGGTTGAGCCACGTTGTGGCTATCCTTTATGATGGTTCCCTTATTCACGTGATCCATGACGGATGTTCGTGGGTCAATGGGTATGTGCTTCTTGTGTGTAGTTCGTGCCGCTGGTATAAGGCTTAGTCAAGGAGGTTAGTGACCCTGTTGACCTAGGTGAGCCTACTAGTGTAACACGGTCTTATCTATACCCATGTGGCCTGTTACCTTAGTGTCATGTTCCGAGCAGATGATTTAGATCTTAAGTTTCTTATTGTTAGAGATCTAAATACGATTCTTTATAAATAAGATTCTATCTTCGTTAGTTACGTCTTTTCCAAGGGAAACTAAAGCCTTTTAATATGTTTTGTTTATAGGAGTAATAGCCTTAATTTACTTAAAGAATTCTTCGTTCTACTTTAATGTTAGAATGTTATAGAGACGTACTTTTGAGAGTATGAACATAGGAACTTTAAAGTATAAAAAATGTTCTTTGTTTAAAATAGAGGTTATCGGTTAGTTTTTATTCCCTTTCTCCGGGAGGTACTCTTTGTACTACGAGAGAGTATTTGCCTTAGTATTCTATGTATCGGGATAGAAATTAATGACGAAATCGAAGGTAGTGAGTTACTGAGCCTATCGGGCTTAGCGGCGGTTAAGGACCTTGGCCGTCTAGAAGTATTCTAGATTATAGTAGTCTGAGAAAACTTCGATACGGTACTTAGTACCCTTAAGATAGTATCTCTAATATTAGAAGTAATCGACTATTACTAGGAGTTTCTTATTATAGATCTCGTAGTTAATTTCTGTAGGGATTAGCTTTTTTAAGTGAAATGTTATAAGATATATCTTATTATTATCTTACTTTTGTGACATTATCTCTCCTAACATATAGTCTGATATGTTAGGTTCGATAATAGGTAGTTTATTAAGGTCGAAATAGACTAGAATAAAGGCTTCGGTAAAGGCTTTCTTTAACACTTTAAATGTTATATTTATCTAATTGTTTTATGTCTAAGATTTCTAGGTAAGGTTTGTAAAGTCAGTAAGTAACTTAGTAATATGTAAGTAGCCTTTAATATAACACCTATAAAAGTTCGTAAATCCATTGAATTATTAAACTTCTTTTACTAATTTTAGCTGTTCTTATAAAAGGATATATTTTACTTTATTCTTTAATATTATGATATCTTTAGTATTAATAATATAGCTTAGATATTTTAATTCCTCGATATCTCATATATATTTAGAGAGGTTGATAGCTAAGTTATACTTCTAAAGTCGTTTAAGGACTTTAATAATAATTTTGTCATATTTCTTTTTAGAACTTATATAAATGAGGAGGTCGTTAATATAGGACAGGAGGCCTTAATCGATAAAGTCTCGAAAGATATGATTTATCATGTCTTAAAAGGCCGTAGAAATATTAGTAAGGCCGAAAGATATTACGTTAAACTTAAAAAGACTGTAATAAGTTCGAAATGTTATTTTCTACTTATGACCTTTCTTTATCCGAATTAAATTAAATCCCGATTTTAGATCTATCTTTGTGAAAATAACAGATCCGGCGAGGACGTCTTAAAGTTCGGTAATTAGAGGTAGTAGGTAACGGTTTTTAATAGTCTGTTTGTTAATTTTTTAGTAGTTAACTATAGGACGGAGGTTTTCTAAGTCCCTTGTAGCCGCTTTTTCTAATGATACTTCCTTATTTATAAAGAAAATAGGCGAAGAACATAGTGATTTTAATTTCTATATCTTACCTTCTCTAAGTATTTAATCTAGCTATTTATGAAGGATTTTCTTTTCTAAAGATAACATAGGATAAAGGGGTCTCTATGGAAGCTTTTCGTCTCCGATGATATTAATTATATAGTCTTAAGACTAGTGATCTAGTAGTTGTTAAGCCGCTTTAGGAGATGTTAAAAGAGTAAAGATCTTAAACCTTTCGGGGATATTTTAAATATAGAACGTTATAATATTTACGATAGAGCTTTTACCTTTTAAGATTATAAGGGAAATATAGTTTTGTCGATAGTAGTTAGAATTAAAAGTTACTTTTGATATGTTAGGGTCTTATAGGTAGTCTAGCTAGTATTATTGTAGCTACTAGTATAGAAGAAAGATGTTATATTTTGTGTTAAGGAGAGAGATTTCGAATATGATATAAGAGAAGTATTTTACTTGGTACCGTAGAATGATTTCCTTAGTATATTCTTTACTTAATTTAAGGTTGATAGTTTTATTAAAGGCTTTTAAGGGTTTTAGAATCGTTTTATATATATAAGGGATGTTTTATCTTTTGATAAGATCTTTACTTATGACCGGGCTAGAGATATTAGGATCTAAGAGTGCTCAGACGGGGATTTCCTTAGCTTCGTAGTAGACGATAGTTATAGGGACGATCTTACAAGTACCGTGATATGGTTCATGGCTTTGTTTAACCTTCTTATAAGAGGGTTTCTCTGTGTTATAGTCGGTATACCTTTTAGTAGAGATTATGGCGTATCGAGGTATAGTTTCTAATGCCGTAAGTTTCGGGGTGTCTATTAAAAATCCGATATATTATTACTGTTAGATAGTTTAATAATACGAGAGAAGAGTTTAAGATAGTCTTTTTCTGTTATTGTAGAGACCTTAGCCTTTTTCGATAGTTAGGGAGAAGTATCTTTATTCTTATCTCTTCCGTGTTTAGTCTTAGCTCCAGAGATCTTATCGGATGGCTTAGGAATGTCTTTACTATCCTCGGTTTTTCCATTATAACATTTAAGAATGTTATAGCCTTGATGTCTATAACGATGGTATCCCTTACTTACCTTATGTTTGTTAATTTCGGCTTGTTTTATCCTAGTAATAACTTCCTTGTAGGTTTACTAGTACTTTATTTAGGTAGATACCGGGAGGTTGTCTTTTTTATCTTATTACTTTTGTTTTAGATTTCTCTTAGGTTTTCCTTTAGTAGATATTAGATCGGGACGGGAGCTAGAGGTATTAGTTTCCTCTTAGTAACTATCCTTCTTCGAACGTTTCTTATTATTCGAAGTAGATTCTTCTTTTCTTTACTTAGCCTTATGATTAATTTCGTAATTCTTCATTTTGTCTTCATAGATTAAGCTAGTAGTAACGACGGCTTCGAGAAAGTTAGTATCGTCGGTAGAAAGATGTTCCGTATGTAAATAGATTAAGTCTATTATGGCGTTAGAGATAGTGTTAGTAACTAGTGATTATAGGGCTTATCTATTAAAATCGATAGTATAATTTAGTTCTTAAAGTTTTATTACGTATTTGTTTATATCTCTATCATAGGTTAGGGCCTTTATAACCTCGTAGTCTTTAGCTCTTTGTACTAGGTCATAGAAACGTTTAATTATGGCGGTAGTATAGTTGTTCCATTGATTTACTAAGTTAAGCTTTTCGATTTAAGTCTCTCTTTTTTAATGCTATTTGAGGATAGTACCTTTGATAAGAGTATTAACAAAATCAATTTTGGCCTTGTTGTCGAGGAAACTTCATTTATAGACATTGAAGTATTTCTTGATAAAGTGTTATTACGTCTCGAACTTACTTTTATCCTTTCTATTATATTTTTTAGGTTTTACCATGGTTATAACAATGTCCTAACTACGAGATTTCTAAATTATATTAGTATTATTATAAATTAAGTCTTAGTTAGTATAGATAAGGTTGAGAAGGATTACTATAGGATCGTATAGGGGTGAAAGGTTCCGGGAACCCGGACCCTAAGGTCCTAGGGGTTCTAGGGGCCTTAGTAGGCCTTTTGGTAGTCTAGGAGGGCCGGGAGGTAGACTTATATGATAAAAATTATTATCAGAGTTGTTATTATCGTTATCTAGGAGAGGTAACATTTTTGTCTTAGTAGAACGGAGAGGTAAGTTCCCTCTTATGTTTTTATTTCTTATTTTAGTATTAGAATTCTATATGTTATCTACCTATCTTCGGGCTCGTACCGAGATTTCCTAGGTAGCCTTTCTTTAGAGGTTATGGTTTGAGAGGGGGTCTTCGTCTTAGTCGAAGTATCGTATGGAGGTTGATTTTTTAGACGGTTATGATAGCTGTCATAAGGATTTAACAGATAGGGTTTTCTATAAATGTATCATAGCTTTTTAGATGATTTGTTCCTTATTATAAGGCCTTATCCGTGTCAACCTTGATACGAGAACTTTTTTAACGAGGTTGTTAGAGTAGGCCTTAAGCTGATCGAACAATTCTTAGTCCTTCGGGGTCCGTGAGACTTCCGGTTATTAGAGTGTCATGAGGGAATTAAGCTAGCTTTGGGCCGTAGTAGACTAGTGGTTAAATTTCGTATTATAATAATCTTATCGAGCTTGTTTCTCTTCTTAGATACGGAGGAGTTCCTTAACTCTAACAAGCTCGGTATTTTATTCTTAGGCCTACGTTTTTTGTTCTTAAGTTTGTTATACTTAGCGTAGCTTTTGTTTAGTAATCTCTTTATAGAGGGCCTCGGTACGTGTAACGATAAGATTAAGGGATTTTTTATATTAGGCCGTTTAAGTAGCGAACTAAGCTAATTTCTAGTTGACCTTAATACTAAAAGTAATATAAAAAGCTTCTAATTTTTACTAAGTACTTTTAAGGATATATTAGTTTGTTTTGACATATTATACCATTAACTAATAGTTAGTAACTAAGGTAGTAAATGTTAAAGTAAGTAAATCGAGTCTTTTCTTATTTTTATATGTATTATTAATAAAGAAGTAAAGTTTCTTATAAGCTTTAGTAACTTGATTGTAAAGATAAATAAACTATTAAGGTGGTTTAACGAGGGTTTCGGAGCTCGATAGGAGTATAGGGAACTTTTTAATAGTTTGTATTTCTATTTCGGAAGGTTCCTAAATTATAAGGTCGGTCTTAGGATTAGGTTCGGTTTCCCGGCCCCGGAACGTAGCCGAATATAATATAGGATTACCGGCTATTGTTAATGGAGTGGTAGGTGAAAGGGTGGTATATAAAAGAGAAAGATTATCTATGACATAAGCTAGTCTATGGAGGTTTAGGATATAACAACTATAAGGTGAGATATTAAATAAAGAGTTAGACTATAAAGCTTTAATCTTTTTCTAACTTCTCGACTTAACCATTTAATAAACTATCCCGATAATTATTGTTAGTTTAGTTTAGAGCTTTTATACAACGAACTTAGAGACTTAATCTTCGTAAGGTTAATAAGTATAAGGTTTAATTTAGAGGTTTAAAATAGAACGGTAAGGAAGTTAACTATCGTAATATAAAGTGGTAGAGAACTAGGGAGAAGGAGGTTTAGGGAGATGGAGTAATTTAATAGAGGATAGGATATAATACTTCGTAGTTATAAGTCAGGAGAAATAGAAGGGTTTATAAGGTTATATTATCCCTTAGCTTTATTAAAGTTTAACTGATAATCTTTCTAGGTTTGTCTAAAAAGAACTAAGGAGCTTCTTCCTCTCGAGGATCCGTCGTAGTATACCTACTTTACTTATAGAAGGCTATGTATAAAATATAAGGATATCGAAATATCTTAAAGGATCTTCCTAGCTACTTGTTAGTCTCAAATCTCCTTTTTAGCCGCCCGTTTCTCGTGTCTTATAAATCAGCGGTTATAAGCTAAGTGAAACCGGCCTATTATATGTTAGTCCACGGCCGGTATTAATACTTATCTATATAGCTCTAGTGGCATGGTGTTCATTACTACAGATATTCTTTCACGTCCTTAATACTTACGTTAGCTATAGCGTTGTTAGGTTGATCCCTAGGTCGGCTGTTACAGCAACGGTTCCCTTTATGACTTATACGCGGGGGTCGCGGTCACCTGTCGCTACTGAAGCTAGACTCCGGAGAACGTCGGGTTCTAGGTCTTCCAAAGGAATGTCAACGATAGCGGGGAGGTCTATGATTCGAAAGACCAGCTGTAGGGTCTGGGCTGACTGTGTAAGCCTTGACTACGATGTTGAGGTTAAATGGCTTATTCATGACAAATCTGAAGTCTAATGACGTTACCTAGTACGGGCGAGATCCGTTTGTATGGCTGCTCTAGCTTGTGAGTGGTTCTGGGTATTCCGTCGTAACCCGTGGGTACTTAGGAGAATCTGCTGACCTGTGTGCCGGCTGAATAGGCTATTAGCCATACGTGGGATCGTGTCCCGAGGTTGAGCTACGTTGTGGCTATCTTCTGTGATAGTTCTCTTATCTACGTGATCGTGGGTCAATGGGTATGTGCTTCTTGTGTGTGGTTCGTGCCGTTGGTGTGTGGCTCGGTTAAGGAGGTCGATGACCTTGTTGACCTAGGTGAGCCTACCAGTGTGACAATTATCTTATAGAAACTAAATTGATACGATTTATTATGAACTATCTTAAGTACTGTTTTAACGTACGTTCTTAGGATATAGAGGCGATGATTTCTATCGTGATCGACGTGATATAGTAACTTGTCCCTGATCTTAAATAGTCCCATTGGAAGTCGTGGGTACCTCTTAGGTACTTTAGTACGTTTTGCCTGTTATGGTATGATAGGTTTTTCTATCCTGGCGTTGATACCGGCTATTAACTTATTATATTTCGTATCGTTCTTATAACCTTTATATAGGGCGGTTCTAAACGAGTCGTTGATAATAAGCTCGGCACTTACCTAAGTAACTATAACGGATATCTTATCTCCTACGTTCTATGCCATGGCTTAGATATCATCGAGCTCGTTAGATTTATTTACCTTAAGTTCCTTAGAGTCTTATTTAAACGTTAGAAGCCGTGAGAGTGTATTAGGAACGACGTTAAGAACGTCCGGGATATAAAAAATGTCAATCTTAAACTGAGAAAGCTAGTTTACCGTATTTATAAGCTTAAGGTTAGCTTTGTTTAGGTCTATCGTTACTAAAGACGTGTACTTAATGATACCTTTAGTGGGAGCGTGATCCGTTAGGATATTTAGGCGATGTTAGTTTGACTAAACTATATTCCTAAGCTTTCTAACTGTTTATATAATTACTATAACCTCTACCTCTATAAATTTGTATTTCTACTTGGTCACGGTAGTTACTTTTGATAAGAACATAATCGGTAGAACCTTCTTTATTACGAGGTCGTACCTTAGGATTACTTTCCTATCTTAGTTATCCTTAAGTTAGAAAACGAAGAGGTTAAAAGCTCCTTTATAAGTATCGACTTTAAAGAATAATAACTTCGTTTTAACGTAATAATAAGTCATAAATTATGTATATAAGTGTTCTTATAGTAGGTGGAAAGATTTCTATTTATCTTTTGAAGGTTGAAAACGTATTTTCGATATGTAGGCCTTCCTTACGTTCTTTGTACTTCCGTTTATAATTTTTCTTTCCTTATAGCCTAATATTAGTAATGCCGTCTTTTTCTTTTATAACGGTTTAGCTTTGACGTCATATTAAGTAATCTCATGTCGTAGCTATCTAGTTATTTTTAGATAGATCTTAAGTATATTTAGTATGTCTAGGAACTTTATCTTCTAGAAAGTTATAATTCGATCATCCGTTTTCGCGACTCTTTCTCCGTTAATAATATATCTTAGGAGTTAAATCGTTAGATAGGCCACGAATAACTTACTGACATTAATATATATTCTTATGTTCTCTAAAAGCTTAAGTACCTTACTTATGTACTTATAGTACTTGTCTTTTGTGGTACTAAAGACGACGATATCATCAATGTATACCCGTACGAAATCTTAACTGTTACGGAATAAGCGGTCTATGAAACGTTAGGCAAAAGTAGGTAAGTTCTTAAATCTTATAAGTACTACGTTTGATCGCTCGAGCTCTCTTTTCGTAACGATAACTATGTAATTACGGTATTCGTTATAGATTAGTAACTAATAGAAGAAACCGGAGGTATCTATTACGGAGAAAACCTTTTTTTCTTATATTGCGAGGATTATGTCGTCTTAGTTTATAAGTAGGTAAACGTCTAATACTGTAACCTTATTTAGGATATATAAGTCGACGATAAGACGGCTTTTCTCTATTCCGTTAACCGTTCTTTATACTATGAAGGTAAGGTACGTAATAGAGGTTAGTTCGTTAAGAAAGGTTAGCTTTCTGGCTGTGTATATAATATCAAGTCTCTATGTAGTAAAAACGTGATCTTTCACTCCCTAGGAATATAGCTTTGTTAACTTAATTTAGTTTTATTATCTCTTAACAAGATTAATTCTCATTTTACTTTTATCGAACATAGATACGATATCTCTATCACGAAATATATCATATTTATCTAGGAAGTCCTTAATCCTTTCTACGAAGGTTCCGTTTATCTTATAGATACTTATTCTAACCTTACTCTTAATAGTAGAAAAATTAGTTAGCTTCTCGACTTCGTATGATAGTATATAATATCTTATCCTTAGAAAGAGTGGCTATAAAGTATTAATAATCTTTGTCTCGTTACTTACTTAACCACTTAGAATATAAACGAAAATATTGTTACGTGGAAAAATGTAGATAGCCTAGCTAGGTTAGTCCGTTGTGCGCAGTCCCTACGCTCAATTGAGCACAGGGGGTACGCTGCCATATAATGGTAACGCACCCTCTAGACTGATTACCAACGGGCCATCCTTTACAAATTATTTATACTACCATATAATATGTCATGTCAGTATTCATGTAAAAGACTACCAAAGTAACGCTTATACAAGCGGTCCTTTTGACCGTAGCAAGTGGTACCCCTACCATCGAATCGGATAGACCTCATCAGTCAATTTGACGCCTCCGGGACTAACACCAGCTTGTACCACGTTGTAATAAAGACAACGACAACGTTAACGTCAACAGTATGAAAGCTCTTAACTGAGTCGGCGGCCTACTGTTAAGACAACAACGACAACGTACGTATTAACGGCACGAAGGCTCTTAACTAAGTCGGTAACCTACTGTTAAAACAACAAGACAAGTAGATGTACATTGTTAAGTTCTACGAAGCCTAATAGGTGTTCGACTATATCTCTAAGAATCCGAGAGTCAAGTGGTAGACCAACGTAAAGCCGGAGCGTAAGTAAATACTCGTGGCGTTAGTAAGCCTAATTTTTCTTACCAACGGAACATTTACCTACTTAAGAAGTCCCATTTAAAACAGCTATCCAAACGCCTAGAACGTTAACAACCACATTCCGAAAGAACGCTTCAAAACTCTGGTCGATAACTACCTTTAAGGAATATAGGAAGGCCTCTACCTAATACCAAAATACTCGAGAACGGCAGAAACGCCAGAACTAAGGAATACCTAACAGACCCTGACAATACCACCGCCTACGGACCTAACACTTAGGGGCATACTAACCATCCTACTACTAAGTAACGTAATATTAGTAGCTAGACGGGATACTATACCAAGGGAGTCCGATACCACATCGTAAGACGAAGGATTCTTACCCGTAACGTTAAGCGAAATGGTAGAAGACCATACGCCGGGATAAGACCCGGATCCGCTTAAGGATCACGCTAATAAGTAACCCCTTGGTCCACCTCTATTTCTACCTCCGAGGTAATTAACAATCGAGGAGTAACTTACATAGATAATATAGGTTATATAAACATATCTTACGATTACTCTTACAAGGACCAGTACGCCAGCGACCAGCCCTGTGGCTTAAACGAGTACTCCGTTAGCGATAAGAGGCTTTAACTGGCAGATCTATCATGTCGGTCTCCTCTGGCTAGATACGCCACCGGAGAAAGACGGTAAGGCCTAACTATTCTACGATAGTAAGTAGCTCTGTTACCGTGATGTTTATCTTTAAACCGTACGTATTAAGGAAGCGGCCTTAGATCTAGATAGATATAATACTCTTTGTAAAGAACTATTTTTATTATTTAAGGGATTAACCCTCTAATGGTATAAGCTTTAATTATTAACTAAGGATAAGGAGTACGTAAGACTAAGTATCTTTAACTAAGTTATAATCATCCTTTAATAGTTTAGACTAAAGCCAATAGACATAGAACGATAGTTTAGTTAACCTATGAGTAAGTTTAAGGCCGAAGATAATATTGCCGGTAAGTTAGTTTATACGTACGTGATAGATTGTTTTAAGTACGTAAGAGTATAAGAAGACAAAGAGGATTTTTAATTACTTACTAGGCTATATAACAACTTATACGAGAAATTACGCCAGCTCTATACTCGACTAACCGTTAGAGACACACTTCGTGATTACCTCGATAAGATCGAAGAAAAGGCATTAGTATCTCGTGATACGTTAGTCACTAAAGGAACGGTCATAAGAGTAACTAAGATAGTATTATATAATGACGATATTACGATCTATAGCGACGATAATACTAACTAGGCTAGTAGAGATAGAAGACGAGGTCAAGTTAATAATCAAAGAAGACAAGTTACTTAGTAAGGTAATAACGGTAATCGAGGATACTTTAATAACAAAGGGTTATCCTTTGGCAACTGGAAAAACAGACAATAAGAACGTTCGTACTTTAGTAACGTAAACGAATATAGCCGTGACATATACCTACGCCAGAGATTTAATAACTAAGTACCTAGAGGTTTTTAGCCGGACTAAGTGTTCTAGAGGTAGCGGTACTATGGCTAACGCCAACCTCATAACAACGGCACTTTTATCTATATTAACGATAAGTTCATCTACGGAGAAAATACTAACGCCTAGTAATAATATAAGTAACTCGAGGCCGAGGAATATTACTTTATTAGCGAAGGAGAATCGAAAGAGGATACCACTACTTTTCTTAACGTTACGACGTCTCCTTTCCATTTAACTTTCCTTCGTTCTCCCGTAGTACTAGGTAACCTTACCTAGTATAAGATACCTAACAAGAAAAAGTATAAATGTTCGAGCTGTACGGAAACATTCGACTATAGAAATAAGCTGTGGCGACATATCTAGACAGAGTGTGTTAAATAACCGTAGAAGCCAAAGGAAGGTTTAATCGTACGCTAGAAACCTAGGTTTCTAAAAGAGCCCGTGTCTCTCATACCTCCTATAAAGCCCGTGATCTTTAGGAAGTAAAGATCCCCTATAAAGCCTATAACTCCGAGGTAGCTTACCCGTTTAAGAAAAAAGCCAAAGAACTTTAAGAAGTTAGAGGACAATGGGAACGTAAGAATAAGTAAGAACGACGTGAGGAAGGTTCGTTTTAAATAGGTATCTATAGAAGATATAGAAGAGGAAGATAAAGGATTTATTACAACCTAAAAAAGTTACTCGATAAAGGACTAGAACAGTAATAACTCGAGTGATAAAAGAACTTATGTTATCCTTGAGGAAAGGTAAGTTATTAAAGTAAACTTACTACTTTACCCCGTGGACTCTTAATATCTGAAAAAGTCCTATCTTTAAATTAACGTCAAAACAGACTTAAACGATGAACCTATACACGTCTACTTTGATACTGGTAGCTTAACCAATCTCGTCGATAAAAAGTAGATTCAGAAATAGGCATGCCATTTACGCTAGGTACCATAAAAACCCCGTTTCGTCAAGGGAGTCAACTTAAGAACTCGTATCGATAAGTAAGCCGAGTTTGATTTTTACATTCCCGGTATAATATAACAAACTAGTGTCAACGCTTACTTTTACATAAAGGCCGATGTTATCGACGAGCTAGGGCCATATATGTTAATCGGTACTACCTTTATAGATAACAATGGTATAACTATCGACTTTTTAAGAAATAACGTTACTTTCCGATCTGTTAGAAATATAAAGATAAGGACGGACTTAGTCGCCAAACCTTACTAGAAAATTATACGTAAGGTCACTACTTTTTAAAGTGTTATTTTTACACTTAGAAAGAAAGGTTTTATCAGAACTAAGATACACGATCTACTAAAACTATTACCTAAGGAGACGTATATTTATGATAGGCTATAGACTTTTTATCTTATGTTAATATAAGAAAGTATCTAAGATAGTAACATCGACTACTTAATATCTTATATAGCGTATTTCCATAACTAGATATCTAAGCTAATAATCATTAAGAGAGGTTAAAAGATTAAGAGAGTTTAAGAATAACCTAGAGTAAAGTAGGCGTTCACGTTCGATTTAACAAGCTATAACGTAAACACAAGAGCGAGGATTACGTAAGCCTCCTCTATAAGATATTACACAAAGTTTAATAACGTTAATATAAAAGAATACCATTTAGCCATCCTTAATAAAATTTACTAACTCGAGGGTAAAATAAAAGATATTTTCGTTTATATTCCAAGTGGTTAAGTAAGTAACGAGATAAAGATCGTTAATACCTTATAGCTACTCTTTCTAAAGATGAGATATTACATGTTATCATACGGAGTCGAGAAGCTAGCCGATTTTCCTATTATTAAGAGTAAGGCTAGAATAAGTATTTATAAGGTAAACGGAGCTTTTACGGAAAGGATTAAAGACTTTCTAGATAAGTATGATATATTCTACGACAGAGGTATCATACCTATGTCCGATAAGAGTAAAATAAGAATTAACCTTATTAAGGAATGGTAAAACTAAATTAAGCTAATAAAGCCATACCCCTAAGAAGTGAAAGATCACGTTTTCGCCACGTAGAGATTCGATACCATACATACGGCTAGAAAGCTAACCTTTCTTAACGAACTAACCCCTATCACGTATCTTACCTTCGTAGTATAGAGAATGGCTAACGGAGTAGAAAAGGGCCGTCTTATCGTCGACTTACGTATCCTAAACAAGGTTACGATACCAGACGTTTACTTACTCATAGACTAAGACGACATAATCCTCGCAATATAAAGAAAAAAGGTTTTCTCCGTAATAAATATCTCCGGTTTCTTTTATCAGTTATTAGTCTATAACGAATACCGTAATCACATAGTCATCATCACGGAAAGAAGGCTCGAGTGATTAAACGTAATACTTATAAGATTTAAGAACTTACCCGCTTTCGCCTAGCGTTTCATAGACCGCCTATTCCGTAACAGTCAAGATTTCGTACAGACATATATTAATGATATCGTCGTCTTTAGTACCATAAAAGACAAGTATTATAAATACATAAGTAAGGTACTTAAGCTCTTAGAAGACGTGAGGATATATATCAATGCCAGTAAGTCATTTACGGCTTATCTAACGATCTAACTCCTAGGATACATTGTCAACGGAGAAAGAGTCACGAAAACGGATGATCAAATTACGGCTTTCTAAAAGATAAAGTTCCCAAACACGCTAGATATACTTGAGATCTATCTAAGGATAGCCGAATAGTTACGACATAAGATTACCTAGTATGACATTAAAGCCGGACCGTTGTAAAAGAAAAAGACGACATTACTAACATTAGGCCGTGAGAAAGGAAAGATTATGAACGGAAGTACAAAGAACGTGAGAAAGGCTTATACATCGAAAATATATTTTCAACCTTTAAAAGATAAATAGGAATCTTTCCACCTACTATAAAAATACTTATGTACACAATTTACGACTTACTATCACGTTAAAACGAAGCTATTGTTCTTTAAAGTCGATGCTTATAAAGGAGCTTTTAGCCTCTTCGTTTTCTAACTCAAGGATAACTAAGATAAGAAAGTAATCTTAGGATATGACTTCGTAATAGAAAGGGTTTTACCGATCATATTCTTATTAAGAGTAACTACCGTGACCGAGTAGAAATATAAATCTACAGAGGTAGAGGTTATAATAGTTATATAGGTAGTTAGAAAGCTTAAGAAGATAGTTTAGTTAAACTAACATCGCTTAAACGTCCTAATAAATCACACTCCTACCAAAGGCATCGTTAAGTACACGTCTTTAGTAACGATAGACCTAAATAAAGTTAACCTTAAGTTTATGAATGTAGCAAATTAACTTTCCTAGTTTAAGATCGACATTTTTCATATCCCGGGCGTTCTTAACGTCGTTCCTAATACATTCTTACGGCTTCTAACGTTCGAATAGGACTTTAAGGAGCTTAAGGTAGATAAATCTAATAAGCTCGATGATATCTAGGCTATAGTATAGAACGTGAGAGACGAGATACCTATTATGGTTACTTAGGTAAGCGCCGAGCCCATTATCAGTGACTCGTTTAGAACTACCTTGTATGAGGGTTATAAGAATGATACGAAATATAGTAAGTTAATAGCCGGCATTAACGCCAGGATGGAAAAACCTATCGTACCACAACGGGTAGAACGCGCTAAAGTACCTAAGAGGTACCTACGACTCCTAATAGGACCATTTGAGATTAGGGACAAGTTACTATATCACGTTAATTATGATAGAAATCGTTGCCTCTATATCCTAAGAGCGTGTGTTAAGACAGTACTTAAGATGGTTTACGATAAATCGTATCATTTCGGTTTCTATAAGATAATAGATAGCCTCTAGAATATATACTTTACTAACAAGGCATAGAAAGCGAAACGTTTTATCTAGTTCTGTAAGGCCTACCGCCAAAACCAGACCGACAGGTAGCTTACGAACGGGGAAATGATGTCTATTTACGTAATCTTACAGCCGTTTTATACCATCGCGATAGATTTCATTATCAGCTTACCTATAGTCCCATTAGCCAGAACGATATAGTACCTTAAAGGTTATAACACACTTAACATACTTTATATAGTTACGTGTAAGTTCTTTAAAAAAACATTCTTACTAGCGGAACACTATACCTATATAGCTAAGGATTAGGTAAAGGTATTAACGAGATTATTATTTATATGTGACTAGGGACTATTGATGATGATTATTAACAATAGAGACCTAAAGTTTACCTCGGTATTATAGAAAGAGATTTTCGATATCTACGACGTTAAACTACTCTTTTCTACCGCTTACTACCTACAAACCGATAGCTAGTTAGAGAGGACGAACTAGACGGTCGAGATTACCATTCGTTTCTACACCTCTATAACAGATAGAGAGGTTCCATGGGTTAATATGTTACCATCGCTCTAGTTTAACATTAACAACACGTTAACTGTCACGATTAACAGATCACTTAATAAACTGGTCCTTAGATTCTGACCAAGGTCCCTAGTAAACATTTTAACCGTGAAAGAAGGTATAAGAGTAGGTACTGAGGTAGCGGAGGTTCTTAGGGAATATTATTAAAAGGAAGTAATTTAGCTTCTTAACATCATTAGTATAATGATAAAACTCCGCTATGACGACAAGTATATACCCGAGACCTTTAAGATCAGAGATACTGTTTACCTACGCCTCTACAAGGGTTACTATCTACCTAGTAAGTTAAAAAGAAAATAGTTACCTCAAAGGGTAAGCCTATTCAAAATCATTAGCAAGGCAAAGATAAGTAATCTAGCTTATAAGCTTAACTTCCCAGCGTCATAGAAAGTATACTTAATCGTCTCAGTTATATAACTATACTACCTTTAACAAGGTAAGAATCCTTTTAGCCGAAAGCGACAGGTACCACTAGCTGTTAGGATTAACGAATAAGAAGAATGGAAGCTCGACTATATCATCAGTAGTAAAGTGAGCTAGAAGAAGAAGAACCTAAGTGTTAAGTACCTCGTCCGTTGAAAGAACTACGAAACTAAGGACGATACATAAGAGCTAAGAGTAAACTTATTACCAAACGTGAAAGATACCGTTATAAGTTACGAAGTAAGGAACCTTATCGACTGGGATAAAGAGCGTAAGAAGAAGGGTATCAAGGCCATTGAGTACGTTAAGGTTGATATTATCCCTACTACAAAAATAGTAGTTAAGCTTCCATAACGCCAAACCGCCAAATAATAGATATTTTTAAGAACGAACAGCTTTCTTAACAAGGTAAGAAAGTATTCTAGCTATAATACCAGATCTTTTCTTTCTTTTACTTTCCTTTATTAACCTTACTTAGTTACATAAGTACCTTCTTACTACGAGCTAAAAAAGACTAGATGATTAGATAGAAGCTTTATCATGGCGTCGTTTTTTCTCTGTCAATTTTCCTTATTATAAGGCCCTAGCTTACTAGGCTAGGCTACTAACTAAAAAACCCCTCCTATAAAATTTTCACGTTTTTCTTTCTTATAACTATTACTACCCTTATCGCCGTTATCAAGTTATACCTTTACACTTTCTTTATATCTTACTATCACGTTCATTCGTACTCTGAGATAGTTAAATTTAGCTATTTACAAGAGTATATTCATAAAATAAAATGTCAATTCGAGGTAGCTCGAGCTAAGCCGAACAATCTAGACGTACCTAAGGACAGCCTAATAGCTAAGAGTCCGGATCCTACATACCTCTAAATTCTAACCGAAGAAACCTTAAGATACGTTAGACAAGCCTAAGAGAGCGTCACCGCTACTACCGAACATAGTAAAGACGACTACGACAAGCCTAAGCCTAATAATCTACCTAACTATGATTCTAACTACGATAACAACAAAAGTAAGTGTATAAAAGACGATAACTTTAACCTTACTATGGAAGGTAAGCCCGATAACGAGAATGAAGAAATGACCTTAAATCCCTTAGACGGCTTACCTAGCTTTTTTACCGGCTTACCCGTTAAATATCGTATCCTTAAGAAGTACCACCGCCAAGGTATAAAAGCACTTTAGAAACAAGCTAAGTAAAGAGCTAAGTGACCTACTACCGGCGGTAAGAAACCTAAGGTCTTACTAGACTATAAAATCTACTTCGAGTTTAAATACTACAACAAGTCAATAAGTAGACAAGAAGCTTATAAGCGTACTACCTTTACGATCGACGATCCGAAGCTTCTCTTTATAATAAATAAAAAGATCAAGGATATCTTTACTAAAAGATCAAAGTCAGCTACTAAGAACTAAGGTCTAGCTAATAATCCGCATATACACTAGTTGAAGGAGTTGTTAAATAAGGCTAAGGTAACATATGATAAGTAGGGTATCAATGATAACTGTTTACCTTCAAAGGTATCTATCCTTACGACCATTTACTATTACCCTATGGCTACTTTAAACGAGGAGTTATCTTCAGTCCTTATCTACCTTAATCGTCTTAACCTTACATAAGTTCATACCTAGGCCGACTAAGTAAATATCCTTATTACTAGTACGAACCAGTATTAACGTACGTAATTCCAATACCTTAAGTACCAACTTACTAACAAGACTATAAAGCTTAAGGAAGCTAAAATAGTCTATATGTCTTCTACAGCTAGTATACTTATTGACATATACGATCTCTAAAAACGCCTTAAGGGTAAGATTAATACCTTTGAGAACAAGATTAAGGAGCTCCCGAGCTACGATAAGGTCTACGAAGCTTTCTAGGCTATGAAGAGAATGATAATAGATAACCTCGATAAGTACGTTACTAAGAAACAAGTTAACGTTCTAACGGGCCGTATAAACAAGGTTAGCCCAAAGACCAAAGTACTTAATAACTAGGTCTAAGATCTTTAGAAGGACTTAACAAAGCTTGACAAGGTTATCAAGTAACTATTAGCTATGTGACCTATAGCCGCCTCGACTACTTATTTAAGTATCTCTATACCTATTATGACCCTCGGTACCTTATGTAAGCGTCCTATTGAAGATACCCAGAGTGAAATCATAGCTATGGGCACTCTACCTAAGAAGTAGAACAAGTGCGGTACCCTTACTGACCTATTCGGTACTGACGCTCCCAAGGTTGGCATACGTAGCAAGTCGGCAGTTTTTTCTTCTACTTAAGAAACCCTTACCAAAGGTATCGGTCGTAAGAAGCCTACCGTTAAGAAGTCGCCTCCTAAGACGACTAGGCGGAAGACGTTCTTCGATACTGTAGACTAAAGGGGCATGAGCGTAGGGAATGGGGTAATCTAAGTATAGTAACGGTATACGAAAGGGCTAGGGAAAATTAGTACTTTTCTTATAGTTTAAGAGAGCGGAGGACGATAGCGAGGACGCCCTTTTCTTTATTCTTTGCCCCGGGCACATGTTACGTGGAAAAATGTAGATAGCCTAGCTAGGTTAGTCCGTTGTGCGTAGTCCCTACGCTCAATTGAGCACAGGGGGTACGCTGCCATATAATGGCAGCGCGCCCTCCAGACTGATTGCTAACAGGCCATCCTTTACAAATTATTTACACCACCATACAATATGTCATGTCAGTGTTCATGTGAAGGACCACCAAAGTAACGCTTACACAAGCGGTCCTTTTGACCGTAGCAAATATCCTCTATTTTATCCTTGAGTTAGTAGATTCTATTAAGGATGGCTAAATAACATTCTTTTATATTAACGTTGTTAAGCTTTATATAATGTCTTATAGAGGAGGCTTACGTGATCTTTACTCTTATGTTTACATTATAGTTCGTTAAATCGAATATAAACGTCTACTTTGTTCTAGGCCATTCTTAAACTTTCCTAATCTTCTAGCCTCTCTTAATAATTATCGGCTTAGATGTCTAGTTATAGAAGTATGTTACATAAGGTGTTAGGTAGTCGATGTTACTATTTTAGATACCTTCCTATGTTAATATAAGATAAAAAGTTTATAGCCTGTTATGAATGTACGTCTCTTTAGGTAATAACTTTGGTAGATCGTATATTTTAGTCTTAATAAAACCTTTCTCTCCGGATATAAAAATAGTACTTTAGAAAGTAGTGACCTTACATATAATCTTCCGATAAGATTTGGCGACTAGGTTTGCCCTTGTCTTTATGTTTTTAGCGGATCAGAAAGTGACGTTGTTTCTTAAGAAGTCGATAGTTATACTATTATTATCTATAAAGGTAGTACCGATTAATATATACGGCCCTAGCTCGTCGATAATATCGGCCTTTATATAAAAGTAAGCGTTGATACTAGTTTGTTACGTTGTATCGGAAATGTAAAAATCGAACTTGGCTTACTTATTGATGTAAGTTCTTAAGTTAACTTCCTTAACGAAATAGGGTTCCTACGGTACCTAGCGTAAATGGCGTGTCCATTTCTAAATCTACTTTTTATCGACAAGGTTAGTTGAGTTACTAGTGTTAAAGTAGACGTGTATAGGTTTATCGTTTAAGTTTACTTTGATGTTAATTCGAAGGTAAGACTTCTTTAGGTATTAAGAGCCTACGGGATAAAGTAGTAGGTTTACTTTAATAACCTACCTTTCCTCGAGGATAACGTGAGCTTCTTTATTACTTAAGTTATTATTACTTTAGCCCTTTATCGAGTAACTTTTCTAGGCTGTGATAAATCTTTTATCTTCTTTTTCTATATCTTCTATAGATACTTGTTTAAAATAAACCTTCTTCATGTTATTTTCGTTAATCCTTATGTTTCTACTATTTTCTAACTTCTTAAAACTTTTTAGCTCTTCTCTTAAATAAGTAGGCTACCTCGGAGTCACGGGCTCTGTAGGGGACCTTTACTCTCTGAAGATTATAGGCTTTATAGGAGATATGAGAGACATGGGCTCTTTTAGGAACCTAGGTTCCTAGTATACGATTAAACCTTCCTTTAGCTTCTACGGTTATTTGATATATTCTATCTAGATATATTACCATAACTTATTTCTATAGTTAAATGTTTCTATATAGCTTGAACATTTGTACTTTTTCTTATTAGGTATCTTATACTAGGTGAGGTTACTTAGTATTACGGGGGAATGAAGGAAAGCTAAATAGAAAGGAGACGTCGTAATATTAAGAAACGTAGTAGTATCTTCTTCCGATTCTTTTTCGTTAATAAAGTAATATCTCTCGGCCTTAAGTTACTTATACTGTTGCTAGGTATTAGTACTTTCTCTATAGATAAACTTATTATTAATGTAGGTAAAAGTATCGTTGTTATGAGGTTAGTGTTAACTATAATGTCGCTACCTCTGGAACACTTAGTCTAGCTAGAAACCTCTAAGTACTTAGTTGTTAAATCCTTAGTGTAGGTACGTATCATAGTTACGTTCGTTTACGTTACTAGAGTACGAACGTCCTTATTGTCCGCTTTTTTAATTACTAGAGGATAACTCTCTGTTGTTAAAATATCCTCGATTACTGTTATTACCTTACTAAGTAACTTATCTTCCTTAATTATTAGCTTAACTTCATCTTTTATCTTTACTAGTCTAGTTAATATTATCGTCATTATAAGTTACGGTATCGTCATTATATAATACCGTCTTAATTACTCTTATGACCATTTCTTTAGTAACTAACGTGTTATAAGATACTAATACCTTTTCTTCGATCTTATCGAAGTAATCACGAAGTATGTTTTTAACGGTTAGTCGAATATAAAGTTAGTATAATTTCTCGTATAGGTTATTATATAGCTTAGTAAGTAATTAGAAATCCTCCTTGTCTCCTTATACTTTTATATACTTAAAACAATCTATTACGTACGTATAGACTAACTTACCGGTAATATTATCTTCGGCCTTAAACTTACTCGTAGGTTAACTAAACTATCATTCTATATTTATTAACTTTAGTCTAAACTATTAAAGGATGATTATGACCTAGTTAAAGATACTTAGTCTTATATATTCCTTATCCTTAGTTAATAATTAAAGCTCGTATTATTAGAAGGCTAATTTCTTAAATAATAAAAACAGTTCTTTATAAAGAGTATTATATTTATTTAAATCTAGGGCCACTTCTTTAACATATATAGTCTAAAGATAAACGTTACGGTAACAAAGTTACTTACCGTCGTAAAATAGTTAGGCCTTATTATCTTTCTCTGGTAGTATATTTAGCCAAAGGAGACTAATATAATAAATCTATTAGTTAGAGTCTCTCGTTACTAACGGAACGCTCACTTAAGCCGCGGGGCCAGTTACTAACGTACTAGTCCTTACAAGGGTAATTGTAAGATGTGTCTATATAACCTATATTATCTACGTAAGTTACTCTTCGATTGTTAATTACCTTAGAGATAGAAATGGAGGTGGACTAAGGGATTACTCGTTAACGTGATCCTTAAGCGGATCTAGGTCCTATCCCGGCGTATAGTCTTCTGCCATTTCACTTAGTGTTATAGGTAAGAATTCTTCGTCTTATGATATAGTATCGGACTTCCCTAGTATAGTATCTCGTCTAGCTACTAGTGTCACGTTACTTAGTAGTAGGATAGTTAACGTACCCTTGAATGTTAGGTCCGTAGGCGGTAGCGTTGTCAAGGTCTATTAGGTACCCCTTGGTTCTGGCGTTTCCGCCGTTCTTAAGTACTTTGGTACTAGGTAGAGGCCTTCCTATACTTCTTAAAGGTAGTTGTCGACCAGAGGTTTAAAACGCTCTTTCGGAATGTGGTTGTTAACGTTCCAGGTGTTTGGATAGCTGTTTTAAATGAGACTTCTTAAGTAGGTAAATGTTCCGTTGGTAAGAAAAATTAGGTTTACTAACGCCACGAGTACTTACTTATGCTCTGGCTTTGTGTTGGTCCACTACTTGACTCTCGGATTCTTAGAGATGTAGTCGAATATCTGTTAGACTTTATAGAACTTAACAATGTGTATCCGCTTGTCTTGTTGTTTTAACAATAAGTCGCCGACTTAGTTAAGAGCCTTCGTGCCGTTAACGTACGTGTTGTTGTTGTTGTTTTAACAGTAGGTTACCGACTTAGTTAAGAGCCTTCGTACTGTTAACGTTGACGTTGTCGTTGTCTTTATTATAACGTGGTATAAGCTGGTGTTAGTCCCGGAGGCGTTAAATTAACTGATGAGGTCTATCCGATTCGATGGTAGGGGTACCACTTGCTACGGTCAAAAGGACCGTTTATATAAGCGTTACTTTAGTAGTCCTTCATATGAATACTGACATGACATATTGTATGGTAGTATAAATAATTTGTAAAGGATGGCTCGTTAGTAATCAGTCTGGAGGGCGTGTTGCCATTATATGGCAGCGCACCCCCTGTGCTCAATTGAGCGTAGGGACTACGTACAATGGACTAACCTATCTAGGCTATCTACATTTTTCCACATAACATTCTCTGTTAAACCTTTATATAGTACTTCGACTAAAACAAAGACCCCCTCTTAGACTAAAACCTCTAAAGAAGGGCTATCTAAGAAATCTTAACACGAGCTTAGAAACAGGTTAATAACATATAGAATTCTGACATTAAAATAAGAAGTAAAAATACCGGAGGAAATTTACCTCTCCGTTATACTAAGATAAGAACATTATTATCTCTTAACGACAGTAATAATAATAACTTAGATAACGATTTATATCGTATAAGTTTATCTTCTAATCTCCCTAGACTATCAAAAGGCTTACTAGGGCCTCTAAGACCCTTAAGACCTCTAAGTCCGGGTTTCTAAAGTCCCTTATCTCCATGTGACCCTATAATAATCTTTCTTAACCTCATCCGTACTAACTAAGACCTAATCTATAATAATATCAATATGATCTGGGAATCCTATGGTTAAGGTACTGCCGTAACTATAGTAAAACTTAAAAAATATAACGGAAAGAATAAAAACGAGTTTAAGATATAGTAACATTTCGATAAGAAATACTTTAACGTCTATAAACAAAGTTTCCTCGACGATAAAGCTAAAATTAACTTTGTCGGTACCCTTACTAAAGGTACTACCCTCGAATAGTATTAGAAAAGAGAAACTTAAATCGAAAAGTTTAGCCTAGTAGATTAATAGAATAACTATACTATTACCATAGTCAAACGTTTCCGTAACTTAGTACGTAGAGCTAAGAACTATAAGGTTATAAAGGCCCTAACTTATAATAAAGATATAAACGAGTATATAATAAAGTTCTAAGAACTTAATTATATAATTAATCTTAATAGTTGGACTTTATAATTGCTAATTACTAATACCGTCTCTAAAGCCGTAATAAACTTAATCTATTTATATATAAGATATCTCTTTCCCGATAACACTAACTTCCTTAAAGTTATCATTACCGTTAGCTTAATTTATAAAGATAAAATAAAAAACTATGAAATTAATCATAAGGCTAAGTAAGGAAAAGAAAAGTTTACTTTAAATAATAAAAAAACGTTTGAAGAGGGATAATCACAAAGAAGAAACTAATACCTTTAACTTCTATCTTAGTCTAATACCTACTAATAAGGCTAAGAAGGGCCCGAAATAAAAGTAATAAGACAAGGAAAATAAACTCTTAGTACCTATCTAAATAAAGTACTAGTAAACTTATAAAGAAGCTATTATTAAAATAGACTAAGCCGAGATTAACAAGTATAAGATAAATAAGAAATATTACCGTTATAAACATTAAGGCTATAATACTCTTAAGTGTTATAATAAGAAAACTAAGGATAGTAAAGATATCTCTAAGTGTGACACAGGCTAGTCCACGAAGGTCTGGGGTGTAACAACTACAAGGTAAGATATCCCCCGGAAAGTTAGACTATAGAGCTTTAACCTTTTCCTAACTCTCGACTTAACCGTTCAACGAACCACCCCAACAATTACTGTTGGTCTAGTTCAGTACTTTTACACGATGAACTCAGAGACTTGATCTTCACAAGGCTAATAAGCATAAGGTCCGATTCAGAGGTTTAGAACAGAACGGTAAGGGAGTTAACTGTCACAATACAAAGTGGTAGAAAGTTAGGGAGAAGAAGGTTCAAGGAGATAGAATGATCTAACAAAGGATAAGACACAATACTTCGTAGTTACAAGTCAGGAGAAACAGAAGGGTTCACAAGGTTGTATTACCCCTTAGTTTCACTAAAGTTCAGTTGATAATCTTTCTAGGTTTGTCTAAAGAGAACTAGGGAGCTTCTTTCTCTCGAGGATCCATCGTAGCATACCCGTCCTACTTATAAAAGGCTATGTATAAGATATAAAGATACCAAAATATCTAAAGGATCCTCTTAGCTACCCGTCGGTCCCGAATCTCCTTTCTAGCCGCCTGTCTCTCGTACCCTACAAATCAGTAGCTATAAGCCAAGTGAAGCTGGCCTATTACACGTCGGTCCGTGGCCGGTATTAGTACTTATTCATATAGCTCTAGCGGCATGGTGTCCATTACTGTAAGTGTTTCTTCACGTCCTTGGTACTTACGTTGGCCATAACGTTGTTAGGTCGATCCCATGTTAGCTATCACAGCAACGGTTCCCTTTATGACTCACACGCGGGAGTCGCGGCTACCTGTCACTACTGAAGCTAGACTCCGGAGAACGTTGGGTTCTAGGTCTTCCAAAGGAATACTAGTGATAGTGGGGAGGTCCATGATTCGAAAGACTAGCTGTAGAATCTAGGCTGACTATGTAGGCCCTGACTACGATACTGAGGTTAAATGGCTTGTCCATGATAAATCTAAAGTCTGATGACACTATTTAGTGCGGGTGAGATCTATTATATAGCTGCTCTGGCTTGTGAGTGGTTCTAGGCGTCCCATCGTGACCCGTGGTCGTACCTGAGGATCCGTTGACCTGTGTGTGGGCCGAATAAACCACTGTCTACATGTGGGATCACGTCCCGAGGTTGAGCCACGTTGTGGCCATCCTCTGTGATGGTTCCCTTCTCCACGTGATAGATGTTCGTGGGTCAATGGGTATGTGCTTCTTGTGTATGGTTCGTGCCGCTGGTATGCGGCTTGGTCAAGGAGGTCAGTGACCCTGTTAACCTTAGGTGAGCCTACCAGTGTGACACTAAGCTACCTAGAAAGATCTCTAGAGCTAAGACTAAATATAGAAGGAAGGACGAGGACGATAACGAAAAATAAAAAGATACCTCTCCTCGACTATCCAAAAAGGCTAAGGTCTCTATAATAATAAAAAAAGACTACCCTAAGCTTTTCTCTTATATTATTAAACTATCTGATAGTAAAGATATATTAGATTTTTAACAGGTATCCTAAAACCTACGGTATTAGGACTTATACCTCGATACATCGTAACCTCTACTAAAAAGCGTACCTATTACGATAATATTAAGAAGCCCTTTTATAAGAAGGCTAAGTATAACCGTAAACTATATTATAGAAACCGTAAGATTATTCTTATGACTATTATTTACTACGAAGCTAAGGAAATCTTCGTCTAAGTATTCTTGGACCTTAGAGCCTTTGGCCTAATTATAAGTAAAGATCTTATAAAGAAATAAAACATCTCTTATATATATAAAACGATCTTAAAATCCTTAGAAGCCTTTAAGAGAACTATCAACCTTAAATTAGGTAAGAAGTATACTAAGAAAATCATCCTATGGTACTAAGTAGAACATTTCTCTTATATCACGTTCGAAATCTCTCTCCTCGACATAAAATATAATATCCTTTTACTATACTAGTAGCTATAATAGTATTAGCCGGACTACTTATAAGATCCTAACATAACGAAAATAGCCTTTGTCTTAAACTATTGTTATTAGAACTATATCTCTTTTATAGTTTTAGGAAATAAAAGCTTAATCGTTAGTATTATTAAATCTTATATCGTAAAAATCTCTGAAAGATTTAGGATATTTACGCCTTTAGTGTCTTCTAAAGCGGCCTAATGGCTATTAGATCACTAGCTATGGAACTATATGATTAATATTATCGGAGACGAAATGCTTCCATAGGAACCTCTTTATCTTATATTACCCTTAGAAAAGAAAATCCTTCATAAATAGCTAGACTAAATACTTAAGGAAGGTAAGATATAGAAATTAAAATTACTATACTTTTTACCTATCTTTTTTATAAATAAGGAAGTATTGTTAGAAATGGTAGCTACTAGAGATTTGGAAAATCTTTAACTTATAGTTAACTATCGAAAGATTAATAAACGAACCGTTAAAAACCGTTACTTGTTATCTCTTATTACTGAACTTTAAGACACTCTCGTTAGATTAATCATCTTTACTAAGATAGATTTAAAAGTAAGCTTTAACTTGATTTAGATAAAAGAAGGTTATTGTAACACAGGCCAGCCCACGAAGGTCTAAGGTGTAACAACCACAAGGTGAGATATCAAACGAAGAATCAGACTGTAGAGCTTTAACCTTTTCCTAACTCTCGACTCAACCGTTCAGCGAACCACCCCGACAATTGCTGTTAGTCTAGTTCAGAACTTTCACACGACGAACTCAAGGAGTTGATCTTCGCAAAGCTAATAAGTACAAGGTCCGATTCAGAACTTTAGAACAGAACGGTAAGGGAGTTAACTATCGTAATATAAAGTAGTAAAGAGCCAGAGAGAAGGAGGTTCAGGGAGATGAAATGATCTAACAGAAGATAAGATACAATACTTCGTAGTTATAAGTCAGGAGAAGTAGAAAGGTTCACAAGGTTATATTACCCCTCAGCTTTACTAAAGTTTAGCTAATAATCTTTCTAGGTTTGTCTAAAGAGAACTAAGGAGCTTCTTTCTCTCGAGGATCCATCGTAGCATACCTGTCCTACTTATAGAAGGCTATGTATAAGATACAAAGATACTAAAATACCTAAAAGATCCTCTTAGCTACCCGTCGGTCCCAAATCTCCTTTCTAGCCGCCCGTCTCTCGTACCCTATAAATTAGCGGCTATAAGCTAAGTAAAGCCGGCCTATCACACGTTAGTCTATAGCCGGTATTAATACTTATCTATATAACTCTAGTAGCATAGTATCTATTACTATAAGTATTCCTTCACGTCCTTAGTACTTATGTTAGCTATAGTACTATTAGGTTAATCTCCCAGTCGGCTATTATAGTAACAGTTTCCTTCGTGACTTACATATGGGGGTCGTAGCTACTTATCACTACTAAAGCTAGACTTTAAAAAACATTAGGTTTTAGGTCTTTTAAAGAGATACTAGTAATAGCGAGAAGATTTATGATTCGAAAGACTAGCTATAGAGTCCGGGCTAACTATGTAGGCTTTAACTACGATACTGAGGTTAAATAGCTTGTTTATAACAAATCTAAAGTCTAATAATGTTACCTAGTACGGATAAGGTTTATTATATGGCTACTTTAGCTTATGAGTAGTTCTAGATATTTTATCGTGACCCGTAAGTACTTATAAGAATCCGCTGACCTACGTACCGGCTAAGTAGGCTACAAGCTATATATGAGATCATATTCCGAGGTTAAGCTACGTTGTAGCTATCCTTTGTAATAGTTTCCTTATTTATGTAATCTATAATAGATGTTCATAGGTTAATAAATATATACTTCTTATATATAGTTCGTACCATTAGTATAAGGCTCGGTTAAGGAGGTTAGTAACCTTATTAACCTAGGTAAGCTTACTAATATGATACTATCTCCCCTCTTAAGAAGACTTACCTCGAGTCCTAAGATTAATAACCTTAGGGTCCTTAGGCTTACGTAGGTACTTAACGTAGAAGTCCTATAGTTCCTAGGTATTAAAGAAATGGTCGTATAGTTCCTAAGTCTAATTCTTTTCTTCGGAGTATCTATCTCATTTGATAAGATATTTTACTATCCTCTTCTTAATATAGGAATTCGTAATTTCCTCTACCACAAATTCCTTAAAATAAACATCTCTTACTTACTTTAGGACCTAAAGAAGGTCGGAGATTAACTAAGAGCCGGTTCGGAAAGGTTCAATAAGAAAGATATAGAAAGTAAGATGAATTTTCTAATACTTTGGGAGTTTAAGTTTCACGGCTATAGAAGATACTACCTTAGAGATTTTAAACGGGCTAAGTAGTTTTCTGTCTAGTTTCTTAGAAAGTCTTTTAGTTCTAATGTTCTACACGTTAAGTATTACTAGTTATTTTTCTTTAAAAAAAGATACTTCCGTTCGCTTTCTATCTACATACTTCTTCATCCGTTCCCAAGATTCTTTAAGAGTTTCGTAAAGGTTCTCATAAACTATCGTCATCTAATATACTATGATCTTACTATGTAGGTTACGTATAAATTCGTTAAGTAGATTATTTACGGCTAGATAATATCTGTAGTTTATATAGAAAGGAGAGTTACTAGTAGAGGTTAATCTAGTATTATTTTACGTAAATTTAGCTATAGGTAATAAGATATCTTAGTTATTTATCTTATAGTTAATAAAGGCTCTTAGATAAGTCTTAATATATTAGTTAAGATATTTAGTCTAGTTATCTATCTCGGGATAGAACGAGATTAACATCTTTAGTTTAACTCTAATGTACTTAAGAAAGTTATACCAAAGTTTTATGTTAAACCGTAAGTCTTGATCAGAGATAATACTAGTAGGTATATTATAATGTTTCTAACATTTATAAGTAAAGAGTAAGATTAAGTCTTTTATCTTCTTAATATTATCCTTTAAAGGAATAAAGTATACTATTTTAATAAAGATATTAATAATAACTTAGATAAAACTATATCCGTTAAAGAGAGGAAAGTCTGTTATAAAGTCTATTAAAATAAGTCTCTAGGGAAAATATTCTAACTTAATAGGATAAAGTAGTCCGAAAGGAAAGTAACGTCTTAGCTTGTTACTTTGGCACTTATAACAAGAGCATACAAAGTCAACGACGTCTTTCTCAAGGTTTTGTTAGAACATGTACCGTCTAATGAGCTTAACAGTCTTATCTATGCCTATATGGCCTACCACTTTGGTATCGTGTTCAAAGCGGATAATCTAGATTTTAAGTTCCTTATTATTAAGGATTTAAATACGATTTTTCATAAATAGGATTCTATCTTCATTAGTTATGTTTTTTCTAGGAGAAACTAAGGCCTTCTAATACGTTTCGTCTATAGGAGTAGTAATCTTAATTTACTTAAGGAATTCTTCGTTCTACTTTGGTATTAAGACGTTATAAAGACGTACTTTTGAGAGTATAAACGTAGAAACTTCAAAGTATAAAAAATGTTTTTTGTTTAAAACAGAGGTTATCGGTTAGTTTTTATCCCCCCCTTTCGGAAGGTACTTCTCGTACCGTGAGAAAGTATCTACCTTGGCATTTTATATACTAGGACGGAAATTAATGACAAAATCGAAGGTAGCGAGCTACTAAGCCTATCGGGCTTGGCGGTAGTTAAGGACCTTAGTAGTTTGGAAGTATTTTAAATTACGGTAGTCCGAAAAGACTTCGATATAGTACTTAGCTTCCTTAAGATAATGTCTCTAACATTAGAAGTAATTAACTATCGTTAAGAGTTCCTTATCATAAATCTCGTAGTTAATTTTTGTAGAGATTAGTTTTCTTAAGTAGAACGTTATAAAATATATCCTATCGTTATCTTACTTCTATGATATTATTTCTTCTAGTATATAGTCTAATATGTTAGGTTTAATAATAGGTAGTTTATTAGGGTCGAAATAGACTAGAATAAAGGCTTTAGTAAAAGCTTTTTTTAATACTTTAAATACTATATTCATTTAGTTATTTTATATCTAGGTTTTCTAGGTAAGGTTTGTAAAATTAGTAAGTAGCTTAGTAATATGTAAGTAGTCCTTAATATAACGTCTATAGAAGTTTACGAATCTATTAAATTGTTAGACTTCTTTTACTAATTTCGGCTGTTCCTACGAAAGGATATATTCTACCTTATCCTTCGATATTACGATATCTTTATTACTGATAATGTAGCCTAAGTATTTTAATTCCTTAATATCTTATACATATTTAATAAGGTTAATAGCTAGGTTATATTTCTAAAGTTACTTAAGGACTTTAACGACAATTTTGTCGTATTCTTCTTTAGAACTTATATAAATGAGGAAGTTATTAATGTAGGACAGGAGGCCTTAATCGATAAGGTCTTAAAAGATATAATTTATTATATCTTAAAAGGTAGTAAGAGTATTAGTAAGACCAAAGGATATTACATTAAACTCGAAAAGACTATAATAGGTTCGGAACGTTATTTTCTACTCATAATCCTCCTTTATTCAAATTAAGTTAAAACCTAATTTCAAATCTATCTTTATAAAGATAACAGATCTAGTAAAGACGTCTTAAAGTTTAGTAATTAAAGATAATAAGTAACGGTTCTTTACTATTCGTTCGTTAATCTTTTAATAATCGACTATAAGATAGAGGTTTTCCGGGTCTCTTATAGCTACCTTTTCTAATGAAGCTTCCTTGTCTATAAAGAAAATGGGTAAGGAACAGGGTAATTTTAATTTCCATATCTTACCTTTTCTATATATCTAGTCTAGCTATTTACGAAGGATTTTCTTTTCTAAAGGTAACATGGGATAAAAGGGTCCCTATAGAAGCTTTTCGTCTTTAATAATATTAATTATATAGTCCCAAGGCTAGTAATCTAGTAATTATTAGGCTACTTTAGGTAATACTAAAGAGGTAAAAATCTTAAATCTTTCGGAAATGTTTTAGATATAGGACATCGTGATATTTACGATAGAGCTTTTGTTTCCTAAGATTATAAGGGAAGTATAGTTTTGACGATAGTAATCGGAACTAAAAGTTATTTTCGACGTGTCAAAGTCCCATAGGTAGTCCGGCTAGTACTACTATAGCTACCAGTATAGAAGAAGGATGTCGTATTTTATGTCGAGGAGAGAAATTTCGAACACGATATAAGAGAAGT
This sequence comes from Lasiosphaeris hirsuta, assembly GCA_030549175.1. NCBI lineage: Eukaryota > Fungi > Ascomycota > Sordariomycetes > Sordariales > Lasiosphaeriaceae > Lasiosphaeris > Lasiosphaeris hirsuta. The sequence continues at coordinate 644,597 of JAUKUA010000002.1, forward strand.
ATTTTACTTAATACCATAGAACGATTTCCTTAGTATATTTCTTACCTGATTTAAGGTTAATAGTTCTATTGAAGGCTTCTAAGAACTTTAGAATCGTTTTATATATATGAGAGATATTTCATTTTTTAACAAGGTCTTAACTTATAACCGGATTAGAGGTACTAGGGTTTAAGAGTACTCGAAGGGAGATTTCCTTAACTTCATAATAGATAATAGTTATAGAGATAATCTTATAAGTACCGTGGTATAGTTTATAACTTTACTTAACCTTCTTATAAGAGAGTTTTATAGTAGTATACTTTTTAGTAGAGGTTACGGCGGATCGAGATACGATTCTCAATACCGTAAGTTTCGGAGTACCTATTAAAAATCCGATATATTTTTACTGTCGGATAGTTTAATAATACGAGGAAAGAGCTCGGGATAGTCTTTTTTTATTATTATAAAAACCTTAGCCTTTTTCGATAATTAGGGAGAAGTATCCTCTTTTTCATTTCTTCCGTATTTAGTCTTAGCTCCGGAGATCTTTCTAGGTAGCTTAGAAATATCCTTACTATCCTTAGTTTTCTTATTATAATATTTAAGAGTGTTATAGCCTTAACGTTTATAACGGTAACATCTCTTACTTACCTTATATTTGTTAATTTCGGCTTGTTCTATCTCGGTAATAGCTTCTTTATAAGTTTGTTAATACTTTGTTTAGGTAGATACCAGAAGATTGTTCTTCTTGTCCTATTATTTCTACTTTAGACCTTTCTTAAGTTTTCCTTTTATAGATATTAGACCGGGACGGGAGCTAGAGGTATTAAGTTCCTCTTAATAACTGTCCTTCTTCAAACGTTCCTTACTATTCAAAGTAGACTTTCCTTTTCCCTACTTAGCCTTATGATTAATTTTATAGTTTTTCATTTTTTCTTTATAAATTAGGCTAATAGTAACAATAACTTTGAGAAAGTCGGTATTGTCAATAAGAAGATATCTCATATACAAATAGATTAAGTCTATTATAATGTTAGAGATAGTGTTAGTAACTAGTGATTATAAGGCCTAACTATTAAAATTAACAATATGATTAAGTTCTTAAAACTTTATTACATACTCGTTTATATCTCTATTATAGGTTAGAGCTTTCATAGCCTCATAGTCCTTAGCTCTTTATACTAGGTTACGGAAGTATTTGACTATGGTAGTAACATAGTTATTCCATTGATCTATTAAGCTAAGCTTTTCGATCTAAGTCCTTCTTTTTTAATACTATTCGAGGATAATATCTTTAGTAAGAATATCGACAAATCTTATTTTAACTTTATCGTCGAGGAAACTTTACTCATAGATATTAAAATACTCCTTAATGAAATGTTATCATATCTTAAATTCGCCCTTGTCCTTTCTATTATATTTTTTAGGTTTTACCATGGTTACGACGATACCTTGACTACGAGATTCCCAAATCATATTAGTATTGTTACGAATTAGGTTCTAGTTAGTATAAATGAAGTTAAAAAGAATTACCATAAGGTCACGTAGAGGTAAAGGGCTTCGGAAACCTAGACCCTAAGGTCCTAGAGGTCCTAAGGGACTAGGTAGGCCTCTTAGTGGTCTAGAGGGACCGGGAGGTAAACTCGTATAATAGAGATTATCGTCGAAGTTATTATCGTTATCTAGAGGAGGTAATGTTCCTATCTTAATATAACGGAAAGGTAAGTTTCCTCTTATGTTTTTACTTCTCATTCTAACATCAAAGTTTTATATACTATCGACTTGTCTCCAGGCCCGTATTAAGATTTCTCAGGTAGCCCTTCTTTAGAGGTTACGGTCCGAGAGGAGGTCTTTATCTTAGTCGAAATACCGTGTAGAGGTTGATTTTTTAAACGGTTATAGTAGCTATCATAAGGGTTTAACAGATAAGGTTTTTTATAAACGTGTTATAACTCTTTAGATAATCTATTCCTTGTTATAAAACCTTACTCGTATTAACTTTAATATAAGAGTTTCTTTAACAAGGTTATTAAAGTAGACTTTGAGCTATTTAAATAGTTCTTAGTCCTTCGGAGTCTATAATACTCCTAGTTATTAAAATACCATAAGAGAATTAAGCTAGCTTTAAGCCGTAGTAGACTAATGGCTAAATTTCACGTTATAATAATCTTATCGAGTTTACTTTTCCTCTTGAATATAAAGAAGTTTCTTAACTCTAACAAGTTTAGTATATTATTCTTAAGTCTACGTTTTCTATTCTCAGATTTATTATACTTAGCGTAACTTTTATCTAGCAATTTCCTTATGGAAGGTTTTAGTACATACGATGACGAGATTAAGAGATTTTTTACGTTAAGTTATTTAGGTAGCGAACTGGGCTAACTTTTAGTTAACCTCGATACCAAAGGTAGTATAAGAGACTTTTAATTCTTACCAAGTACTTTTAAGGACGTATTAATTTATCTTAACATGTTATATCATCGACTAGTAATTAGTAATTAAGGTAGTAAATATAGAAGTAAGTATATCGAGCTTCTTCTTATCTTTATACGTGTTATTAACAAAGAAGTAAAGTTCTTTATAAGCTTTAGCGACTTAATTATAAAGATGAATGAACTATTAAGGTAGTTTAGTAAGGGTTTTGAAGCTTGATAGGAGTATAGGGAACTTTTTGATAGTTTATATTTTTATCTTAGGAGGTTCCTAGATTATGAGGTCAGTTTTAAGATTATGTTCGGTTTCTTAACCCCGGAGTACGGCTAAATATGATATAGGATTACCGGTTATTGTAAATGAAGTAGCGGGTAGAGAGGTTGTTTTTGGATAAAGAAAGATTATCTATAACATAGGCTAGCCTACGAAGGTTTAGGGTATGATAACTATAAGGTAAGATATCAAACGAAGAATTAGATTATAAAGCTTTAACCTTTTCTTAACTCTCGATTTAACCGTTTAACAAACTACCCCGATAATTACTATTAGTCTAGTTTAGAGCTTTTACACAACGAACTTAGAGAGTTGATCTTTATAAGGCTAATAAGTATAAGGTCCGATTTAGAGCTTTAGAATAAAATAGTAAAGAAGTTAACTGTTATAATACAAAGTGATAAAAAGTTAGGGAGAAGGAGGTTTAAGAAGATAAAATAATTTAACAGAAGATAAGACATAATATTTCGTAGTTATAAGTTAGGAGAAGTAAAAGGGTTCATAAGGTTATATTACCCCTTAGCTTCACTAAAGTTTAGCTGATAATCTTTCTAGGTTTGTCTAAAGAAAACTAGAGAGCTTCTTTTTCTCGAGGATCCGTCGTAGTATACCTGTCCTACTTATGGAAGGCTATATATAAGATATAAGGATACTAAAATATCTAAAAGATCTTTCTAACCGCCCGTCGGTCCCGAATCTCCTTTCTAGCTACCTATCTCTCACGTCTTATAAATCAGCGGCTATAAGCTAAGTGAAGCCGGCCTATTACGTGTTAGTCCATGGCCGGTATTAGTACTTATCTATACAGCTCTAGTGGCATAGTATCTATTGTTGTAGATGTTCCTTTATGTCCTTAGTACTTATGTTAGCTATAGTACTGTTAGGTTAATCCCCTGGTCGGCTATTATAGTAACAGTTCCCTTTATAACTTACACGTGGGGGTCGTGGCCACCTGTTACTACTAAAGCTAGACTCCGGAGAACGTCGGGTTTTAAGTCTTCCAAAGAGATACTAGCGATAGCGGGAAGGTCCATGATTCGAAAGACTAGTTATAAAGTCCGGGCTGACTATGTAGGCCCTGACCACGATACTAAGATTAAATGGCTTGTCCATGACAAATCTAAAGTCTAATGACGTTACCTAGTACGGGTAAGGTCCGTTGTATAGCTACTCTGGCTTATGAGTGGTTCTGGGCATTCCATCGTGACCCGTGGGTACTTATGAGAATCCGCTGACCTACGTACCGGCTGAGTAGGCCATAAGCCACACGTGGGATCATATCCCGAGGTTAAGTTACGTTGTGGCCATCTTTTGTGATAGTTCCCTTATTCACGTGATCTATGACGGATGTTCGTGGGTCAATGGGTATATACTTCTTATGTATAGTTCGTGCCGCTGGTGTAAGGCTCGGTCAAGGAGGTCAGTGACCCTGTTGACCTAGGTGAGCTTACTAGTGTAACAGTTATAAATAGAAAATAACGTTTCAAACTTATTACGGCCTTTTTAAGTTTAAAGTAATATCTTTCGGCCTTACTAATACTCTTACTACCTTCTAAGACATAATAAATTATATCTTTCAAGATCTTATCAATTAAAGCCTCTTATTTTATATTAACGACCTCCTTATTTATATAAGCTCTAAAGAAGAATATAACAAAATTGTTATTAAAGTTCTTAAGTAACTTTAAAAGTATAACCTCGTTATTAACCCCTTTAAATACGTATAAGATACTAAGGAACTAAAATATCTAGGTTATATTATTAGTACTAAAGATATTATAATATCAAAAGATGAAGTAAAATGTATCCTTTTATAAAAATAGCTAAGATCAGTAAAAGAAGTTTAACAATTTAATAGATTTATAAACTTCTATAGGTATTATATCAGAGGCTACTTACATATTACTAAACTACTTACTAATTCTACTAACCTAACTTAGAAATCTTAGACGTAAAATAATCAGATGAATATAACGTTTAAAATATTAAAGAAAACCTTTACTAAAACCCCTATTTTAGTTTATTTCGACCTTAGTAAACTACCTATTATCGAACCTAACACTTTAAACTATATATTAGAAAGAATAATATTATAGAAGTATTATTTGTGACGGCTTGCCCACCTCCGGAAGGTGCGACACACACCTGCCATTTCCGACACCTGCCAAGTCGGGAAAATCTCGGCTGCGCCGCACCACGCTACGCTCACGGCCCATAAAGAGAGCCTAGTCGCCCAATGTACCTCCAAGTCCCTCCAAATGTCACTCTTCTACCCCACCCTCTCTTTTTCGCCAAGTCCCAGCCAACGGCTCGGCCCCGACCAAAGGCTCTCATCGCTGCGAATTGCATCGTTCAGACACCAATACGTATACCATTAAAACCTCCGGCACGCTTCGGTTCGTGCTCTCCAGCCTAGTAAGTTTCGACATTCGCTAACTCCGTGAACATACTCAGAACAGCTACAGACGGAGCATCGCAAGCCAAAGCACATCGTCTTTAAACAGGCAAGCTCCAGCGTGCACCTACCCAGGCAGCCACGCGCAAAGGACTGTAAGCAAAAAAGCTGGTCCGGCACCAGCAAGCCTCAGGGTCAGAGTTGAATCTGCCGGAATTGGGAGCAGCCCATACACCGACACACTTACCTGTGCAGGACAGCCTCAGCCGGACAGGGTCCGTTGGGCTACATACTCCTTCGCGACGGGAAAGGGTCACCGGAGGGTACGTTACGGCTTGAAAGGAATAGACAGGGACGACCACACTTTCCAGATCCAGCACAAGAAGCTACGTATAACTCACACTTTCCAAACACGGCACCAGGCAATTACATGTTCACAATAACCTCACCAAAGAGTGCATCCTACTAGGGAAGGTATGGGAAAGGAGGCGGCTAGGCAATTCACACTTTCCAGACATAGCACGGAAGATTGCATTCTTACGATGGTACGTCCTATTGGGAAAATATCAAGAGACGGCCAGGCAGACAACACTTTCCAAACACAGTAAGACAAGTACCATATTCCATTTCGGGGATACATGTTACATATTCAACAGTAGTGTTGACCACTTACCTGACTCAGACTACCTCCGTTCAACCAATACATTATCAACCATGATAAGAATACTATTAGTCTATACTAGGCATAGAATGCAAGATTCAGGAGAAGCGCACCCACATTGGAGCCAACGCCACAACGGAATCTCTGAATTGCCTAACAAGGAAGGTCTGGTACCTCCAAGAAGGCTCAGGGGCCCCCTTATGGCTTAACCAAGGCCAAGGACTACCTTGAGCTAAACAAGAATAACATAGGATAGGGAGTTACTAGGCGACAGGCAGCAGTAGTCCATATACAACGACGGCAGTAAGGATAGTACCAGGGTTGACCAAACCAACCAATAAGTAAGGAGGAGAGCATTAGATTCGTGAGCTAAGGCATATAGACAGCATGGCAATCAGCCAAGCATAACATCTGTCTAAGAGAGCTAGTCCCTAGGAACCAATAAAGGGCCAACTAGGAAGCTAGCAAGTAAGGAACAAGGAGGAGTAGAATCTCCTGACACTTTACTCTTAACAAAAATGACTTAGGTCTACTTCTTAGCCAACTGAGGGTAGGAATTAAGGTACTAACAGCAAGTACATTTAAGGGATACCTATGACATAGGGATATCCCCTTCTTTGCTAGCATAGGGACTTGCTTAGTAGTGGGGCAATCAACTGACAAATCATATTAAAAAGGATAAGAGGAGAGGGGGAGTTAACAGTATAAGAATGGGCCCCTTACATGTCACACCGGTCTATGATTAAGTATAGGTATTTATCGCCAAAGATGCTCTTACGTCAAAGTGAGCCGTCAGGGACCAACAGATGTAGATAGGTTATCCTACCCCAAAGCAGATACCTCAAACTAGGGTATATATCCCTACCTCCGCTACATACTTCCTATATAAGTATATATAAAAACTCTAGTTATCTTAATAAAAGCTAAGAGCTAGTATAATCTTCCTAATGACAATATAACTAGAGATGGGATTAATCAACTTTAAACTACCCCCTAAAAGAATGTCTAAACATAATATCTTAAGACTAAAGTTCAAAGCTAATCTAACTAAGTAACTTCTTAGTCTACATGGAACTAAAGCAATACCACCCCAGAACAGTCAGATTCTTCCAAGTAGTATAGTTAGTAATGTGAGCCATATTCTAGGTATGTTCTCAGAGATAGTTCCTTAGAAACTAACCTCTCTACTTATAATTCTTAGAAGATTAAATGTTTAGATTTAATAACTTCAGCCAGATTAACCTCCTCAGTACCAATACACAGAGTGACAAATGTCTAAGTTACAATAAAGACTAGATAGTACCGGCTTAGATACCCTTGTCCCTAGCTAGAGAGGGTTGGAGTAACAAAGTTCTAGATCCTATGTTTAAACTTATTGTAAGGCAGCCATACCTAACAGGTAGTAAAGGTAAGAGCAAGACCTAGCTAAGATTGTTAGATAAGCTGACTTAGATTTATAAGTAAAGTAATTATAACATATATCAACAATATGTCAACCTAGCATAAGCTTTACTTCATAGCTCTAAGTAAAGTATTAAATCTCACTCCTTTATTAAGCCTACTGGAGCTTGTAGAGAAATGGCATCGGCTCTTGTATATAGGGCCACTTCTACCCTAATCCCTATGCCAAATCGCTCCAGCAGTAACAACTAGGGTATAGAGTTCAAGCCCCACACATCAAAACAGGCAGGGCATGATCCGGCCCAGTACTCACCAGGTTAAGGCTAAACAACACTATCATAACACAAGGTAATATACTAATACATAGATACCTAGGTAACATAGTAACACAAATATATAGAACATAATAAACACCCCAGAATCCTATTCATCAGCTTCTAAGATTACCAATAACATAATCAAACCCATCTCTATTTCCACACCTAACGTACTTTATAAGCGAGTACGCCATATAAGCGAGTACGCCACTTTTCCCAACCCAACCATAACTATCCTCAATTACATAACCACAACGTTAGGAAATAACAATAACTAAATCAGAAACAGATGAATCAGACGATTCTACAGCCTCCTTACAAGTACACGCATTATAGCCAGGCTTGCCGCACACCCCACAACACCGAATCTTCGTACGAGACCCCCCTACTCTACTACCACTTTGTCATATTTCTTAGGCTAACTACTCACCCACAGCCTTCTGATCTAGTAGATCCTATGCCTCCTGTACAGTAAGTAACCCTCCAAGCCACACACATGTTTTTTTAGCCCTCTATCACTTACTAAGCCTCTCATTGGCCTTACATAGTATCGAGACCTTAGTACGTAAAAGAGCTACCTCGTACATTACAGCTATTATACCTTTGGCTAGTCGATCTACAGTAGTGAACATTGGAGTTAGAGAGCTGCCTTGATAGTTAGAAATTCGAGTTTTAATAAGTACTAATTGTAAGGTAGCCTCTCGAGGGTTGTGTAACGTTTAGAAGACCTAAGGTAGTATAGTGGCTAGGTCTGGTACTAGGGGTGTTAAGGTTCGAATATATATATCTAACTTCGATATCACCCTTTCTAGGTCGTACGGTATAAGGCCAGCTCCGGCAAAGCCTCCCTAGATATTCTTTTCTATGATTAAAGTAGAAAACGCTTCTTTAAACCTACAAAGAAACTCTAGCTTATTGATATGTATAATACTTATCCGTATATACTACTCAACCTCATGACCATATACCTTCTTTAACAGCTTAAAGTAGCTAATATCTAGTGGCTGAAGTAGGTATAAGGTGTGTGGAGGTATATAGAACATAATGATGTTCTGTTCCTAGTAGTAGGTTTTGAATTCTTCGGAGTAGTGGCTCTCGTAGCCGTCAAGGATTAGAAGCTGATATTTATCCTTTATACGAGACATAGTGTGTAGATCGAAGTACCGAATCTAATCTATACCTTTTTCATTTATAGTTTAGCTATTATTAGTTATTATAATATATTAGGTAGTCGGAAGGTCACATTCTTTATACTAGTTAATAAGGTAATATTACGTAGTTAAGATGATAAATGGTAAGATAGCCTAGCCTTAAGTATTTATCTCCTAGATGACTATAACCTACTCTCGATTACTAAGCTAAGCTTATTTAGCCCTACCACGGCTATCTAAGGTAGTAACTACCATAGTAGGAGTAATAATACCTATCATAAAGCTAGTCTCGTCGAAATTATAGGTATCTTTATCAAGGATACCATACTTAGCCTTTATATTATGTACAAGGGTAAACCACTCGCTAATAATCTTCGGATCTTCGTATTTAGCCCTTTGGTAGTCGTATTTACGCGATAAACGTGTCCGGAGCTCTGGTTGACGTTTAACGAAGTTATGAGCCTAGAGCTTACCGATAGGGGTCGTGTCGCGTTCGCGTAATAGTCGGTTGGCCATATCTTCTACGTAACAAAGCCGAGGGCGGAATACGTGTGTACATAGCTCGATTATATACTGAACAATCGTATTCTCTTCTAAATCGGTCAGTTTACGTGAGTTGGCTGGAATATCACGTCGTGCAGGCCGGCCGGCGCGTCGGCATCGAAGGGTATCTTTATCGACGTCGTAGATCCGAGCTATAGCTCGGACTTTAAGTTTTGGGTCTTTTTGAAGAGCTCTGAGGGCTAGGTTTATCCTAGCCTCGTACGAGGGTGTTGCTATCGTTCGTTGTGGTAGAATTTGGTGTTTTGTATAAAGGTGGGGTGTCGCGTTGAAAAGTGGCATACTCGCTTATATAGCGCACTCACTTATAAAGTACGTTACCCCATTTTACTTTTAGCTTCCCTCCCTACAACCTACCAAGTAAACATCTCAACATAAGACTAGTCCTCCCAAGATACCACTACCAACAGCCATACTAAGTACTACCCCAAATAGCTTATACAGGTCAACAAGGGTTAATACCATTGCCACTAAGTCAAGCCATCAGTAGCTAGGCCCCGAAAAACCTAGCCCACAAAAAGGCTCTATATAGAAATCAACATAGACAGACACTATAAATGACAGCAGGGGTATATACACTACTAAACAACCAAGGCTAAGGGCCATTTAGAGTAGTACACCGGCTGGCCATACTACCTACCCTCTTAACAAAAGGAGGCTTAAAAGGCAGAGTCCATTACTAACCAAAGATAAGCCCGGTAACATGACCCCTACAAAACCTCTTTACCAGCTACTTACCCATACATTAGCTAAAAGTCCTGGTACTAATCAGTAGGAGCTGGCCTGTCCACAGAGCTAATAAGATTTGACACCAAGAGGTAATAACCATAAAGTTCACAACCACAGACAGTTACAAGGCCCTCAGGTAAGACCTGTAAAACCCATTGATTTAGAAACCTCAAGGGAGATCCCAACAGACGATTACAGAGCATATAGCTTTTATGCTAAGTACCTCTTTTAGCTAACAGAGATAGCATGGAGGTGGATTCCCAAGGACAACATATCCTTTGAGGCCTTGTTCAAGAGTAACTTTAGCTTCTCAGACACAGACAAGAGTACGATTATGCTATGGCTATGCCTTGGATCATACATGACTACACTCAGGAAATGGCCATAGTACAGAGACAGCCAGGCCATCCTCTCTAACCCACAATGACACTACTTAAATACACCAAGACCAAAAAGATAAATAATACCATATCAAGTCAAAGCGATTCTCTCTCCAACACTAGTAATGATGATGATGGTAATAATCTTTCTGAAGGTACCAAGACTAACAGTAACTTTAATATTACTAATAGAGGAGGGAGCAAGTAGAATAGCCAGGCCCATGGTAGGGCCCCTTGTTAGTTGTCTCTCTAAAAGTAATAGTTGTGGTCATATGTGAAGGAGAATAAAGATTGGTCATGGATTGCCAGCCAACTAGGTCAGTCTAAGAATGTTATGAAGTAACATTAGGGAAAGATAAGCTAGGGGCCATGAGGACATGTATAAAGACATCATGTAGTACTTCTCACTCCTATTTGTTTTGGAGTGAAGGCCTTATTGTCAGCGTTTCTGTTTGGCCATCCACATGGCGATGCATTTTGTTAGGGCTGGGGCTTTATTAATAAAAGGAGTGACTGTTCTCAAAGGTAACGACTGTGACAACTTCTCTCCTACATCATCTTACTGCGTTTGTGCCATGGCCACTGCTCCTAATTGCCTTAACCCTAACCATAGCCTGCCTCATTACACTATTGCTGACTCCTTAGGCATCTCATGAAGGGGGCAGTGGTGGTGGCCTTGCTGGCCCTTTTGATCTAACTGCATGAACAACATCATGAGGCTCCTCACCCCTATTCACTCTGAGGTATAGGTATTACTGTCAGCGTTTCTGTTTGTCTGTCTGCATGGCAGCATAGTGCCTCTAAAGCTTTGTTAATAAAAGGAGTAGTTTCCTACCTCCCTCTCAAAGGTAACAGCTATGATAGCTTGCTTTCTATATCTATCTTAATATCCATAACCACTATTTCTTATCATAACAGCCTAGGCTAGCATTTACTTCATAATATCTGACTCCCTAATCTTAGTAGTTAATAGTAGCTACTATTTAAGAGAATAGTTATTCTATTTAAGGCCTATAGTAAGCCTAGGACTTACTGATTTATCTAGTATAAGTATATGTTTAGAGGGACCTAATGTTATTTTAACAAGTGTGGCTAGGAGCCTTATGATCTAGTATAGGCTAAGAAATATGTTACTTATGTCCTAGCTCCTGATAGTAAGGATATCCTTACAGATTTAAAACTATATAGGCTTTATTAACAGAAGTACTATCTTTACTTTATCAAAGACTATAGAGGTAACCTATACTACTGATATACCTAGAAATATCACTTTGAAGGGGTATATATATGGTGTAAAGTTAAGGATGAGATTGATAAAGTAGATAATGATAGGCTTATCCTTTGGGCCATAGTTAAGTAAGCTAGTATTACTGATTTCTTTTAACCAATAGTATATGTGGGCTTAGAGAAGAATGGGAAGGAATCAAGTGGGACACTAGGTAGTGGGCCAATGATTCAAATGCCAATAGGCCTGGGTTTAGGTCTCCCTCTTACCTCATAGGTAAGTGGACCACCCTGACCCAACAGGAAGATCATAGCATTCTACTTATATATCAAGAAGTAGCAGGGCATAGGGGAGAAGGTAGAGACAGACTGGACCTAGGTGGACACTAGTGCCTAAGAACATAGGGGTTAGTACTTGGTGGACTATTGGAATCTTAGGCTGTGACATGGCACACATGTATTTAGTTTCTGGCAGTTCTTGAATGTTTTTATGGTTTGCAAAGATGTGCTGTCGGCTTTCTGCAGGTGCTATTTTATCCCACATCTCCTGCCTCAACAGTAGACCACCACCACCTCCTTAATACAACTCCTCTACTGCCTATACAGCATGCCAGCAGCCCTTACAGAGTATTGTATGATGATGTCTATGTCCAGACACCAATATGTTATCTTTACTATCTAATACTGTCCTTAGGATATGTTACCTGCTGCTCTTGTCCATGGGATGGTAGGCTAACTGTGCATTATTCTTTGGATAGCTTGCCATATGATATAAACTCTGAATTGGAGTTGGCTACTGTGTAGCCATTTATTTTTCCAATACCCTCTGCTTACACCTTGGCTCATTGCATTTCCAGTCTTGTGGTGGCCTTCTCTTGGCTATGAGGTGGTGAACTAGTGTCATTACTGCAGACTGGATGCCTAACTCACTAGCTCTACACCATTACTTTTACGTCACCATTAGTACTAAAAATGTAGTCAGATGATCATTTGGTGTTGTAAGGTTTTATGCTAGGAAACTAGTCAAGCAGATGTTGATCAAGCATATGTTTATTGAGCCAGATGGTTTGTGATTTGGCTTCACAGTATATGTTTCCTCTATCTATCCCTCACTTCTCCATCAGTAGTCATCTCACCTTGAAATTTATATAAGATATTAAATCCAGCTGATAAAACAGAGCTGTAATGTCTAATAAAAGAGAGAGATGCTACCTTGGCTTGCCTTGCCATCTGTAAAGCTGCCCAAGCCAGCATTGACCAAGCTTGTTAGCATATCAATAAAGAGTGTTAACCAAACACATAAAAAGATAATAAGCATGTCATCTCCAGCCTCTTGGAGCTGATTGGAACCGACAAACCATTCCACACTAGCAGCAAGGTGGATGGGGACACCGCCAGTCCATCACAGCATACCAATCTAGCCCATCAGCAGTGGAAATTTCCACCTACCACTAAAGATCTCAACTGGATTAGGGCGAGTGATAGCCAAGGGCAGGATTTGGAGGGAGAACTGTATGAGGACTTGTTTGTAATGGTGGAAAGGGAGGATTTAGATGAGGGGTGTAGCTGAGAAGTTTATAGCATAATATTATGATCATTAAGCAGCTGAGCTATGGCAAGAAGATGGTTGTGAAAGTGACTATCTGTCCAGGTGGTTGTTGGTAAAGGGAGGCTCTTGTCTTGTCAAGGGATATATGCATCCAATCTTGCCTACATGGGCAGATTCTCATATGACTCTAGGACCAAGAAATCCTTGCCCAAACAGGTTCCTTGACTAGATTTCTACAGTTTGTCCCAAGCCTCCTTACCAGTAGCTGCTGCAGCCCAGAAGGTAATAAAGATAGTACAGCTTTGTTCTAGCCCATTTCCTCTAACTATTATGTAGATCTCCATAACCTTACCCATCCTTCTTATGACTCTTTAGATTCTCACCTGCTTTGTTCTAACAGTAGTGGTGAGAACCTCTTTAGTGATCTGTCAAGACTTAAATGCTACTGTCATCCCTGATGACTTCCACCTCAACCATCAAACCCCTCCTCAGCTCAACCATTACCAACAATAATGATATCCTCAGGAAAGCATGAGTCATATACTATGCCATGACTGTCTTCAGCTAGTAATTACACACCATCAGCCTTTGACAAACCCCCCCCTTTGTCTTAATCATATAATACTTTCTAAGGGCTTTCTGATCAGGCTGCAAGAGTTACATCTCTTCAGCATTATTTCAAAAGTCCACTGCCTTACTGGCTTCTCCTATGTTTGGAAGGTGGAATCATGACCACATGGCAATGCATCATCACATGCAGCCCAACAGTACTGCCATCTATACTGCTCACACAGCTGGTATACCATATAATAGAGACAACCCCTTGACCCTGGCAGAGAGAGAAAAAATATAAAAACTTCTGTAGTAAGGTTATAGGCTTTCTGAGATTTTTGGCTTGACAGGTCATATCTCATAGTGCCCCTAAAGAGTATTTGATACTATACTAAAAGAAGATAAGGAGTTGGCAAGCCTGGTGTGGGAATAGAAACATGGGAAATGGTTAGATAAAGAGAAGGAGTACCTAATCAAACTTACCTATTACTACCAAATAATTGACATTGAATCCATTGTATGCCAAATAGGTCAAGAACCAGGCACTGTTAGGTATTGGTTATGGTTGATGGCAAAGGAAAAGAGTATGGAGCTGGGAAATGATGCCATCTCTTTCTCAGTAGTGTTTCTGGATAAAGATCTTGGAAAGGAAGAGCAATCTGTCCTTGAGGCATGAATGTGCCAAACTATTAACAAACTGCTGGAGGAGTGTGACACTATAACCCAATGGAGTGCCATCTTAAGTACCAAATTGACAGAAGCCTGGGTGGCAACCATTCTCCTGTTAATTCCAACATGGGTGAAGCATATCTTGGCCGCCCCCAGCCTCCCCTACAGCTATAGATTGGAGGAGCTTGGCTTGGCAGGATATGAGCTTGTTTGGGGTCTATGTGTGGGTTCTCAAGTGTGGCTGGGGCCCCAGCCTTAACCTGCTTTGAATAGAGAACTATGTTTATATTGGTTCAGCCACCAAGTATGTCCATGGATTGTCTGGGAGAGTGCTTTAGCATTGTGAGGGACATTATTGGGAGAGTGGCCCTGGGCTTAATGACTGGATCAAACAATGTGGCTTAAGCTGTACCACTGGGCATTTTGCTATTTTCCTTGTAATGGAGCTGGTGTCTTTGGAAATTGGGGATATAACCAAAGCATAAGAGCTTGTGGTATTTACCAAGGCAATCTTTACTATCTGGTTTGGGGTGCTTATAGAGACTAAGTTGGCTGGCATGACTGGCTGGGCGGGGAAACACTGTCGTCTCCACTCCCTGTCCCCCTGGGATTACCTGTATTCAATTATAAGGGACTGTGTTCTCATAACCCTTTAGTTCTTGACTTAAAGTCCTGGCCATGAATCTACTTATCTTATGGAAGATACTGACCTGAGTCAATCCAGGCCAGTGGCGGACAATAGAGCAATGGAGAATTGATACCTGTCTGGTTTTTATTATACCCTTTTTGCTACTATGCCCTGAGGAATGAAAGGCTCTTAGAGGATGCAAAAGAAGGTAAAGGCTAACAAACCCTACAGACCTGTAAACACTTGTCAGTTTCATCAGTTTTGGTCATGAAGAGCCCTGCCAGCCTGTTCCATTATATCTTTTTTTTTCTAGATGAGTGCCTCCTTAAAGGTTGAGGCTGCCATTATACATAGAAGATGTTGGGATCATTGAGCCTTAGGATCCTCCCATGCTCCCCTTTGTCATACTATATAATTTACTTAACACCAACAGAAAGAATCCTGTCCTCCCAGAAGCAATATTGGTTGTCTTCATAGGATTTGGCAAAGGAATCCATTACATAGTCAATACCAAACTCAAGCTGCTTGTCCATCAGAGGTTCCTGGTTCTTATTACTTGTCATCTCAAGGTTGACAACCATAACCCTGCCATTGGTAAGATGGAAGTTGTCCAGCTTGATATCATCCTGCAATACCCTGAAGCAAGAAAGCATGGTGAGGGCCTGGCAGACCAAGTAGCAAAACTCATCCAGCTCCAGCATACCTCCCTCAGATACAGCCAGGCATATGCCACCAATGTCTGACATAAGAAGCACTGGCATGTTGTTGTACTAGAGCTTGCTGAAGAGCCTTGGAATGACAATTCCCTGTAACAGGTGTAGTTTTGCATAGGCCACTTTCTCTGCTTCAAACGCCTCCTCCTAGTTCTTCTTCTGCTTTTTAAAGATAAGCCATGAAGGAAGAGTCTACTCAGGAAACAGCAACTTAAACCAAGCTTATATTGTGTATGGTAGATAGCTAAGTACTATTTGTAGAATAGACTGCAGGAAGCTGGCCTATAGGTGAAGATAGAGGACATTTGGAGTAATAGCTGCAATGGTGCACCTATCTGTTTCCTGTCTGGACGATACCGAATCATTCCCGTCTGCCGAAATGCGCCTAAACACTAAACAAGACCATAATGCGATTGTTTAGCGCCCAGCCAAGCTGCACAAGTTGACCGCTTCTGCAAAGAACTCCACATTTGTGAGACTGATATGCAGCATGAGATGAGTTATTACTGCATCTGGCCGGGGATATATCAATGGCGCAGATGTGAGTGGATGGAGAGCCTCATGCGGCATGATTTTCATGAGTTCCATAGTTGCCAAACATCTGATTTATTCACTCCTTGCAAATGGCAGGAGTGGGAAGGCCAAAGCAATCAACCATCGGACGGATCCAAAGATAACGCGAAAGGATAGATGATATCATATCGGGTCAGGGTGATTCTCTCTCCGACGCTAGCAACGATGATGACGGTGACGATCTTTCTGAAGGTACCGAGAGCGACGGCGACTCTGATATTACCGACGGAGTAGGGGGAAAGCGGAACAGCCAGGGCCAGGCGAGAGGAACCCCGTCCCTTAACTACGAAGCTGCCCAGCTCCTAGGTAGCCCCCCCTCCCTTTTCCTTTCTTCAAGCCGCCTTGCGATTAGCCCAAGTCAACACTATCGGACACTCGATTTGGACAGTGCTGTGGCAGCAATGCCGGATTGTCTTGACGCTGCGTGATGCCCTAGACCTTAGCACTCTCCGTATGCTCGGAAGAAGCTCGCGCCTCGACCATGCTGACCATTCTCACCAGCGGCCATTCTCGGTTGAGCTCCTGACTGATCTGCGCTGCAGACGATGCCACATCTCGACCTAGTTGGTGTGCGAGTAAAGTTTTGGAGCGTACGCGATCGAGCTTTTCCCGTGATTGTGGCACGCCCCTCGACGTTGCTGGTGACTCTCCCTATCGTCTTGGGGATTTTCGGAGGGTCGGTGACTGCACTTGGTTACGCAGCAAACGGTGATGAACGACATTCGAGAAGGGAGACTGCTTGGTTCACGTTGGTCTCATACGGCATGCATGAAGACGTCATGCCGCTCCTTGCTGCCATTCGTTTTGGAGCGAAGGCCTTATCCTCGGCGTTTCTGTTTGGCCGTCTGCGTGGGATGCATTTTGTCAGGGGCTGGGGCTTTATCAATAAAAGGAGCGACTTACCCCTCCCCTTGAAGGCGATGACTGTGACAACTTCTCTCCTACATCATCTCGCCACATTTGTGCCACGGCCATTCTAATCGCCTTAACCCCAACCACAGCCTGCCTCTTTACACCATTGCTGACTCCTCAGGCATCCTGTGACAGGGGCGGCGGTGGCAGCCTTTCTGGCCCTTTAGATCTGACCACATGAACAACATTGTGTGGCTCCTCACCCTCATTTGCTTTGGGGTATAGGTGTCACCATTAGAGCTTCTGTTTGTCCGTCTACGTGGCGGCACAGTACCTCTAGAGCTTCGTTGATAAAAGGAGTAGTTTCCTCCCTCCCTCTTGAGGGTAACAGCTGCGACAACTTACTTCCTATATCTATCTCAACACCTACAACCACCACTTCCTGTCACAACGGTCCAGGTCAGCATTTACTTCATAATACCCAACTCCCCAATCTTCAAGAAACAACAGCTACTATTTAGGAGAATAGCTATTTCACTCAAGGCCTACTGTAAGCCTAGGCCTCACTGGTTCATCTAGTATAAGTATATGTTCAGAGGGACCCAATGGCATTTTGACAAAGGTGACTAGGAGCCTTATGATCTAGTATAGACCAAAAAATATATCACTCACATCCCAACTCCTGACAACAAGGGCATCCTCACAGACTTGGAATTACATAGGCTTCACTGGTAGAAGTACTGTCCTTGCTTCATCAAAGACTACAGAGGTAACCTACACCACTGGTATACCTGGGAATATCACTTTGTAGGGGTACATGTGTAGCATGGATTTAAGGGTAAGATTAGTAGAGTGGATGATGATAGACTTACCCTTTGGGCCAGGGGCATTAAGTAAGCTAGCATCACCAACTTCTTTTAACCAAAGGTACATGTGGGCTTAGAGGATAATAGGAAGGAACCAAGTGGGACACCAGACGGTAGGCCAACAGTTTAAACGCTGATGGGCCTAGGTTTAGGTCACCCCCTTACCTCACAGGCAAGCAGACCACCCCGACCCAACAGAAAGATCACAGCATTCTACTCACATATCAAGAAGCAGCAGGGCGTGGGGGAGAAGGCAGAGACAGACTGGACCTGGGTGGACGCTAGCACTGGAGAACACTGGGCTTAATGCTTGATGGACCACTGGAATCTTAGGCCGCAACATGGGCACATATGTATTTAGTTTCTGGCAGTTCTTGAATGTTTGTATGGTTTACAAAGACATGCTGTCGACTATCTGCAGGTGCAAAATCCAGCGACGGTAAGTGTCATGATGGTGTTACAGGTAGCATCACCCGCCAGGTCTCCGGCTCTGCCTTCACTGCAGCTAAAATCCCATAGTTTTCTCTTGGTCAGGCTTGACATAACTCCATGCGGGAAGAAGGACACTGCGCCGTTGACGCTGCGCTGGCCGCGCAGAGCTATAGGGCCCGGCGCCCTCGACTCAGCAGCATGACAACCATTTCTTCCGCACCGTAACTGAAGGGCAAGCCTCAGTGGAAGTGATGTCGGGCGATGGATGACTCTCGTGCCGAGGAGCACGCCTCCGCCTGGACGAGAACGCCGAAGCCGAGGTGATGATCGGTCTCGCCGCCCCGGAGCAAAGATGGCGGAGCCATCTTTCCAGGCGGTCCGCTCGCCTCCCAAGCTGGCCCACGAACGACATTGATACACGCCGACCCGGGGTCAAGGCCCAAGTCGTGGTTGACAAAAATATTATCCAGCTTAACATCTGTGTAAACCATGCCGTCCTTGTAATGCTGCAACCCGCCGTCAAGCGGTTGCGGTAGTTGACGATAACCTGCAGCGTATACATGATGAGCATCACGACCAGCTTGACATACAACACGGCATAGATGGCATCAAGCCAAACCCACGCGCCCACCGCATCCTCGGCGCTGTCCCGCTACGGGGAGCCCAAGATTACAAAGACAACGACAGCAACGCCCGCAACGCAGCCGAAGAAGATACCCAGAATGAAGCGACTCGGCCGGTTCCCGATGCTTGGCCGAAAGCCCCAGACATGCGAGAAAAGATACTGGCTGGTCATGGCCAGCGACAAGAGCAGGCTGTGCGCAGCGAAGGCGATGTCGTTGAAGCGGACCGTGGGCGTCAGGCCCTTGTAGCGCGTGCCGTACTGTGCGCGGATGAGATCCGAATAGTAGGCGAGGTTCGAGGTCAGGTAGGAGAAGAAGCCTTGCTCCGACGTGGGCGTGTCAACAATGCAGGCGCAAGTCAGGCGGGCCCTGAGTCAGGTACCGACCCGGAGGTGCAAGCCAGGAGAAAGAATTGATAGTTTCATGATGGAATTAATGAAGGTTCATCATGGGAGCGGCCGGACGCAGCACGATACGTTGTGCCATTTCTGCGTCGTCGTGCTGTCTGGCCCTTGCGTGAGATTCTGTCATAAGCATGGAGAGATGGATGTGTGCGAAAACGGCACCGACCCGAAATGACACACCTCCCCGCTCGGCTGCAGCCGGAGCTCCCCCCAAAAGAAGTGAGAGATGGATGGCAATGGGGCCACCAGAGCTAGAGCCACTTACGAGAATGACGTCGATGCACACGATGTTCCCCCCCCTCCCTTCCCCATTCCCCCGGAAGCCGTATTTTCGCTATCGAAATGTGGCGTTTCTATATGCCAACTTTATTGTCCACGGCGCCCAGCACCACGCACGTCTGGTTGGTACGATGCCATGGTGAGACTGCCCATCCCTACATTTCCTTGTCGTTACTCTCCTTCCCTGGGCAGTCCTCTATGGCCATAAACGACAGCAGGGGCGCACGCACGGCCAAAAAACTAAGGCTAAGAACCTTTCACAATAGCACACGGGCCGGCCACGCTGCTCACCCTCTCGGCAAAAGGAGGTCTGAAAGGTGGAGTCCTTTACAGACATTTAAAGATAAGCCCGGCAAACTGAATCTGACGAAACCTCACCGCCGTCCGCTCGCCCGCACGTTAGCCGAGAGTCCCCGGTGCTAATCAGCGGGAGCCGGCCTGTTTAGAGTCGACGAGATCCGAAAACCGGGAGGCGATAACCGTAGTGTTCACGGCCGGGGATGGTTACAAGATCCCCAGGCAAGACCCGCATAACCCATCAATTCAAAAGCACCAAGAGATATCCCAATAGACACCTACCGCGCCCGCGACTTTCGTGCTGAGCAACTTCTCGAACTAACGGGGATGGCATGAAGATGGGTTCCTAAGGACGACGTATCCTTTGAGGCCTTTGAGAGCGGCTTTGGTTTCTCTGGCACAGACAAAAGCGCAGTCATGCTACGGGCTGTGCCTCGGATCCATACGCGACTACGTTCGGGAAATGGTCACGGTATGGAGACAGCCAGGCCATCCTCTCCAGCCCACCATGACGCTACCTGAATGCACCGAGACAAACAGATCTCACTCTGTAAACAAGGGCAAGACTCAAGCGCACTACCCTTGTACCATATCTCCAATTCGCCACCAAAACTCCTCCTTGAACCAATGCTCCCGGAGCCACACCAGCACACTCAAACATATTTCTTACGCGCGGCTCTCACCCAAGCCCTCTCCTCACAAGGCGGCTACTGGAAACTCTCCGCTAGTCCCGCCAAATGTAACACTCCACGATAAACAAAACGAAAGGCAACCTAATAAGCGCCCTTTCAGCAAGTTTCGGACGTCTTTGAAAAATCTCTTTCTATGTTAATTGCTATGGAACGGTGTTGGGTCATGCGCCTCGGCAAGTGCGTAATCCTCTTTCAAAGTGGCTGTCTCGTGAGGAGCATTATACTGTAGCCATTGCATAAGGAGATCATTATCCTGAGCCAAACCCACCCAGAGGCGCTTGTCTGGCTCCATAACAAGCTCATTCATCAAATCATAGCAGTTGTCCGTCATGGTGGTGTCCTCCTCCACCGTGGCAATCTCAGGACCGCTGACTGGTATTGGAGGGCTCTCCACTTCTTGAGCCAAATGATTCCTGTATGTCGCTCCATGCCCGTATTGGTTCTCGGCTTGAAAGAGAAATCTGCTTAAAGGGGATAGTGTCTCAGCCGCTTCCATCTCAGCCGTTTCGCTCGGGGCTCCCATAAAGGTGTCGATGCCCGTCCAATTTTCTTGGGAAACACTCGTTGGCCTCGCCGCAGAAACAGCTTTCTGCAGTCCAAGGCCGCTGCCGAGGCAAGGGGAGTGAGAATTTCCGGGCGCTGGGGAGAACTTGGGTTCTTCCGATGCCTCCAGCCACTCACGGGCCTGTTCGACGAGGTTATAGCGATTATCGTTTGCGTTGTACAATTGGAGATCGTGCCGCAAGGTCTGCAGCGACATCTCCTCCTGCCAGAATTTGGGATCTTTCCAGTTCTGTGGGAGGTTGGTCTCCTTGTCGACGGAATGTTGACCAAAGGCGTCGAGGAGAGCATCATCGTTGCAAATCAGGGCATATATGACCCTCGAAATTCTCCACTCAGACTCTGGCTTGTGTTCCTTGAAGTGTTTTCGGATATGCGAGAAGTAGGGGTCCCATCGCTTGAACACTAGGTTGTCGAAACAGAAGCCGCAGGCGTGCTGGGCAACGTTGGACTGCACAGCGGCTCTTGCATGATAGCATCTGCAACAGAGACATGTGCCAAATTCGCCCCGCTTGCTTCGTTGACTTTTCTGGCACACCTTCTTATCCCATCCCCTACAGTCGGAACAATCTTTCTTGTGGTGCTTGTGAAAGTCGGCTTCCGTCTTGTGCCGACTGGAGTCCCACACCCAGCTTTCGTAGTCTCTCTCGTGCTTCAGGAGATGCTTCTTGCAATCGGCAGCAGAATTCGAGGCTTTCTCGCAATACATGCATTTGAACGATTCCGGGTGGGGCGGCCGGGGATCCTCGAGGGCTGTTTGCTGACGTTTGGCTTGGAAGCCTTAGCAGAGGGCCGATGGAGCCCGCAGCTAGTTGCGGGGCAATTGGCGGGGTCCGGCACTCACAGTTTATTTGACTGTCGCCCACTAGAATCTTGTTCGCGCACTCTTCCAGCTCGAGCCATTTCTCTCTTAGCTCGTCTGGAATGTCTAAATTGGGGTCCTTGATAACAGCCTTTCCGTTTTGTAAGAGGCGAACGATGGCACCAATTGAGGCGTTGTCGAGGGGGATGGGATGATTGTTGCCTTTGCTTCCGCCCATCGCTGGTCCACCTGGGGGGACAAGGGACGCACTGTTAGGGATTGCGGCAAATTTCCAGCACCTTCTCCTGTAAGGGTAACAGTGGACCTCCTTGTCCTTCCCTTGACCGAATTAACAAGTGTAACCCTGGCGGAGGTGTACAGAAGTAGCGCCAAGGGAATCCAGAGATTGGTCGCGAGTTGGGTGAATTGGATATGTGCATAAGAGCTCTTGCATGAATTGCATCGATGAGAAGGGAGACCCAGAGCAGCGGGCAAGGCGGGAAGACGGATTATTCCTAGTATTGCGCATTGCCAAGACTTCCTGGGCAGACTCAGAGGTTTCAGAGATCTCAGACTCGGTGGGCTGACGTGTCGCTGGGACGGCCACGTATTGCCAAGTTCAGTGTCGCCAAGGCGCTAGAAGCGCCGTCAACGTGTCCGTCGTCAAAAACCGCTCTTCCAGGTACCGGTTGCACCTGTGGTTAACCAAAATGCATTTGCTCGGCCGGGGGGTTCCTGGGCCCAATAAATCGAGACATGTCGCAGGCGCTTGCTCCGTGTCGGGCATTATGTAGATGTTCCACCACAGAAGCCGATTACCACCATTGATACAAACACCATGAGAGTTTGCCCGCGCGACTGGTGATGTTGTTGTGAGATTCATAGGTAACTCGACACTTTGTGTCTGCGTCTGCAACTCGTCATGAAGCATGTCGGCTCCGATCGCCTTGTCTGTTTTTGGTGGCCGTAACCATCTAAAGCCACCCAAACCTGATGAGTTCTCTGAGATTGCTGAGTTCTCTGAGATCTCTCACACCTCCCACATCTCCGAGCTGCGATAATATATCAATCCTGCCGCAGATCCGCCCAAGATACTGAGTATGAACCGCGCGACATATTTTCATCTCTCCGGCAGAGGTGTAATTCACCTAACTTGACAGCTCTAGTCGGCGGTCTCTCCGCCTCTTTTTCATTTCGACATTGTTCTTCACATCAATCGCAGCATATTTAGGATGATTGCAGCTTCGGATTTAGTTGAACGAATCCCGGCAACGGCGTCCACCGACGACCACACGGTCGCCATCGATGATCTGACTTCCCAGCGCATCACGACCCATCATGTGCCCCTCATAGTGGAGCGCGCCGGCGGAAAGGTCGTCACTTGTACCGTGCCAGTTCTCCAGGATGCTCTGCCGAGTGAGGCAATGGCATCCCTTTGGAAGACCGCCAAAGCCCACCTCACCCGAACAGAGAAGACCGGGCTCGCCTTTCATCTCCTCAAGAAAGAGGTTTACAGGGTGCCGATTACATCGGTAGGTAAGCCTCAGGGGGGGTCAAATGCCAGCTCCGAACTCACCAAATCTTACCAAACCAGCAGGGCGATGGCTTACTTGCCAGCAATACGAGAGCCGTCCAGGAAGATGACCTTATGCACGCCATAGTAAAGCACCCCCAGACACTGGATGACAACCCCACTGCGTTCTTCATTAAATACCACGATATCTTCGCAGGCAATGCTGCCGTGCGCATCAGGATCACTGTCGACAAGGCGACCTTGCGTAGAATCGGCCAAGGTGCCATCCTGGTCGGCAGTACGACGCTTCACATCTGCCTCGGTGTTTGATCCTGTCGAAGTTTTGGGGATGGAGGGAGCACGAGGGTTTTCGCGGGGCATTTGGGTGTTTGTGGTGACATCTCCGGCCAAGGTCTCAGAGATTGAGCGGTTTGAAGCAGAGAACCGATCGGGGGTGCCACTCTTTTTCCTTTCCTTGAAGCTAAAGCTTGGGGCTTTCTTTTAACGGGAGTAGCGATGGATTATCTAGCGTTTGATTAGACACTGTTGAAACGCGTTAGATCTAGGTTATGTGGACCATAGAGTATTCAGACTTTCGGTATGGTATCAAGAGAACTGCGTGTGAACCTGGGTAGGCCTTAACTGAGCGCGTGGATTGCGCGTGATTCTAGATGCACAGATCTCAAGCAGTATGACCGTAAATAACAGCTTTACCCTACAAGGTCAGAGAAGGTATGCTTCGCTTTCGATATTGTGGGCGTCCGCCGTTGGGTGTTTAGGATCTGTAGGTGTGTGTGGTTTACAACATCTGGCCCTATTGAGAGGACTCCAATGCAATACAGTGCTGGATTGGTTCATTGCTATCGAATCTGGTACGTAACAAACTCATCTGCCATCATCATGCAGGTCAACACCCCTCCTCAAGTAGAACCTGGGGATATCCTCGCCGGCGCTAGTACATTTTATCCTCACCGTACGTATAGTACATCCTCTGATTTCCCTTCTCCCTTTCCTCCTTCCCTTTTTCATTTCTGCCTCTCTTCTTCACAGGGATTTAAGCAGATAACTGTTTCTCGTCCTCGCTCTTTCACCTCTCCAGCATCTTTTGCCCATTCTTCGTCCTGATCCTGCTCAGAAAGCCATACCTCCACTTCTGAATCAGCCGGCTATGCCCCGAAATTGTCGCCTGCGGTGCGAAGCGGACCTTTATCGTTCCAGAAAACACCAGATGCGACGTGACAGATGACTTGGGGGTCACATCAGCGACAATTTGTCTCCCCACATATTCCGCAGGATATATTTCCCACACTCGTGCTGGACCATGATACCCTCCAACCCTAGGACACACAGGATCACTCTCGACTAGTCAGAAGTAAGGTAAACAGGAATAGGTGGTATTGAAGCAAGCAACTTGGAGTTAGAACCACCTATGTTCGTTGAAAACCTACCCTCGACCGTAGCGTGTATATTAGGAAGCACATTGAAAAAAAAAACATTACGAAGAAAAGCGTCTGTCACGGGTATATTGTCTGTTACCTGACAGTAGCAGAGTAGTACAGCTGTTGAAGGGGAACCCAGACTTGGAATTTGCCGGCGGGCATGTGGGTGCGGTAAGATAGCGCGGGGAGAGCGAGGAGAGTGCCTAAAACAAAGAGAAAAAGCGGCCCATATGGTTTTTCGGGGTCGTTGGTTACAAACAAGGTGGTATCCCAGGGCTCTACGGGTCTTGCATGGACTACCCAGAGGGCTACGTCAGGTTGGTACATCCCGCTACGCGTAAGAAGCATGCCCTCACGCTCGGACAGTTTTTTAAGTAGAGCCCGTCACAATGCACTGTTACGATCGTCAATTTGAACTGTAGTACATTCCACTACCCCACATTTTCCACACCGCCTGCCCAAATAGTACACCGCCTTCGCAGTCAACTGCGGTCGCAGTCCATCACAGTCAATCGCGGTCAATTGAACAATAGTTAATTCAACACTACTACGGATCCGTACAGCGATTTAAATCGCAAAAACGCAATAAAAGCCTCCCAGTCAGCGTATCAACACAACAACTATGTGCTGCTAGCACCCCTGCCGGCCCTGCCACCCCGGGCCGCCCTGGGCTTCTTGACAGCACTGCGTCAAAGAGCTTCTTCAGGGCTTGGAAAGGTGTGAATCCCATCATGGCTTGCTTCCAAGCCCTCCAGCAGTAGTTATGCAACTGGCTTTGCGTGAAGATGATACCAGGGAACTATGCCCGCAGCTCTCTAGCTATGTCACAGATTGCTATGCTAGGGTGGTTAAGATACTGTTGTATCAGAGCCTTGTGTTCGACTATGAAGGAGCCAACTGGGTAAAAAACTTCCGCAGTGTGGTTCTCGTGTGTCTGGCAATCATGCCTCACACTGAAGGTCCACTTGCGCACTCCGTCAACTAACAGCGCCTTGGCTGTGCCCTGCTATGGGCAGTCAGCCTTGGTGGTGGTTGTGTTCTTGGAGAGCGCTTTTGAAGGTCGTATCTTCCCTTTGGCACACACAATATCCACCCTAGTGGCCCCGAAGCCCTTGGAATAGTGAGCCGATCGACTCTTTCTGACTGCAAACCGTGCGCCGGAAAATCGCTATCGTCGCTGAAGTCGGGTTCCTGACCTGCGCGCGCGCGTGAAGCCATCGCTATTGCTCTGGTTAGCTCTTTTGATCGCGCGCAATCGAATGAAGCTTACTGCAGCAGCTGGCTGCAGGTGGTGGGGGGAGTGGCTTTTGACAGGGTGGCAGTTATTCCTCGATGTACCTTTTCTGCCGGGTTTAGGGTTATTTTCACGATTCCCAGGGTTATGTATGGGGGTAACAGTTCAAATTGACGATCGTAACAGTGCATTGTGACGGGCTCTTAAGTAATATCCGCCGCCTTCAACATTCCCACACCAACGCTATCAGCCAATTCCCATCCTCAGCCTTTCCATAAGATCGCTTACAGCCTAGTAATCTGAGACGAATCAGGGTACACAAAATTTCCTTATTCGTTCGTAGTCCTAAGCTGGGGTGAGTTGTGGCTAATTTGTCCTGAGCTTTCCCTGATTCTTTCCTGAGCTAGGGTGATGTAACGGGGACTTATGACAAGGAGGCCCCTTAGCTCAATGCGGTCGGCGCGGGGCCGGTGCGGGGCGCTGCCGGATGCCGGCCGCCGCCGGATGCGGGCTGCGGGGCATGGCGGCATAGGGCTTCCGGATTCGGATGTTGTGATCTAGTATAAAGAGGCTATTGGCCGCCCTCTGATCAGAGGAAGACCACGTTCCAATTGATCTTCTAACCACACCTACCTTTGGCTGACCACCCTGCTTGAGACCACTCCTCACAACCACCCCTAGGGCTAAGAATTACCCATGGGTACCCAGGACCCATGGACCCAAATGGACCCATGGGTCAATGGGTGGGTACCCATTGCTTGGCACGGGTCCGACCCATTACCCAAAAAACCCAATGGGTCCATTTGGGTACCCATGGGACCCATGGGTACCCATGAGTCCTACATATCAACAAGCACAAAAATATAAGATATATGGTTATTTATACAATGGCAAGATGCTGTATTAAGGCCAATGCTGATCTAGTAAAAAAGAGGTTAGCCATATGGTGAAGTAATGGATGTGCCTATCCCTGTACTAATCCTAACAATTTGGGGTTACTGGTAATCATAGTGCTAATCTCATTGATTCATGACCAACCTCTGCCCTATTACCAACCAGGTTTAAATGTATTTAGTTCAAGTCCCTTACTAAGCCAATAGGGACTCATTAGCCTGTAATTTGGGAAGAAGGTTCTTTGGCTTCTTAATCACCGCGTAACTATCCACTATGCAGATTGTTACAATCCACTATGTCCCCCATACTTAACCCTGGCCAATCCTGGCCAAACCCTGGACCTGGCAGAAAAGATACATCCAGCCGCCCTGTCAAAAGCCACCTGCAGCGCCCGCCATTGCAAGCCACCACTTCAATCTTCAATCTTCAACTTCTACCTTTCAACCCCACCAAATCCTTCCAACTGCAACAAATCAATCGCAACACCTTCGCAACGCAGTCAAATAGCGTTTTTCGCGCACTTTGACAGGCGCAGTAAGCTCAATTCAATTGCGCGCGTTCAATAGAGCTAACTAGCTATAGGTATGGCTTCACACACACGCGCGCGCGCGCAAGGCGACGAAGGCAGCGATTTCCCGATCTTTTTCGACGATGACGATCCCAGCGATGCCGAAGATCTTGACGACCCTGGCCCTGGCCCTGGCCCTGGCCAAGACCCCGCACCTCTCACGAACCCCCCGCCCTCCCACAAGCTCTCCACACACAAGTACGATACCCTGGACGAATTGATGGCCGACTTATTGCGTTTTCGAACGATTTGAGCGATTTAAATCACTTTTAATAGTGTTGAATTAACTATTGTTCAATTGACTGCGATGGACTGCGACCGTGACTGTGGCTGCGACCGTGACCCCTGGCCTTGACCACCTTTTTAGTTGGCGGGCGCTGACAGCCTCTGACAGCCCCTGACAGTGCCGCTGCAAGGCGGTGAGTGGAAATGTGGGGCGGATGGATGTACATAGTGGATTGTAACAATCTGCATAGTGGATAGTTACGCGGTGTTCTTAATAGCCTAAACATTCTTCCTTGCCCAGGCAATTTAACGTTTTCCTAACATATGTTCAGCTTGCTCTGCATGCTATGAGTTATAAGTTAGTATGATTACCACACAGATTACCATAACTCAGATGTAAACATACCTTACCAGCCAATAGGGTTTCATTATATCATTAGGTTAATGGGGCGGTCAAAATTGATTAGCACATAGATTACCATATTACCATGTATGTTCATTAGCCCTAATTCAGTCCAATCTAATAGAAAGTACTCTTACTAAACCTATCCCTTTATACCATACTTATATCATGTTTGCTAATATGGTTGAAAAACTTTTTTATGTAGGAGAACCCTAACCTCTATATATACACTTGGACCCATTTGACCCATGGGTACCCATGGGTGGGTAATTCTTAGCCCTAACCACCCCCTACCCATAGCACCCTCGCGTTACATACGTGCCGTGCCCCTCTGATCCCCTATAACATAGAGATACCATTCTGTCCCTTCAGCATCTAAATCAAAGGCAAGCCGCTCCATCTCATGGACGAGGCCTACATCTGCTATTGGCAAGCGGCCAAGTTTTGTGAAGCAAGTATATATCCTCGATGCTGGGCTATCTAACACCTCGGCGAATGAGCTTCCGAGGGATCGCCCTGTTCCGTAGTTCTACCTTAGTGTCTCAAAACTTCTTGGTATATAACCTTCGAGCAAACTCTTACCACGACACGTTCCTATGCATAGGGTGATTAGAATCCTGAAGAATGCCTTAGATCTCTATATCCGACTCCAGTAGCGGAAATGGCATTAGGTAGTGATTGACTTACCAGGGCGTAGTTTGGGGAAACTCCCAGTCGATGATTGCCTAGAAGTTAAATCTGTCGTCAACAAGGATGTTTTGCGTACCAAGGTTCATGTGGTTCAGAGGGAACTGCCCCTTAGCGTTACTGTCCTTGAATAGGGTAGTACTTTGTACGACCGCGAAAGACAAAGGCACTTGGTTCACTAGGAACGTTGCTATACGTATGCTCGGCCGATTTAGCTTTGCCGTTAGCGGCTTTATGCCCTAGTACCCTCCTCCTGGCTATCTTACCTATAGCCCCTTAGTATCTATTTCCTTAAAATGCTTAGTTTGTGGCCAGACTCCGCCTGATACTTCGGTAGCTGTCTATCTAATCGTTCTATACTCCGACCCTCCTCCGTAGTATATGTAAGTCCTCTATCTATTTACCTAAGGACCGCTAATATCCTATAGGTATGGCCTGATTAACTGGTCTGTGACGAGTACTTCCTAATCTCTTTTCCCTTTCTTCTCGTTACCTAAATTACTATATGTTAACGTACTTATATACCCCTAACGCCTGTCCCCCCTCCTACCATTGGCATATCCTACCCCATTACCTTACCCTTGATATGTAGTATCTTTCCTAGTAAATCCGATTGATTTAAGTCTAATGTATTTAACTATAGTATCCTTCCTTGTATGTTGATTGTTACATGCTCCTTTGTATGTACTTACTCCTAGTAGCCTCTACCATAGCTAATATATATGGAGATTTAAACGTAGGGATAGCCATCTACCTCTTATGTTACCTTCCTGTCTGAAATTGTAGTTAGTAAGATTAGTAATAGGCGATAGGGAGAGAAAGGTAAAACGTTATTATGGATAAATGTCCTATTTTGAGGTTTGTGTGCCAGCTGGTGGTAGAGTAGGCGGCTTTGCTACGGTAATAAGAGATATTTTCGGGTAGTGTTTAGGTATCTCTTCTGCCTTTATTATCATCCCTAAAATGTTTTACTGATCTTAGTAATCTAGTACCTTTCCCTAGTCCTATCTGTCTCCCTTGAACCTACTTATGGCGTGGGGTAGTGACCTATGACCTGGTATAAATAGAAAGTAAAATAAATTGGTTTTCTCGTACTCTTTCCCTTTACCGTCTCTTAACCTATATTCTAACGTCTAGACTTGTAAACGGGCTATTTACCTTAGGCTATTCTTACGAAATCTGTGAAATTACTCTTATAGTAGCCCTAGACAGTAGGCTCTACTAGGTAACCTTTACTCCCTGACCCTCTGGAGCATTGGTCTATAAGATAGTACTTGGCCAGACCTAGATTTGCCGTTGGCGGCTTTATGCTATAGTACCTCCCTTCCTCCCTTCTATCTCTACTAGTTATAGCTACCATATAGTTACCTCATGATCTCCCTCTTATATCTATGTCCTAAATGCCGAGCCCGTAAGATAACCACTTACCTCCTTCTATTTAAAGGACTCCGTCTGATACCCCTCATAATATCTACGTATCTGTCGGAATTATCTAATACCCTATATGTCTGGCTATGGTTAACTGGTCCGTGACGAGCCCCTTTACCTGTGGATATGTGACATATTCTACCCTCCTTTCTTTTCTTTCCCGGGAATGAACTTTATCAACTCCCGAAGATATACTTCATAATACTTACAAGTCGTTTCTACGTCAACGGAGTGTCTTTTTAACGGTTTATTCTCGTGCGTGCCCAGACTATCGCATATTGGTACATTCATGTACCCTAATACCTAATCTACCCTCTTATTATTAATATACCTAGCTACCTGCTACTACTACTAAGCTCGGTCTATTAGGTGTGTTAGCGACCTGACTATCGTAAACTACGTACCCTCTAAAACGGGCAATGCTGTTACTCTACCCTCCTCTAAGCAATATACCATTCCCCGTCAACTCACGAATCTAACATAATGCCTGTAAGCCCCTCGTTTATCCCATCACCCATCTACATAAGCTAAATATCTGTCAACGATCATAAATCTACCTCCTATATAATACTCATTACCTACTAAAAGCTCTATATCTTCCTACTAGAAATCTAATACTGTCAGTCGACATTAAGGGATCTTAATTCCTTCGGCAAACTACCTCAAGGCCCGCTTTTACTACTGTTCCTTTAGTATAGTATCTAGAACGTACTAAAGTACCCCTCTTTTATGATATTCCTATAGCAATCTTTAGACCTCGTGCTATAGCATGATAAGAGAGAGGAAAGGACAAGAGGTAGATGACAACTAAATTAGAGACATAATTACGAGGAGGGTAGAAAACCATATAATTATGGCTAAGAGCGATAGCTTGGTAGTAATCAGAGTAATAGCATCTACATCTCCTATAAGTCTAGCTATAGGTGACACCTAGATAGTAAGGTAAACGGCCTACTCCGTGTTCTGCCTTGTGATAAGAGTACTAGGTATCTTTTCTCCGAAGCCGACCCAGATCGTCCCCAAATGACTGTTCTTCTAATCTTTTATCGTAAGTTAGTAAGCCGACTGAGGGTAAAGAGTAGGCATACGTTAGCGTTAGAATTAGGGGTGGCTATGGGAGATTTTTTGCCGTTAACCTATTACAAATGAACGCCAAGGCTATATACGGCTAATGGTTAGCTGATAACTTATCGTATATAAGACGCGCCAATTACGTGACCCACCCTTTCTCATCTATAGAATGAACCATAAGGCGTCTACAGGTCATAGCCGATTCGCCTACCCTAGCGCAACCCTAACAAGTAGTACGTTCCGGCCTAATCATTCCTATCGTACACACCCTAACTAAGCGGTTAACAAAATAAACCGTACTCTTTACCTAACTGTACTCTTACAGAGCCGGCAAATCACTAGGCTATTAGGTATCTCAAAGTATCGTCATACCACCACCACATCTCCTGACGATGTTAGACTAACAGGCTCTAGAGCACCAACCTTAGACGTCTGTTAAACTTTCATTGTACACACAGGCTACTAGTCTTTTGAAGTGCGGTTCATCTTATGACATAACTTAAAGGCAGTCGTCGAGTACGACCTCCGGTCTCGATTATCTACAATAGGCGCTAGGTAACTGATCTATCGTTCATACTATCGTTTACATTAGAAACACTCCCCTCCTCTTTACTCAGCCTCAACCGTCTAACCGAGCCTAATACGGCTGGGACACTTCCTAACGTCTTTTAACCCTTTTCCTTTCCCTTCCCACACTTCCTACGCTTACTCTCACGTTGACTCGCCGATTTACCCTACTTGATTTGTATATGCCTTATCGGAGTCTACTATAAGTATCCTATCTACTATCAAATGTCAGACCGTACGTTTACCTCCCTTACATCTATAAATACTCTCACCAAGCTGACATTCAACGACGTCTATAATACCCTTACGTCTCGGCGCCAAAACAACCAGACAGATGGCACTTAAGCCGCCCTCTACCGTATACTTATCGAGCCCGAGTAGACATACGACGATAAGATAGTTTACCTTTGATATGAGATAGAACATACCAAGTATAACACTGATAGCAAAGCGAACAAAACCCTTATGGAGCCAGATACCGATACCGAGAAATAGCTTCAAAAGCTCGGTATAGTCTAGGTCGGCCGTTATCTACTAGGGCTCTAGTCTCCTCCGGCTATACCGGAGAGGGGATAGACGGTAGGAAAAGGTCCCTTGGAGAACGTGCTTATCGACCTACTCCTCTGTACTAGGACTTTCGTAAAGGTGTACGATATCGACCTCCGAAATCCCTATGTACGGTTTAACTTCTTTCTTAAAAGCAAGGCCCTCTATATCATAGGCTACTTTAAGTCTTCGTTAGCGTAACTGACAGTTAATGGCGACGTAACAACGCGGCGGCCGTACCACTTGAACTAGTATAGTATAAAGATCCAGCTTGTTAGTAAGCTTAAATACTACTTCTAATGGACGGAATTTGCTACTAAAGATAAATTCATAGAAAGACGTAGGTATTATGTAGCTAGCACTTTCGGTAGGCCGCCGCCTACTAATATTGATTTCGAGATGCCGACCCTACTTCCTAACAAGAAAGTAATAGGTAATTAGATACTGGGAGATACTCTAGGTAAGGACGGTTATGGAAGAGTATTCTTTACCTTAGATCTGTTAGGTAACATTGCTACTATTAAGGTAGTGGAGCGGACTTCTTAAAATTGTCACGGTATAGATAAAGAAATCTAAACACTTTAGGAAGTGACTAACTTCGTATAGAGGTCAGACGACGGTAAGCGAGTTCTACGTATAGTAGAGGTAATCTACTCTAACGGCGAGAAGTTCTCCTCCAAGATGGCCTTCGATAATATTGCCATTGTCCTAAAGCCGATGACGTCCCAGACCTTCGGCGACTTGGTAGGGACTTGGAGCAAGGGGTAAGCCTCGTACGTTCTTGAAATTGCCTTTTAAGAGAACACAGCTGATACATAAGCTTGACAGAAGGTCTAATAGTATAACGATAGAGGTAGCGACTACATTCCGTGCCACACTACTAGGTGTCAAAGTCATACATGATGGACGTTAGCTATACCACGACCTGAAGCCGACTAATATCGGCCTTATTGGTAAGCCGCTCCGTTCCGTTCTATTGGACGTCGGCACATCTAGGTACATCTAGGTAAGTAGGTCGTTACGGCCAGAGCCGGGTATAGTCGGCATGGTCGGCTATCTCACTCCTAAGCTTGAGCTGGAGGACTATGACCATTCCATCGACATCTAGTCTATAGGTATCATCTTATTCGAGTTAACGTATAACTACTACCCGTGGAAGTACGTCATTAACCCGTGGCACAACGGTAAGACCAACGAGACGCTACGCCCGTCCTTCTAAAAAAGTTATCAAAATGCCATTAACAAAATAGTCAGAGATTATCACAATGTATATATGTCGCCGGCTAAAGGCTATATATATCGTGAGTGTTCTATGTCAGCCTCTTGTAGTAGATCGGCTGATTAAAAACTCCTTACAGTTGGCAGTCTCTTTGTTGAGATAGTAAGATACCGTTAGGTAGTAAATAACCATGTATAGTACCTTAACATCGACGAGGTTCTTTAGTACCTAGCTTGGGGCCTATTGCTACTTAAATCTCTATAGGTGAAGAGATAACAGTTAGAGTATGACCTTGAAGATAGAGAGGTGTGACATGAGTGAGTGTTGTTTGGAGGGCCGGTTAGGTAGCATGTCATGGTTATGTAAGAGAGTGACTAGTATTAGTAATAATTAAATTCTTATTTCTTTTAATAATGATACTGCTACCTAGTGTTTTGTCATCTTTAAGTATAGTCAGGCCTAGGTTCGTACACCCTATGTCGTACTCTACATATTAGATTACGTGATAATACTCCTATACCCGTACTAACTTATAAATTTCTTATCTTATTTAAAGGCTTACTGTCACACTGGTAGGCTCACCTAGGTCAACAGGGTCACTGACCTCCTTGACCGAGCCATATACCAGCGGTACGAACCATACATACACCCATTGACCTACGAGTATCTATCATAGATCACGTGGATAAGGGAACTATCACAGAGAGAAAGCCACAATGTGGTTCAACCTCAGCAACGTGTAGCTAATAGCCTATTCAGCCGGCACACAAGTCAGCGGGTTCTCCCAAGCGCCCACGGGTTACGACGGAATGCCCAGAACCACTCACAAGCCAGAGCAGCCATACAATGGATCCCGCCCGTACTAGGCAACGTTATCAGACTTCAGATTTGTCATGGACAAGCTACCCAACCTCAGCATCGTGGTCGGAGCCTACATAGTCAGCCCAGACCCTACAGCTAGTCTTTCGAATCATGGACCTCCCCGCTATCGCTAGCATTCCTTTGGAAGACCTAGACCCCGACGTTCTCCGGAGTCTAGCTTCAGTAGTGATAGGTAGCCGCGACCCCCGCGTATGAGTCACGAAGGGAACCGTTACTATAACAAGCGTTAGCCTTGGGACTTAGCGGCTTATAGCTAACGTAAGTACCAAGGACGTAAAGGAATACTTACAGCGATAGACACCATGCCACTAGAGCTGTATAGATAAGTACTAATACCGGCCATGGACTAACGTGTGATAGGCCGGCTTTACTTAGCTTGTAGCCGTGGATTTGTAGGACGTGAGAGACGGGCGGTTAGAAAGGAGATTCGGGACCGACGGACGGTTAGGA
This sequence comes from Lasiosphaeris hirsuta, assembly GCA_030549175.1. NCBI lineage: Eukaryota > Fungi > Ascomycota > Sordariomycetes > Sordariales > Lasiosphaeriaceae > Lasiosphaeris > Lasiosphaeris hirsuta. Next base: position 679,719 of record JAUKUA010000002.1, read on the forward strand.
AGATCCTCTAGGTATTTTTTGGTATCCTTATATCTTATATATAGCCTTCTATAAGTAGAACAGGTACGCTACGACGGATCCTCGCGAGGAAGAAGCTTCCCAGTTCTCTTTAGACAAACCTAGAAAGATTATTAGTTAAACTTTAGTAAAGCTAAGGGATAATATAACCTTATAAACCTTTTTATTTCTCTTAACTTATAACTACGAAGTATTATAACTTATCTTATGTTAGGTCATTCTATCTCCTTGAACCTCCTTCTCCCTAACTCTCTACTACTTTACATTATGATAGTTAACTCCCTTACCGTTCTATTTTAAACCTCTGAATCGGACCTTGAGCTTATTAGCCTTATGAAGATTAAGTCTTTAAGTTTATCGTATGAAAGCTTTGAATTAGACTAATAGTAATTATCGAGGTAGTTTACTAAACGGTTAAGTTGAGAGTTAAGAAAAGGTTAAAGTTTTACAATTTAACTCTTTATCTGATATCTTACCTTATGGTTATTACATCCTAAACCTTCGTAGGCTAGCCTATATCACAGATAATCTTTCTTTATCTAAAATCATACCTCTTACCCGTTACCTCATTTACGATAGCTAGTAATCTTATATTATACTTAGCCGTACTCCAGGGCCGAGAAACCGAACCTAACCTTAGAACCGACCTCATGATTTAAGAACCTCCCGAGATAGAAATCTAAACCATTAAGAAATTTCTTACACTCCTATCAAGCTCCGAAACTCTTACTAAACTACCTTAATAGTTTATTCATCTCTATAACTAAGTCGCTAAAGCCTATAAGGAACTTTATTTCTTTATAAATAACATACGTGAAGATAAGGAAAGGCTCGATTTACTCACTTTAACATTTATTACCTTAGTTACCAACTACTAATTAATAATATAACATATTAAAATAAACTAATATGTTCTTAAAAGTATCTAACAGAAACTAAAAGCTTCTTATAATACTTTTAGTATCGAAGTTAACTAAAAATTAGCCTAGTTTACTACCTAAACGGCATAATACGAAAAATCCCTTAATCTTATTGTTACCTATATCAAAGCTCTCCGTAAGGAAATTACTAAGTAAAAATAACGGTAGGTACGGTAGACATAGAAGTAGAAAACGTGGGCTAGGGAACAAAACGCCGAGCTTATTAAAGTTAAGAAACTCCTTTGTATTTAAGAGAAGAAACAGGCTCGTTAAGACTATTATAACGTAGAATTTAGCCATTGGTCTATCACAACCTAAAGTTAGCTAAATTCCCTTATGGTATTTTGGTAGCTAGAAGCCTTACGAACTCCGAAAGATTAGAAACTATTTAAATAGCTTAAGGCCTACTTTAACAACCTTGTCAAGGAAGCCCTCGTATCAAGGCTAATATAAGTAGGATCTTATGATAAAGAATAGATTATCTAAAAGGTTATAACACGCTTATAAAAAACCCCTTCTGTTTAACCCTTATGATAGCCGTTATAACCGTTTAAAAAATCAACTTTTACACGGTATTTTAATCAAGATAAAGACCTCCTCTCAGACTATAACCTCTAAAGAAGGGCTACCTAAGAAATCTCAACACGAGCCCGGAGACAAGTCGATAGTATATAGAACTCCGATACTAGAATAAGGAGTAGAAACACTAGAGGAAATTTACCTCTCCGTTATACTAGGATAAGAACGTTACCTCTCCTTAATAACAGAAATAACGACTCGGACGACGATCTCTATCGTATAAGTCTACCTTCTAGTCTTTCTAAACTACTAAGAGGACCACTAGGGCCCCCGGAACCTCCGGGATCATAGAGTCTAGGCTCCCGAAGCCCTTTACCTCTACGTAATCCTATAATAATCTTACTCGACCTTATCCGTACTAACTAAGACCTAATTTATAATAATATAAATGTAATCTAGGAATCCCATAGTCAAGGTATTACCGTGATAATAACGAAATTAAAAAAATATAACGGAAAGGATAAGAGCGAATTTAAGACATGGTAATACTTTGTTAAAAAGTATTTTAGTATCTATAAACATAGTTTCCTTAATGACAAGGCTAAAATTAGTTTTGTCGGTACCTTTACTAAAGGTATTACCTTCAAATAGTATTAAAAAAGAGAGACTTAGATTAAAAAGCGCGGCTTAGTAAATCAATAGAATAACTATATTACTACTATAGTCGAACGTTTCCGTGACCTAGTACGAAGAGTTAAGGACTACGAAGCTATAAAAGCCCTGACCTATGATAGAGATATAAACAAATACGTGATTAAGTTTTAAGAACTTAATTATACCGTTGATCTTAACGGATAGGCCTTATAATCGCTAGTTACTAATACTATCTCTGATGCCATAATAGATTTAATCTATTTACATATAAAATATCTTCTTTCCGACGATACTAACTTTCTTAATACTATCGTTATTACAGGCCTAATTTATAAAGACAAAATGAAGAACTGTAAAATCAACCGGAAAGCCTGATAAGAAAAAGAAAAGTTTACTTTAAATAATAAGAAGTATTTAAAGAAGGATAGTCACTAAGAGAAAACTAATATCTCTAGCTTCTGTCCTAGTCTAACATACGTTAAAAGACCTAAGGGCCTAAAACGGAAGTAATAGGATAAGAAGGACAAACTCTTAGTACCTATTCAAACTAAGCATTAGTAAACTTATAAGAAGGCTACTACTAAGATAAACTAAGCTAAAATTAATAAGTATAAAGTAAGTAAGAGATACTACCGTTATAGATATTAAGGCTATAACACCCTCGAATGTTATAGCGGGAAAACTAAGGATAGTAAAGATATCCCTAAGCTACTTGGAAAGATCTCCGGAGCTAAAACCAAACATAGGAAAGGGGATAAAGATAGAGAAAAAACCTTCTCTCGACCTCCTAAAAAGACTAAGGTTTCTATTATAACAGAGAAAGATTATCTTAAGCTCTTCCCTCGTATTATTAAACTATCTGATAGTAAGGATATATCAGATTTTTAAATGGTACCCCGAATCTCGCGGCATCGGAAACCGTACCTCGACACGCCGTGACCTTTACTAAGAAGCGTACCTATTACCATAATGACACTAAGGAGCCTTTATATAAGAAGGCTAAACGAAACTACGAACTATACTATAACAGTTATAAGATTGTTTCTATAACTATCGTCTACTATAAGGTAAGGAAAATCTCCGTCTGAGTACTCTTAAACCCTAGTACCTCCGGCTTGGTCATAAGTAAAGACTTCGTTAGAAAATAAGACATCTCTTATATGTATAAAATAACCTTAAAACCCTTAGAAGCCTTTAATAGAACTATCAACCTTAAATTAAGTAAGAAATATACTAAGGATTTTATCCTACGATACTAAGTAAAATACTTCTCTTACATTTCGTTTGAAATTTCTCTCCTTGATATAGAATACGATATCCTCCTACCGTACTAGTAGCTATAATAACACTAGCCGGATTACCTATAGGACCTAGATACGATGAAGGTAGCCTTTAAAACTGACTACTATCGCCAAAATTACATCTCTATTATAATCCTTAGAAAGAAAAGCTCTATTACTAATATTACTATGTCCTACCTCTTAGACATCCTTAAAAGATTTAAGATCTTTATATTATTAGTATCTTCTAAAGTGGCTTAACAGCTTCTAGACCACTAGCCGTAGGACTATATGATCGATATTATTAAAGATGAAAAACTCCTATAGGAACTTCTTTATCCCATATCATCCTTAGAAAAGAAAATTCTTTATAAATAACTAGATTAAATACTTAGAGAAGGTAAGATATAGAAATTAAAGTTACTATACTCTTTACTTATCTTCTTTATAGATAAGGAAGTATCTATAGAAAAGGTAGCTACTAGAGATTTTCCAAATCTCTACCTTGTAATTAACTATTGAAAAATCAATGAATAAACCATTAAAAATCGTTACCTACTACCTCTAATCACCGAACTTTAAGATATCTTTGTCACACTGGTAGGCTCACCTAGGTCAACAGGGTCACTGACCTCCTTAACCGAGCCTTACACCAGCGGCACGAACCACACACAAGAAGCACATACCCATTGACCCACGAACATCCGTCATAGATCACGTAAATAAGGGAACTATCACAAAGGATGGCCACAACGTGGCTCAACCTCGGGACATGATCCCACGCGTGGCTTATGGCCTACTCAGCCGGCACGCAGGTCAGCGGATTCTCATGAGTACCCACGGGTCGCGACGGAATGCCCAGAACCACTCACAAGCCAGAGCAGCCGTACAATGGACCTCGCCCGCGCTAGGCAATGTCATCAGACTTCAGATTTGTCATGGACAAGCCATTCAACCTTAACATCGTAGTCAGGGCCTACATAGTCAGCCCGGACTCTGTAGCTGGTCTTTCGAATCATAGACCTCTCCGCTATCGCTGGCATCCCTTTGGAAGACCTGAAACCCGACGTTCTCCGGAGTCTAGCTTTAGTGGTGACAGGTGGCCGCGACCCCCGCGTGTAAGTCACGAAGGGAACCGTTGCTGTGACAGCCGACCGGGGGATTAACTTAACAACGTTGTGGCCAACGTAAGTACCAAGGACGTGAAGAAACACCTACAGCAATGGATACCATGTTACTAAAGCTGTATAGATAAGTACTAATACCGGCTATGGACCGACGTGTGATAGGCCGGCTTCACTTGGCTTATAGCTACTAATTTGTAAGGTACGAGAGACGGGTGGTTAGAAAGGAGATTCGGGACCGACAGGTGGCTAAGAGGATCCTTTAGGTATTTTAGTATCCTTATATCTTATACATAGCCTTCCATAAGTAGGACAGGTATGCTACGACGGATCCTCGAGAGGAAGAAGCTTCCCAGTTCTCTTTAGACAAACCTAGAAAGATTATCAACTAAACTTCAGTAAAGCTGAGGGGTAATATAACCTTATAAACCTTTCTACTTCTCTTAACTTGTAACTACGAAGTATTATGTCTTATCTTCTGTTAGATCATTCTATCTCCCTAAACCTCCTTTTCCCTAGCTCTCTACCACTTTATATTGCGACAGTTAACTCCCTTACCGTTCTGTTCTAAAGCTCTGAATCGGACCTTGTGCTTATTAGCCTTGTGAAGATCAACTCTCTGAGTTTATCGTGTGAAAGCTCTGAACTAGACTAACAGCAATTGTCGGGGTGGTTCGCTAAACGGTTAAGTCGAGAGTTAGGAAAAGGTTAAAGCTCTACAGTCTAATTCTTCGTTTGATATCTCACCTTGTGGTTGTCACACCCCAGACCTTCGTAGGCTGGCCTGTGTTATAATCTTCGTTAAATCTATTATCTTTATAAAGATAGATCTAAAGTTAGGATTTAACTTAATTTAGATGAAAGAAGATCACAAGTAAAAAACAGCGTTTCGAACTTATTACGGCCTCTTTAAGTTTAATATAATATCCTTTGGCCTTATTAATACTTCCGCTACCTTTTAAGGTATAATAAATCATATCTTTCGAGACTTTATCAACCAAGGCCTCTTATCTTATATTGACAACCTTCTTATTTATATAAGTTCTAAAGAAGAACATGATAAAATTGTCGTTAAAGTCCTTAAGCGACTTTAAAAGCATAACCTCACTATCAACCCCTCTAAATATATATAAGATACTAAGGAATTAAAATACCTAAGCTATATTATCGGTATTAAGGATATCGTAATGTCGAAGGATAAGATAAAATGTATCCTTTCATAAGAACAGCTGAAATCGGTAAAAGGAGTATAGTAATTTAATAACTTTGTAAACTTCTATAGATACTACATTAAGAGTTACTTACGTATAACTAAACTACTTACTAACTTCACTAACTTAACTTAGAAATCTTAGACGTAGAATAATTAGATAAATGTTATATTTAAAGTATTAAAGAAAGCCTTTACTAAAGCCTCTGTTCTAGTCTATTTCGACCTTAGTAAACTACCTATTATCGAACCCGACACTTTAAATTACGTGTTAGGAGGAATAATGTCACAGAAGTAAGATGACGGTAAGATATATCTTATAGTATTTTACTTAAGAAAGCTAATTCCCGTAGAAATTAATTATGAAATCTATGACAAGGAGCTCCTAGTAATAGTTAACTACTTCTAATGATAGAGATACTATCTTAAGGGCGTTAAATACTATATCGAAGTCTTCTTAGATTATCGTAATCTAGAATACTTCTAGACTACTAAAGTCCTTAACCGCTACTAGGCTCGATGGGCTTAGTAGCTCGCTACCTTCGACTTCGTCATTAACTTCCATCCCGGCATATAAAATGCTAAGGTAGATACTCTCTCACGGTATAAAGAGTACCTTTTGGAAAGGAGGGATAAAAACTAACCGATAACCTCTATTTTAAATAAAAAGTATTTTTTATACTCTGAAGTTCCTATGTTTATACTCTCAAAAGTACGTCTTTATAATATTTTAATATTAAAATAAAACGAAGAATTCTTCGAACAAATTAAAGCTACTGTTTTTACGGACGAAACATATTAGAAGGCTCTAGTCTTCTTTAGGAAAGATGTAACTAATGAAGATAGAATCTTATTTATAAAGAATCATATTTAGATCCTTAATAACAAGGAACTTAAAATCTAGATTATTTACTTCGAATACAATATTAAAGTAGTAGGCTACATGGGTATAGATAAGACTATTAAACTTATTAGACAGTACATGTTTTAGTAAAACCTTAAAAAAGATGTTACTAAGTTTATATGTTCTTGTCATAAGTGTCTAAGTAATAAGTTAAGACGTTATCTTCCTTTCGAACTACTTTATCTTATTAAGTTAGAATACTTCCCATAGAAGCTTATCTTAATAGACTTTATAATAGACCTTCCTCTTTCGAACGGATGTAGTTTTATCTAAGTCATTATCGATATCTTTATTAAAATAGTATACTTTATTTCTTTAAAAGACGATACTAAGAAGACAAAAGACTTAATTTCTCTCTTTACCTATAAATGTTAGAAATATTATAATATACCTATTGGTATCATCTCTAATTAGGATTTACGGTTTAACATAGGCCTTTGGCGTAACTTCCTTAAACATGTTAAAATTAAGCTAAAGATATTAACCTCGTTCTACCCTAAGATAGATAACTAAACCGAACGTCTCAATTAGTATATCGAGGCCTATCTCAGAGCCTTCGTTAACTATGAGATAAATAACTAAGATATCTTATTACCTATAGCCAAATTTATATAGAATAACACTAGATCGACTTCTACTAGTAGCTCTCCTTTCTATGCTAACTATAGATATCATCTAGCCGCTAACAATCTACTTGATAAATCTACGTATAACCTATACAGTGAAATCATAACACATTAGATAACTATGGTCTATAAGAACCTTTACGAAATCCTTAAAGAATCTTAAGAATGAATAAAGAAGTACGTAGATAAGAAGCGAACGGAAGTACCCTCCTTTACCGAGAAGTAATTAGTGATATTAGACGTTAGGAATATCAAGACCAAAAGACTATCGAAAAAGTTAGATAAGAAGTTACTTAGCCTATTTAAAATTTCTAAGGTAGTATCTCCTATAGCTGTGAAACTTAAACTTCCAGAATGTTAGAAAATTTATCTTACCTTTCATATTTCCCTCATTGAGCTTTTCTGAACCGGCTCTTAGTCAATCTCTAACCTTATTTAGGTTCTAAAGTAAGTAGGAGACGTTTACCTTGAGGAATTTGTAGTAGAAGAAATCATAAACTCCCGTACTAAGAAAAGGGTAGTAGAGTATCTCGTCAAATGGGATAGATACCCCGAGGAGAAGGATTAGACTTAGAAACTATACGAGTACTTCTTTGACATTTAGGAACTTTAGGACTTCTACGTCAAACACCTATATAAGCCTAAGGACCTTAGGGTTATTAACCCTAGGACTTAAGGCGAGTTCTCTTAGAAGGGGAGATAGTGTCATATTGGTAGGCTTACCTAGGTTAACAGGGTTACTAACCTCCTTAACCAAGCTATATATTAACGGTACGAACTATACATATACCCATTAACCTACGAGTATCTATTATAGATTACGTAGATAAGGGAACTATCACAGAGAGAAAGCTATAATATAGTTCAACCTCAGTAACGTATAGCTAATAGCCTATTCAGCCAGTATACAAGTTAGTAGGTTCTCCTAAGTACCTACGGGTTACGATAGAATACCTAGAATTACTCACAAGCCAGAGTAGCCATATAATAGATCCTGCCTATACTAAGTAACGTCATCAGACTTTAGATTTGTCATAGATAAGCTACCTAACCTCAGTATCGTAATCGGAGCCTACATAGTCAGCCTAGACCCTATAGCTAGTCTTTCGAATTATGGACCTTCCCACTATCGCTGGCATTCCTTTAGAAGACCTAGACCCCGACGTTCTCCAAAGTCTAACTTTAGTAGTGACAGGTAGCCGCGACCCCTACATATAAGTTACGAAGGGAACCGTTGTTATAACAAGTGCTAGCCTTGGGACTTAGCGGCTTGTAGCTAACATAAGTACTAAGGACGTAAAGAAATACCTATAGCGATGGACACTATGCCACTAGAGCTGTATGGATAAGTACTAATACCGGCCATGGACTAACGTGTGATAGGCCGGCTTCACTTAGCTTGTAGTTATGAATTTGTAGGGCGTGAGAGACGGGCGGCTAGAAAGGAGATTTAGGACCGATAGGCGGCTAGAAAGATCTTTTAGATATTTTTTAGTATCCTTGTATCTTATACATAGCCTTCTATAAGTAGGACAGGTACGTTACGACGGATCCTCGAGAGAAAGAAGCTCTCCAATTCTCTTTAGACAAACCTAGAAAGATTATTAGTTAAACTTTAATGAAGCTGAGGGGTAATACAACCTTATGAACCCTTTTGTTTCTCCTGACTTGTAACTACGAAGTATTGTGGCTTATCTTATGTTGGATCATTCCATCTCTCTGAACCTCCTTCTCCCTAGCTCTCCACTACTTTACATTACGACAGTTAACTCCTTTACCGTTCTGTTCTAAACTTCCAAATTGGACCTTGAGCTTATTAGCCTTATGAAGATTAAGTCCCTGAGTTCGTCGTGTAAAAGCTCTGAACTAGACTAATAGTAATTGTCGGGGTAGTTCGTTAAACGGTTAAGTCGAGAGTTAGGAAAAGGTTAAAGCTCTATAGTCTGACTCTTCATCTGATATCTCACCTTGTGGTTGTCACACCCTAGACCTTCGTAGGCTGGCTTGTGTCACAGATAGTATAGCTGTTTACTAAATAAGTAGTATTAAACTATAGTATCTAAGTAAGATTAACTATCGTTAGAAAAGACGTTATATATTAGTCTACGATACTAGCTATTAATAGTAGTCTATTGTCTTTATGACAGCTAGGGTGTAACATAGGCCAGCCCACGAAGGTCTGGGGTATAACAACCACAAGGTAAGATATCGAATAGAGAGTCAAACTGTAGAGCTTTAACCTTTTCCTAACTCTCGACTCAACCGTTTAGCGAACCACCTTGACAATTACTGTTAGTCTAGTTCAGAGCTTTCACACGATAAACTTAGGGACTTGATCTTCGTAAGGCTTATTAAAGCTCAAGGTCCGATTCAGAGGTTTAGAACAGAACGGTGAGGGAGTTAACTGTCGCAATGTAAAGTGATGGAGAGCCAGGGAGAAGGAGGTTTAAGGAGATGGAATGATTTAACAAAGGATAAGACATAATACTTCGTAGTTATAAGTTAGGAGAAATAGAAAGGTTCATAAGGTTGTATTATCCCTTAGCTTTACTGAAGTTTAGCTGATAATCTTTTTAGGTTTGTTCAAAGAGAACTAGGGAGCTTTTTTCTCTCGAGGATCCATTGTAGTGTACCTGTTCTACTTATGGAAGGCTATGTATAAGATATAAGGATACTAAAATACCTGAAGGATCTTCCTAGCCGTCTATCGGTCCCGAATCTCTTTTCTAGCCGCCTGTCTCTCGTGTCTTACAAATCAGCGGTTATAAGCTAGGTGATATTAGCTTATCTCGTGTTGGTCCACGGTCGGTATTAGTACTTATTTATATAGCTTTAGTGGCATGGTATCTATTGTTATAGATGTTCTCTTACGTCCTTGGTACTTTCGTTGGCTATAGTACTGTTAGGTTGATCCCTAGGTCGGCTATTATAGTAACGGTTTCCTTTATGACTTATACGTGGGGTTTGTGGCTACTTGTTACTATTAAAGCTAGACTTCGGAGAATATCGGATTCTAGGTTTTTTAAAGGAATGTTAGTGATAACGGGAAGGTCTATAATTTAAAAGACTAACTATAGGGTCTTAGGCTCTGACTACGATGTTAAGGTTAAATGGCTTGTTTATGATAAATCTAAAGTCTAATGACGTTACTTAGTGTAGGTGAGATTTATTATATGGTTACTCTAGCTTATGAGTGGTTTTAGATATTTTATTATGACTTATAGGTACTGTGGAAAAATCTACTAACTTATGTGTTAGTTAAATAGGCTATAAGCTATGTATAGGATCTTATCTCGAGGTTAAGTTATGATATAGCTATTCTCTATAATAGTTCCCTTATTTATATGATCTATGATAGATATTCGTAGGTCAAGGGGTATGTACTTCTTATGTGTAGTTCGTACCGTTAGTATGTAGCTCGGTTAAGGAGGTTAGTAACCTTATTAACCTAGGTAAGCCTATTAGTATAATACTATCTCCTTTCCTAGGAAGACTTACTTTGAGTCCTAGGGTTAATAACCCTAGGATCCTTAGGCTTGTGTAAGTACTTAACGTAGAAGTTCTAAAGTTCCTAAGTATTAGAGAAGTACTCGTATAGTTCCTAAGTTTAATTTTTCTCTCCGAGATATTTATCCTATTTAACGAGATACTTTATTATTCTTTTCTTAGTATAGGAGTTCATAATTTCTTCTACTACGAATTTCTTAGGGTAAATATTTCTTACTTGTTCTAAGACCTGAATGGGGTTAAGGATTGGCTAAGAGCCGGTTCGGAAAGGTTTAATAAGGGAGACGTAAAAGGTAAGATAAATTTTCTATCGCTCCGGGAGTTTGAGTTTTACGGCTATAGGAGATACTACCTTAGAGATTTTGAACGGGCCGAGTAGCTTTCTGTCTAGTTTCTTAAAAGGTCTCTTAGTCTTAATATTTTATACGTTAAGTATTACTAGCTGTTTTTTTTTAAAGGAGGGTATTTCCGTTCGCTTCCGATCTATATACTTCTTTATCCGTTCTTAAGATTCCTTAAGGGTCTTATAAAGGTTCTTATAGACCGTTATCATCTAATGTACTTTGATCTTACTATGTGGGTTATATATAGATTTGTTAGGTAGATTGTTCGTGGCCAGATAATATTTGTAATTAGTATAGAAAGAAGAGCTACTAGTAGAAGTTAACTTAGTATTATTTTTTGTAAATTTAGCTATAGGTAATAGGATGTCTTAGTTATTTATCTTATAGTTAACGAAGGCTTTAAGATAAGCCTTGATATATTAATTAAGACGTTCGGTCTAGTTGTTTGTTTCGGAGTAGAACGAGGTTAATATTCTTAGCTTAACTCTGATATGTTTAAGGAAGCTATACTAAAGTTTTATGTTAAACCGTAAGTCTTAATTAGAAATAATATTAATAAGTATACCGTGATATTTCTAACATTTATAGGTAAAGATTAAGATTAAGTCTTTTATCTTCTTAATATCGTCTTTTAAAGGTATGAAGTATGTCATTTTGATAAAGATATCGACAATGACCTAAATAGAATTATATTTATTAGAGTAAGGAAGGTTCGTTATGAAGTCTATTAAAATAAGCCTCTAGGGAAAGTATTCTAACTTAATAGGATGAAGTAGTTTAAAAAGAAGGTAGTATCTTAGCTTGTTACTTTAACACTTATGATAAAAGTATATAAAGTTAGTAACGTCCTTCTCAAGATTTTGCTAGAATATGTACCGTTTGATAAGTTTAACGGTCTTATCTATATCTATGTAGCTTACCACTTTAGTATCGTGTTTTAAGTAGATGATCTAGATCTTAAGTCTCTTGTTATTAGGGATCTAAATACGATTCTTTATAAATAAGATTCTGTCTTCTTTAGTTACGTCTTTTCTAAGGGAAACTAGAGCCTTTTGATACGTTTCGTCTGTAGAGATAGTAACTTTAATTTATTCGAAGAATTCTTCGTTTTATTTTGGTATTAGAATATTATAGAGGCGTACTTTTGAGATTATAAACGTAGGAACTTTAGAATATAAAAAGTACTCTTTATTTAAAACAGAGGTTATCGGCTAGTTTTTATCTCTCCCTTCCGGAAGATACTTTTTACGTCGTGAGAGAGTATCTACCTTAGTATTTTATATATCGGAATAGAAATTAATAACGAAGTCGAAGGTGGCAAGTTACTGAGTTCATCGGGCTTAACGGCGGTTAAGGACCTTAGTAGTTTAGAAATATTCTAGATTACGGTAGTCCGAGAAGACTTCGATATGGTATTTGGTTCTCTTAAGATAATATCTTTAACGTTAGAAGTAATTAACTATTGTTAAGAGTTCTTTGTTATAGATCTTATAGTTAATTTCCGTAGGAATTAATTTTCTTAAGTAAAATGCCATAGGATATATCTTACCGTCATCTTACTTTTGTAACATTATTTCTCTTAATACGTAGTCTAAAGTATTAGGTTCGATAATAAGTAGTCTATTAGGATCGAAATAAATTAGAACAGGGGCTTCGGTAAAGGCTTTTTTTAATACTTTAAATATAACGTTTATCTAATTGTTTTATGTCTAGGTTTTCTAGGTAAGGTTTGTAAAATTAATAAGTAGTTTAGTAATGTGTAAGTAGCCTTTGATATAGTACTTATAGAAGTTTATAAATCTATTAAATTACTAGATTTCTTTTATCGATTTCGGCTATTCTTATGAAAGGATATATTCTATCTTATCCTTTGACATTATAATATCTATAATGTTAATAATATAACTTAGGTACTTTAGTTCCTTAGTATCTTATATATATTTAGAGAGGTTAATAGTAAGGTTATACTTCTAAAGTCGTTTAAGGACTTTAACGATAATTTTGTCGTGTTTCTTTTTAGAATTTGTATAAATGAAAAGGTCGTTAATGTAGGACAGAAGACCTTGATCGATAAGATTTCGAAAGATATGATTTATTATACTTTAGAAGATAATAGAAGTATTAATAAGGCCGAAGGATATTATGTTAAATTTGAAAAGACTATAATAGGTTCGAAATGTTATTTTCTACTTATAGCCTTTCTTTATCCGAATTAAGTTAAAACCCGATTTTAAATCTATCTTAGTAAAGAGGGTAGATCCGGTGAGAGTATCTTAAAGTTTGGTAATTAGAGGTAGTAGGTAGTAGTTTTTAATAGTTCGTTCGTTAATCTTTCGGTAGTCAATTATAAGGCGGAGGTTTTTTAGGTTTCTTATAGCTACTTTTTCTAATGATACTTTCTTATTTATAAAGAAAATAGGTAAAGAACATAGTGATTTTAATTTCCGTATCTTACCTTCTCTAAGTATTTAGTCTAGTTATTTACGAAGGATTTTCTTTTTTAAAGGTGACATGAGATAAAGAGGTTCCTATAGGAGTTTTTTATTCTTAATGATATTAATTATATAGTCCTAGGGCTAGTAATTTAGTAGCTATTAGGCCGTTTTAAGAGATACTAAAGAGATAAAAATCCTAAATCTTTTAGAGATGTTTTAGATATAAGACGTTGTAACATTTACGATAGAGCTTTTATTTCCTAAGATTATAAGGAAAGTATAGTTTTAACGATAGTAGTTAGAACTAAAGGCTATCTTCGGTATATTAAGGTCTTATTAGTAGTTCGGCTAGTACTGTTATAGCTACTAGTATAAAAGAAGAATATTATATTTTATATCGAAGGGAGAAATTTCGAACGTGATACGAGAGAAGTATTTTACTTAGTATCGTAGAATAATTTCCTTAGTATACTCCTTACTTGATTTAAGGTTGATAGTTTTATTAAAGGTTTCTAAGGGCTTTAGGATCGTTTTATATATACGAGAGATATTTTATTTTTTAATAAGGTCTTTACTTATGACTAGGCTAAAGGTACTAAGATCTAAGAGTACTTAGACGGAGATTTCCTTAACTTCGTAGTAGACGATAGTTATAGAAATAATCTTACGAGTGTTATAATATAGTTCATAACTTCGCTTAACCTTCTTACGAGAGGGTTTCTCTATGTGATAGTTAATACGCTTTTTAGTAGAGATTATGGCGGGTCAAGGTACGGTTCTCGATACCGTGAGCTTCGGGATACCTTTTAAAAATCTAATGTTTTCTTATTATCGGATAGTTTAATAATATAAGGAAAAAGCTCGGGATAATCTTTTTTTATTACTATAAAGACCTTAGCCTTCTTCGATAGTTAAAAAGAAGTATCCTTATTTTTATCTCTTCTACATTTAGTCTTAACTTCAGAGATCTTTCTAAGTAGCTTAGAGATATCTTTGTTATTCTCAGTTTTCTTACTATAACATTTAAGAGTGTTATAGCCTTAATGTCTATAACAGTAATATCTCTTACCTATCTTATGTTTGTTAACTTCGGCTTATTTTATCTTAGTAATAGCTTCCTTATAGGTTTCCTAGTACTTTGTTTAAGTAGACGCCGGAAGGTTGTTCTTCTTGTCTTATTACTTTTACTTTAGACCTTTCTTAAGTTTTTCTTTCGTAAGTACTAAACTAAGATAAAAACTAAAGATATTAACTTTCTCTTAATAACTATCCTTCTTTAAACACTCCTTGTTATTCGAAGTGGACTTTTCTTTTCCTTACTTAACTTTATAATTAATTTCGCGGTTTTTCATTTTATCCTTATGAATTAAGTTAGTAATGACGACGGCTTCGAAAAAGTTTATATCGTCAGTAGGGAAATATCCCGTACGTAAATAGATTAAGTTTATTATAACGTCGGAGATAGTATTAGTAATTAGCGATTATAAGGCTTACTTATTAAGATCGACGGTATAATTAAGTTCTTAAAACTTTATTATATACTTATTTATATCTCTGTCGTAGGTTAAGGTTTTTATAGCCTCGTAATCCTTAGCTTTTTATATTAAGTCACGGAAACGTTTAATTATGACGGTAGTATAGTTATTTCATTAATCTACTAAGCTAAGCTTTTCGATCTAAGTTCCTCTTTTTTAATACCATTTAAGGATAGTACCTTTAGTAAAGATATTAACAAAGTTAATCTTAGCCTTATTATTAAGGAAGCTTTGTTTATAAATATTAAAATATTCCTTAATAAAACGTTACTATGTCTCGAACTTACCTTTATCTCTTCTGTTATATTTTTTAGGTTTTGTCATAGTTACGATAATATCTTAACTATAGGATTTCTAAATTACATTAGTATTATTACGAATTAGGTTTTAGTTAGTATAGATAAGGTTAAGAAAGATTACTATAAGATCACGTAGAGATAAAAGGCTTCGGAAACCTAAACCTTGAGGTCCCAGAGGTCCCGGGAGCTTAGGTAGGCTTCCTAGTAGTTTAGAAAGATTAGGAAGTAGACTTATATGATAGAGATTATTATCGGAGTTATTATTATTATTATTGTTATTTAGAAGAGGTAACGTTCCTATCTTAATATAATAAAGAGGTAAGTTTTCTCTTATGTTTCTATTTCTTATTTTAGTATTAAAATTCTATATATTATCGACCTATCTCCGAGCTTATGCTAAGATTTCTCAGATAGCCCTTCTTTAGAGGTTATGATCTAAGAGAGGGTCTTTATTTTAGTCGAAGTACTATATAAAGATTGATTTTTTAAACGGTTGTAACGGCTATCGTGAGGGTTTAACAGACAGGGTTTTCTATAAACGTATTATAACTTTTTAGATAATCCGTTCTTTGTCATAAGGTCTTACTTATGTCGACCTTAATATAAGAGCTTCTTCGACGAAGTTATTAAAGTAAGCTTTAAGTTATTTAAATAGTTCTTAGTCTTTCGAAGTCTATAATATTTCTAGTTGTTAAAGTACCATAAAGAAATTAAGCTAGCTTTAGGCCGTGGTAAACTAATAGCTAAATTCTATGTTATAGTAATCTTATTAAGTTTGTTTTTTCTCTTAAATATGGAGGAGTTTCTTAACTTTAATAAACTTAACATTTTATTCCCTGGCTTATATTTCTTATTCCTAAGTCTATCGGGCTTAATATAACCTTTGTTTAGTAATCTTTTTATAGAAAGCTTTAGTTTATATGATAATAAGGTTAAGGGATTTTTTATATTAGGTTATTTAGGTAGTAAACTAAGCTAGTTTTTAATTAACCTCGATACCGAAAGTAGTATAAAAGGCTTTTAATTTTTACCGAGTACTTTTAAGAACATATTAGTTTATCTTAATATATTATATTATTAACTAGTAGTTAGTAACTAAGGTAATAAATGTTAAAGTAAGTATATCGAGTCTTTCTTTATCTTCGTATATATTATTAATAAAGAAGTAAAGTTTCTTATAAGCTTCGGTGACTTAATTATAAAGATAAATAAATTACTAAGGTAGTTTAGTAAGGGTCTCGGAACTTGATAGAAACATAGGAAACTTTTTAATAGTTTATATTTCTATCTTAAGAGATTTTTAAATCATGAGGTCGATTCCGGGGTTAGGTTCGGTTTCCCGACCTCGAAACGTAGCCGAATATAATATAAGATTACTAGCTATTATAAATAAAGTAGTAGATAAAAGGATTATTCTTTAATAAAGAAAGATTATCTATGACATAGGTTAGCTTACAAAGGTCTAGGATGTAACAACTATAAGGTAAGATATCGAATGGAAAGTTAGACTATAGAACTTTAATCTTTTTTTAACTCTTAACTTAACTATTTAATAAACTATCTTAACAATTGTTATTAGTTTAGTTTAGAACTTTTATATAATAAACTTAGAGACTTAATCTTCGTAAGGCTTATTAAAGCTTAAGGTCCGATTTAAAGGTTTAAAATAGAACGGTAAGAGAGTTAACTATTATAATATAAAGTGATAAAGAGTTAGGAAGAAGGAGGTTTAGGAAGATAAAATAATTTAATAAAGGATAAGATATAATACTTCGTAGTTATAAGTTAAGAGAAATAGAAAGGTTTATAAGGTTATATTACCCCTTAGCTTTACTGAAGTTTAGTTAATAATCTTTCTAGGTTTGTCTAAAGAAAACTAGGGAGCTTCTTTTTCTTAAGGATCCGTCGTAACGTACCTATCTTACTTATAGAAGGCTATATATAAGATATAAGGATATTAAAATATCTAAAGAATCTTCCTAATCGTCTATTAGTCCCAAATCTCCTTTTTAGCCACCCGTCTCTCGTACCCTACAAATCAGCGGTTATAAGCTAAGTAATGCCGGCCTATCTTATGTTAGTTTATGGCCGGTATTAATACTTATCTATACAGCTTTAGTAGTATAGTGTCTATTACTATAGGTATTTTCTTACGTCCTTAGTACTTTCGTTAGCTATAGTACTATTAAGTTAATCCCTAGGTCGGCTATTATAGTAACGGTTCTCTTTATGACTTACACGTAGGGTTCGTAGCTACCTGTTACTATTAAAGCTAGACTCCGGAGAATGTTAGGTTCTAAGTCTTCTAAAGAAATGCCAACGATAATAAGAAGGTCTATGATTCGAAAGACTAGCTATAGAGTCTTAGGCCCTGACCACGATACTGAGGTTAAATAGCTTGTCTATGACAAATCTAAAGTCTGATGACGTTACTTAGCGTAGGCGAGATCTACTGTATAGCTACTTTAGCTTATAAGTGGTTCTGGGTGTTCCATCGTAACCTGTAGGTACTGTGGGAGAATCCGCTGACCTACGTGTCGGCTGAATAGGCCATAAGCTACGTGTGGGATCTTGTCCCGAGGTTGAGCTACGATATGGCCATCTTCTATGATAGTTCCCTTATCTACGTGATCTATGACGGATGTTCGTGGGTCAAGGGGTATGTACTTCTTATGTATAGTTCGTGCCGCTGGTACGTGGCTCGGTCAAGGAGGTTAGTAACCTTGTTGACCTAAGTAAGCCTACCAGTGTGACATAGGGGCTATTATCATCGGGTATACGTACACTGGTATACTAGAGTAAAAACTACTATAGTCTAGTTAGTAAAAGTAGAAAATAGTAAGTACTACCTAGGTTAGTACTAGGCTCGGTTAGTAGTAACTGGTAACTATTAGTAATATCTCTATACTCGGGTCTCGTTCGCTTATAGGCCCTCTCTTATACTATATTACCCTTTCTTACACCCGTACCTACAACTTCCGTGAGAGCTAGCGATAAGACAAATCGGCCTACCTTGCCTAAAAGATTAATATCTTCCATAGAGAATATAAGGTTTAAGATTACTTTATAATATAGGCTATGCTGTCCCGTTAGTGTCTGTACTTTCTTACTTCTTCTACCTCTTTAGGCTAACTAAGGCCTTAGGTACTTTCGTGTTATTAAGGTAGTATAGTCATAGTAAATCTTCCTCTTCTGGTAGGTGTCGTATAGCTCTTTATACTTTTTAGTTACAAAGTCTTACTAGTATATCTATATTATCTATATAGAGTAAATATGTCTTAAGATCTGTTTCGCCGCTAGGTAACACTTTTCCGTAAGTATAATAATATCCTGACGTTTTAGATTTTCGATTAATTATATATAACCCTAGTTATTAGTATTAAGAAGTAAGCAAGTCTATTTAAATAAGTCGTTAGACTAGTAAGTTAAGAGGAGATATTTTATTTATATAATGTTTAATATGTCATTAAGGAGAGTTAGTAATATATTATCACTTCTCATATCTTTTATTACCTTTACGAACTAGCTACCTTATCTTACTTATTTTAACTAGGTATCTTTTACTTTTTTTTTATCCTATACGTCTTGGCCTAAAGAGCTTATAACCTCATTAAGTAAAGAGTCTTAGTCTAAGTTATATTGAAGAAATGAATCTTTTATATGATAAATTATCACAGCTAATATCTTCTGTCGAATCTTAAATAAGGTAGTATTGTCGACTAGACAGCTTCCGAAAAGGTATAGAGTATGTAGAAAGTTATCGGAAAAGTTAAGAGTAAACAATTTGTCTTAGAAGAATACCTTTAGGTTCGTAGACTATATTGGTATATTTACTTTAACAACCTTAGGAAGTTTAATCTTTTTGTTAGACT
The DNA here is from genome assembly GCA_030549175.1 of Lasiosphaeris hirsuta. Lineage (NCBI taxonomy): Eukaryota > Fungi > Ascomycota > Sordariomycetes > Sordariales > Lasiosphaeriaceae > Lasiosphaeris > Lasiosphaeris hirsuta. The sequence goes on from JAUKUA010000002.1 coordinate 698,966, forward strand.
TTGTCTTACTATTTGACAGGTAGTTTTACTTCTTATTAAGATGAAGGCTTTCTAAAACATACTTCCTACCGTTCTTTAGTATACTATCTTATAATTTTAACAAAGTCTAAACAAACTAGATTTTGTAAGTAGGTACTAGGATTAATAGGAAAGTTATTTACATTTTCGTCCTTTAAAAGATCACTTGTTTTTCTGTCTCTATAAGCTATAGATAGTTTATTAATAACCTCTTTACTCTCAACGGCCCCTATTTTCTTTAAGAGTTATTAAAGAAAGTACACAGTTACCGTGAGATAGCCCTTCCCTTTTTAAAAATCTTGAGTAACTAACTACTTAAGATTTTTAAAAAGAAAAAGGTATTAATTAATCATTTGTAGGATCAAAGATATAAGTACGGATCTACACTTTAAGGTGATATAGATAACGTTAATTTTAATAAGATGTTAGAGGCTTATATCATACGGCCTATCTATACTCTTTCCTATGATACCATTCCGTTTCTGTCTAAAACGTGCCTACGTGGTATCCGATCCTATGTCTTGCCCTCCCATATCGCCGATAGAATGGCTATGGATTTGGTTAAAGGGATATATAATACCCTCGACGTTAACATCAGCTCCTATATTAACGTTTCCTAAGCCTAGACTATGTTATGGGTTATAGCTCTTTCTTTCTAAGTATCTTATTCATAGTATTCTTTGCTAAGAAAAGTCTCGGCCTTTTAGCTCTCTTTCAGCTAATCCTATCTCTAACTTAGTAGCCTATTCTTTACTTTGCCGAGCCGGGGTGTTATCTCTACGACTTATAGTTACTTATAAAGTTAGACGGATCAAAGAACGGGAACGCTACTTAACTTCTATGTTTTTTCTCTCTCTTCTGTAGGATATTAATAAATAGGATCTATTCTGTTACTTAGGATTAAGTAAAGAATAGAGGTCTGATAGAGGTTTCTTTTTTTGTTTATGTTTACTCTTTATAAACTGTCCCTTCTATGTTTATATTCTTATTAAGATCTGTAAAAGTAAGTTCTCTAACTTAGTATTTAGTCACTTCCTTCCTTCCGTTTTTGTTAAGTTATAAGGTTTCTTTTTCCTTTGACGTGTTTAAAGTTTCCGTGTCTATATTGGAACAACGTTACCTCGGACTAGAGACGTTGTTTTGTCTATAACCCCGTTATCCGGCCTTTATATAAGTTAGACCCGAGTTTTTAAAAGTACATATTCCTACGTTCCTATAGATACCTTGTACTCTTATTACTTATACGACTCCGCTATAGGTTATATATATATACCTCGCCTATAAAGAAGATATACCTTTGCCTTTTTAGCTTTTTAGGCTTACTAGCTAGTATTACCCTAGTTACAGTATCCGTAGTAGAGGAATATTATAAGATCGATCTTTATAAGACGATTTCTAGAACGACTATACTTATACCTATGTTTTTAGGTATTTTCCTTATCTATCTTATCTATCTTATCTTCGCCCTAGTAACCATTAGGCTATATTATAAGAAAATTCCAGTCTCGTTCGTGATATTCTTTATCCTTACTACGTTTAATATTGGTATTATTATTTCATTTGGACTGTTAGAAAGTAGACGGTTACAAAAGAAAGTTTTAGAAAAGGAATGCCTTTTAAAGTTACTTTTAGAGCTTTCGTAATTTATCTATATTCTCTATGCGGTTATTACTAAGGTCTATCGCCCTTCCGGGGAGCTAGTATACTTATTGACATTGTTATAGATAACGATATGTTAGCGGCTTACTTCAAGTTGGAAGGTTATATAGTTCTAGGCTAGGTACGTCGTCTTATTTTATATAATACTCTAATGTCTACTACACTCCGTACTCATCGGCGTCTCGACAAACTAAGATATTAAATAGTAAGTAGCTAATATTATTTAGTATTTATATTTCCTCTCTCGGGTAACGATCGCCTTTGTATTTATCGTAGTCTCAAAGATTATAATACGGTCCTTACATAATCTTATAGACTATTAGTCGATATAATATCTAGTTAATATATTTATCATTATAGGCTTAGCCTTCCTAGTCCCTTCTTAACTTTTTTTAGATAAGACAAAGCTTCTAAACGTAATATTCTAACACCAGTTTTTCATTATGGTTTTAAGGCTTAGTACGATAACTCTCTACCGTCTAAGTAAGTATAAGTACGGAGAAAAGGGAGGGACTTATGTTACTAGCCTCTTAAGGCATTCCTTAAAGACAGATACCGTGAAATTGATAAAGTTAACAAACGCTTATCTTCGTCCTTAGAGGTTTTAGGGGCTTATAGAAGAATATAAAGACTACTAGAGTTTGGCTAAGTCTTCTCGGAGCCTAGATGTCGAATGGGATAGAGTTACTAAGAAGTATATAGACATACCGATTAGATTACAAATATGATATATATATTAATCTCCTCTCACGGAAAAGTACGCCTCCTAAGGCTTCTAGTTATCTTACCTTCCTTATCGATTACCTTGTCGAGCTTTTCCTATATATAGAATTGGAAATTTTATAACTAGGCCGTGGCTATTTATACGGTAACTACTTAAAAGTGACAGCCTACAATTGTTCCACACCTTGTTTTTTCTCCTACTTCCTCGTCAGCCTAATTTTGCCGCTCTTATTTCTCACATACTGTCCTATCCTACGAAATCGGCCACGCCTTAAGTTAGAACCTATACTGTCTATATCTAAGAAGAAAGATACCGTGCCAATAAGAGCTTGACCTTAGAAGTAAGATCTCACTTTTAATTAGATATTTTATCTTATAACATCCGTTATTCTTTGAAGTTAAACATAAACCCTCTACCGTGGCTATAGAGTAAATAGCCCGTGTACCTCCGAGTTTAGTTTACGCCGAGATAATATTATCTCCCGTAGTAAGTATCTTAAAGTTAAATAACCGACGTTTCTAATACATTCATACAGTTCTTTATTTTATAGCCCATTTCCCGGCCGTGGGGCTAGACTAAGAAGACGAGATTTTACTATAGCTTAGTATTATGTTCGTACACTCCTTATCTATATTTTATTCCTACTTCTATATTATCATTCTTAGTGTTAAGATCTATCCTTTAGACAAGCTCTCTACTTACGCTATCATCTATCTCAGTCTCTCCCTTGTCTAAGAGATATATTTCGTAGTAAATTTATATAAGTCTTTATCTGTCTTTACTTTCCTCCATGGTATATATTCCTATTAACTAATCTCCTAAGTTATACACTTGTTACATTTCATATTTTACTCTTACTCTTATACTACCATTCCGTTCTTATCTAAAAGATACCTACATAGGCTAACAAATCTAAGTCGGGAGAAAATCTCTTTAAACCTTAACTTATGTTTAGTCTCTCACCGTGTCTCCCGCCATAGAAATTAAACCTAGAGAAATAAGATTTATACCCCGATCTATACTTCTCATACCTCCGTTATCAAAGTCGGTAAATATAAATTCGCTATCGTCTGTTCCCTAGGGTATTTACTTATGTAACGTCCCTTAGCCAGACGGTCTTACTTCCGGTCTTATTTACACCTAGCTAGGTAGTTTCCCTAAGTCTAGGCTATATCACAGATCGTGGCGTTCCTTTTTAAGTACCTTGTTTACAGTACCCCCGGCTAGAGAATCGTTTTCGGGGTTTTTGCCCTGTTGAGGTAGGCCCTATCTTTAACTCGATCTCTTATGCTAAGTTATCCCTCCCGATTCCCCGGGCCCATATAATCAGAGGCAGATCAAGGACCTAGGTTTGCTACTTAGCTTTTTCCCCTAGTTTTCTTTTCTTATTTCCTATCGAGATTAATAAATAGGAGCTGTCTTATATTATTAAGAACGAGATACTATAGCTAATGAATAATAAAGCTCGGTATAGACTAGCTAGCCCGTAGTCTAGTTAATTTACATTTTAAATATATTTATTCATTTCTTCCTATGGACCCCTACGTTCGTCTTCCTAAGGTCACTTAATGTCCCGTCTCTATAAATCGGACCGGGGGCGCTGAAGTTACGAGAATCATCTACTGACATAGTTACGTCTTAAACATATAACTTAACTTAGTTGTTTAATTTTATATATATTTTCTCTTTTACTTTTTACTTTTTAATTACCGTTAAGATAAACTAATTGCCATTTTTTATTAATAATGTATGATTATACTTAAATACATATTCAATCTTAGTTATTTTATATTCTTAACCACTAGTAGTAAGAATATTTTTATAGCTACTTTAAGTAAATTATATCTAAATAGTATAGAGATTATATTCTTATATATAAAAGATATTAACTAAACATAATATACTTTAAGTTTAGGTAAGAAAGATTTAGAAGTAATTTCTAAGATATACTCTAACACTTTATATAAAGTAGAGAAGCTGTGTAGAGAGTATAAACTAAAGACTTACCCTCTATGGGAAAATATAATTAAGTAGCGTAATTAAAACTATTCGTTTTAAAGTAGACACTTTATAATGTAGTAAAAGATATAATGTTAAATTACTAAAAAATCTCAGTTCTTTAGGCTATAGTTATACCTAGGGTATAAATCTAAGTTATAGTTTCTAAGCTATATCTAGTTACCTTATCTTATACCCTTCTAAAGAATTAGAAATTTGTATGTTAAGCCATGGTCGTTATTTTGATAGCTACTTAAAAGTAGCGTTAACATACATTTCTTTATATCAATCTTCGTTTTCTTTTTACTTCATCGTTAGCCCAACTCCGCCCCCTTCTAAGCTCACTTTACGATAACCACACTCTAATTAAGATTAAGACTCTTAACTTAGTCTTATTTAAGGAGAAGAGATCTTATATTAACTAGTCGAAATAAAACAGTTGTCACACTGGTAGGCTCACTTAGGTCAACAAGGTTACTAACCTCCTTGACCGAGCCATACACCAGCGGCACGAACCACACACAAGAAGCACATACCCCTTGACCTATGAACATCCGTCATGGATTACGTAGATAAGGAAACTATCACAGAGGATGGCCATATCGTGGCTCAACCTCGGGATAAGATCCTACGCGTGGCTTATGGCCTATTCAGCCAACACGTAGGTCAGCGGATTCTCCCACAGTACCTACGGGTCGTGATGGAACGCCTAGAACCACTCATAAGCCAGAGTAGCCGTACAGTAGATCTCGCCCACGCTAGGTAACGTCATCAGACTTTAGATTTGTCATAGACAAGCCATTTAACCTTAGTATCGTAGTCAGGGCCTAAGACCCTACAGCTGGTCTTTCGAATCATAGACCTTCCCGCTATCGTTAGCATTCCTTTAGAAGACTTAGAACCTAACGTTTTCCGGAGTCTAGCTTCAATAGTAACAGGTAGCCGCGAACCCTATATGTAAGTCATAAAGGGAACTATTACTATAATAGCCGACCTAGGGATCAACCTAATAGTACTATGGCTAACGAAAGTACTAAGGACGTGAGAGAACATCTACAGCAATGGACACTATACCACTAGAGCTGTATGGATAAGTACTGATACCGGCCGTGGACTAACGTAAGATGGGCCGGTATTACCTAGCTTGTAACTACGAATTTATAGGGCGTGAGAGACGGACGGCTAGAAAGGAGATTTAGGACCGACGGGTAGCTAGGAGGATCTTTTAGATATTTTAGTATCCTTATATCTTATACATAGCCTTCCATAAGTAGGACAGGTACGCTATGATAGATCCTCGAAAGGAAAAAGCTTCCTAGTTCTCTTTGGACAAACCTAGAAAGATTATTAGTTAAACTTTAGTAAAGCTAAGGAGTAATATAACCTTATGAACCCTTTTATTTCTTCTAACTTATAACTACGAAGTATTATATCTTATCCTTTGTTAAATCATTCCATCTTCCTAAACCTCCTTTTCCCTAGCTTTCTACCACTTTATATTATAACAGTTAACTCTCTTACCATTCTGTTCTAAACCTCTAAATTAGACCTTAAGCTTTAATAAGCTTTATAAAGATTAAGTCTCTAAGTTTATCGTGTGAAAGCTTTGAACTAGACTAATAATAATTGTCGAGATAGTTTGTTAAATGGTTAAGTCGAAAGTTAAAAAAAGGTTAAAGCTTTATAGTCTAATTTTCTATTTGATATCTTACCTTATGGTTGTTACATCTTAGACCTTCGTAAGCTAGCTTATATCATAGATAATCTTTCTTTATCAAAGAATAATCTTTTCGCCTACTATTTTATTTATAATAGCCGGTAATCTTATATTATATTCGGCTATATTCCGGGGTTAGGAAACCGAACCTAACCTCGGAACCGATCTTATGATTTAGAAACTTCCCGAGATAGAAATATAAATTATTAAAAAGTTTCTTACGCTTTTATCGAGCTCCGAGACCCTTACTAAACTACTCTAGTAGTTTATCTATCTTCATAATTAGGTCGCCGAAGCTTATAAGGAACTTTACTTCTTTGTTAATAACATATATAAAGATAAAGAGAGGCTTGATACGTTCGCTTTAACATTTACTACCTTAGTTACTAACTACTAGTTAATAGTATAGTATGTTAAGACAAATTAATATGTCCTTAAAAGTACTTAGTAAGAATTAGAAGCCTTTTATATCACTTTCGGTATCAAGGTTAACTAGAAACTAGCCTAGTTTACTACCTAAACGACTTAATATGAAAAATCTCTTAACCTTATTATTATATGAACTAAAGCTTTCTATAAGGAGATTACTAAATAAAGGCTACGCCAAGCCTAATAGACCTAGGAATAAGAAATATAGGCCAGGGAACAAAACGCCGAGCTTGTTAAAGTTAAGAAACTCCTCCGTATCTAAGAGAAAAAACAAGCTTGATAAAATTACTATAACATGGAATTTAACTATTAGTCTACCACGGCCTAAAGCTAACTTAATTCCCTTATAGTACTTTAATAACCGGGAGTATCACGGACTCCGAAAGATTAAAAACTGTTCAAATAACTTAAAGCTTACTCTAACAACCTCGTTGAAAAAGCTCTTATATTAAGGTCAATACGAGTAGGGCCTTATAATAAAGAATGGATCATCTAGAGAGCTATAACATATTTATAGAAAACCTTATCTGTTAAACCCTTATAATGGCTATCATAACCGTCTAAAAAATCAACCTTTACGTAGTACTTCGACTAAGACGAAGACCTCCTCTTAGATCGTAACCTCTAAAGAAGGGCTACCCGAGAAATCTCGGTACGAGCTCGGAGATAGGTCGATAGTATATAAAATTCTAATACTAAAATAAGAAGTAAAAATATAGAAAGAAACTTACTTCTTTGTTATACTAAGATAGGAACGTTACCTCCTCTAAATAACGATAATAATAATAATGACTCTAATAATAATCTCTATCGTATAAGTCTACCTCCCGGTCTCCCTAGACCACTAGGAGGCCTATTTAGACCCCTAAGACCTCCGGGACCTTAGGGTCTAAGTTTCCAAAGCCCTTTACCCCTACGTGACCCTATAGTAATTCTTCTCGACCTTATCCGTATTAACTAAGACCTAATTCGTAATAATATTAATGTGATTTAGGAATCCCGTAGTTAGGGTACCGCCGTAACTATAACGAAACTTGAAAAATATAACGGAAGAGACAAAGGCGAGTTCGAGATATAGTAATACTTTATCAAGGAGTACTTTAGTGTCTATAAACGAAGCTTCCTCGATAACAAGGCTAAGATTAGCTTTGTTAATACCTTTACTAAAGGTACTATCTTTAAATAGTATTAGAAAAGAGAAACTTAGATCGAAAAGCTTAGCCTAATAGATTAATGAAATAACTATGTTACCGCCATAGTCAAACGTTTCCGTAACTTAGTACGAAGAGCTAAGGATTATAAGGTTATAAAGACCTTAACTTATGACAGAGATATAAATAAGTATATGATAAAGTTTTAAGAACTTAATTATACTGTTAATCTTAGTAGGTAGATCTTACAATTATTAGTTACTAATACTATCTCTAACGTTATAATAAACTTAATTTATTTATATATAAGATATCTCCCTACTAACGATACGGACTTCCTCGAAGCCGTCGTTACTACTAGCTTAATTTATAAGGATAAAATGAAAAATCGCGAAATTAATTATAAAGCTAAGTAAGGAAAAGGAAAGTCTACTTTAAATAACAAAAAGTATTTAAAGAAGGATAGTCATTAAGAGGAAGCTAATACCTCTAGTTCCTATCTCGGTCTAATACTTATAAAAGAAAAACCTAAAAAGAGTTTAAAGTAAAAGTAATAAGATAAGGAAAATAACCTCTCGGCGTCTACCTAAACAAAGTATTAGTAAACCTATAAGGAAGCCGTTACCGAGATAAAATAAGCCGAAGTTAACAAACATAAGATAAGTAAAAGATACTACTACTATAGACGTTAAGGCTATAACATTTTTAAATGTTATAGTAAGAAAACCGAGGATAGTAAAGATATCTCTAAGCTACCTAGAAAGATCTCTAGAGTTAAGATTAAACATAAAAGAGATAAAAATGAAAATACTTTTTTCTAACTATCGAAGAAGGCTAAGGTCTTTATAATAGTAGAAAAAGACTATCCCGAGCTTTTTCCTCGTATTATTAAACTATCCGATAGTAAGGAAATATCAGATTTTTAAAAGGTACCCCAAAGCTCACAGTATCAGAAACCGTACCTCGACCTGCCGTAATCTTTACTAAAAAGCGTACTAACTATCACACGGAAGAACCCTCTTATAAGAAGATTAAGTAAAGTTACGAACTATATCATAGTATTCGTAAGATTATTTCTATAACTATTGTCTACTATAGAGCTGAGGAAATCTCTGTCCGAGTACTCTTAGATCCTAGTATCTTTAGCCCGGTTATAAGTAAAGACCTTATTAAAAAATAAAATATCTCTTGTATACATAGAATAATCTTAAAGCCCTTAGAAGCCTTTAATGGAACTATCAACCTTAAATTAAGTAAGGAGTATACTAAGGAAATCGTTCTATGGTACTAAGTAGAATATTTCTCTTATATTACGTTCGAAATTTCTCTCCTCGACGTGAAATATAATATTCTTCTTCTATACTAGTAACTATAATAGTACTAGCCGGACTACTTATAAGACCTTAATATATTGAAAATAGCCTTTAGTTCCGACTACTGTCGTTAAAACTATACTTTCCTTATAATCTTAAGAAATAAGAGCTTTATCATAAATATTATAACGTCTTATATGTAACACAGGCTAGCCCACGAAGGTCTGGGGTGTGATAACCACAAGGTGAGATATCAAACGAAGAATTAGACTGTAGAGCTTTAACCTTTTCCTAACTCTCGACTCAACCGTTCAGCAAACCACCCCGACAATTGCTGTTGGTCTAGTTCAGAACTTTCACACGATGAACTTAGGGAGTTGATCTTCGTAAGGCTAATAAGCACAAGGTCCGATTCAGAGCTTTAGAACAGAACGGTAAGGGAGTTAACTATCGTAATGTAAAGTGGTAGAGAGCCAGAGAAAAGGAGGTTTAGGGAGATGGAATGATCTAACAGAAGATAAGACATAATACTTCGTAGTTATAAGTTAGGAGAAGTAGAAAGGTTTATAAGATTGTATTATCCCTTAGCTTTACTGAAGTTTAGCTGATAATCTTTCTAGGTTTGTCTAAAGAGAACTGGGGAGCTTCTTCCTCTCGAGGATCTATCGTAGTATACCTATCTTACTTATGGAAGGCTATGTATAAGATATAAGGATACTAAAATATCTGAAGGATCCTTCTAGCCGTCCGTCGGTTCCGAATCTCCTTTCTAGCCGCCCGTCTCTCGTACCTTACAAATCAGCGGCTACAAGCCAAGTGAAGCCGGCCCATTATATGTCGGTCCATAGCCGGTATTAGTACTTATCTATATAGCTCTAGTGGCATAGTATCCATTGCTATAGATGTTTCTTCATGTCCTTAGTACTTACGTTAGCTATAGTACTGTTAGGTTAATCCTCCGGTTGGTTGTTATAATAACGGTTCCCTTCGTGACTTATATGTAGGGGTCGTAGCTACCTGTTACTACTAAAGCTAGACTCTGGAGAACGTCGGGTTCTAAGTCTTCTAAAGAGATGTTAATGATAACGGAGAAGTCTATGATTCGAAAGACTAGCTATAAAGTCTGGGCTGACTATATAAGCCCTGACTATGATACTAAGGTTAAATAGCTTATCTATGACAAATCTGAAGTCTGATAACGTTACTTAGTACGGGCGAGGTCTATTGTACGGCTGTTTTAGCTTGTAAGTGGTTCTAGGTATTTCATCGTAACCCGTAGGTACTTATGAGAATCCACTGACCTACGTACTGGCTAAGTAGGCCATAAGCTATACATAGGATTATATCCCGAGGTTAAGTTACGTTATAGCTATCCTTTGTAATAGTTCTCTTATTTACGTAATCTATGACAGATATTCATAGGTCAATAGGTATATACTTCTTATATATGGTTCGTGTCGTTAGTATAAGGCTCGGTCAAAGAGGTTAGTAACCCTGTTAACCTAAGTAAGCCTATTAATATAATACTATCCTCTCTCTTAAGAAGACTTACCTCGAGTCCTAAGGTTAATAACCCTAAGGTCCTTAAGCTTACGTAGGTACTTAACGTAGAAGTCCTATAGTTCCTAGGTATTAAAGAAGTAGTCGTATAGTTCCTAAGTCTAATCCTTTTCTTCGGGATATCTATCCCATTTAACGAGATATTTTACTATCCTCTTCTTAATACGGGAATTCGTAATTTCCTCTACTACAAATTCCTTAGGATAAACATCTCTTACTTACTCTAGGACCTAAAGGAGGTCAGAGATTAGCTAAAAGCCGGTTCGGAAAGGTTTAATAAGAAAGATATAGAAAGTAAGATAAATTTTCTAACGTTCCGGAAGTTTAAGTTTCATAACTATAAGAGATACTATCTTAGAGATTTTAAACGGGCTGAGTAGTTTTCTATCTAGTTTCTTAAAAGGTCTCTTAGTCCTAATATTCCACACGTTAAGTATTACCAGTTGTTTTTCTTCAAAGGAAAGTACTTCCGTTTACTTCCTATCTATATACTTCTTTATCCGTTTCTAAGATTCTTTAAAGGTTTCATAAAGGTTCTTATAGACCGTCGTTATCTAATATACCATAATCTTACTATACGGATTACGTATAGATTTGTTAGGTAGATTATTTATGGCCAGATAATATCCGTAGTTTATATAGAAAGGAGAGCTACTAGTAAAGGTTAATCTAGTGTTATTCCACGTAAATTTAACTATAGATAATAAGATATCCTAGTTATTTATCTCGTAGTTAACAAAGGCTCTTAGATAGGCTTTAATATACTAGTTAAGACGTTTAGTCTAGTTATTTATCTTAGGATAGAACGAGGTTAATATTCTTAGTTTAACTTTAACGTACTTAAGAAAGTTACGTCAAAGTCTTATGTTAAACCGTAAGTCTCGATCGGAGATAATACTAGTAGGTATACCATGATGTTTCTAACATTCGTAGGTAAAAAGTAAGATTAAGTCTTTTATCTTCTTAGTATTATCTTTTAAAGAAATAAAGTATATCATTTTAGTAAAAGTATTAATAATAACCTAGATAAAACTATATCTGTTAGAGAGAGAAAGGTCCGTTATAAAGTCTATTAAAATAAGCCTCTAAAAAGAATATTCCAACTTAATAGGATAAAGTAGTTCGAAAGGAAGGTAACATCTTAGCTTGTTACTTTAGTACTTATGACAAAAGCGTACAAAGTCAGTGACGTCCTTCTCGAGGTTTTGTTAGAACATATATTATCTAATAAACTTAACGGTCTTATCTATGCCCATATGGCCTGTTACTTTGGTATCGTGTTCAAAGTGGATAATCTAGATTTTAAGTTCCTTGTTGTTAAAGATCTAAATACGATTTTTCATAAATAAGATTCTATCTTCGTTAGTTATGTTTTTTCTAGGGGAAACTAAGACTTTTTGATACGTTTCGTCTATAGAAGTAATAGTCTTAATTTACTTAAGGAATTCTTCGTTCTACTTTGGTATTAAGACGTTATAGAAACGTACTTTTGAGAGTATAAACGTAAAAACTTCAGAGTATAAAAAATGTTCTTTGTTTAAAATAGAGGTTATCGGTTAGTTTTTATCCTTCCCTTCCGGAAGGTACTTCTTATGCCGCGAGAAAGTATCTACCTTAGTATTTTACGTATTAGGATAGAAATTAATAACGAAATCGAAGGTAGCGAGTTACTAAGCTTATTAGGCTTAGCGGCGGTTAAGGACCTTAGCAGTTTAGAAGTATTCTAGATTATGATAGTCCGAGAAGACTTCGATATAGTACTTAGCTCCCTTAAGATAATGTCTTTAACATTAAAAGTAATTAATTATCGCTAAGAGTTCCTTATCATAGATCTCGTAATTAATTTTTATAAGGATTAGTTTTCTTAAGTAAAATACTATAAGATATATCTTACCGTCATCTTATTTCTGTAATATTATTTCTCTTAATACGTAGTTTGATATGTTAGGTTTGATAATAGGTAGTCTATTAGGGTCGAAATAAACTAAAACAGAGGCTTTAATAAAGGCTTTTTTTAATACTTTAAATATTACGTTCATCTAGTTATTCTACATCTAGGTTTTCTAGGTAAGGTTTATAGAATTAGTAAGTAGCTTAGTAATATATAAGTAGCCCTTGATATAACATCTATAGAAGTTTACAAATCTATTAAATTACTAGATTCCTTTTACCAATTTTAGCTATTCTTATAAAAGAATATATTTTATCTTATCCTTCGATATTACGATATCTTTATTACTAATGATATAGCCTAGATATTTTAATTTCTTAGTATTCCATATATATTTAGTAGGGTTAATAGCTAGGTTATACTTCTAGAGTTACTTAAGGACTTTAACGACAATTTTGTTATGTTTTTCTTTAGAACTTATATAAATGAGGAGGTTGTTAATGTAAGATAGGAGGCCTTAATTAATAAGGTCTCGAAAGATATGATTTATCATACCTTAAAAGGTAACGGGAGTATTAGTAAGGCCGAAGGACATTACGTTAAACTTGAAAAGACTATAATAGGTTCGGAATGTTATTTTCTACTTGTGACCCTCTTTTATTTAAATCAGGTTAAAACTTAATTTTAGATCTATCTTTGTAAAGATAATAAATTTAATAAAAGTGTCTTAAAGTTTAGTGATTAAAGATAGTAGGTAACGGTTCTTTATTATTTATTTGTTAATCTTTCGGTAATCGACTATAGGATGGAGGTTTTCCGGGTCCCTTATAGCTACCTTTTTTAATAAGGTTTCCTTATCTATAAAGAAAATAGGTAAGGAACAGGGTGATTTTGATTTCTATATCTTACCTTCTTTACGTATCTAGTCTAACTATTTACGAAGGATTTTCTTTTTTAAAGATGACATAGGATAAAGGGGTTCCTATGGGAGCTTTTCGTCTCTAATAATATCAATCATATAGTCTTAAGGCTAGTAGTCTAATAGCCGTTAGGTTATTTTAGGTAATATTAAAGGGGTAAAGATCCTAAATCTTTTAAGAATGTTTTAGATGTAAGACGTCGTAACATTTACGATAGAGCTTTTATTTCTTAAGATTATAAGAGAAGTATAGTTTTGATAACAATAGTCGGAACTAAAAGCTATTTTCAACGTGTTAAGGTCCTATAAGTAGTCTAGCTAGTATTACTATAACTACTAGTATAAAAGAAGGATGTCATATTTTACGTCGAGAGGAGAAATTTCAAACACGATATAAGAGAAGTGTTCTACTTAGTACTATAAAATAATTTCCTTGGTATATTTCTTACCTGATTTAAGGTTGATGGTTCTATTAAAGGCTTCTAAGGGCTTTAGAATCGTTTTATATATATGAGAGATGTTTCATTTTTTAACAAGGTCTTAACTTATGACCGGGCCAAAGGTACTAGGGTCTAAGAGTACTTAAAGAGAGATTTCCTTAGCTTCGTAACAGACGATAGTTATAGAGACAATCTTATAAGTACTATAGTATAGTTTGTAACTTCGCTTAACCTTCTTATAAAAGAGTTCCATAGTGGCATACTTTTTAGCAAAGGTTACAGCGGGTTAAGGTACGATTTCCGATACCGTAAGTTTCGGGATATTTGTTAAAAATCCGATGTATTTTTACTGTTAGATAGTTTAATAATATAAGGAAAGAGTTTAAGATAGTCTTTTTCTATCATTATAAAGACCTTAGCCTTTTTCGATAGTTAGAAAGAAGTATCTTCTTCTTTATTTCTTCCACGTTTAGTTTTAACTCTAGAGATCTTTCTAGATAACTTAGGAATATCTTTATTATCCTCAGTTTTTCTACTATAACATTTAAGAGTGTTATAGCCTTAACGTCTATAGTAGTAACATCTCTTATTTACCTTATGTTTGTTAATTTCGGCTTATTTTATCTCGGCGATAGCTTCTTTGTAAGTTTACTAGTACTTCGTCCGGATAGATACCGGGGGGTTATTCTCCTTATCTTGTTATTTCCACTTTAGACCTTTCTTAGGTTTTTCTTTTACGGATGCTAGACCGGGATAGGAGTTAGAGATATTAGGTTCCTCCTAATAACTATCCTTCTTCGAACACTTCTTACTATTCGAAGTAGACTTTTCTTTTTCTTACTTAGCCTTATGATTAATTTCGTGGTTTTTCATTTTATCTTTATAAATTAGGCTAGTAGTAACAATAGCTTTAAGAAAGTCGGTATCGTTAGTAAGGAGATATCCCATACGTAAATAGATTAAGTTTATTATAACGTTAGAGATAGTGTTAGTAACTAGTGATTATAAGGCTTAACCGCTAAGATCAATAGTATAATTAAGTTCTTAAAACTTTATTACATACTCGTTTACATCTCTATCGTAGGTTAGAGCTTTCATAGCCTCATAGTCCTTAGCTCTTCGTACTAGATTACGAAAGTGTTTAACTATAGTAATAACATAGTTATTTCATTGATCTATTAAGCTAAGCTTTTCGATCTAAGTCTCTCTTTTTTAGTACTATTCGAGGGTAATACCTTTGGTAAAAGTACTAACAAATCCTATTTTAACTTTGTCGTCGAGGAAACTTTGCTTATAGATACTAAAATACTTCTTAACGAAACGTTACCATGTCTTAAATTTACCTTTGTCCTTTCTATTATATTTTTTAGGTTTTACTATGGTTACGGCGGTACCTTAACCACGAGATTTCCGAATCATATTAATATTATTATAAATCAAGTCCTAGTTAGTACAGATGAGGTCGAGAAGGATTACCATAGGGTCACGTGGAAGTGAAAGGTTCTAGAAACCCGGACCCTAAGGTCCTAGGGGTTCCGGAAGACTAGGTAGGCCTCTTAATAGTTTAGGGGGACCGGGAGGTAAACTTACGTGATAGAGATTATCGTCGAAGTTATTATTATTATTTAGAAGAGATGATATTTCTGTCTTAGTATAATAGAGAGGTAAGTTTCTTCCTATGTTTCTACTCCTCATTTTAATATCAGAGTTTTATATGTTATCGACCTATCTCCGGGCCCGTACCGAGATTTCTTAAGTAGCCCTTCTTTAGAGGTTACGGTCCGAAAGGAGGTCTTTATCCTAGTCGAAGTACTATGTAAAGGTTGATTTTTTAGACGGTTATAGCGGCCGTTGTAAGGGTTTAACAGATAGGGTTTTCTATAAACGTGTTATAGCTCTTTAGATAATCTGTTTCTTATCATGAGGCCTTACTCGTGTTAACCTTAATATAAGAGTTTCTTTAACGAGGTTATTAAAGTAGGCTTTAAGTTATTTAAATAGTTCTTAGTTCTTCGGAGTCTATAATACTCCCGGTTATTAAAATACCATAAGGAAATTAAGCTAGCTTTAAGCCGTAGTAGACTAATGGCTAAATTTTACGTTATAATAATCTTATTAAGCTTACTTTTCCTCTTAAATATAAAGGAGTTCCTTAACTTTAACAAGTTTAGTATATTGTTTTTAAGTTTACGTTTCTTATTCTTAGATTTATTATACTTAACGTAGCTTTTATCTAGTAATTTCCTTATGGAGAACTTTAGTACGTATGATAATAAGATTAAGGGATTTTTCGCGTTAGGCCATTTAGGTAGCGAACTAGGCTAACTTTTAGTTGACCTCGATACCGAAGGTAATGTAAGAAGTTTCTAATTCCTACCGAATACTTCTAAGGACGTATTAATTTGTCTTGACATATTATACTATCGACTAATAGTCAGTAATCAAGGTAGTAAATGTAGAAGTAAATATATCAAGCTTCTCTTTATCTTCATACATATTATTAACAAAGAAGTAAAGTTCCTTATAAGCTTTAGTAACTTAATTATAGAAATAAATAAACTATTAAGATAATTTAATAAGGGTTTCGAAGCTTAATAAGAGTATAAGAAACTTTTTAATAGTTTATATTTCTATCTTAGGAAGTTCCTAGATTATGAGATCGGTTCTAAGGTTATATTCGGTTTTCCGACCCCGGAACATAGCCGAATATGATATAAGATTACTAGCTATTATAAATGAAGTAACAGATAGAAAGGTTGTTTTCGGATAAAGAAAGATTATCTATAATATAAGCCAGCCTATAAAGGTCTGGGATATAATAACTATAAGATAAGATATTAAACGAAGAATCAGACTATAAAGCTTTAATCTTTTTTTAACTCTCGACTTAACCATTTAATAAACTACCTTAACAATTACTATTAGTCTAATTTAAAGTTTTTATACGATGAACTTAAGAAGTTAATCTTTATAAAGCTAATAAATATAAAGTTTAATTTAAAGCTTTAAAACAGAACGGTAAAAAAGTTAACTGTTATAATATAAAGTAGTAGAGAGCTAGGGAGAAAAAGGTTTAGAGAGATAGAATGATTTAATAAAAGATAAGACATAATACTTCGTAGTTATAAGTTAAAAGAAATAAAAGGATTTATAAGGTTATATTACCTCTTAGCTTCATTAAAGTTTAACTAATAATCTTTCTAGGTTTGTCTAAAGAGAACTAGGGAGCTTCTTTCTCTTAAGGATCTATCGTAGTATACCTGTCTTACTTATAGAAGGCTATATATAAGATATAAGAATACTAAAATACCTAAAGGATCTTTCTAACTACTTATCAGTCCCAAATCTCCTTTTTAGCTACCTGTCTCTTACATCTTATAAATCAACGGCTACAAGCTAAGTAAAGCCGGCCTATTATATATCGGTCCATAGCCGGTATTAGTACTTATCTATATAGCTTTAGTAACATAGTATCTATTACTGTAGGTATTCCTTTATGTCCTTAGTACTTATGTTAGCTATAGCGTTATTAGGTTAATCCCCCGGTCGGCTGTCATAGCAACGGTTCCCTTCGTAACTTATACGCGGGGGTCGTAGCTACTTGTCACTACTAAAGCTAGACTCCGGAGAACGTCGGATTCTAAGTCTTTTAAAGGAATGCCAGCGATAGTAAGGAAGTCTATAATTCGAAAGACTAGTTATAGAGTCCGGGCTAACTATGTAGGCCCTGACTACGATATTAAGGTTAAATGGCTTGTTTATAACAAATCTAAAGTTTGATAACGTTACCTAGCGTGGGCGAGGTCCGTTGTACGGCTGCTCTGGCTTGTGAGTAGTTCTAGGCATTCCGTCACGACCCGTGGGTACTCATAAGAATTTGCTAACCTACGTGCTAGCTGAGTAGGCCATAAGCCACGTGTGGGATCATGTCCCGAGGTTAAGCCACGTTGTGGCTATTCTTTGTGATAGTTCCCTTATTCACGTGATCCATGACGGATGTTCGTGGGTCAATAGGTATATGCTTCTTGTGTATAGTTCGTGCCGCTAGTGTAAGGCTCGGTCAAGGAGGTCAGTGACCCTGTTGACCTAGGTGAGCCTACCAGTGTGACATATATTTAAAACATCTCCGAAAGATTTAAGATTTTTATCTCTTTAGTATCTCTTAAAATAGTTTAACGGCTATTAGATCACTAGCCTTAGGACTATATAATTGATATTATTAGGAATAAAAAATTCCTATAGGAACCTTTTTATCCTATGTTACCTTTAAAAAAGAAAATCCTTTATAAATAGCTAGACTAGATACTTAGAGAAGGTAAGATATAGAAATTAAAATTATTATGTTCTTCGCTTATTTTCTTTATAGATAAGGAAGTATCATTAAAAAAGGTAGTTATAAGGGACTTAGAAAACCTCTATCTTATAGTCGACTACCGAAAGATTAACGAACGAACTATTAAAAACTACTACCTACTATCTCTAATTATTAAACTTTAAGACGCCCTCGCCGGATCTACTCTCTTTACTAAGATAGATCTAAAATCGAGTTTTAACTTAATTCGGATAAAGGAAGGCCACGAGTAGAAAATAGTGTTTCGAACTTATTATAGTCTTTTCGAATTTAATATAATATCCTTTGGCTTTACTAATACTTCCGTTACCTTCTAAGGTATGATAAATCATATCTTTTGAGATCTTATCGATTAAGACCTTTTGTCTTATATTAACGACCTTTTTATTTATGTAAATTCTAAAAAGAAACATAACAAAATTATCGTTAAAGTCCTTAAACGACTTTAAAAGTATAATCTTATTATTAACCCCTCTAAATATATATAAAATGTTAAGAAACTAAAGTACCTAGGCTATATCATTAGTATTATAGATATCGTAATATTAAAGGATAAGGTAAAATATATCCTTTTATAGGAACAGCTAAAATCGGTAAAAGAAGTTTAATAATTTAATAGATTTCCAAACTTCTATAGGCGTTATATCAAAGGCTACTTACGTATTACTAAATTACTTACTGATTCTATAAACCTTACCTAGAAAACCTAGATATAAAATAATTAAATGAACGCTATGTTTAAAGTATTAAAAAAAGCCTTTACCGAAGCCTCTGTTTTAATCTATTTTAACCTTAATAAACTACCTATTATCGAACCTAACACTTTAGACTATACGTTAAGAGAAATAATGTTATAGAAGTAAGATAACGGTAAGATATATCCTATGGCGTTTTACTTAAGAAAATTAATCTCCGCGGAAATCAACTACGAAATCTATGACAAAGAACTCTTAGCGATAGTTAATTACTTCTAACGTTAAAGATACTATCTTAAGAAAACTAAATACCATATCGAAGTCTTCTCGAACTACCGTAATCTAGAATACTTTTAAACTACTAAGGTTCTTAACCGCCGCCAAGCTCGATGGGCTCAGTAGCTCGCTACCTTCGACTTCGTCATTAATTTCCGTCCCGGCACATAAAATACTAAGGTAGATACTCTCTCACAGCGTGAAGAGTATTTTCTAGAAAGGGGGGATGAAAACTAGCTGATAACCTCTGTTTTAAATAAAGAGTACTTTTTACACTCTGAAGTTCCTACGTTTATAATCTTAAAAGTATACCTCTGTAATATTCTAATACCAAAATAGAACGAAGAATTCTTCGAACAAATTAAAGTTACTACTCCTATAGACGAAATGTATTAAAAGGCTTTGGTTTCCCTTAGA
Source organism: Lasiosphaeris hirsuta (assembly GCA_030549175.1). Taxonomy (NCBI): domain Eukaryota; kingdom Fungi; phylum Ascomycota; class Sordariomycetes; order Sordariales; family Lasiosphaeriaceae; genus Lasiosphaeris; species Lasiosphaeris hirsuta. The sequence goes on from JAUKUA010000002.1 coordinate 718,524, forward strand.
AAAGACGTAACTAAAGAGGACGGAATCTTATTTATAAAGAATCGTATTTAAATCTTTAATAACAAAAGACTTAAGATCTAGATTATCTACTTAGAACACGACATTAAAGTAGTAGGTTACATAGGTATAGATAAGACCGTTAAACTTATTAGACGGTATATATTCTAGCAAAACCTCGAAAAGGACGTCGCTGACTTTATACGCTCTTGTCATAAGTGTCAAAGTAACAAGCTAAGACGTTACCTTTCTTTTAAACTACTTTATCTCATTAAGTTAAAATACTCTCCTTAGAGGCTTATTTTAATAGACTTCATAACGGACCTTTCTCTCTCTAACAGATATAGTTTTATCTAAGTCATTGTCGACACCTTTACTAAAATAATATACTTTATACCTTTGAAAGACGATACTAAGAAGATAGAAGACTTAATTCTAATCTTTACCCGTAAATGTTAGAAATATCATGGCATACCTACTAGTATCATTTCTAATCGGGACTTACGGTTTAATGTAAGACTTTAACGTAACTTCTTCAAACATATTGGAGTTAAGCTAAAAATGTTAACCTCGTTTTATCCCGAAATAGACAGTTAGACTAAACATCTTAATCAATATATCGAGGCTTATCTTAAAACTTTCGTTAACTATAAGATAAATAACTAAGATATCCTATTACCTATAGCTAAATTTACGTAGAATAATGCTAGGTCAACTTCTATTAGTAACTCTCCTTTCTACGTTAATTACAAATATCATCTAGCCATAAATAATCTACCTAACGAATCTATATATAACTTATATAGTAAGATCATAATACATTAGATGACAACGGTCTATAAGAACCTTTACAAGACCCTTAAGGAATCTCGAGAACGGATAAAGAAGTATATAGATCAGAAGCGAACGGAAGTATCTTTCTTTAAAGAAAAATAACTAGTAATACTTAACACACGGAATATTAAGACTAAGAGACCTTTTAAGAAACTAGATAGGAAGTTACTTAGCCCGTTTAAAATCTCTAAGGTAGTATCTTCTATAGCCGTAAAACTTAAACTCCTAGAGTGATAGAAAATTTATCTTACCTTTTATGTCTCTCTTATTAAACCTTTCCAAACCGGCTCTTAACCGATCCCTGACCTTATTTAGGTCTTGGAACAAGTAGGAGATATTTACCTTAAGAAATTCGTGGTAAAGGAAATCATAAACTCCTATATTAAGAAAAGGATAGTAGAGTATCTCGTTAAATAGGATAGGTACCCTAGAGAGGAAGACTAGACTTAGGAACCATATAAGCACTTCTTTAACATCTAAGAACTTTAGGACTTTTACGTTAAGTACCTATATAAGCCTAAGGACCCTAAGGTTACTAACCTTAGAACTTGAGGTAAGTCTTCTTAAGAGGGGAGATAGTATCATACTAATAGGCTTACCTCGGTCAACAAGGTTACTAACCTCCTTAACCGAGTTATGTACTAGTGGTACGAACTACATATAAGAAGTATATACCCCTTGACCCACGAACATCCGTCATAGATTACGTAGATAAGAGAACTATCATAGAGGATAGCCACATCGTAGCTTAACCTCGGGATAAGATCTTACGCGTAGCTTATGGCCTATTCAGCTAACACGTAGGTTAGCGAATTCTCCTATAGTACCTATGAGTCACGACGGAACACCTAGAACCACTCATAAGCTAAAGTAGCCGTATAGTAGATCTTACCTACGCTAGGTAACGTCATTAGACTTCAGATTTATCATAGATAAGTTATTTAACCTTAGTATCGTAGTCAGGGCCTAAGACCCTATAGTTAGTCTTTCGAATCATAGACCTTCCTACTATCGCTAGTATTCCTTTAGAAGACTTAGAACCCGACGTTCTCCGAAGTCTAGTTTTAATAGTAACAAGTAGCCGCGAATCTTACGTATAAGTCATAAAGGAAACCGTTACTATGACAGCCGACCTAGGGATCAACCTAACAGTACTATGGCTAACGAAAGTACTAAGGACGTAAGAAAATACCTATAGTAATGGACACCATACCGTTAGAGCTGTATAGATAAGTACTAATACCGGCCGTGGACTAATGTAAGATAGGCCGGTATCACCTAGTTTATAACCGCTGATTTGTAAGGTATAAGAGACGGGTAGCTAGAAAGGAGATTCGGGACCGACAGGCGGCTAAGAGGATCCTTTAGATATTTTAGTATCCTTATATCTTATACATAGCCTTCCATAAGTAGGACAGATACGTTATGATAGATCCTCGAGAGAAAGAAGCTCTCTAGTTCTCTTTAGACAAACTTAGAAAGATTATTAACTAAACTTCAGTGAAGCTAAGGGGTAATATAACTTTGTAAACCTTTCTATTTCTCCTAACTTATAACTATAAAGTATTATGTCTTATCCTTTGTTAAATCATTCCATCTCCTTGAACCTCCTTCTCCCTGGCTCTCCACCACTTTATATTACGACAGTTAACTCCCTTACCGTTCTGTTCTAAACCTCTGAATCGAACCTTAAGCTTTAATAAGCCTTATGAAGATCAAGTTTCTAAGTTCGTCGTGTGAAAGCTCTGAACTAGACTAACAGCAATTGTCGGGGTGGTTCGCTAAACGGTTAAGTCGAGAGTTAGGAAAAGGTTAAAGCTCTATAGTCTGACTCTCCATTCGATATCTTACCTTGTAGTTGTCACACCCCAGACCTTCGTAGGCTGGCCTATGTCACAACAGTATAGATTTACTATAGTCGGCACTTTAATATGTAGAGGTACTCTAACGTATGAGACTTACTTCTCTTAGTTAGGTAATCTTCCTAAGTTAGACTAAGAAGAGAGGGTTTTGTTTTAGCTTAAGCTTAGTAGTTTTCTCTTAAGTTTTACTTCTATTTTTTTTCTATTTTACTAGCTATTACCTTTAATTCCGGCATAAACTCGCTCTATCTACGCCATTATCTATCTTAGTCTCTCCCTTGTTTAGGAGATATATTTCGTAGTAAATTTATATAAGTCTCTATCCGTCTTTACTCTCCTCTTCTAAGCTATATACTTGTCACATTCTATATTTTACTCCCACTCTTATACTACCATTCCGTTCTCGTCCGGAACCTACCTATATAGGCTAGCGAATCTAAGAAGGTAAGACAAGAGATTAAGCCTTGATAAGATCTAGAGAGGGGTAACGGCGTAGCCGAAGGTTTTGTAACCATTATATATGTAGTAATAGCTATAAGAGATGATAGACATAGGTAATTTCCTAGGCCTTTTTTCCCTTAATAGCTAACTAAGACTTTACTAAATATAGTATAGACATAAGGCTTGATGTTACCTTACTAAGGTAGAAACTTCTCGGATAGTCCTCTTTATACCTAAGAAACCTAGTATTTAAGTACTAAAAGTTTACCTTAATCCTTTTATATAATTATCTAGTCTACTTCTTACTTCTTACTACTATAGAACATTAGTTATATCTGTCGTCGCCGTAAGTTCTTAAAACATAGGCTCCTAAGTAACGAAGTACTTATATACTATACAGTAAGATAATAATAACGACGATAACAGTTCGTTCTTAAGGTTTAACAAGAGCTCGACAATTTCCTTAAGTTTGTCTATTTTAAAGTATTGCTAATATTATGGCCGAACTTATCTAAACTTTTAAGACGTCTAATATTAATATATCAATTCTTATTATATATCCCGAGTAACACCTAAGCCGTTCTTTAGGTATCCTAACGACGAATAGTATCTAAAAAGCCTCAACATAATATACTATATAGTACTCTTATACGATAAGAAAAAGCTTTTCTATGTACTTGTTAAAAATCCCTAACGGGTTTTAGATATCGGTATGGACATGGGTATCTGGGCTATAGAATTTGCCGACTAGTTCCCTTTAGCCTTAGTTACCGGAACCAACGTGTCTCTAAATTAGCCAGAGTAGGTTTTTCCTAATTGCCGTTTTATATTGAAAGACGCTAATTTGGAGTAAGGGTTTTCAAACGACATGTTTAATCTTATCTATGTCCGTAGCCTTACTATACGTCCCTCATTCTATCTCGTTACCTTAGACTTAGGCTATTAACACTACCTTCTCTAGAAGTTTATAAATGACTAGAAAAAATTCTATAAAGAAGCTTACTGTTACGTGGAAAAATGTAGATAGCCTAGATAGGTTAGTCCGTTGTGCGCAGTCCCTACGCTGAATTGAGCACAGGGGGTGCGCTGCCATATAATGGCAGCGCGCCCTCCAGACTGATTGCCAACGGGCCATCCTTTACAATTTATTTACACCACTATACAATATGTCATGTCAGTGTTCATGTGAAGGACCACCAAAGTAATGCTTACACAAGCGGTCCTTTTGACCGTAGCACTTACTACTGTCTTAAGCTTAGTAGATAGATTAAGTATACTAAAGCCTTAGTTAACGTTACTTCGGACGATAGTTCAATATCTATTAAGGGTATCTATAGTTATTAAACTTAAATCTTTATCGAAGCTAATAAGAAAATAGGTAAGACCTTTAATCTGAACGAAAAAAATGAAGTATATATAGAGGCGGCGGGCTTTATAAAACTATAAACTAGAGAGCGTAAGATACCAATCGGTTGTTGGTTAAAGGATTAGTAACTAAAGGAGGTTAGCTATTTTAATTTGATAGGCTGTGAGAAGGGATTAAAGGGGTATAGTCTATAAATTTTAAGTTAGCTATTGTTATAAAGCTATTAGAAGATAAAGATTTTTTTTATGTTAACCCGGGTAACGATGAGAGATCTAAAGATTTATATATACTATCCTTAGTAAGTAGTTACTCTCTAAGGTAGTTTAACTTTTAGGAGATAGTTAACATTTTAATGATAGTTTTATTACTTAGGTACAAAAACCGCTGCTGACTATAAATGTCTTTAAATAATATAGTTAAATATTAACAGTAGTAATATTCAACTATAGTAAGAAGGTACTAATACTTAGGTACTTAGTAGGTAAGAAACGAAACTTAGACGGAAAGAGGAGCTGGCTAGCGGCCATAAATATTGTGGGGAAAGTATATTAACTTATATGAGGCTACCGGAGTTTATATATTATAGAAGGTACGGTATATCTACAGTAGGTTATAAATATAATGTAGTAGCTCTTTTAATTCGACTTTATAATTATTTTGTGACACAGGCCAGCCCACGAAGGTCTAGGATGTGACAACCACAAGGTAAGATATCGAATGGAGAGACTATAGAGCTTTAACCTTTTCCTAACTCTCGACTTAACCGTTCAACGAACCACCCCGACAATTACTATTGGTCTAGTTCAGAACTTTCACACGATGAACTTAGAGACTTGATCTTCGTAAGGCTTATTAAAGCTTAAGGTCCGATTTAGAGGTTTAGAATTGAACGGTTAGGGAGTTAACTGTTGTAATGTAAAGTGGTAGAGAGCTAGGGAGAAGGAGGTTTAGGGAGATGGAATGATTTAACAAAGGATATGACATAATGCTTCGTAGTTACAAGTCAGGAGAAACAAAAGGGTTCACAAGGTTATATTACCCCTTAGCTTTACTAAAGTTTAACTAATAATCTTTCTAAGTTTGTCTAAAGAGAACTGGGGAGTTTCTTCCTCTTAAGGATCCGTCGTAACGTACCTGTCCTACTTATGGAAGGCTATGTATAAGATATAAAGATACTAAAATACCTAAAGGATCTTCCTAGCCGCCCGTCGGTCCCGAATCTCCTTTCTAACCGCCTGTCTCTCGTGCCCTATAAATCAACGGTTATAAGCTAGGTGATACCGGCCTATCTTACGTTAGTCCACGGCCGGTATTAGTACTTATTTATATAGCTTTAGTAGTATAGTGTCTATTACTGTAGGTATTCTCTTACGTTCTTAGTACTTTCGTTAGCTATAATACTATTAAGTTGATTCCTAGGTCAGCTGTTATAGTAACGGTTCCTTTTATGACTTATACACGGGATTCGTAGCTACCTATTACTATTGAAGCTAGACTCCGGAAAACATCGAGTTCTAAGTCTTCTAAAGGAATGTTAACGATAGCGGGGAGGTCTATGATTTGAAACACTAGCTACAGAGTCTTAGGCCCTGACTACGATACTAAGGTTAAATAGCTTGTTTATAACAAATCTAAAGTCTAATAATGTTACCTAGTGTAGGTAAGATCTACTATATGGCTACTCTAGCTTATAAGTAGTTCTAGGTATTCCGTCGTAACCCGTAGGTACTATAGAAGAATCTACTAACCTATGTGTCAGCTAAATAAGCCATAAGCCACGTATAAGATCTTATCCCGAGGTTAAGCCACGATATGGCCATCCTCTGTAATAGTTCCCTTATCTACGTGATCTATAATAAATATTCATAGGTCAAGGGATATATACTTCTTATATATAGTTCGTACCGCTAGTACGTAGCTCGGTTAAAGAGGTTAGTAACCTTATTAACCTAAGTAAGCCTACTAGTATAACATTATCTCCCCTCTTAGGAAGACTTACCTCGAGTCCTAGGGTTAGTAACCTTAGGGTCTTTAAGCTTATGTAGGTACTTAACGTAGAAGTCCTAAAGTTCCTAAGTGTTAAAGAAGTACTTATATAGTTTCTAAGTCTAGTCTTTCTCTCCGAGATACCTATCCCATTTGACGAGATACTCTACTATCCTTTTCTTAGTACGGGAGTTTATAATTTCTTCTATTACGAATTCCTTAGGGTAAACATCTCCTACTTATTCTAAGACCTAAATGGGGTCAAGGATCGGCTAAGAGCCGGTTTGGAAAGGTTTAATAAAAGAGACGTAAAAGGTAAGATAAATTTTCTATCACTTTATGTCACACTGGTAGGCTTACCTAGGTTAACAGGGTCACTGACCTCCTTGACCGAGCCTTACACCAGCGGTATGAACTATACACAAGAAGCACATACCTATTAACCCACGAACATCCGTCATAGATCACGTGAATAAGGGAACCATTATAAAGGATAGCTACAACGTAGCTCAACCTCGGGACATGATCCTATACGTAGCTTGTGGCCTACTTAGCCGGCACGTAGGTCAGCGGATTCTCATGAGCACCCACGAGTCGTGACGAAATGCCCAGAACCACTTACAAGCCAGAGCAACTATACAACGGACCTCGCCCGTACTAGGTAACGTTATCAGACTTCAGATTTGTTATGGACAAGCCATTTAACCTTAGTATCGTAGTCAGGGCCTGTATAGTCAGCCCGGACTTTGTAACTGGTCTTTCGAATCATAGACCTCCTCGTTATCGCTGGTATTCCTTTGGAAGACCTAGAACTCGATGTTCTCTAGAGTCTAGCTTTAGTAGTAATAGGTAGCCGTAACCCCTACGTGTAAGTTACGAAGGGAACCGTTGCTATGATAGCCGACTGGGAGATCAACCTAACAGTGTTGTAGCTAACGTAAGTACTAAGAACGTGAAGAAACACCTATAACAATGGACACTATATTACTAAAGCTATATGTATAAGTATTAATACTGGCTATAGACTAACGTGTAATAGGCCGGCTTTACTTAGCTTATAGCTACTAATTTATAGGGTATGAGAGACGGGTAGCTAGAAAGGAGATTTGGAACCGACGGGCGGTTAGGAGGATCCTTTAGGTATTTTAGTATCCTTATATCTTATATATAGCCTTCTATAAGTAAGATAGGTATGTTACGACGGATCCTCGAGAGAAAGAAGCTTCCTAGTTCTTTTTAAACAAACTTAGAAAGATTATTAACTAAACTTTAGTAAAGCTAAGGGATAATATAACTTTGTAAACCTTTTTACTTCTTCTAACTTATAACTATGAAATATTATATCTTATCTTCTGTTGGATCATTTTATCTCCCTAAACCTCCTTCTCCCTAGCTCTTTACTACTTTATATTACGATAGTTAACTCTCTTACCGTTCTGTTCTAAAGCTCTAAATCGGACCTTATGCTTATTAGCCTTGTGAAGATTAACTCCCTGAGTTTATCGTATAAAAGCTTTAAACTAAACTAATAGTAATTATCGGGATGGTTCGTTAAACGGTTAAGTCGAGAGTTAAGAAAAGGTTAAAGCTTTATAGTCTAATTCTTCGTTTGATATCTTACCTTATAGTTGTTATATCTCAGACCTTCGTGGGCTAGCCTATGTTATAGATAATCTTTCTTCATCCGAAAATAACCTCTTTATCCGTTACTTTATTTACAATGGTTAGTAATCTTATATTATATTCGGCCGTACTCCGGAGTTAGGAAACCGAACATAACCCTAGAATTAACCTCATGATCTAAGAACCTCCCGAGATAGAAATATAAACTATTAAGAAGTTTTCTATATTCTTATTAAGCTCCGAAACCCTTACTAAACCATTCTAATAGTTCATTCATCTTTATAATTAAGTCGCTAAAGCTTATAAAAAACTTTACTTCTTTGTTAGTAATATACGTAAAGACAAGAAAAAGTTCGATATACTTACTTTTATATTTACTACCTTGATTACTGACTACCAGTCGATGGTATAGTATGTCAAGATAAATTAATATGTCCTTAAAAGTACTTAGTAAGAATTAGAAGCCTCTTACACTACCTTCGGCATCGAGGTTAACTAAAAGTTAGCCTAGTTTACTACCTAAACAGCCTAATACGAAAAATCTCTTAATCTTATCGTCATACGTACTAAAGCCCTCTATAAGGAAATTACTAGACAAAAGCTACGCTAAGTATAACAAATCTGAAAATAGGAAACGCGGACTTAAGAATAACATACTAAACTTATCAAAGTTAAGAAACTCCTCTATATTTAAAAGAAAAAGTAAGCTCGACAAGATTACTATAACGTGGAATTTAGCCATTAGTTTACTACGGCTTAAAGCTAGCTTAATTCCCTTATGGTACTTTAATAACCGGAAGTATCACGGACTCCGAAGGACTAAGAACTATTTAAACAGCTCAAAGCCTATTTTAATAACCTCGTTAAAGAAACCTTTATATTAAGGTTGACACGAGTATGGCCTTATAACAAGAAATAGATTATTTAAAAAGTTATAACACGTTTATAGAAAACCCTATCTATTAAACTCTTATAACGGCCGTTATAACCATTTAAAAAATCAACCTCCATACGGTATTTCGACTAAGATAAAGACTCCCTTTCGGACCATAACCTCTAAAGAAGGGCTACCTAAGAAATCTTAGTACGGGCCTAGAGATAAGTCGATAGTATATAAAACTTTGATACTAAAATAAGGAGTAGAAACATAAGAGGAAACTTATCTCTCTGTTATACTAGGACAGGAATATTACCTCCTTTAGATAACGATAATAACTTCGACGATGATCTCTATTATACGAGTCTACCTCCCGGTCTCCCTAGACTACTAGGAAGCTTACCTAGTCTCCCGGGACCCCTAGGACCTTAAGGTCCGGGTTCCCGGAGCTCTTTATCCCTACGTGACCCTATGGTAATCCTTCTCGACCTTATCTATACCAACTAGAACTTGATTTATAACAATATTAATATAATTTAGAAATCTTATAGTTAGGATACTACCGTAACTATGGCAAAACCTAAAAAATATAATAAAAAGAACAAGGGTAAATTTAAGATATGGTAACACTCCGTTAAGAAGTATTTTAATGTCTATAAACGAAGTTTCCTCGACGACAAAGCTAAAATAGAGTTTGTTAGTACTCTTACCAAAGATACTATCTTCGAATAGTATTAAAAAAGAGAGACTTAGATCGAAAAGCTTAGCCTAATAGATTAATAAAACAACTATACCACCGTTATAATCGAACGCTTCCGTGACCTAGTACGAAAAGCTAAGGACTACGAGGTTATAAAAGCCCTAACCTACGATAGAGATATAAACGAGTACGTAACAAAGTTTTAAGAACTTAATCATACTATTAATCTTAGTAGTTAGGCCTTACAATCACTAGTTACTAACATTATCTCCGACACTATAATAAACTTTATCTATTTATATACGAGACATCTTCTTACTGACGATACTAACTTCTTCGAAGTTATTATTACTACTGGCCTAATTTATAAAGATAAAATAAAAAACCGTAAAATCAATCACAAGGCTAAGTAAGGAAAAGAAGAGTCTACTTCGAATAGTAAGGAACGTTTAAAAAAGGATAGTCATTAAGAGAAACTTAATATCTCTAGCTTCCATCCCGGTCTAGTACCTACAAAAGAAAAACTTAAGAAAGGTCCAAAGTAGAAATAACAAGACAAGGAGAATAACCTCCCGGTATCTACCCGGACGAAGTACTAGTAAACCTACAAAGAAGCTATCGCCGGGATAAAATAAGCCGAAATCAATAAACACAAGGTAAATAAGAGATACTACCGCTATAGACGTTAAGGCTATAATATTCTTAAATGTTATAGTAAGAAAACTGAGGATAGTAAGGATATTCCTAAGTTACCTAGAAAGATCTCCGGAGCTAAGACTAAATATAAAAGAGATAAAGAAAAGGATACTTCTCCTTAACTATCGAAAAAGGCTAAGGTCTCTATAATAATAGAAAAAGACTATCTCGAGCTCTTTCCTTGTATTATTAAACTATCTGATAGTAAAAATACATTAGATTTTTAACGGACATTCCGAAACTCATAGCATCGGAAATTATACCTCGACCCGCCATAACCTCTACTAAAAAGCATACTATTATAAAACTCTCTCATAAGAAGGTTAAGTAAAGTTACGAACTATACCACGGTACTTATAAGATTGTTTCTATAACTATCGTCTGTTACGAAGCTAAGAAAATCTCTCTTTAAGTACTCTTAGACCTTAGTACCTCTAGCCCGGTTATAAGTTAAGACCTTATTAAAAAATGGAACATCTCTTATATATATAGAACGATTCTAAAGCCTTTAGAAGCCTTTAATAAAACTATTAACCTTAAATCAGGTAAGAAATATACTAAGGAAATCGTTCTACGGTACTAAATAAAACACTTCTCTTATATTACGTTTGAAATTTCTCCTCTCGATATAGAATACGATATCTTTCTTTTATATTAGTAGCTATAGTAATATTAGCCGGACCATCTATAAGACCTTAACACGTCGAAAATAACTTTTAGTTCTAACTACTGTCGTCAAAACTATACTTCTTTTATAATCTTAGGAAACAAAAGCTCTATCGTAAATATCACGATATCCTATATCTAAAACATTTCCGAAAAATTTAAGATCTTTATTTCTTTAGTATTACCTAAAGTAGCCTAACAGCTACTAGACTACCAGCCTTAGGACTATATAATTAATATCATTAGAGACGAAAAGCTTCCATGGGAACCTCTTTATCCCATGTCACCTTTAGAAAAGAAAATCCTTCGTAAATAGCTAAACCAGATATATAAAGAAGGTAAGATATAGAAATCAAAATCATCCTATTCCTTGCCCATTTTTTTTATAGATAAGGAAGCCTTATTAGAAAAGGCGGCTATAAGAGACTTAGAAAACCTCCGTCCTATAGTCGATTATCGAAAGATCAATAAACAAATAGTAAAAAACCGTTACCTACTATCCTTAATCACCGAACTCTAAGATACCTTCGCTAGATCTGTTATCTTTATAAAGATAGATCTGAAATTAGGTTTTAACCTGATTTGAATGAATGAGGATCACGAGTAGAAAATAACGTTCCGAACTTATTATAGTCTTTTCGAGTTTAACGTAATGTCCTTCGGCCTTACTAATACTTCCGCTACCTTCTAAGGTATAATAAATCATATCTTTCGAGACCTTATCGATTAAGGTCTCTTGTCTTACATTGACGATTTCCTTATTTATATAAGTTCTAAAGAAGAACATGACAAAATTGTTATTAAAGTTCTTAAGTGACTTTAGAAATATAACCTAGTTATTAACCCTACTAAATATATATAGGATATTAAGGAATTAGAATATCTAGGTTATATTATCAATGATAAAGATATCGTAATATCGAAGGATAAGGTAGAATATATCCTTTCGTAGAAACAGCCGAAATCGGTAAAAGAAGTCTAGTAATTTAATAAATTTATAAACTTCTATAGGTACTATATCAAGGGCTACTTATATATTACTAAGCTACTTACTAATTTTATAAACCTTACCTAGAAAATCTAGACATGGAACAACTAAATAAATATAACATTTAAAAGCATTGAAAAAAGCCTTTACTAAAGCCTCTGTTTTAGTCTATTTCGACCCTAATAAACTACTTATTATCGAACCTAACATATTAGACTATATATTAGAAGGAATAATGTCATAGAAGTAAGATGACAGTAAGATATATCTTATAATATTTTACTTAAGAAAACTAATCTCCGTAGAAATTAACTACGAAATCTATGATAAGAAACTCCTAACGATAGTTAATTACTTTTAACGTTAGAGATATTACCTTAAGAGAACTAAGTACTATATCAAAGTCTTCTTAGACTACCATAATCTAAAATACTTCTAGACTATTAAAGTCCTTAACCGTTACTAAGCCCGATAGGCTCAGTAGCTCGTTACCTTCGATTTCGTCATTAATTTCCGTCCCGGTATATAAAATGCTAAGGTAAATACTCTCTTACGGTACGAGAAGTACCTTTTAGAAGGGGGGGATAAAAACTAACCGATAACCTCTGTTTTGAACAAAGAACATTTTTTATACTTTGAAGTTCCTACATTTATACTCTTAAAAGCACGTCTCTATAGTATCTTAATATTAAAGTAGAACGAAGAATTTCTTAAGTAAATTAAGACTACTACTTTTATAGACGAAACGTATTAGAAGGTCTTAGTTTCCTCTAGAAAAAACATAACTAACGAAGATAGAATCTTATTTATGAAAAATCGTATTTAGATCCTTAATAATAAGGAACTTAAAATCTAAATCATCTACTTTGAATACGATACCAAAGTGGTAGGCCATATAGGCATAGATAAGACCGTTAAGCTTATTAGACAGTACATGTTTTAACAAAACCTCGAGAAGGACGTCGTTGACTTTATACGTTCTTGTTATAAGTACTAAAGTAATAAGTTAAGACGTTACCTTCCTTTCGGACTACTTTATCCTATTAAGCTGGAATATTCTTCCTAGAAGCTTATTTTAATAGACTTTATAACGGACCTTCCTTTCTCTAACAGATATAGTTCTATCTAGGTCATTGTTAATACCTTTACTAAAATAACATACTTCATTTCTTTAAAGGATGACGTTAAGAAGACAAAAGACTTAATCTTACTCTTTACTTATAAATATTAGAAATATCATAGTATATCTATTAATATTATCTCTAATCGAGACTTACGGTTTAACATAGGACTTTAGTATAACTTCCTTAAGTACGTTAGAGTTAAACTAAGAATATTAACCTTGTTTTATCCCAAGATAAATAGCTAGACTAAACGTCTCAACTAGTATATTAAGGCCTATCTAAGAGCCTTTGTTAACTACGAAATAAATAACTAAGATACTCTATTACTTATAACTAAATTTACGTAGAATAACGCTAGATTAACCTCTACTAATAGCTCTCCTTTCTATGTAAACTATAGATACTATCCGGCCGTAAATAATCTACCTAATAAATTTATATATAACTTATATAGTAAGATTATGGTATATTAGATGACGATAGTCTATGAGAACCTTTGTAAAATCCTTAAAGAATCTCGGAAACGGATAAAGAAGTACGTAGATAGAAAGTAAACGGAAGTACCTTCCTTTAAAGAAAAACAACTAGTAATACTTAACACGTAGAACATTAGGACTAAGAGACCTTCTAAGAAACTAAATAAAAAACTACTTAGCCCGTTTAAAATCTCTAAAGTAATATCTCCTATAGCCGTGAAACTCGAACTTCCGGAACGTTAGAAAATTCATCCTACTTTCTATGTCTCTCTCATTAAACCTTTCTAAACCGGCTCTTAGCCGATCTCTAATCTCCTTTAGGTCTTAAAGTAAGTAGGAAATGTTTACTCTAAGGAATTTGTAGTAGAGGAAATTACGAATTTCCGTACTAAAAAGAGGATAGTAAAATATCTCGTCAAATGGGATAGATATCTCGAAGAAAAGGATTAGACTTAGGAACTATACGACCACTTCTTTGATACTTAGGAACTATAGGACTTCCACGTCAAGTACCTACGTAAGCCTAAGGACCCTAGGATTGTTAATCTTAAGACTTGAGACAAGTCTTCCTAAGAGGGGGGATAGTATCATACTAATAGGCTTACCTAGGTTAATAGGGTTACTAACCTCCTTAACCGAGCCTTATACCAACGGTACGAACTATACATAAGAAGTATATACCTATTAACCTATAAACATCTATTATAAATTACGTAAATAAGGGAACTATTACAAAAGATAGCTACAACGTAACTTAACCTCAAGACATAATCTTATATGTAGCTTATAGCCTACTTAGCCGGCACATAGGTCAGCAGATTCTTATAAGTACCCATGGGTCACGATAGAATACCTAGAACTACTTACAAGCTAGAGTAACCGTATAACAGACCTCGCCTACACTAAGTAACGTTATTAAACTTTAGATTTGTTATAGACAAGCTATTTAACCTTAACATCGTAGTCAGGGCCTATATAGTCAGCCTAGACTTTATAGTTAGTCTTTCGAATCATAGACCTTTCCGCTATCGTTAACATTCCTTTAGAAGACCTAGAACCCGACGTTTTCTAAAGTCTAGCTTCAGTAGTGATAGGTAGCCGTAACTCCCATGTATAAGTCACGAAGAAAACTATTACTATAACAGCCGACCAGGAGATTAACTTAACAGTACTATAGCTAACGTAAGTACTAAGGACGTGAAAGAACACCTATAGCAATGGATACTATGCCACTAGAGCTATATGGATAAGTACTAATACTAGCCATGGACCGACGTGTGATAGGCCGGCTTCACTTAGCTTATAGCCACTGATTTGTAGGGTACGAGAGACGGGCGGCTAGAAAAGAGATTCGGGACTAACGGGCGGCTAGGAGGATCCTTTAAGTATTTTAGTATCCTTATATCTTATACATAGCCTTCTATAAGTAGGACAGGTATGCTACGACGGATCTTCGAGAGAAAAAAGCTCCTTAGTTCTCTTTAGACAAACTTAGAAAGATTATTAACTGAACTTTAGTGAAGCTAAGAGATAATATAACCTTATGAACCCTTCTACTTCTCCTAACTTATAACTACGAAGTATTGTGTCTTATCTTCTGTTAGATCATTCCATCTCCCTAAACCTCCTTCTCCCTGGCTTTCCACCACTTTATATTACGACAGTTAACTCCCTTACCGTTCTGTTCTAAAGCTCTGAATCGGACCTTGTACTTATTAGCCTTACGAAGATCAACTCCCTGAGTTTATCGTGTGAAAGCTCTGAACTAGACCAACAGTAATTGTCGGGGTGGTTCGTTAAACGGTTGAGTCGAGAGTTAAGAAAAGGTTAAAGCTTTACAGTCTGATTCTTCGTTTGATATCTCACCTTGTGGTTGTCACACCCCAGACCTTCGTGGGCTGGCCTGTGTTACACTTTAGGAGTTTAAGTTTCACGGCTATGGAAGATACTACCTTAGAAATTTTAAACGGGCTAAGTAACTTCTTATCTAGTTTCTTAGAAGGTCTCTTAGTCTTAATATTCCGTACGTTAAGTATTACTAGCTATTTTTCTTCAAAGGAAGATACTTTCGTTCACTTCCGATCTATATACTTCTTTATCCGTTCTCGAGATTTCTTAAGAGTCTCATAGAGGTTCTTATAAACCGTTATTATCCAATGTGTCATAATCTTACTATACGGGTTACGTATAGATTCGTTAGGTAGATTATTTGTGGCTAGATGATATCTATAATTAGTATAAAAAGGAGAGTTACTAGTAGAAGTTAACTTAGTGTTATTCCATGCGAATTTAACTATAAGTAATAAGATATCTTAGTTATTTATCTCATAGTTAACGAAGGCTTTAAGATAAGCTTCGATGTATTAATTAAGATATTCGGTCTAGCCGTCTGTTTTAAGATAAAACGAGGTTAACATTCTTAACTTAATTCTAACGTATTTAAAGAAGTTATACCAAAGTCTTATGTTAAACCGTAAGTCCTAATTAGAAATAATACTAGTAAGCATACTATAATATTTTTAATATTTATAGGTAAAGATTAAGATTAAGTCTTTTGTCTTTTTAATATCGTCTTTTAAAGATATAAAGTATACTATTTTGGTAAAGGTATCGATAATAACTTAGATAAAACTATATCCGTTAGAAAGAGGAAGGTCCATTATAAAGTCTATTAAAATAAGCCTCTAGGAAAAGTATTCTAACTTAATAGGATAAAACAGTTTGAAAGGAAGGTAACGTCTTAACTTGTTACTTTGACACTTATAATAGGAGCGTATAAAGTCAACGATGTCCTTCTCGAGGTTTTGTTAAAATATATACCGTCTAATAAGTTCAACGGTCTTATCTATACCTATATAACCTACTACTTTAGTATCGTGTTCTAAGTAGATAATCTAAATCTTAAGTTCTTTATTATTAAAGATCTAAATATAATTCTTTATAAATAAGATTCCGTTCTCTTTAGTTACGTCTTTTCTAAGGGAAACTAAAGCCTTTTGATACGTTTCGTCTATAGAGGTAATAACTTTAATTTACTTAAAGAATTCTTTATTTTATTTTGGTATTAAAATATTATAAAGATATACTTTTAAGATTATAAACATAAGAACTTTAGAATGTAAAAAGTACTTTTTATTTAAAATAGAGGTTATCGGCTAGTTTTTATCTCCCCCTTCCGGAAGGTACTCTTTACGCCGTGAGAAAGTATCTATCTTAATATTTTATATGCCGGAACAGAAATTAATGACAAAGTCGAAGGTAGTAAGCTACTAAGCCTATCGGACTTAATGGCAGTTAAGGACCTTAGTAGTTTAGAAGTATTTTAGATTACGATAGTCCGAAAAGACTTCGATATAGTATTTAGTTCTCTCAAAGTAATATTTCTAACGTTAGAAGTAATTAACTATCGCTAAGAGTTCTTTGTCATAGATCTCATAGTTAATTTCCATAGAGATTAATTTTCTTAAATGAAACGCTATAAGATATATCTTACTATCATCTTACTTCTATGATATTATTTCTTTTAACATATAGTTTAAAGTGTTAGGTTCGATAATAAGTAATTTATTAAGGTCGAAATAAACTAGAACAGAGGCTTCGGTAAAGGCTTTTTTTAATACTTTAAACGTAGCGTTTATCTAATTGTTCCATATTTAAGTTTTCTAGGTAAGGTTTATAGAATTAGTAAGTAGTTTAGTAATATGTAAGTAATCTTTGATATAGTACCTATAGAAGTTTGTAAATCTATTAAATTACTAGACTCCTTTTACCGATTTCGGCTATTTCTATAAAAAGATATATTTTACCTTATCCTTTAATATTACGATATCCGTAGTACTAATGATATAGCCTAAGTACTTTAGTTTCTTAATATCCTATATACATTTAGAGGGATTAATAATATGGTTATACTTTTAAAGTCGTTTAAGAACTTTAACGACAATTTTATTATGTTCCTTTTTAAAATTTATATAAATGAGAAGGTCGTCAATATAGGATAAGAAGCCTTGATCGATAAGATCTCAAAAAATATGATTTATCATGTCTTAAAAGGTAGTAGGAGTATTAGTAAGGCCGAAAGACATTACGTTAAATTCGAAAAGATTATAATAGGTTCGAAACGTTATTTTCTACTTGTAACCTTTCTTTATCTAAATTAAGTTAAAACTTAATTTTAGATCTATCTTAGTAAAGAGGGTAGATCCGGCGAAGGTATCTTAAAGTTCGGTAATTAGAGATAATAAGTAACGGTTTTTAACAGTTCGTTCATTAATCTTTCGATAGTCGACTATAAGATAGAGGTTTTCTAGGTCCCTTATAACTACCTTTTCTAATAATACTTTCTTATCTATAAAGAAAATAAGTGAAGAACATAGTAATTTTAATTCCTATATCTTACCTTCTCTAAGTATCTAGTCTAGCTATTTATAAAAGATTTTCTTTTCTAAAGGTAACATAAGATAAAGAGATTTCTATAGGAGTTTTTTATTCTTAATAATATTAATTATATAGTCCTAAAGCTAGTGATTTAATAGCCGTTAGGCCGTTTTAAGAGATGTTAAAGAGGCGAAAATCTTAAATCTTTCGGAGATGTTTTAGATATAAGACGTTGTAATATTTACGATAGAGCTTTTATTTCCTAAGATTATAAAGAAAGTATAGTTTTAATGACAGTAATTAAAATTAAAAGTTATCTTCGATATGTTAAGGTCTTATAAGTAGTCCGGCTAGTATTATTATAGCTACTAGTATAAAAGAAGAATATTATATTTTATATCGAGAGAAGAAATTTTAAGTGTAACATGAGAGAAATATTTTACTTAGTACCATAGAATAATTTCCTTAGTATATTTCTTATCTAATTTAAGGTTGATAGTTCCATTAAAGGCTTCTAAGGGCTTTAGGATCGTTTTATGTATATAAGAGATATTTTATTTTTTAACAAAGTCTTTACTTATGACCGGGCTAGAGGTATTAAGATTTAAGAATACTTAGACGGGAATTTTCTTAGCTCCGTAGTAGACGATGATTATAGGAACAATCTTACAAGTATTATAATATGGTTTGTAACTTTACTTAACCTTCTTACGAGAGGGTTCTTCTGTGTGATAGTTGGTACGCTTTTTAGTAGAGATTATAGTAAGTCGAGGTACGGTTTCCGATACTATGAGCTTCGGGGTACCTTTTAAAAATCTGATGTTTTCTCACTATCGGATAGTTTAATAATACGAGGAAAAAGCTTAGGATGGTCTTTTTTTACTATTGTAGAGACCTTAGCCTTTTTCGATAGTTAGAAAGAAGTACTTTTATTTTTATCTCTTTTATATTTAGTCTTAGCTTCGGAGATCTTTCCGGATAGCTTAGGAATATCCTTACTATCCTCGGTTTTCTTACTATAACATTTAAGAGTGTTATAGCCTTAATGTCTACAATAGTAATATCTCTTACTTACCTTATATTTATTAAGTTTAGCTTGTTTTATCTTAGTAATAACTTCTTTATAGGTTTGTTAATACTTTGTTTAGGTAGATACCGAAAGGTTATTCTTCTTATCTTGTTACTTCTACTTTAGACCCTTCTTAGATTTTTCTTTCGTAAGTATTAAACCGGGACGGAAGCTAGAGGTATTAACTTCTTCTTAATAACTATCCTTCTTCGAACATTCCTTATTATTCGAAGTAAACTCTCCTTTTCTCTACTTAGCTTTGTGATTAATTTCACGGTTCTTTATTTTATCCTTATAAATTAAGCTAGTAGTAACGATAACTTCGAGGAAGTTTATATCGTTAATAGAGAGATGTCTCATACGTAAATAAATTAAGTTTATTATAGTATCGGAGATAGTATTAGTAACTAACGATTATAAGGCCTACCTATTAAGATCGACGGTATAATTAAGTTCCTAAAACTTTATTATATACTTATTTATATCTCTATTATAAGTTAAGATCTTTATAACCTCGTAATCCTTAGCTCTTTATACTAAGTCACAGAAACGTTTAACTATAGTAGTAACATAGTTGTTTTATTAATCTACTAAGTTAAGCTTTTTGATTTAAGTTCCTCTTTTTTAATACCATTTAAAGATAGTATCTTTGGTAAAGGTATTAACAAAGCTAATCTTAGCCTTGTCATCGAGGAAGCTTCGTTTATAGATATTAAAATATTCCTTGACAAAGTGTTACTATATCTCGAACTTACCTTTGTCTCTTCTATTATATTTTTTAGGTTTTGTCATAGTTATAGTAATATCTTAACCACGGGATTTCCAAATCATATTAGTATTATTACAAATTAAGTCTTAGTTAGTATAGATAAGGTCAAGAAGAATTGCTATAAGATCATGTAAAGATAAAGGGCTCCGGAAACTCGGACCTTAAGGTCTCGAGGGTCCTAAGGGCCTAGGTAAGCCTTCTAGTAGTCTAAGGGGACCGGGAGATAGACTCGTATAATGGAGATCATTATCGGAGTTGTTATTATTATTACCGTTATCTAGAGGAGGTAACGTTTCTATCTTAATATAACGGGAAGGTAAGTTTCCTCTTATGTTTCTACTTTTTATTTTAGTATCAAAATTCTATATGTTATCAACCTATCTCTAAGCTCGTACTAAGATTTCTTAGGTAACCTTTCTTTAGAGGTTACGATCTGAGAAGGAGTCTTCGTCTTAGTCGAAATACTATATAAAGGTTGATTTTTTAAACGGTTATGACAACTATCGTAAGGATTTAACAGATAAGGTTTTCTATAAACGTGTTATAACTCTTTAGATAATCCGTTCTTTGTTATAAGGCCCTATTCATATCAACCTTAATATAAGAGCTTCTTCGACGAGGTTATTAAAATAAGCTTTAAGTTATTTGAACAGTTTTTAGTTTTTCGGGGTTCGTAATACTTCCGGTTATTAAAGTACCATAAGAGAATTAAGTTAACTTTAGGCCGTAGTAAACTAATAGCTAAATTCTACGTTATAGTAATCTTATTAAGGTTGTTTTTTCTCTTAGATATAAAGAAGTTTCTTAACTTTAACAAGCTCGACGTTTTATTCCCTAGCTTATGTTTCTTATTCTTAAATCTATTAGACTTAACGTAGCCTTTATTTAATAATCTCTTTATGGAAAGCTTTAGTTCATATGATAATAAGGTTAAGGGATTTTTTACGTTAGGCAGGCCGTTTAAGTAGTAAACTAGGCTAGTTTTTAGTTAATCTTGATATTAAAAGTAATATAAGAGATTTTTAATTCTTACTAAATACTTTTAAGGACATATTAATTTGTCTTAATATGTTATATCATTGACTAGTAATTAGTAACTAAGGTAGTAAATGTTAAAGTGAACGTATTGAACCTTTCTTTATTTTCGTATATATTATTAACAAAGAAGTAAAGTTCCTTATAAGCTTCGGCGACTTAATTATAAAGATAGATAAACTACTAAGGTAGTTTAGTAAAAGTCTCGAAGCTCGATAAAAGCGTAGGAAACTTTTTAATAGTTTATATTTCTATCTTAGGAGGTTCTTAAATCATAAGATTAGTTTTAAGGTTAAGTTCGGTTTCCTAACCCCGGAACATAGCCAAATATAATATAGGATTACTAGCTATTATAAATAAAGTAACGGACAAAAGGATTATTCTTTAATAAAGAAAGATTATCTATGATATAGGCTAGCTTATGAAGATCTAAGATATGATAACTATAAGGTAAGATATCGAATAGAAAGTTAAACTATAAAGCTTTAACCTTTTCTTAACTCTCGACTTAACCGTTTAATAAACTATCTTAATAATTATTATTAGTTTAGTTTAGAACTTTTATACGATAAACTTAGGGACTTAATCTTCGTAAGGCTTATTAAAGCTTAAGGTCCGATTTAAAGGTTTAAAATAAAACGGTGAGAAAGTTAACTATTATAATATAAAGTAATAAAAAGTTAGAGAGAAAGAGGTTTAAGGAGATAGAATGATTTAACAAAAGATAAGATATAATACTTCGTAGTTATAAGTTAGAAGAAATAGAAGGGTTCATAAGGTTATATTATCCCTTAGCTTTACTAAAGTTTAGTTAATAATCTTTCTAGGTTTGTCTAAAGAAAACTAAGGAGCTTCTTTCTCTTGAGGATCTATCATAACGTATCTATCTTACTTATGAAAGGCTATATATAAGATATAAGGATACTAAAATACCTAAAGGATCTTCCTAACTACCTATCGGTCCCAAATCTCCTTTCTAGCCGCCTGTCTCTCACGTTCTACAAATCAGCGGTTACAAGTTAAGTGATACCGGCTTATCTTACGTTAGTCCACGGCCAGTATCAGTACTTATCTATATAACTCTAGTGACATAATATCTATTACTATAAGTATTCCCTTACGTCCTTAGTACTTTCGTTAGCTACAGTATTATTAGGTTAATTCCTAGGTCAGCTATCATAGTAACAGTTTTCTTTATGACTTATATACGGGGTTCATAGCTACCTGTCACCATTGAAGTTAAACTCCGGAAAACGTCAAGTTCTAAGTCTTCTAAAGGAATGCCAACAATAGCGAGAAGGTCTATAATTCGAAAGACCAGCTATAAGGTCTTAGGCCTTGACTACGATACTAAGGTTAAATAGCTTGTCTATGACAAATCTAAAGTCTGATAATGTTACCTAGCGTAGGCAAGATCTACTGTACGGCTACTCTAGCTTGTGAGTGGTTCTGGGTGTTCCGTCGTGACCCGTAGGTACTGTGGGAGAATCCGCTGACCTACGTGTCAGCTAAATAGGCTATAAGCTACGTGTAGGATCTTGTCCCGAGGTTGAGCCACGATGTAGCTATCCTTTGTGATAGTTTTCTTATTTACGTGA
The DNA here is from genome assembly GCA_030549175.1 of Lasiosphaeris hirsuta. Classification (NCBI taxonomy): domain Eukaryota; kingdom Fungi; phylum Ascomycota; class Sordariomycetes; order Sordariales; family Lasiosphaeriaceae; genus Lasiosphaeris; species Lasiosphaeris hirsuta. The sequence goes on from JAUKUA010000002.1 coordinate 741,008, forward strand.
TTTATGACAGATGTTCGTAGGTTAAGGGGTATATACTTCTTATATGTGGTTCGTGCCGCTGGTACGTGGCTCGGTTAAGGAGGTTAGTAACCTTGTTGACCTAGGTAAGCTTACTAGTGTGACAATTTTCTCTTTTTCGTTTATCTTCGGGTCTTAATAGCTAGGTATAAAGCTCTCTATATCTCATAGAGTTTAATATAGGAGGTTTAGAAAGCTTACTATGTAAGATGACTAGTAGTATAATTACTTATAGAACTTGATCAAGGAACGTAACAGTAAGTTTACTCGTATAAGTATAAACGGAGGTGGCGAGGTAGTAAATAAGATCAGTTAAGATTATATATTATTAAATATTTTTCATTAACCCTCGTTGTTAAAACTTTCCTCTTCTCTTCTTCATTATTCTATATCTAAGCCCTAGTAAGAACAAGCGGCGACAAATGTAAAGTTAGTAAGTAACCTTTCATAGTTTTTACCGTTTTAATACTACTTTAGCGACACTAATAAGATATTACAAACTAGTTACTACCTTTCTCTAACTCTTAAACCCTCCTTTAGTCTCCTTTTGTGACATAGGCTAGCCCACGAAGGTCTAGGGTGTAACAACCACAAGGTAAGATATCGAATGGAGAGTTAAACTACAGAGCTTTAACCTTTTCCTAACTCTCGACTTAACCGTTCAACGAACCATCCCAACAATTACTATTGGTTTAGTTTAGAGCTTTTACATAACGAACTCAGGGACTTAATCTTCGCAAGGCTTATTAAAGCTCAAGGTCCGATTTAGAGGTTTAGAACAGAACGGTAAGGGAGTTAACTGTTGTAATACAAAGTGGTAGAGAGCCAAGGAGAAGGACGTTTAAGGAGATAGAATGATTTAACAAAGGATAAGATATAATACTTCGTAGTTATAAGTCAGGAGAAACAGAAAGGTTTATAAGGTTATATTACCCCTTAGCTTCACTAAAGTTTAACTGATAATCTTTCTAAGTTTGTCTAAAGAGAACTAGGAAGCTTCTTTCTCTCGAGGATCCATCGTAGCGTACCTGTCTTACTTATGGAAGGTTATGTATAAGATATAAGGATACTAAAATACCTAAAGGATCTTTTTAACTATCCGTCGGTCCCGAATCTCCTTTCTAGCTACTTATCTCTCATACCTTACAAATTAGCGGTTATAAGCTAGATGATATCGGCCTATCTTACGTTAGTCTATGGCCGGTATTAGTACTTATCTATATAACTTTAGTGGCATAGTATCTATTGTTATAGATATTTCCTTACGTCCTTAGTACTTTCGTTAGTTATAGTACTATTAGGTTAATTCCTAGGTCAGTTGTCATAGTAACGGTTCCCTTTATAACTTATATACGGGGTTCATAGCTATTTGTTACTATTAAAGCTAGACTTTGGAGAACGTCGGGTTTTAAGTCTTCTAAAGAAATATTAGTAATAGCGGGAAGGTCTATGATTCGAAAGACTAACTATAAGGTCTTAGGCCCTAATTACGATACTAAGGTTAAATAACTTGTTTATAACAAATTTAAAGTTTAATAACGTTACTTAGTACGGGTAAGATCTATTATATAGCTACTTTAGCTTATGAGTGGTTCTAAGTATTCCGTCGTAACCCATAGGTACTATGGGAGAATCTATTAACTTATGTATTAACTAAATAAGCTATAAGCTACATATAAGATCTTATCTCGAAGTTAAGTTATGATATAGCTATCCTTTGTAATAGTTCCCTTATCTATGTAATCTATAACAGATGTTTATAGGTTAAGAGATATATACTTCTTATATATAGTTCGTACCGTTAGTATGTAGCTCGGTTAAGGAAGTTAATAACCTTATTAACTTAGGTAAGCTTACTAGTATAATATTATCTCCCCTCTTAAGAGGACTTACCTTAAGTCCTAAGGTTAGTAACCTTAAGGTCCTTAGGCTTACGTAGGTACTTAATATAAAAGTCCTAAAGTTCCTAGGTGTTAAAGAAGTACTTATATAGTTCTTAAGTCTAGTCTTTCTCTCTAAGATACCTATCCCATTTAATAAGATACTTTACTATCCTTTTCTTAATATAAGAGTTCATGATTTCTTTTATTACGAATTTCTTAAGGTAAACATCTCTTACTTATTCTAAGACTTAAATAAGGTTAAAGATCGGCTAAGAGCCAGTTCGGAAAAGTTTAATAAGAGAGACGTGAAAGATAAGATAAATTTTCTATCGCTCCGAAAGTTCGAGTTTCACGGTTATAAGAGATATTATCTTAGAGATTTTAAACGGGCCGAGTAGCTTCTTGTCTAGTTTCTTTGAAGGTCTCTTAGTCTTAATATTCCGTACGTCAAGTATTATTAGTTATTTTTCTTCAAAGGAAGATACTTCCGTTCGCTTCCGATCTATATATTTCTTCATCCGTTCTCGAGATTTCTTAAGGGTCTTATAAAAGTTCTTATAAAATGTTATTATCTAATATGCTATGATCTTACTATGTAGGTTATATATAAATTCGTTAGATAAATTATTTATAGCTAGATAATATCTATAATTAGTATAGAAAAGAGAGCTACTAATAGAAGTTAACTTAGTGTTATTTTACGTAAATTTAGTTATAGGTAATAAGATATCTTAGTTATTTATTTTATAGTTAATAAAGGCTCTAAGATAGGCCTCGATATACTAATTAAGACGTTTAGTCTAACTATTTATTTTAGGATAGAACGAGGTTAATATTCTTAGCTTAATTTTAACATATTTAAAGAAGTCGTACCAAAGTCTTATGTTAAACCATAAGTCCCGATTAGAAATAATACTAGTAGATATGCCGTAATATTTTTAACATTTACGGACGAAGATTAAGATTAAGTCTTTTATCTTTTTAGTATCGTCTTTTAAAGATATGAAATATATTATTTTAATAAAGGTATCGACAATAACTTAGATAAAACTATATCTATTAGAGAGAGAAAGGTCCGTTATAAAATTTATTAAAATAAGTTTTTAGAGAGAGTATTCTAACTTAATAAGATAAAGTAGTCCGAAAAGAAAGTAACGTCTTAACTTATTACTTTAACACTTATAATAGGAATGTACAAAGTCAACGACGTCCTTCTTAAGGTTTTGCCAGAATATGTACCGTCTAATAAGTTTAACGGTCTTATCTATACCTATATAACCTATCACTTTGATATTATGTTCTAAGTAGATAATCTAGATCTTAAGTCTCTTGTTATTAAAGATCTAAATATGATTCTTTATAACTAAGGTTCCGTCTTCTTTAGTTACGTCTTTTCTAAGAGAAACTAGAATCTTCTAATACATTTCGTCTGTAAGAATAGTAACTTTAATTTACTCGAAGAATTTTTCGTTCTATTTTAATGTTAAAATATTATAGAGACGTACTTTTGAGATTATAAACATAAGAACTTCAAAGTGTAAAAAGTACTCTTTATTTAAAACAGAGGTTATTAGCTAGTTTTTATCTCTCCCTTCCGAAAGGTACTCTTTATACCGTGAGAAAGTATCTACCTTAACATTCTATATATTAGGACAGAAATTAATAACGAAGTTAAAGGTAACGAGTTACTGAGCTTATCGAGCTTAACGGTAGTTAAGGAATTTGGTAGTTTAGAAGTATTTTAGATTACGGTAGTCCGAGAAGACTTTAATACGGTATTTAGTTCCCTTAAGGTAATGTCTCTAACGTTAGAAGTAATTAACTATTACTAAGAGTTCTTTATTATAAATCTCGTAGTTAATTTCCATAGAAATTAATTTTCTTAAGTAAAATGTCATAGGGTATATCTTACCGTCATCTTACTTCTATAATATTATTTCTTCTAACGTATAATCTAAAGCGTTAGGTTCGATAATAGGTAGTTTATTAAGGTCGAAATAGACTAGAACAGAAGCTTCGGTAAAGGTTTTTTTTAATACTTTAAATATAATATTTATCTAATTGTTCTATGTCTAAGTTTTCTAAGTAAGGTTTATAAAATTAGTAAGTAGTTTAGTAATGTATAAGTAGCCTTTAATATAGTATCTATAGAAGTTTATAAATTTATTAAAGTATTAGACTTCTTTTATCGATTTTAGCTGTTCTTATAAAAGGATATATTCTACTTTATCCTTTAATATTACGATACTTATAATATTAATAATATAACCTAGGTACTCTAGTTCCTTAATATCTTATATATATTTAAAGAGGTGTCACACTGGTAGGCTCACCTAGGTCAACAGGGTCACTGACCTCCTTGACCGAGCCTTATACCAGCGGCACGAACTACACACAAGAAGCATATACCCATTAACCCACAAACATATATCATAGATCACGTGAATAAGGGAACTATCACAAAGGATAGCCACAACGTGGCTCAACCTCGGGATATGATCCCACACGTAGCTTATAGCCTACTTAGCCGGTACGTAGGTCAGCGGATTCTCATAAGTACCCATGGGTCACGACGGAATACCTAGAACTACTCATAAGCTAAAGTAACCGTATAACGGACCTCGCCTATGCTAGGTAACGTTATCAGACTTCAGATTTGCCATGGACAAGCTATTTAACCTTAGTATCGTAGTTAAGGCCTATACAGTTAACCCGGACTTTGTAGCTGGTCTTTCGAATCATAGACCTTCCCGCTATCGCTAGTATTTCTTTAGAAGACTTAGAACCCGACGTTCTCCGGAGTCTAGCTTTAGTAGTGATAGGTAGCCGTGACCCCCACGTATAAGTTACGAAGGGAACCGTTACTATGACAGCTGACCAGGGGATTAACCTAATAGTATTATAGCTAACGTAAGTACTAAGGACGTGAAAGAACACTTATAATAATGGATACCATACTACTAAAGCTGTATAGATAAGTACTAATACCGGCTATGGACCGACATGTGATAGGCCGGCTTTACTTAGCTTATAGCCGCTAATTTGTAGGGCGTGAGAAACGGGTAGCTAGAAAGGAGATTTAGGACCGACGGACGGCTAGGAAGATCTTTTAGATATTTTAGTATCCTTATATCTTATATATAGCCTTTTATAAGTAGGATAGGTATACTACGATGGATCCTTAAGAGGAAGAAGCTTCCTAGTTCTCTTTAGACAAACCTAGAAAGATTATTAACTAAACTTTAGTAAAGCTAAGAGGTAATATAACCTTATGAACCCTTTTACTTCTTCTAACTTATAACTACGAAACATTATGTCTTATCTTCTATTAGATCATTCTATCTTCTTAAACCTCTTTCTTCCTAGCTCTTTACCACTTTATATTACGATAGTTAACTCCCTTATTGTTCTGTTCTAAAGTTCTAAATCGGACCTTATACTTATTAGTCTTACGAAGATTAACTCCCTAAGTTCATCGTATGAAAGCTTTAAACTAGACCAATAGTAATTGTTGGGATAGTTTACTAAACAGTTAAGTCAAAAGTTAAGAAAAGGTTAAAGCTCTATAGTCTAATTCTTCGTTTGATATCTCACCTTATAGTTATTATATCCTAGACCTTTGTAAGCTAGCCTATGTTACAGATAATCTTTCTTTATCCGAAAATAACCTCTCTACTTACTACTTCATTTATAATAGCCGGCAATCCTATATTATATTCGGCTATACTTCGGGGTCGGAAAACTGAACATAACCTTAAAACCGACCTCATAATTTAAGAACCTTCTAAGATAGAAATATAAACTATTAAAAAGTTTCCTACATTCTTATCGAGCTTTAAAACCTTTATTAAACTACTTTAATAGTTTATTCATCTCTATAATTAAGTCACTAAAGCTTATAAGGAACTTTACTTCTTTGTTAGTAACACGTGTAAAGACAAGGAGAAGCTCGATATATTTACTTCTATATTTACTATCTTAATTACTAATTACTAGTCGATAGTATAACATGTCAAGACAAATTAATATGTCCTTAAAAGTACTCGGTAGAAATTAGAAGCTTCTTATACTACCTTCGGCATCGAGGTCAACTAAAAGTTAGCCCAGTTCGCTACCTAAACGGCCTAACACGAAAAATTTCTTAATCTTATTATCACACGTACTAAAGCCCTCTATAAGGAAATTACTAGACAAAAGCTACGCTAAGTATAATAAATCTGAGAATAGGAAACGTAGACCTAAGAATAACATGTTAAACTTATCAAAGTTAAAGAACTTTTCCGTATTTAAGAGGAAAAGTAAGCTCGATAAGATTATTATAACGCGGAATTTAACTATTAGTTTACTACGGCTTAAAGCTAGCTTAATTTCCTCATGGTACTTTAACAACCGGAAGTATCACGGACCCCGAAGAACTAAGAACTATTCAAATAGCTCAAAGCCTACTTTAACAACCTCGTTAAAGAAACCCTTATATTAAGATTAACACGAATAAAGCCTTATAATAAGGAACAGATTATCTAGAAAGCTATGATACGTTTATAAAAAACCCTATCTGTTAAATCCTTACGATAGCCACTATAACTATTTAAAAAATCAACCTCTACATAGTACTTCGACTAAGATGAAGACCCCCTCTCGGACCATAACCTCTAAAGAAAGGTTACCTAAGAAATCTCGACATGAGCCCAGAGATAGATCGATAGTATATAAAACTCTGATACTAAAATAAGAAGTAGAAATATAGGAGGAAACTTACCTCTCCGTTATATTAGGATAGAAATATTACCTCCTCTAGATAATAATAATAACTCTGATGATAATCTCTATCGTATAAGTCTATCTCCCGGTCCCCCTAGATTACTAAAAGGCCTACCTAGTCTCCTAAGACCCCTAGGACCTTAAGGTCTAGGTTTCTAAAGCCCTTTACTCCTATGTGACCCTATGGTAATCTTTCTCGATCTTATCCGTACTAACTAAGACCTAATTTATAACAATACTAATACGATTTAGGAATCTCGTAGTTAAGGTACCGCCGTAACCATGGTAAAACCTAAAAAATACAATAGAAAGAACAAGGACGAATTTAAGATATAGTAATGTTTCATTAAGGAGTATTTTAGTGTCTATAAGCGAAGTTTTCTCGACGACAAAGCTAAAATAAGGTTTGTCAGTACTCTTATTAAAGATACTACCTTCGAATAGTACTAAAAAAAAGAGACTTAGATCGAAAAGCTTAGCCTAATAGATTAATAAAATAACTATGTTACTGCTATAGTCGAACATTTCTGTGACCTAGTATAAAGAGCTAAGGACTATAAGGTTATAAAAGCTCTGACCTACGACAGAGATATAAACGAGTACGTAATAAAGTTTTAAGAACTTAATTATATTATTAATCTTAGTAGTTAGGCCTTACAATCATTAGTTACTAACACTATCTCTAACGCTATAATAGACTTAATCTATTTGTATACGAAATATCTTCTCACTAACAATGCCGACTTTCTCGAAGCTATCGTTATTACTAGCCTAATTTATAAAGATAAAATGAAAAACTACGAAATCAATCATAAGACTAAGTAAGAAAAAGAAGAGTCTACTTCGAATAGTAAGAAACGTTCGAAGAAGGATAGTTATTAGGAGAAACTTAATACCTCTAGCTCCTATCCTAGTCTAATACCTATAAAAGGAAAACCTAAGAAAGGTCCAAAGTAGAAATAACAAGACAAGGAGGATAACCTCCCGGTATCTACCCGGACGAAGTATTAGTAAACCTACAAAGAAGCCGTCGCCGAGATAGAACAAGCCGAAATTAATAAATATAAGGTAAGTAAGGGATACTACTACTACGGACATTAAGGCTATAACACTCTTAAATGTTATAGTAGGAAAACCGAGGATAGTAAGGATATTCCTAAGCTACTCGGAAAGATCTCTAAAGCTAAGACTAAATACGGAAGAGATAAAAAAGAGAATATTTCTCCCTAACTATCGAAAAAGGCTAAGGTCTTTATAATAATAGAAAAAGACTATCCCAAGCTTTTTTCTCGTATTATTAAACTATCCGACAGTGAAAATATATCGGATTTTTAATAGGTATTCCGAAACTTATGGTATTAAAAATCGTACCTCGACCCGCTGTAACTTCTACTAAAAAGTATGCTATTATAGAACTTTCTTATAAGAAGGTTAAATGAAGTTATGAACTATACTATGGTACTTGTAAGATTGTTCCTATAACCATCGTCTATTACAAAGTTAAGGAAATCTCTTTTCGAGTACTCTTAGACCTTAGTACCTCTAGCCTAGTTATAAGTTAAGACCTTATTAAAAAATAAAATATCTCTTATATATGTAAAACGATTCTAAAGTCCTTAGAAGCCTTTAATAGAACTATTAACCTTAAATTAGGTAAGAAATATACTAAGGAAATCGTTTTACGGCACTAAGTAAAACACTTCTCTTATATCATATTCGAAATTTCTCTCCTCGACATAGAATATAACATCTTTCTTCTATACTAGTAGCTATAGTAATATTAGCTGGACTACCTATAAGACCTTAATACGTTGAAAATAACTTTTAGTTCCGACTACTATTATCAAAACTATATTTCTCTTATAATCTTAAGAAATAAAAGCTCTATCATAAATGTTACGATATCTTATATCTAAAACATTTCCGAAAGATTTAAGATCTTTGTTTCTTTAATATTACTTAAAGTAACTTAACGGCTATTAAACTACTAGCCTTAGGACTATATAATTAATATCATTAGAAACGAAAAGTTCCCATGGGAACCCCTTTATCTTATGTTACCTTTAGAAAAGAAAATCCTTCGTAAATAGCTAGACTAAATATATAAAGAAGGTAAGATACGGAAATTAAAATCACTCTGTTTCTTACCCATTTTCTTTATAGATAAGGAAGCCTTATTAGAAAAGGCGGCTACAAGAGACCCGGAAAACCTCCGTCTTATAGTCGATTACTAAAAGATTAATAAATAAACAGTAAAAAACCGCTACTTACTATCCTTAATTACCAAACTTTAAGATATCTTCGCCAGATCTATTATCTTTATAAAGATAGATTTGAAATCAAGTTTTAACCTAATTCGAATGAAGGAAGGTCACGAATAGAAAACAACGTTCCAAACCTATTACGGTCTTTTTAAGTTTAACATAATATCCTTCGGTCTTACTAATATTCCTACTACCTTCTAAGATATAATAAATTATATCTTTCGAGACCTTATCGATCAAAGCCTCCTATCTTATATTAACGACCTTCTCATTTATATAAGTTCTAAAGAAGAATATGATAAAATTGTCATTAAAGTCTTTAAGTAACTTTAGAAGTATAACCTAGTTATTAACCTTACTAAATATATATAGGATATTAAGAAATTGAAATACCTAGGCTATATTATTAGTAATAAAGATATTATAATATTAAAGGATAAGATAAAATGTATCCTTTCATAGAAATAGCCGAAATTAGTAAAAGAAGTCTAATAATTTAATAGATTTACAAACTTCTATAAACATTATATCAAAGGTTACTTACGTATTACTAAGCTACTTACTGATTTTATAAACCTTACTTAGAAAACCTAGACGTAAAATAACTAGATAAACATAGTATTTAAAGTATTGAAAAAAGCCTTTACTAAAGCTCTTATTTTAGTTTATTTCGACCCTAATAAACTACCTATTATCGAACCTAATATATCAGACTATATACTAGGAAGAATAATATCACAGAAGTAAGATGACAATAAGATATATTTTATAATATTTCACTTAAAAAAACTAATCTCTATAGAAATTAACTATAAGATCTATGACAAAGAACTCCTAACGATAATTAATTACTTTTAACGTTAGAGATATTACCTTAAGGAAGCTAAGTACCGTATTGAAGTCTTCTCGGACTACCGTAATTTAAAATACTTCTAGACTACTAAGGTCCTTAACTACCGTTAAGCCCGATAGGCTCAGTAACTCGTTACCTTCGATTTTATTATTAATTTCTATTCCGGTATATAAAATGCCAAGGTAGATACTTTCTCGTAGTATGAGAAGTACCTTCTAGAAGGAAGAGATAAAAACTAACTAATAACCTCTGTTTTAAATAAAGAATATTTTTTACACTTTAAAGTTCCTACGTTTATACTCTCAAAAGTACGTCTTTACAACATCTTAATACTAAAGTGGAACAAAGAATTCCTTAAGCAAATTAAGACTACTACTCCTATAGACAAAACGTATTAGAAGGCTTTAGTTTCCCCTAGAAAAAACATAACTAACGAAGATAGAATCCTATTTATGAAAAATCATATTTAGATCCCTAATAATAAGGAACTTAAAATCTAGATTATCTACTTTAAACACGATACTAAAGTGGCAGGCCATATAGGCATAGATAAGACCGTTAAGCTTATTAGACGGTATATGTTCTAACAAAACCTCGAGAAGGACGTCGTTGACTTTATACGCTCTTGTTATAAGTACTAAAGTAATAAGCTAAGACGTTACTTTTCTTTTAAACTACTTTATCTTATTAAGTTAGAATATTCTCTCTGGAGGCTTATTTCAATAAACTTTATAACAGACCTTCCTCTCTCTAACGGATATAGTTCTATCTAGGTTATTATTAATACCTTTACTAAAATAGCGTACTTCATTCCTTTAAAGAATAATATTAAAAAGATAGAAGATTTGATCTTACTCTTTACCTATGAATGTTAGAAATATCATAGTATACCTATTAATATCATTTCTAATTAAGACTTATAGTTTAACGTAAGACTTTAGTATAACTTTCTTAAGTACGTTAGAGTTAAACCAAAGATATTAACCTCGTTCTACCCTAAGATAGATAACTAGACTAAATGTCTTAACTAACATATTAAGGCCTATCTAAGAGCCTTTGTTAACTACGAGATAAATAACTAAGATACCTTGTTACTTATAGCTAAATTCGTATAGAATAACGCCAAATCAACCTCTATTAGTAACTCTTCTTTTTATATAAACTATAAATATTATCTAGCTATAAACAATCTACCTAACGAATCTACGTATAACTTACATAGTAAGATTATAATATATTAGATAATAACGGTCTATAAGAACCTTTATAAAACCCTCAAAGAATCTTAAGAACGGATAAAGAAGTATATAAATAAGAAGTAAACGGAAGTATCCTTCTTTAAAGAAAAACAACTAATGATACTTAACACGTAGAATATTAAGACCAAGAGACCTTTTAAGAAACTAGATAAAAAACTACTTAGCCCGTTTAAAATCTCTAAGGTAATATCTCTTACAGCCGTGAAACTCGAACTCCTAGAGTATTAGAAAATTTATCTTACTTTCCATGTCTCTCTTATTAAACCTTTCCGAACCGGCTCTTAGCCGATCTCCGACCCTCTTTAGGTCTTAGAGTAAATAGGAGATGTTTACCTTAAGAAATTTGTAATAGAGGAAATTACAAATTCTTATATTAAGAAGAAGATAGTAAAATATCTCGTCAAATAAGATAAATATCCCAAAGAAAAGGATTAGACTTAGGAACTATACGACTACTTCTCTAATACCTAGGAACTATAAGACTTTTACATTAAGTACCTATATAAGCCTAAGGACCTTAAGGTTATCAACCTTAAGACTTAAGGTAAGTCTTCCTAGGAAGGGAGATAATGTCATATTAGTAAGCTTACTTAGTTTAACAAGGTTACTAACCTCCTTAACCGAGTCTTATACCAACGGTACAAACTATACATAAGAAGTATATACTTATTAACTTACGAATATCTATCATAGATTATGTGAATAAGAAAACTATTATAAAGGATAGTTACAACGTAGCTTAACCTTAGAATATGATCCTATACATAGCTTATAACTTACTTAGCCGGTACATAGGTCAGCAGATTCTCATAAGTACCTATAGGTCACGATAAAATGTCTAAAACTACTCATAAGCTAAAGTAGCCGTATAACGGACCTCGCTTACGCTAGGTAACGTCATTAGACTTTAGATTTGTTATAAACAAGTTATTTAACCTTAGTATCGTAGTTAAGGCCTATATAGTTAGCCTAGACTCTACAGCTAGTCTTTCGAATCATGGACCTCCTTACTATCGTTAACATTCCTTTAGAAGACTTAGAACCTGACGTTCTCCGGAGTCTAGCTTCAGTAGTAATAGGTAGCTATAACCCCCATATATAAGTCACGAAGGAAACCGTTACTATAACAGTTGACTAGGAGATTAACCTAACAACGTTATAGCTAACGTAAGTACTAAGGACGTGAAGGAACATTTATAGTAATAGACACTATGTCACTAGAGCTGTATAGATAAGTACTAATACCGGCTATAGACTAACATATAATAGGCCGGCTTTACTTAGCTTATAGCCGTTGATTTGTAGGGCGTGAGAGACGGGCGGCTAGAAAGGAGATTCGGGACCGACAAACAGCTAGGAAGATCCTTCAGGTATTTTAGTATCCTTATATCTTATACATAGCCTTCTATAAGTAAGACAGGTACACTGTGACGGATCCTCGAGAGGAAGAAGCTTCCTAGTTCTCTTTGGACAAACCTAGAAAGATTATCAACTAAACTTCAGTGAAGCTGAGGGATAATACAACCTTATGAACCTTTCTGCTTCTCCTGACTTGTAACTGCGAAATATTATGTCTTATCTTTTGTTAGATCATTCTATCTCCCTAAACCTCCTTCTCCCTGGCTCTCTACCACTTTACATTACGATAGTTAACTCCCTCACCGTTCTATTCTAAAGCTCTGAATCGGACCTTGTGCTTATTAGCCTTACGAAGATTAACTCCCTTAGTTCGTCGTGTAAAAGCTCTGAACTAGACTAACAGTAATTGTCGGGGTGGTTCGCTGAACGGTTAAGTCGAGAGTTAGGAAAAGGTTAAAGCTTTGTAATCTGATTCTTCGTTTAATATCTCACCTTATGGTTGTTACACCCCAGACCTTCGTAGGCTGGCCTGTGTTACAAGAGGTTAATAGTAAGGTTATATTTCTAAAGTCGTTTAAGGACTTTAACGATAATTTTGTCGTATTTCTTTTTAGAATTTATATAAATAAGAAGGTCGTTAATATAAGATAGGAAGTTTTAATCGATAAGATTTTAAAAAATATGATTTATTATATCTTAGAAGATAACGGAAATATTGGTAAGGCCGAAAGATATTACGTTAAATTCGAAAAGACTATAATAAGTTTAAAACGTTATTTTCTATTCGTAGCCTTCTTTTATCTAAATTAAGTTAAAACCTAATTTTAAATCTATCTTAGTAAAGAGGATAGATCTAACAAAGGCGTCTTAAAGTTCGGTAATTAAGAGTAATAAGTAGTAATTTTTGATAGTTTGTTTATTAATCTTTTAGTAATTAACTATAAGATAGAGGTTTTTTAGGTCCCTTATAGCTATCTTTTCTAATAATACTTTCTTATCTATAAAGAAAATAAGTAAAGAACATAGTAATTTTAATTTTTATATCTTACCTTTTTTAAGTATTTAGTTTAGTTATTTATAAAGGATTTTCTTTTCTAAAGGTAACATAGGATAAAGAGGTTTCTATGGAAATTTTTTATCTTTAATAATATTAATCATATAGTCCCAGAGTTAGTGATTTAGTAGCCGTTAGGCTACTTTAGGAGATATTAAAGGGGCGAAAATCTTAAATCTTTCGGAGATATTTTAAATATAAGATATTATAACATTTATGATAAAGCTTTTATTTCTTAAGATTATAAGAGAAGTATAGTTTTAACAATAATAGTCAGAATTAAAGGTTATCTTTGATATGTTAAGGTTTCATAAGTAGTTTAGCTAGTACTATTGTAGCTACTAGTATAGAAGAAGAATATCATATTCTATGTTAAGGAAAGAATTTTCGAGTATGATACGAAAGAAATATTTTACTTAGTACTATAGAATGATTTCCTTAGTATATTTCTTACTTAATTTAAGGTTAATAGTTTTATTAAAGGTTTCTAAGAGCTTTAGGATCGTTTTATATATATAAAAGATGTTTTATTTTTTGACAAGGTCTTTACTTATAACTAGGCCAGAGATGTTAGGATCTAAGAGTATTTAGACGGAGATTTTCTTAACTCCATAGTAGACGATAGTTATAAGAACAATCTTATAAGTACTATGATATAGTTCGTGACTTCGCTTAACCTTCTTATAAGAGAGTTTCTTTGTGTGATAGTTAGTACGCTTTTTAGTAGAGATTATAACGGGTCGAGGTATAGTTTCCGATACTATAAGCTTCGGGATACCTTTTAAAAATCCGATATTTTCTTATTATCGGATAGTTTAATAATACGAGAAAAAAGCTTAAGATAGTCTTTTTCTACTACTATAGAGACCTTAGCCTTCTTCGATAGTTAGGAAGAAGTATTTTTATTTTTATCTTTTTTATATTTAGTCTTAACTCCGAAGATCTTTCTAAGTAGCTTAGGGATATTCTTACTATCCTCGGTTTTTCTATTATAATATTTAAGAGTATTATGGCCTTAACGTCTATAACGGTAATATCTCTTACCTATCTTATGTTTGTTAACTTCGGCTTATTTTATCTCGGTGACAGCTTCCTTATAGGTTTACTAGTATTTTATTTAAGTAAACGCCAGGAGGTTATTCTCTTTATCTTATTACTTCCGTTTTAAATCCTTCTTAGGTTTTCTTTTCGTAAGTATTAAACTAGAACGGGAGTTAAAGATATTAACTTCCTCTTAATAACTGTTCTTCTTCGAACGTTCCTTGTTATTTGAAGCGGACTTTTCTTTTCTTTACTTAGCTTTACGATTGATTTTATAGTTCTTTATTTTATCTTTATAAATTAAGCTAGTAGTAACGATAACTTCGAGAAAGTCTGTATTGTTAGTAGAGAGATATTTTATATATAAATAAATTAAGTTTATTATAACATTAGAGATAGTATTAGTAACTAATAATTATAAAGCTTACCTACTAAGATTAATAATATAATTAAGTTTTTAAAACTTTGTTATATACTTATTTATATCTCTATCGTAAGTTAAGGTCTTTATAGCCTTATAATCCTTAGCTCTTCATACTAGGTTATAGAAACGTTCGATTATAGTAATAACATAGTTATTTTATTAATCTACTAAGCTAAGCTTTTTGATCTAAGTTCTTCTTTTCTAATATTATTTAAGGATAGTACCTTTAGTAAGGATACTAATAAAGTTAATTTTAACCTTATCATTAAGGAAGCTTCGTTTATAAATACTAAAATATTTCTTAATAGAGCGTTATTATATCTTAAACTTACCTTTATCTCTTCTATTATATTTTTTAGGTTTCGTTATAGTTACGATAGTATCTTAACTACGGAATTTCCGAATCATATTAATATTGTTATAAATTAAATCTTAGTTAATATAAATAAGGTCGAGAAAGATTGTTATAAGGTTACATAGGAGTAAAGGACTTTAGGAACTTAGACCTTAAGATCCCGGGGGTTCCGGAGGCTTAGGTAAGCCTCTTAGTAATCTAGGGAGACTAAGAGGTAAACTTATATGATAGAAATCATTATTAGAATCGTTATTATTATTACCGTTATTTAGAGGAGGTAACGTTTTTGTTTTAGTATAACGGAAAGGTAAGTTTCCTTTTATGTTTCTACTTCTTATTTTAATATCAAAATTCTATATATTATCGACTTATCTCTAAACTTATATTAAGATTTCTTAAGTAACCTTTCTTTAGAGGTTACGATCTGAGAGAGAGTCTTCGTCTTAGTTAAAGTATCACGTAAAGGTTGATTTTTTAGACGGTTATAATAGCTATCGTGAAGGTTTAATAGATAGGGTTTTTTATAAACGTATCATAGCTTTTTAAATAATTCGTTCTTTATTATAAGGCCCTACTTGTGTCGACCTTGATATAAGAGTTTCTTCGACGAGATTATTAAAATAAGCTTTAAGTTATTTAAACAGTTCTTAATCTTTCGGAGTTTATAATACTCCTAGTTATTAAAGTACCATAAGAAAATTAAGCTAACTTTAGGCCATAATAAACTAATAGCTAAATTCCATTTTATAATAATCTTATTAAGCTTGTTTTTTCTCTTAGATACGGAGAAGTTCCTTAACTTTAATAAGCTCGACGTTTTGTTCCTTAGTCTATGTTTCTTATTTCTAAGTCTGTCGGGCTTAATATAACCTTTATTTAATAATCTCTTTATGGAGAGTTTTAGTTTGTATAACGATAAGGTTAAGGGATTTTTTACGTTAGGCCGTTTAGGTAATAAACTAAGTTAGTTTTTAGTTAACCTCGATACCGAAAGTAATATAAGAGACTTCTAATTCTTACTAAGTACTTTTAAGGACATATTAGTTTATCTTAATATATTATATTATTAACTAATAGTTAATAACTAAGATAATAAATGTTAAAGTAAATATATCGAACCTTTCTTTATTTTCATGTATATTATTAATAAAGAAGTAAAGTTTCTTATAAGCTTTAGCGACTTAATTATAAAGATAAATAAACTACTAAGGTAGTTTAGTAAGGGTCTCAGAACTTGATAGAAGCATAGGAAACTTTTTAATAGTTTATATTTCTATCTTAGAAGGTTCTTAAATCATAAGGTCGGTTCCGAAGTTAAGTTCGGTTTTCCGATCTTAGAATATAGTTAAATATAATATAGGATTGCCGGCTATTATAAATAAAGTAACAAATAAAAGGATTATTCTTTAATAAAGAAAGATTATCTATAATATAAGTTAGCTTACGAAGGTCTAAGATATAATAACTATAAGGTAAGATATTAAATAGAAAGTTAGACTATAAAACTTTAACCTTTTCTTAACTCTCGACTTAACCGTTTAACAAACTATCTTAATAATTATTATTAGTCTAGTTTAAAGCTTTTATATGACGAACTTAGAAACTTAATCTTCATAAGGCTTATTAAAGCTTAAGGTTCGATTTAGAGGTTTAAAACAAAATGGTAAGAGAATTAATTATTATAATATAAAGTGGTAAAGAGTTAAGGAGAAGGAGGTTTAGGGAGATAAAATGATTTAACAAAGGATAAGATATAATACTTCATAGTTATAAGTTAGAAGAAATAAAAAGATTTATAAAGTTATATTCCCTCTTAACTTTACTAAAGTTTAGTTAATAATCTTTCTAGGTTTGTTTAAAGAGAACTAGGAAGCTTCTTTCTCTCGAGGATCCGTCGTAGTATACCTGTTCTATTTATAAAAGGCGATGTATAAGATATAAGGATACTAAAATACTTAAAAGATCCTCTTAGCCATCCGTCGGTCCTAAATCTCCTTTTTAGCCGTCCGTCTCTCACACCTTACAAATCAGCGGTTATAAGCTAGGTGATACCGGCCTATCTTACGTTAGTCCATAGCCGGTATTAGTACTTATCTATATAACTTTAGTAACATAGTATTCATTACTATAGATATTCTCTCACGTCCTTAGTACTTTCGTTAGCTATAATACTATTAGGTTAATCCCTAGGTCGGCTGTCATAGTAACGGTTTCCTTCATGACTTATACGCGGGGTTCGCGGCTACCTGTTACCATTAAAGCTAGACTCTGGAGAACATCGGGTTCTAGGTCTTCCAAAGGAATGTTAACGATAGCGGGGAGGTCCATGATTCGAAAGACCAGCTGTAGGGTCTTAGGCCCTGACTACGATACTAAGGTTAAATAGCTTGTCCATGACAAATCTAAAGTCTGATGACGTTACTTAGCGTGGGCGAGATCTACTGTACGGCTACTCTAGCTTATGAGTGGTTCTGGGTGTTTCGTCGTGACCCGTGGGTACTGTAGGAGAATCCGCTGACTTGCGTGTCGGCTGAATAGGCCATAAGCCACGTGTGAGATCTTGTCCCGAGGTTAAGCCACGATGTGGCCATCCTCTGTGATAGTTCCCTTATCCACGTGATCCATGACGGATGTTCGTGGGTCAAGGGGTATGTGCTTCTTATGTGTGGTTCGTACCGCTGGTGCGTGGCTCGGTCAAGGAGGTTAGTAACCTTGTTGACCTAGGTGAGCCTACCAATGTGACACCTTTGTCTTCGAGCGACGGAACTTCTTAGTCGTTAAGTGAACCGTAACTACCACGTGTTTATTTCCCTTAGGTAAGACGTTATGAATTTTATCTCGTGTTATACTACTCGACTTAGATATAAACCTCACCTCTTCTATACCTAAGTCCAGATCTATAAAAACTTAACTATATAGTAGTACCGTCTCTATATCTACTACTTCTAGCGGATATAAACGTACTAGCCGGAAAGATATCCTCTGTAGATTTTCTTATGACTTCCCTAGCTATGATAAGTAATATATAAGGGGGGAGTATCTTTAGCGGTATAATCTAAATCATATACCTTTCCCGTTTCCTTATATCTATACTTTCCTATACCGAGTAATTCGAAACTGACCACTTTCTTAAATAATTATAAAGATATCTTTAAATATAACGCCGCCGGTTATAAGTAGAAGTTTGTTCGATCTAACCTTCTTAGGTACTATAAGAAACGCCATTTTACTTCGTATATACCGAGGAATCATGTTCTAAGTTTTAACGTACCTAAGGACTCTTCACCTCTTAGATTAGTAAACGTTAACATAGTCTTACTTAACGTTAACGTTAAGTTCCCTCCTATGTTTAATAACGTACCGTGTAACGTAAGGCCTCTTCTGACTATATCTCTATTTTTACTGAATCTAGCCACATTTAGGATGACATATCAGCCTTAGTAACCTCATCCCGGCTAGACGGCTTAAATATTTAGCATAGCTACTTCTATAAAGTATTAACCTTAGTCTATCGGCGGTTACCTAAGGTTAACTGATATTATCTACTCTTATAATGCTAAGATAACTAAGTGGTAGAGATTAAAGTATATAGGTAATGTATCGTTAGTACTACGTGACGTTAACTTACTTGAGATCGTTAATAAGTTAATGTTCGATATGGAATAGCTAAGGACACGTGTTTATGAGCTAAAGAGTAAACGTAATTTCTAGAAGGATTAGTATTTGTAACTAGAGTAAGATTGTTTAGCTGGTATCGGCAAATGGAATAATCGGGGTCTACCGATACTAGCCTCCTTAAGTAACATAAGCTCTTTCGTAGTAGATACTAATAATTAGTAATATCTTAATATAGTAATAACGATACCGCCTTATCAATAGAAAATTGGGGGTGAGGAGTAGGAGGTATGTTAAAATGGTAGGTTTGTTAGCTATATAATATAATAGAGTAGCTTTTTGATTTGATTTTATAATTCTTCTTTCTGTTTCGTTTGTCTTTAGGCTTTTATAACCTAGTTTATCGATTAGCTATCGTTTAGGCTAACCCTCTTAGTCCTATAAGGCGTCGCTAAGAACCGGATTAGATAATTAAGAGCTCTCTTTATGTTTTAGTCGTTAGAATACTAACATTCCCGTCACTCTTTAGCCTACCTTTCTTATAGGCCTTCTTAGGTAAAGAGGGGAGAAACTTGAGAGAATTAGGCCTCGGTGGAATCTAACTAAGAAAAAGTCCAGTTAGACATTTTAAAATGTTTAAGCAAAGGACTAGGAACCTCTATAAGTGGGCGCTTATCGGCACGTCCTGGGAATATAAGATATCGTAAATTACCTCCTTAACATGACTTTTAACTTACCTCTTTCCTTATATGTTCTTTTGTTTCTATTTTCATTCTCTCGTTATCCTCTCCTTCGTTTCCTCATCTACTAATTTTATAAATATAGAACTTAATATATAACCGTATAGCTCTTAGTTTTTACTTAATTTCGCCTAATACCAGTTAGATCGAAATTATATAACCCTTCCGTAGAGTAGAATCACGTAACAAGGTACGAATTTATTTATGTCAGCTAGCCTAAGCTTAGATCCTAGATTAACAAGAATGATATAAGTCTTGTAAATGATTAAGAGTGAAGAATATACTTAAGGTACTATATTAGGTAATAAAACGCCTAGGATATTAATAACGTAGATAACTATAACTGAAGAGGAAGACATATAGTTAAATCTAAGGTTAAGAAGAATAGTATAGATCCTACCGAAGGTTAAGGCTAAAAGTAGTTAAGTTATCTTCTATATCCCGAGTTATATATCTAATCTAGGGCATAGAATTATATAATAGGATATACTATCATTTAGGTTAACTGATTTAAATGTCAATCTTACGAGGAGGTAAGAAATTCTAAACTATACATCTCCTGAGACGCCGATAAGCTTATAATAAGTAACCGTGGCTAAGGAGTTATTACTTTACGTTAATACGAAGTAATTCTATCATACCTTAAAAAGAAGAGTAACTCGATAACGACTAGAGAAGATATTTCAGCTCATATCTAACGATCATAAGTCCTACCTTTACAAATCAAGACATAACCATACGATAAGAAGACCAAGGGGACCTAGAGGCCGCTTTTTAACCGCCACGGAGATAAGAGAGAAGAAGGCGTAAAAGGAAGTGGTAGCTAGAGAGGTAAGTAATAGGGCAAATGTAAATCTCTAAGAAGGAAAAAAGATAAAGAAGTAAGTATAGAAAATATATATAATATACCCTCACTCTGTCCATTTTAACTTTACTATAAGTATCTACGGAGTCCTTTTTCGGTAATAGAAAAAAGAGTTAGACATATAATCAACCTCCGGGCTATTAGTAAGAGGACTTACTATCAACATCGAAGTCGTATTAATATGACGAAATATGTAGGCCTTAGCTAAGTTTCGATAGGGTAACGAAGGAGAAGAGATAATAAAGAGATAGGTAAGGAGATTATGTAGTAGCTAATGTTATTAGAGCTTAAAGAGTGAGGTTAGTTCGGCTCTACGGCCGTCACTTCGGAAGGGTTCTTTACTAATACGATAGTTAATTTACTGTCGATCAAGGAGGTAGTAAAGTATATATATATATGTAGGGCTCCTAATATCACGGCGGAAGCATAGCGGGTCTACAAAATATTAGTCATTTATATCTAGTCAATTATATCTCTCGAGCTCAGAAGTTTAAATTTATCCTTCCCTTACCTTCTCCTATATCCTTTTTCGTTTCCTTATCACTTCATTTTATAAATAAAGAACCTAATAGCTAACACGGCTTCTAATTCTCTCTCAACTCTATCCGACATTTATACGTACCTCTCTTACCCTCTAAGCTCTACTTCGATTTACCAAATATACGAAAGGAATAGTAACTAACTAAATCTATAGGTAGTTACTATATAATACCACCTTAGGTATTATACTCTAGAATAACCACTGGGATTACTTAAACATAAGTATCTAATATGATACTTTTACCTACGGCTAGTATATAGGACATAACAATAATAACCTTAGTACTATCCTATACTAATTTAACTCGCTTAATATTTCCGCTAAGCTAACTAAGACTACTAAGTTAAACATATTCTAAGTTTAAGGTACTGATCAAAAATAAAACAGTATCTACGTTACCTCCTAACTTACTTTACTTAAGGGAAATCCCACTATCTTATAAGCTATCCTAGCTATCTTCATACCGCCTACACAAATAAAGTCGATTAAGTAGTACTTTAAGAATCTTATTAAGAATAATCGAAATATCTATATTTGAGGTCTAAGCCCGGAAACTAATAATAAGTTACTTCTTCATTATGTTTTACACTTCGGAAAGGTTAAGTAGAGTAAGGTTATTATCGACACTTTAACTAGTACTTACAAGAGGTATGTTATTACGATCTTAACTTAAAACCTACGAACATTTTTTAGCTTTGGCTTTACTAAGTTTGTTAATATTTCAGATTCAGAGAAGTATATTCGTAACTTCTATTACCTCGGATATGAGGTTAGCTTCGCTCGTAAGAGCTTTAACGCTTACCTCAACGCCGAGGGCGACAAAAATTCTACTAATCTTTATCTCTCTAACTTATCTAAGAGTATTAACGAAGTCGAGTTATACGCCATTTTCTCTAAGTACTACATAGTCTCGAGTAAGATCCTTCATGATAGTATAGGTAATAGTCGTGGTATAGGATTTACTCAGTAAGCTTCATAGTATTACATTTACCTAGGTATACTACTCTAACTAATTACCTAGATTTGAAACTTATAAAAAGTACGAGGAGATTATTAAGAAATATTACAGATTTACCGTTAGTAATGAGAGCTTAATAATGTAAGTCCGCTATATAGACACACCTACCCAAAAGAAGCTGAAGCGTATTACCGCTAACTACCGTCAGTACCATACTAACGAGTATAAAATTATAGCCTATGGTACTGTTAATGTTAGTATATACCCGAGTGTCTATAAGTAAGATTGTGACACAGGCCAGCCACCGAAGGTCTGGGGTGTGACAACCACAAGGTAAGGTATCAGGTGAGGGATCGAACTGTAGAGCTATAGCCTTTTACACAACTTCAACGGGACGGCTGACTACCCCGACAATGGTGTTGGTTCGACTTAGAGCTTTCACACGTCGAAAGTAGGGAGTTGGACTTCGTAAGGCCCACACGACTCAATGGTCAAGTGATATACACAAGGTCAGACTCAGAGCTATAGAACAGAGTGGTAAGGGAGTTGATCGGTGTAACCCAAGTGGTAGTATGGCCGAAGGAAGAGGTAGGCTTAGGGAGATAGAACGATACTACAGAAGATAACAAACAATACTTCGTAGTTACAAGTCAGGAGAAGCAAAAGGGTTCATAAGTTATATTACCCCTCAGCTTTACTAAAGTTCAGCTGATAATCTTTCTAAGTTATTCCAAGAGAACTAGGGAGCTTCTTCCTCTCGAAGATCCGTCGTAGGCCAGCGCTACTTATAGAAAGCTATGTATAAGATACAAAAATACCAAGATACCTAAAGGATCCTCCTAGCCGCCCGTCGGTCCCAAATCTCCTGTCTAACCGCCCGTCTCTTACACCCTATAAATCAATAGCTACAAGCCAGGTAGGGTCGGCCTATCACACGTCGGCCCTCGGCTGATATTAGTACTTACTCCTACAGCTCAAGCGGTTATGGTAACCATCACTGTGGAGGTTTCTTCACAGCCTCGGTACTTACGTTGGCCATAAGATACTAAGTCCCAAGGCCAACACTTGTCACAGCAACGGGTCCCTTCGTGACTTACACGTGGGAGTCTCGACTACCTGTCACCACTGAAGCTAGACTCCGGAGAACGTTGGGTTTTAGGTCTTCCAAAAGAATATTAACGATAGCGGGAAGGTCCCTGATTTGAAAGACTAACTATAGGATCCTAACTACTGTGTAGGCCCTAATCGTGATACTGAGGTTAAGTGGCTCGTCTATGATAAATCTAAAGTCTAGTAACGTTACCTAGCGTGGGCAAGGTCTACTGTGTAGCTACTCTAGCTTGTAAATAGTTCGAGGTATCCCGTCGTGACCCGTGGTCGTACCTGAGGATCTGTTGACCTGTGTACGGGCCGAATAAGCCACTGACCATACGATGGAGTGTGTCCCGAGGTTAAGCCACGTTATGGCAACTTTCTTAGTGGTGGAGGTTAAACCAACTGGTCCATTATAGTAGTTATACCAATTGGTTTAATCCCTAGCTCTATATTGACAGGTTCAATACTCCTGTTGTTATAGGCTTATAATGTTATATAGGTATGTGGTATGTACCGGTGGTATGGCTCGGTTAAGGAGGTTAGTGACCCTGTTAACCTAAGTAAACCTACTAGTGTAACACCATCCCCCTTCTTAGGAAGACTCGCCTCGAGTCCTAGGGTTAATAACCCTAGGGTTCTTAGGCTTACGTAGGTACTTAACGTGGAAGTCCTAGAGTTCTTATGTGTTAAAGAAGTGTTTGTATAGTTCCTAAGTCTAATCTTTTTCTTCGGGGTACCTATCCCATTTAACGTGATACTCTACTATCCTTTTCTTAGTACGGGAGTTTATAATTTCTTCTACTACGAATTTCTCAAGGTAAACGTCTCTTACTTACTCCAAGACCTAGATAGGGTCAGGGATCGGCTAGGAGCCGGTTCGGAAAGGTTTAATAAGGGAGACGTAAAAGGTAGGATGAATCTTTTAATGCTCCGGGAGTTCGAGCTTCACGGCTACAGGAGATATTACCTTAGAGATTTTAAATAGGCCGAGTAACTTCTTATCTAACTTCTTCGATAGCCTCTTAGTCTTAATGTTCCTAACGTCTAGCATTACTAATTACTTCTCAGTAAAGGAGGGTACTTCCGTTCGCTTCCTATCTATGTACTTCTTCATCCGTTCCCGAGATTCTTTAAGGGTTTCGTAAAGGTTCTCGTAGACCGTAGTTATCTAATGTGCCATGATTTCATTGTACGGGTTATACGTAGATTCGTTAGGTAGATTATTAACGACTAAGTGATATCCGTAGTTAGCATAGAAAGAAGAGCTACCAGTAGAAGTCGATCTAGTGTTATTCTACGTAAATTCGGCTGTGGGTAACAGGATGTCCTAATTATTTATCTCATAGTTAACGAAGGCTCTGAGATAAGCCTCGATATGCTGATTAAGACGTTCAGTCTACCTATTTGTTTCGAGATAAAACGAGGTTAACATCCTTAGCTTAACTTTAACATGTTTAAGGAAGTCACGCCAAAGGCCTACGTTAAACCGTAAATCCCGATTAAAGATGATGCCAGTAGGTATACCGTGATATTTCTAACATTCGTAGGTAAAGAGAGGAATCAAGTCTTTTGTTTTCTTAGCGTTATCTTTCAAGGGGATAAAATATGTCATTTTAGTAAAAGTATCGACAATGACCTAGATAGAATTACATCCGTTAGAGAGAGAAAGGTCTATTATAAAGTCTATTAAAATAAGCCTCCAGAAAGAATATTCTAACTTAATAGGATAAAGTAGTCCGAAAGGGAGGTGACGTCTTAGCTTATTACTTTGATACTTATGATAAGAGCGTACAAACTCAGCGACGTCTTTCTCGAGGTTCTACCAAAACATATGCCGTCTAATAAGCTTAACAGTCTTATCCATGCCTATATGGCCTGCTACCTTGGTATCGTATTCGAAGTAGATAATCTAGATTTTAAGTTCCTTGTTATCAAGGATCCAAATACGATTCTTCACAAACAAGATTCCATCTTCGTTAGTTACGTCTTTTCTAAGAGAAACCAAGGCTTTCTAATAAGTCTCGTCTATAGAAGTAGTAACTTTAATCTACTCGAAGAATTCTTCGTTCTACTTTGGTGTTAAAATGCTACAAAGATAGGCTTTTGAAAGTATAAACGTTGAAATTTCCAAATAAGAAAAGTACCCTTCATTTAAAACAGAGGCTATTTGCTAGTTTTCATCCCTCCCTTCAGGAAGGTACTCTTTACGCCACGAGAGAGCATCTACCTTAACGTTTTATATGTCGGAATATAAATTAATGACGAAATCGAAGGTAGCAAGCTACTGAGCCCAGCGGGCTTAACGGCGGTTAAGGACCTTCACGGTCTAGAAGTATTCTAGATTATAATAGTCCAAGAAGACTTCGATATAGTACTTAGCCCCCTCTAGGTAATATCTCCAACGTTAGAATAAATCAACTATCACAAGGAGTTCCTTGTCGTAGATCTCGTAGTTTATTTCCACGGAGATTAGCTTCCTAGAGTAAAAGACTATAAGATAAATCTTACCGTCATCTTACTTCTGTAACATTATCAAGCCGAGTACATAGTTAGATATATCTAGTTCGACAATAAGTAACTTACTAAGGTCGAAGTAGGCTAAAACAGGTACTTTAGTAAAAGCTTTCTTTAAGGTATAAAAGGCTACGTTCATCTATTTCGTCTATTACTAAGATTTCTAAGTTAAGTTAGTAAAATCAGTAAGCGGCTTTACAATGTATAAGTAGCCCTTGATATAATACCTATAGAAGTTCGTAAATCCATTAAATTACTAAACTCCTTTTACTAACTTTAGCTGTTTCCATGAGAAGATACATTCTATCTTATCCTTTAACATTATAATATCCTTAGTACTAATAATATAACTAAGGTACTCAAGTTCTTTAGCATCCCAAATGCATTTCGAGAGGTTAATCGCTAAGTTATATTTCTAAAGCCGTTTAAGTACCTTAATTATAATCTTATCATGTTCTTCCTTCGAACTGGCGTAAATGAAAAGATCGTTAATATAAGATAGGAGATCTTAGTCGATAAGGTCTCGAAAGATATGATTTATCATATCTTAGAAAGTGGTAGGAGTATTAGTCTAGCCGAAAGACATTACGTTAAACTCGAAGAGACCGTAATAGGTTCGAAAAGTTATTTTCTACTCGTGGCCTTCTTTCATCCAAATCAAGTTAAAGCCAGATTTCAGATCTATCTTTATGAAGATAATAGATCTAAAAAAGGCGTCTTATAGTTTGGTGATTAGAGGTAACGGATAACGGTTCTTTATAGTTCGATCGTTGATCTTTTGGTAGTCGACTATAAGGCGGAGATTCTCCGGATTCCTAGTAGCCGCCTTTTCCATAAATACGTCCTTTTTAATAAAGAAGAGAAGTAAAGAGTAAGATGACTTTGATTCCCGTATCTTTCTTTCCTATAGTATCTAGTCTAGCTATTTACGAAAGATCTTCTTTTCCAAGCGTGACATAGGATAGATAGGTCCTTATAGGAGCTTCTCATCTCCTATTATGTTAATCACATGGTCCCACAGCTAATGGTCTAGAAGCCGCTGGGCCATTTCAGGTGATACTAGTAGTATAAACATCTTAAATCTTTTAGGGATTTTCGAGATATAGGACGCCATGACACTTACGATAGAGCTCTTCTTTCTAAGGACTACAAAGAAAGTACAGTTCTGGCGATAGTAGTCCGAAGTAAAGGCTATCTTCGTAGTATCGGGGTCCTATAGATAGTCCGGCTAGTGTTGTTATAACTACTAATACGGCAAAAGGATATCATATTCTTTATCGAGTAGTGAAATTTCGAAGGAGATATGAGAGAAGTGTTCTACTTGGTGTCGTAAAACGACCTCCTTGGTATAGGTTTTATCAGAATCGAGGTTGATTATGGTATTAAAGGCCTCTAAGGGTTTAGAGATCACTCTAACTACGTGAGAGATGTTCCATCTCTTGACGAGGTCTTCGCTCATAAACGGGCTAAAGGCCCTAAGGTCAAGGAGTACTCGGATAGGGATTTCCTTAGCTCCGTAGCAAACAATTATCATAGGAACAATCTTACGATCGCCATGATAAGGTTCACGGCTTCGCTTAACCCTTTTTAGAGAAGGCTCCTCTTCGGCTTTAGTCTCGGGTTCGGAAGAAGGTATTAAAAAGAACCGTTCTTCGAGTGAAGAGCTGAAACGAACATACTTCTTAGCAGAGATTACGGCGATACGAGGCACGGATCCCGATACCGCGAGGTTCGGGATGCCAGTTAAAAATCTGAGCCGTCATTGTCATCAGATAGTTCGACTATACGAAGAAAGAGCTTAGGATGATCAGCTTCTATTATAGAGGTAATCTTAACTTTCTTAGCAGGTCGAGATATTATATCTTCGACCTCGTCGTCTTCGGCCTATCTTTTCTACTTAAGTCTAGCTCCGGAGATCCGTCTAGAAAGTCTAGAAATGTCCTTACCTCCTTCGGTTTTCTTACTATAACACTCGAGGGTATTATGGCCTTACTGTCTATAACGATGGCATCCCTTACTTCCCTTATATCTATCGAGGTCGACTTAGTCTATCCTAGCAATAGCTTCCTTATAGGAGTTCTAATACTTATTATGGGTAGGTACCGAGGGCTTGTCTTCACGATCCTTCCGCTTCGGGCCCTTCTTAGCTTTCTTAGCGGGGGCTGGATCGGAACGGGAGCTAGAGGTATTAGTATCCTCTTTGTGATTATCCTTCTTCGAACACTTCTTACTATTCGAAGTAGACTCTTCTTTTTCCTACTTAGCCTTATAGGCGATTTCACGATTTTTCATCTTTTCCTCGTAAATTAAGCTAGCAGTAACGACTACGTCTAAAAAGTCAGAGTCTTTAGTCGGGAGATGTCCCGTTTATGAATAGATCATATTTATCACGGCTTCGGGGACAGCGGCAGTGACTAGTGACTGTAGGGCTTGACTACTAAGGTCGACGGTATAATTAAGTTCTTAGAATCGAGTTATATACTCATTTATATCTTTGTCATATGTTAGAGCCTTCATGGTCTTATAATCCTTGAGCCTACGCACGGGGTCACGGAAACGTTCGATGATGGTAGTAGCGTAGTTGTTCCATTGATCTACTAAGTTAAGCTTTTCGATTTGGGAGCTTCTCTTTTGATACTATTCGAGGACAGTACTTTTTGTAAGAGTACCGACAAAGCCGATTTTAGCTTTGTCGTCGGGAAAGCTTCGCTCATAGACACTAAAATACTCCTTAACGAAGTGCCACTAAGCCTCGAACTCTTCCTTATCCTTCCCGTTGTACTTGTTAAGTTTTACCATGGTTACGGTAATACCTTAACCACGGGAGTTACGAATTGTAGCTACGTGTTCACGAATTACCGTCTAGTTCGTATAGATTAGGTCGAGTAAGATTACCATGGGATCGAGCGGTCGTTATGGTAATAGGCTCCGGGAGCCCAGACCTAGAGGTCCTAGAAGTCCCGGAAGGCCTCCTAATAGTCCTAGTAGACCAGGGGGTCTAGGGGGCCCTCCTAGTAAACCAGGTAGTCCGTCAAGGGATAGATTATCTACTAGAGAGAGACTCCTACTGTAGTTACTGAAGCCGTGGCTACTCGGGGGCGGCGGTGAGGTAGCGGCCCTTGAGCGTCTACTAAGTGTAACATAGGCCAGCCCACGGAGGTCTGGGGTGTGACAACCACAAGGTGAGATATCAAATGAAGAATCAGACTGTAAAGCTTTAACCTTTTCCTAACTCTCGACTTAACCGTTTAGCGAACTACCCCGGCAATTGCTGTTGGTCTAGTTTAGAGCTTTCATATGACGAACTTAGAGACTTGATCTTCGTAAGGCTAATAAGCACAAGGTCTGATTTAGAGGTTTAGAACAGAACGGTAAGGGAGTTAACTGTCGTAATGTAAAGTGGTAGAGAGCTAGGGAGAAGGAGGTTCAGGGAGATAGAATAATCCAACAGAAGATAAGACACAATACTTTCGTAGTTGTAAGTCAGGAGAAACAGAAGGGTTCATAAGGTTGTATTACCCCTTAGCTTCACTGAAGTTTAGTTGATAATCTTTCTAGGTTTGTCTAAAGAGAACTGGGGAGCTTCTTCCTCTTGAGGATCCGTCGTAGCGTACCTGTCCTATTTATGGAAGGCTATATATAAGATACAAGGATATTAGAATACCTAAAGGATCCTCCTAGCCGTCCGTCGGTCCCGAATCTCCTTTCTAGCCGCCCGTCTCTCACGCCTTACAAATCCGTAGCTACATGCTAAGTGAAGCCGGCCTATTACATGTCGGTCCATAGCCGGTATTAGTACTTATCTATATAACTTTAGTGACATAGTATCTATTATTATAAGTGTTCCTTCACGTCCTTAGTACTTATGTTGGCTACAGTATTATTAGGTCGATCCTATGTTAGCTGTCATAGTAACGGTTTCCTTCGTGACTTATATACGGGGGTCACGGCCACTTGTTATTACTGAAGCTAGACTCCGGAGAACGTCGGGTTCTAGGTTTTCTAAAGGAATACCGGTAATAGCGGGAAGGTCTATGATTCGAAAGATTAACTATAGGGTTTAGGCTGACTATGTAGGCTCTGACTACGATACTAAGGTTAAATAGCTTGTTTATAACAAATCTAAAGTCTAATAACGTTACTTAGTATAAGTGAGATCTGTTATATAGCTACTTTAACTTATAAGTGGTTCTAGGTATTTTATCGTAACTCGTAAGTACTTTAGGAGAATCTACTAACTTACATATTAACTAAATAGGCTATAAGCTACGTGTAAGATCGTGTCCGAGGTTAAGTTATATTATAGCTATCCTCTGTAATAGTTCTCTTATCTATATGATCTATGATAGATGTTCGTAGGTTAATAGGTATATACTTCTTATATATAGTTTATACTATTAGTATAAAGCTTAGTTAAGGAGGTTAGTGACCTTGTTAACTTAGGTAAGCTTACTAATATGACACTATCTCTCTTCTTAAAAGGACTTATCTCGAGTTCCTAGGTTAATAACCCTAAGGTCCTTAGGCTTACATAGGTACTTGATATAGAAGTCTTAAAGTTCCTAGATATTAGAAAAGTACTTATATAATTCCTAAGTTTAATCTTTCTCTTCGAAATATCCTTCTTATTTAATGAGATATTTTATTATCCTTTTCTTAGTACGGAAGTTTATGATTTTCTTTACTATAAATTCCTTAAGGTAGATATCTCTTACTTACTCTAAGACCTAGATAAGATTAAAGATCGGCTAAGAGCCGGTTTGGAAAGATTTAATAAGAGAAACGTAAAAAGTAAGATAAATTTTTTAATACTCCAGAAGTTTAAGTTTTATAACTATGGGAGATATTACCTTAGAGATTTTAAACAGACTAAGTAACTTTTTATCTAGTTTCTTAGAAGGTCTCTTAGTCTTAATATTTCGTACGTTGAGTATTATTAGTTATCTTTCTTTAAAGGAAGGTACTTCCGTTTACTTTTAATCTATATACTTCTTTATCTGTTCTTAAGATTCTTTAAGGGTTTTATAAAGGTTCTTATAGACCATCGTTATCTAGTAAGCTATGATTTTACTATGTAGGTTACATATAGACTTATCGGGTAGGTTATTTATGGCTAAATAATAACCAAAGTTAGTATAGAAAGGAAAGTTACTAATGGAAGTCGATCTAACATTGTTCTACATGAATTTAGCTATAGGTAATAAGATATCTTAATTATTTATCTTATAATTTATAAAAGTTCCAAGATAAGCTTCGATATATTAGTTAAGACGTTTTATCTAACTATTTGTTTTAGGATAGAACGAGGTTGACATTTTTAACTTAACTCTAACATATTTAAGAAAGTTACGCCAAAGTCTTATGTTAAACCGTAAATCCCAATTAGAGATGATATTAGTAGATATGCCGTGATATTTCTAACATTCGTAGGTAAAGATTAAGATTAAGTCTTTTATCTTCTTAGTATCGTCCTTTAGAAAGATAAAGTATGTCATTTTAATAAAGGTATTAACAATAACTTAGATAAAACTATATCCGTTCGAGAGAGGAAAGTCTGTTATGAAGTTTATTAATATAAGCCTCTAGAGAGAATATTTTAACTTAATTAGGTAGAATAGTCCGAAAGGAAAGTAACGTCTTAGCTTATTACTTTGACACTCTTGATAAAAGTGTATAAACTTAACGACGTCCTTTTTAAGGTTTTACTAGTACATGTACTGTCTAATAAGTTTAACGGTCTTATCTATACTTATATAGCCTACTACTTTGATATCGTACTTAGAGTAGATGATTTAGATCTTAAGTTCTTAGTTGTTAAAGATCTAAATACGATTTCTTATAAATAAGATTTTATCTTCATTAGTTATATCTTTTCTAAGGGAAACTAGAGTCTTTTAATACGTTTCGTTTATAGAAGTAGTAACTTTAATTTACTCGAAGAATTCTTTATTTTACTTTAGTATTAAAATACTATAGAGATATACTTTTGAGAGTATAAACGTAGAAACTTCAAAGTATAAAAAATACTCTTTATTTAAAATAAAAGTTATCGGTTAGTTTTTATCCCTCCTTTCTAAAAGGTACTCTTCGTGCTACGAGAGAGTATCTACCTTGATATTTTATATGCCAGAACGGAAATTGATGACGAAGTCGAAGGTAGCGAGCTACTAAGCCTATCAGGCTTGGCGGCGGTTAAGAATCTTAATAGTCTGGAAGTATTTTAGATTACGGTGATCTAAGAAGACTTCGATACGGTATTGAGCGTCCTTGAGGTAATATCTCTAACGTTAGAAGTAGTTAACTATCACTAGGAGTTCCTTATTATAGATCTCGTAGTTTATTTCCATAGAGATTAATTTTCTCAAGTAAAACGTCATAAGATATATCTTACCGTTATCTTACTTCTGTGATATTATTTCTTCTAATGTATAATCTGAGGTGTTAGGTTCGATAATAAGTAGTCTATTAGGGTTAAAATAGACTAGAACAGAGGCTTTAGTAAAGGCTTTCTTTAATACTTAAAACGTTACGTTTATTTAGTTATTTTATATCTAGGTTTTCTAGGTAAGGTTTATAAAATCAGTAAGTAACTTAGTAATATGTAAATAACCTTTGATATAGCGTCTATAAAAGTTCATAAACTTATTAAATTATTAAACTTCTTTTACCGATTTCGGCTGTTCTTATAAAAGGATATATTCTACCTTTTCTTTTGATATTACGATATCTCTAATACTAATGATATAACCTAGGTATTCTAGTTCTTTAATATCTTATATACATTTAAAGGGGTTAATAACAAGGTTATACTTTTGAAGTCGTTTAAGGACTTTAACGACAATTTTATTATATTCTTTCTTAGAACTTATATAAATAAGGAGGTTGTTAATGTAGGATAAGAAGCCTTAGTCGATAAAATCTTAAAAGATATGATTTATCATACCTTAAAAGGTAGTAGGGATATTAGTAAGGCCGAAAGATATTACTTTAAATTTAAAGAGACTATAATAGGTTCGAAACGCTATTTTTTATTTATATCCCTTTTTTATCCGAATCAAGTTAAAGCCTATTTTTAGATTTATCTTAGTGAAGATACTTGATTTAGTAAAGATATCTTAAAGTTTAGTGATGAGAGGTAATAGGTAGTAGTTCTTAATAGTTTGTTCGTTGATTTTTCGGTAGTTAACTATTGGTCGGAGGTTTTCCGGATCTTTAATAGCCACCTTCTCTAATGATACTTCTTTGTCTATGAAGAAGATAGGTGATAAATACGGTGATTTTGATTCCCGTATTTTATCTTCCTTTAGCATTTAGTTTAGTTATTTGTAGAAGATCTTCTTTTCTAAGGGTGACATGGGATAAAGAGGTTTCTATAGGAGTTTCTTATCTCTGATAATATTAATTATGTAGTCCTATAGCTGGTAATCTAGTAGCCGTTAGGCCGCTTTAGGAGACGCCAAAGGTACAAACATCCTAAATCTTTTAGAGATTTTTACAATATGAGACTTAATGATACTAACGATAGAGCTCTTGTTTCTTAGGACTATAAAGGATATATAATTTTAGTAACAATAGTCTGAGATAAAGGCTACTTTCGTTATGTCAAGATCTCATAAGTGATCCGGCTAGTACTGTTATAGCTACTAGTATAACAAAAGGATATCACATTCTACGTTAAAGGGAGAGATTTCGAATACGATATAAGAAAAGTGTTCCGCTTAATATCGTAGAACGATTTCTTTAGTATACTTCTTACCTAATTTAAGGTTGATAATTCTATTAAAAGCTTCCAAAGGTTTTAAAATCGTTCTATACACATGAGAAATGTTTCATTTTTTAACGAGGTCTTTACTTATAACTAGGCCAGAGGCACTAAGATCAAGGAGTGCTTAGACAGAGATTTTCTTAGCTCTATAGTAGATAATGGTCATAGGAACGATTTTATAATTTCTATGGTAGGATTTATAGTTACGTTTAACCTTCTTAAGAAAAGGTTTCTTAGTGTCATTATTATGATAGGTACACTTCCTTGTAAAGGTTACGGCGTGTCGAGGTATAGATCTTGATACCGTGAGGTTCGGGGTGCCAGTTAAAAATCTGATATGTCTTTACTATCGGATAGTTTAACAATATGGGAAAAAAGCTTAGGGTGGTCCTTTTCCGTCATAGTAAAGACCTTAGCCTTTTTAAAGGGTCGAGGAAAGATACTTTCTTATCTCTCGTCGTCGGCTCTTTCTCTTCTATGTTTAGTCTTAGCTCCGGAGATCTTACTAGGTGGCCTAGGGATATCTTTATTATCTTCGGTTTTCTCGTTATAACACTTAAGAGTGTTATAGCCTTGACGTCTACAGTAGTAACATCTCTTACTTACCTTATACTTATTAATCTTAGTAGTATCTATCCCGGTAGTAGCTTCCTTGTAAGTTTACTAGTACTTTGTTTAGGTAGGTACCGAGGGCTTATCTTCCTTGTCTTATTACTTCCGTTTTAGACTTTTCTTAGGTTTTTTAACGGATACCAGACTAAGATAGGAGCTAGAGATATTATTTTCCTCCTAGTTATTATCCTTCTTTAAACACTCCTTATTATTCGAAGTGGACTCTCCTTTTCCCTACTTAGCCTTGTGATTAATTTCGTGGTTCCTCATTTTATCTTTATAAATTAAACCGGCTATGATGACTATCTTAAGAAAGTTAACGTCATCGGGAAGGAGATGTCCCGTATATAAATAGATTAGGTCTATAATAGTATTAGGGACGGTATTAATGACTAGTGACTATAAAGCCTAGCCACTAAGATCGATAGTATGATTAAGTTCTTAGAACTTCGTCACATACTTGTTTATGTCCTTATCGTAGGTCAGAGCCTTTATGGCTTCGTAGTCTCTAACTTGTCGTACCGGGTCACGGAAGCGTTTTATTATAGCGGTGGCATAATTGTTTCATTAGTCTACTAAGCTAAGCTTTTTGATCTAAGTCTCTCTTTTTTAATACTATTCGAGGGTAATACTTTTAGTAAGAGTACTGACAAAACTAATTTTAGCCTTATTATCGAGGAAACTTCGTTCATAGATATTAAAGTATTTCTTGACGGAACGTTACCATATCTTAAACTCGGCCTTATCTCTTCCGTTATATTTTTTAGGTTTTGCCATAGTTATAGTAATATCCTAACTACGAGATTCCTTGATTACATTAGTATTATTATAAATTAGGTCCTAGTTAATATAAATGAGGTCGAGAAGGATTGCTATAAGGTCATATAGAGATAAGAAGCTCTAGGATCTTAGACCCTGAGGTCCTAGAGGTCCTAGGGATCTTGGTGGGCCTTCTGATAGTCTAGGAGGACCCGGAGGTAGACTTATACGATAGGAGTTATCGTCTGAATTATTATTATTACTATCGTCAGGAGGTAGTAAGGTACCTATCTTAGTATGACGGAGAAGTAAGTTTCCTCTTATATTTTCATTTCTTATTCTAGTATTAAAGTTTTATATACTATCGATTTATCTTCGGATACGTGTCGAGATTTCTTAGATGGCCCTTCTTTAGAGGTTATAGTCCGAGAGAGAGTCTTCGTCTTATTCGAAGTATCGTATAGAAGTTAACTTTTTAAATAGTTATAACGACTATCGTGAGGGTTTGATAGATAGGGTTTTCTACGAACGTGTCATAGCTCTCTAGATGATCTGTTCCTTGTCATAAGGTCTAACTTATGTTAACCTTGATACAAGAGCTTCTTTAATAAGGTTGTTAAAATAGGCCTTAAGCTAGTCGAACAGTTCTTAGTCTTTTAGGGTCCGTGATACTTCTAGTTGTTAGAGTACCATGAGAGAATTTAATTAGCTCTAGGCTGTAGTAGACTAATGGCTAAATTTCGTGTTATAATGGTCCTATCGGGCTTGTTTTTTTTCTTAGATTCGAAGGAGTTCTTTGACTCGGACAAGCTCGGCGTTTTATTCCCTAACCCGGACTTCTTATTCTCGTACCTATCGTACTTATTATTGTTTTTATTTTATAATTTCCTTCTAAAGAACTTTAGTATATATAATAACAAAATTAAGAGATTTCTTACGTTAGGCTGTTTAGGTAATAAACTGGGCCAGTTTTTGGTTAACCTCGATGTCAAAGGTAGTATAAGAAGCTTCTAATTCCTACTGGGTACTTTTAAGGATGTATTAGTTTGTCTTAACATACTATACCATTAATTGGTAATCGGTGACTAAGGCTATGAACATTAAAGTAAGTAAGTCGAGCTTTTCCTTGTCCTCATATATATTGTTTATAAAGAAGTAAAGTTTCTTATATACTTTAGTGACTTAGTTATGGAGATGGATAAACTATTATGGGGGCTTGACAAGGGTTTTAGAGCTCGAAGGGAGTATGGAAAATCACTTGATAGTCTAGATTTCTATCTCGGGCGGTTTCCAAATCATAAGGTCCGTTCCGGGGGATTCGGTTTCACGACCCCGGAGTACGGCCGAATATAATACGGGGTTACCGGCTATCGTAAGTGATATGGTAGGTAAGAAGGTATTCTTAGAAAAGAAAGATTATCTGTAACATAGGCTAGCCTATGGAGGTCTGGGGTATAATAACTATAAGATAAGATATCAAATGAAGAATCAGATTATAAAGCTTTAACCTTTTCTTAACTCTCGACTTAACTATTTAACGAACTACCCTAGTAATTACTGTTAGTCTAGTTTAGAGCTTTTACACGATGAACTTAGGGACTTGATCTTCGTAAGGCTAATAAGTATAAGGTCTGATTTAGAGGTTTAGAACAAAACGGTAAGGAAGTTAACTGTCATAATACAAAGTGGTAAAGAGCTAGGGAGAAAGAGGTTTAAGGAGATGGAATAATCTAACAGAAGATAAGATATGATACTTTCGTAGTTATAAGTCAGAAGAAACAGAAGGGTTCATAAGGTTATATTACCCCTTAGCTTTACTAAAGTTCAGTTGATAATCTTTTTAGATTTGTCTAAAGAGAACTGGGGAGCTTCTTCCTCTTGAGGATCCATCGTAGCGTACCTGTCCTATTTATGAAAGGTTATATATAAGATACAAGGATACCAAAATACCTAAAGGATCCTCCTAGCTGTCCGTCAGTCCCAAATCTCCTTTTTAGCCGCCCATCTCTCGCGCCCTACAAATCCGTAGCTATATGCTAAGTGAAGCCGGCCCATCACACGTTGGTCCATGGCCGGTATTAGTACTTATCTATACAGCTCTAGCGGCATGGTATCCATTACTATAGGTATTCCTTCACGTCCTTAGTACTTACGTTAGCCACAACACTGTTAAGTCGATCCTATGTCGGCTGTTACAGTAACAGTTCCCTTCGTGACTTACACGCGGGGGTCGCGGCCACTTGTTACTACTGAAGCTAGACTCCGGAGAACGTCGGGTTCTAGGTCTTCTAAAGGAATGCCAGTGATAGCGGGGAGGTCCATGATTCGAAAGACCAGCTATAGGGTCTGGGCTGACTGTATAGGCCCTGACCACGATACTAAGGTTGAATAGCTTGTTCATGACAAATCTGAAGTCTGATAACGTTACCTAGCGTAGGCGAGATCCGTTGTACGGCTACTCTGGCTTGTGAGTGGTTCTGGGCATTCCGTTGTAACCTGTAGGCGCTTAGAAGAATCCGCTGACCTATGTGTCGGCTGAATAGGCCATTAGCTACACGTGGGATCATATCCCGAGGTTGAACTATATTGTGGCTATCTCTCTATGGTAGTTCCCTTCTCCACATGATCCATGGTAGATGTTCGTGGGTCGATGGGTATGTACTTCTTGTGTGTGGTTCGTACCACTGGTTCATAGCTTGGTCAAGGAGGTTAGTGACCCTGTTGACCTAGGTAAGCTTACCAGTGTGACATCCTTCTTTAAACGCTCTTTACTATTTGAAGTAGACTTTTCTTTTTTCTATTTAGCCTTATGGTTAATTTCGCAGTTCTTCATTTTATATTCATAAATTAAACTAGCCATAATAACAACTTTAAAGAAGTTAACATTATCAAAAGGGAAATATCTCATATATAAGTAAATTAAGTCTATTACGGCTTCTAAGACGACGTTAGTAACTAACGATTATAAGGCCTAGCTACTAAGATCGATAGTATAATTAAGTTTCTAAAACTTTGTTACATACTCGTTTATATCTCTATTATAAGTTAGGGCCTTTATGAACTTATAGTCCTTAGCTCTTCGTACTAGGTTACGGAAATGTTTAACTATAGCGGTAGTATAGTTATTTTATTAATCTACTAGGCTAAGCTTTTCAATCTAAGTTTCTCTTTTCTAATACTATTTAAGGATAGTATCTTTAATAAGGGTACCGACAAAGTTAATTTCAACCTTGTTATCGAGGAAACTTTATTTATAGATACTAAAGTATTTCTTAATAAAGTGTTACTATATTTCGAACTTACTTTTATCCTTGTTATTATATTTTTTAAACTTTGTTATAGTTACGGCGGTACCTTGACCACGGGACTTGCGAATTATATTTATGTCATTATAAATTAAGTTTTAATTTGTATAGATAAGATTGAGAAGAACTACTATGGGGTCGAGTAGGAGTTGTAATAACGGGCTCTGGGAGCTCGGACCCGGAGGTCCTAGGGGTTCCGGGGGCCTAGGTAGGCTTCTTAGTAGTCTTAAAGGACCGGGAGGTAGACTCGTACGATATAAATCGTCGTCTAAGTCGTTGTTATTACCGTTATTAGAAGGCGGTAATGTTCTTATCTTAGTATAACGGAGAGATAAGTTTCCTCCGGTATTTCTACTTCTTATCTTAACATCGGAATTTTATATACTATCGACCTATCTCCGGGCTCGTGTTAAGATTTCTCGGGTAGCCCTTCTTTGGAGGTTTCAGTCTAAAAGGAAGTTTTCGTTTTGATCGAAGTACTATATAGAAGTTGATTTTTTAAACGGTTATAACGTCCGTTGTAAAGGTTCTATAGAAGGTATTTTCTGTAAATATGTCATAGCTCTTTAGATGATTTATTTCTTATTATAAGATCTTACTTAGGTTAACCTTAATACGAGAACTTCTTTAACTAGGTTATTAAAGTAGGCCTTAAGCTAGTTAAACAGTTCTTAGTCCTTCGGGGTTCGTAATACTCCTGGTTGTTATAGTACTATGAGAGAATTGACTTAGCTCTAGGCTGTGGTAAACTAGTAACTAAGTTCCATATTGTAATGGTCCTAACGAGCTTATTTTTCCTCTTAAATACGAAGAAGTTCTTTAACTTAAATAAGCTTGACATTTTATTCCCTAGCCTACAATTTCTATTCTTATACTTGTCGTACTTATTACTACTTTTACTTAGTAATTTCCTTACGGAGTATTTTAGTACGTACGACAATAAGGTTAAGTGTAACATAGGCCAGCCCACGAAGGTCTGGGGTGTGACAACCACAAGGTGAGATATCAAACGAAGAATCAGACTGTAAAGCTTTAACCTTTTCCTAACTCTCGACTCAACCGTTCAGCGAACCACCCCGACAATTACTGTTGGTCAAGTTCAGAGCTTTCACACGACGAACTCAGGAAGTTGATCTTCGCAAGGCTAATAAGCACAAGGTCCGATTCAGAGCTTTAGAACAGAACGGTAAGGGAGTTAACTGTCGTAATACAAAGTGGTGGAGAGCCAGGGAGAAGGAGGTTCAGGGAGATGGAATGATCCAACAGAAGATAAGACATAATATTTCATAGTTACAAGTCAGGAAAAGTAGAAGGGTTTATAAAGTTATATTACCTCTTAGCTTCACTAAAGTTTAGTTGATAATCTTTCTAGGTTTGTCCAAAGAGAACTAGAGAGCTTCTTCCTCTTAAGGATCCGTCGTAATATACTTATCTTACTTATAAAAGACTATGTATAAGATATAAGAATACTAAAATACCTAAAGGATCCTCCTAGCCGTCCGTCGGTCCTAAATCTCCTTTCTAGCTACCCGTCTCTCATACCTTACAAATCAGCGGCTATAAGCTAAGTAAAGCCGGCCTATCACACGTCGGTCCATAGCCGGTATTAGTACTTATCTATATAGCTCTAGTGGTATAGTATTTATTACTATAGGTGTTCCTTCACGTCCTTAGTACTTACGTTAACTATAGTATTATTAAGTTAATCCCCCGGTCGGCTGTCATAGTAATAGTTCTCTTCGTAACTTATACGCGGAGGTTACGGCTACCTGTCACTACTAAAGCTAAACTCCGGAGAACGTCGGGTTTTAAGTCTTCTAAAGAAATGTTAGCGATAACGGGAAGGTCTATGATTCGAAAGACTAGCTATAAAGTCCAGGCTAACTATGTAGGCTCTAACTACGATGTTAAGGTTAAATAGCTTGTCCATAACAAATCTAAAGTCTAATAACGTTACCTAGTATAGGTAAGGTCTGTTATATGGCTACTTTAGCTTATGAGTAGTTCTAGACATTTCGTCACGACCCGTAGGTACTTATAAGAATCCGTTAACCTATGTGCCGGCTAAGTAGGCTACAAGCTACATATAAGATCATGTCTCGAGGTTAAGCTACATTATGGCCATCCTTTATGATAGTTCCTTTATTCACGTGATCTATGACAAATGTTCATAGGTCAATAAGTATATACTTCTTATGTATGGTTCGTATTGTTAGTATAAGGCTCGGTCAAGGAGGTTAATAACCCTATTAACTTAGGTAAGCTTATTAATATGACACTATCTCCCCTCCTAAGAAGACTTACCTTAAGTCTTAAGGTTAATAACCCTAGGGTCCTTAGGCTTATGTAGGTACTTAACGTGGAAGTCCTATAGTTCCTAAGTCTAATCCTTTTCTTCGGAATATCTATCCTATTTAACGAGATATTCTACTATCCTCTTCTTAATACGAGAATTCATAATTTCCTCTATCATAAATTCCTCAGGATAAACATCTCCTACTTACTTTAGGACCTAAAGAAGGTCGGGAATCGGCTAAGAGCCGGTTCGGAAAGGTTTAATAAGAAAGATATAAAAAGTAAGATAAATTTTCTAACGCTTCGGAAGTTCGAGTTTCACGGCTATAAGAGATATTACCTTAGAGATTTTAAACGGGCTAAGTAGTTTTTTGTCTAGTTTCTTAGAAGGTCTCTTAGTCCTAATATTCTACGTGTTAAGTATTACTAGTTATTTTTCTTTAAAGGAGGATACTTCCGTTTACTTCCTATCTATATACTTCTTTATCCGTTCTTAAGATTCTTTGAGGGTTTCGTAAAGGTTCTCGTAGACTGTCGTTATCTAATGTACCATAATCTTACTATATAGGTTACGTACAGATTCGTTAGGTAGATTGTTTACGGCCGGATAGTATCTATAGTTTATATAGAAAGGAGAGTTACTAATAGAGGTTGATCTAGCGTTATTTTACGTGAATTTAGCTGTAGGTAATAAGATATCTTAGTTATTTATTTCGTAGTTAACAAAGACTCTTAGATAGGCCTTAATGTATTAGTTAAGACGTTTAGTTTAGTTATTTATCTTAGGGTAAAACGAGGTTAATATCTTTAGTTTAACTTTAACATATTTAAGGAAGTTATACCAAAGTCTTATGTTAAACCGTAAGTCTCGATTAGAAATAATACTAGTAGGTATGTTATAATGTTTCTAACATTTATAGGTAAAGAGTAAGATTAAGTCTTCTATCTTTTTAACGTTATTCTTTAAAAAAATAAAGTATGTCATTTTAATAAAAGTATTAATAATAACCTAGATAAAATTATATCCGTTAGAAAGAAGAAGGTCTATTATAAAGTCTATTAAAATAAGCCTTTAGGGAAAATATTTCAGCTTAATAGGATGAAGTAGTCCGAAAGGAAGATAACGTCTTAGCTTATTACTTTAATACTTATGACAAAAGTATATAAAGTTAGTAACGTCCTTCTCGAAGTTTTGTTAGAACATATACCGTCTAATAAGCTCAACGGTCTTATCTATGCCTATATGGCCTACCACTTTGGTATCGTGTTTAGAGTAGATGATCTAGATTTTAAGTTCCTTATTATTAGAGATTTAAATATGATTTTTCATAAATAAGATTTTATCTTCGTTGGTTATGTTTTTTCTAAGGGAAACTAAGGCCTTCTAATACGTTTCGTCTATAGGAGTAGTAGTCTTGATTTACTTAAGGAATTCTTTATTTTACTTTAGTATTAGGACGTTATAAAGACGTGCTTTTAAGAGTATAAATGTAGAAACTTCAAAGTATGAAAAATGTTCTTTGTTTAAAATAGAGGTTATCGGTTAGTTTTTATCTCTCCTTTCCAGAAGGTACTTCTTATGCCGTGAGAGAGTATCTACCTTGGCATTTTACATATTAAGACAGAAATTAATAACGAAATCAAAGGTAGTAAGCTACTGAGCCTATCGGGCTTAGCGGCGATTAAGGACCTTGGTAGTCTAGAAGTATTCTAGATTACGGTAGTTTAAAAAGACTTCGATATGGTACTTAACTCTCTTAAAGTAATGTCTTTAACGTTAGAAGTAATTAACTATCGCTAGGAGTTCCTTGTCATAGATCTCA
This sequence comes from Lasiosphaeris hirsuta, assembly GCA_030549175.1. NCBI lineage: Eukaryota > Fungi > Ascomycota > Sordariomycetes > Sordariales > Lasiosphaeriaceae > Lasiosphaeris > Lasiosphaeris hirsuta. Next base: position 783,166 of record JAUKUA010000002.1, read on the forward strand.
TAGTTAATTTCCGTAGGGATTAGTTTTCTCAAGTAGAATATTATAGAATATATCTTACCGTTATCTTACTTCTATAATATTATTCTTCCTAGTATATAGTTTAATATATTAGGTTTGATAATAGGTAGTCTATTAAGGTCGAAATAGATTAAAATAAAAGCTTTAGTAAAGGCTTTTTTTAATACTTTAAATATTACGTTCATTTAGTTATTCTACGTCTAGGTTTTCTAGGTAAGGTTTATAGAATCAGTAAGTAACTTAGTAATATATAAGTAGCCCTTAATATAATACCTATAGAAGTTCGTAAATCTATTAAATTACTAAACTTCTTTTACCGATTTCGGCTGTTCCTACGAAAGGATATATTCTATCTTATCCTTCGATATTACGATACCTTTATCACTAATAATATAGCCTAAGTATTTTAATTCCTTAATATCTTATATATATTTAATAGGATTAATAACTAAGTTATACTTCTAAAGTTACTTAAGGACTTTAATAACAATTTTATCATATTTTTCTTTAGAACTTATATAAATGAGAAGGTTATTAATATAAGACAAGAGGTCTTAATCGATAAGGTCTCGAAAGATATGATTTATTATATCTTAGAAGGTAGCGGAAGTATTAGTAAGGCCGAAGGACATTATGTTAAACTCGAAAAGACTATAATAGGTTTGGAACGTTATTTTCTACTTATAACCCTCCTTTATTCAAATCAGGTTAAAACCTAATTTCAAATCTATCTTTATAAAGATAACAGATTTAATAAGGATATCTTAGAGTTCGGTAATTAAAGATAGTAGGTAACGGTTCTTTACTATTCGTTCATTAATCTTTCGATAATTAACTATAGAATAGAGGTTTTCTAGGTCCCTTGTAGCTACCTTTTCTAATGAGACTTCTTTATCTATAAAGAAAATAGGTGAAGAATAAAGTAATTTTAATTTCCGTATCTTACCTTTTCTATACATCTAGTCTAGTTATTTACGAAGGATTTTCTTTTCTAAAAGTAACATAGGGTAAAGAGGTCTCTATAGAAGCTTTTCGTCTCTAATGATATTAATCACATAGTCCCAAGGCTAGTAGTCTAATAGCTGTTAAGTTACTTTAAGTAATATCAAAAGGACAAAGATCTTAAATCTTTTAAAAATGTTTTAAATATAAGATATCATAACATTTACGATAGAGCTTTTATTTCCTAAGATTATAAGGAAAGTACAGTTTTGATAATAGTAGTCGGAATTAAAAGTTATTTTCGATATGTCAGGATCTTACAGATAGTCTAGCTAATACTATTATAACTACCAGTATAAAAAAAGGATATTACATTTTATGTCGAGGGAAGAAATTTCGAATACGATACGAGAGAAGTATTCTACTTAGTATTATAAAACGATTTCCTTAGTATATTTCTTACCTGATTTAAGGTTGATAGTTCTATTGAAGGCTTCTAAGGGCTTTAGAATCATTTTATATATATAAGAAATGTTTTATTTTTTAACAAGGTCTTAACTTATAACTAGGCTAAAGGTACCAAGGTCTAAAAGTACTCAAAGAAAGATTTCCTTAGCTTCGTAATAAACGATAGTTATAGGAATAATCTTATGAGTACCGTAGTATAGTTCATAGCTTCGTTTAATCTTCTTATAAGAGAGTTCTATAGTAATATACTTTTTAGTAGAGGTTACGGTAAGTCGAGGTATGATTTTTGATACCACGAGTTTCGGAATACCTATTAAAAATCCGATGTATTTTTACTGTCGGATAGTTTAACAATACGAGGAAAGAGCTTGGGATAATCTTTTTCTGTCATTATAAAGACCTTAGCCTTTTTCGATAGTTAAGAAGAAGTATTCTCTTCTTTATCTCTTCCGTATTTAGTCTTAGCTCCGGAGATCTTTCTAAGTAACTTAGGAATATCTTTACTATCTTCAGTTTTCTTACTATAATATTTAAGAGTATTATAGCCTTAACGTCCGTAATAGTAATATCTCTTACTTACCTTATATTTGTTAATTTCGGCTTGTTTTATTCTAACGACGGCTTCTTTATAGGTTTACTAGTACTTCGTCCGGGTAGATATCGAGAGGTTATTCTCCTTGTCCTGTTATTTCTACTTTAGACCTTTTTTAAGTTTTCCTTTTATGGATACTAGACCGGGACGGAAGCTAGAGATATTAAGTTCCTCTTAATGACTATCCTTCTTTAAACACTTCTTATTATTCGAAGTAGACTTTTCTTTTTCTTACTTAGTCTTATGATTAATTTCGTGGTTTTTCATTTTATCTTTATAAATTAAGCTAGTAATAATGATAACTTCGAGAAAGTCGATATCATTAGTAGGGAGATATCCTATATACAAATAGATTAAGTTTATTATAATGTCGGAGATAATATTAGTAACTAGTGATTATAAGGCCTAACCGCTAAGATTAATAATATGATTAAGTTCTTAAAACTTTATTATATACTTATTTATATCTCTGTCATAGGTTAAAGCTTTTATAACCTCGTAGTCCTTAGCTCTTTGTACTAAGTTATAGAAGTGTTCGACTATAGTAGTAACATAGTTATTTCATTGATTTATTAGGCTAAGCTTTTTAATCTAAGTCTCTCTTTTTTAATACCATTCAAGGGTAGTACCTTTAATAAGAGTACTGACAAATCTTATTTTAGCTTTGTTATTAAGGAAACTTCGTTCATAAATATTAAAATACTCCTTAATAAAACGTTACCATATCTTAAATTTACCCTTATCCTTTTTATTATATTTTTCGGGTTTTACCATGGTTACGGCAATACCCTAACCATAAGATTCCCAAATCATATTAGTATTATTACGAATCAAGTCCTAGTTAATATAAATAAGGTCGAGAAGGATTATCATAAGGTCACGTAGGGATAAAGGGTTTCGGAAACCTAGACCTTAAGGTCCTAAAGGTCCTAAGAGATTAGGTAGGCCTTCTAGTAGTTTAGAGAGACCGGGAGGTAAACTTACACGATAGAGATTATCGTCAAAGTTATTATTATTATCTAGAGAAGGTAATGTTCCTATCTTAATATAATAGGGAGGTAAGTTTCCTCTTATATTTCTACTTCTTATTTTAATATTAGAGTTTTATATACTATTAACTTATTTTTAGGCCCATACTAAGATTTCTTAGATAGCCCTTCTTTAGAGGTTACGGTCTAAGAAGGAGTCTTTATTCTAGTCGAAGTATTATATAAAGGTTAATTTTTTAAACGGTTATAACAGCCGTCATAAAGGTTTAACAAATAAGGTTTTTTATAAACGTATCATAGCTTTTTAGATAATCTATTCCTTGTCATAAGACTCTACTCGTATTAACCTTAATATAAGAGTTTCTTTAACGAGGTTATTAAAGTAGGCTTTGAACTGTTCAAATAGTTCTTAGTTCTTCGGAGTCTATGATACTCCTAGTTGTTAAAATACCATAAGGGAATTAAGCTAGCTTTAAGCCGTAATAAACTAATAGCTAAATTCTATATTATAATAATCTTATCGAGCTTACTTTTTCTCTTAAATATAGAGGAGTTTCTTAACTCTGATAAGTTCAGTATATTATTCTTAGGTCTACGTTTCTTATTTTCAGATTTGTTATACTTAACGTAACTTTTGTCTAGTAATTTTTTTACGGAGGGCTTTAGTACGTATAACAACGAGATTAAGAGATTTTTCACGTTAGGCCGTTTAGGTAGCGAACTAGGCTAACTTTTAGTTAACCTTAATACCGAAGGTAGTATAAGAGACTTCTAATTTCTACCGAGTACTTTTAAGGACGTATTAATTTGTCTTGATATGTTATATTATCGACTAGTAATCGGTAATCAAGGTAATAAATGTAGAAATGAGTATATCGAGCTTTTTCTTATCTTTACATATATTACTAATAAAGAAGTAAAGTTCCTTATAAGCTTTAGTAACTTGATTATAAAGATAAATAAACTATTAAAGTAGTTTAGTAAGGGTTTCGGAGCTCGATAGGAATGTGGGAAACTTCTTGATAGTTTGTATTTCTATCTCGGGAGGTTTCTAGATCATGAGGTCGGTTTTAAGGTTATGTTCGGTTTCCCGACTCCGGAACGCGGCTAAATATGATATAAGATTACCGGCTATTATAAATGAAGTAGCAGGTAAAAAGGTTATTTTCGGATAAAGAAAGATTATCTATAACATAGGCTAGCCTACGAAGGTCTAGGATATAACAACCATAAGATAAGATATCAAATGAAAAATCAGACTATAGAGCTTTAACCTTTTTCTAACTCTCGACTTAACCGTTTAACGAACCACTCCGACAATTACTATTAGTCTAGTTTAGAGCTTTCACACGACAAACTTAGAGAGTTAATCTTTACAAGGCTAATAAGTATAAGGTCCGATTCAAAGCTTTAGAATAAAATAGTGAGAGAGTTAACTATCGTAATATAAAGTAGTAAAGAGCCAGGGAGAAGGAGGTTCAGGGAGATAAAATGATTTAATAGAAGATAAGACATAATACTTCGTAGTTACAAGTCAGAAGAAGTAAAAAGGTTCATAAGGTTATATTACCTCTTAGCTTCACTAAAGTTCAGCTGATAATCTTTCTAAGTTTGTCTAAAGAGAACTAGGAAGCTTCTTTCTCTCGAGGATCTATCATAGTATACCTGTCCTACTTATAGAAGGCTATATACAAGATATAAGGATACTAAAATACCTAAAGGATTCTTCTAGCTACCCGTCGGTTCCGAATCTCCTTTCTAGCCGCCTATCTCTTATACCCTATAAATCAGTAGCTACAAGCTAAGTGAAGCCGGCCTATTATGTGTCGGTCCATAGCCGGTATTAGTACTTATCCATATAGCTCTAGTGGCATGGTGTCTATTACTATAGATATTCCTTCACGTCCTTAGTACTTACGTTAGCTACAGCGCTGTTAGGTTGATCCCCCGGTCGGCTGTCATAGTAACGGTTTCCTTCGTGACTTATATGTAGGGGTCACGGCTACCTATCACTACTGAAGCTAGACTCCGGAGAACGTCGGGTTCTAAGTCTTCCAAAGGAATGTTAGCGATAGTAGGGAGGTCTATGATTCGAAAGACCAGCTACAGAGTCCGGGCTGACTGTGTAGGCTCTGACCACGATACTAAGGTTGAATGGCTTGTCTATGACAAATCTAAAGTCTGATAACGTTACCTAGCATAGGTAAGGTCCATTATACGGCTGCTCTGGCTTGTGAGTAGTTCTAGGTATTCTATCGTGACCCGTAGGTACTCATAAGAATCCGCTGACCTACGTGCCGGCTGAGTAGGCCACAAGCCACGTATAGGATCATGTCCCGAGGTTGAGCCACGTTGTAGCCATCCTTTGTGATAGTTCCCTTATTCACGTGATCTATGACGGATGTTCGTGGGTCAATAGGTATGTGCTTCTTATGTGTAGTTCGTACCGTTAGTGTAAGGCTTGGTTAAGGAGGTTAGTGACCCTGTTGACCTAGGTAAGCTTACCAGTGTGACATTAAGGGATTTTTTACGTTAGGCCGTTTAAGTAGTAAATTAGGCTAATTTTTAGTTGACCTCAATACTAAAGGTAGTATAAGATACTTCTAGTTCTTACTAAGTACTTTCGAGGACGTATTAATTCATCTTAATATACTATATCATTAATTAATAGTTAGTAACTAAGTTAGTAAATGTTAAAGTAAGGGAATTAAGCCTTTTTTTATCTTTATATATATTACCTACGAAAGAATATAACTCCTTATAGGCTTTAACGACTTAATTATAAAAATTAATAAACTATTGAGGTAATTTAGAGATGATTTAAAAGCTTGATAAGAGTATAGGAAACCGCTTAATAGTCTTGATTTCTATCTCGGGAGGTTCCTAAATTATAAGGTCGGTTTTGAAAATAGGTTTAGGTTTCTTACTCCGGATTACGGCTACGTATGATAAAGGGTTACCGGCTATCGTGTTAATGTGATAATAAGTAATGGATTTGTTCGTAAATAAGAAAGATTATCTATGACATAGGCTAGCCTACGAAGGTCTAGGGTATAATAGCCATAAGATAAGATATTAAATAAAGAATTAATCTATAAAGCTTTAACCTTTTTTTAACTCTTAACTTAACCGTTTAACGAACTACCCCGATAATTACTATTAGTCTAGTTCAAAGCTTTCACACGATAAACTTAGAAACTTAATCTTCACAAGGCTAATAAGTATAAAGTCTGATTTAGAGGTTTAGAATAGAACGGAAAGGGAGTTAACTATCATAATATAAAGTAGTAAAGAGCTAGGGAGAAAGAGGTTCAAGGAGATGGAATGATCTAACAAAAGATAAGACATAATACTTCGTAGTTACAAGTCAGGAGAAACAGAATGGTTTACAAAGTTATATTACCTCTCAGCTTCACTAAAGTTCAGTTGATAATCTTTCTAGGTTTGTCTAAAGAGAACTAGGGAGCTTCTTCCCCTCGAGGATCTATCACGGCATACCTGTTCTTTTATAGAAGGCTATATATAAGATATAAGGATACTAAAATATCCGAAGGATCCTCCTAGCCGTCCGTCGGTCCCAAATCCCCTTTTTAGCTGTCCGTCTCTCGTGCCTTACAAATCAGCGGCTATAAGCTAAGTAAAGCCGGCTTATCACACGTTAATCCGCGGCCGGTATTAGTACTTATCTATACAGCTCTAGCGGCAAGGTGTCTATCGCTATAGGTATTCCTTCACGTTCTTAGTACTTTCGTTAGCTACAGTGCTATTAGGTCGATCCTATATCAGCTGTCACAGTAACAATTCCCTTCATGACTTACACGTAAAGGTTACGGCTACCTATTACTACTGAAGCTAGACTCCGGAGAACATCGGGTTCTAGGTCTTCTAAAGGAATGTCAGTGATAACGGGAAGGTCTATGATTTGAAAGACTAGCTATAGGGTCCGGGCTGGCTATATAGGCCCTGATTACGATACTGAGGTTAAATGGCTTGTCTATAACAAATCTGAAGTCTAATGACATTACCTAGTACGAGTAAGATCCGTTGTATGGCTATTCTAGCTTGTGAGTAGTTCTAGGTATCCCATCGTGACCCGTGGTCGTACGTGAGGATCCATTTAACCTGTGTGTGGGCCGAATAAGCCACTGACCACACGTGGGATCATGTCCCGAGGTTGAGCCACGTTGTGGCTATCCTCTTTGTGATAGTTCCCTTCTCCACGTGATCTGTAGGTTAATGGGTGTGTGTTTGTATGGTTCGTGCCGTTGGTGTAAGACTCGGTCAAGGAGGTCAGTAACCTTGTTGACCTAGGTGAGCCTACCAGTGTGACATTATCTTCTTTATAGATAAGGATATATTACTAGAAAAGGTAGCTACTAAGGACCCGGAGAACCTCCGACCTATAGTTAACTACCAAAAGATTAACGAACAAACTATTAAGAACCGTTACCTATTATCCCTTATCATAAAACTCCAAAAGCCTCTCATAAGATCTATTATCTTTATAAAAATAAACTTAAAATCAAGCTTTAACTTAATTCGGATGAAGGAAGGTTATAAGTAGAAAACAGCGTTTCAAACCTGTTATAGTCTCTTTAAGTTTAATGTAATATCTTTTAGCCTTACTAATGTTCCTACTACCTTCTAAGGTATGATAAATCATATCTTTTAAAATCTCATCGATTAAGGCCTTCTATCTTACATTAACGACCTTCTTATCTATGTGTCACACTGGTAGGCTTACCTAGGTTAACAGGGTCACTGACCTCCTTGACCGAGCTACACCACCGGCACGTACCACACACCTACACAACACCCATTGACCCACGGATTAACGTGGAGAAGGGAGACTATCACAGAGGATGGCCACAACGTGGCTCAACCTCGGGACACGATCCCACGTGTAGCTAATGGCCTATTCAGCCGGCACACAGGTCAGCGGATTCCCCTAAGTGCCTGCTACGGTCAAAAGGACCGCTTGTGTAAGCGTTACTTTGGTGGTCCTTCACATGAACACTGACATGACATATTGTATGGTGGTGTAAATAATTTGTAAAGGATAGCCCGTTGGCAATTAGTCTAGAGGGCACGCTGCCATTATATGGCAGCGTACCCCCTGTGCTCAATTGAGCGCAGGGACTACACACAATAGACTAACCTATCTAGGCTATCTACATTTTTCCACGTAACATGTACCCGGAGTAAAGAATAAAGAAAAGGGCGTCCTCGCCATCGTCCTCCGCTCTCTTGAACTATAAGAAAAGTACCAATTACCCCCAGCCCTTTCGTACACCGTTGCCATGCTTAGATCACCCCATTCCTTATACTCATACCCCTCTAGTCCACAGTGTCGAAAAGCGTCTTCCGCTTAGTCGTCTTAGGAGACGACTTCTTAACGGTAAGCTTCTTACGACCGATACCTTTAGTAGGGGTCTCTTAAGCAGGAGAAAAGGCTACCGACTTACTACGTGTACTAACCTTAGAAGCGTCAATGCCGAACAGGTCAGCAAGGGTACTATGCTTGTTCTACTTCTTAGGTAGAGTACCCATAGCTATGATTTCGCTCTAGGTATCCTTAGTAGGGCACTTACGTAAGGTACCGAGGGTCATAACAGGTATAGGGGTACTTAAACGAGTAGTCGAGGTGGCCGTGGGTCACGTAGCTAATGGTTACTTAATGGCCTTGTCAAGCTTTGTCAGGTCCTTTTGAAGATCTTAGACCTAGTTATTAAATACTTTAGTTTTCGGACTAACCTTATTCATACAGCCTGTTAGAACATTGACTTACTCCTTGATAGCACGCTTATCGAGGCTATTTATCGTCATTCTCTTTATAGCTTAAAAAGCTTCACGGACCTTATCGTAACTTAGAAGCTCCTTAATCTTATTCTTAAGGGTATTGATCTTACTCTTAAGGTACTTCTAGAGATTATATATGTTAACAAGTATACTAGCTATGGAAGACGTATAGACTACTTTAGCCTCCTTAAGCTTTATAGTCTTGTTAACGAGCTGGTACTTAAGGCGTTGGAACTACATACGCTAGTGTTAGTTTGTACCGGTGATAAGGGCGTTCGTTTAGTTGGCCTAAGTATAAACTTACATAAGGTCGAGGTAATTAAGGTAGATAAGGACTAAAGATAGCTTCTCGTTTAAAGTAGCCATAGGGTAATAATAAATGGTTACAAAGATAAATACCTTTAAAGGTAAGTAATTATCATTGATACCCTACTTATTATATGTTACCTTAGCCTTATTTAGTAACTTCTTTAACTAGTATATATGTAGGTTATTAACTAGACCTTAGTTCTTAGTAGCCGACTTTGATCCTTTAGTAAAGATATCCTTAATCTCTTCATTTACTATAAAGAGAAACTTTAGATCGTCGATTATAAAAGTGTCACACTGGTAGGCTCACCTAGGTTAACAGGGTCACTGACCTCCTTAACCGAACCTTACACCAGCGGCACAAACTACACATAAGAAGTACATACCTATTAACCTACGAACATCCGTCATAGATCACGTGAATAAGGGAACCATCACAAAGGATGGCCACAACGTGGCTCAACCTCGGGACATGATCCCACGCGTGGCTTGTGGCCTACTCAGCCGGTACGTAGGTCAGCGGATTCTTATAAGTACCCATGGGTCACGACGGAATGCCTAGAACTACTTATAAGCTAAAGTAGCCGTATAACGGACCTTGCCTACGTTAGGTAACGTCATTAGACTTTAGATTTGTCATAGACAAGCTATTTAACCTTAATATCGTAGTCAGGGCTTACATAGTCAACCTGGACTTTGTAGCTGGTCTTTCGAATCATAAACCTTCCTACTATCGTTAGTATTCCTTTAGAAGACCTAGAACCTGACGTTCTCCGGAGTCTAGCTTCAGTGGTAACAGGTGGCCGTGACTCCTACGTGTAAGTTACGAAGGAAACTGTTACTATGACAGCCGACCGGGGGATTAACCTAACAGCGTTGTGGCTAACGTAAGTACTAAGGACGTGAAGAAATATCTACAGTAATAGATACCATGCTACTAGAGCTGTATGGATAAGTACTAATATCGGCTATGGACTAACATGTGATAGGCCGGCTTTACTTAGCTTGTAGCCGCTGATTTATAAGGCGTGAGAGATAAGTAGCTAGAAAGGAGATTTAGGATTGACGGGCGGTTAGGAAGATCCTTTAGGTATTTTGGTATCTTTATATCTTATATATAACCTTCTATAAGTAGGATAGGTATATTACGATGGATCCTCGAGAGGAAGAAGCTCCCTAGTTTTCTTTAGACAAACTTAGAAAGATTATTAACTAAACTTTAGTAAAGCTGAGGGGTAATATAATCTTATAAACCTTTTTACTTCTCCTGACTTATAACTACGAAGTATTATATCTTATCTTTTGTTAGATTATTCTATCTTCCTAAACCTCCTTCTTTCTAGCTCTCTACTACTTTACATTACGATAATTAACTCCCTTACCGTTCTGTTTTAAAGCTTTAAATCGGACCTTGTACTTATTAGCCTTATAAAGATCAACTCTCTAAGTTTGTCGTATAAAAGCTCTAAACTAGATTAATAGTAATTGTCGGGGTTATTTATTAAACGGTCGAGTCGAGAGTTAAGAAAAGGTTAAAGCTTTATAGTTTGATTCTTCGTTTGATATTTTACTTTGTAGTTGTTATATCCTAGACTTTCATAAGCTAGCTTATATTACAAATAATCTTTCTTCATCCGAAAATAACCTCTTTACCTACCACTTTATTTATAATAGCCGGTAATCCTATATTATATTTGGCTACGCTCCGGGGTCAGGAAACTGAACATAACCTTAAAACCGACCTCATGATCTAGGAACCTTTCGAGATAGAAATACAAACTATTAAGAAGTTTCCTACACTCTTATCAAGCTCCGAAACCCTTATTAAACTACCCCAATAGTTTATTTATCTCTATAATCAAGTCGTTAAAGCTTATAAGAAACTTTACTTCTTTGTTAGTAACACGCGTAAAGACAAGGAAAAGCTTGATATACTTACTTCTACATTTACTACCTTGATTACTAATTATTAGTCGATAATATAGTATGTTAAGACAAATTAATATATCCTTAAAAGTACTCGGTAGGAATTAGAAGCCTCTTATACTACCTTCGGTATCGAGGTTAATTAAAAGTTAGCCCAGTTCGCTACCTAAACGGCCTAACATAAAAAATCTCTTAATCTTGTCATCGTACGTACTAAAGCCTTCTATAAGGAAATTACTAGACAAAAGCTATATTAAGTATAACAAATCTGAAAATAAGAAACGTAGACTTAAGAATAACATACTAAACTTATCAAAGTTAAGGAACTCCTTTATATTTAAGAGAAAAAGTAAGCTCGATAAGATTATTATAATATAGAATTTAGCTATTAGTTTACTACGGCTTAAAGCTAGCTCAATTCTCTTATAGTACTTTAATAACCGGAAATATCACAGACTCTAAAGGACTAAGAACTATTTAAACAGCTTAAAGCTTACTTTAATAACCTCGTTAAAGAAACCCTTATATTAAGGTTAACACGAGTAAGGCCTTATAACAAAGAATAGATTATCTAGAAAGTTATGACATATTTATAAAAAACCTTATTTATTAAACCCTCACGATAGCCGTTATAACCGTCTAAAAAATCAACCTCTACACAGTACTTCGACTAAGATAAAAACTTCCTCTTAGACCGTAATCTCTAAAGAAGGACTACCCGAGAAATCTCAGCATAGGCCCGGAGATAAGTTAATAATATATAAAACTTTAATATTAAAATGAGGAGTAGAAATATAGGAGGAAACTTACCTCTCCGTTATATTAAGATAGAAATATCACCTCTTCTAGATAACGATAACAACTCCGATGATAATCTCTATTATACGAGTCTACCTCCTAGTCTTCCTAGACTACTAGGAGGCCTACCTAGTTCCCTAGGACCCCTAGGACCTCAAGGTCCGGGTTCCCGAAGCTCTTTACCCCTACGTGATCCTATAGTAATTTTTTTCGACCTTATCCGTACTAACTAAGACCTAATTCGTAATAATACTAATATAATTTAGGAATCTCATAGTTAAGGTATCGCCGTAACTATGGTAAAACCCGAAAAATATAATAGAAAGGACAAGGATGAATTTGAGACATGGTAACACTTTGTTAAGGAATATTTTAATGTCTATAAGTAAAGTTTCCTCGATAACAAAGTTAAAATAAGGTTTGTTAGTACTTTTACCAAAGGTATTATCTTTAAATAACATTAAAAAAAAAAGACTTAGATCAAAAAGCTTAGCCTAATAGATTAATAAAACAACTATATTACTACCATAGTCGAACACTTCCGTGACCTAGTACGAAGAGCTAAGGACTACGAGGTTATAAAAGCCCTGACCTACGATAGAGATATAAACGAGTATATAACAAAGTTTTAAGAACTTAATCATACTATTAATCTTAACGGTTAGGCCTTATAATCACTAGTTACTAACATTATCTCCGATGTTATAATAAACTTAATCTATTTACATATGGAACATCTCTCTACTAACGATACTAACTTCCTTAAAACTATCGTTATTACTAACCTAATTTATAAAGATAAAATAAAAAACCGCGAAATTAATCATAAGGCCAAGTAAAGAAAAGGAAAGTTTACTTCAAATAGTAAGGAACGTTCGAAGAAAGATAGTTATTAAGAGGAACTTAATACCTCTAGCTCCCGTCCTAGTCTAACACCTACAAAAGAAAAACCTAAGAAAGGTCTAAAGTAGAAATAACAAGATAAGAAGAATAACCCCCCGGTATCTACTTAGACGAAGTACTAGTAAACTTACAAAGAAGCTATCGCTAAGATAGAACAAGCCGAAATTAACAAATATAAGGTAAGTAAGGGATGTTACTATTATAGACGTTAAGGTCATAACACTCTTAAATGTTATAGTAAGAAAACCGAAGATAATAAGGATATTTCTAAGTTACCTAAAAAGATCTCTAGAGCTAAGACTAAACATAGAAGAAATGAAGAAAAGGATATTTCTTCTTAACTATCGAAAAAGGCCAAGGTCTCTACAATAACAGAAAAAGACTATCCTAAGCTCTTTTCTCATATTATTAAACTATCTGATAGTAAAAATATATCAGATTTTTAATAGATATCCTAAAACTCATGGTATTAGGAATCGTACCTCGACTTACCATAACCTCTACTAAAAAGCGTACCATTGTAAAACTCTCTCATAAGAAGGTTAAGCGAAGCTACGAACTATACTACGGTATTTATAAGATTATCTCTATGATCATCGTCTATTATGAAGCTAAGGAAATCTTCTTTCGAGTACTCTTAGACCTTAGTACCTCTAACCCGGTCATAAGTTAAGACTTTATTAAAAAATGAAACATCTCTCATATATATAGAACGATTCTAAAGCCCTTAGAAGCCTTTAATAGAACTATCAACCTTAAATCAGGTAAGAAATATACTAAGGAAATCATTCTACGGTACCAAACAAAACACTTCTCTCACATCGTATTCGAAATTTCTTCCCTCGATATAGAATATAACATCCTTCTTCTATACTAGTAACTATAATAATATTAGCCGGACTATCTATGAGACCTTGACACGTCGAAAATAACTTTCAGTTCCAACTATTATCGTCAAAACTATACTTCTCTTATAATCTTAGGAAATAAAAGTTCTATCGTAAATATTACGATATCTTATATCTAAAACATTTCTAAAAGATTTAAGATCTTTATCCCTTTGATATTACCTAAAGTAACCTAATAACTATTAGACTACTAACCTTAGGACTATATGATTAATATCATTAAAGACGAAAAGCTCCTATAGAAACCTCTTTACCTCATGTTACCTTTAGAAAAGAAAATCCTTCATAAATAACTAGACTAAATATGTAGAAAAGGTAAGATACGGAAATCAAAATCACTCTATTTCTCATTTATTTTCTTTATAGATAAGGAAGCTTCATTAGAAAAGGCGGCTATAAGGGACCTAGAAAACCTCCGTCTTATAGTTAATTACCGAAAGATTAATAAACAAATAGTAAAGAACTATTACCTACTATCCTTAATCATCAAACTCTAAGATGTCCTTACCGGATCTGTTATCTTTATAAAGATAGATCTGAAATTAGGTTTTAACCTAATTCGAATAAAGGAAGGTCACGAGTAAAAAACAACGTTCTAAACTTATTATAGTCTTTTCAAGTTTAACGTAATATCCTTCGGTCTTACTAATATTCCCGTTACCTTCTAAGATATAATAAATCATATCTTTCGAGACCTTATCGATCAAGGCCTCTTATCCTATATTAATAACCTCTTCATTTATATAAGTTCTAAAGAAGAATACGACAAAATTATCGTTAAAGTCCTTAAGTAACTTTAGAAGTATAACCTAGCTATCAACCTTACTAAATATATATAAGATACTAAGAAATTAAAATATCTAAGCTATATTATTAGTAATAAAGATATTATAATATCGAAGGATAAGGTAGAATATATCCTTTTATAGAAATAGCCGAAATTAGTAAAAAGAGTTTAATAATTTAATAGATTTATAAACTTCTATAGATATTATATCAAAGGCTACTTACGTATTACTAAGCTACTTACTAATTTTATAAACCTTACCTAGAAAACCTAGACATAGAATAACTAGATAAACATAATATTTAAAGTATTAAAAAAAGCCTTTACTAAAGCCTTTATTCTAGTCTATTTCGACCTTAATAAATTACCTATTATTAAACCTAACATATCAGACTATATATTAAGAGAAATAATATTATAAAAGTAAGATAATAGTAAGATATATCTTATAACGTTCTACTCGAGAAAACTAATCTCCGCGGAAATTAACTACGAAATCTATAACAAAGAACTCCTAGTAATAGTTAATTACTTCTAACGTTAGAGACATTACCTTAAGGGAGCTAAGTACCATATCGAAGTCTTCTCGGACTATCATAATTTAAAATACTTCCAAACTACTAAGGTCCTTAACCGCCGCTAAGCCCGATAGGCTTAGTAACTCGTTATCTTCGATTTTGTTATTAATTTCTATCCCGGTATATAAAATGTTAAGGTAAATACTCTCTCACGGTACGAGAAGTACCTTCCGGAAAGGGGAGATAAAAACTAACCGATAATCTCTATTTTAAACAAAGAACATTTTTTACATTCTGAAGTTTCTATGTTTATACTCTCAAAAGTACGTCTCTACAACGTCTTAACACTAAAGTAGAACGAAGAATTCCTTAAGTAAATTAAGATTACTACTCTTATAGACGAAACGTATTAGAAGGCCTTAGTTTCCCTTAGAAAAAATATAACTAACGAAAATAGAATCTTATTTATAAAAAATCGTATTTAGATCTCTAATAACAAGGAACTTAAAATCTAGATCATTTACTCTAAATACGATACTAAAGTAATAGGTTATATAAACATAGATAAGACCGTTAAGCTTATCAGATAATATATGTTTTAATAAAACCTCGAAAAGGACGTTACTAACTTTGTACACTCTTATTATAAGTACCAAAGTAACAAGCTAAGACGTTACCTTCCTTTTAAACTACTTTATCTTATTAAGCTAGAATATTTTTCTTAGAGGCTCATTTTAATAGACTTTATAACGGACCTTCCTTTCTCTAACGGATATAGTTCTATCTAAGTTATTATTAATACCTTTACTAAAATAATATACCCTATTTCTTTAAAAGATAACATTAAAAAGATAAAAGACTTAATCCTACTCTTTATCTATAAATGTTAGAAATATCATAGTATACTTATTAGTATTATCTCCGATTAAGACTTATAGTTTAATATAGAACTTTAGTATAACTTTCTTAAGTATGTTAAAGTCAAACTAAAGATATCAACCTTATTCTACCCCGAGATAGATAACCAGATTAAATGTCTTAACTAATATATTAAGGCCTATCTAAGAGCCTTTGTTAATTACGAGATAAATAACTAAAACATCTTATTACCTATAGCTAAATTTATGTGAAATAATACTAAATTAACCTCTACTAGTAACTTTCCTTTTTATATAAACTATAGATATTATTTAACCGTAAACAATTTACCTAACGAATCTACACGTAACCTATATAGTAAGATCATAGTATATTAAATGATGATAGTCTACGAGAACCTTTACGAAACCTTTAAAGAATCTTAGGAATAGATAAAGAAATACGTAAATAGGAAGTGAACGGAAGTACCTTCCTTTAAAGAAAAATAACTGGTAATACTTAACACGTAGAATATTAAGACTAAGAGACTTTTTAAGAAACTAAATAAAAAATTACTCGGCCTATTTAAAATCTCTAAGGTAATATCTCCCACAGCCATAAAACTTAAACTTCCGAAGCGTTAGAAAATTTATCTTACTTTCTATGTCTTTCTTATTAAACCTTTCTAAACCGGCTCTTAGCTAATCTCTAACCTCCTTTAGGTTCTAAAGTAAGTAGGAGATGTTTACTCTAAGAAATTTATAATAAAGGAAATTACGAATTCCCGTACTAAGAAGAGGATAGTAAAATATCTCGTTAAATAGGATAGATACCCCGAAGAAAAGGATTAGACTTAGAAACTATACAACTACTTCTTTAATACCTAGAAACTATAGGACTTCTACGTTAAGTACCTACGTAAGCCTAAGGACCCTAGGGTTATTAACCCTAAGACTTAAGGTAAGTCCTCTTAGGAGGGAAGATAGTGTCACATTAGTAGGCTTACCTAAGTTAACAGGGTTACTAACCTCCTTAACCGAGTCTTATACTAATAGTACGAACTATATATAAGAAGTACATATCCATTGACTTACGAACATTTGTTATAGATCACGTGAATAAGGGAACTATTATAAAGGATAGTTATAACGTAGCTTAACCTTAGGACATGATCCCATACATAACTTATAGCTTACTTAGCCGGTACGTAAGTCAACGGATTCTCATAAGTACCCATGGGTCACGATAGAATACCTAGAACTACTTATAAGCTAAAGTAGCTATACAACAGACCTTACCTACGCTAGGTAACGTTATTAGACTTTAGATTTGTTATAGATAAGCTATTTAACCTTAGTATTGTAGTCAGGGCCTATATAGTCAGCCTAGACTCTGTAGCTAGTCTTTCAAATCATAGACCTTCCCGCTATCGTTGATATTCCTTTAGAAGACCTAGAACCCGATGTTCTCCGGAGTCTAGCTTCAGTAGTAATAGGTAGCCGTAACCCCTACGTATAAGTCACGAAGGGAACTATTACTGTGATAGCCGACTAGGAGATTAACCTAACAACGCTATAGCTAACATAAGTACCAAGGACATGAAGGAATACCTATAGTAATAGATACCATGCCGCTAGAGCTGTATGGATAAGTACTAATATCGGCTATGGACCGATACGTGATAGGCCGGCTTCACTTAGCTTATAGCCGTTGATTTGTAGGGCGTAAGAGACGGGCGGCTAGAAAGGAGATTTAGGACCGACGGGTAGTTAAGAAGATCCTTTAGGTATTTTAGTATCCTTGTATTTTATATATAGCCTTCCATAAGTAGGATAGGTATGTTACGATGGATCCTCGAGAGGAAGAAGCTCCCTAGTTCTCTTTGGACAAACCTAGAAAGATTATCAACTAAACTTCAGTAAAGCTGAGGGGTAATACAACCTTATAAACCTTTTTACTTCTCCTAACTTATAACTGTGAAGTATTGTGTCTTATCTTCTGTTAGATCATTCCATCTTCCTAAACCTCCTTCTCCCTAGCTCTCTACCACTTTACATTGCGATAGTTAACTCCCTTACCGTTCTGTTCTAAAGCTCTGAATCGGACCTTGTGCTTATTAGCCTTGTGAAGATCAACTCCCTGAGTTCATCGTGTGAAAGCTCTGAACTAGACCAATAGTAATTGTCGGGGTTGTTCACTGAACGGTCGAGTCGAGAGTTAGGAAAAGGTTAAAGCTCTGCAGTCTGATTCTTCGTTCGATATTTCACTTTGTGGTTGTCACACCCCAGACCTTCGTGAGCTGGCCTGTGTTACAAAAGTGGTATACTTATAAGCTTCTTATCTACTTACTAACTTGTTATAGTACTTAAACTTGAAGTGGGCTTTATAGTCTGATAAGACCTTAAGCCCCTTACTGCCGGTAATAAGTTACTTAGTTCTCTACTTAACTTATTTCTAAAGTATCTTTACGCCCTAGCGATAATACTTCTTAAAGGTATGATATTTAACGGATAAGCTAGTAAAAAAGCTAAGTAAGTTACCTAAGAGATCCGAGGTTATTTCTTTATCCTCGTTATCGGGCTCGTCTTCTATAGTAAGGTTAAAGTCATCGTCCTCTATACGCTTACTCTTATTATCATCATAGTTAAAATCGTAGTCAGATAGATTATTAGGCTTAGGCTTGTCATAGTCGTTCTTACTATATTTAGTAACAACGGTAACGCTCTCTTAGGCTTGTCTAATGTGTCTTAAGGTTTCTTTGGCTAAAATTTAAAGGCATATAAGATCTAGACTCTTAGTCATTAGGCTGTCCTTAGACACATCTAGATTATTTAACTTAACTTAAGCTATCTCAAATTAACATTCCATTTTACGAATATACTCTTATAAATAACTAAATTTAACCATCTTAAAACGTAAATAAACGTGATAGTAAGATATAAAAAAAGTATAAAGATATAACTTAATGGTAGCGACAAGGGTAATAATGATTATAGGAAAGAAAAACGTAAAAATTTTATAAGAGGGGTTTTTTAGTTAGTAACCTAACCTAGTAGGCTAGGGCCTTATAATAAGGAAAATTAACAGAGAAAAAACAACGCCATAATAAAGTTTCTATCTGATCATCTAGTCTTTTTAGCTTACAGTAAAAAGACGCTCGTATAGCTAAGTAAAGTTAATAAAGGAAAGTAAAAGAAAGAAAAGATCTGGTATTATAGCTAGAATACTCCCTTACCTTGTTAAGAAAGCTGTTCGTTCTCGAAAACATCTCTTATCTGGCGGTTTAATACTATAGAAGCTTAACTACTATTTCTATAGTAGGAATAATATCGACCTTAATGTACTTAACGGTCTTAATACCCTTCTTCTTATGTTCCTTATCCTAGTCGATAAGATTCCTTACTTCGTAACTTATAATGGCATTTCTTACATTTAGTAATAGGTTTACTCTTAGCTCTTATATATCGTTCTTAGCTTCGTAGTTCTTCCAACGGACAAGGTACTTAATACTTAGGTTCTTCTTCTTCCAACTTACTTTACTACTGATGATATAGTTAAGCTCTTATTCTTCTTGTTCGTTAACCTTAATAGCTAATAGTACCTATTACTTTTGGCTAAAAAGATCCTTACCTTGTTAAAGGCGGTATAGTTATATAACTAAGATAATTAGGTATATTTCCTATGATACCGGGAAGTTAAGCTTATAAACTAGATTACCTATCTTTATTTTACTAATAATCTTAAACGGACCTATCCTTTGAGGTAACTATTTCCTTTTTAACATACCGGGTAGATAGTAACTCTTATAGAGGCGTAGGTAAATAGTATCTCCGATCTTAAAGGTCTTAGGTATGTACTTGTCGTCATAGCGGAGTTTTGTTATTACGCTAGCGATGTCAAAAAGTTAAATTACTTCCTTTTAGTAATATCCCCTGAGAACCTCCGCTACCTCGATACCTACTCTTATACCTTCTTTCATAGTTAGAATGTCTATTAGGGACCTTAGCCGGAATCTAAGAACTAATTCGTTAGGTAATCTACTAATCGTAACGGCTAACGTATTGTTAATATTAAACTGGAGCGATGGTAGCATATTAACCTACGGAACCTCTCTGTCTATTATAGAGGTATAGAAACGAATAGTAATCTCGACCGTTTAGTTCGTTCTTTCTGACTAGCTATCGGTTTGTAGGTAGTAAGTAGTAAAAAAGAGTAGTTTAATATCGTAGATATCGAAAATCTCTTTTTATAATACCGAGGTAAACTTTAGGTCTTTGTCGTTAATAATCATCATCGATAGTTCTTAATTATATATAAATAATAATCTCGTCAATACCTTTACTTAATCCTTAGCTATGTAGGTATAGTATCTCGTTAATAAGAGTGTTTTTTTAAAAAACTTATACGTAACTATATAAAGTGTGTCAAGTGTGTTATAGCCTTTAAGATACCATATCGTTCTAGCTGATAAGATTATAGGTAAGTTGATAATAAAATCTATCGTAATAGTATAGAATGGCTATAGAGTTATATAGATAAGTATCATTTTCCCGTTCGTAAGCCGCCTATTGGTCTGGTTCTAATAGTAGGTCTCATAGAACTAGATAAAACGTTTCACTTTCTATATCTTATTAATAAAGTATACATTCTAGAGACTATCTATCATTTTATAGAAGCTGAAATGATATGATTTATTATAAACTATCTCGAGTACTGTCTTAACGTACGTTCTTAGGATATAGAGGCGACGATTTCTATCGTGATCGACGTGATATAGTAACTTGTCCCTAATCTTAAATGGTTCCATTAGGAGTCGTAGGCATCTCTTAGGTACTTTAGCGCGTTTTATCCGTTATGGTATGATAGGTTTTTCTATCCTAGCATTAATACCGGCTATTAACTTACTATATTTCGTATCGTTCTTATAACCCTTACATAGGGCGGTTTTGAACGAGTCGCTAATAATAGACTCGGTACTTACTTAAGTAACCGTAACGGATATCTCGTCTCTTACGTTCTATGTTATAGCCTAGATATTATCGAGCTCGTTAAATTTATTTACCTTAAGCTTCTTAAAGTCCTGTTCGAACGTTAGAAGCTATAAGAGTATATTAAAAACGACGTTAAGAATACTTAGGATATAAAAAATATCGATCTCAAACTAGGAAAGCTAGTTTACCACATTCGTAAGCTTAAGGTTAGCCTTGTTTAGGTCCATCGTTACTAAAGACATATACTTAACGATACCTTTAGTAGGAACGTGATCTATTAAGACGTTTAGACGATGTTAGTTTGACTAAACTATTTTCTTAAGCTTCTTAACTACCTATATAACTATTATAACCTCTACCTCCGTAAATCTGTATTTCTACTTGGTCACGGTAATTACTCTTAATAAGAACATAATCGGTAGAACCTTCTCTATTACGAGGTCATACCTTAAGATTACTTTCTTATCTTAGTCATCCTTAAGTTAGAAAACGAAGAGGCTAAAAGTTTCTTTATAAGTATCGACTTTAAAAAATAATAACTTTGTTTTAACATGATAGTAAGTCGTAAATTATATATATAAGTGTTCCTATAATAGGTAGAAAGATTTCTGTTTATCTTTTGAAGGTTAAAAACGTATTTTCGATATATAGGCCTTCCTCGCGTTCTTTGTACTTCCGTTTATAATCTTTCCTTCCTCACGGCCCAATACTAGTAATACCGTCTTTTTCTTTTATAACAGTCCGGCTTTGACGTTATACCAGGTAATTCTATATTATAGCCATCTGGCTATCCTTAGATAGATTTTAAGTATATCTAACGTGTTTAAGAACTTTATCTTCTAGAAAGTTATAATTCGATCATCCGTTTTTACGACTTCTTCTCTGTTAATAATATATCCTAGAAGTTAAATCATTAGATAGGCCGTAAATGACTTATTAGTATTAATATATATTCTTATGTTCTCTAAGAGCTTAAGTACCTTACTTATATACTTATAGTACTTATCTTCTATAGTATTAAAGACGACGATATCGTCGATATATACCTATACGAAATCTTAACTGTTACAGAATAGGCAGTCTATAAAACGCTAGGCGAAAGTAGGTAAGTTCTTAAATCCTATAAGTACCACGTTTAATCACTCGAGCCCTCTTTCCGTAACGATAACTATATGATTATGATATTTGTTATAAACTAGTAACTGATAAAAGAAACCGGAGGTATCTATTATAAAGAAAATCTTTTTTTCTTATATTATAAAGATTATATCGTCTTAGTTTATAAGCGGGTAAACATTTAATATCGTAACCTTATTTAAGGTATATAAGTCGACGATAAGACGGCCCTTCTTTACTCCGTTAACCGTTTTCTATACCACGAAGGTAAGACATACGATAAGGGTTAGTTCGTTAAGAAAGGTTAGCTTTCCGACCATGTATATGGTATTAAGTTTCTATATAGCGAAAACGTAATCTTTCGCTTCTTAGGAGTATAGCTTTACTAACTTGATTTAGTTTTACTATCTTTTAACAAGGTTAATCTTTATTTTACTCTTATCGGGCATAGGTACGATATTTCTGTCGTAGAATATGTTATACTTATCTAAGAGGTCTTTAATCTTTTTTATGAAGGTTTTGTTTATCTTATAGATACTTATTTTAACCTTACTCTTAATAGTAAGAAAATTAGCTAGCTTCTCGACTTTATATAATAACATGTGATATCTTATCTTTAGAGAGAGTAGTTATAAGATATTGATAATCTTTATCTCGTTACTTATTTAACTACTTAGAATGTAAATGAAAATATCCTCTATTTTATTCTTAAGTTAGTAGATTTTATTAAAGATAACTAAATAATATTCTTTCATATCAATGTTATTAAGCTTTATGTAATATCTTATAAAGAAGGTTTATATAATCTTCGCTTTTATATTCGTGTTATAACTCGTTAAATCGAATACGAATACCTACTCTACTCCGGGCCATTCTTAAACTTTCTTAATCTTCTAGCCTCTTTTAATAATTATCAACTTAGATATTTAGTTATGGAAGTACGTTACATAAGATATTAAGTAGTCGATATTACTATCTTAGATATCTTCCTATGTTAACATAAGATAAAAAGTCTATAGCCTGTCATAAATATACGTCTCCTTAAGTAATAACTTTAATAGATTATATATCTTAGTCTTAATAAAACCTTTCTCTCCAGACATAAAAATAGTACTTTAGAAAGTAATGACCTTACATATGATCTCTCGGTAAGGTTTAACGACTAGGTCTGTCTTTGTTTTTATGTTTCTAACAGATCGGAAAGTAACATTGTTTCTTAAGAAGTCGATAGTTACGCCATTATCATCTATAAAAGTAGTACCGATTAACATATATGGCCCTAGCTCGTTAATAATATTGGCCTTCATATAAAAATAAGTGTTAATACTAGTTTATTATATTATATCGAAAATGTAAAAATCGAACTCGGCTTACTTATCGATATAAGTTCTTAAGTTAACTTCCTTAACGAAACGAGGTTCCTATGGTATCTAGTGTAAATGGCGTACCTATTTCTAAATCTACTTTTTATCGACGAGGTTAGTTAAGTTACTAATGTTAAAGTAGACATGTGTAAGTTTATCGTTTAAGTTTACTTTGACGTTAATTCGAAGATAAGACTTCTTTAGATATTAAGAACTTACGGGGCAAAGTAGTAGGTTTACTTCAATAACTTACCTTTCTTCGAAGATAACGTAAGCTCCTTTATCACTTAAGTTATTACTACTCTAGTCCTTTATTAAGTAACTTTCCTAGGTTATAATAAATTCTTTATCTTTCTCTTCTATATCTTTTATAAATACTTATTTAAAACGAACCTTTCTTACGTCGTTCTTACTTATTCTTATGTTCTTATTGTTCTCTAACTTCTTAGAGCTCTTTAGCTCTTCTCTTAAACGGGTAAGTTACCTCGGAGTTACAGGCTCTATAGGGAATCTTTACTTTCTAAAGATTACGGGCTTTATAGGAGGTATAAGAGACATGGGCTCTTCTAAGAACCTAAGTTTCTAATATATGATTAAACCTTTCTTTAGCTTTTACGGTTATTTAACATACTCTATCTAGATATACCACCATAACTTATTTCCATAGTTAAATATTTCTATATAGCTCGAACATTTATACTTTTTCTTATTAGGTATCTTATATCAGGTAAGGTTACTTAGTACTACGGGAGAACGAAGGAAAGCTAAATGGAAAGGAGATATCGTAACGTTAAAAAAAATAGTAATATCCTCTTTTGATTTTTCTTTACTAATAAAGTAATATCTCTTGGCCTCGAGTTACTTATATTACTACTAGACGTTAGTACTTTCTTCGTAAATAAACTTATCGTTAATATAAGTAAAAGTACCGTTGTCATAAGGTTAACATTAGCCATAGTACCGCTACCTCTAAAACACTTAGTCTAGCTAGAAATCTCTAGATACTTAGTTAGTAAATCCTTAATGTAGATATATGTCATGGCTACGTTTGTTTACGTTACTAAAGTACGAACGCCTTTACTGTCCGCTTCTCTAGTTACCGAAGGATAACCTTTTATTATTAAAGTACCTTTAATTATTATTATTATTTTACTAGGTAACTTATCTTTCTTAATCGTTAGCTTAATCTCGTCTTTTATCTCTACTAGCTTAGTTAATATTATCGTCGCCATAGGTCGTGGTATTATTATTATATAATATCGTCTTAGTTATTCTTATAACCATTTCTTTAGTAACTAACGTATTACGAGATACTAATGTCTTTTCTTTAATTTTATTAAAGTAATCACGAAGTATATCTCTAACAGTTAGTCGAATATAAAGCTAACATAATTTCTCGTATAAGTTATTATATAGCCTAGTAAGTAATTAGAAATCTTCTTTATCTTCTTATACTCTTACGTACTTAAAATAATCTATCACGTATATACAGACTAACTTACTAGTAATGTTATCTTCGGCCTTAAACTTACTTATAGGTTAACTAAACTATCGTTTTATGTCTATTAGCTTTAGTCTAAACTATTAAAGGATGATTATGACCTAGTTAAAGACGCTTAGTCTTATATACTTCTTATCTTTAGTTAATAATTAAAGCTCGTACCATTAGAAGGTTAATCTCTTAAATAATAAAAATAGTTCTTTACAAAAAGTACTATATCTATCTAGATCTAAGGCTACTTCCTTAATATATACGGTCTAAAGATAAATATCACGGTAACAAAGTTACTTATTATCGTAAAATAGTTAGACCTTACTATCTTTTTCCGGTAGTATGTCTAACTAGAGAAGACTAACATGATAGATCTACTAGTTAGAGCCTCTCGTTACTAACAGAACGTTCACTTAAGCCGCGGGGCCGGTCACTGGCGTACTAGTCCTTACAAGGGTAATCATAAGATATGTCTATATGACCTATATCATCTACGTAAGTTACTCCTCGATTATCAATTACCTTAGAGATAGAAATAGAGGTAGACTAGGGAGTTACTCGTTAGTATGATCCTTAAGTAGATCCGGGTTCTACCCCGGCGTATAGTCTTCCGTCATTTCACTTAGTGTTACGGGTAAGAATCCTTCGTCTTACGATATAGTATCGGACTTCCCTAGTATAATATCCTGTCTAGCTACTAGCGTCGTGTTACTTAGTAGTAGGATAGTTAACGTGCCTCTGAGTGTTAAGTCCGTAGGTAGTAACGTTATCAAGGTCTGTTAGGTACCCCTTAGTTCTAGCGTTTCTGCCGTTCTCGAGTACTCTGGTACTAGGTAGAGGCCTTTCTGTACTCCTTGAAGGTAGTTATCGACCAGAGGTTTGAAGCGCTCTTTCGGAATGTGGTTGTTAACGTTCCAGGCGTTTGGATAGCTGTTTTAAATGGGGCTTCTTAAGTAAGTAAATGTTCCGTTGGTAAGAAAAATTAGGCTTGTTAACACCACGAGTACTTACTTACGCTCCGGCTTTACGCTAGTCTACCACTTAACTCTCGGATTCTTAGAGATGTAGTCGAACACCTATTAGGTTTCGTAGAGCTTAACAATGTACATCCGCTTGTCTTGTTGTTTTAACAGTAGGTCGCCGACTCAGTTAAGAGCCTTCGTGCCGTTAACGCACACGTTGTCGTTGTTGTCTTAACAGTAGGCTACCGACTCAGTTAAGAACCTTCGTACTGTTAACGTTGACGTTGTCGTTGTCTTTATTACAACGTGGTATAAGCTAGTGTTAGTCCCGGAGGCGTCAAATTGACTGGTGAGGTCTATCCGATTCGATGGTGGGGGTACCACTTGCTACGGTCAAAAGGACCGCTTATGTAAGCGTTACTTTAGTAGTCCTTCACATGAACACTGACATGACATATTATATGGTAGTATAAATAATTTGTAAAGGATGGCCCGTTGGCAATCAGTCTGGAGGGCGCGCTGCCATTATATGGCAGCGCACCCCCTGTGCTCAATTGAGCGTAGGGACTGCGCACAACGGACTAACCTATCTAGGCTATCTACATTTTTCCACGTAACAGTGCCCACAGGTCGCGACGGAATGCCTAGAACTACTTATAAGCTAGAGTAGCCGTATAACAGATCTTACCCGTATTAGGTAACGTCATCAGACTTTAGATTTGTCATGGACAAGCTATTTAACCTTAGTATTGTAGTCGGGGCTTACATAGCCAGCCTAGACCCTGTAACTAATCTTTCAAATCATAGACCTCCCCGCTATCGTTAGTATTCCTTTAGAAGACTTAAAACCCGACGTTCTCCGGAGTCTAACTTCAGTGGTGACAGGTAGCCGCGACTCCCACGTATAAGTTACGAAGGGAACTGTTATTGTGATAAACGTTAGCCTTAGGACTTAGCGGCTTGTGGCTAACGTAAGTACTAAGGACATAATGGAACATCTATAACAATGGATACCATGCCGCTAGAGCTATATAGATAAGTACGAATACTAGCCGTGGACCGACGTGTAATAGACCGGCCTTACTTAGCTTATAGCCGCTGATTTATAAGGTACGAGAGACAGGCGGCTAGAAAGGAGATTCGGGACCGACGGGCGGCTAGGAAGATCCTTTAGATATTTTAGTATCCTTATATCTTATACATAGCCTTTTATAAGTAGGACAGGTGTGTTACGATAGATCCTCGAGAGAAAGAAGCTCCCTAGTTTTCTTTAGACAAACTTAGAAAGATTATTAGTTAAACTTCAGTGAAGCTAAGGGATAATATAACCTTATGAACCTTTTTATTTCTCCTGACTTGTAACTACGAAGTATTGTGTCTTATCTCCTATTAGATCATTCTATCTCCCTAAACCTCCTTCTCCCTGGCTCTCTACCACTTTACATTACGACAGTTAACTCCCTTACCGTTCTGTTCTAAAGCTCTGAATCGGACCTTGTGCTTATTAGCCTTGCGAAGATCAACTCCCTGAGTTCGTCGTGTGAAAACTCTGAACTAGACCAATAGCAATTGTCAGGGTGGTTTGCTAAACGGTTAAGTTGAGAGTTAGGAAAAGGTTAAAGCTCTATAGTCTAACTCTTCATTTGATATCTTACCTTGTGGTTATCACACCCCAGACCTTCGCGGGCTGGCCTGTGTCACACGAACGACGATAGTAATAATAACGGCGTTAAGTCTATTAATATAATTATTATTACTAACGGCATCCCGACTAACAATTTGGAATGTATCATTATTAACATTATGAAGAGGCTTAATAAGGTTAATACTCCGCTATACTAAGTTAATATCTAGTTTTTCTAAGTTGGTAATAAGCGTGGTATTGCTGAGGCTTTGTAAGAGCTCGACGATAGCCTAGCCAATAAGGTAGGTGGACTTTACGACATAGTTGATATAATAATCTAAAGCTTCCGTACTAAGCGGAACCTTACTACGAATAGTATCTTAAAGATAATACTTAGTACTACGGTCAGACGTCTCGATCGTAAATATACTAACGGTAAGTCATAAGACTAAGTCACGGCAAACCTCTTACACCATAATAAGGATATACCTTCTATCATTTAGACTTCATAATAGGATACTCGATAATTTATTCATACATATTATAGCTTATATCTTTAAGTAATGAAATTTTATATAGTTAAGAGAAGTATATACATTAGATAAATTACTTTACCCTTTAATAGGAAGAGATATCTCTTTAAGACAGCCCTTGCCTACTTTTCCTACGATAAAGCCTATAATATTACTAGCTACATATTATGAAATTAATAGATCCATTAAATATCTATTATTATAAAATGATAGTCTTAATAGATTTTATTAAAGGTAAAGAATAATAATAAAGTAATAAAGTAATAGCCGAGATTATTTTAGATAAAAATATAACTTAGGAGTTAAAATAAGATAAAATAAGTACGAAGTATGGACAGAGAGTTATTATTCCTAACCTATTTACTACTCTTACTCCCTAAGTACCTTCTATGTTAATTTTATATCTAACGATTTCCGCTTATATGTCTTCATTTTCTTTATTTTCTCTATTTCCACCTCTTACTTTCTCAGCTCTACCTCTTTCTCTACTAACTTTCTATCTCTGTTTATTACCTGAGACGTCTCACGAGACATTCGCCGACGGTGAGCTGCTCTCCGTCTGCAAGAGCGACAGACGACAGCATGGGCACTTCAGGACACGGAAGCCTGTGCGTTGCAAAATGCAAGGCATCGAAATCCCCCATGGCGCTCGCCACGGCCTCCTTGGTGGCTTCGCGGCCAACGAGCGACTTGCTTGCGGCGTTGACTTGGCCAACCATTCTCGCCTCGGCCTCGGCAAACCGCAGCGCCTTTAGGCTGCACCTCTCTCCCGACACGGCGTGTTCGTACGCCATGTTGGAAGGGTTGCCCACGGCGAGAACCTTAAAACCGCTGTCGCAGGCGCTGTGCGATTCAAGGTAGCCTATGCAGCTCGCGCTAGGCAGGTATGTCACCAGATGCGCCGCCAACAACGGGCCGCCTTGATGCGGCAAGGCGTGGAAAGGGAGAGCGTGGAGGTCTTGGTAAGCAACGACGATCAAGTGAAACTTGTCCATGATGGCGGCGCCAAATGGGAGAAGAAGACCGGCAAGCCACTCTCCGTCTGCGCCGGCGGCATCCGGCGCTTCCGACGGTGCCGCGTAATTTTGAACCGGGGACTGGCACTGCTCTCTGAACCGTTTCACGGGCAGCTCTAGCTCCGTCTCGCAGGCGGATAGGTGGTGGACCTCGGCCATGCCGTCCTTGGTGATGGCCCACACAATAACATCACCGCCGCGGTACGAGTACTGCAAAATAGCCGTTTCCGCGTCGAGCCGGGGGCGGATCGAGTCAATGTCCCTGACGTCGGTCTCGGTGACGAAGCGCCTTGCCGCAGGAGACTTTTCGGTAAAGAGACGCCCCTCTAGCTGAGCCAGCCTCGCCTCGCCATCCGATATATCCCCCTCCCATCTCGCGATCCGGGCCTTGTCCGGCTCGTCTCCGGTGTACTGCTGGCGGAGCAAACCTCGCTTCGCGGCCAGCGAGGCGCTCGTCCGTCTGTACTCGTCCCACACTACACGTTCGGAAAGTGGGAGGCTGATGTGGATCGACGACGACGACGACGACGCGGCCATCAGGTCGAGCAAGCTCCGGGTCTTTCCTCTCTCCAGGGCCTTGAAGGCATTCGACAGCTGGGGTGAGTCGGCTGGTCCGGCGTCGGTCCGGTCGAGGCTCCGGTGCCACTTGACGGCAGTCCTTGCCGCTTTGAAGTGCAAACCCTGCGTCTGGGAGCTGCCGGCCAGAGACAGCTTGTGCTCGTCGAGCGATGGGCGGCTGCGCCGGTCGTCGAACATGCGCATGGCCTCCTCGTAGAACCACCAGGCGAGGGCGAAGTGGTCAAGCCCCCTTACTATAAGCTCTTTGTAGAACTACTTGATACGACGGTGAATCACCCGTCTGGCCTCGTGGCAACCCTCGTTACCCCTGCCAAGCTATCCCCGGGCGTCCTGCCTTGCAAGTTTGACCCCCTTCGGGTATAGGTTGTAACACTTAGGTTGCTAATCCCAATCTAAGCTACTAAAGCTACTTCTGGGCTACTGATACCCATTTCAAGGCCATTCCAAACATTAGTACATAATGGGATGTCTCGGAGCATACCAGTACGTACTTTTGAATGGTGCATACTATTCTAGCTCGGATTTTAGCATGGTACCAGGTACCTCAGCTTGGAATTTTAAATGGTACATCCGACCACTCAGAAGGGTTTATTTACTGACGCTATTTTGTATGTGGAACCGCTCCAGTGGGTATTAAGCCTGGGTGTTGTAGCTTCCAGCCCGTCCCTTTGCCGTGATTATGCGCTAGCATTCCCCTAGAGGATGATGTAGATAGTAGCCCAGGGGAGGAGTTCGTCATTACCGACACAACAAGCTTATACAGGAGAATATAATACGATAAGGAGGCCACCGAGGCTTCGACCTTCTCGCATCCCTGGCCCGATTGCTTTACGGTAAGCCTGAAAGACAAGCAGAGAGATCCACAAGTCGATGCGAAAAGGGATCCTAGGAGAGCGCGTCGCCAGCTCCATTGCAAGTATTTCTCAAAGCTAACAAGACCCTGAGGAAGCTCCAAACCTAAAATGGAGTCACCACGCCTGAGAGACCGACTTGCTAGATTATGAGAGGGGACTGGCCTCTCGACGTCGTATAATAATATAATAAAGGGGCATTGGGATAATTGTATAATTTCTCTTTTAAGAAGTATTTCCACTCCGTACAAGACGCATTCCACTCTTTTTCCTTACTCCCCTTTCAGAAGTTGCCTCCAAAGTCGTTACTAAGGTCTTGCCAGCCCTACCCTTGCCAATAAGACCACCGAAGCCTCTAATACGATTAGTTATAAAGAACGTGCAACACCTTGAGATATGGCCGCGACAGCACTATTCGTAGCGGCTTGGGAAATCCGACGCGCACAAGAGGAATACGCGTTTGCAACAGCCTTCCTATCCTCAACTGCCGCTTTACTAATACCGTCCGCAACGCTATCCACAGCCATCATCACAGCAGCCGCAACTGCTGGCGTAGATGAAGCCTGTGTTGCCAGAAGCGCCAAGCCAATGTCGGTTTTGACAGGGGCGTAATATTGCAGTAGAATCCCTTGAGATGGCCGTGGTAATATTGATGATGGTGGTTGCGTCGACCGTCGCACATTTGCTGCTGGTATCTGGGCACACCGAGTCCGACGGGGCGGTTGAGCTTTCGGTGTAGGGTGGAGGAGGATCACCAGATACAGTATCTGCCGCGGTCTTCTTCTGGGCTGGAACAGAGTAGATGCTTTTCTGTCGCTGTGGCTGGAGCTGACCGATCCAGGTGCGGAACCATCTCGTTGTTTTGCCCATATTCAATTGCGCAGGTAAAGGGGCGAGATGCCTATGCTGGAATTAGGTCTGTGGCCCACCTCCATTATATACTGAACTGGCGCTTACGCACCAGCAACAAAACCAAACAAAAGACCCAAGACAGAAAGAAAAGATAGATATTGTGTGTGTCGGAAGGGTTCACATAGCGAACATAGCGAATTTCACGTCGCCAGGCTCTTTCGATCGGATGGAGGCAATTTCGTTTGTGGTGCTGCGTGAAAGCTATCTAATCTGCGCGCGAAAAAGAGAGTCCTTACCTTTTATGCTCCGGTGCGCGCAGACGTGCATGTGACAAGCACATGCTAAGCTTGTTTTGGTTCAGGGTGGGTTATGTAAGCTTGCCAGCAAATATCACATGTACCAGCCAGAAAAGCATAATCAAGAGAGTTGCATGTGTTTGTATTGAAGTCGCGGTCAAGCGTCCGGAATTGCGCACTTGGCTGCGAGCGCTGTGTGGTGCTTACGTAACTTGAACAGATAGTGGGGGAAGGGGCTTGAGCCTAATTACATGTATAAGAGCAACGCTGCAGTGCTCTCCACCTACCTGCCTAGTTCTCAGTCTAAATTAAAGAGTTAGATAATAGGTCAAAGCCACGGTAGGGTCTGGTGCCATGTTGATACGACAGTGTGTGCAGAATACGCATTGAAGACAACGTGGCCCAACAAAACTGCCGGAGGTGATGGACAGCTTAGTCACGCTGTGATTCAATCGGACTCTGAAATTCACCAGCATCCGGCGGTAGTTTGCAGCCTCAATCGCACCTGCTAAGACAGGTAGCTACCAAACTCCTGATAGGCAAGGCCGTCGGGTGGCAATCATCCATTGGAACCCGACCATTATACAAGACAGGGTATATAGTCTGGCATTCTTGGATAACTGGGCGAACTGAATAGGAAGCTGTCAAGTTACCTAAGCACCACAGCGCACACTCTGAGCCCCTCCTGAGATATTCTTAGTATGGAAAGGTAGGTACATGACTACCCGAGGAGGGTAGCAAGTTCAATGGCATACCACCATCCCCTGGCCGCCAGACCGGGAAGTCACGGCCACCCCTCTCCACATTGGTACTCGCATGTCATGAAAACTACCCGGGCCGTACCAGCTAGGGACCCAGCACCTCACCAAAGTATTTGCAAGATCCAGCCACATTCCATGTGGGCTTGCTTGGTCGCGATTTTATTCCTGTGCTCGGCCAACTTTTGCTCCCCATTCTCCACCCAAATCGGCGGAAGTGCAACTCGGACAGCGATACCATCAAACCACACCACCTTCAGTCAGCTAGTAGTCACAGTCCCAATGCACCAACTAATTCCCTTACTTCCCCATCTGTGCTGCAACAAGACCTCTCTCGGCTACTACGCACCAACAATATCACAAAAATGCACTGAAGCTTCACTCTGCCCGTCTCACCTCTGTTTCCCTCGTTAGAACGACTATTTCCTGCCGCCGCACTCCATACATCGACCCGTGGATCGTCCCAGTTCGGGCCGCCGCGTCACCAACTGCTCGGGTGCAGCCATCAGAGAACATGAACCCGACCAGGTCCCTCAATTCAACACATCCCTTCGACTGCGACACCGATCCAGCCGTATTGATGACACGATAGCAATTCGTACCATTTGTGTGACCTCCAGGTATATCCACCTACCTAGCCATTCTGATGACCACTTAGTCAGGAATAGATCCTATTAACGTATATATACCCCTATTTTAGATTACGGCAACTATAGCCGAGGCAGAATATCGCTTCTCTACACTCACCTCGGCTCAGGGAGGCACTCGCTATGCCCCACCCCCTGCTCGGGCTCTGTGACTAATATGGACTTGGCTAGAAAATGCTGTGGGTGGTGACTATAGAGGTAGTCTCTCTAAAAAAAATAAAAAAATGAGCCTCATCTGAAAATGGTTAGCCTAAAATCAGGCTCACTTCATCCTTGGGTCACCGTCGGCTCACGATTGCTTGCCCCCAGCTCACCATACTACAAAATTGTTAACTTTACGCGACGAGGGATAGGTTTTAGGCCAGATATGGATGGCCCATTTCTGGTCCCATCCTGGAAAAAAAGAAAACGGCCCTAAGGAATGGACTCGATAGCCAGCATATTCACTATCCGTTTTAAGGCTAGTATGGCATGCACTAGTATACTATGAGCTAGTGTGTCATATACTGATATATCACGTACTAGTATAACATGTACTAGTACAATTCTGTGTGCTGGTATGCTATATACCGTGTTAAATTTATTTACTAGTATAGCGTATAATATCTTTAAAACCATGCTAGGATGTTGTATACCATCTTATAGCAATGTACTGGTCTAGTAGGATATCCCTTATTTGCTTTCCATCAAGGCGTACTGTGGCGCCGTCGATGTTAATCTAACCATCATTTACGCCTGCCTCACGATACTGAAATCTTTCTAGATAGGCCCTATTTACGCCATACCTTATACTTTTGGATCTTCGCCGATACGTCAAGTCAGGGGAATAGTCACTACAGAGCGGATATAGACCATCACCAGAAGAGGACTGCTTTACCAGACTTGATGACGGATCGGACGAGTCTGCTAATGTGCTTTCCCTACCGGCCATATATGGGATGGAGGGCCGCCCGTAACAGGTATCATCCGCGTTATATATGAACTCGCTATCGAAAGTACATAAGAAGCTAGGGTTACGTTAATTCCTCTGTGGGTTACTTGTTCTCTATGTTATAACCATGATCTTAGTATAGTAGGGATATCCCTGGTTTAGATTAGATATTATCATAGCTGGGGCTGGCTGGGACAAACCGGTGGGAGGGGATTGAGACTGAGATTGAGGGTAAGGGCGAGGAAAAAATTCCATCCCGAGTAGTATTTAGTCATGTCAGCGTTGGTTTCTCATAAACGCTTGCTCCTACACGCTTGCTCCTACATATATTCTCATGGCAACGACATATACCAGCAAATATACGTGTTACAAGGCCTATTTATACATAACCTGGGTACTCCCGTTAACGATAGGGCCTGTATATATATTAGACTTGTCATCGTAGTTGCCTCTAATCAAGTTGTTGTACGTGGCTATAGCGCCCTTATGTTTCTTTTCAAAGACCTAGACGGAGTACAAAGCTGCGTAGTGCTTAGGCAGGCTTTTAGTATCCCAGATTTTCTCAAGGCTTTTGTAAAGTTCTTCAAGATGGTCGTCGGAGTAGCAATAGACAGCGTCTTGCCCTAGGGCAGCTTCTGGCGTAAGTACATATGGCTACCTATCCCATTACCCTTCCTACTGGCTTTCCTGTCATCTCTGGTTGATTGTAAACGCACCCTGCCACCGTAGACATCTCGTTAGTATTACAGGCAGAGCGAACATAGGAGGGGCCTCATCGAAGGTAATTGATGAATTTAAGGAGTTACTAGGTGAATTTAATCAACAATTCGAGCAAGCCAGACGAAGTTGATCGACAATCCCGAAAGAAAGGAGCATGCTTGGAAGGCGGGGTCTCTCGAGCGTCTCCCGATAATCAACCCCATCTCTTCCTCCGTTAATATTCTTCTACTTTGCCAGCTTGTACCCCGCGTCCACCAAAGCACTGGCGCTCACAGAAGCCGAAAATCCCGCCCAAAGTCCTTCCTCGAGATAAAATTGATAAAACCCCAAGACCAATCCATCTTCATTCCAGATGGCCGAACCACATGTCCCTTCTGGCGGCCTAACCTTACTCTCGTTTCCCTCCACTTGGCCCGAGTACATCCAGTCATATACCACATACTTCAGATCACGCTCAGTGGGGTGTGATGAGGATCCATGAAGCCGGACTGACTGGGCGACCACGGATGCCTCCATGTTACCTGTGTAGGGGCAGTCGAGGTAGCCGGTGGTATACGGATTCAGCACATCTTCCGAGGTTCGAAGCCGAAAGAACTTGGGCGTCACCCCCGCCTCGGATTCGAAGGGTTCGTTGACAAAGTTGACGCCATCCTCAAGTCTCAACAAGCTGATATCGGTGAAAGAGATCTCTACCTCTGCTTTGGCGATAGTACGCTCAGGGTGGTCAGCCTGCCATACTGTCTCATTTTCGCCAATCCCATGGGAGGCACCTGTCATAAAGACATCACCAGCAGGGCTCTTAACAAGAGCGCCCGAGGTGGTACTAAAGATAGCAGGGTGTGCGTGATCACGTAACATCCTGCTGCGTATGAGAACCCCGGGTCTCACGTCATCGTAGGCGGTAGTGTCGACGATACCGGTCATCGGATTTGGCTGGACGACACGCCTGGCGGGAAGATCTGCCCATGCCGGACGCTTGAAATCCTGATCGAGGAAGTACCTGACAGGACAATTGGCAATCTTGCCGGGCAGCTTAGCTCTCACGGCGCTGATGACAACATGGTTCGGTAGAACGATGCAAAATGTGCGCTCACATGTGTACATCAGCTCCAGGATGCTGACATTAGGAAGTGAATCTTTGAAATAGCGGTTTAATTTTTCTGCTATTCCACGAAGACCGGCATCCGAGAACCGACCAGAGTGGTTACTGAGTTCACCGTAAATCGATATCTTTGGGTTACCATTAGCCTGGCCAGGGAAGATGAAGGCACGTCCCTCCGTATCAGTGGTGATGGTGAAGGGTACGCCGCCAATGCTGAGCGGCCACGGACTGCTAGGGAGCTGCTCAACTTGAAAGATCAGGTGAGATCTGCCTCGCGCCTGGGTGACATTATGTGTCCCGGGGAAGAGATTGAGCAGCAACTTCGAGACATCGCCGGAATCAATGCTGACTATGTGGTCTCGAAGATCGAAGGGCAGCAAGACGTGTCGGGCATGCCAAATGGCATTTTTAGTAGCCGGCTCCTGCTTATTCTCGGGCTCTGGATGACGTGTACGCTCCTCCTCGATTTTGGCCTCACCGCTCGGGAAAAGTTGTCGCGGAGGGAAGAAGGGAAAGACGGAGAAGCTCGCGCCGGGAGAGGTGGTACTTGGTTGCTTGGTTGGAGTAGTGAAAACCAAGGCCTTCTTTGGCGCTGACTCCTCAGCCGAAGGAGTGATCTTGCGCTTGTTCTGAGGCGTCGCCGACGGGGCAGGCTGACCGTGCTCGGCGGGCGAGACGGAGAGGCGAATGAATGACATTTTGCTCTCTCCAGTCGTTGGATCGTTCACCTAGGAGGCTGGCGAGAACAAAGTGAGAAGAGATTAGTGAGGGCTGTAACGGGATTAGCAAATCGGAGCAGTGTTAACCAAATCACTAAGTTTGTAGGGCTGCTGTCCTCAACGGAGAGGGCTTTTGGTACTCTCGGTGGCGTTGATTGGTTGGTCAATTCGTCGAAATAATCTCTCCTTTTGGGTTTGAATAGTTGCTTGGCAAAGCTGACTGTTCAGGGGTATCCTACGCAGGCAGTTGTGGCCTTTGCAGGTTTTGTGTAGGCTTATCTTGGTGGGGAAAAACCTGACAAGGTGGTGGAAAAGTCGCACTGATCACGAACGGGAAAAGTTAGAATTTTGCTGCAAGAATAGTACCGTCGTGTAGCTGCGTTGCAGGCGAGTCGAAATACGGTGTTTTTAGCTCAATGCAGTGGTTGTGCGAGGGATCATAACCTATCGCAGGTGGGCTCAAATATGATGGTATTGTGAGGGATCTGCCCAGCCCAGTGGTGGGCGGGCGCACCAAGGACCTAAGCTATGGAGCTAAACCTAATCGGGCAGTGAGGTGGACTGTACACTCGGGAGGGGCACCTCCCACACTCTTCCCTATTTTCTTCTCCAGCTTGTTTTTCCACAATTCAGGATTAAGATGCTGCGGCACTGTTTCTCCCACCTTACCTAGCCGTGACAAGTGGGTCTGTCAACGGTGGTTACTTGTATGGGGAAAGAAAAACGGTAGTACTCGGTACCTTCGGGATATATATTGTGATAAAATTCCGATCATTCGATGGGTTAAGAGCAAGAAAGATTTGGAAGAAATTTCAGGAAATCTAGATGTTGAACTGGGTCCGTTAGATTCTACTGCCACCGCGTGCCTGAGGGGCGCTGGGGCAGCTATATGTCCTCACTAGGTAAACGGCGATAGCAAATACACCCGATTCTTATTCCGGCTCCGATCCTTGGATGATTTCTTAACAATGACAAATTCTAAACGACTAAGGCCGGTTTGACCTTGGAGCGCAGGTGCTCTCGGAATAGCTCCTTCCAATAACCCGGACAAGTCTGGACCTGAACAACCAGCTTGACATCGTCGACCGTGTTCCCCTCGAGCGCACGACGAACGACTCGCCGAAGTTGGCGCAAGAGAGGCCCGTGATCTTCTTGACGCCCTGGTACGACGACGTGGCCGCCATGAGGCTGTGGCTTTTTGGCTCGGCCCTCTCGTACACGTCGAGACTGCCGGGCCCGTAGCTGTAGCCGAGGGCGGCACCCCCGATGTCGGTCACGTCGTTGAGCGTGAAGTAGTCGCCGCCGTCCTTGGTAAATGGGATGAGCTTAGACTCGCCGTTGAGGCGCTGACCCTGCTTGAAGCCTGCTGGAGCGTATTCGCCAATGGCTGTCCCAGGGTACGGCTCGTCGCCGGGGAGGGGCCCGAGGATCTCAAGGGGGCCAGCCGTCTGCCCGTGCCTCTTCTGCTAGGTACAGAAGGCGTAATTGATCAAGCAGTGGTGGAAGTAAAAGATGGGGTCAAAGCCTGCCGTGTCGTTCTCGCCCAATGTTTCCGTTGGCTCTGATGTGGGGTCCGCGTGGTAACCCTTTACCTTTTCTATTAGGTTGGGGGGAGGGGGGTAGAAACTACCCACGACCAAGTGAATGGCATTGTGCGGGCTTTCGAGAGACACCAGGGATTTCAGCTTCTCTTTCT
The DNA here is from genome assembly GCA_030549175.1 of Lasiosphaeris hirsuta. Lineage (NCBI taxonomy): Eukaryota > Fungi > Ascomycota > Sordariomycetes > Sordariales > Lasiosphaeriaceae > Lasiosphaeris > Lasiosphaeris hirsuta. Next base: position 821,230 of record JAUKUA010000002.1, read on the forward strand.
CGTCGTCATTCTTCGCAGGCTGTTCGACCCATCTCATGGATGGTTTGTTGAAGAAGGTGGTGTAATTCGGGGCATTTATGGAGGCTTCGAACCTTGAGCGGACCGAGTGCGTGTCCACCTTGGTCCATCCTCCAGGAATGTCGTCCAGGGGAACAATGTTGACAGTGTCATGAAGCCGGTGCTTGACGTTGTCACCCAGGTACGACTTGCTGAAGGTAGAATCTGCAAATGCGGCATTGTGAATCTCGGATCGCTTTCGGTCCTGTCACGGCAAGTCAGGATGTTGAGAGACGAGGCTGCATTTACCTATCCTTGATTGTGTAAAAAAAAGTTAAGGAAAGAGAGGGGAAGGAAGAATGAGTGGTGGTCGGGCTCCGGACTTTTGTAGGAGTCCTAGGCAGCTCGGGCCACTCGTTCTTCCAGTGAATGGTCTCCATACTGACAGTGAATGGCTATTTTCGAGGTAGGAGTAGTTTACGTGACGGTGTGTGGCATGTGTGCCAGCCGTCACAGGTCCTATCATTCACAGGACCGGAGAGGGGATACCGGACTGTCGTGTACTTCTCCCCCTCTCAAGCCCTCATTTCGGACTTGCCCACGGACTCCTTCATAGTGTACGAGTACAGCGGGTTGGCGATGACGGTGCTGTCGGCAAAATTGTATGTTGGCGAGATGAAGATAGGGGGCAGCGGCTTTCCTTGTCCAGCAGCTCATCCCAGAAGGGAAGAGTGACATCCCCGCAGCCTTCGATGCATCGAAGCGAGTTTTCTAGGCGGAATAGGTACGCGCGATGCCATGTGGGGAATAGGACATTGTTGTAGTGGCAATAGACAACATCGTTGTCTCCGGGTAGTCCATGGTAACCGGCCATGACCTGGAAGGAGTTCCTGTCCGTCGGGGGCAGAGCTTGGATTCTCACAAAAGCCTTGATGACATTGTCAAGGGGCGCGGGATTTCCTGCTTGCGTATTCTGGTACTCAAGTTCTTGAGTCGAGTGTCTTATGCGTGCCTCAGGTGTAGACTATGTAGCGGAGTTTTAGATGGCTTGGTTTGCGTTCAGATTGGTGTGCTGGGGATGACGAGGTGAAGGGCAAAAGGGATTGTTCGAGAAGGCACACTGAGCTACATTGAAATCCCAGAAACTGCATAATGGCTATTATTTGTACTAAAGCGTGGGTTCTCTAGTCTCCCCTTTGAATTATCAACTTCACACTCGTCGAGTTGCCGTAACTCCGATTTTGATACTAGCGTGGGGTGTTGCACCGAGCTGCATTGGCGGGGATATGGACTGTAGCTTGTTGAACCTCACCAAAACAACAAACTAAGGCTCAATTATACAAGTCTTGCCTTTGCTTTAGCGCTCTGCGGCCTAGTAAATTGTCCTATTGTCACTAACGCAGCAACACGCCTTTTCCTTCCCGCACCGGGGCTTCTCTCACCTGGCACTTACAAGGGCGCTATTCCCACCCTTGGCACAAGCATTGCAGATGGCGCTAAAATCTTGGCCTCAGGCCCGAGACTTGCGCAGGTTCAGCCAGCCTGGATCTTGAGCACCCCCTTCTGATGCCGTACTATCCGATGAATGAGCCTTTTTGAGAGCCTGCACAGCAATCACCTGCCGCCGACACGCACCTAGCTCTTGATAAGAATGGTTGAGAAAGGCGGACTGCAATAGGCTTTTGGAATTTTGGTTTCGAGAGGTGTCTTAAAAGTGCAAATGACATGGATTAATGAAGAGAAAGGGGAGGCAGGGTTCTCGTAAACTCGACAACTCGGGGCCGTACTTGCGACCCCCGACTTAGCATCCCTGTATTCACGACGCCCGCTGCATGTGTGTTGCAAGTTATATTCAAAATGAAAATGCCGCCAAATTGCCGGAAGTCACATGGAAACCACATGTGGTTAGGTGCCTACTAGCATCTGTCAGCCCGTATTCGAGTTATTTTCCCCCTCAAATGATGACTACTATGGCATACTCCTAGAAATAAGGGAAAACTACTTGCGTCCTCAAGCCGAAGAGGCAATTATTTAGGCGTCCCAATTGACCGAGACATCGCCAGGGCGGGGATCCCTTTTGCACGCGGAAAGTCGGCACGGAGATAAGTGTTCCAAGGAGAAAAAGTTAGCGAAATGGTGTTGGCACTGAATTCGGCGATTCTTACGTGAAAGTGGCAGATAAATGACTCAGCACTCTATGGAACATGGGAACACGAAAATCTGAACAACTTTGGTCTGTTACCCATAACGTCCCCACAAACCCAAGCGGACTTTTGGGTTGCATGGTAAAGGAGCCGTACATGTGCCGCCCGATGATCTTGCCATGAATAGTCCCTAGCGAGGGAACTTTGGCTTGCCCACAAGGTTGCCGACTACGGTAGCGAGACGACAGAGTCCAAGCAAACAGTTGTCACCTCGTTTGGATTGATTTCGGTGGTGTGTAGAGGGCGCCTCTTGGCAGCGGCGCGGGTGCACAACAGAATTCGCTGGCCGTCGGCTAAAGCAGACACACGCACCCCCGTTCAGGTCCAGGACATATACGAGGTATGCGATGCCTTTGCAACTAGAAACTTGGCACGGCGTAGTAGGAAGTAGCTGCCATGTCTTACGAATCCGGCAGACGTGGGCACCTCACCGTTACAATGGCAACAACCGCGTGCATCGAGCTAGATCAATGTGGCAGTTGCGAAGATGGAGATCTGCAGGGGTCGGCGAGGGAAGGGAGCGGGAGCGTGTTGTTCGATTGGACCCGGGATTTATCCAGACAGTGTTTGGCCACAACGGTCTAGGCCTAGCACCGACCCGCTGGACAACCGTCTCCAGGCCGTTGGGGAAGCGAATCTTGGCACTTGGACGATGTTTTCTTACGAGAGCCACCTATAAGGATTACAAAGGTACGTATATATATACCGTCCAGATCGCATCAGCAGTGCACGCTTGAGGGACGACTAACGGGCAAGTATATGACAAACGACAACAACAGGCGACGACAACAACAAGCGACGACGACAGGCGACAACAACAAGCAAACGATACGGAGTCGACGATGGGCCCCCCTTACTTCAAGTCTTGGCGCTCAGCGCAGCAGCTTTTACGGGCGTCACACACGGCGCTCTTCACTTTGAAACGACCCAACTCGAAGCCCGACACTTGGAAGGCTTTGATGGTGCCAGCTTCCCCAAAGGACCCAACCACCCCGTCCAGGCGGCGTGCAAGGAGTTCCCCGGCAGCGAGGAGTGGCCGTCCGACAAGGACTGGCAGCGGCTCAACACGACACTCGGCGGCGCCCTCCTCAAGCCCCTGCCACCGGCTGCGGCATGCTACGCAGGCGCCAGCTACGATGTTGCCAAGTGCAGATATCTGCTCAACAATGCCACGACTAATCACTTCTACCTCGATGACCCGGTCACTATACTAACGCAATGGACGCAGGGGGGTACGTGTCTACCGGCACTCAACGCGACGGGCGCCTGTCTGCAGGGCGGGTTCCCCGTCTACGTCGTCAACGCCACGACGGTGATGCATGTTCAGGCAGCTGTCAATTTCGCTCGAAATAAGAATATTCGCCTGGTAATCAAGTAGGGAATCCTTACCCCGGGTGGGGGAGGGGGGGGGGTCGTGTAGCCGTGTGTTATATGCAGGGTTCCTTTTTTTTTTTTTTTTTAGGGAACCCTGCAGCAATCAATGCATGGGTCGGAATGCTGCTAACTTCTAGCCTGTAATTGGCGCGTACCTTATTAGGAACACGGGGCATGATTTTGGCGGCCGGTCGGTTGGGGCGGGATCGCTCAGCGTCTGGACACATCACCTCCGATCCTTTGAATATCTGCCACGATTCAACCGGGCGAGCTATTCGGGGCCGGCGGCCCACTACGGGTCGGGGCTGGAGACGTGGGAGCTCTTCAACTACATGTTCAGGTACAACATCACGGTTGTCGCGGCTGGAGGACGCTCCGTTGGCGCCAACGGCGGGTGGTTTGCCAGCGGCGGCCACGGGAACCTCGCCTCGTTTTACGGGCTGGCGGCCGACCAGGCCGTCGAGATCCACGTCGTGACGGCCGACGGCAGGTTCGTCGTGGCCAGCGAGGAGGAAAACACCGACCTCTTCTTCGCCCTGCGCGGCGGCGGCGGGAGCACCTACGGCATCGTGACCTCGGTCATCGTCAAGGCCTACCGCCCCATCAACCTGACCACCTCCACCCTGAGCATCGCCTGCCGGCCCCCGGCCAACACCGACATCCGCGCCCCGCTGGCCCCCATCTCCAACACGACCAACCTCGTCAACAACACGGAGCTCTTCTGGCAGGCGCTGCACATCTACTTCCGCTTCAAGCGCACCGTCGTCGACCTCGGCGGCGTCGACTGGGACTACCTCTACCCGCTCGGCAACGGGTCCTACTCGTTCCGAGTACGCACCACCTTCCCCAACACGACGGCCGACCAAGCCGCACGCCTGCTCGAGCCGCTCTACACGTCCTTCGCCCGCGCGGGCCTGAACATCACCCTCAACCGCTCCGAGCTGCGTCCAGCGCCCTACGCCGGCACCGCCCTCACCCCGACCGCCCCGGCCACCCCCCTGTCCAGCAGCCGGTACCGCTCGCGGCTGCTCCCGCGCGCGGGCTGGGCAACCGACGCCGCCTTCAACAAGACGTTCGCCGCGCTGCGCACCGCCGTGCAGGATGGCGGGTACACGCTGCACGGGCTGGCCATCGGGCCGACGGCCGAGGTGGCCGGGTGGCCGGGGCGGGGTGCCGCCGTCAACCCGGCCTGGCGCGAGGCTGTTTTGCATGCGTGTCTGATGACGGAGCAGCCGGCCGGGCTGACGGCTGCCGCTGCGCGCTCCGAGGAGACAAGGGTGCAGGGGTATATGCGGGTGCTGAGGGATGCGTCGCCCGGGGCCGGGAGTTATATGAACGAGGGGGATCCCGGGGAGCCCGAGTGGCAGCAGGCGTTTTATGGGGCGAATTACAAGAGGTTGTTGGACGTGAAGAAGGCTAGGGATCCCTGGGGCGTGTTCTGGGCTGCTACTACGGTTGGCAGTGAGGAGTGGGAGGTCAGGACGGCCGATGGGTATCCGAGGAGTCAGAATGGCAGGCTGTGTCGGGTTGGGAAGTGAGGGGAGGGAGGGTGTGTTATCTGGATGCGGATTTGGGGGTGGAGTTGGTGTGAGTTTGGGGGGAGAAGGATCTCGGTCTGTCGTTCCCACTGATTGGTCATGAGTTACGGGTTCACGAGTCTTATGAGTCCATTGCGATGCGTTCAAGTTAGATTTTCTTTCTGGTTCGGTTCAGATCTCTTTCCGGTTCGCCACGACTGAACGGCAGTTTCGATGCAAGATTACGAGAGACGAGCGACGAGCGACGCAAACAAAAAGAACTCAGTCGTTACGAGTGTACATAGTCCTAGCATTACCCTACCTCTATAGCTGTTTGTTATTCATTCGTTTTTGCGCTCTTCACAGCCCCTCCCAACTCTATAGCGGCCACAAAACTTGGCTTTTAATTACCAAGTACGGTAGCAATACAAGAGATTGAACTTATTGAAGGCCGGATTTCGCCTCTGGCACATTGCATCAGGCCGCCAGTTAATCACATATTTGTCCTTGCAGTCTCTGAATTCTCGTCCTCCAAGATAATTCAGACAGTGTTTATTCCAGCACCCGGGTACCAAGCAGCTGGTACTAGGGCTAGGGCGAGAGTATGTGGCAGGATCCAAGGCATGGACCCAAGCGTGCGAAGGGTTGAGGTCGCTCTCTCTCTCCATACGGTTCTCGTAGCTGATTTCAATGTCACGCTGATAGCTGGTAACCAGACACACTGATTTGCTTGTGTTATCGTCGGACCGATGACTGCTCATGCAGATGCGGCTAGCGCTGCCCCCCGGCTGTCCATAGGACCAAATCCTTTCCCATGAACGGGAGGCGTGGCACTCTGATGGCCGTAAATCCTGGCCTTCGCCGCCCATCTCGTAGTGAACGCATGTGCACTTGTGCGGATCAAAACATGTCATCTCGGGTGACTCGGACCCTGATAAGGAAGGGCAGATGCTGCCGCCGGCCCCTTGTTGGTACTGCCGAAACAGCCCTCTCAGTGCCGGGGCCGATGCTTGCTCGGCATTGGGCCCGGGACGGATGCCAAGGGCCTCACAGCCACTGTGGGGTGTCCACTCTAGCCGTAGACTGATGAGATTGGATGGGTTCTTCCTGAGACGAGCACGAGGCCAAGTTGGCGCTTGTTCGGCGCTGCAGCGTCTGTCGTGGCTGAGGTCGTAGCATTCGATTCGGAAGTTGTCCAGGCAAGCTTGTAGATCAATAGCTTGTCTGCCATTCCAATCATTCCAGTACTTGGCTACGTGAGCCTCGATGGTGTCCCACGAGATCTGCATGTGGTCGCACAATCGCACGGTTCCTCGCCGGCCTATGCATCGCCGCTTCAACGCACCCTCCCTTTGGTCCGATGGGATAAAACAACTCGTATGATGGTTCCTGTCGCAGCTGTCGCAGTGGAGGCCTTGCCCAATGGAGATGGCTCGAAACTCGCAGCAATTTATGTCGGCAAACAAGTATTTGGAGACGGGGCCGACAAAAGGTCTGCAGTCGGCGCAAATCTTGTCCCTACAAAGCCGTTTTCTGAATTCAGCGAGGTCGTATCCTCCGGTGAGATAGCCGCGGCCGCCGTCCACACAAGGCACAGAACGAGGGAACTCGGCCACGATGAGGTCGCGGAGCCTCCTCGAAACCTGGGCGAGACAGCAAAGAGCAACGCTATCGCTCTTGTGGCAGTCGACCAGGATCTGAACCAAGAGCTCGTCTGGTAGTCGATCCAGGTAGCTGTATCTCTGGTTGTAAACCCGAGCGGCTATCAAAGGGTCCATGGTGCGTTCAAGTTCCTGCAGAGTGAGCAGCCTTTGTGATTCCCCGTGTGATTCGAGCGTGTTGAGTTCCTGGTCCATTTTGCCCCCTTGCTGTGTTTCTTTGCATCCTGTGCGTCTTTGTGGTAATGCAGTGATGGATCTGCTGGCCTGTAATGACGTGAGACTTGGTTGCGGTGGTTTCTGAATATATATATATATATTTATCTTGCAAGAAGACTTTGCAAAAAAGTCTAAGATGTTGGTTTGCATAAGTTGGTTTGCTCTTCAGCAGATCCCATTGGATTGAGAATCTAATACGGGTCTCATGGTAATACTGGTATCCCCAACGCATTTCATACTTTTACAGAGCCAAGGAACTTGAGGTATCTTAGTTTTTAGTACCCGTCTTGGAACTCAACCCTACCAACAAGACCTTGGATGAAACTCCAAACCTTATGATCATGGATAACTACGCAGGAACGAGACATTGGAAGACAGGCATGATTACATAAGAACATCTTATGTTGCAGCCCTTCGGGACATTAAGCATGTGTGCGCATGCATATGCATGTGACCTTTCGGGCATAGGTAACTAGCGACGAATCAGGAATACACCAACTCTGCAGGCCTAGTTCAAGCTTACTCATCGCCTTGCTGCACATAACTGCGACTAAAAAGTCTTGCGCAAATCCCTCGACGAGAGATGGCAATCTTCCCAGTAGCAATTTGGAATGTGTATATATATATTCTGATAGGGACATCCAACAACCGGAGACCGATCTCGTCTCGTCTCTCAACTCTCTCGGCATTGAACCTTCACCAGACCCGCTACCCATCACCTCCATCCCAACCCCATGGCCGACACAACCCCGACCCGGCGCCCGTTCAGGGGCTCGTGCCACTGCAAAACAACCCAGTTCGTCATATTCCTGACGTTGCCGCACACCCCTCCCCCCGAGGACGCGCCCATCCCGGGACCGTCCCCCCCGCAGGCCTTCTACCGGTGCAACTGCACCATCTGCCAAAAGACAGGCTTCTTCCACGTGCGCGTGCCATTCGCGCCTGACGACTTTTTTCTGCTGTCGCCGCTGGACCCCTTCGCCGTGCTCGGCAACTACCAGCGCCTGTCCAAGCAGCTCAACTTTTTGTTCTGCAAGAACTGCGGCACGCGCTGCATGACGTACATGGGCGAGGGCGAGGTGGTCGACGTTGACCTCGCCGAGCTGGGCGTCGAGCTCGAGGCCGGCCAGGAGGCCAAGACCAAGGTCTGGCGGCCGAAGCGCGAGGGTTGGAAGGAGGGCAAGGCGAATGGCTGCTACCTGAGTGTCAATGGGCACGCCATCGAGGCCGGCCAGGAGGGCTTTGACCTGACGCAGCTTGTCGACAACAAGTGGGTTCTGTACTACGACTTCCTGGAGCTGGGCGGCGGCGAGGCAAAGGCCCAGAGGTATGGCACGCCTCACGAGTATGGGACGTATTGATGGCTGGTATGACTTGGGTGCTTTTGAGCGTGCGAGGGGGAAATGGTTCCGAGCAAGGCATTCACATGTTAAAATCTTGACCACACCATCTTTTTGGGAGTGGATATTTCACGATTCGAGAGCATAATGATTCCAAGATCAATTACCCCTGAGCTCATGACGTCACCACCAGCATGCGCCGGTAGGTCAAGAACAAATAGATATAGATATAGGCATTGCATCGGATTCCTAGTACCTCCCCGCAACCATTCCCCTAGATTTGGTATCACCACCGTGCGCTTCCACACGCAGCGGTCCATCAGACTGCAGCACGGTGCCTCACCGATCCAGCTCGTCCAGGGGCACGTCGCCCACGAAGAAGGCCGACGAGAAAAGTCAACTTTGATTTGGTTGCTGCTAATTACCCAGAGACATCTCAGCGTCCGCAGGCTGTCAGCGCCGGCGAATCCATCTCGCAGCCCTCGATCTCGCGCGCCAACATGGCCGTGTCGAACGAGCATGCAACCGGCGGCAGCAAAGGCCAGCTCAGCTTCGCCAGGAACAAGGAATACGTCTGTGTTTTTTTTCCCGTGTCAGAGACCAAGAACTTGAACATGGTGCTGACACACCCGGTGTAGACTGTCCTTCAACAACATGTGCTCTTTTGGGACCGTGACATGGATGGCGCCATCTACCCCCTAGACACATACAGAGGCTGACAGCGATGCAGCACAGCTCGGACTCTGGGACATATGACCACGAAGGCCGTTTCGTCCCCCAGGCTTTTGAAGACATGTTTTCAAAGTGGGATGCCGATCGAAAGGGTGGACTCTTGTTCATGGAGTTGTGGCACAAGATTGCTGGGAATAGATTGGTGGTTGATCCTTTTGGCGTGAGTTTGAACTGTTGGTTTCTTGCTCTCGTGATACCTTCTCCTCCAGTGGTTTGTCGCAATCTTTGAGTTTGGCTCGACCTGGCTCCTCCTACAGAAAGACGGAATGGTGTCCGAGAAATATCTTCGTCGGACATATGATATAAGTCGCAACTCTCATCAATGATGCCACCTTTTGTACGCTAACCCCAACACACTCAGGGGTCAATCTTTTGGCATATCCGTGAGCAGAGATTGCGAGGCAAGGGATGGAATAAGGTATTTGGGCTCAGAGGCGCCCTTAGATACAGCTGTCTGCTATGTTGTGGGACCCAAGAAGAGGTGGGGCGACCTTGGCAGGAAGAGTCGGCGCGAGCTGTGCCAACCGGGGTCTGAGGGGGCTCCTTGGATTTCTGAGGGGGCTCCTTGGATTCCTTGTAGTTTCTTCTCACTATGTGATCCGAAGTGGTAAAGGGATGATATGGTAGATACCTTGATTAGAATATATATAACACACTTAGACCTGCAGGAACTTGTTTCCATACCCATCTCCATCCCCCCTCAACACATCCGCCTGCAATGGCTCCGCAATGGGCAGACCGGAATACGACCAAGGCCCCGACGGGATCTCTATATCCAACTCGGTAAAGACCTTCTGCAACCTCTTCGCACTCTTCAAGAACTTGTGCTGAATCTCGGGATACTTTGGCTCCACAATCTTCCCATCCCTCTTCTTCCACGCCCCATCGACCAGCACATGCTCAATGTCACCGACGCTCGCGTGTAGGATCACGGCCGCCACAGGGTCGTTCCAGCCCAGCATGGCCGGTGAGGTACCGTCCCAGACCACCAGATCGGCCTTGGCGCCGACGGCAATGACTCCGAGATCATTCCGCCGCAAAGCCAGCCCGCCGTTGCGTGTTGCGAGGAGGAAGGCCTGCACCACCGACATGGGGTTCAGCCGGGGTACTTGCCAGCGATTGAGGATTTCCTCAGAGAGCAGCAGGCGCGTCTTTTGCAGCCAGAAGCGGGCTTGGAAGAGGATGTCGCCCGAGTAGGTGAAGTCTGGGAGACGTGTTAGTCAGGAGTGCTAGGGTGTGGGAGAGGGGTCGAGTCGAGGTACTTGCGCGTGTCAATGCCCAGGGCGGCTTGGTCTTGGATCAGGTGGTTGTAGGGGTGGGTATGGCCATAGTGCGCTTCGCTTTCCGGGGTGATGGAGATGAACTGGTTGGTAGCGCGCAGGAGCTGGGCGCCCGTCGCGCTGAGGAAACTCGCGTGTGAGATGACGATGGGTGTTGAGGTGTTGAGAATTTGGAGGGCATGGAGGTCTTCGGGGCTGTTGACAGCTGGTTCCAGGGGTTGACTGTCAGCTTCACCAGCATCTCTGAATACGGCTTTCTCTCTTGCAACTTACCGCCCCACGGTCCCGCGAGGGAGTGGGTTGTGATAACGGAGACGTTGAACTCCTTGGCAGTGCTGATGACGGCGTTGACTTCTCCTGGGTCATTTGGCGGAGACCACGAATCGTATGCTATGCCGAGCTCTGTCGGTGTGCCCCTGAAGGATCCATTGAGAGCAATGTCACGGATGTGTTGCAGCTGCTCTGTGGAACCGAAGCTGGCGCTGGTATTTTGAATGGCATAAGCCCAGAAGATGCGTGCTCCCGAGTCGACAGCAGCCTGCAGCCCAGCCTCAGCTGTGTCGCGGGACCATGTATGATGAGCGTGATCGAGGATCGTTGTGACTCCACCGGCGAGAGATTCATAGATGCCCGTCAGCTGGCCAAGGTACACATCTTCGGCCGTGAGCAGTCCGGTGGCTGGGTAGGAGCCGTAATGGTGGAGGTACTCAACGAGAGAGGTGTTGCTGCCCAGCGTCTTGAGGCCGGTTTGCCACAGATGCCGGTGGGTATCAATGAAGCCAGGGGTGATAATCTTCCCAGAAACGTCGACGGTTTCCGTACCGCTGGGCAGCTTGTCTGGCGATGACCCTTTGGAATATACGCCAGTTATTCGGTCGTCCGTGACGAGCAGAGAGCCATCGCGTATAACCTCAAGACCGTCCGCGTCATGGTCAAATGCAATGATTGTGCCGCTAAGGAACAGTGTTGAAGCAGCGGCAGCAAGCTTCCCCAGGGCAAGCAGAGCTGGGAGTTGCAGGGGCCACATCATGAGTTTGGATTGGTACGGCTCGTGGGTAGTTGTGGAGGATGATTGCCTTGATTTTCCCTGATTTATTTGTCTTTTATTTCTATTTGTCCTATCATGCGGGACATTCCTCTTTATACTCCCCAAGAGACCTAGCTCGCAGCGTCTCGGACACTAGAACTTTATCGTTTCGTCTACTCGGAACTCCATCCAATCGGGACTTGGCGCCTCGGCCAGACTTGTACTATTCAAGATGCCGCGCGGGACTCGGACTCGCGACGCCCTGCATGGGTGACTGCTGACGTCACGAGTGCGATCAACACCACTCAGAGAGCATTGATATCTGCAGCACCCTGTAGAGCTAGCTCTCGGCATCTGTCATCATGTCTCCATTCGTAACGTGGCAATGCATGGCAGTTGGCAGTTGGCATTGCAAAGCTCTTTTGCCCATGATTTGTTGTGAATCCGAACCAACAATCATCGCTCCCGACATGACCCATGTTCGGGATTCCCTTGCGATTACCGAGACTCGATATGCGCAATGACCGATGACTCCGCGTCACACACAACGGCGCCAAGCAAACACCATCGGGACACTCTCTTCTACCTACTTCTCACTCTCACACAATTCCACCACACACAAAGGCGTTTAAACCTTCTTTACTCCACTGCAACCCCGCCCATAACCTTGAGTTAGATACCTAGGTAACCTACCTGACCTTGGTCGTTAAAAACCCAAAGCGCCTAGAATAACTAGTATAACTAGAACTAACTCAATTTATTTCTCAACTCCCAGGGCTGATTCGTACATTGAGTTGATATTGTGTTCAATTGTTAGGCTGCTAATCTGAAGTTGTGCGTCGGCGAGATAGGACCTGTCTTAGCCACCGATGCCGACGCCGTGGCTGCCGCTGATGGGTCGTTTCCGGAATGTAATCCACCGCCGGGTGCATTTCTCGGGTGCTGGAGCGGGGTTGGCCAGCACGGATGCCCACAAGCGGTGAGCTTCGTCCACATGGACGTCTACCGTATCCTCTTCGGTTATTATATGAATGTCGTCCTCCACTTCATTCACATAGGCGTCCATCCCGGCAACTCGATTGCCATCCCCGGGAGTGGAGTCGCTGCCGTCTGTGGCGCTCCAGGATGACGAGGCAGTTTCCAGCAGCTCGGCTGCTCCCGCGCCCCAACCGTCGCTCCAGCCATCATCCCAACCGTTGTCCCAGGGGCCACTTCCGTTCTTGTCGTCATTCGCGTCCGAGCCGGGATTGTCGGAACCGTCTTCCTCCCCCGTCTTTGTGTCTGCAGATGCAGTGACCACGGCAGCCCAGCTTATTGGTCGCATTGCTGGAGCGTCCGGCCGTCTCGCCGCGGTAGCCGGAGCGGGGGCGGGGGCGGGAACGGCAGACGGCTCGAAGCGTCGTAACCTTGCCGTATGCTCTTTCCATAGCCCACACGCTTCGCTCATATGGGCGCGCAGGTCGATCAAGCTATCCCGGTGGACGCGTAGCCGGCGGCCGGAGGCGAAGCGTCGGAGGACCGACAGTGGGACCACCCAGACGCTCTGGATATATACCCATGATTTGTCGGGCATGGGTAGAGACATGTCTTGCGTCTCGAGATACAGCGCATCGCGGTGTGTGCTGGGCCGTGGTGTGCCGTCAAAGGCACGATAATGTTCCTTGTTGCGATGCTTTGTGCTTGGCCGAGCCCAGGGTAGGCCGAGAGCAAACGTGTCATGCCGTTTTAGTGTGCCCGAGCCGTGAGCCGAGATGGGGGTGATGAGGGCATGCGTTGATTTCTCGGATAGACGCAGCAAGATAATGACAGGATGGCCGCAGACTTGTGCCGGCAGGTATCCTCTGGTGCTCCGCGGCCCGGGTGCGAGTAGACGGCCGTAGTCGTCTTGGGAGAAGCATCGTGCGGGCTTGAGACTCACAATGTCACCAGTCCGCCACTGGCAGTCGTGAGGCCTTGTCATGATTTCTACACGCTGCGCTGTGTTGGACGCGATGGCTGGCTGACTTATTTTGATGTTTCCGGAGGAAGGCTCAAAAGTGGGCAAGCGGAAGAGCCCCAGCCTATTATGCTATTTCTTCTCGGTAGTCTCATCTGATGTCCCCCGTGGTTCACCAAGGTTCCGTCTGAGCTCAGTCTGGCCCGCAGCACCCACCGACGATTCACTCTGCTGGCGAGCTAAACTCTAGCGAGTTATTCCCAAGTCCAGCCTGGGGTTTCAAAACACGCCCGGTGGCGCTGTTGTCTTGATTACATGCGTCCAACGCGCCATCGCCTCAGTCTCGCTGAAATAAAAGTCAGAAACTTGATAAAGATAACCACTAGGGGAACACCAACAAAAAGCCTTTACGCCCACACCACCCAGCCTTACAGCAGCTGCCATCAGCTGTCACCAAAACTTGACCTAGTTTCTTGTATGGGAAATTTCAAGCTTTTCAATACAGCCCGATACAGGCACGCGCGCCAGACTTGCAATCAACCAACTTGCAATTGGCTGCAGAGCCCACAGGGAACCCAAGGCACGCAGAGTACGAGGGCTTTAATCCAGGGGTTCAAATCCAGGCACCCAAGGCCGTAAGGCCGTAAGGCCGCACGGTGGGGAGGGCATATAATACGGAAAACTATGGCACACAGGGCCTGCAGAAGTCTTCAACTAAAGAACTAGATCCAGGGTGCGCTGTTAGGCAGATGCCGTGCTTATAGCCAGCAACCTTTTCCTCGAGCAGCTTGGCTTGCTGATCGCCCCCCCAGCAGTAAGATAGTGCCATAAATCCCGCCTCCGAGACATCTTTCATGAGAGCTCTATTGTTATCGTTTGTCTCGACTAGTCGCAGGAGAGTGGTGTCCGATGTTCCGATATTGAGCAGTGTAGGGATGTCCATAACGTCAACCGTTTTCTTCGGGAGGATGGCCTCTGAATCACGATGAAGCATGATATGTCCCATCTGATCTGCCATCTGATCTGTTCTGCACCAGATGTGACGCTCCATGCACGTCGAGAGGCAGTCCGTGACAAATCGTATCGACTGAGAAGACTTGACGTCTCGCTCATAGGGCCGTCTCAAGATCCACTCAGACTCCGGATGGCTAGCGTCTGCCCAGAGAGCGAGTTTGCCGATACCTACCCTGCTATTCTGGAATTCTTCTAGAACGTTACCGTCACAAGCAAGCTAAAACCATGCGTAACCGCCGTCTTTTTGAATTGCCGAAGGCTATGTACCGATAATGGGCCACGATAGCGCCCATCACCTGGGGCGTCTCCCAGTTCTTCGCTATGACACCAATATTTTGAGTGGTCTCGGCAATGATCCACCGGTAAAGGTCACAGCCGGACTGAGCGGCCTCGGCGGCCTGGCTGACATTGTGGTCAAGCCGATCGGAGGGTTGGCCGCAATCGGGGTCGACATATCCACCGTTTTCTGCCTGCCAAATCGCGCCCCAACGCTCGTAAACCCAGCATATCGGCTTACTTTCCTCAACTTGAAAACCTAGACTCACAGTTGCACAGTGCTTGCGTCTGTGAGGGCTCTCGAACGTGGAACGAAATTGCTCTGGCCCAAGTTCTCTTGCAACTTGGTGCTCTTGCGTTCAACAGTATCCTTGAGGAGCGAGATTGTTTCAAGGATTTCTATTGCAATTAAGATACCTTGGCAGTCAATCAACGATTCCGACGAGACACTGGCGGTTGGTAGGTTCAAAGATCGACCTAGATGAAAGGTGAGCTTTCGCGTTCAAATGGAGAACCTGACTGGTATCATATATTCGCGAGGTGGTATGCCCAAGCAAATTCTCGAAATAGTGTCGCTTGTTTCCCTGGTGCAGCTTCGAGGCATTAGGTATTGAGAGTTGGGCACCACTGATCGAGGAATCTTCTACCTGCAAGCTACTAACTTTAGCTTAAGCAGCAGTGCAACGGTACCAAGGTACCTAGTACGCCGTAAAAGTACAAGCCTTCTGTTGGAGAAACCCCCTTTAGAAACCATACTTTAGGTATAGGTGCCCTCCATAGGTACACCCACTGCTATACTTCCAAGGCTGCGCGCACTTGTTGATTGAGAGAATCACATACTTGATTTTCTTCAAACCTGCCTCCGCAAACAACCCCACCAACATTCAAAACCTATAAGTCAAGCTCAGATTTCAAGTTAGACGTTACTAGGACCGACGGTTGGTAGTAGAATCTATCGTGACCTATATTAGGAGTTGCGACAAGCTTTGCGAATGTCCCCTTACGCGAGTTGCATCCGGGGTTGGATCCCCTCGATTGATGCATCTGAGCCCGCAGCAGCACCGTGACCTACCCGTAGCCACTGTCAACGCGCGAAGAGACGACTCTCGCAAGCCGACTCTGGCGATTTATCTTCAAGTCTAGCCTGAGAGTCTAGCCTGAGACTTCCAACCCAACTTGATCTTGCACAATTGCCTCGAGCATCGAACACTCCGTCGCTTCAATTCTTACATGATTGCGCGCCTCAAGGAGCGGGGCTAAGTCGCCAAGTTCTCAGCCCTCAATCCGACACAGGCACTTTACCTGGTCAAGCTCATGTCCCTTCCCACCCCAAGGCCAGGTAATGCCTCGCTGCAGGATACCGAGAGATCCAGGCCAACAAGATGCGCCTCATCAACATCGACACTCTCGAGATGAACGAGTTTTTTTTTTGGCTCCGCGATTCTATCCTAAGGACAGCAGCGCCGAACTAAGCGAGGCCATCAACTCCATGTTCCGGTGGTACAAGGACTCTTCTTCTGCTACGCGTACTTAGTAGATGTTGTAGTATCACCCGGCGCATCTGTCACGGAATTTAGTGGGCAGCTGCAGAATGGTACTTAGTTCACCCGGGGATAGACCCTTCAGGAGCTAATCGCGCCAAACGATGTCTACTTCTATGGAAGAGGGCTAGATAATGCTTAGGATGCGTGAGAATCTCAGTCCGATCCTGTCTAAGGTTACCCGAATCTCTGAGGCTATCATCAAATCACGATATTCCCACCGTGACAACGGCCTCACCCCTTGGGACAAATACAGCACTGCACAGAGAATGTCTTGGGCAGCTAATAGGAAATGCACCCGAGTGGGAGACCTCGCATATTGCTTACTCGGATTGTTTGACATCAAAATGCCTCTTCTACACGGAGAGGGACCCCACGCTTTTACTCGTCTTCAGGCCGAGATTTTTAACACAACCGACGATCACTCACTCTTGGCGTGTTCAGTGCCAAATAAGAATCAGCACGGCATCACCTTAGAGCCATGGGCAATCACGGGTATTTTGGCCCCGTCTCCCATATGTTTTGAGGCCTGCGGCATGATTGTCCGCCTACACGAGGAACTCGGCGAGCCTAGCGTCTTGGCCAAGAAGGGTATTCGGATATCGGTTCCTATGGAAGGGGAATCCGACTGGGGCGACTGGATTTTTTCGAGGAAACACAGCCTAACACGCAGTTACCGGGCTGTGCTCAACTGGTCAAGGGGATTTAAATCGAGCCCGGAATCAGTCTTAGGCGCTACCCCGTATTTCACTGCTGCTCGTCAAGAACGACGGACCCCGTCTTGGCCTCTCGAATACCCGTTACCCAAGATCATATAGCCGATTGCTGACGCCGAATCACTTCTTCATGACCTCAAGATCCATCAGAGGCGTTGACGCCTACTAGAAAGTATTCCTCCGCTTGAACCCCCGGGAATCTCCTGGTTACGACCTTCGGCGCATTGACAAAGAGCTTATAAATTTCTATGTCGAGGGAGTTCCATGGGTCCCTGGCGGTCCCTCTCACCCTTCGCCTACGCCTCACGACTCTGTTGAAAACCATACAACATTGGGTACATGATTGCAAACCGCAGCTACTTCATATTCGATGGCATCTATCCTAAGCTAGTACATCCCAAAGATACCAGCGAGGTAGGGGTGAAACCTCGAAGCAATCTTACAATCCCGGGTTGGGACACGGTCGGTACGGGGAGGCTCTCCTGTTTCTCTTCCACCGGGCATATCATGTCCCGAGTCGACTTGACAAACTCAGCCCTTGGTCGGCAAGGTCTTTCAATCCTATGTTCCATCATTCGTCCCCACCACATTACACGGGGCAGCGTTACGAAAGAGCTCCGTCCAGATGAGGACAAATCCAGAATTGCTCGAATCTCTGTGTACACAAACATCGAGAATATCAAGGGTAGCGTAGCGGAATTAGGCATCACTTTGGGTGATGTCATTGTATCAGCCGAGCTCCTCGCCACGCAGTCTTGGGCACACCCACGGGGCACCATCCCTAAAGCTCCTGGTGAACACTTGTACGTGCTCCTTCGGAGTTCGTTCCGCCAAACCTCTTCACAAGACTCCACAACTATAAAAGCACTGCAGCGATGGGGACTCAACAGACAAGAACCCTAGGTGAGGATATTCGGTCTGATGGACTCGAGGGCCAGAAGGAAGTACGAGGATAAGCAGAAGGAAGAGAAACAAAAAAGAGCAGAGAGTCGCGCTTATTTGCAGGGCGGCGTTTCTATTGCACTTCCTGGGTTCAGAGGTCAGAGGATGGGTGAAGTCCCTCGCAGTTGAAAAAGGCGAGTGCCCGATCCCGGCATGTCCAAATTCGAGCATACCTGGGGATCAAACCGGCCAGCCTCTAGATAGCCCTGCCCAATTCATGCAAATTACTGATTACAATCAAATTTCGAGGTGGTCATTTTTGGTACCAACCTGACATGGTTTATCGGCACCTTACCCAAGTGTGTTGGGCGTTGCGACAAGCTTTGCGAATGCCCCTTTACGCGAGCTGCATCGGGGGTTTGATCCTATAGGAGGAACAGGTCATGTGAGCAATTTGCTGTTCCGTCATCAATCTGGTCCGCCTTTTCGGGATACCTCCACTTATCAAAGCTGTTGAATCTGACATCGACCGCAATCTTACCATCGCAAACATATCAACTTCACAACACATACTATTATCTCTGCAACTACTAGAAAGTCATAAAATGCTCCAAAGAGCTGCCCTAGTCGCCCTGATAGAGGCCATGTACCTCGGGGCCTTCAGCCGCCTGACATCAGGCCGCTACACGCCCAACTTCTACCGCTACCAACTCGACCGGGCGCCCAACGCAGGCGCTGCACGCCTCATCCCCTTGGGAGACCTGACGCTGGGGACGCTTCTCTACTTTCCGAGGACGCGGCGCGTGGGGGCGCTGCTGTGTGCCGGTTTCCAGGGGCTGGGGATTGTGATGCGGTTGCGTGAGGGGAAGGAGGTTTGGGGCGATAGCTTGCTGTTTGGAATGGCCGTGGCGCTTTCCTTTCAGGGATATGGAATATGGGAAGATGATGACCTGGACTGATGTCGAGAAAGAGAGGTGTGGTTGTGAGCTCCCAATCCGGCGGCCAAGTTCACTAGTGATCAAAGGAGACGTGGCGTCCCGGCTTCCTTCCCATTGATGGCCGGCAAGATGGGTCCTTTGTATGCTTCGTTGTAACGCGCGGGCAACAAAGATGGGTACCTTCTTGGCGCCGTGGTATTTTGCATCACCTGGTTGGCAATTGACGATGCGAAGCTGGAAATGGGGCGATTGAAGGGTTGCAAAGCTTGCTGGCAATGTCCCCAGACGTCCTGACTCCAGTTACCAAACCCGTGTCTCTGCGCTGGAACGTTGAATAATGCTGGTCCCATTCCGCGAGCTTGCCTCATATCATAATGTTTCATTTTCGACGGCGAGTGACCGGGCAGTTTTACCCGCAGGAGATTTCGATGGCCCAAAGATGGTGGATCCCCCACTGGGGCTCGCCCGTCTGGGAAGGTCGGAGGTTGAGGGACAGCAATTTGGGGAGGTGCGCTGATTCCCGTGGACAAGCCATGGGGAATTTGCGGGAAGGCACGCGAGTGGCTGTCGGGTGGTTGCCCACTATCGAACGGGCAGGGCAAGCACGACAGGAGCCCTTGGCCTATGGCAGCCAATATGTAACGTTTGATCTTGGGGTGCGGGGAAGAGCGGTGCGATCTCAGTGCCTGATATGCTGGAAGGCGCGAGTCTGGAATGGGGGCAATGGCGGAGGGCAGAGTGGAATGTTTTTATATGAAGAGTTCATCTCGCTCGAAAACTGAAGCCAATGTTGTCGGGGTTAGGTTTTCCTGAGCAGCAACAAAACATGCACGTCGCAACGGCATCCCTGGCGCTTTCCCTCGGCGGACTTCTCAGTGGGGTGGGCGGCGCAGCACTGGTGTCAGCTCCTGGCGAGACCGCTGCGATTCCCGCGTGGGACCTGCAGTCGACGGCAAAGGCGGGAACCGATCTGACGACGCTCTCCAAAACGGGCGTCGACACGTCGGCTTGGCACCATGTCAAGGTGCCGCAATGCACCCTTATGGGCTGTTTGTTGGAGAGCGGCGTCTACAACGACACGACGCTTTTCTATTCCAACAACCTCGACACGGTCGATGCGCAGCAGTTTTCCGTCCCCTGGATCTACCGCAACGAGTTTGACCTCGAGCCTGCATCCGGCAGGCACTTTTTCCTGCAGACGCACGGCATCTCGTCGCGCGCCGACATCTTCCTCAACGGCAAGCAAGTCGCCGACCAGTCGGTCCAGGTCGGTGCATACGCCGGCCACCGCTTTGAAGTCACCGAAGCCGCAGCCAAGTCGAATGCTCTCGTTATCCGCGCGTACCCGACTAGCTACTACTACGATTTTGGCATCGGCTGGGTCGACTGGAACCCCTGGCCCAAGGACAATGGCACGGGCGTGTGGAGAGCAGTCGAGGTCAAGCAGACGGGGCCCGTGGTTCTAGAGCCTCTGCGCGTTGTGACGAAACTCGGGGCCTCGTTGGGTAGCCAACCTGCGGGCGTGACGCTGAAGGCGAGGGCTCAGAACCTAGAGAAGACGGCTGTCACCGTCACGGCATCTGGCCTTGTTGCACCTGTCGGGGGGGAGCCCATCGCGTGGAGCAAGACCTTTACTCTCGCACCCCTGTCCATCAGCGACATTGTACTCGACAGCGTGGTGCAAAAGCCAGCAATCTGGTGGCCGAAGCAATGGGGCGAGCAGCCCCTCTACGATGCCAAGCTGACCCTCACCACTTCAGACGGCGTCGTCTCCGATTTTGTCGCTGAGAAGTTCGGCTTCCGTACCGTCACGTCCAAAGTCAACTCCTTCAACGACACAACCTTCTTCGTCAACGGCCAGCCCTTTCAAGTCATTGGCGGTGGCTACGCCCCAGACATGTTCCTGCGATGGGACGCCGCCAAGTGGGAAAAGGAACTGCAGTATGTGCTCGACCTAGGCTTCAACGCGGTCCGCCTCGAGGGCAAGAACGAACACCCCGACCTATACAACATCGCCGACCGCCTCGGCGTCATGATCATGGCGGGCTGGGAGTGCTGCGACAAATGGGAGGCCTGGCGGTACAACCAGGACCTGGCCGTCCCAACCCCCTACTGGGACGACGCCGACTATGCGACGGCCAACGCCAGCATGCTTCACGATGCCGCCATGATGCAAACGCACCCGAGCCTGCTCTCCTTCCTCATTGGCAGCGACTACTGGCCCGACGACCGCGCCACCCCCATGTACATGAACGCCTTCAATTCCGTCGACTGGCAGGTGCCCATCATCGGCTCGGCCTCGAAACGCGGCTTTTCCAACATCACAGGCCCCTCGGGCCTCAAGATGGAGGGCCCATACGACTGGGTCCCGCCCAATTACTGGTACGACACCGATGACGACCAGTACGGCGCCGCCTTTGGCTTCGGCTCGGAACTCGGCGCTGGCGTGGGAACCCCCGACCTCTCCTCGCTCAAGAAATTCCTCTCGCCCGCAGACCTCGCGGACCTGTGGAAATCCCCCAACAAGAACCTGTTCCACATGTCGACTGAGACATCGTCCTTCCACAACCGCGCCATCTACAACACGGCCCTCTGGAAGCGCCTCGGTGCTCCCTCCTCGCTCGAAGACTACGTCCAAAAGGCTCAAATCTCCGACTACGAGGCCACCCGCTCTCAGTACGAGGGATACGCCGCCATGTGGAACGCGCGCCGCCCGGCCACCGGCCTGATATACTGGATGCTCACGGGCGCCTTCCCTAGCCTCCACTGGAACATATGGGACTACTACATGCGTCCGGCCGGCGGGTACTTTGGCGCCAAGGTGGGCAGCCGCGTTGAGCACGTGGCGTACGACTATGTGCGCAAGAATGTCGTGTTGATCAACCGGAGCTTGGACAAGGCGGGTAAAAGGACGGTGGGGGTCCAGGTCGTGGATACTGCCGGCAAGGCGGTGTACAACGGGAGTGTGGAGGCGACGACGGTGCCGAACACGAGCAAGAGCATTGCGTCGCTAACGACGGCGCTCGGGAGCATCAAGGATGTGGTGTTTCTGAGGCTGGTGTTGGCGGATGAGAAGGGGGCTGTGTTGAGCAGGAATGTGTACTGGCTGACCAAGTCAGTGGATGTGCTGGACTGGGAGAATTCCGAGTGGTATGTTACGCCCGTCACCAAGTACAGCGACTATACCGCACTGAACAAGTTGTCCGCGGCCAACGTGACGACAACGACGGCCAAGGCGGCCGGGGGTGGAACGACAGTCACCTTGGAGAATTTGTCGAGCGTGCCGGCCTTCTTCGTCAGCTTGGCCCTGGTGGATGGGAAGGGGCAGGACGTGGTGCCGCTGACGTGGTCGGACAATTATGTCACGCTGTGGCCCAAGGAGAAGTTGAGCTTGACGGTCAGGACGCTGGAGGGCGCTGCGACGCCCGGGGCGATCGAGATTGTTGGGAGGAACGTGGCCAAGACGGTGGTGAAGCTGTGACGGAGTCGGGATGGCTTACCTGTGTTGGGAAACAAGATTGGAAAGGGGGAGTGCACGCATTATATCCCACAGCAGTACCTCATGGCTGTTCTCTTGAACTTGAATGATTGACCTCTGTTTGAGCTTCAGCCCATTCTTTGCTTTCTCCTCACCCACACTTCTTGATCCTTGGCATTGGCGACATCTTCAGCGTTGTCGTTGGACGTTGATACTTGCTTCCCGTCCATGTCACGCAGCTGCACCTCCCATATCTTGAGCTTGTAGCTCCCCCGGTCGGCCAGGCCAGAGAACAAGTCAAAGGACCAACCGTGCTTGGGACATGTCAGACCGGCGCTGAGGACGATGCCAAAGTCCTCAATGTCAAACGGCGTGCCCTTGGACAGCGGGAACGAAGAGTGAGGACATTGCTAGACCCGCGTTAGTTGACCCCAGCGACATGGACGACGCAAAAGCGGCGACTCACATGGTCGATGGCGTGGAACTTGGCCCGATACCGAAAGACCAGGACCTGGTCGGCCATGTCGTGTCCGATCTCGGAGGCTTCCGAATCAGCACTCCCGCCTTGGTCGGCCACGGCCACCTCGGTCCGCTGCGCGCTGTCCGTCTTGGGCACGTGGAACACCTTGCATCCCGGCTGCACGGCATCGGAGTCCGTCCGGCAGGGCCGCGGGTCTGAGAGTACCGTAGCATTGTCGGGGTCACCGGCGGCGTCGAGGCCGAGGTCGGGGAAGGACGAGGCCGCGCCCACCGTGAACCAGGCCGCGCCGGATTTGGAGGAGGCGCGGAAGGGGTTAAACATTTGGGTTGGTGGTGTGGTGGTGGTGGTGGTGGTGGTGGTGGTGATGGTATGGAGTGTGGAGCGTGGAGTGTGAAAAAAACAGGAATCCTGTCCTGGTCGTGATTTGATACGCGTGGATTTCGCACCTGTGGTTTCGCTCCTAACCCTATAATAAACCCACTGCAAAATCGAGAGCAGGGATTGGGGGCAGGGCTAGGGGCATGGTGATGAAATGACAACTTGGTGCATTGAGCTATCAATCAATTTGAGGCATACACTGAAGATACATGTGCGGAAGTTTCCCGGAATCTATCACTGTATCTCAGCCCTGGAGTTGGGCAGCGAACTCGGCATCCAACAACTCTGCGACTTTGGTGTGTCCCCTGGAAATAGCAGCTTGCGACGGCGTCCAGTGCTTATTCCCAGCGCTCTGGTCCGCATCCGCGCCAGCCGCAAGCAACCTCTCAACGATCTTGAGGTGGCCAGCCTCCGCCGCCGCATACAGAGCCGTGAGTCCGCCGTAGTAGCTCCCCTCGGCATTCACCCTAGCCCCCGCCGCGAGGAGCTTCTCGACAATTTCAAGGCTCCCCCCCTCCGCGGCGCCCTGCAACGCCGTCAATCCCTTGTACCGCGTCAGGGGCGTGTTGACCCGTGCGCCACGCGCCAGAAGAAACTCCACAACCCCGACATGCTGCCCCGCCGCCGCCGCTTGTAACGCCGTGCGGCCCATGTAACGCGCCGGAGGCGCCTCCATGTCGGCCCCCTCATCCAGAAGCCGCGCGACAATCTCCCGCCGCCCCTCCTGCGCCGCCGCCTGCAGCGCCGTCCGGCCCACGTACCGGCTCGCGGGGCGATTGACGTCGGCCCCGCTCCTCAGCAGGATCTCGACAATCTCGAGGTGTCCGCCCTCGGCCGCCATGGCCAGCGCCGTGCGCCCGCCGTTGTTGCCCCCCGGCGCATTGACCGCGGCGCCCGCGGCGAGCAGACGCCGCACAACGGGCGCGTGGCCGGCCAAGCTTGCTGCTTGCAGCGCCGTCTTGCCGTAGTAGCCGCTCGCCGGGTCGTTGGGGTTGGCGCCGCCGGAGAGTAGAGCGCTGACGCGGCCCAGGTCGCCCTCAGCTGCGGCCAGCTGCAGCTCCGTTGTGTTGCTCTCCGCCTCGGCGTCCTCGGCCAGCGCGTCGCCGGGGGGCGGTGCTGCCCGGGTGTCGGGTTCGGAGTCCCTGATGGCTGACGTGTCCATTTGGGGAAATGATTTATGGGGGGTGTTATTCTACCCGGGGGAAAGTGTGCAGCGTTTGCACTGTGAGGAAAGAAAAGCTTCAGAGGATTCGGCTCAAGTGGAACGGGTGTGCGGAAATAATGCCGGCATCAGCCTTACCACACGTCTATATCCAGCCCCAAGTGGTCAAGCCGGCACAGGTTTATCCTGTGACCTAACCCAACCATGTCTACATGGCTGCTGTATTGGCAAACTAAATTTGCACTCTCTACAATCCGATTGGTGCAACCGTACTACCTAACTCTGTGCAGTTTCCTCTGCAATATTTTATTGAGGAAGGTACTTAACCCGAGGGAACCTGGATGGTAAGGATAAAAGGTGAACATCCCATGATCTAGAACAGAGCTCTGTAACAGGGGGTTTTCACATAAACAAAGCAAATAGGGGTATGCCTGCTTACAATAAAAATAGATCGTCCAGTTCAAAATATAAGTCCTCAGAGAATCTAAAGGTTAATATATTCCCACATCCCCGAGCTGTAACCTCGGGACTCCAGTCATGTGTGTTCCCGTGGGCGGGAAACCTGACAATGCATCTCATAGGTATTACTGTAAGGGCATGGCTTGCGGGTCGGCAATCACGTTAGGGTAGGTGCCACACATAGGTACTAAACAATTTGCATTGGATGCCCACAAAGCCGATGCATGGTCGGGAATTCGTCCCGTTGTCTTTGTGCGATCCCAAGAATAAGGAGGGCTATCATCAAAGATTTTGCAGTACAAGATTGGCAATGGTTGAAAGGGTTGCGCTTCCATTTCCGGAATGCAGAGGCCGACGATGCCAGTTAAATACCGCAAGCTGAGAGTCCTCCCACCAATGGACAGGTACGTGTTTCGTCATCTTTGGATCCTCCACCAACACAATCACCCAACAACAACAACAACAACAACAACAGCCATACGTCTCCCAAATGGCAGCTCCAGCCTCGCCAAACGTCCTCGTCGGTGGGCCGTTCCACAGAAACGGCAAGAGCCAAGATCTAATTACAGACGGCACGCTTAGGGTGGTGAACGCAGCCAAGAAATCCGAGTGGCCCGCTGGCCCGACTTACATGAACACGAAGAAGGCTTGGCACGTCCTTGGCTATGCCAGCCGGCCAAAGCCGGACATTGAAGATTTCGTTCGCCAAGTCAATAACCTTTGGAGCTTTCATCAAACAACAGGAGAGCCCAAGGACAGGAGGGCCATGGCGGCCAGGGCTTATATGCTGGATGCACTGAGAACACTGGGTTTCCGCGCTCCGCACTGGAATGCCTGCCATACAGAGAATCTACATCTCCACCCCAGCTTGGCAAGTGATGCTGGGCAGGTCTATCAGCAGCTTCGGGGTCCCAAGGACCGCATCCCTCCTAATCAACGCGCATTCAATTCGACGGCGCTCTTGGTTCAGAATCCAGCGCCAGGCGCGTCGGACGAGGGGGGCATATGGGCCGAGGTTGCCGAGATGCGCAAGTGGAGGGAATTCCACAGGTACCAGGTACTATATCTCGAGCCCACTTCACAGACCTTGCCCGAGAGGCCCTGCTAACGTGAGGTATCTATCCTAGGGGTTCACTGTCGAAGACCCGCTAAGTAATGAAAGTGCTAACAAAAACAAGAAATTGTATAGATTTCGAGCCATCCCGGTGCCTCGGGGTCCTAATTCTCTGTGGCACAGCCTTGCGTAAGTCTTTTGTGATGAAGGAGGCACCTTTGTGCATGCACACATCAACTAACTTGGCTCAAATCGCGAAAGGTACTGGCGCGGCGAAAGACGCACGGGCGGGAGGAACAATCCTGAATCGACCGACATACCAGGCTCCATCATGGGTCACGCCCTGGTCAAGGCTCGGATCTGGACCTTCTTCATGCAGACCTTGAGAGACTCGAAGGCGCCTCGCTGGCGCCTCTATCACCAACTGCAGCACGACTCCACTGTTCGGGACGGATACTATGGCGAGATGAGCCTGGCGCGCTCCCTACATGCCTCAGCGCGCCAGGGCCTGCCCGCCTACTGCCACCAATTCATTCTCTACGTGGTTGCCGACTACTTTTGGTGCCAGATTGTCGTTTTTCACCCGCCGGATGGGACACTCGAACGGCCTCTCCGTCCCGAGAACTCTGGTCGGGCAGGCGCCTCTGAATCGGGACTCCACGACCCAATGTGCTACCAGGAAGAGGAGCGATACATGTACTCAACCTTTGGGATATACTACCAAAGTGAAGCCAGAGCGGGCAATATCAGGAGGAGACAAATATTCCTCGTGACGACCGACTGGAGAGAGTACGATGCCGTCGACTTTGATGACGACGCCTTCTGGCGAGCTCCGGGATACCAGGATCCCGGCGGCCGCGGATCACGCCAGGTGGCCTGGCCAATCGACCGAGCGCGATCGGGCGAGCGTCAAATGGGCTTCCTGACGCTGCATCCGCGAGTCGACCACCTCCCTTTTACCGCCTTGCCTCCTGTTGGTTTCATGCGGAATCAATCTGCCGCGGCTTGTTATTACGATCCAGACAACCAAAATCTTGCGCCACATCAAATGACAAAGTTCAACTTTGTCGATCATACTTTCCCCACCCCCCGGCCAGGTCAGATATTGAGTAATTATCTGATTCCATACGTTGACCACGTCTGGGGGGTGTACCAGCCCCGACCAGGTCTGACACTCGACGCCGTGTTGATGGACCATTTCCTGGAGGGGATCGACATTCCCGGCGCCGGCTTTGCCGTACCGGATGACGATACGAGGGCGGAATGGGCGACTGAGACGGAGGACTCCGAGGCCCCGCCCTTTGACCATGCCGAGGAGAACTGGCAGTGGCGGTTTGGGAAAAACACGGACGAGACGAATATTCTGTACTTGGAAGATCCTGTTTGCGAGTTTCTGCCGGCTCAACACCTTGCTCACGCATATATCTGAGGTAACAAGGGAAAGGTAGGTAGGTAATTTAGATGTACATGGGAGGATACCTTGGATGTTGGTAAAAATTTAAGAAAATATAAATGCACAGGATTTTTTTTTTGGTCTCAACGGCACAAGTAGCCACCGTCGACCACCAGGTCGGCGCCCGTCATGTAGCTGCTGGCGTCGCTGGCCAGGTAGACGTAGGCGCCCTTGAGCTCCTTGGCACTGCCGTTGCGGCCGAGGGGGATCATGCTGAGCCAGAGATGCTGCGTCTTCTGGTCGACAAAGTCGGACAGGCCCGTGTCGATGTAGCCGGGCGAGACGCTGTTGACGCGCGCGAAGCCGCGCCACTCGTTGGCGAGCGACCGCGCCATGTGGATGCACCCGGCCTTGGCAACGTTGTACGCCGTCTGCTCCTGCGGGTAGTTGGCGATGTGGCCCGACATGGACGCCGTGATGACCAGCGACCCCTGGCCGCGCTCCTTGAAGTGCGCCCCCACCGCCTTGGCGCAGTACGCCGTCCCGTTGAGGTCCGTCTGGATCACCCGGTCCCACTCGGCCTTGGAGCCGTCGAGGATGCCGGCGTCGGCCGTGGCCCCGGCACTAGTAAACCCCTAATGTATCAGCACACATGTACCTCTCCCCCCCCCCCCCCAAAAAAAAAAAAAAACAATGATGCCCAACCCACTTGGCGATAAACGCATCAATCTTGCCAAAGTCCTTCACCACGTCCCGCACCAGCTTCTCGACGTCGGCGTAGTCGCCAATGTTGCACTGGTAGCTCTTGGCCCGGACGCCGTACTCGGCCGCGAGCTCGTCGACGTTCTGGCGCGCGCCGTCGGGCCGCGACGAGTACGTGACGGCCACGTCGGCGCCCATCTCGGCGCACCCCCGCGCCGCCTCGATGCCCATGCCGCGCGGCCCCGACGCCCCCGTCACCACCACCACCTTGCCCGCCAAGCTGAAGAGGTCCAGCAGCCGGCTGGCTTTGGGGATGCCGTTTCCTGGGACTGGCATTGGTGATTTTGTGTGGGTTTCTGGTATACCTTTTGATGTGAGGGGCGGGAGAGGAGAGGGTGAAGAAGTGGGAAGGTAATGGTGGGAATTGAGATGTGCTGCATGTGGAAGCTACAGGTACTAATAGGTTGGGTCGAGTCTGCTATCCTCGGTCGTAGCAGCCCTCTTGGTGGCGGCGCTCAGGGTGGTGATGTCATATGCGTGAAATCTCGGCGGAGCCTCCCGGCTTCATGGCCCCCCTCTACACCGCGCCATCTTTCGGAGTTTCATGTTCACATTGCGACAAGGTCTTCTTTTCAAAGAAAAAAAAAAAAAAAAAAAAAACCACAAGAGAATCTGATCTTTCAGGTTGTTCATGAAACTGTGAGCATCAAATGGGACCTGTGAAACTCATAAGGTCCCGTTGTCGCGAAGTACCCAGACAGGGAGGGGTTATCCTTTGGGTGCAAGACTCTGTCGATCCTTTTTTTTGTCCGTTTGCCCATACGGTCTTGCTATCGATAACTTGACATGGTTGCCAACTCGAAATGGCACCGCCCTTGAAATACCAGTTAGCTCACCCAATTCGCTGTCAGGGTCAGTAGCGACTGCAGTAGAGAGCAGCGCAACTCTGGATGTATTGGGGATGTCTGGGGCAGGCAAGTAAACAAACAAGAAACAAGGCATTCGACCCTTGATTTTTTGGGGTCTGAGACGGTGGAGATGACGGGCCGTAGTGTTGGGTGACTTGGGAATGTTTTTTATTCCCGAGTGGTTCCGTGCCGGCCTCGGTTGAGCCAAGCTTGGGGCTTAGGTCGAGGTTGGAATGCGCTACCGTGACTGCCCTACTTACATACTGCGGGGTGGTAGCGTGGAAAATGAACGGCTGAGGCCGACGGAGAATATTGATGTATTTTTTTTTTATTTTTTTTTTCCGTTTTGCATTCGGCTCGAGCGGCAATGACGTGAGCGCAGCAGGGAGTGTAACCCCCTGGCGACCGAGCGGGGAGGATGTTGGAGCGGGGCTATGTCGCTGCAACGCGAGCCCACAAAGCTGTGACCTATGATTGACTGCTCACCGAATGTTCTGACCTTATAATGGGAATCGTCACGAGGTTTGCAAGAATTCCCCGGGGCCAGCCTGGAGCAACCTGGAGAAAAAGGTTGGGGTATGGCTTGCAGATGCGCAATGCGGTGCGGGATGCGGTGCGAGCAAATCACAGGGCGCGGTCCCGTCCCTCCCCACCCAGCCACCCTTCTTTTCTTCCATTCCATGGATACCACCCACCACCACACGTCGCACCTGTCCCGTATTTCTAGGCACCCAGGCCCGCAGATGGGCCCAGCGAGAGCCCAGCGAGAGCCCAGCGAGGGCCTAGCAACGGGCCCTGACCGTCGGGTCACCTGTGCACTGGCCTGCAATCAGGGCAACCTTCCCCAAATATAATGCGCCGAATGCGCCGAATGCGCTGGAGATGCGCGAATCATCAGGAGACAATGGGAGGCGAGCGAGGCCCAGCTCGGGCCGTGCTCAGCTGTCTGCCCCGTCAAGAGATGCTAACATATTCTGTTTCCTCCTGGTTTTCCTCTCTGTCGAATAATTTCTTCAAAGAGCAAAGTCGGCATTCCGGCCGAGATTTATTTTGTCTCTCTTTTGCTTGGCTGCTCGAATCAGTAGAGTTCGAGGAGCTTATACGAGCTGTACCAACTCCAGCGCTGGTCGGAGTACTTAGCGATGGGTAGTGGTGTGGTGGATGCAGCGGCATGCTCCCAATGTCACCGTGGGGACCTGTCAGCCACAATACCTTGCATCTCGTGTCTTAGGGAATCCTGGCCATCCGAGCTGATCGAGCTCCAACTCCGTTTGCGAGTTACCTTATTACTCACCTTACCTTGGCTACCTCAGGTATCTATATAACCTACATGCTGCTGCATCATTCTCGCCATCTTTACTTACGCCTGCCTTATCATAACACGCCATCTTTACAAGGACATCTTACTATAATCTCTTCACCTCATCCCAACACAACAACATGGGACTCTCGAGGACAGCCGTCCTCGGCATATTCGCCGGCGGTCTTGTGGCCGCTGCCAACAACACTTCACGTCATCACCCGCGAGACTTGAGCCTACTGCAGAAGCGCGAGAACTGCGGCTCAGGCCTCGGATCATGTGGTTCGGGCGAATGCTGCTCGCAGTACAACTGGTGTGGAGTGACCGACGAGCACTGCGGTGCCGGATGCCAGAGCGCATTTGGCTCGTGTAGCGGGTAAGCACGCACTCTGATTTTTTTTTTTTTTTTTTTTTTTCGGGCTTGACGGCTCCGTGCTTGTTTCCAACACTAACACATTCCTAGTGGGGGCGGCGGCGGCGGCGGCGGTGGCGGCGGCGATGGTGGAGGTGTTCTCGATGTGCCTCGCCCAAAGTTCGGGAGTGTCCCATATGGTCCGTACCTTCTCTCTCGTCATCGGCAAAACACCCTACTAACACGACCCACAGGCGTGCAAATCGCCTCGTGCTACACGCCCGGCACCGTGGCCATAACCTTTGACGACGGGCCGTTCCAGTACACCGAGGAGCTGCTCAACATCCTGGCCGGGGAGGGCGTAAAGGCGACCTTCTTCGTCAACGGGCTCAACTACGGCGACGCCAGCCAGGCACCGTACCCCAACATCATCCGCCGCATGGCAGCCGAGGGCCACCAGGTGGCCTCGCACACCTTCAACCACGCTGACCTCGACAGCCTCGACTCAGCGGGGCGGCGCTCGCAGATGGCCCAGAATGAGGACCTGCTGCGCGACATTCTCGGCTACTTCCCGACCTACATGCGCCCGCCCTACGGCAGCTGCGCCGGCGCCTGCCAGGCCGACATGGCCGCGCTTGGGTACCACGTCATCATGTGGAACATTGACACGCTCGACTACGAGAATGACGACCCGAACGCCATCCAAAACAGCGCCAACATCTTTGACGGCGCCCTCAGCGGCAACCCGAGTAGCAGCTCCTACATCAGCCTCGAGCACGACGTGCACCAGTGGACTGTCGAGAGGCTCGCCTCGCACATTATCGGCACCGCCAAGGCCAGGGGGTTCCGCGTCGTGCCTGTCGGCGAGTGTCTTGGCGATGCCCCTGGGAACTGGTATCGTGACGGCACCACGGGCGCGGCTGTTGGCGGTGGCGGCGGTGGTGGTGGTGGCAGCGGGGGGAATACTGGTGGCGGTTTGGCTATCTCGCCCGATGCGACTTGCGCGAGCAACAGCGGCGGGAAATACACCTGCTTGGGGTCGCCCGATGGTAACTGCTGTTCGCAGTGGGGTTGGTGGTGAGTTATAATCCTACGCTGATGAATGAGTGGTTCGATGCTAACGTCCTTGTTCTAGTGGCTCTACCTCTGCTTATTGTGGCGCCGGGTGCCAGCCCGGGTTCGGTGCATGCTCATGATCTGGGAACTTCCACCTAAATTTCGGGGGGGAATAGGCGTTTTCGAGGATCGGGAAAATGGTCTGCTGGCTGTTCACTTCTTCAGGGACATGTGGTATTTTTGGACCATATACCTTTCATGCTCATATTTCAGCGATTGGGGCCATCTGTTGCATAGAGGGGTTTGGGTTTTGTTCAACTCTGTTGATTCTATCTGCAATTAACAACTAATTTTTATGCTGTTACAGCCACTGTGACCCTACCTGGAGTTCTTACGATCAGTATGCCCCTTTCATAACACCTCGCATCTTCATTCCGTGGATGTCGCCGTGGGCCAATCTCCTGACAGTGCACAGCAAGGTCACATCAACTATTTTTGACGTGACGCATTCTTGTACAGTACGAGATATAGAGCGATGCTAGCGATTTTTCCTATCCCTACGTGGGAGAAGTTTAAAATGGAAGCAGCATAAAACAGTCTGAGGACAGTACCAAACTTCTATCGCTGCCTACATCTCACGGATGATCTCTTGAACCCAATTCACGCTAACAAATGCAAGGGAATATCTCACATGGATACCTAGGCGGCTAATCAAATGAAGTAAACCTGCTCTCGCGCCTTGTCGATGAGCCTGATAACTTGCCTATTCTTTCCTGAAAAACTTTCTGCAACCCGTGCGTGTTTTTGGCCGCATCCTCCTGGATCCTTTTCTCCATCTCCTTCACTCGGGTTTCGTATTTCTCTCGCTTTTGGGCGAGGTCGGCGTTGAGCTCAGGTGCCGCTGAAGTGTTTCCAAGCGGCTTTCCATTCGATCGCCGAAAACCGACTGCGGGGCAGCGCAAAGCTGAATCTGGACTATTTCCGCGGAATATGCAGGCAGGACGCCTTCAAGAGAGTTGCCATGGTAACAAATATGTGGGGGAGACTTGGTCCTGGGGAAAATGGCAATAGCCGTGAGCAGGAGCTTGTGGACAAGGACGAGTTCTGGGGTAGCATCCTAAGGGATGGAGCGCAGATGGAGCGGCACGACAACACGGCCAAGTCTGCGTTTCGGCTCATGGAAAAGATCTTGGCGTCGGAACATGACGGCAAGAACATTCAGATCGTGAGCGAGATGAAAGACGGAACGCTACTGAGCAAGACAACCGCGGGAGAGTCGATAAGAGGAGAGCTCAGCAAGCTGGAGAAGGTCAAAAGCCAAGGGCCATTGGTGAACGGCATTTGGATGGTATCAACGGGCTCCATCACGTTTAGCAACGACAACGGCTTCCCCTCTCGGTGAACGGGAAAGTGCCATACAACGCAAACTACGAACGATGTCCCCACGACCAGGCCATCTTCACCACCACGGGCCCGAGGAGCGCCGGCTTCTTTCCCAAGGCGTTTGGGCGAATCCCCATCATCGGGCTCTACGGAGCGGGTGCCATCATCCTATGGGAGGGGTTCGATCACACATACGCCAACAACTTCAAGATGTCCAACTCGCTTGAGAACACGACACATTGGGTGTAGCCCATGATGATGCCGTCTGTGATCACGCGGGACGCTGAGAACCGGCCGTCCCATCTTTCGGCCTGCTGGCAAGACCTACAAGGAAGTGGGGTGATGACGGACGGGGTTGTAAACACGATGCTGTGCTTGGTGCCTACCTAGGCAAGCGGTTCTTATATTGACAGGGACCGTCTACCTCATAGTACTTAATAGAAGGCCAAATTTCTATATAAATACAGGTTCTTATAAGTCTTTCATCTAGCCATCAGAGGCTAACACATCCTACATCCGCACTACCACAGAATCTACCAAGCGATTAATAGTTAATTGCGGAATTCTCACCTAGCTAGCCTTAATCAATTGCTTAAATTCTTCGGGACCCGATAGTGTTCGCTCTGTACGAATATGCTACCTAGTATTACGCCAGCAGTTCTCAATTGGCGACAAATCTAGCAAGCCTGGTATATTAAAATGAGCAGTACTTCAAATTGTATGTTTCCATCCAAATCTTAACGATATTCCACAGACTTTATCCTATTCCATACCCCGAATCGCCATCTTCCTCCAGAATAAAATCCTAGCCTAATATAAGCTGTAGGTTAACTATTTCTCTAGGATCCTATCGTAATAAACCAATAGGCTTATATTTCGTTTAGCATTTAACGGAACCTAGTAGAAAAATAATTTAGATTTAAAATCTTATCTAACGGCAGCTTAGACATGAAAGCGATAAAGTTCAGTATCAGTTTCAAAATCATCTCGATATTAGATATAATCTAGATAATAGAATTTACCCGGTTTTTTAAATAATACAAATTTTATCTTCTAGGCTAACAGAAATATAACATTTATCTGGCTAGTAGATATCGTGTTAATTCTTTAGATTTCGACAATATTAGAGAGTGATTTTGACATCGTAAACCCGACATTTAACGGAAGAAGTAAAAACCTAACCCTTCTAGTAAGCGATACATTTTCGATATTAAAGCGTACCTATCACACACACAATCGTTTAAGCAGATACTTAAGTATTGACCACCTTGGCTAGGCCCTATCAGGTTAATCTATACGCCTAGAAGCTATACTACCAGATGATTATTTCCATTTTATCTAAATCTTCAGCCGAGATAATAGGCTTCCGGCCTCGGGTTTCTACCAAAGGACGCTGCCGATCTAGGCTGTCGTATAAGACCTGCCGGCCACGCATCTTACTAAAGCCGAATTCACGGAATAGATCAGCCTTAAAAAAGGGAATATGGTAGCTTTCGAGAAAGTAAGCTGTTCTAATAAGATGTGCTTTTGCCGGTGTGGTATGATATGGTAGCATCTTGATTATGTTATGTTAGGAGGAAGTTGGAACTTTGGAGGGTCTGGGAGCGGAAATCTGTTAGTGGCGTGTTAGCTATTGCTAGCGCGTGGTAACAGGCCACCTCGCCACCAGTTTACGGTCCCTATTAATTTAAAAACCGCTTGGTAGGGTAGGTGGGGTGGGGGGTGTCGACAATGGACTCTTCACGAAATGAAGGATGGCCTCCCTTATCGGCCCCGAGAAAAAATAAAACCCCCCGGCGCAGTCATAGACACTTGGTGTGAGGGGTAAGCCAGGTTCAGGGCCTATCATGATGTGAGAATTTGTGCCAAGCACAGCCAAGCAGCTGACGAGGGGGTTTTTCTTTTGCAATCAGAACGCAGACCCTTTGGTCACTGGCGCCAAAAAAAACCCCCAAAAAAAACCCAAAAAAACTCTTCCGACCGACATCATCGCGGAAACGCAAGGATGGGTCGCCCAAAAGGCAGCGTCGGCCGCAAGCACCTTACTCCCGACAACCGGCTGCGCATCCGAACCCTCTATTTCGATGCGCGCATGGGCCAGAAGCAGATCGAACTGGTCACGGGCTTTTCGTCCAGCCAAATCCGAACCGCCATTCGCGCCGAATCCCACCTAGTCGGACAACGATCCGGCCGGCCGCGCAAATCACTGAAAAACCAGCCAGAGAAAGACAGACAAGATGGCAACTTGGAACCACCTGCACATGACATGGATGCCGCGGGCGAGAAAGACGACGAACACCTTGACAACGTGGCATCGATTGGTCCGAGCCATATCCAAGAGCAAGCCGGCGAGCGAGAACTAGAAGGTGACGACTTACGATCAAATTCCAATACCACGGAGAAAGACGGTCAAAATGTCAACTTAGGATTCATGACGGAATTTAATGATGTCAGAGGGGAACACGATCAAAACGGTGAGGATGAAGGACTTGGAAGGCCGGGGGAATAGGATGAACACTATGTCTATTACCTTGTTTAGTTCTTTG
Source organism: Lasiosphaeris hirsuta (assembly GCA_030549175.1). Lineage (NCBI taxonomy): Eukaryota > Fungi > Ascomycota > Sordariomycetes > Sordariales > Lasiosphaeriaceae > Lasiosphaeris > Lasiosphaeris hirsuta. The sequence continues at coordinate 856,533 of JAUKUA010000002.1, forward strand.
GATCGTCATTATGCTATAGGGTTGTTGGAGCTTGAACCGCTCGACCTTCTCCGGGTAGAGGTGGAGATACCAACAATATGTCATGGGCAAACACGATTGCGGTGGCAGAGGAAGGGAGCCATCAGTTTACTGGGTACCTAGGAAACCCTACAAAAAATGACACGAAATTGAAAAACCAACAAATCAGTGGTGGTGCGATGACTTTGGGAGTGATCGCCTCCAAAGCATGGGGCTTATTCCTGTGATCGGGCCCCATCGGCCAGGAGAGGGGAGAATATGCTTCTTTAATTATTGTCTAATCTGACTCCGATGCCAGGCTGGGATGGCACGCCAGTTCCAAAGACAGAAACCAAGATTGTCAAGCTTCCATAAGTACCTACCTACCTCGTACCTATTCCTCGCAGAGTCTTACTAGATACTCATAGCAATCTACTCCGATAGGTACGCCTTCCACCCGGCAGTCCCGGAGGATTCCAACAACATAGCGACGATTTGGCTGACATTTCCAAATATACCTCTCTGCCAAGATTGCGATGGCGCTTTTTTGCAGCGGTCTAAAGGTATCGCCAGGTAGAGAGCCAGTATCTCCGTTGATGATCAGCTCCTTTGCCTCGTTCCAGGTTTTGGACTTGATGGCGTGTTCCCACGCTTTCCAGCGCTGAAGGTTGCCTGAAGGCTCTCGGTTGTCTTCGCTCGCCACATGTCCGCCCCGTTGATCCAAATCGGCCCCTAGCATCAGCGCCCAAAACGCCTGGAAGTCTTCGGGAATTGCTTTGCCACCTCAAACACAGGGCATCGGCCGAAATCATCCAGGCACCATGGATTGGCCCCACAGGAAAGAAGAGTCCTTATCACCACTTCGGTGGTGTCTGGGACTTGCGGCTGAACTGCGAGCATGGCCAATAGCGGTGTTTCGTTTTTGCCGTTTCTGAGGTTTGGGTCTGCTCCCCTGTCCAGAAGGATTTTCATCAGGCTAGCCACAGCCACAGCCTGTCCGTCCCCAGGTCTCGGCATCTGGCTCTTGATGCTGAGCTCGTGAAGCAACGTGTTCCCACCTTCAGTCAACTGGCCGAGCGGAGCTTTACGGCAGAGTGTTTGAGCTAGGGCCTTGTCCAACACCGGCAACGAGTAGATGTTTCGGATGTAGTACACCACCATGGGCTCTTCGGATGGCATCATGGTCAATAACGAGGCGCCTCTATCCACAAAAACCTTTAGGACTTTTCGTTCAACCTCAGTGTCGTCCTTGAATTGCGGTGGCAGCTGTTTGCGCCACACCCGTGCAAGAAAGACTTGGAATGGTGTCCTCCCATCCGGGAATGGCAAGTGAACATTGGCTGCATGGTTCAGAGCTGTCTTTATGTGGAGGAGGATTTCTGGGCTGTGAGGCTGGTCTAGGAGTTTATGGAACGGCGTTGTGTCGGCAAGGTTGGGTTGGTTGAGGTCACCCATCGCCATGAGGAAAGCACACTGGCAGACGTGCCCTGAATGGATTCTGCCGTGTCCGTTGAAGAATGGCGGTCGGGTAGTGAGAATATCATGAAGTATGGTGTTTCCGAGATTATCCCGACTGGAAACCTTTGCGCCCTTCTCGAAAAGAAGGCGAAGCACTGGAACGTTACTCGAACCAGCCGGGGCAAAGAAGTGAGGCTCCTTCCCAGCCGTGTCTTTGGCATTGACGTTGGCTCCGTGTTTGATAAGAAGGGTAACCATTGCAATGGACTTTTCGACACCATAGTGCAAGGGCTCCTTCCCAAAGTTGTCCTTGGCACAAGGAGATGCCCCGGCCTTGAGGAGTGCCTCTGTGTGTATTATGTCTCCATCAAGGACTGCGAGATGCAGAGGTGTTTTCCCATCAGCCAAATGAAGCTGAGGTAATCTGATTAAGGGCTGGTGGGTTTCGCCGTAGCCAAAGTATGGCGGGGATGGGCTAATGTGGCCGGCGCTGTCCAACAGTGTGAATGGGCCGCCCCCGTTTGATCTTGTGCACAGGCAGTTAGCCACCAACGTGTGCTCCCCATCCAACGATCACGGATAATTGGTATTACCTCGGACTTGTGTAGTCACTGCCAGTAAAGGACACCTGTGGTAAGTGATAATTCGGGAATGAGGCCAAAGATTGCGCATGATCAGCTTGGTAGGGCTGGAGGAGTTGTAGAGAAGGGGAAGTTGAGTTATTGGAAAGGACAGGAGGAGATGGCTGTGGAGTATGCCCATGCCCTTGTTTATCTGGAGCTGGAGATATTTGAGGCAAACCCGGGTGCGTATTTGGGGAGTGCTGGTGGGTGGGTGGGCGCCGGGGGAATGCCTGAGTGCGATATCTGACGAATCCCCATTTTTTAAGTTGTTCTCTGTAGCATCGCTTTCTGGAGAGGAGGATGCGGTCAGTATAAGTCCCGATGAAACTGCTTCCAGGTCCGACCAAAAAAAAAAAAAAAAAAAAGGGATGCTTACGATGCAATGAAGCCGTGATTCTGCTCGACATATTTGATGACCCCATCGAGGGGCTGCCTTTTTTCATGGTAAAGCCTCCGAATGTCGTCTTTCAGCTCCGGGGGCCACGTTTTAGTCATTGTCCAATTAGGGTCCAGGGGGGGGGGGTTGACAAACTACCTACCTAAGGAATGTTTTACCTAGGTAGGTATAGGTAGTAGGTAACCAGCGACGCACGCACAATTCGCAACTTCAAGATTAGAGGTGCTCGCCCGATATATGACTGCCTTACCTATCTGTAGGCAGTCTTTGGGGTTAATCATCTTTCTCCCCACGCCAAGCCATTACAACTCATGCATGCATGACGAGGCTTTCAGATCTAAGGTATCCGTAAACCAATGAGATTTAGCTAAATGGAGCGGTCAAGTTTCAGCAGTGCTCAGGAGACGCAAAGACCAGAGTCTGGGGCTAAGCTGCATGTTGCCTTTTGCATTTTGCATTTTGCATTTCTTTCTCATTTTGCATCTCGCAATGATCAGGTCACAATGTCAGGTACCTACTGCTCCAAGCAGCAATAATCTGAACTGTAGGGGGGATGTACTCATCTAGCCACCTCACTTTAGGTTTATTTGCTACTAGCGCGTAGCACTCTTGTGAAGAAATATTGAAGCTCCTATAAGAACCTTCTTATTAAAACCGGCGCTTCTGGGATTTCGACAATTTCTCCATGGGCTACATTTCTCAAAGGCGTTACATGCCAAATATGATGGGCTTAATCTGGCCTTTTTATTTCGGCCCGCATGCGCAACCCAAGTGGCACTTGTGCTCCAGGTAACAGGTCGGCCCTCCGGGGTAGCCTTTGATACGGATAGATTCAATATCTCCCGCATCTAAAAGTGGCGGTTGGTAAGCCTTGGCATGCAAAGAGGCGGGTAGGGGCCGTATTATCACTGGCAATTGATAACCACGCGCAACAACGCATGCATGCATTGTGACTGGCTCTTTGAAGTTTTGCATTTTGCACTCTGCACTTCCTCTAGCCGCTTCCGCCTCTCGGCCAGATTTCGCCCTTGCTTATATTTGCCCTTTCAACACATGGTGTGACCGCGACATCGGTCCTGCATATCGTGGCGCTGCAACACCACTGATGTGAGAGACCTTGTATTGTTTACAACAAAATGCGGTGGCCCCACCGGCGTGTCGAGAGCCTTGCGTCATATTGCATTTTTTTGCATTTTGCATCTCGACCTCGAGGTTGCCGCGAGTCGGAACTATGTAGCTACATGTTGTCAATGTCATAAGTGCAAATCTCAAAACAAGTGCTCGTGGCAGCGGTCGGTGGTCGATCAAGGCTGCACCGAGTCCTGCACATGTCCTTTTCATTGACGTATTATCTTCGGAAGCCCTTACCGTCATAAATAGCCTTTGATTCCACCGTGATGGCCTTGAGTCCTGCCATGATCTTTCTTCCAGCCCTCCCGACCAACCCGGCACCTAGAATACATCCTTCAACACTCAAACTCGCCGACCCGAAATCTTCTAGTTTCGGCCAACATGAAATCGACCAATGAGAACCAAGCCACCGCCAGACACATAAAAATGTTCGTGACCTAATCCTTCATTCCTCCTCCCGCAGATATTGTCTCCGAACCCCTTTCCTTACCTCTTCTACCCCTGCCCCTTTTCAGATCATTTGATTCTACTACAAACGCGGTCACGATTGACATTCGTTTCCCAACAGCACTTACCAAGAAGCGAGCGATAACCTTGTTCCAGCCGACGTCCTACATTCTCACTCGTCCTCCGCCCTTCTCCCCCCATCAAGCTCTTTCACCTCAGTCAACAGGGTAGCAGAGCAACTTCGAGCCATGCAGTCACTCGGCATCAATCTACCAAAGAGCATTGTGGACAAGGTGGCGACGGAATACAGAGGCATGGACCCGATGGATAGGTTCCTCGCGGAATCTTGTGGCATGGAGGGGAAGGTCGACAAAAGCACCAACACCACCAAGCATGACCGAAGCTTGAGTTGTCTGGCTGTAGCCGGGTCGTTGGATGAACGGAGCTCGGCAGACTAAGACCTCTCTAGCTTCCAAATGATCTTCTGTAGAGTACAACGCGATTAATATACATTGACATGACGCCCGACCCATGAGCCCCTATTCCATAACAAACTCCTCCACCGCACTCTCGGGCATATCAAACTCCACTTTCCTATCCATCAACCCAAACACATAGGCCTCCCCCAGGAACCCCTACCTCCCCTCCTCCTTTTTTCTCAAAACATACAAAGGCCGCCCCCCAAACAAATGCACAATAACATCTGCTGCTCTTTTACATGACTCCATCTTCCGGGTGCTCTGTTGACCCTCAACAGACAATATCCCGGACCGACTTATAACTACTTAACTAGTTATCGTAATAACTACGGAAACGTTCCGTTTAATAAATAGATTTCCTTAGTACTTTTCACGATAGTTATAGTTGTTAAGTGTTTGACTTCTTATGATATAAAGTATCTTACCTAAATTACATCTTAGCGGTATAAGGTAAAAAAGGAAACTTTATTAAGGGCTTTTTTAAATACTATAAGAATCTAGACTTTCTATGTTAAGCTATGGCCCTATTCAATAATGGTTTCTCTTTCTAAAGATCTGTTAAATATTTAATATAGTAGTATAAAAGATACCATCTATCTTATAAAAAAGAATATTGAGGCTAGGACATATCTAGTCTTATTTAAAAAGACTTAACGTATCTTATAAGTGAACGAGCCACTTTTTGACGCGACACCCCACCCTGACACAAAACATCAAATTTCTCCACAACCAACAATGGCAGCACCTTCTTACGAGGCCAGGATGAACCTGGCCCTCGGAGCTCTTCAAAAGGATCTAAAGCTTAAGATCCGAGCTGTAGTAAAGGTCTACGACGTCAATAAAGATACCCTTCGATGCCGACACGCCGGCCGGCCTTCACGACGCGATATTCCAGCCAATTCACGTAAACTTACGGATTTAGAGGAGGGTACGATTGTCCAGTATATAATCGAGCTTATTACACGCGCATTTCCTCCTCGGCTTTGTTATGTGGAAGATATGGTTAACCGACTGCTACGTGAACGCGACGCGCCCCCTGTCAGTAAGCTCTAGGCTCATAACTTCGTCAAATGCCAGCCAGAGTTACGAACGCGTTTTACGTGTAAATACGACTACCAGAGAGCTAAATGCGAAGATCCAAAGATTATTCGCGAGTAGTTTGTCCTTGTGTATAACACTAAGGCTAAGTACGGCATCCTTAACGAAGATACGTACAATTTCGACGAAACTGGCTTTATGATAGGTATTATCACTCCCACCATGGTAGTTACTACCTCTGATGGCCGTGGAGGCAGAGCTAAACAGGCCCAGCCTAGCAATCGAGAGTAGGCTACAGTCATCCAAAGAGTAAATGCTCTAGGCTGGGCCATCCTACCGTTCATCATCTTAGTTGGGTAATACCACCTTACCCACTGGTATAAAGAGTGCAATCTTCCGGCCACCTGGCACATTGTAACAACTGAAAATGGCTAGACTACGAATAAGAAAGGCATAGATTGGATTCGGCACTTCGATTTTCACATAGCATCTCGTACAAAGGGTATATACCGGCTGCTGATCCTTAACGGCCACGATAGCCACCACTCTGACGAATTCGAGAACTACTGCGACGAGCATAACATTGTCACACTCTGTATGCCTCCGTACTCTTCACACATACTTCAGCCATTAGATGTTAGCTGTTTTTCACCGTTGAAAAAGGCGTATAGCCGTCAGATTAAGCAGTTGATACGGATGAACATCACACACATTAACAAGCCGGAGTTTCTTTATAGATTCAGAGAGGCGTTTTTCGCTTCGATTACAGAAAGGAATATCCAGGGGGGGTTTGCCGGAGCTGGCCTTGTGCCGTACGACCCAGAGAGGGTAATATCTAAGCTGGATGTACGTATTCGGACCCCGACACCCCCAGCCTCAAGCCCAACCACAGCACTACCTTAGGCCTCCCAAACGCCACATAACCCTCGAGAGGCCACCGCACAGTCAGCATTTATTAAAACCCGAATTTCCAACCATCAGGGCAGCTCTCCAACCCCGATGTTAACTACTGTGGATCGATTAGCTAAAGGTACGATGGCAGTGATGCACGAGGTGGCTCTTCTGCGTACGGAGGTCTCAGCACTACGAAAGGCCAATGAGGGGCTTAGCAAGCGACGGAGAGCTAAAAAAACACGTGTTCGGCTTGGAGGGTCACTTACTGTACAAGAGGCACAGGATCTACTGGATCAGAAGGCTGTAGGGGAGTAGTTGGTCTAGGAAACACGACAAAATGGTAGTGGTGCAGGGGAGTCTCGTACGAAGATTCGGTGCTGTAGCGTGTGCGGCAAGCCTGGCCATAATGCACGCACGTGCAAGGAGGCTGCAGAATCGTCTGATTCATCTGTTTCTGATTCAGTTATTGTTATTTCCTAGTGTTGTGGTTGTGTAATTGAGGATGGTTGTGGTGGGGTGGTAGAAAGTGGCTCGTTCGCTTATATGGCTCGTTCGCTTATAAGATACGTTAGAAGAAGAGTATTAAGTCTTCGTTTCTTACGTATAGTTACGTTAGCTATAACTTAGCGACGGTAGAGTAAATAATACCAGCTCTAACGTATTATACGATTTAGGCAAGGTAGTTGGTTTCATAGCAGAAGTAGCTAACGTAGACAGATTAGAATGTATCTTCGGAGACTTCTTCCATATTAGTTTTAAAACTAACTCGAAGAGAAAGTAAGAGAGAGGAAAGATGTTACGTGGAAGAATGTAGATAGCCGAGATAGGTTAGTCCATTGTGCGCAGTCCCTGCGCTCAATCGAGCACAGGGGGTGCACTGCTATATAATGGCAGTGCACCCACCAGACTGATTGCCAACGGGCCATCCTTTACAAATTATTTACACTATCATACAACATGCCGGTGTACAGTAGAGGGTCGCCCCAAAAGTCGCCCTCCAATTGAGCGTGCAACAAAGCGACCATTTCGGACCGTAGCAGGCATAGGCGTGGGGAATTTACCGGCCGGCGATCTATGATTTATGCTCAGGGGCCACCCTAGCTGGCGGAAGGGTGAGGATGAGAACCGGGACCTACCTATAGCCTGGTCGATCAAGGCGGGGTTACTGACATGGATTATAGAAACTGCTAGCCGTTAGACGTTGATAAATATAGCTGGCGGCATCCTATCTAGTGTTCCGCTTTTAGCCCTGGGCGGCGACAGCGTGCGAAAGCTCAGTGTATCACCTATCCTAATCTCTTGGTCGTACGTAAGTTCGACGAGCTAGGGCGGGGTCGAGGGGTAATCAGAGGGCCGGGCTTAGGGACGATTGAAGGTTAGATGGCGTCACGGTGATAGCGAACACCCCGTTGGCTAAGAGAATTATTTCTCTGCCGCAGCACAAATGATAAGAGGTGACAGAGGCAATGGCTACCCCGTACTGTGGCGTAGATCAGTTAAGTACACTCACGTCCTCTTGGTCCGTGCCGCTACGCCCTTCGACGTCTTCATGCGCTCCCCTGTGTACCATGCCTGCAACATAGATGCCGCGCCTTCACCTACAGGGTATCAGCCGCGTCCAGTCCAACTACGCCCTGTCCGCTTCGAGCCGCCGCTAGTACATCAAGACCTGCGCAACCTAGCTCGTGTTCATGAATGTCACAGGCCGCTCCTGCTCCACTTCTCAGACCTCGCCGTCTTCGAACGTGGTGGACTTGTCCAGTTGCAGTAGGCCGAGATGACCCGTCGTCAGTTGGAGGTATGGGGCGCACGCTATACGGGATCAGTTTGAGATGGGGCGCTCGAGAAACTTCGTGATGTCCTTCGGCTTGGCTATGGCCTCCTTGATATGATGGTATGAGAACACCCGCAGTGATCGCGGCCAAACGCCGTCTCTAAGACGGCCTTATGGTTACCCTAATGTTACCCGCGGTGGCAGGCCGCGTATTACCTCCATAATGTCAAGGGCGAGTAGTTTAAGGTGGGAGGTTGAAGATAGGCTTGCGTAGTGTCGACGAAGCCGTATCCGTGTGGCCGGCAGAGGGGACTAAAACTTGGCTGGCCAAAGTGACGAGAACCGGGCCACGATCTATCAAGGCCAGAAAACTTGGTCACCCTCGGCGGTGCAGGAAATGCCCGCCCCTCCCCCCCCTTCTACGAGCGTGCCAACACGTCGTCGTAGAGCGGTATGACTGACCCGCCCATTTGGGCTGGTCATGGCTCTGAGTCTCTTGCCGTGTTAGGTCGGCCGTCGCGCTACGTAATGGCTAGAGAGCGTCCGTTCGTCAAATATAATAGATTCGTCGAGTCGCGATATACCGGGATGACCTGTCATTCTCGGCCCCTCGAGGTGAACGCTCGCACTACGGATAGTATTGATAGTCAGTCCATGTAGTTAGTCAAGAAGAGGGGAAAGGAGGATGCGCTCCAACCATCGTGACAAATCTCGAGCATCGCCTTATCTTTGGCAGGGCGAGACGGAAGGACAGGGAGGAGCGGCTTCTCGCTTACGCGGCTGTCATCGACGCCTTAGGAGAGCGAGGAAGGGTGAAGGTTTGTTGTTTGTCGGCTTTGCCGAATACTCACGCCGCGGTCTTGTTGGCGGCCTGACGTAGTCCATGTGTTGCCGTTGAGGCCTCCGTTTTCTGAGTGGTCGGCCGCGCCTCGCCTGGTCGCAGCATCCGCCAATCACAGTTCAGCACACGGACCCAAATGCCGCACTCAAGCTCAGACGTGCAACGTGACGTAACGCAACACGACCCCGGCATACCCCTCGACGCCGGCATTTAAGGGACTGATCAACTCGCAAGTCTTTCGAATTAATCCACGACTCTCCTCGACCCGCTGCGCTAGGAACTACGCCTAAATGAGTTCGAGATCCGCGGACTGAGGGTAGAAGCTGGCGTCTCAGTAAGCAGTAAGAACCTCAATTCCATGACACTCGCTTTCGAGGGACAAGTCAGGCGAACCGCCGCCCAACAGATCTACGTAGCAGATTGAATACTTGAGCGCCAATCCAGCAGGCGCGCTGATGCCTGGAGGCAATGCCGGCCAGTCACACTTGGACAAGGGGCAGAAACTGAGCCGCCAATAGGGATCTTGGGACTCTAGGTATAAGCCGTAGAGTCTAAGGACAACGAGGTGAAGCCCCCTTTTCCTAGAATCTCTAGTATCTAACCACAATGTAGATACCATGGTTTCTCGAAGCCGGAGTACCCAGCTTGATGCCCTCAAACTGCCATCTGTTAGTCGACAACTTAGACGTTTACCTATCGAACACACGAACTAGATTTGTAGACGAAAAGAGCAATCTGGGTACTAGGCAACGTAATTTTTATGACCATTGGGAGACGATCAGGAGCCTGAAAGTGCTACAGCGGCGTTATCATCGTGTCTACATCACGAAGTCACGGGGGTCGGAGGTGTGCCTGTTGGGTTCCGTGGCTCAATGAAGACGGCCCCTATTCTATATTGCCGACTCCTCGGATATCTTACGACGAGAGTGGGGTGGTAGCCTTGCTAGCCCTTTAGATCTGACTGTATGAATGACATCGTAAGGCTTCTTAACCTTACGTTTCTCTTTGTCTGTCTACGTGGCTACCTCTAGGACTTTGTCGATAATAGGAACTGTTTCCCTCTCTCGAAGGCGACGGCTACGACAACTTGCTTCCTACATCTATCTCAACGCCCAGAACCACCACTTCCTGTCACAACGGCCCAGCCCAGCATTTGCTTCACCTCATAATGCCCAAACCCCCGATCTTCAAGAAACGACTACCATTCACGCCGGGTACTTGTTAGGCCCCGTTTGCCCTTTTGCCGGCCATCCAACGTCACCATTGTTAGCTACCCGATACCGGCTTTCTTAGGGAGCTGGAAGAGAATCCTTACTTTTGATACTAGCGGTTACAGAGGGTCTCACGCCAGTCGGCGCCGTATTCGCTCTCCCAGATAACCGCAATCTCTCGCGCCATTTGGCCGCTCACATCGCTCCATCCCACCTCGTTGGTCTCGTCTCGGTGTCTCGCGAGCGTTGTGATGTCGAGGCGGTGCCCTGCCCATACGCCCCTCGAGATATTGGCCGTATCGCTCATACTAGTAAATGAGGATGTCGACCAGCATATACGCGACATGGCGACTTCACCGAAGCCCAAGACACTGATGCTGGGGCCGTGAATGAATCCTGGCTTCAGGGCGATGGCTTCCGAGCGGACGAACTGCTTCGTCGTCAAGTTTCGAAGAATCCACTGCTGGTCTTGGGGGAAGTAGATCTCCTCTTTAACCAGCATCTCGGAACATGTACAACCGAAAGCGGGATCCTTGGACATGCCTAAGTCGGATAAGTGACCAACTAAAGCCCACGACTTGCTGGACAGACAAATGTCTTGTTCCGTGGCGGAAATACTAGGAAAAGTGAAGTGGTGAAGCGTGAACGGCTCATTCGCAAATGGCATTCCCAGGTCATCGTCCCAGTCGTACGGTATGTCGCTCGTCTTTTGACGTAATACGTCTAGCTCTGCGGCCGAAAACAGGCCGGGGGGATAGCCGCCCGGCTTGACATCTTCTCCCACGCATACAATATTCTCATTGGCCCATCGTCCGAGGAACGAAGAGTAATAGTCGTGCATGCGTTCTCGACCGATGGACCAAAAGTACCGATTCGCGAGACCGAGGCGAAACACGTCTTCGATGTCTTCGATATAAGTAAAGATGAGTCGATGCACTTGGGGAGGAAGCGTGGAAAAGGTGACGGGGCGGTCGATGACGGAGTAGTTATAGGTGTCGGCCCTGTTATCACCGTCTTTGGTTTTTGCTTGCTTGTGGTGTTGTGAGGAGCTGTTGACTTGGCTGTCCGCTTTACGCTTCGGGCGCTTCTTCATCCCATCTATGTCCTTGGTGGCCGCGCTGTGCGATGCCATTTGGGTGGTGGTAGTGCAGCGGCTATTTCGGGCAGGGCCTGACATAAGTCAAATAAAGTCCAAATAAATAAGCCAAATACAAATCAAATACAAACCAAATAAGGAATATACCAAATTTGCCAAGTCAAATAGGCATATGTCCCACTTTTCTGGTTTCCAGGGCAAAATAAGCCTGGATTTGGACGCCCAATTAATCGAAAAAATCTCCCCGTTGAGTGGCCCTTTTTCGACAATTTGAGCACAGCTAACAGTGGAATTTTCCATGCAGTCAATTCCAGCCAATTCCAGCCATTTGAGCGCATATTAGCATTTGGCACACATCTTCCACTATCTTCAATCCACACCTCTCTAGTATCATGGCCGACTCAATAGAGCTATCCGACACCGCCTCCGTCAATAGCGATGCACAGTCCTCTATAACAACCACAACAGCTCGCTCCGATACCACAAATCCACTCCGACTGATCGCCGATCGAACGACTGGCATCGCGGCCCAGGCAGAGCGTGTAACCCTGCTCCAAGATGTCCCCCACCGCATTTCCGACATGCCGACCGTACAACACGGGAGAAAGCGTTACATACTGGAGGCATGGATACATAAGAAGAGGGCGCGGAAGTCATAGATTAGAGGGCACGGCTATTAGCTTTGCCATCTCCTTAACGATGATACCGTTGGAGAGTCTGTTTAGTATTACAAGCACTGCAATAACGGCGTATACAACGTTATCGCCACATCTAACGGGAATATTCACTTAAAGCAAGCCCACGACATTACTAACAATAGCTCCGATCCTAATGATAATACCACCCGGCCAACCAAGAGGTCTAGATCTATCTTTAAACAACTACAGGCCACAACCGCCCAGGCCCGGCCTACGATTCCCCGGTCTACAACCGACTAATTTAAGGAAGCTTTACTCGACTAGATCATCGATTCTAACATACCCTTCTCCATGATACAACACGCCAGCTTCCGTACCATGTTACGGCTTCTAAACACTAAAATAGTTGATACTTTAATACCCGAGACTAACAAAACTATTACGAGATAGATTGACGAGAAGTTCCGCGTCCGACAGGCGGAGGTAAAGGAAACAATGGCGTTATCTCCCTACACTAAGTACATATCCTTTGATCTTTAAACTTCTTCTAACAGTCTATCCCTCCTAGAAATAGTAACATACTATCCTAACAATCAGGGTACGTTACTCACACAGTTATTAGCCATGAAGCGGATAACTGGTACCTACTCTGGCAAGTTGTTAACATCAGTTCTTAAGATAACCGCCGAAGAATACGATATTTCACTAAAACTTAGTTATTACCAAGTCGATAACGTACCCTCTAATAACACCTATATCGACGAACTTATCGATTTGTTACACCCGACTACAGATCACGATATACTCTCCTACCTGAAGTCAGCACGCCACGTTCGTTACTTCGGCCATATCATCAACCTTATCACGAAGGTGTTTCTTAAAGGTAAAGATATTAGGCTTTTATGTTCGCTTAAGCCTAGCTCTTAGGCCCATATAGATACAAGAGAGGAACAAGCTCTTCTTTAACAATAGAAAAAGCGTAGCCTTATTAGGAAACTACATAATCTCGTTTACTAGATTCGGTATAGCCTATAACGGCACGATAACTTCACACGTATCGCCAACGATAAATTAACGCCTAAAGAGGAGAAAGACTTTGGCTCTGCCTTGTACAACTGCTCTAACGGCTCATTGTAGTTAGCCGGAGATAACGATACTCGCTGGAACTCGGTATTTTTCATAATTAAGAGGGTAATCATACTGTAAGAGTCGTTAGATATCTTTTACTATCTATAGTCTAACAAACTGGCTAGTAAGAAAGTCCTTACCGAAGATATCTTAGATATAAAGGATTAGTAACTATTAACTGTAATAAAGTTAATACTAAAGCTTTTTAAGGTAGTAACGAAGGTCTTTGAGGGTAATAGATCCTATATCACATACGTAGCTCCTACTACCTACCGGCTACTCTAAGATTTACGGATACAACACGCCACTTACTATAACAATCCCACGCCCACGCTATTTACCGGCCTAGACCTCCCTCGGCTACCGTTGCTACCACGCTAACAAACCCATGAGCCTATAAGGCCTGTAACAGCTTCAGGGCGTACACAACGCACAAATACGAGCTAATTACCACGCCGTTTAGATAGCTACTAAGTCGACTTACCGGGACAACACGGCTAGCCTAGTAGGCTAGCCAACGGTATGGTACCCCCTGGAGTACCTATGCTTACGCCTCTAGATATGGACCTTGGCCAGAAGGACGCCAACTTCATACAACAAAGCCTTGATCTTACGATTACGAAGTTAGAAGGATATATCGAATTGTTACGGGACTCTCCAGTCTATTAGGTAGCCCAGGTACTCCACCCATCGCTCAGGAAGAAGTGGCTCGAGTTGAATATGACGGCAGAGCAAGTTGACGATATAATTACTATAGTACATAAGCTGTACGACCGTGAGTATTCTAGTCAACCCATTTAGAGGGTAGAGCCAGCCGAACAGATCCACCCGCCTATGCATAACGACTTTTTATATAGATCTATTCAATACGAGCCACTGCTACTACCTGTTGACGATGAACTTGGCAACTACCTATCAGAGTATGTGCCTCCTTCAATAGATAACCCTCTAAAGTGGTGGGTGGCGTAACAGGACCGTTATCCAAGGCTCTCGCAGATGGCGATAACTATCCTCTCAATACCTCCGGCTTCAACAGAGTGTGAAAGGGTATTCAGTCGTGCCAAATTGACAGTAAGTACCTAGCGACAAGCCATGTATGACGATATAATATCTAAGCTTTAATGTTTGCGGCATTGGTAGTGAAATTCGATGTTTTGGGGCAGCGTGATTTCAGCCGGCGGAGGTGGCTGTCGGTTCGGGTTTGGTCGGAGTGGAAATTTGTATTGTTCCGGGCTTGGCATTTTATTTGCAAATAATACAAACAAGTCAAATATGCCAATTTGCAAGCTAAATAGGCCTCCTGATTGCCAAATTCAAATCAAATAGGGGGGCCTTATTTGATTTATTTGATTTGTGTCATTCGCTGATTTCGGGTCTGTGGTGCCGTAGAAGCTGTCTCGAGGGGGGGTTCTGCGGCTGAACAGGGACGGCGAGGAGGCGTACGAGCTCCATGGCTGACCCATCAAAGAGCATCTCTCCAAGCTTGCCTCCCCAAGCCAACGTTTTCTTGGCTCGAGGGGCTACAAGGTAAAAGGTTTGCCCCATCAGTATGCCCGGATAACGAATAGGGCCTCACCAAGGGTTGACAGACCAACGCCAAAACGCGGTACGTAACGACGGTGTCACGGCCTGGCACAATATCCCAGCCTAGATTGTGTAAAAACAAGGGAATTGCTAGGGGGGCACTTGACGTTGGCTAGTGGGGCACTATGCGGGGGCACTTGGTTTTCTGCCGGTTCTATGTTTTTGGCATGTCGCCTCCCCGCATCGAAAATCACAAAAACACCATACAAAAAGCCGGTGATACAATGCATCAATCGACTCTACAGAACTCCATGACAACAGGGTCATCAGGACCATCAACGCAGTGCCCCAGCCAGGAAAAAACAGTCTTTGAAGTGCCACAACGCAGGCCTGGGCCTGGAAAACGCCGAATCTACACTCTTTAAAGTGCCATCAATCCAGGCCCATTGCCCTGGCCGTCGGCCACACCACGCGGCCGCTCCGAGTAGTCTTCTGGACATTGGGAGGCTCCAAGGGGTCAGTTGCCTGCCGTTTTTTTTTTTTTTAGAGAAGCCACTCCAATCCGGGTATTGAAGATTGGCTGGAACGCGATCGTCTGGAAGCTCGATGATTGGCGCGATGAGTAGTCGGATATCAGGGAAATCGTCATCGTTACTATCGTAATCGGCAATCGTGAGGGTCGCGGATGTGTGCGCCCGCGCTGGGTCGGCTTCTTGTAGCGCATCATGCAGGCCCTCCTGCACGCGCGCGCAACGGTATTGAGGCCGGAAAAGCTCGAGTTCGGTGCTTTTGAAGGCGTGGAATTGATCTATAACGACGATATTAGCATTTAAACGCAGTGGTGGGTGGGCATGTCGAACTTTCGTTGTTATGTGGGAACATAGTTGTGCAATTGAATGTAGTGGTATGCAGGCTGGCATACAGGCTGGCATGGAGGGCCTGGCACTTGGTGGGCTAGCTAGCACTTGGTAGGCTGGTTGGCTGACTGGCA
The DNA here is from genome assembly GCA_030549175.1 of Lasiosphaeris hirsuta. Classification (NCBI taxonomy): domain Eukaryota; kingdom Fungi; phylum Ascomycota; class Sordariomycetes; order Sordariales; family Lasiosphaeriaceae; genus Lasiosphaeris; species Lasiosphaeris hirsuta. The sequence goes on from JAUKUA010000002.1 coordinate 872,200, forward strand.
AAGGCGGTGTGCACCTTCAAAGGCGGTGAAGAAAAAGAAAAAGTAGATTTTAGATTTCCCCCATATATAACCCTAACCCTTAGGCGTAGTGCCCCCGCATGGTGCCCCCCTAGCCAAAGTCGAGTGCCCCCTAGCAAACCCCAAAAACAAGCCAAGGAGAAAAAGAAGGGCAGGTGTTTGCTAGATCCAGGTCTACTATACGAGTCCTGGGCCGCTTGGACCACTTGCCTACTTCCAGTGAATGGCTCGGTTAGCCTCCACTGCCAGTGAATGACCATCTTCGAGTTCGGGTGGCCTGTGAATGCCACGGCCGTCACAGACGGTGACGACTTTCCGCACCCTTCCAATTTGTCTCCAGGCTGCGCGTCTGCAACACCTCTGCCGGTAGAAGCCAAAGAACGAGGCACGGTGAGCATTTCGATACAAGGTACCTAGGGTCTATGGACTCGCCCCGTGTTACAGCTGGGCTGGCTTCGGGTAGGTAAAAAGACTGTTACAACTCGGTCACTTCGCCACCACCGCCAAGTCTATGACACTGCTATCTCTTGGCCATCCGCCACCACAGATCCTCCGGTACGTCTTGCTCCACTTAGGTTGTCCTAAGACATCTCTGAGAGAGGGAGGGGAAAGAAAAATATAACGAAAGGACCGGTTGCTCCATGTGGACTAATTAGGTTAGGTAGTGAGGAGCTAGCTACTTCGTCCAAGTTGACCAATTCTCTAACCACGGCTGCCAATTGCCTCGGGTGGATCGCTAGCAAAGCTTAGAGACAATTTATAGTTCTGTCCTCGCCCTCCTGTCCTCGCCATCTATTCATGTTCCTTGAAGTTCATCCACGAAACAGCCTTACGTACGCCCCGTCTTGTAACCTTCTAAGTCGAAGTCCGGTGCTTTTTCGTCTTGGTATCCTTGTCAGCCGGTGACGCGCCTTGCATCGTCTGTGTAAACGAGATCGAGTATGTCGCTTGATGTGAAGCTCGCAATGTTGCGATCCTAGCGCCAAACCAAACCGTTCTCCAGAACTGCTTGACATAGGGTGATAGCATTGACAACTGCAAACCATGCTCCCGACAGTACATTGTCTCGGGCCAGGTTTGCTGAACGTTATGGTGGATGGGCGCGAACTGCCTCCACACAGTATCTGGCGTTGCTCCCCCCGGAGACCGAGCTAGATCTGTCCATTCTTGCTCTCGTCCTGGAGGTATAATAAAGCTTGCCTCACCCAGTGCTGACGACAACGCTGGCTGGAATTTAAACACCAAAACGCCGACATGCTCGTGGTCGCCGCATTTCCACGGCATCTTCAGCTTGTTCCCGATTGTCGCACTCGGGACCGCATGCAAAACTTCGCCCTTGAACGCAGCCCAAAGGAAGCATCGTAATGGGCTAAACCCCGTCCACAGAACTGGGAGGCATTCACGGCGCGGGGCGACTTGGTTCGCTGTGACCGATCCGTAGAGGAGCCCGCTTCTAGCTAGCTCTTCTGTCGCCTGGTTGATGCTCGATCTGAATGTATCGGTGCCGTGGTATACGGGAAGAGCCCGGAACGAAAAGTGTGCGGAGTCGGCATTTCTTTCGTGCGAGTTGGCAAGCTGTTCCATTGCCCTTGCTGTTGGATTGCCATTCCAAGCTTCGGGAATTGTCGATCCTTCAAGTTGTAATTGGATAATCGGGCATGGCTCGGTATTGGTGGATGGCTGCCCCGTAACGGATCCGAGCGCTATGATTGATGGTCCTTCGGCAGGAGGATGCTCTCTCCCTTCCCATGGTGGTCGGTGTGTTGCTGCTCGCCGGCTGGGGTACTTGGGCTTGCTTGCTCTGGGCGGAATGGTACTGCCTGGTCAGCGACCGCTTCAGCCCAAGTGGCGACGCTATCAATGACGTCAAGCATTGCCTCCCTTGCTGGGCGTAACCCAATGAACTTGTCGGCCAAACCGTGGATACCGGCCGACTTATCAAAGGCCTGAGCCTGAGAGCGAATGAGCTCAGACGCGTCGCTCGAAAGAATTTGTGTCATGGAGAAAAGGAAGTCATCCATGGATCTCGGCGGCAGGTTCAGGTTTGAGCTTGTTGAAACATCCATCGGTATGTCCCAAGTGACAACGTCTGCGATCCCGAAGCAGCCAATCCGGCCGACCTTGTACTGGATATAGTCTGCAATGGTCTGTGTGAAAAATGGTGCTGCATGAGACGCAGCAACCGCGTATCTTCGAGAGAAAAGGGTGTCGTCCATTGTCCGGCGTATGCTACTGTGCGCCGGCGGCGTGGGCAGGCCTGTGGCAAGATTGAAGAATCGGAAGGAATTTTGAGCTGGGTGCGCAAAAGAGGTGCGCTGATATATTGGGCGTTGGTGTCATGTGCAAAGTGCCGTCTTGTGTGCAAAAAACTGGACTAACTTTGGGGCGAGAAGCTCTTGAAGTGTCCAGCCACGAGTGAACCACCTGCTTATGCGGAATTCTGACCCCAATTTCGATTGGACGGTGAACCATCCTGCCCAGAACTGGGGCGGACCGTCGACCGCAATCGAGACGAAAACGCGTATAATAATCTTTGGATCGCTAAATTATACGGTATTTCTAGTGCACGTACATAGCAAAAGGAAATAAAACTAGAGACGTGGCACGAAGCGGGGAGCGTTGTTCACGAGTGGACTGTGATTCAGCTTCACTGTGGTGGTTCAGGAGCAGCTGGAGCGGGACTTTGAGAAGGGGAAGTAGTGGGAGGTGCCCACCACCTGCTGCACGCAGTCTGTGCCCAGGTGGTCAACTGGCACTGACGGCAACGCTCTCCAGGAAGCTCCTTTCCGCTCGGGCTGAAGGGACGGAGCGGGCACTGCACTTTACAAAATGTTTTTTTGTTCACGATTAATTCCGCCAAACTTGATTCCCATTGCTTCACCGGATAATACCCATTATTTCGAGAGCTTTATAACTCCATGATATGCAAAAAAACACCTGTGATCTTACTTCGACATGAACTCTTCCCGTCAATCCTATCCTTTGTTCCGTTCTCGCCAATCCTGTCCTTCGCTCCGCTATTGTCAACAAAAACCCACCATTCCATCAATCAGATCCCTTTGTCAATCCCCATCCTTCGTTCCATCCCCGTTAAGCCAATCCCTCGATCCGTTTTTATTAAATCCATTCCCTCCGTTTCCGCTGATCCTATCCATAATGCCTGCCCGCGTGTCCATGTGCCTCAGCCCAGGCTCCCACGTCCGAGTCTACCTCCTGAGTCCTGAGGCCGTCTGGGTGCTCTCCCGGGCCCTCCAGCCTGCCCTCCTTGCCCTCCAAACGGCCCTCCATATTGCCCTTCAAATTGCCCTCCATATTGCCCTCCAAATGGGACAAACTGCTGTCCCAGCGCCACAGGTCCAGGCCGATTCCCCCGAGCGCCCTGATAGGCCCCATTGTGTGGTGGAAAAGGCAGAGGTTGGCTGAGATAGCTGAGGCGTGGGCTCCCAAACGATCCGGGTCCCGGCCCCTGACGAGCACCATGCCACTGGTAGGTGCTTGGTGGCGTCGGAAAGGCCTTCTGGGGCCTCGTCGAGGCGTACTGAGGCGTGTTCATGGATATGTATTGAGCTATCCGTTGGGCTTGCTCATCCTGCGCGGAGGGCTTTGTCGACGTGGGAGGGGCACTCCGGGGAATTTGCGGGACGAACCGGGGAGTATGGGAGTAGGCATTTTGGGGTTCTCCCAACCCGTTTTGCCCGCTTAGGTAGGGGTTTGGACGTAAGGGATAGGGTGCTTGAGGAGCACTGACACCCTGATCGTATTCCTTCGTAGCTGCGGATCCACCGTACGGCCTGTAGGGCAGTGGCTGTGAGACCAAGGCAGCCGGTTGCGCCCGTGTTGATGCTGGCCATTGGCGAGAGACGGGAGCAACGGGAGTAGCGCTCGGAGCTGGAGGTTGAGGCTGGGGGTGGGGGTGGGGGCGGGGCACGGGATAATAGTTGTCCAGGTTGATGACAACCCGAGGCGCGGCGGCAGCCGGTGCGAAGTCGTCGTCAACGACTAATGCCTCTTCGAGCGTCGAACCTCTCCCGGAGACAACATTCGAGGATGAAGACGTCGGTCGTGGCGTCGGTGTTGGCGTCGACGCCCCCGTAGCCCGTCTCTTCGCGGGTGGTGAGGCCGTGGATCCAAAGACCCCATCCTCCGCCGGGCGCCTTCTCTTTGATGCCGAGACCATTACCTCCAGCCGCTTTTTGGCTGGGATGTTGCCGAACCAGGCGGCAAGGGTGTCGTTGGTGCCCCTGATCCGCTCCTCCTCGGCACGTTGCTTGGCGTAGTCGCTCAGCTCTGGCTTCTTCCTCTGGGCCTTCTTGGCTGACTTGGCCGGCTTGTCTGATTTGGAAGAAGGGCCGGCTACAGGGGCTGCAGACTCGTAAGTCGAAGGCCGAGCAGCTCGGCGGGGACTCGGGTTGGGAGGAATCGTAGTGCTGGAAGTGGGCATCTGGCCTGGGGCTGGCGCCTCCTCAAGGCTCTCTTCGGCCTCCTCCTCTTCCGCCTGTTGGCCTTGGCCCCGAGCAAGCTCAAACTCTTTCTCGAAAGCCTCCTCGAGGCTCTCCCCGGCCTCGTCGCCGGCGCTCAGGCCCTGTGCGGCGTCTTCTTGCGCATAGAAGAGATCGAGTTCTCTCTCAATGATCTCGTCGGCCGTCAGCTTGCGCTCCGCAGGAGGGCTCGGCACGGCAGGGAGTGGCAACGCAGCAACGGGTGCCGGTGGAGCGGTCGGAAGGCTCAGTGTCGCGGTCGGGAGCGCTAGCCTACCGTTGCCGGAATCAGCCTTCTCGGCCGGGAGAGCTTTGTCGCCATAGAGATCTTCCTCGTCGTCGCCGTCTTCATCACTGCCGAAAAGATCCACCTCCTCCTCCTCTCCCCGAAGAGGTGCGGTGGGGTTGTCGGTGATGTTATTTGAGGATGACATTCTGGGCAAGGCACAGAAGGGATACAAGATTGTCTTGAGTCTGGCGACGACTTGGAGACTGGTAGACGTAAAAGAGGGTGAAGTGTACTGCCGTTGATTCTGTTCGCGGCAAGGCCAGCGGGAGCAGCGCGAGCTTGCGGTGATGTGCTTGCCGAGGTGTCTTGGGCTTTGGAAATGGGCAGAGTAGGTAGAGTGGGCAGAGTGGGCAGAGCGGTAGATGACTTGAACTCTAGACTTGTGAAAGGTGTTTGGGGTCAAGCCTAGGTTGTGGGTACAGTTGCAGAAGAAGTGTGCAAGAGAAGACGATGTGTGTCCTGCAGTACAAGAGAAGATGATGTGTGCTGCAGTGCTGCAAGAGAGATGGGCAGGAAGATGATGTGTGACAGGATAGGAAAGAGACCAGGACTGCCCACCGCAGGATATTTATTTAGAAGGCGCGTATTGCCATGAACTTTATCTTGGGCAGGGTGGGAGTCATCGGAGAAAGGTCATCGAAGGTTGTGTGCTCTGGGGTTGCTGGGAAGTGTGTCGAGGGCGTTGCGTGGGCGTGTAAGTAGTCGGAGAAAGCTGAAGGCTCAACCAAGGTTTTGCCTGCTAAACCGCGCCGGGAAGTGTATCGAGGGTGTTGAGCTTGCGTGAAAACCCTACCAAGGTTTGGCGTTCTGGACCGCTGGGACAGTTGAGACAGTGGAAAGGAGAAAGATGACCTCGGGAGCAAGTACGCCAGGACCCAAGGCCAACTCCCTTTAGCGACCTGGGTCACGGGTTATTTCCAGAGTTGACTGGTGATACCACTGAGGGGGTGGGCTATTGTGAAGGTCTATTGAAGTCCCCAGGAGACAGTGACAGTCATTGCACAGCAGTAAACATGGCAACGCAGGAGGATGGAATCCATGAATGCAGGCGGGAATCCGGTGCTATTGTCGTGGAGGAAAGAGCACCTATTCAAGTTGACAAGCCAGCCGTCCTGCAGCTGCAACATCGGCAACTATGCCTTCCACTAAAGTGACTCAACCACTGCCCCGGGCTGAACCGGCTGCTGCTCCCATCGCCTGCCAGACACCTTCCATCGACAACCACGAGCATAGAGTTAAAAAATTCTCGTCTAACACAGTTTCTGCAACTCAGAGTCGGCTCAGGCTGCATGCGCTTTTTCCTCCTCGATTCATTATGTAATCTAACCATGACTACCCTGCCCAACTTGAGGTTACCTGGCCTGTCTGTAGTTGGGATATGTGCAGTGGGAACGATGCAGTGATCATTCGCTCGCGGTACCTATGTTGCTGCGGGCTCTTGACGATTCCCGTCATGCCAATTATATAAAATTACAATCCACTACCTTTGATGCTGGTCATTTGCGTTCGATAGTGGTTTAGGGACATGACTCCACATAAATGATTAGGATCCCTAATGGTTCTACAGTCCCGGACATTCTTTGGTGGCGCCGTTGTGACAAGTCAATCAGCAAATTTTTGGGTGGATTCAGTTGTAAAGCTTGACAAGATTTCTAGTGTCTTGTGAAATGATTCTGCGACTCATTAGGGCTCCAGAGGGGGTTAAGAGATCTTTGCGAGAGGGCTTTAAGTTGCGTTGAAGGTAAGCTCGAGGTCGAGTGGTCCGTGTTCCATTATTACAGTAGACTTGCATTTTCTCTCCTGCGGCGTAGCAGAGACTATCCGTAAATTACCTCCATTCTTATCTTTGCCAAAGGCACGGGCCAGCGTTGTCGTTCTGACAGGACTCCATGCCGTCCTACACAGTTTCGAGGATCGGTCATATTGCTGGACTGCCTTGGCAGCCCCACTGGTCGATGCAACTGATGCGAATGCCAGTGGCGGCGAGACATGCCAAGTGAATAAGCAACTCAATCGCTTTGTGCTCCCAATAGGGTCTCGCCTCCATTTGATGGGTAAGGTCTTGCACTAATGCATTGTTCTAGATTGCAGGTTCTAGTGACATTATGCTTGGCATCCCGGCCCGAGACGACGACACTGGCAAGTCGAAAAAAAAAAAAAAAGGAAGCCTGGAAGCTGGGATGGCCCATGGTTGGGGTTGGTTGGAGTAATGGTGCCATCGAAGAGCAAGATGCATCCCGTTTCTTGCTTAGAAATGCCCAGTAATCCCCGCAACAAGGACCTCGGCAGCGGGCAGTTGTGGGCAACCCAGCACATCAAATCCAAGCAACCAAAAACGGTAGCTCTGAAGATTGCGCCATCTGGCTCCCCATCCAACCCCACGTCACGATTTCTCACTGGCTCTTCGCATCTTCATGATGGCACCAAGGTACATTCACCTGGATGTTCTTCTGGGACCTGCACATTGGATTTATCATCACCATCAATCAAGCTTGTATTTCCATCTTTTGCCCTACGCTGTGATTAGTATAAAAGTCACGACGTCCCCGTCCCACTTCCCTCCACAATTCAGCAGAAAGGAATTTACCCGCTCCTGTTTAATACCAACACATGCCGTGCATCGTCATCGCCATCAGCAGGAGATAAAACCCCCGCTCTTCACCACCCCCCCCCCCCCCCCTTCCCCCAACCCCCCGTTTGACCGGTCCCCAACACCGCAACCGCCAAAATGACAAGCAACAAAACCCTCATCTTCAAAAAGATCCCCACCGGCGTCCCCGTTCCCGGGCAGGACCTTGTCGTCGAGGATGTGGGCTTCGACCTGTCAGCGGCCCCGCCGGCGGGCGGCCTAACGGTATCCATCCTCGCCGCATCCTACGACCCGTACCTGCGGGGCAAGATGCGGGCGCCGACGGCGGCGTCGTACAGCCCGCCGTTCGCGCTCGACGGGCCCATCAGCAACAACACGGTCGCGCGGGTGCTCAAGTCGGACGCGCCCGGCTTCGCGCCCGGCGACCTCGTCGTCGCCTTCTTGCCCATCGCCGAGTACGCCACCGTCAGCGCCGCGGCCGCCCCCAGCGTGCGCAAGATCCACAACCCGCACGGGCTAGAGCTGGGCTTGTTCCTGGGCCCGCTCGGCATGCCCGGCCTGACGGCGTATTCGTCGCTGCATGAGATTGGGCAGCCCAAGGCCGGGGAGACCATCTTCATCAGCAGCGCGGCGGGCGCGGTTGGCCAGGTGGTCGGGCAGATTGCGAAGAGGGAGGGCCTGAAGGTCATTGGGAGTGTGGGAAGTGATGAGAAGTTGGACTACATTATCAACCATCTTGGGTTCGATGGCGGTTTCAACTACAAGATGGAGAAGCCGTTGGATGCGCTCAGGCGGCTCGCACCCGAAGGGTTGGATATCTACTACGAGAATGTTGGCGGGGAGCAGCTCGAGGCGGCGCTGGAGAGCATGAAGCAGCACGGACGCATTGTTGCTTGCGGCATGGTAAGCAATCCCCCGAGAGAAGAGAAGCCGGGCGGAGCGGAGGGCGATGGCTAACATTATATCGTGGCATAGATCGCGGGTTACAACACAAAGCCGGAGGAGCGTTACGGCGTCAGGAATTTATTCTTGGTTGTCGGCAAGCGTCTCAAGATGCAAGGTTTCATCGTTAGCGACAAGGACTTTGGTCCCAAGTACGCAAAGGAGCACCAGGACAAGGTGCAGGAGTGGCTGGCTGATGGCAGCTTCAAGGCGAAGCTGGCCGTGACCGAGGGGATTGATCATGCCGCTGAGGGCTTTGTCGGTATGCTCGAGGGCAAGAACTTTGGAAAGGCCATTCTCAAGATCAGGGATGAGTGACCAAGGTAGTGAGTTGAGGTGCGGATGGCGGGTATATACCCCCGACGACTTGAATGACTGTGATTCCCACTCTTTCCCAGTCACCGCCCCCGTATTTCGCACCGCCCACTCAAATGCGACTTCACACATACTCAAATGCAATCTCTATCTTGCTGCACGTGCCATCTGCTGCTACGCGCGTGCGTGGTTGCAGAGTCAAAAAGTTGCGGGTGGCTGGCAGAAGTTTTTCCATTGGTTTGTTGGGCAGCATGGTGGACCCGCAGTGCAAAAGCATCATCTTTTTTTTTTTTGCCACGCCTTCGATTGACGAATCGTGAACCCAAACCAACAAATCGGCCAAGACCCCGCGTTAAACATACGACCTTCCAACTTTAAAACCCTAAATCCTCCCTGAAAATATCCGCCGCCCTCTCCCCCACTGCAATCGCCATGTTATTCGTATTTGACGCGACATTGCCGGGAACAACGCTGAGATCGGCCAACCTCAAGCCCTCGACGCCAAACACGCTCAGTCGCGCATCTACCACCCCGTCCACCTCAGGCGCTCCCATCTTGCAGGTGCCGAGCGAGTGCCACGTGGTCGATACGTGCTCGCGGATCCAGGCTGCGATGATGGCGTCGTCCTCGGCGCTGTACTCAATGTCCACCACCTCGCCCGCCCGCGGCGCGTCGTCGAGCTCGACACACGCCGCGCGCGACCCGGCCGCGAACGGCGGGTGCAGCGGCGCCCACTCGCCGCGGTACGCGGCCATGCGGCGCGCGATCTCGCGCTGCGCCTTGTACGCCCACAGGTGCTTCTGCACGTCGAGCGGGTCCGACGCGAAGCCCGGGTCAAAGTCGAGCGCGGTCGTGATGCTCTTTGCGTCGGTAATGTGCACGTGGCCCCGCGAGTACGGGTAGGCTGTGAAGGCCGAGATGGAGTAGTACTGCTTCCCGGGGCCCGCGGGTGTCGGGTCGGACGGGGTGCGAGTTTGTGGGAGGATGTTGACGGGCGACATGATGGTCAGCGGCCGGTTCGGGGCGTCGCGGTAGTCGCGGTCCCAGGCGGCCTGGAACGCGGGGCCGAGGGCCGCCACGGCCGCGGCCGACGGGCGGAGCTTGGACGTGATGTCCTGGCCGTTCCAGCCGAGGAACTTGTCGTTGCCGGCGATGAGCGCGCCCACGTCTAGGCGGCCGCCCGCGAGCGCGTCGAGCGTCTCGGATGCCTCGAGGTTGGTGCGGTACGTGTAGACCATCAGCTCGTGGTCTTGGTACCCCTCGCCGACGCCGGGGAGGGGCGCCACTACGGGGACGCCGGCGCGCGCGAGGACGTCGGGGCTGCCGACGCCCGATCGCTCTAGGACCAGCGGCGTCCCTATCGCGCCGCACGAGACGACGACCATCTTGCGTGCTCTGACGCTGCGGGCCACGCTAGGGGCGCTGGGAACGCCGGGGACCTGAGGTTCGAATTCCGGGTTGGGGCTGAACTCGACCCCGGCGGCTCTTTTGCCGTCGAACAAGACGCGCACGACCTGGTGCTTGACGAGGACATGCAGATCTGGGTGCTCGCCGTCTTGAAGGAGCGGATGCAGGTACTGGGAGGCTGTATCCTGGCGCTTGCCGTCCAGCGAGATGTATTTCTTGGCGCGAGACACCTTGTTGCACTCGTCCAGCGACTGCAGGTCTTCCGTCTCTTCCCAGCCGACCTTCTTGGCAGCCGCGATGAAGTCTTCCTGGGGCCGGGTGGCGCGGAATGTGCCGTCCGACACGTGGACGGGGCCGCTGCGGCCGTGTCTGTCGTCGGGGTCGTTGCCGTGGTAGGTTTCCAGCTAGGACAAGTTTCAGCGAATGCGCCTCTGTTCAACCACGATGCCGGGGCCGTTACCTTCTTCAAGTACGGCAGCATCTCGTCGGCCGACCATCCCGGCATCCCCCAGGCGTCAAAATCCGAGCGCTGCGCCCGGCTGTACATCATCAGGTTGGCCGACGACCCCCCGCCGAGCACGCCTCCGGACGGAACAAAGGGGGCCCTGCCTGCGATGTGGCTCGACTTGTTTGTCTGGTAAAAGATCAAGGCCTTGGTGGCGGGCATCAGATTGGCGCCAAACAGGAGCGGGTATTTGACGTTGGGCAAGTCATTGTTCGGACCGCCCTCAATGATTAGAATCGAGAATCCTGGGGGGCTCGCCTCGGCGAGCCTGGCGGCGACGACGCATCCGGCGGTTCCGCCTGAGAGCTGTCAGCAGGGGCTTGCATTGCGGTGAAAACCAATACCCTTTTACCTCCAGCAATGATCACATCGACCTCATTGACGTCGTCGGGAAGTTTAGTGTAGAGACCCATGGTCAGTTGCTATTGTCAATTTATCCGTTCGGTGGTGGGCTTCTTTAGGGCGAGAGAGACGGACTTGGAAGACAAGAGGCAACGCTTTGAAAGAAATGAGGGGTTCGGGTACTCAAGGGTTTATACTTCCCCGACACGCGGTAGCGATCTTTGTACCACCTACCTACCACCCCCTGAGCTTACCTTAGCTGACCGCTGTCAGGCCCCAATCGCTTCGATCAAGCCTTAGTGTTCACGTCATTTCTTTGTCTTTGCATAACACGGTAGCACACGTTTGCAGTCAAAACTCGGCCACAATTGTTAAGGCATCCCAAGACAGAACGGTATCCATGTCTCATCACAACCCAAGGGAGCATGGAAGAAATAGGGCTAGATCTTGGCGATTGGCTTGGAACGTACCGAGACTGCCGCGAGCCAATCGATATGCTACCCGCAAAACAGCAGATGCAACGGCGTATGGGCATACTGAACGAGCTGGCAAATCGACAGGGGAAATCGACGTTGCCCCACAAAGATCGTCCCGTGGAATTCAGTGGGATTGGTCACATCGGACTTTGGCGAGCCCGCAGCCCGCGTGATGCCGGGCCGCCCCTGATATCAACGAGTTAAGGGACCACGGGGACTTGAGCGACAATACCGTAAGGATTGCTTGAGGCTCTTGGTCGCGGGTCTCGGATGCTACTTCGAGTTACTTGAATATCCCATTGGATGATGTGGCAGGGCGAAAAAGGGGGTCAGCCCTACAGCACCGGCAGTGCGAGAGTTGCTAGCGTATATTATCATGTCTGCTTTGAATCAGGATGGGGGGGGGGGCTAACGGCGTTTGTTATGGGCGCTTCGGCTCATCCCTAACACGCAAAGGATAGCAATGTACTCGAGAGGAAGCCAAGGCAAAAGGCAAACATTGGGATATCTTCATGCTATATCGCCAAAGGTAAAAAACTAGGTATACAACTCCAATCTCTCCATCATGCTATTTATTACTTACCACACCCACATGCAATTTTCGTCTTTGCGCTGTAGATGCCAAGGACGATGCATATTCTATGCTAATCAGCGCAAAAGTGTCAAAGTTTAGATCCGCAACGTCGGTCATGTCAAAGGCAAGCCTGCCAAGTCAACCCCTTAAAACTGGAAAGCTGTCATGCAAGCGACGGCCAGCGCAGCAACCGCCCACGACGCCTTGGCACCGACTGGCGCGGCGCTCTTGGGCGAGCTGCCGCCGGATCTCGTCGACCCCGACCCCGACCCCGAGCCCGAGCCCGAGCCCGAGTCTCCATCGTCATCCGGAGTCCTCGGGGCCTTGACATGGATTGCCGCCGAGTTAAAGTTGAGCTGCGGAAGACCCACGTTAGCAAAGAGATCGGAAGCCAACCGAGGAGAGACGGGTACTAACTATACGCGACTTGGGGCAGCTATCGGTAATCTCCGGGCCCTGGCTGGTCTCGCCGTTCATGGTGATGGTGACGTTGCCCCGCTGGCTGCCAAAGTCGGCGAAGGGGACCTGGATGTAGTGGGGGGGCCCGGCCAGCAGTTCGATGGTGCGCGTCTGGTCGCCCATGGAGATGATCAGGGCCGTGTCCTTGCGGCTCACGGCGATGATGTTGATGGTGTCGGTGACGCCGGCCCGCGCCGTCACGTCGCCCCCCTGCCCCCACTTGGTGCCGCCGTCGCTGCACCCGGTGAGGTTGGCCGGCGTGGGCCGGTACCACGCCACGGCCACGCCGTCGCCCATGACCTCGGGCAGCGCCATCTCCCGCGTCCCCGCCTTGTACGCCGCCACGTAGTACGGCAGGATGGCTCGGAAGCCCTCGTGCGAGAGCCCGTCGACGTACGGCTTGGCTGAGTCGATGACCTGCCCCTCTCGGATGTCGCCGATGTAGTGCGACTCGCCAAAGTCGTTCCATGTGATGATCTCGACCATGTCCGGGCCGACGTCGAGAACCTGCTCCCAGCGGTCGTACCACAGCCTGTCGCTAGACGAGTACCAGTTCTTTTTGAGCTTGTCGATCCGCGTGTAAAAATAGGGGCTGACGCTCATCATGTACGCCTTGTCCCCTAGCGCTCTCTTGTTGGCCTCGTCGCTCTTTGTCGTCACCCTGCCTCTGCCCGAGGATGGCCACGCATCAAAGGAAAAGTGGCCGTCGACATTGTCCATCTTCTTGCTGATACCGCCCGGCCCGAGACTGGTCCAGTCGGGAACCAAGAAAATGTCGCCCTTGACCTTTTTCCTCACATCCTTCCAGTCGTCGGCAAAAGGCACGCCCTCAAAGGTGCTGACCAAGGGCTTCCCATCTACCTTGAATTGTGCCGGCTCATCCTTGAAGGTATTTGTGAGGTTGGAGATGGAGTCGACGTTCCATGTGCCAGCGGCGTTGAAGTCGAACGACAGGAACAGGGTGAAGTTGTCGAACTTGGATGCGGCATCGTAGGCTCCTCGCAGGGCGTCGAGCGTGAAGTGGTCGCCGGCGCCGATGTTTAATGCGAAGCCGTCGATGGCCGAGGCACTCGCAGTGCTAATGTCGCTGAGCCAGTTCTCGGCGGTTTGGTTGATACAGAGTCCAACCTAAGTAGAGCTTGTCAGAGGGTCGAGCAGGGGTTGAGAGTGTGCGTATGGAGAGGGTTTACTCGCCATATAATGGGCAAAAACACTCTTGGGTATCATTTTGTCACTGAGGGGGGTGTGAGTGCCCGGGGTGTACTGCTCGTCCCGGGATGATCTCCCCGTCAAGGCTTTTTTGTTGACTTTATAAAGACTTTTCTGGCCAAGCCGCAAAGCTATCACAGCCTGGCGAAGTCTTGTTGTAGCCTAGAAACGATGGACCGATATATTAGTTGCGGTGGATTACGACGGCCTTGGCATGAGGTTGGAGCCACTTTGGGCCGAAAACGACCCTGACGAATGCTGCAAAAGGCCTAGAAGGGTGCCTTTATCTTAGCTCTGCTGGGCGGATGTGAATAGAAAGTGGATAAATGATGCGGAGTCAACAGAGAGGTGGGGTCAAGTCTAGAACTAATAGATCCTGCAGGTAAAAGAAAAAGTCTTGGGAAATTCGAGAGATAGGAGAAGAAAGAACTGAGTGAGGAACTCAATGAGAACGCTGTTGCTCCGTCTTCTATATACCTACCTACCTAGGTACCTTGAGGTATCTCGACTCACCATTGCACACGGCCGCGTTGTATACACTCCGCCCTCACTTACACCAGCAGCGGACAGCTTCTCAGCGCTAGGCTACCATGATTTCTTCCACATGCTTTCCACATGCGGAGCCCTGCCGTGGACACTGGGACAAGCCTTGTGAGCGGAACCAATGGGAGCTTCATCCCAAGTGTCCTCGGTTGGCTCCAATACACAGCAGCGCTATGCGGTGTCGCTGCATAATGCTGGCCGATTGGGGTAAATATGTGTGAAACCAAGCACAATAGGGCTGTGGTCGCTGCGACACGGCTTGCGTGATCCGCCCCCAGCCTCACCATCTTTTTTCGGCGCTCAACCTGTCAGCGCTAGCCTCATTCCGCCGCTTTAGACAACTTGAAGGCCAGTGAATGGAAGAGACTCAACTTTAAAGCCGACGAGCATGAGTTTTGTGACGGCAGTGCTTTGCTGACTGCGGCCACGCTATGCTGGCTTCCAGAATCCTTGGCCGATATAAGCATTCGAATTCCCTCAAGATCCGAGTCCGCGATATGGTCCTTTTGCCTCCTGCTCTCTCGCGACCAGCGGCATGATCTTGTAGGTATTTTTAGGCACCAGTGTATCTGCTTATTCAATTTGAGACACATTTTCGGCCTACTTTTTTTCAACGTCATGCCTCCTTCAAAATTTCCACTATCGCGATCGCAATTGAAATCGATCAATTACGCGCCACAACAACAGGTCGCTGCAGTGTGTGATCTCCAGCGCTGTTAGTCTGCCTCCGTGCCGGCACCATGAGTTCGATTCCAAGGAGATACAGGCGTCTATTTCCATACTACCACGCGAGGCAACTGCTGATATACTAGGTCAAGAAAGGGAGGACTTCGGAGGGGCTGTAGTAGTGTGGAAGAGATTGAAAGAGCCGGAACAAACTACGCATTGTGCTCATATCAATTTGAGCAAAGACGCGTTGGCTAGGACGTGAGAAGATGAATGTCTGTCCGCTAGTGCTTTTTATTAGTTACCACCCATTTTTGAGCCGTATTCGATGCCGTTGAACTACTAACATATTATTTTACTCGACCAACCACCCATACCGTGTTCCTTCACTCGAACTTAATCTTCTCCTCTAGACCGGTCCCCGCAACCCCCTCTGTTGGAGTGGCAATGTGGTGTATTGCTACTATCTGCTATGGAGAGGTGTAAGATCCAAGAAGTGGTCTTGCACCTGCGCGAGGAAATGGGTGGTGGGCTGGAGCATAGGCCTGTTGGCCTGTGCAGGCGCGGCACCCTGTGTGCCCGTACTCATTCATTGCATTTTGTCTTCACACCAGTGATTGGGTGTTCAACTCTTCCAGAGCTACCCACACCAAGCAACGCGCAGAGTCCGCAAACTTCTCTTCGCACTGCTCGCCCAACCTTTGTTGCACGATAACGATGGCGGCTCCTAACCGCATCCTTTGCGGGCTCGCCAAATCGCATATTTCGCCTACTCATGCGGCGATAAGACGGGAGGTTCTCATCTCGAGAAATTCCACCATCGTGAACCGCATCCAGGCCATACCCCTCGCGCGTAGGCTTCTCGCTCTGTTCCCTTCCCAATAAGTCAGTAAATTACGCTGACCGCTCGACCATTTTAGATAACCACACCTCATCTCGCCCTCCAGGCACAACTCCGCATTTTCTTGCCCAGCGGCCCACAGCCATCTCGGAGAAGAAGTTTGGTGATATCCTCGCCTATCATGCCCCCGTAATCACGCCGTCGCCAAACGGAATGCCGCACATGGGTTCGCTACGAGCATGAGCATGCGCGTCGTCTCATCTGCTCTGGAGACGAAGAAAAAGAGCATTTTACATCAAATCCGAAAAACCGACATGATGGAGGCATGCATGATAGACGAGGAGGTAATCCTCAAGGCCGCAATCGGCCTCACTCTCGTGTTGGCAATCTTTACCGTCTGGTGTGTCCTTGGGTATATCTGTATCATTTTCATTGCTGTTACGGCTTATATCCTTCTCTGCCTGGGTTTTTGGGCGGCTTGAGTTGTCTTCCTCGTCAGTCTTGCGGCTTACATCGCTCACGGCGGTGGCTTTTCGACCTCCAAAAACAGGACCGAGAAGGACTAGACCAAGTAAGGACTCGAACTCGGAATCCGGGGGTATTCTCCACCATCAGCCGACGGAAGGAATCGTTCTCTAGGAGGAATGGAGAAAGGGAAAGCCTAACTGAATTTTTTTTTTCAAGGCCCTGCGTACTCGGCGATGACGCTTTTTTTCGCATGGCAGAGCGACCGCCCCTTCCGGCCTGGGCCTTCATAGCAACCAACTAGGGGTAAAAGAAAAACGTCGAGGAGCCCCCCCTCCGAGTAAAGAGGGAATCTGCATCAGTGATACTGTCAAGATACCCCCCGACCACTACCTTTTCTTCCTTTTGGCTTCTTTTTGGTCTTTTCTACCCGCGATGGGTGTTTAAACTTTACTCCCTAGGAAATATCTACAAAGACACGCTCTGCCCTAGCCCCAGCGATTGGCTAGTGGCGCTTGATAGCGACTTTGCGTTGGAGGTGCCGCCGCATTGAGAGTTTTGATGCTGAATGCAAAGGCAAGTTTGGAGAGAATGCTCGCTGAGGCAGTCAGTGAAAGTTATGGCAACCGGGACACACCTGACGGGGCCGCTGGGGGACCCAAGCGAGGTGTCCTCTTTTCCTCTTACCGTAGTCATAAGCACCCCAGGTAGCTGACAATAGCTTTGGGTACTCGTGTCAAGATGAACGCGCTTTGGCTCCGGAGGGATTGCCTACCGCTCGGCAGCCGCTCTTCCTATGTTGGCATCCATGTCGATGATACCCTCGCTGAGAATGCATTTGCCTGCTGGTAGACCCTACCAGGGCCGACAAGTGTGCTGGGTGACACAACTAGTTTTTCATCGCGTATTCAGGGAACGCCGCCTCGCAACCCGCCTCCTGGAGAAGCTTCGCAAGAAAGATGACGAGATCTTTGGAATCATGAGCTCTCCATCCGGCCGCTCTTATCGCCATCTCCGAGTTATGCGCGCCGGTGGGTACCCCAGTCTAGCCCGCTTTATGATGATTTCCCATTTCTGGTTTTGTGATATTAGAACTTTTCTTTTCCCACGTATCCCACTCGGGTTTATGCGAAGCCTGTGCTGGTGAGGTGATGGCCGGCTCCCCAATTGCCTATATTAAAGCCGTCAAACTCTGCGGCTCGCAATGGTTTGTTCGCCTGGTCCTTGTTCACAGACGAGCATATTCCCTTTTTCAGGCCGAGTCTTGCGTATGCTGTGCGTCTGTGGGACGAGGCAGAAGTCAAGACCGAAACCCAACCCCTGAGAGGACGGGATGTCAGGTCTAGGGCTCAGATCTTTGAACCCATCGCGGTCCCAGAACCGGAGTGTTGGCCCAAAGAAGAGATCGCTTTCGACTTATGGTGGTGGTCAGGATGGTGGTGAAGGTATCATTAGCGACGAGCATGACTGCGATAGTGGGGACGAGCCATCGAGGGGACGGCCTCGGAAGCGCAGCTGGGAGACTTTGGGTCTTGATGGGCAAGTCCCAAGTTTATCATGCTCGCTCGCTACTGTGACTCAGTCCAGCCGGGCAGGCTACTTTCGCAGCCTTTGACTCTCCACAAGACGGGCTTTAAGTAACTAGAAGGCACGGACTAACAATGTAATCGACTAATAATGCAACGGGATCTGCAGGGGTACCCCCTACCGTAGTCATGACCATAACATCCATCTCCCTACCCATTTGTATACAAAAAAGTGCAGCCTATATCTCATGAGCCTGGCGAAGCCGATCTAGCCCGTGGATAATCATTTATTACGCCTCTTTAACCACTGGTTCTATATCCTGCCTCCGCACCCCCCTCCGGCGCTTGGGGGGCTGATGACTGGCCTCCTCGGCCTCAATGATATCCTCTATTGTAGCGAATCTATCGTTGGCTGGCACTCGTACCTTTCTTTTGCTGTGGGGCTGAGCTACGTGAAGATCCTCTTTTAGGCGGTTGTTATCGGCTATCAAAGCTGCCATCTCCGCTGCATCTATATCCAATGCCTTCTCCATCTTATGATATAGTGCCCTGAGAGTTCTATGGCCTGGTGAAAAGCGCCCACGGAGGTTCTCGACGACCTCACGAACATCACTGGCCTTCTTGGGGGTGTTTAGAAGCGATAGGCCGACCGTAGTAGTGATAGGGGGGGTAGAGGTCCGTGCCTATGGGGAGGGGACATCTCCGATTAATACCTCGGGGTCATCGAATATAGCTGACGGGTTAAACGGCCATATTCCAGTCTTCTTAAAGTTACTACGTATATTGGCTATAGTATAGGCACGTTGTGAGGTATCCCTGTAGTAAAGAAGGAACCTCTGTTTGTTGGCTAGTGACGATGTTATACAGTGGGCTAACGCCTTGATGTTTTACCTAAAATAGGTCTTAAGAGGTGAGAAAACACTTCTATCAAGATGTTGTGACTTGTGGGAGCTGTGAGAAGGAAGATATAGAACGAAAACGCGGTTGACACGGCAATGGTATATAAATTCCTTGGTATCGTAGGTAGAGTACTTGTCCAAAATAAGTAGTTGCTAATCGTTAGGCCTTAGGGGCTTTGTTTCCGGTAAATAGATTTCCTTTAGCCATTTCATCGCTATAGGGCTATTACTCCAGCCTGTGAGAGAGTGGTCGTACTTCTAATCGCGAATATCCTCGTGATCCTTGACCTAACGGGGGTACCATTAGCCTTAGAGAGATGCCCCCGTAAAGATGATAGCGGGGGTGAGTCTCCGGTAATCAACGGTGATTGCCTTAATAATAGAGACCTAATTGGTAGAGTCTGGAGCCGTGACTACTACGTAGTTAGTTAGGGAGGAGCCCATAACAGTTCCGGCCTAAGTTTCGGTCTCTTATATACCGTGCTTGTCCATATTGGTAATATTACATGGGGCGATGTTTTTGGCCTTGATTTGCTCGCCTAGGCGAGTAAAGAAATCCTCGTATTTAGCCTTCGTCGATCCTTTGACTCTTTCTTTTTCTAACAGTATACTTCTTTTCGTCTTGACTCGTTGGTGGCGCGAAAAAAAGCGGTCTGCCCATCGGCCGCCGATGTAGGTTACGTCGCCGGCCTATGTGAGGGTTTCTTAGGCCATTCTGGTGATCTCTGCTTTGTTGGGGGCGTGCCCAGTGGCTTCTAAATCGAGGTACTAGTCGACTTAAAAGCTCTTCTGAGTAAGCGAGAGCTTCATGGTCATTATCTTGCTCTCTCACTTGGAGGTAGCGCCACGGAGTCGCCGGCTGAGCGTGGACGGGTGGATCCCGTGATGCTCCGTAGTAACGTGCTGGTCCGCGTCATTGTTGAATTCATCAATTGCCGACCGAATCTTCTGCTTTTTGTATAGTAGCCATGGCAAATTTGGTGTTGTTTGCTGTGAAAATGAAGGAATGGGCCCGAATTGAAATGAGGTGGTTGTCGTGTCGCGTCGCAAATTGCGATGTTGCATTGTTAGTCGGTTACATTGTTGGTCCGTGCCTTCTACTTATTATACGTATCTCTTATATTCCTTTAGGTTTTTTAAGTATATTAGGATATCGTCTAGATATATAAAGATAAAACAGTTTAAGGAGGGGTGTAGTACGTAGTTAACTATGTTTTAAAAGGTTACGGATATGTTGAGGGTCAGAGCACTTGGAGAGGGTATCACAAGAAGAGAGCAGGTATGGTGGAAGTGAGCAGCAGAACAGTTGGTTATCTAACTGGTCTGGAGAGTGCGAGAGGGCCTCTACGTCGGCTCGCATCGGCCTGTGGCCACGCGGCCTTCGGTAGTCCTAGTGGGGGCTTATCAGCCATATCCTCGAATACGGTGCACAGTGGCGACTTATATACGATGTACGCGTCGGTGCTATGACAAAGGCGTACGAGTGGAACGTGCTACTTGGAGTTTTTGTCATGGAGGATGAGGCTGTCGCGACGTCGCGCTGGATGGTGTGTGGTGAGGATTCAGCTATGCCTGAGAAGTGGGGGGGCTGGGTGGTCCCAGGTTTGGGATACAGGTGGCCCAGAACTGTTCCCTCACGAAAAGTTGTCATTTGAATTTCTAGAACTCGGCTGAGAATGACAGGCCAATCTTATCGACGATCCGCCTCCGCACCTCATTTCGATCCCGACTGCGGTTTCCTAGATAGAGGGCATTTGATCTCTTCCTCGTCGGTGGCATCAAACCGTGCTTCGAGAACCGAAATCTCATCTTGATTATGCAGGGAAGACTTGTGTGGGGTAGCAAAGTTCCAGTATGGTGTGTGCGATGAGCCATGCCTTCCAGCGATTGAGGGATGCCTCTGTTTGAGCAAGCAACATCTCCAAGATAGGGACAGAGCGAATACCGATGGCCCAGGAGGTCACTTGCTCCGACCCTGGACGCCGTGGCAGCGAGTATGTGGACAAATATCAAGCAATGGCAGGGAAGCTTCTAACCACAACCTATCACGGTTTCATTCAGTTGAGTCAGCGGCTGTTGGCAACTTTGTCGGTGCTTTTCGTGCTTGGTCGCAGACTCCTGTGTTAGGTCGTGTGATTAAGGAACTCCTTCTGCCGAGCTACTTTCTCCCAGCTACTTTCTCCCAGCTTTGATACCTTGTGCCTTTGCTGAAGAAGAATGTCGTCGCCATCTGAGGAGCTCCGGTGCTGTGCATGACCTGCATCTGTACGTCCGTAAGCCTGCAGGAAACCTGACCGGAAGGCTTTATTTATTTATGTGCAGAAAGCAGTGAACAAAGAGTTCGTTGTCCCCAACCAGGGCACGAAGGGTACGGGCCTTCTGCCTGCCAACTCCTGGAAAGGTCCAAGGTAAGGCAGGTACGCCATTATAGACCTCGCACTCGTCAACCTTTCTTCTTAAACTTCCGTTCCTCTGACTCTTCCTTTTGTGCCAAATCCGCATCACCAAACATGATGCCCGACGTCGCGACCCTGCGCACCGATGGTTCCAGCACGCCTCAGCGGCTGGATAAAATCCTGGCAGCTCTCCACCACCTCCTCCTCCACGATGAACAAGTCCGCGATTACTACTTTGCCGTCGATCTAGCCGACCACCATCACATTCTTCGCAACGGCTTCTCGAAATTGACCGAGCTCAAAGAGCTTCTTGGCCTTGGCCTCCGCTTCGTAAGCCAGCCATGCAAATCTAACTAATTCAACCGGCATAGCTAACTTTGAGAAATCAGCACTTCAACCCTGTCACCGGAGAGCTGACCATCTCCAACTTGAGCGGGGCTCTCCAGTTCGAGCTGCGCCATTTGCTCGTTAACCAGCTACGCGCTGGTGCTTCAATGGTTAACCCGAGACCCTTTGTCGTAACGACTCTAGAGGAGACTAATCTCGAGTCGGAAGTAGCCAGCTGCGCTATCGCTATTTTCACATCCATCTCCGATGCAGAGCCGACGCCTTGTACGATAGCCACCATCGAGGCCGCCGGTGATAAGATGTCCAAGAGCGTACTTTCCCACGTCATGACGCGCAACCCCGGTATCCAAACCATGATAGGCCTGTATCTGGGCGGCCTGGTCAAAGCAAAATTCACCAGCGAGGCGGACCGAAATCACCGTATCAAGCGCATCGGTGACAAGTCTGTCGTCGTGACTTGCACCCGCGTCGAGGATGGCATCGACATCAAGACCGAGCGGCTGTCCAAGGAGGACGGAAAGATACACATTCCTGTCACAGCCGACGGCAAGACAGTCGTAGCTGTCAAGCACACCGACATCCTGGACGTGATCCGCACTGTCGGCACATTCACGCCCCTTGGTGCTATCCCGAAGCAGGCCGCTCCCAATGCTCGCAATTCGCCCAATTCCGGTATGCAGCAGGCATCCATGTGGCCATTCCCTTACCCTGGTATCGCAGCCTGCGCGTCTGGATATCGTCTCGGAGGCTTCAACCACAGAGTCACAGATCTCCGCGTCCCCCCTTTCGGAGGCGTCAACCATAGCGCGACGGGGCTCCGCACCGGTCCCAGAGCCGTCAATCCTGGCGTCGCAGGTATCCGCGTCTGGGGCACTCTACTAGGTCGCCTTCTTCGCCGCTGAGACCGCGGCCTGTCTGGTTGAGGACCAGATGGGGAACCACGCAGTATTGCTGTTTGGAGAGGAACAGCTTTGGTAGCGGCTGTCTTGTTGTTCCGGTGGTTTCGTGCGCAGCGTGGTATGTGGAAGGGGGGGGGAGGGGGAGAAGGCCACTTCTCCGAGAGCGATCTGCTACTTTTTTGCCGAGCGCCGCTGGGCTCGGGAAGTTAGTGTGACGAGGGCAGTTGTGCATTTGCAACGGCAGAGGTTTTGTGTGCAGAGTGGGGGGTAGCTAGCTAGCCAACAACCAATCGGTTACCTTGGTGGAATTTGGCGCTGGAGCTGGCCCAAACGAGGCGCTCGCTCACATCCGCCAGTATGATGCATGACAGGTTCCCTTGCACATGTGACGTTCCTCTTGGCCACAACAGAGACAATGATTCCATCCCAGCACCCATTCGCTTCCGCTCCGGCCTTGACTATACACGTGCTTCTTCCAGTGTGCTCCCACTGTCCTGTGCCGAGGAAAAAAGCCTACTCCATCACATCGCAGAGAGATCAAAACTAAGCATCTAGGCGGAGGCAGAATTCTCAACTCGCTCGGCATCGAAACACTCATTAATCTCCCCCGGCGTGAGCGACAACCTCGGCGGCCAGTCGGCCCACGTCATGGTGCTTTCGGGCCAGATGGAATCTCCTGCGAGCGCGTATCACTGCTACATAACAGCCGCAGATCTGTTCGGCAACGGTCTCGACACGGTAAAAGAGGCAACTCGGAAGAACCCCCCCGAGTAGGCGCGGGCAATAGCAAAGGCCTCGGGCGAAGCCCTTGATGCACGGGCGTTGGAGGAGTAATTTCGCCTACAATATAAGCTGTTGTTTTTCGTCAATATTACCGTCGTCGACCCCCACCAACCACACCACCCCTCGCCACTTTTGCTCAGGGCACCTACCAGGACATGATCAGTGAAGCGGCTGGAATTAGTTTAGATTACCTGGAATTTCGAGAATGAAAATTAGTAACTTTTCGCGAGAGCAATGGCTGGAGCATATGTCGTGAAATGGCGCGTGTCGAAAAGGGTCAGCAAGGAAGTGGTGGGACAGCCCGACTTGCCGAAACGATGATAAAATTCCGAGACGCGATTGAAAAAGAGATCAGCAAGGTCCAGGAGGATGTCGATGCCTTTGGTGACGCAGGTGTTGACACGTTGAAGAATATTCACCCCCCGTTTTCCACTCGCCGCCTTCCAGCCACAAGTGGCAAAGAAGCTGTCAGCAGCCGTCTGCAGAAAAGGCGGCGAAGGCCACACACAGTCAATTCAACACTATTGCAGCAATTTATATCACCCAAATACATCAAAAGCACAATAAAAGCTCTATCGGCACTATAACTATGCACCCCTGGCCCTGCCACCGGCCCTGAGCTTGCCCACAGCGCTCCGACCGCGCGCAGCGATTCCACTGAGCGGGCGCAATTGAATGAAGCTTACTGCGTGCGCAGATGCTGTGATTTGACGATATTGACGGTATTGTAATCGATGCGTTGTTGCGTTGTTGCGTTGTTGCGTGGAAGGATTTGGTTGAAAGGTGGAAGATGGGAAGTCTTACAAGGCTGCAAGTGGTGGGGCAATTGGCATGCAGGCTGGCCTTACAAGTGGTGGCCAGGTGGGCAATTGGATCGCACGATTGGCACGCAGGCTGGCCTCGCAAGTGGTGGGGTGGCTTGCAAGGCTGCAAGTGGCGGTGTGGATTCTGACTGGGCGGCAGTATTCCTGAATCAATCAATCCACCGTTTCAGGTCTATGTCAAGATTATGGAGATATAGTGCACAGAAGACTCTTCCTTATCGTGCGGCGATGCGGCCTCTATTGAAAACGTGAGTCCTCCAAACACACATCGCATGGCGGGGAGAAAGCCAACGGTGCGATAGGAATTCAGAAAGACTACGATTCTAGATTACCATATCTAATACCAATCTATCGACGAACCCTAGGTGGTACACTGGAAAGCCGATGCTATGGAATTATGAGGATTTGCGTTGTGTTCCACGTTGTAGACTACATCAGCGAGGATGGAAACCCTTCGATAGACTAGTGTACCTAGGCTGAAGTTGAATGCAAAGGGTGCCGCAGCAGATAAAGTCACCCCCCCCCCCCCCCCCAATCTGGCAGCTAGGCAAGTGGCGCTGCTTTGCCGTCGTCTGAAAGATTGCCTGAACCTGGGGACGTGCTTGCCAAACAAAGCATTCACTGATATGGAACTAAAGCGCACCGACATTTTCCACCTTCGTTTTATACCTTTGACGCACATTATCTATCTCCCCCTTCCATGCCAAACAGCAAACCTACAGCTCAACATCGCGCCTTTTGAAATAGACAAAGGCATCATGGTAAGCCTTATATTACTGCAACGCAAACGTGACAGCCGAACAGAGGAACTAATATAAATACTAGGCGGCCCTGATACATCCCGCTCGTCCCTTCTGGGCAGGTCTTGACCCGGATAAGCCAGAGCCTCTCGACAAAGTCCTCGCTGCCCTCCACTGTTTTCAGATTGCGCCGCCATCAAGCTGCGACGCACTCCACTTTGAGTTCACCATCAACCGCGACGACCACCATCGTATCAAAAACGGGTTTCCTGAGCTACGAAAGCTTACTGCGGCCATCGGTCACTGGGTAATCCCTTTCGTAAGCAACACCTAGTATTCTCCCTATTACCTATAGCGATATATATCTGACAGCATGCTTTTTATAGGAATTTGACCCATCGACCGGAAAGCTTTCGACTATGGCTGTTGATCTTTTTAACCGGGCTGGGGGCCTCATCTGCTGTGATTCCTACCGCCTTATAGGCAACGGGCTGGAATCCCTCGGTCAACTTGACAAGCCCATTGGACCAATAGCCCTTGGCGTCTGGATGGGCCTCTGCTCTGTCGAATTCCCCGCAACCTCCCCTGCTATTGCTATTACGCTCCAGAGCACTGGCAAGGGCGAGGCTCCCAACTGTCTTGTCGTCTTCTTCAATGGCAATCACACAGGCGCGAGCAGGTACGCCCAACTTATTGCCAAGCACCAGAAAGATACCCAAACCGTGGTGGCGGTACAGTTTGCTCTCCCGGGACGGATGGAAAGCAAGAGAAAAACACAGCGCCTGGCCTGTAATTCCTTTGTCTCGGTCTTTACCATGGTGGATGGGGTCATCAAGACGGTCGTGCAACAGGAGCCACTCTCTACCCCGGGCGGCGAGATTAAGCTGTGGCTGTCGGACTTTGTCAAGGAGCCTGAGAGCCTGCCGGATGAGTTTGTTCGACCCTTTCACATCGGGTACGTTCCTTTTTCTCCCTCGGTCTAGTATCGCCAAGATTGATCCCACTTCCTAACTTTGTGCTATCCCAGGGCCAGCCACTACCATCCCAACATCACGGTTCCATATACCACCATCCTCGCCTCTGCCCACAGGGCATTTGACTGCTACGGCGGCTATGGCGACGCCAGCATCGACACAGCCAAGGCCACTCGGCCTAGCCCCATCACGATGCCGGGCAGTGGCAAACGACTCCTATCGACGCTCGCAAGTGCAAGTGTCCCCATGTCTAATGGCGACAAGCCACGATCCCTCTCGATTCTTGCAGGCAGACTTGTGGCCAATGGGGTATTCAGCCCCGGCGACAAGCGACGACCCCTCTCGACTCTCGCAGATGGACGTATGGTCGAGGGCCCCATGTCCTACGGCCGCCAGCGTACTCTAGGTACTGCTGTTTCTCGCGGCCCCCCTCTCGTAGCGAGCCCGGTCAGGGCCGTGACCGCCCCCTGGGGCCGCCTTTTGGCGCGCTTTCCCCGCAAGTGGTAGACGCTGCACCGAGAGGTGCGCCGCTAAAGGGAGCGATGGAGAGATTATGGGCTCCTCCCTCGTGGACATGCAGCCGCTCAAGGGATTTCCGTGAAGGGAAGGTCGTGGGGACATGCTAGATGGTCAAGCATTGGGTTTATTTCGGGGGAGAGGAAGCATACATAGTCAGAGGTAGAGCATGGCAAAGAAGAAGAAGAAGAAGAAGAAGAAGAAACACTCCATACCCCCATGTTTCTCAAGAGTGGCTTTCGGGATCCTGCGATTCCTAGATCTGAATGTGCTCTCGTATGCATCTGGACTTGCAGAGGAGCAACGGGCCAGCATGATGGGTTGGCTTTGGATCTGTTCAGCAGCCGGTGCGCGCTGGTCCTCCTTTTAAGGGCGTGTGGTGGTGATGTGCAACCAACACATTGTTTGCGGGTTTTGAGTTTGGAGCGGTTTAGAGGGGCTTGGAGGAGGTACTGTCGAGGCGGAATTCAACGAACCATCTTGTTGATCTGATCTGTGTGGCCTTGGCCTTGGCGCGAGCATAACTCTTTTCTGTATGGTCCCGTAATTGGTTGACGCCATCATGGACTGGCCGATCAAGTGTCTTTTGACTGATCAAAGGAAGGATTGAACTTGGTTGAGACCTTGGGATCGTTGAGGCTCTCTTGTATCAAGATGCTGACTCTGATGCGATCTCTGTTCCACTTCTTCAGCGCTTCTACATCTGCATCTTCGTCAATGCATTTCTCTAGGTTCACCATAACGGAGGTGAAACCTGATGATGGAGACCTAGGCTTCGTAGTTGTTTTCGCCCCTTCAGGACTGGGACTATCCCTAATGCAGAGAACAACAAGGCGCCATTTACTTATCATGCTTGGAATCCATTCGCTCCCATGTCTAATGCTAGGCCACCCCCACCCAAGATACTACGAAACAGATACCTATAGGTGAAAGAGGTGGTAATACCAATTTAGCTGCAAGTCGATTCTAGAATGGCGAGTTCTGATTGGTTATTTTCTTGCGGAAAAAAAATTGTTGTTCGGGAGAAGCCTAGATGTCCTTGTCGATCTTGGATTGATTCTACGTGCAGGGCCGTCATTGCCCCCACCTCCAACAGCAAAGTGGTGAAGTGTGTTGCAGCAGCACCGGATATTGCCATCCAAAGCACTCGGCACAGACGATCGCCCTGATCGGCGTACTTGAGGATAGTCTAGGTCGGGTTCTTTCGCGCCGTAGCCTCGGTGAGGATGGCAGGAATTCTGGCTCGCTGTCGGGGGAATTGGCGAGATTTGGCGTCGCCGCGGCATAAACTCCGAGAAATGTACCTATGCTAATAAAGATCACCTAAGTGCAAGTCTGCAGTGATTTCCCGCACAATGCACTCCAGAATGACGGACGCAAATGCCCGTTCATGTGCGAAGAAGCTCTCTGTTGAGGGCTATGTTGATCATGGCAACAATAAATGACGTCAGTCAACGCGATAAGCCAAGACGCTCAGTCGTAGGCGATAAGGCGCTTTGGCATTTAATTGCAAATAACAAGAAGCTCTCTTCTTTGGAGAGGCGGGGCCATGTAATTTTTCTTCTCCAAAACTTGGTGTTGCGCCCAAAAAATGAAAAAATGGCCGCGAAAAGAGCGTCGCCGAGGCCTCTCATCCCTTCCGAAGAGGCCGGAGACGCGGAGGAGCGCCAAGATGGCCCGGTATTCCTCCCCCGACTTTTTACACATGTGTTTCGCATTAACCATTTGCAGGTTTTTCTGGGTAACCCCTCCTCGACGGATGAGCTGATCCAGTCAATTCGCGACCAAGTCGCGCGAAGCCCACCAGACGCCCCTCTTCGCATTTGTTTCCGCTGGCCCGCAGCTGACGTCGAAAACCTGCACGAGAAATTAGCCCAGGTCCAAGACATCTCTGACTGCCTCTCACGATTCGAATACGATTACGAATCCAACACGGTTTTTCTCAAAATGGTCGAAACCCGGGGCCATGCATACTTTGGTGGAAGCTTTGGCGAACTGGTCAAATTCAATATCCGCCACTTCGCCATGACCGCCCCCGCGGAGGGAGTGCCTGAGGAACTGGCCATCCAAGTCTTGTGGATCATGCCATTCTTCACAGCCAGCGTCCGGGTGGGGGAAAAGCTATGGTTGCAGCCTGACGGTTCCTTTGGCCTTGTGGAACCCCCCGCTACCAAAATCACCGTGGTTTTCGAGGTTTCGAAGAGCAAATCTCTAGAGCACGCGGAAAACAAGGCCCAGTACTACATTTCAGCGACTGGTGGGGAAATCAGGTTAGCCATTATTTTGGATGCCGAATATGAGGGATTGGGCAAGACGAGCGTGAGCCTTGTAGTAGCCGACGACAATGACGCCAATGGCCTCCGTTGGGTAAAGCGCGGAGAGGTTTTCCACAGTGACGATGATACGGAGAAGCAGCACATCAGTGGGGAGATAGGCTTTTACCTCTCGGACTTTTTTGGTCCTGCTGGCTTGCCAGCGGCCTATTGTCGCCCTCCAGACGGCATCTCCCGGTCTGTACCCTTTTGCTTTGTTCCTTTTTTCTTCTTTTTTTTCGACCTTGCTTGCTAATTCGACCTGCTCTTTCACAGGAATCCCCAGTTTAGCATTCCGTACCGAGAGTTGGGAGCTATGTTCCGTATAGCACGACATCACAACAAGCCCGAGATATTCGACTTGATAGAAGAAGACAAAGAGATCATGGAAGAGGCGTTTATGCAAAAAAACCGCGAACTCCTGAGACTGTACGGTTCGCAGCGGGAAGCTGGAGAGCGTGCTGCCCAGGCGCATCGTCAGCGCCAGGAAGCCGATCGTCAGCGCCAGGAAGCTGAAGAGCATGCTGCCCAGGCACATCGTCAGCGCCAGGAGGCCGATCGTCGGTGCCAGGAACTTGAAGAGCGCCTTGCCCAGGCCCTGCAGTTACTTGCTGCGCGTGCGCCTTAGGGTCATTCGGACTTTGGAAGGATCTGGGGTCTGTACAATAGTATCCCTCTGAAGCTGGAAATAATGTTTCTAGCTGTCATAACCCACTGGCTGTAAGGTATTCTTGCAGCAGCAGAACAATAAATTGACCCCACTCTCGAAGACTGTTTGAGTTGAGCTGTGGTACGGTTGCTGTGCTCAAGGAGAAGTGCAGATGTCAAGACCTCGCATCAAGAGGCTACCCAAGTGTTCTACCTCATCTATTGACACCAACAGTTTCTTCAGTGGTTTGGCTCTCCCTGAAGAGTGAGGTGTGTTCTGTTATATCAGCTGTCACGTCTACGTTCGATCGGTCTCTAAATGGCTGTGATGCTAGTAGGCGTGCGCTGACTTCGCGGCTGCTATGCCGGGGGGAGGGGGGAGGGGGGGGTGCTAGGTTTCTTTGGTTTGGGGCGTTGAACTCATGCTGGTAATATTTTATTGCTATCCTTGCTACTGAATATTACAACCAAAAGCGAACCGGTTAATTCCAAGTTTTCTCTAGTGTTTTAATCCTTTCTCTTACTTTTTTCTACAGCTTCTCTTAAAAGTACAACACATGAACGCCTGGCTGCTGGTGGTGCCTGCTAGTTATTCTACCTGCCCAACACTAGCTGTCAGTAGAGAGATCTTTCATGCTAGGCAACTATATCTCCATCTCTCTCAATGCCCCAGAGAGCACAGCAATCTCAACCACGCTCGCCGTCGCCAGCAGCAGCAGCAGTACACATTGTTGCGTTGTCGTGCGCGAGCCTACCTCGGGCGCACAAACGCCAAAGTAATAGCGGCATAACAACCGGCAGGCAGGTTTGCTGGCGCCAATGTAGCGCCCACCCGCCGACGAAGCGGCTCGTCTTGGTGCGCCCGGACGTGCGCTGCAGAGAGTCGAGTGGTAGCTGTGCCACGATGGCAGCGTCGAGACCCTTCTTGCCGTCTTCCCCGTTCACCGCGGCAACAGCACCGGCAGTGATGCCCATGATTTACAGCGTCGCGGCGAAGCGCCTTGTAGTCAGTTCTCTTGCTTGGGTCTTGTTGGACGTCGTGCGGCCGATGATCTTGTCGGCCATGAGCGGCTCGATTTTGCGGTTCGTTCGCTTGCCCAGGAGGCGATCGTCGCCGGCGTTGCTGGAGTGCAGCAAGTCGACGTCGTACTCACTGATGGCTGTCCCGGCTCTCGCTCTCCCCTGTACGATGCTGCTAAGAAGCGGAAGCACCTCAGCGCGATAAAATTGTGCGGGATTCAGCGTCACTGAGCAGATTCACGGCTATGAGTGCTGTGTTTAGGCGTTGATCCGCTTCCCTCTCCTCTTTGATGCTCCTGCCGCTACTGCCCTGGGGATGCTTGGCTAGATTGGCGTAGCGAGTGTTGGGTTGTGTTCGATGACTTTGCCGGACCATGGGCTATCCCTGTTCCGTGCGAGTTAGTTGCGCGTCAAGATAAAGAAACTCGTGTGCGTCGATAGGATGACGCGCGTACTCGGCCTTCCGCTGGAGTCGGCTCTTGCACGGTGCAGACAACTTGCAGAGCCGGGTCTCTTGCGTGCATATTGCTGAAGTTGGGCGAGTTGACTTTTGTGAAAATAATCCAGGGCCGAAAATGGACGAAACTGGCATAGCCAAACCGAGCCGGACAGCCCACAGCAGGAACGCTGCAGAAGGGTGTCAGACGAGGTCTTGCTGGCAAGAAGAGCTCGAGCTCACAATACCATTGTGCTCCGCCTGGGTTTGAGGGGGGCCTTGCGAGGGAGGGCAGGCGTCTACGTCAGGAGAGGCAAGAGGAAGCTAATGCCAGCTGGGAACTGGAGAGGGCTCCAAGCGTGGAAAGTAACGGGGTCAAGCACGGTCGCGGATCACAAAGGGCACTAGGGACCCGCAGTTCCAAACATTGGCCAACTCCGAAACGCTTGCTCACCCTCCTGGATTTGATTTCTCAGACAGACCAGTCCTGGGCACTAAGGGCGCTGAGTGCGACGACCCTGATGGTTCTCCTCACTCTCGCTGCTGCAAAGAATGGGGCCCAAAGAGAGACAGAGGCCTGTTTGATCAGAGCCTTGAGAAGATAGATATAATGGCCCATCCCCGAGCGTTGGCCCGGTTCGAGAATCCCAGCAGTCACGCTCTCCACATCTCCACCCAGAATTCCCAGCCCCAAAATCGAACAGCATATCTCTCCATCTCGGACATGCATTTCCAACAGCAGCTGGAACGCGCGCTCCGGCAATGTCAGGCTCCGAGGCTGGCAGAGAGAGCAATCGAGATCGACACACCAGGCGGGCCGCCAGGGTGAGTGCCAACCTGCCGATTCCTCCTTAGTAGACGCTCACGCTAACTGTTGAGCCTCGAAAGCTGATCGAGACGGGGCGTATCGACGACGATCGAACGGCCGTCCGACCTGCAGCGCCACAAGACCGAGACAAACACCAGCGCCCACACATCCAACCCGGGGAACAACATACACGTCCATCTTCAGTGGCCGGCCCGCGTCGGCGCACAGTTCGGGCATGGTACTACTACCAGAGACCAGCCACGGCGTCGCCTCGCCAGCGCCGGACGACCGACAGCCGTCGTCAAGGATTACGAAGAAGAAGAGGAGGACACCGGACATGGTCAGCTGTGGAAGATGATAAGGGGCTGCCTCGCGGGCGTGATGACCGCAAGAATGGGCTCCCGAAGCAGCGGTACAAGGCCTCGGCTGAGCCGTAAAGACGCAGAAAAATGGAAACGCACCGCGAGGAGGTGCCCTGGATGTTTTTTTTTGTCAGCTGTCACGCATCTCTCGCTGTCTGAGCCCGTCGTCGTATGTGACCATCACAGCAACACGACCTGAACAAAGATATGTCTCTCTCGCATAAAGCAGCCTCGTCATACCTTCCCAGCAGCTCATGACTTTCCCCCCTTTCTTCCTAAAGTCTTCTTTTCAGAGTCCCACAGCACAGCTAGCAACAAATTCCCACCGGCGGGCAGCAGTCTGCACCCACGCTCATCGGCACATTCGGCGCGGCCTGCACGACAAGGTAGCACCAAGCCAACTTCATCCACCGGCTCCAAGCCCCACACATCCAAGCACTCGCGGGCCAACAAGAGGACGTGATCCACCACGCGCAGGTCGCCATCGACATTGACCGAGGTGAGCGACGCCTACAAGAATGAGTATGACTTCCCCACCTTCTCGAGCGCCTACCAGGGCTTTGCGCTGGCCGCCATCAGTGAGCACGACAAGGCCGTGTGCAACGCATGCAGCTTGCCCCCTGATGACTGGACGGCGCATTCCAGCGAAGGACACTCGTTTCAGTAAGCAAGGCCCTCCTCTTAGCATACTTGGTCTAACTATCAACAACTCCATAAAAAAAGCTAACATCCGGCTTAGCATAACAAAAGCAGCACAGACTGGAGTTTGGACCCATGGAAGTTTAAGGGGGGTCGACTGAAAGGTCAAGGGAATATATGTACTCTAATAAAAAACAGTGATCTCCCTCCCTCCCCTTTACAGTCGTGCCTGGCGCATCTCCAGAGTTCCCCCAATAATACGGTTCCCGTCGGCCACACCATGGACTGCGTCGCTGCCGGCCATGGCTCGCAATCCGGCATCCCGGGGCGTAGATGGGGCACACAAGGGCCGGATGCAGACCTAGGAGACGTATAGAGACTTGCAACACACTACAGTGCGGCCTATTGCCAGTCCCATCCGCGGTAGCAAATGAAACAGCCGTGGCGGGAAGACACGACCTCGCCTCTCGACCGCAACTCTCTTGGTCGCTGGATTTCAGCGGGATCCCCGCGGAGGGGTCTTTTCTGCGTGGCCAGAACCAATGCATCATGCACTTACTTGAGAGCGGCCACGGTATTGACGCCCGAGGGCTGCGATGCCCCGGCTGTTTTTGTGGCGGCCGAAGGAGGAACAGCGAGTCCCGTCACCGTCCAGGGTAGCTGCAGCTGCGCTGTATCTACGGGAAAGGAACAACAGCAATATAGTGCTGTTCCGACCCAGCCCACCCATCGTCTTTCAGCCTCGACCTCGTCCGTCCTCCACGGGAGATACGCGGAACCCATGGTCCCATATCCGGTGGCACCGGAGTCCCGAGACTTGCGAGAAATGCTCACCTAGATCCTGCAAGGCAGGAAGGAAGCGGATACTATCCACCCAGTACCTTTTCCCCCCGGTGGCTGATGCGACGGTTGTTCGAGTTTTGAAACCGCTCGGTTATTTCTCTCGCAACTACAAACATCACACCCGACGACTCTGCGGTTTTTTGGTTTGCCCGGCATATGGCAGATCCAATCTACCAAGGTCAAAGTAACAAGAAGGTCCTCCTGCCTACCTACTGTCCAGCCAAGTAAAATACCCGGGAAACGTCACATGTCGAATTCTCCGCCGACTTCGAGCTGCTTCGTATTCCAACAAAAACAACTCGCCGATGACTCGCCGCTCAAGACGCGATACACGGAACTCTCCTGGCTTGGTACCGCTCTATCGATACTCGTGGCCCTCCTTCATGCCCGGTTACGGATACAGCAGGTCTACCTTCTCTCGCAGTTCTTTGGCGTCGTATACGTTTGGGACATTGAGACGCAACGCTTGCGAAATGACAAGCTGCGGCTTGCCAGATTGTAAGCCGCCTCGTATCACCCATGCACCATGTGTAGGGCGATAGCATACTGATGACGTCGCTCTAGCACCACCATCTTCGCATTCCTCTACCAACTACGCCTTCCACGTCTCGGTCGCCTACCGGCACGCATACCTACTCCACCAGTCACCCGAGTCCGCTCCCCCGAAGCCCGAACTGTGAATTCTATTATTAGCCCACAAAACGAAGAGGTGCTCCCCGCCATTGATATAACCGACAGAAGTCACTATGGCGACCAAACCCCGCAATACTAGGTATCCAAAACATCAGATGTTCCCAACTTGGTAGTGGTACTTGCTTACAACAGCACCGTACTCGTCAAACCGAACGGGATCGTACCGGCCTGGATTCTCGGGGCTTACGAACCGCGGCAGCGTGGCCACCGTGTACGACGGCACGGGACCGACGAAGAAGGCGATGGAGCGTCGCGCAGGTATGCCTCGCTCGTCCGTTGCCGTGTCCGGACTGGGGACCACTACCTGGTGCACGGCGGACCGAAGGTAATCTGCCCAAGGATATTAGGTTATATTGTCTGACCAGGTGATATAGGAGGCACGGGAGGGCTTCAGCAGGCAGGTAGATGATTACCGTTGGTGAACCGCCCCAGCATGTCTCCGATGTTAAGTACCAGCGTGCCCTCCTCGGGTTCAGCGTGTATGAATTCCTCCGTCTGTGGATCGCGTAGCTCGAGGCCGCCGTTTTCGTCCTGGAACAGCATCGTGAGCGACCTAACGCCGTGACCCAATCGACAATATCAATATTACATTCCCACGGAAAAAAGAGGGGGGAAAAAGGAGACATGGCGAGGACGGAATTCATACCCCCAGTCATTGTGCGCCGGCAGCCGCTCAAACACGCCGCTCTGCAACCGCGCCCTAGACACAGCAGGATAGTGCAGGAAGCGTAGTTGGCTGTGGCGGCGCGAGGCAAGCTGCTCCAGTGCACCATGCTCTCTTTCATCCAGGCCAAGACCAACGCTGATCGCGCTGAGCAGCACGGATCCAATACCGGCGAGCTTCTCGTACAGCGACATCGCGTCGGTGCGGAAGCCGGGCAGCGTCTCTTCGGGCAGCCAGATATTCTGCTGTTGGTCGTCCTCTTCGCTGCCAACCTCGTAGCTCTCCCTGAGATCAGACATCTTGCGCGACGGATTCCCGACGGCATCGGCGCTCGGAGGGGCCGCCGACTGGTCGGTGCCCGAGTATCCACGATGCGGGAACGGGCCAGGCGGGTGCGGCGCCTTCATCTTGTCGGCGAACGGCAGGTCAAAGAGTTTTTGGTTGCACCGGAACGCCTGGTCGACGTCGTCTTTGGCGAGGCCGTGGCCTGTGACTCTGGCAAAGCCGTACCGGTGCAGCGCGGCGACGAGGGCCTGCCCGGTGTCGACTCGGTCGGCGTCTGAGTGCGTCGAGATGGCGGTGAAGGCCGTGAGATGGATTGTGGGGATGGTGGACGTCATTTTGAGCGGGTTTGGTGTTTTTTTTTTTTTGGTTTTTTTTTAAATATCAAGGCACATGCAAGTCAGTCGAGGCTTAAATAAGATTACCAGGTAGGTCTGCCCAGCTTCAATGCATTCGGATCTCTGGCGCATTTGGATGTAGCATTGCGAGTTCGAGCGTCGAGGGTGCGGCGCCGATCAATGGCCTGATGTAGGACAACAGGCATAGTTACACCAAAAAATTCTAGCTTGGCATTTTTGAGCACTTTTCCATGGTTTGCCAAACCGCTGGTGTTGGGGTGTGGATCAGGCCCTTGATAAATTAGTAGTTAAAACTAGGCCGCTTCGAGTTGTGTGATGCATCCGCCGCTCCCGTTGCGAGCGAGCAGCTCGGTCGCATCCGCGGTCGCATCCGCAATCACATTTTAATTGAAATCGCGGAATTAATTAAACCAGGGAAACCAACGCAACTGGGCCCAAATCCATTAGTTCTGCAATAAAATTACGATTAACTACGAACCAATCCTCGCTTTCTAAGCGGCTCCTGCGTCACCTGACCGGCCAGAACACGTAGTTCGACCACCACTTTGTGTGCTCTAACAAACCCAAGTTTGCGATATGCGGTAGTTACATATAAATACTAAAGAATAACTCATAGAACACACTATAATAGCTATTGTAAGACCTATGCTAATGTAGTAGAAGTCTAAGATTGGTCTGAATGTTGAGGTTACCTAAACGACTGTTAGGTCTCGTAGTGGTTGTTAGATTGATGAATTGTTTGCTATCTTGCGCAACGGTGCGGGCTATCTATCGTTGCTGACTAATCACTGTGGCCGTTGTGGGACCTTATCGTTCCCAAAAATGCCCCCCACACGCGAATGCCCCCCACACGCGAATGTCGCGTTTCCGCGACTACGTCGCCCACGACGTTCCTGCTGCCGTTGCCAAACCAAAGTATGATTCACCTCTCGAGTCCCTTCCTGTACCAGTGTAGTCTCGTACAAACGATGAACGATGCCATCGTTTGGCGGTGCTGATTGGGCTCCAAAAACAACTTGTGTAAAGCAACGCGAGTAGATATCCGCGCCTCCGAACAATAAGACTATCAGATGTAAAACGTGCCCGTGCATCGGATGCGTCTGGGTATTTGCTCCTCCATGATACTACTCCTCCGCCTCGTCTTCATCGTTGATGGTCTAGTTTCCGTTTCCATCATAGCCGATACCTGCTTTGTTCATCCAAGCTTCGTTCTCCGTTAGTCAGCCGTCATCCGGACTCATCTCCTTCAGGGCGAATTCCGTACCCCTCATGATGCCTTCAGTGACTGTTGTGAACAGACTGTCTCCTCTGACGTAGTAGGGTGCGAGAAATGACTTGCCATCCACCTTGTACAAAACTTAGCCCGGGTTGCCGTATTTGAAACGGTAGTTGCTCAGTCGTGTGACCAATTCCTGTTTGGTAGTCGCGGCTGTGCCCTCTCGTCCGCGGGCGATGCAACCCTGGATTATCTTTGCGGCTTGTTGAACGTCAACGGCGTTGTGTATCATCCATTCGACCTCCTCGAACGTTGCTTCGTGTCGTCGCACGTGTCCGCAGGCGAGTGCGAGCTCTTTTTGCATAAATCCAACCATGCTTTGTAGCTCTCCGATGGCTACAGCTTGTTTCTCCACAAGTTCGACTAGCTCCGTGTAGGGCTTGTCGCCGGGTTGGCCAGAGTTGTTGTCCGTCTCTTTCTTCTCTTGCTCGCTCGCTGGTGTTGGCGAGGGTGACTCGTCGACCAGACCTTCCAGGGAGGCTCTCTTTCCGGATCTTGTGGTGGAAGACGTCTGCAGAATCGCGTCACCAAAGACCTTCGTCGGTGTGTTGTTGGTCGTGGCTGTCTGCACGATTACACCTCCAACGGCTGCGGCCTTCGCTGGTATATCGCTGGTCGTAACCAGAATGGCCATGTCGGGCATCTTCGAGATGTCCTTCGGGTTCTCGCTGGTTTGCCGCTTCGTTGCCGATTCCTCTGCTGGCAGTCCAAGGTACTGTCGGTGCAGTTTGATGCGATTTGCGCGAGCGGTCTCCCCTCTGGTGCGGGTTTCTTGTTCCCACGCCGTCAACTTGTTCCATGGCTTCTCGCGCAAGTTACATTGGCCGTGTACCATATTGGACCAATACAGTATCTTTGAAGGCTTTAGGACCTCGTGCTTTGCCTGGTGCAAGTGGAAATCTTGAACGAGATGGGCTTCGGCTTCCATCAATGAACGAAGGTCCTGAGGTAATCCCTCTCCGTCGACCCACATCTGGTAGTAGTTGTACCAGAGGCCCATTACTCGACGACCCTTTGCTTTCCACATCGATCCCATTTCGGTTGCCTTCAGCGTGTCGGCGAACGCTCTGCTGGAATCGTTGGCGATGACGTGCGCAGCCTGCATCCATTCCACGGGCGGTAGTGCCTGCGTCGCATCGTAGATGATGTGGAAAATGCTTTCGCGCGTCATTTGGGCCTTGAACCAATTCAGCGCTTTGTGACCGTGGCGCCAGACCAGGTGGTTCGAGGCCGGCTGACCTGCTCCGCTCCAACAGATCGCTTTGGCGATGGCGTTCTCTTCCTGTTCGCCATAATTCTCGTCGCCTTTGTCACGGATGAGCTTGATCGCTTCGTCGATGTGTTTTTTCTCGGGGTCGACTTTGGCCCAGGCGGTGGGAAGATTGTATGAGTAGGCAGGACAGTGTCACATGGTTGTAGGAAATCTCGTCGTCCGACGATTCCTCCTTCGACGCCTTTGCTGTCTTTGTTGCCGCTTTTTTCTTGACTGGTGGTTTTCCGGCCGTGGCCGTTGCCGGTCTTTTGGCCGACGACATCGTGATACTATTTCCGTATTGGTATAGCTACTGATGTCGTTGTTGTTGGGGGTTTGGTGGATGGTGATGAGTGCCTGATGAAGCAACTGGTATGGTCCGGCGGTTGGAACATCGTCCCCCAGCTTCAAGGCAAGGTCAGGGGAGATATGAAGGCAGAGGTTCCAAATCCGCCCGACGATCATCCAGGCTCGCTACTAGCTGTGAACGTTCTAATTTTGTGTCGTCGATCTGTTTCTGATATTAGCGCGCTCCCGAAACACGGACGCTATTCTCATACTGTTGAAGGGTCCTTTGGTCGTATCGCCAGTGATGGATACAGCGGGTAATTGAACGGTATTATCTTATTTGAGAGACGGTACCATTTTTCGGCTCGATGTGTTGAGGGAGGTCTTTCCTGACCACGAAGACCTGCAGGC
This sequence comes from Lasiosphaeris hirsuta, assembly GCA_030549175.1. NCBI lineage: Eukaryota > Fungi > Ascomycota > Sordariomycetes > Sordariales > Lasiosphaeriaceae > Lasiosphaeris > Lasiosphaeris hirsuta. The sequence continues at coordinate 910,517 of JAUKUA010000002.1, forward strand.
CTACAAGAAATGGTTGAACAATAAGATCGAAGCCGCCCGTCCTCGGATTCTCGGCAAAGACGATTTTATCGCGCAGATCGATTCAACCAGCAACCTGCTCCAGGATGAGTTTATAAACCGCATCCTCCCGTCCATGAATGCAGAACCTGTCCCGATGGCGAGCTCGAGTACGCCGTGCACTTTTGAAGGGGAGAACTGGTCCCCTGCTTTTTTCGCTGAAACGATGGCTGCGACTGTCGACGACGATGATCTAGAGTGGAGCGCCACCGGCTTCAACTTGGTGTCGCTCAATTGGGTCAGTTTGGTGGTATATAAACGGTGTGTATGCCATTTACAACATGGTGTATTACGACGAGACTGCCGGCCACGACAAGGTCATCACTCATGGTTCGTGGGGTATCCCTCCCGGCCTATTCAAACACCAGATGCCCCACGACCAGTTTTCTCTGGCACGCATCGGCGACAATTTGAGAGCGCTGGGATACGCCCAGCCGCCATCATGGAATGACAAAATCGAGCACCCTGTCGAGCTTGTCCGAGTGAAACTTGCGGGCAATGCCTTGGGTGCTATCCGCCAGATAGTTGACGAGTGATATGTGACGGGGTAAGCGACAAGAACTGCGCGGGGACTTGTACAATAGTGAAAAACACCTCTTTATATATCTCTTGGAGTGTACCGCGCCAGCAAACAAACCAAGGCTGAACTGCAGGTGCGTTAAGAAACATCGAAGATGTGGAAATCAGCCCTACCTTACCTTGCTTGATGAAGTCAAGGAACTACATTAGTGTTGGTTGGTTGGTGGATCGCGCCAGTATTGGTAAAGACCTTTGCAGAACTGATGCGATTAGTGGCTGGAACTTGTAGCGCATGTTACCTTTTCTCGCTACCTTCGAGCAGATTCCTGCAGCCTTCGTTTGTGCCTGATCTAGATTATGACGATACGACATGACGGCAGCTGCCGTGTGATTGTGGACGCATGTCCAAAATATGCAGGCCAGACACAAGGAAGTGGGACTGAGCCGGCGCCCACAAAGGCTGCGCCATCACATATCCACCATTGAAGATTTCTCTGCTACTTCTTCAACAGTACCTGGAATTCGCGAACACAATCTACTACTAATTGCTACGGGAGCCTTGCCTCCTTTTTGCAAGAAACTGCCATCACGCCCATTATTCCACTCTGTGCTGCGCGCGATTCCACGACGTTGGCTTGACCGTCTCCAGCGGCGCAGCAGGGCAGTTACGGCTCTTTGTTTCCCCTTTTCGAGGAATCTGACAACCCCCTTCACATTTCCGCATCTTCCACTCACAGTTTCAGTGTGTAACCCTGTTTGGCCGGGGAGCCAGGGGCTCGTCGAGCCAGGTGTGCAACTTGTTCAAGGCGGCCAGGTCCCGAGATCTTCTCGACGTGGGGAAGCCATGTCTTCCCACCCACAGGGTTTTGGGGTCGAGATCCAAGGGATCCTCCCCCTGTTACGGTGCATGGCGGAATTGGGTGCAGGACGGGGGGAAGTAGTTGCAGGGCCGCGAGGAGGGCGGGCAAAGACTTTGCCTTTCCATTTTTCGCCGAATCTGGAGCGATGACTTCGAAATCTTCTATTGGGTCTCTTGCGCAAGTTCGTGGAGGAAGGCACAAAGATTGTCGGGCTCGTTCATTGATCCGTGCGGCAAGTAGGGGTTGATTAGAGAAGACCTTGGCTGGGAGTGCAAGATAAATCGAGTTGTGCAGGTTAGTTAGCCTAATCTGCTTCCTCTTTCTACTTCGCCTCGTCCCGGTCCTTCAAAAAGCAAAGTTTGAGGCCACGTTCTATTGTTTACCGGTCCAACATGGAGGAAACCCACCCGGTAAGCCGCAAAAATACCTTGGCCAGGGCTACCTGGATTTTTACCACACTGACAACTGAGACCACGGTCGGCCGCAAGCCAACCGGCCTTGAGCGAAGCACCCCCGGATGATGAGCTGAGCGTCTTCTCATACCAGCACACGATACTCGCAACGGCAGGTGTCGAAGCCAACCAAGACCCCTATTCCTGTTACGCTATACCACTGGTATCTGTCTACTGTTAGCGCGAGTATCAGTGTGGTTTTTCTTCGTGCCAGACGATTTGGACATTTCCAGTGCGCTCTCTCAGCTCCTTGCGGCAGTGCCGCCACCACCCAATCAGCATCTAGACGGTCAACTCCTTGCCTATCTTATAGCGCAACTCGATATCGCACCTGGCCGAGGAGGGGCTTTTCGACAGTTCTTCTCCTTTCCTATATTCAGCAATGGACTAGACCTGGCTTTCGGGGATCGCCTGCTTCCGGCATGGAAATGGGTTAAGCCTGGTGGGGATTACCGAAAGAAGGGCGCTCCGCCGCCGAAGCGTGCGCCCTCGAGGCCAAGTCAAAAGCCTTCGAGGCCAAGAGGGATCCGCAACGTTGTGGCTCCTGTTCTGGCCGTGGTTGTCTTGGTCTTCATGGTGTTCCGGCCCCGTTCGTAACTCTGCAACACCCATGTGCGATCCCCATCAACCCCATTGCGCCACGCTTGATGACACGGAGGCTAACCTAATTCTTGGGCTCAGCGCAAATAATACAGGTCCCCGAGGAAGTAGCGGATCCGGAGAGGAAATGAATGGCGGGGAAGGGCTGGAAGAGAGAAAATATCGGGAATATGGCCCGGCTGGAACAATGATCGTACAACTCCTCCATGATAGCAATACAAATCCCATCTCACACAACAGTGATATTATTCCGCTTCGGCAACTCTGGCCACCTCGACCGTCCGCTTTCTTCGGCGCTTCCTCTGAGCTCGTAGACAACCGCCTGGGGAATGCGGTCGTGTTCTCTCATGATCGGGTCTCAAGCTACCCGAGTACAAACTCACATGAGCCAAGAACCGTGCCAATGCTTGGTGCGACGTTAGACGAGGTCCAGGCCTCGTAAAAGTCATACAAGACTCTTCACAGCCCGGTAACTGGATAGGCTGTAGCTCCGAAACATGACTACCAACCGACCAAAATGGCCAAGTCAAATGTGAGTTGGCTAACCGGATTGTCGCATGTCTTTACCGAGTCGGTAGCTTGTCCAGCGTCGTTGCTGTCCGTTCCTTCAGCTTCGGATCCGGGTTCAGGTTGACCCTCTTCAGGTTGATCGTCCACATCACATCATCTGACACATTCTCCGGGGCAGTTGGGGTATTGCGAGGACGACCACCACCGCCGCCTTCTGGCATGGCGCAGGAAGGCATCACACGAACCGTGACCATGGTAGAACAATGCGTATTCTTGCCCAACGAGTTATTCGTGATGCCAAGGGCCTGTGATCTACCGCTCAAACCACAAATACATTAACGACTCTAAGATATTATCACGGCGTCGACGACATCATCAGTCTAGTCGGCTGACTAGTAGGGCACTCACCGGCAGAGCACTGACACGCAGAACCTCACACCATAAATTTTTTTTCTTTTCCACTCATCATAGCACCTTTCTACAACTTGTTCCCCCCTCATCAAATCCAACCTTAGCTCAATATTTTGTTGATCACCGAAGAACAAGACAAGATGATTGCCGACACAATCAACCCCGTTTTTACATGTTTGTCTACTTTTCTCTTTCTTTAAAAAAAAAATAAAAAGTAACTACTAACTTAGTCATAGACACGCCCCCCGCCCCTGACTCTGTTGGTAAGCATTTCGACATGGTAACTCGCATCAATGACGCAAGCCTTCGAGTCAAAGTCAAAGATACATTCGGCGAGGCGGCTACTACCAATCTCCTCAATATGATGTCCGCAAGAGCTGAAGAGCTACGCCGGGTGAACGCGGCAGCTCGAAAGACAGAAATGCAGTCAGCTGCCATCGCCATGACCCCACTTGTGCTCGGCGGTCTCGCGAGCGTCGCCATTTGGCGGCTGAACGGTCGGTACATTGACCTAAAAGTTTTCTCACCGAGTAACATATATTGATTCACTCCTTTAGCAACGTCACCAATCGCTTGACTCTCAAGGCACCAGCCCGACCAGTCCGGGCCTCAATGCGCAGAATGAGACGTTAGGCCACAGAGAGCCCTATCAAAGCAAGGAGGGAGAAGGGGGTACATAGCTCGACAGTGTGCGTGCCGAGTAGATGGAGATGGAACTGATTCGCATGCATCACGCAAAATGGCAATAACCATCATCTTCTGACGTCCCTAAAAATCAAGAGTAGTGCATGTTGCCAAGATGGAAGGAGATGCGAAACTGTCATTACCAAGATGGGAATGGCAACCTGCAAGGCAGGACGCCTTGGGGGGGTTTCTTGGTAGGATTGATTCTGGAGCATCTCAGACATATTTACGCTGCTATTCCACCCCAACATGGACGACCACCCATTCTGATGGTCACGTGGCCCCTCATCACCTTTGATCACTGCCGCATTTGGTTTTTGGTTTTCCTGGCACATAACATAGTAAAAGTTTGGACGAGCTCTATAGCCGAGGACCGAGGACAACAAGTTAGGTAGGTTAGGTTCTGGAGCGTCTATAAGAATGGCGCTTTGTGGCCTCCCACTAAGGACGGGCAACTCGTCGCATCTCTTGGCCTTCCCAACTCGAGCTACTGCATCCGTCACTATATCTGCATGAAGGCCGATTTTTTCATAACAACGGCCATTAGGCAAAACGATACGTCTTAAAATGCGCCCAGCCAAAGCCAACGACCTCGGGACCCAGCATTTAACCAACGGCCTGCACCTGCTCGACATCAGTCGTCTCGGCGAGCGCTACTTCAGCCAGCTGATCGTTCGTTACGGGGGAAGGAATGTCCGCGACGGCAAGCGTGGGGAGATGGCCCTCCCCCCTGAGATCTGGCTCATGATTATCGAGTTGCTCCAAGCTGACAGACACCCCGGAGAGTACTGCTTCGTCAGAACGTCTACACGTGCGCCCGTATTGACCCCGTTGACCATTCCACGTTCCAGCAACCTGCAACTGGTCCGTTGCATCCGTTACAACTTCGACGAGGACCCGATCAAGCCCCTGGTAGCAGGCAATTGCTAGTGGATGTCAGCCATCCACGTCCTTATGGAGTTCTTGCTCGAGCCCGATGGGTACCGAGTACGAGTAGATGATGGGCCGGGCCGGATTTGGGTGGAAGAAGAAATGCACGAGTCATCTACTTTGTGCTGTACCAAGCGGTACCCAGCATACCGACCCTCCACCGGACTTCAGGCCACCAGAGTATGTTCAACGTCGCGTTCGATGCCGACGAGGAGGATGAGAGAATTATCCCGTGCCTCTTTCTCAACGTCGACGTCTCAGACGTCGTCGCTTTTGTGTCGGGGGGTGATTGCCCAGGCTGCAGCGGCAATCGGAAGTTCTGTGCCCAATGTACCTACCCCTTTTGCCATGACGTTGGCCCGCATTTCAGCTGTGGCGACAAGATTGTCTGCCCATTGTGCATGGGTACTCTTCTGTTTGCTGACCATCATCGTTATCTCGTACTCCGTCGCTCTCCATGGTATCGTCCCGTCTCCAAGGAGGACGATGTGATAGCAAGAAGAGCTATTAAAAACGGGATACTTGGCAGGGCTGACGAGCTGGGCTACCAGTACGTGTGGGAAACAGAATCACAGGTCTAATTATACTTTCCTGGCAGCGCTGGGTCTTCTAAACGATGGAATAAAAGTCTAGATGATTCATCAAAATCTTCAAGTATTTCGGGTGAAGCATAAATACGTGTCACACACCGTAGAACCCAAGCGCCTAGGTAGACCGATAGCAAATTCACGAGGGGCTGAGCAGTTAGAAACTAGATAGAAACCTTCACGTTAGTACCGTGACAAGTCTTAACTTGGCTGGAACTGTTGTCTTTTTGCCCCTTTGTACGTGCGCAACCACAGCTCGCAGTGTCACGACCCGTCCATGACAGCCACCAGTCCATCACCTTGGCAGTCCGGACCCGTCGCTGTTACCTATCACCGCTAGGTAGGATAAAGAGAGACGAAGCTAAGGAAAGAGAAGAAGAAGATCAAGTGGTTGCCGGATCCAGGGCCTTTGTCTTATCCCTATGTTTTGCTCCCCAAAACACCAAGCGTATATCACCACTTTATTCGCCTTCGGGCACCCCTTCGCGCCCACTGACAACCTTACGCACCGCCCACATAGCTCTCAAAAATGGTACGCGAGTAATGTCCCCCCCCCCAACGCCAACCTCACGAGCTTGTTCCTACAGCTCAAACTTGAACGGGAGGCCGAACATAATACGATGTGTACGGTCTTCGAAGCCTTGACGAAGGCCCTCGACCAAAGCCTCAGCCAAGTCCCCTCCTCGGGTAAAGTGTACGAGAAATACGTAAACCCGATCGCCCAAGGTCTCTAGGATATCCTTTATCATCCGGCACTGGGTCAGACCCCCAGAATCCCAGGCTGAGAGACCCTCCCAAGACTAATACCCAGCACGGCTCCATTGGAGCCAACATAACAACAACAGGCTTCCGAAAGGAGGCCACGATCACTAAACCCCACTCCGCTACTGGAGCCGGAAGTACCCCCCCAAAAACCCACAGTGAGGGTTCACGCTTTCGGGATCCTGGGCCAAGGAAATTACCCAGGGCTAAGGTGGTTTCTCCACACCAGCCATCTCTATTTCTCTGTACTGGTAACTGTTCTCTAAAAGATACAGTGACAAACACACAAGGCAACTTCCCTCCTGTCCGATATTCTTTTTTTTCCCTTCCCAAAGCATTGCTCATTCTGCCATGCCAACTTGGAGAGCCCTTCCCTCTGCTGAGAAGCAAAGCAAAATAAAAGGAAAAAAAAAAAAAGTCAACGCACAGATTCATCGTCCTCCTTCTCCCCTCTTACCCGCGCAACGCTCAAAGCTTGCGAGGAAGCCGCGCCAATAGCCGACCCCAAGAAGCAACTGCGATCCTAGCTCGGTTCGCCGTGTACGGGAGGGGACGAAACACACCGGTACCCTGATGACCGCCTAACATGGAGGTGGTGGCGGTAGTGGCGGTAGTGGCGGTAGCGGCGGTAGTGGTCGCGCTACCGAGACCAAGCCGCCGAGCAACATGGGTCTTAATGCTTACGTTGGAAGAAGCGCGGAAGCGGTGGTGGCCTAGGAGCGGAGAGAAGAGGGAGCCCATCGAGGACTGTGGGGTACGGGACTTGTCGACACCACCAAGGGGCATATATGCGCCCGCCATGCTGATCACATCCAAGATCTCACTATACTTAATGACAACCTCGATGCCCTGACCTGAAGCGTTGCCGCTGCCGCCATCGTCATTGCCACCATCGCCCTTACCACCTGTAGGAGATGTAGGCGGAGCTCGCCATCTTCCTTGGAGAGACTCTCGTAAGTGCTCGTAATGTTGCCGTATTCGTCACGTCTCCAGGTAAGAACCGAGGAGAGGTCGGCAATACGCCGGACACGTTGCTCATGATGCTCTTTATCGATAGCCTTATCCATAGTTAGACCGCCGAAATCAAGACGGACCATGGTCTGGAGGCCGGGATGGCGTGCTAGAACGTTGGCGAGAATACTCTTGGCTGCTTTCTTCTGATTTCCGATGGTGGTGGCGCTGATGGTGAGAGAAGGCGGATCGACATCATGGTCCGATTGATAGAGAGCAACCAGGCAGTGGGGCACCTCGGACCCGAGATCCTCATGCAGACACATGTAGGCTCGGGGGGTGGCTGCCGTCCGAGGAAGGGCGGCGATGCACTGGCGTAGTTTGGTGCCAAGTAAAAACTGAAGCTCGACCTTGACACATTCGCTCAAGGTGGTGACAGTCATTTCGCCCGTGGTCGGGTTGAAGTGCTACGTAATCCTCAAGCCATTAATCAAATATCCCCGTAAGCCAAGCGCGATATGTGTGAACTTACCACACGGATGGTGGCGTAAGGGAAGGCTTCCTTAAGCTGGTCCAGCTGTGGAAAGTTAGAGACAAGAAAGCTGTCGTGGGTAATATGGTGGTGGTGATCGACCGAGTCGACAAGAAAGTGGTAGTCCTGGACCTCAAGGTCGGATCCGAGGCGGGAGTGGAGGGTCGCCATGATCTTATCTAGCCGCTGGGGCAGCAGCTGAGAATCGTCTGGAGGAGTCTGTGTCTATTAGCTTCCGACGGCCGCATTTTTGTGACGGGCACGAGGGGGGATAAAGGGCATAGGGACCCAAAAGGAATGGATCAGTAAAGACCGGAAAAGACTTACCATGATGAAAGAATGTGAGTTGTTCACGCGGGTGAGGTTAGAATGGGTGATGATGACCCAGGAAGCAACCAGCCCAATATTGAAGGTTTTTGGGATTTGGGTGTGGTGATGGATGGCCCCCCAAAAGCGGCCACAGCAGCAGGAGGAAAAGACGAGGCTAGTAGAGTCAGTGAGCGCAAGGTCGACAAAACCACGAGGGAGGAAGAAGGAAAACGCAGTATCCGTCTGGGTGAGCCGAGGTAGCCCCGAACACAGATGCCAGGGAATGGCGCGTGGATTGATCCGCGTTATCTATTGTGCCGCACGAATCCGGTGCCAAGCCAACCGAGCTTAGGCTCCTTGAGAGCCAGGGTCTTGATCGCAGATAAAAGAGCTCCTGCAGCACTCTGCATCTTGCAACCTCTTCTTCAAGACAACCAATTCGTTCCATCCTGTGTGAGCCTCCACCTGATTAATATCACACTATGCACAAGGAACGTAAATGCGTCACAGTACTGCAATCTTGAGAAATACCTTGTTAGCTGTTTCCCTTTGAGACCTCCTTCTTCTCTTCTTCCAGAAATTTGGCCAGGTAAGACTCCGTCCCGTTGGATGCCCTACCCTTTGGATGCCCTGCAGCCTCAGCAAAGTCCAGCCAATAAGAGATCGAATACTTGAGACCACATGATCTTGGGGGCCTATTCTAATTCTCGGCCCACGGTAGAGGTTAACTTCATGGCCCAGAACTCCTACGGACCTGGCCTAGCAGCCCCGAAACATGAGCCATTAAAAGACACCCAGCATATCATTTAGGAGCCAATCCTGCAGATCGCGCGTCATCTACGTTCTATTGAAAGGGAACTCTAGCCAGGGGACTGAAAACGGGTCACCAAGGCTGTGCAGCGGCTACGTGTGCAAATCAGCCACAGCTCACCCCCAGCTCTCCCGAGCTCAGGACTATGAAGGAAAAAGGAAATTTTATGAGCCCAGATTCGTTTCAGACAACCAGGCTGTTCCGTCCTCTTCTTATCTTTCCTATTTTTGGAACACACAGGTTGTGGCTCCCCAGATAGCCAGCCAGCCAGCCAGCCAGCCAGCCAGCCAGCATTCAACGCTTCCTGCAGACTCACAAATTTGGTTAGATTGATTGGTACGGCCCTGTCGGGATGGGTTGGTTGATTCGAGCGCCACCAGCGGCAACCAGTCGTTTTCAGCTGGGGCTTGAAGCAGACATGACAACTTGAACGTTGCGGGGAAATCGCAGTTCCCCTCAACTTTTTTCAATTCCTCATCATTCTTCCTTGGCCAGAATGTCAAATAGCAGCTCCAACAGTCCGGAAGCTGCACCCCAAGCATCGGGCGAGGGCTTCAACTGCTCGGAGAGACTAGAAAACATCCAGCCTGATCCTGATATTGCCGGAGTAGGGGTGAGTACCGACGTTTCATCCAACTAGCCGACCCTCGTCACGACCTCTCTATGCTAATGGCACCGCATCCCCAACGAAGATCATCAGCAGTTTTCTAGGGACGGCATGGCTCGTGGTCTTCATACTCGTCGTCTATTTTGTTATTTTCTACGACCCGACTCTTGATCCCTTCAGCGTGGACCCCAACAAAAAGCTCCCCCGCCCGAACCCTGTCGATATGGTGTTCTACAAGGCCAAGCTTTGGCTGCTTCAGCCCCTTGATTTCTTGGAGCCGAAGTATAAGTGGCTGGCTAGCTTGCGCCGGAAGTTACGCAGCGACGCAGGCCGTGCCATCTTCATCCAGGTGCGTGTTAGGATTCACATGAGGGACTGGGGGGGGGGGGGGGGGGACCTCGGGTGATTGACATACAGGATGTAGGTCATCATGGCTCTCAGTGACGTCCAAATCGTTACTGGAATCGCCATCCTTGTTAGCGGATACTACTCAGCAACCCGCGGAATGTCTGGCTACCACTGGAGGATGATGGTACGAGTGGCCTGGTTTTCAACCATTACCCATCTGGCCGCGCTCTCGTGTTTAAGAACCTACCTTCACGAGAATAAGTTCACACGGGAGATAAGACTGCTTCTCATGGGCTGCCTTGCCGTCATGCTGATCGTCGCGACATTGGTAACAGCCGACGGGGGTTTTTCTGATGAGCTGCCCGTGATATGCTTCCTCAACATTTCAAAATCCCCAACCGCTCTCCAAAATTCCGATGTTCTGGCTGCAGTTTTCTTGCTGATATACAACATTATCCTCCGTGGCCTGAAGCTTCACCAAGCGGTGGCCGAAGGGCGGTCGCTCAAGATCCGACAATGGTTCGTTCGGAGGCTGGCAAGACCAGTAGCGATGGTGGTCCTTGAATATGTGGCATCAACCGACGAACACCGCATGCGGAAGAGGGCCATTTATATTTTTCTTGTTCAGCCCATGCTAGCAAGTCTTGTTCTTGCCAAGACATACTACCTCACTTACACTTCGACCATTGGCGAGGTGAGATTCTGTTCCGTTCATAGCCGTCACGGTTTCTTACGGTGTAGTGGACTAGATCTACTGGTTGCTTGTGTCTGCTTTTTGGGGAACTCTTAGACTCTTTGAGCTTCGCAGACTTAGGTCCCAAGGAGAAGATAACTGGACGTTTGGTCAGATTGTACCATGCGCCTTGTTTCTTGCCCCAGTCCTGGCACTTCTCGATGCCGTGGCTAAGACGCTGAAAGGGGACGATAATCTGCCCCGGTCCAGACGGTCAGGTAAAGAGAATCTCTCTTCCTTTTCATCACAGCTGAATACCTACCACTCAAAGATTGTTTACTCACCCTAGCGTGCTCCAGAAGCTCGAACCACACCATCCAATCGATATCAGCGCTGGTTCGAACGCCCGACGGTCTCCCCGAGGTGGTTCGGCGATGACGCCATCAGGTCAACAAACCCACCAGTCGAGCCCACCCTTCTCCGACTACAAACTCTCGAGTCCTCCATAACAGCACTCAACCTCAGCACCCTGCCCCTATTCGCATACAGCGAGGAATCACAGGACCCATTCTTAGGCTTCTTCGAGGATTCAACGTCTTTTCCCTACCTAACCATGCAACTCTGCGCTTGGTTCATGTTTATGACCTTTTGGGTTTTCTTTTCCGACTTTGGTCTTTTCGAGCGTGTTGTCAACACCATTTATGCGAATGTGGTTATGGTCTGGGGGGCTGCGCTATGGAGCTACGAAACTACACTCGACGGGGCACTTCCATTTGGTCGCTTCGAAGACCATTCTCCTGCATTCACCATTTTTTACTTGCTGCCTTGGATTTTCCTGCTCGGCCCAACATATTCCGTCTTCTGGCTACTATCTTGCCCCCGGAGCACCACCCCGAAATGGGAATATAAAAGTGCTTGGGGTGTCTTATTCCGGTTATTTCTCTGCGCTGTATACGTACTATGCCCGATGCTCACTTATCTCTACTGTAGCTTCCTTCTGGCATTGATTATATGGGCATGCTGTATAGGGATTTATCTCCTTCTTTCTGTTATCGCCAGAGTGTATTACTAGGGACGCGGGCCAAGGTCGTCGTAGATATAGTAACAGAGCCTGCTCGAAGACGAAGCCGGCGTAACCTATGTTTTGCAGGAGAGCCTAGTATGAAGACCGTCTGAATACCTAGATACGCTTGACGAATTCAGCCACAAACTGACTATGTTTTTCTCCCTGAACATTTTGATACACATCAGCATTCTCTCTCTCTCTCTAGGAGTCTTAAAGCACAACGCGCGGGGATAGCTTTTCTGAGACACTATGATGTTGTCTTTGGGCAACACACTTCCGGTTCGGACTAAGAACATTGGATAGCGACAGCAAAATTAGCTGCTGCATCACCCTAAAATATGCTGAGTGTGAGCACAAGACCCAGTACCTGCATCGGCCAAATCCACCATGATTGAGAAAGCTGCGTGTGTGTTGTATTGAAGTGGCGGTCAAGTACGCCGAATCGCGCACTTGGCTGCGAGAGCGCTGTTGTGCTTACGTAGCTTGATATTCATCGTATGCAAGTCAATCGCACATCGGCGACGGCATCAAGGGAGCATAACGTTGGAGGGCGTTTCAACAACTGTCGGCAGATGGTTGCGAGCCCCGATGGCCCCGAGCCCCATGACTCCGAGCCTGAAGGATCGGAGGACGGCTTAGGTCTCTTTTTCGCGCTTCATGACCCTGACAACGTTTCCGCCAGCTTGTGCTGGCCGAGCTCTTTGCAAGCAATTGCGTACTCGCGTGATAGGTCATCTGGCAGGACTGTGGTCAGGGCCTACGGATACCTGTTTGCGGTAGTGCACAGACCATGGGGAAAACATTATTTTCTTTGAGGCCGTCACTGTCCACAATAAGGAAGCGTCTTCTTTCCACTCTATACATCCTCCTCCCAACTCCGATATCTCGAAATTCCCAGCCCTCTCCTCCTCGACCACCAAAAAAGGTAACGTCAATCCGCAATAAATCGACTGCATCTTCTCCTCAAGCTGGTCAGACTGTCAGACAACAGACCCTACTGCCACCATGGCGGAACAAATCGAGCCCAAGTCTCTCGCTGGGACCGTTGACAGCCACGAATTCGCCATACTTGCCCCGAAAAACTGGCCATACCACACCGGTCTGGTCAGTCGCCCAACACATCGTGTGGTCAGGCTTTGCGTGCTCTATTATCGTGCTACGCTATGTGCTATGGTGCATCCCTTCCAAGATTACAGGCTTTAAGCTTGAAGTCAACAAGCAAATCATACGCTACAACACGCACCTCCGGGCCGCCATGTCCCCTGGTTTACATGAAGAGGCCGTTGCGGAGGCTAAGAGATGCCTTGCTGACAGCGGCGTGTCTGTTGCCGATTTCGAGCATATAATGGAATCCGACAAGATAGATAAGACAGTTTGGAGCATGAACCCCAATGTTCATAACGGAGTCCATGTCTCAACTTTCGGACCGGAATTTCACGGATCTTCCCTTCACGGCCAAGCGTAACCTGGTAACCTGGGATACAAGCAGAGATAAGCCGCTCGAGGATCATATCGCCAGCTACCGTGATAGGATAGCAACAGAGAAAAAATGCTGTCTATTTTCACCCCGTAATAATTCGGGTGCGGTATTCGGGACGTAGCTTACCCAGCAATTTCAACCCGGCTGCTATTATGAAGTTTTGGTTGACGGACAGTAACATTCATCGTGTTGATCATGGTAACTTGAAGTTCAACGCCATCAAAAATACAACCTCATACTGCCACTGCTTCGCCGCGGTAAGATTGCGGGACTCTATAGATGGGTATGATACGGTCCAGCTCTTTCAACAGATTGGCCCCCACCAGGGATCCCCCGTCTTTCCTCCGCACCTCAAATACAGCCCCTTGCTTGATCAGTACCCAGTTGGCACGGCCAACTACATGCTCTACGTCATTATTGTAGGAGCGCCCGAGGAGCCGGAAAATACAGCCATGACTCCCAGTACAGCTCTCTATCTCCTCCGCTCTTAGGAACACACGTCTCAAGTTATGCCAACCCTGGTAACGACACTACCCGGTAATACATGGTCTAATCACGGTGCCTATTTTATATATGGCGACTAGACTGCTGGTCTTAGTCTTATCGGCTCGCTTTCCAGACCTTTAGCCGGGAAGGGCACAAACGGCTTCTTAGTACCAATTGGGACAGTTGGTCCGGCTGTTATGCTTTTCATGGCCCTCTTTTAGCTTTCTACGCTCTTCATTCTACTCTGTTACCCTTCCTTCGGGCTCTCCGAAGGCTACGAGCCGATCTATCAAAGTAAGAATTTGACATCTGAGGGTTCTCGTTGCTAACACGCCCCTAGCGGATATCTTGCTGTTCGATTTTCGGGACAGCAGGGTAAAACGAATAATAAACTGCTGACTACTGCAGATAGCGAACCCACAGCTTTCAAGTTAGTCCCAACAAATCCAGATGGAAGTCCGGTTGCTCAGAATGTGCAACGTAAAGCAGATCAAGTCCAAGGTGACCAGCAGGGGATGGAATTCTACAGCTCACTAAGACCCCGGAGCGCTCTCTCCTCAATAGAGAGTATCCATGTCTCGAATATCAGGAGGCTGGTGGTTATTACGACACTCCTAGATACAATAGCCTAGTGGCTGTACTTTGGCATCACCATACAGCTACCTCCGTACCCCGAGTCTTGCCCTAGGTAAGCCATCCCTTATAGAAGAGCCAGTCCTGTTCGTTGACGCATAGTAGCGCAAAGTGTGTGTTTGCTGTGGTCCTGCCTCTCATGGGCGTTCAAATAGCGTGCCGCTGGCTACCTTACAGCGGCGTCACTGGGCTTGTTCGTTGCCGTGCCCAGTGTGTGGGAAATTATGCAGAGCTGGGGGATTCACATATTCGGAGCGAGAACCTAGTCTTCTCATACCAGTACTAGTATTACCTACATAACACTCAACCTATCAAAGAGAAACGCATACTTATCACTGCAGTCCGAGCTAAATGAGGAGTGACTAATAATAAGCACCCAAAGCCAGTGCCTCGGCCACGCCCTGCCAAACCAATCCTTCCCACAAATATCCCAGACGGCACTGTCCCTGCCGTACGACTTATGGTACGTAATTGACGTGGAACGGGAGTGAGCTGGATCAAGGGGAACGGCTTTCGACCGGAGCCAACATCTCGCCATCAGGCTAGGAGATGCATGGTATTTAGATTGATCGAGGTGTCTCTGCGGAGTAAGGAAACTCGATGGAGCGATTGGTCCAAAGAAAATATATATAAGAAGGGAGGTCCAGACCAGCCTGGTTAATTCACGTTACTATCAGCCACTATCAAAGCCTTAGTAAGCCCGTCGCCTTCAGCTCCTACAAGTGACGCTCAGGATGGGATACCATGAGGGAATGGTGAGTAGAACTCAGAGACTGCCGTACTACTCGCCGGGCATTGGTAGCTTTAAGTATTACGTTCATTATATCCTACCTTGGTACCCTCTCCATCTTGATATCATTACCCTGGAAGGATTGAAGACGGTAAAGGATACTATTATTACAATTTATAGGTTGAGTGGGTTTGATCATAAGGCTTATAGAAGATACGTTACGTGACTACTGCAAAATGAGTGGTTGGAGGTATAAGGGATTGACTTGGGATCACTACGTTTTACTCTGGTAGTCGGGGGGTAGAGTAAATGCCCCAAGCTTGTCTTGGACCAGACTAATATTTTCTCACCGGCTAGTCTAGAACTTAGATAACCTCATGTAGTTATGGTATGATAGCGATAGAGGTAGGACTCACATTACCAATCGAATGGTAAAGGCTCGACCGGTTAATAAGTCGCCCTCAATAGCCAGGCTGTAACATTACTGTGATTAGATGAGTAGTAAGCCCCGATACGTGTCATGTCACTTCTCAGCCCGTCAGCCTCTTGAGTGAATTTAGAACTAATCTTCTCCAGTGTGTTGATACATGTTGTGACGTCCGTGGCAACCACAAGCCACACACCGCCATGTAAACCCACCTCACCTCGAAGATAGCCATTCACTAGAAAAAAGCAAGTGGTCTGAGCTACCCAGAACTCCTATAAAGTCCCTGGGTTTGTCAACCACTTGTTCTTCTTCCTCTTCTCTTTCCTTAGCTTGTTTTTCCACAATTAAGCATAGGTAACTGCAGCTTTGTCTCTCTTCCACCTACCTGGCCGTGACACACGTCTCATCTCCAACTGACTTATTGGACGTAACGTGTAAAGTTCCCCTCTCACACGGGCATAGTATTCAGGTTACACAACATACACTGTCTAATACACTTCCGGCGTACCTTCGACGCCATGAAAAACCCCAGTAGTCATAAATTCCATACCCCTCAACAAGGGGTGGCCATATCTAACAGAAGAAGCCCGGTACTGCTTGTTCAGTTGTCGTGGAAGGTGACAACAGGATCCCTCGCTTTATTTTCACCTTCTGAAGGAGATATTACAAAGATATTGGTCATGTATCTTCCTCAGAAGGTTCTCGCCATCATTCAGGTAACAATAGGGGATCTCTCCTTCGGTTGAAGTACTCTCCGAGCCCCTCCCCTTAACAACGCCCCAGGTACAACCGCCACTATTTAAGGATTTGACATCTCTCATAGGTAGGTCACGGGGGATTTTCAGGCTACATATGATTCGGGCGCTCGATTTATTATTATCAAGGTCGACGTAAAGTGGTTTCCGTCAAGATACTCGACTTCCAAATCACCGACGAGCATCTAGGCTACCGAAGGAATGAGGACAGTTGACGCGAAATTTGTCGATCATACGATTAGGGCGGTGGATGTTGGTCTTTACCACGGCGCTTACAATTTTGCCCGGCCCGCGGCCAGCAGCGGGGATGCCCAGGCCAATTTCTTTCTCGCAAATGGTGGTGCTTGGGTCGACTGCCAAACGCTACCTGGTATGTTCGACCTAGAAGACAGCCCTGACGGTACCCAATGCTATGGACTGCCCCATGTCGGTATGAGAATGTGGATCACCGAATTTGTCGACACATAACTCGGCGTCACGGGGCGTTTTCCAATGATTTACACGACGAATAATGTATGACACCCCTTAGTTTCATAACCTTATTTCGTTAATTGGTTGCAACGTGAATACTAACAGGATCACATAGTGGTGGCGGGCATGCACAGGAAATTACGATGGGTTTTCGACCGTGTGTCCGCTTGTGTTGGCGAGATATGCGGCTGTTCCGGGACCCGTCCCGGAGGGTTTGTAGCAGCCATACAATATGGCAGAACTCTGATCACTATGCGTTTGGAGGAGATTCGGATATCTTTAACGGGGAGGAAATTGATTTGAAAGACCTGGTTACTAGCTGAACTGGGTATCGAGCTCCACAGCGAACCGCAGACTCCGCATATGGCGATTTGCTAGACGGGTTGTTCAAAAAGAAATATCAGAAAGTAGTTTCTACATGTAATATTGTGCTTATATGAATGTGTCGAGTTGCAGCAGGGCTGATGAATTATCGAGCCCCTTTAAACCCTCAAAACTGACATGCTGGTGCAGATTGTCGTTTATCGCCCTTTGAAGTTTCGTGGCCTCATCTTCAGAGCTGAAATTACGGTGGAACCGCCTCCGCTCTCACTACCTCCTTATAGGGAGCCACATGTGTCTAGACCAAGCAATGAGGCTCCATATCTTGCAAATGACCAACAACGAAGCTTCATCTGCTTCACCTTTCTCTTTCCCCTTGTTCTTGCAACGCATATACACAGACTCATTTCAGATCACGCTACCTACAATCCAACAGCTCTTTAAGAGTGCTGGTAGACTTGAAACTCGCCAAACTCCCAATACGCATTCGTAAACGCCTGGGGATTATTTGATACAAAGTCCGTGCAGTTGCTCTTAGTCCAGCCACCAACGCACTTATGCGAGCCAACGCAGGGGGTGGGACCTGTAGTCAAAGTCAGCTCTAGTTCTTGGTCTCGTCTCCATATCACCACTTCTTTAGTTCGTTAGGCAACAACAAAGGAGTGTCAGTACTCACAGCCTGACGCACCCCACACGCTCTCAGGTATAGCGTCCCCACACAGGTCAATATTTGCCACAATGCTGGCATTCCGGAAATGCCCGCCGATATCACAGCTTGTGTTTGGGAAATCAGCTAGCGGCATAGGCCAAATGCTCGGGTCGGGTTTGCCCGCTTTGATATCGGCAGGGACAGCTGTCGTCCCAAATTGCCACATCCGAATGCCCTCCTCGCGCCACTCGACAACTAGGGTCCCGCCTCCAGCGGCGTTGAACGCTGCCCCGTACGTCTCGGGGTTACCCGTCACACCGCAGCCCGCATTGTTGTTGTTGCTGCTGCTAGGGCTGACATCGCAGTCGGTCGCCGATATGTCAGAACCAAACACCGTAGCGACGGAGCCCGTCATATTGCGCTTGACATCCATGCGGCAGGACGCATCTGTGTGCAGCGTGATTGAGTTTCCCGTGTCCGGGCTAGATGGAGCCGCAGGGTTGACTGCCTCCATGATATCTATCTCGCCGTGAGCCGGCCAGTTGTTCGGGTCAACGAGCCACAGAGCCGGCCAGGTAGCACATCCGTAGGGGCTGTGTTTGATGTGGAAGATGAAGAGGCCCTGGTTGTATTGTCGCTTGGACTCGAGGCGTACCGAGAAGCGGCCTGTCGATGCGTCTGGAATCGAGGAGGGACCAACGGACGTGTCAACCTTCACCATGGCAGAGTCAATCAAGGTTGGGGTTAGGTTCTAGTTATGTAATGTTAGCGGGTGCACTTCCCTGTGGAACACAGGTTGGGAGTCTTACATATGTGGCCGCATAGTCTGATCCGACATAGTGAATGTGCCCATGCGCTTTGTCACCGAATCAGAACTCAGCCATGCACGAGAGATTTGGAGGGTCGAGTAGATGCCTACTTGGATCATCGCCAGTGCGGTAGTTGAAGTTGTCAAAAAAGTTCTTGGTTTGATCTGTGTTGTATTGTTAGCTGTCCTTCTTAACTAAAGACTGATTGAAGATTGCGACTCCAGGCTTACACGTTTCGCGCAGCGAATAGCTGAGCCTGGTGTAGTTCGGATATCGATCTGCGCTGTTGTTTCGCCTCGTAACTAGTACAGGGACAACGATAACGGCGGTAACAACAATGGCTGCAATAACCGCTCCAGCCCAAGCCAATGATCTCCATTTTCGCACATCATACCAAGATGCTCTTTTCTCGTGGAGTTGCCAGGCCATCATGATCTCGGCAGTGCACAGTTGCTAGATACCATGGGGCAATGCATGATGGATTGGAGACTTCAAACCTGTAGCCATCAGATATTTATATTCACAGTCTCCAATCTGGCGCATGATCCCCTTTTCGCCGTTGCAAGGCAGCAGTACCTGAGCCGGCCGGTCGCCGCGGCAGAGCATCAACAAGGCTTACTTCCATAGATAGGTAGACACACGGTCATTTGTTTTGGAAAGAGGCTAACCCATTCCTAGACATTGCAAAGCTTGGCATCATTTCTGACCCGGCCCAACCACTACCAGGGGAGCGGGGGAAGGTTGTATTATTAGTTGTGCCGCGTGTGTACGACGACCGGATAAGTTGAGCTGCGGCACGGATGGGCAAGGGACCTCGCCTCAATTCCACTGCGGACAAGAAGTGCAACTTCTGAATACGGCAAACTTTGAATAAAAGCCCCCCTAAACTCGGACCCCCTAAACTCAGTAGAATATAGATATTTACCTTGGTCGTCACAGTTCAGGGCGCGGATTCAAAGGCGCTAGGAGCGGGCGGCATGGCGGCATACGCTCCTACTGCAAATGCCTGCAAGTCTCCGGCTCCGTCAAATCTGATAGTCCGGCCGAAGATTCAGTTTATCTACCTGGAGAATGAAGATGGCACGGCCTCTGTTGCTTCGCGAAGGACAGCTCGGTCGTATGCCGCACGGGAATCCCATGCCCGAGCCAGGCGAGAGCGAATGACCAAGTATGAAGACGCCAAGAGACGAGAAGCCAAGCACTTTGCTGCTGAGTCCGTATCCCGCCTCCAAGGGAACCAATCTGGGACTGGAGCTCTATAGAAGGCTAACGATCAAGGTATTCAGGTCGGCGAGCCCTGGGACCCAGCTCTCCGCTGCTCCCACGGACCCGTTTGCATCAGCTGCAAGGCCAATCTCAACATTTGAGTAACTCGCTTATCATATACGTTACTACCTCCTTAGCCACTGTGAGTCACCAATCCTGCTTTTTCACTGCTTCGATGACATAAGCCATCCTATAGCCGTTGGCCCACAGCCCTCCCTTCCGAAGGCCACTAGGTAAGTGTGGGTGCAATAACACAACATAGCTGACAATGGTAGATGTGAACGTTGTGAATCGGTCGCGGTAGTTTCTCTACCCGCACTTTCCCCACTCCTGAAGCATACTTGTGGGGAATAAAGACGGAATGGGTAACGCTGGCGTTGACAGACCCTGGCATGTTGAATGGCATCCTCATTTCGGCCTGCCGTAGTCTGCACTCCCTGCATGGCGGCGGTCCACACAGGTATTTGGAGTATGCTCTCAGGTACAAGATGGCTTGCATCGTATCTTTAAACAAGGCTATTTCGGATGAGGGGGGCAACCCTCAAGCCTCAAGTATAGCCAAGCGGTCATCCTGGCCAGCGACGAGGTAGTCCTATGTCCAATCGTAGGTAGGATACAGTGAGGATCCCAGTACTAACAACTATTCTAGGTCTGCATTGGCGATGTTCTGACTGCGGGGCAACACGTTGAAGCCGGGCTACGAATGGTCGCCTCGAAGGGAGGCCTTGCAGCACTCGGCACTAGCGGGTTTCTGGCTGCTGGAATAATCGATATCTTCTCGAGCGACCGAAGGAAAGAGTATGTTTCGTTGTCGTGCCCTATTCCAGCGCGCCAGAGATTTAACACGGACCTCAGGGCCGAGGCCACCAAAATCTTGAGCAAGTACAGTAATTTCAGGACTTTGGAATAACCGTAGGGAAGCAAACCCGCTCAACATGGTAGGATCAGCCGCCACACACCCATCGTGCAGGTTGGAGTTTAGACCGAGCCTAGCATCCCGAAAAAATATGGCATGTTACTCATTGTATTACCCATATCTAGGATGATACAGTCTGGTGGTAGTTTATAGCCTGGAGAACGATCAATCCATGGGGTTTCAGACATCCCCTATCTAGCCTCAACCCATGGCCCACTGGAGCGCATCGTAAGCTGATGCAAATGGTATTTTGACAGCCTCTTTATTAACACCGCTCGTTCTCTCATGGTGGGTGTCAGTGGGTTGTTGATTGTTAGTCTAGCTTTGCACCTGGTCCAATTATTTCCTGTGTGCCTCTTGCGTACTTGCCATGTCAGCGGCCATAATTCTCCATTTATCTAAAGATGATTAGTTATCCGCTATTGGAGCTTGCTCTATGGATGCCTGGCTCTCTAGTGCCTGCTGAGAAGGCATGCCGCTGTGAATGCCGTTGCCTAAGTGTATTTTATTTAAAAAGGATTCTTCTTACCTATGTTGTTTAGGATTACCTGCATATACGAGCCGAAAGGATGGGATTTAAACTCCACAGGGGTGCTAATAAAGGGGAAGTTGCACAAGGGTGGTGCAAGTCGCTTTATTGGCGCACGAAGGCCGACGTTGCAATAAAACGGCGGTTACACAAAAAGAGCGCGCCAAGAACTTTGCATCCTCTCTTCCCCCCACCAAAAGCCATCTGGTACACATTGGAAAAGGGCAGTGTAGAAGATCCAGCGTGAGGATGTAATGTGAGTGCACAGCAACTCCGATCACTCAGGTTCGTCGTGTATAAAGCCGGTGAGTCTCCCCTTGGTTATTGACTTCTGAACTCTAGCCAAGTCGGAAATTCACAAGACATCAACACAAACGCTCTTACCAGCCAAGCCCTTTTTCCTACCCTATCTTCATCTGCTTCTTTATCAGACTTAGCCGACTTTCAAAGTACTGGTTGTTCAACCTTCCGTCATCATGAAGCCCAGTTCCCTCTTTCCTCTTCTCCTTGCGGGAATTACGACCGCCTCTTCACTGCCTCCCCGCAACGATGAGTCCAACACTAAAGGGGGTATCACTGTTGGCACGGACGAGCCAGACGGCTATTATCGAGCTAGTCTAAGTGCAGACGGCCGGATCACCAACAGAACCTTCGTCCCGTTGTCGGAGCTCATTCCTAAGCGAAGCCCCATAGCTTCTCGCAGCCTCCCGATCAACCATATCGAGTGCAGTGGTGGAGGTATGAATGCAGGAGACTGGAATGCCGCCTGGGGCCTCTTCACCAACCAATGCGACACCGGCTGGGGCGCATTCATTCGCGAGGCGGCCTGGGTTAAAATCGGCAACGCTGTCGCCTGGGTTTGCAACAAGTCGGATCATTATGCTCCCTGTGCTAGATGGGAATATGATGAATTTGTGAATACGATATCTGTCCACTGCGGTGGCCTGGGTTCGGGTTTCGCGGATCTTGACGACTGGGGAAAATCATATGGCCGAAACAGGGTTG
The DNA here is from genome assembly GCA_030549175.1 of Lasiosphaeris hirsuta. Classification (NCBI taxonomy): domain Eukaryota; kingdom Fungi; phylum Ascomycota; class Sordariomycetes; order Sordariales; family Lasiosphaeriaceae; genus Lasiosphaeris; species Lasiosphaeris hirsuta. The sequence goes on from JAUKUA010000002.1 coordinate 932,663, forward strand.
ATCAAGCCTTCTGCAACACTCATGCCTAATTTTGTTAGGGGGACTTAAGTTGGGTAGGTTCTTAAGGGTTGGAAATTTTTTTCCATGCTGTACAACCGTCGCTACTATATCTAATTACCTGCACTGACCGTATCCTATCACTACTCCAAGATAACAACGTTGGTACTTCACCATCAAGTGAAAACCTCGGAAATAGCTCCAACGGTTTATATAATGATAAACTGCCTTCATAGCAAGTGGAAGTCGTGATACCTGTGTCAACAGCTTGTGTAGCTGTGCAACAGCTATAGCTGCCTTGACCAGCAACCAAGTAGTTTCTTCTCGACCCTGACCTTGTCCAAGATGTTTCCCCACTTGCCTAGAAACTGAAGGACGCTGGAGTTTGCTTCTGTGGGTTTGATTTCTCTACGTAATTGGCGATATGATCGCTGTATTGGGTCCCCTCGGGGTGCGATTTGCTGACTTTGATGCTAGCCGTTACTGTCCTCTAATTACTCCCGGCATTTCTGGTAGTGCCTTACACAATGTACACTTTTGTCTGGGAATAAGTCTTCCCGGTCAATGTGACCTGAGGAAGGAAGTGATGTTGGTAGATTCTTTCTTATCTGGTTTAATGGTAGCTCTGGAGACCGTGCTTGGTTTCCTAGTCCTGCTATCCAGGCTCGGCTTCCTGTAGTGCTGGGTATCAGCTATTTTCCGTGAGGAGGTCAATAGCCAGAGTAGTTCGCGTGTGCAACAAATAGACTCAGCTCCGACAATAGACAGACTTACCGCGACGTGGGTAGCTCGCTGGGCTGGGGGCTGCAACTAGCAGAGGGGATGGAATGGTTCTTATTCTTTGTGCTCGGGTATGCCGGGTTCCTGACCTGCTTGCTGGTTGTCCTGGTTTGGTCTGTTGCGCGGGACGGTGTATAGGGAGGATTTTCATCGGAGGGTTTCTACTGGCGTTTTTGGTGTTTTGTGGTGGAATTGTGCACACGGATTACGGGTAAGTCTCGGTAGACGTTACTTATACGATCAGCTTCCGTCGTGTTGGAGAATAGATAGAAGTAGACCTACGACACGAGTAGGGAGACCTACAGGGGTTATTACTATCTATTCCGACTACAGTATCACCGCTATATATCGTATCGTCTTTATACTTAACTGTTACTTAATTGGTAGAGTAGATGATGTCAGCTACCGTTTTGTTTACAAGGATCTTACTCGTATCCCAAATACCGTCTAATCTAAGTTGGAGGAGAGTTTATCGATTACTAAACGAAATCTCGTATACTATCCTTATGAAGCCGAGATGTGTAAAATCGGACATAGGAGTTAGAAGGTACCCCTTAGTGTTTCGGTTGTATACCTATTTGACTGGTACCTACTAAGTAGTATATCAGAAATAAAACACATAATGTCACAGTCATATCAGTATCGTACCCGTATCTCGAGGAAATGTTCGTAGAGACCGAGCTGATCAAGAATTTGGATGTGCTATTAGTAAGTGTACGATTCGTCGAGGGTAGATAGGGGTTCCTATATGGTCTCTATTCGGAATCATACAAATCGATACGTCGGCATGGGGAGTAACCTCACTCCGGCGTTCCAATAGGACGTAATCTATACCGCCTCTCTGTATATTGAAGTATCAGTACCGTTCATCGCCGCTTTCAGAGAGTGCACAGAGCTAGATGAAAGAAATCAAAGAAACCAATGCCAAAACAAACCTCCAAGGCGTTAGCCTGGAGTATGCCAGCGACAGCACCGCCCGTAATGACGGCTTTAAATTCCGTCTTTTCAGCCATGGTCTGTAGTTGTAAACCGTCCAGATTGGTACCGTCAACTGGGGCAAGTGAGTGAGGAAGTTCACAGAACAGAACGGGATGGAGCACAGCTTGAAAGAAGCGGCTAGGTAAGAAGAATCTGTACAGCCTTAGAATCCCATATAGACTATATCTCACTCGACTTTACCATTCACCCCATTAGTGAAAACGTGTCGGGCTTTCAGTGGCTAGCGTTAGTGGTTGGCTAAAAATCAGAGAAAGGGGGGTTCTAGTTAATCGGAAGCAGAGAGGCAGGGACTCTAGCTGACCAGAGAAGCTGAGATTGGATGTGCAGCTACTCGTATCGTGTTAAAACCTGTGTCGGGACTGGACACTAAAGGCGAAACTGTTTATTTTCAAAAATAGGGTCCCATTTTGGCCATCTTTCTGTATGGGACCAATTCTAGGCCAACTCAGCTAGAGTTGAAGCAACTTAGCATGCTGTAACGTAGCTTGCCGAGAATGGTATTTAGGGTGAGCAAAGGTCAGCAAGCCTAAGCAGATCCTGAGCAAAGACTGAGCCAAGCCTGAGCCGGGGTGAGCAATGTCTCGTGGGCGAGGTACGAAAATGGGAATTTCGTGAGCCCAGATTCATCTCATAAAACAAAGCGTACAAGGCCATTTAGGGCTATGCCAGAAATACCGCAGAGAATAACTTTAACCTTAGTTTCAACTTAGCTAATAAGTAAAACCACTGCTAAGCTACTTCCAATTATATCGGTAAAATCAAGCTAGTATCGTGAAAGAGACAATACGTAGCGTCTAGGTTATGTTGTTCTTTTTTCGCTAGGAATAGCGCCGTCCGCTCGTAAAACACTTGGTATGTAGCGAACTGGCTTGTAATGGCGGCGTCGACGATGAGGTTGGCCATTGCCGGTCGCCACCGGATCAAATCGAGAAAGAGCTCCTAGTATATGGGGCCGTAGCCAAAAGTGGGGACTGACAGTGGTGTAGCACACTGTCTGTGGGCTCTGCCGTTCTCGATAACGCGACGATGCAGCCGATAGTGTCAGCAACGAAATCACGCTCAGAGGCGTTACCACTGTGATAACTTACGCTCACTACAGAATCAACTCCGACTCAATCTCTATACAACCTCTGTGGTCCACGGTATGATTGATTTAGGGATGATGGCGATGGCGCCCCCGCTTTGAGCAAACTTAGAGCGATTGAACTGCCGCACCGAACAAGCGCATCCACTACAACTTCGGTTGCGGCCCACAGCCGCCGGTCACTCTCGTGGACTCCGGGGCTTGCCCCGTCAGCATACAGGCACAGGCCGTTGAGGATCCTACCATTGCGACGCCTCGGGCTCAACCCCTTGCCTTGGCTCCAACTCGCCTAGAGAAACTCAAAGCCTAATAGACATGTCGTGAATAGGAAATAATAGCCAGGTGTTCAAAGGTATCTCCTTGCATTCTCTACCATACCCGCGCCCATTGGTTACACTGTCTTCACCCTGCCATTTGAGATCATAAATCCAAAATCTTTGGGAAACACACCCCCTCCCCCCCCCCCCCCCCGAACTCCCTTGTTTCCTGTCCAGACATCCCCATGCTTTTAAAAGACGGCCACGCCACATCAAAAAAGGGATCTTATGGGGGGCATTACCCTTTTGATACGGGGGCAATATCGACTATCGGGGGGCACTTGGTTGCAGGGTTAGGGTTATGTATGGGGAAAATCGGCCCTGATTCTCACCGCTTTCAAACAGCTCTCTCCCTTCTTTTTATTTTTCAAAAAGAACTGGACCAATCACAACGCCGGGACTAGCTACCCCAAAACACCAAAACCTGATCACGACCTCTCTTCGCCTTCGGGCACCTCTCCCCACCCTGACAACCAGCGCGTAGCCCGCGCACGCTCTCATCATGGCACCTAAGCAACGCCTACCACACGCCAACCTGGCCGACTACGCCAGGAAGCTTCAAGCCGAACACGACGCCGAGTACCTGGCGAAGTGGGAGGTAATAAAGACCCTCTCCGAGGCCCTCGACCAGGGCTTCGCGAAGATTCCCAAGGGCGAACACCACGTCCGCTGGGGAAGGGAGACCCTCCTTGGGATCAAGGAGGTGATCTACCGGACCGTGGGAAGAGCGAAGACCCCGACAATGTCGGGCACCGAGCCCTCACCCACACCCTCGCCCTACGTAGGCATTGACAACGGCTCGATCTAGACGCCACCCCCGGGAGCCTATGTGGCACCTACACCAAGGAACGACAGGGCCACCTACTCGACCAACCTAACCCTCCTGTTGGGGACAGTACTACTACTGGCCCTGTTAACCGACAACACGACCTTATCGAAGGGCGATAACCCCCAGGCCCAATCAGGAGCTGCCACGACAAAGGCCGCCAGCTCGGCTAACGAATGGAAGACGGCCCCAGCGAGGAAGACCTCGAGCTGGGCCTCTAAGGTAGCGGCCCCAGAAGGGCCAATTAATATTGACCTTGGTACAAAACCCAAGGTAAATACTAAGCCGGGTACGGGACTAAGGAACAGGTCCAACTTACCGGTACCTAGCAGGCTGATATTCACGGTACCGACCGAGTATCCGTGGGCCCGGGCTACGGCCGGCGAGATAATTCTAGGACTGCCTAGTATCATAGGGATGAAGCCGGCGGCGGTAAAAGCTACTATCAAAAGAAATAGGTAGTCGGTCTTCCTACGTAAGGGAGACTGGGATAAGAGAACCGAGGCTATGGCAAAGGCTAAGGCAGTAAGGATACTTCTCTAGAAGAACGTAGAGTGGATTACCTACGCCCTGGAGAAAGTGCTAAAGACAGCCATGACCTTAGAGGGACCCCGGGAGGTTACGGAGGTCATGATAAAACAAGAGGTACAGGCCTCGATGGAGATCCTGCCTGTACGGACGGCCCGGACTAGAAACGGGACATGGCTAGTATCGTTCGACGATACCTATGTCCTTACGAAGACCTTTAGGCTCTTCGGGTTAGTAATCGTAAGGAGACTCTTACCTAAGAGAAAAATCCTACTTTGTAAGACGTACTACGGGTTCCATTAGGTAAGGGACTATATAGTAAAGGTAGTATGTAGAAGGTGTGGCCGTAAGGAGTATACGGACAAGTACTTGGACCCGCTACAATGTCTTAACTACCTAGGACCACATAGGCCCGATAACATGGGCGTATATACCCTGAGGTTAAAGGTTATGAACGAAGGACGGCTTCTGTTCTTCGGTAGGACGGACATCGAGGAAGGAAGGAAGGTAGGGGCTAAGGCCTGTAAAGATAAGGTAGTTACCTAGGGAAAGAAGGAGGTTAAGAAGACGAAGAAAGCGGAGGCTATAACTAAGGTAGCCGTAGAAAAGGAGGTCTCTAGGGGTAGAAGAGGGAAAACCTTTCTAGAGGCCGAAGCCAGAGCTGAAGCTAGGGTTAGGGAGGCCATAGTAACGTAGATTGCCTTACTTATGTTAGATATAAAAACCCTGGTACGGATAAAGACAACGGACATCTATGGAACGACCTCCGTACCTATCTAACGTCCGGAAGATGTCTCTCTACCTATGGTTAAGGATAGGGAAATAACGGAAGTTCCGGAGTCTACGGGAAATGTTGGGACCTTAGTTAACGGGGCTGTATTTAGTACCCTAGAGGTCCTAATCATATAGGATATCGATATGATCGAGGCTGAGAAGTATCTTAGAGAGGCTTTGGAATAAGTGGCCTAAGAGACTATAAGGATGATAGGTAAGAGGGCCGGGACTTATGATAAGGAGGAGCTAACGGTATTAAAGGCTTACGGGAAGAAGCTTTAGGTAGTAGCCGAAACCTACGGCCTTAGGATTAACCGGGGGGAAATGGCTAGGGCTATGGTAGCCATAGCTTAAGACCTAGCGTATAGTAAACTAGCTCTAGAGACTAACTTTAAAACTTACTACCGGATAATATGTAAGGCTATAGATATCGATGAAGACATGGACTAAGAGGATATCTGAGGTACCTACTAGACGGTATGATAGTAGAAGGAGGAGCTTTTCCGAAGTGTATAGGCGTACCTTAAAGAGTAGGTAGTAAAGAAAGATACCTAGGCTAGACTGATAAGGGAGGTAATCGGACTAAGAGAACCTTCGGTAGAGTCGCTTAGTAACGATATCTTATCTAGAGAGCTATTACCGATGCCGAAACACCAGGGGATGGTAATAACCTTAATTATATGGAGTATCTTCTTCCGGGATGTATTACCGGACCCTCGGAAAAGGGGGTACGTCTAGATCTTACAAAGGAACTTACTACTGATTATATGTAGGTACCGGAGAGCTAGCTCTCTACCGGGATCTATAAGACTATTATCTCCCTCTCCGTTAGGTACTTAATAGGAAGAGATAAAGCTAGGTATATCTACCTCGATATGATTAGAGTCTTTATGGGAAATACCGCTAAGACCTTAGTATACTATGACTCTTTACTTAACTAGGATATCTAAGGTAAATATGACCTAGTTCTTATATAAGAACTGTGGTACTTTATAGAGTACGATAAGACTAGGGTATATCTAGCCTATGTAACTATAATAGGGAATAGAACTTACGGTAGACTAGGGGCGGTAATATACTACGCTAAGGACTAAAACTAGAAACTAACGGGAGACTTTAGATCAGGGGATGTGGCTAGGATTAAGAATGAAGGGCTATGAGTCTTCTTAGTATATCGGAACATAAGAGCTTAACCCTTATATATCTAAGAGGTCCTAGACCTTAGGAAAGGAGATAAGGAGCTACTGGTTACGGGAGACTTTAATATAAGATATCTACTTTAGTAAGTGGGAAGATATATAAGGCCGGTAGTAAAGGTAATTACCGTGTGGGTAAACAGAGAGAGGTTATATATCTTGATACGAGATATATTAACCCGGGAAAAAAACGTCTTAGACCTTACCTTTTACTCAGACCTATAGGCCTACGGTAGTGTCGAGAAAGACAAGGTTACGGGCTTGGACTATCTCCCTCTAAAAGTAACGATATTAAGAAGAGCCGGCAAAAAAAACTTCATATAGAAACTTAACCTAACTAAGCTAGAAGACTAGGCGACCGAGGTAAAGGAACGGGTAAGAGGCCTTCCTACCGAGGTTAATAGAAGGTAGGAGATAGAGGATATAGCCCGACAAGTCTAGAAGTCTATAGAAGGACTACTTCGGAGATACGGAAGGAGGAGATAGTCTAACAGAAAAAGATAACCGTAGTAAAATGAAAAGCTCGAAGAGGTAAGAATATTCCTCTGGACGGCCGAAGACTAGGGAGACGAGAGAATGTGAGCCCTGGCATGAGCGGTATATAAGAAGAAAGTTAGGACAACCTACGTGGGATATTGGCACGGAAAAGTCTAAAAGGTAACTAAACCAGGAGATCTGTGGAAGATAATGAGGTGGCGAGAACGCCGGGTACCGGCGGACGTTCTACCGAGCCTTATCCTAAGGGGAGGGGGCTTAGTAAGCCGTACGGTAGCGTACGTGGTAGCTATTATCTACGATAAGCTAGTAGCTTCACGGTATAGCTCTGACCTTATAGATACCGAGTACTTTGGCATCCTATAGCTTAGATTACTACGATATATCTTGTGAAGTACCGAGGTCACTAGGGAGAAGGCCTACTAAGTATACTATAGGATATAGACGATAGCATTAGGACCGGACGGAGTGACGACAGCTATGTTAAAGGCCGCTTGGTATAATAAGATACTAGGCCCTAGGAAGAAAGTGGCTAAGACTCTATCTACCCTCGTGGCTACGCTTACAACTCTGTATGGGACGTACTTACAAGTAGGATGGTACCTTAAGGTTTAGAAAGTCGCGGAAGTGGTACCTATCCCTAAGATCGGGCGCTCTAAGACGACGACAAAAGGCCTAAGACCGATCTTACTCCTACCTTACATAGGAAAAGGCCTAGAAAGGCTGGTAGCGGGAAGGATAGGTATCCTAGCTATATAGGAGGGCCTTATCTACCTGTAGTACGCGGGCGGCGTACCATAGAGGTTGGCAACGGACCTACTAGCGGTAGCGATCTACGACGTGGAGGATATATAGGTAAGGGGCCTAGTCGTGGGGGCGGTTACGGCCGACGTGGAAGGTACCTTTAACATGGCGTAGAAGCGAAGACTGGAGTAGAAGCTTATAGAGACGGGGTGGGACTGTACCGTAGTCTATTTCTATATTACCTTCCTGACGGACCGAGTCGCCACGATCCGGAGAGACCCGACCGAGACCTAGTGACCGACACCGGAGGGACTACCATAAGGCTCCCTTCTCTCACCTATCCTCTTCATACTATACCTCGTGGTAATGGTAAAGGACGACCAGACCTATTACTACGCGGACGACGTCACAGTTATCATGACGGGTAAGACGGAGGAATCGGTCCGGGCCAAACTTATAGCGAGGCTCGGGGAGTTCCTAACCTAGGGAAAGAGTAACGGAGTTCCTTTCGACGGCACGAAAAGCAAGTACATTCTCTTTACGCTAAAAAAGGACCTAAGACCGGACATTCTCGTGTAAGGAGTCGTCGTACCACACAAGGAGGTACTTCGGTAGCTGGGAGTGTGGTTTGACCCGCTGCTACACTTCAGGGTATACGTAAAGGCGGTGGTAACGAGAGGTAAGCTAACGACTACGCTTCTAGACCGTATATTAGGCAAAGTCAAAGGGCTAGCCCCGAGGCTCACGGTCTAGGTAGTTAAGACGATCTTCCTACTAACGCTACTATACGTAGTAGAAGCGTGGCACGGACGGCGCGGCGAATGCTTCGTCAACGACATACTAGACGTAGTAGTCAATGACGGCCTCCGGGTAGCGTTACCGGCGTGGAAGACCACAAGGACCGTGGTACTATACCTAGAGTCCGGAGTCCCTACGGCCTAACACTTGGTCGAGGCCCGGAAGGATACCTTCGCGAGAAGACTTATCCGTCTAGGCCGGACGTACCTGGTAGTCCGGAAGCTACATAAGCTACGTACCCCTGGTAGAAAAAGTGACACGCTCCTAGAGAAGATCGCCCGACGAGTCGGGAGGCCCCCCCCCCTACACGAAGACTTCCTCCAGACCAAAGGAGTAGGGAAAGAGGCCCCGATGGAAGCCCTGGCGGCGGCTGCCGCCCTGGACAAGGAATGGAAGGACCGCCACGCGGAAGAAAGGAGATGCCGGCTGTAGTGGCAATGGTGGGACGGAGCCCCCGAGGACTACCGATACTGGGAGATCTGCTAGAAGGACAGGCTACCAGAACTGGCCCTGTCCCGTAAAGCTTACGCGGCCTTGTTGGCGGAAAGGACCGATCACGGGGACTTCAAGGAGTACCACGAACGGTTCAGCCATGACCCGGAAACCTGGGGGCCCTGTGAATGTAGTACCCATAAGAACCGGGGGCACATGTTCACATGCCCGCTCAACACGAAGGCGCTACCTACTTATAATGGTAGCCTACTACAGATGGTGTGGAGGAGGTCTAAGAAGTGGCTCGACCTATTTGGGAGCTTCGCGGATAAGCTGCCAGGAAGAAAATACTGACAACAACGAAAGCGGGAAGAAAATACCGTACAGATTGACACCGAAGAGGAGCCCACGGGGAGGGCCCTAACAGATTAAGAACAAAGAGGGTGGCTTTTCCCCACGGGGGTTTTTATGTACCTTAGACTGATGGGAGAGCGAGCTGGGTAGGTGAGGCCCGGAAGCGGCATTCAAAAGGGGTTCGGAGCTCGGGGAGGAGCATGGTATTGTCGGCCCGGGGACCCCGGGCCAGGTTTCTCTTAGCGACGGACTCGGGCGGTGGATCTCCTTACCGTAGTAGGCCGCGGGTCTCAGGAGTTTGCGGAGACTTTGAGAGCCTCGCTGTGCGATTGCCCCTGCGGGGCATAACCCTGCACAATAAAATTTCAATCAATCAATCACCGCTTTCAAAATCCTAAACGGAGGAGTGCCAATCAAGGTGCCCCCTCCGTGCTAGCCAAGTGCCAATTGTGCGATCCAACTGTTCACACTTGCCAAAGGCCAGCCCCGCATGCCAATTACCCACCACTTTCAATTACACAACTATTTTCCCACACAACCAGTCGCACGCAATTGAATGCCCAATTGAATACAGTCAACTCAACACTATTGAAATCACTCAAATACATTAAAAATGCAATAAAATTTCCATCAAACACTATAGCTATGCGCCCTGGCCCTGCCACCTCTCCTGGCTCGCCCACAGCGCTCCGACCGCGCGCAGCGATGCCGCTGCTCGGCCGCGGGCCTGCTACATGGATCTCCGGTAGGATAACCTCTAGCTGGCTGGCTCCCTGGATCTCTAGCTAGCTGGCTGTACGGCGCGCAGTTGACGCAGGTCGGCCTTGCAAGTGGTGGGCAATTGGCACGCAGGCCTGGCAGTGGTGTGGCTTGCTTGCAGTGTGGCAAATTCTTGAATATACCCTTTCTGCCATTTTCAGGGTGATTTCAGGGTTATGTATGGGGATATAGTGTGCTAAAGACGCTTCCTCATAGTGCAACGATGCGCCCTCTTCAAGAAAAGTTGTTGGACGCGACGCGTGTCGCGTGCGAAAAAAAAAAAGGGGTTTGTCACCCCACTGTATCCGTAGCTTATTTATTTTTGCAGATATAGCCAACCAAATCCACGGCTTAAACGCCCGACGCCTAGGATTAGCTGCAGCTCTCCCCCCCGCTCGCGTCGCTCGCGTGACGAGCGGTTTCAGCCGCCCTTTTTCCCAGAGTACGCACGATCGCGGGCAGGACTACCAACGTCTTCATGGGCGTGACCGACAAGATGGAGAACGACATTATCACCATTCTTCAGCGTCGGCTGCGCGACGTGGAGCTCCATAGGTTGGGATATCATCGCGCCGTGAGCGACAATCGGAACAAAATCGACCAGCGCAAATCAGAGATCGCAAACATCACTGAAGCTCACAGGGTTACGAGGCGGGAGACCCTTGACGGAAACGCCACCTACAGGAAAAACATACAAATTATCCAAGCCGAGCAGCGGGAATTGCATGAGAGGTTGCTTGCTCTCAATCGCAAAGAGCAGGACATTGAAGCTAGGGTGCAGGCTAATGACAGTAGGCTGCGAGAGCTCGATGAACAGGAGGGCAAAAATGACGAGCAGCTCGAGTCGCTTGAGAGGGAGCATGTCGCATATCAAGAAAGATTGGCGCGAGAATTGGAAGAATGGGAATCCGAACAGCGCAAGGCACTGCTCCGAGGCGGGGGAGCAGGTACGAGTCTCTCCTTTTCTCCCAGTCCCGAGATTGAGGTGGAAGAGTTGGGAAATGGCAGCCAGCCGAGGAGGTCGGGCCGGAAAACCACGATGAATCCTCGTGCTGTCGAGTTCTGGCAGGGCTCTGTGGTTGATGAGGCGGGCCAGGCGCCAACCGATTCGCTATGCCGAAAGCGGACCCGGTCCATCACAAATGGCGATGAGGAGCAGGAGCAGCAAAAAAAAGCTAGAAGGGGAGAGGGGGACGTGCATGTGGCTATGCACGTGGATTTCAATGAGATTTACCAAGACGGAAATCCCGAGTACTCGCACCAAATCGTCCAGTACCCCAAACATGACGGCGGCTGGTACATCCTTCGCTGCGAGGAACACAACCTTCACTTTGGAGGCAACGGCAAGGACGCTCTCTTGGCAGCGGGCAAACACTTGGACTCGGAGGTCCACGGCAAGCTTGGGAGGGCTAATGAGGGGGCCATCGCGAAATTTGGGGTGCGCGTCTGGAACTGCGATGCGGACAAGGCCCAGTTGAACAACAGCATGATCAAATCAGCGACGAAATCCAAGCAACCAGAGACGGTGACGGCCCCGAGCAAGGACGGCTTGAACGACAACACTCTTACACGTTCTATTAATCGGGGCATAACGAACCCAATCCAGGGCCGCGTTTACTGTGGCAAGTTCAATGGAGGACGTGTCTGGACACTTCTGATGCTACCCGCTGGCGATTTCACAGAGGTTGGAGTCGAGGGCAGCATTTACCAGACAGACCTCGTAAACGGCGATCTTCCAGCCTGCTACCAGTGGCGCAACGGACACCTCGAGTGGGCTAAAGGTTTCGAGGACGGCGGCCCTCAAGCTCATGAGCGCCACTTCCCGGTTCTGTACTTTGACAACATCAACATCCCCCCTCAAGGGTACATCAAGCTTCCCTCAAGGGGGCTTTGCTGGGCCGCTGCCAAAGAGTTGATGCCCTTCGACCCGAACGACCCAGAGACCCGCAGAGCCGGGGGCTCATTGGTCGCTCGAGAATACTGTAGGAGAGCAGCAGCACAAATGGAAGAGAGACGGTGGGTGCATGTGTTCCAAGGTCGGCCTCGACCGGACCGGCAGTCCTTGTCTCTTCGTTCCACTCCGGAGAAGGAGGACCAAGGCGTTGATGATGCACCATTCGCGACCCCCAGCAACAAATCAAGACACTCAAGTCCGACCACTGGACACCCAAGTCTGAGCAATGGACAACTCGCCGCCCACATACAGCTGGCCAAATGCGCCGTGGAAGCGGCCCAGCATTCTCCCCCGGAACCGAGGGGGTCCAGCCAGGCACATGACAGCACACTCCCCGGGGAGCTAGCACACGACAGCACACTTCCCGAGGAGCTAGCACATGACAGCACACTTCCCGGGGAGCTAGCACATGACAGCACACTTCCAGGGGAGCTAGCAGACGAAACTATCTTTTCTTCACCGCGATTTGATGATTGCTGAGGTCACAATGAGGCCGGCTGACTTTGTAGGGATGCTGGAAGAGGCGAACCGGCAGCAGCTACCGACTCAACCCCCAGCGGACATGAGGTAGTGGGGTTTTGTCGAATTTTATATGCTGGAATAACAAGCTTTGGTAGGCTGCGCAGGAAAAGATGCTATAAAATTGTTAGTAGCCTTAATTAATATAGCGCGCCGCTCGCTCTCATCATGTACGTAAATAGACAAGCTGTCAAATATTATAGGCTTAAACGGAGCCTGTTTCGGCCCGCATGCACCCCACAAGTGGCAACCTGCGGTCCAGGTCAAAGGCACCTACCGCCCCTCCCCTCTAGGGTGGCCTTCGACGTCAGACAAAACACTCAATTAAGCTTTTTTTCCAAAGTGCTGCAGGATTCAACACAAGCAAGCTGGGACAAAAAAAGCGATACTAAACCCTGTCGTTAGCGGTTCCAAGCTGTGCTGATCGGCACAGTTGTACAGGAAAGTCCCTATGGGCGTCGCTGCAGGTCCACCGAAGCAGAGATTTCTTGTCCATCGACTTTTGGTTATAAATGCCCGTTATTACGGTACACATTGATCGACCTGATCCCCCCCCCGTCTCCAAACTCCCCGCTCCTGAGCCATGGCTGGCTCAGGGGCAATCCTCAGACGTGGCGGAGCCTGAGTCTAGGGTAACGGCAAGGGAAAAAACTCCAATCAAGTCGGCAGGGCTCGCGCCAAACATAGCCCCCGCTTGCACCACCACCACCACCACCACCATGAGACAGGTGCACCGCCCTGTGCACCGAACCCCCTGGGATACATAAACCCGCCGCGCCCCGGACACGGCACGGAAATCGGCCGTCTCACTATGGGGGGCGTCTTTTTTTTTTGGCTGCCGCCGGATTTTCACATCGACTGAATTTCGCCATGGCGGCCCAACCGCCAGGCGACGCAAAACGCATCGCGAAGCGGACGCCCATCATTGCCGTGTGTGTCTTCCTTGCGACGCTCGGCGCGGCAATTGGCCACCATGTCTACTACCGGCACCTGGCCGACACGGAGGTGCAGAGCGAGAGCCAACAAGCCTGGAGCATCCGGGTTGGTACCTTGTTTGCTTTTTTGGTGAGGTTGGGGCTGGTCTCGCTCCTGTGGATCGTCGCCGACCAGCAGATCTGGAAGACGCTGAGACGCAAGGCCATGACGCTGGGCAGCATCAACAGCATGTTTGGCATCATGGGCGACCCGACGAGGTTGTTCAGCTGGGACCTGGTTAGCCGTGCGAAGCTGCTTACCCTGTTTGCCGTGATGGCTTGGTAGGTTGACGTGGGCCCTAAATGAGTTGGGGTATATTGGGGAGGTTGCCGACTCATCTTATTAGGTTGATGCCGCTGCTTGCCATCTTCACCCCCGCCACGCTCTCCGTGCAACCACTCGTGAAACCCGTCGCCGAACCCAGAGCTGTCCGGACCGTCAACTTCACCAACGACGACCAGTGGGCGACTTTTGAGGGGGCAGGCCGGATTTACGGCCCCGGTATCGAGATTTCGCGCTTGTTCACCGAGGTCTCGTCCTCGCACCGCGTCACCCCACAGCCTGCACCCTTCCCTAATGCAACCTACGACCTCGAGTTCTGGGGTCCGTCGTACAAGTGCGAGGACCCCGACGCCGTCTTCGCCCGCCAGAACGAGCCGACATGGGACCTCGGCAACTACAACCACTCGTCTTTGCGAGAAGCCTTCTTCGCCGAGCTGCCTTTTGCGGCCGCGAACCGCTCCGATACTCGCGCGAGTATGCAGCTGTACCAGGCCGCCGCCCCTTTCTACCTTGACAACATGATCTTCATCTTTGGCGGCGGCGGCGGCGAGCTCACGCGCGGTGGGGCCGGCTCAACGGGCACGAGACTCATCTGCCAGATGCACAACACGTCGTATAGCATAACTATGGAATTCGTCAACGGCAGCCAGACCATTATCCCGCGGAACATTGAATACTTGGAGCCGCAAGCCTGGGACAGCTCTGCGGGGGCGCAAACACTACTCCAAGGGACCGAGGACGTGCTGCCATCCTTCTACACCACACACCTGCTCTTCACCTACCTTTTGGTCAACAATATCACCATGGGCGCCTCCGGCACCCTTTCCTTCCCCGGAAACGGCGGCGCAAAGAGCATCCCGCTCTTGCAATCCGCGCTGATCTACTGCCCGGAAATCGCCAACGCGACATCTGATCTGGACTACCTCGGCATCAAGGACCCGTCCAAATGCCGCAACGGCACGCTGGCGCGCGCGATTGAGGACCTAAGCCGCAATTTCACGCTGAGCACCATGATGTACCAGCACTGGGGGGATAATGCCACCGTGATGGTGCCGATCACGGTGTCGTCTCCGCTTAACTACTATGCATACGACATGAGCACGCTCATGATTGCGTATGGCGTGGGCTTCGGGGTGGTGATTGTGTGTCTGGCTTGGGGTGGCTTAGTGTTGCTGCAGAATGGGATCAGCAGTAGCACGAGTTTCTCAACGGTGATGCTGACGACGCGGAATCCGGATCTGGACGAGCTGGCTGTGGGCCATTGGTTGGGAGCCAAGCCGCTGCCGGGAGATATTAACGGGGTGAGGCTCAGGTTTGGCATGCTCAAGCAGGGGGGTCATCCGGGGTTTGGTGTCGAGGGGGGGGTTGTGAGTCTGAAGGAGAGTGAGAGGGGGGAGGATGGGGATATGGCGCAAAGGTTTTAAACATGCAGTGATTGAGCGTGCATAGAAGCGTGCGTCGCTCGATACTAGAAGAGGATATTAATCTGTAGCAAAACTTCTCTGGGCTACCCTTGAACAGCTGCGGCACATCGGCCTTCCAGTCGGCATACTGACGTAGTGATGCCCTGGTGGTCAGCTCCTCGATATTGGTGTATTTAAACTCCGAATGGTGCTCCCCTGGAGTACAGTACATTATCATCGATATCATCCTGAGCTTAGGTGCCCCCGAGAGGCTTGACCCCAAGACGGCGGCGGGCACGCGTTTCATCCCAATCTTAGCGCTATCAACCGTAACTCCGAATGTCAACCTGGATCACAAGGCTCTGTACAGCTATGACTCTTATGTCATAAGAACCTAGCGAAGTGACCGTCAAAACCTAATGTACACAAGACCTTGTATACCCGTTAACCGACTCTTTGGCAAGTTTGAAGGAGTTAGTCCAGAGACGCGCGCTGGTATTCACATCGCTCTTATTTTGCCACTCTTCTCAGCCAGTCTCTTTGGGCCATTCACCCATCCGCGCTCGCTAGACTTTGCGTATTCTCTAGATTTGAACCCGGTGCGATTCCGAACAACATCCTGCACGAGCTAACGAGCTGCTTTAGACGGTCGTAGATCAACATTTCCCCCGGATTGTCCTTGGCTACCAGGATCGCCACGTGGACCTTGTAACGTTGACCCGGCCGTTGGATGCGGCCCACACACTGCTTGACCAGGTGTAACTTGAAAGGGATGTCCTCGCTTCCTGTGTTCTTATCGTCAGTTGCCTTAGTCAGAGCATCTTGAGTGCTACCGTCGGCAGATCTAGTAGCATCGAAAATCTTGAGTGCCGATTTTCTGATCTCGTTTTTAATATTCAACTCCCTGAATCTCGACGCAAATACTGTATCTCGGCTCGGCTCGGCTCCGACGTATCCAAATTTGTCTAGAAAATTGTCGAGTGCCTCCTTTGCTTCATCTCTGGCATTTTTCAATTGACTTTGCAATGCCTCAAATGTAGCGAACTTCTCGGACTTGGACGCCTTCGGGAGCTCTCTTCTCTGACCATTGGCGGCAACACTCCTCGAAATTCTTACAAATTTCATAGAAAAAGACGCCTATATCTAGTGACATGGAAGTTCTTGAGCATCCGCCAGGATGTCGTTGTCCCAGTCACCTCGCCGGTATTTCACGAGGGTCCGTTTGAGATCCGCAGAGAGCAGAGTGAGCGCACTAACGACTTCCACAGCGCCAATCAACAGATTTATTAGGCGGGCATCGTGTTGGGCTTTTGGATTGATATGTCTTAAGTCGTTGCCATCAATAGAGTAGTAGATATGATTTCGGACGCGATCGTTGAAGAGAAAGAAGCTTCGAACGATGCGCTCTTTATCAAGCCTTTCATCCTGGAGATAATTGAGGACGAGTTGGCAAGTAGAGAGGGACGCCATCGGGGTCGAAGCGATGGCGAAGCAGGAGACAGGAAAGATTCTAGCAGCCCAAGAAGCGTCCCAGAATCAGACTTCGACCTGAATAGGGACCTGAACAGGGACCGGAATACGGATCCGGTAGGGATAGGCTTTACCATGCGGTCGCTCCCGGAACTGGAACTAACAGCATCGACACCCCTGATCCAGACCAACACCACGACCCCAAGTCAATTCTATAAAGCTTAGCTTTAGTAAACATAAGTGAAGGGCCCTCTATATTAGAAAAGTGTTTTTCTGATAAAACCGAAGTTATCAGCTAGTTCGCATTCCCCCCTTCCAGACGGTATTCTTCACGACATGTGTGACACAGGCCAACGGAGTGCTGGGGTGTGACACGACTAAGCTATCCAAATCTAAGATAGATCAAGATAACCCAAACTGTTGTTCAGGCAAGATGGATGAAGTGAGGAGAGAAGAGTGAGGCTCCCTGCTACTTAACTCTCACACAACCAGTTCAAAATAAGACGATCAATCCCGGCATCGGCTTAAAGCTCTTATACCCAAAACTTTTCTGGCCTCCGTGAGGCGAAGCACGACCGCTTGGGTCAAGTACGGTGAGGCTCACGGTCAAAGTCAGAGTCTTCGTAGGGACTGATAAGAGTTGAGTAACGCAGAGTGAAGGTACTGCAGAACAGAGTGATAGATCGTCGATACGGAAGATGGAGGGCAAGGTAAACAACAAAGAGGGTTTAGAGTGTCAATTCTAGCCCCTCAGCTTCACATAAGGTTCAGCTGATAATTCTTCTGGGCTCTGTTTGCAAAGAAGCATGAGGAACCTCTTTCTTGAAGGTCAACGCTCAACCCAGCCTTCTTATGCAGTCAGGCCACGGTTTTGCTCCTAACAGCTGCCCCTAGTGGACGGGCTAGTCTATATGACAGTCTTGAGTCCTCACGGTTGTACAGTGGTCTGGAGCCAGCCATGACGTCCTTGGTGTGGGCCAGGCCAAGCCGGCTGCAAGGGAGGAACTCTCCCCTGGGGCCAGTGGCCCCTTGCGATGTATGTGTGCGCGTTCCGCGGGCCGGCCTTCGGGCCGTCCGCAGACTTCCGCCACGGGTGTGATGTGATTTCCGTGGTCCAGCCTTGGAGTTGTCCTTTGGTTGTCACGGGCCAACTGTGTAGCTATACCTTGCGGTCTTGACCTAAGGTGAGATTCAGCAGTGTGACACTCAGCCCCTTGACTTTCATCTTTTTTTACGCTATGTTTTCACGTGAAGGACTCTTAACTACTCGATTATCTTATTTTTTTCCTTGCTATCCTAGCTTCACGATTGCCGATTTAAAAACTACCTCCTACCTCCGACCAGAGGTAGTTATGTTTCTGTTATTCTGCTTGTTTGCCGGCGTTACTGCACCAGTTCAAATGGGGGGCCACCCAGGGAGCTACGCAGCAGCTGGGCTAGATTAGTCTAAAGGTTCCCTAACCACAACAACAACCTACGCACCGAACATTCGTATCAAGCAATACTTGGTTTACTATAATAAAAACTACAATCGTGTAGACTTAAGCTAGGAGGGCAGCGTAACCCAATAACACTAACAACGTATATAATGCCTGCCATTTACTTCTCCTCTACGGCGGAGCTCTTTGATTGATTCAACTTGGTCCCTTGGGATAGGATAAGCGCGTTCTTGGCCTTCGAAAATTCTCTGAACAGCGAGCGCTGTTATAATAGTGGAAAAAGGCTTCAGAGACGAGGCTGCTAGGTTCCCATTCCAAGTTATGAAAATCTGAAGCTGGAGAAAAAGAGAACAAAGAAGAGGACGGGGCTGCGTGCCTGTAGCTTAGAGATATGCCCCCCTGGTAGCCTAATTGCTACATTAGGCCTAGTGCCCCTTTATCCCTTGTATATATACTAGTGTGTACGTGACAATATGCCCCTGCGTACACGGCGAGTAAGGAAACAAACGGCAGTATCAACATCGTGGGTCAAGTCCTTGCCGACAGCGGCAAGTTCGTGGCATCGAGCCCCGTGGTTGGAAAGTGGGTCAAGGCGTTCCACCCTAATAAGACAACACCTTCTGGCCAACATTACGGGAAGGGCGTTCCAGAATTTGATGATAGCAAGCCAGTGGTCTAATAGACGCCTATAATCCAATTTTCTTTGAGATGCCCGAGACAAATCTACCATGCCGTATATCACGAATAGACATCAAGATATTAGAAGATGCAGTCAACACGCCTTACAGAGTTTTCAAAGTCTGCTATATTTGTTTGCCAGAGTCATGGTACTCTATTATAATGCCAGTGTTCCTCCAAGCGATATCCCCAGATCCAATGCGCTGTTGGGTTCTCTGATAAAGATTTCATCGATGCAACATACTCCACCGCCAATATGGAGTTGCCTCCTGTGGCTTCAAACGTCAAGGCCTCGGACGTGTTGGAGCTTCGCTGGAATGACTCTTCGAGACTTGAGTCTCATGCGAAGCCTTGACGCTACCCCCAACACCAACTGGCTGTGAATTGAAATTAATTCCGTGGTACCTACTGAACATGCTTGACACGGACGGGTGCCTTGAATGATTACTTTTCCTTGGACTGCTCTGTGTGTTCTCTGTGCCTCACAACCTTTGTCGTCTGGAGGCAACCACCGAGAGTGGCTGAATGGCAAAACAGGTGTCCAAAGGTCTTCTGGTAGAGCTTTCGCAGCATGTTTATCTAAGAGTAGGTTAGGTGGGATGCCGGGATTTGACAGATAACCATCGAGACTTGCGTTTTTGGTCCTCTTGACCTCTTCAAGCGCCTCACGCAGCTCTTGGGTTGATTCCATGTCCTCTGGTCTCAAAAAGACAGACACATGGGGGAACTATCAGCTGCATCAGTCGCATATTCATACTATGTTTGTGCTCGCAGCTCACCACGAAATTCGCCATCATCCGTTTCGAGTACATATTGTTGCTGCTGGACTGACCAGACGACGACTCAGTTGCAACGCCAACCGGAGACGCCGGCGGAGAACCCGCCGTAACCGCCAGACCTGAGCATACGTTTATTAGCCTCCACGACGTTATGTGGGCAGGGAAAGGCCTGAAGGATCTCTTTTCTTACACTAATGCCTCTACCGAGGTGTTACTAAAGTGGTTCTTAGCCATGGACTCCTGAAACTCGCTCGACACGGTCGTGATCTCGATGCGCGACCTATCATTTACCATATATTATGGAGCCGCATCCAGCTTGGCCGGAATAGGTGCACTGATATCCTCTGCGTTGAACGCCTTGGCGACCTTGAGCTGCAGTTCCGGCGTCGTCTCGACTACGGTTCCCCCCGACTCCTCCGTCGTTAGCGAAGGCACGGTCAGACGACCCTTCTCTACGCCCTGGTTAATATAAGTGACTAACGATTAACTGTAGCTATGGTAGGTAGCGACAAATCTATAATCCTATAAGTTATAATTTACTAAAACTACAATAACGTATACTACTAATCCTTAACGTCGCCACTCGTATGGTAAGAGCTACTTAGATTCTACTACTGTAAGCACGAGATCGGGCTTTAGGATAGGAGGGGGCCGATAGGGTAAGCTGTTTCATTAATAATAGCAGTGACACTAGGATACACTCAAGGTGAGATAGACGAAAGCAACCTATTCCACATAATGCTAAAAGCTGGGTAGGGATCGGTGACGTCGTTGAGTAGTTCCGAGTCAAGAATTTAAAATACGTAAGCCTGGTTTCTATTTGGCATTCTATTTTTGTAAATTGCGTGCCTCACCTGAAACGAAGTTTCCTGCTATTACCCTTAGAAAATGGTAAGTTTAGCCCGGGTGGCCGAAACAAGGCCTAGAGGCTGTGCAGCAACCACCCACATGGGGATCACTACGGCTCAGGCTAAGGCAGCATCAGCTCAGGAGTATGCATGCCTACGGAAATTATCAATGGCAACATTAACGAGAGACAAAAGGTTGATATTCCAGCGGCGTGTAGCAGCAGCTGAAGTCATCACAGTTTCTGCAAGTGGCGGTATCCTCTCAGAGCGTAACTTCAATGTATCCGAGTCAAATTTCAGTTCTCTAAACTATAGATATAGCGTTTACTAATAATTGAAGGGGTGGCGTTATGGAGGGAAAAGTGCCCACTCGCTTATAACGCACGTTATACGTAGTGGGTTACAATGATCTGTATAAATGATTGTAACAGGCTCTTCCGAAAACTTTGTAGATAGGTAAAAAGACAAACAGTCAAATTTGTCGCGTATTTTATGCATGCACAGACATTTGGGCAAGTACCCTAACCCATCTATCTCCCTTGATATTTTTCCAAGACATGCAGACATCTCTCCGACATCAGCTAACCAGCCTTTCATCTACCGTCAAGCCCAAATTACCTAGGTACCCTCATAATCTGCTCGAGAGCTCCAAGTTAGGTCCAGCTCAGGGAGACCTTTATCTCTTAGTTTACTTAAGACTTGAGAACACTAATACCCGCACCTCGATGCTATCTCGGGCGGGTGCATCCAAAGGCGGGCTGGGAAGCTTGAACGACGCATGCGTACGTCAATCAGATGACACAATACAGTTTTGACGGAAAGGGGGCTCGTGACTATGGACGTGGAAGGAAAATTGAAACACTAAAGACCGGCAACACCGTCTTGGGACTCGAAAATCTTGAGGAAAGTGAACCTCGTCGTTTCGCTGCTCGCTCCTACTGCTTGGTGACAGACATGGTGGATAATGTGCTAGACTAGACTCGAATAACCAAGGTACACCTACCTTACCAAGGCAGATCAACACGTAGGTACACACATCACCCCCCGTCTCAACTCCCATTATCCACCACCGTTGTCTTGCATCATCTTGCCGCTGTAGACCACTGAAGTACGGCGGGCATGGTTAACAGCTTGGGTCGCGCATGCATGCACGGGGTGCTTCTCACTGTTAGCGCCTTAGCTAGCGCGCTCAATCGCTCCGAGCCCTCCGTATTCTAGGCTCCTCTATTGCTGTGATACTCTGACGCAGAGCGGGGGCGTTGTTCGGCTAGCACGCGCTAGTTCACATGCAACCGAGATGCCTGGCGTCCGTGCAGCTCTGAGATGGTCCCTGATAATATGAGAACTTATATACCCCTGTCTGCCAGCCACTTATTAGCAAATGTGTCACCAGCAAACCGATGGTAACTTCACTGGAGAGTCCAAACTTTGTGACTTCGGCCATTAAACTCCTAGGGCTTGCCCGGCTATCCGCCACTTTGTTTAGCTTTTGACTCACACTAACACGATAAGGGCATTTGAACTTTTTTTTTTTCTTATGAGAGCTTAATGAAATGACGGGTCGTCGTGGAAGCATAAATGGGTCCTGCTTCCCACTTGGAAGCAGCCCAGACATCTATCTTTCCTTCATTATTCATTATCCTCAAAACCTCCACGACATTCAACCCGCGCGGTGCTTTAGTCATACTGACAACGCATTCATTCCTCGACCAAGATCCATTACTGTCGCTGTTGATAGCTCGATTCTACACAAGCAGTACATACAACATGTCGTCCCTTGACATCATGGACGAGCTCGAGGCGATGGAACAGTTTGCCGCCGATTGCGACGCGGCCCCTGAAGAAGCTGACGACACTGCTATTCAAAGGTGGCAAGGCCTTTTTGGTTATTCTTACTCTGAAGCAGCCGAGAAGCTTCAAGGCCACAGGTTTGACATCTGCCGCAACCCGACTTCTGATGCCCACTGGAGCATGGTAGGCGCTGAAAGAAAAGGCCCAGGGATACGACAAGGAAGCCTACGAACATGCGTGCCAAATATTGGTCTCGAATCAGGATCGACAACAAAAGCCTCCGGCCCGGGCAGCTAATGAGGCCCCAACCAAATACCTTTTCAAGATGGAAGGTCCTCTGCACAGAATTGACGAGATCAAGGCGATCGGGTGCCTCTCGGCCAAAGACGCCGCTGTCTTGAAGTTGATTGCTGGCACCGATGATTCGGGGCTTCCGGCCAACTTTTGTATTGTCGACGAGACCACGAAGCACAGCATTAAAGTGTGGCTCGGCGCAACCAAGTCCCTGTTGTAGCCCAACTTTATCCGGTACTCAAAGGCCGAAAGGGCATTATTTTCCTCTTCCTATTTCCCCATAATCGGGCTTGACGCCACTCTGCCCCAGCACCGGCTCGCTTCCGATTCGACGCTCCCGTTACCAATGCAAGACGAGTATCCGGTGTGGTATTTCTTCTATGGGACACTAGCCGACCTCGCCGTTCTTAGGCGACTTTTACATGGGGGCGACGACAACGCAGAGCCTCTGACATATCGACCCGCGAGGATCACGGGAGGTTCCTTGAATAAGTGGGGCGGGAAGTATCTGGCTCTGGTGGATGCCGGTGGAAAGTCTACCGTGGAGGGATCTGGGTTCTTGGTGCTCACGAAGGACCAGGAGGACGCGCTCCGGTATTACGAGACGGATAAATACGAAGCCGTGCGCTGCAAGATTAGGATGCTGGACGACGAGACTACTGTTGGAGGCCTGACGTTTCGATTCGTGCCCTAGATGGCTAGCTAATTTAGCTGGCGGTTTTTAGAATCGGAAGTTTTACTCGAAACCCTGTCTAGGATGTGCGTGATGACAGGTTTCCCGGTTTTAGAGTCCTCTACGGCTGTATTGTTAGTACCCATCTAATCTCCAGTCAACAGGCATCAATGGGGAGTTATATAGCGTATACCTAAGTTCTATGTGTCTAGAATTCTCATCCGACTTTCCCATGGTCATATACCACTATAGCTATGGCCAATGTTGACGCTAGGTCATTTTGGCGAGAGGCATAAGCTACCTAAAACAACACTACCTATGCATTGTCCAAAAATTTATGAGCGCGTACAGACATCTGGGCAGCCGTCTTGAAAAGGCTCTAGGATACACCGTTGATGAAGTGGGTAGACTTGGTAGCCTTGTTGCAGTTTCTGTCCAAGACTCACCCTGCTAGAGTAGAATCTCAGCTTTACAGCCAAGTACGACAAACATATAGTAACACCGGTTTGGCTTACTCACCGACTCGTGACGGTATATTCCTCCTAGGTGACACTGATAAGTACAGCCCTACGAAAGTAGGGTCAACTCTCCCCCTTGTCACATATCTTCATCGAAACTGCCTGAAGGATCTGCCAGGATCCAGACCTGGTGACTCTGCCAGACTGGCTGATGCCTGGAGGCAGTGGCTAAGACGGGCTATCCCGTCTTGGCACCTGAAAAGGGGCCCTCGCGCGTCGACTGGGGAGTACCTCGGCGGCGTGTTTAATAGCCTGCCCGCTGTCGCCTAGGGCCTTAACCCGCTCGATATCTTTGGGTTAGGTACCGATAATGCCATGTACTATAAGTACTAGAACGGAGCCTATGGGACGTCTTCTATCGATTTGGGGGGGGGGGGGGGGGACCTCGGGGGAGACAAAAAAAAAGGTTACGGGGCAAATAAACAGAAGACACATCCTTTTCCTTCTGGCAAAAACATTTAAAGCTTTCTAAAAAAAAACCATAACGCTTATTCAATGCATCTCAAGCTATTGATGAAATGCGTTTTAGTCCTCTTACAATGCCAGTTATAGCCCCTTTTGTTGCTTGCTTGAGGGATAGAGGAAACCACTGTAGGGCGTCGCTTTACAACTATTTAGGTGATCATGAAACAGTAGAGAGTGACCATCTCGTTACACTTCCAGCCGAGTTCCTCTCCCAAGTGATCGAAACAACCATCAGCCGGTTGATGGACGATGTGGATGACATCCAATGGTGTAGGTTCAACGAGCGCATAACTAAGCAGGATTGCGGGGGTACGAGAGGGTGATCGGGATCTGCGGCTAATGCGGAAAGCTAGGTACATGTAGATGGCGCGGTTTGTTTTGGTGGCACCTTTGCCGCCACGTCAATGCTCCAAGCGCGATGGCGCCGGGGGCCTTCGAAGTCTGCTTGATGTGGTAGGACTAAATACAAGACTGTCACAACAGCAAGGAGGCCGGTCCTTGCCTGTGGTTTGAGCAAGAGGGAAATCTTTATATCTCCCAAGTCGAGGGTATCGACGAGGAGCGTCTTTCCAAAGTGGCATTCGGAATGAAATAGTCTCGGTTATGCCCTTCCTTTGGAGACGTGCGAAGTGTCGGCGGGCCGCTTATACCGCCGTGGTGAGATATCAAGCTCAGCGGAGATGATCTGCCCTTGCACGATGTGCTGCTTCACAGCAAGACTCTTTGGCAATGAGAAACCGCCACCGTGACTCGGACGGTTGACATCCGCAAAAAGGGTATTAAGTAATTCATGTAGTGGGTAGATAACTGCAGCCGCATTCCACTCAAAGCTCTCCAAGTAGAAGGATAAGGGGTCAAACCTGCTGCTAAGGGTCATGTGAACGGCCTCATTTGCATGGATGATATTCTAAATTAAAAAGCGGCGCATGTATACCAGGCGTCGATGTTGGTGAGCTTTGAGAGAGAAATGCGAGCTGACTTTCAGCACCTGCCATCGGACTCTGGTTAGTTCATGAGCCTCCTGACAGGATCCAAAAAGCGAGACCTAATAAGGATAAATGGAGCTTTTAGTTGGGCATTGGCCACATCTTTCCACTCGCAACTAGATTCAGCGGCTGTGACGGCAGAATCCAGCACCCATCTTTTACCGGGGTTTGTTCCAACCCCACAGAGCCCTTTGAACTATATCCCGAGTCCTTTGGCTGACCTTTCCGCCGAATTGGTATTCCGTATGCCGAATGATGCGGCTGCCGATCATTGTGGGGTTATATTACGTTACACACCCTTCCCCGCCAAATGCAGCGCACTTTATTCTTTATAAGCTAGCTCTTCTAGAGCTTCTAATCACGCCCAAAATCGTTGAAATCATTGTCCCTGGCCCCTCTACATCACAACCGGTTTATGGTTGACGATGTGGATCACTCATTTCCTAAGCCAACTGCTGTTTGCCCTCGGGGCTGAGGCCCTCAACTTCCCATATGAATCATTGCAGCTGACGCAGCAGGATGTCGGGAACTTCTCAGCCATCTCTTTCGGAAATCCTTTGTCGGTTCCGTCTGTGTACCAGGGGCCCAAGTGCAAAATCCAACCCGAAGATGCGACCTGGCCGAGTGAGAAGCAATGGGCCCAGCTCAATGCTACATTGGACGGCAATCTGCTGAAGCCGTATCCCCTAGGAGCGGCGTGCTATCCCGACCGCCCAGAGTACAACATGGACACGTGCGCTTACCTCCTCGGCCCTGCGACTACCACTCGCCTCTTTTTTGGTGACCCGCTCACCGCTCTTACAACATGGGGCGAGGGTGCTACATGCTTGCAGCTGCTCAACACGACCGGGAGGACATGCGTCCAGGGCGGCTTTCCCGTTTATGTAGTAAATGCGACTTCGGTGAGGGACATGCAAGCGGCTGTCAACTTTGCGCGGAACCAGAATCTCAGGCTCGTCATCAAGTGAGATAGATACCTCGGCTTGAACTTTGCCGCTACTTTAGAGCCTAGGCCTGACACAAATTTTATAGGAACACTGGACATGATTTCATCGCCAAGTCAACCGGCCGGGGAGCGCTTAGTGTATGGACGCACTTTCTCAAGGGCATCGAGTTCCTCTCCGACTATAGCATTGGCGAGTACAGAGGGGCTGCCGCCAGGATAAGCGCGGGTATGGAGGCGTGGGAGGCACACAACGCCATGGTAAATGCTGGCAACATTACGGTTGTGGCATCGCTCGAACCCACAGTCGGCAACGGAGGCGGCTGGGCTCTGGGCGGCGGCCATGGGCCCTTGACGTCTCTGCGTGGTCTCGGAGCGGATCAGGTCTTATCCCTAAATATCGTCACGGCAGACGGCAAGTTTCTCACGGCAGATGTGAATCAGA
The DNA here is from genome assembly GCA_030549175.1 of Lasiosphaeris hirsuta. Taxonomy (NCBI): domain Eukaryota; kingdom Fungi; phylum Ascomycota; class Sordariomycetes; order Sordariales; family Lasiosphaeriaceae; genus Lasiosphaeris; species Lasiosphaeris hirsuta. The sequence continues at coordinate 959,208 of JAUKUA010000002.1, forward strand.
ATCAGGACCTCTTTTTTGCACTCAGAGGAGGCGGTGGAGGTACGTTAGGGGCTCTGGGTTTTTCATTGGCTCGGTTTCTGCTTGCTGACCCGTACCGCCAAAGCCACATTCGGTATTGTCACCTCAATGATCGTCAAAGCGTGGCCACGGCAGACCAGGATCGGCGGGTTGACCTTCTATCTCACAACGGGGACCGGCCAGATGACAATACCCAGTGCTCGAGGATACCCGTCCTCACCGCCGGTCCATATCGCCGATGCCGAGACGTTTTGGAAGGCCTATCGCGTATACCTGGGCTTTGCTAAGGAGATTGTCGATGCTGGTGGCTTTGGCTTTGGCGATGTGAACCCGCAGGGAAACAACACCTACGTCTTTGTCGGCACAATCACCCTTCCCGACTATGCATCCGAGAGAATCAGGGACTTTTACACCCCTCTGTTCAGCTCACTAAGCGAGATTGGCGTTAATGTACCCAATCCCCGACACAGCTTCCTCCCATATGCTCAGGCGGGCATCGGCGTGACCCCGATATCCTTTCCAGGCTCATCAGCGGACCGGCTTTTCATCTCACGGCTCTTACCCCGCAGCTTGTGGGCCAATGGGTCGCGGCTGGACGCCGTGGCCGTGGTGAACCGGCAGAACGCCGAGATGGGCTACCGTGTGACGGCGCGCATATACGGGCCTTCGGCAGAAGCGGCGGGATACCCGGGCAACACAACGTCAGCCGTGAACCCGGCGATGCGCAACATGGTTATCCACTGCGTCACCTTCAAGCAGGAGCCCGTCGACATCCTTCCGGCGGCCGAGTTCCGCGCTGAGCACGCCAAGCTACGTGCTCGCATCAACGAGCTCGTACGTCTGACGCCCGACAGCGGTAGCTACTTCAACGAGGCAGATATACTAGAGCCGGAATGGCGCACCAGCTTCTGGGGCGAGCACTACCCCCGGCTATTGAAGATCAAGAAGGCGGTGGATCCGTGGGCATTGTTCTGGGCGCCGAAGACGGTCGGGAGCGATGAGTGGGAGGTGGTTACTGCGGATGGGTTGCCGACGCAGAACGGGCCGCTGTGTCGCACTGGGACATGAAAGGGGGAGGAGCGTCTCTGATATTGTTGGTACATGTAAATATCCGTCATTGTACTGTCATACCCGAGCCTTATTGCCAAAACAGAATCATTGTCCCCCTAGGACCAATTACAACGTTCCCAGGCCCCAGCCCAAGCAACCATGGAGCTACAAGAATCTCAAACACTGATGATGCATGATAACAGCTGGAGTAGGGCATATCGAGGTTACTAGGCGCATCTTTATACTTGGATATCTACCAGGTACCACAAACGGAGTTACCAAACTGGGTTCGGATACCGATGCGTATAGTTCGGCCCCACAGAGTTGCCTAGCATGTTGGTGGATTGGTGGTTCATACCTAACATTGCAATTTGCTGCTGCCGGTTCCTCTCAGTCTGGTATTCAGTGTTGCCGCAGTGCTGACACTGTTGCCAGTTCCCGCATTATGATTGTCCTAGGAATCCCGATCACCCAAGAGGCTAAAACACAACTTGAAGAGGAAGCCTATACATATGTTGACGAATCGCAGAGACATTCCCCGCGTGTTATCGAGCTTGAATTGAGGAATGCTGAAGCTTTATCTCATATTAGCTACTATAGCGGATCTAAAACGGAGGACATGGGGTTTAAAATACTTGCTAGCTCGAATTCTTAGCTATTATAGCAAAGGTTATAGACTATAATACGGGAAAAGAAGTATTATATATACTGCACTGACACTAGGCCGCCGGGCAAAGAGAGATGGAATCCGAAGGTGGTACCTCGTTGAATTTATACGTAAGGGAAGAAAGAAGCTGACATTGGGGATTGGGTTATTTGAGGGAATTAGAGCAGTATTTCAGAGGGAACATCTCCGCCCCCCCCCCCCCGGTCCCCCCCGGCCCACCCTTCCTTTTCTGTGGCATCCACTAGCACGAGCGCCCCCAAGAGAACCGAAACAACGAGATAAAACGAGTAACACCTCACTGCACTTGGAGGTCACCTTCAGCTAAGCCCTCCGCCCTAATCGCAAGGGCGTCAAGCCACATGCAGGGGGTGAGGGCGCCCGTATTTGCCTCATACAAGTCATCCATCCGCTCGGCCTGGTTAGTACCCCCACAGCTACAAAATTGGCTGGGGCAAGTGAACCAAGGATAGCTTGATTTATGACTGTCGTCTTCTCATATCTAGAACATTCCGTCTGACCATCACCTATCGCGGAGCGAAAACCGACCTCCACAACGCGCAATGTCCGACTTCAAATACACCAGACTCAATGATAGAGAGATCCGTATGATCGAGCTCCGGCCAGGAGACGATATGGAGAATATCCGGGGCTCCTCAGGATTATTTCCGTTTGGAGCTCCACCCCTGAACGGTATAGAGCTCTCTCGTATTACTGGGGTCCAGATTTACAGCTACGTACAACCATATTCCTCAATAACTAGCAGTTCTACGAAGCTTATATTATCTCTCAGCTTTATTAACGTTCAGTTAATAATCTTTCTAAGGGCCGTTTCTAAAAAAGGACTAAGGAGCTTCTTCCTCTTGAGGATCCGTCGTAGTGTACCTGTCTCTTTTATTTAGAGGGCTACAAATAAGATATAAGGATACTAATATACATAAGAATCTATTCTAGCTGCCCGTTAGTCTTAAATCTCCTTAGCCACTCGTCTCTCATGCCTTATAAATCTATGGCTCTATACTAAGTAAAGCCGATTATCTCCTATTAGTTCACGGCTGGTATTGATACTTACTTTTCTACCTTAAGCTATATAGTATCCTATTACTGTAAAGGTTCCTTTACGTTCTTAGTACTTACGTCGGCTATAAAGTAACTAACTTAAGGCTAGCGTCTTATTATAGTGACGGCTTCCTTTATGACTTATGGGTTGTTACGTGGTAGAATGTAGATAGATAAGATATGTTAGTCCATTGCGCGTAGCCCCTTCGCTCAATTGAGCACAGGGGGTGTGCTGCCATATTCCAGACTGATTGCCAACGGGCTATCCTTTCTAATATACAACACCACCATCATATTATATCATGTCAGTGTCAAGGGAAGGACCACCAAAATGATGCTCATAAAAGCGGTCCATCCCAGGCCGTAGCATGGGTACTCTATGGGCCCGGTTACGGCTACCTGTCACCATTGAACCTAGACTCCAGAGAATGCCTAGGCTTAGGTCTTTTAAAGGAGTGCACGCTACCATTATAGAGTAGCGTAACCCCTGTGCTCAATTGAGCGCAGGGACTACGTATAAAGAACTAACCTATCTAAGCTATCTACATTCTACTACGTAACAGAGAAGGTATAAAGTGACTCGACCTATCTAGGAGCTTTATAGATAAGTTACCGGAAAGAAAATACTAGTAACGACTAATATAGGAAGAAAATTCAGAACGGATTAACAATAATAAGGAAGAGGCCCTAGTTAAGGCTTTGGTAGACTGATTAGAAGGTAGCTTTTCCCTTGATAGGGGCTTTTATATACCTTTAGCTTATCGGGCAAGTGAGCCGAGTGGGTAAGGCTTAGAAGTGGCATTTTCCTTGTTATCAGGTTCGGAGGCTGGGGAGGGCCAGGGTAGCCGAGGGAACGCTAAGTGACCGATGCTGGCCTTGGAAACGCTTACGACCCGGGCTAGGATTTCTGATTGGTAGACTCAGGGTGGGAGATCTCCTTGCCTCTTATAGGCTAGTTAGTTCTGGCCTCAGAGCCCTGCTTTGCCATTACCCCTTCGGGGCAAACCATGCACAATAAATCAATCAATGGTAACAGCTTCTCTTCCTCTTTTCTTCCTGCTTTCTGGATCCGACCAATCATGCACCTGGGACTTGCTATCCTAAAACACCAAGACTGAACATAGCCACTTTTTCCGCCTTCGTTTGCCTTTGGGCTCCCCTCCGCAACTCGCCAGCCCCGCGCCCCACCCGCGCAAGCCCTCAAAATGGCACCAGAGCAGCGCCCCCCCCCCCCCCCCAAAACGTCCTCACGAGCCTGTTTCTACAGCTCAAGCAAGAACGTGAAGCCGAGCACAACGCGATGTGTACGGTCTTTGAAGCCATGAAAAAGGCCCTTGACCAGGGCCCCGACCAAATCCCAGAGGGGATATGCGAACCCGATCGCCCAAGTGCCTCAAGAAGCACTGCACCACCTGGCGCTCGGCCAGACCCCCAAAACCCAGGGCTGGGAGACCCTCCCAAGCCTGACAGCTGGCGTGGCCCATGTGGAGCCAACACAGCAAAACAAAGCCAACGAAAGACGGTCCTGCTCCCCCACCCCCCGCCCTGCGATTGGCGCGGGGCAAAACGCTGCAGGACAAACGAGCTCCCAGGGCACTCAAAACGGCCTCCCCGAGTCCAACCAGGAGGCCCAAGCCAATTGAGCAGGCCAGGAAAATGGTCAAGTCCAAGCATGTCGCAAAGGTTTCCACCTTTGCGGCTTCCAAGTCCCGGTGTCTAAGACTGAGATGGGGAAGGCCATCGAAGTGGTAAAGGCTAGGGCCGAGGGGACGGCTGTGAAGTGGTAGGGGCTGGAGAGAGCTAAGGTGGCAAAGGTCGACCCAAGCCGCCCTGCGGGAGGCACCGGTGGTGACATGGCGTGCGACATGCCTGAACCTCCCCTCCCAACTACAGAGACGGAAGACACCCCGATCCCCCTCTCGCCACCCCAGGTCCTCCCCGAGGAAACAACGCTCAGGTGTGAGGTCGAGGCGGCCGCTGAAGTAGTATTCGAGGCTAGACGGGCGTCTCCGTCGCCGTGGGACGTGGACCCCTGGGCCCAATAAGCCCTTAACGACCTCACGGAGGCACGCCAGATGGTGGACCTCACTGGCGTAACCCCCGAGTCCACCACGACCAAACCGACCGAACCGCCCGGGCTCCCACTGCTGCTACCAGACGGACCCAATGGGACCCGACTACAACCAAGGCGGTCTAACTCGCTCCCTGGCATGACCCAACCCAGCTCCCCATCTCTTCTGGGCCCGCACAGGTCCACGGGCAGGGTAAGAAAGCCCACAGAAGAGGCCCGTCACGCCTAGGCATCTCACCATCTACTAGGTCAATGTGGGGGAGGCCAACAAGGCCCGGCAACTACGGCTACTGGAAGGTGGGGTTCCAGCTGAAGGAACCGCCAGAGCTTAAGCTCCCCAGGAAGTGGCTAGCCACGCTCCTGTTCAGAGAGAACAGGGCATGGAGACTTCCGGTCCTATCACGAAAGATTCGGGCACGATCCGGTAACCTGGGGCGCCTGCGCTTGCGGGATCTACAAGGAGCCGGGACATGTGAGGCTCGCCGCTGTATTTCATGCAACAAAGCAAGAAGATGCTTATCCTGTCCAGGGTATTCATGGCAAGGGTCACCCCGGGAAGAAAATACCAGAGTATACTAGGAGAAGAAAATATCCCCACAAATTAACAAAGGGATGGCGTGGGCACAGGCAGACGACCCAAGCGAGGAAGAAACAGTTTCCTTTAGCAATTATAAAGGGTGGCTTTTCTCTACGGAGTTTTTATGTACCTTGGCACGTTGGGAGAGTTGTGAGGGTAGGTGAGGCCCCCAAACGTTAACCAGGGTATGCTTTAGGCTTGGATTTCGGCAGGAGGATCTCCTAGAGTTCTCAGTCATCGTCGAGCCCCTTCCGGCCCGGCGCGTCCCAGTCACTGCCAGCGAAAGCCCTGGACGTAAAACATCAATCACTCAATCAATCAATGGCAAAAGCCACGCCCGCAAGCCACACCACTGCAAAGCCCACATACCAGTTGCCCACCACTTGCAAGGCCTTCACCGCCTTTTTTTGCTGACAGTCCTGACAGTGGTGTGGCTCAGTCAAAATGACATTCATGACAGTTGTATAGTTAGTTACGCTGTCTTTCTATTTACTCCGGTGTTTTCACATTATTAGCTGTAACTAACGCTTTTTACCGCCTACCTTGGTCTTTGATAAGCCGAAATAACGACAAACTGAACCTTCATCTCGGAAGACGTAACCAAGACTAGGCGAGATGACCCGAGACGCTAGGGTTTTTATTCTGAAGGCCTGGCATTAATCTTTTTTGTTCCCTCGAGATTTGTACAGTCAAGGGAGCTTTCGTTGAGCACGCGCTCCACGCGAGTTCCCAAAATATTCCGACAGGACCCTCCTCCTGGCGCCTATAGAAAATGGTCTCAGTTTCGCCCAATCGCTCCAGTTCGCAGCCATGTTTCACTGCTCATTGCTGCAAGGAGTTTAGCGGCCAGCCACCGAGCCCGAGCCTTGCGGCCAGGTAAGAAGAGAGGGGGGGGGGGCATTGGGAGAACCTGGCCGCAAAATCTCGCCGCCCCGACAAACTCTCCCAGCGCGTCTTCTTCCTCAGCCCTCAATCCCGGGTGGTTCTAAAAAAAATCATTCCTTCTCTCACAACACGCACACCTGCCAACGCATGGAAAAGGGCCGTCTCCCTATTCTACTCGAGAGCAAGCGCCGCAACAATGTCTCGCCTACGTCGCAGCATCTCGAGCGTGCTGCGGGGCAAAAAGCCGGCCGACGTGCCCATGTCGGGTGCCCTCCCTGCTGTCCCCGAGCTTCCTACCCTCAACAATCCGTTAAACAACGAGGACGATGAGTTCATTGACGAGCAGGCCTTGCAGCAAGCATTTGTCGAGTCCCTTCGCGAGCAGACCAGAGCCCTCGAACAGGAACACTCGGCCGAGAAGGCAGCGCGTCAGAGGGTAGAGCAGAGTTTGAGGGTCAAGACGGCCGAGGTGGATGGTCTCTTGTTAAAAGTTCAGGCCGCCCGCCAGGGGGAGGAAAACAGGGAGCGGATCAGGCAGCTGGAGGCGTCGATTCATGATATCGGAGAGGAGAAGAAACGGCTGGAAAAGAACGTGGTGGAGGGCGTGTTGCAGTTCAGTGAGCTTGAGGCTTCCCTGAAGGAGTATCAGATTTGGAGTGTAAAGTCGGCGGAGGAGCACACGGCGAAAGATGCCGTGATCGCGACGCTGGAGGCCGAGAAGGAGGATCTCGCTCGGTTGGTGGGCATCTCGGAGCCGGTTGTCAGGCTGCAAAAGGAGAAGTCGCAGCTTCAAGAGAGGGTGAAGGTCTTGCAGGCCGAGGTTGTGCATTCCCGAGCCGAGGGGGAGGGAACGGCTCGAGCGCTGGAGAAGGTGCGGTTACAGAATCAGGAGCTTAGGGGTTGGGTTGCCACCTTGAACCAGGAGATGGAAAACGCCGAGGCCCAGATGAGGGAAATCGAGGCGTCAAAGGTCCTGGACGCAAGCTTGACACCTCGAATTCTGCTTGTCAGCAAGCTGCTGCTGGGGCATGCCAGAAACGGGGCTCAGGGGGGGTCCGACGATCCGTTTCTGCAGTCGTGCTTACCGAGCCTGCTGACGAGCCAGAAACTCGACGTCCAGCTCAACACCAACCAGGCCAAGACTCTTATGGAGAATTTGGCTGTTGGCGAGCTGATGATCCTTGCCTGCGACGTTTGCCTACTCCCGAAGCTGACAGCCAAGCCGGACGTGGCGAGACCTCGTCTGCGTGTTGACGAATTCATTAGCACGTCACGACCCACTTCTTGCTGCTCAAAGTCTGTTTGTCGACAGTGTTTTGCTCAGTCTCTTGACGAATCCTCGTCAAGGGACTGGTGGACGAACCTTGGCGTGGCTAGCTGGCTGAGGTGTCCAGTATCAAGTTGTGAGGCGTCTCTCAACATTGGCTTTATTGCTGGCTTCGAGACGCTACTTTGCCAGCTGGGAGGCAAGGACACAGCACGGCAACTGGAAATGTACGAGCGCGCTGAAGCTTTCCGGGCCGCGCTCTCGAGACGCTCGCCGGCCTTCTCCAACGAGGCATTACTTGTCGCCTCATCCCTACAAAACCACCTCGTCACGATCCGCCGAATGCACCCCCTCTCCGATCCCATGTTCACCAACAGAATACCCGACGAGACAGGCCGCGTTCCACCCTTCAACCCAGGCAAGATCCGCACCGTCAGCGTCGACCACAATGGGGACAATAGCATTGACGTCCCCCTTTTCATCCGGTTTCTCCGGCGACAGGAGACGCCCAAATCGTGCATCGTCTGCACCGACGACTTTTTCGACATCCATACCGGCTCAGCAGAGGAGTGGCTCGAGCTCTGCCAAGGGTTCCACGGGGCCTGGATGTGGGACGTCCTGTTATCCCCCATCAAGCTGGAACTGGAGTGTCATCACACCATCGACTTCTGCACCACTTGTCTCCAGAGCCATCTCACAGCGCAGCTGGAGCAACACGGCAGAGGTGCCCCCGGACAGCTCTCCTGCCCATCACCAGACTGTGGTCGCAAGCTGAGCTACCAGGAGATCCAACTCTACGGGAGCCGCGACACCTTTATCCAGTACGACAAGTACCTCCAGCTCGATGCGCTCAGCCGCTTGCCCAATTTCAGATGGTGTCTGCGCCCGGGCTGCTCCAGCGGCCAGCTATATGACGACGACGATCAGCTATCTGACGACGACGACGATGGGCCGATGGATCCGCACATGTACTGTGACGAGTGCGGGTTTGAGATGTGCTTCGTCCACTCCATGCCCTGGCATGCGGGCCAATCGTGCGCGCAGTATGATAGCGTGCGGGATCATGGTGATCCGGAGTTCCAGCAGACGCAGGACTGGATCAGGAATAATACCAAGCCTTGTCCCGGGTGCAACGAAAATATTCAGAAAGGGGAGTACTGCTTCCATATGACTTGTGAGTGTTTCCTCTTTGATCTTGGCGTACACGTTTACTTAGCGGGATTGTTTCCCATTTAGGTACGAGATGTCGCTACGAGTTCTGCTGGGAGTGTCTCGCCGACTGGAGACTCATCGCTCCGGGGAACAGCACATATAATGTTGGAGCCCACAAGGCGGAATGTCCCTTCCGCACGAACGGACTGGCGCCGACGCAAATTTCGGGGACCAATCTGCAGGAAGCGTTGAGGAGAAGAAGAAATGGCAGGTGAAAATGCATCGAAACTCACGGGAGATCGCCAGATTGATGACTGTTATCCCGGGCCACAGGTGGCTACACGCTCTTGATCTGGGTTCTTATACGCTGGACGACGATGTCTCGGCGGTTAGGCTGATTTTGTCAGATCAGTCATACACTCTCTTTTAAACAGATTACTATCACCAAGGCATGTAATACTTTAAGACATAATAAATGCTACAACGGTCAGGAAAATAAGCAACTTGTATCACCTATCACGTGGATTGGTACCATGACAGTCAACCCTTTTGTTTTTCCATGTGCCAAATTGATCTGTTGATTGTGGTCACACCACTTTGGGCCGTGTAACTGGGCCGTGTCACACTTGCAACTCGATTCTACCATTTCAACAAGGTGCAGTGCCTGTGATAGAGCTTCATCGCCAAACTAGACCTTGCAGCATACTGCGTAGTCGTTCAAGTCGTTCACCATGACTCATCGGAACGTCTTGGTGGTATTTAGAAACACATCCGGTCCTTTCTTCTCCGCTACCCTTTGAGGTAGGGAACCCACGACTTTCTTAGAAACGAAACTTATAATCTAAAACCCCCCAAGATAGAAGTAAAAGCTATCAAGAAATATCCAACTTTCCCTACTAATTTATAGACTATCGTAGACCCTGGTTAAGGGCCACAGAACACGTAGAGAGCATGGCACAGAGGGAGAATAGGTATAGCGTAGGTATGGTAACAGAACAGTTGACCCAGTTTTAGGACCTCGCAGCAGCACCACCACCACCACGTAGCCGCGCTTTCCTTCACTCCAACAACAGCCGAGAAAGAAGACCCGCAATTTCAACACATAAATAAAACATGGTATATAATATTCGTAGTCCGAAAGCATTGCTGTAGACCTTTTCCTATGTCTCTAAGTGTCAGAATGTAGGGAGGTCTGGTCAGAGGCCAGGATACCATCAAGGCGAAGGTCTGGAAACGGCCAGAACAATAAATTAGTAGCATTGGCCACAGGACGCGCAAGCGTTGCCATCATTCACCGTTTATAAAAAGGAGCACTCTGGTTTTGCCAGAGTGCGCAACACAAGCAATTGCAACCTCATCAATTCCCATCAGAAAGAAAGGGGTTCTGGCCTTTGGTCAGAACACTTACGACCTATAAAAGTGCTACAACGTCCTCGTATTCAAAGATATAGTCCACATATATAGCCACTACACCTTCATATTCGAGGATATGGCTAATTAGCCCCCGCTAGGACTACCGAGAGCTGCGCAGCTACATACCGACGCGAGCCGACACATACATCTATAATAGAGGATCTCTCGCACTCTCCAGACCAGTTAGATAACCATTAATTCACCCTCGTAACTCCGCGGCCAATTTAGACCATAACAAATATAGCCGAGGCGGCCCAGAACAGTGACCCCCTCGCTCAGTCTGGCTCAGTCTGGCTCAGGCCAAGGCGGTAACTGCTCAGTTTCGAAGAAGAAAAGGGAGATTCGTGGTGTCGATTTTAGGGTGTTGAAATCGCTGTTTCGCCGTAGTCCAAAGAAAAGTTGGGAACTGCGCAGTTGCAATGCCATCATCATTGGACACCTTTCCGTTCCCATGCACGGTAGGAAGTGGGATTTTCCAACTAAAATAAGAACATGAAAAGTGGATTTTGAGCGAAACCAAGGGGAGGATCTTCACCGCTTCACCTACCTTACCCACCAAATCACGATAGACATTCCCCTGAACCTTGAGCTCATCCCGCGTCTCACCCCCACCCAGATTACCATCGTGCTATCAGATGCTTTGTGATCGAATCCCCTCTACTGAACCGTATACCTACCTTTACGGTATGCACTCACGGCCTGCACCAACTAAAGCTGGACCCGTATCCTACTTCGCCTTCCTCTTCGCCTCGTCCACAGCTAACCACTTCCGGAACCGGCGGCGGCACTTCTCGCGCCCGGCACGAAACCCTCGGGACCTGCGCGACACCTTCCTAAACTCGTCTTCAAGCTCATCGGTCGAGGATCCGGCGGGGCCGTTTTGCTTCGACACCACGGCCGCCTTTGCCGCGTTTAGTGCCCACGGATGTTGATGAGTGATCCTGGGCTTTTTTAAGGACCGTCGATCAGATTCCTTCCATACAAGCTTCGTCGACGAGTCTGACGACTCGTCTTGGCTATCGTCATCCGGAACCGGGTGCGGCCAAATATCCCAGTTATGGGCTTGTGCTATAGAGGATAGTGAGCGGGATACTTCGTAGTCGACCTCCCGGAAGACCCTTGCGTGCTCAGCCTTTTCCCCGAGAAGCTGTCGTGGGTCTGTCAAGGCTGTTCGATCCCATCCGGGCCACGAGAGGTGGTCAAGTTCGGCCGCGTCTTTCGCGTCAAGAGAATAGGCCGATGGGTTTCCATGTTCGTCGTAGCTGACCTTGACAATCTCGTAGGGGCCGATGTAGTCACGCATGAGAGAGTGAAGGGATCTCACCCCGTCCGTGTTGTATACCCCTGGCCCTGGGTGGTATATCGATTCCAGGTCTTTCTCTGGCCTCGCCCACGAGACATCGCTAGCCTGGACGAGGATCTTGGCGTCCATTGCGCGGTATTTCGCCATCATTCTGCGAGCCTCGGGGAGCAAGGTGTGGAGGTAAACATGTTCATCCAGTTTCCCATCGAAATAAAACATCAGCCCAGCTGGCTCAGACTCGGGGCCGTTCACCAGCTCTATCAACCGCTTCGAATAATGGCTCGGCTTCTCGGGCTCTTGTTCCGTGTCCTCCACGCCATTCCACCAGTCGTCCATACCGCCCCGCTCCCACATCTCCTGAAACTCCCTCCACTCTAATAGCTCGCGAAGCTTTGCCCCCAAGCTGTATATGTCATCCGTGATCGAACGGCGCTCGCGGCCCCCCTCGTCAATGGCACCCCGCCCCCACCACTTCACCAAACTCGTAAGCCGGCCCGCCCGGCCGAAGCCGCCGAGCACAACGCGGGGGAAGCACTTATCAAAGTCGGACGGGTCGTCGCCAAAGTCGAGAAGGATGTTTCTTAGGTCCACATATCCATGAGCGATCGGCTTCCACCCCCGCTTGGGCTCCGTCGTTCCGGCCTCGAGCTCCTCGCGCGTCAGTCCCGTGTGCAAAAAGGCAAGGGCGTGGCCGACCTGGTCGATGACGTGCCAGAAGAAGGACTCCGGGATGGCCTTCTCGGCCTCGTCGAACTTGGTGGCGAGGCCTTCCAAGTCGCTGCCTTTGAGGGGCTCCGAGTACACCGTCGAGCACCGCGGCCGGCCCTCCACGTCGTGGTCCGAAAAGCCGTAGGCGTGCATCTTGGCGAATGCGGGCGAGTTGGGCAGCTGGACCTCGACGCGGTGGTCCTCCAGCCGGGCAAACCGCACGTCTGACCGGATTTTTGGAGGTGCATCCATGAGGGCCCCGTACCGGGGCCAATAATATTTGATGCTGTAGAGCTGGTTGTCGTCTAGGCTCCTGGCGAAGAGGTTGATGCCCCATATTCTGGCTATTGCAAGGTCCACGACGAGGAAGCCATTCGAATGCGCTTTGAGCCATTTGTTGCTGGCTTGCGGATAGTTTGATATTGGGAATGTTTGCCACGGAGCTTCGGCGGGGATGAAGATGCCCAGGTGACGCCCTTTGGGATGCCGGCCCTGGAGGTGCTGACGGTTCTTTGCGTTAATTTTCATCGTGAGATGTAGGGTAGTTGCTAGCATAGATAGGGTAATGCGTTCAAGCAAGCGGAGCAAGCAAGCGGGGGGGGGGGGGGGGGGGCGCGCTCAAATTATTGCTGAGTGCCTCCCCTGCGCTGAAAGAAGAGCCTGCACTTCATGGAGATCATAGTCCGAGTGGTTTTACCGCCGGTTCCGGCGTAAAAGACTCGAATCTATGGATTTCAACAAAGAATGTCATCAAAATTGTTGAAGATTGGTTCAACTTTTGCTCCCTCGACGGGAGAAACACAAAGAAATCATGACCTTGTAAAGATCAGCGTTTGTGCGACTTGAACAAGATAAATGGGCGATCCGCTCAAGTTCCAGTGGCCGAATTTGGGCGAGGACCCATTAATCAACATCATTGCCACCCGCGTCCTTGTCTACTTCAAATTCCTCATCTTGATCCTCATCCTTTTCATCTCCGCTACCGTCTTCACCCTCTTCACCTCCACTATCATCTTCGTCATCATCTTCATCACTCTCGTCGTCGTCGTCGTCGTCGTCGTCGTCGTCGTCATCGTCCTCCTCAGATAATGTTTCACCCTCGGTTTTGCGCCGCTTGTTTTGGACAGGATTGGAATGATGGTAGCCCAATTTGCAGCCAGGTTCTAGCCCGTTCTTCTCACAGCAATTCCAGTAGAAGCCTTGAGGATACTTTTTTCGGTAGTGGTCTGAATTAATCTCGCCGTGGCTTTTGTCATTATGGTCATTCCAGATGGCTGCATCGTCGTCGACTTTCAACTCGCCTGTTCGACCAAGGCGTGGTCAATCGGATGAGGGCCCTGGGCCAGGGGACGGGGTGGGTGGACTCACCGCTATGATATTTGCAGATTTTCTCATTGTTTTCCTCTTCATTAAATCGTTCTACGCATTGAGTGCAGATGCTCCAGATCAATGTCGGTCCCCGTTTTTTGGCGACACCCCATTTCTTGCCTGCGAGGACGGCTTCGGGCTCGAGCATAGTGAGGAATTTGTAGGCTTTGGTGCGCACATCAAGGTCGTCGCAGAGGGCCGTGAGAATGGTGCGGACGGCATTGTCGCTCGCAAAGCTAATCGCATGGTACTGCGTTTCTGGGCTGACGATCCGTTTCCAAGGACCAACTTGCCATTCCGTCATGACGGCTGCGGTATCTTGGCGTTCACCTTCTTTGTTGGTGGGCCTCAAAGGGTGGTCATCCTTCGAGTTCGTGGTCGTGCCACAGCTGAAAAAGATGCCTCGGCTCAGTGCTTTATAGTGGACCCGAGGAGGGTAAGGGTAGTTTGACATGTGCGCTAAAATGAAGTCGTCACGGGCAACTTGAGGAGGACAAAGTCCAAGCGATTACACTCCCAAAAAAAAAAAAAAAAAAAAAGGAAGGATACTCTCATAGCAGCTATTTTCAATCCGAGACTTCCGACAAATATGATGCATGACCTGATCAAATCTATGTCATACCAAGGGCTCAGGCTGTGCTTGAATGGTCCGGAGGCGCTTCGGGTCTCTCCCCCACTGGCCCAAGCCACATGATTTGCACCAGTGAGGGGAACTGTCCAAGGCATCAGCAGCCTGGACCCTTCTGGCTTGTTGCTTTCCCCGGTAATTGATATGCGGCATCTGCCTCGGCATGCTACCCCTCGAGATGTAGCATATGGGCAGCTAATATCTGAGGGTCTGGAAATTGCACATCACCGCTCTCTTGGACCCAGCGAGATTACCTTCTCTAAGGTGACTCCCGAACGAGCAGCGGGCTCCAAAGCCTCGGAAGAAGTGAAACTGGAGCTCCACGTCCTGTTGTATTATCGTAGCTGGTATTTGTCTTGCTGTATTCATAGTGGACTCGCAGCCGAAGGATGTCCTCGCATGCACAGCAGCCTATGCGGCTGTCTTTGTTGTTTTTGTAGGAGCTAATAACCGGGCTCTTTCTCGAGATGGTAATCATGATATTTCTCCGCTTCACGGTTCATCCATCTTGCGACTCCAAAACGAGCCGGATAGATTTCTCGAGGGCGGATCGAGCACCACTCACTTTTATGTGGAGTTTTCATTGGCCTGTTCGCAACGGGGTCATGATGTCAACTCCAATGACCGTAACCTCGGGTGTGTCGGCCACACACCCAAATGGGCGCCTGCATGTACAACCCCCAGCATATCCACTAGAATACCGCGAGGTATTCTTCATAAAAGACGCAAAAAGAAAAAAAAAAGAAGAAAAAAATCTGGATCGGGTGGATAACTGCCGCGACCCTCCGCCGGACTGCCCGGCTTTCCCCACACTTTCGCCCGGTACTATTGTCGCTGCCCAAAGGCCCCCATGTTCGTCGCATCTTCTCAACTTCCCCACAACCAGGATACCAATATCAGAAGCGAGATGGCGGCTCAAAGCTACTTCATCGGCGACGCCATCCTCAAGCCCGCGATTCACCACGAGTCATTTGAGCAGTTATGGGAGACCAAATGGAAGGTGCCCGTACGAATCCCCATTCCAGATCCAATCCAACCCCAACCTCATCATAGCATGGCTAACAATACCAGTGTGCCATGGGAATTTACCCCTTCATGTTCGGCAGCATCAAAGACTTTGAGCCCGTCGCGCAAGCCATTATCAAGGTAATCCCCCCCCTTCCACTTCCCCCCCCTTTCCACCTCCACCCCACACCACTCATCCCCCGCTAGAAAGGCCTCAAAGAGCCCTACGACTGGGATGAATACGCCGCGTCCTTCTTCCCCAAAGCCGAAGAACTTGCCGCCATCGCCGCGGCCGCCGAAGCCGCCGGCGAGACGGAGAAAGCCAGCGAGTACTACCTGCGCAGCTCGGCCGTATACCGCATCGCGCGCTTCCCGGCCCCGCGTTCCCCCAAGCAGCGCGAGGCCTGGGCCGCAGGCAAAGCCGTCTTCTACAAAGGCGCAGCTCTGCTCCCGCACCCGATCGCCGAGGTCCTGATCCCGCACGTCCACGCGCTGCCGGGAGAGGGCGCCACCGTCCCCGTCAATTTCCTGCTCCCACCGGCGGCGTCGCCCGCCGCGCCCGCCCCGCTGCTCATCATCTTCACCGGGCTGGATGGGTACCGCACCGAGCTGGCCGTGTGGCAGCGCGGGTGGCTGGATAAGGGCGTGGCGTCGTTAGTCGTCGAGATTCCTGGTACTGGCGACTCGCCTGCCCTAGCGACGGATCCCACCGCGCCTGATCGCCAGTGGTCGTCGGTGCTGGATTGGGTGGCGGAGCAGCCGGCGGTGGATGCGAACAAGGTCGTTGTCTGGGGCTTTTCGACTGGGGGGTACTATGCGCTGCGGGTCGCGCACACCCATGCTGATCGGCTGCTGGGGAGTGTGAGTCTGGGCGGCGGGGCGCATCACATGTTTGACCGCGCCTGGTTGGAGAGGGTGAATTTGCTAGAGTATCCGTTCGACCTGGCGAATACGCTGGCTTTCAAGTTTGGGTATCCCCATCTCGAGTCCTTCATCCAGGAGGCGGCCAAGTTCTCGCTGGTCAATGATGGGACGCTGGAGAAGAAGAGCTGCAGCCTGTTGTTGGTCAACGGGGACAAGGATGAGATCTTTCCGATTGATGACTTGTTTGTCGCGCTGGAGCATGGGGGACCCAAGCTGGCGAGGGTTGTCAAGGGGAAGAAGCACATGGGAGAGCCCGACAGCTTCTTTATTATCTTGGCTTGGATTCACGAGCTGCTGGGGCTGGATGGGGATTATATGCACCAGATCAAGCTGCTTCCCAGCAAGCCGAAGTACTGAGGACGACGACAAAGGAAAAGAGAAAGGCAAGGCGCTTACCGCAGGCACATCGCACCCGACTACTCGGAATCGGTCACACGATGGACATGATAACGGCCAGGTACCTGGTCAAGGCTACGCAGTATCCCTTTCAACCTGGCCTGGTTGAATTGTTTATAGAAGCCAAGCCCCCATCGAGTCGAATACATTAGGTATGCACCCCGTGCGCTCTTATCATGCTATACGCCAATTACCCTTTTCTCAAATCAACACCCGCTGTCTTTTTTTTTTCGTTGTCCAGTACATGGCCCGCGGCCTTAGCTGCGACAACAGCCAAACCAACACAGTTACACCCATCATAAGCAAACAGGTTCTGGAGAACAGCAAGAACTCGGGCTCCCCTGTTGGCGTGTTCAGAAAAGGACCATTATGGTCCCATTGAAAAAAGCCCGGTCCCAAAGAAAGTCTGGCTGCATGTCAGTAACGCGGCCGGGTTGCTCGCAGGAGGCAACAGCCCGAGTCTTGCAGCAACAAAGGTGCCCGGGAGGAAGATCAGGGCCACCACGGTAACAATACGCATCGAGGGTGTTTCCTTCGTTGTCTTCTCGGCGACGGCGTGCATCGAAGTCGTCACCTCATCCATCTTGCCCGTTGAGCATGTGTGGCAATGCACGTCTTTGGTAAAGTCTGCCATTTGCTGCGCGTTTTGGTGCGCAATGAGGGCAAAGAGCTTATTTTGTTCAATGTTTCGGAACTGGAGGAACTTATCGACCTGGATACGGTGAAGTTATGTCGGTTAGAAGTAAATACCATGCTGTTACATTTGAGGGTAGGTACTCACCAGGGCTCTTGCATCGTCGAGCAACGACATAAGAGTTGAAATTCTGGCCCGCTCTGCTTGCAGCGACCGAATGGTAGCCCTGAAACGCTGGTCAAAGTCGGAGAGATGGCAGCTGCACCCCAGTTTTATCTCGCCGGGGAAGTCAGCGCTGTCGAACAAGGCCTTATAATACACGGACAGATCTGTCATGACACCGGCATTTAGCTCCATCACCAAGCTTGCCTTGTGTAGCTCGGCTGCAGTGTTGTTCAGGCGCCGCAGGTTTTCGAATGTGAAGGGGTCTTTATCGCAGACGCCATGGGGCTGCGTCCCAGGTTGAGACTGCTGGACGCGGGTAGGCATGGGGGTTAGCGGTGCTAGAGCTATGGTAGACCAAGTTGGCAGAATTCCCAATGATGAAGATGGAGAACAGGGCGTGGCTGAGGGTGCTTGCTCGCTCTTCGACTGGGGATGCTTCGTGGAGCATCGTCAAGTTCTGTATAAGCTCCACCAACCCCATCTCTCGGTCTTCTCGATATTGCACGCCGTTGAGCTCAGCAAGTCCAATTGTAGGGTTCATCGCTAGGATGTGCTGCATGATGTTGTTCTGGATCACGGCTAGTGACATCATGCTCTCCGCCGTCGCCGCACGAAACCTTTTGATTGTGGCGATCAAGGCTATTGTCATGTCAACTAGCCGGGGCACAAGCTACTTCTCGCTGCTTCTTGACGAAGCCAGCATTTCCGCCCGCTCGACGACAATGCCGTCGACCTTCCCTTAAAGGCAGAGTATCGTCTTGCCGTTGCCCAGCGTCTCGACCCGTGCCGAACTGTCAACTAGCGGATGCTGCATGAGGTCTGACATCTCATTCGTCGTCCAGGAGAAGTCGGGGACCCACGTCGGCAGCCCGGGCATCCGGGGGCCGCCCTGCTCCCGGTAGCAGCAAGGGATGCGAGGCTATCGCCCGAGAAGAAATCACGGGTGATTTCGGGTTCCAACAATATCGCCGTCCCAAAGACGGAGAGGAAATCGAGTATTCTCTGCCGGTATCTGGCCTCCTAGGGGGCATAGACGGGGGCGTCTGCTAATGTCTAGAACGATCTCGGCCCAGGTGTTACTGAACTTGGGGCATACGCCCGCAGGGGGGCGCTATCCACAGATCTCTGCGGCATCGGTGGGAGCAAGTTCATTTGTTCCGAGTCACCGGGGCGAGTTAACCCACAGGTAGTACTGCTGCTGGGCCAGGGATAGGTAGCCCCAGTTTCGCCAGTACCTGCAGGGCGGAGGGCCGTCGTCGTTGTCGTCGGCAGCCGGTCCGAGCCACGCCCATACCACTTCCGCCCTCTGGTATATATCACGCATCATGGAGACCTGCTAGCCTCGTTCAGCGTCGTCGTCCTAGTCGATGGATAAGGCGTCCGCCCATTGGTAGAGTAGGGATGGCGCAGCTGGGCCAGTCTCACCCAAAACGGTGGCGTGGGCGGTGGCATGCTTCCAGCGATAGATGGCAATCATGGCATTCATCAGGCTGTCGGTGATGGCGCCTTCCCCTGCGCTGTGGGATTGGATGTGCAAAGTCCGCTGGTTGCTTCGCCATACATATGAGAGGGCGATGAAGGTGGGCTTTCATGCAATGGGAAATGCAACGGTACGAACTCCAAACAGTCCAACAGACGGTTGAGGGGATTCTGAGGACCCGAATTTCTCGGCGGGCCGCGTTGAGCGGGACGTATGAGTGTGTTCCAATCAAGCCAAGGCAATTGAGGGACTTGGCGCTCGGCGTAGAGCTCAATACTGCGCGAGCCAGTTTTGGACATCCTGGCCGCATTTCCAAATACAGCGAAACACCTCGTGGCAAGGCTTGGGATGGCTTCCCATCACTCGCGAGTTTGGACGAAGCATATGGGAATGGGTGAATGAGGCTCTGGCACACCGTGACTACCATGCTCATGGAAACCCAATTAAGCCTTGTTGAATAACAAAGTAGTAGCCCACACGAATAACCAAGATTCGCCGGTATAGATAGGTTGTCAGGATCGCCAGAAAGTGGCATGTCCAGGCGTCGCAGTTCGACTCGCCTTTGAGGCTTGGCACCGGCCAGTGATAACATCCCAACACTGCATTGAATCTTAGATCAACGTTTCTTCCCAAAAATCCTCGGCCGCGGACGCAAAGGCCTTTTCTGACCAAATAAATCGTTTCAAATTCCCCATAACACCTGGCCATGATCCATTCAAGCCCTTGAATCGAGTGTCGCTGTTGGAGCGCACGAGTTCAACATAACCGGAGCGTAGGATCCCCTTGGGAGCGAATGATCCGCCAATATATAATGTCCAAAGCAGGAGATCGGGTTGATGATCCCACACAGGGTCGTCTGCCGATTGTTGTAGGTTGCCAAGTAGTTGTGAGGAGACGTGGGTCTGTGATGGAGCCTGAGTCAGCAGAGGATGAGTACCATCGACGGAGAGATACTTACAGGGATCACCAAAGCGCACCAGACTTTGCAACACAGCATAACGGAGCATAGATATGCAGCCAGGTGGCAAGACTGCAAAACAGGAGACGGGCTCGCCAAGGCCACAAGCCGGGACTGAATAGATGCTATGTGATTGTTGATACGGGCCATTGACATGACATCATTATCCCCCGGACGGGAGAAGTCCCGAATGCATTGCAAGGCTTGAATGTCTTGGAGCACTTGAACAAACTTATCGGTGAGCAGATGTGGCCGGGCGGTCTCAAATCCATTTGGTAGCTGGAAGAAGTGTGGGGAGAATGAGTCTCTGGTCCACTGAAGCTCGGCAAAGGTTGTATGGTCGACTATGCGCTTGGAGCCCGATAGTATGGACGAGTTCAGGTCTTGCCAGAATATGGCCCGCTTGATTCCGCCTGTGAGATAAACTCGCCCGGCTTTACAGGCTTGAAGTAGCTGCTGCACGGCTCCCATGTGGAGTTGAACCCGGGAAGCCATGCCAAGGCGAGCCTAGACGAACAACCCATGTCAACCTAAGCCAGATTGAGATGAGATGGCCCTACGTACCTCAATACCAGCCAGTAGTAGAATGGCCCCGATAGTCGATTCAGAGGTGGCCTCACCCAAGGAGCTGATTTTCTTTCGAATGTGGCTGATTGCTTGGCCTTGGTACCCGAGACACTCTTGGTCGATGGTGCCTCCGGTAACGGCGAATGCAAACGAGAGCATGACAGCGCTCAAGATGGCGGGATCGACCAAAAAGCCAGTCAGGAAAACCGAGCGAAAGTTCTGAAAAGCAAACTCATGCTCGAAAGTGAAGACAGGCTCAGGGGCCTGTCTTGCTTTGTCTAGACAGCCTTCTGTAAGTATAGTACCGTCAAAGAATCGGGTAGGAAGGGTGTTTTACGGTTGCCCAGGAGTGCCTGCAACCTCGATGAATCTACGGCAAGGGACTGGAAGGGGTCAAGCGTGCCAGCAGATACTTGTGCAGATAGAAGATTCGGGATCAGGGCTCGGTCGCGACTGGGCTTCGGGTTGGCTGCGGGACCCCTGGCTCGGTAGGATTTGCCGGTCCTGACAACAAAGTTGCCCCCTGATGCTTGTTGCAGCTTTCGCTTGCGCTCGAGTCCTTGTGCGACGGCATGCGACCGGGCCAGACGTCTCTTGACCCCATCCTTGGCGTCATCTGGATCTTGGACCGAGATGAACTGAAACTGTCGGCCTGAAAATCGGGGTTAGTGACAGTAATCGAGCTCTTGTCCCTTGGGTTTGTCATCTACCTGCGAGCGGTCTATCCGGACGTGTGTGGCTTGTTGGCATAATTCCGCACTGCTATCAACCCATGCAAGACCGCTGCAAATAGTTGGAGTAAAATGGATCAAGAACGAGGTGCGGATTTGAGGGCAGCTGTCGTCAAAGGTTTGCTTGTCGTCATTGCCTTCCGCGTTGACGACCAACAGAAGAGGAGTAAAACCGGGATGATTGACAATCAGCGCCAATAGGGAAGCAGCGATCTGTCGCTGACAGAAGCCAAAAGAGCCAAGGAACCATCTAATCCCCTTTCGGCATGATCTCTTTTCCCGAATCGGAAATAACCCTTTCCCTCTTTTGGAAACACCTCTCAACCCGAAATGGACGCGCTGCATTGGTTTCGCGATGTTTCAATCAGTCTGTATCTCATTCCCCAGACCAGAATATCGCATACATTCCAAGTTTTTAGTCATGGCGGATTTCTGCACTTGCAGCTATCACGCTCGGGTTTGTCATCTACGAACAGAGTCAACTGGTATAAATGTGTCCACCACACACTCGCGGCTCAGTGCTCTCAGCTCCGTCTTCATGCTCCTCACGATTCGACCCAAAGTCAACATCAGACCTAATCATCAACCCCGAATCCGTTCCTCACTGCGCCATCCAAATCCTATTTTAACTTTGCCATGGCTGAGTCGCGCATTTTCAAGCCGCTGAAAATCGGCAGCGTGGAAATCAAGCATCGCATCGGCATGGCCCCGCTTACCCGCATGCGCGCGACCGACGACCATGTGCCGGTGCCCCTGATGAAGGAATACTACAGCCAGCGAGCCTCTGAACCCGGGACTCTCATCATCACCGAGGGCACCTTCGTCTCGCCCGAAGCCTGCGGGGGTTTCCCCGGAGCACCTGGCATCTGGAGCCAAGAGCAGGTCGCCGCCTGGAAGACCATCACAGACGAGGTCCACCACAAAGGCTGCTTCATATTCTGCCAGATCTTTTCCATGGGCCGCGCTGCGACCGAGGCCGAGGCAAGGAAGCAAGGGCTCGACGTCGTGGGGCCCAGCGCCATCCCAATCGACGAGCACGCTGCAGTCCCGAGGGCCCTCACAATCGGCGAGGTCCGAAAGACGGTCCAAGACTTTGTGAATGCTGCCAAGAATGCCATCGATGCTGGATTTGACGGCGTCGAGATCCACGGCGGCAACGGCTATCTCATCGACCAGTTCCTTCAGGATACGAGCAACCAGCGCGACGACGAGTACGGCGGAAGCGTGGAGAACCGGTCTCGCTTTGCCATCGAAATCATCCAGGCTGTTGTGAGCGCCCTCGGCGCGGAGCGCGTTGGCTTTCGTCTCACCCCATGGAGTCGCTTCCAAGGCATGCGCATGCGAGATCCGATCCCACAGTTCTCCCATGTTGTTGCTGAGGCCGGCCGCTACCATCTGGCGTACCTCCATTTGGTCGAGTCCCGCATGTCCGGTGCTATCGAATGCGGAGGTACGGAGAGGCTAGACTTTGCATACAACCTCTGGACTCATAGCCCCATCCTCGTGGCCGGCGGATACAAGGGGTTGGCCGAGGTGCGGAAGCTTCTCGACGAGGACTACCCTGAGAGGGACGTTGTCGTCATTTTCGGGAGGTACTTTCTGGCAAACCCGGATCTGATATACAAACTGGTGAACGGTCTGGGGCTCAGTCCGTACGACCGCAACACATTTTATACCAGCACAGCGGAGGGCTACACCGACTACCCGTTCAGCCCCGAGTACCTGGCGAGCCGAAAGCTCATTGAGTAACTCACATGGAACGATACAATTAGACGGAATTGGATAGAATTGGCCGTGGTGACGGTCAGGAGTTTGAGACTGGTATTCGTATTCGGGTGTGATTAGATGTAGGTAGTCAAAATTGAGTTGAGGGTCCCTGTCAATGCAGCCATTAGCACAGCTTCATAACTCCAAGTCGTCGCCCGTGTCTCTTCATTCGGTGTCCACCGCCCCAACTGTACCAGTAGCAAGCCAAAAACTCCTCCCTCGCCCTAATTATTACCTAACTGGAAGCATAAGACGAAGTTGGAAGTGGGCCTGCAGACGGTTGGCGCTACGAGCCGCTGGTGTGCATCGAACCGTTGGCCGCTTCCCACCGCTGGGATCCAGGCAACCAGGGATTCACCTTGCGTCGGGTAAGGTACCTTGGGCTTGAACTCTAAATCGATGGCGGATGCACAGCTAGGGCAAATAGCGACTAGTTGTGTTTCGAGTTGGACAAGGTAGGATTGTGTTCTACATCTAGATCTTTACATCCAAGCTGCCGTTTAGCATGTGAAAGGAGTTGGTGGGGGATCAAGACACATTTCCCCTCGTTCGGGGTTTTGCGCCATCTCCGTCCCCTTTGGGATCTTCCCGAGCGCGACGGGCCGACAAAGAAAAAAAAAGTCTCCGGGATTGCGCCGTCGAGGCTGTGCAGCAGGATCGCGGCATCAACAAGTCTCTCGTCGTTCTCGGACAGGCTGCGGCTCTCATACTAGGACGTGAGAGAGAGAGAGAGAGAGAGAGAGAGAGCTCCGGGTCCACATGCCTGTGCCCGCGGGTCGTGGAAATGAAGGGTTCTGTAGGCCGTCTGCAATGGCTGCATTGACAAGGACCCAAGGCGGGCGAAGGAGCAACTTGGCGCAACAGGCTGCAGCATCCAAAATGGAAAAGAAGAAACGGGCGAATTTAAAGCCGCAGGCCCCACACCCGACCACTCCCAGATTCCTTGCCGTCAGGCTAGCTGCTCCCAGGGTGCTGCTCCCAACTGCTCCTCGGCTCAGTGATCCTGCTGCGGTTTTTGTGCCTGTTTGGGTCGAGCCGGAGCCGGGCTCTCGCCATGACTTGTCCGGGACGGTGACCGAGGCGAGGACCGAGCAGGACCGATCACCAAATTGGAGGAGGGCGGAAGGCGGGAGACAAAAGTCGCAAAGATGGGGGGGGGTAGCTAATCGCTAAGTAATGGCAAACTAATGGCTGTTGCGTAATACGACGACTGGCAGGCAGGCAGCGAGTGGACGGAAGGTGCTTGGGCCGAGACAGAGACAGCGGGGTGTGGGACCCGGCAATCTCACAAATTACGCGCCTCTTCACGTTTCCCGCGTGCGTCGCTTGGTTCCTCCCAATCGCTGCGAGGCCGCTTGGCCGCTTGGCTGCTGCAGCGCGCTGCGCTGCGCCTCTTTGCCCAGTGTGCTCTCTGCCAACTTCCCCGACGTCACTTCCATCTTCTGCCGTTGAAGACTTTCTACGCCTCACTGTCCCCAATTCGCTGCCCACTTGTCCACTGTCGATTGGCATCCACCTTTTCCACTCCGCCGTCCCGCCATCGCGCCCTCGACCGGCAGCGCTGCGAAACCAACGCGCCCAATCCGCGCCAGTGCGCGAGAGCGTTGGCGACAATTGGCGATCATTTGGAGGACCCCTCGCATCGCTGCGGCGCGGCCAGAAGATGCTGCTCAGGCTCCGTCTGTCGCCGATCCGACGCCTCACTGCAGCTCCATCACCACCACCACCACCACCACCACCACCACGTGCATTCCAGTTCGCACCGTCATCGCCAACGCCATCAACGCCCGCATTCCCCTCCCTAAGCCCACACTGTCGCACCGTATGTCGTCAGCCCGACGCCCCGACCCCGACGACGGCTCGTCCCCCGAGACCATGTCGGCGGCCCTGATGATGGCAAATGCCGCCTCGGGCCTGGCCCTCGATGCCGACCACGGCGCCGAGTCCGACGATGTCGACGACGACGACGCCATGTTCATCAAGGATGACGAGGAGAGCCCCTCTCCCGAGAGCGATAAGCCGCACTTTATCGAGAGGAGGCCGCCCCCCTCCAAATTCTCCTCTGCCGCGTCACGGAGGATAGCTAGCGCCCCGGTCGGCAGGACGGCCGCTTCGCTCGCGAAGGCGGGGAGGGCGGGCGCTGCTGGGAAGGCCGCTGCGTCGTCAAAGACCGGCAGCCGGGCGCCCCCGCCGTCCGCGAACCCCATCATTCCGCGGAGGGCCGAGGATTGGGAACCCTGGAAAGGTATCCTCCACGAACTGTACATAACCCAAAACCGCATCCTGCGTGATATCATCGGCATCATGGAGGACGACTACAATCTCAGAGCTACGTAAGTCCCGAACCCCGCCACCCCCCCCCCCCCCCCCGAAACCCTGCCAGTCACGGACGCAGTATCCTGAACCGTGCTCCAAGTCCCAAAATGTACAAGAACCAGTTCGCGCGCTGGGGCTTTTTTAAATACGCCATCAAGCGCCGCCCGCGAAACCGAGCTGAGCGCGAGGCCGAAAAGGCAGCCCAGGCAAGCGAGGGGGCCCTCGTAGCCACCAACAAAAGTCCCAGCGCGGGGTTCGACCGCCTTATCTCGCCCCTGCTGCACGGCAGCAACAAGACGCGCATCATGCAGGTTGGCCTAACGGCCGTCCGCGACTACCTGCAGGGGTACATAGACGTGGACAACACGGTCAAGCAGGATATGATCGTCATTGGTTACGAGGACCCGTGCTTCCGCTATTTCAAGACAGCCATGGACATGTTCGACCTGAAGGAAAACCAGGAGGGCGGTCTGCTGCTGCGCCTCGCCTTCCTCGAGATCGAGCGGATGCTCTCCCCGCTGACCGTCAAGGCCTTCTCGGACCTCTGCTTTCTGGTCCCCCACCTGCTGGTCGAGTCGCACCGCAAGGACATCCTGGGTGCCTACCTGCGCTACCTTGCGCGCCTTGCCACTGTCAAGTTCGGCCCGACCCATCCCGTCGCCGAGGTCGTTGCCTCGCTGGGCGACCTCGTCGACGAGCCCGAGGCCCTGATGCGCTACATCATGGCCCTGTCCAAAGTCAACTCGGACACCATCGCCTCCGAGGGCCAGATGAAGGAGCGTACCCGCCGCTGGGCCCGCAACCAGTACATTGCGTGCCAGCGCACCAAACCCGACCTCGCCGCCGCGTCGACCGTCAGCCGCGGTACCCACGCTCACCACATGATCCGCGTCGAGTCCCAGAGCGTCTACTGGGCGCAGCACCTCATCATGCAGGACCCCGAGAGCGACGAGCTTGCCGAGTGCTGGCTGGATCGGAAATTCCCCGACGACTTCGGGCCCAAGACCGAAGTGCTCCTTGGAAAGGTCAAGACCATGGGCGCTGCCGGGGTGTTGCCTGCGCCGTATGATCGCATGATGGAGTGCCTGTACACCGGCTGGCTGAATGACTATTACGAGACGAAGGAGGACTGGCAGCAGGTTTTCCGGCACGGGAGGAGGGGGCTCGAGCTGTCGAACAGTGAGCAGTATCAGATCTGGTCCATCCACCTCGAGGGGCTAATGAGGGAGCACGGGTCGGCCGAGGACGCGGAAGAGCTGAGGAAGAAGAGGCTCGAGCATGAGTGGTTTGAAAGTGTCCGGGACAAGGTGGATAACCTATCCCTGGGCTGAATAATGGGGGCTCGTCCTTGTCCTGGGTGGGATATATTTTTGGGTGGAAGTTTTGGCATAGTATCGACTGTATTTGGACCCGCCGGGAAGGACCTTTCTTTATGTGACAAAGGGAGGCCATACGGTAATGGAATTGGATCATCACGCGGCGTACGAACTTGAAAGTTATAACAACACGACTGCTAGGTCTAGCTTAACTATAGCGATTTGGATATGGACATTGGGGCATTGGGACACGGACAAAAAAGGTTCGGCTCGGGTGGGACGTATAGGTAGCCAGTCGTCTATCGTGCAGATAGCCAGCAACTCGGCATTGGGCTCAAGCCTCGGTATTTTAATCCACTTTTGAATATTTCACATGAAGCAAACAAGTCCTTTCCGCCCTTTTCACGACGAGAGCGTGGTAGTTGGTAGTCTCAGGCCGCGCCCGTATCAGGATACACCGATCTATCTCATGATCAGGCTGTTTTCGCAAGAGCTTGATGCGTATGCGACGACAATGGTTTGCCGACCACCCTGGATGCTCTGGGACAAACCTCGCCCAGCAGGCAGGAGCAAAAAGAATTCTCTAGTGGCGCCCCCAAATCTGTCCGTAGAATTAATTACACGTAGAATACCTATCATTGCATCTCGACAGCCGAGTCCGTGTATCATTCAAGGGTCTCGATATTCCGAACAAGCCCATCATCATCAGCCTGTGTCAATACCTTCCTGGTAAAGATCCAACCCTGATCCCTCGATCCAAATGTGCCCATGTTCAATTACATCCCCCCATGCAAATCCAGTTCCGACTTCAGAGAATCTCCTCTCTCAAGCCTCAGAGACTCGAGACTCGGGAGGCGTCCGAACACGCCTTCCCCGCGGCATGGCCACCATCTCAATTCCGTCCTCCTCGCTGCTACGCTGTCCTCTGTGCTCACCAGCGGAGGGGGTACGCAAGTTCTTCTCGAAAAACACAGCCAGGAACCCCATCGCCGCGAATCCGACGCCAACATACCAGACGGCCTGGAGGGCTTGCTGGAAGACATGGACGACCTGGTCACGCACGGCCGGATCGCCGCCGATGGCATTGGAGAACGCCGCCGTGGCAGCCTGGTACGCGCGTCCGTCGCGGAGGCGCTCCGCCACGGTCGCATCCGACAGCCCGTCGGCGAAGTGGGCGCAGCGCTTGTTGAACACGGTGCTGGGCATGGCAAAGGCGTACAGCTTGCCAAACGCGCGCGCAAACCGCCACGTGTCCCTCGCCTTGACGTCCGCGCCGGCGGTATCGGGCCCCGCAGGCAGCGACACCAGCACGGCCGGCAGCAGCGTGTTGAGGCCGAGGCCCAGGCCCAGCGCGCCCGTGAGCTGGAAGCTCGCCCACTAGGCGAAGCTCATGCCCGGGAAGAGCTGGCTGTAGGCCAGGAGGGAGATGTTCGTGAAGGTGAAGGCGGCCCAGTGGGTGTACTTGAACTGGTGCGTCTGCCGCTCGACCAGGACGCCGAGCAGGGCGAAGGGTACGAGGCAGACGAAGAACGGGAGGGTCTCGAGACCCGACTCGTAGGGTGTGCTGCCGGTGATGGCCTGCGCGTAGATGGGGAGAAAGTACATTACCAGCTGGGTGCAGATGGAGAGAGTAAAGGTGAGGAAGATGGCTGCGGCTGAGGTCCGGTTCGAGAAAGCGTCTTTGAAGAGCAAGGGCTCGACAGGGCGGAAGCGAGGGTACAGCCCGAACTCGTATGTGAAGAAGGCGATAAGCCAGATGAAGCCGGTAATAAAGGTAATGACGAGCGTGAAAAGACCGAAGTTACTGCCCATGCCAAGGAGGATTGCGTAGTTGCTCACAAGGAAGCAAAAGAGGCCCGAAACGTCGACAAGTCTCAACTTCTCCACCACTGTGAGCGGCTGATCGATTCTATACTCTGTGCGAAGATACAACAACTGCAGTATGAGCGCGACTGGGAGAAAAACACTGGTCAGCACGTTCTGTGTTAATTTCGGCCACTATGAAGAAAACCTACCAGAACCAATCGGAACATGGATGTAAAAGACCCAACGCCAGGAGGCAAAGGTGACAATGGCACCACCGAAAAGAGAGCCGGAAGCAGAGGCAGCAATGGTCGGGGTCATGACAGCAAAGAGATGATCAGAGAATTCGTCGGCCGGCACCAAATCGTCAATGATATCTTCAATCAACAGGTTGATACCGCCAGCACCCAGCCCTTGGATTGCGCGTCCAGCAATGAGCATCGCCATGTTGTTAGCGCCGCCGCAGATGCCGCTTCCAAGGGTAAACAGAGCAACGGCGGTGATCATGACCCACCGGCGGCCGGACAGTCGGCTGAACTGCCCATAGAGCGGAGCGGTAGTAGCCGATACGAGAAAGAAGGCGTTGACCACCCAGAAGTACCAAGCGTCCCCACCCATCTCCTCCATGATGGTCGGCAGCGCATTGGTGAGGATGGTCCCCTCAAAGCCAACCAACATGCCCGCAAGGGACAACGACACAAGAATCGGCCAGAATGACCACGTGTGTCTGATCTCCATCTCTGTGGGGGGCAGAGGGGGCAGCGGGTGGGAATCTAGATTCATGTCCCAGATCTGGGGGTTAGGCGAGAGCATGGGCTCATTTTCCTGCGGAGCGGGCTCGGGTGTCCGCTGCGCGGATGTTTGTGAAGTGGGTGTTTGTGGTGCGGGTGTTCGTGGCGTGGGTGTTCCTGGCCCGGCCGGAACCATGATGCCGGCCCAGGTCGCCGGCCGGGGGGTATCTGGCCTGGGTCGGCGCATGGCGGCGGATCTCGAGGGTGTCCAGGGCGCAACCGGGACCGGTCGAAAGGCCTTGTCGCCCATCTTGAATGTGAGCTTTGGCCGACTCCGGAAAGCAAAGCTTGTCTGACGTGAGATGCACGAATGAGGCGACGGCGATGTGCGAGTTTGCGAGTCGTGGAAAGGAAAGAGCCGCCGATGCGAAGGACGAGGTTCCGGACTCCCGGTAGGTAGTTGTTGTGGAAGGGAACAAAAGCCAAAGCCGGCGTTGTGAGAGGCGGAGAAGGTGCACGCGAGCTAATGTTTTCTTTCCCACACACGAGGGCTTGG
Source organism: Lasiosphaeris hirsuta (assembly GCA_030549175.1). Taxonomy (NCBI): domain Eukaryota; kingdom Fungi; phylum Ascomycota; class Sordariomycetes; order Sordariales; family Lasiosphaeriaceae; genus Lasiosphaeris; species Lasiosphaeris hirsuta. Next base: position 988,720 of record JAUKUA010000002.1, read on the forward strand.
GCAAACACACACTGTTTTAAGCTAGTTAGGTACCACTCTCCATTTTTACTGGCGGGAAGGACGTGGAACTTTTAACGACCACTCCTTCCTTGTGTGGGATGCCGACCGTGAGGTCTCTTGCCCTGTTTCTTTCCGACTCGCTACCTCTTTGTGTTTGTTGAGAGGAATTTACCCAATGCCTGACGAATGAAGATTATAGCCTCTCGGACTCTACTATATCCAGCTGATATTGAAGACCACGGCATGCCATGGAAATATGTTTGGGGGATATGTTGTGCAGGTAGGTAGGGAGTTGCGTTTTCCAAAGGGCTGGTGGTGGTTTACTGAGTACCGTCCTCATCACCCTACATCCTACTATATTCTTTTCAGTGCTCCAGTCCCTCCCCCCCCCCCTCTTTCCTCCCATCCTCCCATCCTCTTTCTGCTATCCGTATCCGACTCGGATCTCTCCGCCGCCCTCTCCACCTTCTGGTATCCTCCCGCCATCGGGCGCGCCTTGTGTGTGGGTCTCAATGTTATTTTCACAGTACGATCGAAAGGCTGACTTTTTTCATTGTCTTTTTGGCGTTCGGTTGACGCATGTTGCCGTGATGGTTGTGCTGCCGGATGGAGCGGGGACGCGACTGTCATCCGCCGAGGAGACGGGAGGACAGATGATTGGATAGTGGGCCTACTTGCTCGTAGTTCAATGTATATCCGAAAAGCAGTACAATTATGTGGCAGGAACAATAGATAACCACCGCTTTGCTTAAAATGATCAGTACAAAGCCATTGTTCAAAAATATTTCCCAAGCATCCGCAATCGCCCCTGCTTGACCCATGACGCCAGCCATTACTTGATCACCTCCTGAACGCCCCATATTAACACAAACATGTAAGCATTTACTCAATCCAGCCTCCAAACCTCGGCTTTGCCCGGCGTTGCATTCCCCGACAGGCTCAAAAAAAGATGCCTCTTTGCCGACTGGCTCGACTTTGTCCAAAACACCTTCACCCACTCAATCTTGCTGTGCGGCGTCGCCACCGCCGCCCTCCTCACGCCCCCCTCGGCGTCCCACACATCGACGACGAGATTCGTCCGGAACGTGGTCGCCCACCGAACGACGGCCACAGCATCGGGCCCGTCAAAGTCAAAGCACCCGTGCTCCTTGTCGACAGCGGTAAAGGTATCATCAGTCGCAATCGCGCCCCCACCCAGCATGATGGCGGCGGGCTGGCGGCCCGCGAACCCAAACACGCCGACGCCGTCCTCGGCCGGCTTCACCCCGCCGTCGACGAGGGCCTGGTAGAACAGCTGCTCCGTCTCGACACACCACGCGACTGCGTACAGCCGGCCGTCCCGCTTGTGGAACCGCTTCAGCAGCGTGGCCCCCTCAAACGTCCCCTGTGGTGGCCACAGCACCGACCACGCCAGCTCGCCTGATCCGTCGGCCGCCTGGCACTCGAGCGTGTGCTCCCAGGACCCGGCGCGCGACAGCCGCAGCGCGAAGCGGAAGAGCCCCGCGCCGTCGTCGGTTATGGCTACTTGCGTGTCGGGCGTGTAGACCTTTGGGGGCTCGACTCTTTGGCGGAGGTCAAAGGGGGTTGTCCCGCCCCCGGCGCCGGTCTTGGAGGCGGGGCCGTACATGTGGCTCGTGGCCGCGTTGGCCCTGGTCGCGGACGTGACGCGCGGGGCGAACTCGAGCGCGAGGTGGGCCGAGTCGGACGAGAAGGCCAGGTCGAGCAGCTTAGTCTTGGCGGCGACGGCGTGCGCGAGCTCGAACATGGGCGTGCGGTAGATGCGCCCGCCGTGCTCGTCGACGAGGAAGAAGTACCGGTCGTCTGGCGAGGTGCCGAGCCGCGTGACGTCGCCCGTGACGTTGGCCCGCAGGAACAGCCGCTGCCGCCAAGCCTGCCGGCCCGAGTTGAGCGAGTACCCAATGACCATGCCCACATCCTTGGGGCACAGCACGATCAGCTGCCTGCGCGACCGCCACGGCACCGCGCCGGCGCCGGGCGCAAAGTCGGCTTGGAAGACGAGCTCGGGCGGCTTGGCGCTGGCGAAGCCGTTGGCCGGCGCCACCTGCGAGATCTGGTAGTCCGGGTAGTTCCCGGGCTCGGGAGATCGGAAGCCCGGGGCGTGCACGCTGTAGAAGCTGCTCCTCGACTCCTGCCGCGCCAGCGCGCAGATACTGCCCGCTGAGCTCTCGGTGGCCGGCGAGCTGTAGTGAGACGCCGCTCCGATGGACCCGTCGGATGAGGGGGACTTGGCATGCGACGGCGAGTGCATACTTTCGGCTCGGCTGCGTGACGTGTCGAACGCTTCGTTCCCCTGACCCTGGTGGGGTCCGTAAAGCGAGGGGGCACTGAAGTTTCGATGCTTAGCGGTGGGAGTGCCGATTAGGGACGCCCGCGATACCCCCTCGGTGAGCTCGCTGATCACATCTCTGCCGCCGCGGTCCATTGGTGATGCCATACTTTCGGCGTAACTCCAAGGCGCTGCTATACTTCCCGCCGATCTGGTGTGTACCGACGGCGATGACACGCTTCCGGCATAAGTGGACGCCACCCTCACACTTCCGGCATAGGTGGACGGCACCCTCATACTTCCGGCGTAGGTAGACGGCGCCCTCACACTCCCGGCGTACTCGCTAAGCGCTCCGGACAGTGAGTCAAGATAGCGGTTGATGATGTCCGTTTTCCCGCCCGTGTAGGGTTGGCCCAGGTTATGGGCTACCTGGGCCTTCAGTCTGGTCATCTCGTCCATAATCTGCTCCGTATTCAGAATGAGCTGTTCGGTGTCGACCTTGATCTCTATTGACGCGTGTTTCAAATCTGTCGTGTCGGATTTGACGCTCTGGCTGATAACCCTGAGAGAGGAGTGAGACGGGTGAAAAGGAGTCGGATTCTTTGTACGTACAAGGATGAAACCTCCAACGACATCTGTAGGGTGCTAGTGTGTGCCGCCAGCTGCTTGTTCAACGCTGCCGCCACGCCTCTCCCACTGACAGCCCATTTGAGCGGCGCCGTATGCTGGCCGGGGCCATGTGCCTGGAGCAGCTTCTCAATGTCCTTGATAATGCTGACACAGCTGGACAGAACGTCGGTGGTTTGAATAAGAATATTCTCGGGAACTTGGGCAGGATTGTTTTGATCGCCATATTCGGTTTGGATGAGTTCGATTGTCATCTTCAGTCTAGACAAGTGCCCCTCAATAGCGACAAGGTCGTTTCGGGCATCCCTGACATGACGAACGAACTGCGCGATTGTGCTGGAAGTCTCAGCGATGGTAGCTGTGATGCTGATGCAGCCGGCTATCAATGAGAAGGGATCCATGGCTAACTTTCATGAACATTCACGTCCCAGGTGAGGGGAGATGCAGTTTAATGATATGGATGCCGTGACAAGATAAAAGGCTCAACGGGATGGTGTGGTCGGGCTGGGTGGGGGGCAGTGGTCGTGGTGTAGTACCCGACCCAGTCCGAGTCGGGGACCAGGGTGGCTGGCACTGATGCTACTACCCCGCCTGGTCCCCAACTTATGGTCGACTCGATACTCCTTTGCCTATTGGCAAGGAACACCGGGTAGAGCACATTGACATTGTCTTTGAGAGAATAAATATCCGCCTTGAAGTACCTAGAGGCCTTCTGACGCCGGTGTGTTTAAACCCGGTATTCTCGAGACGAAAGACAGCTTTACGAGCCTCAGCGATGCGTGATTTATCAACATCGACATGGCAGTTCAATCTCGAGATTTGAGGTGGTGCGCTACCAAACCAACAGGGGCAAGGTTGTATTCCTGCCATTTTCGAGCCAGCGGGCCCCTACATGGAGCTGCAACGCAAAACCGTTGCCTGTGACGGATCAATACAGTATGCACATGTGCCCTGATTCCTAACGTGGCCCATGGTTCCCCCTCATGTCGAACAGGAAGCTGGAGCCGGGAGAAGCTGAATACCTGCCTGAGATGCGCCACAACTTACAGCCCCAACATCATGCCGCCAGGCGGGCAAAACACACGGCCATTTCCTGTGCCACACACCGTTAAGGCTGAAAGAAACTCAAACACGAAGTAGTTCGGGATTACTGGAGCTTCAAAAGCCACAAATATGCAAAGGTCCTAGGAGGTCGCATCCTTGCTGGCGTTCTCAGGTATCACGACCAGTATCTAGTTGCACAAGAGACGTTACACAGGCAGATTGATAACCTTTGTGGCCCAAGCTGAGACGGTAGGGACAATAATAGGGCATCACCGCCTACTTGCTGTTGCACAATGCTGGTGATCTTCTTTGGTATGCACATGCAAGATACAGTGCTATGCACCAAGTGTGGCCGTGGAGTTGCGAGTACCCGTGTAGTTTTGGGTCCTCGCACCACCACCACCACCACCACCACCACCACCGCCTAGCCGTATGTTTCTTCACTCCAATGGCAGAGAAAAAAAAACCTGCAATTCTAACACTGTCTCTGATCTTATTACGCCCAGGTCGAACTGTCCATTTTTCTCAAACAAACAACCTGTCATTGCAGAACCTTCTTTCACAGCAATGATAACTAGATAGTGTACCTAGCATGGACCATTACGGTTCACCGCTATGACTCGGGATTGCCAAAGGAGAAAGTCATGGAAAGGGAATTGCTACCTGCTCTGAATGTCGGTCACTAATGTTGCTACTATGCAAGCTTGTGAATACAGAGGCCCCGCGGGGTAGGCAAATAGAGGTAAGCAGGGTGGGGAGTGAAGTGAGGAAGGGATGAGCAATGAATAGCCACTGAATTGACCTATCGGCCGCTGGGCAGAGAAAGAAGATGGATTAGAAGGTAGCCCATCAGTATCGACAGCTCCAAGATGACGGTCCCTAAACGGACAAGGACTCAACATCTCAGGACATCATGGTGGGACCGCAACGACATAGCCCTCACCACCTAATCCGCCCTAAGCACCGCCTGTGCCCCCGGAAATCAAGAAACTCGCCTCCTTAATCTTATCAATCTTAACCCCGGCTTTAGACCGCGGCACAAGCTTAAAATTAAGCGTCCCCTTATCTTTGCTCTCGCTGGGGAGGATAAGTACCGTAGAAGATTAAAGCGCAGATTCGAAAGCATCGTCGCCGTCGGCGGGTCCGCGCCCGTCGCGAGCAGCGGGTTCTGCTGTCCTCCCGAGTCGAAAGGCGGCATCGGCGTGGCTCGCGATACGAGCCGATATGTGTGGCGAATACATCGAGATATCAACACGGCGTGTTCCCTGGCCGTTAAAAAGAGATGTTCTAGGGTGTGTGTAGTCCCATCGGCTGCTGTCCACGGCGGTAGCACCGTCTCCATCCTCGTGAAGTGCTTCGTTGAGGCCATTCAAGCCCCTGACGAGGTCTCCCATGGCTCCCAACGTGTCGACGCGAGACCGATACAGCCCCAGCGCCCCGTGGACATGGATCTTGGAGGCGAGCGGACTCGCTGGGATCTGTGTCATGGTGCGCGTGCGCATAAGATATGAGCGCGTCCATCGGCGTCGTGCCAACCGACAACACAGTAGCTTGCCTCTGCGCGGGAAAGAAACTTTTCCTTCTTGCCCGCATTTCCCTCGTCATTTTCAAAGTTGTCGACGATGGAAAAAGACGTTTGAGCAGTGCGGCTGGTAGTCGGCAAAGAGCTGATTCGAACTCAACTTTGGTCCCTTTTGCGGCGCTGATGAAGGGCGAGACGTCGACCTGCAGATCCATGCTCTCTGGCCGGAATATCATCAAGTTTCCACATGTTGTTTTTCGTCAATGTTGCCGTCGTCGACCCCTGCCAACCACACCACCCCTCGCCGCTTTTGCTCAGGTACCTACCTTCTCTTCACCACATGCACCCTCTTCGACCCAGTCATCTGGGTGTCCCAAGAAGAAGCGCCAAATTTGTCTAGAATATTTTCGAATGGTATCAAGCACGCTGAAGGACGAGAAGAACACGCGCAGTCTAGGCCTGTATGAGATGCAGTACTCCGTTGGGCTGGAAACCACTTGGGGGGTTGACTTTCCAGTATTTTCTCTGGTCGCAATGGCCGTTGACCCGGCAAACTCGGCCTTCTTCGTCGACTCTGATATCGACCATATCTCACGAATCTACCGGGATCATCAAGAGTGTCTGATCGATTACGGCGTCCACCTAAGCAGTAATTAGATTATATATATATAGTTATATACTAGGTGCGTGGTGATTCCTTCTATTGTGGCTTGGCATATTGTTTATTTTGAGACTCCAGCTGCTAGATCAAGTACATTCGCACCCAAACGAGTCCTTAGCAAGCGTGACTACCCGGTACTTGGTGTGTCACCCCACACACACTTATCGAAAGCCTTAATAGGTTGGTCCGCTCCGGGACGGACAAGGCGTGGACAACACAATATCCCCCAATTGGGAGGATTACAATATACTAAAAAATGTGGGCGAATTGAACATCTCCCTGGGCTTCTGCGAAGCTCACTTAGTACTGCTTCAACGGGGTTCCCTATACTAACAAACCCCTAGGTACCTAAACATGGATATACACTGAGGAGGCGAGACGACAGCAAGCTAAGGTTGAACTTAAAAAGCTCCTACAAGGGAAGCAGAAACCTAGATATCTTAGCAACTTCTAGAATCACCAAAGCGAGGCTAAACTGTCGACGCCTAGGTCTGCAGGACCATATGGTAAGACCGTATGGGAGTACCATCCGCTTATCCTTGGCCAAAACGAACCTTAGAGGGAAGGGGACTCGGGTGCTATGAGGAGCGTCTGCACACGCAGAAACGCAGAGACCTTGGACGTTATCGTCTACGACGAGTCCCGGGGCTTTACCAAAAGAAAAATACCCAAGTTCACTAACGCCAAATGCTACCACGCTCTCCCGACGGAACCTAGGCCCCTGCAGCACGCTGGACTTTCGGTGTGAGGCGGCACATTGCAACTGGGTTGCCTACACCATCGCTTCTCCTTTTCTTGGTACCCCTTTTTTCTTCTAAGCCATCGAATTCTACCCGGCAAAAAAACCTCAAGGCGGGTAGTGAACTGCTTTCTCAATTCAGCCTTGGCTCGCGGCACAACTTGCAGCGTAGGGTATTTCTTTGTCTGCCAAAGCGCCCACCTCCCACCAGTATGATTGTGAAAGAATTGCGACACAGCAATTCCGTTCTTGCTTCGAAATAATCGACAAGACTTTCTTTGTCTGATTGCAAGCACACGGCTGTTCGTTCGTTTCTTGTTTTTCTTTATATGCCTTCTGTCCCTCCTACTCTTCTGTCCCTCCAATTCAATCTTGGTTACCAGATTTTTTTATTCTTTTTTCGCCTTCCTTTCGACAAGTCCAGCAACCTCCCTAACATCATGGCAGGCCTCACCTTCACCAGAGATGAGGTCAGCGTGAACGAATCGGTGGATACTAAAACCGGCGCTCAATCTGGTCTCTACCATTATTGGGGTGCAGGCAGCATTGACGAAGACGATCAGCTCTTTGTTGAAACCATTTGACGGCGTCCCATCGGAGCACACCATCGAGCAGATCAACGATGCTCTCCAAGGTATGTCAAATCACAGTTTTCGCTCCCCCTGCTCCCCCCCCCTTTTGATCATTCGTGGCCGACTCGGGTGTCTTGAGAGAGAGCACTCGCTTCCGAGACATTTAGGCTTGTAGAATTACCGCTTTCCTTCAAAGGGGAAAATAATTTGGGTTGCTAACATTTACCACTAGAAGTGCCCAACGACCGGATCTTCTTCCCACTTCCGATCCCGTGGTTCTTCGCAGCCACTCGCGTCACCATCGCTGACCAGTGGCGGCGCGAGGCCGAGTCGAGCTGGTACCTGAAGAGACCGTGGTTTGTGCGCATCATCGACGTTCCGCACGACTCGTGGACTGTCGTGGCAGAGTGGTTCGCCATTGAAGTCAAGATGCTAGAGCTCCTCTCTTCGTTCCCACAGCACCCCAACATTATCGAGTACCACGGCTGCCGCGTCCGCAAGGGCCGGGTCACAGGTGTTTACCTCGGCCGCGTGGAGGGCAGCAACCTGTGGGACCACATCCAATCCGGCAAGACAGTCGACAGAGAGCCCTTTCTCGCCGCCTTGGAATCCGCAATCAACCAGCTCCACGACACCGTGGGGATAGCGCACAACGACATCCAGCCCTTCAACATCATGGTGAGCCCGGACGGGAAAGTCCCAACCCTGGTCGACTTGGGCTCATCCGAGCTGATAGGCGAGGAGATCTCCCAATGCCGCATGCACACCACCTGGAGAGAGGATCCGCCTGACATGGCGATGGAAGAAGCCATGTGCAACATCGATGGCGAGGACACGAACTTCCGCATCATGTCTATCAGGTCGCGGGACCTCGCCGCCCTCAACAAGCTGCGCACCTGGCTTGACGATCCCGCTACCCTTGGCAGCGCTTCCATGCGGAACGAATCAATGCCGAAGCTGAACGATGAGGATGGAGGACCCCAGCTATTAGAGCGCCAAAACCCCACAAGAGCGAGTCACGGCTTTCGAATATTAGACTTGGCCCCGGACAGCGGTTGACGGTTGTGTGTGTTGGGGGGTTGGGAGTGTCCGGCTACGTGTTAGAGAAATGTAGCGGGGTTAAAGAATTAAATATGTATTGATACATGGCGTCATCGGCGCCAAAACAGGCGAAGCCAAGCCCTTCATTGTAGTAAACAGGTGGTAGCATGCACGCCTCGATGCGAACGACCCTGACTCGCCGCCGTGGGGTGTGCGCATGCATCTGGACCGATGGCGTTGCTGAAGCACCGTGGGCTGGCCCGGCAAGACGATTTCCCAAACAGCAGACCACCTCTCCGGCTCTTTAGCGTCGAGTTTTGATTTCCGCCAGAGCTGTCGGGAATGCCAACCTTCCGGAGTGGAAGAGAAGAAGATAAAGACTAGATTAAGGGAATAGTAGCTCTAACGGTATAAATAGGTTACCCAGCTATACTGAATAGATGGTTCACTAGACAAGAGGCAGAAAGATTTCAAGTCACCGTCCCCCTGGATTATTTGCGAAGCATAACCCCTCTGGGAGATCCTTTCGCATATCAGCAACGTGTACGCGGCCTATAACAGATATAGAGCCACATATTTGCTGATTCACGGCTTCGCCCTAGTGCAGTTAGCTCGCTCGTGATAATAGTGTTCATGAGATAACTAATCCACAGTATTTAAGTAGTTTTGCATTTTTGGCTAAAGCGGCAGCTTAGTGAAGTGAAGTTGACGGTTTCTACTTCTATAAGCTCTCTTCGCTTCGACGCTGCAATGTTATCGATCTTGTGGCAGGCTAGGCTCACCCATAGCTCACTCTAGCTTAGGAGCGGCTCAGGATCACGCAAGAACAGGGAAATTGCTGAGGGCAACTTCAAGGTAAAACATAGGACTGTAGTCGCTCTCAACAACCCAGCAAGCGATCTTGGGGACCAGGCTCGGGAGGCGTGCTTCAGCAGGTTCAATGGTGCTGGGATCCGCGATGTGTCGAATCACAAGCCAACGGGTGGGCAGATTGGGGAAGGCAGGGGCAGTCGGATCTACGACACCATCCTTGTCCTTGTTGTCGTCCTTGTTGTCCCCATCGCTATCCAGATACTCGAACTCGTCATCAAAGCCGTTTTTCCTTGCTGTGTCCGGCCCCTAGAAAGGGGGGGGGAGTCACCCGGGGAAGTGGTCGGTGTGTCTGGCTTCGTGGCAGCGATGCCGCTCCGGTAGAGGCGGGGGATTGTCCAGTGGACGTAAACGCCGCTGTCGACGGTTGCGCTCCTCGTCAGTCCCGAGGTCGATAAAGCGCGAGTTAAGCTGGGCGGGCCACGAGTTGTGCAGGTCGATGGGGTTGAGGATGTCGCTCTGGATGTAGTCGGTGTCGAGTCGCAGAAACGTGTAGTTGGGCTGCACAATTGGGGCAATTTTGGCGAACGTAGGTTTATCTTCCGGGTCATCGGTCTGCCGTCCTTTTTTTTTGTCGTCGCTGGCGTCGAAAACGGGACGGTTGAAAATAGAGGCGTCGAGTGTCAGGGGAATGAGGACGTTGTGGTCCTGGTCTGAAGCCATGCTAACGAACGGCGCTAGCAAAACTGTGAGCGCCGCCGTCTCTGTCATGTATTCGTTGTCTCTGAGGTGAGCATTTGTGGTCTTCGGGGTGTGATCTCACATAAAGGTAGTCCCAGCGCCATGTCTGCTGGTCGAAGATGCTCATCCTTACAGGTCTCGAACCGACTCCCCAGGTTGGTGACATTGAAAATACGCGACCAGTCGTGTGAGGTTGTGTGTATTTTACCAGAACCTGTCTGGTCAGGGGTCTGTCATGCCAAGCCTCTAAACCCGAAGGTTGACCAAACCTGGCAAAAGCTCGACAGTCGAGAGAATTGACAAGTCGAAAGCGCTGGTAAGCAAGACGGAGAAGCCCTTCCTGGGCGTGTGCGTTGCCCCAGCCGACAAGACGGCGGGCAGGGTGTCTACACGGCTGTACGTATACTTTGTCGGCAGTGACAACAATGTGGACGTTGTGAGCAGCGATATCAACGACAAGGAAGGGTCTGTCGCCTTTAACACCAAATCAGTACCGGTAGCAACGTTTGACGTCCACCAGGGCGAAAGCACCCTCGTCGAGGTGGCCCCGTGGTCGCAGCTGGCCGTGCTACCATGTATAGCTCGCGCCCCACGCCCGTTGACCCCAACGCGCCCATTGATCCCGACGCGGCCGAGAAGAAAGCGGCCGCAAAACCCTGCAACCTGCTGTTTTGCTTCGATGCCAAGTCCGAGAGCTTGAGGTCGACCGAGTGCGATGAGTGGCAGTGACTGCCCGCTGCTGATTCGGCGCGTTTCCTGTGTGAGGATTGCGCCCAGTGGAAGTCAACAAGCAGTAGCAGGTCATTGTGCGATGAGTGCTCGGAGAAAGGCGCAGAGACGGGGTTTTGAAGTTGAGGTTACGAGTATTTTCCGCTATAAGTTCAAACCAAAGTTGTAGCTAGGTACCTCGTTGCAGGCAAATCCAGTCGAATGTTTTGGCCCTGGGGCCCACAGGCTCTGCAGATTATCGACAGCACAGTGTAGACAGTCGGCCGAAGTGAAAATTTGTGACACTGGGTTTGGCAGCTGCGAGCTAGGCAAGCCAGGGTGCCAGGGTGTCGCACGGAAGGGGCAGGCATTAGTGTAAACCCCCAAGGTGAATAAAGGTGAATGTGACCCTCGACGGCGGAGACTCGGCGAAGGGGGGTTCGAGAGGCAACTTCCACCCCAACATCACCACGACCATCAAGTACATTGAAGACTCGTTCACGTGTCAAGGACCAGAAAAGGATGGAGGCGTCAGCAGGAACAAGTCACGGCTCAAATTCGACGCGTTTGTCGTCACTCACTGGGACAGCGACCACTGTCAGGTCGTTCTTGGTTTCCTTTATTACAAAGATATCCGGAAACAGGCCAGTAAGCCCAATGTGCCGCCAGCCAACGAAATCAAACTACGCCGTGCCATCTACGATGAGAAAACTGGTGCCCTTACATCCTTCTTGTACGCCCCGAGCTGGAAAACTTTTCGAGCAGATATCCAAAAAGAGCCTCGGAAGAAAAAGGAGAGTGGGCCAATGTTCCCAGAACGCCAGTGGGGCGTAGACTTTCGAACCGATAAGGATAACTCGCCTTCTGGCAAGCGAGGCCGACTCATCTGACACAGAAATTCTGTCAATCTCGCAACAGCTTCGGCGAGCGTCCAACGGGGAGGAGGCGCTGGATATTGTGACGGATGGGCTGCGAGATAAACTTGCTTCTATCCTGATACTCCCTGCCGAGGTCGCTGCGCTTTCAGCAGGCGACCATGACCATCACGGCCCCTGTGTCTAGACTCGCTCACAGCAATTGAGCTGCGTAACTAGATCGAGAAGGAACTGCAAGCTCACTTGCAAGTGTTGGAGTTGCTGAAGAGCGGGCTCTTGCGCGATTTGGCGGGGTTGATCTTGAAGAAGACCAGGCTCGAGGGCGCGTGGACCGAGGCCTATGCCCAGTAGCTTGGCGTAAATAAAGGGAATCATGGCCAATGGTCATGGCTAAGAAACAGTAATGGCAATTATAATTAATATATATAGGTGCACACCTTATCCAAGGTAATTAACGAAGGCAGACATGACACAGGGCGTTGGAGACATTTTGTATGTACCTACTAGAATTTCGGTTTGGCCTTTTTGCAATTGAACCTGCCCACGTTGGCGATTTTGGCTCCCACCGGGCATTTCTTCCCCCCCTCCCTCACTTGCCCCCTTGCCAATCCACCTAATCTTGGAGGCAGTGCTAGTGTCCACATGATGCTCTGGTATGTAAACCCTGAAGACGAGTCCGAGGACCTGGTGCCGGAGCCACCGGACGAGCATGACGTGTCCACGGCGCCGTCGTGGTCGTGGGCAAAGATCAGAGGCAACTGGGGCTATCGATGTCCACCTGTTATTTCCACGTGCTTTGTTGTGACCAAGGTCAAAAAGGCAGAGCTGTATTTGCTGATGCCGGATAGGTTTGGCGCGCTGGAGAAGGGTATCATTGATCTCGAGGGAATGGTCGCCTCGGCGGTTGTCCAATATGAATCCCTACCGGCAGAGCTTTCTTACGCGGAGAAGATGAAGCGTCAAAAGGTCAAGCTGGTCAGGGACGGTACTGAGGCCTACATGTGGCAAGATTTTGTTCTGGATGCTGTTCCGGACCCTGTCAGTGTGGGCTAAGTTGTGCACTGTCTGTGTATACGAGGTGCAGCCTACGACGACTTCCCATTCCTGGTGCTTCACGGCGCGGTTCTGAGGGGTTCTGTGGATGACTGACGCCCCTCACGAGAATTGGCATGTTCGCTAGCCCTGTCCAATGGCTTGATGCGTGTCAACGCGTCAAGGTCAGGATTTCCTAGACCATGAGAAGTGAGCATCTGTTCCCAGAGGTAGCATCACCCGGCGTCTCTATACTACTGGCAGCTCTAGTCGCTGTCAAGACTAGGTTCATGGTGGGCGATGTGACCACGTGGAGGTTGTAGATGATGACTTGGCTGCCCGACCAACTCCCGGGACACTTGCAACAAAGCCGAGCAGTCACAAGAGGGGCAGCCACAAAAGGCCGATGCCTAGAATAGAGGGCATATTTGCTCGTGGATCAAGATTAAGCCCTGCCGAAGGCCGGTAAGCCCCTTCGTCTTGTCTAGTGACGCACTCTGTTAGTTTGGCGTTGCCTGACAGAAACCTAAAGGGGCTACGGGCGACTGCAGACCCGGTTGGTGCAGACCAGCTCATCCGAGCAGTCATCGTAGGTTGAGCAACTTGCTCCGGCACAATGACCGGGCCACTCGCAGCTCCCTGCTCCAGCACCAGGTCCCGTCCCGCCTCCACCGCCTCCACCACCTGAACCACCACCCCCGGAACCGCCCCCGGACCCTCCTCCGGGGCTACCTCCCGACCCCCCGCCGGGCTGATCGGCCCCTATCTTAGAGATAAGAGTGTCACCCAAGCCCTTGATACTCTGCTCAAACTGGTCGTAGTTCCTCGCCGCCCAGTTGGCGCCGGCTGCTCCCGGAACGGCAGCGCCCCCCGCAAACGCGAGATACAGCACATCGTCGTTATCGTGGCCGCGGTCCCCGTTCACATTCTTGCCGTAGCACGCCGTCGCCAGCGATATGGACGCCTCGCCGACAACCGGATGGGCCCCGTCGTCGCCGTTGATGTCGCCCCACACACCGTAAATCTACCCCCTGTCAGCAAATCCTCCTCATCTGACAAGAGAGAAAAGGAAGAAGACCCACCAACTGCCCCCCACAAACCACGGCCATCAAACTCAGCGGCTGGATGCCGTACTCCTGCGGGTTAAACTTCTCCCAGCCGGGCTTGGCGCCCGTGTTGCCGAACACGACGTAGGGGTGCACGTTGGCGTTGAGGTCGTTGATGCCCTTGCCGTACCCCTCGACCATGTACTGGAAGGCCGTGATGGACTGCGTGTCACGGCTGCTCCCGCACCGGCCGTCGTCGGCCGGGCCGCCCTGCGCCCCGTCGCAGTCGATGTCCATGTTGGCCAGGGCGCCGGCCGTACCTTGGAGGTATACGATGCCGTACTTGGCGAGGTAGTCGCCGCAGTAGGAGAAGGCTGTGCGGGGGTGTTAGTGTGGTGGTGATGGTGGTGGTGGTGGTGGTGACGGGGGAGGAGGAGGGCTGGGGGAGTTTACTGCTGGCGCCCGAGTCTTTACTCCAGAAGCCCGTGGCAAGTTTGTTGGAACATGTCCCGCTCTTCTTGAGCGTGTTGTAGAAATTCTGGATGTTGATGGGTACGTCGCGGGCCTGAGACACTTGGGCTATGCCCAGCAGGGCGAGGAGCAGACACCAAAGGTAGAAGGTGGAAGCCATCTCGACTGAGGTTGAGACTTCCTTGAAGCTGATAGCTCTGGTGGTTAACAGAGGGATTCCATGCAATCGAGAAGACGAGCGGTTAAATACCTACCCGCAGCCCTCGAACCCCCCCCGCCCGCTGGACGAAGGCCTCGCCCTCGCCAAGTGGGCTCGGGCAGTGCTCTTGCCACTTAACGCGTGAAACACGATGGATAGGATCGAGGTCGTGACGTTACTGGCCACTGGCATGTCGCTTATCTCGGGGGGGAGGGAGGGGGGGGGGCGCCCTCCCCACATTCCAGGCCGCGACCCGGCTTACCTAGACACACCGTCTGGCCACTGGGAAGCATTCGTCGTGCGGCTCAGCTCGCTAGCCAAGATTTATGGGCATAGCTCCAGGGGGGCGGGAGATGGTGGGTGCCATGGGGGTGCCGTGGAGGTGCGTGGGTGGGAACCCGAAAGGGACCCGAGATTGAAACCACTTTCGCACCTGGTGCGGGCACCAGCTGCGCCGTTGGGAGATGTGGAATCTGCCTTGGCTGGGCAGTTTGGAAATCAGCAAACATGATGTGGTTCGATTGTAGGCAACAGAGTTGCTGTCATGGTCACTCTGGATGAAGTCACCAACATTGGGGGGGATTGTGGCGGGGAGAGGCGGGCAGCGAGACATGCACGACATCACCTGCATCTAGTGAGACAAGCGGCGCAGGAGACGCTTCTATCCGGATTCGGGTACGGTTCTGGCCACCACTCAACGGGATGCAGAGAATGCCAACTTCCACTTGTTGCTTCTCAGGTCACACGGAGGATTGGGACATAGGAAAGTGCCAAACGACCGCCTCGACGAATAGTAGGATTCCCCTCTGTCCCCGGCCTGCATCCAAAGGAGAGAATTCGGATTTGTCCCCCGAGTTCATTTCCTTCAACTTCAAGGACACGAAGAAAGGGATATGATTTTTTGATTTTCTTTTTTACGTTTTCCTAATTGTACAGATCTTGTCTCCTTTTGCCGAGGAGGGGCCACGGCATCAGCAAATCGCGGCAAGGCGACGCAAGAGCGGGAGCTCATTGCAATAGAACCCGGTAGTCGGCGTCTGGTGCGATGATTGGTCCCAGGGAAACAGGGGCACTCAGGGGTCAGGCCTCCATGATTGGGGGACATGCACCCCCAAATCTCTATTTCTCGGATTGCATTTCCGACAGAACCACTGAGAGCATATACACTACTCTACCTACTCAATCACAACCGTGTCGTCCTACTCAATCACAACCGTGTCGTGAACCCAGTTCACAGTCCCACGGAACGCGCTAGGCGATCCGCCCATGTGCGGACCTCGGTCATGCACCGGCACATCCGCCGTCCAGAAGACGCCGAGTCTCTCGTATACCGTGACGTGATCGTACTCGCTGACACGCTTCCGGCGCAAGACCAAGCCATACGCATGCTGGATCTCCTCCGAGTGCCGCACCGTCATGACATGCAGCGCGACCACATGGTCGTCGGGGTGTGTCGCGCTGCGCTCCTCGTCGTCACCGATCTGCGAGTCGGGCAGGAAATGGAGCGACGAAGCCCTAAAACGGCTGGTCAAGCCACCCGTAAAGTAGAGCGTCGGCACCGGCCTCGGAAACCCGGGCCGCTGCATTGGCTTAGGCTTCGATATGGCCACGACGGCCGCCGGGCCCGCGATCTTCAGCAGGCCCGAGTCGACGAGGCTCCTGGCCTCGGTAACGGCTCGGTCTTTGTACGACACGGTCACATGCTGCACGAGGGACTCGAGGATAACGCTTTGGTCGCTCAGCAGCGTGGTTTCGAGATCGCCGCGCGAGAGCAGACCGATTCGCCCCGTGACCGAGGCCCATGACCACGACGGCGCGCAGTATTGCCCCTGCTTCTCGGCCGGCTCCTCGACCATCCACAGGAGTTGGAGTTCTAGGATGCCCGACGCCCACAGCCCGGCCAGATATGGAGCTTTGGCCCGGCTCTGCACCAGCACAGCCACGCCCGATAGGGCAATCAGCTTGTCCGTAGGGCAGGTAAGTGCGCCCTCGCTGTACGCCGACACGATGTCGAACCACCGCTTGCAAAACTCAATCTTCTCTGCCAAGTCGTGCTTCGACACAGACCCGAGGGACTGCAGAACATCGAGCGCGCCGCGCACGCCGCGCCTCGCCCGGACCACGTCCTCCTCCCCCTTTCTCCGCGTCAGTTTCAGCAGAGGACTCAAGACGGCGTCCTCGAACCAGCTGACAAGCCTCCCGTCCTGGACGGCGTACGGCTCCTTCTCGTACGCGGCGCCCCTGGCGTGGTACTCGGATGCCTGCATCGTGTTGCACTCGAACAAGACGGCGTCGGAACAAAAATGAACCAGGCGGCGCGAGAGCAGCCGCTCCTGGAAGGCCCAGGCCCGTTTGGTCAGCGGCGCCGTCTCGACCCGCGTGTCGAACAGCGTCCGGACGGACGGGGCCGTCGTGGAGAGGTAGCACCGCCGGGCGCGGGACGTCATGAGGTTCCGTTCCATCTGGGGCACCGGCCGGTTTCGGAAGCAGCCTCCGCTCGAGTTCTCGGATGCCGTCGCCGCCACTACGCAGTGCGCGTGCGCGAAAACCTGGCCCATGGTCGGGGACTCGTCGGCCCAGTCGCTCGGCGAGTCTTGCAGGATGCACAGTGAGTCGATCCAGAGGTACGGCACTCCGAGTCGTCGGGTGATGTCGATGGCGTGCAAGAAGTTTTTGGGAAGGCTGCCGTCGGATATGGCCTCCCGCATTGCGGCATGATTTGCTGTGGTTAGCTTGCAAGCGATATCCCCACCCCAGCAGTGGCTCAGGGCCATGTACCTTGGGTTCGACTCTTGAACTGCGTTCGAGCGGGTGCTGATGAGGCGAAGCTCTGGCGCTGAGGCAGTTCCGACGTAAAGAAGCCTCGAGGGAAGGAAGGTCGCATCCGGATCCGGCGGTTGGCAATCCTTGTGCCGTGAGCAATCCCCAATCCAGTCCTTGATCTTGGCGAGGGTTTCATCCGATCCTGTGAAAACTCGAGGTCCCGGCTCGGTTTGCTCCAAGGCACCTAAAGGCCGAATCAGCCCACGTAAATCTCAAGCCAGGTGGCGATCAGAGTGAGACCGACCTTCTGATATGTGCATAGTCCTGAATCGTGTCCCGCAGCCAGTGTCAAGTGACACATGGAAGGAAGACTCAGATGCCGACATCAACGAGCCCTTGATAAAGCGTATGTTCATGAAAACGCCGTGGTTGCCCATACTCCCGCGCGATCCCGGGCCCTGGGCTGGACGCATGGTGCCGTAAGACTGAATCGAGGCAGGCGTAGCCTCGTCATCGCCATCATCACCACTAACGTCGTGCTGCTTCTGGCCCAAAAGGGCCTCACACAGGTGGCAACCGCGCCATGAACGGCGCATATCCTCGAGTGTGCGGTGCAGGGGGTTCCGCTCAATAGCCGAAGCCACCAGTGCCCAGCTCCCAGACAAAAGGCTGGATCCCTGCAATGCCTTCTGGCATTGTTCGCACAGCCGACTCTTGTCGAAAGCGTCGCCGTTCCGAAACCTCGGCGGCCGGGTGACGAGGCGACCAAATGAACACATGTAGACAACGGTTGGGAAGTTGGAAACGGGCACGGAAAGCCATGTGAGGACGAGCCACAGCAGCAGAGCGACCGTGATCAGTAAGAAGACACCCACACCGAGGATGAGTGGCGCAAAGACGATGGCGATGGCTACACCGAGCGCGTCATCACTAGACAAGGGTGAAAAGACGCAGAAGACGATGGCGCCGGCCAACAGATGGCCAAAGATCAGCGACACCGTCACGATGTTGTCTGTGGCCAACATAATGCTGCCGATGAACGACAGCAACAAAAAGAAGACGCGGGCTTCATGGTAGCTGTTCTGCGAGGGCGACAAGAGCCCGTAAAGAATGGTAGCCCCGGCAAAGTAGACCCACAGCTTGAAAATGGCCCATGTGTGTTTTGCTGGGGCCCTCCTCCTTTGACGCACTCCTGAGCGCTCATATGATCTCCCTGGCGCTCCCAAGAGGAACATGTGAGTCGAGGTCTTGTCCAGACTATGGGGACGCTGGATTCTGTGACATACCGCGGGTTGGCATCGTTCCTCAGACTTCCCCGTTGCTTCAACTGAGATCTAAATTCCGCTGACCACCATAGGCCCGTGATATACACCCCAGCTTACCCTATGAAAAAAGGGTCTATGGGGGTCTATATCGGGGTAGGAGGTGCTTACCCGCTCCCATTTATTTGTTGACCCCTTTTCAGATGCTGGAAGGGTGTCTCCCAGGTTTCCGAACGTGTTTCTGGGCCGCAAAGTAGGTATATTGTAAGACAGATGTCGAGGACGAATGCACATATACGGGCTAGAGTATGGTTGGTGGGGAAAAGGGAAATGGATGTCATGAGGAGTAGTTGATAGTTGATCACCAAAGGACTGAAACACCTTGAACTTGGGGTGTGCGGCTGAGTTCGCCCACCAAGCTGCCCCTAGTCTAACCGAATCGGGATACCAATACAACGCTGTGCCGCGATCGAATCTGCAAAATAGCAAATTGTTTCCGTGACTGTGGTCACTCCTACAGGACATACCGAGAGGACAGAATGTCGTGGCATTGGCGCCGATTCGACAGTTGCAATTGGACAGATTCGCTTGGGTCTGTCTAGAAACCAAAACTAGTCCTCAGCCAACCTCAACCAACCTCAGCCATCGCCTCAGCCATCGCCTCAATACTTCACACTGCAGACCGATGGTTGATGTCGAGTTCCCTCTTCTGCCTGTCCATGGAGAGACTGGTGTATGCGTATGCAGCATACCGTCTCCATCCCTCAGCTCGAAAACTATACGTCAAAAGCATATTTCCTTAGACGACGAGGTCGTTTGCTACGGGTCGATCAAAGGCATCTTGCCAATAGGTCGCTCGTCAAGAATATGCACGGCGCAGTTTGAGAATACGGGACAAGATATCGGATATTGACTCGCATCGCAGCTGACCTTATTGTTTGGGCGGAGGGGGAGGGTTCTTCGGGGTTCCGCGAATCTGGTTTCGGAGCTCATCGACGAAATGGCGGAAGAAACTCTCGGGTTGCACCTTGTGCGGATCGGCTGATATTAGGTCAGCTTATGTGCCTTGTCCTCCGTCATAATCTGGATATCCTACCTGTTGCCTCTCCCGGGCGCAACGGGTCCAGGGGGTCTCGGCCGTAGCGAATGTCCTCGACTGTTCGGTGGATGCGGCGGACGCCACGGTGGAAGGAGGGGAGTCGGAGAATCTATCGGGGAAAAGCATTAGCTAGTGGTTCGGTCGTCATAGAAGGAAGATGGGCGGCCTACTCCAGCGACGATTTTGTTCTGCAAGTCAATCAGCTAGCAGTTCAAGGGGAATGCGGAGAGCACCAAAGCCGTGCACATACCTCCATCTCCAGGTAGAGGGTATAAAAGACTCGAAACAGAAACTGGGGAGCCATTTTGGAGAGGGCCAACATGGGTGCGCGTTGGGCGAGTCGCTGTCAATTGCCGTTCGACCATGCGAGAGTTGCTTTTGGAGTTTCCAATCTGCGATCCAAGGTCGAGTTCAACCCCACATGCCAACGCCCACAACTGCTCACTAATGTCCCGCCGCCACGCCACTTGGGTCTTATCGCTCACGTGCCAATGCTCTGGGCTTTGGGACTTGCGTTAGTCAGCAGGAGATCTCCCGCACGTCCCCTTCCCATACTTGGCATTCTGTTTCTCAGGCCTCGGCGCGGCTTCTCTTCTCTCTTCAATTGAGCACGAGCAACCACTTCGGATCGTTCACACGCAACCTCTTCGGGAGGGCTTGCGCTGATGGAGGTCAGGCAATCAACCTTGATGCACCTTTCTTTCCGACCACATGAGTTGTTGCGCCCAAATCGTCAGTGCGCCGAGGAAGAAACCCGGTTGGGTGTTTCTTGAGTGCTTGACCCTTTCGATGCGCTTTCGATGCTCTCTTTCCATCTCTGTGTCCTTGGTTGCTATATTTTCCGACCGCCCTGGCAGCAGAAGCCCTGCATACCAGCCTTTCTTCTTCTTGACCCCAGGCGCAGACGGTCAGTAGCGTGTCGCGTTCCTGACGCGTCTGTCTGCCCAAAGCTCCCAGTGGAGTGGGCTCGCTGCAGTCCTTGATGCGGTTCCCGTCTCCCCCCCCCCCGGCTTCTGTCCCAACCTGAGCAACTCTGCATAGCTGTGGGCCGGAGCATCATCTTCCTCCATCTTTTTATCTGGGCCCAACCTGGTCGCATGTGCCAATCGCCACCAATGCCTTGTCCTCGCAGCGAGAGAGAATGGGTAGTCGTTCCTCTCGGCATGGAAACAGCCGCTTCGGCTATAGTGGACGGCTTTTAAAGGGGTCCAAAAGGGGCAATGGGCGGCACGGTTGAAGCTCGCCGGCCCGTGTCGACACCCCCCTCAGCAACAGGCAAAAGGATGGGACGGTGAAGGCACTGCTGTTTCAGCGAGCTCGCGGCCCTGTTACTGGGCCAGACCAGCTCGCGGTGCTGACAGCCTAATCCTGTGGTCGAGAAGCAAGTGCTGTGCGGACGGCTCGCCAGATAGAGGCGTCAGCCGCTCGCCGGCTTGCTGCCGCCTTCGCATGACATCCGCCTGCCCAGCGTGTGTGTGTCCCGGCGCGCAGCTAAATCCGTGCGTGCTCCCGGTGCCCTTGACCTGCAGAACGAAGACGTAACATCGCAGTTGATCATGTCGCTTCCGTCGCACCAAAATGAAGGCGAAAGAGGACTCGATTAAGTCAGTCGGCCTCTCGCTGCTCTATGAGCCTGACGAACCGACCGACCCCGTAGTCGAGTGAGTCTTTGCGGTGTCTGTCGTGCCGGCAAGACGCGTCCAGCTAACCACGGCGACGGCAGCATTGTCCTGGTCCATGGCATCGGGGGCCATCCCATCAGGTCGTGGAAGTCCAACGGCCACACGCGGATACCGACAACCCCAAGCTCCACCTTGCATTTTGGGAGTTCTATGAGAAGGAAGCTGAAGAAGAACCCACCGACAACACTTCTACGGCGCTCAAACTCTGAACCCTTACTCGTCCAAGAGCAGAGCTCCCTCAGCAGGGCCAAGTCGCACATACGCAAGAATTCGCTAAAGTCCACGTCGAGACTCAAACTCAGCGACTTCGCCTCCGCCGAGGCCGTCGACAGGAGCGAGAAGAGCAGACCCGACGTCTTTTGGCCGTTGGATCTCCTCCCAGCATCATGTCCAACCGCCAGGGTATTCACGTGGGGTTACCACACGTTGATGGTGGACAAGAAACCTCTCCGCCTGCAAAGTGACATCTTTGCCCATGCTAGTGAGCTGCTACTGGAGTTGGCCGCCGCCCGGTCCACCCTCGGCGTCGGTTCACGGCCAATAGTCTTTGTTGCCCATTCCACAGGCGGCATTGTTGTCAAAGAGGTAACTCAACATGTGGCGCCTCCGTCGAGTCTCAAAACTGACCTTGGTGCAGGCATTGCGGCTATCTGAAGCCGAACGCGAGGGACCTGTGAAGGAGATTCTCCTATCCACATCCGGTGTTGTGTTTCTAGGATGCCCACATCGTGCCACCGATCACTCCACCCTCGGCGATGCCATCAAGAGCATGGCCAGCATCACATTTCGCGTCGATTCTCACGATCTCGTTTTACAACACCTGAGTGGCGCAGATAGCATCGAAGCTGAGATGGGAAGACAGTCGTTTGTCAGAATATGGAACGACTACAACTTCACAGTCAAGACGTTCCAAGAGTCGATAATCCCGAGCTACCGGTTTCTGGAGCTCAGGGCAGAGGCCGTAGGTGCCACCATCCTTTCGTCGCAAGGCTAGCTGCTCACATAAACAAGACAATCCGGCGCCTAGCAAGTTTCCTGGGCGACCCTCGCGAGAATGCCGAGACGATTAGTGCCTTGCACTCGGACATGTGCAAGTTCGGTTCGTACGACGACCCCGGGTATCGCTCCTTGTCCAATGCTCTCGCCAGGATGGTCGGCAACGAGGAAGACCGACGGCATAGGCTCAACACCAAGGAGACGGAATGCTTGGCGGCGTTAGTCCGCCCCCATTTCGCCTTTTCGGAGACACATCCAGCGACCTCGTACCCCGGAACGTGCCTTTGGCTCTACGATCTGCAGGAGTTCCACTCGTGGCACCACCGCATCGATAGTAACAAGAACAAGATTCTTTGGATAAAGGGCGAGTCGGGCTGTGGGAAGACCATCCTGCTCAGGTCGCTCCGGAGGAGGCTTGAGAGGCAGTGGGGTGCGACCGGGAGCACCTTTATATGGAGTAGCGCCGAGGGATATGACACCAACAGCACCTTCTTCCCCGGCACTTCGCGGCAGCAGCACGAGGTCAACCCTGCGAACGTGTACCGCAGCCTCTTGGCCCAGCTCTATCTGCAAGATGCGCAATTGCGGAGGGCTCTGCTAAACCTCTACAACCAGCCCCGGGACAACCCGCTGGTGCTAGACGATGCGCTCGTTGTCTCGTTCTTTGCCGATGATTACATTGCCCACAAGGTCGAGACGCCGACCCGGAGAAGCTTTCTTTTTGTTGACATTGCAGACGACGCGAGCTTGGCGTACGTCGAGGAACTTGTCTGCCGTCTCTCGCAGCTGGCCCAAAACTCCGACTTTAGCATCTGCGTGGCGAGCGCCTACTACCCCGAGTTCGAAGAAGCGAATGCCATCAATATCGTCATGCACCTTCGCAATTCCGACGACATACTGAGGTTTGTCAACCTCAACCTGGTAGCCGAATGGGAGGAACGAAATCGGACAGTGATGAGGATTGGGCAAAAGGCGGAGGGGGTCTTTCTGTGGGCCGAGATTGTGGTAAACATACTGAATGCGGCCATATCCGAGGGCGCATCTCAGGAGCTGATCGAGTACACTTTGGAGGAAGTGCCCGGCGACCTCCACGGGCTGTACGAGTGGATGCTAGCCACGCTGAACGAGAGAGAAAAGGCCGAGTCGCTCATGTTGTTCCAATGGGTCATCTTGGCCGCGGAGCCCATGCGCCTCAACGACTTGTTCGTCGCCGTACGGCTCACCGAGGCAGCGCCGTACGCGTCTTTTGACGAGTTTGGGCCATTCATGGCCCTGCGCGTCGGCGCGCCGCTGTCCATGCGGGAGTTACGCCAGCTACGCAACTCCGAGATCACCTCGGATACCCCGTATCAGTTTCACCGATGGCTCAGGGCCCGGTCCATCGGCCTGTTAGAGCTCAAGTCGGACAACCGCCAAGCCGTCGTCAACGAACCCCTAGGCCTGCAGAGAGTGCAGCCCATCCACAGCTCGGTCCGCACCTTCTTCCTATCGGGACGCGGCTTCGCCTGCCTCTCGGACGGATCCGCCGCGGCCGCCGCCGCCCCGTCCGACTTCTCGGCCGAGGACTTCATCGACGTCTCGCACTACTCGCTGCTGCGGGCCTGCCTGACGTACCTCAACATGCGCGACTTTGAGCACCTCGGCCACACGATGCAGGCCGTGCCCATCGCGGCCCAGGAGACGCACTTCTGGCAGCAAAACGTCTTCGACCAGCGCAACCTCGTCATGTCGAGCTACCCCTTCCTACAGTACGCCGTCGACAACCTGCTCTTCCACCTGCTCAGCCCGCGCTTCTTCCGCTACTTCCTGCCGCAGCAAGAACTGTTGCTCGCCCTGTCGGCGCACCGCTTCCGCCTCTGGCGCCGCTGGACCTCGCTGCTGGGCACCTCGGACCCGCACGGCATCCTGGCCCGCAACAGCGGGTCCACCGCCACCGCCGCCGCCCTCCTCAGCCCCGTCTTCGGCGCCCGCTACCGCCTCGAGCGCGTCTTCCGCAAGCTCGTCCGCATGTCGGCCAAGGCCGCCGGCGGACCCCTCTCCCCCATCTCGCCCATCGTCCCCGCCACCCCCCGCACCCCCCGCACCCCCGGGTCCGCCACCTCCGACAAGCTATTCTGGACTCCGCGCACCCCCCAGTTCCGGCTGCCGCCTACTATCAGCTTGCCCATCCCACCCAGGAGGGGCGGCGGGGTCGACGGCAGGAGCCCCGTCAAGGGCGGCGGGCCGTTGCGGAGTCCGCTACATGCGGGAATTTATGAGAGGTTGGATATGGGGGCTACTAGTTTAGGGTTGGCGGTTTGAGCTGGGGTTGGGTTTGCTGTACTTGTTTCCTTGGGGATAACAACGCATGGATATTTGTTTTTGGGGTTGGGAAAGAGGTCATTGGGAAAGGGGTTCCTTGTTTTGGATGGCTAGGGTCTAGGTTCTACGTAGTTGGTGCGGGAAAAGGGTGCCTCGCCGCCTTTACGGATGTCAATATGTCTTTCGAAATACCAGAAATGCAATTTTTTTAAAAAAAAAAATTTACCCGAAAGACCCAATCAGGGCTTTAAATCTCGCCTTGCGGGAGTGCCACGCGCTGACAAACACAGCAAGGCTGCAGTGCACAGCAACTACTCGACCCAGGCATCATCATCACGGGCCATTCCGAGTCTCTCCAGTCTCCAGCACGGCCACACTCAGCCGCGACAGGCTGAACTCGAAAATACCGCCCTCGCTTGCGATCAAGGTTGACTTGGTCTCCTCTACCACATTGGCATGCGTAAAGGGGTCATTTGTGCCATATGGATTCTCTGGTCCTGTCAATACCGTCAGCGTCGCCGTCGAGCCCTTTGCTTCGAGACCTTCAAAACGGATAGACACTGGCACCGGCTGTGTCGCGTTGTACACAGCAGCCTTGAAGACCCCGGTGCCCTTTTCGCCTGTGCCC
Organism: Lasiosphaeris hirsuta; assembly: GCA_030549175.1. NCBI lineage: Eukaryota > Fungi > Ascomycota > Sordariomycetes > Sordariales > Lasiosphaeriaceae > Lasiosphaeris > Lasiosphaeris hirsuta. Next base: position 1,013,826 of record JAUKUA010000002.1, read on the forward strand.
GCGACATAGTAAAGCGGTCCGATACCACCAGACGATGCCGTCACAGGGAGCGTCTTGGTGAGCGGGTGGTTACCGAGGAGCTGCCATTTTCATCAGAACTGGCGTGCGCCGAGGACATGGGGAGGGTGCAACAACATACCCGCCAGACATACCAACTCGTCGATAGAGTTGTCAGCGCTGGATCCGCGGCGTGCTGCACAATCGTCATGCCCCACTGCCATCGGTTGAGGTTGCGGAGCCCCGGGGCCTATGGTATGCACATCGTCAGGTCTTGGCAATTTTTCTCAGGCTACACAGCGTAGGGGGTGGTTGGACTCACGTATGTAGCGCCAATGACCCTATCGGCGTTTCGCTCGGCCCCAATGAGGAAGATGGCCTCCCCGACGCTACCTCCCCACCAAGGGTTCGACATCAGGTTGCCGTCCCAGCCCTTGCCGCCGTTGGGATGAGTCGAAGCCGCCTCGCCTAGATAACGGTAGTCAGAATCGCCAATGTCACAAAAAAGAGCTATCCGCAGACATACCAATTAATGTCAGGTTTTGCTTGGATAGACGGTCAAATTTGTTAAACGACGCCACCATGGCATCAGGGGTCAGATAGGGGTGGTAGTCGCCTGCCGCAGGCGCCGGGATCACCATGTCATCAAAGACCGATGGCGACGCAATGACTTGGATTTCGGGATGCTTCTGGCTAAAGGCCTTGAGAAACATGGGGAACCGGTACTTCTTGTACGCATCGTACGCCGTTGGGCGGCCGGCAAGCCAATCTTCGTTACCAATCTCAACGTACTTGATAGTCCAGGGCTTCGGGTAGCCCAGCGACGCGCGCACGGCACCCCATTTGGTCGATACGGGGCCCGTTAGGAACTCGAGCTCGTCGAGAGCATACTGGATGGCCTCGTCCACCTTGTCCAGTGGGGAGTAGGCCCCGTCGAGAGCCAGGCCTGCCCAGACTCCGAGGATCGGCTCGAGGTGCAGGTCGTCGCACCACTCCATGTACTCGATCAGGCCGAGGCCTGTGGTGAGATGGTAGTCCCAAACGCCGGCCATGCCGGGTCGGTCTTTCAGGGGCCCGATGGTCTCGTTCCATTTCCAAAAGGTCGAAATGGTGTTGCCTTCGAGCATGTTGCCACCGGGGAAGCGGAGGAATTTCTATCGCGTATCAGTTTCGCTGCTCGGCATGGGGGTTTCCGGGGGGGGGGGGCTGTACAGGCTTTAGTGCGGCGAAAGCTTCCACAAGGTCCACCCTCAATCCATTCGGTCGGTTGTTGTAGGTTGGCGGGAAGAGGGTGATCAGGTTGAAGTCGAGAGATCCGTCCTTGAGCCCCTGAAGGAAGGGTCAGTAGCCATGCTCCAACCTGCGAAAGTGACTGTGTGGAAGTTGACATACCGCAGTATCGAAAGTGATAGCAAACGTATTATTGCTGCTCGGAGCCGCCTTGGTCGGAATGAGCGTGAAGCTGTGCTGTACCCAGTCATCTTTAACGCTCTTTGACGCTATCTCAACGCTCCCAAAGGCCTCGTTCGTCAGTACCGACTGTAACGAGGCCGTAAAGAACCCCTCGTAGGCCCCCTTGACGTAGAAGGAGCCGGTATAGTTTTCGACTTTGACGTCAATACCCCAGTAGCCGCTGTTGGCAAGGCCGACCTTTTCCTTTATACCAGCCACATTGACCGAGACAGGCAACGCGACTGAGAGCGGCTTGGTTTGCTTTTGGAGCTTCAGAGTAGCCCCATTGACCGAGGACCAACCCTCAAGGCTGACTGGGAACTTGTCGCTGCCTTGGAACGCCCGGTTGCGGATCAACTCGGCGTAGATGCCGCCATCGCCAGAGTTGTTGATATCCTTGTAGAGTTCCGTTAGTCTACCGCCTGGGAACGAATATTTTTGGAGCGGCTGATCAAGTGGTAGGTACCTCATGCATTAGACCGTACATGATGGGCGACGACGCATTCCCTCCGCTAGAACGGACGAGAAGATCGATGGCATTGCCTGGCGATGTGATGGCCAGTACGGCCAACACCGCAGACCTTACAGAAATCATTCCGAAGAGACAATTCTGCAGAAACTTGAACTCGAGAGAGCTGGCCGAGTTTCCCCAAAAGACCTGGAAAAGCCTCGAGATATATATACCAAGATTACTCCGCACAGCAGCACGACCCTGGCGAGGTGCGAGGCTTCCGGGCCCTTCGTTGCGATTTCTCCGGGATCTCATCAGCCACTTTCCCCTTGGTAGTAATAATATTTTTATTACCCGCATCTAGTGGATCGCAGAGCAGTCGGGATTTCGCGTCAACGGGCCAGTAACCCTGCCAGCAACTTCTCGCTTCGCCCCTCCCGGGAGGTCACCCGGCTGGCACGCTGCAGTGCAGCCCAATATCTCGGGACGCCGATGTCTTGGGCCGTCTTCTGGGGACCTGTATTGGCTTGTTATGATTCAGGGGTACCGAGGATTGGGTGGCGATTGATCCTTTTGGTTGGCATTCGCATGTGCTATAAGCGCTCCAATACCATTCGCGAAAAATGGTATGCGGCTGTTTGGTCGATGGCTCGACGGCTAAACGCCGTTCAGCACAGCCAATGCCGACTCTGGGAGCCTAAGATAGACTCTGAGATAGACCCTAAGATGGATCCGGAGGCGAGGTGGAAGGCGGGACGGGAGACTGATTGCTGGCTTGGTTTGAGTCTCTGGCGTTCACCGTGGCTAGACAGCAACTGCTGCTCATGATGTTGGCCTGGCAGAAATTGCACTTCATCTAAAATCTGGTGTCGAGTGTAAGTGGTCGCCTTGCTGTCCCGAGTCCTGCAACGGTGGGATGAATGTTGGGTGCGGGGGAGCTGCCTCCGCATTCTCATGCATTTTGGGGGGAGCACCACGCTCGCAGGGGGCCCATACATATGCGCTCCCATGGGGTGAAGGGTGCCCAATGTCAGCTTTGGAGTCACGAAAGATTGAAATTACTCGAGTCTACCATTTACTCGAGAGGGCATGTTTCAAAATATGAGACAAAAAAAAAAAAAAAGGTCAAAAAAAAAAAGAATCCCGATTCTCGGAACAGTGGAAAAGGAGAGAACCGTCTTATGAGCAACAACGCGCATTTTGGATCGCGCGCCTGAGAGGGTTCGAACTCGCGCGTGCGTCTTCTTCGTAAACTCTGCGTCACGACTGCTGTGTCGTTGCCATGGCCGTCAAGTCGTTGAGATGGGGAAGTTGCCTTGCGCGTCGGTGGCCATGGCGGACATGGTGTGCGGAGTGTATGCGGAAAGGGGGCTCAGTGTTGGTGCGACCCGGCCTGAGAGAGCGGTTGATCCGAGATTGATGCGAAAGAAAAGAAAGAAAAAAGAACTCTGATGTGGTAACGCGCAGTAGAAATAACCACACGTCTCCAACATCTCTATCATTAATCTGGGCATCCAGACGGCCATTTCAAGGCTCCAACAGCAACAGCAAGCACAGATATGCGCTCTTGTCGTGCTCGCAACTTGTCTCGAACTTGCAGCAACTCGGTCTTTGGTCAGACACTCCCATAGCAGCTTTTACCACTGGGCCAATCAATATGCACATCAGAGCTCGGAGCTCCAATCGAGACAGGCACAGAGTTGCGTAGGCCCATGTAGCGTGCTTGTCGGCTGTCGAGACCATGGATCGAGATTCCCCGTCGATGGCTGGGATTGCGTTGTGCCATGAGGTGGAGCTGTCGAGAAGTGACGTGTGATGTAACCCCGCCGTGAACTGGCTCCTGCGGGGCAGCCGTTGCCTGCCGGAGTGACTTGGAGGGGCGGTGAGCACTGGCATAATGCTGGGGTTCGCTCCGAAATTTGGGGTCGCGTCGCGGCGAGGGCTAAATTTTGTTAGCAACCAAGTCCATTTTCCTTCTGTCGAGGTAGGGCTGTTGTCTCTATGTTGCCAGCTCGCCGCGTGCAAGCCTTGCGTCCTCTGTTCCAAAATGGAGCGCCAAGTCGACACCCGAAGGGGTTACCCAAGCCCACCGCTCAGCAAATTCGACATCGACATCTAGGCATCCGAGCGAACGGCCGAGCTCCAAGCAGCCGAGCTTTGATGGCGGACCTCTGGTCGTCGCGCAACGTGACCTTTCGCGACGTCTGGAAGACGCCAAACAAGGTAGCGGAGCAGCTGGCTGCCACCAAGGTCTGGAAGAGGGTCTTGGATTCCAAGAGACCAGTCATTGGCGACAAGACCCGTGTCAGCATGACCGACGAGGCCCTGGCTGACGACATCCTCAACTACATGAAGCCCTCGCTCCTGTGCCACCAGGGCTGCGACATCATCGACATCTACCCCAGCGCCGGCGTCTGGAGTCGCAAGCTGAACGACTTTCTCAAGCCGAGGTCGCACATCTTGATGGAGCCCGAGGAGGTAACCTACAAACCCTTCCTCCAGCCCCTGCTCGATCGCCCCGGCACCGTCATCGTGCCCAAGTCGGGCATCATCTGGGCCGAACTCGAAGAGGTCCTGTCACCCGCCTACTTGCCTCACCAGAAAGAGCGCGACCCGACAAAGCCGCTCGACCCTCCCGAGCGCAACGACACCCTGCTGGTCACGGCCAACTTGGCTTTTTTTCCCAAGAAGAAGTTCCGAACCTTTGACAGCTTGGCCCAGCTGGTCTTGTACCAGTTTATGAACACGCTCCGCGCCTCGTCTCTGTTCCAGAAGTACGGTATGGTGCGCATGCTCATCTGGGCCGCACCCGACGACATAATACCACTGCTGCCGCGCACCGTCCAGGAGCGGCGGCGTGTGGCCATGGAAGGCGAAATATCCACCGAGTGGATCATGGAGATTGCCGGTCCAGACGGCCTCGAGGCCGCCGTGTACCATCGCGACCGGAGAATCGATGTCCAGGGCACTCGTGACGTCCTAGACAAGATGCGAAAACAAGGTGTCGTGATCCCTCCGGGGCGCGAGACTCGCCTAGCGAGCGAGGTCCTTGCCATGGGAGAGGATCAGGTCAAGGAGCTGCTTGGGGAGGATCCCAGAGTCTCTGAACCACCCGCCGAGCTCGTGAAGCTCCAGAAAAAATTCGATAGGGGCAAGGTCGATAAATTGTCCGACGAAGGCGTGCGGCTCAAGCGGCTGCAGACATATGAACTTTGGAAGACCAGGCGCAGTATCCAGGTCCACGAGCTCTTGAACAAGCGGGAGGCAATTCTCAAACTCCATCGGGAGATGAAGGATGAAGCCGCAAGCGACGAGGAGGTACAACAAATGGGGAGGGAACTGAATAAGGCCGTCCTGGGTCTTAACAGGTACCTGCGACAGGAGTATATCCTTGCGCGCGACAACTTGCATGTCTTCCACCAGGACCCTCCGGTCATGTCTTGGGACCGACGGACCGTCGAGCCCCTCGTCGCTAAACCCCAGGAATTCTATCCCAACGTCGCGTGCTCCCTCATCGACATCCAGCCCAAAGCAGCACATCCCCTCTTTAGAGATATGGGTCCTCAGTCGAAAACGCGCAGTGGCGACTACTTTGAGCTCATCCTAAAGAACATAATCTCGAGTTCCTCGTACCCACTCCCGAGGGTCTTCCAGATGCTCCATCATGGCGCCCCTGAATTACTTGAGAACTGCCCCAGCGTCCGTGACCCGCTCCAGAACGGTTCTCCCCTAGACGGGACGGAAGGCCTCAACCCTCGCACCCTCAACGAGAAGCAACTCATCGAAATCCTTGATGCCTGGATGAGGTGGCCCTTTGGTCCCGACTACCATGAGTTTGTGGGCCGTATGTTGGAAGAGAATACTGAGATACCTGAAGATGATACGATTGGGAAGAGCGTGCGCGCAATGCCGGAGCCTTGAGGGGCCAAACTGGGATCCGTGCATGCCACTCGCAGCCAGCCATTGTTGTACAAGGTTGCCAGACGCTGGCTGGGAGTCGGGTGCGTGCCGTCAGCATTCTGTGTACATATAACCCTGTACTATTTTCTCACCGCTCACACCGATAGATGCTGTAAAATATGTAGATGAATATATGAGAATACCCAGACCATCAATCTGATATACAAGTTTCCTTCGATATTACATGATCGCGATTTGACTGCAATCTTGTCACTTTACGTGATAGGATGGGTGGGGTAAAAGAACGTTTGTGACGAGGCATCGGCTTCCCGCATGCACAGCCGAATCCATAGAATTTGCGAGTGGGACAGCAGTAGAACTGTCTCGGACTTGGCTATCTACCGCGCAGCACGAGACACCGTCTGCGATCAGCTAGATAGATATTTCGGTGCGATATCCCGAATCCGTCCAGCAAACATGCCTACCTTCGACAGATGCATACATGCGATAGCGAGGGCGGGATCGCACAGCTTCGACAGACAGACCCGACTCCCCCGCATGCAACAAGCTTCTGATGACCGCAGACGCCTCTCCCGCCCCTAGCAGCCTAGCTTCAGGGCAGGTCCGTTTGGGTTGCAGACGATGCACGTCACCGGCGGCATCGACAGGGGGGGTGACCCGTGGCTAGGTTACACATGAACGGACTTGCGTACAAAGGTGGAAGACGGCCAACCAACCACGGTAGGAATGTAGGCGGCTTCCTCGTTCGATGGGGTGGGACGAGATGCGGTGGGAATTTGGACCTATAGTGGATTTGAGGGAGGAGAAAAGGCCCAAGGGGAAAGTAGCGTGTTCGTTCGAAGAAGTTGCGAGTGTTGCCCTGATGGCCAAAGACTTCGCAGGGAAGGTGCGGCTGCCACCGTTCCACCTTAGTGTGGCAAGCAAGGCCACGCAAGGCCAACGCAAGTTCCCGTCGCCAAATTGGACAGAATATGTGATGTTTGAGCTCCTCCAGGTCTTTCCCCTCCAGTGCCTGTCATGTCTTCCTCTCTCCAATGGATAGACCGTCACACCCTCATTTCCTGGCTTCCGTATGAGATAGCACACAAACGGCCGTTTGCCCCTCCCTCAAGACTGTCCAACCTGGGGGTCCCCTTCGCAGACCAGCACAGCCGCGACCTCAATGGGAGGGCAGACACTTGCGTAGAGTTTCCCTTGTACAAGCCGCAAACTCAGTGTCGAGACGCCTCCTTCGCGAACACCCACATCGTCGGGATTTAGCATCTCCAGAAGGTTATCGTCGATACTAGACGTCCAATTTCCCTTAGTTCCCCACTTCAAACTTACTTTTCTTGTTCTCCGTTCCTGATCCTCGGATCCCATATTCCAAGGTTGCAAGTCTTACCGCCTCGAGTGGGAACAACCACTCAGCTGAAGTGGCCTGGCAGGGCCGCCGCCAGCCCTCGGCCCGCTCTGGTTGCCGCTGCTATCTGATCGATCGAGTTTCGCTAGCTGACAGTTCAGAGAGTTTGATGGATGCGCTGCGCGCGCGCCGAGCTTATCTTGCCGAACAAGATGCGATCCCCGAGTTTCCCGCCACGGCGCCCTTCAGCTCTGGTACGATACCTAATACCTACCGTCTTCATCCTGGCATGTGTATACTACCTTGGCGGCGCGGACAGCTTGCTGTCCCCCGATTTTGGCTCCGCAGGCAGCACGGCAAGATGGGGGACGAGTAGAACCCCTCCAGCGGCCCAACTTGCCACTGGTACTCATCCCATCGATGTGTTGATCAGAGAGGCCGAGAAGTCTTTCTCCTCTAAGCTCTCGAAAGAGTCGCGATCACTCTCTGCTGCCGCCGCGGCCTACAGAAAACGTCGCGGTCGACATCCGCCACCAGGCTTCAAAGAGTGGTACGCGTTTGCGAAGGAGAGAAAAGCGGTCATGGTAGAAGACTTTTGGGACCAGATATATCACGACCTCGAACCATTCTGGGCGCTGAAGCCGGCGCGCATCCGGAAAGATGCTTGGGACTTTGAGATGCGGATATCGGTTCGCGACGGCAAGGCATCGAGCGGAAGCGACTGGTTTTGGACAAAGATTTGGCTGTCGCTAATCCAGACAATCGAGCACTTGCTGCCAGATATGGATCTCGCGTTGAATGCCATGGATGAGCCGAGACTGGTTGTGCCCTGGGAGCAGATAAACGAGTACATGGCTGCCGCCGCCAAGTCAAAGAGCTTGGATGATCCAAAGAGTCTTGCGTCCCAGTTCCGGAGACTGCCCCAGCCGGGGGAGGGCCCGGGTCGCGAAGAAGAGACGCCAAAGAAAGAGTGGGAGGACACAGGTATGCCCCCATTGGCATCCGCTCATCCTACTGTGTTGTATGCTGACAGTTTCTTCTTCCTGCAGAGCACTACTGGCTCATCGCCCGCCGGGGCTGTGCTCCCGACAGCCCAACCCGCAATGTCGCGACCGTGACCGACTTCGACCACACCCCCTCCATCGCAAGCAGTTCCACCCTCTCCCATATGCAAGATGGCTATGTCGCCAATTACACGCTGAGCACCGAGTTCTGCCACCAGCCCGACCTCCAAGGCCTCAACGGCATCTTCGTCCAACCGCTCTCCGTATCTGCGACCAAGGTTCTCTTTCCCATGTTTGGCGGGTCCAAACTGGCAGTCAACAACGAGATCCTACTACCCGCGCCGATGTACTGGAATGAAGAAGAGCGCTTTATGGGCAAAAGCGACTCGGAGCTGCCTTGGAAGCGCAAAGCCAACATGGCTATTTGGCGCGGCGTAGCTACAGGCGGGTTGAATGAAGAAACAAACTGGAAGGCATTCCAACGGCACCGCTTCGTTGCCATGAACAACGGTACCAAGCTCACGCGCGCCGAGGAGCACACCGAGCCGCCCGTCAACTTTGCCCTTCCCTCGAGCACGTACAAGCTAAAAGCACAAGAGGACGGCTGCCTCGGCACGTGGGTCGACTCGTGGGCCAACGTCAGTTTCGTTGACCTGATGTGCGCATACAAGGACCAGAGGTTCGGGTGCAACTACACGGCGCCCTTCTTTGCGGTCGGCGGTAGCGTCGGGATGGCGGAACAGTTCGCGTACAAGTACTTGCCCGACATTGACGGCAACAGCTTCAGCGGGCGGTACCTCGGCTTCCTGCGGTCTTCGAGCCTGCCAGTCAAGGCGACGCTCTGGCACGAATGGCACGACAGCCGGCTGGTGGCATGGAAGCACTTTGTGCCCATGGACAGCCGGTTCGGCGACTGGTACGGCATCATGGAGTATTTCCTAGGGTACGCGGGGGAGAAGGGGCCGGCGCCGGGGCGCGACAGGATCGCGGAGCGCATCGCGCTGGCGGGTAAGGAGTGGGCCGAGAGGGTGCTCCGCAGAGAGGATATGCAGATTTATGTGTTCCGGCTGCTGCTCGAGTATGCGCGCGTCTCGGACGAGCGGCGGGAGCATATGGGCTGGGCGGAGGACTTGGTGTGATGACTTTCTTTCACCTGGCGGCCTGCGGTTTCGGGAGGCGTTGCTGTTGCACTTTATTGTATTCATACTTTGACTCCCTCTCGTCCCTATGGGGGAAAATACGGTTAGCTTGGCGCCTCGGGCGTTTTGATGTGCATTAGAACGAGCGCCGTATCGAGGTTTAGATGAATTAAGAGTTTCGATTTTAATTGTTGGAAAGAGTAGCTGTACTGCTTGGTGTGAGAAAAAAAAGGGGTATTTACTGAGGCGGGATCTGCTGTAGCGATGTGCCGACCCCCTGAAGCGACAGATACAATGTTTTGTTTGGTTTGGCCGTTCTTAGCACTCGGCGAGAAAAGGGGGGTCCGATTCCGGACCTCGTCAAGGTGGTCACGCACTCGCTTACAATCCCATTGATCCGTCGTCCCCCCTTTCGCATGTGCTCTTATCATGACGGCTGCGGCATATTGGCCACGGGGTGGTTTGCTGACACTTGGAAACTGGCAAAGCTTGGAATTGACTGGGCGAGATATCCTGGATTTGGATTCGCGTGCAGGTTTTGGGATTCTGCGTGCAATTGCCCGTTGGCTGTTACGAAATGCTGGGCCAATCTCTTACCTAAACGCGCGATCCCGTGCACGGGCACGGCGGTAGGCAAGGAAGATGACCGCAGGGAACGGTTCGGCTGGGCGCGGCTTTATCGGTGTTATCCGTGTGGGTTCTGGGTTCTGGGTTTTTGCTGGACGCTGAGCGGTCGGCGCGGGCTTGGAGGGGCTCAGCTCGAGCTTTGAGCTGGAGCGCACCCGATTGACCTGCCGTTAGAGATCAAGGCCCTGTGGAGCTACGGAGCTCGCGATATAAGGGGGAAGGAGGGGGGGGGGGGTATTGCAGTTAATGGCAATATCGCCGACGATTGGGTAAGACGGAGGCTTTCTTGGCAAGGGTTTTCCTGACTGAAAAGAGAAGAGAGAACAGGAGAGAAAAGGAGAGAAAAGAGCTGCGTGCAGTTCCAATTGGCGTCACAACGCATTCTCGGTCAGACGCATACGTTGACACTCGCCGCATTGCCCGCGTGCCCGCGCTGCAAGCTGCGAGCTGAAGCTGTTTGGCTTGTCAATCCCGCGTCCGATCCGTTGATCCCTTCGGCAGAGCGAGAGGGCGTTAGGAAGCCCCACTCACTCCCTTCCCTTCCAGATTGCCAGATTGCCCCTCTGCCCCTCCATCTCCTTGGCATCCGGCGTCATTTCGCATTGAGATCCCGGCCGTATCCCTTGCTCACGATCCGCTGAACGCTCCGCAGCCGAGCTCTTAAATGTCCTCGGGTCCCGCCCTCGACCTTCCCAGTTCCCACCTCGTAAAAGCTTAATGCCCCACAGTCGAAAGAAGGTCATCCCCGTCTGAAAACACCCCAATACCCTAGGTCCAATACCCTAGGTCCAGACTCCAAATCGACTCGAGCCCTTTCTTCCTCTCGCACCATATCCCGCACACCAGGAGCGGCACCCCCCCCCCTCCCCTTGATGTCGCCCTCTCGCATCAGTGACACCGCTGAGCTAGCCGCTCGACCGCTTAAGACTACCGGCATCGTAGTCGAGCCAGTCTCGCCAACGTCAAGTACCGGGTCTAGAATCTTCGGCATGAATACATCAATGGTCGAGTCTAAGTTCCTCTCCCACCCGGGGGAGCTTGGCGTGGTGGCTGTGGGCTTCTCGGGCGGCCAGGTGCGTACATGCAGCACATTCTCCATGCGCTCTTACCCCTCTCCCCTAACAAACCTGTGCTCGCATTGCTAACGCCGGCGGCACCAGTGCAAACCCGGCGTTGACGCGGCACCCTCGGCCCTGATCGAGTCAGGGCTGCTGTCACAGCTCCACTCAGAGCTGGGCTACAAGCTGCACGGCGATGACCAGGTGCACCTGTACACGGACCTGGTGCCGGCCGACGACCCGCCGTACCGCAACATGAAGAACCCGCGCGCCGTGTCGTCGGTGACGAAGCGCATCGCGGACCAGGTGTACTCGCACGCCAAGGAGGGGCGGCTGGTGCTGACGCTAGGCGGCGACCACAGCATCGCCATCGGCACCATCGGGGGCACGGCCAAGGCGATCCGCGAGCGCCTCGGCCGCGACATGGCCGTCATCTGGGTCGACGCCCACGCCGACATCAACACGCCCGAGTCGAGCGGCAGCGGCAACATCCACGGCATGCCCGTCAGCTTCCTGACGGGGCTGTCGAGCGAGACCAACGAGGACTTCTTCGGCTGGCTGCGCCCCGACAACCTAATCAGCGTCAAGAAGCTCGTGTACATTGGCCTGCGCGACGTCGACTCGGGCGAGAAGCGCATCCTGCGGGAGAACGGGATCAAGGCGTTCAGCATGTTTGATATTGACCGGTACGTTTGGCCCTCCCCCCCCCCCCCTTTCTTCACACCCGCCGTCCCCAAAGCTAATCGCCGGATACAGACACGGAATCGGTCGCGTCATGGAGATGGCGCTGGGCCACATCGGCACCGATACGCCCATCCACCTGTCGTTCGACGTGGATGCGCTCGACCCCATGTGGGCGCCGTCAACGGGGACGCCGGTTAGAGGCGGGTTGACGCTGCGCGAGGGCGACTACATCTGCGAGTGCGTGCACGAGACGGGGAGCTTGGTCGCGGTAGACCTGGTCGAGGTCAACCCCAGCTTGGCGCCGGCCAACGACATCGGCGCGCACGAGACCGTTCGCGCCGGCTGCTCGCTGGTGCGATGCGCGCTGGGCGAGAGTTTGCTGTAGGCAGACGGGCGGGGGCTGTTTTATGGGATTATTTTGTCGAATGACTTACGGAATCTAACATAATGACGGGGCGGGGTTTGGAGGACACGGGACGGCACCTCGATTGACTTTTGGGTGGAAGTACCTATACCTTAATTGCTTGTTCGCTCAGCATCAGGGGATAAATCAGGAAGTGGGCATCGGACGGTATTGTCATGAAGGTAGACTGGATCCCCTGGCAAGGGCTGATGAACCTCATGGCGTTGGTTGTTGGTTACACTAGTTCTCGACAGTTGCATTGCATGTCAAATTCAAGGCGGTTCGAGGCACGATTCGAGGGCAGCAGTGGAAAACGGAACTTGTGTGGGTGTGGGGTCCAGGCACGGCAAAGCTGGGATTTGCAGATCCGCGCACTCCCTGCCACCGGCATTTTAGTTCCAAACGGCCCAGCCACCCACATGGGAACAAAAGACCCAACGCCCCACCACCCCGCGCTACTTCTCAAGCCCCCAAAAAGGGGACCAGGAACGAACAACTCAGACGTGCGTCACCATCTGCTGTTCATCGTCGGCCAGCAAATCCACAGTTGAGACCTGATTGTGCCCGACGCATTCGCCATTGACATCTCAGCATACGGCCGTGTCATAATTGCTGCCGTTCGTCCCTCCTTTTTTCGCGAGTTTGTGCGCAGAGTCAGCGACCCTCCTTTCAGTCAATTCTGTCCCCAGCCCCGAAAGCGCGTCACGCCACGCAGGCCACGATAAGAGACGACCGCCAAGGTTCTAGTTCCCACCCGTTGCGCTTCGATCGAGTCGCTCTTCGGAACAAAATCCCCCTGCGACAATCCGCACCAGCCAACACCAACGCTTTACGCCGCCTTCACCAGGCCCCAGGGCCCATTGAGCTTGTCCTCGCAATTTCATCATTAGCAATCTCGAGCGCTTTGGCAGCTGTCAAAACTCCACCCGTCAGACCGCGCATCGCCCGCTGTTCGACCAATTCCCTCTCCCAGCCACGCCCACGCCCTTCCAAACAAAACTCCACAACCGTGTGTGGAGTTCGGTCTCGATCCCGTTCAACCAGCATCGACCGGCCCCCGCGACCCAATTGCTGGCGTCTTGTCAATTCCACCGCGACGTGGCACCCGCTCTACCCTACAACAACCACTTCGCCGTCGCCATTTGGTGGAGCACAGAGGTAATTCCCGCCGAGTCGATTCGGAGCCGCTGACCGGCACCACTTGCGCTCCCTTCGATCCAGGACAGTTCGGCTCTGGATATCATCGAGCAGCCCGCCCTGCGACCGGTCTTTGCGACAACCGCGATATCGGCGCAACAACAGGAAGCTAGGCAAGAGCTAGAGAGAGCAATTGACCATTCAGCGCCTATTCCTTCGGATTGGCCATCTTGTGTCTTTGGGGGAAGCCCACAACCGAACACCGAATTCGAGGTCTCGAGTTAGTCTGATTACCGTCCTCCGCCGTCGCCATGGCTTCCACAGTCACGAGCGGCTCGCTCGTCTATGAGCGCCGCGTCGAGCGCGTCCACAAATACCACTGGCCCGCCATCCAGCTCAACCTCTGGATGCTGATTATGCTGATCTCGGCCTGCACCATCATTGGCGTGTTTGCGACATTTATCCAGATCCAGCAGGTCCTGCTGCTCCCAGTACCATGGTACGTCCTCCCGTCGTCCTCGAATCTGCCTGAAACAGCTTGCTAACCCCCTGCCGCAGGTACTTCCCGTACTACATCACCGTCGCCGCGCTGACCGTCACCTTCATCATTCTGCTGCTATGGCTCATCTTCCAGCGGCGGCTGCTGCCGTCCATTGTCATGATCGGCGGCTTCATCCTGTTTGTGCTGTGGCTCGTCGGCCTTGTCGTCATCTCGGTCCAGCTGTGGGGGCCCTCGGGGTCTGTTAGTAGCAACTGCAACCTCTTCGTCTTTGGCGCCAACCCGACGCCCACGGGCCAGAACTTGCAGACCCTCGCCTGGCTCGAACAGCGCAGCATCTGCCAGAGCTGGCAGGCTGTGTTTGCCTTTGGCCTGATCGGCGGCATCTTCTTGCTGTGGATCATGGTCATGGCGTACCAGGTCTTTGCTGAGGGATGATGACGGCTTCGGCGCGAAAAGAAACAAAAATGGGGTCTGCTTCTCGTATATACTTTGATGACTTGTCTTGAGGCGGGGTTTTCATGTCTGGCCGGGACTGGGGTGGCCCTCTCGGTAGGGTTGTGCATAGATGGATGGCGTTATCACGTACCTTACGGAAGCATGGTTTACGGCAAATTAGGCGTTGGGTTCTTGCTGTTGAGTCACATCAGCGGATGATGGTCATGTTCTGCATCTGGGTTAGTATGGCGAGAGTGTGGGGCGGGGCTGAGGCCAGTGGGAAGATGGCGACCATAATGGCGGGTTTGCTAGGTCATCAGTGCAGGACATGTCGGGGTGTATTTATAATACTGGCGGGCGATGGATGAGAGACATGACTAGGGATATTGTGTGTTGAGATTTAGGAGTGGCCAAGATACCTAGGTAGGTAGTTAAAACCGCCACATCTCCCTTCTCCCCACACTGCCAACGAAATGGCAGTCAGTGTGAGCCAAAGAATGCTAAGTTAATTCTTCAAGTCGCCATAGGGCTTTCCCCCTTTCTGCCAGCACCGCCCCACCTACCTAATGACCCAATGAACGGGGTTTTAAGAAGTTGTGGAAACTTCATTATATCTGGGATTAGGTTTTCATCTTAACCTCATTTCTTGTCGCACGACCTAGCTCCTGGGAAAGTACCTACCTACCTTCCACGGCAATTCGCCAACGTCGTCTTTTTCCCCCTCCTCTTTCGCAGCTCAACGGCCTCGTCCTATGTGCCTTGGACCTCACAACAAGGCAACCCGAGGCAGACTCACAATAGCTGAGGCTACGGTCCTAGAAGCATACCATACCAACCGGTAACTACGCACCGTACGTGCCGCTGTCGAAGCCCCCATCTGCCTCGTCTCGTACACGCCGCGAACCGCCCGCAGCCAGCCCTACTAACCCTGGTCTGCTTGGCGCGACCGCATCACTCCTGTTCGATGTAACGCTCTGCTGCAGGCCACCTTGCCTCATCCAGAGGCTTACCACGTCCTCCTGTATTTCCCAGCGTCGGCATTGACTATCGCGGGAAAGAAGACAAGCCAAGTGATATGCCACGGCGCAGCCGTCACAAATGCCGTATCTGCGCCAGGCTTCCCACCCGCGGCCAACAGCGGGCAGGCGGATTTGCAGCGTGCAGCGTGCAGCTGTGGCAGGGTGGTCGACATTGGGCAAGGCTACTCCTAACCCTGGCCAGACAAGAACTGCGTAAAGACAAAAGGGTTACATACCTAGGTGACCCTACGGTCCTCTATGAACCCCCTCCCCCCCTCCTCCACCCAAAAGACATTGGTTCAAGGCGCTAGCTCAAGAATGTGGTCTACAACATGCATGATTACGCGAGTAGACCTCCTCGTGTTGAAACTCCACTTATCTAGTACTACCCGGCACCATCAACTACCTCTCAACACCCCTTCTTCGCATGAGCAGCCACCCCCTCACACCACCGTGAGCCCCAACGACCGCAAACCTACCGCACCGAAAGCTTCCAGCAAACTTGCTCTCTGACAACCAATCCCTTTAGCAACTTCACACACCATACCAATCATCAACCTAACAACATCTGCCTTATAACCCCTTCAACAGCCCCACAACCCCCTCACTCCTAGCCACATCCTTTACTCAGAAACACACCTAGTAACCTCACCGTTCTCCCCATCTTACACACCGGCAATGCTACCCATACATCCCCCCCTCCAAACCTCCCCTCCACACCCTTGACATCACCACGGGGCCTCCTGCCCCTTCTTTGTCAATCACGTCCGTTGATCCCGACCTGGCTTTCGGCCGACGTCGAACTTGTCAAGCACAAGTACTCCCCAAACACCCTCTCCTCGATATCCATATCCTCCCACTGACGTCCGGTCCTCTTCGCGTCCACCTGGCGGAAGAAGACGCGCTTGGCCCACTTCCAGGCCTCCACACCGGCGAAGAACAGGAACGACGCGACAAAGACGATGCCCCACTCCCAGCTGATGCCCGTGTGCTTAAACACGGCGTGGTTGATGACGGGAATGTAGAGCGTCGGGAACAAGGTGACGAAGCCGCCGACGATGGCCCAGAACAGGAACTGGTTACGCCACACGTCCGTCATCCACTGGGTAAAGTACCTTGTCGAGTCGGGTTGCATACGGAAGAAGGAGCGGCGCGTGTCGACAAGCTCCCAGGCGAGGAAGAGGGCGAACCAGGTGAGGCAGGCAAAGGTGGTGGCGCGGGCGCGGAAGACGGTATCGCACGACGCGCTGTACGCGTCGTTGCAGTTCTCGCCGAGGGAGCCGTCGCCAAAGGCGTAGATGCGCAGCACGAAGCTCGCCAGGCATAGCGCCGTAATCCACAGGCCGTATACGACCATGTCGACCAGGAACTCAGCCGTGAAAATGCCCGTCTCTAGCGACTGCGGCGGGCGCCGCATGATGTCGGGCACGGCGCGCTCGAAGCCGAGACCCATGTCGGGCAGGCCCGAGGTGATCATGATGATCCACACGATCTCGACGGGCGCGAGCGGGAAGATGGAGAGCGAGTTGGGGTCCTTGAAGACGAGACCGATGAGCAGGGTGCCGGCCTGGGCGATGTTCTCGGCCAAGACGTGCAGGACGAACTTTTGGATGTTGTCAAAGATGCGCCGGCCTTCTTCGATGGCGGCGACGATAGAGGCGAAGTTATCATCGGTCAGTACGATATCTGAAGCGTCCTTGGCAACGTCGGAGCCGGTACCCATGGCGATGCCGACATCGGCACGGCGGAGAGAGGGAGAGTCATTGACGCCATCGCCCGTCTAATATTTGTTTTAGCGACTGACTTCTTTCTTGAATAAGGGGGGGGGGGGGGGGGGCGAGAACTCACCATGGCGCAAAACTTTCCACGTCTATGCAGAGCCTCAATCATGCGGACCTTGGTGCTCGGTGCGCAGCGTGCAATAACAAGCGGTAAGACGGGCAGCTGATCAACCTCGTCATCGCTCAGCGCGTCAAACTGGCCTGCCGTCATGACAATAGCGCGCGCGACATCAGCACTCACGAGCTCCATCCGCTTGGGCAAGATGCCGACCTCGATAGCGATTGCCTTGGCCGTCTCAGGATGATCGCCAGTGAGCATGTGGACCGAGATGCCAGCTTCGTGGCACTCGCGCACGGCATTTGCGGACTCGGGGCGGGGCGGGTCGTAGAGTCCGACGAGGCCACGGAAGGTCAAGTCCTGCTCGACGAGGCCGCGGTCCATGCTCTCGGTAACCTCAACGCCGGCTCCGATCTTGCGACTAGCAAGGGCTAGGACGCGCAGGCCGAGCCCGGCAAAGACCTCCATGTTGCGGATGATTTGCTCACGGAACTCGTTGGTCATCTCAACCTCGACATCCTCCTCTTCGGGGGCGTCGGTCTTGCAGTAGCGGGTGCAGACGGCGATGACCCTCTCGACGGCGCCTTTGGTGAAGGCGAAATTCTCTCCTGTTGTGTTGCGTCTGGTGATGACGCTCATACGCTTTACATCGCTGTCAAAGGGGAACTCTGCGACTTCGGTCCACCCTGGGTTCTCTCCGGACGTGAAGGCAAGTCTGTTGCAACCAAAACGGCTCGCAAAGACCTGAATTGCGACTTCCGTCGGGTCTCCACGGGAGTGCCACTCGCCATCCTTTTGGTACACTGTAGCGAGGTTGGCGAGAGATGCCACAACGAGGAAGTCCTGGAGTCCTGACTTGCTGTTGGCCAGGAGGGCGGTCGGCTTCGCCATGCCTCCGAACCCGGCACCGTCCTTCTCGGTCTTTTCCGACTTGGACTTGAAATCGATCTTTTCAGGCATCCGCGTGTCAAACCGGATATCTCCCTTGGTAGGATTAAAAGGTTCCGAGTTAAGCTCAACCGTGTAAGTGCCAAGACCGGGGATCCAGGCACCTCGGGCAACCATCTTGCCCCGAGTGAGCGTGCCTGTCTTGTCGCTGCAAATGTCCGTAACAGCACCTAAAGCCTCGAGACTCTTGAGGTTGCGAACAATAACGTTGCGCTCCACCATGCGCTTTGTGCCAGCGGCCATCGTAATGGTCAAGACAACAACGAGAGACGCAGGGATCATGGACAGACCAGTGGCAACGGCGTAAATGATGACCTCTTGCGAGGTTCGGAACTGGTTGGCGCCGAGCACAATGATGGCACAGACGATGGCAATGCCAAAGAGAAGCATGGCGAGCTTGCTGAGCTTACGTTGGAGCGGGGTACCAACATTGACGCCGAGGAAGCGGCCAAAAACGTCGCCGAGAGTCAGGGTGTAGGCCTCGAGATAGCGATGGGGTCCTGCGTGACCGTCAGGCTTGCGCTTCACGGGCCGGACCTTGGAGTCCTTCTTCTGAAGGGCCGAAGCGATGGCGCCAATCTCGGTGAAGACGCCGGTGGCAAAAACGATGCCCTTTGCGCGCCCCTTGGTGCACGTCGAGCTGCTGTAAGCTATGTTTAGGCGATCACCGGGACCGGTGGTATCGTCAAAGGTCTTGTTCTCTGATTTGCGAGCGGGGAGTGATTCGCCAGTAAGCAGGGCTTCGTCGGTCTCGAAATTCTTCGCCTCGATCAACCTATATTTGACTGGTCGGCGATGAGATGCCAGACCCACGAGACGGCAAGCGTGTCTAGGGTGGCGGAGAAGGGGTCATGTCTCGTACCTGAGATCGGCTGGAACCGTGTCACCCATCTTCACTTCAACCAGGTCGCCGGGCACGATTTCGCCGGATGGCACCACGATGGCCTCGCCACCGCGCACCACACTGGCAGTCGGGGAGCTGAGAGAGCGCAGAGAATCCATGGTTTTCTCGGCAGAGTACTCCTGAAAGAAGCCGACGACAACATTGAGCAAGATGACGGCGGCAACGACGCCGCCTTCAATGTAAGATCCGATACCAAAGCTGACAGCCATGGCTAGGATGAGGACCTGACTTGGTTAGCAATGCGAAGACTGATTAGGTACCATGCGGGCTAGCTCACCATGGTCATGGCATTGGCAATCTGCGCAATGACAATCTTGAAGGGCTGCACACCCTCCGCATCATCGAGAGCGTTGGGGCCAAACTCGTCAAGACGGCCCTTGGCCTCGGCTGGAGACAGTCCCGTCAGGACATCGGCGGCGAGCTCGGCGGCAAGCTGCTGGGGGGTCAGCGCATGGGCGGGGCGAGTCAACGGCTTGTTGGACTGGCCCGACACATGGCCGACCGGAGACGGCTTATCGGGACCGCTCTTGGCCATTGCTGGAAACTCAAGCTTGATGGTCGGGTGGCGAATGGGCGTGGGGCAACCGAGTCAATGGGACAAGATGCTGGATGTTCGTGTTGTCTTTGGTAACAGAGATCAGAAAGGGGCGAGCAGGTAAACAATGGCACAATGGCAACAGCAAGCAATGGTGCAACTGAACGGCAGACTCGGCAATGGACGGCAGTAGACTTTGACCAAGAGGGGGCCGACAGGAACTGGTACTGGTGGGGGTGTCCATGACGTTTTATCATCATCATATTGAGAGACGTTCAGCGGTGGCGGTAAACCAGAGACCAACAGTGCCAAGGATGTAGCGCTGCCGTGCAAAACTTTGCCATCGAAACGCAAGATAACCAGACAGCCAGTAAGGCGGTCAACAAGGCCCACGGGAGGATGTTCTTGTCTAGTGCTGCGAAGTCTCTGACGGATGTGCAGCCCTTGGCATCTCGGCGGCACCTTGGCACATGGTCGACCCCGGCACCGTCTTGGTTGTGCTTTGTGTGCGGCGTTGTTGGTATTATTCTCAAAGCCTCCTCCGGGACCCGCAGGTACGCCTGGCAGCGACTTTTGCGGGCTGATTGGGGAGCAGAGGCTCAAGGTTGCCGATAAGCCGAAGGCGCTCAATGCGAGTCCATGTCGTCACACGAAATGTGTGGTTCTGATGGGGTTCCGCCGGAGGCGCGTCTTGGCGACTTGCTCGAGTCGGCGTTTGTGCGGCTGTTGTGCAGCTTTCTTGATCAGTCGCACGCAGAACCCGCAAAGTTTGGCGCGGCCAAGCCCAGCCAAGCCCAGCCAAGACTAATCCGCGATCGACCAGGCGGACTTTCCGCGAGAGGGGTTACCGGTTGCGATCCTGGCTTTGTTCATGGGCCCGTTCTGCTCTTTCTGCCCTTTCTTCGCATCTTGTTCAAAAAGCAAATTGTGCGCCAAAGAGTCGAGGTCGAACCACTGTCTTACTTTGACGTCTTGGCCGAGACATGTCGCTGCAAACGTGCCCACAACTGCAGACAACAACTTCTGGGCAATTGGGAACAATGGAATTGTGTTGTCCTCGGCCTCGAGTTGCTAGGAAGGTAAGGAGAGCACGTGTGGTTTGGAACAAGGCAAACCGGTCGACCGCAGGCCCCGTTGGGTGTGCCTGCCGGCGAACCGCTGGGGCAGCAGCCCGTCTCGGGTGCGCTTTCCTTCCCAGAGTCAAAAGACTGAAGACTGAAAGTAGAACACTGTCGAGGTAGGCACCACCAATGGCATCATTCCCTTGTGTCAAACAAATCGAAATCATCCTCTGATTGAATAGTGTGGTAGCTTATTGAGATTGGCGAGATGGTAAACGTCCAAAAGCGCGGCCACACGAGTATGAACCCTGTGTGACTCGTCCGAAGTATTGCCGGGGGTAATTGGTAGTACAACTGATTCGTAAAATAACGAGGCAAAGACGTGACCGCAATCCTACCAGTCAAATTGTCAACAGCGTGAACAATGCACTTGTTCTAAAACAAGCCACTGCAGCAAAACAACACTTCTGAGTTAACAAGGACAGTTTCTTTGATTTATTGAACACTACTGATTTGTACTGCCTAGCCATGAACATAATTGCTAACGTTTTAGGCATATTTAAATAGGCAACAGATTGATTCCACGTGATTTCCAACGTGATACCAACCAGAGGCTGCCAACCTACCTCATCAACCCACAACTATCCCTTCAAAGCACCAAGCGATCCTAGCATGCCAATTAGCACAGACGCTCTCCCCAAGCACCCCCGGCCCGACCACATGGATTTCCTTGAATCCTTCCTTCAGGAACAACAGTGTGACGACGTCCGGGACGCGAGAAAGCACTTCCAGATCCTCATAAAGCACAAGGTTCGCCTTGGCATCAGCTTGGACGCGGCGGATATTGATCAAAATGTTCAGATCAGTCGTGCCGAGCATAAAGCTACTCTCGGGCAGCTGTCAGCGAAGGATGAGAATGAATTCTACCGGGAGTTTATCTCAAAGCAAATTAAGCTGCTTGAGGTCTTCGAGGCCAAATCAGGAGGATGCGGCACCCTCGTCGTCCCAGACTGCGCGATGGGTGCTAGTGCCACAATAGACCAGCCGGCCCTGGATGGACACCGAGCGCCTACCGTGCGAGAAATCGCTCTTGGTGCATCCCTCGTCCCTTGGGCCGCAGCCCAAAGGGGACGTGCCTCGCGGTCCAGCCGCCATATCGGGGTTGAAGATGAATACCTATGGGAAGAGTTACCGCTAGAGCTTCGGAATCTTGTTCCGAAACCAGGCATAAAGACCTTGCCGTTGATGGATATATGGCACGAGACCTTGGAGAAAGATAGGGAGCTGTTCAACGCCCTGCGTGAAGAATTCAAGGCGCTTCAGGACAATGCTATGAGGTGGCTGCGAGATACAATCTGTCCGACGTGTGAGATGCGTCGGCGCAGGGCTCTCATACCCTCCGAGTCACACACCTCGAGTGCTGCTGGGAGCTCGGAAGGTCCGGTTAAGCGGCATAATCCTGGCTCGGACGGAGGGCCATTTGGTACTCGAAATCCTCGACGTCTGAGCCGTATCCCTATTCTGAGACACCTCAACAAGTTGAGTAAGTAGTTGAACCTGCTGCTTTGTAGGGGCTGATTTTAGGGGTATTGTTTAGCCTGAGGTAGTGGTGTAGTTCAAGATGCACCAGTTCACACCTACACCAAGAGGTAAGAGCAGGGTTTGTGGGCAAGACAGAGCAATGGAAAAGTGGTGGCCAGGAATTCCTGGCCCTGCAACGGCTATCTAGGTGTGGCCCAAAGGCACTAGCTAGGCGAGGTGGTGGTGTGTGCACCCTGCACCCTCGAGGTGGGGCACCACCTCCAACAGGATTTCATATTCCTGAGAATGCCATGTTTACCTGATTAGTTAGGTACCTCATATAATGGTCAATAAGATCTTGGAATTAAGAGAATTTTCCCTGCCAGATATTCCTGCAATGTGACAAACCACCCCTACCGAGTTAATTGTGAAGGGAACTTGAGGGATATGGAATGAACCCGTAACGCTGTGTTACGCCTATAGTCCTCACTTTTGAATATATAGGTACCTATATATATATCAAAATAAGTTAACAGGTAATCCGTGGTTGCTGCTCATCTCTGCGCCGCATCCTCGTCTCCCCTCGCCACAAAAACATGGCTCCAACCCTCCCAAAAGCCCTAGTAAGTCTCGTCCCCATGGTCCTGGCCATGATAAACGGGACCTTTTCCCCGGGGGTGTGGCTGGTGAAAAGGAATTCTTCTCTGGTTCTCCGTGTCCGGCCTCTGAAACTGCCACGCCGAGCCGTACAGCTTCTCGGCAGAAAACAAGCCGGTCGACGTCATGGCGTAGACAAAGTCTTGCCACGCCACCTCGTCTGGCGATGAAGTCACTCCTGGGTTGAAGAAGAGCGTGCGAAAGACCTTCAGAGCGCGCGGGTCGACTGGCAGAATAGAAGTCGGTTCGGCTCTGTTGTCAGCATCATTTTCAGGTGCTACAACTTGAAGTGGCAGCGTCGACGGTTCCATCGACTCGCCCCTGGTTTTCGTCTTGATCTTTGCCGTCGTGACGACCTTGGCTTGTCCCGCCGTCTCTCCAGAGAAATTCAGCGTCGACAGCAGCGTGGATAGTAGCTCGATACCAGCGCTACTAACAGCAACACTCCGCTGCTGTTTCGCCCCCGCGGCGCTACCGCCAGCATCTTGAACCCACTCAGGGGTACGCTGCAGCTCGCGTTTTCCCAACAAGACGGCCCGCACGGCAGTACCCCGAAGTTACTCAGGGCTCGGCATAAGACTTCTACGTTCTCTTTAGTCGGGCACTTCTCGGGTCAAAAACGGCCTCCCAGCTCGTCACGTATTCCTCGACCAACCAGCGCTATGACGACGCCCAACATGGAGTCGGGACCTCCTTTCAACTTTCAACTAAAGTATACCCATAAAAGTTATACTTCAAAAGCGAGTGTTAGTTTCAGTGGGTTTATTCACGGTGCTTTAGGCATGCAGGTAAAGGGAAATGGTAGTAATTGGTGGTAGATTGGTGTAGACTTGGTCAGAAAATGTTATGGGGTAACCACCCCCGTACTTATAGAAGTACCATAGGTAAGGGAGGTGCTTCGAGCTCGGACAACTGCTTAGGCCAGATCAGTTCCAGCCAGGGCGGACGTGTACTCACGCATCATCGTAATGAACTTGTTTGCCTCGACCTCGGGATTGTCATAGAGGTTACTAGACTTGATAGCCTCCTCGATGAGCTCAGAAGAGGCCATCAACTGACGACCAATGCTCCGTCGGAACTCCTGGTACTCTGCCTGGGGGATTGGACCCTGTTTGTGGGACTGCTGAGAGATGCGATCAATGTCCTGCTTCAGATTGGCAATTTTGGTCGTGTCAATGCCGTAATTGCTGGACATCCGGTGCAAGAACCAAACGTTGGAGTTAAGCGCAGCAATGTTGTCATAGGTGAAATTGCCAGTCTCACCGGGATTGGCCCCGGCCATGAGAATGACGGTGCATTCCCGACGCGATGCGGGACTTGCCATGTTATTTTCTTACTTAAGTGATGATAAGCTGTGAGTTTGGTAAATGGCTGTAGGTGGGCTGATGAGGTGGGCTGATGCGTTGCTTGATGAGTGGTGTGAAGAGTGGAATAAAACACCGTAGTGACCAGCCATATGCAAAGTTTTATAGAGATTTTTCCCTCTAAACATACAGGAGAGAAATCTCGGGTTTTTCACTTGGGGACAAAGAGAGTTTTTTCAGGTACGTCTCTATGTCGTGAAAATAATGCCAACAGCTACCAATTCGAGCATGGGGAAAGATCTTTATACTCAAGCTCAAATCCATTGTATTTTGGTCATTACCACCGGGCTTTGACCCAACCTGAAATAAATCGAACTCAAAGGACTAGCCGAGCTAGATGTAAAGGCGCCAATGATCATGGGTATCTTACTATCCTTACATTATTGGCACAGCGCAAGTAATCTGGTTCATAGAGCCCATGATAATCTACCTTAGGTACTAATGCTAATCGTCAGTTCTATTACACCTATCTACAATATCTAACCTATCATAGCTTGGGTTTTATTCACCGCTGCTACCTACTCCAACATTTTCGCTAGAGGGGAAACTTCCGCTACACCTTGGCTGGCCTCATATGTTACAGCCTGTACTTTGTATTCTCCATCACTGTTGTGGCCCTCTAGTATTTGTATATGCTTCTATGTCTTCGGCAATCAGTTGATGTACTCCCGCTCCCAACATGAAGTACCGGTGAGATTGGGGGTTTCCTACCTTGTTTTCAGACAGATGATATATATTAAAAAAGGGGGGGTTTCTCATTTACAACCCTTTCACTTCTTCAATTTCACACCGTATTCATTCCATTCCCATCTTGTAACCCCTGAAGCCCACCTCGGACATCGGGAAACCCCTTTTCTTTCTGGTTGAGCTCCCTTATAATTAACTGTATGATGGGCTGCACGATGAGGATGATTGCGACCTCATGTTGTTTCTGCGTGGTTTTCTGCGTGGTTTTCTGCGTGGTTTTCTGCGTGGTTGCATCATTGATGTCTGGTGGGGTAGACGGTGGTGGAGAGGGCCGAAAATCCCGGAGACCCCCGATGGAAAATCACCGGGGGTTCCCGATGATACGAATCGGCGGAATAGCGACGAGATAGCGGCTACTTCCTCTACCCGCTGTATACCGGCGCGTTATCTTGATCGCCAGCTGTAGTTCCTGTTCAATACGGGTATGCATGCCATGACTTATCCTCACTATCTCTTGCGTTGATGAACCACCATGATTGTCCCGATTAGCATCGTCAATTAGTCACCAGGTGAAGACCAATCATCAATACCCCGAATTATCCATCCAGCAAGGTTGCTTCCCAAGTCGCCTTGCTCGCCCTTTTAAGATAGAAGCCGACCCGCGAGTGCTCGGCCCTGCCAACCGGTAGATACAGCTCAGTTCCGGTCTATAAAGGGGATAAAACTAAAGATCCTTCAAATCTGGGCTTGTCAACAGTATCAACCCAATTCCACCCCCAACATCCCAAAATTCCCACCACAATGGCCACCACCCCCCAACCAACAACCCAACTCTGGCTTTCCTCGGGCAACGGCCCCATCTCCCGAACCATCCTCAACACCCCGCTACGCGACGCGCAGCCCTCCGAGATCCCGCTAATCTCCGTGTCCGACATCACCAGCCCGTCGCTAGCGGCGCGCACCGCGGTGGCGCAGCAGATCCGGCGCGCGGCGATGACCAACGGCTTCTTTTACATGACGGACCACGGGATCCCGGCGGACTTGACGGCCGCGGCGCACATGGCCGGGCTGGCCTTCTTCCGGCGGCCGGCGGCTGCCAAGGAGCCCGCAAACACGGCGCGCTCGCAGTACCACAAGTACACAATCGGCTGGAAGCCGGCCGCGACGTTGAGGATTAACCCCTTTGAGAGCGCCGACATGCGCGAGAGCTTCGCGTGGCGGTACGACCCCCGGTACGACCCGGCGGTGGGCGCGGTGGAGGATGTGCCGGCCGAGGTGGCGAGGAACTTGAGGTTTGATGAGGATGGGTTTCCCTGGAGCAAGACGCGCGATGTGCCCGAGTTGGAGGAGGCTGTTGTCAAGTGTTGGCAAGCGGTCCTGGGACTCGGGCGTGCGCTGGTAAGGAGTATGGCGCTGTCGCTGGGGCTAGAGGAGGATGCTTTTGATGCCAAGTTCACGCACCCCGACGCGGCGGTCGCGCTGAATTATTATCCGTCGCTGGAGGGCGGGGAGGGCGAGGGCAGGGATGTGTCGATCGGGTCCCATACTGACTTTCAGCTGTTTACCATCTTGTGGCAGGATGAGGTTGGGGGGTTGCAGGTGCTTGATCGAGAGGGACAGTGGCTACGGGCGAAGCCCATTCCGGGGACGTTCGTCGTCAACTTTGCCGACTACATGCAGCGCATCACGAATGACCGCTACCTGAGCACGGTGCATCGGGTGCAGAACGCGAGTGGGAAGGAGAGATTGAGCATGGCCTTTTTTTTTGGCTTCAACTTGAATGAGAGCTGCGGAGTGCTGGATACGTGCGTGGAGCCGGGCGAGGAGAAGAAGTATGATGAGATTAGCTGTCAGGAGTGGACGCGGAGAAGGCTGAGGGCGATGCATACCAAAGCGGAATAGGGGCCGGGAACCCAAGTCAAGCCAAGCCAAAAAAGCCTACCTGAAATACATCTATTCACACGGGGTCGCTATCACACCGTCGACCTATCAGGCACTTATAAGCTATGAGGGTTGCGAGTTCAACCCAGTCGGACGCCCTATCCAAAGGGATCCGGCTTGCAGAAGGAATGCATGGTGATGACGTGGCCGTCTCTGGCTACATTCGGCCTATTTGATTTCTTTTACGGATTACCCATGGATCAATTTTGTTATTGCCAGACGGAGGGGAGCATGGGGCGCCCAAACGGCCGTCCCAACCCGCCTTCCCATGAATCTTTTTACACGACCACTCCTACCGCCCTCGATTCTTCAAACCCTATCATCGTCCTTCCACGGCTTTTTCTTGTCAGAATTGTTGTGGTATAGTCGATATGGACAACCAGCTCTCCGATGGTAGCGGGGTCGGGGAGATGGTTATATTGGCAACCGCAGTGGCGCGCTCTACACCCGTTTCACACACTAACCATTAAGAGATCTCATCCACGCTCTCAACAACGATCAGGATATTTCCCCACGACTCTATCACGGTAGTCGTATATACGACGGAGAGACCCGCGAGATCATGACCATACAAGGGGAATCAAAGCTGTAGCGGTGGACAAGATCGCGGAAAAAGAAGGGGAGAATCCAACGCAACTGAGTACAATTATAGTGTGGCCATCGGCCGCGATGGAAATGGGGATGCTTGTGCCGCCCTTGCCGAAGCCATTATGCTCTTCGTCCATGAAACATTGGAGCGACCAATGGAAGGAACAGTCAAAATCCTTCAAGGGAAGATCGACAAGTACGCTACTTCCGTGCTCAGTCACGACAGGATGTGCGGGAGGCTGGAGGACAAAAAGCAGGAGATGCGTCGCCTTGTGCGGTTAAAGTTCCCGAGGTCTTGGTGGATGCCATGTTCCATCCCGCCCAAACCCCGCAAGAGAAGGGCGACTTTGTGGAGTTCCTAGTGGAGCTGTGGACCAGCAACGCCGAGGTGGCTAAGATCTTTACTCGATCTATTATTAAGCTTTTGGGGCTAGCCCTCTTGCTATCTGAATACGGCTGGCAGATTGATGTCTTCGTCCCGCTCAAAACAGACACCAGAGCGTTATCAGTCATTTACAGTGTTGTGAACACAACAGCAACGAGCAGTCGGAAATATGTCGAGAACCACCAACGCTATCTCAGAGTGTCGAGGAGGGAATTCTACCCAACAGCAGTCCGTACAACAGAGTACATGGGCCACGTTTCCGGCTTGACGATAGCAAAGTCGCCATCAGATCGGGATAAATTCGAGATGGTCTACCCCATGCCAGACATGATGATCTGGACCCTGACGGTCGGTGCCCTGTACAAACGGCTGGAGAGGGCTGAATAGAGTCTTATTTAAGAGGATATCGACAATCAAGAAGAGCTCATCAAAAATACCCACATGCTTCGTTTACGACGCTCCTATCGTTTTACGAGGGAAACTGCGAAAACCTCTGGGTCGTCGCTGGTGCCGTACTCGGAGTACTTGACATTGTCATTGCATCCTTGGTCAACCTCCCCCCCCCCCCTCAAGAGCGTGGTCAGGACACCGGCAGGCGAGAGCATCTCCAAGTTCGTCAAGGGCAGCGGTCATTGTCTCAATGACCTATTGGGTACCGGTCTTAAACCGGGGCTTGCTGTGTAGCTTTGCGTAATGAGGTTGGCAGGCGTGGATTTCGACAACCTGAGAGTTGTATCCAACGCGAACCCCAATAATTTTATCGGTTACTGGAACGGCTAGCAGGGTATCCTAGTGATGCCTATTTTCGAGCGATCACTTTTCTCCGATCTTCCAGAAAAGAAGTCGCGGCCATTCTCGTTCTTCCCCTCTTCAATATCCCAATCAAAGGGATGCCCACTGATGATGGCGGTTGGATTAGGCCAGGAACAGTTCGGTCTCCGCCCGGGCTTACCAGGACACCGCAGAGTACTGGTCATTTATTGTGTATTTGAGAATTTTGAGCGATTTAAATCGCTACAATAGTATTGAATCAACTGTTCGATTGCCTGTTTTTAACTCACTATAATTGACTGCGATCGGCTTTCAGGTCTGCAAGTGGTGGGCAACCGGCACCCGGGGCGCGGGCAGGTAGTGGGCAATTATATTTATCTTTTCTGCCGTTTTATGGGTCATCTCAGGATTATATATATATATGGGAATGTAGTGCACAGAAGAAGGCTTCTTAGTTGTGCGCTTTCACGGCCTCTTTTTTTTTTTTTTTTTTTTTTTTTAAAAAAAAAAGCGACTGACTACTAACGACATGATTCAGGTTGAAACATAGGATGACGATGCTTGTTTTCACTCAAATATCCCAATGACGAATGACTCTGAAAAAGGGAACTATCGCGATTTCGAGTCCTGTTTATCAAGTTGTAAGTCATGTATGTCGGCCATTTCTCGGCATCCAATACACACCTCACCGTCTGCGACGCACCATACGATGCACATTGGTGATGTTATCCTCGGTGGAGCCGTTCCTCGGCCTAGGAATAAGGCGAGCCAAAAGCTCTCGGCCGTCGAAATGCCGAGTAAGCACCCCCGCATGCCCCGTGTGGCCCCGTATCACCCCGCGAACATCACAAGCCCGATTGCATCATGCGACATCGGGCCCTGTTTTGGCGCCGCGCCTGTTCCCGATAACAACCCCCTTTTCCCCGCCAACCACAAACATCACCACCGTCCCCAAACAACCACACATCACGCCGTCCATCGCCAACACCCTAATCTAACCTCACCATGACCTCCACTCTGATCCCCCCCGCGGGCGTCTTCGTCCCCTCGCCGACCTTCTTCCGCCCACTCGCCGACTCCCCCTCATCGGCCCACGTCGCCGCGGTCGACGTGGAAGCCCAAACCGCGCACAGCGTCTTCCTCGCGCGCGCCGGCATCCGCGGCATCGTGCTGCTGGGCTCGACCGGCGAGGCTATCCACCTGTCGGCGGCGGAGCGCTTCGAGCTGGTGGCGGGGGTGCGGCGCGGGCTCGACGAGGCTGGGTTCCCCGGGTACCCGCTCATGGCGGGGGTGCTGACGAGCGGTGGTATCGACGAGACGCTGGCGTGGCTGGCAGACTATGCCAAGGCCGGCGCGCAGTGGGGGCTAGTACTCGCGCCGGGGTATTTCGGGGCTGCGGCGAGCCAGGAGAACTTGAAGGAGTGGTACCGTGTGATTGCGGATGCGAGCCCGATTCCGATTCTCGTGTATAACTACCCTGGCGTTACAAACGGCGTTGTTGTCCTGCCCGAGTCGTATACCGAGCTAGCGGCGCATGAGAAGATTGTGGGGTGCAAGATGTGAGTGCTGTTCCTCCAAGGATAGAGGAACAAGAGACTGACGGTTTGGTGCTGTCGATAGGTCCCATGGCAATGTCTCGCACCACGTGCAGGTCTCCCTCGACCCGGCAATCGACCACGACAAGTTCCGAGTCTACAGCGGGTTTGGCCAGCAATTAGGTCCAATCGTGGCGTTTGGCGCGGCGGGTGTCATCGACGGCATGGCTGCCTTCTTTCCCAAGACGGTAGTGCGGCTGTTCGACCTGCTGGAGAAGGATGAGCAAAGTGCCGAGACCAAAGCTGAGATTCGTCGGCTGCAGTATGTCGTGAGCCGTGCCGAGGAGTTTGTGGTGCGCTATGGGATCTTGGGCATCAGGGAGGCCGTCTACCGCGTCACAGGGTTGGGGAATCTCGAGGGCGGGCGTCTGCCGCTCAGGGGAAAGCTGGCCGAGAGCGAGTGGGAGAAGGGGAGAGGGCTGTTTTTGGCAGACATTGAGAAGACCGAGGCTAGTTTGTAACTGCAAAAGAAATTGGATTTTGACCAGAAAATTGACGAAAATGGGGGGGAAGACTCGGGGCGGTGCTCGTCCATTGGGCACAGTGGTGACCTGGTTTCAAGGCCTTCCGGCAGGCGCGGCCCAACGGCGCCCCATCCGTCATCCATTCAATGTTGTCAGGTTGCTGAAATCTTCCGAGTTCCCTCCCCCCCCGCCCCGGTCGCATTTCGTAACCGCTTTCAACCAAACCGTCAGGAACCATCCAACAACACGATAAATCCCACCATAGTGTCTGCGAATTCATGCATTTAAATCCGGACTCTGGGTCGGACGAAGTTGTTGCGCGGGCCAGGACGTGGCTAGAATTCTGCGTTAACAATCACCGGCAGTGCCATCGACCACCAAGTCAACTTCCAAAGCGCATACTGGATCTTGGGCATGGCACTCGGCCTCTGAATGTGAAACTCCACGAAACTCGAGGAGAAGTGGAAAAATATGCTGCATTGAGTTATCCATGGGGCACAGAAGTTCCGTTGAAGACATTGGCGACCAACCTCGACAGTCACCTCAAGGGCATACAAATCGAGACATTTTCTCGGACCCTTCGGCAGTCCATCATGTTCGCACGGCGACTCGGCTTCCGCTATCTATGGATTGACGCACTTTACATTATCCAAGATGATGCTGACGACTGGGCGGAGCAGGCCGCACAGATGGCCAGCATCTTCAGTTCTGCCTCCATCACGATATCTGCAACTAGCTCACACGGCTGCAACCACGGACTATTCGCGGAGACGCGCGATGATGAAATGACAGTTGGCCGCTACATTCGCTCGACCGGATCGGGCGATGGCCACGAGACCGTTTTCGCCGGCTTATCTTTGGACATCAGTCCGAAATTCGACTTGAATAAAGAATTCCTTTTTTCTCGCGGCTGGGTATTCTAGGAAAGACTGGTCTCTCCGCGTGCCCTGCATCTCACAGACGTCGGAGTGGTTTGGGAATTTTCTTTGGGAATTTATCGGGAAAACAATTGCCTCTGGGCAGAGTCCGATGCCTGAAAGGAGCTGTGGGCCCACCTAACATCAGACTCGGACGGCTTGTACACATCGACAAGGGAACTGGAATGGAGGAGGATGGAACTCCACAAATTGTGGTACAAATATGTTGGATTTCTCCCGCCTCGACTTGACCGACGCCAGCGCTAAGATGCCTACCATGGCTGGTATTGCTAGGACTTTTGCTGCCAAGCTTCGAGATATCTACAAGGCCGGACTTTGGATTGGTGACTTTAGGACAGGGCTACTTTGGAGACACAAACATGATTTCGAGGCGACCGACCCCAGCCTGACTCAGACTCTTACACGCCATCCCAATAATGGATATCCCTCGTGGAGCTGGGCATCGGTAACTGGCTGCCTCACATACGATCCCCGGACATCACACCCGCCAGAACCAATGACAGAAATGATCATGAACACAGTGGATATTACCGAGGAGCAACCCGGAGCGTATGGGAAAGATAGCGGCCGTATTCTGGGAAAGGGGTTGTTGAGGAATCAACATCTTTTGCGAAATAGATGAGCCTGGTCGGTGGGGACTATTGATCGACTGCTGGCGCCTGAGACTTGGTTCGTGGACGGCATTCCAACTTCTATGACGCCGTCATGGTTCCTGACAGTAGTGTTCTCGGGAGTCTTAGGTACCCCTTTTACCTTCGGTACCTTTGCCCTAACATATGGACCAGAAGATAGGTAATGATAAGAAGCAATTAGGTTGAGCAGTAGAGGCGACCAAGTTTTCGGCCTCACATGTATTAGTCTCGCTGGCACTACACCTCTCGGTGATCCCCGAAGAAAGCATGACCCTAGAGTTCACGTTTTCACCGGTTGAGTGCCAGGCCCGGCCCCGACACTAGCTAGGACATTGAGACAGGCGAAATATTCTACGTTCGTATCCAGGCTAAGTACGTGGAAAAGAACTCGGACTAGTCTAAATTGTTCAAAGAGGCTTATGGCGAAAGCAGTGATGGGGAGACTTGATTGAGTAGAGACCTTTGGGGTATCTCTTGGCCGCGAGCTAGAGGAGGTTAGAGCCCCGGCGTCTTCCCTGCCCCCCCCCCGCTTATATAGGACCATAGGGGTTCTTCGAGGCAACCCGACAACCGGGAGCCCAGGGGCTTGTACGACAACATGACGTTTTGCAAACCAATTTCCCTTACATAACAAGCCGGGTCCCCGCAGTTACCCGCCCGCTGTGGCATGATTCCTTTCTCCAATCAGCCATCCGTGCAGTTCCAGTGCAACCGATACCCCAGCCTCTGCTTACACGATCGCGAGATCTGTGGTGCCTCCTTTGATGCCATCCGTGATTTCGGCCAGGCAATTTTCCCCCCTCACATATCTAGCTGCAGCCGACGGAGTGACTGGCGACTCTCATCGAGCCATCTGACCGTGTACGTGAGCATGTGGACATGGACACGAAAATCCCAAGGTAGCTCTTCGTCTTGGCACTGTTGGAGCTCAGGGGCGTGGCTCTATTCTGAATGCCGACAGGCGCGGTATAAAACCACAGGAAGGCCTAGGAAAGGGATGGGAGCTGCATCCCGCCTCTTTCAACAACAAAGCCACTAGATTCCATTCACGATGCTCTTTTCCATCCCAACCGCCCTTGCTTTGGCCCTCGTCGGGCCTACCCTAGCCATCCCAGGCGTATCGCCGGCCACAGTTAGCCAGAAATCTGATGCCGGCTCGTCGTTCGACATTAGCAAAGTCGTCACCACGCCCGAGATCCCCCCAAAGCCCGATGTAGTGCTCCTCGTTGACGTCACGGGCAGCATGGGCAACGCCATCAACAACATCAAGAATAACCTCGCCAGCGTCATCGCCACCGTCACGGCGGGTCAGCCGACGGCTCAGTTCGCCGTGGCCAGCTTCGGCGACCTCAACGACCTCAACGGGTTCCAGGTGAACCAGGGGCTGACGAGCAGCGTCTCGGCCCTCCAGGCTGCCGTCAACTCGCTCACGCCCGACGGCGGCCAGGACCTTGACGAGGACTGGATCAACGCACTCTACCAACTCTCCACCGGGTCCGTCGCATTCCGCACCGGTAGTAGCCGCATCATCGTCCTCGTCGGCGATGCCCCTAGCCACGACCCTAGCGGGGGCCACACCCTCGCGGCCACCATTGAAGCGCTCAAGGCGCAGCACGTCCGCGTCATCGGCGTCGACGTGCAAAGCCTCAACAACAAGAGCCAGGCCTCGGCCGTGACTTCGGCCACGGGCGGCATCATCATCGGGTCGGCGGCCAACGAGGTATCGACAGCCATCGTCAGCGGGCTCAAGAACCTCGACGTGACCGTGGTGCCCGACGTGGTATCGTGCGACGCCGGTGCTAGCCTAGCCTTCGACCCGGCGTCGGTCACGGTGACGAGCGGCGGCAGCGTCACCTTCCGCGAGACGGCGCGGGTCATTGACGACGCGTCCCCGGGCGCGGCCCTCAACTGCTCGGTGCGGTTCCTGCTCAACGACAGCCCGGGCGGCGACGCCTTCGTCCAGCGCGTCACGGCGCGCGTCAACCCCCTCGGCTGCTACAACTGCAACCCCAACCCGGGCGAGAACCTGTGCCACATCACCACGGCCTGCGTGCCGACGCCCTTTGGCAACATGTGTCTGACCCGGCCCGGGTTCAAGGCGGATGGCGTGGCCAACGACAACATCAGGCTGCAGTGGCGCTTGGTCTGGGCCACTGGCGCAGGCCAGGAGCACCGTGTCGCCGTCAAGCCGGGCCAGTCGGCAGACACGATATGCGACCGGAGGTATACGGGCGATAATGTCTGCAAAGAGGTTGTGACGGGTGCTTGTTTGACTGCCGCATCGGACCGCGACGTACGCTTTGGGGATATTGTTGCTGATCAGGCGGTCATGATGATGGGGGGCGGAGAACTGTAGAATAGGTACCTTATAGGCTCATAACTGAATCCTGTCCGGAACGTCATGAATATGGCCAAACTAGACCTCTGTGCCGCTCTCCCCGTTCCTGTTCTAGCCGGCCATGTTCTTTAGCCGCTGCTATTCGTTATTATTATTGTTGTAAAGGCAACTACTAGGGTGGCACTGCTAACCCCCATGCCATCCAACGGCCGCACGCCGCGCCGCGCCCCGAGCCCTAGAAGAGGGCGACAGTTAATCCCGGTATTCCACCACATAGCGCCCTTCTACAAGCTGAAGTATTCCCACTATCCTCGGCCTCGAACTCTACACTGACTTGGTCGGTCGGCATATCCTTCCCAACCACCTCGGCCTTATAGAATTTGGTACCATCGGGATAGAGAGCCAGCAGTACCGTCTTGCCCTTATTACCTTGCTCCCCTAAGTCGATACCGAACCGCGGAATCAGAACAACACTGCTAGTACTTACTGGTCTCATACTCGACAGGCTGATCGGGCGGTAAGTCAGGATCTATACCCTGGACTAGTGAATCTATCGATGAAACTTCCATTCTTCCGAACTGTAACACCTGATCTCCCTGTGAGATCGGTTTCCGGACTGTCCGCTTCGTGCCGCCTACTGTGTGAACGTCGAGGAGGTGCTTTCCCGGGGTTTTGTTCGCGCCGAACGGAGGATACTGGCACTCCTTCTCGGGACATAGCAAGCTCATCGTATGGCCAGCTTCATGGGCCGCGCGATCCTCGCTGCTCACAAACCCGCTGATTGCGTAAATGCACGAGAAAAAGCGACACCGATGCGCGTAGCGGGTAAAATATCGCAAAAAAGGCCGAATTCATATGTTGTCATACCTGAACGTTCTTGTTCGCTCACGATGTGTCGCACCGTCGTTTCGTAGTTCTGAAATACGTGATGGGTATGTGTCGGGCGCACTAGAGCGTCTGTGGTGTCTGAGATTAACCAGGGTGGATGATAGTCTTTTGAATTCGAGTTTACTTACTGCCTGGACTTGGGCTGCCAGTGGACTCGGTGACCCTCCGCCGACTAGATGAGCGGGCCTGCAGACTGAGCGTCGCATCATACCAAAGACTGGCCAGGTACCGAATAGACTCCAATTCTGGGATGAGCAGCCCTGGAGGAAGGTCGGCTGTGCCTAATCGAGATGTCGCCAGAGCAGCAGAGAGTTCTGCAAGTGAAACGAGGGTCCCAGGTCGACGCACCAGAACTCGAACGCATAAGCAAGGAAATCCCAGACCCCTCTTATCACCTGTGGTCGCCGATCAATCAGGGGAAAGTGGGGATCGAATACATCCATTGCTGATCAAAGACAGCGGAGTGAGGCGAGACGGTGATTCCAGCGAATCGCAACATCTTTAATCTGAACAGACTGACTACATGCGTCGCTTCGAAGGTGGCTGACCCGTTTTTATTACCAAGGCTCAAAGTTTGATATATACGGATCGTGGTACGATATACTCCTTCACTGATATGTGGATGAATGCAAGTGCTGAATTGCAGCGCTCTTCAACCAGGGGTTTACAAGCTTCGAGAACATGGTCGGGTACGGGGCGCGAGCTTATTTCTTCGTCGGGTTGAAACATGAGACAGCGTCGGGAAAGCGACGAAACCACAGATACTCGGCCCCGCTTGTTTCACTGGGAGCCTGAGCTCTCGGGGCCCGATCCCTGACCGAATCTTCGGGAACCTCTCCCTACAACTTGGCCGCAGGGCCGAGTTCAGACTAACAAGCTCTTGAAGCTACTCATCTGGCAGGAAACTAGACACGGAGACGGCATGCCTGGCTTTGCTGACAGGCTATTCAGCGACTACTGTTCAAGGAGCCGCACGCACACTGATCAGCTCGCCTCCTACAGTAATAAACTGCCGCTGAGAAGGGCGCTGAGAGCGGCCCGTAGCAAAATAGTAAATCTCCAGAATTGCCCAAAACATAGGATAATCCCTCTCTTTGATTGTTGCCTGCGAAACCTCAATCACCTGTCGCAACAGCAGTTGGAAAACGAGAGCCCCCTCAGTCTCTTGCCAAGGCAAAATGTGACAGTCCGGTGCGGAACATCGCCGCCGCCACTCCGCCACAATCGTGGCTGAGTATTCGCCAGTCCGGAATGAAAGGCCTGAAAGAGAAAAAGGGAAATGGCGAGAAATTCGTAATGACCTAGCATTGGTTGAAATAAGAAACCAGGGCCCATATTAACCTTGGAAGTGGTTAACCCAAACTGAACAAGATGGGTAACCAGGCTCTATGTGTCTTTTTTTATGTAACTAACAAATGAAATAACAACAGTAGTAATTAGGGCAGATCTTGCAATCAATGACTGTATGAGTCAACAGGGGGCTAGGAGGCAGGTAGAACCAACGCAAGCTCTCACCGCCACCTTGTCTCAAGGGGTACCCGTGCCCGAGGCAAAGGGTTGAAGATACCCTCGCCGGCTCCCGGGGAAAGGGAGACGAACAATACGCCTGCCAAGCAGTCTACAGGGACGTGATTGAAATTTTAATGCCAATGTCAGGAGCCATTAGACGGCTGGCTCGGTGAAGAACCAAAAGGTGGTGTCAAACCAACTGCCTAGCCTATGGGAGGTCGGCGCCAAGCACTAGGTGTTATCACACATGCAAGCTTCTACACTCCGTTTACAATGCTCGCCATGCAGCCACCGTTGCCCGGTTTCAATGGGGTTCTCCGCCTCTCAACCTCTCTCGGACCAACCGGCGAACCTTTTCCAACCGTCTAGTACGAACCCCTCCCCAGCAGGCCACGTATCAATCCAATTTTATTTTAAGTAGGTACCTACCTGCCTTCTTATTGACTACATATCCCCCATCGATTACCTTTCTTATTCAGACCCATGGATCAGCAGCCTCGTGACTCGCGCACAAGGCATCTCCGCTCTCGGGCCCCCAGCATGTTCCAACATAAGGAAGTTGGAGGTGGTTTTCTCAGCGACGACCCGCACTGCCAATCATTGGTTAAACGGCTTGTCTCCTCAGATCCTCGCTTAGGACAGAGAAGCGAGAAGAATGTCATCAGACAAGTTCCATGGCCAGTTTTGCGCACAAGAGTGGCAGCATTCAAGGCTCAATCTGCCTCTCCGTTACTCTGGGAGCGAGCCGAGTTCAGCGACCATTTGACCTTCCGAGAATGGCTACGAAGCTCATCCCCAAGCCCAGACGGTCGGAGAATCATCATCGTTGAGGGGCAACCCCCAGTGTACATCGACGCCATGGTTGTCCACTTTGGAATGCATCCTGCCTTCTTTTCCAATCACGAGCGAGTTCGAGCCCCTGATGTCGAATTGCCGAGCATCGTCAAGGAACACGTTACGATGAAATACTATGAGCCTATTTACCTCTGAACAACTCCGCCAGTTCCGCGTCTTTTGTGCCGAATCCGGTAGACCCGTAGGTGCGACGCGTGTTCTCGGCGAATTCACCGACACTGGCATCCTCCAACGCAAGTGCTCCGTATGGCGACGGCAGAGGCCAGGAGAGGGTGGCGGATGGGATTGTATGATGATTATGCGAACGAGATTTTACAATGCAAAACGCGATCTGACAACTTGGAATAGGCATCATCATAACAGACCCGCCTCTGAGGTTTGTGTCTGTGGGAATGTCCGGCGCCGCGCTTGAACGAATACGGCTCCCAACGTGGCGTCCGTATCGAGGAGGTTATATTGACCCAACCCCCCATCAGAGCCAGGTCAAGGCTGGATGCGGGCCACCTCGTACATGCATGCTGGATGATCTGCACTTCTATATTGAGAAGCACGCCGGACTATTCGAACCCCACGGCTCCAATATGGGCTTGTTTCTTGCTCAAAAGATTGTGGCTAGCCACTACCAGAAACATGTTGGGTTGATCCACGAGCAGATCTCCCAAGTCCAACACTCCATGTCTCGCCAGGAGACATTGATCATCTTTAATCCAGAGGTGGTTGAGAAGCAGTGGAGTGATGTACGGGGGTATGAGCGGCGGGTATCTCACTATTGCCTCGAGGTCGAGTCTATCATGTTTCAATGTGGAATTCCATTTTCCGAACCCGACACATCCAAGACGGGGAATTGGCATAGTATTGAGAACGATTTCCGTTTCGTATTCATGATGCTCAAGTATGCTCAGTGGCGCGTGGAGTCCCTCAGCTCGTCTATTACAGGGCTGGCTAGCATAGTAAGCAACAGACAGGCAGTAGAGGAACAGACCCTAACCAGGCAAGAGGCTGCAAGCATGAAAGCCCTAACTATTGTCGGATTGGTGTTCTTACCTCTAAGCTTTACGGCTTCGTTGTTCGCGATGCCCGCCCCTTACGGGCCTGGCAGCGAGGGATTTGGGATCTACTTCGCATGTGCAATACCCCTGAGCGCCGTCGCGTTCGCAACCTATTTCCTTTTTGGTGGATCTTGGGCGCAGTGCCATGGCTGGGGATTTAAGAAGGCGCCAGTCTAGTAGTGATACACTTTGTTAAATGCGACAAAACCGTGGAAACATCAGTGAGGTTACTTGTCAGCTCGCTATTCTGGTGGGGGGATCTGTCTGAAAGAAGGGGGTTCTGGCTCACGTAGTGCCAGAACACCATGCGAGCTGAGGTGTGGTTAACTCTGGGGTGGAGTGACCGATGGAGCTGAATGGGGCTCAGGGGAACCGAATTGACGCAGTCAGCTCAGTTGGTCAAGGTCACTTTTTGCCACCTACGTTGCCACCATTCATGGATATAATAGAGGCCAGAGAGCCAAAGGATAGACAACACACATGCAATAAAACACGCAGTTTCAACCCCGTCAATTCCACAGAATCCAGTGTGCCATGGTTCTGAAAACTGACCAGGGGCAACGGATAACCGACCAAGCCGATGCTACTTGTGCAGGCAGTGCAAACAAACAACTTGAGGCATTTTCAATCTCTGCACTACTCTTTCTTCGGATACTTCTTTTCCTTCACCGCTCAGCTATTATTATTTGTTAATACTACCTAACGGGCCCAAGTAAACGGTCTCCCAGTCCTCCCATCAGCAGATGTGGATGTGGTAGAACATATCAGAGTCCAGGACAAGGGGGGATGGGACGAGGTCCGGCCAACCAATCATACAGGTTCTTGGCGACCGCTCCTATTGACAAGTGGCCTTACCCCACCTCGCCCGCCTCAGCACCACTTCCAATGTTACTAAAAACTCACAACGAAACACGTACCAACAAACGAACTAGCGACATCTAATCTGCGACAGCCAACTCACTTGGCCCGGTCACCGGGTTCCTTGCATCACAAGATGGACACGCTATCTTATGCCCTACTCATCTTTCTCATCTTTATGGTCGTGCGAGTAAGTCTCACCGCATCACCCCCAACAATCATCCCATAATAATAAACCCCACCTCATTCCCTCTCTTCCGAGTCACCACGTGGTCCATAGGGTACTAACACACTCTCTCTCTCAAAGGCTGTATTCGCAAACCGCACGCCAATCCCCGAAACCTCGGTTAAAGTCCACAAGATCACCAATCCCGCCGAACTCGACGCACTACTCTCGTCAACAAAACATGTCGTGGTCGATTTCTATGCAGATTGGTGTCCGCCCTGCCGCGTCATCGCCCCCGTTTTTTCGGAACTCGCAGACGAGCATGCAAGGGACAAATATCTCGCTTTTGCAAAAGTCAATGTCGATCATGTGAGTGACGTTGCGGGGAGGTATAGGGTCAGCGCGATGCCGACTTTTTTGGCTTTCACGGATGGCGTGCTGAAGGGGGTCGAAGTTGAGGGGTTGAAGGGGCGTGGGTCGGTTGTGGTGAGCGCGGATGGGTTAGTGGAGCGGGTTAGGGGGGCGGATAAGGTTGCGCTAGTGGCTGTGGTTAAGGCTTTGGCTGGGGAATCCAGTGGGAAGGAGTGAGGAATGAGATGCTAGGGAAGGGGAGGGTTATGGGGGAGAGGTCACGTAGGTGACAGGTGCCCCTAGTGCCGGGGATGTAAGGACCTGTGGAAGTATATTCAGTAGCAACTATTGGCTATTATGACAAAGGACCACCGTTACGCTTGTGTTACCAAAGGTATTCGGAACTTGAGATGCTTTGAGCTACCCGCTGGAACTTAATCCCTTACATTGAGCGACATACCTGACCCAAAAAAACTCCTCCCTGTAGTACCACTCCTCCGTGTCTCATGGTCATTATCCAACATCCACCCGTCTTCAAATGCAATCCCTACCATCTCTCAGCCAGATATACACCCTCTACCCTATATTATACCGGCTTATTCATCTCCACTCCGCGGTACGCACTAGACTGCCAGAAACGCTGCACCTCGTAGTATAGTCAGAATAGCTGATTGTATTATTCAATCTCTCCTGGCCTCTGACGAAGCCAGAGGCCTGGATCTTATGGGATAGAACGGTGGTCGCTGTTTTTGTCACGTTTGGATTTTTATTTTATTTATTTTATTTATCTTTGGCAATTTTGATCATAAAGACATCAAGGTCTCGTTGCACTACTTGAGTTGTAATGTCTCGAGCAAATTCACGGTCTCAAATGTCACCTGATGAAGACATGTCACGTGTCTCGTAGTTCCTTGGTATCTATGGTTGGTGGCAATTATCAATGCCAATAGTCCCGCTTTCCCTTATCACCTGCCAACTCCCTCATCACCGGCCAACTCCTTCAAGTAGACTCCAACACCCCTGAGAACAAATCTCATCAAACTCGGCATCGATTCCCAGAAAACCTACAAGGAGTCCAACTAGGATCTCTTCAGACCGTTATTCCATGGCCGAGGAGGTCATAGTAGGATGATGCCCCATCGTCCTGTTCAATCACGATCCACCCAATGCCCTTTCTTCGTCAATCTTGAGGCGAGGGGGACTGATGTCAAAGATAGAGTATAGCTATTCTAAAGGATAACGAGACGCACCAGTTTCTTCCCACCCAACCCACGCGAGAGTAGAGATACTTGACACCATCGCTACGCTGTTTCAATTTTCGGCCTCGCCGTCTCTCCCTTTTGGTGTGCCACCTCTATCCTTTTTGCGTTCCGCTATTATCTTTCGTCCCCAGCTTTTCCCACATCCCAGGGAACCCCTGTGCTAGATTAAGTGGGTACTTTTCAGATATGCCAGCCTTTGCGGTAGTCAGTGGCAGGTCGAGCCCCGGTTCAGCCGCAGGCAGGTCAGATGAGTGGGGTTAACCGCGGCAAGTGTGGGTCCTGTTGCAATCTCTTGATTAGATTGAAGCGGATCAGCTCCCACCCCAATACCCCGCATTCACGCCTGCCCGACGAGCCCTCTTCGCACCCAATGTCTCAACTCTCACCTTGTCCCCCAAGCAGTGCTTTTTTTTTTTTTTTTTTTGTGAAGCCTACAGACGCTGTTAGCCTCAGGTGCAGCTCCTGGAAGCATTCGCAGCAACTAGCCGCGCTACCCTATTCAACTGGCTACCAACCCCGTGCTGCCACGCCCCTGACCGGATGCCCCGTCGACAGTCCAAGCCGCCGAGATGGTATCGCAAAGCACCCTCACTTTCCGGTTGCGAGGATGTCCTGCCACCGTAGATGAAGTTGCCCTTTGCGATGCGCTGGCCCAGGCATTCGGCGACATCGACCCCGATGACATCCACCTCCAGTCACTGGCTAGGGCCGTTGATCCGTGGGAAACGCCCTCGACCAAGACCGCAACCTTGCGTTTCGCAAAGCTGCCGTCGGTCGTCCAAGCACAGATCAGCCGAGGGGAGTGGAAGATCGAAGGCTCTGGTCTCAATAATGCCCTCATCCTAGACTCACACTTCCTTGGCCTTACCCCGCTGAACGATGTGGGAGTGCACAAGCATAAATATGAGTGCGTCTTGTATCGTTTTGATGCATGGGAGTCCTATTAACGGGAATAGCTGCATCGCCATTTCTGGGCTTTCTTCCCATCCTTTCGGATCGTGGCAGTCCAAGAACAGTAGTGAGAGAAGCTGGATGTGGATTCGGGATAACCTGCCAAAAGCCTTTCCCGAGATCAGGACCGTCCTTTTTGGCGTACCATCCCGAGGCATGGAAACTCAGGCCCTTATGACTATGGTTAATGGACGGCCTAACCAGGACCTCGTGCGTGACTTGACAGCTGGGTCGGAATACCTGCATCGCCTAGACGACCGGTTTTTCGAGGTGGCCAGGTGTGGGAGAATGGAGCTGTTCTGGGCCTATGAGACCAAAACCTCGCCAACAGTCGCTGTGAGTGCGAGTTTCTCCTCACTGTGGAATATCGGCTGATGTCAGTAGAAACAAGCAGATGGAAGTTTTGCCAGGACGGGGCCGGAGGAGATCCTTGTGACTCCCGAGTCGGCCACTCGAGGTTTGTACGGGACGAATTCAACATCCATCTTCGCGATTAATGAGAACCATTCCGACATGGTCAAGTTCGGCGAAGGAGATGCAAACTGCCATATTGTTCTGGGAAAGCTGAAGGAGACCTGTGCAGCCTATGAGGAAACCTCGTACTCGCCTGAGGCGGCGGAAGATGCCTCCTTGGCGGGCCGGAAAAGGGACGTCCTTAAGACGCTGTTTACCTTGTCTTACCG
Organism: Lasiosphaeris hirsuta; assembly: GCA_030549175.1. Classification (NCBI taxonomy): domain Eukaryota; kingdom Fungi; phylum Ascomycota; class Sordariomycetes; order Sordariales; family Lasiosphaeriaceae; genus Lasiosphaeris; species Lasiosphaeris hirsuta. The sequence continues at coordinate 1,056,737 of JAUKUA010000002.1, forward strand.
AGAGAGAAAGGACAGGAACCCAGATCGGATTCCAGGAACCTGTGAGTGGTTTGCCACGCACCACTTCTTTCAACAGTGGCAAGAAAGCAAATCATCCACGATGCTCTGGGTATCTGCAGATCCTGGATGTGGAAAGTCCGTCTTAGCAAAGCACCTAGTGGACTCTGTGCTTCCCGCTACCAAAGCAAGAACGACTTGCTATTTCTTCTTCAAGGACGTTGAAGATCAGAGGAGTGCGACCAGTGCACTCTCTTGCATCTTACATCAACTTTTTGAACAGAGAGAGATCCTCCTTTCTGCCAAGGTTGTCGAGCGATTTGAAATGTATGGAGAGCGTCTTACCAACTCGTTCGGCGAACTGTGGGACCTCCTGCTCGCTATCTCACGCGATACGAAGGCCGGCGAGATCGTCTGCATTCTTGACGCATTCGATGAATGCGAAGACACCGCACAGTCCGAACTCGCCAAGGCGCTGTGTAAATTCTTCGGCTCAGGGAACAACTCCAACCTAAAGTTTCTTATAACAAGCCGGCCTTTGGGCAAGATTAGAAGGGCGTTCCAGCCTCTCTATATACCAGGAGTGCCTGTTATTCGTCTCAAGGGGGAAAGCGACATCGAGGCGGAGAAAATCACCAACGAGATCGACGTCTACATACGTACCCGGGTTCGAAACATCCAGGAATTATTTCAACTCAAACCTGATGAGGCAGAGCTGCTCTTGAAAAAACTTCTGCGCGTTCCTAACCGGACTTACCTATGGGTTCACCTCACTCTGGACTTGATCGAAACAAGCATCAACATTGATAAAGTCGGCATAGAAAAGGCCACGTCCGTCCTTCCACAAACGGTAGACGAGGCATACGACAGGATTCTAGCCAAGAGTTGTGATTCCCAGGAATCAAAGAGGCTGTTAAGCATTGTAGTCGCGGCAACACGGCCATTAACTCTAGCGGAAATGGCCCTGGCCTTGACGATTCGAGAAGAACACGTCTCTTATGGTGATCTCGACCTGAAATCGGAGGGGCGTTTTCGCGAGTATGTGAGAGATCTCTGCGGGCTCTTCGTGACCGTCGTAGCCTCCAAGATATACCTCCTTCATCAAACAGCGAAAGAATTCTTAGTTCAGGATGGCCCTGTGGTTGCCGAAGAGGACGTCAACAGTCAACTCAAATGGAAATGGTCGCTGAGGCTGGAAGAATGTCATCATATTTTGTGGCAAATCTCTACCTGGTATCTACTCTTTACCGAGTTCGAGATAAATCCACTCGACGACAACACCGAGGAATTATCCCAATACCTTTATGACCACCTCTTCCTTGGCTACTCTGCCAAAAACTGGGCGGCCCACTTCCGACTATCAAGTATCAACGGCGATGATACTGTCAAAAATTCGCTGCTGGCGATATGCGACGCAAAGTCTGGGCGCTGCCGAACATGGTTTAGGATCTACTGGGCAAGTGCCCATGGGGGCGTTCCACAGGGTTTTACAACTTTAATGATTGCCTCTTATTTCGGAATTGGACTACTAGTCGGGCACCTAATGAAGGGAGATGGTGTCGAGCTATGTTCAACTGATGGCACGTATCGACGCTCGGCACTCTCGTGGGCTTCGGAGAATGGATTTGACGATGTCGTGAAACTGCTGCTTCGACGCCCCCGGGTTCGTTTCAAGGATATGGTCAAGCTATCATTTCCCGAACGCCTCAATATCAACACAAGGGACAAATATGGCCGAACGCCGTTATCGTACGCTGCTTTGAATGGACACGTAGCTATCGCTAAGCTATTAATCAAAGCCCGTGCCCGCGCCGACTCAGAGGACGATATCGGAGGGACTCCGATATCCTACGCTATTTTTAGTGGGGAGGAAGCTGTGATTAGCCTGCTTCAGAAACGGGGGAGTATGGCTAGTTCAGCTGATAATATTATGCGGAAACTGCTGCTATCCGCTGCCAAAAAGGGTGACGACGTGGTCGTAAAACGGCTTCTCGGTACAGACAAAACCGATGCCGACGTGATGGATGAAAAGGGCCGGACACCACTCTCGTTGGCTGCAGAAAAGGGGCATACGGCTGTTTTACAGCTGTTACTGGATACTGGCAAGGTTGATATTGAGGCAAAGGATACTCACGGCCGGACACCACTCTTGTGGGCTGCAGGGCAGGGGCATACGGCTATGGTACAGCTGTTACTGGATACTGGCAAGGTTGATATTGAGGCAAAGGATGCTATTTACGGACAGACACCACTCTCGTGGGCTGCAGAAAAGGGGCATACAGCTATGGTACAGCTGCTACTGGATACTGGCAAGGTTGATATTGAGGCAAAGGATGCTATTTACGGACAGACACCACTCTCGTGGGCTGTAGAAAAGGGGTATACAGCTATTGTACAGCTGTTACTAGATACCGGCAAGGTTGATATTGAGGCAAAGGATACTTACGGCCGGACACCACTCTCGTGGGCTGCAGGGCAGGGGCATACGGCTATGGTACAGCTGTTACTGGATATTGGCAAGGTTGATATTGAGGCAAAGGATACTCACGGCCGGACACCACTCTCGTGGGCTGCAGGGCAGGGGCATATGGCTATGGTACAGCTGTTACTGGATACTGGCAAGGTTGATATTGAGGCAAAGGATACTCACGGCCGGACACCACTCTCGTGGGCTGTAGGGCAGGGGCATACGGCTATGGTACAGCTGTTACTGGATACTGGCAAGGTTGATATTAAGGCAAAGGATACTCACGGCCGGACACCACTCTCGTGGGCTGCAGAAAAGGGGCATGCGGCTATGGTACAGCTGTTACTGGATACTGGCAAGGTTGATATTGAGGCAAAGGATACTCACGGCCGGACACCACTCTCGTGGGCTGCAGGGCAGGGGCATACGGCTATGGTACAGCTGTTACTGGATACTGGCAAGGTTGATATTGAGGCAAAGGATGCTATTTACGGACAGACACCACTCTCGTGGGCTGCAGAAAAGGGGCATACAGCTATTGTACAGCTGTTACTAGATACCGGCAAGGTTGATATTGAGGCAAAGGATACTCACGGCCGGACACCACTCTCGTGGGCTGCAGGGCAGGGGCATACGGCTATGGTACAGCTGTTACTTGATACCGGCGAGGTTGATATTGAGGCAAAGGATGCTATTTACGGCTGGACACCACTCTCGTGGGCTGTAAAGAACGGGCATAGGCATACGGCTGTTGTGAAGCTGTTACGGGATAGGGCTAAACCTGTTGGAACTAGTCAGCTCCACTGACTAGATGCTGCCAAAAAGAAGCAGAAGTAGCTGGAGGGTGCTGGAAACTAGGGGTTATCAATCCTCTCCATCACACGCAACTATCAGAATGAGATCTCTAGCGAAGCTAGAAGCCATGAGAGATTAAAGAAGCTGTTCAATCATTTCTTTGCACACAAGCAGGGTGTAGTGCCTGACAAAACTCTCTCCGTTTTCGCAATTACTATGCAATATAGCGTGATATCTCGAGAACATGGGTCTGATTAGAGGACAGCACAATCAGTGGCATAATTATTGGGTAGTTAGGTTCCGCAATGTTCAGACGCAAAGCTATTGTTCAGCAATTTCGCTACTATTCCGAGCCCAATATAAACTGTTCCAAGTCCACCCATACCACCCATACTACCATCTTGGATCCTTTACATGCGCCTGGCTAAAATTGCTCATCCCGAGAATCTTGGGAGATTCTTGTCTACTGACCGATCGTAAACACGGTCCATAGCCATTATCACGCCTCTCTCTCAGCTCGAGTCGCAGAGGAGAGAATTTCCTACCTGGCTAGCCTTTGGCTAACACTAGCTGAATCATTCACTACCCCAAACGAGCCCACAATGCGTAGTTATCCGAAATACCACTGTCCATAATTGAGAGCCAAAGAAGGGTGTCTTCGAACCCAGGAATGGAAACAGACGCAAAGCGTGGCATCTTAGCATAGTTAATAGAGGATCATCATAGATAAAATAAATAATAGATACCTTAGGTACTCTATAGTGACTCTCCTTATCATGAAGCCACGGCTTACGTACGAATACATGAACATGTTTATACATCTTGGAGTTAGGCGTCTGGCTTATCAAACAAATCATATCCCAATTCAATGACGTACAGCCGTGTTGCTGTCTCTCTGTACTCTTATCGATTGTCTCAAGTCTAACCATGGTGTTGTCACATGAGATGCGCTGATTACAAACACTTGGCGGAATAAATCATCGGCGTCGGGGTATTTAAGCAGTGAAACGCCGGGTATGGCGTTGCCTCACGGTGCTTTTTTGGTTTTTTTGGTTGTATACGATAAGATATTTAAGCAGTGAATATTTATCTGTAATATACAAACTCTAAACAGTATCAGATTTCTCTTGGTCACAACTCTAGAAGCGGGCGTATTTTTTTTAAAATATATATATATATAACTATATATACCGTAGGTGATTGCTATTTATACTCTTGGGCTCTGACTAGGCTGAATCCCTACTGACCAAGCTAATTTCAACGTACCTGCACAACCAGGCAGGGCATCAGTTACAAAAGTTATGATGATAGAGAAAGTGATCCTCTGTTTACCTCCGTTTCATAAACTGCTATTCGTTTGAAGAGGAATTGCGGGGGGTAAATAGCCCCGGATAAATCTGTACGGGTGATACGGTCTGCTTCTAAGAATTTTCGCCCGACCACTAAGCCCTATAAAAGAGGATAAGTTTGCCGCCTTAAAACGTAGGTCGCTTTTTACGCGCTCTGAACCTTTGTTAAATGGTAGACGGCAACGGGATTACCTAACCTAAGCGAGGCCCCTAAACTTAGGTCTTGGCCCTGTATTCGGCCCCTCCGGCGTCTTCCGACCCCCGGTTCGAGGCCTAGGGATATACAAATTTTGAGGGTGAAGGCATGGGAATAAAGGCTTGTCCGTTGGCCAAACCCGTGCGCTAACATCCAATCCGTGACCGGAAGGGCGTGGGCGGGTTTTAGTTTGGACATTCTGCATCACCTGATTTCTTTGAGAAGCTTGGTCTGAATCGAATGAAATCATTGACCCGTCGAGTTGCGCGCCTTTATCATAGTATAGAATCCTAACAAAAAAAATTATCCCGTGACCGACTCCTTCTGCGGAACCATCGTACAAGTCCGCGTTCACCCACCCACCTGTTTCTCCCTTTCTTACACGACATACCCACTGCTTCGCTTCTGCCGTCGCAGCTACATGTTGCATGGTCGCGCCTCTTTACCGTCGCTCCGACTCATGGTACACCTGGTCTTGTAAGATGATGACCTGATTTCCGGTGTGTTTAGCGTGCGGATCGTGTATCCCTACTACTATCGATAAGATGATAGGGGAGAACAATACGGTACAGGTCGAAGCGCCACTAAGGAGGCAACCACGGTTGGGAAGATACAAGTGAGTAAGCCGCCCCATAGGACAGCTAGCAGCCTATTTACCTAACCAAACCATACAGACTTGTAACTGTTAGCGACCTCGATGCCGATAAGGCGCTACTCCTCCATACCATGCTCCTCGGGCGGTATCCAGAGGTCTACGTTCGCATAGTGTTTAAAAATTATGTCACAGACTGCAGGTACGCCTTTCAATCTTCTAAGCCGCATCATAAATACACTATCTGGCCATGCTCTGCCTAGTATTGATGAACATCAAGTAGAGATAGTAATTTTATCACAACAGGAAGATTACAACCGGCTACGAACGCTGTCGTACCCAGGCTCCCACGTTATACTCCTATGCTCCAGGGCCAACAGCCCTACAGCTGCGACAAAAAAGAACATTATCGAAAAATAGGTGTCTGAGCTGGACTACCTCTGTCGCGGCGTACTAATTATCCTGGTTGGCATCGAAGCTCGTAATGATTTTGATAATAAATACGAACGGCCACAGCCAGTGGCGCAAGTAGACGATGAGGACTCATTTGCCCCCTTTACCATTCGAAGGGAAATTGGCTCGGCCAGGTACTTCTGCGATTCTAGTATGGGTTTTACATCCCAACCCATTTCCCAATCAAGGCAACCCCCAAAATAGACACCACCATGCTCGAAGCCCACCTGTTGGGCGACCTTTCAACTGAGACTGCGAGCGCTTCCGGCGCGCCGCCTCGCGCACAGGGTCCCAATAACTCAACTCAGTTCAGACGAAGGCTAGAATTAAACTGTTTGTGATATTGGGCCTTCTGTTTGAGCTAGAATATTCTGGGTTTGACCTGAATTGACGTTTGCAGACGCCGGGTATAAACAGGGGTCCCAAGATAGCCGTATTACCACCCTCCTCCTCCCAGGCTCGCAAAATCTCGTATTCACATCCAATTTCGTAGACATTGGACAATGGAAAGGGTAACGTCGCCCATACCCTGTCGTTGGTGACCTGGGGCAGTCCGGGAGCAATCGAACACGGAAGGATATAGAGGATCTCAAAGGCCACCTCGGCAAGCCTAGGGTACCTACCCTCGCTGGCTTTCCACCAGGCAAACGCCGATAGATACCTTGAGCTCAACAGGCGGCGAGAAAGCGGGAAAAGGCCGCTTCTTCTTCTTGATATCACGCCCCAAGCCGAGAGCTCACTGTACTGCTAAAGTGTGGAACCAGTTTCTTGGCTAAGGTGGGATTGAAGAAGTATAAGACCTTGTTGAATCGATCGCTTTGTACTGCGGCAAAGGCGAGGTTAAATTCGACCAGCCAATCGAGAAACAGTTGGCGAAACTCAGCTTCCTGGCTCTTGAACACAGGCTCCTTGATCTTCTTCGCCGCTTCCTGGAACTGCTCCAACACGTCGCTAAGGCGCTTCTTCGAGGGCGTCGCTTCTGTCGTGATATCGTCAATTGCCGGCGCGGCCTGATTACGCCAATATTTCAAACCTTGAACCAAACGGCCGACTTCGATTGACCTGTTTACTTTTTCTACTAGGCCGTTTTGAACTGAAATCTGAGTTATTGAGTTGAGTTATTGGGAGCCCTGCTCGCGCGTCTCGGTCAACACGACCGTCGGTTCGCTCCTGCGTCTCGACATCGGCCTCGCCCTCGCCTGGCGCATGCACGCGAACCGCGTGGCGCTGTACAATACATTCTAGATGACCCACTCCCCGACAGAGGTGACTTTCTCCACTGGTCGACGAGGTGCGTAACCCCTGCTTATCCACCGTTGCCTCCCACGTTTATCCTCCTCCTAGGGGGGTTCTGTCCGGCGGACATGTTGGGCAGTGGGTAGAGGGTGAGGAGGGGGGGGGGGCGAGACGGAGCGAGGGCAGATCAGTGCCACCCAAATGATGAGAGCTCTTAGAGTCACCCGCTGGAACTTTAAGGATCCCATGGAGCCTAGGGTACCCCTAAAGTTTTAGCACGTGGCCCGAAAAGCTCGCGCATTTAAAATTCGATGTGGTTAACTTGTTCATTCCTTCCTTCCTTCCCACAACTTCAACAGAAACCCCAACCTGGATCGATCGGCAACAAGCACACATGGCCAAACCATGAGGCCACTGACTTTTCAAGACGCAGATCCCGAGTACCTAAAAGACAGGTTACTCCTCCTCAATCGCGATTTTGCCGCCATTCACTACGTGGGCGAGCTGCTCGCTCGCAATGGAACCGGAGGCATCACAAGCACCCGAGGGGGCCTTACCCTCCCGATAGAGCTCTGGCAAATAATCCTCGACCTCTTGGCATATACGGGCGAGAGACTCGAACCATCACATAGCAACTACTCGTTTGTGAAGGCGTCATTGGTTGCCCCAGGCTCAACGTCACCATTGCCGACGGGGGCCGAGAAGACTTTAATCGTCCGATGCGTACGACACGAGTTCAAGTTGGAACCGGGAGAAAAACTGGCGAGCAACCTGATAAACCCTAACTCCATCGACGACTTTGAGGACTTCTTGGACGACGCTACTCCGGAGAGGGCCGCCAAGATCAACGAGGCCAGCGACAAAGTCCTAGCCGAGCTAGATGACGAAGACATGACTCACGATTCCTGCGTCAAGATCCCACCGCTCCTCCAGCTTTCGGGTCCGGGAAACGTGTTCTATATATGCCTGCACGAGGGCGGCAGCAGCTACGAGCTGGTGTCTCGATACCCGCATGCCGGCCTGTACTGCGACGTCGAAGCCCCAGACGTCATTTCAAGAATTGATCATGGGTCCTGCTGGATCACCGGTAACGGCCGGTTCCTATGCCCCGGGGGGCGATGCTCAAGGGGAGCCAAGGAGGTGTTCTGGTGGGAACATCTTGGCTGTGGCATATATCTTTCGTGCCCGCTGTGCAGTATGTGCCCCATGCCCTACCCGCTGAACGCGCTCCCTCTGTGCCCGCACAAGAAGGAAATTATCACTGACACGTTTGCCTAAACAGTGGGGCAGAGGTTCTCCGAAAACCATGCGCGGTTCCTACGGTGGGAAGACGATGCTTCGCAGGAGGAAAGGACGAGATGGAGGCAGACATCCAGGCTCGACTAAAGGAGCTTGGCTATCCTCCGTCATAGACTCTATTTGGTGCCAGCTCGGCTTTGGCAGATGTTGACGTATACATCATGAGCAGAACACCGTTAAGCTGAAAGCCTCCCACTTCTTGTCTATTGGCGCCCTCCCTCTAGTTGGCAATGACACTCTAGTACTTGTGATCTACACCAACGTCTGCGGCGGCGCAGTTAATAGATGCTCCTCGGTAGATACAACTGTAGCACGCAAGCACAAGCCCGTTCTAACTGCCGTGTACCGAGTAGTACTCGGTCTCATGTCCAATATGTCCGGTAAAACGACAAGGCCAAAGTGGCCAGCGCCCTTGCAACCCAGTAATAGTTTGTGACATTCAAATACTTTATATCGAATAAAATAGCGATGGTGTGGTTCTATGAGACAGGCAGCTGAGCGCTAGCTATAGGGGAACGCCTTTTCTGGCGAAAGTATTCTACTTCCAATATTGCGGGGAGCTAGCTGCTGCTTTCAACAAATACCACCAGCCAAGGCCATGCAGCTCGAAAACACTCCCGAGTCCCCAACCTCCAAGTGCTTTGCTGCATAGTGCGTGCCCTCCCCACCATAGAAATATCGCAGCAATGGAAAACCCCAACCCAGCCTGCCTGCCTAGCTGACTCCCATCACTCCTCTACATCTAATCGTTACAGAAGCAGGTGCCCTGGCTATACTCCCTTGACCACTATAGCTGCTAACAAAACCGACAGCCTGAGGCATACTTCCCCAGCCTCCCATTTGAGAGCAGTGTTCTCGGCGAGGACTGCTTTCCGGCAGCCCTCAGTACTATAGCTCCTGCGCCACCAGCTAACTTTGTGCTCTCTCCCCACCACGAGCTCTTCCCCCTGCCATCTCTCGCAAACTCCAAGTCCCCCTCCTCAGCCCCCACAGACTTCGGATTTTCTCTGCTCCGGTGCAGGAATTCGTTTCAACGCTGGGATAAATTCCTCGAGCATCATCGGCGAGTCTGCTCCAGAGAAGTTGAAGGGAGACATCTCGGCCCTCATACTTGCCGATGCAGCGAGACTTTCACAACCATCGAGTCATTCATTACTCATCGAAAGTCGGAATACAAGAAAGCGGGTCGAACGAGAAAGTCTGCCAACGCATCGTGAAAAACTTCCGTGGGCATGTCCTTTTCCCTTGGTACATCAGCATGGGGATGTGGAGGATGCCCGTGAGTGGCAACGATGGTTCGACTATAGGGATTCAACAGAGCCAGTTTTATTTAGGGGAAACAGCCGACGGAATTGCGTATTCTCTAGGTTTTTGTCGAGACATTGGTGGCTTACGCTGAGCTTCATCAAGACGGCGGATGACGTGGCCGCGCTGCCGTTCGATCACCACATGCTCATTGCCCTGGTGGCGCTGCGCACGTTGCTGGTGATTGAGAACTCGGGCATTGACTACCTCGGGCCCCCGAGCACCTACGGCTGCGCAACGGCCGCGAAGCGGTTTACAAGGCACTCGGGGCTGACGACAACATGGCGTCGTCGCAGAGCTCCCATGGCACTTCGCACTGCCAGCTGCCCTCCGGCCCAGGCGCCGGATGTGACGGCCTACTTCCAAAGGTTCTTTTTCAACCAGACGGCAAACACAAACTTTTTGAAGACGGATGGCAAATTCCAGCGTTCTCTCAAGCAGTGGGCGGACTGGGCTCTTCCCGAGTTGGCGTAGGGCCTGAGCCCGCGGCAAGTTCTGAAAGGAGCCATGTTGTTTCCTGTCTGCTTTAGTTGCATGTTATGTTGGTGCTTGAGGCCACTTGCTTCAATGTAGTTAAGCGCGGTGATGGACGCACATGTCTTTGTTGACGTGGTAGCCGAGCTACTACCGGGTGCAGCGTAGGATCAGTCTTTACCCCTCTCCCGGATACTACGGTAGCATTGATCTCAAGAATCGAAACCAAGGTCCCAAGGTACTGCATACAAACGTTAGTCAAAGCAGAGGTACCTTCCAGATGAGGAAGGTAGGTCGTATCTTGTGGGGTGTAACGCTGCGCTGCCCGTTCTGGGGCACTGCGCTCACTGGTCGGTGACAAGACCTAATCTGCGATTGTGTACGTGAGAGCCCAGACCTCGATGTCTTTGGGGCAAAGAATCTGACATCTTGATATCCGACGACTAAAGCCGCCGGCGCTTCTAGACGGCGACTCTTGTAAAACCGCTTCGGCAAGTGGGACCGGGGAATATATCACGCATGTTCTTTTGATCCTTCGATGTCTAGAACTATGGAGACCCCAGTCGCCGTGGACGATTCGACACGACTTGCCGGCTGACCCCTGTGGCTAATATACTGACCCGGGGTCTTGTAAATTGCACATTCTCGGGACCTGCCAGTAAAAACACTTTCGCTTCAGTCGCCCACGTCGGAGAATATTCATCTCTGCTTCCTCCGTGTTTGCCCAAAGCGGCAATCCTACTGGCGCGAAATACACATTCCGCCCACCGCGTCTTCGGTGCGAGGTTGGACGTGGGGTACACGTTCAGAACGGGAGACGTCGTCCCGCACCGCCATAGCGCCCCCCCCCCCCCCAGCGAACTGAGGGCTTTGGGAGTTGGGGATTTGGACGTAACCTCAAACTCTTGTGGCGTCATTATTCCGGACCGCACCGAGAGTATCGCGATATCAAGGACGTCCGAGGGGAAACAGAGGCCCTTCTCCGCCAGGCAGCAGGAATGTAGGCATATAGAACAAGAACAATATGATTGTTGTCGACAGAGAGCAAACCTGCATCGATGAGCTCATCATGATGATTCTCAACTTGAACCTAAACCGAGCCGTGCACAGCACGCTCGGCCTAATGCTCTTGAACCTCACCGTGACAGCCCTCACCAACATCCCCAGCGCCGAGGCATCACCCTCTCCCCCCCCCCCCCCCCCAAAGCCCATCTCAACCATGACGACACCCCATCCCGGTCGCGCATCAGCCTCAACGCCGGCTGGCGCTTCCAGCGCACCCTCACCAAGCCGGACGGGCTGATCTACGATCTCCGCCCCGACGTGGCCGGACAGACCGGCCTGTAGGTCCTCAAACCATGGATCCTGCCCTCGGCCAACGCCTTCATCTCGGACCCCGCCCAGCACAAGCGGCGCCCGACCGGCTCGGCCCCGGGGAGCGCCGTGCCCTATGTGCAGTCGACGTCGACGTTCAACGACAGCGCGTGGGAGGCCGCCAACCTGCCGCACGACTGGGCCATCAAGGGGCCGTTCTACGCCGGCGACAACGTGCCGATCGGCGGCGGCATGGGCCGGCTGCCGAGCCAGGGCGTGGCGTGGTACCGGCGGACGGTAACGGTGACGGCGGTCTGTGTTTCTTGACATCGACGGCGCCATGTCGTATGCCATGGTGTGGCTGAGTGGGCAACGTCGTCGGGGGCTGGCCCTACGGATACAACTCGTCCCGGCTGGACCTGACGCCCTTCCTCGTCCCGGGCGCGCGAACCAGCTGGCTATCAGGCTGGACAACCCGGTCGCCTCGTCGCGGTGGTATCCCGGTGGGGGTATCTACCGCAATGTGTGGCTCACGAGGGTCGACACAGCGCATTGTGGCCCTGTGGGGGACCCAGGTGGTGACACGCGAGGTGGGCGAGGCGTCGGCAGTTGTGGACTTGACCGTCGAGATTGAGAACAAGGGTGTGAACAGCCGGCAGATCGAGGTGGTCACGGACATGCATGTCTTGGACGCGGCGGCCGGGCGGGCGGGAGCCAAAATCGCCGAGTTTCGACGCGCGGCGTTTGTGGTGCCGGCAGGCCAGACGCACTCCAGACGCACTCTGTCAACCGGTCAGTCACCATCGACAAGCCGACGCTCTGGGGCCCCTGGAACACGCAGCAGCCCAACTTGTATGTGGCCGTCACGCGTCTGCACGCCGGTAACACGACCATCGACGCATATGAGACCCGCTTCGGCATTCGCGAGCTGGTCTTCGACCCCGACAGGGGGCTGCTGGTTAACGACGAGCACGTCGGCATCCAGGGCGTCAACCAACACCACCACGACCTGAGTGCTCTGGGAGCCGCATTCAACCTCCGCGCGGCCGAGCGGCAGCTCGAGGTCCTGCGCGATCTGGGCGCCAATGCCATCCGGGTGTCGCACAACCCCCCCGCCCCTGAGCTGCTCGACCTGACGGACCGCATGGGCTTCCTGGTCGTCAACGAGATCTTTGATTGCTGGGAGCGCGAGAAGAACGCCAACGACTTCCATTTGATTTTCCCAGAGTGGTCCGAGCCGGATCTGCGGTCCTCCATCCGCCGCGATCATAACCATGCGTCCGTCGTGGCCTGGAGCGTCGGGAACGAGGTGGGCGAGCAGTATACGGCGGCCGCGGGCGCCGCCATCGGCCGAAGCCTACGTACCATCCCCCACGATGAAGACCCCACCCGGCCGGCCACGGCGTCGATGAACTACTACGCCAAGCCTGACATGCCCTTCCCGCGCGAGATAGACATCGTCAGCCTGAACTACCAGGGCGAAGGCATCCGTGATACGCCTGCCTATGCTGGCCTCGACGGCATCAAGACACCCCCCCCTCTACGCCGACTTCTACAAATCATTTCTTGGCAAGCTCATCTTCAGCAGCGAGACCGCGGCCGCCGTCAGCACACGGGGCACCTACTTGTTTCCCGTAGCAAATGAGACTAGCGCGCCGGTTAGTGAGTCAGTGGGCGGCGGGGGTAGCTCCGAGTCGAGACATGTAAGCGCGTATGAGCTGTACACTACCCCCTTTGGTTCGTCAGCAGACAAGGTTTTTGCAACCCAGGACGCCAACCTCTTTGTAGCCGGAGAGTTCGTCTGGTCGGGCTGGGCCTATCTGGGCGAGCCCACGCCCTACTACTCGGCGCGTAGCTCGTATTTTGCATCATCGACCTCGCCGGCTTCAAGAAGGATCGCTACCACCTGTACCAGGCGTGATAGTGTCCCGACCTAAGGACAGCCCACATCCTCCCCCACTGGGCGTGGCCTGACTGGGTTGGACAGGTGACACCCGTGCATGTCTTTTCAGCCGCCGATGGGGCAGAGCTGTTTCTAAACGGGCAATCGCAGGGACTTTTGAAAAAAGGACCCATCCAACTATCGCTTCAGATGGGACAAGGTTGTCTATCAACCTAGGGAGCTACGCGTAGTGACACGAAAGGAGGGAAGAGCGTGGGTAGACGCCACGGTGAGAACAGTCGGTGTGGCCACCAAGTTGCGGCTTACGGCCGACCGAGGCGCCATCCGGGCTGAGGGTAGCGACCTGTCATTCATCACGATCGAGGTTGTCGACAGCAGCGGGGAGGTGGTGCCTCGAGCTGACGCCGCGCTGACCGTCTCCCTGACAGGCCGCGGCGAGATCGTGGCCACAGACAATGGCGATCCATCTAGCCTGGTTGGTCTCGTTCGCGTCCACGAAGCGCAGAGCGTTCAATGGGGCTGGCGTTGGTCATAGTTCGTAGCAGAGGAGCGAGTTCTGGAACAATAACCGTGACGGCGACGGCGGCTGGAGCTAGTCTCCCGGCCGCACAAATCGCCTTGGCGTCGCAGTAAGCAGCAAGCTCAGGCTCTAGAGTCATGAAAGGGTTTCTAGGCACACATTAGCCAGTTTAGCCACTCATACAGCTCCCGAGTCAGAACTGGCTCAATACGCCTTGGCTCCTCCTGCGTTGGAGTCCTGCGTTGGAGGATGTGGGGAAAGGCAAACACGTCGGACAAATACCGCCCCAGGGTCCGAGTCTTCTTCAGATGAGTCTGATGTCGAGCTTCAAGTGCGTTGCGTGTGGGGGGGGGGTGTATTAGCATTGAACGAGTATCGTCGTCCGAGTCGTCTGTCATGGCCAACATGCATATGGGCGCTCTCAGGATTAGGCTGTGGCTCACCGCCGACGCCTCTGATTGGACTTGCTGCAGTTCATGGAGGGGCCTGGGATGACAAGACCATGACTTGGGATGACTTATGGATTGGATGAGTGATGTCAAATCGCGCCAAACCTCGCCTCCCCCAATCCAACAAGCCTTCCAGATTTGCCAGGTCGCAGATGTGGTGGGTGTTGTTATCTACAGCGGCGTGTCGACGCGCAGACCAGAACCGGGCGAGGGGCATGAACCCTCCTTTTTCCCCTCAGTGCCTCATTAGGTATCTTCCTCATTAGGTATCTTTGCTGACAGGTCTGCACCCGCCTGTACCACATGTCAACTTTGTCATGCCCTCCGTAATCTGGCAGATCGTATACTAGTGTTTTCCTACTTGCTGCGAGCCTGGCTCTGTGACATCCCCAAAGGTGCCGGTAAGCCTCGACGGGTTTCACACCAGCCGGGCCTACTATAGCTGCCATGTAGCGTGCCATGGAGTGCAAAGCACTGGGCCGTCATTTCGAATTTCGAGTGAGGATCTCTCGACAATCATATATCGCCCGTGGCGGAAGGATCGGCAGACGTGGCCACGACCCTGGCATGCGATAAAGGGCCACAGCAAAGAAGCGATGGCAGGCGCTGCAGGCGATTGCAGGCGATTGCAAAACGTTGGCAAATGATCCCGCGTCTCTGCCGCGGGGAAGGGATCAAGGGAGAAGGGACCAAGGGATGGATGGATGGATCTTGCGAGGTGCTGGAGATGTCCCGATTGGGCAGGCCACATCTTGAAACGTCGTTCTGTGGCTGGCCGCCTCGGACCCGAGATGTGTTGTGGGCTTGCGGGCTCTGTGTGGCTAGCTCGCATTTTCGCGGCGAGTGCTCTCTTTTCGCGACCGGCACGTTGCGTCCTGCTGCACCCCCGAGCGCACCCTGGACGCAACCCTAACGCCGCGGGCGACGACGACTACTACGGCTGGGTGCTGTTGTGACCGACAACCCGACTTTGCTTGGCATCTGGGGCATATTTGGGATATTGGGGGCATATTGGAGCATATGGGGCATATTCCAGCGCATT
Source organism: Lasiosphaeris hirsuta (assembly GCA_030549175.1). Taxonomy (NCBI): domain Eukaryota; kingdom Fungi; phylum Ascomycota; class Sordariomycetes; order Sordariales; family Lasiosphaeriaceae; genus Lasiosphaeris; species Lasiosphaeris hirsuta. The sequence continues at coordinate 1,072,128 of JAUKUA010000002.1, forward strand.
CGTGGCATATTCCATGCTGTGTTGCTCATCTCAAGGCGCTCATGCGTGCTGGGGTTGCTGGGGGACCGCCTGGTGCTGGCTGTGCACGTTGGGGTCGCTCGCTCATGCTGAGTGGGGCTTGTGGACCACACAAAATTCAATGGTTCGCATGCTTTTTTGGCTTTTTGGCACCCGTCGAGTCAAAATCCACATGCTGGGTTGCGCGTCAACCTGCACTCGTCAGGAGGCAAATGGCGCTTACTGGCTGGAATTGCCTCTCCGCGCCGCACTGAGCGCACTGGGCGTCAAAATCACCCGCCACTGTCCCCCCCGTGCGCCCTTGTACAGCAGTTTCGAAACATGGGAAGGAGGGGTAGAGGATGGGGGCAGGATGGGGCGAGAGCGCACCAAGAGGGGAAGGAGGGGTCGAGATTGTGAAGGGTGTGATGGGTGTGGGTGTCCCCTGCCAGTTCCTGCCCTCTGGGAACACTGGGGTCGGGGACTTGCTGCCGTTGTTGTGTGCGGCGTGCCTGGCCTGTGTGCCCTTGTCCTGGCTGCTGCCCTCCCTGACGTACAAAATTGTGGTGTAATCGGGTGTGTGAGAATTGTGGAAAATGTGGGAATGTGGTAATTGGAACCGGGAGGTTTGTTAGTAAGGAAACAGGAATGCTGCGGGATGACGGCGAGACGGCGGGTGCGCAGACGACGAACGAACGAAAGGCTTTCCAAGACTTTGGCTGACCCTGCTTGAGACGCCAATGTCAACGACTTGTCATCCAGTGTCATCCCATCCAGTCCTGCCTGTGTGTGCCTGTATCGAAAACCAGTATCAAGCAGAGTCAAAAAGCAAGAACCCCCTATTGCGTTAGGTCGGCCTGGATGGGTCACCTCGGCCGAGTCGTTGCCCCCTCTTGCCCCTCTTGGCATCTTTCCCCTAAGCGCATGCGCGTCGTCGTGCGGGGATGACGCAGTCTGCCGCGCGAGAGGTCTCAGACTGGAACGTCGCTGCTCTGTCTGCTGCTGTCTCCCTGTCGTCCAAGGCTTGGCTGGCCTGTGGGCAGGTCGGAATATCGGGAGTCGGGAGTTGGACCACCGCGGTCTCGCACACCGCAAGCAGCAAAAGGCCGCTAGGGGGCGCAAAAACCGCTAACAACCGTACTAACAGACCGCAAACGCGGGGCGGGGGCTCGCCGGCTTGCTCAGTTGCCCACTTTGCCCGCGTGTTTGCCCTGTCGTCCCCCGCCTCGACCTGTCCAAGATGCCACAAGATGCCCACAAGTGGCCACAACACACCCCTACGCAACTACGCATCCCTGAATGTCGGCACCGCGGGTCGTCCGCGGCTGCTTGCAAGTATTCATTTGACGAAAACAGCTTGCTCTCAGGCCAGAGCGCGCGGCCCACTGCGTGCAAGTGCAATGCGGAATGCGGAATGTGTGCCAAAAGTCTGTGACGACTTTTTTGCACTAGAAGGACCCTGGCCTCTGCTCACATGCTGCTTGCCGGCAGTCGATTGGGCGCGACGGGTGCATCTGAGTGGCGGGGGGGGCCACTCACGCCCAAGAACCGCGGTCACCTGCGAAGCATGATTCTGTAGTTCTGCGCTTCCATGAGAAGCGACATCCAAGGCACACACATGCCCAGCGGTGGTGGCCAGTAGGGAGCGCGGGCGAGGATCCGTCAGCGACACCACAGAGACACTCAACAACTCTTCCAAATGACCCAACCTCGTGAGCATGAGTCCTCGTCGAATTGCGTCGATTCTGCCCCCAGAAACCGTGGCAAGCCGTGGCATATGCCGCTGTCAGTGGCTTCTAGCGAGCATTGGCGAAATCTTTGCAGACGCAGAGGCGTCAAGAATGGGAGCGGTGATCGAAGTGTTCGAAGGGGCTCGGCCGCTTTCGCGTAGTTTGCGGCCCCTCTGCAGTTGCTGCCGGCCCCTCAACAAAGACGAGTCAAGCGAGCCGAGCAAAAGTCGGCCAGCGGAGGCCAGCAGAGGGCCAGAAGCGGAAGAAAAGACGCTCGAAGCCGTGTGGCTCGCTGGACGACGCTCTAGTGGTCGACCAGCTGCTCGGCTCACCCGTTGGCGCACGAATTGGCGCACCCACTAACACCCTCAGCTTGGCAGGATGCGCCAGATTCGCCAGCTGGTCTGCCAATCGCGGCTCCCGACCCCACCAGCCCGCATGGAAACAACTCGCCCTCTTCTTTTTCCCTCTCTCCTAGGAGACGAAGCGGCGGCGAACGAGACGGCGACTTTTCCCTTGTGGCCGTGTGCGGCCGTGTGCCCCCTGATCAGGAGGCGGTAGTCGGTACCCAGGTCAGTACCCACCCAGGTCGGTACGTACCACACAGTACCACGGTACCACCGCACCACAACTTGGCGCCCTCTGGTCTTTGCCTCCCATGCCACCACCCCCCACAAAGGCATCCACATGTTCATATATCTGCTTCCCTCTCTACCACCCTGTGCCAGGAAGGAAGCCATCCATCAGACTCACTCGCCTCACTCGCCTCACACCTCACACCCGATCGACGATAACTCAGCAGTCTCTCCGACCAGAGACCCGATACGCCATATATACGAGGACGCACCCCGTCCTAGACCTTTACCACCAACACATCTCACACCACACACCACATCAGCAGCCAAGATGCGGTTTTCGAGAGGTCTTGTCCTGCTCACAGGAGCCACGGGCCATGTCGGCTCCGTCACCCTCATCCACCTCCTCAAATCCGGATACCAAGTACGGGCCGCCGTCCGCTCAGAAGCCAAGATCGCCGCCGTGCTCGCCAGGCCACAGATCAGGGCGCTCAACCCCGGGTCCCGCCTCACATTCATCATTGTGCCCGATATCACAGCACCCGGCGCATACGACGACGCCGTCGAGGGCTGCACACATGTCATCCACATCGCCTCGCCGTTGGCAACCAGCGACCGCGTACCACTAGACCAGGCCGACACCCACTTCATCCAGCCCGCCGTCCGTGGCACACTAAACATGCTCGAGGCCGCCAACATGGCTGGCACCGTCCGCCGCGTCGTCATCACCAGCTCGATTGTCGCGCTCACACCTGTCGAGGAGATGGAGGGGACAAGGCGGCGCAGCCCGCTCAACCCCGTTGGCCCCAACGACCGTCTCCCCTTCACCCCCGGCCCTTACCACTCCGAGTTTGCATGCTATGCCGCATCCAAGGTGGCGGCATTGGCAGAGGCCGAGAGTTGGATGGAGCGGGAACGGCCCCCCTTCGATGTGGTGCACCTGCACCCTGGCTTCGTCCTGGGCCACAATGATTCGGTCACGACACCGGCGCAGGCGATGCAGGGCACCAACGCAGTCGTGTTGGCGCTGCTGCTCGGTAACAAGTTCGGCCCCTATGCGGGCGCAACAGTGCACGTCGAGGACGTGGCACGCGCCCACGTCTCGTCGCTCGACCCCACCGTCCTCGGCAACCAAAGCTACATCCTCAGCCAGCCGGCACGGTGGAACGACGCGCGCGAGATTGCACGGAGAGTATTCGGCGAGGCTGTCAAGAGCAACCTCCTATTCATGGGCGGTACCGTCAAGACGACGCACGTCCCTATTGACGCCAGCCTGTCGGAGGAGACATTTGGCTTCAAGTTTGCGAGCTACGAGGAGCAGGTCAAGAGCACAGTCTCCCAGTTCCTCGAGCTGAGGCTAAGACAGAAGTCGCTGGTGCAGGCCAGCCGCAAGAAGCAGGACGTCTTTGTCACGTCGACTGCCATTGCCTGCTGAGCAGGACTGGGGCGGAGAAATGCAGGATGCAGGGCATTGTAACACCAAGGGATATCGCGAAGCAAGACTTTGGCGGCTTGGAAATATTTTTTTTTATTCTTTTTTTTTCGCTTTTCTTTTTTCCGGATTGGTGGATGGCGGCACTCTCCAACTCGGGAGACGGACACATTGGGAGGAAGGGGCGTCCACAGAACGAGGCCAGCCAATCGGAAACCATTATAGGGAGCGTTCGCTTATCGCGCAATCGCGCATCAGATAGTTCAACAAGATACCCGGAATAACATTCCCACACTACCACCACAATTCTCGCGTCCCACTGCCACTGCCTTGCTTTCTTTTTGCCTGTGTCTCTCTGTGTTTGTGTTGCTGTCTGTCTCGCGCAAATTGCAAATTGCAGATTTGCAAGTGCTACATTACGGGTGCTACGCGACCACTGGCACTACCCAGTCAAAGTGCGTGCTGCAGGTTCTGCAGGTTTCTCCATGTTCCCCATATTCTCCCATGCGCTCCCAGCAGCGCTCTTCAGCCGGTCAGTGGTTCCAATTGTCTCTGCGTGTCTTGGTTGTCTCTGGCTGTCTGCGGTCTCTGATTTGCACGACGTGCGCGTGGATGCATGCAGTGGCTGGCGAAGGTGCATCCGTCTAGACTCTGAGAAAACTTCGACTGCCCCCTTCATTTTCGTTTCCCCTGATTGTTGGCGTCAATACTTTCATTTCAGCTGGTCTCAGCGAATTCATGCGAACCAGTCGTAGCCAGTCGTGGCCAGCCGTGGGTCGGGAGGTTGTGGCCAGTAGAGGCCCGTCGGTGTGGTTCTGGACCACCGACCCCGCAAACGCAATAAGACGGCGTTCGCTCGATTTTCAGCCGTCCACACCTCAACAATCAGGGAATAATTAAGACGCTATATGCAGCAAGACGCTTGAGGGCCATCTGCCGCGTTTCAGCTCTGTGGCGCAACGCCTCGAGCGCTGTCGGTCGCGCTCTTGGTTATTGCGCCTCTAGCCTCAGCAGTCCAGGGTCCCGGTGCCCCAGTCCCCAGTGGCCCAACAACGTGACCCGCAGCCCAGCCCGTGACCTGACGACTGGCGGCCTGCGGCCTTGGCGGCCTGGTGCCAAGAGTGTGCGATAAGATAAGGCCACAAAGAGGCAGCCACAGAGGCGCAGACTCAGAGGCAGGCCGAAACTTCTGGCGCAGTGACGCCACCGGACGCATCGTATCGCATCTCCAACAAATCCAAAGTCCGGACATCAACCCATCTCCGGACACGCCGACCGCCGCACATCATGGCCCGCCTGGATGACGTGCGGTTCGACCCTTCGCGGCTTACCAAGGCGAGCGCTGCTGAATACTCATCATCAGAATCGGATGCCGATGAGGACGACGAATACCTGCTGCCGTCGCGGAATCCCCACGACCCCGAGTTTGCCGACCACAATCCCCGGAAACGCCGTCGGACTGGCCGCGACACCAAGGAGAGCGCCACCCTCGGCATCTTCGGCGACGAGAGCGATGACGATGGCCCCGGCGACCGTTGGAAGCGCAGGAATCTCCGCACAAAGGGCGTCAGCTTCGTGTCGTCTGCCAAGGCTGCTGCGCCGGACTCCGATGACGAGGAGGATGAGGACGACGACGATAAGGCGGCGGGAAAGGGGGACGAGGATACCAAAATGGACGAAGACAGCGACTACGACGATGACCGCCCGACAATGCGCCCCATGGTTGCCGACGAGGACGATGGGAATGAGGAAGATGAAGAACCTGGAGGTGTCGGTCTTGGGTTTGGGGGAGGTGCGGCTGCGGCTGCCATGTCACAGGGTCTAGGTTGGACACCCTCCGCACAACAACAAACACCCCAAAAACACACGAAGCCTCCCCCGAAACCCTTTGTCAAGTCTACCGTCAACGCTAGCAACCCCCTCGGTCCGGGCTTCCTGCCGACCTCGGCGCAGGTTCCCACGCTCCTAGTAAGGGATGACGAACCGACAACACCCCGGGCTGCCATGCCCAGCGCGTTCTCCCATGCGAAGGGTGGGAAAACAAAGATCAATGCCGGCTCGTTTGGTGCGCGCATGATGGCTAAGATGGGCTACGTCGCAGGGACAGGTCTAGGAAAGGAGAGCCAGGGCCGGAACGTCATTATCGAGGCAAACTTGCGCCCGCAAAAAGCCGGTCTGGGTGCTGTAAAGGAGAAGACGGAGCAGGAACGGGAGGAGGAAAAGAGGCAGGCCGCGTTGCGCGGCGAGGTGCTGGTTGACTCGGACGAGGAAGCGAAAAAGAAGAAGGCTGCACGGAGGAGAAAGGCTTTGGCAGGCGGCGTGGGCAGCACGCCGGGCAGCGGGACTAGCACTCCCCGTCGACAAAAGCCCAAGTACGTCACCATGGACGAGATCAAGAAGGCCGCCCCGGGCCTCAGCATTCCCGATGCCTTCACCCCGATTCTGGACTTGACTGGCCCCGGAAAGAAGATGCTCACATCTTCCTCTGGGCTCATGACGCCGACTGGAGCCAATGCCCCCCCCGAGTCTACCGAGACGGCCGAATCCCGAAAGCTTGTCAGGCGTGCCCAGAACGACCTGATGGCCATTCTCGAAGAGTGGCAAAGTCTGCAGGAACGCAAGGCGTACCTAGAGCTGCAACTTCAGCAGGAGCGACAGGAGCTGGAAGAGTTTACCGCCAGCTTGCAGGGCAACCGGTCGGTCACGACAGCATGCGAGGCCATTTCTCAGCCAGTCGAAAGCGGAGAAATGGACGAGATGGCTGATGTGAGCTGGCGACTGGGTCGCATCATTTCCGGCCTGAAAGAAGCGAGTGCTTCTCTATCGGATTTGATGCTGCCGCAGATTAAGGAGGAACTTGCCTCGCTCGCAGTTGCCGCGATCCATCCGCCGTTCAAAGACTTTCTTCGTGTGTGGGAACCCCTGAAACAGCCAAAGCCGAGTTTTGTAGACGGTCTCGACTCGATACGTGGCTTGCTGGGCCTCGACCACCCGGCCAAGAAGACCCGTCGCAAGGCCACGGCGACCCCCTGGGAGACCATGGTGTACAAGCTGTGGCTCCCAGCCGTCGCAGCAGCTGTTAGGGAGTGGAACGTCAGGGAGCCCGACCAGATGATTGCAGTATTCGAGGCATGGCAGCCCCTTTTACCTGCATTTGTTCGCACCCAGTTGCTCGAGCAAGACATTGTTCGGAAACTGGACGAGGCTGTCCAGAAATGGCAGCCCAAGAAGAAGAGCAGCGCACACAACCTCCCCCACGGCTGGATCTTCCCCTGGCTGCCGTTCCTGCCCTCAAGCCATCTCGATCCGAAGGCTTCGACAGGCCTCGTCGCAGACGTCAAGCGCAAGTTCCGCCAGCTGATCGACGTGTGGGAGTTTGATCGCGGCGTAATCCCCGGGTTCAAGAAATGGAAGGATATTCTTCGCCCGAGCAGGAGCCGCGATCAGTGGGGACCACTCATCATGAACCACGTACTGCCCAGCATGGCGCGGTACATGAAGAAGAACTTCCGAGTCGATCCGCAGGACCAAGAGCCCTATATCGAGATGCTCGAAGGCATGTTCAAATGGCTTGACGTGCTTTCGCCCACGATGATTGGTGAGGTGGTCGTGACGGAAGTGTTCCCGATGTGGCACGACGCCCTGTACCACTGGTTGTTACTCGAAGATGCAAATTACGAAGAAATTGGCCAATGGCTGGAGTGGTGGCAGGAATCCGTCTTCCCTGACGAGATCAAGGCGCTCCCGTCCATTGCCGCAGAGTTCGAAAAGGGTACCGCGCTGATTGAACGAGCTCTCGACCTGGGCGACAGTGCGAAGTCGGAGCTGAAGCCTCCCGAGAAGGGGCCTGCGTTGCCAACCACCAGGCCGTCCTCCCGTGACAGGCACCACCACAAGCAGCGCCACCAAACCGACGCGCAAGCGACTGTCAAGCCGCCAGCAGCCAAGCAGCCGGAAGAGGTCACGTTTAGGCATGTCATCGAGGATTGGTGCCAAGAGAACGACTTGCAGTTCATTCCGGAGCGCAAAAGGGTACATGCCGAGGGTCCCATGTACAGGATCACCGCGCGCGGAGACGGCAAGGGTGGGCTGTTGGTCTACTTCAAGGGCGACATCCTGGTTGCCGAAGTCAAGAACAAGCCGCCTCGCGAAATCCGTCGCGACCGAACAGACGACTGGGGTCTTTTGCTGGACATGACGCTCTAGGGCGTCAACAATAACGGCCGTAGGAGGGTGATAGGATATTAGATACCAATGACAAGATGCATGCGTTTCCACGGCCGATCCGCACATTCAACCTCGTACGGAAGTTGCCGTATGCTTTGGTCTGGTCTCGATGTAAGTGCTGCCGCTCTGATGCAACGTCTCCGGGTTGGTTCACTCCTGCTAAGGTTTCCCTCGCACTGCTATTCTCGTCACCGCGGGATCCGGAAGCGGTGTCATTGCCTCGGCATGATATTAATTCCCTGGCCGGAGCACCTCCAGCTGCTCGGCGGCGGCACAGATAAGCGACTGCTCGGTCCCTGGGCCGCACCTGTTCGGTCAAGGCTGCCCGGGAAGCGGGCGACTCCAGGCTACGCCAGGCTTTTTCCCTAGGCTACGCCACACCAGCTCCCCCGTGAAAGCGGCCCAGATGGTAGCCTCCCGATCACGAAACAACTCCAGGGGTAGCTCTGGGTCCGATCCATGTCAACCTCACAGCCTTGCAACCCTGCGAAGGGAAGGAGGCTTTCCCCCTTGGGCTCGTGTCGGTTTGAAATCAGGATTCCACGGCGCCCTCTGACGAACTGTCGTGACCGGCCAGAGGATTGAAAGGTAGCCACGCGGCGCGCCCAGCTGTGCCATCCTGCCCAAATCCCACGCGCTTTGACGTAATTACAACTCTGCCCTTCTGTCCTACCCCTCCGCTTCTCTTCGGGCTCCACACGCTGGGACCAGATAGGAGGAGAGAGAGGTGACCTCATATGAGCAGCAGCCCAGCGCGAGCCCCTTGACCTTGCCTGGCTCGTCTGGCTCGCTTGTCGACGGCAGCCGTGGCGGGCGAGATGCGAGCAGATTGGCGAGGTCATTTGTCCGCTGCAGTGGGGGGCAGCACCGCCAGCGAGCTGTCACGGTGTTACCTCGTATAACTTGCTGATATCGCTATATTAACCGTCCACCCACCCCCAATTTACAGAGCAGACGGACTTTTTCCCTCGACCATCAGCGAAACCTGGTCCGACTCCCCTTCCCACGCCGCAATACCCCGCGTTGCTGCCAATCCCCAGTCCGGCCCTTGTCCTTGGAGGAGCCCGGCCACGGTCGCTCCCTCTGGCTGCCCAGCCAGTCATGGCGGTTTGATTTTGCTGAGCTATCGCGGACAAGCAGGGCATCGAAGTCGCATGTCTGGCGCGAAAACGTTCCCTCGTGCTCATCTGCACCAGTCCCCCACTCACTTTGCGTGCGAGAAAGCTCGTCAACTCGAGTCGCATCGTCGTCATCTGCCGACAGCCACACCTCAGTCGACGCGGAGCGGTATTAGCGCCGGGCAACAGCAACAACAAGCGCTCCAGGCCGCCCGCCTCCTCTCATCGGAACAAAAACTATATTGCCATTCCAACCCTCTGGGCTGGTGGCCGTCGCCTTACCGCGTCTCAAGTGTGACGAGCGCTGTGGCTATGGCCGCCTTTGAGCAACCAGATTTACTGCCACGTCCGTGGCCGCGCGCCGTGACCTCGAAGAGCCAGGACCCGGGAGGTGGTATCGCCAAGCCGTGGCATAGTAGACCCTGCCGAGTCAGCTACTTATCATGTCCATGTGCTGGTGGTCACCGGGTTTGTCCCTCTCCCCCCGTTTCAGGCCCCTATCCGGCGGGGGGGGGGGCCCTTCGCTCTGGGGGATTGTTGGCGCTAGGTTAGCAGGGACTATGCTCTCGGTGGTTCTTGTGTGCTGACGGGGATCGGAACGTGTGGGTTCTTTTGCGGTTTTTGTTGTTCGCTTCCCCCACTAGCGAGTGCTAGTGTTATGCTTATCGTTCGGGTGTTGCACACTGATGATATGAGACGACACAGAAGGTGGTGTATTACTGAGCTTGTTTTGGGGGTGTTTCCGGCATAGCATAGCATCATCGCATGGTATATGGCCGACGGGATACTGCCCAGTGGACGTGCTGCTTACCTTTGCCCAAGGCACGCAGGGTAGCACCACGGCTCGATTGGGAAGCTCCAAACGTACTCTCAGTCTACAAAGGGGGTGGTAGGCTATGTTTCTTGGGCATGTTGCCTGCTTGTGTGTGTGTGTGCTACCACTGGGAGCGTGCGTGCGTGCGTGCGTGCGTCGGATGGGCATCGGAGAGAGGTGTGGCCTCGTGTCGTTGTCGGCCGGCCGCTTGACGCCATCTTCTTGGTGGCTTTGATGGACTTTGGCTCCCCTCTGCTGCAACACGCCCGCAGGGATGCAGAGAGTTATGGGGTGGTTCTCAATCTGACGGGAGGCAGTCGTGGAGTCATGTTTGTGCCTTGTTCATCCCGCCGGGGACTTGGGGCTGCGTTCTACGAGTATAAAATGGCTTGAGATGCCCTCGATGGTGTTGTGTTGTTTTGACCTAAGCTCAGACATCAGCCTTCATCAGCCGGCCAGTTTCGAGACACCCACACACGCATCCGCCGCACCCTCCGATCCCCTTTGTGTCTCAAGTCTCAAATCGGCTATCTCTCTAGTCGATCCGATCTGACCCGATCCGATACCATGGTTGGCTTTCGGCAGCTTGCCCTGATTGCAGGGATCGTCGCCCCCTGGACTCTCGCCCACCCCGTCGTTGACAAGCGAGGATCGCAGGTGATCCCTAACAAGTACATTGTCTCTCTCAAGCCTGGTGTCTCGATCAACGATGTCAAGTCGCACCTGGCTTGGGCGAGAGACGTCCACGCTCGCAGCTCGTCCGTAGGTCGCCGTGATATCACCGGCGTGGAGAAGGTGTATAGCGCACTGGACTTCAATGGCTACGCCGGGTCGTTTGATACCGCCACCATCGACGAGATTCGGAGCAACGAGCAGGTCAGACACGATGCCTTTGATTTTATGACCGACTGCTCGAGCTCACACTGACCCCCATAGGTCGCCGCCGTCGAGCCAGACGTGCTCTGGTCCCTCTACGACGAGGTGAAGCTGAATAAGGTCAATCTGAACGAGGTCAAGCTGAATGATGTCAAGCTGAATGATGTCAAGCTGAATGATGTCAAGCTGAATGATCTCAAGCTGAATGATGTCAAGTTGAATGACGTGAAGCTCAATGACGGCCCCAAGCTGAACGACGATATCAAGTTGAACATGCACCCGGAGCTAACCACACAGACGGGTGCTCCCTGGGGTCTGGGAAGCATCTCGCACCGCAAGCCCGGCTCGACCAACTACATCTACAACGCCGAAGGTGGCGCCGGCACCTACGCCTACGTCCTCGACACGGGCGTCCTGACATCCCACGTCGAGCTTGAGGGCCGTGCCACGCTCGGTTACAACGCGCTCGCGGCCAAAGGCATCGACGACAATGACAATAGCGGCCACGGCACCCACACGGCCGGCACCATTGCCTCGAGGGCGTACGGTGTCGCCAAGAAGGCCAACATCGTCGCGGTCAAGGTGTTGGATCTTGGCTCCGTGTGTACCCCCTCGCCTTTCCCATTTCGATTCATCGTCTAACAAACTTGGCACAGGAACCCCTTTCTTACATCCTCGATGGCTACCTGTGGGCCGTCACCGACATCACGCAATCCGGCCGGACTGGCGCCTCGGTCATCAGCATGTCCCTCGGCGGCTGGCGCTCGGAAATCTTCAACACGGCGGTCCAACTCGCCTTCGGGGCAGGCATCCCGACGGTGGTGGCGGCAGGCAACGAGGCCCAGGATGCCATCAACATCAGCCCTGCCTCGGCGCCCGACGCCATCACGGTCGGAGCTATTGACGTGGCCAACACCCGTGCCCCCTTCTCCAACTACGGGCCGGTGGTTGATATCTTTGCGCCTGGCGTGGATGTCTTGTCGTCGTTCCCGGACGGCGACGCGGGGAACGCCGTGAAGAGCGGGACGAGCATGGCGACCCCCCATGTCGCGGGCCTGGTGCTGTACCTCAAGAGCCAGGACACGAATGCGCGGACGACCGACGCGGCGGCCAAGCTCCGGTACTTTGGCACCCCCGGCGTCGTTCTGGACGGCGGCCCGGGCAGCCCGAACCTGCTGGCCTACAACGGAAACGGTGCTTAGGCTCGCACTGCTAGTACTCCCTTCTCTTCTTTGCGGCTGATAGACGTCCTCCTTTTCTATTACACAGTAGTCGGGAGATGACTGCGTTTCCTTGGATTTGCTTCGTCGGGTTTTGGGGATGGGGGCGCGGACGGGGACGGGGACAATAAGGTACGGATACGGATAGACGGACTGAATGGCGAATTGGCCATGGTGCCCAAATAAACTGCAACAATAGCTGCATACCACAGAAGTAGGGCATCAACAATAGACATGGTCCTAGCTTAAACGATCGATCCTCGCAGGTCGCGTGTGTGTTGTCTGCGTCACAGCATTTGCGTCACAGCATTTGGTGACGTCACGTCACGCGCCACCCCCGGTCGGGTCGGCCGATATTTGGCGACTTTGCTGCATGTCGGCGCTTTGGGACTCCGATCGGAGGCACTGGTCGCAGTGGCCGACGTGCAGGCACTGCCAGCTTTTGTCAAGCCACCACACTTTGTACCTAATACCTAGATACGCACGTACGTATGCACGTAGCCATGACAGCACGATTGCCTCCGATCAGTAGGGCTTGCAAGCTGGGAGGATGAAACTCGATGGCTGAGCCAAAGCAAGTATTTGGGTGCTACGCACGCCTCTCGCCGCACTGTGATTCGACAAAACCGGGGCAGTTCAGTACTGATTGGATCGTTATCTCGGGATATCGCGCCGCCAGCTTTGGTTTGTCAAGTAAAAAAGAAAGCAAAAAGAAGCACAGGCGGGTGGGCAGGCGGGGCGGGCGGGGGCGCGACTGCTTGCCGCCAGGGGCTCAGGGGCTCAGGGGCACCCTTTGCGCATGCATGGTGAGCAAACGGCTGACGACGCTAGAACCACAACTCCTGGTTTGCGCGATAATATTGATTTTTGCATTTCTCGCCCACCCAACCACAAAATCCTGTAATTTCGGGCCCACGACTCCCTCTGCTCGGGGTTAGGGCCGTCACATTCCAGCCATCACCCCTCGCATTCCAGCCATTACCCCTCGATGCCGATATATCACTATTGAACACACGTGAGGCTGGAGGTGGAATAAACCCCCAGGAACCGTGGGTGGCATCGCGCCAGTCAGCCTCAGCGCCGGCTGCTGGTCCGAGAGGGCCATCATCCCCTGAGGCCCGGGTGCGGCTGCCGAGTTTTGGTGAAGACATCGGGTGGACGCCACATGAAATGCAGGCTTTGTTGGCCTGGCCATGTTTCACTTGAAATTGAAGCCGTCAGCCAGAACCCGTCGTGCTACCGATTGTGCCCCCAAAAAGAGCCGCATCCAAGTCAGATTTGTGCTCTCCTTGCTGGGACCTTGCAGAAAGCCATCAATTCCACCGAGCGACAGCAAACACCAACACATCTAGCTGATGCTGGCATCTGCGATATTAAGGATTGATACAAGAGTGAATCTGACGCCGCCACCAACAGAGAGACGATTGGCATAATCAGAAACCTCTAGTATTTTAGCTTGCGATGCCGTCTTTTGGGGTCCGGTTCGTCTGGTTCGCTTTGGACGGGTCGCCGTAGCCACGCCGGTATTGGTTCGTACCATGTCGCCATCAGTCGGCTGTTCGTTTTGGGCGGCCTTTTGGCTCACCCTCACTGCGGCGGCTACGGGTGCGAGGGCTCAGCCTGGGCGGCCCGAGATGCTCGGAAGCGATGGAGTCAAGGGGGTGTTTGCCCACTACATGGTAGGTAGGCCGGCCGCATAGACAAGCGCTTGAGAAGAAGACTGATCCAGACCAGGTCGGCGGCATGAAGGACATGTCGCGGGCCGTGGCCGACATCAGCCAGGCGCAGGCTCTGGGCCTCGACGCCTTCGCACTCAACGTCCAGCACCCCGGCGCCGACTGGACCCTCTCGTCGCTGGAGTACCTCTTCTCGGCCGCGGCCTCGTCCGCCTCGGGCCCCGGCGCAAACGACGGCTTCAAGCTCTTCTTCTCCCTCGACATGGCCGCCAGCCCGGACCCGGCCACCTTCGGCCCGCTCCTGCACCAATACGCGTCGCACCCGGCCTACTACACCCACCTCGGCCGGCCCTTCCTCAGCACCTTCCGCGGCGCCGCTCAGCTCTCCCCGTCGGCCTGGCAATCCTTCCTCTCCGGCCTGCCAGCCCCGCCCTTCTTCGTGCCCAACTTTGACGACTGGACCGGGGCCCCGGGCACCGCCTACACGCCCGAGTTCTTTGCGCTCTTCCACCCCGCCATCGACGGCGTCATGGGCTGGGAGACGGCGTGGCCGCACGCCGGCGTGGCCGCCAACAACAGCCACAACAACAACAACAACAACAACGACGACGACGACGACGACAACAACGACCCGGACCCATACGCGCAGTCAACCACCGCCCTCGACGACGCCGCCAACCTCGCGGCCGCCCGCGCCGCCGCCAAGGCCTACATGATGCCCGTCTCGTCCTTCCAGTCCAAGCACATAGCCTGGGACCAGAACTGGTACCGCCGCGGCGGGCTGAACCTGCCGGCGCGCCTGGCCGCGGCCCTGGTGCTGCAGCCCGACTTTGTCGAGCTGCTGACGTGGAACGACGCCGGCGAGGGCCACTACGTCGGCAACATATGGCCCGAGGCCATCACCCCCGAGGCCGCCGAGCTCGTGCGCGATTATGACCACGCCGGGTGGCAGGCTGTCGTCGGGCCGTTTGCGAGGGCGCTCAAGGCCGGCGGGAGGGATCCGACGGCCGTGTATCCCGCTCCGGGCATGCCGTTTGAGGGCGCGTTTTGGTATCGGCCATTGTTGAAGCAGGCCGGAGGGAGTGGGAGTGACAGCCAAGGCATGGGAAAGCCGAGAGGGTGGGAGGATGCGAAGGACGCTGTGAATGTTGCCGTGATGTTGCCCCAGGAGACTGCGGCCAATGAAGTCGCGATGGAGGTGTGGAGTGGCGGGAGTGTGGTCGCGTCGTTTCCCGTTGTGGCGGGGCTCAATATGCATCAGGTCGAGGCCATTCGCGTGGGCGAGCAGGCCGTGCGTCTTGTCGGGGCCGACGGGCAGGTGCTGGGTCGTGGTGCTGGGGGTATCCAAGTTACCGACCATCTTGGAGGTACGGGAGGCATTTGCAACTACAATTACCAGGTGGTGGAAATTGTATCGTCATGATCCATCATGTATTATCCCTTGCATTCTTGCAGGTGTATTATTTAGCGTCATGTCATTTTAGAAGTAACTTGACCCCCCCCCCCCCCCGACTTAGAGGGGTGCAAAACAGGAAGAAAATAAATCCGACATTTCAATTGAGCTGCGGTGGCGGGAGGCCAAAAACACGTCGCGGACACAATCAAACATGAATTAGGGTAAAAAGAAGCTCTCCCGCCGGGAATTGAACCCGGGTCCCGAGCGTGATCCGGAAGGATGACAAGCTCATATACTGACCACTATACTACGGAAGACTTACAGGTGTGATCACCTGTTGTAGTTGCTGGTTGGTTGAAAATTTTGGTCGCCAAGGGGTGCTATATAGGGCATGCATTTGTGGGCCCTCTGCCGTCTCCAAGCGATAATAACCGGACCTGGCCAGGGAGTTTATGCGTCGTGGATACCCTACACTTGAAAGCCTCAAGTTGAAAGTAAACAGGCAATTTCAATATTCGTTGATGTATTTCCATGATGAAACCAATCGGTACATTTACGTTGGCAAACCACGGGCTTGTTGGATGTAGCGTTTCGAGATGTGATGTCTTTGAGACGGTAAGCCTCAAGTTCTGAATGATCACAGGCCCAGAGACTCCTGAGGATGTGACAATTCTATGCCTTCCCGTAGATTGTATTCCTGATCAAGAGAAATACGAGTTTAGATGCACCATCCATCTTTGACCTTGTATCTCTCCAGCAATTTCACCACCTCGTCGTCTCCCCCCTTTCTTGGCTGGCTGCCTCCCCAACATCCCATCCCGCCCTCCAATCTTATTATCCCTTGCCCCCCTCCCCAACAACAGCTTCACCATCTCAACAAGATTCAGCTGCGTGAGGGAGACGTACCGAACATCTAACCGGAAGCAAACAACTGTTGGCAGCACACCCGGCGCCTACAAGCAATGACCCGAGCCCATGTTTTTAGCTCCAGCACCACGACGGGCACAACTTAAGTTGGGGGGAAGGGGGGGGGGGGGGGGGGGGCGGAACTGGGTCATCGCGGCTATACCAAGATCAAGATCGCCCTTGTTTACCGGGCTCATCAGGCCATGTGTGATATAAGAGTGGCGGTCGCAAAACGCCCAAGTTCGTCTCAAATAACTAGGTACGCTGTTGAGTAACACTGGCCATTTACCCCAATACATCCCCGATGGGGGTAGACACTCGAGATACAGAAAACTAGTTCTAGCTCTCGCTGTTGACGCAGATATCAATCGCGCTTTCAAAACACGCCAAACTTCGCTATCCAACCGATCCAAAACGTAGTTGCAAACCTCGGCCCCAAGGGGCCCTATGCCATGATGCGGGCAAACTCGCTATCTGGGGAGCATGTCAGAAGGGAACTAACTGGTCAGGTTTTCAGGGGTGTCTCACAGTCGATTTGACCGTCGCCGTTCTGGTCAGCCAGCTTGATCATCTCGTCGAGCTCGGCGTCGGTCAGGTTCTCGCCGAGGGAGCGGAGGACGTTGCGCAGCTCCTCGGTGGAGATGGTACCGCTGCCGTCCTTGTCAAAGACCTTGAAGGCGTTGAGGAGCTCCTGCTCCGTGTCGGTCTCCTTGACAGTCTGGGACATGAGGTTGAGGAATTCTGCAGCGGCCGGTTAGAACTTGAAGTTGAAGGGGGACATGGAGACGGACCGTCGAAGCAGATGACGCCGTCCTTGTTGACGTCGGCCTCGTTGACGAGGTCCTGCAGCTCAGCTTCGCTGGGGTTGAGGCCAAGCTCCTTCATCACGGCGCCAAGCTCCTCGGCCGTGATGTCGCCTAGTCGCGAAGGGACAACAGAGTTAGCGGCAAGGCTGCAGATCAAGAGGGCGCAGCAGGAGCGCGTTGCAGATGCAGACGGAGCGACGCTCACCAGTGTTATCCTTGTCCTGCGTCGGGTGCTTCTGCGTCAGTGATGCACTTGGTGATGCAAGCCACAGCAGCGGGGACAGAGACGCACAAAGACATCGAAGACCTCCTTGAACTGCTGGACCTGGTCCTTGGTGAGGGTTGGGTGTTTGGGGGCCTGAGCGGTTGCACTGTCAGCGATGACCTCATGAACTCATTCATGATTCAGATTCCAGGGTCCGGCGCGACGAACCATGGCTGCTGTTGCCGTTTGTTGTGCGTGCGAATAGGCTATCGAGAAGCAGTCGCGACGGAGGCAGGTGGGGACCGAGTTAGTCGCGTGCGCGTGGGCAGACGGCGAGGATAATTTTGGGATAAGGTATTTCGAAAGCAACAAAGTTCACGGCCTGATGGAGCGGGGGAGGGGCTCTCGAGACAAGCAGGTCTGACGACACGTGCTTGCGCAATCCTGCCCGACATTTCAGCCCTCCGTTGCCCACCCAAGCGCCCAGAATCCACAGTGGTTGAAGCGCGTTGGGTTTCGAGCTAACCCCGCGCCCCTTGTCACTAACTGACTAGCCTGCGTTATCATTCGTGCCCACTCCCGAAGTGAGCCCGGCCCGCTTGTCTCCGGCTGCTGGACCTTGCCGGTCTAACCCTAACCCTCTGTCATCAAGTTGGCATCGTCTCGAGTTGTCTGCTCAGTAGATCGAGATCTAGATCTATTAGCTTTGGTCTAGAAAAACTACCATGCTGATGAGTGGAGTACGCCGTATCTATCCCCTTACCGTGATCTAATGCCGAGCCCCCCATGAATGCCTCTAAAGACCAACCACGAACGACCCCTAGCAGTATCTACTCACCCCAGAAACTTCTCCTCCCCCAAAAACTTCATGATTCGGTCATGCAGCTCGCCACTCCGAATCCCTTCGTAAATGTCACCCGCCATCGTTCCCAATATCCTGGCACCCGCCGAACGCTCCTCCTCTTCCTTCTCTGCTCCTTGCGCAGTCGCGCCATCCGCCTTCCGCTCTTCCGCAGCACGGAGCAGCAGCGGGGGGTGGTCAACTACGCCGCGGTTCAGGGGAATCCCCAAATGTTTCCTCACATAGTTGTAAACCATTCTGGAGGCGGGACTGGCCATATGTTCGAGTGTAGCAGCGTCACACTCCTTCCCGTCATTGAGTCCGGAGGAGCACTCCTTGAGTGACTCTCTAATTTCCGACTGCAATCTCCTCATCTGAGCCGCGGTCGGGTCCAGACCCGGCATGTTGGTAGCAATTCTTTCCATCAGCATGCCTAGCGAGTCGCGCGCTGTAGTGCTGCAGCGCTCGTCGCGGTCGAGATGGGAGAGCTCGCTCCACCGATCCAGGATGGCATCGGTCATGTCGCCGTTGGTGGTTTTGAAAAACTTGGGACGGTCCAAAACAGCATCCGGGCTGTTGGCGGCGCCGCGGATCCCTTCCATGTCATCATCCCGATCTTCTTCCATCGGCAAGGAAAACAAATCAAAAAAGATGTTCACAAGATGGCCGTCCTCAAACGCGCCCTCAAAACGGAGTTGCTTAACCCGCAAGTCCATCGCCTGGCACAGCGCATAAATGTATGTCGCCGCCATCAGCGATACGATCTCGACTGCCTCGAGGGCATACCGGGCCGCAACGAGCGCCATCGAGTTGACCGACTGGTTAGCCATCTCAGCAACCTGCATGTGGGCGCTGACGGGGTGCGCAAGATAAGAGAGTTCGGCCATATAGGCAGCCATGTTGACGTCGAAACCTTTAAAGGTGAAAGACTGGCTCGGCTCGTCGGCACTCAGATTGGGCGGCAGGCCCTTGTTCATGGTGCTGTTGATTAGTTCCGAGCTCTGCGCGAATATCAGCCGGCCGAGGTTCTGCAGAGCCGTCATTGTCTTCTCCATGGCCGATGTAATGGCTGCCGCCTGGAAGTTGCCGCCGTGGTGTACGCGTCCACCAACAGTATCGATGAGAGGGTTATCGGTAGTCGAGTTGAGCTCAGCCTCGATCTGTCGCGTTGCCAGCATCAGGTCTTCGAGCTGCGGCCCGATCCACTGCGGTGCAGTACGGAGAGCGTAGCGGTCCTGAGCAAGACCAGCTTTGCGGCCACTCCAAGGCTCATATTCTGCCGGGACGGCGCCTGACGCGAGCTTGGAACCAGAGAGGAACTTGAGGATGTTGGACGCTGCCTCAGCCTGGCCGGCATGGGGGCGAGTAGCGGAGATGAAGGGATGATAGTTGTTGACCCTTCCAGTGAGGACCTCAGTTCCCATAGCCGTGAGCAGTTGTGTCAGCAGTGCCAGCTGGCTGGCTTGGTGGATGACTATGCTGGCGGCAGCGCAGCTCGGGGCGGTGCCATTTGTGATACCCAGCCCCTCCTTTGCCTGGAGATGCACGGGCTGCAAGCCGATTGTTTCAAGGACTTCATTTGCCGGAAGGATCTTATCGCCCGCCTGGTTGCTGACCTGGACAAAGACATCGGGGTTCCCTTCAACAGCGCCGGCAATGTATGACAAGGTCGACAAGTCTCCCGACGCAGAAATGCTACCACGCAAGGGCACAACGGGTGTCGTGTTTGATGACAGGAGCTTCATGATGGACTCGATGACACTCAGTCGCACGCCGGAATGGCCGCGCATGAGCGAGTTGCAGCGGATCAGCATGGCGGCTTTCACGATGGGGCTGGGCAGCGCATGGCTGCGGAGGAGCTCATTCTCCCGTCTTCGCTTTGATTTTCCATCGCGGCTCTGGTTGCCTTTGTCGGCGTGAAGCAGGATGCCGACGTTGAGATGCTGGATTGCTGCGCTCTGGAGGCGCTCAAAGTCCTGAGTACGGGTGTCGGCACTGCCTCCGAAGCCTGTGTTGACACCATAGATGACACGACCGTCTGCAAGCTCCTTCTCGAGGAAGGCGACGCTTTCGGCGACTCGTGCGAGAACATTGCTATCATCGGTCAGGTTGGCCTTGGCGCCGTGGCTGAGGAAGCTGGGTTAGCAAGCAGTCCTCGACAAGAAGAGACAGTCACGTCCCGCAGCGAGGCCATGGACCGCAATGACCACTCACAGGGAAACAGCAACAACGTCTGCGATAGAAAGATCCTGGCCGTTAAGGGGAACAGCCGCCTTTACGTCGAGCGCCTTTTGGAGCGCCACCCACTGCGCATAAACCGCTTGCGCGTGGGGGGTGCCCATGTCGTGCATCGTGGCGATTCAGAAGTGCAAAGGTGTGTGTGTGTGAGTGAGTGTGTGTGTGTGTGTGTGTGTGTGTGTGTGTGTGTGTGTGTGTGTGTGTGCAAGGTGTGTGAGCCCGGGTGCGGTGGTGCGAGGCGTGCCTGGGCACTGAGGGGTGGGGAGGTGTGTGGGAAAGGGTTGGGTGGCTGCCCGGAAGGGAGCTTTCGGTGGAGGAATGGAAGGCAGCACCTGCGAGGGAAAGGGCAGCAACGGAAATGGAAGGCAGCCTAGCAAATGGGAGGCAGCAAAAATGGAGCCTCGAAGTTGCCCTCTTTTGATCCCCTTGTTTGGTGGTTAACTTGACGTTGACAGACCCGGCGCTCCTTTCCGCGCCTTCCTCGAGAACAATTTTCGGTGGCGTTTTTAGTGTGTGCGTTATGTATGCAAAGGTCAAAAAGTCAGAGGCTGTGTGTGGTTGGTCGCGCTGCTCGCTTGTACTTCGCTTGGGTTCGCAAAGCAAATTGGAAGAAAAGCACGTCGCTGTCAACAATTGCTGCAGTGACCAAAGTACGAATGAAATACGACACGAAATGTCAGGTTAAGGTAGGTAGAAGCAGTTGCAACCCACACGCCAGACTCCCAGGTATCAATGCTGCCACACCAGATCCGGTGCCACCGTAACACAATCCATTCCGTCCCGACCCTTCCGCTTCCCCCCTCCTCGTCTTTTCTTGGCTATTAGCTGTGATGATGGCTGGTCGGCCGCCCCTCATGCTGACGAGAATCTCATCTTATCTTGGCATATCTTATCGGAGCCGATACCTCTGACACGCTGACGGCCCCCAGCCCTGCCGTGATGTTCATGAGGCCATGAACGCCTGGCGCCTGTATACTCCGGGCAACTGATGGAGAAAAACCAGGTCAATCACCCTTCCGACACGCCAAGCCACACCGAGCCAAAGAGGTAAGGGACGAGTGCTACTCACGTTTGACATCTTTGTGTAGCGGGTAATCAGGTCCTTGGCCTCGCCCGTGAATGTATATTGCCCGAGAGTCAGGAATGGGTACGAGAAAGCCATAAAGGCGGCGATGAGGACGGCGAGGGTGAGGAGGATGTAGTAGAAGATGGTGAGCATCGTGACGGCGTGTGGCGGCGGGAGGGCTGAAAAGCTAGAAAGCTTCAAGTAGGCGAGGGGCAAACCGAGTCGTATTGATGTACTCCCCTCAGGGCTGGATGTATTGACCAGGTGATCTAATGTGGGATATGATGTGTAGGATATAGGATGGGTGGATTGGATATATGTCTCGAGTGGGAAAGCTGGTGCGATGTCCTGCCACCCTCCTCGGGGCCGGGTGAAAGGGGTCTATATACCTTCCTCACCAACTGAACCACAAGCATCATCATCAGGCACATGGACAACTCAAGCCTAACTACCTACCTACCTTGCCTTACCAGGTAGTATCAGTTCAATGGGCATATTATTCCCAGAATACACCGCCACCAATTGGGTGCCGCTTGGCAGTCGTCCGCTGGGGCGAGCCACCACCTACGCGTACCGGGCCAAGACCAACAAGACAGCCACTTGCTTGGCTCTGACAGGCGTCGCTCCTTGGCTTGGCTCAAGGCGAGCAGCTCAACTGGTTGCGACTTATATGCAAGTGCAAAGGAAGCTCTGTTGCAGAATTGGCAAGCTGCTATATAAAGATTCCTTGAAAATAATAGCAACAGCGTACGTATGCACATGGTGAGAGCACGCGCCCGAGGCGAGCACATTTCCATTATTGCGATACAATGATGCACTTCTGCAGCGCATGCGTCCATGACTTGGGTAGCCCGCTCCGACTTCGTCCTCAGGTGATCACAACGCCCCCAGTCACATTTCAGCTCTTATTACTGAAGGTACCAGTTTCATGGTGCAACCCACGATGCATCCTGGTCCCATCAAACGCTCACATTTCATCAATGGCTTGCGCGGGGCTCGTTGATTGCTACTTAATTCGACGCGCAATACCGGCTCAGGAGCTGCGTCTTGATGGGACATGAAGACGACTCAGGCTGTGGCCCTGTGTGGTCTTTTGTTGTGCTTCGTCTGGGATCCTGCCCTGACGCCCGACAAATGGCCGTGATTAAGAGGGGGGAAAAAAACGCTGCTACGATTATACAGACTAATTATGGCCAGACGCGGCTATTGGCCTGAGATAGCGGAAGCCAAAGAGCTGGTATACTTTGGGTCAGCTCCAGGCTCTGTTGGTCCTTGGTCTAGGTTCTGGAGGTCCTTGGTCTAGGTTCCGGAGCCGTGAGGCCGTGGAGCCTTACGCCTGCGCGCATGCCGCGTTCCTCACGTCACATGGGCATTGGATGCGTGTGACGGCAGATATGTACCCAAGGTAGGTAGGTAGGTAGATAGGTACACACAAGCGCGGCCGGGACCCGGTCCCGAACTTAGCCGGAGGTCCGGGGGGTTGAGGTGCGACTGCGCCGCACGTCCCCGCGGCTAGTCCCTTCAGTAGTCTCAGCAGCCACGCTCACTGGCAGGGACCGTCAATCTATTTCTGCGGGTCCAGTGGTATCGCAGCCCGGCGATAGCGGCGCAAAGCACAGCACCGATCGGGTTTGGGGGCGTTGTGGTGATACCAGTGGTGATGCCAAGTTGTGACGCTAGTGGTGAGCGCGAGGACGTTGGGCTCTGGAGAGGGAGGCACGAGAACATCTAAGGTGCAGATGACGTCCATGTCGCTTATTTCGCGACATCTGACTGGCGCACTTTGTCTCAGATGGAGGAAGGCCGAGGATTCGCACTCGGGCCCGGCATCCGCTCGCCAGCAAGTGGCAGCGGGACAACGAGAGCTTCGAGGCTGCAAGTCGACACATTTCTTGTGACAGAAGCAAGGTACTTTTTCGCGCCATAAGTTTCGAGTGTCTGCGCTATTATCTGCCATTGCATTTGTGCTCTGCATCTGGTTCTGGACTCGGATCTCAGCTGTGTTGTCTCCGACTCGCGACTCGGAGTCTGAGTCTGTGGACATGCGAGTGTCTTATAAACCCCCTGCCCCCTTACCAATGTGGCCGTCGTCAGCTCTCCATCAGCACATGCTTGGCGGCCTGGGTGCAGCCATCCATAGGGCTGGCGGGCTAGCAAGATTACCGAAACGATCGACAACCGACACCACCACCCCAGCGGAGATGAACGGTCCTAGGAAGCCTACCCCTACGACCGCGGTGGCTACGGATACCTACCCACCTGACACCAACGTATGCATACCCTAATTTACCAAGTAATAACCATGGTGGCGGGCTGACGGGGCTTCACTCCATCTTCGTGGCCCAGGTGCCAATCACCCCCAGCCCCTGCAGCCAAAAGTCTCAAGTCTGGCCGTTCAATGTCTTGGCCCCGGACGCCACATCGAGTTCCATTGGCGCAGGGCTGAAGGGGCAGATCGGGTTGCGTTGAAGGCATCGAGTCTTCCACCGCGGGAGCTGCCAAGAGACAGGAGGAGAGATACTGCCAAGTCTTGACAACGCACCTGGCCAGATTCCAGTAACATGGCCGCGCAGTGGGGCAGAAGGAAACTCCAGGCTTGTGGCCATCTGGTGGTGGAAGCATGGCATGCCTAGTAGTTATTAGTCTCCGGATGCCATTGCTATGCGTATGGCACACGACATGTACAACGAATGCGATGGGCGCGATGGATGGATGCGATAAATGCAAAGTCTGGACCCGAGGGTGTGGAGGGCCTAAGACCAGACTGCCTCTTGGGACAGAAAAGGGCTCTGCATGCAGTGTTTCCCAACATCGATAATCCAGAGGAGCTTTGGGCTTTAGATCCGGAACGTGTTGGTGGCGTTATGGCGGCGCACATATCCCAATCCAGCCAGCCTTCTGCAAATGAGTGTTTGCTTGCATGCCAGGTATGTTGTATCTGTAGGCATCCGAGCACCCCCCCCCCCCCCCCGTCCTGATGATGGAATCACGCTCCCGAAATGACTTGGAACTCGCCCATGTCAGAAGTGTGTGCAGGGCAGCAGTGTGTTGCTGCCAGCGAGGGGACTCAGATGCAACCCGGGCCTTGATACTGGAAATTTCATTCCAATTCCTCTGGAATGGGCTCTCATGGCCGAGACATGAAGTCGTCTATAAAAGACATGCAGGTCTGGAGTCAGAATACAATGTGAGAGTTGGAGTCCGTGTCGCATACCTGAAATGCAGCGGTGTGTGTAAGTCAAGTACTACCGCCGGTCGGAAGGCTACCAAGGAACTGAGGGCCAGGTAGTAGTATCCTGCCTTGCTGATGGTACACCACACGGATCGGGAGCCTGAGGCGCAATTGAGAATACAAAGTTGACTTGGTAGCACTCTGTAACTGTGATGATCCAGGTTGTGTCACCCACAGCCAGGTTCGTGGGGTGCATTGATCAGGGTTGTGTGATTGGCCACATAATTGCAAATATCCAAACATCGACGCCGTGCTGTGCCTCTCGAGAGCTTTGAGATTGAAGGTGTGTGGGGTGTGCTCGGTTGGGCAGATGGGTTCCGGGACTGGGCGGGAAGATCCAGGTTGTCAAGATCCGAATCCACGATCCAGGCGGGCCGGAAACGACTCTGCAGGCTGGAATTTTTTTTTTTTTTTATTCATTTTTTTTTTTGGTGCGAGTGGCCTCGCTGAGGGGTAGTAAAGTACGGATAAAAAAGAAAAAGGCGTGACCGTGTCGCTGGGTCGTTCTAGGCCCCGGATCACCTTGCTTGCCTACACCTACCTTGCTACTAGTACTTACAGTCCCGCTTTGCGCACTCCTCGACGTCCGTGCTGTGATGGCAGCCGGGATGCAGGAACGGCACCTCAGTCAGTCTCGGCAGAGGTGTCGACATACGCTAGTTTCAAGTTACTGCACGCCTCGTCTCCCACCATCTTGCAGATAAGGTTCCAGTTCGATTCGATAGCTAGCGCCCCCCAAAGCCCGTGTGACAGCGGCTCGCCGCGCCTGCTGCAGCTGTTTCCAGGGGGGGGGGGCAAACAGCCACGTTGACATCCAGGCTAGTTCATTTACTTGGATGCAGGTCGTGTGTGTGTATACCTCTATCCGTCCGGGAGATCCGCAACTGTCGTGATACCAGACAGTGCAATCCAGGCTTCATCACGTGGGAAGAGTTCGGCCGTAGCTTTGGTCTCTCCGAGTCGTTGTCCCAGGCTGTCGGATTCAGTGAGCGGGAGAGGGTCACCAAAAAAAAGTCAATATGCAGCTCGGCACTGCAGCTGTCCATCGTGCTTCGTACGCAATTTGATCTCGGTGAGCATATGAGCGGGTAGATGGATCGGCTCACGTCAACCTGCGGGCACTTTGAGTTGGTGAGAGAGGGCGCGGGTGAGCACATCTTCAAGCGATGTGGTGAGGAAAGGCTATATACCAAAAGTACGAAAAGGGCGGATGGGTGAATGCGTGAATGCGTGAATGCGTGGTTGGAAATGGAGTTTTGTTTTGCGTGGGTGAGAATCCCTAGAGATCTGACTCGGGAGGATGCGCGAAGATGCGCGGTGGGGAGCACAGGAGAGGACAGAGAGTGGGCAGGGGGGGGGTGGGCTACTATACTAGTAGCCGGACATTGGAGCGTGTTCGCGCGGCGAGTTAAGAGCGAACGGACACTAGCAGCAGCGGTACGCAGGGCCATGTCAAGAAGCGAAGAAGGCGAGCCGAGTCGCAATGACCCACGGCCCATGGCCCATGGCCCGCAATGACAGTCCGGCCGGATTCTGCTGGATTCTGCACGCCGCCGATAGCGCCCAGGCGCCACGAGTGCAAATTCACAGGCCCCAGGTCCGGACCACACCAATTAAGGCGGAACTCTAGCGATGCCTAGACGCAAAGGAGACAGGTCACTAATGCCAAACTTGAAAGAATGGAAATGCTAAGGGTTGGGTGGGTATGGGCGCCTAAAAAAAAAAAAAAAAAAAAAAAAAAAAAAGGCAGCGTGAAAAATCCCTAGGACGGATTCCTGAGAGGAGGGGCAGTGTGGGCTGGGCTCGACCTGCGGCGGACTGGAGGCGGGAAGAGAGGAGGAGGGGGGAGGGGGTGCAAAGGAGGGTGCACAGGGCATCGGACATGCAAATGGGATGTAACGTGGAATTTGTGGAATCTGTAGATTTTCTTGTGCTTTTGGGGAGTGTGCAGGCAGGCAGCCCAGCGCGAAGTCCAGAGCTGGACGAGCTGTGCTTCGATGTCCGGGAGTGGCTTGTGCTGGCGTGTGCTGGCAGGCTTGGCTGCTGGCGACTGGCTGCTGGAGCCAGGCCAATTGGAGCCTATTAGGGCCAATGGGACCAATTGAGCTTCCACAGCTTCGACCACGACACCGGGCAGGCAACGAGACACACTCTGCGCCGGCGACACTCTAACTCGGCCGGTGTGGTCCCAGCAAGTGGGAAAGAGGGGTTTTGTCGCGGCTCGGAACTCTGCAAGACAACAAAACATCAAGGTGCAATCTTGGCCACCCGAGCCTGGGTCCAGCACGCGCACGAGCTCGTCGAGTTTCGAGTCGGATCGAGGGCCTTAGGGTTATGGCAGCGCCAGCGAGCCTGCGAGATCCAGCCAGCGCCCGCCAGCTCGCGGGTTGCGTCTCGGCGCCTCGACTGTCACACATTGTCCGTAAAGCCCACTCCGGCCTTCCTCCAACGTGGTCCGACAGCCGGGATCGTCCAGGGGCGCGAATGGGCGAGCCACAGCCCGACAGCCAGCCCAAATCCCAAATAGCCGGCGAGGCTCGATATATAAGACGACCCGTCTGTTCCCCTGGGGCATAATCCGTATCCCACATCTCGAGCATCACCATCAACACAAACACCAGTCACCACCACCACCACCTCCACCACTCTCCAGACAGATACCCAAAACCATCCTCCTGATTACCCCGCCGCCCGTCGAATGCGACTGACTGACCTGTTCCGCCGGCTCGTGTCTCACTTCTCCTCCTCCGCCCCCAGCGAGACCACCGAGACGAAGAACCCTCTTCCTCCCACGACGACATCCTCAGGCACCAGCCTCGCAAAACCCAAAACCACCAAGATGCCTGGAGCCGTTACCTCTGATGCCCCTCAGGCGGGCAAGTTCAACACCATCCCCGGCCCCCTGGGTCTGGCGAGCGCTTCGCTCGAGGGCAAGGTCGCCCTGGTGACGGGTGCTGGTACGTGAAGTCGATTTTTACTCTTTCCGTCTTTGTCATTTTGGCGTGTGAGGTGCTGCGACATGCATTGGACAATCCACCCCGCCGGCACCCAGCCGTGCTGGTCAGCCCCCTGGAAGATGGGAAAGACCCTGGGATTTCCTGGAAGCTGTTTGGGAGTTGGGGGCTGCCGTGGCCGGACGGGTCGGTATATTTTACCCCAACTTCAAGTCCGGCGCCCAGACTCCCGCCGCCGCCCCACACACCCCACATCCCCCATCATCATCACCATCATCAAACCCCTTTTTTGCTTCGCCCCGATTCCCCCCCCCCCTTTGTGAGACCCAACCAGCATCAATGGTTTGCATATGCTGCGGCTATCGCGAACCCATTATAGCCTCAGCTGGTGGCGCTTCCCCCCACAATCAACACCCCACCCAACCCCCCTCCCCCCCCCCCCCACCACCACCACCACCATCATCTTTTGATCCTTTCCCTTGGCCCTATCTTTGGTGCCCATCATGGCAGTCCGTCTGGATGAGGGCAAGCTGCTAACATGCACCCCCAGGCCGTGGTATCGGCAGAGAGATGGCTCTTGAGCTTGGACGTCGTGGCGCCAAGGTCATTGTCAACTACGCCAACAGCGACGAGGCCGCCAACGAGGTCGTCCAGCAGATTAAGAAGAACGGCACCGACGCCGCCGCCATCAAGGCCAACGTTTCGGATGTTGACCAGATCGTCCGCCTCTTTGACGAGGCCGTCAAGAAGTTCGGCAAGCTCGACATTGTGTGCTCCAACAGCGGTATCGTCTCGTTCGGCCACGTCAAGGATGTCACCCCCGAGGAGTTCGACCGCGTCTTCGCCGTCAACACCCGCGGCCAGTTCTTCGTCGCCCGCGAGGCCTACAAGCACCTCGAGGTCGGTGGCCGCCTGATCCTCATGGGATCCATCACCGGCCAGGCCAAGGCCGTCCCCAAGCACACCATCTACTCTGCTTCCAAGGGTGCCATCGAGACCTTTGTGCGGTGCATGGCTGTCGACTTTGGCGACAAGAAGATCACCGTCAACGCTGTCGCCCCCGGTGGCATCAAGACCGACATGTACCACGCCGTCTGCCGCGAGTACATTCCCAACGGCGCCAACCTCGATGACGATGCTGTTGATGAGGTAAGTTCCTCCCCGTTCCGCACCTCAATGCGGCGTGAGATGCTAACCCCTCCCCCCTTCTAGTTCGCTGCAACCTGGTCGCCCCTCCACCGTGTCGGTCTCCCGATCGACATTGCCCGTGTCGTCTGCTTCCTCGCGTCCCAGGATGGTGAGTGGATCAACGGCAAGGTGATTGGCATTGATGGCGCTGCTTGCATGTAAATGGGGATATGATATCATGGGACGGGTTAATGGTCGTGGGCGTTTAGAATCGGGAAACATGTCATGGCACGAGGAATTGGGCCGGGAATGGACAGGGGATGGGGGCCAAGGGTGGCGGGGTGTGATTGTGTTGCTGCCTTCACCACATAGATGCAAAACGGAGTACCCAGCATTTTTACCACTTGTGTTCCTGAACATGTCAAGATTTTTGCGGTTGTGGAAAAAAGCTGTGCCTTGTGTTAACTTCAACAAACGTGATTGACGGGATAATAGAATGTCAAGCTGAGTCGCTGCGAACAAATTCGCCGGGTTCTTCTGGAAGTTGGTAGCCAACCACAACTGTGGCCAGTGAGTGGTTGGGCTCCACACCTTGTCGGCCGTCCTTCATCCTCCGCAACAGAAAACCTGCGGCAGGCACGCTCCCAGGGCCATTTAGTGCCACGCGTGCTATATGCACTTCATTCTTCTAGCAGGTCAAAATACTATATATAGCCCCTCTCTCTCCCGTTTCAACTCTTGCTCCTCGAGCCTCGCACTTTGCCCGTAGAGAGCTAGCTTGCCTCAATTATTCACTGCGAGATGCGTACGTTAGTCCAGCGGCATAACTTTCCAAACATGCCCTTCGACTCTGTTTTACATGTGTCCAGTGTCCGGGATGACATTCGCCCTTTGTTTGCTGTCTCTGCCTCGTCACATATTCAACCCCCACTGCAGGAATCCCTGGAAAAGAACGGGCCGCAAATGCGTCGTTGTGGTACCGGCAGTACACCTTGTTTCGAGCAAGGTCCACCTATCGGCACGTGTAATACCACTCCGCTCGATGTCATGCCCCAGACTCTTGATGGTGTTGCCAATGCTAGTCCCAAATTTTGCAACTTGCATGTCGTGGCCAGACACTGCTGCCCTTGAAGGGACGCCATCTCGATCACATGATGTGACGCTGTTTGTTTACAGCCGCACACATCTCCTTCGTGCGCAGGCCTTTTTGGGAAGTGGGAATCCCCTCATTCCGTAAATTGAAACACGAAACCACCTCAACCAAAGTATCCTTCACATCTCCGCTTCATCATTGATAATGGCAGATAGAGCCCTGTATTTCACTCGACATCTCCAGCGGCGACGCAGCAACCTGCCCGGTCTGCCGTCATCTTGATGTCGGGCGAGCGACTCGGATGGCAACGAACATGAAACCGACCTACAGTCTGCTTTAAGCCTCCGGTGTGTCTCGCCGAGATATAGGAGGGGGACTGGCCAAAACCTGATTTTCCTGGGTGTGACCTCTTGCCATCTCGCCTCAATGCCTTGTCGGGACCGCAGCTGGACGATGTCACCCACATCACGGGTGCTAATGGCGTTGCTTGTTGAACCCGAACTTCCAATCTCGACACAGGTAGGTGGCCTTCGGCTGGTGAAGACGGGTAATATCAAAGTTGAGCACATCGGGTACCAGAAATCCGATCATGGATCACACTAATGGTTGCGGAACCCAACGCGGCACAAGATATGATTTCTGTAAAAACCCTTGTCTGCGATGTGGCCTCCCTTGCCAGACAGGGAACGGAATTTCCATGGCATGATGATTTAATACAGCGCTTTCGTCCTACCTTGCCACGGACGCGATGCATGTGGAGCAGCGCCATTCACAACTCCGCGGAGTTCACCTTCCTTTCCCTTGTTTTCCTTTCCCAAAGGATACCCAATCCATCAAGCTGGAACGGCTTGGAAGAATCATCGATAGACAAATTTTAGCATCCTGGCTATGAGCGAATGAACTTGAAGCCTAAACCAAGGTCAGTATTATCAGACCATGCTAACCATCTCCTAGAGGACTTTGAAACCCCGCGGGCGTCTTGCCAGGTACATCTCACAAGTCCCCAACTCAACGAGTCCAAAAACTCAAGTCCGCGCTTGTAACCTCGGTGGGGTGCCCGAGAACCATAAATTATATACAAGGCCCTGGAGGCTTGTAAAGCAAATACCTCAAGCTCTTCCCACTGGTTGAATGATCAAAGAAAAGAGTAGGAAGAATGATCCAATAACGATCAAAGCGAAAAGAAGTAAGCTCACACAAACTCAATGATAAATGAAAAGCCAGTACTGCGAATAAAACGGCGGTTGCCGTTCCCATGAGTATCGTGACCACTCTCATCACAAGTTAGGATCGATGCCGAATTCCATGCAATCGTTCCACGCGTTGCCGCCTTGCTTCGAGTTCACGCCGCCGCAGTTGCAGGAGTCGACGGGCAGATGCATATATCTGCGGCATTGATCCAAGTTGTAAATCCACGTACACCCCTGGTTTAGATTGATGTAGAGGTCGACAGGGTAGTCACGGGTCTTCAGTCTCTCGGGCATAGGAAATTTCGTATCTTTGGACGGGTGTGGAAGAGCCGTGGGTGTGGCATACGTTGTCATGGTGGAGGTGCTGAGAGGGCACCGAGTCTGTCTCTCCCTCCAAAGTTCATCTTCCAACTCGTTTTCTAGAATCTGTGAAATGTCTATATCGACAAGTGCAGTCCTCTTCCCTTGCTAGGAAACTAGCTTAAGCTTAGTACCTTAACCCGAGGCACCGGTAACGCATCGGAAAGAGTTCCCGAGATATTGTCTGTCAACGTCCGCGTTTGCCCCGCTCGACGAGTGGGAGTACAGCTGGGTCAAGAAGTACGAGGCACACGCCACTACCGGCGAGCAACACGACCCTGCCCACGTCCTCTTCGGACCCCTCCCCGACCCGGATGAGCACGAGGAGGCCGAGGGAAAGCAGGACTGTTTGTCGACACTGCACCCGTATTTGATGGCCAAGCGTGACGATATCCTGGCGGCTATCGCTGCAAGGCACGGCCGCGACGAGCCATTCCCCCCTGAGACTAATTGGATGGCGGGAATCGCGGCTGCGTCCACCGTAACAAGTGTGTTTGCTGTGGATGAGGCAACATGGCTGACGGGAAAGGGAAAGCCGCAGAGAAGAAAACTGGAGCCGATGCAGGTTATTTCTGCATCCCGGGAGAAGGTACGCGGGTGGTTGAATATTCGGCGCTTCCATCGTGTTACGGGCCGGAAGGACTTGTCAGTTAGGGGGGGGGGGGGGGGGGGGGAATACGGGTCCAGCTGGCAACTGGAGAGATGCCCAAGTGTTGAGCCCGATTCCCCGCTTGAATCCCACTAGATTCAACTAACTTCAAAACGAAACAAGTGACTCTGGCAACCGTATCTGCCCTGAGAGGGCAAAGAAAACGGAAAGGACAGGTACGTTTACATTATTCACACTGCCGGCTCCATGAACATACCCAGTAACGGTCCGAGTCGTTCCTAACTGCGGGTGCTCTCAACTCTTGTTCTTGGCCCCTGGGTCAGTCACAAGAGATCAAGACAAAAAAGCGAGGCAACAACATTAATAGCGCCCAAACTCAAAATTGACAAGGCTGGAAGACGGGGAGCTTTCAACTTGAAAGGTTATATGTCTGGTCGCCAACTGGCTAAGTAAGTACCTAGTTTTGAAAATGGTTACGGATTACACCATCCAAGCCGCAGACATGGCGGCTCACAACTATCTGGAAGTAAACGGGGCTTCCTACTAGTAATGGGACTCGGAACAAGCTAGCGCGAAACGAAAGGAAACGAAGCTTATGAGAGGAGTTAATATCGTCAAGATCATCAATCTTCTCGGGGTTTCACACCCCGTCTGGGCCGCTTCACAAGTTCACTCTAGAATCCTGTCTACCACGACAGATCGACAAAGATTGACGGGGAATGAGGAGCAGGATGGCGGCTAGTCTTATGCACAACGCTACAATAGATTGGCGGTTATACACCCAAGGTATCCAGAGCGGAAGGACTTTAGTATGCGAAGTTGGCTCATGGCAATTGAGCCAGGATCCGAAACCAAGCCCTACGACCCCGGGTGCCTTTCCAGCACTCGGACCGTGGCCAGGGCATACACTTTCGACATAGGACATTTGTTACAGGCATTTGTTTTATTAGAAAACATTTCTGACGGCGGCAAAGGTCGAGGCTAAAAATTTCTGCATGCATGAAGCAGCATCTACGTGTGCCATAGGGGGCGGTGACACTTATTGAACATGTCGAAACTATGGGCTAAGAAAAAGTGCTGAGGTCTTATCAGACGCCAGAGACATTATGCAGTCGGGCTATCACGGAAAATATGGGATGCGACGGGCAAACGATTAATTACCATTGACGATTACATGAATGCTTCGCGTTCTCTGAACTATGTACATCCACGCCCCCACCAAGTGTGAACCCTTTTCAAAAACTCCACCATGTCCATCAACATTACCACATTACTTCCATCGCGGGCACTCCTTAGAGCATAAGAGCAGCGGCAACGGCGGCACCAACGAGGTGGAGAGCACCGGCAGCCTTGAAGTTCTCGGCGGCACCGGCGGTGACGACGGCCTGGCCAGCGGTGGTGGTCTTGCTCCAGCTGCCGGTGGCAGTGGGCCAAGCAGCGCCAGTGGCGGTGGTGACGGGCCACGAGCCCTCGGGCTTGGGCCAGCTGCCGGAAGGCTTGGGCCAGGCACCCGACGAGGCCGGGGCGGGCCACTCACCCTCGGGCTTAGGAGCGGGCCACTCACCCTCGGGAGCTGGAGCAGGCCACTCACCCTCGGGAGCGGGGGCAGGCCAGCTGCCCGAAGGCTTGGGCCACTCGCCCTCGGGGGCGGGGCTCGGGACGGGCCAGTCCTCAACGGGGCAGATGGTGGTGGAGACGGCAACGACCTCGGTGACAACGGCGGTGGAGTGAGCCGGGCACTTGGTAACCTCGGGGGCGCACGAGGTCACGACATAGGTGGTGGTCGAGTAGACGGTCGAGGTGGTGTAGTGGGCGGGCCACGAGCCGCTCCAGGTGCCGGTCCACTCGGGTGCCTCGACCGAGGTGGCAGAGGAGGTGGGCAGGGGAGTGGCGGTCGAGCTGGTGGCGGGCCAATCCGCGGTGGGGATGGCGAAGGCGAGGGGCAGAGCCCCGAGAGCGAGAAGCTTGAACATCTTGATGCTGGTTTGTTTGTTTAAACGAATGTGGACCCGAAGGTATTAGTCGGTAAGGACTGGTAAAGGAGTGACTACTTGCGGGAAGTGAGCTGGCAAGAAACTGGGTGAAGAGGAGAAGAATTTGGGAGAGGGGGAGGGAGGGCGCAGTGGTGCTTTGTACCAATGCCCTCGCCATGGGTTCGCCATGGGTTCGCCATGGGTTCGCCATGGATACTGCACTGATGTGAGCGTCCAGCCACCGCACTCACCGCGAGAATGCGAGCTGAATGGCTCGCTGCTCCCCTACCAGGGCCGACTTGCCAGCGCGGTTCCCGTCAGGTAATTGCTGGCCCAAGGCAGTAAGGCCCAGAAATCTCGTCGAACCCCTGCCATGGCGAAATGTCCGTGTTGGGGGGTGTGTAATTTCGTCTAGCATTCAAGCAGAGCCAGTAGCCATGTTTCGACGCCCAAGGCTCGCGCCGGCCTGCATTTGCGCCGACTTTGCGAGAACTCGGACCAGACCTGAATGAACGGAAACGTGCTAGGCGAAAGACTTCACTGTCATTTCCCCAGCACTCCAACGAAGGGTTCCACGGCGGTAAGCCTCAGGGGTAGCCAAGACCGACTGGCCAGCGCTGTCCAATGAAATCCATGACCACATGCGCCATGGCGGCCTATCCGCTGTCAGCACCTGCATCATTTATTTTCGTGTGGCCCGTTGCAGCGCCTTTCCTGGTTCGCAATGTCGGCGAAAGCATGTCGGCGCTGAGCCAGCTTTGCGCCTCACCAGCAGCCGCGACAAGACAGACCGACACGCTACAC
Organism: Lasiosphaeris hirsuta; assembly: GCA_030549175.1. Classification (NCBI taxonomy): domain Eukaryota; kingdom Fungi; phylum Ascomycota; class Sordariomycetes; order Sordariales; family Lasiosphaeriaceae; genus Lasiosphaeris; species Lasiosphaeris hirsuta. The sequence goes on from JAUKUA010000002.1 coordinate 1,106,595, forward strand.
ATGTCAACAATCCGATTCGTGGTGCATTTGTGCAATCGTGCATTCGCGGCGCATGCGGCCGAGTCTGCCAATTGTCCAATCGTCGTGGCACGGCTTCAAACGTCTTCTCCCGCGGGTGCGACGAAGAAGCAGACATCCGCGCGACATTTTCGAATTTGATCATGACGATGAGCAGGACGCCCCGGGCCAGTGGCGAGCCAAGTTGTGCTTCCGCGCCAAGCAGGGCCTCCCGCTTGGTAGACCCTCCACCCTGGCCGGGCCCATGAAGGCCTCACGGTCCAACGGTCCTTGGGCTTCGAGATGCGGAGATGATGGTCCAGCATGGAGCCAGCTCCGCTACCACACTCCCCCACCTTGCCAAGCCAGAGGCTTGAGAACGGTCGCGGGCTCCAGACGCAAATCACGCTGCGGCGCTCTGACCCGCGCGCCTTTTCTTTCTGGCTTCCAGCCTCGTGGCCGGCTGCTGTATTTTTCTTCTTATTTTTACTCCATTCGCTCCCAGCGCCACTCTTTGTGCTACACGCCCCGAGCGAGGAGGAGCAGCTTGTAGGTTTTTGGCGGTAAAAACAGAACGGGGCGTGTTAGGCGAATGACGTGAATAGAAACGGTCGAAGGATCTCTCTAGCCTCAGGGGTATGGCTATTTTACCCAGAAGCCCAGCCCAAGGGGCGACGGAGATTTTGTGCTATCACCAAATGCAGAAGAGCGAATTGGTTCAAAGAAGGGCAAGGGAAAGGGCAGGGAATGAACGCGAGCGGAATCAAAACAAGAGGTGAGCAAATTGTTTCTGGCGCGCTAGAGCAGCACACCATCGAATCCTAGAACTGGGAAGGAACGAGAGAAAGGGGAAGAAGAGGGGAGATTGGCGCTACTTTGCTCAATTGTGACCCTAACCCTTCTCAGCACACCTGATAATTTTCCCCGCATGATCTGATCAGAGACAAATGATCGAAGATGCAGCGCGTCACGACTTAGCTCGCTGGGGTCCGACCGTGAGAAGGTGCGGTCCCGTCCACGACGTCGTCGCCTCGTTTCGCTTCGTCCTGCACGCCAACAGCGCCAGGGTAACTGTCCAAGAAGACTGCATAACATTGCAGCGGACCCCAGCTCCCACCGACATGGCGTCACGGTTAAATGAAGCGAATCAATGGCAACCGAGTCAATCGACTCCATCACCTCGATCGGATGGCACCATCAAGATCCTGATTGTAGGCGATTCCATCTCCCATGGTCGCGAGGGAGATTGGACTTGGCGGTACCGAATATGGGAGTGGTTTCACCACCAAGACGTGCCCGTCACCTTCGTGGGGCCCTACCAAGGCACCGTCCCGCCCGATGAGCCCGCCCCGCCGAGCCCACCGCCGCTGGCCTCGGAGCCCAACACACCGGGTGTGCTCCGCACCGATGGGGGGTACGCCAAGGACGTTGCCGATGGGTTTCTGGCCAACTCGGACCACTTTGCGGCAAGTGGCCGGCAGGTCTTGCAGGCCAAGGACCTCATCGCCGAGCAGGTCTCTGCCTTGCAGCCCGATTTCTGTCTCGTCCAGCTCGGATTCAACGACCTCGGCTGGTTCGTGAGTGGGCCCGTCGAGACGCTCTCCAGCATGCGGCGTCTGGTCGAAGCGGCTCGGTCCGCCAAGCCGGATCTCAAGTTTGCCATCGCCAACGTGCCCCACCGCACCTGGCTCCCTGGACGTGAGGACCTTCCCGTCAACACGAACAGGTACAATCAGATGCTCGCACTTGCCATCCCCAGATGGTCAACAGACGAGTCACCGGTTGCGCTGGTCAAGTTCTGCGAGAATTATTCATGTAAGTCTCACTCTCCCCCCCCCCCCCCCCCCCCACTCCTCCCCAAACCCGGCTGGCTCTATTCAATAATTGACTGTTCCCTCAACAGGCGGCAAGCACACTTCCAAAGCTGCCTATGACGGTCTGCACCCCAACACCCTCGGCGACTACCAAATCGCCCAAGCCTTTTCCCGCACCCTAATCTCCTCCTTTGCCCTCGGCCGCCACGAACTCACCATCCCCTCGTCCCTCCCTCTCCGCCCAACCCCCACCCCCTCCAACCTGAAAGCCACCTCCGCGCCGAGTGGCATCATCGTCACCTGGGACCCCATCTACGGTGCCTACTGGTACGACCTACGCGCCCGCCTGGTTCCCTCCTCCCCACTCCCTCTCCCCTCTACCGCCTCCCCTCCCCCTCCGTCCCCACCTCTCGACGACTGGACAATCCACTACACCGCAGCCCCCCGCCACGACACTACGACCTGTGCTCCCGGCCAAGTCTGGGAGTATCAAGTCCGCTCCCGCGCCGGCGACACCGTCCGCTCTGCTTGGACCCCCGTCGTCTCCGCCGTTGCAAACCCGCACCACGCCCCGCCGCCATCAAACATCGCTGTCCGCTCCGTCGTCGGGTCCGCAGGGTTCTCGATTTCCTGGACTCCCGTTGCTGGGGGTGAGGAGTGCGGTCCGGTGGATCGGTACGGTGTCGTCACCTTTGACCGGGACGTTCCTGGTTCCTGGCCGGGCGTGGTCGGGGTGAGGGGTGTTGGTGGGTGGGTCGGCGGGTTGGTCGAGGGGCATCGCTATAGCGTCGGTGTGCAGACTTGGACGCGGAAGGCTGGTGGCGGGGAGATACGGTGGGCGAGGGCTGTCGCTGTCGGGATGGGGACGCCGGGGGCGCCTGGTCGGGTACAGGTGCGGGTGTTGGGAAAGGGGAGCGTGGAGGTGAGGTGGTGCGGAGATGGGAGAGCGGCTGGGTATAGGATTTGGGTTAGGGGGGTGGGAGGGTTTGGCGCGAGGGAGGTTGGTGACGAGCAGGTTGGGGGCGAGGAGGGGAAGAGGGTGGTGACGGGGTTGGAGCCGTCGGTCTGGGATTTTGAGTATGCCGTCAGTGCATATAACGGGGATGACGAGTCGGGCTTGTCGCAGTGGACAGTCGCGCCACCGTCGCTAATCGAGGGTGATTCCATCTGCATCAGTCTTGGATATGCCCAAGGCGAGGCTCGAGCCGGCATGTCGTCTCCATAATTCTCACGTTTTGTCTGGATTTTGGTTGGCATTTGACTTTATATATTTTGGATATCTTTTTTTTTTTTTTTTTGCTCAAGCAGAGTGTTTTTGATACACCCTCCCTGTTTGCTCAATCTCATACTCTACGTCCTTGCCCCGTCCCTTGGACTCGAGCTCCCGGACCAGCGGGAGCACCTCGTTGCCAAACTGCTCAATATCATCCTCGTAGTGCAGGAAAGCCGCCAGCACGAGATTGACACCCAGGCTCTTGAGCAACACAATGCGCTCGGCGACCTGCTCCTTGGTACCAATCAACTTGGTCTTGAAGCCGTCGTTGTACTGGACCAGATCGTTGAAGGTGCTCGTCGCCCACATGCCCTGCTTGTTGTTGGTGCTGGCACCCGCCGTCTGCACGGCACCCTTGAAGGCTTCGACGGCCTCGGCGTCGGCCTTGCCTTGGATCTCCTGCAGCACGCGCATCGCCTCCTCCTCGGTCTCGCGCACAATGACGAAGCCGTTGACGGCGAACTTGACGTGCTGCTCGCGGCCCACCTTGGCGGCGCGCGCCTTGACGTCGAGGATCTGGGTGCGGAAGCCCTCGAGGTCATTGCCGTTCATAAAGTACCAGTCGGCCACCTCGGCGCCGTTGTTGCGCGCATCGTCGCTGTTGCCGCCCTGGAAGATGGGGGGGTGCGGCTTCTGGACGGGCTTGGGGCTCATGCGGTAGTTGCGGAAGCGATAGAAATCGCCAGCGAAAGTAAAGCCTTCCTCGTCATCAGCGGTCCAGATGCCGCGCAGGCAGCGCATGAACTCGTTGGACCGGCGGTAGCGCTCGGCGTGGTCGAGCCACCACTCGCCAATGGCGGTGAACTCGCCCTTGAACCAGCCGCTGACGATGTTGACGGCGATGCGGCCCTCGGAGTAGTGGTCGATGCTGGCGAGCTGCTTGGCCGCCACGGCCGGGTTCCAGGGCCCCGGGAGGATGGCGGCGATCAGCCTGAGCTTCTCGGTGCCTTGGAGGAGGGCCTGCGAGAACGAGACGGACTCGTGCTGGTTGGCCGCGCCGTACGACGCCGTGAAGCGGATCTGGGTCAGGGCATACTCGAAGCCGACCCGCTCGGCCGTCTGGGCGTAGCGCAGGTTCGACTTGAGGTCCCAGCTCGTCCTCTGCGGGATCTTGCTGATGACGAGACCGCCCGAGACATTGGGGACCCAGTAGCTGGCGGCCACGGTATCAGGTCAGTATCCATACCTAGCCTGCCGTTTTCGGATTAGGGTCGGGGGTGAGAGACACTTACGCGAACAAGAGCCGATCCGGGTCGCTGTTGAGCTGGGCTGCGTCGGCCATTATTTCTGCGGCGATGTTCTGATGGATTGGGATTTGGTCTGTCATGAAAGGTAAAAGCTGGGAAACTTGCAGAGGTATGTTTGTGAAGTTACTACTACGACCCGATAGAAAGCCGGGTATTTCTACCACGAAATGCGTTGATTTCAGCAGAATCTTCCCAGCACCATGCCATCCATCTCCGCTATTCGATAGAGGGTTTACAACATCGTACCATCGATATACGGCCTGATCCGGCTACGATCGCGGTCACGTCAATCAATGTCCTCATCGCTAGGCTTGATGATGCCATACCAAGCGTGGGTTCTTGGCGTGGGGAGATGGTTGGGCGAGAACAATTTTCGGCATGTTGGAGCGAACGTCTTGACTGTAAAGCGATCATGGCCCCAGTCGATGTGCATGCATTGCCGGGGATTTGGGGGGGGGGGGGGGGGGGGAGGGGGGTTGGGCATGGAGGCGATACAGCTTTATGGAGAGCTTGATGGAGGGGCACAGAGGAGCTTGACACAGCTCATGAGCGGGGCTGTCTCTCAATAAAATGCTTGGCAGTCACTCTTTTGCGATGTTGAGCTCTCCTGAGTCCTCTGACCTCCTGCTTGATCACGAATGGGATCATCACTGCCGCCGGTCGCGTGATTGAGCCTGTTTCATAGCACCCGCCAATGACACCGGGCGGAAATCTGAGACTAGACCCTTTGCCGCACACGGGGAGCCACGACGACATGTCCGATGCTCGCCCTCTCGCCCTCCATCGCAGGGCACTTGACGATCTGCCTCATAAACACGCACCTGCAGCTGCCAAGCAGCCGCGGGCTCGTCGAAGCTCCCGACACGAACGCCACACATTGCGTGAGCAGCACAGGGTCGGCGACTCGGAGTTGATCGCTGGCGAAATCAACGGGTCCTGATACGCAATCCGTCCTACGAGTATGGCGTTCCGCCATACTAAAGAGAGGGCGGCCCGCCGCTTGTGGGACGAGGGACAGCTGTGCTGCGGGCACTTTTTCATCCAACCTTGATCTCTGAGGCCGATACACCCTCGCCCCGAGTCATACCTCAGCCACACCACGATCATACCCCGCGAACACCCCCCGACGATTGGACACCATGGCCGACAACATCCAGGCTCAGGTTCACCCTAGCAGCGATCCCGCCGTATACCAAGAGTTCGAGGCGAAGTGGGCAACGCTACCCACCGACGCAGAGGGATGGATCCAGCGGGCGCGCGACGTCGGAGCCGTCCTTGGCGCCGATGCCGCCGAGCGTGAGAAGGCCAACAAGTCTCCGAAAGCCGAGGTCGCGCTCCTCAAGCACTCGGGACTGACCAAGGTCCTGGGGCTCGCAAAGTACGGAGGCGGCGGCCAGCCGTGGAGCGTTGGGTACAAGGCCATCCGTGAGGTTGCCAAGGCAGATGGGTATGACTCCCCCAAAGACAAGTCTACCCAGTAGGTGCGGGCGTAGCTGACGACGAGCATGTTTCCAGCTCCATTGGGATGCTGCTTGGCTACCATCTTCTCTGGTCGACCACTGCCAACGTTGTGGGCAGCGCAGAGCAGGCCGACCGCTTCCAGAAGCTGATTCTCGAGAACAACTACTTCATCGGCGGCGCTGTCAACCCGCGCGACAACGACCTGAAGATCACGTACGACGACGAGAAGTTCACGTACAATGGCTTCAAGCACTTCAATACGGGCGGTGTCGTCTCCGACCTAACCGTGCTCGAGGGCGCCATCGACGGACGGCCCGAGGAGCACATCTTCGCCTTTGTCCCGACCGCCCAGACGGGGATCCAGTTCCTCCACAACTGGGACAATGTCGGCCTACGCCTGACCGAGTCGGGCAGCGTCAAGATCGAGAACGTGTCCGCCCCCTGGGCCGATGCCCTCGGCTGGGACGCCGAGAAGAAGCCCGACCTGGCATGGCTGGGCATCAACTTTGGCTCTTTGTTGCTTCCCACGTATGTCGCGGCCCCCTAATAAATCCCGACTGCCAAGTGATACTGATACTCGCAAAGCATCCAACTCGTCTTCATCAACTTCTACCTCGGGATCGCCCATGGCGCCCTCGACTTTGCCAAGAGCTACACGGTGAAGAACACGCGCGCCTGGCCCTTTGGCGGCGACGTAAGCCATCCAGCCTCCTCAACCCCTGACTCGGTAACCCTGAATTCCCGTCTGACTCTCCCCCCCCCGCAGAACAAGGACTCCCCCACGGATGAATTCTACATCCTCGCCACCTACGGCAACTTCTTTGCGCACCTCCGCGCCGCCGAGACCCTCGTCGACCGCGCGGGCGCCGAAGCTGACATCCTGTACAACAAATACGGCTCCTCGGCTGACGGCAGCGCCCGCGCCGGCTTGACGCCCCGAGAGCGAGGCGAGTGGGCCGAGTGGGTGGCGAGTGCGAAAGTGGTGACGACGGATACCGGGCTCAGGGTCACCGCGGGCGTGTTTGAGGTTACCGGGTCGCGGGCGACGGCGAGCAAGGTGGGGTTGGATCGGTTTTGGCGGGATCTGCGGGTGCATACGCTGCATGACCCGGTGGCGTATAAGAATAGGGAGGTGGGCAGGTATTTGTTGTTGGACGAAGTGCCCGAGCCGACGTGGTATACGTAAGGGGCTGATGAGGGGGTGATGTTGAGATGGTATTGTGGGTGTTTGGTGATGGTTGGATCGTCGAGGAGACAAGTGCCAGTGGCTATTTTTGGTGCGATGGCCTTCCTCTTCATTCTTGGGCTTCACATTTGCCACTCGTAGAGAAGTCGTGCTGATATGCGGGAATTCATATCATCTCGGCCGTTTTGATTTTGTGTCCCCTGTCCCTAACTCCTAGGCGGGCTAATTGATGCAATGCGAAGTCGGTAACAAGCCCAGCAACGCCTAGTTGCCGACTCGCAGGCTGGCGTTCAAAAGGCCAAGTCTGATTGCTAAAGAATGGCGTCATAAACATTGTGACACCTCTTCTTCAACCTCTTGAGTTTTCCAATATCGATTCTTCCTGTAACCGCACTCTGCCGGATCCACCAACCGGAGACACACTGGTTTTCATGGGGCCGCACCTGACGGAAAGCTCCACGTTTGGAGTCTGTTGATAGGTGTTGAGCGGCGTGGCAGGCACCTATGTCCTGCGGAAACAACTGGAGGTCGCTAGCAATCAACGACGGTTGCTCTTGCACCAACTCAGGTATCCAAATCGTCAAAGAGTAACGGCGTGGTGGCAGAGTGGTCTAATGCGCAAGACTTGAAATCTTGTTCTTTCGGGAGCGTCGGTTCAAATCCGGCCCACGTCGAATTCTTTTTGTAACACCGATATGTCTTTGCTGGTGTTTATCCATAGACAACCGGAAGTTCCATTGTCAATGAGAAGAGGGCTTTGCTTACCTAAGTCAGGCGTGATGTGGAGAGGCAAAAATGGGAGATTAGCAGTTTGGCGACTTCACGTGCCGGGCTGGGGTAAAAAACGTGGCTAGGGGATCAGGGCGGGAACAAACTTGGCGGTATCAGTGGACGGCGGGATTTAGGGGCATTTTGAGAAACAGATTGTCATCGGCGGGGAAGCGCATTGTTTTGCGCATGGATTTTCTGTTTTTAGCCGTGTCCGCATCGTATCGATTATCTGTCGAGATATTGCTCGGGTGGCCAGACGTCATTTTGGATGGCAGTACGGATTACTCCATACCAGGTACGTAGTAAGGCCCCGATGTCCTCACGCTGTGTTCGCGATAGCAGTTCGTAAAGTCAGGGGCCAGGGTTGCCCAATACCAACCATCCTTGCTGCGCAAAGAGCGGCAGTGATGAAAAACCGAACACCGCGAGATGGACATACGGGATTGGGCAATTGCGCATGCGCTATGTATGCGCTGCGGATTGCCAGGCCTTGGTTCCACACAGGGCAGCGGTTCTTGACGACTTTGAGAAAGTCGTTTCCAGACGAGTGAGCATCCGGCGCGCGAGTCACTTTTGCAGTGGAAAGGCGACAACGAGGCCAATCCCATTCCCGGGAAACGAGCCCAACTTTCGGGTGGCCCAAGCGTCCATGCTCGTTCAGGCCCAACCTCGACGGGACTCGGTGGCGAATCAACGCCCTGCTCACTGTGTCACTGTGGGGCAAGGGAACTGCTAGGCAGTCAACCCGTCGTCGACTGGATGTTTGGGCAGCGCAGCCAGCCGTAACCCCCCCCCCCCCAGGAGAAGTAGAGTGGGCGACCTCGACGTGACCCAACCCGCCGACCTCATTTCAATTTCGGTCACGACCTGACACTTCTCGCAGCAATCCGCCATCCGCCATCTGCATCCGCAAAAAAAAAAAAAACAAAACCCCTCCTGCCCTCTCTCTTCGCTCGCGCTGGCGATTACTCATGATACTGGCGACGTATCCTTCCCGTCGACCGGTCGGCTCGACACGCGTTTAATTGTAACATTATTGGCATTCAGGAAATTTCTGTACGTGGCCCCTCTATGCCATGCGTGCGTCCTGTCGTGCGTTCCAGTCGAGCGTCTCCTCCCCTCATGGAAGTTTGCCCGTCTGCAGCGACTCGGTCTTCGAGGCCCAATCCCCATTGCCCAATTCCCACAGATCTCTGTCCACCGTCTCAACAGAGAGCGAAAAAGTTTGCGCTGCCCTCGCCGCTTCTTCATTGAACGTTGCGACGGCCGGTTCCCTCTAGCTCCCTCTGGCTTCCTCGGGCTCCTCTAGCTGGCAGATCGCCCAGGTCCTCCCCCCCCCCCCCCCCGCCTAGGAGCCACCCGTCACCCGGGACTTGGTGCTTCACGTGCTGAATCACTCGCGCGCGCGCCAAAGCCCGCACCCACTGCTGGCCGTCACCTTAACTTGTGGCCTTGAACCTTACATCATCTCCGCTTTCCCTATCGACGACTTCTCTTGCTTTACTTTTTGCTCCCCGCCGTCGGCTAACCGTCATTTCATCCTCAGATAACTAGACATTGAGATACCCATTCCGCGCCGCGTGTCCGCACCGGCATTTGCATCTTTCCCCGTTCGATCAACATAGACCGCCATCGGAGTTGCAGTCGCGCATCATTTGTTTTCAATATCCCGTCGCCGCGAGCATACAGCCCCCCCTCGCCGCACTCTCTTCCTTTGCCGAGGCGACGTATGAACTCTGTCCATCCTTTTACTGCTACTCAAGCACACGCGCTTCCTGCTTGGCGACGCCACTCCTTGACTGGTGCCGTGACATACGTCAGCACAGTCGCCCAAGATGTTCTGGAGATTTGGCGGTTACGCCAACATCTCCACCATCGACAACATACTTGAGAAGGACAATTTCGAGCTCGAAGATCTTCTCGACGAGAGCGACCTCATCCAAGAGCTCAAGCAACACAATGCCAAGCTGGTGGAATACCTGCGCGACCAGAAGGTGCTCGAGAGACTCTTGGAGTACGTGGTCGCTCCAAGGCTTGCACCAGTCGCAACACCCGATGGGGACGAGGATGACGAGGAGGGAAAGGGAAAGGGCCGCTCGGTGGTCCCCTTCTCGAGGCCACACACCCTACCGAGGGCCAACGAGCTCGGAAGTGAAGAGGAAGTCGAGAAGAAGCGCAATCGTTACGCATTTGTGGCCGCCGAGGTTCTGTCATCCGACAACTGGTCCATTTGTGAAGCTCTGATGGAGAGCCGGCCCCTCCTGCGTAACTTTTGGCAGTTCCTTAAACGCCCGACTCCGCTTGATCCTCTGCAGGCGAGCTACTTCACCAAAGTCAACGAGTCCCTTTTTGACAAGAAGACAGAGGATATGCTGGATCTCTTGAAGTCCCTAGATGGCGCTATTCCTGATATTTTAAAGCATGTGGACTGCCCCATGATTATGGATTTGTTGCTCCGCATCATCAGCCTAGAGCGGACAGAGAGCGGGCAAGGCATTGTCGAGGTATGTTTCGATTCGGCTGTTGAAGGCCTTTGTCACACTGACCAAGCCGCGCGCAGTGGCTGTATACCCAGGATGTTATTCCAACCCTCCTTTCATTCCTCGGCCCAGAGCACAGCTGGGCGACGCAAACGTCTGCCGGCGATTTTATGAAGGCAATCATTACCGTTTCAGCAAATGCTTCACAGAACGAACAAACCTGTATCGGCCCCAACGAGCTTACTCGCCAGCTGGTCTCGAAACCCTGCGTTGAACAGCTGATCAAATACATGTTGGGCGGCGGAAATCCCCTTACCTGTGGCGTGGGCATCATTATAGAGGTTATTAGAAAGAATAATTCCGACTACGACCCCGATGGTGTGGAGTCGGGCTCGATTCCGTCCGGTCGCGACCCTATTTATCTCGGCACTCTCCTCCGACTGTTCGCCGAACACGTTCCCGACTTCATGAACTTGATCATGAACGCGCCCGCCCAGAAGGATCGGCTCGTTTCCACTTTTGGCAACAAGATCGAACCGCTCGGTTTCGACCGCTTCAAGACTTGCGAGTTGATGGCTGAGCTGTTGCATTGCAGCAACATGGGCTTGCTGAATGAGGTTGGTTCCGAAGAGTTTATCACAGCCCGCGATACGCAGCGCCAACGCCTCCGTGTTGAGGGACGTCTCCACCAGGCGCGCGCAGAGGAGATTCCATCCTCGACCGAGGACCTCACCATGCGCACATCACACTCCTCCCCCGCCGAAGAAGTCCGCAGACTGGAAGTCACAAACAGCTCGGTCGATGACGACGGATTCGAGGAGGTGACGCATGCTGCGGATGAAGACAGTTCTCATGGGGTCGAGGAACTACCCGAGGTTCCTGCCTCGGGCCCGATATCGTCGTTCTTGGACAAGGACGAGGACGATTTCGTCGACGAGCCCTTGAGTTCGCCAAGACTGCACGTTCGCGAACTCAAAGAGAAGAAGGACGAGGGTCAGTTTGACGACCGGGACCTGGTGGTTCGACCCCTCTCGCCCAACAAAAAGTCACTTGCGGGTAAGCCCCAGGACCCGGTGCCAACGGTCACTGTGGAGGATGTGACCGAGGAAGCAGCCAATCTCTCCATCGACGGCGAGAAGCCCGAAGCGGGAAGCTCAGGGGCCCAACAAGCAGAGTCCGAAAGGGACGGTCAGTCGGAAACCAGTGACCAAACTGGCACGCCTCTCCTGACACCGACCACGTCAGAGTCCGAGCCTCATCCCGCAGACCTACTTGTCGCCGAGACTGTCAAGGAGGTAGCTGCGGCATTGGGAGGGATGTCTCCCCACCCGGAAGATACCCCGGCGCCTTTGTTCTCGACTTCGGGCGACTCTGCTGTCGAGTCATCCGCTGCGGATGCCGACGTCCCAGTATCCGAGGACCAGGAAGCTTCCACAAAGCTAACTGAAACATCCACTGTTACGCTCACCGACGTATCGACCACCGAGCTCCCCGCGACTCAGACCGAGACCGGAGAGGTGTCTGTCATTATCGGCAATGTCAGCGACCCCACAACACCCATCGACGACAGCCCCATCAACACGAAGCCCGTTGTTGGAGATTACCTCAAGATGCAATTCGTTGAGTATCGTGTGGTCCCCACCATCCTCAACTTCTTTTTTGGTTACCCGTGGAACAACTTTCTCCACAACGTCGTTTACGATATTGTTCAACAAGTATTCAATGGTCCCATGGACCGTGGCTATAACCCCACGCTCGCTATTAGCCTTTTCGAGGCTGCCGACGTTACCAACCAAATCATTAACGGTCAGCTGGCCAGCGAGAAGTCACAAGCCGTCAACAAGACCCGCATGGGCTACATGGGCCACCTCACCCTCATTGCCGAGGAGGTCGTCAAGTTCACCGAGCGTCACCCGCCTGAGCTTTTGAGCGAGGTGGTTTTGGAGAAAGTGATGGCCCAAGACTGGATCAACTATGTCGAGGGCGCCCTTGCCGAGACCCGCGAGCGTGATAACGCCATTCTTGGCGGTGTACGGCCAGAGGTTGCCATGAGCAACCGGGCTGGCGCATCCGCGCTGGCTGGCGGCCTCTCTGGCCTCGGATCAATCGGTCTCGGTGGTGGTAGCTCCAGCGCCCTCGCGGAAGCCGGGCTGAATGGAGGCCAGGATGTGTCCGACAATGGTGGCACCAGTGGCATCGGACCGTTTGCCATCAGCGCCGGGACGCTCATGAGCGGATTTGGCAGCTCCAGCGATGAGGATGATGATGAGGAGCAAGATAACGAGGAGGACGTCAACAACGAGGTTGGTAATTTTCACGTGAACAGTTCCCCCCTCCACAGATATTATCTGGGCTCAAGTGAGCCGCTGAACCCGAACAAGCCCGTCGAAGAGGCGCCCGATGTCGACCTGGTAGAGAATATCGACGATGATGACGACGAAGCTTTTGGCGCGGAATACTTCGAACCCTTCGATGGCATTTAGGTGACTGCCAGTGGTAAGGGTCGCGCTCTATTCGGCCAAACAAGGTTTTTCGCCACAGGAATATCGACAGCACAAGTAGGTCGGGACAACATTCAGGAAGAAGCATTTGATGAAGCCATCTTGTTGGATGATGCTGCCGAAACGGATGACTGTGACGAATCTCCCAGCGCAAGTCAAGACAGCCCCAATGTCAAACGACCAGCCTATGATCACCTCCTAGATCAATGGAATTCACCGGAACCATCTCGAGAGGATGATGAGGACCTCGGCAGGTTTCTCTATGAACTTGACCAAATGAAAGATAGTTCCTTTGGGGATCGGGGACGACGATGAGGTCGTTTCACGGTTCGGGGAGGTCACGTCTACTGTATACCCCCTTTTACTTTGTTCTTTCCTAGCCAGTATCTTGACGGCATAATACCCAAGATGCTTCCTCCATGAGTCTTGAGCAGCGAGATGCACGTATTATCGGTGCCATGTAAGGTATTGGGTCTGTTTGTGATAGGATGATTGTGGGGCCGTGGATGGTTTTCTTCTCTGTGCTGTACTGTCAAACTGGTCGTTTTGGATTGGAGTCATCTGGGAAACCGTCACCTGCCGAACCTGTCATCCTCGACCGAGCCTGCCGTGGCTGCACCTTTACCCTCGGACATCTACCAAGACCAGCTGTGCCTACTCCAGCTCGGAGTTGGTCTTGACTATGGCACACCTACAAGGTGTGGTGATCATGCTTGCTTTGCCCTTTTCACGGACTACACCGGCTACATTGCGAAAAAGACGCAAGCAATCAGCTAACTGGATGAGGATAGTTCCGAGCATATACCGATCCCCTCAACGCCAACAACTCAACATCTATGAACCCTCCCTCCATCCCACCGCCCCCACCGCCACCCCCACCTCTTAACATCCCCCCTTCTCGCGCTCGCCTCCAACTTGCGGCGCGCCTCGCCATGAACAAGCGCAACGCCGCGGCCGCCGCCAACGGAGGCCAAGAAGGCACCTCCGCCTCGACCGATGACGCGGGGCCCGAGAATCATGAGAGACCGAATGCAGCAAACAGCGACCGCTTGCGGAACCCCTTCGCCGATGATGACGACGACGATGACGTGGGCAGTGGCTCGGGAAGTGGGAGCGACGACGGTGAGGTTGGGAACTTGGGCGGTGAAGGCGTGGGCAGCAGCAGCTGGAACCGCGGTTCTTGGTGGCGGGGTGTAGTACGCAGCGCCCGGCGGAGTGACCGGAAGAATGACGCTGATAAAGCGTCCTCAAAGGAAGCAACAGAGCGCTTCGGCGACGGCCGCGACGACAGCGACGATTCCGACGGACCCGGCGACGAGGAGGACGATGTCGAGGAGGATATCGAGGACGAGGAGTTTGGCGACTTTGCGATGCCCGAGGTCGGCAGTAAGGACGGGAACGCCACGTCGGGAGGCTTGGTTACCGGGATCGATCCTGCCAGGGAGAAGATTCTGCTCAAGCCACTTCCGGTACATCCCAGCTCGATCAAGAGCAGCGTCAGCCCCTTCAGCAGCCTCTGGCCGTTCTCCACCCAAAGCTTTGGATCGAAGGAGAAGGATGTCAAGGAGGATAACCACGTCTCAGCAGCCGACAAGGCACTCGACCTGGAGAAGACAATACCTGGGGAGGAGAAGACGGCAGAGATGCCGATCAAGCCTGACGACGTCGAGGAAGTTGTGGTGGGGGAAGACGGTAAGAAGATCGACCGAGCGATCGAGGCCAAGCGGAGAACGAGTATTGAGGACCCGGATGACGACGAGGTCGATGTTGGAGAGGAGATCATCGCGGGCCGGATCGGAATCGCCTAATGTAGCACACGCGCAAACACACACACGCACGCACTTTTGTCACGGTGGTCATGATCTTGTTGATGAGATCTGGAATGACGGTATGTCTAGCATGGAATGATAGTAAGGACGCGCTATGGTACGGCAAGGATGGAATCATTTGGGATGTCCTACGCTATGGTATGGTCGGTGTCATGTGGCGGATTGGAGGTTTGCGGTGTACATGTATTTGTAGTCTATTCTTACCTGTTGTTCTATGGAACGATTTTATTACACCTTTATTGTTTGCATCCGTGTCAGTGTGTCGCTCTGGTCAGGTTGACTGTCAGTTCACAATCGCGAGCTGCATTTCAAGCCGGTTGTACCACACCCGTAACTCGCCCCTCATCGGGTAGGATTTATATACCAGTGTGTCACTCCTGAGGACGAGTTCCTCACCACCTGCATCCGTATCGCGGGTAAATCACAGCCTGACTTTGGTCCAGGGGGGTGCCTGATGACGCCGATGCTCCTCCAGAAGGGCCCTTGGCGGATTTATCCACGAGCGAGGCGCGTTGGGTTCGCTACCGTCCGGCTCGCGTCGACATTGAGCCGGATGTTGCCTAAGGCGCGCGAGCCACCGTCTGCATAGAATAGCAGGATGATGCCTAGACAGATCTCGAGAGGTAGCGCTCGCTTTCGCGTGCGCGGTTCTCTCTGAGGAGGTCAACGGCAAAGCTTTGGAAACGGGCGCCCGGTAGTCTCGGGCAGGTGGAAAACCTGGGCGGCGGTGACGTTGCGGAGCGGCGCGGAACTGTACGGGTGAGACTTTTGTCCGGGGGGCTCGCTGGGAGCGTCGTCGGCGAAGGGCGCGTCGGGCTGGGGGCGGAGCTGGCGTGTGGGAGGACGGGCGAACTGGTCGAGCGGCAGTAGGTGGCTAGGAATACGCGACCATGAGCATAAGGAAGCATACGAGGATAGTTGTGCCTTGATCGGTGGCCCGGGTTCCCAGGATAAGGATCTTGTCTACTTGTGACACGGGAAAGCATGTCCAGGTTACGCCGGGTGAGGATTTCCAGAGTGTCTGGACACTGTCACGGTCATATCCTGAGTGGTGTGGATGCATGGAGATAAGGCGGGTATCATGATGATTGTAGAAGAGTGATGCCGGTGACAGAATCCAGCTTGACTACGTAGGCACGAGACCAATACCGCAAACGCCGCAATGAGGTTGTACGACAAGAGTCTTGTAGCGATGCTCGAGCGCGATTTGTTGAGAATTCATGCTTGCAGATGGGTAACGGCAAGAGAGGTTATCGCACCTACTCTCGCGCTGAAGGGCGCATGATCAAGACCGCAGCTTCCTTTCGAGTTTCCAGAAGGTGAGGGCACGCACCCCCCTGCGTTTGTCTACGACGGTGGCAATGTGGGAAGCAGCACCCCGCCGACCCACTCCACCGTCACCCCTGCGTCCCCGCAGTCCATTCATTGGTGGCAGGGCCTCAATCATTGGATGGTCGGGCGGGCATCTCCCCAATCCAACTCAACCCTTCGAGCTGCGACAACTTGTGCCCTCTCCCCATCGCAAGGCATATCTCGCCTAGCGAGCAAACGTGGCCTGGTTTCCGCTTCCCGTCTCTGCAGGTCACGGCTACGCCGTTATTGCACGCATAGTACAACCACAATGCAACCGCCACCGGGTAAACAAACCAAGGGGAAAGCGGGAGCATCAGGAGGGAAGCGCACGATGGGCGAGCAGGGTCTCGCTGTCGTTGACATGGCTGCTACTTGCCACGACGTCAACCTCTTGGGTGACAGCGCTCGGTATCTTACGTGTCAGTTGCTCTGAGACCATTTGTTCCTCCCCAGTCTCGGTGCTAACGATTGTCGATGCAGAGACCCCCAACTTCGATCGCCCAAAACATAGCTTCGAATCAGAATACCCTCCGACTGGGCAGTTGCCCATTGCCGCAACCTATCGCTCGATCCTCGAATACGCCGATATTACCTACAACCCCTCTGGATACACAATACTGTATGATTAAAGATGGCTACCCCGCCGTCTAACGAGTCCGCACATGCTACACCGAAGCACGGAGAGGAGGGCACAGGGCGCAGGCGAGAGACGCCAGCCCTGCTCTCCAAACTCTCCTATGCCGGCCAAATATACAGCATCCGGGGGTTTACGGCTCCCGGTCGCTGGCTGCGCGACTGGAAGGAATACTTCTATCCGCCTGTCGGAGCGCCGAACTTTGTCAAAACATACGAGTGCCGGCCAGACCTACCTGTCCGGTGAATAGCCCAGCGGCAAAACCACTTTGCACATTGCTAACACAGTTGTGAAGTGTCTTTTTTCCCGCCTCCTACGACCAAATCTCACCGAAAACCCTCCCGACGCTCTTCACCATCCACGGCGGCGGCTTCTGCATCGGTCACGTCCGCGACGATGACGAGTGGAACCGCGCGTTCGCCGACGGCCAAGACGTCTTGGTTATCGCCCTCAATTACTCTAAAGCCCCCGCTGCGCCCTTCCCGACGGCAATCCACGACCTCGAAGCCCTCCTCCTCGCTCTCCTCTCGGACGAGTCGCTGCCCATCGATCGTGCCCCGCACCTGGGCCGCGGCCGCAATGCCCTGCTCGGGTTTTCCGCTGGCGGTAACCTCGCGCTGGCCGTGAGCCAGCTTCCCACCGTCCGCGACCACGTGCTTGCGCCCGCCGCAGCTGTTAGCGTGTACGGTTACCTCGACCTGAGCGTGCCGGCCGAGGAGAAGACGGCCAACCGGCCTTTTAAACCCTCCCTCGAGCTGCCCCGCGGCGGTAAGGTCGACGCACTCCTCTGGCTCATGCCCGCCTTCGACTGGAGCTACGTCCCGTACGGCCACGACCTGCGAGACCCGCTACTCAGCCCGTACTTTGCCACGCGGGACCACCTGCCGCCGTACGTGGGGATCGTGGCGGCCGAGCTGGACTTTCTGGCGCACGAGGGCTGGAGAACGGCGTGTCGGTTGGCGCGTGAGGGGCTAGGGGAAGGGGGTTGGGCAGCCGAGGGGGGCAGGTACAGGCACAAGGTGCCAGATCGGCTGAGTAAGGAGAAGCCGTGGCGCGTGTGCGGGCGGGAGGAGGTATCGTCGAGGGTGGGGGAGCTGGAACGCGACGACGGGCGGTTTTCGTTTGAGGAGAGTTGGCTCGGCGGAGGGGTCAAGTGGCTGCTCGTGCCAGACGTGTTGCATGGTTTTGACAATCAGAACATCAGGGCGCTGATGGGGGGCGAGGAGACGGTGAGGGATGCTGAGGCGAAGACGAAGGCGTTCATGGATGAGCTGGGGCTGTGGCTGAGAGACACTGTGTGGAAAGTGTGAGCGACAGGTATTTTTGCAACACTGCAAACGTGCTGAGCTATTATTCCTATTCCCTATTCTTCCTGGTCGTCATGCGTCTCCATGGGCTGCCAACTCGCCTTTGCCAACTGTTAGTGGCTTAATTTAAGGACAAACGGAGTCACAGCAAAATGTGAAGGCCTAAGTCTACGCTGTCTTAACCTTTCCTTCCTCCTATTACATCCAAGTCAGGTTTCGCAATTTTGGTGCACCAAAAATTGCATCAAAGTGTTGCAAATGAACAAGGAGCAAAGTGAATGTGGTCATGAGTGGGCAAAAATGGCCAAAAAAAAAAAGATGTCTCCTCGACCGGAATCGAGCCGGTGACCTTTCGGTATATGATTTTACAATTACAGCCGAACGTGATAGCCAACTACACCACAAGGAGTTTATTTGTTGTGGAGATGCCCCACAATGAGAACCTATCAGCGCTGGGGCTCCCTGATTGGGTGGCGACTCCTCCACCAAACCATGCGACTCGACACTTGCAGGCCGCTGACATCACTTCAAGGGGCTGGGGTCAAGGTCCCGCCTCTCAAGTTTCAGAGTCATTGGAAGTTTACCAAAATGAGTCATGATTTCCAGTGCAGAACTGAGCAACAATAAAAGGTCTCCTAAAGCTATTTGATACCTAGGCTTACGTAAGTGTAATCGCATCATCAACGTCAACGATAGCCGCAGTCGATGATATCCCTTTCAAGTTTGCGTCCTGATAATGCACCATGGCATACTGGTTGCACAAACACCTGTGTTTGTTTTAAATTCCAGGGACCCTATTGTGTTACGGTGGTTTAAGTCTGGTGTAGCCAAGCTGTGCGCTGCGCTATCGTTCCGCTTTCGCAAAGTTTTTGCCCTCTGATTGGTCGTTCGGCCATTAATCACCACAATCCAGGCTCTCCAAGGCTCATTCAATAATAGTTTCGACTACCACCAGCTCATACAATCCTTTTCCATGACAACACGGCGATTCACAACGCAACACACGCAATAGCCATAAGCTGGGTCCAGGACGCGCGTGCTAAACCCGCTTAACACCAGGGATCCGGAGCGTAAGGTAGATAAGATATATTCTTTTTCCGAGCGGAGCGAGGTTCCCCCTCCCCGAGTACCGAGGGCCACCCAGAGGCAAAATAAAAGAGTTCACGTTATTGTGTAGGTTTCAAGTTGCTTCAATATTTCCAATAAGCGCTCCGCTGGCCCGAACTTGCACCCATTGGCGAGCTACTTTGTCGATTCCGGTGTCCCGAGCTTGCTTCTCTTCATGCCGGATATCAAATGTGTGCTTCCTGGCCCTTGCCAGTCTGCCTTTTCTTGGAGATCAAGTCTGGCGGGAGACCACGAGGCCGTCGCAGAAACGACGTTGAGAGGGGGAGAAAGAGGCTCGAAAATGTTGGGGAAGCAAGGAAATAATGAGGGTAGTACCATTCATCCGAACGTTTACCACTGCCCGTGACTGCGGTTTCATGTTCCGCATGTCGCGCAGAGAGGTCACACCACAACAAAGCCAGTCACACTGTCCCTCTCTGCCACTCAGCCCTACACGAGCACATCCAATTGCGACGGGATCATGGTCGGTGTGTTGGTGACGGTGCAGTTCCACAGCTCCTGGAGAAGCGCACGAGACCGCAGACACTGGCTGGACCGGTTTCCCTGGGAATCTGGGGGGAGGAGGGAGGGGGGGGGGGGGGACAAGAAGCTTTTACCGTGAATGTTCTCGACGGCGGGGCACAATAACCTGACTTGAGATGAGCAAAATTGGGCTCCTCCCTCCCTCCCCGGCCGCAGTGGGTCTCGGCATTCTCTCATGCTTTTGCATTTCGTCAAATTGCTCCCTCACGCACACGTTTAAAAGCGAGCAATCCGACAGATGGTTCATTTTTTGGCATCCGCCACTTGTCACTACCTTAGCTATCTGCCATGCGCATGCGCATCTGCACTTTTGTTCACCTCCCTCCCTATTGTCTACTGTCTACAGCCGCTACAGCACTAAATACCATCAGGGTAACATATATTGTCTTGTAGCAAAACCCGACTGTTCTTCAGGCGCTAGCACCTTGTCGAAACATGCGAAGACAACGCCACGCCACCCCAAACGATGTCAAGATGGACGTGACTGCCGCGACTACCGCGACTGCCGCCCCCACCATAGAGAATCCGAGTCTTGCGAGCCAGGCAGTTACGGGTTTGTCCAGCAAGGAAGGGGCGGCCCGGCCGGCCCCACAGAGCACTGAGGAGTCACGCTCATCAATCGAAAGTGGCGCCGACAATGTCTTCTTCGACAACACCTGGTTCTGCAAATTTCTAGACAGTTTGCCTTTAGAAGTTAGGAACTGGGCCCTATTCACTCCCGACAACAATCCACCGAACGGTGGCGAAGACCGCAAAACCCCGGGGGAAGGTGCCACGGCAAATCTGCCTGTGGCTGGGACGCAGTCTGCTCGTGGTGTTTCCATGAACGAACCGGCCGTTGTCAAAGGTCCTTCCCCTCACGTCCCATTTACTCCCAGTCTGTCGGAACTGCCAGTCATGGTTTTCGCCACCCCACAACAGCCTCCCGCCCACGGCGCCTCCATGGGAACCAAGGCCATGCCGACGAACCCCCCTGCTGCGCAGAGTCCAACCGCTCCCCTTCCCGGGCACCCGTCTACGGGCTCGACACCAGCGCCAGCCAACTGCACCCAAGGCACCAAACGACGGAATGATACAGATGGGGATGTCGATCAAAGAAAGAGACTCCGCTCAACCGCTCGCCCAGCTTGGAGTCAACCCGATCCAGGGTACGACCCAGGGTACGCTCCCTCTGACCCTGCCGACTGGCGCGAGGTGCTCAAGGCGATACCATGGGCGGGGCGGTACATGGATCCAGCCCAGCACAGTCGCCTTTTGAAGGAAGGGGAGGCTTTAGGGAAGAGGTGGGCAATTGCAAGCCATCAAGAGCGTATTCACAGCTTGCGCAAGGTTGCGGAAGCCCTTCAGCGGCCAAATGCTCGAATAAATATCAGGCCCATGTTTTTTGCAACCATAGCAACCCCAGAGGAGCGCCAGGAAGCAGGCCTGGATCATGGCGTGCTCGCACAACACTGGAACGCTCTCAATGGCCTATGTGTAGACACCCGCACGAACTCAGAGACGCCCTCAACACCAGCCCCTCCTATCCCCGAAGCCCCAGCACCGATGCCCGCCCACCAACAAGGGCCCTCCATTGCGCCTGATCCCAGGCACAGCAGTGGTGTCGCAAGTAGTAAGTATACCAGAGCCCCACGCAGGACGGCATGGATTCTAACGTGTGGTAGAGCCAGAACAGGGGGACCAAGAATGGCAGCCCACCGGGGTTGTTCAACCGACAGGCCAACAGCAGCCCGAGATTTGCGCCTGCTCTCCACGCCCCCATATGCATGGCAGTCCTGTAGCATATACACAAGTCTTCCACAGCCCGGTCCCCAACGCCCCCCCTACTGCCCACCCCCAAGGCACACCGCAGGCCCAACAGACCGGCAACGGCGAACCCCAGGATCAGACAGCGCACTCCCCTCCCCCCTACGCGATCAACCACGGATACGCTTCTACACAGCGGAATAATGTCGGTATATGTTATGACAGGAATGGGCGGCCGTATCCAATGGGAGGGGGGAGCCCCCCCTCTCCTTTTGGTCGCGTTCCGCGTGACATGCATCAAGCGGCGGCGGCGCAAGGGGTGGGACTTTCGGATGCGCCTAAGAATCCCGGAACTTCGGGCCCCTCTTTGCGTCAGCAGCGACTGAGACTGACGGAGACGGTCCGAGGGTCCCCATCGGCCCGGCCGACGGCAGCTGCTGGGGTCCAAGGAACCCTCATGTCGCAGGCCCAAGCCGGCAACTCCTACCTCGGTGCTCAGATCCCAGAGGACTTTGGTGGTGGTGCTATCGGCAACGGCTACCCAGCGTCGGTGGGGGGGGATGAACTGCGACAACACTCAGCCATATTTGGAGATTTGCCGTCGGGGTTGATGTCTGGCATTCACCAGTTGGGACAGATGCAATATACGTCAGCACAGAGAGTACAGCAACAGCCGCAACAGCCGCAACAGCCGCAGATCCAGCATTATGCCCAAACCCCCCCGCTTTCACAGTCTGTCCACTATATGGGGCTTCATGATGGGGAGCTCATTGGTCCGCAGGATGTAGAAGCCATGCACCACGGAGCAGGATTTATGGGGACCCAGGGACCAAATGGCCAGTTGGTATTTGGATATGGCGCTGGGTTTGGGCATGACCAACATGGCCTCGCACTTGGACAAGGGGGTGGGCAGACGCTCACCGCCGGGCCTGGACCGTCCAACGAGTCGATTGTGCAGGCCGAGGGGGGGCTGGGGGGTCAGGCCGGTGAGGAAGACGAGGAAGACTGAGAGAAGTCCCAGTCGTATCATGGCCGGCAACCTGACGAAGGAGGGGGTCGTATCATGGCTGGCAACCTGATGAAGGGGAGGGTATTTGGTAATGTCTGTGCTCTGAAGCGGGTGGCGCTGTGGCCTTTAGACATGGCGTCTGGTTTCGCGTATACCCATTTGAAGTCTGGGTCAATTCCCTTTTCCATTTTTATACGTATATAATGTGTCGGACGCATTCAAGTTGTGTATGATTATGGTAGAATTTATTTGAACCTGTTCTTTTGTTTTGGTTTTTTTTTTGTATTTTTATTGTTTCAGGAATGTAATTATGTCTATGTTGTTGGTTCGTTCGGTTGAGGTATATGGTAGGTAGCAATCCAAGCCGAGAACATGTAGAATAGGACAGATGGTTAGACACGGAAAGAAACCCCTTCCCACCCAGCCTAGACCGTTTGCCCCTCCAACTCCTTCTCGGTCCACTCCCACAACCTGGCCGCCAACGCGGCATCCTTGGAAAGCGTCGTCCCCTGGCCGAGCTTGCCCACCGGGGTGTAGTACTCGCCGCTAATGACGGCGTCGGAGGGCGCCGTGGCCGCCCACAGCTGGCCCTGGGCGCCCTTCTCGGGCGTCACAAAGGTGACGGCGGCCACGGCGTTGATGATGCCTCCCAGGATCTTGTTGGACTTGGTAAAGGGGACGGCCAGGTTGGTGTTGACGGGGCCCGGGTGGATGGCGACCGACTTGATCTGCGGGTAGCGCCGCGCGAGCTCGGCGGCGAAGAAGATGTTGGACAGCTTGCTCTGGCCGTATTTGGTGAGCGAGCTGATGTTTTCCTGGCTGGACTTGACCGTGTCGAAGAGGATGCCCTCCTTGGGCGCGAGCTGGTGGCCGATGGAGGCGAGGACGATGATGCGCACGTCCGGGTTGATGGGCATGGTTTTCTGGATCAGGGGCAGGAGGAGCTTGGTGAGGAGGGCGTGGCCGACGTGGTTGGTGCCGAACTGGATCTCGTAGCCCTCCTTGGTCACGGCCGGGGGGGTGGCCATGATGCCGGCGTTGAGCATCAGGGTGTCGAGCCGGTCCGACTCGGCCAGCACGCGCCGCGCGGCGGCCTTGATGGAGTCGAACGACGACAGGTCCAGGTCGACCGCCTTGATGACGGCGCCGGGCGCGGCCTTGTGGATGTCGTCGATGGCGGCCTGGGCGCGCTCGGCGCTCCGTGCGCCGAGCCAGATGACGGCGGGCGAGCCGTACTTGGCGAGTGCGAGGATCGACTCTTTGCCCAGCCCGCTGTTGCCGCCGGTAACAAGGATGACCTTGCTGGCCTGCGAGGGAATGTCGGTGGCGGGGTTGAAGGAGACGCCGCTACTGCCGCCGAAGATGGATAAGATGCCCATGTTTTACTTGTGTACTGCTGTTGTTTAAGATGCTCTTGGATGGATGGGTTGCGGGGATAGGAGGTGGTGTTATTTTGGGTGTCTTGGCAACGGAATTGAGAGTGCGGCAGGATGACGACTTGACGTCTGTGTAATTTAAGGTGATGACACAGATCGGAGAGGCTGCTTGTTGTTGGAGATGCGGAGGCTTTTGGGAGACAACAAGTGGAGGCGAGCTGGCGAGTAGATATATGCTCGAGCCTTCAATTCCAGGTGGTGTTGATTGCGACGCGCGCGGCGGCACGGACTCGGGGTGCTTCGCTTGACGGAAAAGGACTTTGGGTTCAGAGGAGTGCCCGGCCAGCGACCCATCCGATGGCCGATGATGCGGAAATACGGTGCCGTCGGTGGAATTGCGAGCCCGCCGCTGCCGTCTCCTGATTGGACGACCGCATGGTGCTTGCAGTGACGAGACCTTAGCGTGACTCGCTGATCAGTCTTTGTCAGCCCAAATCCCTCGCTCCCATTCGACGACAAAAAGAATCATGAGTTATTTCGTATCTCGCATTTGAACCTGCGCGTGCGAAGCCGCTTTAAGCCTAGAGGCAGATACTATAGCCGCCATGATGATATGTGAACAACCCCCATTTCATTCAATTTCAGAACACAAGACAAAATGTGTCTAGTCTCTCTGGCTACTCGGGGGCAGGTCCGAGTGCCATCTCCTTCCTCTTCACTGACCCCGGGCCGACCACACAAGCGTATACCCGTGCAGGCCTGCCTCCGCGGTGCATATAGCTTGGGTTTGTCGCAATCACCCACTTCCAATCCGCCGGCTCTGAAATCGCCCAACAACCGTCACGGCCGCTCGTAGATTGGAGAGACGCAAGACCTAGTCCCCGGCCAGGCCCAAACAGGTGCGCACTCATGACGAGGCGCACATGGTGGTACTGGAGACGGGGTGGTCCAAAAAGGGGCCTATCCCCATCGCTGCTCGACCAGGCTTTACTACCACAAGACAGCGGCCGCGTTAACCACCTCTCGCCGGGATACCAACAGCAGCCGTGTCGTTTGTTGCAAGGATGGCAGTACAAGTAGGCAGGGCTGAGGTCCCCCTCCAAGAGAAGCAAGAGTTTCTTCAGTCTACGGGATTGGGGCAACAGCCTGCGTCTCGCAGCCGCGACTTGGCTACCCAATATGTGATAGGTTGCCCGATAAGCAGCGACCGCACGGCCTGCAATGATTCCCTCATCGCGGTAACCAGACTGCGGCAGGACTGGGTCAAAGGACTGGGCAAAGTGGGATTGGAGGGGAAGGGGGAAGAGGTTGAAGATAAAAGAGACGGGTCAAGACAGCTTAATATGCCCCAGAATATGGTTTGAGCCATGGAGCATGTTAGAGAGCTCTAGCTCAACGGATGGACCGCCACCTAACTTGAAGCTTAACATCATGATTAAGTTTGCCTTCTGCAACATTGCCACGGAAATCCGAGGCTTCTCTCGAGGCGATACTGAGATTTGGAATCCTCTATTCACCGAAGAACGTGGCATCTTGCTCCCAGCCCCTTCTCCATTCACTACCCCAACACCACAAGCCCACTTCCCCAATCTGCCGCTGGATCTGGGCTACCCTGACTTCATACCACATGGTACCTGGGTCAAAGTTGCAACGGATGCGCGATGGTCGACGCGCCGCTCGACGCGGAGTGCAGGGTTTTCGGAACAAAACGGGACGAGGCCTTGCATGTGGCTCTGGGGGAGCACTGATGACTTGTGTGATCTCCGTGGACCACGGCTGGTCGCCACTCCTTCTGCAGAAAGACCACGTATGTTCGTCGGCCGGATGCTGGAATACACCGTGGGAAAAGGTGCCGGCGTAACGGTCGGCAACCTGCTCCACCATGCTCTCGCTGGCGTGCATGAGGGGCGCAACGAAGGCCATCATGGTTCCTATCTCCCCCGTGTGCAGATCAAAGAAGTGCTCCCAGCGCGACGCCCTGGCAAAGAGATCTTTGGATAGTAGGGTGGTGAAGGTGATGGATGGGGTGCAGGCCCATGGCGAGACCGCGCGTCTCGGCGGCGACGAGGCGAACGAGGCGACACGTGTACATGAGATGGAGGTCGATTTTGCGCTTGCTAGACGTCAGCAGCTGTCCCGTCCGGCGTCAATCAAGAGGTACTGGTGGTAAATCTCGTCACGCACCTCTCGGGGTAGTGAGAGCAGGTCGGAGTGCTGCGCCATGGTCGTTGTTTATTGCTCCATTCCTTTGGTATCTGTGACAAAAACCGCATGTGCGATGAGGCGGGCGGCGGTTCCCAGTTGTACTTCCCCCAGGTCCAGGCAGCCATGAAGGCAGGTCATGCGCCTGCCCAGCCGATCGGCGATGCTTATTCCAGTGTACTGCTGGGTTCAGGGCGCCAGGAAAGGTCAAACCCGCGTGCCCGCTAAAATAACCTGAAATTACCCTGTAAGTAGTTATAGATATGTAGGTACAGACAGTACTACCAAATCACGGACCGCACCCAGATCGCTTCTAAAACTTCTTGCACCTCTTGCTGGTTCAACGGCGCGTCTTGTGGTTTGCAAATTACTCTAATCGCATTTATTCCAGTTTCTCCAACACCCAACAAAACCATGGCTGTACGCGCCAGGATGTGCTGCAGGATCCATCTTGGATTCAGCTAACCACTGAATCCTGATGACCTGCCATGCTTCCATGTCCCGCCGAGATACAAATCTCCAACATTTTTTAGTAACTAAAATACCGCTACAAACTTTGAAAGACGATATAGACAACACAGCGGCCTCGCCATCGATTTTGATCACAGAGGAGCAACAACAACAAAGTTTCGGTCATCTGGACGGCCGGTTATTAGCTCTCCGGAGTGAACAGCACAAAGGTAGGAGAGCGGCGAGGATCATCACGACAACCTAACCATAATCAGCACCACGCAGTCTCATAATCTCATAGTCTACTGCTAATTTTGACGTAGAAATATCCCTTGTCTCTACTGGTTCTCATTGACCGACTGTTCGAAACCTTTTTCGGGCTTCCTCCAGCGGGACCCCCAATTCCTCAAGGGATAGTACGCGTTAGGTGGAAATGTGTAAGTCGGCACTGGGTTGCTCAAACACTTCCTATCCCCCATCCCATCCACCTCCACGGAGTCGACTTTTTCGTTCTCGCTCAAGGATCGGGGACCTTTTCGAGCAGCTCCGTCGCTCTGACTGCGGTGAATCCGCCCAGGAGGGACATAGCCATGCTACCAACGTCTAGGTATCTCGTGCTGGCATTCGAGACGGATAACCCGGGCACCTGGTTAATACATTGCCATATCGGGTGGCATACGTTGGAAGGGTTTGCGCTACAGTTTATTATGCGGCGGGATAAGATTTTGGATTTGGTGGATACAGCTGTGCTAGAGGAGACCTGCTCGGCTTGGAGCGAGCTCCCAATCGTGAACAGTATAGTACAGGACGACTCGGGGGTATAGGCGGAATAGAGATTTTAGAGGAAGAAAATCCGCAGGACCAAGGATGGGTCCAACCCAACCCTGCTGCACGGGTTGGATTGTGTTGAAGCCTTTACGCGAGACCAGACTCTGGTGCCTTGGTTTTTTTTGGGGGGTGATTAGGAGGATAACTATCATTGTTGTTTACACTTTTATACGTTCTCGCGTCCTCTCTGATTGATGCTGTACTGGATGATGATAATTGCGTGGGAGATTCAAAAAGTGGTGCCCCTGCAAGGACGTGATGGCCCATGGCTGCTCGTATGGAGGGTTTGTAGAATCACGCAGTTACAACCCTCACCAGTTCCACCGAATCCAGTGTGCTGTGCTTCTAATAGTATCAGCTAATTGAACGTCTTTGACCCCAATTCTACACTGTGTCTTGGCGTGTGTTCGAAGATGATGATAATACAGGATATTGAGTAACTGAAGTAGTAGTGGTTGCAGGTGTAAGCACGCGAGACTTAGAGTGCAGAGGCTAACTTAAATCTCCAGCGGTCAGGTAAGTAATACGAAAAAGGAAAGGCGAAAGTGTTTATTTTCAAGAATGGGGGCCTATTTTGACTATCTTTATATATGGGAACCAACTCTAGGCCATTCGGCTAGAGTCGTAGCCTTAGGTAGTTCCAGAACGACATGGAATCGAAACAGAGCAGTACTAAGGATGGAATTGCTTGCATTAATCAATACTGAGCTAATGATATTAGTATCCTACATAGACCACAAATTGCCATACTAATCTAACCTACCAACTGAATGTAAGAATGGAACGCGTCCACGCTTAGATACGACCGCGGAGGAGGTGCGCTGGCGTTGTGCGGGGAGTTGGTAACTAGCCTATCTAATGGAACGATTGGATGTAGACCCACCAACCGAGATCAATGGCGCTTGACAAGGCTTTACGGAATCACGGTGGGCTGTCTCATCAAGACATTTCACCGTCTGAGGTCTTCCCATGAGGGCTGCGTAGCCCAGTGGGGCCGGTTGCGGATGTCTTGGACATTTGAGATTGACCTTTCGTGTCCCCCTGCTCAGCCACTGCGTACAGGAGGGGTCGTGCAGCCCCAAAAGTCTGCTGGGGTTCCTTCGCGGCTTAGTCATCAATGGTGGCTTTTGCAGAAAATTTTCAAGGCGCAGCACAAACAGTTCTCATGAAGAGTCCCTTCCCCAATCACACCCCCAACGGCAATAAAGAGAGAAGGAAATGTCGATTCCTTTGACGGCAGTACGCGCAGAAACTACTGGGGGAGAGGGGACGCCGGCGGAATCAGGCGCGGTGAGCTCACATACCGTTTCCATGCCGTTTCCACTAGCAGCGTCGACACTCTTCCTAACGATCCGCAAATGGGCGGAACCAGTCTTCAATTGCTGGGACAGAATCCCCGCCGCCTGTGGATGCACCCATCAAGGCTGGATCCGTCAGGGTAACAGATTGGCGCACAACGGACGTACGGATCCATACGCATGATATAGACGCCGGTACAAGGTACTCGAGGGTCGAAAGAAGAACAGTTGATGTAGATCAAGTATTTTCCAACAAGGAACTTTTGGCTTCCTACTTGAACAAGGTATTTCACCCCGTGTGCTCGGTATTAGTATCTTGCTCACTGCTCTTACTCATTTTTCTCCCCGTCACAGCCTTGCGGGGAACCGACGGCAATTCGCATTGTGTAAGCCACCTACCGCCCTGCCAGACCAAAGACTGCATCCCTAACAGTGGCATCTAGGCATGCGTTCAATGCTCCTTGGGCTGCTACGTTCTTCGACGTAACCTCCCCAGAGGAATTGCCATACCACAAGTTCGAGAGCTGGGCCGCACAAGGCGCTCGCCTGCAAAGTGCGAACCTTACGTCTTTCGCTTGGGACAAAGTCACTTGGGCATCGGCAGGTATTCATGCTGGCCGCGGAGCAGCCAACATCAAATTTTCCATCGACTGCCTATTCCCCCACAAAGATGACAGTCGTTTTGCAAAAAGAGCGTGCAGCACGGACAGACACTCCTTCGCCCTTGAGGCTTCGGATAGTTCTAGCACTAGCGGTATCGCTACCTACACCGTGTGTTCTAATCGAATCTCGGTGCATTGCAGGAGGGGCAGGCAACTTGGCTCGTACGAAAATGGCTTCGTCCCACATCCCCTTGACCCTCCAAATACGCTCGTCATCTTTGAGGATTCAAGCCATAACGAGGCGTTACTGGAACTCAAACCCCGCAGGCTTCCTGGGTATGAGACACAACTCAACATTGACTGGATTGGCCATGATCTGACCATTGTGTATCTGGATCTGATACTTGATCATCTAATGAAGCAGTGGTCCTCCCTTATAGAGTGCGCTGTTTCTCACAACAGATTGCTAGTAGGTGATGTGCACAGCCAGACTCTAAAGATGAAAAAAACAGCAATCACGTTGACATGGTATTATTCCTGCAGGAAGATCTCGTATACCGGCAACCAGACGACGACTCACCTTCACAAAGCCTATGGGCAGCTTCAAAGAATTGGCTCATTCTCGACCGGCTCCTAGCAGTCCAATCTCTTGTCCTGCAAGAGATCGAAGATGGCGTCAATGACCTGCTTAAGCCCGCGCCTCCTAGATTCTCAAGTGTTCAAGGGTTAGAGAAGGGAAAAGAGATGGAGTACAGCCCTACGAGCATGGAGTCCCGGCTGGACACAGGAAGCAGCAACAGTGGTGGTGGTGGTGGTGGTGGTGCTGAGATTGATTTCTACAAGAAATTCTCTATCCAATCACCATCGAAAACTCTTACAAGATGCAGAAACGTTGTCAGAGACGATCTTATAACACCGACGACACATCTTCTTGACATGGTTAGTCAATCTCTAAAAACGCCCCATATTGTGTAAACCCACTAAAAATTATCCCTCAGATGTATAAGTCTGTTGCCATAAGAGACGCTCGCCTCTCATTGGGGCTGAATGCAAGCCTGTGGAGACTGAGTTGGATTACCTTCATCTTCTTACCCTTGACATTTCTGTCTGGCTTCTTTGGTATGAACATCGACTGGCTCTCGAACAGCCCGTCCGCCAAATGGTACTCCCGCACAGACTCCCTGACTTTGTACTTCCCCACTGACAGCTCTCCATCTGCAGGTACTTCATATCCGCAGCTGTCCTGGTGAGAAAGGCCCCCAAGCTAAGCTTCTTTTCTCCTGTGAGCAGGATGCTAAATCTGGGTCAAGTTTATAGCATTTGCTCTAGTTTGGTTGTCGTTCAAAATCTCTCGTCGGTTCGCTCTCCGCCGATATCATACTTTCAACAGGGTTTAGCTGAGGGTTACCGAGGCTATAACAGAAGCCTGTTACGAGTTCCGAAAATGACTTAGATAGTGACTTGGGGCCGTGTTTTGGTATTGCTTTCCAGAGGTGGAACCCCTGGATTTGTAGATGCTGTTTCTGGCGACTTGGCTCAGGGGTTCCGCCCCTGAACCTACAGAGTTTTTGGCTTTTTTTATCGCTCACGCTACTTCAAAAAGCCCGCTCCACGTTCTCCATAGCTAGTTTTCTTCCTCACATACTCCACAACTAAATTCAAGACCACTTGCAACAAACCATCTCGCGTGGGAGTGGTGTTCTTCTGTAGTAAGTCTGAGCAAACCCTGAGCAAAAGCTGAGCCGGGTCGAGCTAGAGTGAGCAATGTCACATGGGCGAGCTGTGGCTGATTGCCCTGAGCTTTTCCTGATTCTTCCCTGAGCTAGGGTGATCACACACGACTGCCACATGGCCCGTTTTCAGTTTTCAGCCCCCCCCCGAGCTAAAGTTGCCTTTCAGAACTGTTACAACCCGTGTACTAGGTAACTAAGTACTCAGTGTTAAATGACAGATCGTAAGGTAGAACGTCTAGTTCGACTATAGTGTAAAGAGGGTTGCATGGGTAGGCAAGTATCTCGGAAGGGTTATCACATTCTGCCAAACAGATTGCTATTACCAAGGCAAGTAGTACTTTGGAATATAGCAGAATGCAATTACTTACGTGAGGAACAGGAATGGTCTCGCTCAATGGTATCTGACACAATAGTTACTTGCACTACCTATAAGCCTAGAACACAATATATACTTTATACCGCGGCTTAGTTGGCTTTACTGCTTAGGAACTAAGCAGGCTGAGCAACTGAGTATCTACGGTCAACTGAGAGCCTTCTGATACTGTAGAAGGAGATTAACGGAAGTTCCTATGTCGTCCTAATATCTCTCCATTGATAGTTTATCTGATATATTTCATATTAAATAGTAATCGAGAAGTCGCTGTCGTGCGCGCCGGGTTTAGCGCCCTCCCCGATCGGGGCGTAGCAGGTGGCTGCGGGTGCGAAGCGCTCCATATAGCTTTACTGACTTTTAAGCGACCAGATTATTTTTGGGAACAGGAACCCGGATTCTGGCCCATGGAACGCGACGGTCGAAATTGGTCACTGAACTGGTTCGGTAGGGTCGCACGACCAAAACCTGTACCGAGTACTTCTGAGAGACTGCAGCCCTCACTGTAGAGGCCGCCATAAATGGCGACACGTAAGGGATGGCTTCAAATTTTGTTTGTTTCAATGCAGCGAGGCGTGCAATTCGCCTGGAGAGGGTTAATATCAGCGGGAGTCCGCGGCTCGCTCGAGTTGGCGTAATATCGTTCTCGTATGTGCCTTGGCTTGCCAGATCGCGAATCCAGTAAAATCGTGCGTGTGTGATCCACATGGCACAGGTCATTTCTGGCCGGTTGGTGCTTGCCCAGACTTCGTAAGGTGGGGGGCGGCTGGGCGAGCCAATCATGGGGTTTTCAGCCAAACATTTCTTCCAAGTGGCTTTGGGCTGTCGGGTACCAACCGATCCGTGTCCGACTGCTTTCTTCCCCCAACCGCTTGAACATTAGTGATTCCTTAGCGAAACATACATGATTACCACTCTGTTGCTCCATGCGCCACACTTCCTCTTACTTAGCCGCTATACTTTCCACCTAACTACCATGTCGCCGTATACCCCTTTGCCGAAGGGCTGTATACGGCTTCTTCGACTCTTGCCGCCTCCAGACGACAAGTCCCGCACAGAATGTCAGCTCATCACCTATTCTCTGTTGGACTCGAGAAGGACACATTCTTACGAGGCCCTATCGTACGTTTGGGGATCGGAGGAGAGCAAAGAGCCTATCTGGGTAGATGGTAATAAGCTCTCTGTCGGGGGAAACCTTTACAAAGCACTCTCACATCTTCGTGATTGTTTTGTAGAAAGGATCCTATGGATAGATGCCATTTGTATCAACCAACGAGACGACAAAGAAAAGGGACATGAGGTTCAGTCCATGGCCAAGATTTATGCCAAAGCAAGTCACGTAATTGCCTGGCTGGGAGAGGCAGTAGACAACAGCAATAGTGCACTTGAAGTAATACTGAGGGCTGCCAAAGGGCTTATGTAGCTTGAACGGGTCACCGTTGTAGATGTCCGGGAGTAGGACAAGGTAGCCTGCGGCGGCGAAGCCGTCCGCGAGGAGCTTATTGTTCTGCCAGAGGCCGAGAATGTCGGGGAGAAAGAGGATGGCGGTTTTGGGATGGGGAAGGGCGTCGGGGGGCGATACGGCGAGGTAGGCCGAGACATTGGTGCCAGGGAGGCGATTGAGGGTCCCGGTTGGGGTGCCTCTGAATGCCAAGGTTAGGTTGAAGCGTCACCGGAGGGCACATACAAGCCGTATCGGAAAGACATACCCGTGCTCATGGCCGGTGGCACAGCAGGCCGCTGGAGGCTTAGATGTCATGGTGTTGTTTTTCGCCAATGTTGCCATCGTCGACCCCTGCCAACCACACCACACCACCCCTCGCCGATTTTTGCTCGGGCACCTACCAGGACATGATCAGTGAAGCGACTGAAACTAGTTTTGACTGCCTAGAATTTCGAGAATGAACATTAGCAACTTTTCGCGAGAGTAATGACTAGGTCCAAAACTGGGACCACCGAGGAAACTTATAAATACTTATCTGCCTAGCCTGACAATCTGCTTGCAGAGTCCATTTCATGGCCCAGTTCACTATTGGCTTCATCTAATTTTCTTAAAACTCCCTTTCGTTCCTCTGTGTATCCCGTGATTACCTTTACGTTATCAGCGCCCGACCTCTTAGCTAGCTGGATTTACTTTACCTAAACACCTTATAAGTAATTTTTATAAACCTCTTTTGGCTTTTACTTAGCTCTGAAAATTAAAAGCCGATTGTGAAAAATAGTCAGGAAACGGACAGGAGAGGAGAGTCTGTCATCTAGGGCCTGTCGTCAGCGTAGTAGTCCAGCCTCCTCGCCGTCGGACATGCTGGTAACAGGATAACAAGATACCCTAATTGTAGGCAAACAGACGGGGAGTAGTGCACACAAGAACTCGAAGCGGCAGATGTTTTGCCGGCGAAGGAAAGGAGTTGGCCATAGCTGAACTAATGTGTGCGGAGACGAAGAGAACGATATGTTTTGGGAGGAGATAGTTAGAGAGAGAAACATACAGCTGAGTCCAAGACACGCTGGTTGCTGGCCAGAGGGTTCTTCATACTAGGGAATGTGCCGGCCTTTGGCAGGTGTCAGTTGGATCCGTGGATAGGATTTAAGTAAAAAGTCGATTTTAAGGCAAAAAAGCGAAAATTGAAGCCAATTGCAGGCCCAGCTAGCCACAACGCAGTTAAATACATTCCTTACTTAGTAAAAATTTCCTCCCACACACCATAAATTCTGCAGCCACCGCGGCCCATTACAGCCAGTTATACCGGTTACCCTGGATCTGGTAATCCATTAGACCGCCACCGGCCGCAAGACCACGGGTAGTCTGTGTAACTTTGATAGAAGTAAAAGTAAAGGCGGAGTTGATCCTCCGTATGTCCTTGAGAAAGTTTACGCAATCATCCGTACCATCCCGTAAGTACGTTTCCAAGAATGCCGGCAATTCTTTCCGCGGGTTGATATAAACTTGGCCACCTCTATAACACTTACCAAAGGTAAGATTCGTTGTTGTCGAGGCCTGTAACACTGTCAGTACATCGTAATGAAAGGATGTCACGGAAGAACAGATCGTAAGCTTCTCGCCCTACCAGTGTAACGTGCCGCAATAGGTACATTCTATATCCATAGCCTTGAGGTCATACATCTCCACGTTCTCTACCCCGTCCGTGGGTATCTAACCTTTCGGCTCCCCCACGCGCAATGGGTTCCGTACACCTGGTAACGGGGGTAACATAGGGACTGCTCTTGGGCCGGCAGCCTCCGTAGTATCGAGCGCCTCAGCGTTACGAGCCCGGTTAACGTGGCACCTATTATCGTTAACAATGACGTGGATCTCCCTCCGCCTTACAAGGCATTGACGGCATATTACAAGCGGCCGCCCGTCACGGTTAGTATCAAACGTGTAGTACGGCTTATTGTTCTTATAACAGCTACATACCTTTTCCGGAGTTGTAATAGGGCCACGGCGTCTTCGAGGTATATCGGAGACGGAGACGGGACCGTAAAATAAGACAATACGTAGGCTATACATAAAGGAAAAGTAACGTAAAACGTAAAATAGTATAACAAAGAACAGTTACGGCCCAGAAAGAAAAGAACGAAAAGAAACACGAGGCAAAACGGAGTAATATAGAGTAAGTAATCTAAGGTTACCCAGTTGATAAGAAAACTCTTCACAAAAGAAAGAAAGAAAGATTAATGGTACCGGTACAACGTGGCATCACGGATCAATAGGGGGCCGGCAGGAACCGTAAGGGCTACAAAGGTAGATATCGCAAGTAGGATCGTCAGCACTAACAGCAAGGTACATTAAGATGTTAACGTATTTGTGGTATTCCATAGGGACACATTATCATGATGTTAAGGGGGTGGTCCGAGCCATGGGAACTTACGGTGGGCTGTACGCAAAAGGAAAACTAACAGGCTCGCAGTAGCAAAAGTATCATCGGGTAGTATAGTTTAGATAGATGACTAGAGTACTAGGACACACACGATCCGACACTCACTAGGGCTTATTACCAGGGTGCTCGTTAGTCTGCGCAATAAAGGTTCCGTACTAGGGCCGCTGACAAGTCTTCCAAAGATGAAGCTGCCTCGCCCACATTGTGGTAAACTTCTTTCCAGAGACTAAAAAAAAAAAACCAACACAATATTACTGCCGACAATTTCCTGACAGTACCAGAACTATTAACCAATTGCGCTTCCCACCGCCTTGATCGCAAACGCAAGGACGAAGGCGACCTCCCGCCGCCACGAAAACCGTCCCGATGCGCCAGAATGGCCCGCCGACATGTTGGTTCTCAGCAAGACGGGGCTGTCGTTGGTCTTGAGCTCGCGGAGCCGCGCCACCCACTTGGCCGCCTCCCAGTAGCACACGGATTTGTCGGTTAGGCCGGTGGTGGCGAGGATCGGCGGGTAGGCCTGGGCGACGATGTTGTCGATGGGCGAGTAGGCGGCGATGGTGCGGTAGTCGTCCTCGGACGCGATCGGGTCGCCCCACTCGGGCCGGTCCGACGGCGTTAGCGGTAGGCTCTCGTCCAGCATGGTGGCCAGGACGTCGACGAAAGGCACCTGGGCGATGATGGCGCCAAACGCCCCGGGCGCCTCGTTGGCCACGGCCCCCATCAGCAGGCCGCCGGCCGACGCGCCGCGGGCCACGATGCGGTGGTGACTGGTGATGCCCTGGGCCACCAGGTGGTTGGCGACGGCGACGAAGTCGCGGAAGGTGCGCGTCTTGTGCTCCCGCTTAGTGTCCGTGTACCAGCTGTGGCCCTTGTCCCTGCCGCCGCGGATGTGGGCGAGGGCGACGACGAAGCCGCGATCGGCGAGGGACAGCAGCTGGATGTCGAACTGGGCTTCGACGACGATTCCGTACGAGCCGTAACCGTTCAAGTAGCAGGGTGCGCTGCCGTCTAGGCACGTGTCACTGCGGTACAGGAGCGAGACGGGCACCAGCTCGCCGTCGTCGGCGGGCGCCGCCAGCCGACGCGTCACGTAGTCGTTGGGGTCGTGGCCCGACGGCACCGTTTGCGTCTTGAGGATGAGGCGCTCGCGCGTCCGCATATTGTGGTCAAGGGTCACCGTGGGCGTCCTCATGGACGAGAAGGAGCACTGGATCATCTCGGTGTCGTATTCGCATGACCACAGGCCGTTGAAGCAGCCAAACTCCTCCCCGTCCAGGCCCACCACGACGTGCTCGCTGCCCGTCTCGCGATGGCGGACAACGACGCGCGCCAGCCCGTCTCGGCGCTCGCGCCACACCACAAAGTCGGCAAAGACGCGGAACGAGAGGATCAGCCGGCCGCGCTCGTGCGGCACGACGTCGGTCCAGTTCTCGGGGCCGGGATCGGCGGCCGGTGCGGCCACGATCTTGAAGTCGGTCGCGCCGTCGGCGTTGGTCAGGATGAAGAGGACGTCGTCGCCGCTCTCGACCTCGTACTTGCGCCCGACCTGCCGGGCCGCGACCAGCGTGAGGGGCTCCGTGGGCGCCGCGCTCGACACGATGCGGCACTCGGCCGTCTCGTGGCTATGCGCACCGATGACGATGCGCCGACGGTCGTCGGTTTGGTAGACGTGAACCGAGAAGACCGGGTCGGCTTCCTCGTACAGCAAGACGTCGTCGGCGACGGGGGTGCCGAGCCGGTGCAGCATGGCCTTGGACGATCGGTGGTTCTCGTCCTTGGCAACGTAAACGAAAGCCGAGCCGTCTTCAGTCCAGGAGCCGCCGCTGCTTTCCGCGTTCGGAACCGAGTCCGGGCCGTCAAGGCCTGTTTCCAGATCACGCACCCTGAGCGTGTACAGCTCCGAGCCCTTGTTATCAAAGGCCCACATCAAGTGGCGGTGATCGGGGGAATGTTTGGCGCTGCCGAGCTGGAAATACTTGTGGCCTTGAGCTTCGGCATCGCCGTCGAGGAGAATGCTCTGTTCGCCGCCGTCGCGCCCGGTGCGAAAGTAGCGAGGGTGCTGTCCGCCCGTTTGGTAAGAGTAGCCGTACGCGAACGGGCCGTGCTTTAACGGAACGCCCGAGTCATCCTCCTTGATGCGCCCCCTTATCTCCTGGAACACCGTCTCTTGAAGCGAAACTGTGTCGGACATGAGCGACTCCTGGTAGGCATTCTCTGCCTCGAGGTGGGTGCGAATGTCGTCTGGAAGCATGGAAGGATTTTTGAGCACCTCTTGCCAGTTGCTCGCCCGCAGCCATGCATAGTCATCAGTGCGCGTGATGCCATGATGGGTTTCAGTTACAGGCCGTATTTCTGCCCGGGGTGCGGAAATATCCGAGGAGAAGAGGCTGCTGTTCTTCATGATGATTGCCCTTTGGTTTCCTAGGGATCGCTGCGAAGACCGAGTTGCTTTGATGTTGTCTGTGTCGAGTGGGCCGCATCCTAACTTCACCAGGATCGATACCTCGCGCTCTTATATAGACGATTGAACAGGGCGAGTACGGGCATGATCGAGAGCAAGAGCAAATTACAAGAATATACATGTAAACAGCACTTTTGCCCGACGTCGCAGTGTGCTGTGGTTGGCATTGACACCGGATAAACATTTGGCAATTGCTACGGGCGCAGTGCCCAATTGCTAGGGGCGGCAGCGCCCAGTTGCTACGGGCGCATTAAATTGCTACGGGCGCAGTCATTCTGCTGGCAATAAATTCAAAGTCCTTCAGCGTGTGCATTGCCAGCTGTCAAAATCCCATCCAAAATTGCGCCGATACAATGCATTAACTGAGATGAACACCACAACAACAGGATCACCAACGCAGTGTCCTGGCCAGGAAAAAAAGGTCCTTGAAGTACCGCGTTAATTGCCACGCAATTGAATAACGCAGGCCTAGTCCTGGAAAACGCCAAATCTGCACTTTTTAAAGTGCCAGATTAAGCCAGATCAACCCCGGCCCAGTGCCCTAGCCGTCGGCCGCACCTCGCGACCACTCCGAGTAGCCTTTCTTGCCACTGGAGGTTCCGAGGGGCTAGGTGCGTGCCTCTTCTTGGTAGCAGATGGCTCCTCGGCACATCCATTGATCAGAAGTCGCGATATCGGGAAAGTTATAGTCTTCAATTACGACCGCGTGCGTGGGGTTGGATGCCTACATTGGCGCAGGGTCGGCTTCTTACGCAGGCATCAAACGGGCTCCCTGTAGGCGCGCGCCGTGGTATTTGACTGGAAAAGGTCGAATTCAATGATTTTAAGGCCCTATAATTGATCAAAAACGACGATATTGGCATTGAACGCAGTTCGTGTGTGGGCGTAGGATCGCGAACCTTCGTTGTTGGTGTTGTGTGGGAAAATAGTTGTGCAATTTTTGAAGATGGTGGGGCTGTAGGACTTGGAACGATTTGATGGAAGTAGTGGGCAATTGGCACGCAGGCTAGCCTTGTAAGTGGTGGGTAGTTGGATCGCAATTGGCATGCGGGCCGGCATGGCACCTGATTGGCAGGGAAGATCAAAGGCGGTGAGGGCTAAGAGTGGGGGCCCGTGATTTCCCCCATATATAACCCTAACCCTTATCCTCCTACTACGCCCCTAGCAATTGCCTTGTACGAAACATCGAGAGCCGCCTCAGCTCCACACTCCGAGTTGCGGGGTTTAATAAAACTCCGCGACTGTGTATAGAGCTTTAGTCGCCTCATCGAGTAAGCCACAGGGCCGTCGGTGCGTATGGCTACAGATAATCGGTCACACGTTCACAGCGTTCGAAGTTAACACGCCCTCCTGCCGCGGCTACTCGATATAGTGTCAGGGTACGTCAAAGCCGCTGGGGCTCTCACTTAGGGATGCGATCCAACCATCATGACAAAGTAGGCGAATCGTAGAAAGTCACGCCTTGGAGGCGAGGAGCGGCTTCTCGCGGCTGTCCCCACGGTATTAAACTCGCCTCTCCTCTTCATCGTACCACGACCAGCCCGAGTGGACCAGCCCGAGTGGACCGGCGATTTACCGGTTGGCCGGTCATACAGCTCGACGACGACGTATCGGCGTCGAGGGCGGGCGCTTCCTACGCTACTGAAGGTGACCAACTTTAGCTAGCCAAGTTTTGGTCCACCGCTGTCGGCCACACGGGTACGGCTTCGTTTATCCTTACCTCCCTCCTCCAACAGTGACCGGCTATCTACATCCGATTATAGCCTCCAGCATCGGAAGGTGGCGAAGACACACCCCTTAGCTCCGCGGTCATCAAGAGATGTAGCACAGCTACCAAAGACGGCGATGTTTCTTATCATGGTTAGGTTATTAAGCCCCCTTCCTAACCCTTTTTACTTTACTCCAGTAACTAACCACCCGATTCAACAGCTAGTCTCTTAAATCTATACGCTACATAGAACTCTACCCCTCCACGCAACCATCCTCTCTTACTCCGCGCTACCCTCCCGTCCACAAAACCCTCTACAATCCCTTACCCGGGATAAGCGAGAACCCGTCAACCCTTTGGTCAAGAAGTGTTGGAGGTGGTGCCCCACCTCGAGGGTGCAGGGTGCACACGCCACCTCGCCTGGCTAGTAGTGCCTTTTGGGCCACACCTAGATAGCTGTTGCAGGGCCGGGGAAATCCTGACCCACAACACCACCAATCCATAACACTTTTCCATTGCTCTGTCTCGCCCACAGGCTATGAGCCCTCCTGTGCACGTAACGCAACTATTCACAAATCCGGTAATACCACTGTAATTGCCTATTCCACGGGACTCAGAGGATATCTTCTTTTTCCAACTTGAAGGTAGTTGTGAAAATTGCATTTTCCGCATTTTCGCATCACACCTTGCCCCGCGATTGAGCTTTTCTTTGGCCAATTTGCATCTTACTTTTTTTCTTCTTTCTACTGGGCAATACCATCCCTTGCCAGTGATCCTCCCTTTCCTACTGCGCAATACAGCCAGTATGCTTCCGTCAATCAAGCCCTCAATCGCGAGGCCATCCCGACGACAAAAAGCCTTCGAATTCTTCGACAAAGGAAGCCGCGACAAAAGCCCTCACTTTTTCGACAAGAGGCCGCGATTCCCGACGACAAAGAAGAGCTGCCACCATGGGTCTAGAGCTTAAGGCCACGATCCCAGTCCAAGGCTTAGCGAGGCCAACGCAGGACCTTCGCCACAACACTGGGAGCTATTGAAGCACCTATTCCGGTATTTGAGAGGCACACAGTCCCTGGGCATAGTCTTTGGTGGAGAATCTATCACAGTTGACGATCTTCGCCTACATACCTTTGCAGATGCATCTTTTGCAGATAATCTGCTCACCCGCTACTCAACTGGAGGCCATGTGGTCTTCCTGGCCGGAGACCCAGTGGTGTGGAAGTCTAAGAAACAGACTTTTACAGCAATTAGCTTAATACAGGCGGAATTTACCAATTTGGCACCCGCGGCACAGGCCGCTAAATGGGTGTAGGAGATTCTCAAGGAATATGGCACTGCGCAGCCAGTTCCACTGATCCTGTACACTGACAGTGCCAACGCGGGGGCCAACGTGTTGAATCCACTCAACGCGGCACGCACTCGTTGTATTGATATCCGCTACAAGTGGGTAATAGATTGCGTCAGGAAGAAGATGGTAGATCTGAGGCATCTCCCAGGAACCGACATGACTGCAGATGGGCTTACAAAGCCACTACAGAAGGAAAAGCATGCACAACAATCACGTACAATACCATATAGGCCAGCCCGCATCTTCTTAAGACTTCAAGGAGAAAGCCCCGGTATCGCTTGCGTTTTCCTTTCGGGTCTGATTGCTTTAGGAGCTTCGTAACTTCGGCGATCTACTTTCTAGTTTTACGATCCTCTTTTTTTCTTTTTTCTTTTTCTTTCGAGATAGCGCCGTCTGAAGCCTCTCCCAAGCTTCAGAAGCAGAAAGGAGCGATTGACGGCCCTCAGATGCCGACATGTTGCCGTTTGATCGTGGTTTCAAGGTCT
Source organism: Lasiosphaeris hirsuta (assembly GCA_030549175.1). Lineage (NCBI taxonomy): Eukaryota > Fungi > Ascomycota > Sordariomycetes > Sordariales > Lasiosphaeriaceae > Lasiosphaeris > Lasiosphaeris hirsuta. Next base: position 1,147,598 of record JAUKUA010000002.1, read on the forward strand.
GCGGAGATAGGCGGGGGGGGGAGGAAAAAGAAAATCGTAGAACGACTTCGACTTTAGGGACATGGGGTCCTCGTCTTGGGGTAGAATGATGGACTCTGTTTCCTCATGAAAACGCGTGGCGGGGGTTAGACGGCATGGCGCGCTAAAAGGGGCCCGGCTTTACCATTCCACTTCCCTGTCGGCTTTTTTTGCTTGGCGCCGATGAAGTCCCCGCTCTACGAAGTATGACGACTCGGGTTACCCCAACACCTGAGCTCTCTGGGACTTGCCTCACCAGGCCACGCGACGAGCGCCAACGAGCGCCGGGCGATGAGCTCTGCTAGATTTCCTACGGTAGAGAGATGGGCGTCTCTGCAGAGTAAGAATTGGATGCCATGCCTAATACATATTGTCAATGAGAACAATTATCTTCAATTCCCACAGCAGCCTCTTCCATTCCCTACACTGCCTTCGCCCGGCCCTCGAAGATCATGACTCCGATAGCTTTAGGAAGCACACCTTCCCCACTCCCTTGTATAATAGCTAACTCTTCTCCATCCTTTTGGAAGACGACTCTGCCACATTCAAGAAAATAGAGAGTCCTATTGTTACTTGTGGGCTGGATCCAAATGACAGCTTGCTTCTTCTCAAGAAATGTCGCGTCTTTGGTGAGTGTTATTCCATTCTATGAGGTTCTAGTTAGCTACATTTGACTCTCGCGGGATTGAGTAAATACCCATTTGAAGCTGGCACCTTCGCCCTCCTTGTCCGTCATAATGCGCGCTATCCGTGTGAGTTTTGCCGATGCGTTGGAGGACCTGCCAACTGGGATGGAGAGGAATCGTGAGCGTTTAACAGTGGGCAGTAACAATGACGTCAAAGAAACTCGCTTGATTGTAGATGTAGAGAGCGGCTGGCCCCTTTGAGGAAATTAAAAACTTCTGCCAGCAGAGAGGTACCCCGCCACCTGCCCCGCCCTGCCCCCAAGGTGCCTAATCGCGTTCGTGCCCAAAGGTATTTAGCATGGAAAATAGGCTGAGGCTCCCTAGCGAGGGCTATAGAATCGAATCATGGGGAAACAAAAGTAGTCTTATTTTCAGCACTGCTTTTGGACGACATCATCCGCCACCAGGATACGTTGAGATTGGCACTAGCTATTGATGATGGCTCTTCGCAGTACTGTGCTAAGCATGGTAGCCCTTCATGGTACATACCATGCATAAGAGCCATGCCAAGTATGGTAGCCCTTCATGGTACACACCATGTATGAGAGTAATACCAAGTATAGTAATTCTTCATGGTGTACACCATGATACATCTTCAGTCTGCTAAGCATGGTAACACCACATGGCATATATTATGCATTGTAACCAGCTGAGGTGCATACCAAATGGCAACCATTCATTGGAGACACTTAGGCACGCTGGGCACGCAACTGAGGCTGACTTGCCGCACCAAGGCGACACATCACGGAATGTAAACAGAAGCTACATTTCGGGACTTTATTACGTAGTAGTTCTGTTCACAACCGTGGAAAAGTGATATCTAACTCTATCTATTCCTCCTCTCGAGCCGCCTTGAGGCTTGCTGTTTTCATCGACGGGGTCACCGATAGTGTTTGATGACGCCCGCCGCCGGATGAGGCCACCGATACAGACAATGATGGACCGAACGACTCGCATATTAAGGTTGACCAATTGACGCCGTCTGGCTCTGAATCAGCTGCCAATTTCTTCCAGAGAGCAGAACCAGAGGCTCAAGCCTCGACAGATGACTCTAAAGATGAGACAAGCGAGTCGGATCAATAGGTGGGCACCTAATCCCAAAGATAAAAAGCTTAGCTAATAAAGCGTACAAGAACGCAGAGCCTCCGCCTGATGAGGCCGTCCGCAAGCCAGACAATAATGTACCAAACGGCTCACGAGACCATATTGAAGTTGACCAAGTGACACAGTCTAGCTCTGAGTCAGCCGGCGATTTCTTCCGGAGAGAAAACCCAGAGTAACATGTCCTACTTCTAGATAGTACTGGAGCTGGAGTATTGAACTTTGTGATTGATGATATCAACGATCCGCACTTCGCTTATTCTACTTAGTAAAGTAATCCAATTTGTTAGGCTGCTCCCGTGGCCCGTACACTGCGAATGAATACCTAACATCTGTCAGAAACTGGAGAGCGGCCTAGTCTCGGTCAGCTTGTCATTTTAGGTCTTTAATTAGTCTCAACCTTAGTTCCCAAGCTCATGGCCGGCCACATTTCCATAGCTAGGGCATTGTAGGGCACGTAGCCTAGGCCCTCCTCCCTAGAGGAGATATTAAGAGCCGACCTACACCTCAACAACGCCCACCTTCACACTTTTCACAATCTTTACTCTTGTCAGGGTGAATTTAGGACCGCCTAAAGATAAAAACCATAAAGGAAAGAAAAATGAGGGTCGTCTCACACTCACGTAGCTGATTCAGGAAGCTGGGTGGAGAGATAAGAAATGGAAACGGAAAGATGGTGTGTCGGGAGAGCTCTACGAAACCCCTCTGGTCGGTGTACACAAGCAGATCTATGATGTTTTTAAAAACCAAAATGTTCGTATGTCCACTGACTTGTGAACTATCTCTAACCAATCACACAGAATCAGATGTTGAAAGACTGGGCCGTAGCTGAACATCTCGATGTTATCTCCGTCTATCGGCGGGATCTATGTCTACTTAAAAGCGGCTCGATAGTAACCTTAAGTGAGTAGTTCGTAGTGCTCATTCCGCTTCCTCCGCTGCAGTGCGAAGTCCAATGTCTACCTGACAGGCATGACCCCTCAACAAGACAACCTATTGACTGGCTTTACCCAATCCTTCTACCGAAAAACAGCGGGCTTATTGTTATACTATCCGGGATTGATGGATTCGAGCTGGCTTCCTACCCGCCACTGGATTACGGCACCAGCTTGGTCACCTGGTTGTACTCCTCCTGGTCCCTGATCGATTCTCGGAAGTGACATCATGTCGGTGTCGAGCAACGCCTCATATTGAGACTGCGACTCGGATGTACGTACCTAATATATGTCCCAAGTTCGAGTTTGTGTCGTTGGCGGTGAAGGAAGCGTGAAAGGGGAACCCTCCGTATGATATGTGGAGTGACTGTTTTGACGTCTCTGTCGCTTCCGGGGCTACTCTGGTACTACTGTTTCGGTCGAGCCAATTTTTTGGTGTGAGACTTTTTATCTTTCTCTTTCGTTATGATTTTGATCCTTTACTATTTGGTCATCATATTAGTCCTCGTTTGAGCCGCTGTTAGACAACTCTGCCGTAACAACGAGTACGTGGAAGGTTAATGAGAGTATTGGATCGGTATATCATGGGGTAAAGACTACTTGCCGATTACCTGAACTGGGGAGCTCTCCTATTGCTGGTAGAACTAAGCGTAAAGTTGACGAGGGGTCACTGGGTGTTGAACCACCTGCGGTATCCAAGGACGTTGGTTCAAACCACGGATCAGCCGTCCCAAATGTAGAGGTTCCCGACTTGTCCTTGACAGAAGTAGGAAGACGAGACTATAAAAGGTGTTGAAGGTAGAACAACCGAAGAGAAAGCTAGTCTGAAATTATCACTGGTCATGTCCCAAGGTACTTGGCAAAGGTACCATAACATCCAAAAGTATAGGTATTACCGGCATAATTCTGAAGAGGGTACGACACTGCCTTAAGGGGGCTAAGTACCTCTTGATAGATTCCCTTGTACTTGTCTAGTTGTTTCGGGGTTATACCATAAGATGTGAACGTCTTTTGTTCCATGTTAATAATGGTAATAGCCCAGTGGTTACTGTTAGATGTTAATGTTATAAGGCCTGACGATGGCGATATTGTCTCTTGCCGTGGTCTTTGCCAACCTCTGAGGTGAGACTCCCAAAGTGTATTTCGGGAACTGGTTTAGTTCCAGAGCTAACAGATCGTCTAGGATACGTCCCGTGATCATTTCTCCAGCTTGAAACCGAAAGAACTTGTATCTAGGCTAGTAAATATTGCCAAATTCGACCAAAGTTACGAGTTACTCCTTAACAGTCCCGGAAAGCTTTGGTAAGGTAAGTTCCGTGATCACTCTTTTAGTTTGTGGGGTTGGTGAAGAAATGTAGATCGGGTCGGTGATATTAAGACCGGTACCGTTGTCTCTATGCCTCTCTTGATCGGACGGGCTATGGTCTCTGGGTTACTTTACCGTGGTAATTGTATAGCTTTTCGGAGTGAGTGCTTGGTAAGTTATCCCTACGGAAAAGCTTAGGTCGAACTACCGATAAAATGTTCCGTCGAGTGTATGGCCATTTGACTATGTTTGAGGCTACGACACGAGGTGGTGTAGAGAGTGAACTGGAGGCTGCCTGTTTACTACGCTGTTTAATTGTTGTTTATCGTAGGGTTGGATGTGGAAGGCCTCGGTGTGTTGTTCCATGGTGTAACTGAAGCTACCACGTCTGGGAGCTGGATAGTACGCCGCCTAGTACCCCGTGGCTGGGCCTCGCCGGTCTGATCAGAGCCTAGGTAGTAGTCTGTAGGCTTTAAACGGCTACTCGAATTAGACGTGTGTATCCGTAAATATCTTTTGCTATCGGATCTCTTTATCGAGCTAACGCTGCTGTTACTAGTTAGGTACCCTAGGATGTGTAGATCTATGTGGTGGCTTTTTTGGGTACTGCTTCCTTCGTGGTTTGGTCGCTTACTGGAAGGTCCTTCGGCTAGACCTCCCTATCACTTTGTATGCCGTTTTGACGTCGTTTCGTTTAGACCTTGATTTACTACTATAAACCGTATACTAGATGGGCCTTGAGAGGCTGTCTATTTGTATATTATCTCCGATATAGATCGCTCGCTTTTCTCGTAGTTGTCTTACGGACCGTTTACATAGATATTGACTATGGGATGGAGACTTAGTACGGAAACGGTTACTAGTTTAAAAACTCAGACTAAGAACAAGCCTCCTAACCTTAGACTTGAGGTAATTATCTACAAGGCCTACTACACTTTCTTATATTCTTTTCACCAGTCAGGGATATATAGCCTTTAAGATGTATTGGTTAATCTGAGAAGGTAGTGATTTCAAGTCGATAGGGAACGACTTACCTTGAAGTATAAGATTCTTAGAAACGTCTCTAATCGCCTTCTTGCTAAAAAATTTCCACTCCTAATACTTCGTAGATTTCCGTATAGTTATAATCGTATTAGCTGAGAATGCTAGGGAGTTCAAGGAGCTTTACCTCTAATAACGGGAGAAATGAACGTAGACAAAAAAAGGGATCCAAAATAGTAATATGACCTATATCTCGGTAGGGACCTCCTAGTAAGGGACTATAGCTACAAATTCTTCATACGTACCGTCATGTTTTAGGTAGTCGTTCTTATAAAAGTTCCTAGCTCTACCTTCTGCTATGATCATGAATCTCCGAGTAAGGAAGGAATAGGTAAGCTTACCGAGGAGAAATAATTTAAAAGTACGATGCCGAAGTCTACATTGAAATAGGTATTGCATCTGATTGATGAACCATTATATCCTACTAAGCTCTTTGTCAAGGGAAATATCGTTTGCTTTACACTTCTTCCTACGAGATACTATAAGGAATATCCGTTAGATTACGTGAACTCGAGGTCTCTCAACCCCTCAGGATAGGGCTACTTCGTATGCTGCTAGGAAGATGAGGGAAAGGAAAGACAAAGCGATACGGAGGGTACTGTAGACTGTCAGAACACGGCTAGCATTAAGGCTAAATTTTTCTAAGGCAGTATCCAGGACAGGCTCCGAAACGTAGTCTACGAGGCAAAGCTTCTCACTCTGCAGAAGTAAGACGTCGACTATATGAAGGATGTCGTTGACACTGGACAATTTAGCCTCCTCCCTCTTCTTCTACCACTCTTCCTCTGTCTTCGCCAAATTTTGAAAGGAGGCTGTGCGGTTCTTCCATTCCGGAACATCGTGTGGTGGCGGCCGTGGTGGTGGCTGCCGTGGCAGCTGCTTCGATTGGGGGGGGGGGGGGGGGGGACTAGAGTTCGATGGTGATCTGAGTCTTACTCCCGAGTCTTACTCCGACGGGACTGTACCTTTCGCTCAAGACAACGAATGTACTCGGACAACGGGATGTCGTTCGTGATTGTGTAGAGGTATCCAACAGTTCTGGTTTCGCCCTCTTCTACGAGAGAGCCTGCCCCAGCACCGACCGAATCCCCGCCCTCAAGAGCTTATGCCGTGTTAGAATTGGGAAGAGGTCTTCTGCTGACGATCTGAACCAGTCCCATTGATATTTTGTGTATCTGTTTTATGACTTGTTCGTCGGTTTTCAGGGTACATGACAGATCGCCGCCACTCTTTCACAGATAAGAAGCGGTTGTGCCGGACGAAGAAGAGAATATGCTACCGCTTTCGGACCCGTAAGGTATGTAGCCTAAGGATGGCCCACTGATAAAAACGGATTGTTGCAGCCGGATCCTCGTTGTTCTTTGAAAGTAGTGCCGTAAACAATACCCCGAGAGCGGCGGGCAACTGAGAGAGTCGTGACATCAATTGTTTGGCGTACATGCCCTCATCATAATCTTTCAGCAATCGATCGACAACAAGAACAACCCAGAGGAATAACCCTGAAGCCTTTTGTTCTAGTATCGCATCCCGTAAGGGCCGCGACGCTACAGGTGGACCGACCCAACCCCCCAACGGCAAGCTTCTGGTCAACATATGTCGTTATGTCCCCAGTGTTGAAATCCTCGACACAGAGCTCAAGGCAGTCTCGGAGGGAGGTAAGGGGGGAAAAAACGCCGCAAAGAGAAACAAACGTTTAGGTGAATTCCACGGTCATAGGCCGAGTCGGTCAAATCCCCATGCGATGATGCGGGCACCAGGACACTCGCTCATCCGCTGACCCAAAGTCCGATCTTGGCTTTTTGGTGGGCCGAATATGGTGGAAAGGCCGGAATAGTACTTTCTGTTGACTGTTTTCGGCTGGCGGCCCAGGCCCGGTTTGTGCGTCGACACCAAACTCCACGCTGTTGGATATCTTGGTCGACGCCCATGTTTTGTATGGATGCCCCTGTAGGCCACGGACGAATATGATTCTGGCAGCCGCAGTTAGTGCTCAACTTCGAAGGATATCTGACTTGGCTGAGATGCGTCACTCGCTTTGCAATCGCGTTGCCCTCTTTGGGCTCCTTCAAGATCGACAGTCCCTTATCGAAAATCCCGTGCGGGAACGCCATGTTATGCCTTGAGAGCTTAGGAAGCGAATGTCTAGGAGTCTCTTCGTTACCTACCTAGTTAGGTGTCGCGAATACAGTAGGATGAGGATCAGATGAATCTGGATTCTGACGTTTTGCTCAGGCGCAACTCATTTCCATTTGAGGAGCTAAGCCACGTGAGCAAAGGCAGCTATCTGCCTGGCAGCCACACAAAAATCCCCTGACGACTTCTGCAGAGAGCCTATCCAATGATGATGGGAAATTCCCAAACCCCCCGCCTTCAAATTCGCTTGCAGCCATTTCCTTCTCGTCCCACTTGCGTCGCACGACTTGAACTTGACAAAGTCTTGAAACGAAACAAACCTTCGGGTAGCGGGGCTCAACAGCGGTTGTTGAGTCGCCATGATAGCATCAACGGAAGCAACGGAAGTGAGTTGGCGACAGGCCGCCTGGCGATTACGATCTAGGATGCTTTTACACGTGGTTGGCCATTTACTTGAATAGTTTGCTTGACCGTCTTTTGCCACCAATGAACTGCTCCATCGTTAGGTTTCACTCGGTTTACATGGCCATGCAAGCAATCGTCCGTGTCAACACCCCACCGAATTGTCCAAGGTCATCGCCCCGCCAGCAGGTAGGTCGAGGCCGATGGGGGAGGCCGAGTTGCTGGGAGGGCAAGTGATGAAGATGAGAAGAGAAGAGGGTACTGGGATCGGAGTACTCGACACGTTGACCAGTACGAACAACTTCGCCTTCACTTGTACGAGCCTGAAGAGCACACAGGCTCGGACGTTGCGCAAGCCATGGAACAGGTTAGGATGATCGGGCTTCTCCTGAACAATAATTTTCAAGGAAGAGCTACTAGTACCAATCACAGCTCGTCTCTACAGTACTTTGACCTCGTTCACGACTTTATTTGCCTACAGGCTTCCATTTTACAACCAAACAATATGTACGTAATATACGCAAGTTTCAAAAGGACGCTCAAGTAGGTAATGCCTCCCTGATAAGAGGACCTCACTAACTTTATATTGGAGCGTGAAGGCAGAGGCTCTTCAGAAGAGGGGTGCCAAGTGTGAGAAATCAAGGATGCCATCACGATGTAGCCCAACAAATGGCGCAGAATGGGCCGAATGCGCAAAATACGCAAAATGTGCAAAATGCGGAAACTGGCACACGTCGCGGGGCTCATCATTGGCTGATTGCAAGGCAGAGCGGCCTGATCTATCCAAACAAGAGAACTTGCGTGAACATGGAGTGCATGATGGCGCTTTCGGGTGGGCTGTAAGTGTGATGGGCCAAGGCAGCAGTGCACAGCCCGGCCACAAGAGCCTCAACTTGCCAGAGCCCCCTCTCGTTGCATCCATATGGCTTGGTAATGACCGGGCAAGCAAAAACATGGTGTGATGTGCACATTCTAAGCCTTCGGGAAGGATGCAAAAAGAAACTTTGACACGTCATCTGTGAATTACTCGGATACGGGGAATCGAACCCCGGGCCCCTGAGTGCTCGATCCCGGAGGATGTTGAGAGTCAGAAATGTTACCGTTACACCATACCCGATTGGTGGAATGGAAGAGATTTCATATGGCCCAAGTACGGCTTCAAGCTGACAGTTGGAGTGGGCGGTGGAGATGGCCCACCGCCTGAGTCGTGGTCATCAAGGAACACCATGACACTTTGAGTTAATAAGCTGTGGACGTCATTTCATCCATGTTAGAGAATTCAAAAAATGAAAAAAGGTAGTCGAATTTATCGTGGCCTCATGTTCAGATGTCGGGTGGCTGCGTGACGCTCATAACGTTCATGCCCGTCCCTGCTGAATGTAGAATGCAGTTACTGAAACCCATAACGCCGTCCCCCAAACCTTTCCCCCTTATAAAATGGCGTAGAGAAACCACAAGTCGGTCTCTATCGCAGTTTTACCATCCTTCTTCATCTTTGCGCCGAACCAACAGAGGCCATAACCGCGTACCCTTCCTTACTCCTTGGCACCAGGACCTGCCGTGCTGCCACAACCACCAAACCGAACTCTGTATCTTTTCACATGGTCTAACCCTCAACTTCCATTCCTCTTTGGTTGAGTGCTTGCATCCGCGTGCGCCCAACCGATCATTGTTGTCAGGAAGGCAATCGTTCCACTGGAGGCAGCGCTTCAGATTGGACCCGTTCATCGGCGGCCCTCTCCCTTGACGTGCCGTCCTGGGCATTCTAACACCATCATGGTCAGACCAGCATCTCAACACCCCCCCTCAACCCCCCAAGACATCATAACATCACTACTTACCTTGGCGGCTCCCTCGGTCCCTTTCCAATCCCCGGCAAACTCCTGCTCCGAGTCGGGCGAGGACTCGTACCTCACCTTCTGCCCCTCAGCCCCCTTCTTATAACAGGCCTTGACCAGGCGATGCCTCTTCATCTCACGTCAGCAAACCTCTCCCCTCTGCATCAAAACCCATGTCCCCGTAGCAGAAAAGACGAACCTTCAACGCATCCCTCCTCGAAAAGCTCTTGTTGCACGTCGGACACGGAAACGGCTTAGCCGCCATGTGGATCCGCTTGTGCCTCTTGAGGTCGTGATTCCGACTGAAGCACTGGGTGCACAGGTCGCACTTGAAGGGGCGGTCCTGCTGCGACGACTCGCGCACCACGGCGTACGGGCCCACGCTGAACTCGTGGTACGCCCCCTGGCCGTAGCCGTGGCCCGATCCCGACCCCGGGGGCGGTCGAGACCCGGGCGCCAGGGTGGGGATTATCAGCGGCGGCGCGAGGGTGCGGAGGGGCCCGTGGTGCGGCGGGAGGCCGTGGCGCAGCTGCGGGCCTGGCAGCTGGTAGAGCGCCGGCGGGGACAGCATGCCCGGGGGCGGGCGAGGTGGCCGGGTCCGGGTCCGGGACAGGGGGAGGGGGTGGACGGGTTGGGGGAGCGGGGAGAGTAGGTGGGGATGAGGCTAGAGATGGGGGGCAGTTTCTCGGTGAAGCGCGGCGGTGATGTTAATTGCTGCGAGGGGGACTCTGGGAGGGGTTTACGGGCCGAGGTGGTGGGCTGGTGCGGGTGGCTCAGGGGCCCGGAGTGGTGTTGGGGATCTCGGCCCGGGCCGTCCTCGGACGGTTGGAGACGGTGCGGATAGGCCGAGGATGTCGACGAGTAGGGCCGCTGGGCGGGATAGGGCGATGCCAGGGCCGAGGTCGAGTATCCGGGGCTGCTTGCGGTGCCGGTGGAGTAGGGCGACCCGGCCGCCGGCACACCACTCGCTCCGAGTCCGGACGGACTTTGGTCGGCGGCACGCGGGAAATCGGGCGGCGGCAGGGTGAAGGGAGGCAGAGCGGCCCGAGCCTGCTGGCGGCGCGACCCGAATGATTGAGCCATGGTCCGGGTCGTTTTTAAACTCTTGAAAAGAAGAGTTGCAGCTGAGAGGGAAGTTGGCAGCTCTCGGAGTCTGCGACGACGGGCTGTAGCGCAAGCTTGCTTTCGCTCTAGCTCAGCTGGTCTGGTCCGCCCATCCAAAGGCGGCCAGGCGGCCAAAGGAAGCAGCTGTGTTGTGGCTGTGTGCCCTTAATAGGCATCGCGCGTTACGCGCTGGCTTGGCACCCCTCAACACCTCCCCCCCCCCCCCCCAAATCCCCTCAAACCTCAACCCCCTCCCCTTCCTACAACTGGGGCCCGCCATGCTGGTTGGAGGTGGGACCAGGATAGCGCATTTTCGCTTTCTTTTTCTTCACGTCATCCCCGCCCAAAGAGACCCATGCTTCGCAGGTCTGTCTCTCGCGTCTCTGCTTCTTGCATCTCCCCTATATGCGCGAACCCCGTCCTGGAGCGCGGGTGACCTGACCGGAAACAGGGCGACCAACCGCAAGTCTATCTATCTATCAATCAAGATAATTTCATGTATTGTCAATCTTCCTTGGCGAGTCGACCCATGGTGAAATCAATCCTACTATGGAAGTAGTCTGGGGGTGAGGATGTGAGTGATTCTGAGAAAGCCAGCAGTCAGAGCGCAAAGAGCGCAAAAAGCGCACGCAGCCCGCAACTTGTCCAATCCCCATCCCCCCGCGAGCTCGGCGTCCGGCGCTATTGCTCCATCCGAAGGCTGCGTCAATGGCGCTGAAATGCACGTTGGACGGCGCTCGCAGGGCCCGTCAGACGTCGCCATGGCCTGTCGCTGAGGACAAAATGGAGACAAAAATCTGCATGGCTGAGCGCCACCAAGCCACCATCGCCAAACGGGAACCGCCACCCCAGCGAACCCAGCGGGAGGACAAAGCCAACGCCTGCCCCCCCCCCCCGGGGGCCCTCTCATTCGACTGCTACCCAACTGCCCCCGCTGCCTTGACGCTGCCTTGACGCTGCCTGCCCCCAAGCCACTCGGACCATGCCAGGGGTCCAGAACGGCCTTTTCCATCTTTTCTCTCTTGTGCATTCCAACTTCTGCAATCCTGCGGTCTGCTCTGCCCGTCTGTGGTCTGTGGCCCAAGCCAGCCAGAGCCGGCGAGTTGAGTGAGGTAAATCATGAAGTCGGCCCAGAAAAGAATCACAATCCAAAATCCAGGGCGCAAAAGGGGTAGAATCAAAGCCCAGGTCCCGAGTTGGGGCATGTTGTCCCTTGTCGACATTGGGTCGACTCACACGAGGCAGATACGGATGCTGCCACGCGACAATCTCCCGGGACCGCCAAGTCGATGCAGCAGTTCGGGGAGGGCACCTTGAGGGTAGGAACGCATTGACGCCACTGAATCTGACAGCAGGGTCCCCTTTTGACAGCCGTAAGCCGCCGGGAGCACGACTTGGTCAAGTCCAACCACACCAGCAGCTGCAATTCAAAGTACGGATAACGCGCTTTGCATCAGAGCGATGCGACCTTTTGTTGCTGTGGCGCGGCCCAAAGAATCCCCGGGCTGACTGCAATGTCCCCTAGGTGATTGGCGAGACTCGAGCTTGAAGACTCGTGTTGAGAGGGGTTGCAATGACGCTCTTACTGCAGACAGTATAGGTCAGGATCTCCTGAAGCCGACTGTAACAGGGAAATGAATGCACTTGAACGTCATACTATCAGCCCAAGAGAAAGCCGAGCGAGACGGAGGTAGGTAGGTAGGTAGGTAGGTATCTGAGGTATTCAACTTCAAAAGACGCCCCAACTGCCCTGAGGTAATCGGTTGAGAGGAAATGGCGTTGGTATATCGAGTGCGAAAGATCAAAAGTCCATACTTCGGTATGTATATGGGTCGATCATCGGGGAAAGATCCTGAAAAAGGTCAGCACCTCAATTTCCTACCGTCGTGACTACCATTCTCTCCTGCCCTTCAATTACACGGCTCCATGACAAGGAGTTGGAGTGGCAGTATCAACAAAGTCGTATGCCATGTTTACTGAGAGGTAAAATCATCAATCAACACAGGTCGCATGGTGTAGTTGGTTATCACGTCAGTCTCACACACTGAAGGTCCTCAGTTCGAGCCTGAGTGCGATCACACACTCCTTCATTTTGCCACTCTAGATTCTCCACTCCACCTTGCGATATCGCCAAAGTCCAGTACGATTTTTAGTTCTGGCTGGATGCTGCCTTGTATCGTCCGCCCTGCAACTTCTCCACTATCATTGTTTACCTAGCCGGTGTGCTGTTAGGGTGAAGCCGTTCTATCAAAGGTACTTGAAGCTTACCTGGGCACACCTAGAGGTACCTAATGAATAAACATCAAAGCTAAAAAAGTATGGTAGGTACCTACCTTGTTTAATCAATCAACATGGCAACATAGATAAGGTAAACAACTTACCTACACCTACCTTAGCATAGCGCTGACTGGCGAAACCTTATGTATGCGCAGCGGAGAGCAAGTTAGCTCAAACATACCCATCACTCGTTTGGTATCGTTCAGTCCTGAAAGCACGAGAACAGACCGTTGAGAACACCGTTGAGAAGTGCTACAATAACTCCATCAACTTGGTAAAGGACCCAGACCTACTACTGGGTCCTTATGTAGGGATTAAGGTCTTCCTTCAGCTTATCAGGAACTCGGACTTTAGGCACCTCTACAAGAAACCCTGACTAAGTGGCCTAAAAGACACTGGATGATGGAGGAGTTTCGTAATAGAGAAACCCCACAAGATATGGTTTGCGGAGCCGAGCTGACGGACTACGCCACAGAGCCGCAGGTGCGGCGGGTGATTCCTCCCGGTGTGTGTGACCCCCCTCCTGATAGCCAAGGCAAAAACATGGCACGAAACTTATGCTGCCTGTTTTGGTCATTTTACCAACACACAGTGATTGTGCCGGGTAGTACCTGCCATTGCTGGCTGGAGGTGCCTGTTATTCTATTGGCCGGCATTGAACGGTTTATTTTCTGGAGGATCTCGACATGGAGTCTTCCCCAACCGAGATGTCCAGGCATCCGTCGGCAAGATAAGACGCGTCGCAACACAAACTCTGAACTAGCTTGACTTCCCCTCTTCCATCCCACTCTAAACCTCAGCAGTGACCGAGCTGGACAAAAAAAGGCGGCACCAAAATTTGTTGATAGGGGCATACGATGGCCGAAATGTCTGCACCTCACAAAGAGGTCGACTTCATCCAGGGCTTCGGCTCCTTCAACTTTGCACCTCCGCCTTCACTGCTTTCCGAGGTCGGCTTTCAGAACCGCGGTAAAAAGATTCAGTACCTTCCAGACCAGACATTTGAGTCCAGTCTTCTGTAGGGCCTCTCCCGTCTTCAACTTACCTCCCCGTCATGATGCTGACCAGGTTGTGGTAACAGCCCGTCGCAGTTCCCATTCATGAAGCTCACGCCCGAGATCCGCCGCCGCATCTACAGATGCCTTGTCAGCGAGCTCTACAACGACGAGAATGATGGGCTCGACGGTCAATATCCCAACGCGGGCCTCCGCTTCTCCGTGGTCGATCGGCCATTCAGCTCGGACAAACCGGAAAACAACGTCTCGTTCCCCGTCGCCATCACCGGGGCTCCTGACCAACGCAACATCGACCCCCGCCGGGGTGCAACCGGGGGCCAGCCAATCGACCTCTTCGAGATGTACAAATCCATCCGGGCGGGGGAGTTCGAGGAAGATGACCCGAACCTTCCGCCGGTGTGGCAGCAGCTGCGGAATTCAGATGCAAACGAGTCAAGCTCTGAAGAGGAAGCCGAGTTCAGCGGTGCCGAAGATTTGGGATCCGACTGGGACTCTGACGAAGCCGAGGTCGTCGTCAACCTCCGGCGCAGCAAGGGCCCGACCACCACGACGCAGACCGACCAGCTGCCCACCAACAACTCCCCCCAGCCTCGATGCACCGTCATGATCCAGAACCGGGTGGAAGACAACCCCGACTGCCCCGCACACCACTACTACGAGAAGGGCGCCAACCATGCAGAGGAGGGCGCCCGCTGCCGCTGCGACTCCGTGCCCCCCGAGTTCAGACGAGGAAAGTGCGTCTGCGTGTACCGCCTGTCTTCGGCCTACGAGCACGTCCGGTGTCTGGGCGAGGTGAGCAGGCAGATCGCGGCCGAGCTGGGCGAGTGTCTGTGGGCGAATGCCACGGTGGAGTTTGATGGGCCCGAGACCGTCTTTGCGTTTGCTGCCGAGCGGCCGGCTGCGCTTCGGTTGATCAAGAGCGTGGTTCTCGGGGTTGATTGTGCCGGCTGGGCGCTTGATACAACCACGGCGGACCTGGATGCCGTGCTGAAGCTTGTATCGGCGCGCATGCATGTGCTCTCGTTTGGGGTCAGATTGTATACCGATCTCGACGGGATGTTTACGCGGCAGGTTGTCGTTGCTGAAGTAGACCATGACGCCCAGTGGGCTGACCGGGTGGTTTTTGTTTTGGACAATACGGCTCCGCCATCGATGAGGATGGTGGAATGGGCGCCGCTGTTCAGGGCGCTGCGCACGAGGGCATTCGCGGTTCGGGCCAAGGGCTCAATAAAGCGCCCCGCCCACAACCTACCTTGGAAATCTTTGCCGAGGGAGACTGCAGATTTGATTGGGAGGGTTGAGCATCATGTTTTGGATATGTGGAAGCCAGACTGTGTCAGGGAGCGGGTGATGGCTCTGCGGTTGAGAGATGCTTGATTCAAGCCAGTCACTACGTGCGAGAAGACTGGACTTTTTTTTTTTTTTTTTTTTTTTCATTTTTGGTAATACAGACTTTAGATTCCCAATAACTAGCCAAATCGAAATCAATGCGGTTACATGCCAACCAACGCAGGAAGCACAACACGCCATCAACGGACAGCCGGTTGCCAGACTGGTGTTCATTCATTCAGCCCAGGATCAGCCAAGGCGAAATCAACCAGAATGACGCCAAGTCGTCTCATAACGGCTCGGGGCCACATTGATGACAGAGTACAAGGCTTGGCACTGTATCTAGGACAAGTATGAGGAGCAGCCATGTTGCCGAATCAGGTGGCGCCATAGCGGACGGCGTTATAGATCAAACAACGGGACCGCGCTG
Organism: Lasiosphaeris hirsuta; assembly: GCA_030549175.1. Classification (NCBI taxonomy): domain Eukaryota; kingdom Fungi; phylum Ascomycota; class Sordariomycetes; order Sordariales; family Lasiosphaeriaceae; genus Lasiosphaeris; species Lasiosphaeris hirsuta. Next base: position 1,163,214 of record JAUKUA010000002.1, read on the forward strand.
TACTCCAGGTCTTGGATGCTCGCTCTCTGCCCTCCCCGCAATCGAACCGCAGTCGAACCGCAATCGAACCAGCGATCTCGTCAGGGCACCCAGTCACGCACGCGAACCCATGGGCATTGAGCCCGGCCAACCACCAGCTCCATCGGGATGCCCTGTGCCGTGCTGCCTCCCCCCCCCCCCCCCCCCCCGGCTTTGCCATTAGCCGTTAGCCTGCCCTTGCTATTTCCCACTGCTTGTTACTGGTTTGGGCGAAATCTGTGCGTGGTCCTGTCTCCAGGGTCTCGGGGACGAAGCAGGCACGAGATTCCACGCCAAGCATCGCTGCATCAGCGAATTCGTCGCTCCTGCAGGCGGCGGGAGACAATGCTCCCCCCAATATGGCATATGCGAACCGTCGGAGCCTCTCGTGCCCATCCATGTATGTGGGAGGGGTAGCAGTTTGTAGTCAAGGTAAACACGGCTCTCACTTTTATATAGCTGTCAGTGCACAACCCCGACTGACTGTAACGGTGGTCGAGATTACCTACCGACGACAGCCCAGCCTTGTCGATCATTTTCCTCTGTTGTTGGCGGAAGGCCAGAACACTGATCTTGATCAGTCGGCCGTTTGCTGGCTCATGTGCAGAGTTGCGCAATTTGCATTTACCCGCGACCGCTGCAGCGCGGCAATATCCTCGAGTTTATTGCAGCCCTTGCCCCGGATCGGATAAAAAGGGTGTTGCTCGAAGACGACTGGATCGAGCAACAAAAGGTTATTGCCGCGCCGGGGGGCCAAGATGGCTCGAGATTGGCCACTCTTGAGAGTCGTGTCTCGCTATACCGGTAGCGGCCCATGGTTTTGCTCGACGAGTGCCGCCAGAAGGGGGGCGGCCCGGAACTTCTCAGACGAATCTCGACGAGAACAACAGTGTCTCGACAAGTTCGTTATTTGTCTTTCTGGGATCGCCTTGGCATATGCGGCATCCTACCCCCCCCCCCCCCCCCTTTTTTTTTTTTGCTGCTGCTATTCTCCGTAAGAGTAAAAAAGAAAGTCCTCTCATTATTCCCATCTCTAAAGACACTTGCATGCATCTCGCGACAGCACATGCCACACCACACCCCCTTCACCTGGCTGGGTCGATCCCAACTACCCGCGGCCATCTACCGCTGCGTCTCTCTCTACGCGCTCGGCCACCACTCGTATCCCACCAACGCACTCCCGAGACTGTGGGACGGGATCGAGCGGGCTTTGTCATATTCTTCCGAACACCCCCCTCCCCCCCCCGTTTCTCCAGGCCTGCGGAAGGAAGAAGCGGGCAGGCTGCACGTTCCCCCAACAGGCAGCGCTGACAGCATATACGACTCGATCCATCAGGGCCCTCACCCGCCACTTATCCCTCATCATCTCTCCCCCCCAATACTACAACTCACCCCCCCGAGCCCCTTCCCAGGTAGCCATAGCACATCCCACCATGCCCACGCCGTAACCCGATGACGCCCAAGCCGCGACCGCACCGCCGACCATGTCCAACCTCGTCATCCTCCTCCTCCTCCTCACCACCTGCGCCTCCCCCGCCCTGATCCCGCCGGGGCCCCGCCGGCAGCCCCTCGCCAGGAACCCCGAGATAAGACCAGGATGGCAGCCCGACCCGCGCGAGCTCGACAGCCCGCGCACACCCGCCGCCAAGCGCCCGGGCTACGTCCGCCTGCCCGTGTCACGTCACGTCTTCAACGGCACCGGCAAGTGGCAGTGGGGCTGGCACTGGTCGCCGCCGCCGGGGTTCCCGTCGGGGCCGGGGCAGTGGGGCGGCCCGGGACGGCCCGGAATGCCTGGGCCGCCGGGAAGTGGGGTGCCGGGGATTCCCGGGGGAGGATTGGGCGGCCCTGGGATTGGGATTCCCGGGGGAGGGGTAGGCGCGCCGGGAGGGGGGTTGGGGAATCCAGGGGGAGGAGGAGGAGGTGGAGGAGGAGGAGGAGGAGGGCCGGGGGCCGGCTCGCCTTTCCAGCCGACGTTTACCGGGGGTTGGCCGACGATGACGAGTCGGCCGACATTTAGCGGGTGGCCGTCGGGGTTTCCGGCGCAGCCTTCGGCCCCGTGGCTATCGTTTCCCGCGCCGTCGGGTGGGCAGCCGACGGGGGGGAAGCCTCCTTTTTATATGCCGACACAGCAGGCGTCGTCGTTGACGACGGTCACAAAGTCGACGGCCACGCAGCAGTCGAAGCAGTCGATTTTGTCGGCGACCGCGGTCTCCCAGCCCTCGATCAGGCCGAGGGCCGAGGCGGATAGGAGATGGGGCTGGTCGTATTTGGAGGAGTTGGGTGGGATTGCATACATCTTGCAGCGTGGGACTTGCCCTTTTTTTTTTTTTTTTTCACTTACAACTGTGATGAGAGACTGACATTCTCTCCAGTTGACATTGGCACGCCGCCACAAAAAGTAAAGGTATTTATCGATACGGGGTCATACGAGTTATGGGTGAACCCGCGCTGCAACACATCGGCAAGCGAGTCGCTCTGCCAGAGCTACGGCAACTATTTCCCCAATAAGTCCAATTCATCGTCATTTGTAGGAGGAGACTTTGCCGTGACGTATGGGACGGGAGCGGTAAAGGGGAGCTATTGGTCCGATATCATGAGCATATCAAGTGAGTTTCTGGCCAGAACAGCAGCGAGTTGCGGGAGGGAGCTGACCAAGAGACAGTGTTCCAAATTCCCCAGGTCCAGTTTGCCGTCGCCAATGACAGCAACTACACGTTTTCGGGGATCCTAGGGCTGGGATACTCATATCCATACTCGATTAATTACCCCAGTGTGTTGAATCTCATGGTCTCGCAAAACTTAATCTCGGCGCCGATATTCAGTGTGGGACTAGGGGGGGACACGGACGGGTTTAGTTGGTCTACCGATTCCCTCAGAGATGCCTCGGCTAATGGGAAATTCCTAGGTGAGATAATATTCGGCGGCGTGAACAGATGGAAGTTTGCCGGACCGCTGGAGCCAGTGCCGATATGGCCTCCCATTTCATCACAAGACCCCCACTGGATCCAGTAAGTTACCCCTTTTTATCGCTCCGTCTTTTTTTTTTTTTTTTTTTTTTTTTTCACATGTGTCTGACGCTTCTAGATACTGGATTAATGTGACATCGGTCGGCATAACCAAGCCCGGGCAAAAAGCCGTCATCTACACAAACAGGGACACGTTCAACATGCCGACCCTCATCGACACGGGCTCGACGCTCTCGTACATCCGCGAAGACCTGGTGGCCCAGATCGGGCAGCAGTTCGCGGCCACCATCGACGCGGCGGGCAACTACATTGTCGACTGCGAGTACCGCAACAAGAGCGGCACCGTCGACTTTGGCTTCAACCGCGGCCGCATGGTCATCAACGTCCGCTACAAGGACTTTATCTACCAGCAGTACGCCGGCCACTGCATGCTGGGCGTCCAGCCTGCCGATGTCGGTTCGACCAACTACGTGCTGGGTGACACGTTTATCAGGGGGGCCTACTGTAAGTCTTGTCCCAGTGGTGTGTTGAGTGCTGTGCTGACCATGAGCAGTGGTGTTTGACCAACAGTCTGACGTCATCTGGATGAACCAATACTACAACTGTGGAGACGCCGTCGTGACGGTTGGGCAAACGGTGCGGGACACACAATACATTGTTGGGGCCTGCTGAGCTGCTACAGCGGGACGGCGAGGGCATGTACATACATAATAGGTGGTACTGCATGCTCTGGAACCGTAGATGGTGATGTCGGGTTCCAACGGTCAAAACTGGGCTGGCGTCTTGGGATGGGATTCTCTGGTTCCATGGGTGCATTGGGCTTTTAGGTGGCTGAATTCACCGAGATTTGACTTGGCATAATTGCCTAATTGATACCTCACCTTACCTACCCATCCTCAACACCCTCTCTAGCGTACTGAGCCCGGGGGATCGTCTCACTCGCTATCACCGCTAAAGCATCAAGTTCAGCGTGACTGTTCTCGCTGTCGTCGTCCGCGTCTTCGTCGTCTACGCTTTCTATAATGCTCTTGAAATCGCCACCAACCTCGTCAAGCTCAGTTTGACATCTACAAGTCGGTACTGGGCATCGTGTGGCTGAAACGATTCCTTGAAGTCACCTTACCCAGGTACCTTGGGTAGCTTTGATAACTTAAGACATGATACCAAATAACGGGCCTTGCCAGGTGCCTCTCGTATCACCTGACGATCCCTCAAGCTTCAAGCGAGTATCTCTGTGGCTCGCTAATGATCGGGCAGGATTTTGGGTTAGGGTTGTAGGATTATCAATGGGATCCCGGTTTATTCTGTTGAATCGTGACTCAATTGAAGGAATTTGCCAGTCCATGTTCAGAGATGCTTTCTGAGCCCATGTTTGAGACAAGCAAGAGACCGTGTGGCGTAACCTTCTCGTCGGAGATACCTCCAGTCTCTTGTATAAAGGAAGGTGGCCTCCCTCCCACAGCCCACTCAACTTCCGGCAACTCCAAAGGGAATCTTTTTGAACCAATGGCAGATACAACCCCGAATCCTAAAGCATACCTACCTACAATCTACCTACATGATGGCACCCAAGAAGGCATCCGCCAAGGCCCCCGCCCCCGCCTTGAACATGATCGGGGAAGGCACGACTCGGCACGTTTGGTCTCGAGAAGCGCCAGAAGACATCGAGGAGACGTCACCCACCCGGGTGGTAAAGCAGGAGCGGACGGGACCGAATCCCGGCAGCAGGACCCACCACGAGTTTAGGGTCCACACACAAGTACTCACCGCACTGGCAAGAGATAACGCCATCCAGACCCACGCAAGCAGGCGCGTGGAAATCCCCATCTTGCACGGGATACTCCTGCCGGGGCAGCCTGACTGGGAAGAGATCCTGGCAGGTTTGCCCCGGTTCAGGCCCCTCTCGCGCAGCTTCGCACTCGTCGTCGAGAAGGTGCTTCCACTACCGCTGACAGTCCGCGAGATACTCACCGGGAAGTACAGCAATGGATCCCACCCCGGCTACGAGGTCGACTCAGGAGCCAAACACTGCATGGTCCGGCCATACCTTGGTCAATACACTCCACCACTGGCACACCAAACGGGGAATTTCAATCTCCGGAACATGCCCCTATCCTTGACTCAGATCCAGTAGCTCCGTCTTCCAGCCGCGCAATACGCTGAAGCCATGGCTGACGCCCTGGCCTTTCCCCACTGGTCCGTCTGTATCGATGCCAACGACGTCGAATTTGTACTCGCGCGCCCTCGTACCCCCCAGAAGCGGCCCCCACAGCGCGCCGGCTTCGGAGCTGTGTATTTCCAAGGGAGTCTGGGCTCGCATTGCATGTGGTTAATAGACTTCGACCGGTGTCAGCCGCTCAGCTGGGACGAGCTGGGCATGATTCACGCAGCCGCATGCTTTTATCGAAACGACCCTTACTTCCCAAGACCAGGCGACCATCTGTGGGACACTTTCAAGAACCGGTTTTTGCGGACAAGCAGCGGAATCTTGACTGCCGGTGGCCAGTCGAAGACGATTCGAGAACTCCCAGAGCTTCTCATGGACCACATCGAAGTTATCCATCCTACCCACGGTATCCATTCCAATCACAGCGAAGATGTCGTCAGGTTCCTGGAAAGCAGGAGAGGGCCCGAGTACGATTTGACGGGCAATTGGTTTTTCCGTCCGATACTGCGAGACTTCCATCTGATCGCGGACCCTGGGGACTTCAGACCAGGCCAACTTGGCGAGTGGATGTCACAACTGGGAATTGACGAACCCAGCCTCCAAGCTCCTTCCGCAACCGGGCCCATTCCAACCCACCCGGAGACCTTCCCAACTCCCCCGGAGGCCTTCCAAACTCCCCCGGAGGCCTTCAAAACTCCCCTGGAGGCCTTTTCAACCCCTCCAGTGGCCCCGCAGCTGCTCCCCAGGGCCTTCCCACCTCAACCTGAGGTCTTCCAACCGCAAGAAAACCCCTATCAACAACCGGGGAACCTCTTTCTCCAAGGGGCCTTTCCAACCCACCCGCAGGCCTTGCAGCAGCCGGTCTACGACTTCAACACGCCGCTGGACCCCTCCCAGCCGCCAGGAAACGCCTCTCAACCACCCTTCAACGCCTTTCAACCTCCACAACAAGGCTTCCAACCACCACAGCAAGGCCTTCAGCCACCACAACAGGGCCTCCAACCACCACAACAGGGCCCCCAACCCGCACAACAAGGCCTTCAAACACGACGGCGGGGCCATCGACAATCACGGCGGGGCCTTCAGCCACCACAACAAGGCCCCCTAAGAGGCATCCGCCCCCCTCACCGCCGGAGGCAGCGGACTCTCCCGGGTCCAGATATTCATCCCAATCTTCCCGCCCCCAGTCACCGGCAGCCCGGCATGCAGGGTCCGCTCATCCCCGCGGCCGGTCCCGGGCACCAGGTTCTCCCAGAATACGGCATTCCCCTCGACGGGCCGGAACGTCACCCCGTTTTCCCAGGGCTCGTCACACTCGACAATGCCCTGCTCACACCACCGCTCATCCCCAACAGCGTCCAGCCGTGGGAAGTTGGTGCCGCCGCCGGTGGTGTCGTTGGCGACGTGGACGTAGGCGAAGAAGGAGGATACTCGGTTGCCGCCAGTCTCGGTTTCTGACGCCGAGGTGAACCAGTCGGTGTGGAAGTGGTAGCGCTCGGTCGGGCCGTATTTGACCAGTTGGAGGGGCTCGAGGTGGGACCGCGGCGTGTCGTAGCCTTGGAAGAGGAGGGCGCGGGTCTCGATGCAACGGACGATGGGGTCGCGGGGCACGGTGGTCGAGTGCGAGGTGCGGACTTGGTGGGCGGTGGCACCGCGGTGCGAGGTTACGGCGGAGCGGGTGAAGGTCGAGGCGCTGTTGTTACCGTATGGGTCAGTGTCTATGGATAAGGCAGTCGTGGGAGGAGGACGGGAGGAAGTACGTTATCTCTTGGAGGTGGAGCCGTTCGGACGGTGTGAGGAAGTTGGTGATGTAGATTACGAGGGGAGATTTGGACACCATGAGGACTTGGTAGGGCGGGTGGGTGCAAACATAGTCATCGTTGATGAGGGGTACTTGTTGGATTTCGCTGGGACTGGCGGAAATCTGTTGGAGGGCTGCGAGAGCACCAAGCATCTGAAGGAAGGAACGCATGGCCACAGGAGTTGAAAAGTTTGTTTGCTTTTGATCGAATAGATACCCAAGTTCTTTGAGTTAATTACGGGTTGAAGGAGAGGAGAATATAATCCCAATTCACAAAATTCACAAATACCCACAATGGCATCTGCCCGTGTCAATCGCTTCCCACCTGCAGCCGCGCTGTGATGTGACGCCCGGCAAATCGGACGATGCGCAAGGACATTTCTGCATCTTGAAACACGAGCCGTTGCGCTCAGGCCAAGACGCCAGCCAAAAAAGCTTGTTTGGGCGGCTCCAGGGGGAACCGTCTGTCGGATCAGCAACCCCTGTCACACACAAGCTCAGCTCCCCTTCTGCATCTTATCCCTTATCTCGAAGCGTCAAAGGGGGAGCTCTGCCTGTTTCCTGTGGTCTAGCAAATCGAAGATGTCGAGTTGAGCCCTCAATGTTTTTTTCCTTCTCCTTATTATCGTTTTTTTCTTCGTCGACATGAGGGTCACCAATCTCTATCTCGGCATTCCGCTCGTCTCCCGGGCCGTGGCTTGGAGCCATGTTGACGATGCAGGGGCCCTGAAGGCATCCCTGCAATCAAATGACTTCACTCTCGTTGCATGTAAGTAAAGTTATTCTCAAGCTTTCAGGGTCCTGCTAACCTTATTCCAAAGTCACACTGGTATGTCTTGTCTGCCGACCTCACAACATCCAATTGCTGACATTTGCCCTGTGTTTTCCAGCCCAGCGAGTACGACAAGCCGTCCTTCCTTCCCATTCACGGAGAGAGAGAGAGAGAGAGAGAGCTGACAGCGGCAGGGAGAACAGCCAAGCGCTCGAGACAGAATGGACGGCAATCCAGCCCCAAGACAGCGACAGGATAGCCAGCGTCGATTGCTCGGCCGAATCAAAACTCTGTGAAGAGTTCCAAATCTCGTCATTCCCCACAATCCGCCTCTACCAACAAAATGGTAAACCCTATCGCTACCGTGGCCCGCGCAGGGCTGCATCCATCAGCGGCTTCCTCCAGCGCATGCTTCGGCCCGCTGTGTCCCATGTCGGCAGCAAAAATACCACGTCCTTTCTCGTCGACGACGATGTTGTTTTTGTCGCCCAGTCGGCGCCTGGTGACACAACCCTGAGAGACCGCTTCACCACAGTAGCCGAAAAGTACCGCGACAGGTACTCGTTTGCCATTTCTAGCGATGCATCGCAGCAGTCGATAGTGACGTGCTACAACAACCCCGACGACCTGCAGCGCTCGACCATCGAATTGGCCAACCCCGCATCACTCGAGGCCTTCATCAAGCTCTGCGCAACACCGCTAATCCCAGAACTGACGCGACGCAATGAAATGACATATTACTCAGTAAGCCATTCGGTCGGGCAACAATTGACAGTCAGCTAACCCACAACCCCAGTCTGGCAAAAGCCTCGTCCACTACTTCATCCATTCCCCCAGTCAAAGAGAAGCGTACGTCGCCGAGATGCTCCCGCTCGCCAAGAAATACCACGAATACCTCCACTTCACCACCACCGACGCAAACGAGTACCCCGACGCGGTCGAGATGATGGGGCTCAGGCGCGGCGCGACAGGGCTCTCGGTGCAGAACCCGAGCAACGGCGACATTTTCCCTTACACGGGCAGACAAAAGATTACGGCCGGTGTGGTGGAGACGTTCCTAGTCGATATCATCCAGGGGAGGGTGAAACCGTGGGGACAAGGTAATGTGGAGCACGAAGAGTTGTAGGTTCTGAGGCGCGATGGGATGCATTGATTGAGAGTTTAAAGGCGTTTTGGGGGGCTTGGTTGAGGTGGATTGGCCTATCTTCTGGAAACACTTGGATGCGGGAGCGCTGAAATCCCCTAACCCACTGGCCGCCGAGCGGCCCACTGGGAGACTTCCGAGTCTATCTGACTCGGCAGTTCCGCTTTCGGCGAGAACGGCCGCAGCCGGCATCTGCAGGGACTTCTGCGTTTCTGCAGGGACTAATAAGTCTATCTCTACGTGGATGATCTGATGGCCACGAAAAATCCAGAAGAATTGCCTCTGTGATAGGGAGCACGTATCAAACAATTCCTAGCGCCAAACTTCCAGAGGCGCCGATGGCGTCGATAGCGCCTTTCCTGCATCAGCCGTTCGGGGTCCCAGCCACAGCTGAGTACGGAATTCATACCTTGCGAAGTGCCTGACCCTCGTAGGAAATCATGTTCTTGGCCCATCGCATCGCGCAGCTTCCCATTTCTTTCTCAGTGTTGACACGAGGCTCTTGCCAAGTTCCCAACAACATCACTCCCCAATGTCCGCCCTCCTCTACCGCTTTGACAACCCGACCCCTTAACACTGCGACGTCATTCTTCGACGACATGAGGCATTTTTTCCAGATTTTGGAGGGCTCTTGGACAGTATTCAGGCCATCTCACCCCATTTCCTAGCTATCTCCTAGCTATTTCCTACCCCCCCAGTTTCCAAGCTGGGGAACACAACCACCAGCGCGTGGCCTCAACATCATCCAGTCCCCCATCCCTTCCCCGCCAACCACCACAATGCTCCTTCCTCTCCTCCTCCCCCTCCTAGCCACCATCCTCGCTTGCACAACCGGCACGCCCGCTGCCCCCGCCGACAGCTCCTACCCCTTCTGCGCGCTATCCTGCCTCTTCTGCCCGGACACCGACTACACGCACAACTTTGCCAACAACTGCGCCTACGCCGCGGGCGATTGCTGCACCTCGTCCCAGCACTTGACCATCTCGGAAACCTTCACCTGCGTGCTCACCGTCTGCAACAGCACCACCACTGCCCAAACCGCCTTTGACACCTTCCAGTCCTTCTGCCAGGCCCAAAATAAGCCCCTCTCCGCAGAGGACGTGCCGGCGGGATACACCTTCAACAAAAGTACTTTCCCCCCCCCCCCCTCCCCCTTTCCCCACCCAGCCAGTGACCAATTCCTAACACGCGCAGCCCTCTCCCAACCCTCTCCCTCCCAGTCCGCCGCCCCCACGTCGGAGACTAGTGGCCTGCCGACCCGCACCAAGATCATATTAGCAACCACCCTTCCGGCGACCTTCCTCATAGGTCTCCTCGTCGGGATCGCGTGGTGGTTCGTGCGGCGCGGGCGGGACCAGGACGAGGCGAAATCCGACGGCGGCAGCCAGGGCGCCGGGGAGGATGAAACGGACGACGTGCGTGGGCCCGTCCATGAGTTGGATGCGGCGGTCGGGGCGGGAGGTGGCCAGACCGCAAAGAATACGAGGCGGGAGTCTGGGTGTTTTTCGCCCAGTGTGCATGTCCCCTGACATGTCTGTGGGGCCAAGGAGGAGGGTGCGGGCCGTGTTTTGTGATACCCTCCGACGCTGTTCATTGGAAAGGATTCAAGCATATCACACTTCTAAATGGAAGAGAAAATTGTTCCAACATGACCGGCATCGCAATCCTATGCTATCACCACACAAGACAAGCTATGTATGCCTAGCCAGCAAGCGACAGCATCCCATCCGGATTCACCAAGTCGCTGACCAAGTCTCAACCGAGAACGTCATGAAATCAGAGCTCATCAACCACCACACAACACTACCCAACCAATGCAATCGGCAAATGCACAACCGCCAGAAATATGTACATCATTCATCACCTCATCAACTGACTCAAACGTACAGAGCATCCGCGTTCCCCGTGATCCAGTTATACGACAATTGCCTAAAGTCATCCTTCAACAAGCTCGCTCTGTTATTATAAAACTGCAGCAGCTGCTTGTTAGCCGCCCACTTGGGCCAGGTAATATCGACCTTGCTGCCCTTGGCATTGGTGCCGCCCGACGAGTCGTTGGGGTCGAGGTTGGTGACAAAGTTGGCATAGAACGACTGGATGCTCTTGCTCGCATAGTTGGGCAGCAGGCCGTAAAACACCTGCAGCAAGTCAGATCCGTGAAAGGTACCCAGGATCGGAGTTCCAAAGTCGTAGCTCGACAGATAGGACCAGGCTGGCACGCTGGGGTTGGCGATCAGAGCTTCATTGAGGAAAACACGGCGCGTCAGCGTGAAGACGAGATCGCCTAGGATAGCAGCGATGCGCTTGAAGCCCGGGTAGATCTCGTTGAAGAGACCCGTGTTGAAGGGAGATCCGTAGATCAAGGAGTCGTCATACGTGGCGACGAGGGCCTTGACCTGAGAGTCGGTCGCCTTGTTGAAGAAGACGGTCGACAGATACGAGACGAGCTTGGCAGTCGTGGTGATGTTGGTTTGGAAGAGCGAGAACAGCGTGCCCTCATCCTCCTGGTCGCCAATAATCATGGGTACGGCCGCGTACTTCTTGTTCTTGACAAGGACGTCCGGGCTGGCCGTCAGCACCTTGCCGTCGGGGCGGGGCAGGTACGAGAGCGCGACCGAGGTGTACGACAGGATAGCGGGGACCGAGTTCGCGGCGGCGAGATACTTGTCGTAAGGTAGGGCGCGAAGGCAGGCAAGGGTATCAGGAGCCGACGAGCACCCGCCCTTGGCAACGACGGCATCGTAGACGGCTTGACCCTTGGGGCAATCGACGGGATCTGCGGGGATGATGCTGCCCGAGTTCATGATGCCGCCGCGGAAAAGCTTCTTGCCCTTGTACGAGTTATCGCCGTCATACAGCGCCATCTGGTTGAAGACGGAGATGGCACCGGCCGACTCGCCCCAGATAGTAACCTTATCCGGGTCACCCCCGAAGGCGGCAATGTTGTCGGCAACCCACTCGAGACCCATGCGCTGGTCGAGAAGACCGAGATTGGAAGCACCATCCTTGAGCACCTCCTTGCCAGCCAGGAAGCCGAAGCCGCCGACACGGTAGTTGACAGCCACAAAGATATAGGGCTTACCCATATCAACGGCATTAGCCACCAGGGGACCGCCATCGTACATGGACGTCCATCCCAGCTGTCAGGGGTTAGTGGCGATCTCGATAGCAGACGGCGGAGAGCTCACCTCAAATCCACCTCCAAAAATCCAGAACAGCACAGGCAGCTTGGAGCCAGCCGTGGTGCCAGCAGGGCGAATCACATTGATAGTGAGGCAATCCTCGCTGACCTGAAGGGCGTCCTGGAAGAAGGGCAGACTGATAACGGTGTCGAGGACCTGAGATAGGAAGTTGCTGGTGCCCTTTTGCGCGACGAACTGCGGGCAGGCGTTGGGAATACCCGAGGCATCGTAGGTTCCGATGTTGGAGGTGAGCCTCACGGGCGCGCGAAGGCGTCGGTCTCCGGTCGGAGGGAGGGCATAGGGGATACCATTGAAGGCCTCGGTGGCCAGGCGGGACGCGCCGACGATCTTGCCCGTTGCGAGGGTGACGGTCGGGGCAGCTCGCTTCCCGAGAACTGGCGAGGGAGGCTGGGGAGGTGCGGCAGCAACACCGGTGATGAAAGCGAGGCAGCTGGCTGCGAGAGCAGCAGAGAAACCTTTCATCTTGATAGTCCGACGTGAATGAAGGACCGGCGACAGGTAGTGCCGGGGAGAGAGCAGGTCGACGAAATGAAGATGCTGTCCTGGCTGGCCTTCTCTTCTCGTGTTGTGTTGAGAGGGTGGTCATGGCTTGGGTTATTATAGCCACGCGTTTTCAATATGCCCCACGGTTCGTGGAGAGGTCATCACCATGGGATCCTCTGGTGCTGGGCAAGCCGCAATTGTGACCCAAGCGAGAGTCCCAAACAGCTTGAGCATGGACCAGGACGGCGATGGTGGCATCGAGTTGGAGAAGCGACAAGGGCCTTCCCCAGATTCCCTCGGAACGGCGCATCGGGGACCCAGCTGACCGCTTGTCGCTCGGGGGGTGGACAAGTCAGGCAAGTGGCCGAGGATGGTTCCCGGCCATGTCTCATTGCGGCGCTTCTCCGATACCTTTTGCTCTGGGCGCCACTGTCCGATGGCTCTCGGGGTCCATTCTTTTGCCTGTGGCATCTGTCACCCACAGCATCACCCATGGCAAATCCACTTCCCCGTGGGGAACCTAGCAACGAGGCCCGACATCCTTAGTCCGCCGTCGTTGACATTGATATCTCGTAAGAAAGGCGCAAGTTTGTCGCGGCGTCTCGACGCCGGACTGTGTGCTTGCCGGGGCACGCATGTGAAAGCTCCTCAGGGGTTTTGTGCCTGGCAGATATATAAGCCTCGGCCCAGGATTGGCGCACGGTAGACACGCGAGACAGGGGATGCAGGGCAGAGGTGCATAGACAGGCGCCGTTAATCACAGAATCTGATCACAGAATCTGGTCACGGCAGTCGAGCCTCCTTGGATGTGAGGGGTAGCTAGGCGCAAAAGGGCCCAAGTGGGCAAAGATGGCCAAGATTGGGGGGGTGCGAATCAACGTTGTGACTACCCCCAACACACGCCCTCTGGCACATTTTGTGTACCTAATAAATGGCGATACGAGGAGTGGGTAGTATCCGAAACTGGAGGCTGGCAGATCACAGGGTGAACAGGGTAGGCGAGGGTAAGGTGTGGCAGGAGGAGGAAGGGAAGATCGGCGGAGAATGGCCGACTTGGCGGCAAGCAAAACGGATGGAAACCAAATTTGTGCCAGTGACATGCCGAAATAGCCCAACAAACCCCCATTTGTCGGCAGGTACACTGTAGGTAGTCAGGAACGGTCGGGTCGTCGGGCAACTCCTAACCTCCCATGCCCGGGCACCCATGCACCTCCAATTGTCGATTGTGGAGGCGCATGCGGGGGGTCGGTTTGTGGGGAAGGCGCGAGATCGGGGCGCAGTTGCCGTTTCTGTCAAGGACGGCCGACGCTATTTGCTCTGGGGCGTTGGGGTCTGGGGAAACGCAGCGATGGGCTGGGCAAATGGGGACTTGGGCCCCCCAAAGTCCAGAATAGCTCACGTCATACCTCAGGCTTTTGCTTGGCGATGCTACCACCGCAATACACTTGAGCGCCAGCTCCCTTACTTGCCAATATTTCAATATTTCGGTTATTTCCGGGTTCCCAGAGGACGGCGACTCGCGGAATATCGAAGCGTTCTATTATCCAAAGGCCGGAAAGATTGGGAATTATCAGGGGCGGAAACACGTATATACGGCCATAGCCAGCCACTGTCTCACGACAAGACCCGATCCCGATGCCACTATAGCCTTTCCGATCCGACATGGACCCAAAGAGTAGACGACACCACCCAAGTTTAACTGCGTCTCTCATAATTGAGGCCACGGTAGCAGCGAAAGCTCAGCGCAATCTCACGGACAAACTCCCCGGTGCCCAGCTCCGAAACAGAGCCATCCATGCGAGGACTAATGGGCGCCGACCTAGCGCGCCTCTACGCCCTCACGAACACGCAACCTCGATAGCATGGTGGAGTCGAGGGTCCTACTAGTAATCAGTCCTGCTAGTGTCATTAGTCTGCTGTGGCACCTCAAGCTGTAGATCTCACTTACAAGCGCCGCGAAACCATGCGGGGGCCATCTGCATCCCGGATTTGATGCCTTTCACCTTTCCCGAGCCTGTAAGAACGCCAACACTCTTGGATTTCTCTAAGCGCGTTGCCCAATCGAGGTAACAGACTCTATCATGTGCTGATGGCAAAGCCGAGGCGGCCAGGACCCTGGATTCGCGCTTGTTAATCCAGCTTGATCAGCTCCTCGAGAGGGTTATCGCCCGAGAGTGAACGGTATGCTCCGTTGAAATCACACAACACGATACAGGTTACAAACCAGATATTTCACTGACATTGACTACCAGTACCTTACCTACCATGACCTTACTATGCACTTCAACTGCATAGTTTCGAGTCGTCAATAATGGCAGTACACGTCGCTATGGCTTAAGGTCAGCCCTTCCATGTGTTTGAAATCACGTATCGCTGTACTCCGGTCCTCAGGGCTCCCTATCCGTCTCCTCGATTCCCTCCAGAACCCCTATTTCCCTAACATCAATTCCCCCACTGCAGAGAGCCAACATTAGCTAGACTCAGATGAACCACGTGAAATACATCCTGTCCGATTCCAACTAATGTAAGGTCACCAACGGTCCACGGCCTTTACCCCGCGCCCATTCAGCTTCCTGAGAGATCGCCGACCAACACGAAAGAATAGATCGCGTCGTTAGCTCGGCCTGCAGCCCAGGCTGCAGGACAAGACCCTATCTTGACGGTAATTCCGGTGCTGTCTTCTCACTCTTACCCTTGGGCGACTTGATATTTCACCTGTCTCTTGGGAGAGAGATCTATGAGTGTTCGGGTAGTTGAGATGAAGGGGTGCTGGGTCGATTAAGGGCGGAAATATCCCTTTGTCCGATTTTGCTTCCATGTGTCACCGAGCATCGAGACCAATGGTAACCCCCTCGAGCCAGAACAAAGGTCGAGGCTTGTTCTATCCCCCAGAGATTATCACAGGGGTCGATGGGATTATCATATCACAACTCCCTGACCCTCACCCTCACCTCAACCCCACAGTTTTACTTGTGTGAAAGAGCAGGCACGGCATCACAAGAATCTCGGATCACAGGACGAGTCGAAAGAAGCAAGTTCTCGAGCACAAGCACCGTTCCAGTCCCTACTTGCTAGCACAGACCCTTCATCATGCCATTCCCTAAGCCTTGTTCACCTCCTCATTGACAACATTGTTGGTCTCCGCGTCCAGTGCTGCAGGAACACCCTCCTTGTTGGCTTCCTCGTCGACGACTGCTTTGGATGCCGCGTCAGCAACATAATGTCAAGCCAATGATACCCCCCGACTAGATCAATTCCGTGAAATGTGTAAGGAGTAAACTCACGAGCGTCAATGGCAGTATCCCACTGGGCGTCCTTGCCGGTCTTATCGGCGGCGGTTTGGTCGGCGGCTCTGTTGTCGAGAACGTTAGTATTCCACAAGGGGCGGATGGTCAAAGGGTGGACATACTCCTGGCCGTCAACGGTGCTCTCAACGTCTTGGACTTTATCCTCGAAACCCATCGTGAATGCTGCGATTGCCAAACAAATTCGGACTGAAAATTTCGTTATGGTGAATTCTTGATGTCGATACCAGGACTTCAAACTCGGCAGGTTCGAGGCCCATCTTATACTTCCCCGGCCCACTCCTTTTCAACTCCTGTTGGGGCTTTGTGGTGGCGCCATTCGCAACCTCAATGCCCAAAGCAACACGATAATATCAGGGCATCATGGTCAAACCTCACCACCCCGTAACACGCCATCCCTTGAACTTCTGCGCTGTCAACCTGCTCGCTCCAAAGACGAGTTCTACAACACATCATAATCGTCTTATCCCCTCCTCCATCCCCAAAGTCCCGCTTCACACCGCCCCCGCCACCACGGTATGGCAAGCGAGCCTCCGTACCGACTGACACTAGCCGTAGGACAAGCCTGGCCACGGTAGTGCACACAGGCAGGGCCCTTACACAGAGCTCCCGCTCTCCACGAATCAAACTCCCACATCAGGCGATTCGACGCCAAGATTTGCGGCTCAGATTCACGGCAACGGGTTTAATTTCGGCAGGGCTACGCCGTCTCTTCGCTACATACACCCGACTCCGGGCCCTCGTTGATGAGCGTAGAGCTTCAACTCTATATAGAATTAAACCCGCTTTGCCGAACTGATTCACATCCCAACCAAGTTCAGTCGTTGAAGCCTATGCACATTATGGAATGAATGGCTTGAATTGGCTGTCAAATTGTCTGATCTAGGCCGAGGGTCCCTGGAGTAGGGGGGTTGCCCTTTTTTATCCTGGCTATCAGGTGCTGGTTTGTATCACTTAATAGGCTAGGAGTAACCTTTGTTGCCCCTGCTGGGAAACAAGCTCTGCTGAGGCACTGGTGGATTTGACATCAATAATAAAGGCCCATCTTGTATGTCCTAACACAAGACAGCTCACCTTTATCGGACCTCTTTTTCAAGTGTTCAATTGGCCTCTTCAAATGCAAAATATAAATCTCTAGACATCACATATCCCTTTTTACATGCCACAAAAGTAAATCAGGCAGGGGCATATCCATGGTGTCCTATGCCAACAAATAAGCAGGGATAGGGCTGTAAACTCAAACAGAAGGACACATTGATGTCATTTTCGCTATCTCAGCAGGGGGGGTCGGTCCCGCGAGACCGCCCTGCCATGCTACCTAATGTATTCCGATGATCGGCCAGCCCAAGATCCGACCAGTTGCCAACTGGTCCATTTTTGTTTTCATGGCCTCGTGAACTACCATACCAAAAAGCAAAACCCGTCAACCACGAAGGTGGGCCCGTATAATGCTTGAATCAGCCCTCTAAGGAGGCCCAGAAACCGACCCAAAACCAACCAGCACCCCCAATGCGTGAGCATAGCCTTCCGTAAAGCACACCCAAATACATTAACATCGAAGTGAAAGGGTATATGTACCGTGCGTCATATCTCATAACCCGCAGCGCGGGCAGGCGTGATGTTCCCATAGGCTGCTGCTCTTGCAGGCAGACCTATTCCAAAGCCCCCTTGAATTGCTGTTTAGCAGACCTCGAGTGGATTTGCAGGGCGCGCTGTCCGTCTCCTCTTAGCGTCCGGACTCAGCACAGGACAGTCCTCAGAACTATTGGATGTCTCCTCCTCGAAGCTGCTGTTGAGAACTTCGGAAAGTGGGGCCCGCTCGGTGCGTCTCCGCTTGAGATTTGTTGCGGGGTACACCGGGGCCGGGGCCGGTTGGTCCACCAGCATATCCCATAGGCCGATGTGATCGGGATCTCCGTACAGTGGCTCTCCGGCAATCTCGTGACCAAGCGCCTTGGCGAGACGCTCTTTCAGGCCAAGAATGGGCCAGAAAGTCACGGGCGTGTGGGTGATATGGATGCCACCGTTGACATTTGCGTCGTCGGTGGAGGTCGGCGCCTTATGGGGGTCCATGAAGCGGCTCAGGAACGCAGCTGACACGACAGCCGTGTAAACAATGAAATTGGGGCTGCTGTCATTACCCTCATCGTGGGTGATGATTTGGACCTTGACATCGTGGAAGTTGGGCGTTGGCATGCGGACCGACTTCTGACTGCTGCGGGAGCCATTTGATGACTGCGATGATGACTTGGATGAAGATCCCTTGTGGTAGAAATGGGCCTGGGCCATAGCGAGCAGGATGCCGATTAGGTACGGGTCGTGGTCGAGGTTTGCTGGGATCAGAAGCTTTGACCGAAGGCGCTGCAGCCGGGCAACAGGCTCGTTGGGGGTGTGGTTGGGTCCGAGGACAACGCGGAAGAGGTTCTCGCGGATCATAGCCAGCTGGCCGCGATTGACGTATGCTAACACTGGTTGGTTCGGCGCGTAGCCAGAGCTGGATTCGGGACTGCTGGCAGGAGGTAGATTTTTAAATGATGTCGCCGGTATTGTTGGGGCCGAGTCAAAGGAGGTGTCAACACCACTGGGCGACTTCCACATACAAGGAATCCGAATAGCCTTTCTGAAGATGCGTTGGCCGAAGAAAATGTCGAGTTCGGCGCCAGTCTTGGGGCGCGACAGGGTGCCGGAAAACAGAGTTGCCATCACATGCTTGATAGCCCGGTTCTTGGAGAACATGCGCGCGGGCTGCGAGTCGTGCTTGACGAGGATGTGCAGCTCGGCGGTCAGAGCGCGGGCCAGGTTGGAAGGCTCTAGGAATCTGCCCGGAACGAGTTCGGGGACGGGCTTGACGATGGCGGGGCACTCGGAAAAGCGGGCACCGAGCAGTTGGGTGTGGAGGTCGGTCCAGCAGATGGGCAGGACGTAGAGTGAGGTGCCGGCATGCTCGAACATGGTGTCATAGATAGAGCCTGGCTCGGGCCGGGTTATGTGCAGGTTTCGGCGCGCGGGCCGACGACTTGTCTGAGGGCCGGTGCCCTTTTCCGAGTCGTCAACCATGACGGGTTGTTGTGTGCAGCCGGGGCTGAGTGTGTCGCGTGAAGGCGGCATGTGGATGATGGAGCGCAGCTGACCGAGGAAGCTGCTGCCGAAAAAGGTACTGAAGCGGGAGGCGGGCGCGTTAGCAAAGCTGGACTTTGAGGCGAGCGATGGCAAGTTATAGCAATTGAGAGTTCCTGCCCAATCGATAGAAAAGTGAAATGAAGGCATATGAAGACGCGACTTACTCAATCACAAGCATCGGTCGGGTGCACCTGGTTCACTTGCCAGGGGGGTGGACTGACACCCTGGATCGCGATCAGCCCCGCAAAATAAACGCCAACGCGAAAATCAAGGGCGCCAAATAACATGGAACTTACCGAAATTCGCGGAATGGCCCGGTCAATTGCGCGTAGTCGAAATACGGCGCAGAATGTGTACAGAGTACGGTTTCGCAGGAGCAGAATCGAGAAATCGAGGGCCACGGTCAACAAAGGTTGCGACAAGTGGAGGAATGTATTTGTGGTCGAGGTAAGGAAAGGACCAAGGGCTGGGCAGAAATGGTGGGTTTAAGAAACGCGACCGACTGGGGGAAGCCGGGACCCCTCACCTCTTGGTTCCGCCTGCTTTTGGTGTGGCGACTAAAAATGCGCCAACAATCTACTTTTCTGCCGGTCGCAGGACGCGCTAGCACACGAGCTCACCTGACAGACCCAAGGAGCGCAGGCACCAGTCGTGTCACAGCCCCAGCCACCAGCCAGAAGCGTCACTCTTCCGCGATGAAATTTCTCATGATTTTTCGAGACTTCTGTGCAAATTCCGGTTCGGTGGACACCAAAATGCATTTGGCGTTTTCTTTTCCTTAGCTATTTCTTTTTCCCCTTGCCGCAAGGAGTAATTCCGATTACATTTCCACATGCACGTAGTGCAACCGGTGTTTGGTGCGACCGGAATCGGATCAAACAGGGTTTGCGGTTTAGGTGCTGGGCGTCATCCGACCCACTTTTGATTTAGCCAGCCTTGGGCCGACAGGTGCGAATACCCTCCTGCATTTGTTAGCGCGCAACACGCAAAGTGATGTCTACCTACCACCTGATGGTACTGAAGCCTTGAGAAGGCCTCTCCAGCACCAAAAAAAAAAACAGGCATCTTGAGCTTTTTACACACCCTCTGCTACTATTGAGCGCTCCCATTGATTTTAAATAAATATATAGAGCTGGATCAGAAATGGTTGCTACGACATCATTGATGTGAAGTCACTCGCTAACGGGCAAGTGAGGCAAGAGAAGAGGAAACTGGCAGATGGTTTCAGTGAACCATGATCTCCGTCCTGAAAACAGCCCAAAGCTCTCCAGTATCAAGTGGAAATGTCCAGAACATTATCCCAGTATTATCCCAGTAGTCTCTTTCTGCGCCTAATGTGCTCCATAGATGCCGCACCATCTTGCTCTTTCCTACTTGATGGTAAATTAATATCATGATGTCTTGCAAAAGCGTTGCAAACGGGCAGTCAGCAAGGAGTGATTTGACGGTGCATGTGTTCGCCGATTATTGGCACCACGCCCCAACATTAGGCCGGACCAATTAAGCCGCTGCAAGCCAGATGTGGCTGCCTGCGATGACTGTGCCATTCGCCCCAGGCAGTCGCCACTTTTGGCAACTCCCTCAGCCACAATTGAGAACCCCCCCCCCTTCAGCCACATCCCCATGAAACTGATTCGACGTCGAGCAGGGGCGCAAGCACAGGTCCACCGACCCAGTCTAGCAACCCCGCAAGGCTGAGAGTGCGACAGCAACCGCGGACAAGTTACATCCCGCCTCCACGATCCCATCACGCCCGCATCCCAAGCAACCAGCCTTGAACCTGCAAGGAGGTCGCCGTCAAGATGCCGGTATGCAGTTGCCTTTTCCAGCTCCTCAATCTCCCGCTACGCCCTCCAAATCCCAAACGCCCGCAATCATTTCCTGGCGAGTGTCCCCGTCGCTGACTGAACCCCCTCAGGCCTACAACTCCATCTTCAACGAAGACCCCAACCCGCCGCGGCTGGTGGGCAACTTCCCCCTGCTGCCGCTGCGCACCAAGATCCGCGGGCCCGTCTACCCCCTCCCGTTCCCGGAACCGCCCCTGCCGGCGTCCGAGTCCCCCGACCCGGACTCGGGGTCGTACGACATCCTCGATGAGGTCCTCGCCCTCTTCCGCGCCAACACCTTCTTCCGCAACTTTGAGATCCAGGGCCCTGCCGACCGCCTGCTCGTCTACGGCATCTGGTTCGTGTCCGACTGCCTTTCCAAGATCAAGCCGAACGCCAACGTGCGCGAGGCCACCAAGGAAGTCACCAACCTCGCGCTCGACACGCATTTTGCCATTCCGGGTGACCCGGCGTGGCCGTTGAATCAGGTATGAATAAATTAGAAGAGGGCAGAGGGGTCGAGGAAGGTGCTAACGGACGGCAATTAGATGTACGAGCCCCCCCGCGACCGGCAGGACGGCGAGATTCTCCGCCAGTACATGTCACAGGTGCGGCAGGAGCTGGCGACGAGGTTACTCGCGCGCGTCTATGATGAGGGCGGCGACGGAAAGCCGAGCAAGTGGTGGCTGAGCTTCACTAAGCGGAAGTTTATGGGCAAGGGGCTGTGAGGAGTGGGAAATACAAAAACCAAGGAGCACGAGATACCATGCACTTTGACATTTAAAACAGCTCGGCGTGAGGAATAACGGCTCTATTTTTATAGTGGTATCTACGTCTTCACGTCTATAATGCAGAGTGATGCTGTGCTCTCGTCCCCATGATATCCATTCCCGACCGCGCCTCTAACCCAGGGAGCCGTAACGCCTCGGTCGCGTCTAGCCGATCATGCCTTTGGGGTGTCAGCAGCCTCCGACTCCGCCGCTGAGCCCGTCTCAAGCTTTCTCCGCTTGAACTTGCCCTTAGCGGCCACCTTGCCCGCGGCAGGCTTCGCCCTCCACGCTGTGAACACATAGCCGTCGGTACCGCCGCGCTCAGTCATCAGCGGGTGCGTCCTACCCGGCAGAACCTGCCAGCGGCGGGCGCGGCTCGTCTGGATCGACGTGCCCAGCAACAGCGTTGGGTTGAGCGGGAATTGCTCGCTGCCCTCCCAGCGCTCCAGCTCCTCTACCGTCTTGGCTACCATCTCGGGCAGCGTGCCGCTGGTCCACGCGGTTCGCCGGCTCACGCTGAAGCAGTCAGCGAGAGCCGCAAGCGGCTCAAGAGTGGGCGAATACATCGATACTGGCGCACCACCGGCCAGCAGGGGCAGGGTGTGCTTGAGGATGCTAATTGGGTCCATGGTGCTCGCGCACACTAGACCTGAGAAGCCACCTGCGCGCGTCGCCTCGACGACGTGCCTGGTGCGCGCGAACCTCCTGCGCTTGCGGTGGAAGTTGCCCCGCCGGCTGGGTTTCCACGAGCCCAGTAACTCGGGCGATGCAGTCAGTGGTGGGGTCGAGTAGGCCGTGTCGAGCTCGGGCTTGAGTAGTTGCAGCCAGGTGAGACACATGAGATGCCTGCAGAGGGGGTGTTCGGCGTGACTTGGGGCCACGGCGTCAAAATCCCAGTAGCCGAGGAACGGCAGACTCGGTTGGCTGGCGCTGTGGACGACCGTGATTGTGTTGGTTTGCGAGTAGGGGATCGCAAAGTCGGAGGAGCGAACTTTCTTGGGTCGCGCCCCGTCAATTGCCCTGTTGGCCGGGTCGTCAGCATCCGCCATGTCGACGTCGCCATCTTGGTTGTCCTCTGCTTCCTTCTCGGCCTCTCGTCTCTCCCTCTTCTCCCTCCTTGCCTGCTCGTCCAAGCTGTCTTCGTCCTCATCCAATTCGGGGAACAGGACGCCCATCCTCTCGGCAATCGCCGCGACCAAAAGGCCACCTGTATCGTCCACCACAAGCCATCTGCCGTTCAGCAGATCCCCCTGGAGAGGGGCCAGAGCCTCTTCGCCCTGTTCACAAGTTGCCATTGGATCGCCGAGATAGACGCTATCGCCGCCGTAGTGCACATTTCCCCACGAGCCCACAAGAGCAATCATCTCAGCGCGCAAATCCAGAATCTTGCTAGCATCCCTCTCCTCGAGCTGCCAGTGCGCAAGGTTCGGCACGTCGACGGGCAGTATTTGGAAGCGCCGGATGTACTTTTTGGTCTTCAGCAGCTTATACTTTGCCAGACTGAAACTTGTCTTTTGATCAAGCGCCGTGTGCGACAGCATCAGCTTGGCGATCACGTCCTTGCCCGCATTGCTGCCCTCCCGCTTGAGCTCCTCGATCTCTTCCTGTGTCAACGTCTGGCGGGCGTTCTCGTCGATAACCTCCCCGCTCGACCGCGTTACGAGCTTGCCGCTCTCGGCATCAACCAAGGTGAACTCGACACCATCTTCAGCGGATATGACGGGCTTAGCGGCATCGACTGTGGGCGCGGAGCAGTCTGGCGATTCCTCGTCGGCAAAGATCTCAGCGTACAACTCGGAGGCGGGGACTATGCGGATGCGGGAGTACTTCTCGTCTGGGCGCTGGTCCTCGATCTCGAAGGTAACGTGGTAGGGTCGCTCGATGATTAGGTTTGCGGGAAAGGAGCCGTATTTGCCTAGCGAGATGGTGCTGGGGCTGTCAATCGAAGGGTTCTTTGTCTGCACGCACTCGGGACGAGGGCTAACTTACGCGTTTGGTGTAACGAGGATGTTCCTGGTGACACCTGAGGGCAGTCTGATGGCGACCCAGGTATTGGGGCGGATGATGGAGGAGTACATCTTGACGCGATCGTCCGGACAGCAGATGCGTTGGTTGGTGCAAGGCCTTGCAAACTGCAGTTGCTCCTAACCTCTGAAAAAATTTCGACGAGCAAACAATGCGATTGCAGCGTATGCGGGACACTGCGGGGTAGCAGCTCGAGCTCTGGGGAAAGCTAGAGCCTGCGCTGGGGTGCTCGGGGGGAACCTTGATGGATGGGTGCCCGGGCTCAGAATTTGGGACCCACCCCAACAAAGTTCACGTCCACCACTGACGCCCCAAGAAACCTGACCGAGGATTGATTACTTGGACATCATGTCAAGAACGACATTAGGAAAAACACATGATGCCATTCACAAAATTGATTGAATTCTCTAAAGGACACTAGATGCGCCTTTTTATTTTTAAAAAGGCAAAATATATGTTGCGAAATCTACAGGACACCACCCTCCCCGGCCCGACAGGCCTGGCTCGGTCTTTCGGATTTGCATCCGTCCGAAATCCTG
This sequence comes from Lasiosphaeris hirsuta, assembly GCA_030549175.1. Classification (NCBI taxonomy): domain Eukaryota; kingdom Fungi; phylum Ascomycota; class Sordariomycetes; order Sordariales; family Lasiosphaeriaceae; genus Lasiosphaeris; species Lasiosphaeris hirsuta. The sequence goes on from JAUKUA010000002.1 coordinate 1,187,353, forward strand.
AGATGCCGAGGTACATTTCGCGACGGGTTTGGGACACCAAAAGGAGATTCCTAAACAACATCGTTGGTCTTTGGCGCGCGTCGAGGTGCGGTTGCTCCTTTGGCTGCCCCATTTTCCGGCACTCGGTCAGCGATGAAGACCGGGTCCGGCAGGCGGGGTTCATCAATGGCGTGCTTTATAAGTCGATATAATTATTAAGCGCTGGTAAGCAGAAACATTCGTTGTCCAGTATAAAGTTCAAGTGTGTCGAGCATCTTTGAGAGGTTGCATACATACCTTCATCCCTACTCATCATCTCGATATCATTGATGCAGCCAAACCGGTGAAAATGGCAAACAACCTAGATGGCGCCGGCAAGGTGGGCATCCTTCTCCGCAGATAAATGCAACGAAACTGACATATTGGCAGCCTTACCAGGAGGGCGGGCACTTTGTGCGCCCAGCCAGCTCATTCCGCGACTTTGTCTCGCCAGATCCGAACTCAAAATTCGCTGCTGAAAAGGGGCGATATGCCCTATACCTCGCCCCAACTTGTCCTTGGGTGAGATATACCACTCGAACCACACCCTAGTCACGACTGACCTTGTTAAGGCCCATCGAACCATCATCGTCCGCGTCCTAAAGGGGCTCGAAGACATCGTAGACTTCTATCAGCTCCACGCCGGCATGGGCAAAGATGGCTGGTACTTCAGCGGCGAGGGCGACTCCCTGCCCGCGGATCCCCTTTATGGGTTCACTCTCCTTCGTGACCTCTACAAGAAAGCCGACCCCGAATTCTCAGGCCGCATCACGGTGCCCGTGCTCTGGGACAAAAAGACACACACCATCGTCAACAACGAAAGCTCAGAGATCATCCGCATGTTCGGCCCCGCCTTCGACGCCCTGATCCCCGAGCACCTGCGCGAGGCCAGCAAGCCAGGGGGCGGCCTGTACCCTGTCCAGCTCCAGCCACAGATCGACGAGCTAAACGACTGGGTCTACAACCTGATCAACAACGGCGTGTATAAGACGGGTCTCGCCGCCAGCCAGGAGGCCTACGACGCCAACCTCTACTCGGTATTCGATGGGCTCGATCGCGTTGAGGGAATCCTTGCAGCCGATGGGAGGAAGTACCTCTTTGGCGAACACATCACCGAGGCCGACGTGCGGCTGTACACGACCATCGCTCGCTTTGATGTTGGTTACCATCCTGTGTTTTTGTGCAACCTCAAGATGATTCGACACGATTACCCGGCCATCTACCAGTGGTACCGTCGGCTGTTTTGGGACCGGGATGAGAGTGAGACGAGTGAGACGCGGGGCGCGTTTTATAAGACGACACGGCCGTACTTGCATCTGTACGTGAAGGGGTATTCGCAAGCGCGACATAAGATTGTACTGAATGGCAATGGGCCACTCATCGTGCCCCGAGGGCCGAAGGTTCAGTTTCCCGAGGAGATATAGGTCACAAAACTTTGGTACCTAGTGTCGATGCTAAACCATCACCCACAATCGGTGATGGGATGTACCCATTTTTATCACCTACAAGCCACACCGTGGGGGAGTCTAATTCAACTGCTCATAAAGGCACTGGGGTGTCAACTTGGCTCGCACTTCCAGTCCCAATCCTTCGCATGCCTGCCTCATGCAGCAATTAACCCCTTCTCCAATATCTCCGTCTCCATCTAGCAAGACCTCCTCCCTAGAGCCTCAGATTCCAGCAACCTCGCCACAAAAAGTCGCGATAGCCTCAACCACCTCCCCAGGAATACTCAGGAATGGCGAATGTCCCGACTCTAGCCTAACTACCTTGTCGAACTTTCCTACCTTCACCATGGACTCCTGAAACGCAGGCGGCATCGTCTGATCCCTCTCACAAAGGAGATACAGCTTGGGAACTGTGATCTCCGACTCAAGAAACTGCGGGAACGTGTTCATACTCTTTTTCGACTGGAATTTGCACAGCGATGCGAATGCCACATCTGCCGTCTCCGCGGGAAGGTCGTTATAAAACTGGGGTTTCGCGCCCTCGGTGAGGGAGATGAGTCCGTCCTAGGTACTCAGAGTTAGCATCTGCCCCTTCGTGTCTATCTCCAAATTCTCGGTACTTTGAAGCACTCCATGGGTTGGGGAGGGTGAGACAAACACACACCTTCAAAATACGATGCTCCCTCAGCGGCATCTCCCCCTCACCCCCCTGTACATTCCTCCCCCTCACGGGAAACGCAAACGCCGCCGCCCAAATGGCGCCGACCACACCCCCAGCTAGATTCCTTGCGCTCCGCTCGGCCTTGGTCTGCCCTTGAATGCACACCGTCGCTACCATGGAGCCATAGCTATGCGCGAATATGACGGCCTCATTCCCGGCATCAAGGAGCGGGAGGAGCTGTGCGTGGATGGCCTTGGCATCGTCCGCCGGGGTCGCAGAGGGCGAGACGTCGGTGTCGCCTGCGGCGACAAGGGGGACGCTGAGGACCGTGTAGCCGAGCGATTGGAGGGGCTGAATCACGTCGGCATAGTGGCTTGGCCGATGGAAGGCGCCGGGAATAACGACGATTATGGGTTTGACCTGTGTCATTGTCGGATGGGGAGGTGAAGGTTTGTAATCGAAACGGGAAAGTCTCCTCGACATTGACTCAGGTCAAGAGTGACGATCAGTCGCTGAGAGGGGTTAGATTTGGTTTTGTGTTGCCTTTCTCACATGACTTTGTCTAAGCTGACAAATGGGTTTTGAGAAGGGCTAGGAATGACCTCTGTGGCTTTCTGGGCCCCGGCGTAGAATTTGTTGAACGTTTCAGTGACCTTCTGATGCGGTTTCAATTTCTTGTCCTTGGGATCTGTTATAATGTCGCCTCTCAGGTCACCGACACACAATCGCCAGCAATCTTCCACCCATCGTACGCCGTCTGGGAGAAGTCTATGTCTTCAAGCACATAAACACAGTAGTAGAGAGCCCTCTCGGCGGCACCGCGCACCCAGTATGCCGAGGTGGTATAGACGCAGATTGTGAGCAGTGCGGCAGTCCAATGTATCTTCATGCTTGCAATCGGGCGGCTCCGGCGGGGCCCGTCAAGAGGTGGCGTGTATAAAGGGGCAACAAAACAAGAAAGAGAGACAGGTTATAGGACGTAGGGTGCAGCAGGGCCAAGACACACCATTATCAGGATGCTTCTTCTCCAGTCTCAGGTTCCATGCCCAGAACACAGGCCGAGCATACAATCTTTTTCTGCCGAAGCAACATCAAGCGTCCCTCCACACGGAGTCAGGCGGCCATAATATACCTTGCGGCGCAGCTTGCATTGAGACTCGCCGCGGTAACTATTCCATGAGCTTGGTCTATTTACCGTGAAATGAATAGCCTTTTTTTTTTCCCCTCCCGCTTCTATCGCTTCTGAAGGAGAGGGGGACACTACGTAGGTGCCTGGGTTAGAGTACCAAGGGTAAGCGTTAGGCTGTACGGGATGCCTACCATAAACTGATGATATCTTGGCATTGGATACTCCACTGTAAGGAAGGGCAACCCAACTCAGACGACGGTGATAGTTTTTGCTTGGTATATTTACAATATAGTCGGCTCATGATTGGCTAATCCCGAGACATCCGAGACGCAAGTCAGTGTCCGAGCTACTCAGCCCAGCACAAGGCACATACCGTAGTAATTACCTATCATGTCCTAGCAAAAGAGCCGCCCCTTTTATTAGCCCTAGGGCAGCCATTTTCGGGCACTCTCTAGTTAACCCCCCAAGTAAATTTTGTCGCCTAGGTACGTACTTGTCCAGAATTGCCTCCGTCAACATGCATGTTGGATTTCCATTGTAATTGAGAAGTCGCTGTCGCGCGCGCCGGGTTTAGCGCCCTCTCCTATTTATCGCGCCGATTCGCCCTGATTGGCCGCACGCTCCCCGCCTCACCACGCCCGCCCATTTTCAACAAGCAACAAGCTTGAGCACCTTGTACCCCTCCAATGGCTTCCCCACGCATCCGGCTTCACGGATCCCAGCTCTAACAACGCTTCGCCATGGCGTCAATCATATCGAGGCCGCCAACGGCCGTATCCGAATCAGCTGTATCTACGTCGGCATCGGCATCCACCATGCCTACTTCGATAGGATCGAAGCAAGGTGACGATCCCAGCACCGTGCGTTTTACCAACGTGCAAGATCTGTTCAATGTGATGGATCGTACTACAAGGGATTCCCTCACCGTCATAAGTACAGTATCACCCTACCATTTCTATATAATATAGTAATTATTTAGATGTATCTCTTGATCGTCTCACCGAAATTGATCATATTCTAGAGGAGGAACGGCGTAAGTTACGCTTTCGTTATTTCGATACCAAATCCCGGATCCTCATCATTACTATCACAACTACCCTTCATGAGGAACTCCACAAACGGTTATACAACAAGTTGGTCGGGCAGATTCGCGATATGGGTTTAAAGAAGAGTTGGAGAGATATCGGCAGTCCTACACTTTCAGTACAAGGTTATGCTGGACGAAGGGGTAAAGAGGGTGATTCAAGCGGTGGCCCAAAGCCTGAACGAGCTGGTAAAGGTGCCTGGCCAATACTTGTCATCGAGGCAGGAGTCTCTCAGACGTTGGCATAATTACGAATAGGTATGCGGCAGTGGTTTTCCATGTTAAACCACGAGGTCAAGATTATTCTTCTTGCCAAGTTTGACGGTACTACAATCCTTTTAGAGAAGTAGGAGGAAGAGATACCAGTTCGCCCTAGAGCTACCACAACGCGACACTCTCTTCAACACCAAGAGCCTATGCTCCGACAAGCTGTCACCATCACCCGAGATACCACCACCGACTCGATCTCGTACCATGTCATTAACGGTACATTGGGACTATCATTCCGGCTTCTCTTCCTTAGAGATCCCGGCCCTGGGGAGGGAAACTTGGCTTTTGGCGTTCAAGAACTGGAGGAGTATGCCGAAGATGTCTGGGCTCAAGTGTAGTTTAAGAATTGGATGAGTACGCGGAAGATGTTATACCCTAGGTCTTCTCGATACGATATCACTTCGAGATTTCCATAAGGTACCCCTTTTCATTTCAGTCCCTCTATCTCAAGGACGCTGCATCATCTCAAACTTTCGGCTCCTCCCGACACCTATTATGTGCCTAGTAGTCGCTGGCCGCCTGCGGACGGCTCTCGCCGCGTTCACATTCACCTTCCTTTTCACGCGTGAGTCCGCAGCTCAGATTCAAGACGAAGCAGACATTGAAGGGACGAGCAACTATGATAGCAACTACTACACCGACCTCCACCCATGCCCTCTTGGCCGTGGTGTCGGTCTCCTTCCCATTGGACTGTCTATAGCTTCTATTCCCGACTCCAGCGTTGCAATGACACATTGCTGTTTGATTTTGCCTTGTACAACACGATTTCAGATACAAGCGCGCCATCTAAACTCCGTGTCTGCAACGCTGGGAATATAGGTGGCTCGGCTGCAATTACGCCGAGGATACGAGATGGTACCGTGACATCCATCACAAATAATACCAACGGCAGTATCACGGCTGTTCAGAGCATTGTCAGAGATTGGAACGAGGCCAGATGCGTTTCTGACTTTGAGTCCAAGATAGAGCTCGAGGTCGTGACAGTTTGGGAAGAGCTTGACCGAGGCCGCCGTTTGCCAGACGAGCCTTTTGGGAGAAATGGCACTATTCACCCGAATGTTACACGCCGAGCCGAGCTGATGGCCACTTGTCGAACTGAAAAGGTGGTTTCTGGCGACGGGTGCGCTGCCCTGGCGCAGCGTTGTGTGGCATTTCGGGTGCCGACTTTACCAAGTATAACCCTTCGTCGAGTCTTTGCTCGAGTCTAGCCCCTAGCCAGATCGTCTACTGCAGCTCCGGGGACCTTCCCGACATTCGGCCCAAGCCCACAGACGACGGAACTTGTGCTAGTCAGCTCGTCAAATCGGGGGACTCGTGTTCGGCGCTAGCGGCGGCGAATGGACTGAGTGTTTCCGACATTGACAAATTCAACAATGGGACGACCTGGGGCTGGTACGGCTGCAACAAACTTCTCGCCGACATGTATATCTGCCTGCCAAAAGGCAAACCACCCATGCCCTTCCCAATCCCCAACGCCGTATGCGGTTCCACTAAGCCCGGCTCGAAAGCCCCGGCTGGCAAGGAAGCCATCAAAGACCTGAGCCCTTGCCCGTTGAATGCGTGCTGCAATGTATGGGGGCAGTGCGGTGAGTCAACAACCCTTTGTGCTTCAACTTGCTTTTTTATGACTTTTGGCTGACCGCATTATCCCCACTACCCAAGGTATCAGCGGAGACTTTTACACAGAGAAGAAAAGTCCCTCGGGCAATCCCGGCACATCTGGACTTCAAAACGGCTGTGTGTCTAACTGCGGCATGGAAATTAAGAATAAAGGCTCGCCTCCCTCATGGTACGGGCGTATTGGTTACTACGAATCGTGGAACTTTCAGCGCAAGTGTCTCCGCCAGCATGTCGAGAACGCCAACACTGATGGCTCTTACACCATCATCCATTGGGCTTTTGCCGAGGTCAACACGGCTGATTGGACCGTCGGTATCCGTGATGAGTACAACCAATGGGAAAGGTTCAAGAAGATCACGGCGAAAAAGGCCGTTTCATTTGGCGGCTGGGGATCGGCTGGGGATATTCAACCCTCCCAGCTACCTACGACGTATTACGCCAAGCCATGAGCCCAGCACATCGGGAAACATTTGCAACTAATATTGCTAACTTTCTGAAGAAGGAAGAACTGGATGGTGTTGACTTTGACTGGGAATATCCAGGGGCAGGTCACTCCATGCTCCAGCCGCGGGATTGGCCAAGTTAACGTATCGTCTTGCAAAGGCTATCGATATCCCTGGAACACCATCTGGATTCGCATCTGACACGGCCGATTACTTAAAGTTCCTGACTCTCATGAAGTCCAAGCTTTTGGCGGGAAAGACAATGTCAATTGCGGCTCCAGCGAGTTTCTAGTATCTCAAGGCTTTCCCCATCAAGCTGATGGCCGCGGTTTTAGACTACATTGTCTTCATGACGTATAACCTACATGGTAAGTGACTAAAAAATGCATCGCAAAAATTACCAGTGACTTATATCTCATAGGGCAATGGGATTCCGGAAATCAATACTCGATAGAAGGCTGTCCTGCTGGGAATTGTCTTCGAAGCCACGGTATGATTGAAAAGTCCCCCCCCCCCCCTTTCCTTGAGACAGGGGATACTGATAGCATTCATGCAGTAAATCTCACCGAAACTACCACTGTATTAGCCATGAGTGAGTAGTGCGTATTATGGTGTTTGGCAGGCACATTATTCTGCGGTGCTTGCGGTATCCCGATATGCTGCTGACCTTGCACTTTAGTCACCAAGGCCGGTGTGGCTGGCTACCAACAAGATATATGTTGGCGAGTCCAGCTACGGCCGGAGCTTCAAAATGGCAAAGGCCGGATGCACTGGTCCGACGTGTACATTCCTGGGTGACAGGCTCAACTCCGAGGCGAAAAAGGGGCGATGCACCGACACCCAGGGCTACATCTCCAACGCCGAAATCTACGAGATCATTGCGACTATTGACCCGGATCCGGATTCGGATGCAGGCACCATTGCAGGCAAATCATGGCATGATAAAGAGTCAAACTCGGATATTCTGGTTTACGAAGGTGTGTCCCCCCCGCCACCAGCAGCGTCTCCGTCTCGGTTCTAACAAGGCGTCCATGCCAAAACAGAAACCGAATGGGTTGCATACATGAGCAAGATAACCAAAGAAACTCGCCGCAAGCATTGGATGGGCTTTAACTTTGCGGGTACCATTGACTGGGGTAGGTAATCTCGCTCGAATATCATATTCCATTCCCCCTTTTGTCTTGATGGAGCTAATCCCTGGTCGAAAAGCCGTCGATCTCCAATCCTTCACCATTGACGACTTCAAGGACCCCAAAACCGGCGAATTCCCTGATAACCACGACGACGACTGGCAGCCACCGCCAGTTCCGTCCGCGTGCAAGGGGTCATACGACAGACACCCTAAAAAAGATCCTCAATGACAAGTCCATCCCATCCCGCTGGTGTCCCAATCTACATGATCGAAGTTCTGTCCAATACGCTGAAAAACTCCATGGCAACCTATGATAAGGTCATTTCCGACGGCTACGACAAAAACTTCAACACATACGCCGATGCTATCGTCAAAGGAGGTAAGAAAGCTGTCCGGGACTGGACGTACAAGAACGGCAACACCTACTTTACTTGCGACGTGGTCGAGCCCATCGAGTGTTGCGATTGGTGCTACAACTATTACCATGTGAACGAGAAGAGGCAGTGCAAGTACTGCGACAAGAAGTACTGCAACGGATGGAGCACCATCTGCGACCAACCCGAGGTGAACTGTGACGGCTTGGAGACGGGCTGGCTCAACATGACTGGCCCCTGCACGTCGACTCGGCATACAAGAATCTGAAGGACATTATCCAAGAACTACCAACCGCCATCACCAAGCTGAAGGCCGGCACCTACGACGGCACCGCTGCCGACCTCGTGGATGCCACCGCGCTCCCGGTCTTCATGATTGAGGAAGCCGTGACCAATATCAAGACCATCTCTGACACAATCGACGAGATGGAGGAGGAAAGACGCAAAGAACATAATCCTGGCCTTCCTGTCCGCAATCCTGTTCTTCGTTCCGGTCATCAGCGAGATAGCCAGCAGCATCGCAGCCCTGGCATCCATCGGGAGGGTGATTGCCATCCTGGGCACAGCGGGCCAGGTGGCGCTGGATATCTACAGCGTGGTGGACAGCAAGGGCAACGATCCGCTGGACATCTTCGGCTTGGTTCTGGCGCCGCTGGCGGTTTTTGACGTTGTTCGTATCGGCAAGGCGGCGGCGAGGGCGAGAGGCACGACGGACCAGGATATTGGGAAGCTGGCCAAGAATGTAAAGGCCAAGATGGATTTGGTTAGGAAGGCCAATTCCGCGTGTGAGCTGCCCAAAAGAAATGTGTTTCCGATGGGGGCGCTTCAAATGACAGGGCTGAATGGGGACCCGGTTTGGTCACAGGACTTCATGTAGGAGAGTGCGGCGAGAAGAGGAGATACGGGAACGCAATTTGGACTTGCCCCGGCGTCGAGAAGCATCTGGACGGAATCTAGAGCAACCGTCTTTGTTGACTCGATGAGCGAAAGAAGGGCCTCGTCGCGCGCGTCTTGGCCAAGTTGCCGAGCCAGCCCTGCAGTCAAAAATAGGCCTAGTAGGTCGGCGTGGGCTGGCCGGCAGAGTATCGTGACAAAGGCGTGTACCGTGTGCCGATCGACGCTTCGGTCGTCAACTCGTGCACCGTAGTTCAACTAAATGGTGGAACACATCCGAGTGGCCGTGCTTAGCTGCCCAATGAAGAGGCAAGGTCTTGGAGTTGCTGGTACTGGTACTGGTACCAATGGAAACGACGCTGGGGGACGAGCCAAAGGAGATAACCACGTCAACAGTGCTGATGAGACCGCTCTGGCAGGCCCACTTCATCGCCAGATTGCGATTGTTTTCGGGCTCGAACAAGTAATGTTGCATGCGATGTTGGAGGCATCGGCTACTTCGGCCAAGACGGGCGATTTCGGTAACTGTCAGGTAGAACATCACCTTATCCATGATCTCCGGGACGAGCGACTCCATTTTTCTCTTCCTTAGAGATCTGGCCCCTGGGGAGGAATGTGCCTTTTCTTAATTCTGGGAGGCCTTTCTAGGACTGCGGCATCTCCCTTGGGGCTTTGTTAAGGGAAGGTCGCGCGCGCGCGACACTCCCACTAAGAGGCCCCGACAGCGCCTTTACGGCTCCAGAAAAAGTACACAGTATCTTTATATTTTATCAGGCCTTTCTAGGATGGGGAACGGCCTTCTAAGATACCAGATAGGCCTTATCAAAACTAAAATCCCCCCCCCCCCCGGAAGGCCGGAATGCCATTCTTCTATGCGAAAAGGCCTTGTCAGAGCTTCGATATCCTTCTTAGCGGGAGTGTTCCGCGCTAATAAACAAACTCAGGGTTGGAGTGTACCAAAATGTTGAGAAAAGAGAGGAGAGGTGGCGGATAAATGGAAGCCGCATGTTCAGGGTTTATGCCACTTGTATGATTACAGTAGGAGGTACCAGGCACCGGGGCCTCAGGCTTAGCACGCAACTCGAGTTTCGATACGATGATGCCAAAGATGCCAAAGATACCCAAGTTCGATTGTGTTGGTTCGAGTCCTGTTGAATCCTCTACAATGCCGCCTCAATCCTGGTATATGCAAATGAATCCCCCGTGCGCCCAACTCCATGCTACTAACCATGATATGCCAAATTCCATGCCTCTCGGATCTGAGTCCTTTTATTTCGCTCCAGTCGTGCTTGGCTTTTCAACAGCAAACCCAGGCGAGACTGACTGGGTAGAATCCGAATTCTCCGCCTCTGCTCTCGACCGCGACCTCCCGGCCGGGGAAGAACCCCCCCGATCTGACGCTTCCCTTCTCGTATAAGGGGGCAAGCCGATGACCTCCGGCACATCATCGCTCAGAGGTCGCGCCGTTCCAATTGGCCCAACGCCATCGTAGCGAACAGTGACAAACGTCGTGTGATTGACGGCGTTGTCCTTTTTCCTCAGATCCTGACATGCCAGGATGGAGAGCAGGAAATGTACCAGTCTTTTTCATCGTTAGAAGCAAATTCGACTTGGAACCTCCAAACGGAAGACTCACAATAACACGGCCGTGACAATAACAATCACGATTCCGATGTGATACAGTGGTGAATATGCCATCGGATGACCATGGACCTCAACGGACTTCCGGCGGTCTCCCAAGGACACCCAAAAGCACATGTAGCCCAGGGTAGCGAGACAGGCGAAGCAGAGGCAGACGTGCACACCGACATGGGCGCCGGCGTAGATTCCACGACGGTTGCGGCGGGCGCACCGGGCAGCAAACTCAAAGCTCTGCCATGCTATGGACGTTGCAGCCTATCAGAGACACTGTCAGCGGATTTCTCGGTGCGTGTCCATCAAGGGGAACTCACCGTGAACCCCACAAACGCAAACGACACATGGATGAGCGGCGCATCGTCATACGTGACCGACATCTTGATGCCAAGACCCAATAGCGCAACCGACAGCATGATGGAGAAGACGCCCAGGATTGTTCGGGCAGTGTACCAGGGCCTCGGTGCTGGCAGTTGTCCTCTTTGGGCCTGGCGCTCCCTGTCGTCGGCCGCCCTGGCGGCCATGATTTCGGAGGCGCTCGTCGTCTCGACGCTGAGAATGTTGTTGCGAACTTGGACCCTAAAATTCAAAACCGCCTGCATCGTCTTTCTGCAACTCCACTGGGGCAGATCTGGCCTGAATATCCCGTGCGCGGTCCCAGCAATCACATCATTTGCGGGGGCAATTCCCCTCTCAATCGCATTGCGGTGCGCGGGTGAATTTGTTGACTGCCGAGATCAATTGGTGGTGATGTAAATAGACGGCAGAGAGAAGGGAGAGTATGTGAGAACGGGCGAGAGCGACAGGCCATTTTAATAAACCACAAACACGTTCCAGGTGCTGGGTGTTGTTGCGCGGCGCCGAGCCTTGGCCCGAATGTTGGCATGCCCAAGAATGATCCCAAGAGCCTTGGCGCCGGCTTGGCTAAGTAAAATTGCGTCTCGCAACGGGCAGCATTGTCGAAGCCCTCCCTTGGCGGCGGCGAGTCGGCCTTGGCTGGCTTTTTGCTCTGGTGGGAAATCGCTATCTTGTTTGTCAGTTGTCCTTGGGGTCCTCTCGACAACAAGCGCAAACGGTTGCTGCGGGTCTAGTGTCGTCTCCGCAAAAAAAGAAAAGAAGAAAAAAGACGAGACATTCAGGAAGCGGGGGATCGTCCATGGCTTGTTGGGGAACTTGTCACGTTTTTTGTGCCTGTTTCAAAGTGATTTTGCAACGTGCTCTGGTTCCAGGCGGGGGCTTCTTGGCCAAGAGCTCTGATACGGGAGAAAAGCGACAAACAGCCGCAAATAACATGGGAATACGACACAATGTTTTGCATTGACTCAACAAACTCACTCAGCAAAGACTCAGTGCGGCTCGGGCTTGGCGTTGGGAGCCCAGCTCAAGACTGACTGATACGACCCAAACGCCCAGGCAGCCCTTTTCCGCTCATGAAAAGTTGCCAGGTTTTTTTTGTGTTTTTTTTACGGGCATTTACGGGCTGCCCAGAGAGCATGGCGCTTCTGTGGTTGCTTGGTATCTTGGCGGGATTGGCATCAGGAGGTCAGCCGTTTTGTTTGCCGCTTTCTATTCGCCGAGTCGCCTTGGCAAGAGGCATCGATTCAAATCCGGAAGGCGCGGCCAAGTTCTGACACCAATTTTCGACTGTTGGTGGCATGGGGATTGAAAGTGAATTGGGAGCGAGGAAGTGCAGCAGAAGAAGAGCCTCATCGGAGGGTAATGCATTCAGCATCTTAAGCTCTAAACACACTTTGCTCGTTCAGGGATGGATGCTAATGTATGTACCTTACTTACATGTGCTACTAGTTTGGGCCATCAAGTCATGGGTTCAATGTCCATTGACATCATCTCATTGGGCGAAGCTTCTTGTCTTGTTCACACCCACAACTCAGACCCCCAAAAGTTAAGCTTAGACACGCAAAGCGTCTTCAGTTCCTAGGTGTTACACCAGCATCCGAACTCCACCTAATTCTCGCCCGCCGACCCCTTACATTTATCCAAACTGTGGCGCTTCTAGACCAGGCAAAGGGACAATTGGGCTGAGACTGCCGCACCAAAGACTTAAACCTCTCTCTTATCCCAATTATTCTTGATGACATCGTAAATGACGCCGTGATCCTCCTCTTGAGCAACTCCACTCACAATGACAATACCCACAATCCCCTCAACGCCTGGCACACGGATTGGAATGGCCCCGCCGTGGATAGAGTACTTGCTCGCCTGTTCGCCACTGAGCTGGAACTTTCGTCTAAACGCCTCCTCGTCCCCAGCGTACTTGCAGCTCAGATACCAAGTAATACGCCCCCACCGAAGGACAGAATTCCGCTTCCTCGCAACCCAATCCCAATTGTCCGGCATGACCCCCGGGCCTGTGACGCACTGGAATACCACCTGCCCGCCATTCGCAAGGGAGATGGAGATCAAAGGCCGGCCGGCCGGCCGGCAAGTGCCATCGGCCGGAGCCGGGCGTGCAGGAGGTGGCCTAGATCCTAGGCGTCATCCGCTGTGAATGTGGCAGGGTGGCGGAGTCGCTTTCTTCCGAGGTGGCAGCGAGCTGTAAAGTGTTGGTTAGAAGAACGTTTATCATTTGTGCACATAGCCACTCACCTAGAGAGGTGAGTGTGGGATTTTGACCAAGCCGTCTTGAAGCTGTGGCTCCGCCGGAACGGGAGCGTCGGTCCGTCGGAACTAGACCGCTTTAGTTGGGCCCATGATATGATGATGGCAGGTTGGAGTTTTGTCCAGGGTGAGTAAAGGAGATTCAAAGAAGACTCGAGCTCTCAGAGAAAGCGCTCAGGTTATTGATGAGAGGAGAGGGGTTGACAAGGTAGGTAGGTACCTTCGTTATGAGATAAGATTCGAGTCAGGCATTAGGTTCCACATGTTGGGTTCGTATCTGACAAGGCAGATCCCTGCATTGATGGACCTGTTTGGTCCGATCCGGTTATTTCGGCTTCCGATGCAAAGTGTCTAGACGTACATCATGGTCTACTATGATGAAGATGGTGTCAGATTACCCTTCCCAGAAAGCAAAAGGCACTTCGGCTATTACACATGAGATTTAGTATATGGCGACCTGACGCATTCCCTCCATGACGAGGACCTGCCTCTATCACTCCTCCACCCCGTGTGTCACCTCGTATGTCATAAGGATAGTAACTGCCAGTATTATCTGGCAGTAATCACCAAGCCACCCTCTGAATGTGCGCCTCAGATTTCAACAGTCTGCATCGGTCATTTTCCTCCCAGATCTTCTCGGTGCATACCGGGAGAAGACCCCTCCCTGCCGTGCAATGATGAGCACCATTTACACACGACGTGATGGCACACCCAGCCACCGCGCGGGCCATAATCTCCTCAGCGGAAAGAATTTGAAGTAATCCCCGGCATTCAGCATCATAACCCCCTTTGGAATTCCAACAGAACATATCCCACTACTCCAACAACATCTGTATAGGCCCCATTTGAAGGATATCCCGGCGTCTGCCCGAGCCCGCCACCACTCCAGACCGCCCAAAATCTCGTACCGCGCGCATCACTCAACCGTGAAAAAGCCCCCTCATACTCCCGCGCCTCGCACTCAAGCTTGTTATCGCTATAACTGAACCTTGCCAAGCACCACCGCCTCAGATGCTCCCCGCCTTAAGCCTCCAGCTGCCAGCTCACACCGCGGTACTGCCTACAGCGGACGAGCTCGTGGAGGATGAGGTCGACAGTGTCGAAAAAGTATGGTGAGGTTGGGCTAGCCGAGGCCGCATCGCTGTTGATATACACATTGCGGCGCTTGGAGAGGATGCGTGGTGAGAGGATGGTTGGTGTCACGGCAGGTCAGGATGAAGAGAGACAATGCTGCAATAACCTATCCTTGATTGTGTAAAAACAAGCTGAGAAAAGAGAGGAGGAGGAAGAATGAGTGGTGTGGCCGGGCTCTGGACTTCTGTAGGAGTCCTAGGCAGCTCGGGCCACTCGTTCTTCGAGTGAATGGTCTCCATACTGACAGTGAATGGCTATCTTCGAGGTAGGAGGAGTTTACGTGACGGTGTGTGGCATGCGTGCCAGCCGTCACAGTCGGGGGCGAACGCGCACTGAGACCGCCGGGGATGGTGGTAGAGTCGGGCTGAGGCGGGTAGTGTGTTGTGAAGGCGAGATGGGGGCAGGCCATGGCGACAACTAGTATTCTAGGAATCGGCTAAGGCTTCATTGCGCTGAATTTTGGAAGCAAATGAGGCTAAATGGGTTGGAAATAAGTTTGGATGCGTAGTGCCTCTCTCATAGTCAGATAGGGGAGATTGTAAGCAAACCTACGTGCTATTTGTAGCAAAAATCACAACATATTTCCCCGGGTACTCTCTCAGCGAACCTCGTGGCTTGTTTATTGAGCAGCCCTTGGTTTATTCGTAGTATCCATGCCATTTACTCCTTGTGCAACTTTCGTCCAAAAAAAGATTTCGCTGCGGAAACGGACCAATTGCTATGTGAAAGAGGCAACTCTGAGCTCTGTCAAGAAGAACTACTGGTACCGGATTAGGTACTGGAGTTGTTGATGTCCATCCCACTTGAGAAGCAGGCTAAGTTAATTCAGCTTTAATAGTTCCTGCTTGTCTTTGCTCGGCCGCTCAAGATAATCGTGGGGACGCTAGTAAGCAAGAGGTAGATGATAGTTCAAGGTGGCGCAGCTTTGCTAGCAAAGAGACTGAACACGGTAAGTTGAACGGCTGAGGTCTTGGTCTGAATGAAGACACCTAATTGGCGAGTCTGAACCTGAGAATAGAGCGGTCTGATCACAACCCCTATTGATCATCCGACTAGAATTGCCTTTTTGTATGGGGTGTACCAATGAGCTATTAACTGTGACACGGAACCGGAGAGTCGCAGGGACCTTGAGGATTTTGGCAAGGGGCCAAGCAGACATGTAGATTTTCTGCGACAGGTGGGTACTACAACTTCCAAGGGCAAAAGTGCAAAAGTAAACAAACATTGTGTTATTTCATGCCCAATAACAGGATTGAACTGTTGACCTTCGCATTACCAATTATATCAGAGATATATTAGTACGACGCTCTAACCAGCTGAGCTAATCGGGCTGTGTTATTGTTGAGAAACACAGCTTCAGTTGTGACTCATGGAAGGAGGATTGTGGATACCGTCGAAGTTGCAGTGATGGGGCGGCGAGCGATGCAGTCGCGAACTTGGTCTATCCATGTCGGTAGCGGCTTTCGGCGGCAAGATTTCCTATCCGATGCAAATACCGTAAAGTGCTCTCGCGCTGAGAATGCTGACTCGACTAATAGACCCTGGAGTTCACTATCAGCAAGTTCAACTGGGTGGTGGTGGGTAGGAAGTGTGGCAGCAGAATTAGGTGGATTGCGCTTCATGACAATGGCACTGCTAGCACTCGGCCCTGGCGATTCAGCGTGCGATCGGGGCTGCTGTTGGCTGGATGAGCTGCCATCCAAATGCTCGGAAGCCGCGAGGCCACTTTGAGGAAGAAGCTGTGACGGGAGATTGCGTGATGCATATCTTGATGCACAACTTGTGATACAGTGTGGTGCAGTTGACAGGTCAGTGGTCAGGTTGGACAGACCAAGAGGTTGATAGCATCTGACGTGATGAAGGCGCTCGAGCTCGAAATTGAAACAGTGACTTGACGCCTCTAATCTTTTAGTGTAGTGTGCTAGGCAGAATCGTGGCGGTAGGTAGGCCCGGTAGGCTCCATCTCGAGCTTGGGCCCGTCCGCAGATGTCAGCTCCAGGGCGATCTTGCCGCGCTAACGCATGGCGGGTCAGTCCCCTGCCAGAACCGTTAGGGCTCACGAGGGCTTTTGCCACTATCGATAAGCGACCGACACAATCCACACACTAATGGGCAAGAGAGGCTGGGGAGGGGCGAGCGCGGCTGCTTTTGGCTGGTTGTTTTCGTCATCAGGATTCCCCAGCCTTCCACGGGCAGTCGCATCATTGTGTTTGTGTCAGCACAATTCCCATCCCTCGCTCCCGCGATCCCGTAGAGGGCAAACAGCTCCAGCCCAATTGCACTGCAGGTGCACCCCTCGCTCGCGCCTGCTTCTCTTCTCCGACAGCAGTTCTCGTGGTCCGTTCTTTTCTGATGCTTTGAGACTGTCGAGGCTTTGGTGTTCTTCGACTTCTCTTCTCGAGTTCTCCAAGTTCCCCGACGCACGCCTCTTTGTTTGGGCCCAGCGCCCTTTCCTGCGCTCATTCGCCACCCTCCGTTTCAGCCCACGCGCTTGTTTCCTCGTCTGACGCATCGTCAACACGCCCACAAGACACCGTCCGCGTGTCGCATGCCCGTTGCTTGCTCCATGGGATAAACATCCTTCGTTCCCCTCCCACACCGCTGTTCCCGCATTATTCATCCCGCCATCCTCTCAACGCCTGCACGCTGCAAATAGCAGAGACGCGACAAATCGCAATGCGGCGGGCATCCCTAGACCTGACCGAGCCGTCTCGGAATCTCGAAGAATCCGTCGGCTCGCCATCCCCAACAGCCCCCGATCCTACCCTCGACCTCTCTCTCCCTCCGCCCAACGAAGAAATCGAGCTTGCCGACGGGGACGGCGATGTCGACAATGACGACGACGCCAAGATCTACACCCCGCCCCCACATATTGCCGCCCGGCTGTTTTACGGCCGTCCCACAAACCAGACACGGCGCAAGGATAGCGCTGCCTCATCGCGTCGCAACAGCATCTCTTCCGTCCAATCTCGCTCCTCGCATGGCTGCACTCGCGACATTGGCGTGCAGAGCAAGCATGTCGCTCAACATCTCCGTCGAGCCTCGATCCTCGAGGACCGCAAGGCCCGCCTCGCCGACCGCGCAGCCCATGCCGAGAAGGTGCGCCTTCGGGCCGCCCTCGCCAAGTCTGCCCCTAGGGATATAAGTGTCAGCGAGGAAAGGGCCTTGGCTGCTGCCCAGGCCCGTGAGCGGAACCTGGCTGAGATTGCCGCCGCCTGTGCCGAGGAGGTGAAGCGGGCCAAGGCCATCGCCGAGAATATGAAGGAGAAGCGTGAGCAAGAGATTCGCAAGATGCGCTCTCAGATGGAGGAGCGTCTCGCCGAGGCCGAAAGGAGGCGAGAGGAGTTGCGCAGCCGGAATGCTGCAAAGAGCCGTGGGAGAGAGCGCGGCCACAGCCTCGGGACACCGAAGCCTACTTTTGTCGAGGTGATGCCTCAAGTCAAGGAGGTCAAGGAGCGCGACACCAGCCCAATCCGCGAAGACGTCGCCGTTGCCAAGATCCAGTGGTGGTGGAGGGCTTCCCAGCGGAAGCAAGCCGTGGCCGACTTTGTGGCCTTGGGATTGTCCATTGATGCTGTTCGGGAGACCTCGTTTGAGGAGGTGACTCGGCTGCTCTCCCAGGAAAAGGTGTTGTCGGTAACCGCGCGAGCCCTTCGCATATGCGGCTTGAATGAAGGTGCTGCGGGCTCTGTTGAGGAGATCGCGGCCGTACGATCGTTCCTAAGTGCCTTCCTCATCCTCGGACACCCGTCCCAGGTGCTGAGCAACAAGGAGGGCAAGGGGGAAGAGGAGCAGGTCGGCTCCCTTCTAGCGAAACCCATCCCCAGGGACGATCTAGCTAATCCGCAGTCACAGGAGCTGGTGGGCAAGGCTAGAGATTTGCTCATTTCGTTCGAGAACATCCTCGGGCGATTGACGTCGTTCAACAGCTACACGCCGCCGCCGGCCCTTTTCGATGCGTTCCCCGAGGCATACGCGACCTTTTACAATGCTTTTATCGCATGGAAAGCGCGTGACTCGAGTTCTCTAGTCGAACTGATGGTGATGCAGTTTGTCGAGCTGGACGCGATCTGGGAGTCAGTCAAGGACAGCACCGACGGGTCCGTTGACCAGGTCTATAAGGAGAGTATTCGCAACAACCAGTTGCTGCTGCTGGTCCGGATCAAGAAGCTGGCCGGTCCTACCAGGGGCAAGCAGATGGTCACCGAGGCCGTCAGAGCAGCCCGCAAGGCGAAGGCGAAGAAGCCGACGGGAGACACCAGGCCCCGATTCGCCGATGACTCCACCACCGAGACGGCGATGGGGGTTCTCAGCGCGGAAGATGGTGACGGGGACACTCAAATGCAGGCCCCAACGCCGCCGGCTACACCACCACGGAAGCGCGAGACTTTCAGGGTCAACGTCGTGATTCCCAATGCCAAGAGTCTTTTGCCCGACAACCGGGTTGTTGTGCACGAGCTTGCCATTAACAAGGAGTTCCGTACCGAGCCCCATGAGTATCACGAGCAGCAGGAGCATCTGCTTGCGCCCATATTCCAGGATATGCGGGCGACAATGCAGGCTGACCACCAGGAGGCCCACTTCTTTCTATTGCTGAAAGTTGCCGACTCCATTCGGGAGAAGCTGCAGCGTCTGGTGAAGCCGGGTAACTCGATGCACACATTCATCGGGGAGATGCTAGACACCGAGGTCGCACGCCGCCAGTTTACAATGGGAACCTTTTCTTATGAGAAATTTTTCCAGGCAATGGGGTCTCTGCTCCCGAGGCTCTGCGCCCCGGTCCGCGATGAAGAGGTCACGGCACTCATCGAGGAGAAGCTTAGCCAGGGTAACTATGTGGACCGCATTGAGGCACTCAATGGGTTTATCGACGTCATGCTTAGCGATTACGCAAACTACTTGCTGCAGTTGGCGGCCCCTCGGCTTATTGAGGAAGCGCCTACCTACGAAGCAAAGGTTTTCGCGTCCAATATTGAGTCGGGGAAATACGATCTGTCGGCAGCGACTACCGCGTGGCGAACATCGCGACGGAAGCTCCTGGCCGAGGCAGCGCGGCGCGACCCTGAGGGTATCAATCTTGCGGCTAACCGTCCGGCCGCAAACCGCATCTACAACCAGATGCTCGTTGACTTGTTCACGCAGCTCTCTCTGGTCCCGGTTGGCGAGGTTCCCGAGATGCTGCTGCTCGACCATAAGCGGGCTCTTGAGGCAGGCCGGCTGACGAGGAGGATCATCACGACGGGAGCAATTCTGTTGCAATGCAAGAACCTCCTGAAGCGAGATGTGCGTGCGCCCTGGAAGAACGAGGCGCAGCGTATCCTGCTCGTGCTCGAGAAGAGCGAGTCACAAGGCGACATGACGCTTGATGCAACGGTGGACGGCATCATGGCGGCCCTCGAAGCGGGACGTTCGATGCCGGCCGCGACCAAGGTGCATCTCAGGGCGCTCGTCAACAAGTTTGTCGCTGCCAGCGACGAGGCGGCCACGCGACGTGAAAGTGAACCGCGTGAGCCGGTGCTGCGTCTCCTTCTGAACCGGCTGCGCGGGTATATCTTGGCGCGGCTGGCTACGGCTTCAGCGAGTGAGAAGGTCAAGGCTACGAGCACAGCCGGCGAGAAGCTGGCAAGCTTGGGCCTGGCGGAGTTCTTGGACAAGATCCGCGATATGGTTGAGATGATGAGCAAGGTATCATCGGTCGACCGCGATGCGCATAGCGGGTGGTGGGATCAGGTTGGCGAGGTTGTTGAGAAGGAGGGCGATGTCTTTGCTGCAGGTTCGGTATCACCTGCTAGGTCGTCGTAGATAAGGACGAGGCAGTGCCGGACGGCGGTGTGCGCATTGACGGATATGACGGGATGGACGGACGGGATTCTCATTTCTTCTTTTTCGTGATGCATTGGGCATTTTAAGGGCGATACACAGACTGGTCACTTTTCTTTCCGGAGGCATTGCGATTGCAACAAGGCATGGTATACGTATGGGCTCTGCTTCTGCTTTCTTCTCCTTTTTTCTGTCTGCCTGGCTCGGCATCTGGGTTGCTACGTTGCTTCGCTTCGCTTCGATTGTTGTCTTGTTCTGCATCATTGCGCTATTCACCTTGGCGTTTGGTGGACCGACTGACTTCCCGTACTTTAGGTACGGGATGGGATTTTCTCTTTCTTTCCAGGGGAAGATATTCTGCCAGGGACGACTCAGCGACATTGCTTACTGCGTTGTGTTTGCTTGAGGGAATGGGGGGCTTTCTGTTGTATGTAATGTGCTTGCATGCATGCATAGGTATGATGAATGAATGATCAGCGGGACGAGGGTCTTCTGGACCTTCTGCGTGCCTGTATTTCTGATGACTTTCTTGGCTGTGGATCTGGTCTCCTGTGGGTGGTTTGCCCGATGAACGTGCACTCTGATCCCGGGCTGTCTGCTTGTTAGCGTGAGTCCTGTGACTGTGACCTTGGAATACCTTTTTGCCATTTGCAAACTTGGAAGGCAATCCGCATTTGGGAAAGGGCCTCGGGGTTTTATGCTGCGACATTAGAAATTTCACTGAGCCCCCGGTAAGTAAATCCATGACGTTAAGCAAAAATAATTTTCTCTCCATGGCCCAGATGAGAGCTTTGACTAAACGCGCGGGCCGCTGACAGACAAAACAGAGTTGCGATGGCCGTGGAGGACAGGCGCTCTCGACCCATGAAGGTCCCGCCGCTCCTTGGCACTGAGCTAACGTCGATGCGGCAATACCGAGCACCAAGTACGAGTCTCACTGTGGGGAAATCACCCCTCATCAACCCCCCCAACGGGCACCCAGCAAGCTATTGGAACGCCCGTCTTTCTGCCTTTCCTCCCACCTTCTGCTTGGGCACCACTGGCACTACTGGCGCCGTTGAAGACGGCAAAACGGCAACCCGATCTGGAAGCTCGCCTACATTCCCGATTTCTTCCCAATTGCGCCCCGCTGCGCCTATCTGGTTGCCCTTGTCCTTGTCGTCATTGGCGCGGAAGGCGGGGTCGGCCCTGATTGCTGACCCGACGTCTCGAGCTTCTATCATCTTGATCTCGCGTCTGATGAATCTTACCGTCGCCAGTTGGAGATTGAGCTTTGTTTTTGCCCGAGCGCCTCCTAGAGCAACAGTTTCACCTTCAGCGTCGACGCCTTCAAATATCGCCCGCGCCTGCCTCCCTCGATCGGCTAGAGTGCTCGCCCAGCGGTTCCACACCCCATCCACTTTCCCCAGATCTAGACCCATAGCTCTATCTGCGCGTCAAAGACTGCGCGCCACAGCTTTTCAAGTTACCTCTCTCTCCACCTCCCAACGGCACTGTTCTATGGCATCTAAGATCGCAATCATGGTAGACCGAGACACCCTCCCCAGCGACTTCAAGCCGGCCCACTACGACCTGGCCATTAGGGATCTTGACTTTCCAAGCTGGGCCTACAAGGGCACTGTTAGGTGAGTTGTCTGAACATTATTCCATGACGCCTTCCTGACACCTCCAGGATCGACGGAGAGCTCATCAAGCCTACCGCCCAGATCGTGCTAAACACGCTGGAGCTCAAGCTCGTCAGCTCCAACATTGTCGTCAGCCAGAACAAGAGCGACCAGTCATGGCAGGCTTCCGGCTTCACCGAGGACAAGAAGTCCCAGCGCACTACCATAACGTTCCCTGAGGAGCTGCCCACGTCATCCAAGGTCTCCCTGCTCATTGAGTTCACTGGTGAGCTCAACCACGATATGGCTGGCTTTTACCGCAGCCAGTACAAGCCCGTGGCCCCCCCTGCCGCTAGTGTCCCCCACGACGATGAGTTCCACTACATGCTCAACACCCAGTTCGAGGCCTGCGATGCCCGCCGCGCATTCCCCTGCTTCGATGAGCCGAACCTCAAGGCCACCTTTGACTTCTCCATTGAGATCCCCGCTGACCAGGTCGCCCTCTCCAACATGCCCGTCAAGGACACCCAGACCGTCGGCGACAAGAAGCTTGTTTCCTTCGAGCGCTCCCCCGTCATGAGCACCTATTTGCTCGCCTGGGCCGTGGGTGACTTTGCGTACGTCGAGGCCTTCACCGATCGCAAGTACAACGGCAAGCAGATCCCCGTGCGCGTCTATACCACCCGCGGCCTTGAAGAACAAGGTCGGTGGGCCCTTCAGCACGCCCCCAAGATCATCGACTACTTTTCTGAGCAGTTCGAAATCGACTACCCTCTGCCCAAGAGCGACATCCTAGCCGTCCACGAGTTCACCCATGGCGCTATGGAGAACTGGGGACTAGTCACCTACCGCCTCACGGCCATTCTGTTTGACGAGAACCTGTCTGAGATCAAGTACAGAAACAGGATTGCTTACGTGGTTGCCCATGAGCTCGCGCATCAGTGGTTTGGTAATCTTGTTACCATGGACTGGTGGGATGAGCTCTGGCTCAACGAAGGCTTTGCTACGTGGGCTGGATGGCTGGCGACGGACCATTTGCATCCGGAGTGGGAAGTCTGGGCGCAGTTTGTCAATGAGGGCTTCGACCAAGCATTCACACTGGACAGCGTCCGCTCGTCACATCCGATCCAGGTTGCGGTTAGGGATGCTCTTGACGTCAACCAGATCTTTGACAAGATCAGCTACCTCAAGGGATGCTCCATGATTCGCATGCTTGCGTCAAACCTGGGTATCAAGACGTTCCTCCAGGGCGTCGCTATTTACCTCAAGAAGCATGCCTACGGTAACGCAAAGACAACGGCGCTGTGGGAATCCCTGAGCGAGGCTTCGGGTGTCGATGTCAACACTATTATGGGCGCCTGGATAGAGAAGATTGGCTTTCCTGTACTGACAGTCACCGAGGGCCCGGGATCGCAGGAGATCTCGATCAAGCAGTCCCGCTTCCTATCGACGGGCGATGTCAAGCCCGAGGATGATGAGACTACTTGGTGGGTCCCTCTTGCGCTCAGGGGCAAGCTTAACTCGCAGGGCGTTGAGTCGCTGGCTCTCACCACAAAGGACTCCACCATCAGCGGTGTCAGCGATGACTTCTACCAGCTCAACACCGACGCGACTGGCTTTTACCGCGTGAACTACCCCGAGTCGAGACTCAAGAAGCTCGGCACGCAGCTCGGCCAATTGAGCACTGAGGACAAGATCTTCATCACCGGCTCCGCGGCCGATCTCGCCTTCGCAGGATACAGCACAACCGCGGGTCTGCTATCTTTTATCCAGGGCATGAAGGCCGAGACGCACTACCATGTTCTGAAGCAGGCTCTCGATGCCATCGGAACCCTCAAGTCAATCTTTGCCGACGACGCACAGATCAAGGCGGGGCTGGAGAAGTTCGTCCTGGAGCTGGTCGAGAGGCCGCTGAAGGAGGTTGGCTGGGAAGCCAAGTCCGGAGAGGACTACAACACGAGCCTGCTGCGGACCCGCCTTCTTACCAGCGCTATTGCAAACGGCCACCAAGAGTAAGTCTTTTTTTCTGCATCCGATGATCCAATGCTCACCTGTCACAGGACCACCGAAGCTAGCTTCGCCCGCTGGACTGCCTTCCGCGCCAACCCCGCCGAGAACCCTATCCCAGCGGACCTTCGCGCCCCCATTTACCGCGCCGCCCTGCGCGCCGACCCTGCCGGGACTGTTGCCGCCCTCAAGCACGAGTGGTTCACCACTCCGGCAATTGATGGAAAGGAGATCTGCCTCCAGAACCTCGGCCACGCCACCGACACTGGCATCATCTCGGATATCCTTCTGCCATTCCTCTTCAACATTTCCCCCCCGGCTGCCGCCACCGAATCCATCCCGTCGGGTGATATGCACATCCTGGCGAGCAGCCTGTCGGGCAACCGCGTGGGACGCCTGCTGCTGTGGGCGTATCTTCGCGATAACTGGGATCAGGTAAATGCGAAGTTGGGAGGGAATCCGATCTTGATCGACCGGTTGGTTGGTCGGAGCTTGGGCAAGTTTGCGGATAGACAGGTCTTGGCGGAGATTGAGACGTTCTTTGCGGGAGTGAGCACCAAGGGATTTGACCGCACGCTAGAGACAGTCAAGGACAAGATTAGAGGGCGGGCGGCGTATAAGGAGAGAGATACTGAAAGTGTCAAGGGATGGTTGATTGGGAATGGATATGCCTAGATGCTACAATGGAGATGTACTACGCAGAATGGGGGGTGTCTCTCGGAATACCTATTCAACTCCTTTTGGGCCTCGTGCCCAGTCGCAACAACGCCCCGCTCCCGATGGGAAGCAAAACCCTCGCGCAGCTGTCTCTTTTCCGCGGCCGTCCTCAATTAAAGATGGACAAAATACACGTAATCGCATCACGCGACCAAGAGTCGGTATCGAAATGCCGGGCTCTCTCATCAGAGGCTGCTCAGGCTGGAGATTACGGGGCCAGGGGATAGCGCAGCAGAGCCTCATCGTGCCGGGGGACATGCAGGGTCTCCGAATATTTGCCTTAGTAGCTGTCTTGGCGCTGTGGAAATGTCACGATTTTAGTGATGTTTCGGCTTCTGGCTAAATTCGGGTTCGTTGTTGCACAGCAGCCGGGGGACACCTTACATGACAAGTTACACCACGTCTTTGTCTTGCGAATTACCGCTGACAGACATCAACAAGGTTTCTACGGCATATTCCACCCGACTCATAGCCTGGAGCTCAATGTGGTGAGCAGCTGAAGCAGCGCGACATTCGATATCCGACGTCGACAGCGGCTAGATGTGGCCCCTGGTCAAGCCGCTGGCTGCGATAATTGGATCGGTGACCTTTTGGGACATAAGCTGAACCCCTGAGCGACGCCGACAAAGTACGCACATGCAGCGTGACAACACCTCCTGGCCCCTGAATTCAGAGCCTCGTAAAAAGGGAAGCGCTCGGTATCGGCTCGCCATGGATAGAGCTGGTACATAATTTTGACATTACCCTCCATGGAGACCCGAGTAGCCTCTCGCACCGCACTCAACCTCGACTTGGACAACCAATTCATCGCCGCCATGGCCAGCCTCAGCCAATCGCGCCTCCAGGAGGAACTGGTGCGTCTAGTGACGACCCATCCAACCGACGCCGAGCTGCGTCCGGCGCGGTCCGCGCTGATGTGGCTCTCGGTCGCCCAACGCCCTCTCCGCGCCCACGAGCTATGGGTAGCCCTTCAGGTTGAAGAGTCCAAGGACATGGAGCACATCGAGCGCCTCCTCACCCACCCCTCCTATGCCGACGAAGCCAAAGCTGCCTCGGCACTGCAATCCCTCCTCGGCACCCTCATCACCGCCACCCCCGATCCCAGTTCCAGCGCCGTCTTCATCTCGCTCCGTGACCCCTCCCTCAGCACCTTCCTCAACCACATCGAATCGGCCAACCCCAACCCCCCGGCCCGGATCCTCCAGCTCGCCTTCTCCACCTCCCAGGCCCACATCTTCGCCGCCAGCATCTGCATGGCCATCTGCGCCGCCACCCCGCTCCACCTCGCCCATGTCCACAGCCCGGCCACCGCCGGCGGGCTCGTCCTCTACGGCTGGGCGCACTGGCGCGCCCACCTCGCGCTGTCCGGGTACGGCCTGGACAACGCCAACGCGGCCGGCCTCGCGAACTCGATGATCTTTGGCGTGTGCGCAGACGTGCTAGTGTTCTTGCTGGCGCTGAACGACTTCGTCACGGGGCCGGTCACGTTCGCGGCGGGCCAGGGACGGACGCGGGCGGCGGCGCTGGTCAGGGCCGTCCAGGAGGCGCTCGAGAGGCCCATCTTCGTGCTGGCCGGCGTGGTGCAGGGCCAGGAGTATGCGCGGACGATGCAGGGCGCGAGGGACATCTTTGAGGGGTCCAAATTCTCTGGTGGGGGCAAGGGGTCGGGCGTGCCGCTGGTCGCTGCTGGGTCCAAGGTTGAGACGCTGAGGATTGATGGGCTGCTGGCGGATACCCTGCCGCTCTTTGGGGATGTGGAAAGGCGGGTGGTGAAGAGCTTTGCTGAGGTCGCTCGCGGCCTGAGGGCTCTGGCCATGCTCGTCGCGCAGCCGGCGCTGTATGATGAGTTGAGGAAGGAGTATGCCGAGGGCTGGTCGCCGCTGGATATCCTCGTCAATGCCGCCGACTGGATGGAGTCGGTTGCGAGCTACCCCTACTGGCACGAGATCTCCGACTCGGCATCGTCTAACCCGCTGGTTGTCACCGACACCAGCGATCCTAACTATGATACGGCGCTGCTTGTGCTGAGCAGGGCCAGAAAAGATGGTACCGCCCCAGCAGCCAGTAGGAGAAGCGAGGCGGCGGAGTCGCAGCTGGCTGCCCGCGCCAACGTCCCTCTGAAGCTTTCTCCTCTGCGATGGAAGGCCGCATCCGCCCTCGACAAAGTCAGGGCTTTACGAGAACCGACCTCGGGAGCGACCTTCACGCTCAACGACCCGCGGTTCCTCCAGCAGCGGACCTGGTCCTTCGCCACCTTCCCCTCCGAAATGCAGGGTTCCTCCGATGTATCCTACCTCACCCCCTTCATCCCCTCGGCCCTGCGCCGCTTCTTCCGCCGCCGCATCATCCCCCTTCTCAAACCCGTTCTCTCCTCGGGCATCTGGGACTCGGTCGACGCCTTCGCATCGGGCGCCTTCACCGTGGGCCTCTCCAACGCCTGGCCCAGTATCAAATCGGGCCTCCTCTCCGCCGGCTACCCAGCCGCCCTCTTCTACTTCCTCTGCGCCATCCTCCTCAACCACATCCGCCGTATCCTGTTCCCCTGGCTCAACGCCTACATGTGGTACGACCCAATGGAAGACTTGCGCCTAGCACTCTCCAACCCCGACGCCTTTCTTTCCAAGACCCTGTCCACCTCGTATGGTTGGATGGCCTTCAGCTACGCCCAGAAGTGGGTCACAGACATCGTGACGGCCATCGCCGTGGGCTTGATTATCTCCAACAATGGAAACATCCCGGCCGAAAGCCTCGCTTCCCTGGGGCCCAATCCGGACCCGACAGTGTTCGCCCTGGTCAGCCGGATGATGGACGCTGCTAAGATCGGGTACATGGCCTGGATATTCTCCAGCATCGAGTACATCTTCGCGCGCACGGTAAATACCTTTGCGTTCGTGGCCGCGTACTACAAGCTGCTGTCGGGGGGCGACGCAGAATACGTCGTTCTCGGGCAGATCCTCAAGCAGCATTGGCCCATGGTCCTCTTTACCGGGTTCCAGCTCTTCTCCTACATCCGCCACGGCCTGTGGACGCTGCTGTGGTCGAGCGTCGTGTGCGCCCTCGCCGGGCAGCCGGGACTGCTGCTGGTGTTTGCCGGCGTTGCCGGGGGCGTGACAGCCGTGATCAAGTGGAGGAGCGTCTTCTTCATGGCGCTCGAGGTCAGCGGGGTGTTTATCGCGGCGGGATTCCTGGTATCGGCGGTTGTCTTGTTGGGTGTCGAGTTTGTTGAGGATCCCCTGGGGCTGCAGGCCAGTACGGCCGTTGCGAGGAAGCGCGGGGCCAGGGCCAGGGCGGTGTTGCCCCGTGGCGCGGGTGGGAGGGTGGGGATTTTGAGCCGGAAGGGGGCGGCGCCTGTCATCAGGAGGGGGGTTACGGTCGAAGAGGTCGAGGGTAGTGACATTTGAGAGGGGGTCGTCTGGTTGGGCATTTCAACACCAGAGTTGTAATTTCTCTCGGCCCGTCCATGTTAACAGTTTCGAGATAGGTCCGGTACGGTACAATTGATATTTAGAACCCGAAACTCTGAAAACACAAGTTTGAGTATATTTCAAAAAGATGGAGCGCTACTACTACCAGTTCTGGGGCGAGTGTTACATCGAGGGCATGATGGATGGCTACGCGGTGCAGCTGCAAAACGACTCGATAGACCCAAAGTCGGATATCGAGCGGATGCCGAATATGGTGTTTGAGTTGCACTGATGGGGTAAAGGGGGTATTCCAATCCATCGATAGTGATATCCGGGCTTAAATGGAACGTGACAGCTAGCATGTACACTAGGTAGGAACTAAATGCATCACAGCCGTGTTACACCCCATCTCGGTAATGCGCACATCAGCGCCAACCGAGCCAGCCACGGCATT
Source organism: Lasiosphaeris hirsuta (assembly GCA_030549175.1). NCBI lineage: Eukaryota > Fungi > Ascomycota > Sordariomycetes > Sordariales > Lasiosphaeriaceae > Lasiosphaeris > Lasiosphaeris hirsuta. The sequence goes on from JAUKUA010000002.1 coordinate 1,215,820, forward strand.
GAGAACGCGGCACTCAACAATCCTCCCGAAAGGCCCAGACTAAAACTGCATGGGCGACATGCAAACATACCTCAGAATTGTGCAATCCATATATATATCCCCAAGGCATAGGACCCCTGACATGCTTAAATGGTGCCAAGGATCTAGACCAATCCGGCCGGCGAGGCGATACGTCCTGTCTGGGCTATAGTGGACGCGTCATTCGAACCCTGACCCGACTACGTCTTGTGCCTGTATATCTTGGTGCCGGCATCTAAAGCCGAAGGACAAGGGGTATATCGCGGCGGCTAAGGGACGGGCTTCCTTATCATGGCGAACGGCGGGCCAAGTTCCGGAAAAACCACGACGATTTGGTTAACCCGGATATATCACGGCGTCGTTGGGCCCAAAAAATACAGAGATAAAATGATTTGCCCTTATCGTTGCGGCCTGGACAACGAAACGTAGCGTTGGGTGGGGTTAGTTCCCTCGCGATGTTCCCGGGATTCGGTAGGTAGGTATATATATATAAATGGGATATATATCTGGGTGGATGATCTCGTAGAGTTTCTTGGCGATTTGGCGATTTCTGCTCTGTATATCTCTTTGACTCGTCTGGTATGTGTCTGTTATTGACGTCTCGCTCCTAAACTTGGTTCAAGCCCAGGTAGCAATGCGCCTCCTCGGCGAGCTCCCCTTTCAGGGGCTACCCCTTCTGGGGCTGCTCCTAACCTCCTCGCTCATCCTCGGCGCTCCCAGCAGACCCGGGAGATCAACCCTCCAAAACTTGCCCTACATTCTCGGCACCTCCCCACCGCCGTCCAACACGTCCACCAACACTACCAGCCCCCTCTGGCCCTGGACGCACTACCTCCCCCCGCCGTCCCTAGATCCATGGTACGCCCCACCCTCGAACTGGACCTCGTCGTCACCGGGCACGCCCCTGAAGATGCGCGCGCACGCCTACCCGACCATCGCGATCCGCAACGCCCACGACACCTTCCAGATCCTGTACCGCTCCTCCGACACCAACGGCGCGCCCTCATGGGCCGTGACGACCGTCTTTATCCCAACCTCGCACGCCACCTGCCCACAATCGACCCTGAACTGCTCCCACGCCATGGTGTCCTACCAAGTCCCAACAGACTCGGCCTTTGTCGACGCAGCCCCCAGCTTCCTTCTGCAGGCGCGTGAGCCCTACGGCGAGATGCGCGACCTGCTCGCGCGCGGCTGGTTCGTCGCCGTGCCCGACTACGAGGGGCCCAGCGCGAGCTACTGCGCCGGCAAGCAGGCTGCGCACGCGACGCTGGACGGGCTGCGGGCCGCGCTCGCCGTGGCTGGCGAGTTTGGGTTCCGCTCGGCGGACGCGCGGGTTGGGTTGTGGGGGTACAGCGGCGGCGCGTTTGCCACGGCGTTTGCGCTCGAGATGGCTGCGAGTTATGCGCCCGAGCTCAAGATCAGTGGCGGTGCGGTGGGTGGGCCGGCGCCGAATTTGACTACGGTCGGGCAGTTGATGAATGGGCGCGATACCGCGGGCTTGGTGGTGGCGAGTGTGGTGGGCGTGACGAAGCAGCATCCGCATGTCGTGGAGTTTCTGAAGGGCCGGTTGAAGGATAGCGGGCCGTTCAATGAGAGCGCCTTTATGGCCGTGGTGAATATGACGGGGGTGGACGCGCTAGAGAAGTACGCCAAGCAGAACGTGTATGACTACTTTGAGAATGGCGCCGCGGACTTGTGGCATCCCATCGTCCAGGACGTCATCGATGGGGACGCGGTCATGGGACGACACGGAGCGCCGAGGAGCGACGTGCCCGTCTTCTTTTACAAGGCCGTGGCGGATGAGATGAGTGTGATCGGGGAGACGGATGCGCTGATTCAAAGGTACTGCGAAAAGGGAGCCAGTGTGTTGTATCATCGTAACGAGCTGGGTGGCCACAATGACGAGCTGTGGAGCGGGAGGTTGAGGGCCCTGGATTTCTTCTCTCATGTTCTCGAGCTGGATGACGGGAGCAAGAAGATGGTGAGCGGCATCAACCTGACGTTGCCTGATAGGGGGTGTCTGACGCAGAATGTGAGCGTCCCGCTGGACGTGCTGGAATTGTTGCCAGACTGGTGGTGGACTGGCTGATAAGAAGCACAATACCTGGGTTAGAAAACACAAGGTATTGATTGCGTTGGATTGGGATACTAGATCAGTATATAAAAGTGCAAAGATTGTGCTGTGAGTTGTGCATTTGCATGTAGTTAAGGGGTAGGTGGTATTACATGGGGTTCAGTACATTCAGATGGGCTCCTCCTCAGCTGACTGATACCCAATCCCACCACCACCATCATCATCATCATCCTCCACCACCACAGCATCTTTTACCGGAGGCTTCCGCACAAACGCCAACGCCGCGAGGGCAAAAGACAAGAGGCCGGCGACATAAAACCACGGCAGCCCAATCCAAAACCCTCGCCTAGCCAGACCGATACTGAAGAGCTTGGCGAGAACTGGACCCCCTAATATGGCACCGCTCGTTTCCAACATGCTCATCAACGAGTATAGCCTCGATGTCTGGTTCGGCTCAACGTACGACGTGGAGATGGCCCGAAGTAGCGGGCCGTTGGCAGACCCCAAGGTGCTGATGCCAAGACCTACTAGGAAGAGGGCGATTTCCTGGCTGAAGCCCTCTAGAAGAGCACCCAGCACTTGGAGGCCTAGTGACACTCTGGTGAGAAGCAGGTCCTTGGAGAAACTTGACAGGCGGAACCGCCCCGTAGGTGTGGTAAGGACCTTGGAAACCTGTGGAACGAGTAGAATGATAACGAGATGAAGGATGCCGAGGGGAGGTGAGAGGAGATAGCTTGTTTGGGCGAGGGTCCAACCAAAGTAATTGCTCACGTACTGCGAGAGGGTGGCGGAGTATGCGGTGAAGATGGCAGGCTGGATGAAGAATGTGACCATGCACAGGAGAATGTTGATGTTTTTGAGGAGCGCGAATGAAGTCTTGAGCTCAGTCAGGCCCTCGCTGAGGCTCTTCCTCGCCGTCTCGGCGAACGGCAGTGACACATCCGGTGCTGTTTTGAGCTTTATCGGTAGCGTTTCGGGAATGAACAGCAGCATGCCAAAAACAACAAACGGAGAGAAGCCAAAGACCAGGCAGATGGGCAGCCAGGGACTGACCTTCTCCATCAGGATGCCAGCAGTGAAGGGTCCGATGAGGCTGCCCGAGACGCCGCCAAAGGAGAGATGGAGAAAGCTCGCTGATTTGTCGGCATCGGAGCTGACGTCGGCAGCCATCGCGTTCAGCGAGTTCATAGCCACGGGGAGCCCCCCGCCAATCAGGAAGAAGAAAGAGCCGATCATGACCAGGTAGAGGTTGGTGGTTCTCACAACACCCAGCATGAAGGGCCCCCAGCCAAACGCCAGAATAATGCCGCAGTATGAGATAATAAATGTCGGTTTACGCCCGATCCTAAACAGCCAGTCAGACTCAAACTAGTCTTGGTTTTTAAAATCGAGACACACCTATCAGCCAGGACGCCGTATGGGAGTGCGGCGACGAAGCCGACAAGAGAACCGAGCATGGCTCCCAAACCTCCCAGGTATGCCAGCTCCCTCTGTACCTCGTCGACTTTGCAGAGAAGCTCATCAATCTTTTCGGACCGGTCTATTTTGTAGTAAACATGGCAGACGGTGTCCTCGATGATTCGGAACAGGGGGACCATCAGCAGCATGCCGCTTAACGCGATGGTGAAGAGCATCACGGCGAGTAACCGGACGATGATGGTCTTTTGGTTTTTGGCCTGAAAGCGCGCTGCGAACCCTGAAGCGAGGGGTGGGACCGCTGGAGCGTCAGGCTCCAGCGCGTCTTCTAGGTCGCGTTCATCGTCGGCAAGAAGGGGCTCGCCCTCGAAGTCGTCGTCATGATCCATTGCGGTTGCGTCTTTAAAGGGAGTATGCTGCCGTCCACGACCACTAACTAGTTCGCCTCACCATTAGACCATATAGATCATGGCAAGTTCAGAATACGGTCAACAGATGGAAGCGATGCACTTTATGAGAGCTGAATTGTCTCTCTGGAGTCAGCAGGATCAGCTCCGGGACGATTCGACCCGAAATTCGGCGCCAAGACTGATTGCGCGGCAGAAGATTGCACTAACAGATGATTTGCCAAAGTGTACGAGTATCCGTTAAGACGGCCTCGCAAGCTTCCTTCATCAGGAAAGGAAAGCCCCGCGAACACGGATTTCAAACTTGGCTTCATGGACAGGTAGGTTGACGCGTCAAATGCCAATTCGACCCCAATGATGTGCTCGGCGCCTTTGCCCTCATGGCGAGGCTCAAGTCGCACCAGACGGCTCTGCCAAAACTTAGTCCCAAGATCTGCACCCCTCCTCCACCCACCATTTCCAGCTTTCCAATGTTTTTTTTTTTGGCGAGCGGCACGCCCGCACACCATCTCGGCTGCGGGCCGCTACTGCTAGCACGGGGCTCAGCCCCTCCGGTACACCCAACGCGCCTATCAAGAGCATTCTTAGAGGGCGGTTTCCTGAAACCAGAGAGCTTCCTGCGCGCCTGCCTGCGTCAGAATGCTGTGCACACCGAACGGGGTGGTGGCTATGAGGCCACCTGAGGAGGGCTCTGACTGCTCTGACTGCAGCTAGTGGTCAGGTACAGCCTCCAGCGAGCTGGTTAAAAGCCAGGCCTCCCCCCTCCCCCCCCTCGAAAGAATGGGGTAGTCCCGTGCAAGAGATTTTCGAGATTCAATCACGGATTCACCAAAAACACCAACCACACCACCCACTGAACACCCTGATATCACTCACAACCATGGCGTCCAAAAGAATGCTCCCAACCGTCAAGGAACCCCCCACAACCACCTTTCAGACCCGGTGGCAGCCCACCTCCTCAGCCCTTGTCCCAACCAACAACGAGACCCAACTCCAGCAATACGCTCCCCCTTCCAACACCCCCATTGTCACCCTCAACAATGCTTCCACCTCAGCCCAAAAGCCCCCCGGCCACAATTTCCTCGACTGGGTAACCTTCACCGAAACGACGCTCCCGCCCCGGCCGAACCTCAAAAAGTCGCGTCGCTCCAAGATCTTTGCCCCCCTCGGCAAGCTCAAGCTCGGGCTGCCGGGCGAGGTCGAGGTCGAGGGCCTGGACGGGCTGGTCGAGGTGGCGCACAACATCTTCCGGTCCGACATCCACATGGATTTTCTCGACTCGGAGCGCGAGCTGCTCCTGCCCGCGGGCGGCACGGAGCTGTCGCGGAAGGAGATGGAGCGGCTGGAGGTGGAGCTGTTCAGCGTCGCCAAGTATGCCGCGGATTCGGATTCAAACTACCTGACGGCCATGGCGTGGGCCGAAGACGGCGACTACGGAGCCATCACCCTGTATGAGGTGTTGGACAAGGGAGGGAATGCGGTGGGGATACGGCCCGTCGCGGCGATGCGGGAGGTGCCCAAGCAGATTTTGGTGGATATGCGGAAGCATGAGAAGATCAAGAAGGTGGTTTTTGTCGATGGGGATGCGGATGAAGATGTTACCATCTTCAAGTGGAAGGCGAATCCGAGTCAAGGGCCGACCTATGCGAAGCTAGGAGCGGGGGACGAGGACGAGGGCGAGGGCAGGTATGGAGGGAGGCTGGCGGATGCGGATGGGATCCATGCGACGATTCCCCAGTTTGTGGCGCTGTTGCACGCGAACAGGGCCATTCTCGAGGAGGTCAAGTCGACCCATGTCATCCCGCTGGAGACGGAGGCGGGTGTAGTGCCGCATGTCAAGATGCATCAGCCGCCGAGGGATAACGCTCACAAGGGAGACAATATCCATGTGGCCGTGTTGATCCCCGGCGACGCATCCTGGGCGGACGAGCAGATTTACTGGACAGATGGGAATGGGTTGGTCGAGTTTCGACGAAAGAGGTACTGGGGTTTGATCGAGCGGGAGCGTCGCAGGGAGCGTGGGAGCCGGAGCCGGAGTCGGCATGGCTCGCACTCGGGCGAGGGACGGCAGAGGAGTCGGAGCCGGAGCCGGAGCCGCAGCCGGCATGATGAGCGGAGTCGGAGTCGGAGTCGGCACCTTTTGTTGCATACACGTCGCTGATTAATTGTTGGAGCTTGGAATAGTGCACATGGCGAAGGCTTTGCAAGACTGGTTTCCACTACAAACTGCTACCTGCAAACATGTTTTTCTTCATGACAGTGGCGATTCTGAGTCGCTGAGCGCGACCTTTCCTTCAGAAATATACTAACTAGCTATTTGTGATTCAAACTATACCAACTTCAGCACCTCACCGTACCTCACCTTACTCATCATGACTTAACGTAGTCAGTTCGTCGACCGTAGGTCGAGGTGAGGTTACTTGGGTAGCCACGGTACTGGGGGGTGGTTAGTACCATGTCTATGGATTTTTCTGAGAGCTTCGCAGATCAAGGTTCTTTTAGGAGACGTAAGTAACGTGTTACAACCTGTACACTGGGTACCTGAGTATCTAGTGTTGAATTGACAGATCGTAAGGCTAAACGCCAAGTTCGACTATGGTATAAGAAAATTGATCGTAGGGAGGTAAGTCTCTTGGGAAGGATGTCACACTCTGTCAAACAGATTGCTATCACTGAAGTGGTTTACACTTTAGGATACAACAGAATGTAATTGCTTACGTAAGGGACAGGAGTCCTTACGCTCCAAGGTATCTAACACGTTGGCTACTTATATCTAGCTATCAAGGAAAGTACCTATGTATCTTTCTAGTGTGTACTGTCCTTGATCTGTGTGCTCTGTGACAGAGCGAACAGATCGCTGTCCTGGATCTATGTGATCTGTCACAGATTACATAGATCACTCAAGATCTGTCAGGTCTGTTAAGGATTGTACAGATGATCACTTATTGGGTATAAGTGGGTCCACACAACCATCTATAAAAGCAACATACTGGGGTGCTGACGGCCGAAGGCCGACAGCAGAAACAACAGAGCGCCGAGTCTCTGGCACAGAACAGGAACTTCCCGCACCACTTGTCAGTCACTGCGTCATAATCAGGCCCGCAGGGCCTGCAGATCCTGACTGCCACAGACAAGAGGCCAGGTTTGAACTCTCTTTGGCACCGCTTTTGGCACCTCTTTGGGCACCTCTTTGACACCTCTTTGACCTCTCTTTGACCTCTCTTTGACTTCTCTTTGACCTCTCTTTGACCTCTCTTTGACCTCTTTGACAGATACCCCTGACCCAAGCGCCCTTGGTGAGCCCTTGTCAACTACAAACTATACCCACCCAAGCAATCATAATGACCCGTTCAGTTCTCCAGGTAAACCCAGCATACCTCATGTCTTGTCGTCGCTCCGCTCGTTTGGCGGCGCAGACGCAGCCGTCTTTGGAAGCTAACAATGCGGTAGCTAAACGGTTTGGTCTCGCTGGCTTGGCCGTCCTCCCGATCCCGAAAGTCAAGGGCATTGCTGCCGCCGTCTCCAAACACGCCAAAGACCGCCTCATCCAGCTCGACCAAGACACTTTCCAAGATACCCTCATCTACTACGGTACTACCACGGCTCACATCAACGCCATTTGTTCTGCCGATCGAGGCAAACCCTACCCGGGCCGCATCACCTTCTTTGGCAACGACAGCGGCCTTCTCTTCTTTAGGATCCCGCTGCCAGTTCATGAAACAACCCATCTCTTTCTGTTCAACAACATGATCCTCGATTCCGTCTTCCAGATGCGCTTAAAGGGTCAAGTCCGGAGTTTAGGCTCATCCGACTACGGCATGGGCACAAAGAAGAAGCAGGGAGACAGCGGTATCCGGCCCAATCCCCCTCGTAACGCCAGCAACGATTTCCCACCTTGGTCATCGAAGCTGCAGAATCCCTTCAGGTACTTCACATGGACAAGAATTGGTGGTTCGACAACTCGCTCGGCCAACCTCGAGGCCATGTCAAAATTGTCCTCCTCGTCAAGGTGGAACGTCGAACAAAGCTCATCTTGGTAGGGCAGTGGTATCGTGGCCAGTCTTTGCCCTCTACCGTTACCATCATGCCACACCCGGATAAGCCGTTTTCTGTTCATGACAGCAGCCATTGGTTAGTAGAGGGTGCCCCCATGAATATTCCTTTTGAGCATGTGCTTTTACGACCCAAGAAGGGGATCGAGACGGATCTTGTTTTTGATGAAGCACATTTTGCTGAGTTGGCATGCCAGTGCTGGGAGGAAAAGAGATAGCTGGCGTTGTAGATACTGGTTGTGGGAGCCGGTGATGTATTTAGAAGAGACTGACCTCCGTAATGTCCCAAGTCAGTTGAAGCCTCGTGACCTCCGTCATCTCTCGCAAGTCAGTTAAAGACTCCGTCGTGGCAGGGCAACATGGCATCGCCCGAGATAGAGTGGGATAATGCGTCACCGGCAGTCAGCGTCCAGAGGAGCCGACGCAAGAGATCAACTACATGGGCAATGGGACGGCTGCATGAGGTTTCATTGACGTTCTACCGGCTGACCACGATTCTTGAGGCCAAATGCTCATACTCCCCCCTCTTCCCTCTAAACCGTTCCCTCATTCAGCTTCCCTTCCCCCATTTAGCTTCCCTTCCCCCATTCATCTTCCCTTCCCCCGTTCAGCTTCCCTTCTCCATGACCTATCCGATCTGTAGGGCTAGGACTGGCAGAGTCAGCAGTGCAATCACAGGTTGGCTTAGCAACCTACCTCTCTAGGTTTGGGATCTGATGCAGGATGCACACGGCTTGGAGATCACAACGTTTGGGACGACGAAAGTCTGCGGCGGAAAGGTGCAGAGGCAAACCATGCGGGTACCCGGAAAGCATGTCTCACCACATCTGTGCTGATACTCAAGGACGAGGTGGCCGCAACACGAGTACACGTGGTATATACCACATGAACAGAGGGTGACTGCGGCCAGCTGGGCTTGCGACCAGCTTACAGTTTCCTGTTGGGTGAGCTGCAGAGGTGGTACCGAGGTCGACGACATTGCGTAGGAGAGAACTTGGACAAGTATTCAAGGCTTGGGTTTCGAGAGTGCGCGTGTTTGGCGGAGAAAGGTTGGTTGAGTTGGATTTGTGTATTGGAGCTGCTGAGAAGAGGCCACGATGGCAAGTAAAATACTCAGCACGGCGAATGGCGCAAGCTCGGGCGCGAGCCTGGGCTTGGTGAAGAGCTGATTCATCATAGAAACCTCAGCAGATTCCAAATTTTCGACTTGCTTCAGCTTTACATTTCCACTGAGCTCAACCTGGTTTGATGGGTGACTGGGGTTGCAATCTTCTGATTCCTGACCGACTCTGACCTATGACAAATGTAATATCACGGAAAATGATCACCGCCCTTTGTTCACAGTTCGCTAGTGGTAAACACCTCAAGCACCAAGAGAAAGACAAGGTACTTTCTTTCTCTCCCCCTGTGTCAGACTACTCCCTCTCTCCCTCTCTCTCCCTCTCCCTCTCCCTCTCATCACAGCTTCCCTCTCTCTCTCCCTCCCTTTTCCTATTGCAGATCAATTCCCTTCAGACCATTACCATGGAAGCAGCCGAGCTGCGGTTCACGCAATTTCCCACCGCGTTTTCTCGTCAACCAGATGGACTGCGGTCTGTTTGCTTCCCGATTCACGACGGCGACTCAAGGCGCTGGCTGCGACTGAACATTGTGGATGTGGACGATGCAACCCATCAGTTGTGGTCCACGTCACGCTCTTACTCGCCCTGGGCGCCCATCCACAATGCTTTAGCCGCCATGATTGACAGCGGGCGAGCACCGGACGCTACCGGTGTGGTTATGACGGCAGATGGCACCATCATATCCATATCGTCAGACGTATCAAAGGACGTCACTCCGGGCACATACTACGCTCCACTCGACGATTACCAGCTGTCCAGCAGCAGCAGCAGCACCACCTCCACCACCACCACCAAGATTGCCACAATCCCCCGCGACCGTCTCATCGAGCTAGGCCGCCTGGCGCCGTTCACCGACGTTGTCGCTCCCATCTCGTCTCCTTCGGAACGGCTGGTGTTTAAACACTACGAAGACGGCCAGGTCATGACGGACGTGTGGTACAGCATCCAGATCATGGCTGGTATGCTAGGCCACCCCAACATTATCCCTATCCGACACGTGGTTCTTCACGAGCATAGCGGTGGTGTTGTTGGCTTCACCATGCCTTTCCTCGCCGGGGGCAACCTCGAGGCAACAAGGGCGAGCCGGACCTTTAAGCTCAAGTGGGCCAAGCAGCTTTTCCAGGCCCTCGATGACCTCAACCTCCAGTACGGCATTGATCACCGAGACATCCGGCTCCGTAACCTGATGGTCGACCCTGTGACTGACAACCTGGTGATTATCGACCTGGGTATAGCACGAAGGCGTGGGCTGTCAGGCGGCACGTGTGTTCCGCCCACGGCATCGCATCCTCTGATCTTTCTGCCCTTGCAGTCTCCGAAGCCCACCTTACAGTCTCCAGAGCTCCTGCTCTCACAGCCTCCGGAAAAGCAAGCTGTCGCCACAATCAAGATGGAAAAAGACGCCGACGTCAACGCCGCCATCATAGCCGTGCATGACCTTGTCACACGCAGCCCGACGGACCGGAGCTGGGAGACGGATTCCAACCTGTGGAACGGTGAAGGCATCGACACCATCACTGCAGGTCCGTGGACCGCACACCCGGATGCCCGCCTCGACAGCCCGGCTGAAAGCTACCACGCGGCCCTTGATGACTGGCTCCGCCGGCGCCGCGCCGACCCACGGTACCGCCACGGGCTGTCAACGCCCCTCGACTTTCCCAAACACATGCCCATCCCCCGAGGCGACAGTGTCCGCATGCTGGATTACCAGTGCCCGCTTGACACGGCTGGCTACAAAGCAGTGACCCAAGTGCTTGTAAGCGGCTACGATTTCTTTCGCCGTGATGCCGTGTGTGCCGGTCGCGCCGTTGTCGATTGGACACGCCCTCTTACCACCACTATGGACCCTGCCCGTATGCTCCTTGCCACGGGCCAGTACACCGAGGGAGTGCCGGCCTCCAGGGAGACATCTTGATGGATTTGCCAGAGGTTTTTAGTTTTAGATAATTGAATGGGTCTTGTTATTGATGTTATTGCACGCGGTGAACATGCCGGAGGCTCTCACGACTCACTGGCTGCCCTCTCTCCACCATGGGACGTCGCCCGCGTCCCGGACAGCTCCGATGACGAATTCAGCGGGGTCGTGCACCGTAGGGCTCCAAGCCCTGCTCTCACACCCACCCCGGACGCCGTCACGGGGGTGGGATAAAGCGCCAAACCCCACGACGTATGCCTCGTTCGGCGCCGACGGAATGACGGCCAGCGTGAACGCCTACGGCGACCTCATGCAATTCGCGCGCTATCTCGGCGCGGGGCGATCCGGCATGTTTTCTGTTGACCACTATGAAACCTCGGAGCCGTGCTATGTCCGGGACCGGGCAGAGGACCTACAGAACCTGTGCACGGAGCGGAATAAGCGGTCGTATGGGTTGGTCTTGGGCTGGCGCCGGCGCAACCGCCGAGCTTGCGGTTTGTGCATGACAGGTGGCTGAGGTTCGAGTATGAGGTGGAGGGGGCGGGGGTGGTGGTGCAGTGGATGGTGCGCACGAGGAGACCGTGGTTCATCAGGTGAAGGTGGGAAATCTGAGCGAGGGAGAGGAGAGGACGGTGAATTTTGGGTACCACCGCCTCTGCACCTCGGCGAGCTTGTAAGCCCCGTCTCTTTGCTAGTGATACTCTGGGGATCCGATTCCTTTCCGACATGCGACTGACAGTCGATTTAGCTTTGCCCTTCATTTCCTCCTCGATACTAGAAAGCGTTTGGCTATGGTCACACCTTCACCCCACATCGATGCTCTTTGCCAGAGGATTGACGCTGTCTGTCGAGGGCACATCGTGTGACTTTCCAAGGTCTTGGATCAGGCGGAAACAAAGTATTTCAAGGCAAGCTACTGGGTGACAGGCCAAGAGATGGGTCGCTCCGCCGACGAGACATGCACCCCATAGGATGCTTTGACCGACACGCCTTTCCAGCTCATCAAGATTGCCGAGTTCACGGACACGTACAAAGACAAGGTTAGCCAGAAACTCGCCTAGACCGTCATGGCCAAGGTCTGTGTGCCATGGGGCACGACTCTGACGGATCAGAGGGTGGACAAGCGTCGTCGATATGCCTGGCCGCATGACCTCGATGAGGGCGTGAACCTCTTCCGCTTGGACGACCACATCTGGGTTTGGAGGGCGCTGAAATCCCTCGAGGACCTGGATGCGTGGGGTAAGCTGGCATCAGTGACCGGGGATTTCGACGAGACGCCTGACTTGGCTAAGCAGCTGCGCTCTGTGGAAGTCTAGCGAGAGGTTCTTGGACGCTTCACCACGGTCAACGATGTGTCGCGCCGGAGGATGCTTGCGGTGACGCGCTCTGCCCGAGAGACCCGTCTCATGTTCCATGCGCGAGATACTGTCTTGTTTTACAGCATGGACTGGGGCTTCCCTTTGAATGATGGCACCCTGTTTGACGTGTGGGAGGACACCGTCGACGCCCAGTCGCGTCACGACGGCAATCAGGAGACGAGCTGGGACAATGCGATTCGCTACGCCCTGGCCGTTCTGATGGGCTCTCGCGGATATCGAATCAATAAGCGCCAGCCCGAGGATCTAGCTACGTCTGCTTTCAAGACGCTGCTGCGGTCGACAGGCCGGAACCCACACAACCCAGCGCCAGAGCGCTACCACGTCGTCGATCGCCCACTCCCAGGCCTTTTACAGCACCATCCAAAGCCACAACACCACCAGCCACACCACGACACCAAACCACCAGATGGCCCGAAGACCAACCTGGTATGCCAGGGCGGCCAGTAAACTTTGCGTAATCGCTGAAACTATGAAATGATCTTGTTAGCCGACGTCCTCAAGCGCGAGATGATGGCATGCGAAAGGGGTTGGAGGTAAGGAAAGTTAGGCAGATGCCGTCAACATCTGTCCAACGTATTCAACGGGGAATTTGGGAACGGGAACCGATGCTCGTAGTCGGAGAAGAAGGTGGATAATAGGCGATAAACTGAACATACGCCACGAAACATGCGTCGTCGTCTCTTCCGGCATTTTCTCGGGCGCGGGACGAGACATCTTGCCGATTACTGGTGACATTGTTTCGATATCTGGAGAGGAAAGAAATTGGGGGAACGGACGAGAACACATTTCGACAAGTTTCGAGTGTCCCGCAGATGCTATCTAGAGAGAGGAAGGAGCTCTTCTCTACCGTCCAGATGACGAGCAGGAGGTCACTGAGGACCTATCGCTCACGGAGGAAAGTCGCTATACAACCATCGCTCAGGGGGGAGGTTACCTCAAAAACTTGAAGACGCTGTTACCTCCTTCGTAGCTGGCGGTCTCAGGCACGCCATGGACCCGCAAGCATGCAACGATCGAATCATGAACGCCGCGCAACTTCTGTGAAATGAAATTGATTGAACTTCGCTTGGTCATTCCGATTCTGCCTCGGATCTAATCATTGATGGGTGTCATTTCTGTGACGCTACTCTTCCGCTAGATAAGTGAACCGCCATGATTTACCACAATTTGAACAGTGGCTCTAGCCATCCATTATCGAACAGGATCGGAACGATTAATACCTACGTACCTGGCTGTCTTTAGCTATATGTTTAAGGTAGGTACTAAGGTACACATCTCGGGTGCTCCCAAACAAGGCGCCTTATTCTCCTCGATTGTGCACTGTTGAGACTTCCCTCTGTAATATCGAGCTCACCAGGCACCTACACAGTCGACATTAATTCTGGCACTGAATGCAACAATAGTCACGGCAGCCATAGCATAGACGGTCGCCATCTTAAGTGCCTCGGCCTCCCAGTCCGAGGTGTCGTCTTGGATAATACAGAGGGAGTCGACCCAGATGTACTTCCGACCGAGACGGCGAGTAACCCACACGGCTTGCCTGATCGTCATGGGCAAGTCACTGATAGGGGTACCCGCAGTCCTAATATTATATGTCTCTTTGGTCGTCGTAAGATTCCGCTTCTGTCCAAGCTCTCCCGTGCTGCCCCAGAATAGCTCAAGGCAGTGTAGTGCCCCGCCATGGTGAAGGCATCAAAGCTGACAAGCTGAACATGGTCTGATCCTTCGGAAATGCTCAATATCCTCTTTGGTCATTTGTTGCCCTCAACTTCATGTCGAGACTGACAATCATGGGTTGGTGTTGCTCAAGCAGTTTTCCAGTTGCCTCCGAGCAAAAGCCATACCATCCAAAGCTGTGTTCAGCAATTTGACGCGTAGCAGCGTCGATAGATGTTCCTCCAACTAATAGGCCTTAGTATAATATTATCACACTTGATTGAAATATTTTCTGACCTTTTCTGAGTGAGATGGTGCAGATTTGAAATATGCCGCTATCAATTTGCAAATCGGATGGACCTAAGGTTTTGATCGCTATGGGCATGGAGTCCTTATTGGACAGCCAGAGACCTTTCCGATCAACATAATCCACTATAGTTTGATAAAGTACCCTACAAAGCGGACATTCCGACGTCTGAGCAATCCGAAGATTCTTAAAAGTGCCCCACGCAGAGGCTAAGAACCCACGCTTGGTGTCCCATTCGGGCCCAGGTGGAGCGGTGAGCCGGTGACAGGTCTCGCATAGGCCGCCGAGGTCGCGGAATATCGCCCAGGTGGCTCCGTCCTCGGATGGGAAAGCTAGAAGACGACTCCGCAGCTTCTCGGTGTCCCTAGCAACCCAAGGACCGGAATAGGCTTCCATATTGGGATTGCTGGGCTGCAGGCGGCTGGGTGGGTTCAAATTAACTCACAAGCCGCCATCGCCACCAAACCCGAGCACCATGGGACGATCCAACACTACAGCCGGGTAGGGGTTGATTTGTATGAAGGAGGGCAGCAGTGGCACTTGCCCATGGAGACCAAGGGTAATAAATACTGTGTAACGAGATATTCTCAATTTAGGTGCCTAATTAGTAAAGTAATACGATAATCTCAGGCTGCAGCTACTTTTACTTTGCTTTATTTTCTCCTTGTGCAGCAGGTATAAACAAAAGGAAGCAAAAGAGAGAGAAACCAGCGGCCCCGTCACATCACATCACCGCGGCTATCCAGCCAGTCCTGCCGCGTCTTCACCCACGTAGCATGCTCCTTCTTAACACTATTAAACAAGCCCACCTTCTAGTCAGCCTCCACCCGCTTGACCAGCACACACGACTTGGGCGTGCCGCCGCGGTACAGCCCCGTGTTGCGGGAAAAGTTACACGCGACGCGGCACTCGGGCCGGCACCGACAGCCGGCCCAGTTCCCAAAGGCCTTAAGCACCTCGCGCCGCTCGGAGACGAGGCTCGCGACGTCCCCGCCGCCACCGCCACCGCTGTACGGCGCCTACTGCTCCACGTACAGCATGTACAGCGTCGCCATGACGAAGCCCTTGGGGTGGCGCGACGTGCCGACGGCTACCGCCACGGGCCGCTGCCGGAACAGGCGTAGCCACGTTTCCTTGATACTATTACGTACCGGCTAAGAGGAGGGGTTAAACTGGCCGATAAAGCTAGAGTCTACCGAGCTCTAGTGTTAGTACGAGGGACATGGTGGAGATACGTCTCTTAGGAAGTACCTACAAGGTGCCGAGAGGGGAAGCCGACTTATAAGAGACGGTGCCCTTGTCGTCCTTACCGTGACAGCTGTCGTAAGTCTTTTCGTAGATCTCATAGGTGTCCAACGTTAGGTACTACCAATACTCCTGACTCGGAGACATGTAGTCATAGGTACCATTTAAGCTGTCGAAAAGGCATTACTACAGGGATAAATTAAGGGGTTAATTGCTGAAGTAGAAGAGGTCTCGGCCGGGGAGGAAATACCGGCGTACTTCCACATACCTTGTAGAGGTAATAGAGGACTATATGGTACTTGTTACTATAGTTTATAAACTTAACTAGGTCCGGGTGTGTTCGTTCGATTAGAAAAGTATGATCTTTCTAGAGCCGATGAGGTAGACAGTTAATAGCAGAAGGGCAGGTAACGATATATCGGAAAGTACCATTTATCTTCTATTACATATTGGACAGGTCTTACCACGGCATCAACTAGTACCGCCGTCTCTAAAACCTATGGTACCGTTAGCTTACTAGCTTCAGCGCTAGTAATTTTAACATCTCATAGAAGTAGTATATATTTAATATTAGCCAGTTCTTAGTTACTTTATTAAACCGCATTTACTACGCCTCTAGGTTATTTAGGTTCTTCTTATCCAACGATTCTAGAAGATTACGGTTTAACTAATCCTTAACCAGAGGGATAAGCTGTTCGATGTCCATGCCGTAATTAAAGACTCCGAAGAAAAGGATACTCGAGATGAACTCTAAAGGATTTAACAACTAGACGTTCTTATACATCCAGCTCAATACCTCCTTAATTAAAAGACCACCGAGGCTATGCCCGATGAAGACGAGGCGCCGTCTAAGTTATCACCCCGGCCCGGGAGTTGAGAGCTGGCATAGACTACTTAGTAGCGATTTACTAAAATCTTCTAGCTAAGTAAAACTAGCGCTGCCCTATAGCTTGCTATCATAGCCGTAGATCATCACTCGGGCAAATGCTATATCACGAGGTAAACTATCGCCAAGCTACATGTGGCCAGACTTCTTATGGACAAATAATCCGAATACATAGCTCCCTAAGCCAGAGACGGCGAGGATATCTACAATATGTTTTTCATCCGGAGGCGGCGCCGAGAGGACCGTAATTCCGTTAAAGTGTCGATCAATGGCAATATTGTCCTTCGAGTTGGGGGACGCTCCATCTCGCGCGCTTCCCAGCAGGGGATAATGGCCGGTTCGCTAGGCCCGAGTTGGCCAGCAACGTGGGCAGGCGGCCGAAGCAGACTGTCACGACCTGGAAGGCCTCATATCTGATGTCGGGAGCAAGTGTGTCGACTTGAACATCGCTCCGCTCGCCGCTCGAGGTTTGTAGAGCTAGGTGCCAATAGAGAAGATCGGTCAGGCTCTGTTTACTAAAGTGCGCCGGTCCTGAAACGCCGCGGACTCGCCATCTCTGACGGTTGGGAGTGATGTTCGCATCTCCCCTGGAGTTGGCGTGATCCGTGGCCATTTCCTACCTGCTATTAGGCCGAGTTTCGATGTGTGGAATTGCGGTTACTGGCATTTGAAACCGACAAGATCTGCAGTCGTTTTCTGGGAATTTGTGCCCGATCAGGCCATGGGGAGGTTGGGCTTCTCCTATCACGAGAGCCTGAGGCGTCTCCATTGAGCTAATCACTGCTGAAGAAGGCGTCAACTCTAACCCTTGTTTGTTCGATGGGGCGTGACACCCTCGCTAAGAGATATTAAAGCCCGACAAGGCCTTTGCAGCATGAAAAAGGGCATCTCTATCATTTCTGGGGGCATTTCAGTATTTAAAATGCCTTTCTGGAATTCTCAAAGGCATACTATTTACCAGTTGGCTCAAAAAGCTTTTCCCACATCCATTACGAGGCACCCCTTTTCACCACTATTTTAGCTGTCAAGGACCAATCTAAGAAAAACAAACGGCGTTTCAATTTGGACTTGCGGCTTTTGAGAAGGATCGGGATGCTTAGATGTAGTAACTTGAAGAACGGCTTGTCTCGACCAAAGTTGCCATCCGGGAATTCTGGTGCATTCCTCGATTTTTGAGTTATGCTAACTATACCGTACAGGCTGCTGCTATGGCCGTTCAAGCTATCCGGTCGAGTGCGAAAGGGTAGCTCTCCATTTTCGGGCCTATCCGTCGTGTGGGGTGGGAAACAACCCTCCAAGCTGTCTGTGGGATGGGCCGTAGCGATGGTGTCAACAGGCTTCCTTGGTAGATGTCAAACATGAGTTATCCGCCCAGGGGAGATGAGGGATCCAGAAGAACTCCTCAGGGTCTGCGTTGTCGGAAGCAAAAGCAGAAAAAGGGGGGGGACCGTCGAAACACGTACCTGAGCTACTTCTTTCTGTATATCCGCCTCTGCAGGAGTCATGTTTGACGCTGCCGTTTTCCCCAGCGGTCAATGGACGCGTGCTTTTCCTCGGTCTCCCCCTCAATAGCCATCGTGGAAGTGCCTTCTGATCTCTCGAACTAGGTCACAGAAAGCAGTCTGGACGTTGGAGCCCGTCGTCGCATCGGCCTCGACAAACCGGCACTTGAACGACTCGGCCAAGGCTTTCCCCTCCTCCGTACTCACTTGTATTGCCTCTGTCTGTTCACAGTTGTTGTCGACAACCACCATTGGGAAGTAATCATCCGTGTCTTTGGCTCGAAGGATTTCCTGGTGGAACGTCATGACATCTTCGAAAGAACCGCGGTTGGTGGCGCTATAGACGAGCAGGAAGCCTTCACCCGCCCTCATGTACTGCTCCCTCATCGCCGAGTACTCTTCCTGGCCGGTTGTTTCGAGGATATCGAGCTCGCAATGCTCACCGTCAACTGTACATCGTTTCCGGTTGTCGTAGTCGTCCAGTCTCCAGTCTGTAGAATCGTACATCTCGGCAGAGTGAGGAACCAGAAACTTCCTGAGGTCAGAGCTGGGGCATGACGGCGATCGTGGTGTTGGACATCCAACTGAGACACTAACCTGGAGCGTAAATCTTCCTTTGTCCGACCCCATTCCTCCAATCACGGCAATTCTGTACTCCAACGGGTGCATGCTGGAAGGAGTCCCGGGTATCAGTGGTGCAAGGAGACCTCTTCTTCTGAGGTTTTGACGTTTTGTCCGCGTTTCCTCGAGTGCTTTTTCCCATTCTCTGCGCCGCGCCTTAATCGGCAACCTCACAAAGAATTTGCGCGTCGACCAAGAAGAAGAGGTGGACCTGTTAACCCAATTGATCTCGAGGCTATCACCATATGCGACTGGGAGAAATGTCAATCTTTCGGCATGCCAATTCCATCGTGTTTTCCTTCATCCCGTGCACACTCACTATAGCTTTTCTGGATGTCTGGAGTTATCCGGAGGATAGTTCGCATGTCTTAGCCTTGTATTATTTGGGCAATGTAAAGTTTCGCCGGTTGGTTCCCTGTTCGGCGGGAATCCCTTTGCTGATTTGCCGGAGAGACAAGAATGACGGCCCTTGCGAAAAGGTACAACTGCGCGAGAGGCTAAATGACACAGCCTCAGTTAGAAAATAATCAAAATGGCAAGCAGGTGTGAGGCCGGAGAATTCGTACGTTTTTCTGAGCTGTCCTCTCGATGCTGGCGGTGGCGGTGTCTTCGCAGAGAAGCAACTCGCCACACATGTGGACCAGAGCTTGATCCGATGCATCCAGTGCTGCAAGCAGTGCCACTTTGGCATCATCGCGGTCTCGAGACTCTTTAGCGATGCGGGCCTCTTCAAGCACCGTTTCCACTGCCGCCATCGCTGCTTTGATCGATTTGCCATCTTCGTCTTGCGCAAGCTCCTTTTTGCCGCATGTCAGCATAACCCTCGCGGGGTCGACAACGCCCTTACCTCCAAGAAAGCCTTGTACTTGTCCAAGCGATGCGCTAGCAGTGGGAGAACTCCTATTACATCTCCAATCGGATCTCGCAGCCCATCTAGAACACATGATGACGGTGAAACTGCTCCCTTGAGCGTTATTGCTGTTTGCAATGCTTTCTTTGCGCGTTTCTCTCCAGAGACGAGCTGGGCATAGGAGGCTCTGGCTGGCTCTGCCCACATTTCAAAGAGCCGAAGCTATGGCGAGTCGAACCGCCGATAATTCCCCAAAGCTAGTCCCTCTAATCGGATAAGAAATCGTCTTTGTGTATCAATGAGTTGGCGAGACTGTTGCAAGAAGTCGTCGGCAGCTTCCATATCTCCTACCAGCACAATTCCGTGTGACCTCACCATTTCATCCCGGGATCCAGCGAGGTATTCCAGTCGAGCGACGTAGACTCTTTCCTGACGGACAAGTTCCTCGACAGCGAGCGTCTGTGGCGACAGCGGATTCTTGAAATCGTGTAACCCGGGTAAGGAACCAACGTCGACAGCTTCGATCACCCCCGCATCAACCAGCTTAGAAAGGATTTGGTTAACGAGTCGAATGACCTGGGGTAGAATCGAAGTCAGCTGCTGATGATCTGGGGCGCTGGATGACTCTTCACCTTGACATGACCTGTGGTGTCGTCATACAATAGGTCGGTTACCGTGAAACAATCCTCTATTGGTATCCCCTGCCGGGTGGAACAGGCTTGGATGAACTCGACGATGGCAAGTTTGGTCGAAGGCGTGGGTAGCTCATGGGACAGGAACTCTTGCCATGTGTCGCGGTAATGGTTATCCAACTGGTCGTAAAGCAGCAACAGAGGTCCGCCGCGTCGAAACACCCATATCAGAATTGTCAAAGGATCCGAATCCGGACGCACGGAGCGCTCCCGTGCGATGATCTGATTCAACGAGCATTGCGTCAACTGTGACAGCAGGGCTTCTGTCTCGACACAGTCGTGAAAGATTGATCTCAGGTGTACGCTGGCGGGAAGAACGGAGAGCTTTCCTGCTTTCTGTGGTTCTGGTCCGTCAACGTAATGCTGCTGGTTATGGATATCGCCGGGGTGTATGGGTAGCGCCAGCACTGAGATGTCGGAGATATCGCTGAGGCTCATTCCTGAAAAGATTGACCACCCATGACTTCGAGCGACCGATGAGCGCATGGAGAAGTCCATTGTGTCTCTCTTGATCCTGCGGTACACTCTTGAGGCCTTAAGGTTCTTCTCAAACGGCAATTCGAAGAGCGAGCGGCGGTTCTGCACGGATTGTTCTTGCAACCCACCGGTCTCGGGGCCGCCATGCGAAGGGGAAGACTGTACCGATACTCTCTGCTGAGATGGATTGGCAAATGCTTGGTCGGCATCTGTGCCGAGAAAGATCTGGGCCAGTGCTTGATTGCTTTTGAGCAGGGCGTCCATGTTCGACATGAGCTGCTTCTGATGATCTTCAGCACCAGTGATTATGCGATAGTAAGATGTTTGGGTACTATGTATGGGCCCCGGCTACATAGCCACTTTATAAACGCTTTACGAACTCGGCCATATTATTACATATGCCGACCCCATCTGTAGATATCTCTGGTGGGAAGAGGAATATCCTTTTCTTATCCTACACATGGCGAGTTTTAGCGTCTACTAGTACGTACTTTCCCGAAAGTGAAGCCTGCCAGATTTTCTCCTTCTTACTTCCCATAGCTACCTTGTCGTAGATGACTGACCCCTTATTATCGAGCAAGGTACACATGTATAAGCGGCTTTAATGTGCGCTTTTCCACCTAGTGACCTCTACGTGTTACGACAGTATCGCATTTAGCGCCGTGTATGTACTTGCCCCCCCCCCCCCCCCCCGTCCCTCCTGTCCGGTACGGGGGAACAGCCACATACCAAGCGTAGCCGTAGCAACCCCTCCGAAGTACAAGGCCACAATGGACGTCCTGGCGGATACCTAAGCCGCCTGGTCACCAGAGGACTGGCCGGTGGGCGAGGGGGTGGGAATGGTCGACATTTTACAGCTTCAAAATAACAAAGACAGCTGAATATAATCGTTGACGACACCTGAAGAGAAGAGAGAGAGAGAGGGAATAGGGATGGGAACAGACGTGAAAACCCTTTTGCTTAGACATCTTGGTTTGTTGGAGGTGGTGCCCCACCTCGAGGGTGCAGGGCGCACACGCCACCTCACCTGGCTAGTGCCCTTTGGGCCACACCTAGATAGCTGTTGCAGGCCAGGGAAATCCTGGCCCGCAACACCACAGAATCGATCACCGTTTCCCATTGCTCTGTCTCGCCCACATGGTTCCTTCCTCTATCGTGGTGGGAATTCGAATGGTTGCCAGCTATGGCAGCCACGCCGGGCGGCCGCACGGCCTACAGCGTTGAGGGGAATTGAGGCAAGTACGAAGGCTCTAGTTAGAAGAGAGACTTACCTATTTACCCTTGCTCTTAGTGGAGTAGTAGAAAGAGTGACATAGGCATAAACGTAATATCAAAGCTATCTTGACCGCCTTACGCTCTTAGTCCGATTTGCTATCTTTTATAACTAGATATACTAAATACCTAACAATCTAGTCATCAGGATTGTGTCTCGGAAGAATCTTTTACTTGAGGGCGTTAAGGTTGGCCGATATTGTTCGGAAAGAAACTCCCGTCTCTCCCTAGTAGTAACTAATTACCGTGTAGCTGAAGCAACTTATCATAGCTACATGGGTCTTGGTGTTGACTAGGCGTGAATCTAATCGTTGATGGTCGAAGCTCGGAGGCATTCCAGAACGGATTGTTATTAAGAAACCCTGCCTAGCTTGAGAGAGGGCTAAAAACTCTACATTGGAGGGAAGACCAACCGCTAGCCCTGGAGATAAGCCGATAACAGTACTTTCCGACGAAGATACGTCTCTGGTGGGTGAGATAAGAACAAACTCTGGTCTAATCATGTCTTTCTCCGCCTTAAGTAGGCCTTTTGGACTCACCGCCAGAAGCATTGCTCTTATTCGGATACCCTGCTTCGCGACATGCTTAAACTAGCTGAGAGTTTGTTTTTTGAACAACGAGAGGAAATAACGACAGAGGGGACAACTTTCTGCCGAGGCGATGAGCTGTTGTGGCCACCGTGCACGCGCTCTTACCTCCTGCTACCTGAACTCCCATGCCATCCATCACAGTCTGGATGATAGCCTTCGATATGAGTAAGATCCGGTCGGCGTACTGGGAGAGGGGTTACCTATCTTAGCTGCTTAATGTTCGAAAATGGGAATGGTCGAATGGCATGACCTATCCAATCTTCATCGTTCTAGGAGCCGAGAACTGTCGCGATGCAGCGCTGTCCCGGGCCTTCTTCCTTTGCTTACCGTTGTGCTTCCACTTTCCAACCCCACTTACTACTCTCTCCGATGCTCCCTTTCGACAACACAGTTAGTCTATATCGGTAAACGTTATATCTGTAGTTTAGAGACTTAGAATTTGACTCGGGTCATTGGAGTTACGTTCTGAGAACGAGTGGTAGTTTCAGTGGGTCTATTAACGATGGTTGTTTGTATGGGCAAAGGAAAACGGTAGTACTTGGCGGTGGACTGGTGTCCCAAAACTGGGTCTAGGAGCGGATCCTTGCGACGTACACACGATTTTAAATCACGGTAATTATAGCCGAACTCACCTCGGCTCAGGGAGGTACTCGCTTTGCCTCACCCCCTGCTCAGGCTGTGCGACTAATCCGGACTTGGTCAGAAAAATGTTGTGGGAGGTAACTAAAGAGGTAGGTACATTGTTTGGGGATGTTGGACTGATGAATTAGGGGTGGACGCTCAACACTAGTGCAGGTGAGCCTGATGGCTTTTTGCATCGTCTCGTGTAACTTGACAGACTTGAGTCAACTACATGTAGTAAATGCATCTAAACTAGTGGCAACTCTATGTTTGAGCATTGCATTCCGTCATGACAAGGGAAATAAATGATTCCCAGCAGAATGCCCAGAGGTTCCCCAATACTGGAAGGCATGGAGCGAGCCGACCGCCTGGTGACAGACAGTAGCCGCCACGAACTGAGCAAGGATATGTAAACTAATGCAAACACGCCCAACTAAACACCTGGCGATGCAACATGGATGCGGAGATCGGGGCTCAAAGTAAAAACCGACGGATGTGGAGCCGGCGCGCCCTGCATCACATTCACGGCACGAAATTGCCGGCCGCTGGGTATCTCAAACAACCAGCATAACAATATCGACCTGGTATATTTCCGCTTCGGCGAGGCAGCCGTGGCCTGGGATTTCATTTTGCCAAGATGACGCCCCAACTCCCGCTGCCTTCTCGAAAATCTTTCAATATTTGGTATCAGGCCCTGCTACAAACCCCAGCTGTAAAGTAAACGGCCCAGTTCCTTGGCGGACGTGTTACTTCTTATCAGGGCTGGACTGTTACACAGAGCTACCCAGACCGTTACACAGACCTGCTGGGTCAATCAAAGGGTTCGGTGATGTGCCGGCTATTGTGACCATAGGTAATCAAATGCTCGGCAGATGTGATATCAGGTTGGGGCCATCTCCGTTTACCCCGCGTGGGAGTTAGCCAGCTCCAGGGCACTGAGAGCGGGCCATGTTTCGATGGGTGCCATTGACCGCCGCCATATCGTGCTTGAGGACTTTGGCCCTGTCAAGATGAAATTCCTGGCCAGCAAAGGAGAGTGGGTAGACCACCGGGTGCTAGTGGGACAATGTGATATGTGAGATGGGATCCCGAGTCTTGGCAACAAGGTTGAAAGCTCCCAGTCCCCTCGGCTGACGCACGGCACATGCGAGCGCCATGCATCCCATGGGGGAGTTTTTGGGGACGGCACCCATTGAACCCCAAATATGAGGTTGATGTCGGGGTCTCAAACTCGGCGCCCCGGCTGACGTCTGGCGTGTGAAAGCCGACTTTAAGGCTGTTCGGCTTTGGTACCCCACTCGCTCCAGTGTTTCCCAACTCGAGCAAGACAAATACAAATACCAGAATGTCGTCGATCTCACCCCACCCAGGGGCCATCTCTTCTCCCACACCCTTCCGCATCTAGTTCCTAGTTCTCACCCGTACCGCACGGGGTCGTCACTGCCACCATGCCTTTTGGAATCCTGGATTGCAAGAAGATGGAAGTCGTGCCTGGCACGGGTACGCTCCCCTTCACTCAACACCTGCCGGGGTGTCATTACGGTTCTTTTGTACACGCTAACACTTCGGCTCCTGCCGTGCCCAGCTTTCATGACCGACCAGGATGACCTGCCGCCCGAGCTGGCCGACATCCCTCGTGAACGACTGAAGCATGGAACAGGGCGATTCAAAGACGTGATCCTGGTGCCTCAGCCATCTGACAGCCCAAACGACCCTCTGAACGTGAGCATACCTTCCCACGCCCCTCCCCCCCCCCCCCCCCCAAAACTCCCCCTAATCCACAACAGTAACTAACATCATCTTCAGTGGCCCCAATGGTTCGCGTAACCCCGCTGCACCCCTGAAAGAAAAGAAAGAAAAAAACAACTGACACGACACACCCTCCAGGAAAAAAGAACTAATCCTCTTCATCGTCGGCCTCTCCGCGGCCGTGGTGGGGGCCTACGGGCCGATGCTCTCGCCGGGCTTCGTCGAGATCGCCGACAACCTCCACATCACGGTCGAGGTGCTAGCGCAGTCGACGGCCTGGCTGATCCTGTGCATCGGGCTCGGCCTGTTCCTGACCAACCCGCTCGCCAAGATCATCGGGCGCCGCCCCGTGTACCTCCTCGCAATGGTAATCATGTTCGTGACGAGCGTGTGGGGCGCCGCTGTGACCGAGTACAACTCGTGGCTGGGGAGTCGCATCCTGGCCGGTGTCGGCATGGCGCCGTATGAGGTCTTGGTGCAGTGCACCATCGGGGACATGTACTTTGTGCATGAGCGCGCGACGCGGATCGCCGTGTGGAATCTGTTCTTGTTGACGGGGATTAGCGGGGGTGCGTTAATCGCCGGGTACATCATTGAGCGGGATGGGTATCGGTGGACGTTTGGCGTGTGTGCGATTTTGTTTGGCATTCTACTGATTGCCGTCATCTTCTTGGTACCTGAGACGGCTTACCGAAGAGACTCGGTTCTGCCGGTGCCGGTGAGTGACCAGGAGGAGAGAGAGGGCGAGGGCAGTGTCCACAAGATGAAGCTGGGCCATGATCACGATGTTCAGCACGTCAACGAGAAGGAGATGCATACGACGTATGACGGGGAGGGCGGCACCGCGGAGAAAAAGCACACCTACCTCCAGTCGCTGCGCGTCTTTACTGGGCGGTACTCGTACGCCCCTGGCTGGAAGGTATTTGCGCGGCCAGTTATCCTCTTGTTCTACCCCGCCGTCTTCTGGGGGTTTCTGATCTACGGTAAGCGTCTCTTATCTCATCCCTTCACCCTCGTCCCTGACAGCAAAAGGCACCACCCTCACTTGGATCGTCGTCTTCTCGGTTGTCAACGGCGTCATCTTTGTCGGCCCGCCCTATAACTTTAGCATCAGCCAAACGGGCCTCATCAGCTTGTCCCCCTTCGTCTTGACCATCATCGGCGAGCTAATCTCGGGCCCGCTCAACGACTGGATCTGCATCCATCTGACACGCAAAAACAAGGGCGTCTACGAGCCCGAATTCAGGCTACCCCTAATGATTGTTGCTACCATCCTCGGAGTGGTCGGGTTCTTTGGCTTCGGTGCCACCGTGCAGTACCAGACGCACTGGCTGGGCCCTGTTTTGTGTTTTGGTCTCGCCAACATGAGTCTGGTCTTCGCGTCAACTTGTGTCTTTGGTTATGTTGTCGACAGCTACCGCGAGCACAACGAGGAGGCATTTGTTGCTATCAACGCGAGGAACTTGCTCACGTTTGGGTTGACCTACTTTGTGAACGACTGGTTAGCAGAGCAGGGGGCCCTGATCGTCTTTTCGATTCTGGGGTCATTGTTCTTGTTTGTCACCTTGTTGACAATACCTCTTTGGTGAGTTTCCAGAGCTGAGACTACTTCTTAGCAATGATGCTAACTGTGGATAGGATTTTCGGCAAGAAAATCCGAAGCTTTACTGGACGTAACGAGTGGCTGCAGAGATTCATGAACGATAAGGCTTAGACGATACAGGCTCGTTGTGTGGGAAAAATCCACCAGACGCGAGCGATATCTTTAGAATAAAACGTTGCATCTGTAAATACTATAACAACTGTTTCACAACACAAGCCTCGGATCATGTAACTGCCACCGCCAGGATTGGCTGGAGTGCTCAAATTGGACCAGCTACCCCCCGAGCCAGACAGCAGAGCCGAGCCAGAGATTGACAAGGCAAGTAAATCACCTAATCACTTTATATTGAGGTCTTACAGAATGCAGGAGGTTGATAACAAGGCTTACGCTTGGCACCTGCATCTTCCTTGTGGCACCGACAAAGGGAGCTGAATGATGTATTGACCAATATATGCCGGCCTACTGACCAGTGGCTTGGAACCATTCATAGCAGCCCAGACCCAACATTCGCCAAGGTTTTGTGATTACGAACTCCGAAACATTACATCAAAGCAAGTTGCCAAGATAGGTGGGCACATATTGTCAAGCTATGCCTATTCGTCACCGAATGGAGCGAGGTAATATGTCAGGATTGAAGCTGAAATATATGATCAAAGTGAAGATTTCCACGCAGCCTTATGTAACGTTCAATCTTTAACTTGACGTTAGCAGAATCTGCATCAAACGAGTCTCCTGGTTCTTTTTAGTGGTAGAATCAATCGTGGGTTACGTCCAACGCTTTCTCTCACTATGACAAATTAACAGAACCTATGCAAAGTCAGGTTGTACCGGGACGCAGTACAAATCCACAAAGACAGATGTCTCCTGCTTTTCCCTCCCACACTCAGGGCTGGTTGTCTTCTTGATTGCCGATACATGTCGCGGTACGTAGCGGCTGTGGTAGTTATTGGCTTGGCGGGGAAGGGAAAGTGGCTGACTACAGCTCATCTAGTTTTTATCTACGAGAAGAATAACTGCCCCGGACGTGAGAGGCAGCTGTATATGGACACGTGCTATGATATAAATAGCTACAGCGCAATCAAGACGTGGTGTCACTAGGCCAGGTCTGGTTGTTTCTGTTGCTTGTTGCTGCCTCCAGTGGTAGTGTTTTGTATTTGCTGAGTGCCCACAGCATACAAGGGACAAGGGCCATGGTTTAGTTTTTCTTTTCGGACTTGAGCGGGTTTGGAGTACCAGTAGTGCTATTGGCACCAAGCGTCTTTACCTTGGGCACTTCAGGCTATAACAGAAACATATCAATTGACAACTTCGCACTTCAAGTTCAGTTACCGTCGTCTCAGCCATGTAACCACTGTGGTTTCAGGAGCAAAAGGATGAGATATGTATCGACGTAGGCTAGATTTGAACCGACGCTCCCGAAGGAACAAGACTCTTAATATTGCGCATTAGACCACTCTGCTACCACGCCTGTTGATGATACTGCTCTGTGGAGCTGTTGAAGGGAGATGTCTGCATCTCGGAATTGACTAAACATCCAGATGTGGACAAGATCCAACGGGGTTTCGAGTTGGGATCCTGGTCGGTGGCATATTCTATCCACTCAGGTGTCCAGATCTAGGGCTAGTAGTGAGGCCAAGTCAACGGCTATCTAGCATCTCGACAGTGAAGCAATTTACTGCACTGGTGTCTTACCAACGGCCCCATGTGGCTGAGATGTTTTGATAAAGGAGAAGTGTCTTGAACTAGTACCTGATGTACTTGATGAGTTGATTGACATGACTTGAGGGGTAGTAGTATACCTAGACATTGAGCGCCAGACACGCCATCTACACGGCCCGGTGTTTTACCATGAAGTTTAGGAAAGTTTGATGAAAGTAACAACCAACATTTCCATGAGCAGCTGACCAAGTCATAAATGACGGCCTGAAAGCCATCATCGATTGGCTACCTTATCAGAGCAACTGTAACTTGATCCGTGATGGCGTTGTCACGGGAACGCTGATGAAATAAACGATTGATCCCTACACTCTCATGATTTTGACGAGGGATGGTTGGTGCTTTATTAGGCGGTGAATCCCCGTCCAATGGTAGGACCCCGAGAGTAACTTCTAAGCGGATATGAGGTCCGAGAGTATGAGAGGTAGACACAGTACACCCAAGCATCACCTTAACCTCGCCGATGGGACATACCATGTAAGAGACCGTGTAGCCAAAAGGCTTCGCACCACAAGGGAGACCAAGACAACGTTCCCTCCATGATATCCACCATGCTCCCTCCACGTGCCCCCGTCTATTTTTATCCAACGACCAGGCGCGATACCACGGTGGTGTCACTGTGTGCTGGCCCGGGGGCGTTGGATCGAGATAAGGCATCCCCTCGTCGGTTCCAATGGAACCTCCGGCGAGCGTGTCCGGCCCGGGTACTGAAACAGCGCCATCGCTAGGTGGGGGGTAGTAATTAACCCGAAGCAGAGACCCGGGGATCTGGACTTTTGGGTCCCTATCCCACCCATCCGACGGCGCATCCGAAGATGGACGGATGGGGTCCCGGCTGGTTTACTTTGGGTTAGTAAGGTAAGTTACCAAAGGGAAATATGTTTCCGGCTAGAACTCCAGCCAAGGTCGTATTCGGGGTGCATTCGACAGTCCACTGAGAGCGTGGTCCTCGGAGCATGCCGGGAAGAATCTTATTCGGGGCAGGTGTGAGATAACAGTCGGAAGGGGGTTGCGGGATGGGAAGCCGTGGCGGGCGAAGGCAATTCCCGAGGTTTTCCCATGCGGCATGCACTACGCTGGACTTGGAGATATGGGATGGCTGTTGGTTAGTGACACGGTGACTAAAAGAAATTGATGGGATGGGGCCATGGATCAGGGTTGTATCGCGGGGGTTGCTATCTTGGATTGAAGACCGAGTTCCAAAATTGACATATTTGGTTGAGCCGGGAATGGGGGTTCATGTTTTTAAGTGAAAGTGAGAGATTTTTAGAGTGTTTGGAGCAGGCTCTCGAATGAGCCTCTCCTCGTGGCACAATTTTGGGTATTGTGGGCCGCCGCGTGGGCAGGAATTTTGGAAACAAGGGAAACGTTTTGATGGGATTTGGGAGAAAAAACGTGACTTCGCATGTGATGCATGATGTCAGGAAAATTCGGATGTCGGGCCCGGCCGTGCGACTCGACAGGAAGAGGGTGTCGCATCCCGAACCGAGGCCAGCGACAGAGACCGGACGGAAAGGGCATCCAGGAAATGGGCTTTTCGGTCTCTATCTGGGAAACACCAAGGACCCAATTGATGATTAAACTGGACGCAGGACCCTGGGAAGGACCCGAACGGAGACGAGATAATCTACGAGGCTCAAATCGAGGCTCAAATAGATGATGTTATCGACATGCGAGACCAGAGAGTCGGAGGACGGCGGTTAGTGACCGACAGCCGACGGGACGGGTTTCGAGTCTTTGTCGCTGTCGAAAACAGAAAGCGCAATCGCATTCGCCATCGCAGGCGCAGCCGATGCAGCCGTAGCGACTCGCGCAGCAAATCAAAGCCCAGGGGGGGGGCGTCAGGGGGGGCGACAAGGAGGCACGCCAGGGGGGAATGGCGGGCCGAGAGGCGGTTCGCCGGCGCCACTCCTTTCAGGCGATGCGGAGTGGTGCTTCCGATTCTGGGTCGCGCTCCTTGCCCTCCTCACCCCACACGTCCGCAAGGTTACCCCCAGTCGCAGCGTGGCAGCCCAGGCCTGCCAGGACCCCCCCGCAGCGCCTACCGAAAGTTCCGGCAGCCGTTAGATCTCTGGATTCTGGGGGACTGGAACGACGGGCTGCGGCGCCGCGGCAGCGTTTTCCTGCTGACGGACACAAGACGGCCCAGAAGCTGCATGCGCATTGGGTGCATGGTGGGCGTGTGTGGAGTGCGCGATGCTCCCGCGCGAGTCCCGCAACACGGAATGCGCCAGATGCAGTTCTCTCGCCCCACGAAATGCATTTGGCATTTTGCTTGAGATGCGGCGGCACGGCGGGACTCGGAGACTGACGCGCCGCGGGGCTGCGGGCTGCGAGAAGGCCAGGAAGGCACGAAGGCCAGGACTCCTGGTCGGCGTCTAGGCCAGAGACGGGGCAGCATTCTGCCTAAAGAAAACACTGGGTCGGCGACCGGTATATTGATGCCTCTTCCGACACGCTGGCTAGCGCGATGCACAATCCTGATGGGCAGATAGATGGGTTATCTAGGCCTGGTCCCGTTCCTGTTTCCAGGTCACGGTCGACTTTTTCGTCTTTCTGGGAGTTGGCCAACGCGACACACCACGCACCACAACCGAATCCCACCATATTATATTTTTCTCAGGCTGGTTCTCGACCGATGCGGCGACGGTAGCATGCCCAACACACCATGACCTCCACCAGCGCCGCCGTCTCGACGCGCGCCATGAGGGACGTCGACATGAGCGGGACAGGCACGGCCTCGATCCAGGTCTCGGTTTCGGCCTCGATTCTGGGCACCAGCACCAGCACCAGCACACACACGAGCCCGAGCATTGCGAACAGGAGCATTCCCACTACCACATCGAATGGTAGTGCCGACAAGGACCAGGGGTCCCGATGCTCCCAATGTGGGCGGCGGCGCAAGCCGTGCCCGTGTAACCACGTCGCCCAGCAGGCCCAGCAGCTGCTCCAACAGCCCCAAATGTTGGAGCCGACCCCCCCAATTTCCAACGGAAGCCTCAGCACCGCTCGACCCCGCAGGATCTCCAAGCTCAAGCACCGCACCTTAACAGCGACGCTGTCCTCGCTGAAAACTGGGAATAATCCTCCCAGCGTCAGCTTCAGTCTCGAGACCCATCATTCCGGCGAACCGTCAGGAGAAGCGGCCGACCCAAGACCCGACCTGGCGAACAGCATGGAACCCCCCGTCCTGTCCTTCTACGGCACCGAGCCGGTGCCGCTGCCCACGCGCTTCGCCCACATCAAGCGCAGCTTGACCCAGGGCCACGAGGAAGCCCTTTCCGCCTCCTGGACACGGCTGCTGCGCGCCCTCTCCTCGGCCGTCTCGCACATTGAGTCCCGCGGCAGCAACATCACACCCTCGATCGACTTCTCCGAGATCGCCAACCCGACCGAGACAGCCGCCTTCGCGCGCGACCTCAAGCGCTACGGCCTGGGCGTTGTGCGCGGCGTGGTGCCCCGCCCCGACGCCCAGGCCGCCATCGACGAGACGGTCAAGTACCTCGAGACGAAAAACGACTTCAAGACGCCCCCGCCGCAGGATCCGACATGTTTCGACTTTTTCTGGACGCCGGCGCAGGTACGCACGCGCGCGCATCCCCGGGTGCTCGAGGCGCAGCGGTTCGCCATGGGGCTGTGGGACGCCGACGGCGACGATCGCATGGCGGCGCGGTTCCCCATTGCGTACGCCGATCGACTGCGCATCCACGGCGCCAATGTGGGCGGGGTGGGGCCCGAGGCGGGCGGGGAGCCGAGCGAGGAGGTGCAGCGGGCGTTTGTGGAGTCGTTTGGGGATTTCGCGTCGAGCACCGTGATTGCGCAGGTGGATAATGGGAGCCTGGAGCGGTGGGAGCCCGATGGCTACGGCCGCGGCGGCACATACGATGCCGTATTCAAGGGCGAGTGGGAGAAGTACGACCCGTGGGATCCGACCTTCCGGGTCACGGCCACGCCCGACCTGTACAACGGCTACGGCGCCTGCAGCATCTTCCGCATGTACCAGGGCGTGGTGGCGCTGTCGACCATCGAGCCGGGGCTCATCCGCCTGCTGCCGTCCCCCAAGCTCGCGACCGCCTACTTCCTCCTCCGCCCCTTCTTCGCCCCCAAAACACCGCCCCCGGCCCACCGCTCGGGCCCGGAGTGGGACGCCTTCCTGGCGCCCGAGAACTGGGAACTGACCGAGGACCACAACACCGTCATCCACGGCGCCGTGCCCGGCCACGCGCAGCGCCTGACAGAACTCTGGCACCCGCACCTGCACCTGCGGCGCACCCTTGTGACCATTCCCACCCTCCAGACGGGCGACTACATCGTCTGGCACCCAGACCTAGCCTACCACATGACTAGCAACCCGAACGTGATGGCGTCGCGCGCGCCCACCCCCCCACCACCCAGCGACGAAGCGACGACCGAGAGCAAGAACAACGTATCCATCCTCGTCTACGTCCCAGCCGCGCCGCTAACCCAGACCAACGCGCTGTACCTCGCGCGCCAGCGCAAGACGTTCCTGCGGGGCCACCCCGGCCCCGACTTCGACTCGACCGGCAGCGGGCTGGGCAGCGAGGCGTCGCACTCGGGCCGCCCCGGCGAGACCGACATCGCGCAGGTCGGGGGCCCCGCGGGCCTGCAGGCCATGGGGCTCGCGCCGTTCGACGTCGCGTCGACGCCGACGGGCGAGGATAGGGAGGAGGCCAAGGGCAAGGACGGCAAGGGAAGGGCTGAGGCTGAGGTGGCGCGGCTGGCGAACATTATTCTGTTTCCAGATCGCTATGATTTCTACATGACCAAGAGGAGTGGTGGCGGCCTGGAGGGGAGTGGGAAGAGGGTCAAGGTCGAAGGGGAATGAGGAGAGGTAGGGGTTGCATATTTGCGATCCCGGCCGATGGCCCGGAGGCACTGGAGCGGACATAGAGGAGACTCATACCCCGTAAGGTTGGTGATTATGGTGACAGGTCCAAGTCAGTGGGACGAGAGCCTAGGCAGAGTTTCGTTGTTTGTATATAGCATAACACAAGCGTGGTAAGAAGATAAAGGCTTGAACCAGTCATGACGAGCGATGGGGAGAAGAAGTGGATTGATAATCCAAATGAGGCCAAAAAAAATAAAATAAAATAAAATAAAAAAGAAGATATAACACTAGGGGTTCGCTAGTCGTTACCGACCCAACTACTAAGCTAGCTCTCACTAGCTAATCTATGGGAGAGCAGACGGGATTCCAAGTTTCACTATCAGCCCTTCTCTTATATATAAAATCTACGGAATATGGAAGCTCAGGGAGCTTAGAAAACGGGATACAAAGGCTGGCCCCCTGCTAATCCAAGGACGAAATCTTAGTATTTTTATTTTATAAAGTTATATAACCCGTTAATAGTAAAGCTAAGCTTAGTATTAATAGAGGAGGCTAAATGGTAATTTATTATAAAGGCGTTACTTTAGATATTTTGTAACGCTGTTCGGTGCCGGGGTGACGAGGATGGGGGGTCACAGTGCAAGATGATAGAACAGTGGTTAGGTGGTTGCAAGAAGATTAATTGAAGCCTGGACCCCTCAACTCTGTTTAGTGGTCCGTGCTCTTTTCTATCTGGGCTAGAGTATCTAGAAACGGTAGGTTACTTTGTGGACTCCCCATGGTCTACATCCCGAGCTATCCCGCTCCTTGCGAAGGACTTCCGTGGAGGTGGTCATTATTCTTTGCTCTGCATCGTCCGACGGTGCTCCCGGCACCTGCGCTCGCAAGTGTGCATGTTATATATTTATTATTAACTAGCTTTTTATTTATAACCCTTAGGCCCTGATCCACAACCTGCACGGCTTGCAGATTCGGTGCGAAAAAGTAACATTCAGGTAGGTGGGTCTATTTAGATGTACCGTTGGCCTGTGCGAAGGCTGAAGCTGAGGGTTGAGGTTATGTGTGCGCAAGCTGAAGCTCTATAATTACAGTGGCTTTCAGCGGGGTGATGCGCTATAGGCCGCTATAGAGGTAGTGCGGGGGCCCTAAAATCCAAAATCTGCAAGCCGTGTTAGATCTCGCAAGCCAAAGTTGGCTTGCTGCACGGCTTGCAGCGCTGATTTTCAGGCTGTTATTGCCGTATTTGGTGTGATCTGCGCGTTGGCATTAGGGGGGTACTTGAAGGGCAGGGGTACAGAATCGATTGATGTGGCTGTGGCCAAATTTTGGTGCTAAAACAGGCGTAGTTACATCGATAAATTCTGGCTTGGAAAAAGTGGGCCACTTTTGGGTGACTGAACCTGCAAGCCGTGCAAGTTGTGGATCAGGGCCTTAAGTAGCGAGGTAATAGACACACGTGGCCCATATTGACCTAGCAAACTCGACGAACAATGTTGCCCACATAAGACTAATTTCACTTCGTACAAACGCCGAGTCTGACTGACATGAGTGGCGCACGGGCGATTAAGTGGGCAGCTGAAGAGCACCAAGTCGACATCATCTCCATGTCATTCGGCTTTGACCACGAAATCCCCGTAGGCAACTGGCAGGTATCCATTCTGGGCATTCAGAGGCTGTATAGGAATCTCGAGCTAGCCACCCCCTCTCTGTATTATTTACATGAATAACCCCAGCTCAAGAGCTCAGCGGAGTCGAGGAAATAGGGACGACAAGCACGGCGGCATTGAAACGGCAAAGACCATTATAGATGGTAATCACCCCGAGTTACCACTCCTGATCTAAAAAGCGGAGCAATACTACCGTAACCACGAGGAGAGCGGCGGCGGTGACCTAGGTGACATGGTTATCGTTGACATGCTCGGTTTCGGCGGTGATTTTGGTTGTCTATTGTTTATGTGACTAACACCGAACCTACAATACTAGGAGGATACTTCAAGTCGATTTTTGAATACGACATAGGGCATGTATGCCTCCTTAAATATATAGTGATCCCGGAGGAAGCGAGAGAGAAGGCCCTGCTCTGCTGCGCGTCTGATGGCGATGAGATCAGGGTGATTGTGCGACTGGAGTGGTTTATCCGCCAAACTGCGAGGACTAGGCATCAATGAATTTCTAGGTAGCAAGCCGTAATGTTATTCAGGGTGCACCAGACGCGGGAAATGGAAGCGAGGTACATGTATAGTAGAGGAGGACTAAGTGTTTCGCGGTGCCCGGTGGTGCGCGCGCAATGGTTTGGATAGGCTCAATAGGACAGGGTAGGTCGAGGTGCGAAGAATGCAATCTGTTGCCAACTAACTCCGCTGCTTGTGAATGTGCTTCCCTCAAGTTAATCCCAGGAGCGTGACATGTCGATAATTGGTTTTGCAAGTACCAGGCGTGTGAGACACCGTACTGCTGTAGTGTGAGACGAATCTGGGCTTACGAAGTTCCCTCTTTTTGTTACTTCACGCACATGACTTTGCTCACCATGGCTCAGGCCCGGCTCGGTCCCTGCTCAGGATGGCTCACCATTTGCTCACCATAATTACCATTTTGAGCAGGCTGCACTACAGCATTCTGATTGCTTCAACTGTAGCCGAGTGGGCCCCGAATTGGTCCCATATATAATAATGGTCAAAATGGGTCCGTTCTGGCAGCCTTTGCCAATGGATCGTCATCCCAGAAGAATGACATGGCGAATGTGTAATTGACAAGAAGTGCGGCTGTGTTTGCGCAACTGTTGTGAAAATTGCGCGGCTGGTTTGTTGGGGCAGCCACCACTGCGGCGAGGAAGCTGAATCCTACTACAGATAGGTCTATAAAAGAAGGAGGTTCACCACAAGAGTAATTCATACAGGCAACATAATCACTTTTGCAACCACCGATTTCACCGAGTCGAGTGCGCCATGTTCTGACAGTAATAAAGTTCAGATAATCTCCAAGTCAGTTATAGTTATTTAGTTCGTATAGGCGACAAACTTCAACTCCCCCATTTTCAGAGTCGGCTGCCACTAGTTTGAGATAAGAGGCCACGTCTAGTAACCAAATGAATGGAGACGAAGTAATCCACATTGTGAGAGTCTCAATTTAAGGGGGTTGAGATGATTTAAATGGAGGACGTGAATTAGGTTTTATAAGACCCCCGGGGGGTGGAAGAGAGGGGTGATCCCAGTTTTGGGTCACAGGTGGCCTAAAACTGTTCTCTCGCGACAACTTGCCATTTGAATTATACCAAGTTGGGAGCACTGTCTACTTGTCTAAACTAGGTTTGGCGGTTTCCTCGACCATATCCTTAGTAGTGCCTGAGTAGCGCCTGAGCAAGGTAGCAAGGGAGGGTGGAGATAACTAGGGTTAGCGAAGGCAACTTTTGTGTAAAACAAACAGTTCCTCTTCTCATAAAAGGTACAACATAACGGTGGCTTCGCCAAATCGCGGTGCTCGGAGAGGGTAACCCGCACCGGCTTCACTTTCGTGACCGCCAACACTTCACGGTGTAGTAGAGCACTTCATCGTGTAGTAGGCCCGCTACCGTGGTATGGCCCTCGACCGTCCAAATATCCCGAAGGACGTCGGGGACGATATAGGTAAACCAGCGGGTGGTTGGTTCAAATTGCAGGTTTTATAGGGCGAGCATGCCTTCCCGGGCCTCATCCGAGACGATTATCCCCCAATCCCAATGGGACTTTGAATAGGGAGGTAAAGTCGGAGCTTCTGAGCCTAGTGTTTCTTCTTCCCCTGGTGAAGGGCTCGAAGGAGTCAAGGTGGACGGCGAGGGTGCTGACGACCTCTGCCATGGCGGCTTTGTCGAGCTCGATGTCGGCGAGACGGGCCGAGGTGAACTCGCTGATGGCTCCGGGTTCCGGCGACGGTTGGCCCGCGGGTAGGGGGGGGGGGGGGGTTGGCGACGGTGTCGAGGGTGCTATGGGGGACGTATGGATCCGGGTGTGGTCATTGACGAGAAAGAGGAGCGCACAAAAAAGAAAAGTCACCTCAAAGATCAATTGAGACAGCACTGTCCGCTCTTATTCACAGTAGTGACCCAGATCACCGGGCAGATAAAGGTAGTCGCAGGCCCCCCTGTGGGGAGAGCAGAGGAATCTATTCATCATTTGATCACAGCCAAGACCTCTTGGTTGGGATTTTTCAAGTCTTGCAGCCGATTTGAGAAACCTTGCTAAGGCGTTACGGGAGAAGACGTGAAGTCCGCGCGTAAAGATTGCACGTCCCTTTTCCCCGCTGGGTTTTTTTGTTTTGATGACTTTCTTTCGCAGTAGCAATTTGTGGGCTCCGTCCGGTCTTCTTTCCTTTTCAGGAGCTTTGTCGAGGTACTTTCGTCTAAAAACGCAGTATGAGAAATTTCAATCATTCA
Source organism: Lasiosphaeris hirsuta (assembly GCA_030549175.1). Taxonomy (NCBI): domain Eukaryota; kingdom Fungi; phylum Ascomycota; class Sordariomycetes; order Sordariales; family Lasiosphaeriaceae; genus Lasiosphaeris; species Lasiosphaeris hirsuta. The sequence continues at coordinate 1,253,246 of JAUKUA010000002.1, forward strand.
ATAAATTGCGCACGGATTCCTCCTTTGATCAAAACTTTCTCTCTCTCTCTCTCTCTCTTGGTATCTCGAAACCCTCGAAGTGCATCGTTGCCACAGATTTCCCCAGTCCGCGAACTCCAAGATGTTAGCGCAGATCAATCACTCCAACATGGTAAGCTTCCTTTCTTTGCCTCCCTCATCTTTGACCCGCCAGGCACACAAGCACAGCGCGGTAGCTCGCATCAGAGAAGCTTCAGGTTCTAACCAGACGCTGACATTCACTTGCAGCTTCCTCAGGATTCCGCAGACTCCACGGCCCCTCGCGAATGGGTCGCCGTCTAAACAATCCTGGAACTTCAAAAGGCTCTCAAACCCCAGCGCCTTGCACAAATCCTTGGGTCTCTTCACTACCTCCTCGCATTCAACACCGAGGCTCAGGATTGCCACTTTCTCGTCGACCTAATCGACCGCACCACCCTCACAAGCCGTCGCATTCGGCAACTCGGGCAGCTCATCAACCAGGACACTAACGGTGCCGTTCAGGTGGTAAGCATAGGAAATCTGCACTTCAGCGAGTATCGTTGCGGGATAATGGCTAACCCTCGGGGATTCTGCAGCATTACACTCCTGAAACAGGCGTCATGACCATCACCACCATCTCTATATCTCTCGAGAGGGCCCTCCTTGTGCAGATACTACTTTCGGTCAAGGAAAATATTACCGGAATACCTGATTTCGAGCTCAGGTCGGTTCACGGTTTCGACGTGGCCCAGTACATCTGTTGTATCGACTACAACAACAAACCTTACGGCTTGTTTTTGCTTGCCAACCCAGGTACCGCCGACATGGCCGCGACGTCAATCAGCTCGGCCCTTGACGATATCACACGTAACCATCCCTCCATCGAATTGGTCGTTCGTCTTGAGCTGGGCGGCCTCGGTAGCAAGATACGTAAGGATCAGAACGGCAACATCGAGGCTTGCATTCATCGCGTTGCTGAGAAATCTCGAGTCCAAGTTTGGGTCCGCCAAAACGCCAAGTACTTCAACGACAAGGCTTCCTCGTTGGGCCATCTGCACGAAGGAGGCGAGCTCCGTCTACGCCTGCCACTCAGTGATGAGAGCGCTCAGGGCAACACCGTATCCGTCCTCAAGTTCTCAGACATTCTCGAGGTGATTCGCGACCACTGTAAGAAGGGCGTTCCGCTCATTGGCCATCCGGACAACAAGGCGGCTCTTCAAGCCTCCGTGTTCCCGCTACACGCCTTCAACTTCGGCTTCGCAGCCCACATTACCCAGCTCCTCGGTCTGCGTGCTGCAAAGTGGAAGGGTCGCAATGTGGAATCAAAAACTCGATTTTGGTCCCTATCCGGTGGCGGCGCTCTCGCCACGCGCGGCATACCCACGGGTCTTGGTCAGATCAAGGCAGGCGGCAGCGGTCGCCTCATCCACCCTACTACTACTACTACCAGAACCACCAGATCCCTAATGAGCCTCTTGCCGGCCCGCCGTCTTCTCGGCCGCCTTTTCCGTCGTTAGATGGGCAGCGGTTTGGAACAGGGTGTGTGTGTGGTGCTGGGGAGTTTTGCTGGGGTCGGCGCCTGACAGAAAAAAGGCGCTCGGCGTGACATCTTGGACTAGGTGCCAAACAGGAAGCTAGATGGTTATCTTAATAGAGCCGCTCTTCCCATCTACGTACGATACTTCGCCTCATCTTCTGATCCTAGCTCCTCAGCGGGACTAGACAATAACTTGCGTTTTCTGGTCTGTCGCCTCGATCTGATGCCGCGCGGCCCGCTCTTCGGCTCTCGAGCTCAACGCATTTCCTCGGCTTCAGAAAGAAGGTCGGAAAGTCGCCGAAAAGATCGTCAAGCCGCTGCATCAGTGAGTCGGTTGGGCTACTCTGCAGTTTCAGGAGGTATGTTGACCCATTCCAAGCCACTAGTCTTTCTTCCGTGTGACATGTCGTTTTGTATCTTGTAAAATTGTTAGTAATAAGAGACTAAAATGCTAGAAAGGTAACTTACTTAAACCACAGGTCCATTTGCACCTTGTATTTATCCCTGGTATAATCTAAGATATCCCGTAGGATGGGATTGTCGTCAACATCCGTATTATTATCATTGATGCCATCCCCTCTAGCATGTCTCCTTCTCTCCTTTACCGTTTCTTCCTTACCCATTTTCGGAGTTTGCTGCCACTAGGTTATCTGACAAATCTGGGGTAAAGCCAGGTCAGAGTGCCCACAGTTTGGATAATGGACTTAATTTACCCGTACACCATCGAATCACGCCGTTTTGTTGGCCCGGGTATTTCGCCAGGGTCAGAAACAAGCGAGAGGATTACCAGGGTAAACCGAAATATTCGCCACAGCTCCCTCCAATCATTATCAGACAACGAACCAAGACTTCGGTGAGCAATTCGGAGTGTATGACACTTTCATGCTTGAGTATAGTTTTCATTCTCTGATCACCGGCCGAGAATAGTAGCAATATACTTTGCATCATGAAATGCATCCTTGGACCTCGGTCCACCCGATTCTCCCAAGAACATAAATATCTCCAGATCGTCCATCTCTCGTATTGTTTCAAGACTTTTTCATCCATGCTATTGAAGCCTCTGCAGAGTGTCTACATCGCCGGAGCTATTACACCATGAAGTTGGCGTTTCCCTTCTTTCTTTTGGCACTGCCAGCCTTAGGCAACACGGCCGCCCTGGACACCCGACAAAAAGCAGACAAAGTATGTAGCGCCATAGGATCTGCCTCCATCAACTGCCGCGGCGGGCCCAGCAGAGAGTACCCTGTCGTGCGCAAGGTGCAGCCGGAGCAATCGTTTGGTGTGCGGTGTATCAAGGATGGCGAGGGGATTGATGGGGAAAAGTAAGATCCTGTTTCTGAACTTTGGTTGCTGGGTTGGGCTGACTTGTCGTTGCAGGGCGTGGGGATATATCCCGGCTTGGGACTGCTGGCTGTCGATACGTTGGACTGATCTTGGGTGTAAGAGTAAGTGCTATTTTATGTGTGGTAATAACGAGACGAGAGATTAACCGTGCGGGCCACAGGGGCTCTTCCGACATGTCTAGGATAGATTTTTGAAGTAAACTCGGAAGGGACTCAGCGTGGATAAGAGACACCAACAGTCCAAAACTAGGACATTTCAATCCGCAATAGCTACCGCCCAAAACATCAATAAATCAACATCCTAGAGATAGCTAGGGGGCGTTGTATACTACCTAGGTACCTTCTCAACAGATCTAATTACCGCTGGCAGAGCCGTAATGGCCGCATCTCCTCATTACATTGCATAAAGTGATGCCTGCAACGCTGGTGACTTGGAGTCTACCACTGGGAATAATGGCCGCGGAGCCGCATTATAGTCCGTAGAAACTTCAAGCGCCACTGATTCTGCCGCCATCTCAGCAAACCGCCCTGGTTTTCGTGAATGAGGAACCTGACCCGGAAGCTCTGTCATCGCACTCGCCCGACTCCCCGGGAATTCCCCAATATCCTCCTTCGACTTCTGTCCACCCATTCCTCCCCCCAGACTGGCGTTGGCAGAGCTGGCGGAGTGCACCAGTAGTCTTTCCCCAGTCTCGGCCTCAGCCTTCCGTTTCAGCTCTTCTTTATTCGCAGACTTCCTATAGCCAAAGCACAAGTATAGTCCCACGGCGACGAACCCAATCAGTGCCAAACACCCAACAGCGATGCCCGCAATCATGCCCGCGTTCGTACCACTGCTGCCGCTTGAATCTCCACCGCCGCCACTGGCAGGACTGGCACTACTAGGACCAGCCGTCGTCGTTACCGTCTCATTCCTCTCCACCGTTGGGACTGCCAACCCAGCCAACCCATTCAACACATCCTGGTCGACCGCTCCCAATGGAAACGCCGCCCGAATTACCTTCATCGACATCTCGGGCCCCACCGTCGATGTTGTATACGCGACTTTATCACTTGCTGTTTTTGTTCCCGCGCCCAGCGCGAGATCGGCAGCAAACCAGATCTTCCTCGTGGTGGCGGCGACAGCAGGTAGACTAAGACATAGCCTTGACGTCGGGGCGAGGTCGTCGCGGTCGGTGCAGACCTAGTTGTTGTCGGGTCTAGAAGTGGCTGCTTTGGGACAACACCATGTTTGCGTGTGGGTTCTGGTGTACGGGGTGGGTTTTGCGGAGGGGTTGGTCAAGGTCATGGCCGTTGTGCAGGCTGGCTGGCGTGAAGCCGGCGGGGCAGGCGGTGCCGGGGTATGCTACGGTTCGATCGAGGTTGGGTTCTGTGTTTGCAAAGTTGTCAGAAGTGATGATTTTTGTGCATGCTGGCCAGCCGTGGTGAAGCAGAGAACGGAGCGGGACTGGCAGACGGCGGCGGGGTTTCCGGCCGGCGCGAAGGAAGTCGTTTGGGGCGCTAATGTGTACACCCCATTGACACTGTCTGAGAAGGTCGCTGAGGGTAGTATTGCTGTGTCGGGACTCGCCATCGTCGTTGTCACCTTGGCAGGTAAGGTGTTGATTAATTATGTGTTGTTTGCTCGGGATGATTGGACTCGTGCGAGCTCGGGCCACGATCATCGTCCCCCGCATTATCCGGCAAGGCGTTGCCCGAACTGTCCGGCGTGATTTGGATGTCACCGGACATGCCATCAGATTCCGAGTCGTCTGGTATGATCTGCATGGCGATCCGCCGACGTCCGCCGCATTAGTTTCCTCATATTTACCACGTTGTGGTTGATAAAATTTGGACCTGATGGCTGTGATGAAATGGGCTTGCAATTGATGAGACATCAACAAAAGACTTGCAGGAAAAGCTTGCAATGTAGTTATCTATGGAGAAGAGTCAAAGGCCAGGGTTGTCCCACCTTAAATGGCCATCTTTGACTTCTCTGATTGCTCTAATACATGTGTTTTGCCTATCAAATGGTTGGCTGAAGTCTTGTGTGGTACTGGCAACGCAAGATCCCGTTTTCCTTTGAGGCCGTTTCCACAACGCCGGGTATGGCGTTGCCTCACGGCAGTTTTTTTTTCTTTTTTTTTGGGTTGTATACGATAAGATATTTTGAGACCGTTGTTGGCCGTTGCGCTGCAAGGAAGGACCTGGCAATTGACTTGGGTGCCGTTTGCCCACAATGGCTTAGGTTTATGGCTTGCTCTCGCTTGCCCAAGTGGCCCCGACTCAAAGAACGTTTGTGAGAAAGGAGGAAGAGCTTGGCCAGCTCAAAATTTTCTCAAAGTACCAGGTCGGTGGGGAGCTCGCGCTGCGCGGCAGCGAAAGATGCCAGCTCGCGCTGCGAAGCGGTAGGCACCGTCGCCCGACGTTAAAGAGTTAAGATAGGTCTAACATTTTTCATCACCTGTCGGGTTCGTTCCAGCCGTCTGAGCTATAACTCTTTTCATGGCTATTTGCCCACGAAATGTGTGCCTGGCCGTCTCAGACGTCACTTCTTCCATTTCCATTTGTCGATGAGCTGTTTGTCTAGGCAGTCTGAGCCGATACTCCTTTTCGTAGCTATTTACCTACGAAATGTTCGTCTGTACTGTTACCACTTTTTCCTGGCCATTCCCATAGAACCCGAAGCCGACCTTGACGAATCTTACAAAGGTTATGGCAATAGATCGCGTAGCATTTGTATCATGGAAGAGTTATGAAACATAGTACGAGAAGTGCGCGGGGCGCGCGGAGGTAGACCCCGTGGGCAACTCACTTAGCGTGCCGTCACGAAAGTGAAGATGAGGTAAATATGTGACTACTATTTTTTTACTGATTACGTAATCTATTACCATGGGACATTATTGGTACGTTGTAAAATATGATAAAGTCTAACCCTAAATACCGAGCCTAGCCTAGAAGTATCATCTAAAATGATTTATCAGCTAATCAGCTAACCATCTTAATGTGGCCTAAAGGGAAGAGAGAAATCCTTGAACGTAGACTTGTGATGTTTTAGTTAGTGAGAGAGTGGTTTGGACCGTAGACCTATACCTAACGTACCTATGAGAGACTAAAGTATGAAAACAAGGTGGTAATAGTTCCTAAGAAGAGGTATATCCTCTGATAAACCTCCTAGCGTTTGTACCATAGAAGTATAGACTTGTTTAGTATATTCCGTATTTCCGTGTTTACCTGTGTCTGATCGCCAAATTGTTATGTGATGTTACACTCCAGTACCCGTAAATGCTCTTCTTGGACCGATTGGCGTTTCGTTAAGGTTTTGACGCCGAACTGTAGTTCTTTGATACCACCTATGATCTCCTGAAATTCCGTTGACCGAATACCCGTGGTGTCGGTCTCGGCGTTGATCTCGTTTGCCGGATTCTGGTTGGTTCTATCCTAATCAGACGAGTAGGGTCGAGTCGAAACGAAAACGAGACTTACTGGAGGGGAGACGAATATAGTATCAGAAATAAGGTTTTTTAAAGGGTTTGGGCAGTTGCCACATAAGCGTAAGAGTGGGACGTCGTTGAATGAGGGCGTCCTTGAAACAATGGGCGGAAAGTGTAACGGGGGGGAGTAGAACATGGCTTCGACCCCGAAGCCGATCCTTATAACCTGATTTATAGCTCCCAACATTTACTTCCTATGTGTGGGAATAGTCCCCGAAGAGAGTGCTTCTATACTGGCCTCCTAACAAATGTAATAAGTGATAATTCTCCTCTCCCCCTCAGGAACATTTCTTCCTCCTCATTCGTCTTCACTTTTGCTCCTGAAGTCCCTAGACCCGCTCCCGTTCTGATCCCCCTTTGAATTCCATTTCCTTATATAAAACTCGCCGATTTTGGAGCTCCTCTTCTCCCCTTCTCAACCCTTTAGGTTTTCGGCCCCCTCGTAACTCAGCGAAATCTCACAAGTCTTTCACAGTCTCTCCTCCCCTTCGTAAATAAGTGTAGTAGTTCCGAATTGACGCTCAGTGACATGGCTCCGATGCACTTCCTGAGACTGAATGTGATGGAGGCGATGCTTCGGGGCAGCGGTGCCCTTGCTCCCGGGGGGCCTCCGGTACTCTAAAAACTCCCCAAACGCCCCATCTAACATCCCACTGTGTAGCCGAAAGACAAACCTTCCGAGTACTTTATTCGATACCCTACTACAGACGAACCTTCTCAAACGTAAAAATAAGAGCCTCTACGATTAAGGTTCTCGTCTATAAATATCTAGTAACTGGTCCCCCTCCCTAAAGCTACCCTCCATTCTTCATCTTTTAATTATCCCTCCCTTTAAGTACTACTTCACTCCTTATCTTTTAATCATTTCAGTCATTTCTATCATCGCGTGAAAATGTCTGAGAGCGACGGTAGTAATACTATCCTTACCCTACTAAATTTGTCTAACCTCTAGGCTAAAGGCCTACTTCGTCAGCGCATCTCGTTAAGACTTCGTCGGCTTTATAAGTAGCAACTAAACTATTCTAGTGACGAGAAGTATCGTGAAATTCCCCTCGAAATCTCCTAGAACGATTAGGCTATATAATATACATTTACCTTAATCCCCGTTTACCATATCTTGTAAGAAACCCTAACGTATATTAGTCCTTCAATATTTAAAGCCGAGTAGCTCTAGAACGTATGGAGAAACTAACCCTCTGACGGACCCGGTAGAGAGACTGACGCTAACGATAGTAGCCTATAAGTCTCTTTTCTCGACTTTATCACTAGACATATGACATGAAGTGGCATATTTGATACGACTACTAGAGAGGATGACACCGAGTGGTATACATACCTCAACGCCTATGGTGTTGACCCGAAAACCTAGGCTACAATCATGGATCTATTTTTTAATGATGTCCGGTTTGACCATATATGCCTAGATTGGGTGTGGGATACGATTAAGATATGTTATACTAGGCTCTAAGACATCCAGAAAGCTTCGTGAGAACGTGAGATAGAGATTTAACGTGTAGCATTATGTCCGGGACCGTCTAGAGGTAGTAAGCGGCGGTTCCATTCTAGTCTCTAGCAACAGAACATGGCTAGAATATCTGCGGATGTTTAGAGATTATAATGTACGTGCTGCTACCGCCCATAACGTACCTAGACATATAGTTCTCTATAAAGAAATTAACCAAGCTCACATTGAAGGCATGTTTAATACAGACGGTAACATGGACTAGATCAGTAAACTTACTTCCTTACCCCTATTAGACTTTAACAATAAAGTAATGATGTACTACTTTACACCGAATTGTAAAGTCGCCAAGTACTATGTAGGCTACGTAAAGTAGCGTACTAACTACGAGTCGGTAATAATGGTTATCCTCCATATCCCAAACGCCGTTATTTAGTCCTTGACTAAGCTAGAAATCTAGCATCTTCACTAGCTAAGTGATAACTAGAAGCAGATGATCTGGAACTACTATAGAAATAACAATCTACCGAAACGTTTAAGGGTATATAAGGAGGCTACTCTCATCATTAGCTTAATTTCGTAGAAGCCTAACAACGTATATCATAGGCTCAATACTTATTAGGAGGGTATCAAGGAGAAGTACCTACTTAAGGTAAAACCTGATAGACGAAGTGGGGCTGATGATATAATCGCCACTTAGCATGTGATTTAAGGTCTGGAAAAGGGGGAGGATTAGCTTTTGGAGAACGGCGGCAAAGATATCAAAGTGTTTCCCTATCCTTACGTTACATTGGAGAGTCTTATTGCCGGGAACCGAGATTAAGTCTTGTTTGTAATTATCTTATAGAGATCTGTTAGAGATCTTTTAATACATTACCTTTAGCTTTCCTAACATACGTTATTTTCTAACGCCGATGGGTCGTAGATATTCCCCGTGTGATATGGCGGCATTGTCCTAGATAGACGCCACAGACCCTACAAGGCTCCCACGTATGGACAGCTGTCTGCTGTCCGTGGGTAATCAAAAAAAAAAAAAAAAAAGTTCTTCACAGAAAGTAAGCTCGCGCAATTTTTCGTCATGCCCAGGACATTGAGCCTCCTGGACACGACATCTAGGGTCTATCTTCTCGCGAACAGGACAACCGGTTCGGACTGCCAAGGCTGTTTAGGCGTGCCAAGAGTAATTTTTCAAGGGCCGCCATCCCGTTTCTAGCAGCAATTTCGCTGGCCAAGCCGGGCGAACAGCCTACGCGGTATTCGCAAATTTCGAAGCCACAGGCCCCTGTTGGCGATGTACCAAGCTAATGCAAGTCGGGCTAACCAGAGGATATTAGAAAACAGGGGTGATTCTGGTGTTTTCTACCGGTTGGAGACCTGAACAGGCGGTTCGCGGTCGACTGGCCCTGTTGGGGAGAACAGCGCGGAATAGGAAGAATAATACCTATCGATCTGTTAGTATAGGGTTTACAAATCATGTGTATCTTCTACCGTAGGTGATCCTCCAAGACGTACACATGTTTTTTTGCCCTCTGGCGCTTACTGAGTGCCTCATTTGCCTTCTGTAAGGTACGTACCTCAGCCGTTAATAAGAGGACAACCGAGTGCGCTAATGCCTGCGTCCCTTTCGCAAGCTGATCGACAACAGCAAGAATTGGCGTTGGCGAGCTTTCCTGGTGACGGGTAATCCGGTTTTTGGTGAATTAGGATTGTGAGACGGCCTCTACTGGGTTCTGTGACGTCTGGGAGACCCAGGGATCGGCATCTGAGGAAGGGGGACCAGTTGGTGTTAGCGTCCGTATCTTAATATCCAGCTTAGATATTACAACCTCGGGGTCGAAAGGTACTAGATCTACACCTCTGAAACCTCCTGTATTGTTGCTTTCGGTCATGGCAGCAAAGTGTGCGGCTTTGAAGGTGAGGAAGAACTCGACCTTGGTGATGTGGTTGATATGCGTTCTGACGAAGTGCTCGACCTGCTGACCGTAGGCTTTTTGTTGAGATGCTAAAAACACCCAAAATCGAGTGGCTGGGTTAGATGGGATGAGTGAGCAGGTAGGCTGATGGGGATGATGTTGTTCTGCTTGCCAAAGTCTTCGAATTCGGCCGACTGGTGACTCTCATGCCCATCTAGTAAAATCATCCGATATGCACCCTTCGTGCGAGGCTTTTTGTGTTTATCGAAGTGTTTGATCCATTCTAGGCTAGTCTCGTTATCTGTCCACCCGTTGGAAGTTGGTTTGATGGCCCAAGTCGAGTGGGAGGCCGCCTTCTGTATACCAGCTGGCGAGGTGGTACGCGCCTTGAACGATGAGAAACGGCGGGAGGCACCACCCTTCGCCATTGATACACTCAATCGCTGTCGCCCATTCCCGATTACCAGGCTGAACTGCCTTGCCTCGTCCACGTCGATCGGCGCGTGTTACTACCATTGCTGCGCAGATAACACCCATCATAAAGCCGGTCTCGTCGAAATTCTAAAGTCGCAGTGACAGAAGATGGGAGAAATGCTAAGCCACTTCTAGTACAAGGTCCCGTGCTGGATTTATGAGTCCGGTTTTTTTTGGCAACCGCTTGGCTGTTAAGACCTCTGTTAGTTCAAGGTCCACGTGCCCCATTTTGCAGTCTCTGTTTTTTTGTCAACCGCTTGGTGGGGTAAAGGGGGGGTACATGCACCGCCACACCGAAGGGTCTGAGAATCCTGAGACCAAGAGTGATTGACTTGTGGTTTCGGGGGATGGTGGATGTGGCGATGTTGACGCAAAGTCGGCGGTTTGCGTAGAAAACAGTCGAACTCATATTTCTCAGTACTCAGAACTCAAACTGTTATGGTTTGTCCTATGGATATATGCTATGTACCTGGTATCTGATACTTGCTGAAATTTTAAACTGAATTGCACTCTTTGTTGATATCTAAGCAGACCAACACGGTTTCGCCGCCGCCAGGGGAGACGGCGGGGTTGACAGCTCTGGAGCACTTCTGACCGATCTCGCCACAGAACAGATGTAGAAGTCGTGGGCGTCCTTTCTACGACTTGGCCGCCAATATCGCCCCCTCAGCTGCCTCGGGTGATCACTGACCAGTGATGTCCATGACCAATATGTGCCCATCCAACGACCCTTTGTCCACTGATGAGAAAGAATGCATCCGGTATACGAGTCGTCCCATTCCAAGTCGATGGAGAGTGCCGCCATCTCTCAGGTATTACGGGTCAATTGTGGCAACGCACAAACCCCGGCCCTGCGACGGCCGTATACGAATACTCTAGCGGAGATTCTCTCGGACTCGAGCGAGCCGAAGCGATGAAGCGTTGTATTTCAGTGACATTGATCTCGTGCTTGAGTGGGTGCGAAGGCCCCGGCTCATAGCTCCAGTGCGCGTGTCCAAGCGCGTAGTGCCGTTCTGAGTTTGCCGACGTCAGATGTGACAGCCAATAATGAGACCTCTCGGTGCCGCTGCCCAGGCATTTCCACGTAGTGAATACCAACAGCCGTCCATCGGGCCGACCTGGAGCGGCATCAGGCGCTATATTGACGGAATAGTCGGCATAACAGCGTGGACAGCATTTCCTAGGGCCTGTTAGCGTGCTTGTATTTGAAAGGGTGGGGGTGGCTAAATACGTACAGGGCGCCAAACGGGGTACTGTCAAGACACATGCAGTCCACCATGTGGAATAGTGCACACTGAAGCCGCTTGTTCATAAAAACTCTTTCTGGTAGTAAGGGGGTAATCTGACTATCTAAAGTAGTTATGGGTAGCGAGAAGGTAGCGATTCGGCGAGCTTCCTCTTCACTAAACCGCTGGTCAAGACTAAAGTTGGCCATGTTCGGCACAAGAAAGTGATATTCGTCGGCCCACCTAAGGTGTTCGCAGATGGGGTCGGCATGTGTAATAACATGGCCGATTTCGTAAAGGGTCCGTAGCGTGGCTGTATGACCGGGCCCCATCCAGGGCGGCCACACATCCCGTTGCCGCATGCTGACGGTGTTGTAGGCGCCGTAGGTTCTGAATCGTGTGAGTGAGAGCCCACGCCCTGTTGATTGGCCAAAGGGTCTTGCGAGGTCGGCCGTTAGCTTCTCTGAGGTAGGAGCGTCGATTTCGTGCTGTTCGCTACCTCGCCGAGCCTCCCAGGCACTGGCAATCAAATCAAGTTGGGGCAATCGACAACCACCCGTCTTGGCAGAACGACCGAGGGGAGCTGGTTCTGACCATCCGTGCGGTGCTGTGACAGATTTCTTCGTTTCGTTACTACCTGACGATACTGACGCCTTCGTTTCGTCGCTGCTTGACGATCCTGACGCCTTCGTTTTGCCACTGCTTGGCCTTGCCGATGCCTTCATTTTGTCGCTACACGACAATGCTGACGCCTCCCTCTTGTCACTACTTGATCTTGCTGACCTAAGAGCGGTTTGTACCTTTTTCAGGGCAGCCAGGGCTGCAGACATGGTGACGGATTATGTGGAAGCTGAATGTGTAATTTGTCGGGCGGCAGAGCCGTTTATATCCCAATGACCAACACGGACAGAGAGTTTCGGCCGAGTCATGTTTGCCGAAGCGAATCGTCATCTTGTGGCTTGATGGATTTAGGTTCATCTCCGAGTCGTATCTAGAGAAGGTTTCCGGCCGTTAGTTTTTTAGGAGCTGGTCTGCCGGACAAGGTCCACACACCTGAGGTTTGTCCAAAGATATCGGACCCCACACTTGCTACGTTGATGCCAAGAGGGCATCGCTATGATGTGCATGCCGATGCACGCCCGCACTTGCTGCGTGGGGAAATCGTCCGAGGATACCCCAGATCCCGCGAGTATTGAATATGCCCTTTTAATGTCGGTGTCGGGCGAAGTTGTGATGAGAAAGAAAAGCCGGGTAGCTCGGGCTGCCAGTTGCCAGCGCAGGTATCCTATCGGGTAGCCGCCGAAGCCGAAGTGGGAGAGAAATGGCGTCCGTTCCGACGAAAGACCATCTCCTGAGGTGAGCGAGGCGACAAATGTACGAGTAGCATCGGCCCGCTGGTCTAGCAACAACCGACCGAAAGAGAGGTCGGAAAGGTAAGGGTGGTTCGTCGCCGGACTGCGCCGAACTCAAGTCGCCGCCAAAATTTCGCGGAGTGCCTCTTCCATGGTACAGGCGATAGAGGTTGAGGATATGGCACATGACTTCGCCATCGACCTTGAGCGAGAGATCGCTTGACATGGCCGTGTCGATGGGCTGAGTCGGTACAACTCATTCGAGGACACGGTCTTTCTGGTTTTGCTGCGGCCGGATGGCCAGGGCGAATGGCAGTTGGGCCTAAGCGAACGATGACTCGCAGGCCCCTTCAGGCTGGAAATATCCATTGTGTCGCACCAGATGGTCCTCGAAGGCGCGAGCGCGGAGAACTGGCTGCAGCCACCGTCCCTGCTTGTCGAGTGCCTCGTCCTTCCATTCTCCGAGTTTTCTGTAGGAACTCCTGCTTCGTGCTGTGCTTCCTCCACATCCCAGATATTGGCCGCTCGATGAGTCCGACGACTCCGCCTGCGAAATCCACCGTTTGCTTGATTGACATCGCTGATAATTTGTGCATATTTATCGCCTGGTGAGTTTGGCTGGTCTGCCGTGGCGTAGAGGTATGAGAGTATACGAATAAATGTTCCAATATGTTCCTTCGATCTAAAGCCCACGCTTGCTTCACCACAGTCCAGGTACCTTATCTACCTCACGAGAGAGCCTTGGTCCGGATGGTCGTAACCAGTTGATTGCATTGACAAAGTGTAATAATTAGTAGCGTATCACTCCGACCCTTGCAGTATATATGTACACACCAATATTAGCCATGACGGTGACGGCAACCTCGGCCTATGCCATGTAGATCAAACCCCAACCGTGACCACCAAACTCCACCATTGTAAAAATGGAAATGGCTGGCCGTTATCCCGACCCCGGATTTTCAATAAATCGCTAAACAGCAACACTCCAGGCGCGCATCATGGGTATCTCGCTCTCAATCAAATCATTAGTGCCTACCTCGCAACCCCAACCCCCCTGCTGTCTACCGGCGGCATCTCATTCATGACCAGCTCCACCCGGCTCCCGTCCGGCCCCCCATCAAACCCCGCCTTCTCACCCGCCTTCCCCTTGGCCGCCGCCCGCGCATCGCGATTCCTCTTCTTGATCACGAAAAACCAAATCGCCAATGCGGCCAGCGCCGCCACGGTCGCGACGCCCGCCACGGCCAGCGCGATCTTGGAGCCCATGTCTATGCCATTCGACGGGGCGCCGGGCCCGGTCGAGGGGCTCTTGGTGCCCGTCGCGACCGGCGGCGGTGGCGGCGGCCGCGGCGGGGGTGTGGTGGTGACGGGCGGGGTGGAGGTCGGGGTGACGTCGACGGTTCTGGTTACGCGCTTGGTGGACTGCGGCAGGGTGGTTACGGTGGCGGCGGTGCTGACGGCGAGGAGGTTGAATGCGCCGGCATTGGTGTCGGCGAGCTCGGCGTCGGAGGCATTTTGCAGGCGGGCGCCAAACGAGCCGCCAATGTCGGTGGTGGAGAGGAGGAGGCCGGGAAATCCGAGGTTGGTGATTTGGAAGGTTGTGGAGGTTGGGGTCTGAAAAAGGGGGGGGAGGAGGGGTTAGTTTGCACCCAAAGTCCAGCGCGGGATGGGATGAGGGGCTGCGCACGAGAATCCAGCGCTGGTTGGTAAAGGTGTCGTTAAGCGGTCCCATCCACGGGATGTTGAGGGAGGACGAGTCCTGAAAGATGCAGTCGAGGCGCACGCTATCGGAGCCCCAGGCTTTGTTGTAGATGAAGTAGCGGCCGCTGTCGTCGGGCACGAATTGCCATCGCACCTCGTCGGTCGGGCTGCTGCAGTTGACTGTGCGGACGGGGAACGGGTCTGCGTTGTCCAGCCCCAAAATGGCGGCCAAACAGGCGTCGCTGCCTGCACGGGCGGGATTGAGGTGGTACCATGATTTCGGGTCGATCGACATGGCGGAGGTTGGAAATAAATTGAGGCTCAGGCTGTGCGACGAAGACGACGCATGTGGTGAGGTCGTCAAACTCTACGCGAAGGAATAGGAATGCCCGGGATGAAGAGGGAAGGAGCCATGGGGGAAGGGCCCCCCTTTGCGTGATAAAGACCCCTCAGAACCGCTCGAGACTTGCGCTGAAACGGGCAACGCACGATTCCTTTAATTTTACGAGGTGCACGAATGGTGGTGTGCAGTCTGCAGCGCTTCGAGAAACGAGGCGTTTTCTCTCGCCCATCATGGCTTCCAATGGAACGCTATTGAACCAGTGCGAGACTGGACGAATAATAGCTCTGGGGCCCGGGGCATTGGCGATAAACCAGGCGCGCTAGTCAAATCGGGCAACCGCCTCCCATTTAAATGTTGGCCCCGATCTGCATGCGGGTGCCAGCCTCACTCTCGCTGAGTGGGTAGAGACGGCGGAAGGCGCAGTGTGTGGCCAGTGGGGGACTGCTGCCTTGGTCACATTTTTGGAGTTCTTGAGTCGTGGACGAGTCACCACTTCCTCTCTGCAACATCGTCGCGACAAGCAGCTGTCAAGGTCGATTTGAAACGCCAACATGCCCGAGCTCCCCGTGCCTTCGTGCTGCCTGTGCGTGCAGCGCATCAACTGTCGGCGCGGCGGTCCCGAGGTGCCTCTCCAGAAGCTGGATTGGCGGAGCGAAGTGCGCGCAGGTGCGTATCTTAAAATTTCTCATTTTGGCGCGATCTTGAGGGGAATCGCTTCGATTTCGTCTGCGTCGGGCTCATCACACTCACCATTCACAGTCAGGTCCACGCGCGCCAAGGAACAGCCGTATCTAACCGGCATCGGCTGGGTGCGGGTCCTGCCCGGGACCGGGACCGAAAACACGGTGCTCCACGCCGACCGAAACCCCGATGTCTCGTATCAGATGCGGGCCGAGACACCCGAGGCTTCGGTAAAAGCCCACTCGCTCTACTTCGGCTCGCGCAGGCACTGGGTCTTTCCCATTCACAATGCCTGCTGGGAGCTGCTCTTGGAGCGCGTTGCCGGCAGCCAACTGGCCAAGCGGGATCTGATTGCCGAGCGCCTATTCAACCTCCTCGCGAGCATGCCTTTCGATCGCATGGGTCTCTTGATGTCTTGGAACTACTCACGGAGGTCCAAGTGGCTCCCAGTAGCCCCAGAAAATCCAAGTCCAAAGTTCCTGTTGGCTGATCCTACCCTGCTTCGCTTTCGAGTGTTGCCGCCGTCACCACCACCGCCGCCTGGCCAAGCCTGGCTTGGAGAGGAGGACATGGAGCCAGAGCCTACAGCAGATATCGGGGAAGCCTTGCGGAGTCCTGCAGATGATGCACAACCAACCGCAGAAGGGCCACAGGGAATTGCAGAGGAGTCTACGGCACAGCCCTCGGAAGAACCCGTAGAGCCCTCACAACAACCACCAGAGACCTTACCAGAAGCCGACTTACAAGTACTAGCAGAGGCCCCTCAAGAAACCACGGAAGTCTCACCAGAAACTGTTGTGAGTTCACAAAAACCAGCCGAGCCCTCACATGCTCCCTCGGAGACCTCGCCCGAGTCTTCAAAGCCCGCAGAGGAGCCCACAGCTGAACCCAAAGAGTCAGCAGCGCTCACACGAGAAGACCCTGAACTTAACAGCCAAGCGGAGCCTGGAGAGCAACAACCTGGGGTACTAGCAGCTGACATAGAAGCCGAAATGACCGATGACATCTCAGAATGCACACCCCCCAGCCAAGACGTCTTTTCCATACTGCCGGCCGAGATGAACATCGCCCTCCTATCCTTCCTTAGCACCGCTGACATCTGCAACTTCCGCCTGGCCTCTCGCACAATCGCCGAGCTCTCCGACCCCGACGAACTCCCCCCCGCCTTTTGGGCGAGTCGGTTCCAGCACGACCACGAAATGTCTTTCTACACAGCCGGCGGGCCACCCCCCGCCAATCTCGCCCCAAAGAAGTGGCGCGAGCTGTATGTCAAGATCAAGGGCGAGCTGGAAAACACAAGCTTCTCGGGGCATCTGAGGAGTCGGCGGTTGATATGGGACTCGATCGAGCCTCTGTTTGAGTATATGACGGCGCCTGAACCCACGTATCCGACCGACCTCCTACCCCGTGACACCGCCGGGGCCGTGGGCGGCGCCATAGTCCGCGCAGAGCGCATGGCTGACCAGCCTGATTTGTATCTTAACGCACTGGGAGGGACGCATCTGCTCGGCACGCAGGTCCTGAGGGTTCCGACTGACGAGGAGAGGGCTACCTACAAGTCCTGGGCTATCGGAGTGTCGTTCCGGCGCGTGGTTCGGCAGGATTTCATCTGCGGGCTGCGGCTGCTCTTTTCACTCGAGGATGAAGACAGTTCGGACGACAGACACTTCAGGGAGGTTTCACGCATCGGATTCTGCACGCCGCACTGCGAGAAGAAGATCAAAGTTGATAGCAGTGATCGGTTAGTGGGAATCAAGGTCGCGAGCTCGGTTAATGGACTGCTCGCGCTGCGATGTGTCCTGCAGAGAGCAGACTCGGAGGATCAGGGGCCTTCCGAGAGCTATGCTGGGTGTTTTGATACGAGTTTTAGTGGTATTGGGGTTGCCACCCTCTATCCACGCAGCGGATCGACCCTCTCTAGCATTCGGGTTGGGCTTGATGTAAGTACCCCTTTTTTTCAACTCATGACATGACCTTGACGTTTGCAGGCCTGGAAGGTCATTTCAATTCAACTTCTCGAGGACTGGGGAAGCAGCTTGAAGCCGCCAGAACCCGAGCCCCTAGGATTCAAAGAACCCGTGGCCGAGGAGACGCCTCCGATTCAACTTCTCGAGGACTGGGCGAATAAGCAGTTGGACCCCGAGCCCTCAACATCCGAAGAACCCGCGCCAGAGCAAGACCCAAAAAAAAGCCGCCCGATGGCGGCAGTACTCTGGAGTCCAATACCCCCTTGCACAACTGGGACGACATTCTCGGTTCCGTCTGACGCTGCAACCGAGACGCAGGGCCTGTCATCGGAGTTCCGCCTCAACATAAACTTTGGCGGGATCGATGGCGAGGATCTCTCGTATATCACCGCCGTCGCCGTCTACATGGACGGGCAACTCGGACACTTCATCAAGGGCATTGGGATTTTTAAACATTCCTGGATGGATGAGAGGTCATACGGGTCAAAGACGTCACACGAGAATCCCTTTTCGCGCCGGCGGAGACTGCCAAGGCTGATGTTTCCCATCAACGGCAGTGGTGGGGAGAGGATTAACCAGATCAAGGTTATGTTGGAGAAGCCGCCCGCGGGTGCGGCTCCGGGCGACATTGGCGAAGACAGCACGGTGGCGAGGTATGGGGAGATACAGGCCCTGGAGGTGAGTCGGATGATGTCTGTTACGATCAGGGGTGTTGACAGTTTGCAGATCTCCACGACCTTTGACCGGACTTTCTCGGCTAGGATGTACAACTCGCCCGAACATGCTGATTTCGAGTCGCCCAAGCCCCCTGTAACGGCAAATATGGAGACCGCCGTACTGACTCCCCCTAAAGGACAAACCATGACGGGCATGCTGGTGAGAATGAAGGTACGTGCCCGTCTCCTCAATCCTCTGAGCCAAAAGGCCATATTACTCTATCTAGCATCATTGACCGCGATGCAGCACTCTGCCCGATTCTTCGAAACCATCTCAATCCAAAGCCAATCCCTCCCACCCATCCCTCCGACCACTTTCCCCTCCGAGTCACGTTGGGACCCGGCCAAATCCCACATGCTGCCTCTCACCCCCACCATCCTGGAATCCGCCTTCCCGGCTCGCGGACCCTTTTACCGGCCCGGCGGGGTCTTTATCAACTCAGTCTCGCTGCACTCGGTCCGCCGGATCGGCATCTCGTCGGGCGCCACCAGCTCGGCACCCATATGCAACTCGCGTCGGTCGTTCCACGTTTCGGGGCTCAAGTTCTTTTTCTGGGACACGGACGAGCCCGTATACTTGGGCCAGTGGATCAACCAGGTGGAGAGCTTGGAGGTGGAGAGGGGCGAGCGGGTGACGGGCATCGAGGTGTGGCACTCGCAGCACCCGGTCTGGGGGCGGTCGAGTTTGCATCCGCGTCGGTTCAACGGCAAGATCCGGGGGTTGAAGATTGAGACGACGCGCGGGGAGAAGACGGTGCATTTGGATCGGATGGGGAACCGAGTGCGGGTGAGGTTTAGTGATGAGGGGAGTGAGCTGGTAATTCTCTTCGTTTCTTTACATTCCCTGTTTCCTTATGGCCGGAGATGTGTGCTGACAGTAACAGACGGGGTTGGTGTGGAGTTTTAATCATCTTTGGGATCACATACAAGTTATCAGGGGGCCGGCGAGGGACGAGGCTGCGCATATTGCCTTGCCGGATGCGACAGAGGAGGAGGAGGAGGAACTTCGTGAGGGTGCAGGGGAAGATACTATTGTTTCACAAAATGGTGCTAGGGAGACGACCGCCGAGGAACCTTTGATGGAAGAGGTTGTTGATGTTGTTATTGGTGGTGGTGGTGGTGGCGGTGGTGGTGGTGGTGGTGGTGGTGGTGAAGCCCCTGAGGCTGAGCAGATCATTGCTGAGGTGGTCGCCGGTGTGGTTGACCAGGCTGTTATGGAGGTTGCTGGCGGCGCCGATGACGGGAGCAGTGGAGTTGCCGCTGAAGTACCGGTTCAAGTAGCAGGGGATGGACAGAGTATGATTGAGGAATGAGTAGGTGAGTAGGAAGGGATGAAATGCACCCCGGTCCTTGGTCTGAGGTATCCCTGAAAATAACGTCTCTTTGATACCCCCCAATCCGAACATCCCGCCCTCGTGAAATATATGCGCCCTCCCGTCTTCTCGACAAAGCACAGCTAGAATGTGAACTTAAGGTTGATGGCAGTGCACCCAGTGTAATTCCACCCCCGAGCCGACATGTAAATGTAAGAGGCACACTGGATGTCACCGAGGACGAGGAGGGTGCCGACGACAAAGCCGACGAGGGTTTGCACTTGCCGCGCCGAACCTTCTTGCCATCGCGCCTATTCTCCTTGAGACGTTGGGTAGGAGCGATGGTAGCGGTGATGGTATCGACGACAGTTGTCGTGTAGTCACGTCGTCAGCTCCAACACACTTGCGTACGACGTGATCGTGCTCTCGTATGTTGAGTACTCCGTGCTGAGCGAGATTATGATGTCGGTGTACGACACGGTCGTCGTTGCAGTGGCTGTCACCACATTGAGGGGTGGTATTGATGTCGAGATGACCGGGGCTCCGAACAGATCTGTACACGTCGCGAACTGCTCTCCTGGGTTCCGGTCGATCTGGCCAACAACCTGCTGCAGGCACTGGTTGAGTGTGCACAACGGGCTGTAGGCATTGTAGAGCATATCTGTCATGTTTTAAATGAGTCTCGTAGAGAGTGTGAGCTGTTGAGCAAGAAACGTGTGACGAAAGGGAAATGCAACGGTCCAAGACGCGCTCAACGGAGAGATGTACTCCTAGTAGTATATTTTGGAGATCTGCGCTGTTTGACTGCCCCTGGAATGCCAAATTTGATAAACAGAAGATTATAAAGAGATTTAAGTTGTCTCTGAGCCTTTCCGACCTTACTAAATATACCACTCTAGTATTACGTAGGTTAGTCTTAGTAAGTTACGTAGTACCCGTTTATCTACCTAATAGACTTGAATAGGTAAACCCAGTTAACCTCTAAACAACGGTACAGGAGTATGTAAGTTACTACTTGACAACTTTATATATAATTTAAAACTTTCGTTAATAATACCAGCCAGCATCCCTTCGAAGCTTGTTTCGCTGTCCCGAAGCTTGGAGTGCACCGTCGGGCTATAGACGTCTTGGAGCAGGTGGTACAAGAGCGAGGGGAAATCGGCGCCGGAAAACTCAAGAATCTTTTGACGCGTGTAGTGATCCGGAAATACCGCAAGGGCCGATTCGTTGATGTCAGGCTCGCGATCCCTAGTCGCCGTAAAAGTCAGTAAGCTTCTTCCCGTTTCGTGATGGGTTTTATTACATGGCAGGAGTTTGCCGCACGATTGTCTCCGCCCGGCGGGTGATTCGTCAAGTGGAAGAGTGGTCTGCGAAATAACGGTATTAGACATGCGAATTTGTTGATGGGCTACTTACTGTTGGTGGTGGTGCCCCACCTCGAGGGTGCAGGGTGCACACGCCACCTCGCCTAGCTAGTGCCTGTGGACCACACCTAGATAGCTGTTGCAGGGCCAGGAAAAACCTGGCCCACAACACCACCAATCCATCACCACTTTCCCATTGCTCTGTCTCGCCCACAGCTACTCCAGTTAAAGTGGGTCTAGTCGCCTAAGCGAAGCGCTAAGAATACGGCTTCACAGGTGTTGCTAGTTTCCGTTTATTAGCCCTGTCGATGTTACTTTGTCGCTGTTTCTTTTGCGACATAGCATGATGGGGTTGGACTCCAAGGCAGAATTCCGCGCAGTGGCGCAACGGTTACCTGCTGAGGATTAGCCTAGCTGCCCCCACAAGGCGTCTAGGGGCTAGCTGTCAAACAGATAAAAACAGGGCGAACGACCACACAAGACATAAAAGTCGCTCCCTGTCCTTCCTCGATAGACATGCCAACCCCCGTCAGCCCCATCCCGACCCTACCGACTCCTAGATGGATGCCACCCGAGAATCGCTGAAAGGCATATTTCTGGCCAACGTCCCAATCGGGGACTAGCGAGCCATCTACTTGGTCCCTATTTTATCTCACATTGAAAAGACGGCAAAAACGATGCTGCAAACCCTTGCAGCCAGCCCCTACGAAACAGGCAATGACATGTACAGCAGGGTTTCGCTTGTGGATGTATTTACATTGTTATGCGTCACGATACGCAAGATCCTCCAAGATGCAAGCCCAGAAAATCTCACCATCGACAGTCTCGCAAATTCCCTGGTGGGCCACGAGGAGCTCGCCCATCTAGAATTAGCTACAGATATTGAGTAGGCAGAGGCCCGACGACAGTTTGTTTTGGCGGCCCTCTGGTAGTTCACATCATTCTTCTCTTGGAACTACACTTTACATCTCAATCGATGCTCCGTTGGCGTGGGACCTTGTGCGCTAATAAAGCCAGTAGAGGTGTACGAGAACTGCGACCGGCCCTTGGGCGTGTTCATACGCCTCACTGGGCTGACACCGCATGAGTATCCAACGGAGCCGCGCGCCGAGGATGTACTGCATCTTTCCATCTTGGACTTCTACTCCTTAACCCATGTCGGCCGGCTCCAAATCAAATGGGTGCCCCATATAAGCCAGCATCTAAAGCTCGACACCCACACCAGAACCCTCTATCTCTTTCAGAACCCGTCCCTTTGCGTTCTCGCACTAGGCGGTGGGGATTACCAGAAGCTGAGCAGGAGGTTAGTTCCCTTGAGCAGGCACAGACCAACATTCTAGCTCCGAGTTTCTGTTTGGCCGCGATGGCTTCGTGGAGGCGACACAGCGCTTCCGCAACGATTCAGCCATCGAAGTCCTCCTGAACCCAACCAACAGAAAAATCCGTCTGTACACACTCGAGGAGGAGAGCTTCGAAGATGTGGTTCAGAGACCAGACGGGAGTCACGGGACAGAAGAGATCTTGGCCAAGACACGCAGAACTTGCACGACTTGTTGAGCACCAGGTCATCGAACTGTTCGAAAGTCTCGAGAAACTCATTGGCCATGAGTCCCAAGGCGAGGCCGAGGCCAAGGGCGTCAACATGAAGCCGCGGGTCCGCAGCCATCTGCAAGGTGGGGACTTTCGGGACGTGGCCATAACCCGCGATCCGCTGTACATACGGGCGACAACGCCCCCAAGCTCCCGACAGACGAGGGTCGACTTTGCCAAATCAACACACGCCGTGACGCTCTTCGGGCATGGATTTGGGGAGCTTATCAAGCCGGCCGAAACAGCGAGCTCGGTGGATCAGGACGTGCCGTGACAGGCAGTACCGGTTAGGAAAGGCTTTCTCAGCGCCTGTGTGGCTGGACTCAGAGACATGATCGAGAGTGAAGGGGACGTGACGACCCACCCGTTGAACATTTCCCAGGGAATCCTGTGGCATAACCCGTGCCAGCACGACGTTTTTGCGTTGAACAGAAATGCCGGCTATATGGAATGGAACCCGGTTCAGGAGCTGTTGCCGGCCACCTCCAGTCTGAGAAAAGCCTGCTCCTGCGGATCGGGGGACCAAAAGGATTGATATCAACACCTACCCACACAGGGCGGTGATATTTGGGCGGACCAGCTTGTCCATGTTCACCTGGCCTGATGCAGGGGATCCGGTCGTTCTCGATCTGGCTGCCGTTGCTCCCGGCGAAGTCGCGGAGGGCCCCTCGACGAAACTGGAGGAAGTGCCTAGCGACAACTCGACCGACAGTATTCAGGTCAGCACAGATCTGATCATGTGAAAATCCAGATACGCAGCCGACGTCGCCAATGTTGTCTCGCTCCCAGAGCCGATCAGATCGATTGCTTGCTCGCTCGCTGGTCTTCGAACACCGGTTCCGGATCGGGGCCCCAGCCCGGCTCGGTAGACTCTCCATCGGGAATTGAGCCTGGAACACTCCCGGTCATGAGGGTAGGTTTGGGCCCGGCTCCGATACAACATGGAGAAAGCGTTCGAAAACGGTGCTAGATGGAGAGGAGTCACAGAGAGGAGGGATTGCCAAGAGATTGAAGGCTGTGAGTATATCGGCGGGATTCTGCCGGTCGGTTTGGGATTGCCAAGGTATCCAGGCGAAGAAGCAGGAATAGGGGTAGGTGGCTTGGATCTTCAGTGGGGGTTGGTCGGATGAAAGGAGTTTTAGCGTAAACACTTGATTTTGGCTAAGGTATAGATAGGGAAGGCTGCAAGGTACCTCTCATATGATGCCATAACTACGATAACGGTTCATATAATTTCGAACTCCCTCACCCTGTCCTCACGCCACTCCTCCCCCCTCATCGCCCCCAGCACAACACAATGCCCGACAAGGCTCCATCTCCCCCGACCCGCATCCCGCAGCACAACGGGCGAGTGGCAGCCGGCGACAACAGTGACTATATCACCCGGTTCCACGTACAATCCCTCCCCGAGCCTCCCGTCAGCCGTCCAGAAGAGATTCTGCCCATCCAACCCATACGCCACCTCGTGCTGGGTCATGCGCCAGTAGTTGTGCTTGGGCACGCTGCCGTCACCCAGGACGAAGTCGGGATACAAGTCTGGGCCGTGCTCCCTCACCCCAGCGAGCCACTTCCGCAGCCCGGCGAGCCGGTGCCGCAGCCTGGTCGACTCGAGGGTTCTGGGATTAGGGTTACTTGGACCGCTGGTGTCGAGCGGATATCGTTTGTAATTCGCAGACAAAAGCCGGGCGGTTTGCTCTAGCGCATGGGGTCGCCCCTCGCGCTCGGAGTGGACGATGAATTGCTGTAGAACGGACAGCATCTCCCGGCCGTTGTGTTCCGCTGCGAGCTTTCTAGCGGTCTGTGTGTTCCGAAAAGTCTCGGTATCGGGATAAAGTTCACGATCTTCCATCTCAGGGGTCTCAAGCTCGGCCACGTCTTGAATGCTAGAGAGATCTCCCGGGTGCAACGCAGGCGGGAATGTGTCGCTGATGCGGGCGCCCACCGTGACTACCTCCCTCCCGTTCAGGACGAGGACACTCGGTGCACGGAAGGAGTACATGGCTGGCGCTTTGAGACAGGCTGATCCCTTCCCGTCGTAGTAATGGGCGAATAAAGCCAGACGAATGTCAGCAACGGAGAGGGAGCTCCAATCCGGAACCCAGGAGGGACAGCCGGTTATTGCTTTGTACTTCTGCGCCGCAAATACCATCGTCTCATCCAAAACTGGATAAGAAGAACCATTGGAGGTTTCAATGATACGCTGTGCCATATCACGATATATCTCTGCCGTTGGGGATTCGTAGCTGACGGGGATCGGGCCCAACTCGGTAGGGAACAGGGCTCGTAGCCCATAGATGTAGTCACGGGGATCGGTGGTGCTCTTGGAGCGCATGTCAAGCAGCACAACCAGAAGGCGTTTGGTGTGAATCCTCTTATGCAGGTGCTGTTGATGCCACGGTAACTTCAAGTTCTTCAACGTGGGGTCCGTGGGGTCTTGTTCACGACGGATCATGATTTCCCTCGTCGCCAGGTCCATGTGCAGGGAGAAAGGGTCCCCCAGGTTCCAGTCGATGCCGGGAAGCTCCATGGTCTGAAATGCCCGCGGTATCGACTCGAGAAACCACAGGCTCACGGGCTCGAGGGCACCACAGAAGACCAAGCATGAATCGGCATGTCGACAGAGGCCAACTTCTTGCAAGGTCCACACCCGCTCCCAGTAGGGTCGGGATTGGATGTCGACAACTCCTCGGATCAGCTGCGCCCTTTGATCTTGTAGCTTTTCAGTCCTAGTTGCGTCCACGTATACTGCGGTGCCGGGCAAGTTGCTCACCTCGCGTCAACTTGCTCAACAACTTGGATTTCATCCCATCAAAGCCGTCGGGCTCCCAAGGCCCATCATCCTTCTTCGCCTTTGCAATTCTGCTTCTCACACCCCGCCTTGTAGATATTGGCTTGACCATTCTCCAAAAGTCTCTCATGATTCGAAACGCCATCTCAGCATTTGGCGTCGCCTCGCCTAGCCAAATAAGGACGCGTTCTGCACGACGATAGATATCGCCCATGTTGGTGACCTGTACATTGCGCTCGGCAACTGAGGCTTGATTGATGCATATTGCGTCGACCCAGACATGGCGTGCCTTTTTCTTCCACCGAAGCCGGCGCAGGGCTGCTTCGGCGTTCGCTGTGATCGAGAGGGCCTTGGAGCCGCATGAGACAAGCCGATCGAGCGGTTGGCCGCCCCACGTGTAGGAAAGGGCATCGTACGGCTCGCATTGAATGTTGGCCAGGGAAATCTCCACCAGCTTGAAGATTATTGGGTTTGAGGGGTCCGGTGCGCCTTGAAGCCGAATCACTCGTGTGCATCGTGGCGATGTTAGAGGCAAGTACACGTAGTCCATAAGTCCCGATTTTGTGCGGTACTGCTAAGTGATGGGTGTGATGTCTGACAGAGATTTGGGCTGTAACAAACACTGGAGCGAGACCGGATCGAGATTGGAGGCTGAGGATTCCCATTGAGGTGGTGGCCTGTTATTGGGCCGGCGGCTAGGTAGTAGCCGCTGACAGCGCAAAAGAGTGGAACGGCGAAGTGAACATTAACATGATCGATGGCATCCACATCTTCACCTTAACCACCACCACAGATAATACTCCATCCATGTCTCGTCTAAACGGCAATAGCAATAGCCTGGAAGTCGTCGGCGTAGTAATAGAGACCCTGGAGGGCACTGGCGCCATTCTTGAAGCGGATCTCGAGCTCCCCAACGCCCGTCAAGTCCGTGGTGAAGCGAGTGCCGGTGTAGCGGTTAAAGACGGTATCGAGACAGCTATTGCCGCCAACCCGAACTCCCTTGTAGAACACGTCCATGCCCGAAGTGGTGTCGTAGTTGAGGCAGCGCACCAGGTACGTGACGGCGTATGTCGTCGACGGCCTCGCAGTCAGGGTCTGCTTGATGGACAGGTACGAGTTGGCCGTCTTGGCGGGGTATGCGCGGATGACCACGGAGCCGCCGGGGCAGTCGCCCCCGGCCCCGCACACGTTGAGGCCCGTGATGATGTCGAGCTGGCCGCCGGTTGTTGCCACCGAGTCGGTCCACGGGAGCAGGGACCTGGGTTGTTGGTCAGGTAGCTCTCGAATGCGCCGTTGAGGATAATGTTTTTCGGGATGGTGAGCGTTGGCGTGGCTGATGCGACCGCCGTGACTTTGGCCGTGCTGATTTCGGTGGTGGTGGTGGTTGTCTCGGAAACCTGGATCGACGCCGACGTTTCGAAGACGCTCACGATGATGCTAGACGTGCTCGATAGCAGGCAGCTGCAGGCGCTGCTGATGCGTTTTTCCTTGGAAGAGCACGCGGTGCTGGTCTTCACAGTGACCGTCTCAACAGACACGTTCGTCTCGATGTTGGCGTGGACCGATGTGGTGGTTGACACCTCGATTACCGTCGACGTGATCTCAAGGGACAGATACGAAGAGCAAAAGTCTTCACCGACCTCGGGAATGGCGGCCACGGCGCTGGCGCATTTGCCGCTGCACGGGATCTTGCTGCAGACCTGGGCCGCGCTGGCGACGGTAGCAAAGACGCCCCCCAAGGCAAAGAGCGGCGAGTCTCATGATGTTCAAGTTCGGAAAAAGAGTGACTGGGTTAAACGAAGGGCAGAAAGAGCAGCAACAACACCCGCGATAGGAGATGGGAAGGAGAGAGGTTCCACTGGGGCAAATCTCATACTAAAAGAGGGCAAAGAGAGTCACGTTCTCCGCTCTGCTCTCCCCCCTGACCCAACGCACCGGTCGCGTCAAGACAACTTAAAGTGAGCTAGCTCCGCTTAGTTCGTAGCGTCGACGTTCAGAGCACCCGTACCCACCTATGTGACCGGGATCTGGAGCCAATCTTAGCAACACTATTGACGGGCTAGTTAGCAGCAGGATCGTGACGACTGGGTGCCCTTGCGACTGCTCATTGAGATCGGTCAGAGATGTTTTTTATGTGGATCCTTTGAAGCCAGTGTTCTATCGGCTATTTCACACCTATCGCTATATTAAGGACATACCCCCTTTTCCTAGGCCTGATCCTTGACGCCCCTGGCTGGCGATGAACCGCGGCTCAGCGTCCGTGAATTCCGCCGTCGTCTCTAGACCTCTTCTCGGTCGGGCGCGGAGCGCATCGAACACGTGCTGGCCGACCTGCAGGCGGATGGGTCTCATGTCTCCATCTTGGTCATACCTCACTCGGCTCGGGCTTGGTGACCTCGTTCCAGGACCTGGTGATCGTATTGGATAATAAACCAGCGCAGGTCGCTAAGCTTTGTCGCTAGGTTCCTCCAACTGTGATTCTTTGAATTTTCCCCAGCCCCGTAGAAGCCATTCCTTGCCCTGTTCCTCGCGGTGTTCATGTTATTCCCGGTACTCATTAGTCTTTTTTTGGGTCTGACTTCCCCTTTCCTCGGTCACCTACACCGTCTCGTTTCCTTTCACGCCCGGTGCGGCGTGCATGTATGTGATCCCAGATAAAGCTTGCTCGTATTCTGGGACCCATCTGCTTAGAATGATAGCGGAAGGGTCGTCCTACAGGCGTGGGTTGATGCTATAAATCAAGGCTAGCAATTGGACGTGGCAGCTACCAACCTTGTCATATTGCCAGGGGATATCGTAGGCTTCCAGTGTGCGTGTGGAACTCCACTTGGAAGCCATCCTAGTAAACGCCGTCTCAATTCAATCAACAGTCATAGTCTCTCCTGTGTCGTTGAGAATTTCATCGATTTGACCTCTGTCGAGGCCCTCGCTCGATAAAAAGTTCTTTGAGTATGGTCCAATGCCACCTCTCCTTGTCATGGACCTCCTGCTTCGATTTCAGGTCCACACCAAGACTTTTTGAGGCGTTCGCAATATGCCTTCCCAGCCCTGCGTTTTTCTTAGCAGACCGCTATTGGAACTCAATCTCCCGTAGGGCTGCTGACTTACGAGCTTCTTCTTTGTGGAGCTCTTTGATGGCTTTTTTCATCGTCTCTTCAGCCTCCACGAGGCCCTCTGGAGGTTTTTGGGATGGAGCAGGTTTCGGACGTAGTTCTGACGTTTTAGCAGCTCGCTCTTGAGTTCCCACTCGCTTCCGGGGCATGAGGGGCTCACAGCTCTAGCCAGGCTCAAACAAAGCAGCAGCTTGATAGCAATAGTGGATAGTGTTGTCTAAATAGGTGTGTCTCCCATCCACAGCGAATCATAACCAAATCGCAAGATCCGAGCCATGGGACCTACGCGCGGGAGCACGCCCTCGTCCGAAATCCAGACAGTTCCCGACTTCTTTTCTTTCCAAGTGATGTCAGGAATTGCTTCAAGCCCGTGAACAGCGACAATGTCAACACGAGGGTCCTCTAGACATGGATTCATCCGTTCTAGGTTCAACTGCGATGGTGGGACGGCGTAGAGCCTTTCTTGCCTTCTCCTTCGATTTGGCACGGGTTCCTGTCCAGCATCCTTAGATTCTTTGTGTGGCTTTTTCTGAGAGATAACGGTTTCAAAATCCTTGAAGAGTGCGCTAATAAGGATGGACGTTTTATCAATGGGGAGAACTGCTCTAGGCGCTCCATTACCTCCTGCTTTGGCCTATGTACGTAGGTGGTCATTAATCAGATCAATAGTCCATGGCACTGGCAGCATGAGCAAGGTACATACCTCGTCAAAAAGTTGAAGAGCAATTGTAACAAACTTATCCCTCTCCTCTCTTTCCCTCAATCTCTCGATGGCTTTTAATTTCTCCTCCATTTCCCGCCTGTGTTTTTCTCTCTCCTTCTTCTCTCGAAGCCCATAATCTCTCCCTCTTTCCCTCTCCAAATCGTCCCTGTATGATCTTCTCGGTTTGCTTTCCCAGCCCAAATCTGCTGGATACCTCTCTGCAGGTAAAGGTAACACCCTAATCCTGTCTGTCGACCGATCGACCCTGATGCGACCAGTGGAAACCCCAGGAATATTCTCTGCCTTCTCAGCCACGGCTTCACGACCTGGGACCTCCTCGGTCTCCACCTGCCCCTCTAGCCTTGGAAATGCCAGTAGCTCGTATGCTTGCTGGACCACCCCAAACTCGCTTCGTCTTTGCGCCCTGTCTGCCGGATCCCGACCTAGGTCCGGGTGGCGTGACAGAGCGAGCTTCTTATACGCACGACCTATCTCGGTTTCCCGCGCAGTCTCTTCGATGCCCAAGACCTGGTACGGATTGGGAGGGGGAGCGCGTCCCTGGTTAAGCTCGTAGCGACATAAAGTATCTGAGTTGAGCTTGATTGCGGACGTCAATCACGAGGACTAGGGAGTGGGCACGAGGAAAGGTAGTTGGTTGAATAAAGGCTGTGCTCGCGGTCAAAGTAACTCGGTCGGTGTCTTGCTCTGTTTGACTGCGGAGTTATCTTTTTTAGACCACAGTTCTGCCCACATGCAACCATGCCTCAAAGGCTACATATGCCTAGGTACCAAGTTATCTATATCCTGCCAGGCGGTGAAGAAGCTTGACCCGCAGTCCCATGATCACGGCCCCCGACGTTTTCCATCGGCCAAAACCACCAGCACCCATGCCGTGGATGCAAATGGTCAGCAAAGCAGTTAAGACCAGATCCACGTTCTTTGGAGTACCCATCAGTATAATAGGTGAACACCGCGTCTCCTTCCTTGTTGCATGCCTCGCAGCCAACAATTCGCTGCTGGACATTCCCGGCTGTCAAAGTGTCAAGTTCAAAGTCGGCCAAGCATCGTGCTGACCTTGCTTGAAGCCGTATTTCTCCTACCCAGAGACACTCATTGTCCAGACGGTTGATGTCGTCTTTGAGTTTCCATGTGCGTTCGTGTATATACGGCCCACGGTCCCAGTCCCAGTGATCGATTTGTGGAACCTCTTGTGAATTGCCAATGTGGCAGCTGTAATAGCCAGCCTCGGGAATCACATTGGCAGCTGTCCAGAAAATGCCTTGCTGCATGACTTGTAAGAGGTTGTGACATTGAAACCTCGCCACCACAATCCAGTCTGCATTTGGTGATGTTGTCATCCACTTTTCGACATCTGGGACGAGCTGGACAATGATTTTGTAATCCATAGTGTTTTGAGATCCTAGAGCACCAGCCATCGTAATTTAGGCTGGTTTTTGCTTGTAATGCGTTGTTTCAAATTCGGGGGAGGCGATTTAGTACCAAGGTATCTTGGGTACTACAGGGGGCATGTCAGGCGACCTGGGGAACTTGAGCAAAACAGAAAGGTGGACATTTGATCCTTATCCCTTAATATATATTTAAATATTTTATTGAGCCTCTTTCATTCCTGTTTGAGCATTGACTTTGTTGTGCACCTAAATCTTAACTTAAATACAGGCGCTACAAGAATGGTAGGTACCCTGGCGTTGTGAAACCTTGAGCGTCGATTGTGACAGGCTTAGCCGCCATTCGCGCCACTGAACGCTGTTCAGCGCACATGTCAGTCACAAACCAACAGTCCACCCAGGTAACTACCTATATATAGCGCTATTGCATACAGTGGAATGCGGGACTCCCTCCTCTTCTTCATAGATCATCAATCTCTCAACCGGGATCTCTCAACCAGGCCTTTATTGTTGTGCAACTGCTGCCCCGTTACATCATGGTACGATGAGAGTAAAATAATACGGCCCGGGCATATTACAGCCGAACAGCTGACCAGGTGTTGGGCAATCTATCTGGCCTATGGAAGTGTGTTGATATAGATGGCGGCCATGTGAGCAAATCTATTTGTCAAAACTTTTCCTCTTGTCAACAAGGAAGAGTTGGCGGCCGGATTTACAGTCCAGAATTCTAACCCTGAGCCTCCTGCACCCCCACAAAACCATACTCTAAACTTGCTCCATAAAATATCGTCAAATACCAAAATTTCCAATAAAACGATATCACGCACGCAAGCTGTGTTAAAAGGTATTTGCTAGGTCAGAGACAGGGGGCATACATCTGCCCAATTGCGTGTATCGGTTCACTCTGAAGCACAACCATTCAATGGAGTGTACAGGGAAGCTGGGCCCAGTCAAGGCTACAGCTCAGGTCCCCCCCATCCCGCACGGCTCGATACCTACCTAAGGTAGGAGGATATTCCAGCCGCAGTCTAATATACATAACGGAACGACTTATTCTGAAGATCGGTGAGATCCTCAAATCCATGCACAACGTTCTTCGGGTCCGCCTCGGCAATTCCATCAGCTGCCATCCGATCCCTCTTATTATTCTGGCGCGTCAGATGGAACCTCAGCCCAATGATAACAATGACAAGCAGGCAGTAGCAGCCAAGGTGAGTCGCGAATACAATAAAGTATCCTGGCCCGTTCCATTTGAGAAAAACCTGGGGGCCTGTTCGTCGTTAGAGGAGCCGATGTAGCCGGGGTTTATTGGGGCTTAGGAGTCAAGAAAGACGAGAACGGAGAACGTACCAATGCTGTTGCCTGCGCTCCAAAAGATAAAGTTGGTTGCAACAGCAACACTCTTCTTCGTTGTGCCAGCGATGTTTCTGCTGATCATTGAAAGGGCTAGCGTCTGGGCAGACCAGAACGACAGGGTGACTAGGGGGTTTTGCGTGAGAAATAGCTGCCATGGTTCTAGTTGCGTCGGACTTACTGTAGTAGCATATGAGCAAACCAACCCTCTTGGCCATGGTGTCTGGAGAGATCGTCATGAGCAGTATGGTGCCGATGAATGACCTTCCCAGTGGTTAGCAATAGCGGGAGAACCCAGCACGGAGCAAAAATGAAACTTGCGGGATGACAAAACCAAGCATGACCAACAGATTCTGTTGGGTACGCTTGACAATCCAAACCGAGCCCAGCAGAACAATGGTGATGTAAAACCCGAGAACCATGGCCAGCAACTGCGTCTGCAAAACCGTGAACCCAAACCCGCTAATGATAATCCCCTGAAATGCACCCAGCCCAGAGGTCGGAAGCGTCGTGGTCAGCGCAATGAGGGAATACCCCCAGACCTGCGGGTCCTTGAATGCTTCGATCATATGGTCTCTCCGAAACTTGCGGCTCTGCAGGCCTGTTTGGTTATCTCGCACGCGCTCCACCATCAGGTGTTTGTCTTCTTCCGAGAAGCACTTTGCTCGCATGGGGGAGTCAGGCATATACCAGCCAACAAAGGCACCATAGATGATGGAGATGATGCCGTAGCCGAGGAAGAGCCACTGCCAGGGCTTGAGGGGCCCACCAGGTCTGATCAGGCTGAAGCAGTAGGCGAGGAGACCGCCCACAACTTGTTGGGCTCTGTTGTTTGTCAGTGCTATCGTGGTGCAGAAGTGAGCGGAAAGAAATTACCCGTTCATCATGTACCAATAGGTCACGCGAGCGGTTTGCTCCTCACGGCGGTACCACATGGAGGAGAGGACGATAAAAGCAGGTTGGCAGGCCGACTCGAATAGACCCAGAAGTGTACGCACAACGACGAGACCGGTAAAGTTCTTGGCAAGTGCCGTGCAAGCCAGAACAGCCCCCCATGCAATGATGCTGAAACTCAGGTACTTTGCGATAGGCACGCGCGTGATAATCCAGTTTTGGGGATATTCGACGAACAGGATGGTGATGTAGATGCACGTCGTTAGCCAGCTGTACTATCGCCCCCATCACACTGTTAGCAGTCGCCTACGAACAACATGAAAGGGTACTCACCTCTTGTCCCTGCAGATTCGTGTCGGTAATGATACCCATGATGGATGCAAATGACATGGTCCCCTTGTCGATGGCTTGAAGAAAATATGTTGCGATCATGATGACAAGAACCCGGCGGTCAATCATGCGTCGGAGCTCAATGTTTTTCTCAGGAGAGATCGAAACGGCCGAGTCGGAGGCATACTTGACAACTTCCTGATCGACTCTGTCGTAGTTTTGCCTCTGCTTTTCAGGCACACCTTCCTCGTTGTACGAGTCGGACCGGTATACGGGCTCAATCCCCTCCGGGGAAGCAGCTTGGTGGCTAGCCATCATGCCGGGTGGGAGAAGGTAGGACGCGGTGTCGACTCAAACCTACGAGGCGGAGATGTGGCACATGGCAGAATCATGACCAGAACGTGGGAACGGTGCAGACTTTATGAATCTGAATTCTTAGAGGTAAGTAGGTGACATCTGCTTCCATGGCCTAGGGCCTAGGTTGTTGAGGGTGGCCATCCCCAGAGTGGACACCACTGCATGGCCCCAACCTCCTAACAGGGTAGTAGTGGGGAGACAGCAATACTCCAGGTTCCAGCTTCCGGGAAACATTCCACAGCCCCTGCTACCCCACGATACTCCACGAACAGAGGTACCCGCTGCCATGTTCAAGGGTGGCTCTACACCGAGTATCAAAGCTTGGTGGGCGGATTTTGAGACTATTCAATTCTTCCCAGCCGGGGTGCCATATGATGATGGAGCATGTGTGAAAGGTGAGGTAATTACCTTACATCTGTTAGGGCGTGCTGATTGTTGGTACGAAACGTCTGGGGTTAAGGAATCTCCTACTTCATGGTTCAAGAACATGAGTCTTCAAGATTGCTGTGATATAATTGAAAAGACTTGCCAGGCGTCTGGTAGAACCGCTTGAATTCTCAACTGCCGATTTTGAACAGGTTTTTTTTTTTTTGCATGCAAGAGATCAAAATCGCGCGTTACCAGCTCACAAACCAGGACTGGAATGAAAGCACGGCGACACCCTTGTCCACTCAACGTCTCTCAGGCTTATTAACCCGTACGAGATCTCCGCCCGTATCCACACTACCCCAAGTTCCCCAGAGAGTGGTGGAGTTTCCGCGTGGAAATTGTCCAGGCCGATTCCATCGCGGGGAAATAGTGGAAATAAACCGGGAACGGGTGTCACTGGTGTAGCACTGGCGTACCATCGCCGCCCGTCTAGCGTATCTCGTCTCGGCACACTTCAGACCGAGCCCGCTGGCCTTACATCGACTAGCTCTCGGAGACGCGTCCGGCTCGGGGCAATGCGTCGAGTCCCCTGGCAAGACGCCAACAGATGTCCGGACATATCAATGGCTTGACCTCCCGTGAGCCGTCTTGTGGCCAGCCATACTGCTTCCGGATGCAACCTGACTGGGGCGACTTGATGCGTTCGAATCCTGCCCGGATACCTTATTCCCATCAGCACTAGCAAGCTTGTTCAACCACGCCTCCCAACAACCCTCGTCAGCCCGTGGAACGAAAGGCCAGCCCAGCTCCACGGGATCGCCTCGCGCGACGTGCACGCCAAAATCCGGCTTCTCATCGACGGGCTCGTCAACATCAAAGACACCACGGGCGAGTTTCTGCTCACCCTCGCCGACGGCCGCGTCATCGACACCAAAGGATGGAACGACTGGGAATGGACGCACGGGATCGGGCTCTACGGCATCTGGCAGTACTACACCCTGGTCGGCACCCCCTCGTACCTCGCCATCATCGAGGACTGGTTCGCCGCGCGCTTCGCGGCCGGCGGGACGACCAAAAACATCAACACCATGACCGTCTTCCTCACCCTCGCCCACGTCTACAAACACACGGGCAACAAGACGTACCTCCCCCGGCTCGACAGCTGGGGCGAGTGGGCATACCACGACCTCGAACGGACTAAATATGGCGGCATGCAGCATGTGACGTATCTCTCGCTGCACGACCAGCAGCTGTGGGACGATACGCTGATGATGACGGTGCTGCCGCTGGCTACGATCGGCCAGGTCCTGGGCCGGCCGCATTACATCGCGGAAGCAAAGAAGCAGTTCCTAATCCACCTGCGGTACCTCTTTGACACGGAGACGGGACTCTTCTTTCACGGCTGGACCTTCGCTGAGGGGGGGCACAACTTTGCGCGGGCGCGCTGGGCACGGGGGAATAGCTGGTTGACGATTGCGATCCCCGAGTTTTTGGATTTGTTGGGGCTAGATGACAAAGACCCCATTGGGGGGCATTTAATTACGGCACTGGCCGCTCAGTGCGAGGTGTTGAAGCCACTGCAGACATCCTCTGGGCTGTGGAGGACGTTGTTGGATGTGGAGGATGAGGCGTCCTATGTGGAGGCAAGCGCGACGGCGGGGTTTGCGTTTGGCATGCTGAAAGCGCAGCGGAGGAGGTATATTGGGCGTGATTACGAAGAAGTTGCTGTCAAGGCAGTGAAGGCAGTGTTGGAAAACATCAATGTGGACGGGGAGCTGGGTAACACGTCGTTTGGCACTGCCATGGGAACAGCACTCAGACATTATAAAGATATTCCTATCACGAGTATGCCGTATGGGCAGGCCATGGCCATGATGGCTTTGGTAGAGTTTTTGCGTGTGTTTATATAGAAGTTAGCTGGTCTGCATGTCCAAGATTGAGCATCGATGATTCCCGGGCCAGAGAGCTGTGAAAGATAGGGACTTGGGTAATATCTTATCTGTTACTGAGATATCCCCATGTCCCGTTTATATGTATAATTAATATTTCAGCTATGTAGTAACATAATTCAAGAGACGGGGAGGGGATCGTTGGAGACTGTGAGGCCTCTGGAATGATGATGGCAGTATGCAATCCCTAGATCGAGATACAGGACGCCGAGGTCACGTTTGCGCAACCAGGATTCGATATCCGTACTATTGGTCTCGGCCCCTCCCCACCTCGGAATTACGAGATTGCTCGCCTTGGCCGGTTTCCGTATTGGTGATCAATATCTTACCAAAACTTCGAAGGAAACTTGTCAGTATACGGCCCTCAGCAGTTCGAGGATGAAGTCTTCAGCTCTATGACCACGCCGACATCACCCGACTAACATATCTCTTGAAGAGCAACGCGATGCAGATGATACATCACGGAACACGGTTTTCTGGAAGCTGGAAGCCCGGTGGCAAGTCGACATTGCGCAGGCCGCCCCGGGGGGGGGCTCGCATCGGTCAATAACCCACCAAGGGTGGTGAACACAACCTAGTCCGACTATCGGAGCCGACTGCTCGTCCAGAACGAGGCATCTACAAGAATTCTTCAGGGGCTTTTTGTGCTATTTCTCACTGTCGGGCTCGCCTTTCGGGAGCGACACCTGGATGAACAATCTGAAGAGGAGGGTAGTGACGAGGATGGCCTCGCACGGCGGCGGCGGGGAAATGAAAGGAGTCCAGGGATGAAGAAGTCACAATACAGAATTAACTTTGAAGACATTTCAAGTCTTGGACAGATGTACATCGAGGGGTAGGTTGGTTCTTCAATAACAGCGATTCATTTCAGTCGTTTTATAGGTGCTAGTTGACGAGAGCATGTTTGACCCGCACGTTGGCGGATCGAACGAGATGATGACCTCCACAACGCGGTGGTAATACTGGTACCAGGGCTAGGGTTCCTTGAAAGTACAGGAGTGGGAGTGACATCCAACGGGGCGGGTCTTGACTAAATACTACTCGAGTGGTTTTAAGATGTCTTTTGCTCTAGACCTTGGAGCCTGTCTTGCCGTCCTCCGTGTCGCAGATTGCCTAGTGCTGCGCAAGGGCTTGTCTCGCAACCATTGCCGCACAACTCTGGCACAGCCTTGAATTGCGTGATTTCTGCAAATGCAGGACTACCAGCCTGCAACCAATCGAATTGCAACATCTCAGCCAAGTGAGTCACGCCGCTGTTGAAGCATCATACAGCGGAAAACTTTGAAAATCCCTAATATCAGGTGCAACTCGGCCTATATGAACTCTTATACAGCTCCCGCCTAGCCTACTACCTCAGGTTACCAACTCGCCAGCCCAGGACAGACCTAATACTAGGAGGTAAGGCGCCTCGCCTCAGCTATACACCACAACCCCTGACCCAGTCCATCCACCAATATGTCCCAGAACATCTACGACACGGCCGCCTTCTTCGCCTCGTACTCGGCTCTTCCCCGCTCCGTGTCGGGCCTTGCGGGCGCCCCCGAATGGCCGCGCTTGCGCAGCTTCATCCCGCCCCTGACCAACGCGCGCGTCCTCGACCTTGGCTGCGGCTACGGCTGGTACACGCGCTACCTCCGCTCCGCCGGAGCATCCTCTGTCCTGGGCATCGATGTCTCCGCAAAGATGCTCGAGCGGGCGCAGGAGCTGACCGGAGACGAGGATGCGGGTGTGAGATATGAGCGGGGAGATTTGGATGATGAGGAGACGCGAAAGAGGTTGTTTGGGGGAGAGGGCGAGGTAGATTTGGTGTTTAGCTCCCTGGCCGTGCATTATCTCGAGGGGTTAGAAGAGGTGGTGTGGGACGTGTTTCGGGTGCTGAAGCCGGGCGGGAGCTTTGTCTTCTCGGCGGAGCATCCGATCTTCACGGCGCCGGAAAGACAGGGGGTTGTAGAGATTCCCGTGCCCGGGAAGGAGGGGGAAGTGAGGAGAGTTTGGCCGCTGCATGATTACCAAAAGCAGGGGTTGAGGGTTTCGAATTGGCTCACAACGGAGGGTGTGAGGAAGTATCATCGGACGGTGACGACTTATATCAATTTGTTGCTGGATGCAGGGTTTGAGCTGGCGGGGTTCAATGAGTGGTACCCGACCAGGGAGGAGTTGGAGTCTGATCCGTGGTGGATAAATGAACACAAAAATGAGACCATCAAGCCGACTTTCCTCTTGGTCAAGGCGACGAAGCAGGTTTAAGCCGGGTCATGAAATCCGGGGGAACTGGGAGGGTTTAATAGATTGGACAAAATCGGTGAATTGATGAAAGGAAAGGAAAAGGGGGGAAATGACTTCAAAATGTCGAAAATACCTCCAAGCTGGGGCGATTCCCACTGTCCTCCAGGCCTGTTAGGCAGTCAAAAGTCTCTCTGTAACTACCAGTTCCAAATTCATATGTGTCGAGCATTTAGGCAGTTCATGGATAACTGGACGAGTCGAGTGAGACAGGCTGACTGGCCGTGATTTGTGAACATACGGCACTGCCGAGAGGTCAACCGAGGGGGGTAAGAGGGGGTTCCTCTTACGTCACAGCCCAGGAATCAAAAAATATGATGCCAACATATAATGATGCTCTCCAGGCTCCGAGGCCATAGACTTCATTCAGCATCAAGTCTTCAGCCACTTAATACACAAGTCGTGAATCATCAAAATGGCCGAGTCTCTGGAAACCCGCAACTTCTTCCCCGCACTCCAGCGAAATGTTACCCCGACCCCATCAGGCTCAACCGTAGTGAGCTACACATCCGACCTGGGCGATGGCAGCCCCATCCTGACCCTCATCCACGGCTATCCCCAATCTGCCTTCATGTAAGCTACATATACCCCAACCTCACCCACACCAGACACCAAAGTATCAATCCCATCCCATCAACCAATACTGACATTTCCCAGCTGGCGCCACATCGCTCCAACCCTCCTGGGCAAAGTCTCCCTCTTCATCCCCGAACTCCCAGGCTACGGAATCTCCACCCGCTCAACCCCCTCCAAACGAGGCGTCGGCACCGCCCTCCTCTCCGCTATCCAAACCCTCTTCCCGGGGTCGCGCAGTGTCATCCTCGCCGGCCACGACCGCGGCGCGCGCATCTGCCACCGCCTGGCCGTAGACGCCGCCTCGGCCCCGCCCGACCTGAAAATCACCGGCGCGTTTCTAATCGACATCGTCCCGACCAAGGTACAGTGGGACAAGTTCTCCGATCCGGCCATCGCGCGGGGGTACTTCCACTGGCCGCTGCTTGCGAATGTGGAATTGGCCGTGAGGATGTTGACGGCGTATGGGGGCGGGCGGTGGGTGAGGGAGGCGTTTCAGTTGGCTAGGAAGAGTGAGGAGGGGTTGAGGCGATTGGAGGATGGGGTGGAGGTCTATGTTGCTTTGTTTGAGAAGGAGGAGACGATTCGCGGGAGTTGTGAGGACTATGAGGCCGGGGCTGGGGTGGATGTTGAAGAGCAGGTGGCGGATCAGAGGGAGGGACGGAAAATCAGAGTGCCAACTGTGGTGATGTTTTCGCAGGCAGGGCTGGGAGCGAGGATAGATGTAGCGAGAGAGTGGGTGGATTGGGTGGAGGAGGGCGTCCCATATGAGGGGGTGCCAGTTGGTCATGGCTATGGGCATTACCTGCCTGAGGAGGCGCATGATATTGTGTCGGAGAAGTTGGTTGCTTTTCTGAGGGAATTTAGTGGCGTGAAGCTGGACTAGTTGTCTAGTGAGACGTTTTTGTTCATGTTGCAACTCTTACCAGACTGCAAGCCACCTGCTGAGGTACATACCGGGTAGTACATGCGCATGTACCGATATTATGTCACCAACGGTACTACTACTATGTACCATGTCATTTTACAATGGGTGCATCACGAAATACCTGGCCAATATATATCATTAGGAACCCCTTTTTGTGTCTGTGAGAAGGTAATCTTAGTCACAAAAACCATCCGAAGTCGAAGCACCGGCATCTCGGCTCCGCACATCGGACGGGCCGGATGACGTGACCACCCCGCAGCGGGAATATTGCCCCGGCATCGCCCGCAGTCCAAACAACGCCGCGTCTTTGTTCAAGACTTGAGCTCGAATCTTTTCGGACCGGCAATATCCTAAACACGACTAGCAAGCAAAATGGCAGAGGCACCCAACTCAGACTACGACCTGTCGACCCCCATCGACCCCAATGCCACCGGGCTCAGACAAAAGTTGCCGGGATACGGTGATGCGCACTTCTCCCTGTTCATGCGCAAGCTGTTCATCAAGGCACTGGGCTACAGCGAGGATGCGCTCTCGCGGCCTATCGTGGGCATCGTCAACACGTACTCGAGCTTCAACCCGTGCCACGCCAACATCCCTCAGCTGCTAGATGCCGTCAAGCGCGGCGTGCAGCTCAGCGGCGGGCTCGCTATCGACTTTCCCACCATCAGCTTACATGAGTCGTTTGCCTCGCCCACGAGCATGTACCTGCGCAACCTGATGAGCATGGACACGGAGGAGATGATCTCGGCTCAGCCAGTGGACGCCGTGGTGCTGATCGGCGGTACCTTTCTCCTCTCCCTCTTCTCATCTTTGCTTTCAACATCCTAATCACTGGTTTGCCAGGTCAGGCTGCGACAAGACCACGCCAGCTCAATTGATGGGTGGCATCTCAGCGAATAAGCCCATCATCCACCTTGTCACGGGCCCCATGATGCCCGGCAGCTATCGGGGGGTCCGGATCGGGGCGTGCACCGACTGCCGCAACAACTGGGCCAAGTTCCGCGCGGGTACCCTTGATATCGAAGATATTGCTGCCCTCAACGAGGAGCTCGCTCCCACAGTGCGCCCCTTCTTGGTTTTCGGTTAGCAGCTGCTGATTCTCTCAGGGCGGAACCTGCGGCGTCATGGGCACGGCAAGCACCATGGCCTGTCTCCTCGTTGCGCTCGGCGTGATGCCCATCAACGGCGCCACGGCACCCGCGGTGTCCTCGGCCCGTCTGCGCATCGCCGAGTCGACGGGAACGATCGCGGTGCAACTCGCCAAGTCCCGGCTCAAGCCCCAAACTCTGCTCACGCGGGAATCCTTCCTCAACGCCATCATGGTCCTCCAAGCCATCGGCGGCTCCACCAACGCGGTAGTTCACCTGATGGCCATCGCGAACCGGCACCCCCTCATCGCCGGCACCATCAACCTCTCCACCATTGACGAGATCGGCCGGACTACCCCCCTTCTTGTCGACCTCAAACCCTCGGGCGACAATTACATGACCGACTTCCACGCGTCCGGCGGCATGCTCGCCCTGCTCCACACCCTCTCCCCCCTCCTGCACCTCTCCGCCATGACAATATCCGGCCTCACCCTCGGCGAAACCCTCTCGACCACCCCCTTCCGCCCCTTCTCCCCATCGGTCATCCACCCCCTCTCCTCCCCTCTCTACCCCGCTTCCTCCCTGGCCATCCTCACCGGCAACCTCGCGCCCGCCGGCGCCATCATCAAAGCCTCGGCCTCCAAGTACCGCCATCTCCTCTCCCACGCGGGGCCGGCCGTGGTCTTCACCTCCTCGGCCGACATGGCCGCGCGCATCGATGATCCCGACCTCGACGTCACGGCCGACAGCGTGCTCGTGCTGCAAAACATCGGGCCCGTCGGAAACCCGGGCATGCCGGAGGCGGGGCTGATCCCAATCCCGCGGAAGCTGGCGGCGCAGGGGGTGCTGGATATGCTGCGGATCTCGGACGGGCGGATGAGTGGCACGGCTGGGGGGACGATTGTGCTGCATGTGTCGCCCGAGGCGGCGGATCCGGGGTCGGTGTTTGGAGTTGTGCGCGATGGAGATGTGGTGCGGTGTGATTTAGAGGGGAGGAGGTTGGAGGTGGAGGTTGGCAGAGAGGAGGTGACGAGGCGGATTGAAGAGAGGAGGGCCAGGGGGGAGGGCGGGAAGGCATGGGAGGTTAGGGAAGGCACGAGGGGGTATCGTGGGCTTTATATGAGAGAGGTCAACCAGGCTGAGCATGGGGCGGATTTTGGTTTTTTGACGGCGGCTGGCCCCAGGGCGGGTGTTTCAGACTGAGTGGTGGTGACTTATCACGATGCGTTAAGATGACGTTGAGGCCTGGGTTGACCCTGGATGGACATAGCGGCTGAACGGCTTGTTAGGTAACTTGAAACATTTCCAGCCAGTCTTAGAGTCGGCTTGAATTCTCACGAGTGTATGGATGATTCGTCTCTCGAAGAGCTTTCCCCTTGGTATCCTCCATGCAAGAACTCCGTCTTGGTTTAGGGTAAGAAACTAGGGGTAGGTAGGTAGGCACTCTGGCTGGATGGGCCACATTGTCATCTACTACAATCGCATTGGCATCGCTGTCATGACATCAAAGTTTGGCATTTATGTGATAAATCATGGTTTAAAAAAAATAGTTGAAGCATTCACTACCAAGTATACCACTCTAACAGGTCGAAAATTACGCCATTATGTACGCCGTTTCACCAAGCTCTTCCGTTAGATGTCCTTGATTCAATGTATCTACATCTGATTGCTAGTAGGTAAAATGCATCGTAGAAAGCAGAGGATTGGTAATTGAGCATTAATATTGTGGAGAAAATGACACAGGAGTCACAACTACCATAGCCAGCATAGAACGATCCACTACCCCTTCACAGTTGAAGTTTTGGATGAGAGACAGGAGTCTCTGCTTATTTGTCCCCACCTCTAAAGCAGAGGGGCCGTCAGGCCTTCAATATTGGCATCATCAGGCATGCAAAGACTCGATGCAAGGTAGCCTCTGAGTCATGTTTTGAGTTCTAACAAGATTGATTCACTGCACGAGAATAAAGCCTATTCCCAACCATTGTCCTGTTCTTTGAAAATATTGATGATAGCTTTAAACTTGGCCTCTCTCTCGCGTGAGTGTGCGAGTCCAAGCAACTTGGATCAATGCCAATATGGCGAGATCGCCAAGTGGCACATTGGTTGTGGCGTAAAACCCACAGCAGCAACGCAGGAAACTTGACAACTGCCACCTTGACAAAGAATGAGCATCATGCCTGGATCATGCCTGGATCATGCCACCGCGGATTGGACAGCAGTTCTCCACATTGGCAACATCTCAGGCCCAATCTCACAAACAATAGCTGCTCCTGCCATCCCGATTCCATAACTGCCGCGGCACAGCTCTCTCACCCCCAGATCAGTCACTTCGATCGACCCATCATCTCGACACCTGGTCCCTGTACCCAATATCGCCTCCTTCACCATCGTATCCCCGCCCAAGACCGAAAACTCCTCCCCAGCCCCCAAGCTAATATATCGCAATAAGTCCAAATACCCGTATCCCAACCTAGCAAGTTCTTCCCTAAACTCGGACGACGGGACCCCCGCTGAGCAGCACCACCGCTGGGTCCGCCCGCCTTATTGAACCCGAGATCTTCGAACTCAGCTCAGGTTTCACAAGATTGACGCGTAATTAGCCCGCTCCTACTATTAGGGATGCTACGGGTGCGGAGAGGTCGGGTATCGGCACGGGACCCTTCGGGTACTGACACCAACAGAGTCCAGAGCTGTCTCCGTGCGTGGCCGGCGTATATGAGCGTGCTTGCAAAAATACGGCCGACGCAATACGACACGACACCCAGAGGCTCGGCTCAGCGTGTTGACCATCTCCCAAGAGATCCAACTGGAAAACCGGCAACGACTTCACAAAAATCTTGACCTGCCAACGACCTGCCAATGACCTGCCAAGGACCGGCACATCTCCCCGACATAACGCAATAACTCCGCCTTGGACTGACAGCCCGCCCTGAGCCGCGTTTTCCGATCTGCTTACCTGGTATCCGACCGCGCCTTGGGAGCAA
Organism: Lasiosphaeris hirsuta; assembly: GCA_030549175.1. NCBI lineage: Eukaryota > Fungi > Ascomycota > Sordariomycetes > Sordariales > Lasiosphaeriaceae > Lasiosphaeris > Lasiosphaeris hirsuta. The sequence goes on from JAUKUA010000002.1 coordinate 1,296,819, forward strand.
CAGCCAAAATGTCGCTATGCCCTGCTCAGACACGTGCTTCCGTCCATTGAGTCACTCACCCGCCCGGTACCGGACTCGCGAGGGTAGAAAGAAAAAAAAAAACTCGATAGACACATGCTCGACGGAAGCTGAAAAACACTGCGGCTTGGCCCGAGAGAGACTTAAATGACATACGGCATTCCTAGCATTCTCATCAACACCACCCAATTCCGACGGCGGCAAACATACTGTCAGTCGTCGGAGCCGTCCCATACCCGCTACCACACCCACCACCCGCTGCTAGAAACCGCCAAAAAAAAAATCCGCAGGGACCGTCACATCCTGCTCTGCAGTCTCTCTCGTCTCTGGCCGAGGTGCCAAGCACACCTTCCTCCAAACCGCCCAACAGAGCGTGCACAACACCCAATTCGCCAGACGGGAGGAAGCGAAACTGGGCCGTTCATTTACGCCTTCATTTACGCAAATTGTCTTCTCCAACAGGGCACGTGCGAGACACGAGGCAACAGGTTCGGGGCGTGTGCGGTGTGCTGGCAAACTCTTGACAAAAATCTTGTCGGGGTGGGTGGTTTGCTGGCGTGCCATAGCGTCAATTAGCATCGGCCCTGGCACCCCGAGCCGTGATTCGCGCGCGGCAGACTGGTTATGACGCTATTCCTTGTTCTGCTCCGGAGACATGCCCATCCAAAACTTGTCCTGGACTGGCGACACGCTCATCGTAGTCCCTGTCCTACCCTGAATGCGTTGCAACGTTGAGAACCGAAAATGGATTTCGTCCCAAAAAGGTCGCCGCAGCCGTCTTAGCGAATCACGACCCAGAACAACCCCCCTCTCCCCCCCCCCCCTCCAGGGCCCAGCACTAGCTAATGCAAGGGACACCAGGTGATTCCCAACGTCAGTGGGACGCGAGAATATGCACTTTCTCAATTATACCACATGGCGGCCCGTCAATCGTCGTGTGGTAGTTTGCGGTGTCAATTGCGCGATTATGGGGGGGTTCGTCATGTATCTGACGAAGCCTCGCAGCATGCAGCGCGCCTGGCATCCGATGTGCTGCCCGTACAGATCCATACATCATCACGGCCTGATCAATGCAAGGTACCGCGCCGCCCGCCTTGCGACGGTTGACCAACAGAAACCACGTACCGAGCCTGCTGTCCGCCGCAATAACCTCGAACCGGGGTCATCGCGGTTCATCGTGGTGTTCCCCGCCGCAAGAAGGCAGCGCTCCAAGCCGGCAATCGCGCGTCCCGATTTCGGCCACCGAAAACGATGGCCGGCGCTCTAGGAATCCACTATCCAATAAGTCATCCAGAGAGACACGTTGCAGTCTGTTGTCCAGAACATCGCGGACCACCTGCGGAGCACCTGCAGTCCGGGCACCCCACTGCGGTGGCGGTCCAACAGCGCTCTCAGCTGGAGTTGAGTGACTTTCCCAAGGTGCAGACGCTGGCCCCGCCATGTCAGTTGCGGCCTTCGGTCCCGGGTCTGGGCAGGTCCGGCGCCTGAATGCAGTGCAGCTCGTCGCTATGTCGGCGGTTTTTTAGTCCACAGAAGTATGCTGTGTATTCCTGGGTGCAGGCAAACTCCATGATCGGCACCGCAACGTAGCCACAAAAGGCGGCCCTCTCTCTCCTACAGAGGAAGTCTGGGGTGCTTGTGACAGATGTCTGCAGCTTGTCATTTGCCTTGGCTGGATGCATGTGCATGCTGTGCTTGGGATGATCAAGATATCTGTAGAGCTGAACTCGGCCACTTGTGATGGAGGAGAACCCAAGAGTCGATGGTCAGGCGCTCGTTCCCGGGACGCGGCGCTGCCATGCCATGGCTCGTTGGATGGCATCTAGTCAGTAGTCCCAAGTCTCGATGGCCCGAGATCTTGAGGTTGAGAGGTGTACAATCGACGTGGTGCGGCATGAGGCTCGAGTCTCGCGCCACGTCACACAGCCACTTCCCCAGGGTAGACTGCAGTCGAATCTCCTATCGAGGTGAGGGCGAGGTGAGCAAGCGAGCTTGGTGTGGCCTCGGCAGTTGTGCGATGAGCCCCCCGTACTGTGCTCGAGGTATCGATGGTGAACCACATCAACATGGCCTCATCTCACAAGTGTTCCGGCTCACTTGAGCGACACGGAAGAGATTAGGTGATGCCGCCCGCCACTGGAGCGCACTGGCTCCTGACAAGCTCGGCCATGGCCGGCCTGAGGCAAGAATGAGAACCATCATATGCGGTGAAGATTCCGGAAGGGTTTGGCCTAGCTCTGATGGGCCAGGAAAAGTTACAGTCGCAAAAGAAAGGAAACAAGAAACGGCAATATGGCCATTGGCCAGCGGGAGGGGTTCTTAGCACACGTTGACCAGGCTCAAGCTGCCGTGGACTTGTGAGACGGCAGCCAGTCCAGACGGCTCGTTCCCTGGCACGACGTGACCAGGCCGAGTTTGCTCGTCGCACTGGTCGCTTCTCGCTTGGGGAGAGGGGGGGGGGGGGGTTGGCGCGAACCCGACGACAACATGGAGCGAAACACGCTTGTGCAAGGTACGCGAGAGCTGGCGAATCAGGGCAGCGCAATTGATGGCTCCCTGATGAGCTTCACTCCATCTTATAAAGGCTAACATTGTTCAGGTCTGACAGACATCGGAGGTTGGCTGGAGGTTTGGGAGTGTCTGATGCGACTTCAGCTGTTGCCCTGGCAGACAATTCGCTGGGCCACTAGCCTCCATGTTTGGGGGAGAGCCAGCCGCCGCTGTCCTAGGCGACGGGTGGTGTGTGCCTTGTCTGGAATGGCACCGCTGATTTGGGCTCCGATGGTTACCTTAGTTGTGCATCATGATGTATGTAGCATCATGAGCCCGAAGTACCTGCGCCAGGAAGCTTGGGACTTGGTGCAAGCTCCTGCTCCTACAGAGGTGAGCGCGCCGTTGTCCTTCATGGTTTAGCACCTTTTTAGCCGTTCCATGCCGAGACTCAGGACTCGATGCCAGAGCGACCAGAACTTCGGATTACCGCGGGCTTGTGGAAGGAGATAGTGGGAGTGGAGAGTGGGAGAGAGGGTGGGGGAGTGAATGAAAATTCTTTTCCAAAATCCTTCAAGGACCCTGCACTCGAGCGTTTGACCCACAGCGAGAGCAAACACAGTGTGGGGCAGGCAAAGCATTCGTAGCGAGAAGAGCCGGCAGTGGAGAGCATCTCTCTCACCCACACCAGCGAACTTTCCGGCGTTGCCTCAGCAGCACCCAAAATACCTAAAAAAAAAAAAAAAAAATTCCTTCTTTTTTTTGTTCCTTAGGTTGTCATGTGCGAGACATCTGGTTCAACCGTGTGCTTTTTGCTTTTTGTGTTGTTGGCCCTGGGCGACCCCGCTCCTTCCAGCCTCTGGCCAGGTCGGCGGTGTCGCTGTCAGTGACTGACTCAAGTCGTCGCGTATCGGGCACCTCAGCCATGTCTTTCCTCTTGCATAACCGCGGGGGAGCAAAACGGGCATCGACGAGGCGTGTGGGCTGTCGCCTCATGGAAGGGCAGCTATTGCACTCTTCTTCAATTATGCAGGTACAGAGCGGCAGCGACAGCGAGTAGCGAGCGGCGCGAGTCGCTGGCCGCGACAATTGGCCGCCAGCACCTCCCAACTCCACCGTGGCAAGGTCAAGCTCGAGGTCGGAGAAAAAGATGGGGAACCGGAAAAAGCTGAGCTTGCGCTTGGCGATGTGCTCGGTCCTTGTTTACACCCCGGGTCCCTGGCTTGGCTTCCAGCTGTTGCCAGTGACGGTGATGAGTCCTGTCTTTGACTGCCGTCGTTTCATGTTCTCGAAGTGGTGGATGCCGTGGATTGCAAGAATACAGCGAGATTGGGTGCCGACCTCTCGTCCACGGCTCTTGGTGGCGAGCCAATGGCGATGCTATATACGGCAGTCGCAGAGGCACGCTGTCTAATCCTCTGCAAGTCAGCCAAGACACGCAAATAGCTTCTCTTTGATGAGCTGATGAACTGTTGATGATCTGGTGCCAGCGAACCGTTGGCTGTCTCGAATCCTTGAAACGGGGAAGGAGAGCGGTGCATCGCGGGGTTTCGTGACGGCGTGGCAGGAACTGGGAACACAAACCGTTGCTTCCGCTCCGCTGTTGCTCTTGGTCTTGTTTCTGCTCCACCCCCCCCCCCCCCCCCCCCCCGGCTCCCGTCGCGGCTGGTGAGTTCGTTGATTGGTGGATAATGACCCCATCCGCGTCAAGTTCCCGCCAGCGATGTAGCTTAACTAGGGCCCCCGGCCCCGCCAGCCAGCCAACCCCAAAGCTTGGAAGCAGCTGCTAAACCAGCACCCAGACATTTCGATTCTGCAGCTCTGCAGCAGAGAAGAGAGTGGCAGGCGGACAGTGGAAGCGGGCAAGCACGCAGGCATTCGCAGTCTCCCGCTCCCACCACCACCCAGTTCTCAAATTCTCCAATCGTCCCCAACCTTCCACCGCCGCTTGCATCCATTTCAAAAGCAGGCTTCTGTCCGGCCCAACCTGGTTCAGACACACGACACACACGAGGTCCAATATTGACGATTGTTGCCGACACAGGATTTCCCGTCGGATCCCCCTCACCGACCGCAAAGCTGGTCGATCTTGCCAAACAACTGCCTCACGTGCCGTTGACTACCTCTGCGGCTGCCATTGCCATTGCCATTGCCCATCTGCACGCTGATCCCCAAATACTCCGTACTAAATACGAACCTGCCTCATTTGGATTTAACTTGCTCGGCCTGGAGACATCTCGAACCACTGGATGCCACCGCAAAACTCGTATCAGTCACCACCAAGACCGTCAACAGAGACAGACAACCACCTCGGCGGCCGGAATACGGAGCTCGCTGAAGTACTGAAGTCGGGCCAGCAGCGAGTCGGCGGAGATTGATTGGGTGTGGCCGCTTCGTCCCAAGACTTTTCAAGACTTTTTTGTTGACGCTGGCCAACCCGACGAGGGCAATTGCTGCCAACCCCACGCCCGAGGCCAGCCAGCCTACCACCGATACAGTGCCCGATTACACGTGGTGCCAGTGTCGCAAAGACAGCCCACGTAAGGAGCCGTGGTGCTGAGCCCGCCGACTGGACGACCGTCTTCGCAGCTGCTGTTGCGTCCGCCGCCTCCCGGCCGCCCACCGCCGTCCTCGCAGCCCAGCCCCAGTGTCTCCATTCGCTAGGCGGATCCAGCGACACAAGTCCCGACCCAAACGCCAGACCCCAGAGCAACAAGGGAAAGGAAGGGTCCCCGCGTGCGACTCACTTTGTTGGCAGCAAGGCAGAGACAAGAAGACAAAACACCAGACCCGAGACCGCGTTGAGCATGTGGGCCACCGCAACCGCATAGCACCAAACTGTGTCTAGTCGATCTCAGGGGGGGCTCTGTTTCGTCATTCAGGAATACGAAGAAAGAGTCGATCAACGGCTGAGAAGGGTGTCAACAGACGGAAAGACATCACCGAGTGTTGTCAAGGCCTCGTTTGAAGCTAGCTCGACAGCATACCGAACGGGACTTTGTCCATTTTTGCCGCGGTCCAAAAGTTTACTCCGTACGGTACGACAGAGGAATTGGCGGGTGTTGCATCGACGCCCCGGCCCAGCGTTGAGTTGGTCCTTGCGCCACATCGTCCAGCCCTGGTCCAGGATTGGGATCAAGGATTGGGGAAGCGAGGATCGTCTGGACCGGGCTGCTGTCCCAGGTCGTCCAAGGTTGTCCCAGGCCAGTTACCTGCGGGGCAGCAGAATCACCCACTGGAGCCACTAGAACCCAATTGCACCCCACTCACCACCTCACTGCGCAGGTCATCCAGGTCATCCATCCCGTCCAATGTCTGCCGTGTCCTGTGTCTGAACCCCGACAACAAATATCTCCCCACCCCCGCCACTTTTTTCTGCTGCAATCCCAGAAGCCGACGCCAGCCTGCATGTTCACCACCGATCACCACCGCATGCTCAACATCTCGTCCTGACGTCTTCGCTCGAGCAGCGTCCTCAGTTAGCCATGTCGCCGCGACTAAAACCATTGATACTCCCGCAGCTCGTCGAGGAGAGGAGGAAGCTCGAATTGCAGCAAGCCGCCGACGGGGAACACACCTACATCTACTACACCCACAGCTCCTCATCGTCAGATGTCGCCTCGCCCTCGCCTGTCACGCCAACCTTCTCGCGCACTCACTCGAGGTTCTCCGGTTCCAACTCGTCGCTGACGTCGTCGTGTTCCGAAAGCCTGAGTCCCACCTCGCCCGCGCAACCCCAACACGCAAACAAGAACAGCAAGTCGCAGCTGCCCGATGTGCAGGAGGACCCGCTGGAGAGGGAGGATGAGGACAACACAGTCATGCCTTACAGCGTGAGCGATCGCGAGTTTGGTCTCTATGACTGCCTATGTATGTGTTTCCGTGCTGTGCTGCTGATCCCTACTGACCGCCACAGGCGACGAGCCCTGCACCCACGGGCACGACCTCATCCACAGCGCCACGATGCATCCCTACATGAGGGAGGAATTTGACTACGACTTGGGTTTCATGAGCGAGAATGACTTGGGCGCAAGTCCCAGGCAGAAGAAGAGGCGACATGGGTCCGACGGTTTCTCGAGCTGGAGCACCAGGCTAGGGTCCAAACTGTCGAGCTTGCCACGGTGGAATGCGGCAGCCCGGCGCAACCACTTTGCGTTCTCTCCCGCCTCCGACCCAGCACTAGACCAACGTCCTAGCTTTTCGCGCGCAGCATCCAGCAGGTCATCCTCCATATCGGTTCCGGTGCGCGGGGATCGCCACGAGCCGACTCTTCCCACCACGCCTGCCCTGTCCTTCTACGGAAGTGTTGAGAGCGTTTTACTTCCCTCCCCGGTCGATACCACGCAGGTGTCTGCCGGAAAGAGTCTAGAACGAGAACGGGCCATGGCAACGACGCCGCTGCTGCCGCCGCTCTTGACCGAATCAGCCCTCCACCACGCCCACCAGCAGTCACTCCAGCCCTCGCCGCTACAATCCCCTACCGTCGCTCCCGAAGGGTTATCTCAGACGTATCCCACGCCACCGCTAAGCACCAAGGCATCGGTGTCGTCTTTCCGCCGTGGAACCGTGTCCAGCACCCACAGCGAAATCCCCTCACCAATCCCATACCTGCTCGACCAGCAGGACGCCTGGTCCGATCGCCTCGGTCATGCCAACTTCACTATCGAGCCCAAGCCATACTCGCCCGAGCCGGCCGACCTCGCGACCCTGCAGGCGTTCCGGGCAGACTGGGACCTTGCCAGGATCAACTACACCAAACACCTCGTCCGCACCGGAGAGCACTACGGCACAACGTCCAAGACGTATGTGCTCACGGAAGCCAAGTGGGCCGAGATCGAGCAGGAGTGGCACCGCACCGAGGACAATATCATACACCGCCTAGATCCCCAGACCTCGCCACTGCGGCGGGCCACTGAGGAGATGTTGCCGGCGGCCATCCCCCGGATGCTCAGCGACGAGGGCAAGTTTCCGGAGCGCGGAGATGTCGACATTGTCGGGCCCATGGTCCGCGATGCCGTCATGATGCGTGATGGGTACGATGATCGAAAGAACAGCACGTCGTGGTGGCTCAAGAGCCTAGCCGGCAGGGTCGGCCTCCGACGATAAGACTGGAACCGTTAATGACACATCATTAATGCGACCAACGACACGATTACGAAAAGCACACACGCACGCCATCAAACACAACCATCCTTTCATATTGCACGAAATATTTTTGCATCAATTTCCACCGAGATACCCTGGCTTATGGAATGCATTCATCGCTCCTTTGATTTTTACGACTGTTCCTGCCACGGCAGCTTTTACACTACTGTTTACATTTATTACTAGACCTAGTTCGCGCGGGGTTGGCACCCGTCGCGTTGTACATTCCGCTTTGGACTGCATCAGGCAGGCAGGGGGCCGGGCCACGATGCGAGAGGAGAAAAAGACGGCTCACTCGAAATAGACGGAAAGCGGGGTTTACGGGGGGCACGGCATTTGGGTTGGGGTTTTGCTGTCTAGAGCTGAGGGGGGAGAGAAAGGCACGCTGCCGTGTTTGTACACCATACTTATCATGTTCTTTTGGCAAAGCCTGGAGAGATAGAGGGGGGATACGAACTTGCCGTGCGATGGGCTCGACTCGAGCGAACCATGCACGGCCTCCGGCTCTGGAGCAGTTCAACTGAAGTTGACGCCTCGAGTGACGAGGAGAATGGAAAGAATAAAAATTATCAAAGTATCCGTATCTTGGTACTTCCTAGCGGGTGAGTGGTCTGCGAAGAGACGGTGAGACCTGAGGCGCAGCTTGAGACAGAGGAAAGCCACTTGGGTTCTTTGTCGGGACGATTCCGCGAGAATTCGGGCCTCGGTGGCGTGAGTTTGGTGCTGCTGGGGAGGGGTTCTTCGGCAGACGGCAGCACGTGGCGTCCAACGGGGCGTCGTCCCGGCGCCCGGGTGTGGTGCGTGCAGTGTCTTGGTGTCGCGCGTTTTGGGTAGACTAAGCCGGGATCTACACTAAAGTCTAAATGACGTGGGCGGGGAGGGGATGTCGTTTTTCGTCCTTTTGGGGCTTCTTGGGGAATAGAGCATGCTCAGGCTGTTTGCTTGTTTGCCATGGCCGGTGGTTTCAAGTTGTCAGTGGGATGGCCCGGCAGGACCCTCACTGATGGATGGGCCACCCAAAGTGGATGTGGGTGGCCTGGTGGCCTACTGGCCTGGTTACATACCCACCTACGTACCTTACCTTTTGGTGGTGGTGGTGATGGTGGTGGTAGCATTAGGTACCTAGGTGGTAGGAGGGGTGTGAAAGGGATGAGATCGAAGGGTGTGGGTGCATGGGCTGTGTTATCGCGCGCGGTAGGCGGTACCGAGGCTGGGGTTGCGCATGTGCATTGGCTTCATGAAGGAGGATGGCCCATGGGTACGTTAGCCGGACGATCGGCGAGGGTTGGTGGTGTGATTTGGTTTGGCCGGTTTCACCGTCTACTCGAGATGGAGAGATAACAGATACCCGGGCGGGGGACGATTTGTTTGTGCTGCGGGAAAGGGGGAAGAAGAGGGGGCCCGTGGTTGTGCACACCTGGCGACGTGTGCGGGGGAGACATTCGGTCTCTTCCGTGCCAGGTTCCTTTGGGGAGGGGATTTGAATGCCTCCGAGAGGGGTTATATCTCATACACCCCACCTACCGTAGGCGAGATGCCAACGGCAGCGTCCGGGGAAGCGCAGACGACTGGCGAGAAGCTCCTATCGCGGAGGGCTTGCCTTACGTGCGATAGCACAACCTGCTATCTGGCTGTGCGTTCCCGTCAGGCCAGAAATATACTCGGAACGCAAAAGGCCTGATGCGTCCGACGCCAGTCGCCTGCGCCCACGGACACTGTGCTTCTTGGTCCTCTCCCCCCTCCCCTTTTTCTTCCGAGGCCCGAGCCGATGCAGCCCTGGCTCCGGCCCGTCTGTGGCTTGCCTGCTTGGTCATCGGCGTAACCTGGTTTGGCGAGGGTGGGATGGTGGCTCTCGGATCAGCCATGGTTTTTACCTACTGGAGGTCCCCTAGCTGAGAGAGCTGAAGGATGCGATCCCGGCGGGCTGGTTGCTCCGCAGACCTGGGCTGGAGCGCAGTGGGGGGGAGGGGGTGGCTACATATGGTGCTGCGGAGAGCCGGGGGCAAAGTGACATAAGGTTCTGTCTAAAAAAGCCGGGCGGTACCGTAGCTGGGTTTAGTGATTCATGATTAGTTATTCTCTTCAGGGGTTATTTTTGTCGTTGGCGATTTTCATCGTCAGTCCCGTTCCCCTGAAACCGGTCTCGGTCGATCAACGGTTCCCAGTGCAACGGGTAAAATGACGTCAAGGGGGTGTTGTTGCTGATAGCTTTGACGGACTCTGGGCCGGTTGGGTTATTACGGTTTCTGGGACTTGAAGTGTCGATCTTGGGGGCATTGTTAAGCTAATAATCCAACAAGGTTTTGCTGACACCAATTAGAGGGGGAAGTGCCGGGACGCTCATGTGCTGCAGGTTTGGCGTCGACCCTCGGCCGCATATGTCCTTTCTCGGACCCCCAAAAGCTTCAAGTGGACTCATGTCGGGCTAGTAATTCTTTGCCACGGCAACTGCCAAGCTGTATAGAACAACAATTCAGCAGGGGTACTTCGACCGTCCCTTCACCTTTCTTCCGTTCCTTCGAGTTGCGTACCTTACGTCCGGAGGTAAGGCCCGCTCTGTCGGCGGCGTGCATGAGCCACTATCCGAAAATGAGTATTTATCGCCTCAGTTATTAGGGCGTGTTTCGGGACACTTGTTTTGACTTGCATTTCGCAAATTGCATTCCGCTCCAAAAGGGAATCCAGATGGGAATTACAAAACAGGGACGAGCGTCACTTGCGGCGCACACAGAAGGATGATGATTGCCCCAGGGACATTGGGGTTGATGGCTCCGTACCCAAGTGCAGAAAAGAAAGAGAAAAGGTATCTTCATGATGGCGGTCAGGTGTTCGGCGGTCAATCAAGAATGGTATTAAATCGAGAACAGGTTCCCGCTAGAGTGAAAGCTCGTTGAGCAAAATGCAGGTACAAAATGTGACTCGCCGTGCAAGTTTCAGCAGAAATATATGTACCAAAGCTTCTATACCCCTCTGGCTTTTTCTTTTTTCGAATATCAAGTCCTCCACATGTTACCCTTTTTTTTTTTTTTTTTTTTTTTTGGTGTTTGGAGTTTCTGATGAGAATAAGCGACAGGTGAAAATTAGGAAAGTAGAAGTGTAGCGCATGGATGAAAAAAGGGGGTGGTGATGCAGAAGCAAATAAATTGACAAAAAAGACAGAATAGTATCGAACGAGTGTAAGAAGAACAAAAGAGAGCAAAACCGGAAGGGATCAGGCGAACGGGCCGGAAAAACAGTGTGGCCCATTCCGGGGAAGTCCTGATCCCGATAGCAGGTGCCGCGCAGCTCTTCCCCCGGTCTAGGCAGTGATATGGGTCTGTCAAGATGGTCAGCAACTCAGTACTCGACAAACACCAGCTTGTCCTCGTTCGGATCCGGTCCCTCGGCCATCATGCGGTTGCGCAAGAGCTCAAGCCGATCGGCCGTCGCAAGGCGGTCCACCACCGCCGGAGGTCCAAGGGCGCTTACCTTGAGGATTCCATTGCTGAGTCCGCCGTTGTTCAACTCATCCAAAATGCTCGATGACGGCTTCTTTCGCAGGGTCCCGGCCGGGGCGACTCCCAGAAACCGCTCGGCCGGCGCGCCGTTCTGCTTGCTGCCGGCAACCACATCCACAATGATGGGCACCACGGCCTTGATGACCCCCGGGGCCGCCTGCTTGACCACGGTGCCAATCTTCTGCGCCACGGTGCGCGCAAAGTCGAAGAAGCTCTCCTCCTCGGCCCCATAGACCTGGCTGACAACCTTCAGCCCCTCGAGCTCGTCCCGGCGCAGCGCGCTGACGGCCTGCAGGGCCGCCTCGCCAAGCAGGGCGCGCTTGCCGACCAGCTCGGCCGCCTTGAGGTCGTCGTTGGCGAAGCCGCTCTCGGGCGCGAAGGCGCTCTCGCCCAGCAGGCCGCCGAGATAGTTCAGGCCCTGCTTGGCGAGCGGCGCGAGCAGCGGCTTGCCGAAGCTCAGGCCCTTCTCGATCAGCCCGCCCAGGAACCCGAACGCCTCGGCCTCGCCCTCGAGCGGCTTGGCCGGCGCGAGCATGCCGTTGAGGAAGTCGGAGCCGCCAAAGGCCGCCTCGGCGTGGTTGACGCCCGGCAGCGCCTGCGCGGGGAGGGTGCGGCGGGGGCCGAGGTTCTTTTGCGCGTACGACGTGCTGGACGAGATGGCGTGCGCCGAGTGGACCAGGGCGGGGGTGAGCTTGGGCGTGATGTCCTTGAGGTTGGGCGCCAGGTTCGTGTAGGTGGTGCGCATCTGGTTGATGACCTTGTGCGTGACGGGGTTGTCCGAGGGGAGCTTGAGCACAGCTTGCAGTGAGGCTTCGGCCAGGATGGCGCGCTCGGTGGCGCCCGGGACCGGCTTGGATGGGTCGGCGCCGTCAAAGGCGGATTCGGCCGCGCTCGTCAGGTTGTTGAGGACCGAGCCGGCGACGGCGGCGATGGGCCCGCCGAAGGGCCCGAGGAGCGGGGAGACGGTGGGGAGGATGTTGCCAACGACCCCGCCGATGGTCTTGAGCACGTCAAGGAAGCCTTCGGCATCGTGGACGGCGTTGTCGAGGCCCGTCGAGGCCTGGGGGGTGAAGCCGTTCTGGTTGTAGCTGATGGCAGGGGTCGAAGGGGAGGTGGTCAAGGCCGCGCCCTGCTGCTTCACCAGCTTAATACCGTGGTACTCGCCAACGGCCGGGAGCTGGCCCGTCAAGGCCTTGCGCAGCTCGTCGTAGTTGTTTCCATGGCCGCCAATGACACCTGCCTGGTTCTTGTCGCCGCCGCCGTAGACGTGTGTGCCGATGGCGACGAGCTTGGAGCTCTTGCGAAGGACTGGCGCACCGGATTGGCCTAATTTAGGGGAATGGAATGTCAGCGTTATGTCAGAAAAAAAAAAAAAAAAAAAAAAAAGAAGAAAAAAAAAAGGAGCGAGTAAACATACCACCAAAGGTCGAGATGCGGTACTTTAGCATGCCTAGGGGGTTGGTCTTGTTCTTCTCCAGGCTGTAGGCGACGCCGCCAAATTCCTCGTACATCATGGCGCCCCTCTCCTCAGGACCATCCTCGTCAGCAAGCACCTTATCGGCCGGGTAGCCGACAACGCCAATCATCTCGTCAGCCTGCGAGGGGGTGGGCTTGTAGCTGAAGAGACGGAGGTCGCCGGTGAAGGGGCGGTCGAGCTGGATGATGGCGACATCGCGGTGGCGGTTGTCGCGGCTGGTGAGCCACTCGGCCGTCGTGACAATGTTCTTGGCCAGGCGCGACTGCACGATGGGCGAGTTCAGGTTCTTCTTTCCGTGGTAGCCAATGTACGCCTTGATGTGCACGGCGCGGCCGAGCCCGGTGCCGTAGCCAGACCAGTCGTACACGTTGTGACCAGCTGTGACCAACGTGTCGGGGGCGATGAGCCAGCCGGTACCCATGGCGTAGGCCCTGTCACCGGGCTTCTGGCCCTCGTAGCGCATCTGCAGCTTGACGATGGCTGCGTGTTGTCAGTTTCTCTTCACTTTGCTTCATGGAAAGGTAAGCCCACATCGATACTTGCCACCGTCCTTATAGTCGCCGGAATCGACAAGGGCACGGTAGTCGGGGTCGAAGAGGGACTCCTGAGTGGTCTCAGGAGCAAAGTGGCTCTCGGCCGGGGGGGCATCGAGACCCAGGTTCATGGTCCAGGTCCCAGCAATTCCGGCATACGACGAGAGAGACATGCTGTTTATTGGTGAGTTGCTGAAAGAACTGGGGGACGGATCCGAAGAAGGATAGAAGGAGCAAGGCTAAGTGGAGCAGGGAAAGAAGGAGGAATTCGTTGAGTGTTGACTGAGATGTTTGGTTTCTTGTGAGTGTTGGTAGGGGAGATTGCCAGGTGTGCTTTGGCATGTAATGATGGTGAGGTGAGGGTGAAGATGGATGATGAAGGGGATGATGGTTGTTACTTATAGAAATCAGATCTCTTCTGATGCTCACCTTCCGTGGAATATTCTCCACTCTGTCCGATCATGATCACTTCTGATCTCCCAAGATGATATCATCACACCAGCCATGTCACCAACCCGAGATTGTCCCAGACACGCCACCAATACTATTGATTCAATAGCTCTCCAACATCACCGTCGATACCGGGGTGCGTGAGGACGGGCGAGAAGATGTGGCGGCTAGTAGAGAGCTGAGAAAGCTCGTTTGCATCCGATCAGTACTCGGGCTGTATCAGAGAACTTGACACAATCTGGCTTACTGACATGCGGTGACCGTGAAGTTCAAGTTCAGCTAGACACTCCCAAAGAGGGTTATGCCCGACTATGATTGAATGTGGAGAGCTGAACCGTGTCTCCAAGTGTTACTAAACAGATGGCTTCATGTAGGAAATTCAGAACGTGGGGGGACTGGTCGGATGGTTGACCCGATTAAGGGTTAACGGTGTGGATGGTATCGTCTCGGGATATCTTCCCGTCTTATCCAATCTACTCAACAAGAGGGAAATGATTCAATGTTAGACATATTGTGGAATGCAAGTCTAACAGAAGCTTTCAACTTGAACAGCAGAACAAACGAAAAGGCAGCAAAGCGGTACGTGACATCAGACTAAGACTTTATGCCTTCAATACGGCATCACTTTTGTGGTGGGAGGTGGCTGGTTGGGTTGATGCTGGTACTTTGCGTCCAGCACTTCAAGTTGCGGCTCAGAAAAAAAAGACCAGTCCGTCCTCGATATTTCGGATACTGTGTCAGCTTCCGCGGATATCAAAGGTGAAAAAAATAAATAAAAAAATGAGGTAGTTTTAACCTCCTTTTGGGGCGTCGTCAGCAACGTCTTGAACAAGATCAGTTTGAAAGTCAAGATGCGCGGGCTAGAACCAAGATGGCTGAAATGAAGCATCGAGTGTGAGTGGGGAGCGCAATCTCGTACTGCCTCTTGCTTTGGAGGAAAAACCAACTACTGACTTTGAAAGCTCTTTGCAAACTGTGTTAAAGCCAAGGCGTTGAGAAAGCGTCAGCTGAATGTCTATGGCCGAGTGGCGGGGCCTCTCTCTGATTGGCGAATGGGATTGAGCCATCTCAGCGTCTTTAGGGCTAATGCAGCCTTGTGCAGACATCACGCACAGCCAAGGATCGGAACGGGTCGGGACGCGCTCCACATTATGATAGTGGGATGCAATGACCTGCGTCCTATCCCTGAACGCCAACTCGGATCATGACGAGCTGAAACTGGGGAAGCTCCCCCGGACTTTCCCAGCTCGAGGTGGCGAATCAGAAGAATGATACAGCGTATCATTCAACTTGCGGATGAGTGGCATTAATTTGCTGACTTTGCCAGGATGAATCCGGATTCTCCCCTTCGTGGTTTCAATGCAGCGATGTGGCAGTGACGGCGTCAGGGACAGAACACGGTATCATCAATGTCAACGCCACACAACCTCTCGCGCACCGTATTCCAAATTCCGGCAACTCGTGCTATGAAAATCTGTTTGACGCCATTCAATTTCTCTTCGTGTTCATTTCAAGGCATATTACCAAGGAGGCATCTTTAGGGCGGTGCCCCCGAAGCACCGTTTGAGGGCATCATCCGACAAATTGACGCACTAGCACGAGTACAACCTTCGCTTGGTCATCCTCACACTTTTCCGTGAGTCGTACATTGGCATCTAGACCTTCGTCAGTCCCGGACGGTATTCCCCGCCCCCCTGAACCATCATACGGCTCAGCTCCAACCAAAAAACTCACATTCTGGACAGGCGGCAGGGAGCCAGACGGCCTCTTCCGGCGCGGAAATGCGCGACATTACATCGAGCAAGACCCCAGTGACGAGACTACATGCGCCAAGTGGCTATCCAGCAGGTTCTCGCTCGCCGAGCTTCAGCTCCTGCTCCGGCGATGTCTACGCGGCGCTCATCGGGATGTCCCTTTTGAGCTCTATCACTTCCACATCCCCGAGCTCCATCACACCGAACACACCCCCACTCACCGTGACTCTATCCGAGAACACAGCCTCAACCCACAGCTGGCGACAAGACTGTCGGTGTGCCCGAGAGGCAGTCGCGGCTAGTAGGCTCAGACTTCAGTGCTGTTCGACTCCATCCGGACACATCCTTCTCCCATCGAATCTGCTCCACGGACCTCCCCACTCGCTACAACTCTCGGCGATACGAGTGATGGCTACCTGGTAGTTCACATGGAGCCGGTAAGCGCTGGAAGGCTGGGAAATTATCGATGTGATGAGTCCAGGTGCTCAACGTGGGTGGCGGAAGGCTAGCGGCCTTTTTGGTGAGCCCTGCGGGTGGGCTCCGGGCGCCGAAGAGCCATCGAGAGCTCGGGCGACAGTTGTAAAACATGAACTCGCTTGGTGATGAGTAGCATTTGTCACTCCATGCTGGCCCTGTCTCGTCAATGGAAATTGTCATTGTCAAGCGAAGGGTTCTTGGAGGCATAGATATGAAGGGAAATAGAAGACAAGGATGGAAGTTTTGATCGAACGTTACTGGTTATCGATTTATAACAGCTTTGTTCATTCGTAAGAGAGCGAGTGGCCATGCCTCCAGATGTATGTGGGTGGGACCGGCAAAAAGAATAGCTGAGATTTCCCCTCAGTCCACCCCCGGACGTGGTCCAGGGGAGATGCGTCGATCCACCCAGGTCTCGAACCTGGAACCTCCTGATTCGTAGTCAGACGCTCTACCATTGAGCCAGCGGACCAATCTTGTTGATGTTTACCGTGTTGGTTTGTCCGTAAGACTCAGGTTCTCTGCATTTGACGTGGGATTTGTATCACCTTTTCCAGACTTTCTTCACACCGCGAGAGCCAGCGTAGGCAGGCCTGTAAATTTGAGTCTTCATCCGTAGTGCCCAAGTGCTCAATGGTGACAACCAATCCCCCAAGACAGGCCGCAAGCACCAGGGACAGCTATGTGGCGCCGACAAGCCCGCACAGCAAGAAGGTGGCGAATCGCATTGGCCCTCGCCAGCTGAAGATTCGTATGTAGAGGCAGAGAATGGACATTTTCGGTAGCATGACGGTCGTGAAGTATACAGTTTCGAATGTCAGGATCAGGATAGATCAGGATAAGAGTCCTCATCAAGGCGTGGGCAGCGAGAAGTAACCCATCGTCGATACCGAAGCTGGACTTTTTGAGCTTTGTATCACTCAACTTCCTTGCATAGAGCCGGAGGGCGGTGGCGATGGTCGTTTGGGCAATGAAGAGGGCTGGTATGCCTACTACATGGCTCCGGGTACACTCTACAAGGTCCATATCTTGCAACTCGGGAGGGTTTGTGGTAGCCATGTTGCTCAAATTGGGGATTTGAATGGAAATCAGGGACTGTATACTGATGAAGTGGTGCTTTCAGATTTAGGAGCAACCTGAGGAGGTAATTATACATTTTTTCTTGGATCCCAAAATAGCCAGTCCGAAAGCCAAGGAACAGACTGCATATTCGATATCTCTGTGGGTAACTGGTTGTTGCTGACTCAGGAGGTTCACATTCCAATATTCAAGCACACTGCCATGAATCGAGTTCTTTCAAGGCGCAGCGTAGTAATTGCTACGTTCTCTTATTAAGCTATTATTCCGAATTGAATCGGTTTGCGTCTTGGATAACGATCTAAGGATCAGGAGGTTGTGGAAAACGTGCGAAGTCTTATCGCGGCGATCGCCTCTAACCCCGAACTCGGTCCGCTCCAATCTGAACCGCAACTATAAGGGTAACCCAAATGTGCTACGAATGGCATTGGTAACGCGTACTTCAAGTGAACTTGAAGTTTCCAATGTTCAATGCACGAATTCCCTCCCATTCGAACGGTTAGGGATCATCACTACTGGTACCCAAAACATCATCAATTCCCGTGCATCATCACCGGCCCCCAATCAAACCCAGCAAATGGCCCGAATTATTCGGCATCAAACCCCGCTCCCAGCCCCCACTCAAAGCTGCCTAATCCCCATACCCGCCCCCATATCATATCATGATCGCCTATCTCGTATCCATTCATCCCCCGCCCACATCCCGCTCCAAGCCCAAGCATCCAACAGTATCCAACCCAACCCGAAACATCGGCCCTGAATTATACCCCTAAAGCACCAACCTCACGACCTGCACAAAGACAATGCCGACAATGCCAACCCCGACCCCCATCCCCTTGGTCGCCGCGGCACCAGTGCTGCTCGACAGCGGGGGCTGCGTGCGCGTGATGCTCGGCACCGTGATAGCCGAGATGGTGGTCCCCGGCCCCCTGGTACTAGATAGCACGCTACTCGAGAGGATAGAAGAAACCTTGGACGACAGCACGGAGCTGAGCACCTCAGTTGTGCTGGGGACCTCGGAGCTTGTCGATGACGTCGTCTCCTCCACTACCGTGCTCGTCGTGGTCGACTCGGGCTTGGCCGAGCTGGTGGTGGGTTTAGCCGTGGTGGAGGTAGTTTTCGGGGTCGTGGTGGAGGTGGGGGTGGTCTTGGGGGTGCTGGTCGTCGCGATGGTCGTCGCGACGGCTGTGGTGGTTGCTTTGGGCGCGGGGGGGGCGTCTTGGGCGCAGGCGGTACAGGCGCCGGGGGGCGGGGACTTGCCAACTTGGTCGTAGCTGTACTCGCAGTTGTCGAGGGCGCGCTCGCAGACCACGGTCGGGACCGTTCCGGCGTACTTGGCGAGGTCCGGGGTCGACCCGTCGGAGCAGGTGCACTGGTAGCAGTAGGTGATGGATTTGAAGGGGTTGTCTTCGCCGTTGTTGTTGGACGTGCACGTGTTGGTTGACGTCTTGCCGCAGAGCGCCGAGCATGTGGCGATTTGGTTCGGGCAGACGGTGTTGCCTGCAACGGAAGGTTAGTTGTGTGTTGGATGCGATGCGGAGCGGGCTTTGCATACCGAAGCTGCCGACATCTCGACCGGTCCGGGTGCGCACCACGGGTGTGAGACATGTCGAAGCTGCCGAGCTCCCTACCAGAGCAAAGACCACGAGGCCGCTGAGATTGGCGTACATCTTGATGTGTTCTGTAAAAGAGCGACGAGGGTGAGAGACACGAACAATCAATTGGCCTGGCTTTGTCCAAAACAAAACCAAGACCAAGAGCTCGATGCTCAAATCCGGGGGTGGCTCCCCCTTATTAGCCTCCCACCGAAAGGGATGAAGACCCTTGCACAACGAAATGACAACGGCTCTACCGTGCCGTCGAACAAATCTGGAGAGATGACAATGTCCGCTTGGGATTCGCTCCGGCACCAGCAACAGAATCCAGTGTTGGGGCCGATTTGGATTCATCCTATTGGCCACCCCCCAAATTTGGCCAGGGACTGCCTCCGTGCGGCCAATGGAGCTTCACACCCCCGGGCTAGTTTGATTGTGAATTTGGACAATAACAAGCCGCCGTCGCGTGCAGTTCGTCAATCCTTCCTGCCTGAACTGGCTCCGCTTTCCATGTAACATTGCAGGGATAAACTCTCTTTCGAGACCCAAGCGCCGCCTAATCGAGTCTATCTGCTCAAGCTCACCTTACCCTCGACGTAGGGGGTTTTCTTCTTCTTCATGGTATTCTGTGGGTGAGGAACAGCTCACGCTAGCTCTTCTAAAGGGCAGCTCGGTCACCGAGCTGCTTTTGGTGTTGTTTTATCTAATGTAGAAGACTCGGCATCCATGTCGATTCAATCCGTGTCACATCCTTTTATTCTTCATCCAGGCTTAGCATTTTTCGGGCCCCGCGATGGTCTGGGCCAGCCAGCCGGCAATTGCTGACAGCTATTTAGCGTTTCATGCATTCCTTCAGGCACTCCGAGGACCCAAGCCAAAGTGGATGAATGAGACAAGTGACGTGGGTGATGTGTCCATAACCTTAACCCCAATCTTGCACCCTCATACAGACATGTAAGTCGGCAGCATGACTTGGATGGAAAAGAATCCAAGTTAAATTATGTAACTCCCATTAGGTATCTACAGTCCGGTCTCTCTCTAGGGTACCTATCCTTTTTCCACTCTATGGTAACTCGCTCACTGGCCTCTCGTCCGGTTTTTCCTTCACCGTGTCCCCCTCCACCGGACTCTTCACATACCCGTCCGGGAGCCTCTCGGAGCCATCCACCTCCTGCCGAGTGCTACGATCCAAAGCCCCGCCTTCTAGTAATCCCTCGCTCACCACCGCGATCCCGGCCTCAACACCCCTCCCTTCCGTGTTCCTCCGCCGCATGACAACAAAAAAAAAAAAAACAGAACCGCACCCGCCACCGGCAGTGCCACCACCCCACCCACCGCTCCCCCGGCGATGACGCCGACATTCACCTCTCTCTCCGAGTCGTTACAGCCAGCGGCGCCCACGTCTCCGTCCCGTTGCTGCCCGGCTCGTCAGGGCCAGACTCAGGCTTGCACTCCCCGCTCCGCACAACCGGCGTCAGCGAGGTCCTCTCACTCGGATTCGCCTGCCACAGGGTGAACTCCTCGGCGTCGTGGTTGAACATCAGGTACGCCCCCGTCAGAAAATACCGCCCCAGCGTCGGCAGTTGGCCCGTGGGTCGGATCAACAGCTCCTGTTTATCTGTGTCATAGTGATGGAAGCCTTCGCGTTTAAGGGTAACCTTTGGCATGAGGTACTGGTCTTTTTTTTTACCCGGACTTGTAGAAAATTGCCGAGGGGGAACGTGATGTCGGCGCCAGAGTCCTTGCTGGAGTTGTACACCCTGGAGAGCCAGTGGTATTCTAAGGACTGCCCGAGGAAGTCCAGCCGGGAGAGATCGTCAAAGGCGTCGACGATGAAAAGCGGAGCTTCCATCAGCATTTCGCGCTGCGGGACGATGCCGCAATTGATAGTGGACCCCTGCGGGAGGATGGGATGGTCGCTGCCGTCGCGGAAGTTGACGACTAGGTTGGTGATCGGGACCGTCACGCCAGTCCAGCAGCCCGTGGAGGGGGAGAGGTCGAGGGGCTGCGTGTAGTTCTGACCCGTGATCTTCTCGCTGCCATAGCCGCCGAGGACGAGCGACCCGTCGACCCGTCGACCGGGGACGACTTGGCCCACATGCGCCCCCAGAAGAGGGACCAGACGCGCGACGAGATCTGGCCCGACGAGTAGAGCGTGTTGAGGTAGGTTGAGTTGGAGCCGAGGCCGAGC
This sequence comes from Lasiosphaeris hirsuta, assembly GCA_030549175.1. Classification (NCBI taxonomy): domain Eukaryota; kingdom Fungi; phylum Ascomycota; class Sordariomycetes; order Sordariales; family Lasiosphaeriaceae; genus Lasiosphaeris; species Lasiosphaeris hirsuta. The sequence goes on from JAUKUA010000002.1 coordinate 1,317,523, forward strand.
GTGTGCAGGAAGGTTTTGCCGTTGTCCCGCCGGAAGCTGGGGATGCCGATTGGCATGTCAATACTCTTGCCTGAGACGATACGAGCTAGTAGTGTGACATGATGTCAACATAACCCTGCTCCAAGTTGTTATTAGGAACATAATAGTACTTACACCCATGGTAACAAGACCATATTCTTATCACGACCTGAACCCAGCCCAAAGGTGGGGCAGGCACATGACGTGGGAACCTGAGCATGTGAGTGTGTCAATGGCCTCTGAAGGCCTTGGAACCTCTGCGCATAGAGGCTAGGAAAGGAACAGAGGCAGTATAAGTTACCTAATATTCCCTAGTATCCGGATAGTATAAGTAGGCGACGTGTTAGACACCTTGGAGCGTGAGGATTCCTGTTCCTCACGCAAGTAATTGCACTCTACTGCATCCTAAAGTACAACTTCGGTGATGGCAATTTGTTTAACAGAGTGTAATAATCTAGTTGAGAACCCATTAGACTTATCTTGACGTTTCTGTTCCCTAGTATACCCTACGTTTCTTACTAGATATCTTACTAAAGCCTGTCAGATGGAACAGGGTGGAAACGCTAGAATTGAGGGCGTTAGCATTGCCACGATAGTGACAACAACAGTCAACATTAAGGCAAATAGAGTGGTTGTGTGGCTAGCTAAGCCACTATAAGGCTTATTCTACAACAAGGAGCTCTATAAAAGACGAATGTCTCTGGCAGAGCCAGAGACCACGCAAGCAATACAATCACACAATTGCAAACCCCCCATCAAAAGGAGTGCAGTGCTTTTGACATAGCCTTAGTTTAGGGTGTTTATAAGGATTTTAAAAACCAGAGCACATTATAGATTACTTGGTATTATTTGGTGTTTAGTTTTTTAATATAAATTTGAAGAGGGTCGTATATAATGAGTGTTACTTTGGCGCCATAGTGAAAGCGGGTGCTACGGTCTGGAATATAAACCGCTTAGATGAGCACTGATATGACATATTATAATGGTAGTGTTATATATTGGAAAGGATGGCCAGTTGGCAACAGTCTGGAGGGCACGCTACCATTATATGGCAGCACACCCCATGTACTCAATTGAGCGCAGGGACTGCGTACAACGGACTAAACTATCTAAAGCTATCTGCATTCTATCACGTAACAGCGGGCGTAGACTACATGCCAGGGTTAAGGTCGTAAATGAGTTGTGATAAAGGTTAGTGTTTTACAGGAGCGAGCTATAATTGGTTATTTTCTTCCCGAACAACCATTATTCTGGAGAAGCCTAGAAGCCCACAAGCCTATGTGATGGAGGTGGTGCTCCACCTCGAGGGTGCAGGGTGCACACGCCACCTCGCCCAGCTAGTGTCTTTGGGCCACACCTAGATAACTGTTGCAGGGCCAGGAAAAACCTGGCCCACAACAACACCAAATCCATCACCATTGTTCTGTCTCGCTCACACTATGGCGAATTACGTTGATTGATTGATTGATTGATTGATGTATTTATCGCGCAGGGTTTCCAACCTATGAGAGGTAAGGAGATCCCCCGCCCTGAATCCACCAATAGGAGAGCCCTGGTCCGGTCGCTGGCCTGGTCGCAAGCCGCCCCAGGCTGCGTTCCCGGGCCGAGAATACCATGGCCCTCCCTACCCGGCCTCCGAACCCGATGACAAGGAGAATACCGCTCTCCGGGCCTCGCCTACCCGGCTCGCTAACCCGGTAAGCTAAGGTACATAAAAACCCCCATCAGGGGAAAAGCCACCTTCAAATCAGTCTGCCGAGGCCCTGGCCTCTTCTTCTTCATTGTCAATCTGTGCGGTATTTTCTTCCCGCGTTCGTCGCCGCCAGTATTTTCTTCCTGGTAGCTTTATCCGCGAAGCTCCCGAACAGGCCGAGCCACTTCTTAGACCTTCTCCACACCATCTGCAGTGGGCCTCCGCTATAGGTAGGTAGTAGTGTCGCGTTCCGGGGGCACGAGAAGATGGCGGATTACGATAACTATATACGAGGCGTATGCCGATATAGGTAAGCCTATGGGTAGGGTTAGGACCGAGTTAGATCCGGGCAGGGATGTGAATCTTGCGGGGGCGTTTTGAAATCTCATTGTGCTTCAAAATTGGCAGTTTTCTGCGTTTTCTCCGTTTTCTCGTTCTTCAGTGGTGATTTCCATATGAGAGTTTAACCGCCGCGGTCCTAATATGGAGGGCGTCAGATGTCACAAATTGGGTTGTGAGTGCAGGAGCACGGTTGCTGGTTCCCCTCGTGCTAGCCCCTTGTTACCCGGCGCGATTTGTTGGCCCAACAGATAGGAGTCAGGGGAGGGGACAGGGACTCCATTCGGTTCCAGGCATGTGGTTGAAGTAGCCGGTGGCGCGCTAATGCAAAGCTTGACTTGATGGTGCAGCTTCTAATTCGACGGGGCGTTTTGATCACCTTTTACGTGAAGGAGTTAGCCCTTGCGCAGTCAACCCCGTCCATGTAAGCGTCAAACTCAAACTCAATTGAACTAGCTACCAATTTTGGCCGTAGCCCTATCTTTCATCCAAGTTAATAGGCAATGGTGTTTTGGCCCTGGCAATAGAAAACGGGGAATTCCGGCGATTCATGAGCGGCAATCTTGAGCACGTGATGGTGCACTCCATTCACCGCCTACAAGTCGGCAAGACCCTGCTTGCCGTGGCACTTTCACATCTGGAGCAGCTCATCTCCACTGGGTGCGCAGAAATGGGTGGAATCCACACATTGTTTTTTTTTTCTCCCCCGCCAGTCTGGGAGGCGGAGTGCCGGACGCCAATGATACGATCATCCACTGACCGGTGAGGCACATTTCTTCTTGTATAGGAGGCGGAGAGAACTCGTCGCATGCGGACGGCATGGCTGCGGCCTAATTTGTATTTTGGCATCACTCATGATCGCAGGCAACGACCAATGCGGGGAGTACTTGAGCCCCCCAGCTTCCTGAAACGAGCATGTCCCCAGCCTCATGGCTTTCCATGGCCCGGTCCAGGCCGCTGGGCCGGGTCGGCGCCCAAAACCGGGCTAATCACCACTGCAGGGGGCTGACCGGGGGGGTGGTCTCTCCCCGAGCATGACGAGTATTGTCGGCTGAGGCAGGGCAGAAGGGACTTGCCGACGGGATCTGGGTTCGGGTTGGCCGCCTCCTCAAATATAATCCGGCAGGTCGGACCGCATTCACACACCCTGCGGACTGCATTTGGCGGTTTGTCGACGACCTGCGCGCCGGTGTAAGCAAATGTCGCCATAATGCATCGTCGTCGCGATGGAGGTATATCTCGCAATGGCAATGATTCGGTCGGGCCGAGAACCTTGGTTATTCTCCTTCCTCTTTTTGCACTAGCTCTAGCTGTCTACTTGGCCCGCATGTGGACGCGTGTAGGTCGCAGGTGTCGGCTTAACGCTGCTGACTACATGATAACGGCAGCCACAGTAAGTGTATTTTGCGTGCGCTCCATCTGACCCGGTGGCCATCTGACCCGGTGGCCGGCTGACTGACTAACTCGGCCACCTTCCACTTGCCTAGATTTCCGAAACGTTCTCCATCGTCCTGACAGCCGTTGCGGTAGCGAACGGCTTCGGACGGCATGTTTCCGCCTTGACTACCGATAGCATCGAAACGATTGGAGCGGCAACGTTTGCCGCCGCCTTCTTTGGCTTCGCTGCCTCATGCGCCAGCCGCATCTCTGTCGCTTGTCTCCTCCTGCAGTTCACGCAGTCCCGGGCGTGGAGGATGATTCTGTGGATGACGGTAGCATTCCAAGCCCTGCTTTTCCTTGGCTGCGAGCTGGTCATCACCCTGCAGTGCCGGCCGATACGCGCAAAGTGGGCGAACGTCCCCGGCGCCAGATGCATCTCGGCGCAGGAGAACTGGATAATGGGTTATGTGTTCATCAGCATCGCCATGTTTAGCGACGTCGTCTTCGCAATCTTCCCCATACTACTTGTCTGGCGGCTCAGCCGATCTCTCGTCGAAAGGCTACTGCTCTCGGCACTTTTAGGGCTCGGTCTGCTAGGCGTCATCGCTGGTGCCGTCAAGATTGTGACACTCAAGTATTTCAAAATCGGGTCAGAGAATGTAGTCGCCGACATGATGCCGGTCTACTTGGTATGATACCCACATCAAATAGAAAACGACCGATGGGCTGACTTTTGGCGGCTTTAGTGGTCGCGCATCGAGGAAATCGTCATCATCGCCGCCGCCTGTGTACCGCTACTTAAGGCACCTATTGAGAACCTACTGTATCTCTGGTTTGGTATCCGCTTCTACCCCACTGTCAGAGATCTCGACACCACACATACGTCGCCGCCGTTTGAGTTTCCACGCGAAGGGGCACATTGTTGGTGGCATGGCGGATCGGAACAGTCATCACAGCAATCATCATCGACTGGTAGGCCTGCCGAGGGGGTTGTGTTGGAGCATGCAGAGTAAGCTGTTACAACGCAGTTCAGCTGCATCATCTTAGATGAGTGAGTGGTTGGCTTCCAAAGCACGCGGGTGGACATGCATGGGTGAGGCCCTCCGGAAGGACCTGTCCTACCTGTTGCCCTACCTCCTTTCTCGGCGCACTATCGCCCTATTCAAGTTCGGTTCTTTGACGGCTCAGTGCCCCAGCATAAAGAAGTATCCTAGATACAGTCGCGACGTTGCGCTTGACTTTTTTTAATTTTTAATTTTTATTTACAGAACCTTCAGGACTGGTGGTGGGCTGCGACCCACACGCATCAGGTCTGATAGCTGGGACAAATCAGCGCAGTAAAACATTGGCTAGGCAAGTTGACATTTAACGGTGCACACGCAGCACGTCGCATGTGGACGTCAACAATGAGGATGGTCGAAAATAGAGCGGGGGGGGGGGGGGGGGGGGAGAGCTGAGGATCCCTGCCGCATGTTTTCGGTGCGCATTATGATCCGGATTAGTCGGCGGCAAGCTCAGAGAAAGCACAACAAAGACAAGTTCAGTTGGCTTACGCACTGCCAAGTCCTGAAATACCGAGCCGGGCTGTAAATCCGGCCCAGGGGCCGAATTAGATCTGGTGATGGTGACAGCGCGACGCTAATCAGAGTAATTGAAGGCCCCGCGCGGAAGCACACCGCTTGATCAACTTCACACGCTTGCAACTCTCCCAATTACTTCACATTGGATGATACACGTGGTATTTGACAGCATTTGCCAAGCTGCGATCCAGAGAACCACTCATCTTCTTCGGAAAATGAAAATGCCGTCGTTCGCGCGTAGAGGGGGCGGGTGGGCTTTTGCTATTTCGGCATGATCCGAGCACGTATTAGACAGATCATATGAAGAAGGAGGAAAAAAACAAGGGCTTCGCTGATCTGCCTCAAATGGCTTTGTGACGATATGCAGGGACCTGGCACAAGTTTCGGGCAGATATCAACGCCACACTTGGTATCTCAACAGTGGGGTTGGCGATACGAACAAATGACAACGTGTTGGGAGTAGGGCACTCCCAGGCGCACAGGCACACACAGGCACACAGGCACACACAGGCACACAGGCACACAGGCTTGTTGGCCTATGCTCCAGCCTACCACCTATTTCCTCGCGCAGGTGCAAGACCACTTCCTGGACCTTACACCTACTCTCCATAGCAGATAGTAGCAATACACCACATTGCCACTCCAACACATCGGTTATAGCTGGCTTGGAGATGAGACACGAGACGCGAACCGCTCAGGTGCCGCATTTGTGGCTTCTCAATTAGATATCTAGCGAAACAGTAAAAGGGCTGGATACGCTAGTGCTTGGTGAGGCTGACCAGCTACTTGCAAAAGATTTTATGGCTACAGCTACTACTATCAATTGCCTCCGCAACAGGGAGGTGGTGAGGAGGCAAGGCATGCTCACCACAGCCTCTTCAAGATAACCTTCATCTCCCGATCAGGCGGGACAGATGCACCACCAGACCATCTAACGTCGTTCTGTGCCGGTCTGTCCGAAGGCGTGCCATCCCGATTCGTCCATCTCACAAACTCAATGTCAAACCTCGACACCAACATGGCAACCACTAGCATCATGTCCTGCTTGGCGAAGAACCGACCTGGGCAGACCGACACGCCACCGCCTATCCAGATTAGCGCAACTTCCCAATTTGCATGGTGAGAGAAGCAAGCTTACCATAAGGGAAGAAGTCATTCGGCCCCGCGGCCATTTCGAACCTGCGCACCTGCTTTCCCTGACCATCTTCAACATATTTGATATGCCTTTCAGCCCAAAACTCAGACGCCGGATGCCCTTCTGCTCCCCAGATATTCTCATCAAGATGAACGATTTCAGTAGCCGCTTGCAAGATGGCGCCTTTCTGGGGTACAACTCCGCCGCTCAACTCAATAGGACCCGTGATCTCTCTGGTGATGTTCATTGAAACATGCAGTCGCAGACCCTCGATGTAAATGGACTGCAACAGTGGTAGCGCGGTAAGCAGGTCTCCCCTAAGGACCTTCTTCCCCGTCGTCGGATCAATCTCATACGCCGTTTCAACCTCTGCCCGAACTTCCTTCAGCAGTTTCGGATCCTTCGCAACCTCCATAACGCACCATGTCGCAACCGGCGTCGTATTTGCATTCGCCCTACCCATCGTTAGCATTTCCTCAGCCCCCCTTACTAGATAGGCTTACCCAAAAAGCGTCGTATTCGACAGTCCTCCCGCAATACTCCTCAAATCAAACCCCCTGTCCTTCAAATACCTCACCCACTCCCTGGTAAAGCGGCTCCCAAAAACCGGCTCCCACTCCGGATTCTCCTCCCCCTCCCAATCAAAAGTCCTGATCGCCTCCTCCAAATACCTCTGCGCCGCATCAATCAACCGATCCCTCTTGTCATACGCCTTCCTATTCAACCACCTCGGCAACCCCCACACTAGACTCGCAGCAATCTCATCAAACGTCCAAATCATATCCAACAACCCCGGAATCATCTCGCAAATCCTCTGCCCATTTATCGCCGTGACCGCCGCCCCGGCCATATTGTCCAACAGGAACTCATACACACCCACCTCAACCCCCTCTCCCAGCGGTAGCTTATCCAACCTCTCCCCGAAAAACCGCTGAAACGATCGCGCCAATACATTCGTCTCATTCGTCCGTGCAAGATAGCGATGCATGATAGCGTGCATACCTGCCCAATACCGTTGGTCCTCGGGATGATTCTCCGTGCCAGGTACGGGCTTAGGCAAGCGCCCGGTTTTGTCGCGCTTGAATTTTGCGAGATCGTTGGGCGTCATGTTCCAGATGTGCTGCTTGACCATGAGGATGAAGATGTCGGAGCTGACGCTGCCCGAGGCGCGGAACATGGTTGCGATGTTGGACGCTCCCGAGACGAGGTAGGCTTTTGCCGGGCCGACGTAGAATTGGACGATGCCTTTTTCGCAGAGGGCGGCGCGCGCGCGAGAGAGGAAGGTTCTCATGTCGGTCATGTAGAGGATTGTGACGGAGAGGCGGGGGATGAGGCCGGTCAGGGTGGGAATGGTGGGTTTGGGGCGAGTGAGGGTGTAACAGAGGTAGAGGATGGGGAGGAGGATGGTGTAGGGAGTGAGGAGGGACTGGAGGGGGAGGGGGAGGGAAGGCATCGTGATGGTTGTGGTGCTCATCTTGACTGTGGGTTTGGGATTTTGGATTTTGGTCCCAAGCGGGCTCAGTGAAGGTTGAAAGTTGAAAGACCTGGCAGCGGCAGGGTTGGGAGTCTGAGGGTTTTTGTGAGTTGTGCCAAGGGAGGGGCAGGTCGGTAGCGTCCCATTGAATTCAAAGTCGAGATGTGTGCGAGAGCAGAACCTGGACAAGACAGCACACCCCGCATCCATCATCCTCTTTTGGTTAGCTTTCCGAATACGCACCATGTCTTGTCATGCATTTGAAGATGCGCCTCATTTGAGGTATGTAGCAAGGAAACCCGCGATTTCGGCTTCACAGAAACCCTTTTCTGGACGGCTTGTTTCCGGTTGCTGTTCAAGGGGGGGTCGTTAGTTATGTTAGGGAGCAAAGTGGTGATATTGCTTCCTTGCCAAGATGCGGAGAGGTTGCAAGATCCTAGATCTGCAACTGGAAGAGGGGGCTAAAACAGGTGGTGGGCGGGGAGCCTTAGCGTAGGTGTGGGCGCCTCAGTAGGTTATCTTGTATTTTTTTGGGTTAGTGCGAACGGGGACGGAATATCGCCGTAGCATCGCGCCGGGAACTTCAATTCCTCTGAAGGCGAAAGCGGGATGGGGCATCTGCATGGTCCCCATGATGGGTCACAACCGCTATCCAATCCTATTACGCTTTTTACACCACATTTCTTAGCACGGCTGGGAACTAATCATTGTTGTTACGTAACAGCGGCTTGGAAAACAGAGTGGTGTAAGATAAGGTCTCCCATGGAACAAGCAATAAAAACACACACTTACAACTCCTTTTACTGCTTGCAAAAGTGCAGTGCTTCTGACAGACCTCTTCTTGCTCCTGGACCTGTGGCTGGGCCTGGGAGTTTAGGGGCTGTTGTAGCTGGGCTTGTTTCTGCTTGCCGTATGGCGGCTGTAGTTGCTGTGTTCCAATTGGTGCTAATACAGGCCTCGATATTCTTGCTCACTTGCCAGATATAGAGTTGTGGCTCGGCTTCGACGTAGACCCTAGTAATCGTACCTCTTTTGATCGTATCTTTATCGGTCATGGTGATAGATGGAGGTGCGGCCCCTATCCTCTGGCGGTGGTGATTGACTTTCTCTATTAGCTAATTGAAGTTATCCTCTTGCTTGTTGTTGATTAAGCCGAAGGCGTAAGAGAAGTTGTGGGCGAAGTAGAGCATGTGGTAAAAAGTGGTGATGATTGTTGTTGGTGGTTGTGGGCCAGGAATTTCCCTAGCTTGGAACAATTATCTAGGTGTGCCTTGCATGCGCTAAAAGGCACAGGTCAGGCGGGGTGGCGGCTGCGCTCAATATAGGGCGCCCCGCCTAACAGAAGGTTATTCTGTGTAGTTTGATCTATTACCTGGAAAAAAGACAGTCAGTTGTAGTGCCACGCACTGCAAGCCAACATTTCAAGCTACGGCCTCAATCATCGGCTTACGCTTTCTAACCCCACCTGGCAAAGATCCATTGGTACTTCAACCAGAACAACCACTTTTGGAGCCCTTCAACAGTGTCAAACATGTCTACAAACTCAGAAACCCCACTACCACTCTCTGGTAATGTTGGAGGGGCCCCCCCCACTTGGGAGGTTGCCCCTCCACTAGCGCCGACGGTAAGCGAGGCCACTAGTCAGCCCACCATCTGTGCAGGATTTGCAGGGCTTTTTCCTTTCTTTCCACACACACACACAATACACACAACTGTCCAGAGTTTTGCTCCCAGAAGTGCGTGTGTGTCAAACCCCCAATAAGTAAGGCACCTACTTTCCCCTTACACCAACCGACATCTGCGATCCCTACTTAATACTCAATCGCCTCGTAAACCACAGCTATATTGCTATACCCCCCGCGACGGACGCAGCATATACGCGGCAGATATAACCTCAGTCTTATATAATATAACCGGCGCCTCCGCCGCAGTCAGCACCCCCTCTACTGACCCTATCTTCCTTGAGCACAAATCCCTTCCCACCTTCTCCTTATCCCGGCAAGTATCATGGACTTACCTTTCACACCCCTCCCTTACCTTCCCCCGTTGGGGTATATACTGCCCAGCTTAACGCTCCCTAACTGGCAAAAGTTACCACGACCTCGACCAACTTACCACGCCGGAGGCCATCAAGTAAGATATCCTACTAACCCGGCGGGACGCGGCGTAAGACGACGAAGTAACGACGTAGCCCGACCTAGCATAGGCTTTACTCGAGTCGTCATCGGACGGGGGCGAGACTATCACGGTACGGGATCTGGCGTGGCTAAGGAAGCGGAGGGTTACAGCGTAGAGGGATGAGAATCCGGAGGCCGTATATAGGTGGCTACGGTATTAGCTTTGTGTATATGGAGATTGCTTCATTTTTGGGGGTGTTTGGGGATTTTTCGAGCGTGTTTTTTTCGCGAGAGGTTGCCGTATCGAGAGGGGTAGGATTAGAAGGGGAAGAAGGGGAAGAAAGGGCGGTAGAAGAGGCTTAGGTTTTAGCTTGTTGCGACGTTGTGGAGGGTAAGGAGGCTGCTTAGGGGAGTTGTTTGAGAGTGGGAGTTTGGGAACGTATATGCCGTAGAATAAAGGCAATGTCTTTCTTTGATCGTAAGTAAAAGCCTGACGAAAATGCAAAGGACTACAGGCTCCGGGCTAAAAGTACATAGCCATTCCTACCTTTGTCTTCTCGTAAGCGAATTCCAGGTTTCGGGCCTCGGGCATTTATGTCTAGCGGAGTGAGAGACCCGTGCCTTTTACCTTTTGGTTCTTCAGCAGACAAGGTAAGCAGATAGGTACTCTAAGTCTTCATTCTATCCAAGGTTACTGTGATATACCGGCTGTTTCGAGTGTGTCCTTAGCACCATGTATCGCGAGGAGTATGTGCTGTGTAGTGACGTTATAATAAGGTAAGTAGACAAAGAGATTCCGACAAAGTAGGGTTGCACTGTACCTGGCATTAGACAAGTGCTACTTCCCCTCTTTTACCTGCAATAAAATACCCGATAGGAGCCTGTCCATTGATAGAATGGCATTTAATTTAATCGCAATGAAGATCCTCCCCTCTAATACCCGGATCGGTTCTTGATCTGTCAAGGGAAGGTCCTATGGGGTGTTTCGATGACGTCATTTACTTATATTTCCCGGCGTGGGTTCGCCTCTTTCCTCTTGATGGCCTCGCGCCTAAATTTGGGCTAGTATATGATGAAGCAGAATACCACCCTGTAGTTTCGCTCTTCCCATAGGGAGGAAGACGTGTTTCTCTGTCGCAAGAGCTTATATATTCCAGCTATATCAGCACCGCTATCCCTGGACCAAGGTAATGCTTCAAAAGTCTGATAAGTGTAGAAGCATCTGGTCCATACTAGTAATTCAAAGCTGGAGGATTTCACATAACCCATAAGCTCATATAGAACTACTTACCCTTTCTCTCACATAGATCAAGTATCGAGTGCATACTGGAAGGGGGAACAATGTGAATTAGAACCCAGGGGTAGTCGAGTATACCCGGTATAGATGATCATGGTATCCGGGATATGAGTTTCCAGGCCGCTGTTTGGCACGATGTCGTAATAATGACGATGGCTATATTAGCATCGGTCCTTCATCTCTTTCTATTACGTAGAAAGAGGGGAAGGCTATGTATCTAGCAGATCAAAAGGGACTGGTAGAAGACTATAAGAGTTGGGGTCACACCGTCCTGATTTCTTTTCCAGGAGCTTTAGGTCAAGTCAGTGCCTACGGTGATTGAATTGCTGAAAAAAAAAACCTCCAAAAAAAAACTTTCAACGTCTTCCTTCTTCAATATGAAACAGCTAGCTTTCTTCGCCGGGTTGGCAATGGCAGCACCATTCCAACCACAGGCATCCACAAGCACTAGCGGCATTGCGGTCGCCCCAAGTAAGTTCTCCGCCGTGATGTGTGCTATCAATCCATGTCTTCGGAATGGCATAGCTAACCCACGCTCAAGTCTCAAGCATTGTCTCGGTTATCAGCTCGCTCCTTCCAACCGCACTGCCTACCATCCCCAGTGTTCCAGTACCTGTGCCTAGCCTCTCTAGCCTGACGCTCCCCAGTATCTCACCGCCGCCAGCTACTGCGACCGCTATCGCCCCAATTCCAATTTCTAACATCACCTCGATTGTCTCCTCGCTGCTGTCGGGAGTGGTGCCTCGCCCAACAAATATCTCCGCTCCGGTGCCCATCATCCCACCCAGCTTGACGTTACCGAGTGTCCTGCCAACCGTTACGTCTGGTATACCAGGCCCAGCTTCGAGCATTGCATCAGCAATCAGCTCGCTAGTATCCAGTGCAGCCGCCCCTCTCACAAGTGTGCTAGTGCCGTCGCTACCTAGCATTCCGGCTAGCTTGACGCCACCCAGTATTTCGCCTCCGGCGGCCACTACAGCACCTGGAATACCGCCCGCTATCTCAAGCATTGCCTCAGCCGTTAACTCGCTCCTGTCGACTCTGGTTTCTCCTCTCTCAAGTGTGCCAGTCCCGCCACTGCCGACGGTTCCGGTTAGCCCGACACTGCCTAGTATCCCTCTTCCGGTGCCCACCATTACCTCTATTGTCACTCACACACATTAAGTACTACTGGTGTCGAGTATCGTCAGGTGAGTATCTGCTGGTTGGAAGCATGGAATTTGGACAAAGTCCGGTTGGCAAACCAGAGTGGGCTGGTTTACGAGTGTGGACTTAGAGAGCTGAGAAAAGGGGTGAACAATCAAATAGGCCGAGTCCATAGGTACTTATGTATTGGGAAAATCCGATCTCCCTCATTATTCTCCCTGGATACACTAGAAAAGTACATAAGTAACAAACATATTGATTTCTACCATTGTCACTATTCCCAAAGACTACATCCTACTTCCCCGCTCCTCCTACTGCTGGCCTTAACACAAACGCCACCATACTCCTCGATGGCACACTCCCTGTGACCTTACCGGCGTCGACACTCGCCACAATCAAACTACAGTCCCTCGTATTATTCGTGACCGACGCCTCCCACAACCACGAGAACATCCCCGGAGGAAGGGTTGTTATCACCCATGACACACGCATGCAGGTCAGCTTCTGAACCTGCCCGACGAGCATGATTTTTGATTAGCTTCATCGTCTCGAAATAGGGGCAAACGGGTGTGCAGACACTTACCCTTTCGAATTGGTTCCAATCCAACGAGAATTCCTCACTCAGGGGTCCACGAGAAAAGCCTTCACCTCCAGCAGCTATTCGGTCTCGGGGTGAGGAAGCGGGTGACATCCGGGCAGTTACGCCTTACGGCCTCGCCAAAGCACCCCTCGGGATCGGGCATGGTAAAACGTGGGCCCTAGACTCAGATCATCCCCCTTCTGCAGGCTTGTAGAAATGCGCCTCGTTCTCAACCCCTACACCAAGGAGCTTCAAAGCCTGCCAGCGGAAATCGGTGGGATCCGGAATGGGGAGAAGGGGTTCGTAGCCGTCGCTGGCCAAGATGTATCCCTCCCTCAGGCGGCAAGAATGCTCTGGAAAGAGGGTAAGGCTTGTCGTCCCTGCACCTGACCTTGGCTTCGGCGAGCTCGGCTCGAAGGCGCTTTGGGTCTACACCCCCTTCGATCCTCTGCGAGAGCCTACTACTTTCGTCATGCCCCAACCACTTCTCGTAGTCTTTTCCAGTGCCTACCCCGAGCCAGCGCTCGGGAGGAAGCGTCGGATCAGGAACCATGGTTGGCATAGGCCACACCTGCGGGGGGAGCCCCGCCAACAGATAGTAATGACATCGTTGCTCTTGCGATGCAGGCGGAACATGAGGTATTGAAAGCATACGCCAGCAGTTGAGCCAGGCGGGGGATGGGAGAGTTATTGTACTATACTACTCCAAGCACCATTACACCTTCCAGCAGTTGTTTATAACATCAGTACAGACAAAGCTCAACCACACCAAAGGTCTACTCGATTACTTCTCTCACGATCCTCACTCTCTCACAAAACGCAGGAAGCTCGCGACCTTCTAGCCGATGAGTTGTCCAGAAGAGCTGAGGGTAACCCAGTGACCACTCAGACACCATCCAGCCCGTCCATCCTTCATCGCTGTGACCCCTCAACTCTTCCTCCCCGCCAGCAGCAGCAGCAGCAGCAGCAGCAGCAGCAGCAGCAGCAGCAGCAGCAGCAGCAGCAGCAGCAGCAGCAGCAGCAGCAGCAGTAGCAGCCCCAAACTTGAGGCTCTTGTCACTCCTGTCCTCAGCAATCTCGACCGGTTTCCAGAACGCCGGACTACCGCTGTCGCCATCACCACCATTGCTCAACACGAGTCCCCACTTCCGACCCGCGTGATGCGGTGCCCAGGACGTGAACTCCACGCCGGCCCCGGCCTCAGTATCGGCCATGTTGGCACGGAGGAACTTGGGGGGGCCTGGGGTCAGCAAAACTGCGGGGTGGGCGACGCTGTACTGGCGGAGGTATAGACCGCCGAAGCGCCCCGCTTCCTTGCCTTGGAGGGGTTCTATCTTGAGGAAGAATTGGCCGGCCTTCGGAGGCGGCGGGGTAGGATTTTCGGATGTCATTTCTGCTTTCCTTGGAGTTCTGAGTGATGCGGTGGCTCGAGTTGGTGGGATTACGGAGATTTGGAGCAAACCAACGTTCCTCTTCTCTTGAACCTGGCGTCTTGGCAAGGGGGGAGGGGATGATGTAACCTTGGCAACTTTGCCTTTCGCGCTGCGGTTCAATGACACACAGCCCGGAGACGGAGGATGTAGCCTCCGACGCGCCATTAGGTTAGCGTGTTGACCGCAGTCCTAGTGCTCACGTGCACAAAAGGCGTGTTGCCATATACATTGGCAACACTCCTCCCAGGATTGTTGTCAACAGGGTATCTTTTATAATTCATTACACTGACTGAGTAGTTCTCGCCCGTCTCGGCGACGGCGTGCACTGCCATATCGTCCCTAAACGGCCACCCGCCCTTCTCCTCGACGTCGTCGCGCCTATCCAGCTGCGGGTACTCGTGGCATTCGCCCAGCACGGAGCGAGCCGCCTTCAGGGCGTCGGCGCGATGCACAAAGTATCCCTCGATCTGGGTACTTTAGAACGTGCCGTTCTTGTCCTAGTTATAGTCCGTCTTTATCTGTAGTATGTAGTAGAGGTAGTCGGTGCCCTTGGGAAGTACCGGTTTGCTGTCAGGACCGGCAGCTAGTCACTTATTATTAGATGTCGTATCGATGCTGACGATGAATTCCTGGCTAGGTGTCGCCGTACCACTGGATGGCTCGTCGTCGCTGTCCTAGATGCCCGATGTGGGGGACTCGTCCGTTGAACCTCGAGGATCCAATGAGCGTGCCCGTTGAGGGGCACACCTGCCCCCCCCCCCCTCCCCCCCCCTCCGAGAAGAGTCGGTTATTCATTGTTGTTTTGTCCCCATATGTGTGATTGTATTGCTTCTTACCTAGTCAGGCGAGCAAATGAGGGGTCCTGAGACATAGCTGCTGTCAAGATAAGCGTTAGCCAACTCGTCTTGAGGGCGGACATCCGAAGCAAAGCGCAGGGAGGATGTCTGACGACACCCAATTACTTATGTCGCCCGCCCTCCCCCATCTGCGACGGTGATTATTACGACTCTGGCTGGGTTTCGCCCGGAGCATCCCTGCTCGTCAGGATCTGCAAAGCGGGAGAACTTTTGCAGACCCTCTGCAACAAGACCCGACGACGGTTGTCCTGCAGCTTTAATCGTTGCACATTCCATCGGTAGCCCGAATACGGACACTCCGTGAAATGTCCACTACCATCTTAGAACTTAAACTCGAAGTGGCAAAAACACGCAAGTTGACTACATTAGATAGAATGTTTTACTAAATTGTGACTATTGATACCTGATAGGCAACCTGTTACTGGCTAGGAATGCCCGGACAAGCCAGCTCACTGCGCTAGACGGGGCCGTCTCCACGTCCAGATCACGTACGTCTTTCCAGCTTGGTTCCTCCGGCAAACCCTCGCCTGCGTACCTATTTGTATAAAGGATGGCCAACGTTATCTTCGCAGACAACCATAACCATAGAAAGTGTCAAAACACACGGAGACAAGATTCGTATTACAGCAAAGTATCATTCAACTCAAGTCTCAGTTCAGTGCAAGTTCTATCAGTGATGTCTTCTTTTGTGTTACTACGCAGAGGTTTCCGAGTAGGATGCAGTGTGTGGATGGTCCGGCCGGGGTCAAAGCACCGCGTCTTAGGGGGACTTTCCATGGCAGACTCTGGGACAATGAACTCGGCTGGTGTGGGGTTCTACCTACCTACCTACTTTAGACTGGAGGTATTGTAGATCGGGATATCCCTGAGACAGAAATAACACTCCTAGATAGCCGGTATGCGAGCCAACTGATAACCTGTAGCCGCAGCTAGAAGGCATACGCATAATGAGAACACGTCCAGACCGTGATCTTTGAACACGGGACATTGAGGCACCCATACCATTGATCTGGCCACAAAGTGCTTAACTACCATATTTTCTTACCCTGCACTTCCTACCTATTCTCGGGAACATTCGAGCTACTCGCCAAACCCCAGCCGCAGCGGCTACCCACCCCGTACAAGTCCATAACCCCCAGAACCGAAATTCCACTCAGCGGCACTTCCTCCACTCGAGCGAGACACTGACGGTGATCTTGCCGCTGATGCGATCGACCTGGCGGGGAGTAGTAGAGTTAGTATAAGTGCTGTTAGTCTTTGACGTCTCGCCTTCTTGCTCAGAACTTGAATGTGGCCCCCAGGTGAAGCCGGGGTTGAAGGACCATACCGCGATGAGGGCTTGAGACTGCGTCGGGCTGATGTTGCACTGCGTGTTTTGGTTGAGGATGGCCTGTGTTTTTGGGGATGGAGTTAGCCATGCGTTGTGGGACTGGGGTTGAGGGCAGGACTCACCGTGGTTCCGCCGCAGGGGCTCCAGGAGACGAGGTCGGGGTCTGCCTTGAGGCCTGTGAAATGTTAGGATGGTGTTGGTTCCTTGGATAAGGGTATAGATTAAACTTACTGAAGGGTCCCTCTCTCTCACCAGGCAGGGAGATGGAGTACTGGGTCTGGCCAGATTCGCCTGTTACCGGGTTCAGGTTAGCGAGCTCAAACTTCAATTCAGAGGACTGGAAGAAGCGGTATAGCGTTCAAAAGATTGGGAATGGGGTAATTTACCCGTGAAGTCGAAGACGTCTAGAAGTTCAGGTCAGTAAAAAAAAACCCTCCCGTCTCGTGTCAAAATTCCATGTCATTCTGGGAAACATACTGGTGCAAGTGCCACGGCTTCCTTTGGGGATCTGGGCGAAACCCTTTTGCAAAGTATCAGCATCAAACTCAAAGCAAGTGCCATTTACAAGCCGATATGATTCTCACCCTCATCTCAGTGGCCAGCGTAGCAAACCTATCATACCCCTGTCAGTACTTTGCGTTCTCCCGCTTTTCAGACGGGAATAGCCGGGAACTTACTGGAATCCCTCGTTATAGGCCAGGTTGATGGTGAGTTTGCCTGCGGGGAGAGAGGAAGACGGCACAGTTAGAAAATTTTCCGATCAATGGTTTTGGGGGAGTGTTTGGAGCAGTCAGCCCGTGTGTTAACACAGAACATATTGAAACTGCATAAGCGCATTCTTTTACGCTAGGCGTTTGATGGACTTCAGGTATGGTAAGTGTGGCAAGCTGGCAACTTACAGTTCTTGCGCCAGTCTGAGGCGCGGGTACCGGGGCCGGTTTCTATCGACGATGTCAGCTTTCGTTCCTCATCACCTAGTGCAATGACTGTCGCTACCGAGAAGAAGGAAAGGTCACTTACGGATGATGTACTCAGAGAAAGTAACTTCTAAGAGCGTGCCAGTGGCATCGATTTGCACATCGGCGGTGCCAGCAGGGCACCCCGAGCCAAGGAGAGAGACGCCCTTGACCGTGACAGTGGACGGCGTCACATTAGGCGTGGACAGAGCCCTCGAAGTCAGGGACTCCGAGGAGGGCGCGGCAGCCACCAGAGAGGCCACAAACGGAAGAACGGAAAGAAGCTTCATGGTGATGATGAGCACGGATTGGAGTCGATACGAGAGACGATTTCTGCCTCGCAACTAGATCAGGAAGGCTCGATGCCAAGGATCTCAGCTGACGCCACTTTTTGTCCGTCTTGCCGTGGGTCATGATCTTTCTTATATCCCTTCGAATATATACCTCGACCGTCCCATCCAAGTCACACCGAGGTTCCACAAGAGCCTTCCTCCCCCCGGGATGAGAGGGGTAATGCGTGCAAGGAGCAGCGCGGGAAAGCCATCGACGTTGACATTCCGGGATTCTCGCAGTATGCCCAGTGCGGCAATTGATCGCGGTGCGAGCCATCATCAACGGAGTCAATTACGCGAATTATCAAAAAGGGCTCACAAACCAACCTCACAGGGCTGTTCAGCTGGGCACAATTGCACTCTAACAGCAATTTGAGCAACTGCTATTTTTACTCACTCGAAATGGAGTTCTGGTGCGTTCTTGGGCCAGATGCAGGCTTCGCTCTCGCCCTACCCAATTCTTGGCCCCATAAAATATAGAGGGTCTCCCCCCATCTGCAACGTCTAATACAGCGAGAGCCCATGAGGTGGGCATGATCCTTTTGCGCTGATTAATTTGATCCGGGGCTGCGTGCTAAGCGACGCACTCTTGACCAAATACAACCTACCAACGCCCCCGCACCGCTTTCCACCACTGGCATGCTATGCCGTAGTTTAGGCACAGCGGCGGGCGTCTCTGCAATCCTGGCCGAGCATCGCCCTCCGTTTTACGTCTTTTCATCTGCCATAGGCAGAAGCCGGTCCTCTGGCTCATCTGTCTAGATATGACTCTCTGAGGCTGAGAGGAGCGGTGTGCCATGGAATTTGCCGATGGTAGTACGTCTCACTGCAGACAGACGGGGCCAAGGTACTATGGTCAGCGGTGAAGGCCTTCCGAAGGAACCGGGTAGTGGATTCGGCCTGCCAAGTGGTAAAGGGAAGGACTTCGTATTGACTGGCCTCAGTTACCTGGATACATCGGAAGGAAGTTGCTAGCACCTCGGAGCAACGGTGTGGCAAAGGAGCGGGACGAGAGTGTTGTGGATTATTTCAATTATATTTCATATCAGAATTATGTTTACCTTGTTGGTGTTGGGGCTCCGATTGGACTCCGTCCTCTGTTGATATCATCTTGCCCCGTATTCCAGCCAACGGGTAGTTCTTAATACCGACTTTAAGATACCAAAGATAGAAGACAACTAGAGGCTACGTTACTTCAAGATGGCCTCACCCGATAGTAACCCCGGGTCCTTGCCGTCGGGAGGAAGCCGAAGAATCTGAACACCTTGACAAAGGGCATCGATCTCGTGTCCAAATTTGCATCTGGCCCTGTAGACGGTCAACCGTAACGGCAGTTCAGAATATGAGTTTGAAGTAAGATCTGAAGTCGAACCAGAACGTAACCCGGAAGCTTTGGTCCGGAAAGAAGTACGGAGAGGTCCCCTGTGCCCATCTATCTTCTTAAGAACCTTACCTTTAAATGACATCCTCCTGTACTTAATCTGACTTTAGAACGTTCTACTCTACGATCTGTCTTTAACACTAAGTGCCCAATACCTAGTACATGGGTTGGTTGTAATAGATGCGAATTGAAACAAAAATATCAGTAGTTATCATTAATAATTTTGTGGCTAGTAACTAGTTACGCTGTTTAATTTCTCTTCTCTATTAATAATAAGACCACATATGTTGAGAATTTTTACCTAGTAAGTATAAAAGCTATAATCTCCAGGGATCGGTATTATACACTTGACGGTCATAACTTTCGTCGGTCTATTTTCCATATCATAAATTAAGACTTATATTATATTATTACGGTGTGATACATCATGATAGGGTGGTGTAAATTAAATAAGATAATTGAATGGCGGATGGAAACGAGGGGTTTTATTTTTGGAAAATAAACCTGCGGCGTTACCGTCGTAGACTGGGGTAGGGGTAGGTTTCGAGTCATGTAATAACCTATGAGGCGGCCAAAACCGGCAGATAATTTGTAAAGAAGCGATATTACAGAGTGAATGCCCAGTAAATCCTCCGGCTGCACGCTAGCAATTAGCACGTGACCCAGTCCACCTGAGTTTAAAACTTCCTCCCTGGTATGTCGGTACAGATAGTTTCAGTCCCAAGTTGAAAGCCGCAGGTCGAGGTGCCATTGATACTCCAGCCAAGACCAGAATGCCCATGCCAACAGGCTGTGGAAACACCCCAGGCCGCATTATAAATCGTAAGTCGTTGCAGAAGAGTGGCCTGTCTCTGTACTGTTAATGAACCTAAATATCAGTGTCCGCTAAAAGTTAGGCACCTAGATATCATGTCTTACATTGCAGATGTAGGCAGTGAAATGGTCAACATGGTCCGGATGTGTCACAGCCACGACGTTCTTTCTGGGAATAGTATGATTCTCAGCCTCTTTGCAGTAGTCCATGAGTTTGGACACTGCACCCCATGATATATCCGAATACTTGTAGTGGAATGGGGGACTACACTTTGTATGGTTTGTGACTGACGCCGTAAGGCCGAGGCCGAGATGGCCCAAAAGTATCGTTGCCGAGTTGAAGTGCATTGCTGAGTGCCTTTCGTAGGGCTGGCGTGGGCGAGATTTGTTTTACCCGTGTTCAGTGTCGAGAACCCCCCGATGTGGCCCGTTGCCAGAGGTCATGCCAAGATGATATTAGTTGGCCGGTATCAAGGTGGCTGGTGGTGATTGTGTTCTGCAATCGGCTGCTCTTATATGGATACCAATCATGCGTGACTGCAGGCCCCGGGCACATGGAGTATCTTGACAAACGACTCGGGAACAGACCCACTCGATCGCACCAACAGACCAGGACGCATGTATGCTACCAGTTCATTGTTTACTCGTGACTGCCACCGACAAAGGTATCTGCTTTAACAAAGTCACGACGGAGCCCACCTGACCACAAGTTGAGATGGTTAGCATGATTAGTATGTTACAACCGTTAAGTCATGTGCCCGAGTCCGGGACAAATTTGTTTGGCTGGATGCTCACACGCAGAGGGAGATAGATACAGGACGCTGTCTCTAGTCTTGGCTTGACTGCACGGATCAACTACATGTAGACTAACGTCATCCTTGCTCCATGGAGCGCTCTAGCTACACACGGCTTGGGTCCTGGTTTATGTGATAGGAGTATTATTCAACGGAATATGCGAAGAGATATCTTTGTCAACCAAGTATTTCAGCCGTGAATTTTCGTTCTTAAATACGCATTGATTGATCATGGCAAGTGTCGCCTGAGAATCAACAGACCCGAGATATGCTCTTGCCGTTTCCTTGTTGACTCGCGTGACTAATTTCCCCAACTGATGGAAATTGGCCCCACGTGTCCATGTGCCCTTCCACAAATGTTTCGGCTTTGACAAGACGTAGGGCGAAGATTGTGAGGAATTGCCTCCCACTCAAGTGCCCCCCCCCCCCCCCCCCCCCTAGAACACTGGTGTCTCAATGAGCAAGGCATCTTCAGTTACACGCAGACACGGAACAACGTACAAATCATGGTACAATAGTTACACGAACATCGCTAGATCCGGCACTTTCAACAACTGAGAGCAACCACGAGTGCTATATAAACAACATCGGATGCCAACTTCCCAGGTTGCCCCGCTCGGACTGCACTAGACACGCAACACCGGACCTCACGTGGTTACACAGGTTACCTCATAATGGCTCCCAATGAGATAGCAGCTAAGCAAACATCGGCCTTGTCGAGTCGTGGAGAAATGAGGCTCTAGACTACTAAGCGATCTGTATCTATATAAGGCAGGCGCTGGCCCTGTCTTCCCTGGCTCCTAAATCGGCACATTGCACTTCAACACTAAATCGTCTTCAGACATAAAAGACACAACTAGAAGCACCAACGCAACAATTAGTCAACCTTATCTACAGTATCAACCGCATTCAATGAGTGGAACCGGAGGTAACATCTGGAAAGACACAGTAGTGGTCGAGAAGAACAGGGAAGAGACCGGCAAAGGTAACAACGTCAAGCCAAAGGAGCGCACAGAAAATACTTGCGAGACACCCGCTTGCGAATTCACCAAGGTAGTCGGGGGATCATACTGCTGGTCCTGCACGCAGGAAAAGGTACCCAACGCTCCCACACTCCCAGTCCGCGTATCTTGGAAGCTAATTCTTTCCTGCAGAACAAAGAAAAGCAGGGGAAGTAGTGCTTGCAAACCCGCTGCCATCACCATGGGCGAAAAGAGCTCCAACATTTGGGCTGAATCGGCCTCCAAGGAAAAGAACCGTGAGGAGACCGGTACCCGCCACAACCGGGACCACACCAGGGAAGAAACGGACAAGTGGGAACCGACAGAATGCGAACATAAAGGGGATACAAGATGTGATAACGTCCCACTGAAAGGGAATAAACTTTGCTACATTCACCGTGATGAAGCAGCTACTGTAAGAGAAGAACCCACGCGCTACGATGACCATTTACTGACATTGAAGAGGAGGAGTCGAAGAAACGAAAGCACTCTCCTGATGACGCCAAGTCTTCCAAAAAGAAGGCAGGAAAGTAAGGCAGTTTTAGGTTTGCCGCATCAGGTCGAGTCGTGAGCAAAAAGGAGAATTGGCAGTCGTGATGGAGTTTACTGAAGGGCTGGATGGATGGGGGCAGAGGGCGATGGTTGTCAAGGGACACTGACAGCATGTTTTGAATTGCTTTGGTCAGGGGGATTACGGATGGCGTTAACCACATAGCACCAAGACAACGGAGCCAGGTGGAGTAGTATTGTGTTATCTTCTTTTGCTTCACCTTTGAGGAGATAATAGCAGTGAGTCTGTGAGAACTGAATGACAGCGATGAATTTTTAAATTTGGTGCATATGAAATCATGGATATCACTGTAATAGAAGAATGCCCCCTTTCAACTGTCAATGCCGGCATACTAACGGAGCCTTCCCACCTCACTTCGCGACCGTCATTTAGATGCCGCGTGGCTCAAATCAAACGAGGTCAAAGCAGATTGTCAAACACGAGTCAAATACCAAACCAAACACATGGAAAAGGTAGATACCTAGGTTAGTGAAGTCTGCTACCTTAGACTCATTTACATTACGTTTCGTAAGTACTAGAGCCTAGTAATGAGTCAGTATTGCTCAAGCATACTAAACATTCCACGCCTATATAATTGCCCCTGCCGACCCCGTTTATCCTGACCCCTATAGTATCCAAGTCACCATCATCATAATCCCATAAATCCAGCCACAGACGCAGTAAACCAAGCTCAGCAACATCACACAACACACATTGAGCATCAGCGCTATCCAATCCCAGAGCCTCACCATGAGCAGTAAAGCGCCCGATCCCGGGAAGAGCTCCAAGGGCAAGGACAAAGAAGCGAGTAACAGCGGGCCTAGCTCCAGTGGTATTAAGGCCCTCATGAGAAAGCTCGACGCTCAGGTTGAAGAAAATTGTGCAGTCATAAGAAAAATTGAGGAGATGCACGCTGAACTGGATAAAAAAAAAAGATCCGAAGAAATGAGAAAAGCTTGAGGCGGTTTCAAGTTTCAGGTTCTTATCCTCGTGGAAAAGAAACAATGGGGTTTGTTGGGGTTGGGGACCTGGCCTAGGGTGCTCACGAAAGGTGGATGGTTGGCTAAAGGTAGGTAGGTACCTTACAATGATATGTAGTCTCTGGCAGTCTCTAATTCAATGTGTAGGTCAGGTAGTTACCTACTATCAAGGGTCTTTTGACATAAATACATATTTGGTAGTCATCATATTGAAGCGTGATGACTCACATTACTGTCTCCGAACAACCCGAACCCAAAAGTTCTCAATCAGCCATATTCCCTATTCATGTTAGCCAAGAACATATCGACAGGTGGTGTTTTCAGATTACTCACCGCATTCTCAATCTCTGCCGGCTTCTCAGGCCGGACAATCTGAAAGTCGAACCTCCGCAGCAGCTAAGCCCCCAACGTCAGCAACATCCCGCTCCTGTGGTCCCATGGCGATACACGTACCTCGACAAAGACCTTATTGAACTCCATCAACGCCACCGGCCTACCTAAACACTGGAACTTCCCATAATGAAACACCAAATCGACCGTGTTGACCATGCGCGCCAGCTCGTCGCCCTCAGCCTCCAACCACCTCTCAGGCCTAAACAGCTCCGCATCCTCCCCAAAAGTCTTTTTGGAGTGAAAAATCCCCAACGGCGACGACCCGATCTGCGTGCCCGCCGGCACAAACAAGCCATTAATCACATCCCCGCCCTCCGGAACCGTCTTGAAGAAGGTCCCCGCGGCCGGTGGCAAGATCCTCAGCCCCTCCTTGATCACCGCCTGGAGGTAGGGCATCTGCCGCGCCTCGACGTCCCTGACGGGGCTCGAGATTTTCGCGCTGTCGATCTCGGCTTGAAGCCGTCGGTACGCGGCCGGGTTGCTCAGTAGGTGCAGCATGACGGCGCGGATGGTCGAGGCCGAGGTGTCGCTGCCGGCGATGACCTGGAGCAGGGCTTCGCCCGAGGCTTCCTCCTGCGTCAGGCCGTGACGGATGAAGGAGCCCAGCATGTCGGGCTGGGACGGGGCTGAGGGGTGGTAGCGGGCGGATACGACTTTCTTGGTGACACTAGGGGAGGGGGGGGTGGGCATTAGTTGATATGGGGAGGATTGGGGGGGAGGGGGAGGTACCCGATGAAGGCGCCGAAGCCGAGGGCGTCGGTTTCCTTGGGAAGGAGGCCACGGAAGAGGCGGGACTGGAGGATGTTGGCGAGGGTGGGGATGTTGGCGAGGACGAGCATAATAGGGATCACCGAGGTGGTTATCTTGATGTAGTCGAAGACGTCCCCGTCTTGGATCAGGTAGCCGAAGGCGCTACCGAAAGCGAGGTCGCTGATGACGTCGAGGGTGAAGTACTGCACCTTTTGGGCGAGGTCCATGGGGCGGTATTCGGAGGTGGTGGAGAGGTATTTGGTTTCTATGAGGGTGACGAGTTTCGAGATTTGAGTCTCGATTGTGGCCTCCATTGAGAGGTTCTCCTTTCCGGCATACTGTGGTTGTTAGCTCATTGGCTTTGGCTTCAGAGTGAGAATGGACTCACACCAGCCGCCATCTTTGCGCGCAACTTGGTGTGGGCGACATCGTCACGTTGTGACAGCAGGTTGTCTCTCGTCGGGTCGAATCGCATGGCGTCATACCCTGCATCGGTCAGCCATGATCGCATCCAGACATGAACTTCCACATACATGGACCTCTGGTATATGTTGAGCGAACAGCCATCATCCTGCGCAGGAGGTCAGGGTCGTCTGTAACCAACTCATTTGGTCCAACGCGCGCAAGCGACCCTGTTGGCGCCGTTAGCCGAAACTCACGGGTGGCGGCAGAAAGTGAAACGGCTTGCCATATTTGTCGGTCACCTCCTTAAGCGCAGTTGGCTGGCGGCCCTTCAGAGACTCGCTGACCATCCAATACTTGGAGAAAGCCGGCCAGAAGGGTCCGGGAACATGTGAGAGGCGATACCAGGCGTAAAAGCTGTGCACGACATATGCTGCGAGCAGTGCAGCGCCCACGAGGGCCGCACTGGGCAGCTGCGAGGGCCAGAAGGAAGTCATCGCCAGCTCTTGGCGCCATCAACGCTGATTCGAGTGGCGGGGATTTGGTTCAATGTGAACACGGTTCAATGTGAACACAAGTGTAACGGTGGGGATATGATAAGATGGTACGACCGTGGCGGTGGGCGGAAATGCCTCGCTCCAGCCCAGCCTCTCAGACGAGAGGAAAATAGTAATCGGACTGGCAGACGGCTCCTTCTCCCAAAAGGGACAAAAAGCTGCATAGGGTGTGTGATTATGCAACCGCCCTTGTGCGTTGCAGAAGGTGTGCACATTGCACCACTCTTGGGTCGTCGATAGTAATCCTAGGACATCTTAGTCCCCGCAGCTATCCACGCGATATGCGGGTGAGCGCACGCTTCTGACCTGGCTCGGGTCTTAGCGCTGCCGCTATTTAGGGGTGTTCGGATGGGGCCTCGTACACTAGAATAAATTATTTGATGACAGGGGCTATCATGCCGCCGAGGGGCAACGGGAATGGTTCCGGGCAGCGGTCCGTGAGTCTGAATACTGTCATGTAATACGACACAGCTTCCAGCGCTGGGTTCGCCAAGCCCTCATCACAACCCGAATGGTGTACACCGTATGTCAATTTTTATTTTTTTTGGACTAGCCGGCCAAGTCTTGGCATCGCCACCGCCCGCTAGCTAAAGTGAATGGCCGTGACACGAATGGCTTTGCCGTCAAATTGCCAGGTGCTCCACCCGCCCAGGCCCTTGGGTCGCCCAAGCCAGCGACGCCCCAGCCCTTTGTTGGGGCACCTCTGCTGAACCTCTTCCGCCGAGAAACGAAGTTCTGTCGCGCCCACCCGACAAAATGGAACCGGCCAGTCCCAAGCACAACTTGAAGTCGGCAAGTTCAAGCCCTAGGTCTCCCGAACCCGATAGCGTCGTCGACATCGCCTCCCACACCGCCCTCGAGCCCGATGTGAGCAACCGTGACGCCATTTGCAGACTGCGGGCATGGCTGACCAGCGGGGATAGGAATTGGAGGCCGAGGCTGTCCTGGACGACGGGGACTCGGGTATCGGCAGTGTGAGTGTTTGCGATGCCTAGTTTTGGTGCTGTGTCGTTGACCGCAGTAGTTGCACTCATCCACCACGTCGATACGAGATGAAATGATCTTGCAGCGGAGGGAGCACGGCCGGCAGTACCAGGGCTACATGGAAGCGAGTGCGTAAAACGGCGAATCCTAGTATCAGTGAGCTAATTGGCCTTTCTCTTAGAATATGTACTTCCCATGGATGAGGTAACTTGACCGGTCTTGAGATGTCGAGTCCACTGCTTACCCCTATCAGCAAGAGCTGGAACGTCTAGGTGAGTGTAGCCATGCCGGGTTCCCCGCAACTCATCACTGACCCCAGACAGACTTTCAGTGCCACCTCGTCTGGCTTTCGTTAGACAAGAAACATTGTCTCGCACCCATCAAGAACCCGAGTCGGGCTCTCGACGTCGGCTGCGGGACCGGGATGTGGGCCATGGAATACGGCACGTCTCCTCTCACAAACCCCCACCCAACGCCCTACTAATACCATCGCAGCCGATGCAAACCCCGGAACCGAAGTCCTCGGTGTCGACCTCGCACCAGTCCAACCTCAATGGTAACCTCGGATCCCAAGGAAACCCCTCTCAGCCCCATCGTAGCTAACCCCCCAGCGTCCCGCCAAACCTCCTCTTTGAAGTCGACGACCTCGAGCAGCCCTGGAACTTCACCAATAAGTTCGACTACATCCACTGCCAACTGATGATCGGCGCCTTCCAGGACTGGCCCAAGTTCTTCGAGCAGTCCTTCGCTTACCTGGCCCCCTCGGGCTACGTGGAGATCCACGACATTGACTTCGTCATCCGCTGCGACGACAGGACCCTCACCGCGACCTCGGCCCTATCAAAGTGGCACGCCCTGATGCACGAGGCAGCTGCCACGGCCGGGTTCCCGCTTGATGCGATATCAAAGGTGCCCGAGATGATGCGCGACGCCGGCTTTGTGGATATCGTCGCGCGGCCGATCAAGTGGCCCATCAACACCTGGCCGAGAGATGCAAAGCATAAGGACCTTGGGCGATGGGCGCATGAGAACTTTGCGTGGGGGTGTGAGAGTATGAGCTTGGCCTTGTTTACGCGCGTGTTGGGGTGGTCAGCCGACGAGGTTCGGGTTTTTATGGCTGAGGTGAGGCAGGATTTGAAGGATCGGAGGGTGCACGCGTATTGGAATTTTTGGGCCGTCTATGCGAGGAAGCCTGGGGAGAAGAAATGAGTTGGGCTCTTGCCTCCTTGGTCTTCAACCTCAAGTTCAATTGCTCAAATCAAGCTAGGGCAGGAGGGGTCCCAGCTAGCGTAAACCCTAATCAGAAGATAATCCACACGGCAGCGGAACCCCCCCCCCCCCCCCTAGTTGCCCACCCAACAGCCAACGGGCTTGCATGTCCTCGCAGGATTTGCTTTCCACTTGTAGATATCCGACTCTACCAAGCATCCCTTCCTTCCACTGTAGACTCGACCCAGTTGGCTCTCAAGGTCCACACGGAAGCAAAATCAGTTGGTATCCAACCCAGTCTGTGCAGCCAACTTTCAATAATAATCCGGTATAGTGTAGGGGTTAACATATCTCGTTTTCATCCCATGAGAGCGCCGAGAAGCCCCGGGTTCGATTCCCGGTACCGGAAAGTGTTTCGGCAATATTTTGATCTTTCTTCTCTTTGCATTTTGTCACTAGTGTCCATGATGAGGCGGTCACGCTCACTGTGTGTGGTGTGTAAGAGTCGGTCAAGCAATGCGTTTGCACTATCATTGTCCTAGAAGTATAGCAGAAGTTCCGTGACGGAGTTTGACCTTATTTATCACACATCCATCTCCAGTATTCATTCAGCCCTCCCACGAAGCCCATAAAGTTCAAATTGAGTTTTGGCTGCCGCATCCTAGGCTGTTGGCTCGGCTCTCTACGGAATAAAATAAGCGCCAATCTAACATCCTTTGCGATCACTCCTTCAGCCAACCTCACCAGCCCAATCCTCAAACGCTAAGTAACAAACGCCTTTGCGATCTGATCTTGCAGCCTATCAGGAGTTTCCGATAATAAAGCCTCTTTTCGCGTCTCCTTTTGTGAAAGACGCTAATGGCCAAGTACCGAAAATGATGTCTCCCGAAAATAGGCACGGTTCAGAGCATATATCGACAGCCGAGATCCCCATCCTTCCATCGTCCCGTCCCTATTGGCAGAGAATGTCTGTGACACGATCTCCCCCGTGGGTCAGGGGAAGCTAGGGTGGAAAAAAGCCACTTGCATTACTGGCATCTGCTGTCTCGCGACAGGGCTGGCAGCCCGGGCCGACAATTGTCAGCGTCATCTGTCTTCCGACGGGAGTGACTCGGATTTCTAAACTATGGCCGAGTCTAGCCACCTTCCCCCTTTTGTGCATTTGCACAACTAGGAGGCCGCTGTCTATCCACTGCAGCGCTGCTATCTGCTTCGGCCAGCCAATGAAACATGCAGCAACTCATGTTAGCATGGACGTCTGGAAGTCTCCAGCCAAACCACTGCGGCGACTGAACACTCCGATCAACAAGTGCCAAAAAAAACATAAACTTGATCTTGACCGTTGTGTTCTCTTCCACTGATTCCTCAACCACAGTCGAGTAATGGCAAAAAAATTACAGCTACAATCCCGCATAAGCACAACACATGAACCAAGGGATGCACCGACAGGACAATCATATTTCACCTCAACCTGGCGCAAGTCTACCGGTCAAGGTACATTGTGGTTGCTACAAGCATGTGATTCTGTTCTGGCAAACTAAAGCAGGTACAAATCAACAGTAGCGACTGACCAAATACGCGTTTCACCAGCCCAGGGCGATCGGACAATCTGATGATCAAGCCCGGGACAACACAAGCCAAAAACACAACTTGAACTCAGGCACAAACCTCTCCACACCTTTTCCACTCACACCCAACGACCTCCTAAACACCCTCAACAACGAAATGAGCCCCGCCCATCCCACACCTCCTCTTCCCCGCCTTCCACGCCTCCACAATTGCGATATATATCACCGTACACGCCGCCACCACCCCCCACTCCCACGTGATAGCATCATGCTTAAACACAGTCCGATTGACCACGGGCAGGTACACCACAGGGAACGCAATGATGAATCCGGCACTCACAGCGCCAAACAGGAACCGATTCTTCCAAACCGTCCTAAACACCGAAAACGGCCCCTTATCCGTCTCGGGGTGCATGTTAAAAAGCGAACGAGTAAAGTGCTTGGCCTCCCACGCCGTGACCAACAACAAGAAGGTCAACGTCGCAAACGTCGTCGCGCGCGCGCGGAAAGCGACAGCACATTGGGGGGCCCACTCCTCGTTGCAACTCTCCCCTAGCCCATCCGCGCCCGGCATGCCGTACGCGACGGACGCAAAGGCGGCGAGACACAGCCCGCCCATAGCCGTGCCGTAGACGAACTTGTCGACGATGAGCTCGCGGGTAAAGATGCCGACCGCGAGGTCGTGCGGCGGCCGCTGCATGACATCGGGCTGGGCGTCTTCGAGGCCGAGGCCGAGGGCCAGGAAGGATGAGGTGACCAGGTTGGCCCAGAGGATTTCGAGGGGGGAGAGGGGGAAGACGGAGACGCCGTGGGCATCTTTGAAGGCGAGACCGATGAGGAGGAGGATGACTTGGGCGATGTTGGAGACTAGGAGGTGGAGGAGAAACTGCTGGTGTTAGCGGGATCCCAACGTAAAACGGTGAGGGAGAAATACCTTTTGGATGTTGTCAAACAGTCTTCTGCCCTCCTCGATCGCCGTGACGATGGACGCAAAGTTGTCATCGGTAAGCACCATATCCGCCGCCTCCTTCGCGACATCACTCCCATTCAGCCCCATGGCAATGCCCACATCGCTCTTCTTCAGCGCGGGCGAGTCATTGACGCCGTCTCCGGTCATCACGCAGAACGCCTTCCGGCGGTGCATCGCCTCAACCATCCTGACCTTTGTCGCCGGACTGCACCTGGCTAAAACCAGCGGCAGCGACGGCAATCTATCCACCTCGTCCTCGGTGAGTGCATCAAACTCGCCCGCGACCATAATCCCGCCGCTCCCCTTCAAAATGCCAATCTCCCGCGCAATCGTCGTCGCTGTCTTGACATGGTCACCAGTCAGCATATGCACGGTAATCCCGGCATCCTGGCACTTCTTCACAGCCGCGGCGGACTCGGGCCGCGGGGGATCGTATATCCCGACCAGCCCAAGAAACGTCAGGCCCGTCTCGGCTGCGCCCCGGCGATCGCCGGCATCACCCCCGGGATAAAGCGACGCGTCGGCAGCAAAGGTCTCGGCACCCACCTCGCGTCTCGCGACGCAGAGAACCCGCAGCCCCTCGGCTGCAAACTCGTCCGCCTCAGACACGATCTGGAACTTTTCCACGTCGGTGAGTTTCATCAGCGGTAACAGCGCCTCCAGCGCGCCCTTGGTGTGGGCGGTCGCCGTGGTGCCGTCGGTGTAGATGACCGTCATCCGCTTGCATGATGAGTCGAACCCGAACTCGGCAAGGAGGGAAAAGTCGGCCGAGGTGAGCAGGGTAGACTTTCCCAAGCCAAAACGGTGCGCGAGGACCTGCAAGGCAATTTCCGTCGGCTCGCCTTGGGCGGTGTGCTCTTCAGTCACGGCGGCGTTGTTGCACAGAGCAATTGTCTCGAGGAAATCCCGCAGCAGGGCGGGTTGTTTCTCGGCCATGGCTGGGGGGACACCGTTGACAAGAACAAGGCCGCCGGCAGGGTCAAACGGGTGTGTCGTGTTAGTGACCGACGCGGTAGACCCGTCGGCGAGCCAGACGCGCTTGGCAACCATCTTTCCCTGCGTCAGGGTGCCGGTTTTGTCCGAGCAGATGTTGGTCACGCCGCCGACGGCCTCGAGGGCGGCCAGGCGACGGATGATGACGTTGCCGCGAGCCATGGAGCGTGTTCCCAGGGCCGTGGCGATTGTGAGCACGGCGATGAGCGACTCGGGGATCACGGCAACGGCGACACAGATCCCGTAGATGAGCACATCGCTGGTGACGTGCCAGCGCGAGGTCGAGAAGACGATGATGGCTAGTAGGATGGCCAGCGCAAAAAGCAGCAGCGCAAACTTGCTTAGTGTCACCTGCAGCGGCGTGCCGTCCAGCCCCAGGAGGACGCGGAAGAAATCCTGTATTTTGTTGAGGATTCGTCGGACCCCGCGCACGTTCTCGTCGCGCGCCGGGCCGCGGCCCCCTCGGAGAAGAAGGGCAATCTTGCCGACCTCGGTGACCATGCCGGTGGCGACGACGATGCCGGTGGCCCGGCCGCGTGTAATGGTGCTGGCCGAGTACACCATGTTAGTGCGGTCGCCGAGCGGCACGTCGCGGTCCTTGAGGACCAGCTCGGCGTGCTTGCTGACGGCGAGCGACTCGCCCGTCAGCAGCGCCTCATCGGTCGACAGGTTGATGGCGTGAGACAAGCGCAGATCCGCGGGCACGACATCGCCCACGCCCAGGCGGACAATGTCGCCGGGGACCAGGTGTTCGGCGCGGATCGTCTCGACGCGGCCGGCGCGCACGGCCTTGCAGGTCGGGGCCGACAGAGCATACAGGGCTTGGATGGTCTGCTCGGCGCGCAGATCCTGGAGGAAGCCGACGACGATGTTGAAGACGATGACGGCAATGATGACGCCGCCCTCGATATTATCGTGGATGGCGAACGACAGCACCATGGTGATGACGAGCACAAGAGTTAGGCTGTTGGAAACCTGCCTTAGGAGAATCGTCCACACGGATAGCCCTTTAGCACCCTCAACCGTGTTAGGGCCATGGTGCTGCAGGCGGCGGGCCGCCTCGGCGGCGTCGAGGCCATGGTCGGCATCGGTGCTGAGCAGCACGCAGACGCCCGGGGCCGAGAGAGTGTGGGCCGACTCGGGGTGGAAGGCCGGGGCGGAGTCGTCGTCGGTCACGAGGGTGCCGGCGAGAGTGGGCGAGGCCGAGGGTGCGATGGACGCGGAAAGGGATGCGGGGTGGGATGTGAGGCCACGTATAGGAGGCTCCGTCTGCCCCTCGACGTCCAGGTCGTTCTCTGTCCCCATTCAATAATAGTGCTCGCCGGTAACCAGAGCGGTTTGTTGGGGTTGGAAGAGCGAGAGGAAGCGACCCTGGGGCGACGGGCCAGGGTTTATCAATCTCATCATCTCATCTCGGGTCGCCGACGCCATCCGATGCTGCCCCACGCCACTCACACGGGGCCACGCCGTGTGGAAAAAAAGAGTCGGTTGGTGTGTGTTAGCCAAGATGCCCAAAACCCTTGCCAATCCTTGCCAAGGGCAGCAACCCATGGCGAACTTGGATGGCTGGCCTATCACGCGACCGACGAGTCTGCAAAACCCCCGCCCAGAGACCGCTGGGAGCGAGGGGAGCGGGGCCGGGTGGCTGTGCCGCTTCGAGCACTCTTTCTTGGCGGACATGGCGGGCTTCCTTCCTTGCTCGACCGCCAGAGCAATCACCTGCCTTTGTGCCCGTAGTCTGATTGTCACCTTCCTTGATTGCTGCCCTCTGATGCGCGCCAATGCTTGGAGACCCCAATTGCGGGGTTGATGCTATCGATAATCATCTCCCCATTGTCAGTCCAGCTGGAAGTAGAGATTGAGAAGAAACGGAGATGAGAAACGGTCGTGGGTGGAATGTCAGGACACGAGGCTCAGTCACAGAGAGTCGGTGTGCAGGATCCATGTCAGCCGTCATCGTGTTTGTTTTTCGGTCCCCGGACAGTCCAAAGACGGTATTCCGGGGGATCCGGCGCGAACGGTCCCATGGATTGAGCATGCGCCTGTCTCAGGCATTTGTACCCTACAAATTTTATTTTCCCACATGCTGGAAGCAATTGGCCAGCGCGTCAGCCAAAGACGCCAATCCGGAGCATCAGCTCTTGGCGCGGCGTCTGGAGGATGGCGGCCAGCGTCTCGGCGTCGGGCACGCCCTCCTTGCCGTACGGTTTCTGGAGCAAGTCCCTGATCCTCTCGTACTTTGTCCCGAGTCCGTCGGCGTCCGGCCATGCCATGCTCTCCTCCAGCCGCTCGAGGTCGGCCACAACCTCTGGGGCCAGATGCAGTTCCAGCTCATCCCACGCAATGTTCAGCTGCTTCTCAAAGCTGTCCTCGGTCGTGTCGAGCTGCTGCAGGTGTCGCAGCATGGCGTTGACCTGGACCCCCATTAGTATTCAGTTGATCGTAATGGCAACTGTAAAATTTTTTCTTAAAAAACTACGAGGTACCCACACTGTCATAGTCGGACACGCGGCAATGCGCCTCGCCGCCGCGGGCAACGTGGTGCTCGAGCGCGGGGGTGACGACCAGATCCTCGACGATCAGGAACCGGCCCAGCGTCCAGATGAACTCGGTCGCATCGCGGGGACGCGTCGGGTCGCTCTCGACCAGCCCGTTGAAGGCCTTCTTGATGAGCGCGTGGTCGGCGCTGACGACGTCGGAAATGGGCGGCATCGTGGGCGAAGAAAGTGGTGAAGCGGTCTGACGTCACTGATTGGTGGTGCGAGAAGATTTGGCCGAGAAGATTTGGCTGAGCTTGGAGGGGAAAAGTGGAGCAAACACCGATTTCCACAGTAGGTTGAAGCTGGGAAGCAGAACCTCGATGTAAGGTACCACCAGCTGAGGTTGCACTGAGGCTGAAGAACGTTCTTTTTCTTCTAGAAGATAGACAACAGCCTATGCCCCACCAACCTACGGAAGGCCTAGCTGCCCAGCTACAACTGACATGGACAGGGCCTTCAATTTGGCCATTTACCGACTTTTCGCCAACTGCATCGACGCTTTCCATTTTGCATCGCATCAAAGGGCCTACTGGTCACATCTTCCGCATCAAAGGGCTTAGAAATGGCCTCATGCAGGCAGTTGTTATCTTCTAGAAGTGCAAGGCATCATTGATAAGTTGGCCGTCAAGAAGGTGCTGATGTCTGCTAGGCCCCAACCCTGAAACTTTGTTCCAAGACAGCCACTTGACAAAACAATTCCTACAAAGGTCCATCCAGGTGTTTCTAAGTGAGACCACTCTTCTTTATTCGCATCAGGTAGAAAAAGCCTGCCAAGCAACGCCCCTGGCTCCCATCCAACCTTGCCCTCACATCGAACCACCCACCCCCCATTGCACAACTGGATAACCAACCACAGGTAAGGCCCCTCGCCGTCCCGTTCTATTCCTCCTCTGGCTGACTTGCATTTTTTTCAATTTTTTTTTTTCAAAGATACACTGCCTATCAACCTTCTGACTGTTCAACGGCGCCTTTCCTTGGGCTACATAGGTTAAACTTGGGGGAACTTGGGGGGTTGAAGTGAGATGGACATCTCCGACTTGGTATGGCGGCAGTTGTTGGCCATCCTGAAGTGTGCGGTGTATTTGGACTCATTACTGTTCCGAGCGTCACTGAAGATCGTGGTGCTGTGTATCATGGAAAGGGTTCTGTGGAGCTGGTGGAGGTATTTCTGGGGAGCTTGATAAACAACACTGGGATCGCTCACTCCACGCACATGTCAGAGAGATGGTTTATCATACACACGAGAGCAGGAGCAACCAGGCATCTTAGCCTCTAGAGATTGCTCTTATTCGTAGCAACTCAGCCGACTACAACACCTCAAGTACATGAACTATCTTTGACCCGGTCCTCGGTTTCCTTGAGCTCGGTTCTCATCAAGAACCGGCATCACAACAAACCGCTGAGTCGGTATGACTGTCCTTGGCCTCCCTAGAATCGGCTCCTGTTCCTCCCTCGGCCTCCACCTCAGCCCATTTTGGCCACTCTCATCCCTCTCCAGTAGCGTACTCAGAAGATCCCCGGTAATTATATTCCTCCGCCCGCCAGCCCCTTGGCGCACCATATCATCAAAATCATACCCCCTATCCACAGCTCTCCGATACTTTACCAACATCTGGTTCAACACCTCATCCACCGTCATTGTCAACCACCTCGTCGCGGTCAATGGGTCCCCAATCCCTAGATTCTCACAAAACATTCGCCGCCGAAAGTGCAGCACCCGCCGTTGCCACTGCGCCAGGCCGTCGGTCGACCTCGGCAGGAAGCTCTCCACCTCGCCG
Source organism: Lasiosphaeris hirsuta (assembly GCA_030549175.1). Classification (NCBI taxonomy): domain Eukaryota; kingdom Fungi; phylum Ascomycota; class Sordariomycetes; order Sordariales; family Lasiosphaeriaceae; genus Lasiosphaeris; species Lasiosphaeris hirsuta. Next base: position 1,352,853 of record JAUKUA010000002.1, read on the forward strand.
TGCACGTCGCCAAACACCATGTGGCGGTCGATCCACGCCCGGTACCACCCACCTACAAAGTACGGGTCAGGGTGGACGTTGCAGCCGCCCGTCAGGCACGCGAGGATCTGGACGTAGTTCTTGGTTTCTTGCACCAACCGGGTGTGGGATAGGATCCTTGCGGGGTCGTCTTGCGAGCGCCTTGCGGGATTTATCATAAAGTTCTCGGGCTCGCGGTAGAGAGGGACTACGAGGTTGGGATTGGCGCGCTCGCGGGCGAATTCGGCCTCTTCGTTGTGGAGGCGTATTTCCTTCCAGTGTTGGGCTGTTAGGCTGGCGACGAGGGCTACTCCCTGGGACGCGGGAGCCGAATTGGGGATGAAGGTGGGGATGAAGGCCGTGTTGTTTGAGGAGTTGGAAGGCATGTTGCGTGAGCTAGAAGGCATGTTGCTTTGAACCGAAAAACATGTTTTCAAAGTTCATTGTGATGGTCGGCGAAATAGTAGCAGGGATTAAAGTTATGTCGAGAAAGTTTTGAGGCTTTGGTGATGATATAGGTAGTTTGGTTGGTTTGGAGTAACAGTGAATTGACAGGATGTGATTTGAAGTTTGGGAGCAGGAGAGGATGTAACAGATTGACGGCAGATTCATTAGGAGGGGGGGGGGGGGGATATATAGGTAAAAGGCAACCATTCGGAGAAAGCTTTAGGTAGTCTGTTGAAACCTTGAGTTATATTTTTGACAAAACTTACACATCAAAGACTTTCTGCCCTATAAGCTTGCTCTACGCACCTAAGGTTGATCTACGCACCTCTCCGGGTTGGGAAAAGGCGTAAACCGTCTCAAACTCAAATAAGTTTGGGTGATATCGTCGACACCATTAGGTCCAGAAATGTCCGCATGACATCCAAGCAATAAGTACGCAAAAGTCCAGTCACCAACGCCCTACCCTACAGCGGCTTCAGGTTGACATGAACAGTCAGCGGTTTCCGGAACACCGTCTCTTCAGCCCCGAGACTAGAAAGCTCCGCAGGCAGGGGCAGGAACTCAAAGTTGAGCATCAGGGTGGCAATGATAATTCGTATCTCAAGCATGGCTAACCGTTTTCCTACAAGACCGGTGTTAGATTTCTCTCACGCGTGCATCGTCCGATCAAAAAGCTCACCAAAGCAGCCCCTAAACCCACCACCAAATGTCAGAGCTGGCAGCGAGTAGGCGTCGAAGACTTCGTTGCCCTTGTTGTCCTGGGCCAACCACCGACGAGGCTCGAACCGATCCAGCTCTCTGCCGCTCGGGCCGTCAAACCCACCCCGTGTACGCTTCGACTGAGCGGTCTGGGATGTCGCGCTGCGGCAGCTTTCGTCTACTTCAAAAGGCTCGTCGCGGATGCGCAGGTTCAACAGGACATTTGTCCCGGCGGGGATGCGGTGGCCAAGGACCTCGGTATCCACCAGCGCGCGGCGCGTGGTGATGGCGGCGGTGGCAGAGCAGCGAGCCGTCTCCTCGATTGTAGCATCCAGGATGGGGATGTCGGCCTCGAGAATAGCGCTCGACGTTGGGAACTTTTCACCATCGAAAGCGGCAAGCACAGCGCCCCGGAGGTTGGCCTGCGCGCGGGGGTTGAGCGCCATGAACTTGACGAACCACGACAGCGTAGCGGCCGTCGAATCGTGGCCGGCTAGCAACATCAGCCAAAGCTCGTCGAGCATGGCCGGATCGCGGGTCGGATCAGGAGCCGGCTTCCCCTCCTTCTTGGCCGTCATGATCTCGCGCCGGAGCACAAAGTCCATGGCGCACGTGTCGTGCTCAGAGTCGCCCTCACCCTCCTCGCGTCCGCCGCTGGATGATGCTTCCGAAAGGCGGTGGAATCGGTCACAGGCGCGGGTCATGATCTTCTGAACTTCATCGTGGCCGATGCGCTTGAAGCGCCGGTAGGAAGGCGTGAGAGACATGAAGAAGTAGGTCAGGGCCGGCCAGAGCGACCCCACACCCGCGTTGATGATGCTGCTCCCCTTTTCGACAGCGAACCGGACCACCTCGACCAAGCGAGCCGTCTCCGAACCATCCATCTCCTGCCCTCGTAGCCTCGCCATCTCGAGCCGGAGGACGCCAATCTTGGACCCCAGAACGGCGACCCAGATGGCATCGAGCGCGGTGGACTGAAAGTCTTCGGACACGTCGAAGGACTGGCCAGCCCCTGCCCTCTCGGCCTTGAGGGTCCACAGCTCCACGAGCTCCCGGGCGGCCGTCTGGAGATTCGGCGCCACGACGCGCCGGAGGAAATCGGGATGCATGACATCGGACCACAGCCGCTTCTGCGCTTTGAGGGCAGGCGTGGTGAGCTGCGCGAGGGTGGAATGCGGTAGGATCTGGCTGAAGAGGTGCGTGGTGAGTTCGGACCGGTCAAACTCCTTGTTGCGCCGCAAGAGGATGTCTTCCACTTCGCGAGGGTCGTCAATGACAATGGATGGCGTGGTTATCGATGTCAGGAGGAATTGCACGACGGGCGAGCCGAGATTACGACACAAGGCGAACACGGCCGCGCTGGGTTCCCGCGTCCGCTGTCCCATGCCCTTGACGGTCGGGCCATCGCCAAACATCCGCTTCGTCGACTCGGGAAAGTGCGGCAGGCCGGGGAGCGGCACTGGGAGCAGTCTCCAAAACGCATAGCCAAGCGAAAGCGCGATGGACGCACCCACGATGAGGTAAACGTTATACGCCATAGCCAGGCACCCCAGGTTTTTGGTGGCGTCCGAGATTTCTCTCAAAGCACTTTTTCGGCCGGTGGTGCGAAATGGATGAGTCGTCGGTTCATTTCAGCCTAGCGATGCAGGAGGCGGGGTGGAGCGGCGGGCATGCCCTGCTTTGATATGTGTGCTCGATGGCACCCTTTGCTGACGAGGAGAGCACAAAAGTGCGAAGGAGCGGGTTGTTCTACTCCGCCGTCTCCGAGAAGGAGCCACGGTCGCAGTGGGCGTTGGCGGCACGTGCGCTATGTCTCCCAATCAGCGCTTGGGGCCAAGCCCGTTGGCACATGCTTGCGCCATTGCATCTATCCGTACATGGTATGCTCTTGTCCTTGTGGGGGTTTGACTGTTGGAGGTCTGATAGATACAAAAGTGGTTGTCTTGCTCACCAAGGGATCTTTGCGATGACGATGCTCAACACTGGCAACTTGAACGGCGCTGGCTGTTATATCAACCTGCCCCAGGCGACAACAGCTCTAGGCGAGGTTTTATAAAGAGTGTGTACCTGAGCTTGGATTCTGCATTACCTCACCAGGCCGCTATGTTGCAACTCAAACCCTCCCAGGCTGCTCGTAAACAAGGAAGTAATCGCAAAACAGCCCGGGGCCGCCATACTGCGAATTATCCTGGACAATCTCCCTCTCCATCCGGAAGCCCAACCGCCGGTACACGGGCACGCCGGGTTTCATGGCACGAACGAAGATGTCAAGACCCAGCTTCTCGGCCTGTTGCATCCCACTGCGGACTAGATCAGTGGCGACGCCGCGTCGCTGATGCCTAGGGTGGACGGCGAGGTAGTCGAGTACTATTTTTCATTAGCATTAAATCTATGATGTCGGTGGAGGGTATAGGGAGAGGGGTACGCATACTCATATACTCCTTGCGGCCCAATATCTCCTTTTCTATCTCTCGTGGCCCATCCGAGAGCGGGTCTGTATCAGAACGCGGGTCCCACACAGCCGTCTCAGCCACGCGATCTATCTCGGCCTCTTCTTCTGAGGACACTGTTGGCACCATTGCCTCGGGCCATGCCGGCTCATTTCCCCCCTTTTCGGACGTGATGGTGGTTGAGTGTGAGGCGGGAATCGACCACCGCACGTACCCCAAAATCTCCCCCGTTGCCGTATCCACAGCCTTTTGGTGTCGCGCCGTAGCTCGATTTCGCAAAAGTGTGCGTGGGTACCGCAGTGCGATCTGCGAGATGTGGTACTCGAGCGTGCGGTGTTGCCACTCGAGACGCCAATGGGGGTCAGCCCAGAAGGCGGGGATGTTGTTCGCCGCGAGGGCGGGGCCGTCCGCTACCGTGACACTTGTGATTGCGAAAGCCTTCCTTCCGCCAGACGACTCCATCGATGTTTCTGTTGCCATTGCCGTTTCCGTTTCCGTGGTAATACTTGATCGCGTTCCCGGAAGTGTGTGCGAGGAAAGTTTTGAGGAAACCGGGCGGGTTCAGGTACCTTGCGGATTTATAACAACACTGTCCAGATCGACGTTGTGCCTCCAATGTGAAAAGAGCGGTCACGGGTTCAATGGCTGCGGAAAGTACGTGTCCCGCTAACTGGTCATCCGAAATCCGACCGGTACGGAGATCACTGCAACACCATCTTTTTATCCGCTTATTGCCGGTCCGATATGCGCCGCACAGCAAATCCCGGGGCTCTGAGTGCATGTCCCAAGCGGAGGGAGGTAACAAGAAGGGAAGACACGAAAATTGGATGTTGAGCGGGTGCGTTGCAACTTCGGAAAGAGCAGGTAAACCCCAATTCTTTTGAGCTACGCCATTTTCGCAGCTACCTTACCTACTTACCTAACTACCTAGGTACTCCATGAGGCTTACGTCTCATTACCAGCCAAATCCCTCGCTATGAAACCAAACATCCCTCCCCTTCCGAACCCAATCCCCCATAGCCATTCTCACATCCCTCGCCATCTGCGGCGGCCCGCAAACCACCACGGCAACCCGGTGATACCGGCTCTGGCTAAAAACACCGTCGACGATCTTCTGTAGGTCAGGTCGCCCGTACTGTTCCTCCACTCCCGTCTTTATGTTTCTATCCGCCACAAGAAGTCTGCTGCTGTCGCCGCTCTTTTCCAAGTCTAGTTGGGTCATTTCCAAGTCGTCATCATCTTCCAACAGCCCCTCTAACTCCTGAGAAACCCTACTAGAACTTGATGTGCTACTGCTGTCTTCCTTCTTGGAGCCAGTGATGAACAAGCGAATCTTGCGTTCATCCGAACCATCCGACACCGTAGTTCCTTCCGCGGAGGTCGAGCGAGGCCACATACACGCTGTCTCACTCACGTCCCCCACGGCCCAAACAAACTCGACACGTGTTGTTGCCGCTGGAACCTCGCGTAAAATCTGTTGGTAAAGAGGCACGACAAAAGTGGCGCCAACACCACCCGCTATGAGGAGCACCGTATCAAACGTGGCCCACTGTGGGAAATATACTGCCGCGCCGTACGGGCCATCAATGCCGAGGGTACCACTTCTCGGGCTGTCTGGGGCGTGCAGGCTCGCAAGTTTTGTGAGTGTCTTGGTCATGGGCCCCTTCATGCGGCGTGCAATAAGGGTGAGTTCCCTTGCTTCCTCGTTGACTGCGGCGACGGTGAAGGGATTTTCCGTGAGCGCTAGAAGAGGGTTGGGCGAGGATAGGCAATGCCTGCCTGGATGCGAGCGGGAGGGGATGCTCAGGTACAAGTACGAAGCCGGGTGGCTTGCGAACTGGCTGATCTTGGCGGGCGGAAGCGTGATTTTCACGCTGATGATGTTGGCATTAGGAGCTGTTTCGATGGTCGCCGGGCATTTGACGGATGCAAACCGCCGGACGGAAATGTCGACGAGGAGAACCAGGAATGACTCGGCCATGTACACCCTGCCATGCGGAACATGGAACCAGATTACCACGGGCAAGCTCAAGGCGACTACCAAATGAGTGAGATAAAAGATTCGGTACGAGTAGCGTCGAAGGACGCCTAAAGTTGTAGTACTGAGCAGCGTCATACCGAGGAGCCCCAGTACTCCCAGCGCCGGGACCGGGCGAAACAGGGCTGCCGTCAAACCGCCGACTTGGATGTAGTAGTTAAGGTAGAATGCACCGTGCAGCAGGATAAGAAAGTAGCATATCCATCCGAGCGCTCGATGCCATCGGTTGATCTCCTCATGCGACACGCGAAAGGCAAAGGCAACGGGGTTGACACGCTTGGATGCCAGCAGGTATTGCAAGGGGAGCTGCGAGGTCCCGATGATGCCAAATTTCTTGGTGAGGAGGAAGTAATCTTCAACAATTTCACGTCGTCAGCTCGAGGCCTGAAGCAAGATTGTCTGACAACATACCATGTCCTGTCTCGTTCACGCACGAGAAAAGAAGCCAGGCCATCCACACGCCGCCGAATATCAGTTCATCCCTGCGGCCCAGATTCCAGCCGTCGAGTAGCTCGACGGGATTACCTAGCCACCAGCCCACTCGGTTTAGCGTCGCCATTACCCACGGTGTTGCACTGTCTTCGGGAGGCTTCGCCTTTGACCTGGTTATCCATTTTCTAATGGCATACCGTACGGGCCTCACGAGAACAAAGGCAAGAATGAGCACCCACGGCGAGACCTGAACGTACAACGCATAGCGGTCAAGCGAGACGCGGCGGGCATGGCGAACTGCGACATCGCCGTGGATAAACTGGTATGGCCACGCCATGGCGACGTTAACTCGGGTCAACCTTGGAGACCTTGCGAGTTTCCTGACAAACACTCGCGTGAAGGTTAACACTTTCACAAAGAGAGAGCAAACCTGTCTTACCCCTGGTAAGTGGTGCCTCTAGGTGGGCCGGCGAAGAGGTGAGCTGATTCACTGCACGTCGGCGGTCTTTCAATGTTGTCAGATGCATGTCGGTTGCGTATCGGTCCGCCCGACTAGGGTGAGGATACTATATCCGCATTAGGCAGGTAGATAGATCTCAAGCCGTCTTACACATCTTCGGTACGTACACCTAATGAGAAGGTTAGTTCGTAATCTCACATTCTCTCCGAGAATTTCTGGGGCCGGTACCTGGCCCTCACTCAACTCAAACCCATCCTCTGCCGAGATGCAGCCGAGCCGGAGCCAACACAGTCGGCTCTCGGAACCAAGCTGCCGTCCGGTCAGGATTCGCCCAAAGCCGACCGGTACCAGGAATTGCTCTTCGGCAAAGGGCATATCGACTTGCTGTGAAGATCTCAGACATCTTACACGTCGATGGCAGCAAACCTAAGGTACCCAGGTAACTAAGGTACCGATACCCGTCCGTGGTTACCATCTTTGTCTAGGTAGGTAGGCAACTCGGTTCGCAGACTAGCCCCTGGCGGGAGACAATGGCGCTGTCAAATGCCACCGCAATACCTGAGGCTGTGGTGAGGTTGTAAATTGCTTGGCTCGGTTAGGCTTACATTGTGAATTGTGGTGCAACTTATCTCCAGACGTCCAGATCCGAAGGTGCGTGGAGAACAAAGGGGAAACCCAGGCTTCAAAAGAAGGACTCTTCGGCCCTCAAACACACCAGAGCAGTCATACGATACTCAAACCAGTATCAGACCATAGCTGTTCATTGTACGCTTCTTGCAAAACTTCCTTTCCAAATTTCCATCAACACCCCCACCGCACCCCCGCCGCACCCCGCCGTCGTCAGGAAACATGCGTTTCTCTCAGGTTCTTACCTTGACCTCGCTGGCCACCTCGGCCATGGCGCTTGTCATTCCCGCAAACCAGCCGTATGTAACCCACCTTGTTGTTTGCCTTCAGCAGCTAGTTTCAGGTGGTAACCTCAAGCAAAATTAGGGCTATTGGTGTTCTGCCTCGTCACGGGGACACAGTCATCCCTGATAAACAAAAGTACGAGAAGCGCCACGGGGAGACGGTGATCCCCGACAAGCAGAAGTACGAGAAGCGGGCTACAGACACGGTCATTCCCGACAAGCAGAAATACGAGAAGCGTCATGGAGATACGGTCATCCCGGACAAGCAGAAGTATGAGAAGCGAGCCACCGATACCGTGATCCCCGACAAGCAAAAGTATGAAAAGAGGGCCACCGACACCGTCATCCCCGATAAGCAAAAGTATGAGAAGCGTCATGGAGATACCGTGATTCCCGACAAGCAGAAATACGAGCGATCCACAGATACTGTTATCCCTGATAAGCAAAAGTATGAGAGGCGTCATGGTGACACTGTCATTCCTGACAAGCAGAAGTACGAGAAGCGTGCTACCGACACCGTCATCCCCGACAAGCAGAAGTATGAGTAAGGTAGCACCGTGCACAAGGTCTCCTCTATGAAAATCCCTGGCTGCAGCCCATAGATGGAGGATTTCTCATTGCGCGTGTGATGCTTTTGAGCTCAGCCTGGGCCGCGGGTATCGTCACAGCACGGCTGAGTCTCGCTTTTCTTTCCCTGGTGGTTTTTCTTTTTTGGGGGGGGGGGAGGAGGGGTTATGGGAAGCAAGTTTATAATCTACCTCTATCAGCTAGAATTTGGTAGTTCTGGTGTGGCCAACCGAGGTGAAGAAGAAAACAAAGAAACTACACTCGTTTACTACAAAACAGTCTTGTGCAGTAAGATACTATGTGACCATATCCGTAAGCCTCTGATAGAGCCTGTAATTGCCGTAATAAAACCTTGATGCTCTTTTTATCTCTTTTGCCAAGCCTACTAATAAGACACAAGAAGTGTCTTTTGGATTCCCGGATCTTGTTTTCCTGTGAGCGCGTAACAAGGCACCGTAACGATCATCACTTTGCACCGTAGTACATACATATACCTCCATTTTCTATTTCATATGCCCTCTCATTAAGCACTGCAGACCCATTGACAGTGTTTTCACGGTTCAGCTTCAAACGCTAAATACATGCCCATCGAGATAGCTGCAGATAATTGGACACACAAGCCAACTTTTAAGCGGTCTGACTGCCGGTGCCTACCTGCATCGGCGCATTCCTCTTCCCCCCTTTTTTTTCCTTGCGGAATGCGTTCAACCCAGCTTTTAGCTGCAATCCGGCAATTTCCAAAGCGTTTGCATGCGCGTACCACACAAAGTGTGCCATATGGCAGGATTGCCTTTCCAGAGTCATCTTTCGGCTCTCCCCGTGGTGCTCGGAAAAGGAGGCCGAGTGAATCGGTTAAGTCCCGGTTAGGAGACAGCCGCCAAACTCCGAGATGCATCAACACCGAGGGCCAATCATTCGCACTCTTTCCGATGTAAGCTCGCCCGCCTTCCAACAAGTCAATACCATATCCTTCTTTGTAAGCAGCACTCGATTGCAACACCCCATGAGACAGACATACATCCATTCTCACTCCCCACGCATCCTAGATCTTCAAACAACAACACAGGCAAATCACGCTTCGCATATCTCGCCCCCTCCCTCTATACACACCACAATGGCCCCTAGTAGATCATCATCCGCCGCCGACAGCCGCCAGAGCTTCCAGGTGGAACACAAGACGCTCTTGAGCGCCTACGACCGACTAGAAGACGACAAGAGCAGCAACAGCGACGAACCAGAATGGACAACTGGCCAGCCGGTACCGCGGCGAGCGAGGAAAGTGGTTCCCCGACCTTCCGATGCGCGAGGGTGGATTCTCTTGGTCCTCGTCGTTGCGGCCGCTTCGGGGCTGGGTGCAGCAATGGGGTGGCTTGCGAGGCGATGCAATGTGTCGGAGTGTGTTCGGTTGACTTCTAGTTATTGTGGGTGCTGCTGCTGAAAGACGCAAATATGGGATTGGATTTTGGACTAACATGTGAAAACAAACAGCGCCTCTCCTGCCGGCGGTCGAGTACAGCGATCTCCAGTTCGAAGCCGAGCTGGGCGCCCAGAATGGATACAAGGGACACCCTCGTCCGGAGCTGGACAAGTTGTGGGACCGAATCGGCGAGAGTGAGTGGACATTATTTTCTGCTCTGTATTCGCTGTGTTTTAGTCTCGCTGACAACTTTGTGCAATATCCAGTCCACCCCATCTCCATGCCGGCCGAGTATCTCGGCGTCTTGAATAAGACGGGATCGGGCATTCCGTACGCCGAGGAGGACGGCGGGGGCATCATGGTGGAGATTGAGGTGTTTCACCAGCTTCACTGCCTGGTAATGAGGCCATTCTGCTCTGGCCAACTGGCAAGACAGTCGCTAATACTGAGGCAGAACTTCCTCCGCAAGGTCATCTACGCCGATTACTACTCGCGGCCAGAGAACATGCCCCTTGAGTTTCTGGTGGGAGATACTCTCTTCTTCAACCATATCGGTGAGGCCCTCTCCCCTTGTTCTTCCACAACAAGGCCGCAAGCTAACTTGAACCTAGACCACTGCATCGACTTCCTCCGGCAGTTCCTCATGTGCGCCAGCGACGTCACGCCCGTAACGTCAAACTGGGTGCTCACACACCACAGCCCGCACCCCGACTTTAACACGATGCACAAGTGCCGAAACTTCGACGCGCTCCTCGGCTGGGTCGAGGAGCACGACAACGGCGGCGTCCCACGCCAGACGCCCAATCCGAGCTGGCGGCCCGCCCCGAGCGTGGACAAGACCATTTTGGATTATGAGCCAAACTTCCCCATTCCATATCATGGACCGACAGTGAATGATTCGGATCGGTGGACGCATAACTCGTAGGCGGGAGAAGACGGCGATGGAGTTGGCATTGGGTGCACTGAGTTAGCATTGATCGATAAGAGAATCTATCTTCATATATCTAGTCCAAGGTATTGCTGTGACTTGCAGCATAAAGGATTTCTGCTAGGCCAGGGGGCTACCTAAGAGGTTGGCGTGTTGTCCTCTGTGCGTCCGTTTCGCATGCCAGTGTGTACTGCCCACCTTGCTTGTCTAAATAAACAATGTTTTTTCGGGATAGTACACTGTTGAAAATCTAAATATCACGAATATCAAGCTAGCTTGTTTGCCACGCCCTCATCCGGTGTCACATCTGCAGATATAATTAAGGAGGGGTTGGTTTGCTTAATTCCGAGTCGAGTGCGCTGTCGTAGTCACAAACTCAGATGGCAAGAGATAAATGACTAGCACAAAAGCAGAAAAAAAACCACCTTCCTTGCCCGTTCTGATGTGATCCTGCTCGTATTGGCACGTACATAATCCTACGGGGTAGGTAAAAAAAACTCTCCACTCGACTCTGTAGGGTGTAGAACCCAATATCGATGCAAGTCGGTACCAAAACTGTCGAATTTGCGGTCCGGCCCCCTCACTTTGCGCTTTTCCGAGGGATTTCCGTGTGTAACCAACCACACAAGTAAGCACACAAGTAAGATGAAATAGCCACTTTCCGATCGGCAAACGACGCTTAATAACACAATACCGAGCTGAGCTGAGCCGAGCGGACCCGAGCCGACTCGAGGTGGATCCGCCGCGTCCGGCCTGCCGAGACCGAAAAGGGGCGCGCGGATCGACATGCATCGGTTCCGTCTTAGCAGGGCCGAAAACCAAGGAGACGCTCGGAATGTCAGAAGAGCCAGGCTAGAGTTAGGGAAAGGGGTAGCATGAAGAGTATGTATGCTCTTGTCGTCCGTTGTCTGTGCCATTCTCGTCCCCATTCCTCGTCGTCCAAAAGGTCCACCCACTCCAATATCACTCATCTCTTGTGACTCTCTTCACCTGGCTGAAACCACATATTTTTTCTATTGTCATTCATGTCGTTAAATATGTGGCCACGCAAAATCAGCGCGGCATACGACCGTCTCCGCGGTGCCGACGGCGACGACGCCGAGACGCAGCCCTTTACGGACGGCGAGGCAGAGAAACAGGACGCCGGCCACCACATGTCCTCCACAGCACCCCGGTCGCGAAGCTGGATGAACAAGGCGAGGTCAGCCCTGGCGTTCGCCCTTGGACTTGTCTGTGGCTGGATCGTGCTCGTCACAGCCTGGCGCACGACGCTCCACCCCGTCCCCCGAACAGTACAATACACCACCAAGACGCTTGAGTGCGGCAACACCACTGCCGAGGCCGAAGCCAGCGGATGCTCGTTTGACCTGCTCTCCCACAACTGGGTCCCTCCACCGTGTCTCGACCCCCAAACGGAGTCCGAGTACCGCGCATACATCAGCAGCCCCGAGCGGGCCCTCGGCCCATACCCCTACTTCCTCGACGCCGAGGGCACCAAGCGCGTCGAGTCGGAGCGCGCCTTTGCGTTACTCGCCAATGGTCATCCCGTGCTGGCGGATCAGCACGTGTACACCACGCGCGAGGAACACCTCGCGCATTGCAAGTTCTTGTTGCGCCGAACGCACCGCGCCGCGCAGCGCAAAGTCCGGCTCAACGACGAGAACGCCGGGTTTTGGCACACCGAGCACTGCCTCGAGGAGCTGAGCAATCCGGGCCGTAAGCCGTTGGATGCGCTAAACGAGGGATTCTTTGTGGGGTACTCGCCTTGTACTATCGAGGTACCTGTTTGATCCCCTTCGATTTGGAAGGTTGCCCTTTGGGGTCCACGGAAACTTTGGAGATGCTGTTACTACTTATATAACTATCCTCCCGAGGTAGCTAGGTATGGTTAAGCAGAAAATACGACATGCTCCCTGGACGTCTGTCAATGCATGTACGTGATATGCGTGATAGTATGTATCAAAGTGTAGAACAAAGAGCGCTTTCATCGCCCACCGAGAGTTTTCTCCAACGATAGGATTTACTCTAGAGACTAGAATTAGTACCAGAATAAAAACTTCATGGCAGCTGTCGTCCCCTCTCCTTGATAGCCTGCTGCGCCAACCGCATCACCTCGGTAATCTCCTCTAACGGTCCCTCAATGTCGGCGAGGACCATGCGCCCCCAAAACCCGGCCGCCGTAGCAAGATATGACAGATCCCTGCGGTCTTCGCTCGATGAAGAATGCATAGACTCTTGATAAGAGTGGCCGTCACTCCCAGTCCTGATCAGCCGGATGTTGCCAGTGAATATCGTGTTGAGCAAGGCGCAAGTGGCCACACAAACCACCCTATACAGATGTGGGTACAGGCGCGTGTCCGAGGCAGAGACGTAGGAGCTCGCGGCGAGGACCTTGCGCGCCGATGACGCCCGCTTACGTGCGCTGTAGATCGAACATGAAGAGTCACCATGATCCCCACCATTGTCGACTCGTCCTTCTTCGTAGTTTGTGCCAATACTGCTGGTGCTACCGCCAGCCGGAACCGTAGCGAGACTGGAACGTCTCCTCTCATGGCCAGGGCCGGCCGACAGACTTTGCGGACGATGGGTGATGCTCCCCGTCTCGGAGTTGCTCTCAGCACTGTTCGTAATGGTTTCTGAATGAGAAGTCTGGTGCGAGTAGTATGGCCGCCATCGCTGCTGCTGCTGCTGCTGCTGGGCGGTTGTGGCGTGGATGGCCATCAGGGCTTCTTGGTACTGAAAGAATACAGTCACTCTAATTCTCCGTTCCTGCGCTGTGATTGGTCTCCCATCACAGCGATTATCTGTAAAGATACTCGCGTGGGCGGTACCACTCGCGCCAGGGTTGTTTGATGCGTTGCTGTCATTGACATTGGCAGCAAGATTTTGCCCGTTCTGGATGGCAGCCTGGACACTGCTCGGCAATGACTGGACCCAACCCTCGAGATACGATTCGAGATCCAAAACAGACTGCAGGTCAGTTCGGCGCGCACGTAGCGACTGCTGGCTGAGACTTCTGCGCAAAACGACTTCGCACAGACTCCCATACCGACAATGGGAGACGAGCCAGTCAAACTCACACCCTCTTGTTGTTGTTGTTGTTGTTGTTGTTGTTGTTGCGGGTGGTGGCGTGTAATCGATAAAATCGCGGTCAAGGACCTGCAGCTGTTCGTGAGTTACGCGCTCTGTCCATAGAATCTGGCAATCAATCTTAAAGGCTCGGGGGCGGGCGAGAGACTCGGAAGAAAAGAAAAAGAAAAGAAACGTGGAAAAATACCGGAAAGTTCTCCCTGCGCAGACAAACCTCCTTCTCCAGTGCGTACAGGAACCAGACGGCCCGCTTCGTCTGCTGCTGATCGGTGTGGGATGAACATGCCTCGTCAATAACGGCGTGCCGACCCAGCCGCATCACCTGAACGTAATGAATTGCGCTTGACACCAGCCGGCTGGTATGGGGAGATAAGATCCGTGCCGCAAAATACGCCTGGTCAAGGGACAGATGTCAGACGGATGGAACAATGTGAACAATTGACAAGAGATGATTGTGCTTGCCATTGTAACAAGCGCCTTTACTCCAAGTTGTTCAGTTAGCTGCAAGAAAGTGCCATGTTCTTTCATGATACTTGCCTGAAAATCAACAAGCGAGAACGTGTTGTTCCCTATTATCTGCGATTGAAGTTCTACAGCAGTTTGAAACTGAGCGAGCGGCATGTCGCTCGGCAGATCATCCCACTGACCTTCCGCACGCAAAATGTGTGCACCCACCGCTAGGACGACGTGAGCAAGGGCAGAGGTGTGTTTTCCAGGCGAGGGCGGGCCTCGAGAGTCCGCAGGTCGAGATGCTGGGTCCGGTGATTGGTCTAATATCCCGATCATGGCTGTTTCAATCCGGGAGCGGTCTAAGAAGAGTGCAGGGCTGCCGTGGATGAGAAAACTTCAGCGTCAGGGGGGATTTCAAAGTTTGGAAAAGGGGTGAAGGCGGATGGTACCACTCACCCCGGTGCGTCCTGCAGACAAGCTAGGGAAAGTGTCAGATGCTTTCCGTATGCTGAATGTGCCTTGCTTCGCACAAAGGAAGCGTACCTTCGATGCAATCCAAGGCGAACTCGCGATGGATGCGAGGGGCCTCTGAGTCCTGTCCTCTCTCCTGTTCTGTGATTTGTGACTGGTAGACGTGAATGTCTCCCCACAGCAACCCCCTGACAGCGCGGACGAGATCTAAATCTCGGCCAAGTTGCCCACGCCACTGTTGATTACAGTAGTCTTGCATCTCCCGTAGTAGTGCGTCCTTGATCAGCTCATGCTGGGGCGTTATTATGTCTGTGTGTGATGACCTCAGATGTGAGAACCGCAGCTTTGATGCTGGAAGCGACATACCTGCAGAGGCAACATCTAGAGCACAAACCGTCTTCCGCATGTCAATAGCAGGGCGGAAGTCAGGCCCCAATGACGTGGCGGAGGGGGGGACCACTTTTGTGATATCAGACAGGACCCCAAAGGTGAAGGGTTCGTCTGAACCGTTTTCCATATCCATGTCGGAAAACATGTCAGTCTTCCACACGTTCGCGTTGTCAGATCCTAAATGAGGTGGTCCGACTGTGCTCGTGCTAAGCCTCCGAGAATGGTAGCTAGCCACGGTTTCGTCGTCCAGCAGCTGTTCTTCGGGGTAATCCGATGGCAGCGCCATGATGTCTCCAAAGAGGGCCGAGTCAAGGAGCGGGAGCGGGTCTGCCCGCTCCGCCGAAAAATAAGCCCCGATGGAATCATGATCAGTCGGTAGTTCTTGGCGGGGATGGTATTGAGGAGATACAATGGGATCCTGGAGATCGATTCTCTTTCCCAGCGATCGCCGCGCATGGCCCGAGGGAGGGTATCGGCAGTCGTATCCTAGCCTCTGGAGTTTGCTGTCAGCTTCTACCTTTGATGTTTACTTTCCAGGAGAAGGAGATGCCAACTGAAGCAGCAAGGAAGGTGTATCACCTGGCATTGGGTGCATGAGCTCTTGCCGTCGCCTATAACACGTTTGCTCGATCAGACAGCTGAACGCCACATGTGAGTTAGATCAACGGAGAGAACAAACAGCGAACTTTCCGGGCGCGACAGCGGTGACAAGCTCCTCTTCGACGCGTAACAGGTTTTTGGGGCACTGTCGCGCGTTGAATCTGGCTGGGTGGGCTTTGGGGGCTGTTCATGTTGGTGGTTGCCGGCGACACAACTGCAATTCACTTGGCACACATGAAACTATCAAATGCAAGGACGGCAACAAGCAAGCCAAGCCCAGCCAAGCTTCTTAAGCGGTAAGCCACGAGAAAGCCAAGTCGATCGGGGCGTTGAATAAGCTTTTTTCCCGCACCAAGTTCCGATGACTCTGCTGAGGTGAGTGAGATCGGTTGAACCCCTCTTGCGCTCTTACCTTCCTCATTCGGACAGGATAGGCACACCGCCTCGTGAGGATTCTACAAGGCTCCCTTTCTATACTAGCCAACGAACCAACGACGTTGTAGATGGATACAGCGTGATGGGGTCAGCACCAAAATCACGCCTCTCCCGGACCCACCCCCCCCCCCCCCCCCCCCCTCCCCTCTGAGCGGGCGGGTAAGATTCCGGCTCCCCCAACTTGCGGCATAATGCCGGGATGACGCCTACGGCCAAACGCTCGTATAAGTCGTATTACACAGAGACCGCGGTGGAGACGATAGAAAACAAAGAACTGTTTATGATAGGCCGGATCGCGAGCAATTTCTAATCATGGATGGGATTACCGTGTGCCGCTCGCTATGCGTCTACTTGAGGGATCATTACCACTATAATACCACGTCGCCACCGACAAATCACACGGGCTCGTCACCGTCACCGCTTGGACCAGGATTCTCAAGCAAGGACCGTAGGGCATCGACACCATGTTGCTTCGAAAGCTCGCCATCGCGGCTGCCCTGACCTCGGGTATTGCCGCTGGCTTTCACTCGCCCGGGGATAGGCGCACAGTGCCTACCACGCACCAAGTCCACGAGCGACAAGATGCACACTGGTCCACGCGATGGGAGAAGGGGGCTAGAGTGCAGCCCAGGACTGTGTTACCTGTGCGCATTGGTCTTACGCAGAGGAATCTCGAGGCTGGAGAACGGCTCTTGAGCGTCATGTAAGTACCAACTTCCTTTATTCCATTGCCATTGCAATACTCGTCTACTTGTACGAAATCCTTACGGGGCTAGTTCGGACCCGACATCCTCAAACTACGGAAAACACCTGTCGGCCGAGGAAGTGATCTCCATGTTTGCGCCATCGGATGAGGCTATCGATGCCGTCAGGGCGTGGCTCGTCGGGGCTGGATTCGCTGCCGACTCCATCTCGCTGTCGGCCAACAAGCAGTGGGTCCAGTTCGACGCCCGCGCCGCCGACGTCGAGGATCTCCTTGCCACGGACTTTTTCGAGTACCAAGACCGCCGTGGCATCAGCGGCAGGGCGGTTGCAGCCGAGGCATACCATGTGCCCCTTGAGCTGCAGCAGCACGTCGACTACATCACACCGGGAATCCGGCTGCGTGCGGAGCCGGCGCTCGAACCAGAACACGGTCGCCGAAGCTGGGAACCCTCTGTGGAAAAGGGGACGCTTGACAGGCGTACTGTGGGGGCGGGGGTCAACTTGGTAGCTGATGTGGACACCCACTTTCCACTGCTCAACTCCACCGCTTGCGACTACTACCTCACCACTGCCTGCATCCGGGCTCAATACCAGATTCCCAACAACACCCTCTCCACGCCAGGCAACGAGGTAGGCATCTTTGCATCCCTCAACGACCACTACAGCCGCGCCAACCTCGACACCTTCTTCACCACGCTCTACCCGGGCCGCATACCCAATGGCACATATCCCGAGGAAAGACTCATCAACGGCGCCATCGGAGCCGCCGAAGACGTCCCAGGTCTCAACTCCACCACCAACGGCGGCGAATCCGACCTCGACTTACAGGCCGCGTGGCCACTCATCTACCCCCAGCGAGCCGTCATCTTCCAGACCGACGACCAATACTACGAGACGGAGCAAACCACCCCCGACACGCCCTACAGCGGGTTCTGGAACACATTCTACGACGCGCTCGACGGATCCTACTGCACTTTCTCTGCGTTCGGCGAGACGGGGGATTGCACCGAGCCCGAGTGTCTCGATCCGATGTATCCAAACCCCAACGACCAAAACGGATACCAAGGTCCCCGGCAATGTGGTGCCTTTACCCCTACCAAGGTAATTTCCATCTCTTATAGCGGTGGCGAAGCCGATTTCCCCGCGTCCTATCTCCGCAGGCAATGTGCAGAGATCATGAAGCTCGCACTGCAGGGTGTCACCGTGGTGGAATCATCGGGGGATAGCGGGGTCGCAGGGTATGAAGGGGATCCACGCCTCGCGAATGGATGTGCCGGGGAAAGCGGGAGGGTTTTCTATCCCTCGGCGGATGTGACCTGTCCGTATGTCCTTGCGGTGGGGGCCACGAGACTCAACCACACCTCTCCCAACTCAACGACGTATTTTGAAACAGCGTGGGAATACTCAGGAGGTGGGTTCTCGAACTATTTCGACGCCCCGCCCTGGCAAAAGCGCGCGGTAGGGGGGTATTTCTCCTCGGTGAGGCTTAATTTCACGGGGTATGAATCACCTGGGGAGAATTTCAGTCATGTTGGACAGGGGGTATACCGGAAAGGTGGGCGGGGATATCCCGACGTGGCTGCTATGGGAAGGGGATATTTCTCCTTTACCGAGGGCAAGTGGTCCCGCCAGGGCGGCACATCGTTGTCAGCGCCGTTGTGGGCGGCCGTGTTGACGCTGGTGAATGAGCGGCGGCTTGCAGCGGGGAAGAGCACGGTTGGGTTGGTTCATCCTGTTTTGGTGAGTCTTTTTTGCTCCCTGCTACCCAAGGCACGGGAGAGGCTAACGGGGTCCAGTACGCCCACCCTGAAGTCTTCGCCGACGTTACCCAGGGCGCCAACCTCGGCTGCAATATGACCGGCTTCCCAGCCGCCAGGGGATGGGACCCCGTCACCGGTCTCGGGTAAGTGTTTTCGTTTTCATTTTCTTTGTGCTAACATGACATGGAACTGCACGATGGGCTCGACTGACGGTTTCTAGCACCCCGATATTCCCCAAGCTCGTTGATGTGTTTCTCCAATTACCGTAATGGGAATCGTGGCACCTTGAAAGTGAGGAGTGTCTCTTTCTTCGTGCTTACTGCAAGAAATTACAAGTCAGTCTGTCAAGCCCTAGTGCGGTGGGATGGACATAACCTGCTCCTGTACGCCTGCTTGATAAGTCCACGGGTTGGTTCCGGCCATCGTCTTGATAGTAACAAGTTGGTTTCATCACTGTAGTCTCTAATACGGAATGAGAGCCCCCCCCCCCTCCACCCACAATGCCCAAGATAGTAGAGCCTACTTGCTAGAGGCAAACCTTATAGGTCATTAGGTGCCAAACTTTCAAAAAGTCAGAAGCTGATTATTGTACTACTTTTAGCTATTGATGCACTATTTGTGGCTTGTCGACGTGGTGTACCTGAGCTTCCCTTCATTTTGCAAGAATAGAAACCTTGAAATTAAAAGTATGATCCCCTCCCCCTTCAAACAGCGTACGAACCTAGTATTATTTCGTTATAACACCCCGTTTCCCTTCAAGCATCACCTTAGACTACCAGCTCCTCGGTCTTCTTTGCCGGAGCCGTTTCAGCCTGCGCAGCGCTCGCTACTTGGCCCTTTTCGGCATCTGCCGCAGTTTGCTGGTCCGCCAGTGGGGTCGTTTGGGCATCAGGGCTGAAGTTCAAGTTAGAATCACAGGCAGCTGCGGAGTCGGAATGACTTACACAGGTTTCTTCCACCAAACGTTGTAGCTCACCCATGCTCCCTGAGGCAAAGTTAGCACAACCCGACATGGTGGCAGCAATCAGGGATGTCTTACCAGGATTGTAGTGAGCAAGTAGTTCCACAGTGAAATGAAGGAAGACGCCAGCACCAGCTTGAACTGAACACAACTGGATGCCCAGTAGAATCCCCAATAGCTGCGGTACCAAACGGCGTCGCAGCCGTCAGTCCCAACGCGCTGTGAACTTGTTAGGCGCCGGTTCAATTAAAAAGTAATGTACAAGTTGGATGACGTACGGTCATGACCAGGGAAAAGACGGTCACCCATAGGGCAAAGAATACAAAGTCGGCCGGGAAAGCAAGAAAGGTGTAGAGGAATGGGGCGATGAAGACTAAGCCGTAGACAGCACTGATGGAGCAGACGATGAGGGTGAACATGAGACGAGGGTCCTTTTCCGCGTCGGCTATGTTTGCGAGGGAGATGAAGCGGCTCACGAAACTGAGAGCCACGACACCGCAACTAAACTGGCCAAAGCGCAGAAGCACCAGGGCCACTTTAGTGAGTTTGTTGATTTCGGCCATGGTGACAGACAGCGAGGTACTGAGCAAGCAGTGAGGAAGATGTCAGGCGAGCGGACGTGGTCAAGACGATAAGTATCAGCTGGGACTGTTTTTCTTTTGTAATTCGAGATACTACTCTCTTTCGCGACCCCTTTGTCTGTTCCGTCCCATGTCCCGCCATGCTTCCTCTCCACCCCCGCAAACGGTAGACAAGGACGATGAGTCTAGAAGTCAGAGCTCCAGAACGAATGCGGGACAAAGGGCCATGTGGAATTTGCCGTCGTTTTGTGGCTGGCTTAGCCTGGACAGTCCGGTAGACTGAAGTCTTGTTGCAGCTGGGCGCCATCTGATGGGCCCAATGGAGACTCGGACTCCTTTTCCATCCTCAGAACTCGATCACAACCGAGGAAGCCAGGAGTCGG
The DNA here is from genome assembly GCA_030549175.1 of Lasiosphaeris hirsuta. Lineage (NCBI taxonomy): Eukaryota > Fungi > Ascomycota > Sordariomycetes > Sordariales > Lasiosphaeriaceae > Lasiosphaeris > Lasiosphaeris hirsuta. The sequence goes on from JAUKUA010000002.1 coordinate 1,373,046, forward strand.
GAATGTTCACTTACCAGTGCCCTTCACGCTCCGAAAAAGTTTTCCAGTGCAATTGGCTTCCCCACCCTGCATCTCGCATCGACTTTGTCGAAAAGGCGTTGGTTGAATGGATGGAAATGCCTGGAGATAATGCACGTCCAAGACAATTTTAACTGGCACCTTCCAGCCTTGCGGTGAGGGGATGGACCCTCAGTGCTGACCTGCACCAGGCCCTCATTTTGCGGCCAGTGTGGGGCGCGATTGCTGCCCCAATCTCAATTACCCCGCCAATTCGCCCAAAGACCTTGACCGCCAGCAAGCTCGTCAACCGACACCTGGATTGAATATTCCGTACTTTTCCTTATAATTCCCACGTCAACAGCCAGCTCTGCAAATTCTCCTCCCGAAACAGTTCTCACAACCCCCCCCAAGACTCCAATCATGGCCGACACCAAGGTATACCGCGCAAGCACGACCGCGCCGGTCAACATCGCCGTCGTCAAGTACCTTCCCCCGTCCCCCGTCCTCCCTCCCTCACCCAACTGACCAACCACCCGTCCAGGTACTGGGGTAAGCGCGACACCAAACTCAACCTCCCAACCAACTCTTCCCTCTCGGTAACCCTCTCGCAGTCCGACCTGCGCACCCTTACCACGGCCTCCTGCTCGGCCCTCTTCCCCGCCTCCGAAGGCGACTCCCTCCTGCTCAACGGCGCCCCCTCTGACGTCAGCGGTGCCCGCACGCAGGCCTGCTTCCGCGAGCTCCGCGCCCGCCGCGCCTCCCTCGAGGCCGCCGACCCGTCCCTCCCCAAGCTCTCGACCCTGCCGCTGCGGCTCGTGTCGGAGAACAACTTCCCCACGGCCGCCGGCCTCGCCTCGTCGGCCGCGGGCTTCGCGGCCTTTGTGCGCGCGATTGCCGATCTGTACGAGCTGCCGGCGTCGCCGTCGGAGCTCAGCTTGATTGCGCGGCAGGGGTCGGGGTCCGCGTGCCGGAGTTTGTTTGGGGGTTATGTGGCGTGGCGGATGGGGGCGCAGGAGAACGGAGGTGATTCCACGGCCGACCAGGTCGCCGAGGCGAGCCATTGGCCCGAGATGCGGGCGCTGATTCTGGTTGCGTCGGCGGCCAAGAAGGGGGTGAGTTCCACGTCGGGGATGCAGCAGACGGTGGCGACGTCGGGGTTGTTCAAGGAGAGGATTGCGACGGTGGTGCCGGCGAATATGGCGGCCATGGAGAAGGCGATTGCCGAGAGGGACTTTGAGGTATTTGGCGAGGTCACGATGCGGGACTCCAACTCGTTCCATGCCACCTGCGCCGACACGTACCCGCCCATCTTCTACATGAATGATGTGTCACGGGCGGCAATCCGTGCGGTCGAGGCTATCAATGCTGCCGCGGGCCGGACCGTGGCTGCGTACACCTTTGACGCGGGCCCGAACGCCGTGGTTTACTACCTGGAGAAGGACACCGAGGCTGTGGTGGGGAGCTTCTATCATGTGCTCGGTGGGGTGGACGGGTGGAAGACGGCTGCCATCGGGGGGCTGAAGCCCCTCCTAGCGCTGGACGAAGGCGTCGCAGGCCTGCTCCAGGCGGGCGTCAGCCGGGTCATCATGACTGGCGTTGGTGAGGGGCCCATCAAGACGGACGAGTACCTCGTGGCTGAAGACGGTAGCCCAGCCAAGAGGTGAGGAGCGGACGATGGTGAATCTTCATAGCAGAGCATAGCGATTTGTGTCGAACAAACTCCCCCAATTCGAATGCTGGCGCCGCTTGTGATTAGTCCGGGTCAGATAAGATAAGCCAGGGGGTTATCAATGCCAAGCTCCCAAGGCCGCGCCTGGGGGCCAGCAAAACACCACGCCCCAGCCGTGGCATAGTCCCGAGTCTGACCAAGACACCGACCGCCTGTTTTATGCCAGGCCGTTCCCCAACTGCACGGCGCGCAATCGCCCCAATGCCGCCGGCACAATGAGTAAGAGCATCTACGACATCAACCCGGCGGGCGATGTCATCTGCACCTACACGGACCCGGACCGTGAGACGCTGCGCAGTGTGCGTGCCCCCCCCCCCCCCCCCCCTTCCGTCTTCCGTCCCACCACTGCTCATCTCCAAACATCCAAATCTAACCTCCTCCCCTCCCTCCCCCCCCACCCCAGACTCCCACCTTCGTGCCCCCAGCCAAAGCAATCCTCTACGCCTTCCTCCCCGCCGGCTACCCGCACAGCGTAACAACCGACTACCTCCCCTACCAAACCTACGACTCGCTCCAGGCCTTCGCCTCCTCCATCTCGTCCCTGCTCGCGAACCGCGCGGTGCTCGAGGGCCTCGGCGTGGGCGACTCGTCGTCGTCGCCGACGGGCGCGCTGATCCTCAAGATCACGGGCGACACCATCTCGCGGATCGCGACCATCCTGTTCGCGCACCGCATGGGCCAGGCCATCGAGCCCGAGTGCAAGTTCTACCGGTTCCTGGCCGACATCTTCAACGACAGCGCGCAGTTCCTCGACCTGCTGACGCCCGCACTGCCCTACTTCCCCAAGCTGGGCGTCATTGTTGCTGCTGGCGTGCTGAGGTCGCTGTGCGGCGTCGCGGCGAATGCGAGCAAGGCGAGCTTGTCGGCGCACTTTGCGCTGACGGGGAACTTGGCCGAGCTGAACGCCAAGGAGGCGTCGCAGGAGACGGTGGTGAGCCTGCTGGGCATGTTGGTGGGGAGCCTGGTGGTAAGGATGGTGGAGGATAAGCAGGTTGTCTGGGGGCTGATGATGGTGCTGGCTGCGGTGCATCTAGCCATGAATTACCGCGCCGTGCGCTGTGTCCAGATGCGCTCACTCAACCGGCAGCGCGCAACGATTGTCTTCCGGGAGTGGTTGGAGCAAAATGCGATTCTCACGCCCGAGCAGGTCGCGCTGCGCGAGAGCATACTCGGCAAGGGGAGGGGGAATCTCGCGAGCAAGACGGGCGAGTACACGGGATTCTGCGAGTTTGGGACGTACGGGGATGTCATGGGCTGGAGCCCGCGCGGCTATCATAGGTATGACCTTGAGACTCCCGGGTATTTCATGGGCATCTGGCACCGCGCGGGCAACTTCTACATGCGCGTCGCGCTCAAGGAGGGCGCGGGCAGCCCGCTGCCGGCCTGGTTTGATGCCGTTCACCACGCGTACCACTTCGACTCGGCGCTCAAGGACGGGCTGCAGAGCCACTACGAGAATGAGATGCCCCTGGGCTATGTGTCGGAAGACCAGAAGCGCGGCGTCTTTGAGGCGCTTGCCGCCGCGGGCTGGGATCTCGAGTCGAACCAGCTGGAGACCAGGTTGCCGATCCGGGTCCGGGTTGATGGGAAGAGGGGGGATGTCAAGAAAGGTATGCCCACCACTCCGTATCGCTTGACTTTCGCTAACATTCCCAGTCGCCCCATCGGAAAAGGATCCTGCCCTGCTTCTTGGTCAGGAGGTCAAACACGATTAGATAGAGGGGCCCTGCTGGAACACGTACAACACCAGCTTGTGTTGGAGGATGAAGATGCCATCCATTCACGAGATACCACGCAGAGAAAACCTCTGCCATTGCTTCCTGCACACAAAATTACATTTTCCCCCTCCCAAACGCCGTTCATGCCCCCCCCCCTTGAGTGAAGACTGTCCCTATCATACACCTTTTACACTCCCCTCACCCCCTCCCCCCCCTATGCCAGTCCGGTAGCCCGCAGCGCCCTCATCTTAACGCCCTCCCAGGTATTCAGCTTCGGCCGTACGTCGAGATAAAAATTGAGCTTCTGCCCCTTGCCATCCCCCCTCCCCGAGTAAAAGTCAATGATGTACTCCACCCGCGTCCCGCACCGATCAACAACCCAATCGTGCCGATCAAATGGCGCCGTGTACCCCAGCAGCGTATTCATGCGCGCCTTGGGACTCATGGCCTCGCTGAGCCCGGCAAAACTGTGCAGCCGCGGCCCGCCGCATTTCGCGGAATCCACATACGGAGCCTCCCACCGCAGGATCTCGGCCCACGCGCGCTCGTTGACGGCGTTGTGGATCGGTACCACCGTCTTCATGTCAGCGGCCGCCGCGCTGTTGTATCCCTTGCGCTTCATCGCCTCGAAGAACATCTTCTCCGACGGGTATATCCATTTTCCGTCGGCGGATGTGCCGGTTTCGACTTCGTGGTTCGAAGGGCAAGCGGCCGGGCCCGGGTCGGCCGAGCGCGGGATGGAGGAGATGACGCGGTGGGAGTCGAGAGTTGTGGCGGGGGTGGTCTCGGGGGTGCTTGGGAGAGGGGCGGCGGGTTGCTGGCGCGAGAAGGGCAGCCAAGAGGACCACGAGGACTGCGGAGCAGGTGAAGTCGTGGGGGTGGCGGGTGAGGGGTGAGGTGGTGTCGCGGTGGCCGGGGCGGCGCGGGCCTGCTTCAGCCAGGCTTCGCGGGTCTTGTGGTCGACGGGGCAGACCTCGGCATTGTCGCCCGGATGCGCTGTCAGGGGGGAGTCTTTCATGGTGGGCGCAGACACGGCGGGGACGCCCAGCGTCGAGTCTTTGCTGACGAGAACTGTGTCGAGGAGGTCGGTGTGCATTATGACTGCATCTTCAGCGTGTATGCGCTGGCTGAGGTGGACGCGATCGTGAGTCTTGACCTGGGGAATGGATGAGGCGATTGGGTGACGCGGGTTGAGGTGTCGAGAAATTTAATTTCAGCAGCTGCCGCGGCTCCCGTCAGCTGCCGCTGGACACTGCCAGCTGGTTTACCCGTCGACAGCGCCACCCATCACACATCTAGCGATCTCAACTCTGATGTCGACAGCCAGTGCATTATGAGCTTTAAATTTGTACCAATTCGAATTCGGCTCAGTGTCAATTTTGGGTAGGTTCAATGGCGCATCTAGTGTTCCCGCATTGCTCTGCGTCACAACGGCGAAGCTCTGCGCATTTTGACGTTTGCGACAAACCGCTACCTAGACCCGACAGTCCAGACTTCGTCCCGGACCGGACGCCGTTAGTTCAACCATTTTACGTAACAAAGCTGCACTTTGTCCAGCAGCTCTCGATAGCTCCCAAATAGCTCTGAATAGCTCTGAATAGCTCTGAATAGCTCCGGGTAGCTAGCTCTTGGCAACAGCACTAGCGGTGTATCGTAAAATGTAATATGATATTGTATTTGCATTGTTTTTGTGCCATCAGGCCGACTAGAAGCTGTCCTTCACGGCATGCCTCCAGCCTTGATATATACACCCGAGTTCCCCTCTTCATCTTCTTGGCGCGGCGGAGCATTGCTCGCAACCCACTCCATCATGTTGAATAGAAAAAAAGCCGTCCCATGCTCCAAGCCCAAACCGGTGCCGCCAAAGCTGTCATCCTGAATGGCAGCATGCTTTTGTCCCGCCCGTCGTAACGTTGCCCTTCCCTTTTGTCATGACTCGACGTTCGTACACACCCGTCTTCGTACTTGTTCCCGTGGCATATCTCAGATCGTATCTTGACAATCACCCCAATTCCGGAGGGCTTTGCTAGTGTTGCTGACTCAAAAAAAGAAAATTAGGCAAAGGCCGCCGCACCACCAGTCTCGACAGCCTCGATCTCGGCGAGGGTGAGGGGCGCCCGGTGGAACCGCTCCGGCAGCTCGCTACGGTCAAAGTAAAAGCCGGTCGGCGCCCCTACAGGGCCGAGCTGGGCTCCGGCCAGTCCGCCAATGCCTGCCTGCGAGGCCGCGATGGTCTTGCGCAGGGGACCAAACTGCTGCGCGTGGTCGCGGTACGAGCTGAAGGAGGTGTGCGAGCCCTCGGTGAACGACTTGGGCAGCGTGTGTGTGGGCGACGCTGGGTGAGGCTGTGGGGTGTGGTCGACAGAGGCTGCGACTGTCAGTTTGGTTGCGAAGGGAGAGAGGGGTAAAAATGTAAATACCTGGGATGGTCCGCTTGCCCAAGAACTTGATCGAGGGTGTTCGCTCGGCGTGCTGGGCAGCCTGGCGCAGGACTCGTGTGGTGAACATTGTGTGTGCGGTGTGTGTTGGGGGTTCGGGATTTTGCGGGAGTTGTTGGGACTGTTGAGATTTGGGGCTGATGGGGGTGGTTTGGAATGCTGATGCTTTCTCCTCGCGACGATGGCTGTCCTGAGACGTGGGCACGGTGGCAGCTAGGTCGAAGGAGGAGAATGGGCAGTGGAGCAGGCGGATTGCTTGGGATCCTAACGGGGAAGGACTCGGAAAGCAGAGGGGATAGTCTGCAAGATAAATGGGTTTTCACAAGCTTCCGAGTTGGCTGCACAAGGAAAGTCTCGCGTGGAGCTCAGCAGCGCCGACCAATCATAGCCCCCCCTTTCAAGCCTCAAAATGCCGAACTCCGGAGCCTGCACAATACAAAGCTGGTCCCAAAACCACGCCATGGCCAGGCGCCATCCGCCCAGAGTCAGGCAGGCAGGGCCCAGGTATCGGCCCCTCCAGTCGTCTTCAGCCCTTCCAGAGATAAGGTGTGGTGCACACCAGCATACCTGTAAGGCTTTCGCCAGCCAATGGGAGGCAGGTTGCGGCCATTTCCGACCAACCGCACCACGTCTTTTCAATTCTCGCACCTCTGAGATCTTGGGGAAAGAGTTTTTCTGCTCTCCTCGCATAACATGCCGCGTCGTCTTGCCCGAGAATCGTGTTTCGAGCCTTGCGCTGAAGATGCAATGATGCTACAAAATAGATGCCGTTTCGCTCATCTCCGGTCGCGGCATCTCTGGCGCCATTGTTCTGATTTTTCGCCCGATCCTTCGTTTCTAGTTGCATCGTCCGCTGGCGTCATTGTCTTCTCTTCCCCGCGTTTCCGTTAGGTACAGTGCTCACCTCACCACCTTGTCCGCAAACAGGCGCCATCCCCCGAGCCCATGATGCAATTTCCCCCCTCCGTCAGCAACGGCAGGGTGGGCGCATTGCGCCCATCCTCCCCCACGCAATACTCTGCCTGCCGCGACCGAACGCGGTCGACGCTGCAGCTCAAGCCCGGGTTTCATCGAGGGCCAATACCACCCCACCGGTCACACCCCTCTTTTCTGCCCTCTTCTACGCCCTTCATTCCCCCCTCCCCCCTCCCACCGGGTCCTACACTTCCTACCACTGCTAGTGTACGGGCGACGGGCACTGCATGTGTGCGTCTTGCGCCGTGATCCCACGCGCGGGCGCCACGTCGACTGAACGAGCTGTTGCATGTGCCTGGCGCCTGGGGAAAGGCGGGGATTGGTGTCCCGGCCCATATGCGGACTCCGGCTGCTCCGGACTCGCCCCAACCTTGACGGCCGTCGTAAATACGCGTGCGGCGCGCGACCTGTTGTGGCATCTGTAAGCAGGACTTGGACAGCTTGAATGGTGGCGGCAGATCCCCATAATCACTAATGTTGATCAATGTTTTGGTGTCGCTGGCGGTTTGTTGAACTCAATTACACGAGTGCGGTACATACAGAGTGCAAACAGGTTATGAGGTCAGGCACTCGGACCCAGGCCATCGCTGAGGGTGTACCTCGGTGTATCATGGTGCATGGGCGCATTGTCAGGTGACGCCTGCTTTGCCAACACTAACAGTGCAAAATCTCATAACGGACGAAATCCAAGCCTACAAAGGCGCCAGATGCACTGGGGCGTGGTGCACCAATCTATACACTGCCTACAAAAATGAAAATAGTAATGAACAGTGCCGCTTCTCAAATGTGCCCGTAACCGGGGCGAGGCGCCTAAGAGAAAGTAATTGGACCGTAGTGGCCTGCCATGAATACCTCAGGTATGACATCGAGTGCCAGTTCGATTATCCCACTGATAATTCGATTGTGTCCGTCAAATCAGGTAGCAGTTTACCCCCGATCTCAAATTGCCACGACACAAGGATTAGATCTGATTTCAGCTATTGAAGCTCAGGGCCATACCTTTAGTTACTACTAGACTCGATCCAAAGACGGCTGACGGTAATTTGCTCATGATTGACTCAAATAACATAGGTCCTCTGTCTTGCTGTTTCACTACCAGTAGTATGAAACACCGATCGAACACAAAGACTGTAATTAAAACGTACATGCCTGGAACTTACACAATCATCTCCGCCTTAGCGAACTATTGAGACCGCCTCAGTATTTTGTGATGTTGCTTATTGGTACTATGGACTGAGAACTTCCAGAGAGGCTATCGACCCAGGATCTTAGGCCCTTGTATGAGACTTGACATGAGGACTCCAAACTTTAAGAGCTCAAGTCTAAGAACGGGTTAGACTCAGAATTCAAGTCAGTATAGTCTCTGTCATAGAATATCTACAATGGCATATCGTCAAAAACTCAATGGGCAGTCAATCGACTTTGCCAACCCCTGATTTGGTGTTCCCCCACACGGGAGTCACACTATCAACGTTTCTATCGCCATCGAATATTGCTGATTCAAGTTGCCAGAGTGCTTCTCCCAACAGCTCCGCTTCAAGCTCGTCCCAAGGTGGTAGGCCATGATCAATGGTAGACCTGTAGTTTTAGTACCTAAATAGTGGTTTGGTCTATTTGCTCGCCTTTAGGAGTCATCCATGGCAGAGGTAGTTAGACTCTATCAACCAGCTCACAACTAAGCACTTTCTAAGTTCGCCATGGCTCGACTTCATAGGCAGTTAAAGAACCCACATTTACTCCCGAGTTTCTGCTTGCTCAATAGATAAGCATCCTAGCATATGATGCAGGCCCGTTTCGGCCCATAATTGCCATGAAATATGCGGAAGGTTGCGCCCATATTCGAGGGTTCATCCCAGCAGCGGTTGGGTGGATGCCAAGTGGATGCCCAACATCAAAATCTGCTATACCGCCCACCTACCTCAAATAACCTCGAACAACCACCAACTCTTTCAACAATCAGGCATCTGCCCGGCTAGCTCAATCGGTAGAGCGTGAGGCTCTTATGACTCAAATAGTCAGGCATCTCAAGGTTGAGGGTTCGACCCCCCCGTCGGGCTCAATTCCCGCCGTTCGAACGACCATTCTTTTTGCCATTCCATTCCTATAATGGCTCATTAAAGGGAATTATAACTCTTGATGGGGTCACAGTTTGGACCTGTCGCATGTCCGCTAGTGGCGACGATTAGATGTAAATTCACATGCCCCAAGTTGTCTTGCCTTTTATTTTTTCCTTCCGGGGGGGGAACAACATCTTACCATTGTCCTTGCTGTGATATATCATGAATGTATAGTGATATTTAAGCATGATGGGGTAATGTGGGGGCTCGAGATGGCAAAAGGGAAAATCTCGCGACCCATCATGATGACTTTTCATCGGATGCGCAAAAATAACACATTGCCCAATAACAGGATTGAACTGTTGACCTTCGCATTACTTAGTATATCAGAGGATATATTAGTACGACGCTCTAACCAGCTGAGCTAATCGGGCTGCCGAACTGTTGACAAAAGCCTTCTGGGAATGGCGTCATGGAGTGGAACGGTGAGTCAAGTGGAGTTGACAGGCTGTCGTTATCTGTGCTGAAGGTACCTAGTTTTCCAATCATTGCCTGTAAAATTGGCTCGGAACCGTTAAACATGAGCGCGCATGTACCGACATTGATAAGTTTAAAAATCTCCCGGCTAAGCTCAAAAGGAAACAGTTGTGACTTGTCACGGTCAACTTTAAACTTTTAGACGGGAAATACAGTTTCTGAGTCAGCCTACAAAGTCACGGTAAACTTTAGCCTTGGCTATAATGCTTTGTCTTACAACGAAAATGGTAGCTAAAAGCCGACCGAGACAAGCGATGAATGTTGTCGATAATTGACTCGGAGCTCGACTGCAAAGCCCACCAAATGATCACAAGACCAACAAAGACACCACTCCCAGCCCCCGCCAAGGCTCTGAACTCGACGCATTCAGCTCAATGCTGCACAATGCAGTGTTGACTCGGACAGGGGTCCAGAGTCTGAGCGGTGAGGCCAGGACTCGGCAGACCGAGGGCGTCGGCCCGAGTGCAACACCTTCTAGGCGGATGGAATCGGTACCCAGCCCTTGGGCCGAAGGATTGCGGGTGGCGCGCTGTGCAGCAGTTTAGGAATCTGCTGGAAAGGGGAACCGCCTGGCGAAACCAGGCGCCGGAAATTGTTTCACAGTGGCTGGTGAAAAACACCGGGCGACTGATGATGCAGCGTTTCGCTGATGGGTTAATGGGTGAGGTTTGCAGCAATGTGCAGTCTTGGTGGTGCAGTCTTGGCAATACTAATGCCCCTGAGGTCTATTTCCCGAGTCGCGCGCTTTTGCCGAAGGGGGATGGTGAATGGTAAACGTTATCAGTAGGTAGTGTAGATCACACCGTATCTTGGGCAAGGCACGCTGCAAAGGGCCGTCAACTGCCTTGGCCCCCTTCCCCCCCCCTCCCCCCCCTCCCATCTCGATTGCTGACGATTGCTGATATTGTACAGTCAGAGGTAAGAAATGGGTGAGAAGACCTATCCCACTGGTTCCTTGGCTAAAGGTCGTGATATACGGATAAATCATGGCATATATGTGATTGGGCTTGTCTTGGCGGCATTCTAGTCGTGACAGAGTGTTTGTGTTGCACGAACGCAGAGGGGTTATCTGCAGGTTCAACAGTTTCTGTGATTTATGTGATTTGTATCACAGAGCCTCACTAGCTGTTATTCGTCAATTTTACCATGTCAAAGAGTCGGGGGCCGTGATTGGGGGGCCTGAGCCCCCAGTTCTGCACCAGTGTGACTCCCTTGCAGCATCAACCCCAGCTTGCAGTGTGCTAGTCCACGGTGCACACCATGTCGGCACTGCCAGACAAAGTCATGCGACGCCACGCTGAAAAGGCCTGACAGAAGATGAGTAGATTAGGGCATCGGGCCCATCAGCCAGGTTTGGTGAGAGAATTACCTCTGGTCTCGACAACAGAACTGCCTCTCGCCAGGCCGGGTCCGACTACCGGATATGAATCAATGATTGTCCAGTGACGTATCCGGCACGGCAACGCCAAGAATGTCGCTGGCTACGACGACGCTACCGTTGCTGCCCAGCATCGCGACGGCAACCCAACTGATCACGACCTGGAGTCCGCCGTCAGCATGCTCAACGCCCGTGCCACGCTTCCTCCAGGGCACCTGTGTCGGCAACACATGCACGTCCGATAACTTCCCCGACGTGGATCTTTGGACCGCATGGGTCAACTGGCCCTATGAGACGGCCCTCGGCTCGACAACGGCTGCCGCTTGTGTCCCGCCGGGGTGGAATGAGGTGCTGCGCTTTGCCTTTGATCCCGCCACGGGATGTCCCTCGGGCTATGTGACGGCTGCGACAAGGAGCTATCCCTATGCCTCCGACATGGCTATTGTCTCTTGCTGTCCTTCGTAGGTTCTGGTGTCCAGGCTGTTGATCGATACGAAGGCTGAAGCTGACCGCTCAAGGGCCTTCTCCACCATGTCCTACGACCCCAGCATTCGCCAGGACGAAAACGGCAACTCGGTAACGCTGGGCGATTGCATAGCCACACGGACATACTCAACCGACAAACCATACCTCGGCGTCGCCTCCGGGTACCACACCCAACAAGTCCTCGTCGTAACCAACGGTGTGACATTAACAACCACAGCCGAGTACTACACCGAGAGCGTAATCCGCACCAGCTCGGTAACCGCCTCAGCCATAACCGTCGAAGTCCACCACCCAGTCGTCAAAGTGTTGGTTCCCTCCTCCTCCTCCTCCCCTCCACAGGGCGGCTTCACCATCTTCCAGCTCTCAGCCGCCTACTCCATTGTCATCCTCGTGGTAGTCATCCTCGTAATCATCGCCCTCCTCTGCTGCACCTGCTGCTGCCTCATCCACCGGCACCGGCGCCGGCTCAAGGCTTCTTCCAACCACCCCTACATTACCTCCCCACCAGCCTACCATCCCTCGTTTTTTACCTCCCAGGGAGCCTACGGAAATGGTCAGCCGACCTGCCCCCACGGCACCGCACACGTCTGCGCATATAAACAGCCCTGCGAAACGTCGTGCTGCGCTTGTCGCGATGCCCGGCCGGCCGGCGCGGCGCTGCCCGTCGAAATACGCACGTCGACGTACTGTTTCCCATGCTACTCGCGCTGGCGATTGTCTCCGGATGACATCCCGCCAGAGTGGCAGGCCGAGTTTCACGGGGTGGCGGATGCTGGCCCCGAGTCCCATGGTGCCGACGAGGACGTCAGGTGTGGCCACGGCATCGTGGCCGCGGGGTGTTTGCGGCGTGCGCTAAAGGCGAAGCAGATAACGTGCTGTGCGTGTCTAGATGGGCGGAGGGGGCTGTATACGCGGGACGCGAGGGTGTTTACGTACTGTGCAACCTGTGCCGAGTTTTGGAGGAGGCGGTCGCCTGCCGAAGCGCCGCCGGAATGGGGGAGGGTGCCGGATGTGGTCGTGAGTCCTCCGGCGGGGCTAGCACCAAGGAATCCTTATGGGAGGGCGAAGGGGGAGGCTGTGACGGAGGAGATTCAAATGGTCTCCAGAGGGGATGGATACTACCCTGACGAGAAGGAGATCCGGAGGACGAAGTCGGGGAGGTTTGAAATGGCCGCGGATATGAAATTTCCTATGCCGCCACCTCCTCCGAGGTTGGGTGACAAGAAGGGATGAGAGACCTGCTTTGATTAGCTACTGGTATTTCAGAGCGATGAACATTATCTACACTTTAAGCTCCAGAAGAAACGACTGACGGCGTCCAAAGGACTGGATGATCTCAATGAGGCTGGCAACGGAAGTGGTCGAACATTGTCGATTTCTTTTGGAATGTGGGGGAAGGTGAATTGGAGGTACCTTGAGGGAACTTCAGACAGAAACTGGACTTGAATATTACCATGTAATCAATTTCTTTTACTTTTGCAATGTTTTGACCAGCGGGGCATCCTGGAGAAGCCCAACATAACATGAACCCGAACCACCTAGTAGAAGAGCTTGCTTTCAGCCCTCGCATTTGTAGGTTGCTCTTGCTATTTCTACGCGTACTGACAACTTTCCGGGGACAATGAGGAAGGAGCAGCCGTGCACGCGTCTAACACGACAGTGACCCATCCTCCCAACAAGAAGGTACACTGGGAGGCATGTGGCCATTCGGCTTCTGCGTAGGGAAAAGTTGTTGAAACTAGGTAGATAAGATACAATGTGTCCTAGCACAAACAAGTCCACCGCATGGCATTATCGAATCCTCAGGTCATCGCTACATGGTGAAGAAGCGGGGAGCTGACACATTTGCGGCACAGCGCACGCCTCATTCTTGGTTCGCCAATCAGCTGTCATCCCGACTGGACACGCCTCGAACAACGACTCCCGCATGGCGCCCTCAGGGGGGTCTGATTGGCTCGTTTGTCACCCCTGTGCCAACCACCTGCACCTGCGGGGAGCTGGGGAGCTCACCTTCGGGTATTGTTCCTCTGTCTCCCTTTGTGTCCCTTTGCCCTCTTCTTCTCGGCTTCCCCCCTCATCCCGTCTCCCTCACCTCAGGGAAAGCAAATTCCAACATGGCTACGGTAACAGTCACGGCCACCGTCACGGCTAATGCCACGGCGGTAACGCCGACGTTCGCGCGCCAGCGCAGGCCGGTCTCTTCGAGGGCCTCAATCCTTCGGTGTACAACCCCGCCGACCCAATCGTCCTTTTCATCATCCAAGCAACCATCGTCATTGCGCTGACCCGCCTGCTGTACTGGCCCCTCTCCAAGATCCGCGAGCCGCGCGTAATCGCAGAGGTCATCACGGTATATCTTCTCCGTCTCTTTCCTCTTGGACAGCAGCTGATTCAGGTGTACAGGGCATCCTCCTTGGCCCTTCCGTCTGCGGCCGCATCCCGGGCTTCACAGCAGCCATCTTTCCGCCCGCGGGGATGGCGCCCTTCCGGCTCGCCGCCAACATCGGCCTGATCCTCTTCCTCTTCCTCGTTGGGCTGGAGATCAACCTGAGCTACCTGCTCAGCAACGGCGCATCGCCATCAGCGTCGCGTCGCTCGACATGGCGGTGCCATTCGGGCTGGGCGTCGCGGTCGCATACGGTCTGCAAAACGAGTTCGCAGGTGAAACCGGGACGGCGCCGATTTCGTTTGGAGTTTTTGCGCTATTTATTGGTGTCGCCATGGCGATTACGGCGTTTCCGGTACTGTGTCGGATTTTGACGTCGTTGAAGCTGCTGAATACCACGGTTGGCGTTATCGTCTTGACCTCGGGAATCGCGAATGACGTTGTCGGCTGGGTGTTGCTGGCGCTATGTGTCACCCTAGTGAATGCGGGAGCGGGTATCGCGGCACTTTGGGTGTTGCTTGTGAGTGTTGGGTACAGCTTGTTTCTGGCATTCGCGGTGCGGCCGGCGTTCATGGTGGTACTGAAGCGGACTAAAAGTCTGGAGAACGGACCGACCGAGGGCTTCGTAGCACTGACCATCTTCCTGGTGCTCGCATCGTCGTTCTTCACCAACGTTATTGGCGTTCACTCCATCTTCGGTGCCTTTATGATTGGCCACATATGCCCACATGAGGGTGGCTTTGCCATTAAGCTGACCGAGAAGATCGAGGACCTCACGTCGGCGCTGTTTGTCCCCCCCTCTTCTTCGCCTTGTCGGGCCTCAACACCAACCTGGCGCTTCTGGATAGTGGCAAGGTGTGGGGCTATGTCATTGCCGTCACCGTCGTCGCCTTTCTGAGCAAGATCATTGGCGGCACCCTAGGCGCGCGCATGAACGGATTGGTCTGGCGCGAGTCCTTCACCATCGGCACGCTCATGTCGTGCAAGGGACTCGTTGAGCTGATCGTGCTTAACATTGGTCTGCAGGCTAAGATCCTGAGCACTCGCACTTTCACTATTTTCGTCGTTATGGCCCTCGTCACCACCTTCGCCACCGCGCCGCTGGTCAGCTGGCTGTATCCACCGTGGTATCAGCAGAAGCTCGACCTCTGGAAGAAGGGCAAAATCGACTGGGATGGAAACCCGATCCTCCCTCCCGATACCGCTCCCACCGCCGAAGAAAAATACCGCCAAGGTGATGCCGCCACCCGCCTCCTCGTGTACCTCCGCACTGACGGCCTGGCGAGCATCCTGTCCCTGGTGTCCCTCTTCACCAGTGGCCAAGCCCCAACCGCTGAACCTTTGCAGCCCCTGCACATCCAGGGGTGCCGCCTCATCGAGCTGACAGAGCGCAACTCTTCCGTAATGAAGGTGGCCGATATCGAGGACCACGCCGACCAAGACCCTATCGTCAAGGCATTTGGCACGTCCACGGCGAACAACACGGCGCGGGACGTCTTCGTGTCGGGGCAGCTGACCGTCGTGCCCGGCGACTCGTTTGCCGATGCGCTCACATCGCAGGCCGGTCGCGGAAACAGCGATTTGGTGCTGGTCCCGTGGAGCGAAACGGGGAGTCTGGCCGAGATTCCGTCCTTCTTTTCCTCAGTCAAGGCCGGCGATTTGCTTGAGAACCGCGAATTCTCCGCGCTGGCGGGCAAGATCTTTGATAAGGTGCGCCACGTTTCGGGAGTTGGTATTTTGGTCGATCGGTCGTTGCTGCTTGACCGCGCGGGTGAGACGGCGCCTCTATCACGGCAACTGACGCGGGATGCTGCGGGTGTCAGTCTGGCTGAAGGCCAGGATTTGCACGCCGCCAAGTTTCACTCGGCCGACCTCCGCGGGCAGAAACTGATCCGGGTGCTGTATGTCGGCGGCGCAGATGACCTCTGCCGTCCGCTTGGGGTTCCAACTCGCGCAGAACGAGCGCATCACGTTGGAGATATTTGAGACGGGTACCCCTGGTGAGGAATTCCTTGGGCTCAAGGCGGTCGTGAAGGAGACGCTCGGCGAGAGGGCTGTCTTCACGCGCATCCCGGCCGATGAGATGTACACTGCCCTTCTCGGGCCCGCATCCGCTGATGTTGCGACGTCCCTGCTGGTTATCCTTGGCCATTTCAACCCGCTCACGCTGAACCACGGATCGAGTGATGACGAGCCAACCCCGGCGAATACGGCGGCCAAGGTCCTGGGCCCAGTGGCTGCGCGGGTGATCGCGGCTCAGGGGAAGAGGGATGCGGGTGGGCTGACGCCTAGTTTGTTGATTGTGCAAGCGAAGACGGCGGCGCCAGCTACGGTTCAAGATGATGGGAAGAAGCAGGCTTCGGTTGCTGTGGTGGCGCCCAAGGCGAGCATGGAGTCGCATGAGAGTGAACACGTGGAGTGAGCTGGGTTCGGGCTCACAGCAGTAAGCGGAATATGAAGCGAAATTTATTATGCCTTGCTAGTTCCAAAGCTGCCAAGGGCCACACAGGCTCAAGGACGCAGGCTAGTTGATGGCGGCGCGAGTATCAAGATGTGGATGTGCGCTGTGAAATGCCAGCAATTTAATGTATCCTGATAACCGCTAGGATTTTGGCGGTTGACCCCTTGCTGCCGACAGTAATCTAACCCCCGCACGGCGACTCGGGAGACGAGGCCCTTTTCCGCCAGCCTCGGGTAAAACTGTTCGCGCTGCCATTCCATGTTGGCCTACGTTGGCCCGTGAGTATTCCCCCTTGGCCGCGCGGGTGTTCCATTCAAAGTTTTGGCCGGTGATTTTTGAACCGTTATGAAGCAAAAGTGAGTGCAGGACCAAAAACGCTGCCTACCAATTGGTCCTTCAACCTTGGTAGTGAGGCCCATGTAACCTGACAACGTCCCTTTTGTAGGCCTGGCTCTTGAGTTCTTCCTGGGGCATTCAAAAAAAGAAATGTACACAGCGGCAGGAAAACGAGTGGCTCGGATTCAATTATGGTGATTAATGCTTGCTAAGGCTCGCTGAATGGAACACCCGAGCCGCCAGCGGGGTTGTTGCTCAATCACACAGTACGAGGCTGAGTTTGACACATGGTCAAATGCAGTCACACACTGCTCTCGAGACACTTTTGAGACAATTTCAAGGGAGCTTCATAAAGGGATCCCTTTATAAATGACGAGAAAGTGTCGAACGGTTTCCAGTGCTGGTTTCCTTCGATATATTTCTTCCTGTTCACTTCCTTCGATCCTCTTCATCGGATTCGATCGAACCATAAGTTCAAGTTCCCTTGTCATTTACTATCCCTTCATCCGAATTGAATCAATTTCAGGCATCTTGATCATGGAGACACTCGGTTGGGACGATTCAACCCCGACAAATGCCACCGCGCTGAAGGACTATCTCTTGAACTTCAAGGGCACCATCGCAGACCCGCCATATTTCCCTGGCAAACCCGGGGACGAAGGCAACGCGGTAATTAGTCGCTATAAAAGTCTGACAGTTTTGGCAACGACACTAGTACTATCTCATGGCTCCGGGTGTAAGCCTTGGCAGGGTTACTACGCAACACATTTCCTACGGGATTTGGAACAGAAAGTCAAGGGAAAGAAAAACTTGCAAACGTATGTCCGATGCTGCTCCTGGTGTTGGCTAGGTATTACCAATGTTAACTGGTACTAGGTCCTCGAGCGCTGATGTTTCTCCTTCGAAGGGGGAGTGTGATCGATTGTGAGTCTGCAGTCCAGCCGAGGGAACAGCAATAAGGGTGTATCAGTACGTAACTTACACCTGGAACAGCATGAAATATTCGGCCGTGCAGCTCCTTGATCACTACAAGAAGACACTAGCCGAAACAAGCCAGCACAGCGGTTCCTATCTTTCGTTCACGGTCGATGAACTCCCCGCTTTCCAAGACTTGCGTCACGATGCGCCGGGAGTACTCGGCTCGTGGAGACACCTTCTTCAGGCAAATCTTTTGAACACTTTCTCCGAGGCCGCTGCAGGACACTTGGCCCGACTCAACTTTGAGCAAACAAAGCCATGGAGCCCAGACCCGAGCTACCTGCAGCTCGCCAACCTGAGTGAGCCCGAGGCCGTTGTGTTCCCCTTCTTCGTTTCCGGCTGCGTCCAGGGTGAAAGAGAGGCTCATTCCGTCTGCATCAAGAGAGGAGACCAGTGTCCATGCAATTCGGCATGCAACAACATCGTTGACCCCTACTTATCTGTTGGTGCAGTGCTCAAGGTATCTCTGAAGATATTGCACCGTCTATCAACCATTGCCCTAGGAGAAGACGAGGAGGGGTTGTTGCCCTTTATCACACTGCCACCAGCAGTGGTGGCGATGACCTTCACTGGAAAGGTTGTCCGGGTCTTCGTTGTGCCTGGGAATCGACCTGAGGATAATAGGTCGTATGTTCGTATACACCCAATCAGTAGTATCTGATCTCAGTACCTATCAACTAACAATTCATCAAGGAGTCGAACTGTGTTTGGACAGGTGATATGACGATATTACAGGACGTTGTGGAATTGGAGGTCATCTGCAAGAATATCTCCACCTGGGCAGCGTTGGCGTTCCGTCGCTGGTCCTCGAATCAAGTTACACAGTGGAGGAGCCGATTTCCACAAGCTTCAACAGAAGAGGAAGATGTTCGGAATGAGCAGATCAAAGATCTCACGGCCAAGTTTGGCAGGTGTCACATTTCGGGCGTCAATGGTTCCGGGACCCGCAACAAAGCTCCGCATGCCGACACGACTGCCCCCAAGACACCCCGGCCGCACACACCGAACACCGCCCGGGCCAGTCAAACGCATTCTCGCAGTACTAGCCGGGCATTCATAACCCCCAAGACAAAACTCCCGGGGAATTCTCGTGCCCGAGCAACTCCATACAACACCGCTTCGACACTGAAACCAAATCTTGGCAGGACAAGTGGCGCTTCGGGAGGGACTATCACCAACCCCTCCCACCTCACCCCTACAACGCCAACCCGACAAAGAAGCACTAGTGCTAGCCCGGTTATCCCAACACAACCAAACTCACTTTTCTCCAAATTTCTATCACCGCCCCAGACGCCAGAAAAGCTTGGACAATGACCATGGGGAACAGTGACCAATCCTATCATCGTGTGGTAACGGATCCCCCACGATCTTTTAATGCCGGAGGTTTCAGAGGTGACCAAGAGTGTTGCTAGTATAATTCGACATGGCCGAAGAAATTTCAATGTCTTTAGTATACATGACTTTCATAAGGGGTGCAGGGTTCTCGGTTCGATATCACTCTCAACATGAGAGTGGACAAAGGGGGTGGTTGGAAGAGAGGGTTGCTTGTTTCTATATTAAACTCGTAGGTATAAATTGATTCCGAGTGAAAAGGTCGAAGCTTAGCGATTAAGTGATAGCACCTCGTCATGAGTCGTGGTAACGGCTGGTGGAGGCGGCTCGTGTTAGAACGCTAGAGTCTCGGCTAGTACAAAGGTGCTTCATATCGATTGCGCCCCTAAGCTTGGCGATACTATAGAGAAGTGCAAGTGTCACGATGACGGCAAAACAGGCGACTGCTGCGTAAACAAGGGCCAGCTCGAAGATGGTATAAGTCACATTCCTCTGTTGTCTATTGCCGCCCGGTTGCTAATTCATATTTTTTATACAGTACTGCTGGACTCGTGACCATGGTGATGACTTTCTAGATTGTTGTGGGTATGGTTCGTGTTCCTGAGTCTCTTGAAGTTACCACGAGGTACCCGCTTTGGCTCGTAGTACCTGGTATCGGGAAGTTGGAAACGGTATAAACAATTCAACGTTAGGAGTCTCCCCTTGAAGGCTAACAGCCTGATATTGCAATTCACTCTTTCAAAAGTTCGCTCGTTAGGTAGGTACCTAGGCAGCCATTCAAATCCTAGCTATTTCATAACGTAAGACGGTCGTTGCAGCAATCAGTGCAGGTCCCGGGGTGAAGCATGGATCGTACTGCAACTCGAAGATATGGAGACTTTAGATTCAGTCCGAGTTTGGTATTCGTCATCCTTTTTTTAGTAGAGAAAGGATAAATCGGCACCTTGGGTATTATCAGATCCCCTTAGACCTGCGGTCCATTTGCTGAATTTTGTTACTCAACTATCGTGAGGTTGCCCTCCAGAGACGGAAAGAAGGGTGTGTCGCCCCACATTGAATGTAACCAGCACGCCGAAATTGTATACGATCGCTATTCATCATGCATGTGGTGCAGGTGGCATGTAGCCGACTCAATATTTGATACGCCACACCAACGGAACCCTAGCTTTCACCTCGTGTGCAATCCCACCTTATCAACATTCTGTGGTTTCGGCCGTGCGGCTGCACACATCTACGGAAACACCACTCCTATAGCTTGAGGGTTTGAGCTCGGTATTATAGTAGAGATATAATAGCCACGCTTCCTTCTCCTCAGACATTGGACTGCCCACACCATCCCTTTGTCTTGCAAAGTCTCAGGATAAAATCGAAGCCTTGTGACACCCTCTCTCGTATATTCATCAACATGGCCTTACATGCTCTCTTGTGAGTAAAATGCATTGATAGCTCGTGGAGCACTTCCCGGTTAAACTTCTAACTTGTCCTAGTGTTGGTGCATCGGGGCATATTGGCGCCGCTGTTCTACAGGCACTCAAGGGTGCATTTCCAAATCTGCCCATCACCGCCCTTGTTCGCTCGAAGGAAGATATCGAACACCTGAGAGAGAGCTACGGAGACTCTGTGAGCATTGCTCAGGGCTCGCTGGAGGATCTGGACTTGCTCGAGGCGGAGGCTGCCAAATCCCAAATCGTCATCAGTAAGTATACTTTTCTCTTGATGGCTTGAGTTCTTTGTTGCTCTGTCCCCTCAAGGACCTCATATAACTCTCGCGAACGATGCGAAAGCCGCTCGCAGTAAAAAAAAAAAAAAAAAAAAAAAAACAAAGAAAAAAAAAAGACAGATGCCAACCATTTCTACACAGATTGCGCCCCCGATGTCCCCTACACCCTCGGCATTGCCGCACTCCTCCGGGGCCTAGCCACGTCCCCGTCCCCGGTCTTCTACATCCACACCTCGGGCGCAGCCCGTATCTGGGACCCCCCTAATGGCGACGTTGAGGGCCGGACGTGGGACGATATTGAAGACTTCGATGCCCTTCCCACCACCGCCACACATGCCCGCACAGATATCCAGGTCGGCAGCGCCAGCTCCGGGTCCGTCTACACGGCCATCGTATCCCCCACCTTTGTGATCGGGCGGACGCCGAGCCGCTCCCACAACCCGCCCATCACCTTCCCCGACCTGATGCACGTCGTCAAGCACGTCGGCGGGCCGTTCACCGTCACCAGCGGGCGGAATGTCACGGGGTTCATTGATACCGAGAACCTAGCCGACATATATGTCCGGTTGGCGCGAAATGCGATAGAGCATATCGTCGCAGGCGAGTCGTCGGTGCCAGATGAGAAAATCTGGGGGCCGAGGGCGTACTATTTCGGTTCGGCGCTTGAGATATCGTTCCGGGAGTTCAACGAGCGGTATCTGGTCCCGTCGTTGAGGAGAGCTGGTGCAGAAACCCTTCTGAAGAATGGGTCGGCACAGCTGACGATTGAGAAAGTTGTCGAGATAATTATGGGCAGACATGATGGCGGTCTTGCGGCGGAGCTGTGGACTCGACACATTGCAGAGGGGTTTGGAACTGCAATGAGGGTCAGGGGGACACGGGCGAAGAAATATCTTGGTTTTGAGCCTGTGGAGGCTCTTCCGGGGCTGGACGATGCTGTGAGGGCAGTTTTGCGGGAGATATAAGAATATGTAACTAGCGGGTTTAGGTAACTAATCTTGTCATGGTTTCTATGTCTTCCATTGACATACCGATTGAGAACTCGAGACTGGAAAGGTACAGGGTTGCGGTGGTGATGTTTGAGATTGCTAAAGATCCGAGCTACGGAGGTACCTAGGTGATGAAATACAAACAGCACAACATTCGCTTGCAAGAGATAAGAAAACCATACCGGTGTAGGCCCACGCCGTGAAGTGCAAGCCATCTAGCTCCAAGAAAGAATGGGGTGCTTGAGAATGAAACGGAAGAGAAGAGGGATTTCACCAGCGTCACGGTGTCTAAGACGCCATAGACATGCCTGGAATATTGGGGAGCCCTGTGAGATAGTGAGTAGGTAGTTCGGGTTAGATATGGGTGTTCAACAACGTACACCCATCAATGTCCTCCTTTACAACACGTCCAAGAGTGCACTTGTTGGCTTGATCTGCGGACTGTGTGTTTATCTGTTTGCAGACGTCACCGTTACAGCGTGCATCTAGAGCACGCTGTAAAGCATCCCCCTTCCATCCGAAGACGTAGTCTCCGTGCTGCGAGTAGCCGCGTCTATATCATGGTATTCATCTCGTTACTTATCGACTCTTACGTGGGGAATGTGGTAAACGCTAATCCAAGGGAGACTTACGTGTCGGTAGTACTCCAGACGAACGGCTGTGAACCGTCTGCAGGCCACAAACTCTTGTCATTGTAGATCTGGGTCTGTGTCATGATGCAAACATTTTGTTAGTGATTGACGTTTATCAGCAGCCCGGCGGCATCACCACGGGACCCCTTTGATGCTTACCTGCCACATGACCTCATACATCACCTGCGGAATCTTGACAGGGTGCGTGCTCGGGCAGGGCCCGTTGTTGTCAAAAGTCCCCGAGGTCGGATATGCGACGTGGCTCTTGTGGTCGGGGGTATCCAAGTTCTTGCCGTCCCAGCAGGTAGGGAATGTGATGACGGAACGGATACCGCCAGCGCAGGGACTTTTGGGCAGAGTCTGCGAGTCCGGGCCGGACGCGGCGCACTCCACGCCGGTGCCCTCTCCCGACTTGGGCATGCAGCGATGGCACACCTTGGGGTCCTTGGAGGGCTTGTCCGACGCCGCGTCTCCGATCAGCATCCGGAAGCCGGGCTTGAACGCCGTGACCTTTGTCTTTCCGTCGTACGGCGCGATGTAGTAGACGGTGATGCCCCCTATTCCCTTAAGCCCGGAGCTGACAAACTGAGGCACGCGCTGGTAGGTTCCATTCCGGGCGCGGAAGAACAGAACAGCGGTCCAGTAGTTGGAAAAGTCGTCGGAAAATGTACAGCTGGTGCACGTCGAGGCCGTGGGCAGATCGTGTGTTGCCGGGTCCATCGACGCATTGAAAGAGTTGCCTCCGACAATCTGATGGAGGTGGGGTGCTGGAACAGAGCCGGGGGTGACGAGCGGGTCGAGGCGATCAATTACTAGCTGCGAGCATTCGAAGCGCATCATGGGCATACTTGTCCGTTGGCTAGAGCCGTTCTCCAACAGGAGGGCCAAGGCCAAGGCCTTCTTCCACTGCATCTTGAACGAAGTTGCTGTTGCCGTGGTTGGGAATTTCAAGACGGAGAGTGAGAGTGAAAATGGCTTGGCCCGAAACTTGGAGCCATCCAGTGCTTAATTCAAGGCGAACCTCTAAATACTGGTATGCCATGGTGCCAGCGTTGGTCGGGGTGAATTGGTAATATCCCGGGTATATGCTTGTATATCTTAAAGTTTTTCAATATCGATCAATCTAAGCAGTCGGCACTTATTGTGAGGTTACACGACTTCCTGACCTAATCGCCTCTTGTTTGGCAGCTAGGGTTATATTCTTGTACTGTTATGAACATCGCCTCTTCTAAACATTGCACTTTAAAAAATTCATAGTGTGATTAATACAGGGTTAGGATTTGCCATGAATACCTAGGCAACTAGGTAGTTGGTTTGTGGTCTAGATCCTGGATCCAACCTTTCCATCAACCATTCAACACACTAGCGTTTTACCATGGAAGAATACAGAAAGATATTTACGGACCTACAAACTCTTTTATTTCCGTATCAAATGATAGCTTCGGGAAAGAGCTTGACAGTCTGGCATGCCGTAGCCAATTCGTAAAGCTGAAAGGTGGGAGAAATAAGAGAAATAGCCTAATCAAACCGGTATGTACGTTGCTTTGGCGCCTTTTCTGTATTTAGCTTGGCATTTGAGTTGTGTTTGACGATTTGCGTTGACCCTTTTTTGCTTCGAGTCACACACTCGTAACGATAGCGCTTGTTTAAAAGAGATCCAGTTTAAAAATGCTGGGCTTTGCTTGGTTAGGTTACGTGACCCCTAAACAAAGAAAAGAGAATGAATGGAAGCTCAGGAGGGCTACCGGGAGAGAGAGAAATCATAGGAAATGGTGGAAAAATGCGATTACGGTTAGGAGTTAGACACTGACATTCAGAATAGTACATCCTTATAATTAGCTATAAGGCAGTCAGTCATATATATATCACTTGACCACACTTGGCCATTTGATCTTATAAAATCACAAACATTGAAAATCAATGGAACTACTAAATAAGTTTTTAAACGTTTTTTTTGTTACTACTCTTTACTAGGGTTACTTGGAGGTGGGTCAGCTAGGTGGCCTGTACGGCCACTGCCCACCTCTTCCTCTAGATCCAGACAGCCCACTGCCCTTTCCCTGCATCCATTCCACACCACACCTTGTAGGTAGCAATATCATCACATTGCACCTCCAACATTACTCCTTCTACAGGCCAGTAATGGGTGCCGCCTGAGTTTTCCATCTCGCCGGTCGGTAATCGGGAGAATGGAAACAAGATGTGCTGGCGCCCTGCTTCCTTCCATTGTCTAAGGGGTATGGGTGTAGGTGCTGTTCCGAAGGGTGCGACATAGCTCTGCGTCGGACAATTGTGGTCCAATCATCATTGCCGACGACTTCTTCGCGCTTCGGAATCTTCTTGGGCTCATCAGACTCGGGAGCCGACTTGGCGTTGCGAAAGGCCTTGACAGCACGGCGAGCCCGGGCCCGGCGACTCTGCTGAGGTTTGCGAGCCGCCTCCCCGGAGGGAGCGGCCGCGACCTTGGGAGTCGAGTCGTTGAGCTTGGCAGGAGTGGTGCCGTCGGTCTTGGTCTCGACCACTCGGGGTTGGAGCATCATGGTCGTCTCTCCGAAGAGAGAAACCCGGCCGTTGCCCCAGGCGGGGGCAGTGGTGGCAGCGGCCTCATTCAAGACAGGAGTGGCGCTGCTTGTCTTGCCCTTTGGAGTAGGGCTAACTGGAGCAGTTGTGGTCGCGTTGGCGCCCACGAAGGCCACCTTAATCCACTGTCGGCGCTTGAAGCGGCGGTTGTGAGCGGCAGGGGCGGGGATGTTTGTGGGGATGGTGGGAGTGGTGGCAGATTTGGTGTTGGCCATTTTTGCGATGGTTGACTCTGTTTTCCCGATCCGATGTTTCTTGTTTGTGGCAGCTCGTAGAGACTTGGGGACTTGCGGAGACTTGGAGAAGTTCGGCCGAGTGAGTTGTCCGAGTGAGTTGTCTGAGGAGTGCAAAGTTTCTGGTTGCTCTGTGAGGTTGCGAAAGCGGAAGGCCACGAAAGCTGTGTGCTCGAGGTGGAGAGGTCTGGACATGGTGTTATATAGGCATCAACAAGAGGGCTCGGGGGCGTCGAGACAGCTGGGCAATAGGATTGTAAAGGCTGACTTTCTTTGTCTCAATGGCTGGATAATTTCCTGCTCTTTTGCTTTGTTGCACAGCCCAATCATATTTTCCCTTTTCGTTTGAGTTGTTTCATCTTGTCCCAATGTTTGGACTTGGAGCGTGGAAAGATGCCAGTCACCGGGTCGGCCCGTCCTCTCTCTTTGTCGAAGCAGGGCCCACCGAGCGACGACGCCTTGGCGAAACTGCAGCATCCAAAAAAAAAAAAAAAAAAAACATAAGCTCTGGGTCGGCGAGCCAACTACTCGGCTACAAGACACCGTCCTCCATCACTGGGACATCTCGGAGAACAACGTGCTTGTTGATCCCCCCTCCTCTCAGAGTCACTGGCCTCGTCGACTGGGAGCAGCTCTCTACACACGACTCCGCTCATACTTTTGCGATCACGATACCCGCCCATCATGGAACGGGAAAGCGAGTTGCCCGACTTCACCACACCACCCATGCCACAGGCTGAAGCCGAGTCAGACTCTACGCAGGAAAAATCCAGTGAGGCCGAGTTCTGGGAAAGGCAGCAGATGCTAGTCGCGTTCGACGGGAAACTCGTCGAGCTGCGGCCCTCCTGGCTCGCCGTGGCCGAGGATAACAGGAGTGAAGCCGAGGATGCAAGCGGCAGCGAATTATGCAGTAAATGCCATCAACTACATATCGGGCCATGGCCGAGAGCGGACTGATGAATATCGGTGAGCTGGCGCAGGCGGAGACGTAATGTGAGGGTATTCTGGATGCGCTTGAGAGGAAATAGAGGCAGCGAGGAACAAACCACACCATTTTGTGTGGCTGAGTCAACGGTCTCCGCTGATGTGAACCAGTGGCATACCTGTGACAAAGCCCCCAAAGCAGATAGCCAGTATGGAAATGATGGGAAAGTGCGGAAAGTTGAGATGAAAGTGAGGCACTCCTAGTGCACCGTGACCCTAGAAGACATGGGCGGTCCTATCAGGACTCCCGTCATCTTCCCAACACCGATTCTCGTGTAGAAATCGCCGCCATCCGTCGAAGCAGCAGCAATGAGAAGCAGATAATGCGTTCTCTCCACCATGGGCATCATCACGCCCTTGGGGATCCTCTTGGTCCCAACAACAACACACTTCCAGTCCTGCCATCCCTCAGCACCCGCGCTCTCACGGGCATCCAACAGAATCTCGAAATCCCCTTCGCCAGTGTCGACCGGCTCCTCCTGAAACGGGCGGGCCACAGCGCTCAGCCCCTTGCCGATAGCCTCCTCCATCGGCTCCCCGCCCTTCCACGGACCATGAATCTCGTCTTCCTGCCAGTCCACCCCTCCCAGCGGCAGGTCCAAAAAGTCAATCGCTCCTTTGTAGGCCATCCACGTCCAACTAGGCAGCCGAAGGCCTTCTCCCAACTCTTCTGGCTTGGGGTGGATGCGTGTCAGCCCCTTGACTTCCTTTCCGCGCCGCCAAAGCAGACTGCGTGGCAGCAGGCTGCGGCCATCATCAAAGATACCAAAGCCGCCCCGGGCCTGGAGATCGCGCACCATGCGCTGTTCGAGGCCTGCAATGGCGAAAGACCGGTCGGCGACGCGTGTGAAGTCCAGGCGCGAATACCCATAATAGAGGTCTTCGTAGAAGCGGATTTTCTCGCCGCGGTCAGCGACGTTGCCCGACAGTTTGGAAGGGAAGTTTGGGTCTCCTAGGAAGGAAGCGAGTTTGCTATTCATCTGTCAGTAATTTTCTCGCCCAACACTGGCAGAACGGCGAGAGAGAGAGAGAGAGAGAGAGAGAGAGAGAAAGAGAGAGAGAAAGAAAGGGACTCACTTATCAACCTTGGTCAGCGTCTCGCATCTAACCCCGTCGCCGCATTCCCAATACGCCTGCCAGTCGGTGAAGTAAATCGTCCTCCTCGCCAGCGCCCTCTCCTGCAGCACCCATCCCCTCTTGCTGAGTGGGCTGTTGAGCACATGCTCCCCAAAATTGTCAATAAATCGACACACGTACAGCCCCCCTTTTCCACTCTCCCCACCTCCATCAGCGCCGGCGAGTCTCAAGAACTGCCTCTCCTTCCGCCTTCCTCCCAAAAACCCATCGCGCTGCCCCCGTGCACTGCTCGCCGCAATGACACAGTACGCCGAGCTAAACACATCCTCCATGCGCTTCGACTCGGCGCCAAAATCCCCCTCAGGCCCCTGGATGATGCAGATCGAGTCGATCCACAAATGGCGCAGGCCGAGCTCGCGCGTCGTTGCGATGGCGTGGCGGAACGTGTCGGGGAAGTCGGGCCCCTCGACGGGGATGCGCTGCTTGTGCTGCGCCAGCGTGGAGGGAAAGGTGCAGAAGTGGGGAGGCGGGCCCCAGGGGTGAGAGAGGGCGATGTACTTGTACTTGGTCGACGGTTGGGTCTCGAAGACGCGAGCGAGCGGGGCGTCCTTCGTGCCGACGTCGATGAGCCGGGTAGGCGGGCGGGTGACGGGCTTGGTTGGGCGGGGATGGCAGTCGGGGTGGTTGTCGTCGCATTCCGAGATCCACTGGCGGAGGATGCTGAGGTGCGAGGGGCTGGCCGTTTCGGCGATCCGGGGTAAGCCGATCTGGATGACGTGGGAGTTGGGATTGGTGTAATCTGGACGCGTCAGCCCCATCTATGCGATACTACTGCCAATACACAGTCGTCCGGGAGCATGGTTACTCACCTGGGCTCCGGCAGATGGAGAGGACGGGGAGAAGACCCTCGTTGAGTCTCAGAATCGACTGGTCGCGATCGAAACGAACACTTTGAACACGCTCTTTGTTGAGATGGTGGCAAGCCTCCCAGCGCATCTTGCAAAAGTCGCAGGAGCTGCGGCTGGACTCAAGTTCCGAGAGGACGTCTACGATGTGGAACATAGGCTCACACAAGTCCAGCTTCTGGCATTTGTCGCACAGCCGCGCTGGCTGGGCTGACGTGGGAAAGAGGTCGCTGTTTCCCGGGGCCGCAAGAAGCCGGCCTGCGAACTTGTTGTCCACTGGGAACTCTGTCTTGTCGACCTGAATCCGGTGTCAAAACTCTGCAGACGAATTCTCCTATGGGAGGTCCTACCTGTACCTACAGCGCAACATGGTTAGCCGTGTTAGTTGGGTGAAGGTGTGGGAGACTCACAGCCTGATATCACCGAATGGGTGAGCAAACAATTGGGCGCAACTGACTGACGTATGGTAAATACTTACGTTCTACAGAGCCAACGGTTTGTTGTCAGTCTTCAAGTTAGCCGGTATTATACGGGGAGGGGGGAGGGGCTTACACGCTTCGATAGGCGTCAGCATCATCCTAGACTGTTGTAAGTGATCCAAGTGATGAGCCAAACTCACATACTATACAGGAAGAGAGGAGTCAGTTTCAGCAATAAGATCGCTGCATGGAAAGTCCAGCGCAGCGGCATTGAACTTACTTCCTGTATATTGATATCAAATCCCGAAGAGTCAGTCACGACGGCACAGGAAAAACCTGGGAAGAATTCGGTTCCTGTTTTCATATTAATGGGGAAACGTACATCCTGCGATAGTCAGCGATTTGGCCCGGACGACTTGCAGGAAGGACATACTCTTCTTGTTATCGCCCCCATTGCTGCGGGGACGGAGAGGCTAATCTCCTCAGGCTCTACGGCGTGTGGCCAGCCATCGACCCCTTGGACTCGCACTTCGGGCGGGCGGGGGGGCCGTTGCCCACGAGCCAGTGCTGCTTGCGGGGATAGCGAGGTCTGCTGTATCGGGCTTTCGGGATCGGGGATGGCAATGAGCCGGTCTATCCCGTGCCGACTCTTACCCGTAAACCAATAGCGTCCGTCGCTCTCACCTTTTCTCACCATCTCGTCCAAACACTCCAAGAGCTCCTCCGAGTAGATCCGACACCCAGGGCTCGACTTGGGGCCAGCGTCGCCAATGGTTGTCCCGGCTCCGAGCTTCACCACCAAAAGCTTGGTACGCACAATTGCGAGGAGATCTCCCATGGCTGTATTGCGGGCGCATTCCTGGTCTCTGCCCAGCGTTCGCATCGTGTTTTGCACGTTGTGATGCACAACCGCTTGCCCACGGTGGCCACTTGCTGTCAAGAGTCTGCCCTTCTCAAACTCAAACCAGTGGCTCTTCTGTCCCATTTCGTCCACAATTTTGCTGTTGAACGTCTCGAGGTTTTTGTTGCCATAGAGGAGCCAGATAATCGTCTCGAGGATAACGCATCCCAGTGACCACATGTCGTATCTTCTGGAGCGGCCCTGGCCGAAATCTGGCGTGGATATCACCTCGGGGGGCTCGTATCTGGTCGTGGTATACCGCATGCTGGTGGGCGGTCGGAGTTCCGTCGCAACATTGTGGTGCTTGGCGAGGCCCATGTCGGAAATCTTGAGCTCGGGCATATTGATGGTGCCATCATGCTGCCGTGGCTTGATGGTGACGCAAAGAATGTTCTCGGGTTTGAGGTCACCATGTCGAAACGACTCGCCTCCGGTCCTGTAGTTACCCGTGTGCAGCTTGTGAAGTGCGTCAGCCAGACCTATGATCTGGTAGACAGCATCCTTGACGAGGGTGGTGGTGAGGACTGGCCGAGTGTTGGTTTCCCAAAACTTTCGAAGGTTTCCCTCTTCGGCCCAGCGAAACATGAGAAACCGGTCATGGTCTCGCTCCACGGCGGCAATGAACTCGATAATATTCGGGTGCTGGGCCTGGCGCATCGCGATGTGAACAGCGACCTCCCGGTCCCACTCCTTTTGCAGCTGGTCGAGCTTTTCTTGGTCTGACGTATGCCGCCCTGACTTGATAATCTTTTTGACGGCGATGTCGGCTCGCTGACCGTCGTACTGGAACCGTGTTAGTTCAGTCCACGTACGTGGGTGATGGGCTGGGGTTTCAACTCTTAGGATGGGCTTGGACCAGTGCTTCTCGTGCATGGTTATTTGAACCACCTCTCCGAAAGCCCCTGTTTCACCTTCCCGGACTTCCCCCACGGTGGGAAGGATGTGATTAGCATCGAATGCCAGCTTAGTGTTTTTGTCGGTGAAGACAGGTGCCAACACGGTCCACTGCTTTTCGCCAAAGATGGAGACTCTGACACTGTTCCAGGGGGACAAGACTCTTTTGCCATCAGAAAAGGCTAGGCATCCGTCAGGGTTGAGAGGCAAGCTGCTGTCACTAATCCCAGCCTTCTGAAAGCGAATCATGGCCTTGAGGAGCTGGGCATTTTCCTTGGGGATGCCACAGAGGAGGGCAATGACAAAGAGCTTCTTGGCGCCATCCTCCTTGGCAAAAATAAAGGAGATGACTTGATCTTCATACTTCTTGGTGGTAGCACTAGCCGGGGGGCAACTAAGCTCTTCTCGGACAGCGTCCTTGGTAAGTAACTCCTCAATTGAGCCCTCGGGGAGAAAGTGTTTGTGGTCGTAGGCGCTCTTTACCAAATGGTCGTTGATCCGGTCAGCCAAGCTTTTTTGCTCGTCGCCCGCCTCAACCGAGAAGAGGGAATCTGTAGGGCTCGTTTGCCCCCCAGACTCCGAGCCATGCGGCTCAAAGCTGGTGATTACCTCCGATACCGACGGCTCCTTGGAGGTCATGTGTGCTGGCTGAGTTGGGGATAAAAGGGGGTCAAGAAGGCGCTGGATTGTATATGGTGTAAAAATGTTAGTGTGGCAGACATTCAGGGGGAAAAGGGAGAAAATGCAGTGAATGATGGTTTCGGCCGAGCTGCCGTCCCTCTAATAATACACAACATAGTAGTAGCAGGTGGTACGTCGCTTCCTTTCCGCCCCGGCATGGCCCAAGACAGTCTAGTACAGATTCTGGGGTGATGTGGCTGCATGATATGTCTATGCAGAGCGCACTCCTTCTCTCCAACCATCACGTATGTGGCTCACAGCCTCGTCAAAAGTCCCTGATCGCTCGCCCTGCTTTTCGGTGAGGGATGCAGGATGACGGGCTTGGATTGTGCGCTTTTAGATCAGCTAGAAGCCTCTGCACTGCGCGATCTCGTCGAGGGAGAGGCGACGGGGGGTGCGGATGTTGTACACGCTTTGAACCATCTGTCGCGCCGATCAGTATCCGCACCGTGACAAGTTCCCATCGGGCCGTGGTGCCTCACCGATATCTGGTAGCGGCCGAGCCCAAACTGCTTCCGCAGGAGCGCCATTAACTTCAAAGGGTTTGTGTCTCTCATAGGGACCTCTTGCGACGATGCAAGCTCGGGCGCGCTCGCGCTCCCGTCAGGCTGGAGATTGGCATTTCCATACTGGCTACCTTCCAGTGACTCCATCTCGCTCCGATAGCTGTTAGGGTTGGGGGCTATGGAGAGGGAAAAGGAGAGAGAGCGAGCACCGGCGGGGCTGGCAGTTCTTATATCATCCATAGTGGCCAGTTTCAATCTGCCTCGGCCTCTGAGGGGTCTGGTCGCGCAAAGTGGCATTTCCAACTAAGGCGCCCACGAAGTAATACAACCACGAGGGCGGTCAGGTCGCTGCGAGGTCGAGGGGCAATTGAACTGTGGGCTCCCCGTCGCGCGCCCGTGTCGTCTGGTCGGGTGCCAGGCAGTGCTCTTGGGGTGGTGGGCCTGGACGGGAAGGCGAAATGCAGGGCACTTGTGCGAGCTCTAGTTGGTGGCCCCCCCCCCCCAGTCGAGGTTGCCTCCTGTCTGGTTCTTGCAGCGCGGTTTGGTTTGGGCATCTGCCCGTGCGATTGGTGGCTACGGGGCCAATCAAACGCGGCCAGTTCCACCAGGCGGAAATCGGCAGGTGGGAGCACACAGCTGTGTCAACCCGGCCACTGACGGGCCACGGCGCATTTTCCCTCAAAGTTACAGCCCAGGGGCCCAGCTGCCTCTCGAACCGCCCCCTGGTACCTAGGTAGGTACCTTACCTCGGTAGGTAGATGACGAGCGAGACAAGGCTCTGTGTAAGGCTCCTGCCCAGGACTCGAGCATCCATGGATCACCCATGGATCATCCATGGATCTAATGGATCTAAAATCCTTGGAAGGCATCTCCCGTCTGACTGCATCTCTCCTCGCTCAGCACCATCCATTACTAGCAGTCATGTCGCTCGCAGACATGTCAAATAGCGCAACCATGGACTCGCGCCCTGAGATGCCTCAGACCGGCATCACGATACCCCTCATCATAGCGAGCGACCCATCCGACACTGCACCCAACAGCCAAAATTACAGCTCGAATGACTTGCGCCGAAGCCCCGACCAAACCGTCGCAGGCCGCCCAAGTCCCGGCACATCCTACTCTGCAAGGCTCGATTCCGATTCCGATGCCGATGCCGATTCCGATTTCCTTACCTGCAGTAGTAGCTCCGCCGATTTTTCCAGCGCAGAAGATGGGCTCTCCCCGTCGGAAAATCTCCTTTCTGGGACTGTGCGAGTTGAACTTGAAGTCTACCGCCGGGAAGAGGCGATTGGGGAATCCAGCGACGAATTGGTCGAGCGAAGGCCGGATCTCACACCGAGCCCCCCGCGTAGTCGCAACAGCGTGCCAGCCGTGAACCAAGCAGCGCGAGCAGCTTTCAATAGACTTGAGGATCCTCTCCCAACTCTTAGGGCCCGCCTGCAACCTGCTTTCCACTTACCCGAGGAGCAAAGCGAGATTACGGATTTCGGCCGCGAGCTGCACTACAAAGAACGAAAGTCGAGGAGCCGCAGGACGGGGAGGCCGAAAGTGAGTGGCAAGAAATCCCTTGGGAATCGCCTTTTTGAGGCTCTTGAGTTTGTCGATGACAACACCAAAGACAAGGGCTTTTTTCCCTTGGACCTGCTGCCCCTTTTTCTCACCGAACAGTCCGTGTCCAAGGAGCTTCGAAAAGAGCTTGGAAACATACTCGGGCCTGATGAAATTGCGAGATACACGCGAAAGATCTGCTCCGAGCAACGAGTCGACAGCTTCGAAAAAGGGACAAAGCCAAGAACCAAAACCTACCGCAAGATATTTGCCACCCTGGTACTAATAGTCAAAACGCCAGCGATTCGCAAGTTCATCATAGAGGGCGTCAACGATTCAGATCTGCCCCTCCGGGCTGTCAAGTCCGAGTCGGGATATGTCATGGAGCGGGCCCGAGCCCCCGGGAAACCGCTGAAGTGTTTCCAAAGCGGATGGACCTCGTTCCAAATGCGCAATTTCGAAGACTGGCAGTGGACAACCCTGGCTCCTTTCTTTGCCAGGAGTAAAGAGCGGAAAGAGATCTGTCATTACCCACTCCAAGACCGCGTCATTCTACCTTTCCGCATCGATAGTAAACAAGACGACGTCAACCAGGAGCTCCTCGGCGGTGGTGGCCGCGTGTTCAAGGCCTTCATCCATCCCGACCATCACAACTTTCATGGCTTTTTCAAGTGTCCCCGAGCGTCAACACCAGACGAAAGTGACGAGCCCCCCAAATGCATCTGCGTCTTTGCAATCAAGTGCCTACACTCACAGGACAAGAAGACGTTCAAAAAGGAGGTCGACATGCTCAAGCGGTTTAGCAACAACGCGCATCCCCATCTTATCTCCCTCCTCGCCACGTACGAGCAGAAAGGTGCTTTCTTTCTCATCTTCCCGCGCGCTGAAGACGATCTACAGGCATACTGGAAGAAGACGGCGCCTCCAACGTCGACGGATTCGGATGGTGTGTGCTGGGTGGCAGAGCAGTGCCTAGGGATTGCCAAGGGCGTTCTCAAGATCCATGAGTACGAGTCAAGCAACTCTCAGCTGCACCCGCTCAATATGGACAGGGTGGTGGGCCATCACGGCGACATTAAGCCGGAAAACGTCCTCTGGTTTCGGGAAACGGACACGCACGACCATACGGGCCGCGGAACGCTCAAATTGTCAGACTTTGGGCTCGCCGATTTCAGCTCCCGCCAGACCGCATCCAGGCCGTTCCATAGCAGCATCAGTGTCACGTGTAACTACCGCGCCCCTGAGTGCGACTTGAACAATCAGGGGGGGAAGGGACGGCAGTACGATATGTGGACCTTGGGCTGTCTCTACCTCGAGTTCCTCACCTGGCTCGTTGGGGGCTCCGCGTTGCTACAAGAGTTTACACGGGCGCGGTTATCAGTGGACACTGCGTGGTTTGGCATCATGACGGATACTTTCTTCCAGTTGGAGAAGAGCGATACGACAGGCGAGCCGTATGCAGTTGTCAAGCCTTCGGTTACAGAGGTACGTTGAGTAAACCCCCAGTGGCACGCTCTCGGGATGTACTGTTGAAATGAAGCTGACAATGCTTAATTGTACCATGCAGTTCATGAAGAGGCTCCATTCCGATAACAGAAGTTCGCCTTTCATCCGCGAGTTCCTAGGACTCATCGAAACGGGACTGTTAGTTGTCAAGAAATCCAACCCACGGATTGGAGACAGACTAAGCATTGAGCAAGCCCACGCGAAACTCACCGGGATAGTGCGCAAGTGTAAAACCCAGCGGGAATATACCTTCATATCGCGCGATGCGACGACAGAGTAAGTACTAAGCGAATAAGAAGCCAGTTGAAACAGGAATACCACTAGAAATAAAGGCTTCGGTCAGAGGAAAAACCGTGAAGCTGAAGCGAAATGAATTGACTTGGTTGTTTTATACCCAAAGCATCACTAGCTCTAAAGGCATGATAGCCTCCCCTGGGTACCTAGGTAAATATCAAGGCATGTATCAAGGCTGCCTACCTAAAGGTAAGGTATGTGGCTCATGAGAAAGCCGCAGCCTACCGTTGTCATGATCCTCTTGACTTCTCGCCGCTCTGTCCTTGACCCATGCCACACACGAGCCGGCTGTCAAACCAACCAAGCTAATGCCGCGCCATTCGTACATCTCTCCAGTATTTGTGGCAGGAAAATTGTATGGTCAAGAGAAGACAAAGCATTTGTTGATTGTTGAAGGCTGAAACTTGGCGCCGTCGCCTGTGAATTTTAGGGCCCATCTTGTTCTCTCCAATTCCACCGCAAGGCTTATTATACCAGACAAAGAGCTCGATAGTATCTTGCCTCAACTAGGCGCATCTTGCCGGCAGCAGAAGCTTCAAGTTCTTGGAATTCCAGCTCACTTGGGTCCCGCAATTAGGTACCCGAAGAGCAGATCATGAAGATGGATAAGTCCCTCTAATCGGCAGTCATATCTCAGCTTTACAAAACCACAATACTTTTCCCGCACCAAGACCAAGGAGACGGTCTGAGTGGGCACTGGCGGTATGGCGAAGTAGGTGATCTTGGATGATAAGCTGCCAGTCAGCACTTACTTTCGCTAACCATCACGAGTGCCAATAGCTACATGGATGAACGGCGTGCGTGCCTCTCTCGGTAGAATGCCGGCAGAGATTCTGCACAATATACTCCGGGAGAGTTCTATACGCGACATGGCAAAACTATTGCCCACATGCGTCTTCTTGTACCACAATGTCTCCCCCATTCTCTACCGAGCGGAAACCCTCCGCATTGAGAATAAGCGACATAGGATCTCCGGCATTACTAGCATTGCGGTTGATATGGGGGTACCGCTGGTAGTACGAGCGTGTCTGGACGGTTTCCCCCCCGGTACATGAGAGCGAATTTAGTAGCAGGGGCACGACCCGATATCCGTGTCACCAACGTATCACGGATTCCAGACCGCCCTGGCCCAAGAGTGACTGGACAGGCGGTGACGTTTCTACACAGAGACTGGAGAAGGAACCTTGTTCATCTGGTAAGGAAAAGGCGTTATTGCTAATCAACTTGAACGAGTGATATTATTCTGGCTGTTACTGATGCTTGCTCAAATCCGTCCGTGTCATAGGTCGCTCCTAAAGAAGTGTCTCGACATCTTGAAGATTGGCAGCCCTTACACCTCGCTGTCCTACGTGGTAGCATCGACGCGGTTAAGACCCTATTGCATCATCGCGCTGAGCGAGATGCTTCGCGCCAAACTGACTGTTGCCCTTCTACCGAGAGAGCCGATCATGGAGTGGTTCCGAATATCTACCACGGCCGTGGATCAGGAGACCGGCCACTTCTTACCCCTGCATCTTCACATGCCGTGTTGCGCGTGCCGTCGCTGGAGAAGACATGTCAGACCCCTGGACATTGCTGTCCTTGCTGGCTACAATGATATTGCGCTATTACTGCTCGCCCGTGGCGCTACCGCCATCAACACCAGCAGGCCCGCCTTTGGACTTCCACCGCCCAGCATTATGCAAGTAGTCGTCATCCACAAACCCTGAGGGGGGAAGCTCCCTCCGCCATGCCGTGTGGAAACACCACTTCGGGGCTGCCCAGAGACTCCTCGTAATCGGCGCCGACCCCTTAGCCACCCCCTATGTCCACCCGGTGCCGCCACAGTATCGATACTCGCTAACCCACTGCAGCCTCCTCGAGGCCATCTGCCGTGGCTACAGCTGTTTCCGGTGCTACCTATCCGTTCCCGAGCAGGGTAACATTTTCTGCATGGTCAACATATAGTGCCCGTCCCGGTGCTCAAATAGGTGTACATGGCACGAGGAGATAACAGCTACGGTGCACCCAGACGGGCTCTTTACCTACACACTAATACTGAAGGCATCCGAAGGGATGGGAACACTCAAATGAGAAAAGAAAGCTGGGCAGTCCAGGGCCATACAGTCTTCACAGAGGTATTTACGCTTTTCAATCATGGGCAGTGAACTATTGTGTATAAACCTGGACAAGTCCACTGCATTGACCAGTAGAGTCTGTAAAAATGGTGCCGTGAAAACACTGTGGCGGTGACCAAGCAGTATGTACGAGACGGGTACCTCCAGCTAGGTACCAGTATCGAACCTCCCATATCCCGGCTCCATCATAGACTATATTCCTAGAGACCCGAAAAAAGACAGCAAATTGTGATCTGAAATTTCGAGATACACTCGCGCCTGTCTATCACAGCCGACAAAAGCGCCCTGCTTTGAAGTCGACCTTGCCATCACCGTAAGGTAGGAAACCTTGGTGTACTACTTGTGAATATGCTGCCTATTCACCAATTGCAAGTCAGTGCCCTATCCAATGGGTAGATTCAGACATTGAGATATGTATGCAGGTCGCTTACTGTATAGATAGACACCATCACGACCATCCGGTACTTGTAGCAACCGGGACACTGTGAATGGGCGCATTGGTTGCGAGTACCAGGCTTCTTGACGCCGCATGCGGACGTGTTAGAATCATGGAAGGATTCCAGCCCGCGCTTCCTACACTGGCAACAAAACCAACCGTCGCCTCTGCACTCGGGGCAGAATGCTTTGGTATCAAGAGTTATAATTTACGAGGCTTTGTGGTCACCCGTTTGTCGGCATGAATGTCTGAGGGTGCCATCACGACTGTGATTGCAGCTCCAAGTAACAATGTACTGCGTACACATTGTCGTATCGAATAGGCAGTCGTATGAAGAATGAAGCAGGTAGAAGCCGTGGCCTGGGATGCAGTAGATCCACACGCAGGTGTCTCGGTAAGCTACGTCGAAGGCGCGCTGTGGGGAGAAGTAGGTGTTGGTTGCTTTCCAAGTTGCCGGGGTTTGTAGTTATCCTCTGGATGGGGTTGAGGACTTGGATGCTGCATGTAAAACACAGCGGGAACATGGGCGTTTATATCATGATATACCCACCAGGGTAGAAACCCAAGCCTCGTGGCAATCGCCAGTTACATACACCCAGAGACAGATGAGGAGCTGGTAAATCAACATCAAATGACCCAACATGTCCAGTTGATGTAAGCACCACCTCGCCCTGAGATCAGATGGAGTTGGCACAGTGTCACATAGGTGTCGTTTTCTTCATGCTTGCGCCAAGGGGGGACACCATGTGAACTGGAGTGTTTACAACTCGTTACCATGCGTACCTAAGACCGGATAATCCTCGCTAACGTGTCCTGTGTCATGAACATCGCACAGAGTGTCCCGTATCAGGCAATAGCTGTTCCACTCCACATATATAATGCCCCCCCCCCCCTCCCCTCCCCGTCGCAGTTCCAATACCCAATTCCTGGCATCCACACCACATCAAACATCTGGGCATTCAGTTACAACTGCACAACCACTACTCTAGCAGTCCCAGAGGTACTACACAACACAGCATCATTGCACGTCCACCCGCCAACTGACGCAATACAGTACCTACACCCTCGACTTCGAGTTATTTACACATGCATACAACTTGCTACCAAGATCACAATGTGCAAAAAGACAGTGACAACCTGGGAAAAGTGCGGCTGCACCGAGGGAAAGACGGACAAATGCTTTAAGCCAGGCTGCAACACAGTTTCCACAACCAAAGCCGAGACAAAGTATGGCAAGCGCTGTTCTTCATGCAAAACTAAAATCGGCTGGACTTGCCATAATTGTTACGCCACGCACTCTTCTGGGTATACCACGTCATGCGATACCAAGGCACTTAACCTCTTCACTGGGAAGCAGGAGATTTGTGGCCATATTCGATGCGACTCGTGCACCGACAAGACGAAGTGAAGGGGAAATTGACAAAATAAGTCGTGTATCAAATATCAGATCAGCTCACTTGCTGTATTCTCATTTATAGGGTATTCCTCGTTGAGCATACTTTGCAAATATCTTATCATTGCCACTATTGACAACTTGAAGTAAAATGGTGAGTCAAGTCTACCATGGTGTGCTCTGACCGAATTCTTAGCTTACATTTCATTTACCACTCCATGGCTCTTTAGAGGTCGGGGACGGGGTGTGACAAAAGGGCTTGAATTGGGAGAAGGAAAGTTCCGTTCACAAATCGAGGTTTGGAAGCGGAGAGCAGTGAAATCTTTGTCTTGTTTCTGTTGAATGCTTGATTTGGGATTAGATTGAGTGTCAGGTAGCAGCTGAGCACATCGATCCCACCTTGTCATGTCCACCAGCGTTCTCTTGATTTAGAGACTTTAGTTATAGCCATCATCATGTCCCACAATGTAGTCCCTCATTTCCCTCTCAAAGCGTTCGGATAAGAAGGGCTGAAATTGCAGGCAAGACGTCTCGGCGGAGTGGCGCCATGTGCGACTCAGCCAGACTTGGTCCAAAAGCTCGGGTGCAAAGGTACCGGGAGAAAAAATCAGCCTCATTCTGACTGAGTGCCATGTTCGAGTTGTCCATGTCCCGTCCGTCCGCTTGCCCGCCTCGGAATGGGGTGAAAGTCGTCGGCGGCTGGCTGAATATACTCGCGGCAGCCCTGAGCTCGTGGAGGCGTTCTGTTTTCTGCCTGTCGGCTCGGTAGAAATCTTGGTCGAAGCCCTCATCCCCTTTGCCGGGCGGCATGAAACCAACCACTGAGAGCCAGACGGCGTCGCTCCACATCCACCGTCGCGTCCTCTCCACCCACGACCTCTTCAACTTCGTGGTAAGTCTCGCCCGGCCCGACGCCGAAGAAGATTAGCTGATTGAAACGAGGCACTATGTATTTTGCTCAGCTGGGTTCAGCGATCCTGAAGACGCCGCCGTCTGCGGTGCTGGCGGGTTTGGTAGCGTAGAGCCGCAAGCCGCCTCCCCAATCTGGTAGCCATGGCTCACCGGGATCGGTCAGGTAAAGAATGAAGCTGAGCCTCCGATTTCTGCTCTTAGGGTTGCAGTCGTCGTGCGTGAGTAGATGGTCACCCAGCACGTACATGTTTACTGCCATGCTTGACCGAGTACCGCTCAGAGGGCCGACGCCCGTGATGCTCGATACCCACGCTCGGAATTCGGGTCCATTGAGGGCATCCCGTAGCTGTGTGAGGTTAGGCAAAAGCTCTGGCGCGTATTCGTCCGGATTGGAGATGTTTGCCAGGTGAGTTGACCGCTGGATGCGGTACACCTTGTTCTCGTCGAACTTGAATGTGAGGCTCCGATTAACCTCACTGCGGACTTATCTCAGGGCATCATCCCGCATGGCGTCCTGGATAACCATGTGTGGGAAAGGTCGACCTTCTTGATACGTGCACCGTAGGGACTCGGCGTTCTTCGAGTCGAAGAGGCCAGCCTGAAAAAGCATGGTCCGTAGCAACAGAAAATGGAATCCGGTAAAGAGCTTGACAGGAAGGACTACTGGATGTTTACTTTTTTGTCGCTTTGCTGGAGAAAATAATACTTCTTGCTTTTGGCGTAGCATGCGAATCTTATGACGTTTGTGTGCCAACAGACAAGCAAACGCAGTTGTGTGCACACGATAAGATGATGACTAAAGAATTACTGGGTGGCAGAAGTCTTTTTTGGCAGGATTGGGGTTATGTATGGGGATTATAGTGGTGTGAGACCTTTTTAACAAATGCCCCGAGCCCTCCTCTTAACTAAGCTTTCAAAAGTTCTTAATCGCGACTACTCTTCTTCAATCTTTCCCCACTCTGTACCTGCTCTTTTTCTCCCAAACTTTTCCTACTTTATGACAAGGATAAATTCTCCCCTACTCCTTCTTCCCTTCTCCCGAAATCCATCCACCAACTACCTCCAGTTCCCTCAAAATGTCGTCATCCTCACTAGTCAACTTTGGGGTGGTTCTATCTGGGAAGGCTAATCCCTCCGACTTTGCGCGCCATAAGAGGGCGAGATATCGCTACACCGAGTACTCCTCCTCCGACTCGAGTGATGCTGGCACCTTCCTCGTGTCAAATGTCAAGTTCCGCGTTGGCGCTCCCCCCCTCCAATCTGGGAAAGAATCGTAAAAAAAAACGAAGAAGTTTGTCGACGCAGCGATACGCAACGGATATCTCGAAGACGTTGAGATTGGTATTGAGATGATCGCCGAGGAGCTTACCCTCGCAAAGTACATCACTCCCATTCCGCTAGTGACCTCACGGATACCTTCTACGAGGATTGGCAGCACATCACGGAGGGTGCCCTCGATATCCTCGATTCTTATCCCGCCACAAAGTCAAGAGTCACCAGTATCGCGTTGTTTAAACTTGGCTTCTTGACGACATACGAGGGCAACCCTTCGACAGTCTATATATCAGTCAACTATGAATCGGAGGAAAACCACTGGCCCCCTGTGGTAGGAGAAATCCAGCAGCTCCTAAACCGCTACCCCTACAAGCTTCAGGTCCATATGGAGCACAATACATCCAGCGAGCTCTGCCCATTGTTATTCCCTTTAGTCAACAGACCTATGACTGATACGAAAAGGCAGATATGGCCTGCCAAGAAGTACAAGAATCTCGTCGGACTTAGGGAGGACATTGGCCCTGAATGCTACATCAAAGTGAGCAATTCTAGCGACGACCGTTCTCCTGGTTTTGGGACCCTGGGATGCTAGGTCGAAATCAAAACCATAAAGGAGCCTGGCTAGACGAAGTATGCCCTGACGAACTACCATATCGTACGCCCAGCCTTTAAAGGCTTTCAGCTTGGCACGAACGACAAGGACGAGGCAAGCATCCTCAAGCCGGTCAAAGACTCAGACCTCTAGAAGGCTGACATAGATGGGATAGGCCCGAAATTCGACTCAAAGGCGGCGGAGATTGAGCACCCAGCGCACATCAGACATTGCTTCACCATTCAACTCTTAACAGAGGATATCGAGAATCACCCCGACCATCCTGACACCGCTGGATTCATCGAGCTTTTGGATAAGGCCAAGTCATTTTTCGACAACAATAAGCAGCATCTCGGTAGCATCTTCTGTGCATCAGATTACACTCGCAAAACAGCAAATGACGGGCGTCTCGACTGGACTTTGATCAAACCTACGGACACAGGTGTCGCTCGAATCGGAAAGAATTCTCTCCCCACTCGTAAAGACTAGGCAAATAGAGGGCATATCACGCGCCGCCCGTGGGATCACGGAACTCTCGAGCAGCCGCCGGCCCACGGCCTTCGATCCATCCCGAATAGGGGTTTGATTTTCAAAGTTGGTACGGCCACGGGCGCAACTGGGGGAATATTTTCGACGATCAAGCCCAGGGTACACTCCAAGGAGGATACACATATCGAGCCCTAGATGAAATCTCGACATCGGCCATACCTGTCCAATGAGTTCATGTACATAGGCCTACCGGAGGTTAGTTAGCGCTAGCTGGCTAAGCAGGATGATTCTGGATCGGTGGTATTTGATACACAGGGGAGAGCGGCGGAGCTGTTGTTTAGAGGACACACAGTTCAGCAGGCGACGAGCTCCTATGCGTATATCACGCCCATCGAGGATGTTTTTACTGACATTAAGGCGTTCTCAAAAGGCGAGATCACGGACATTCACATCGCAGAGGATTGATCCCTGAGGAGGGCGTGCCAGCGCCTCGGTTAGAAAGGAGTCTCTACCTTTAGAACTAGTATCAATCTTATACTTTTTCTTCAGCTCCCATCCCTGAGTCTCTAGCTTCCTCATGGAGTTGTGCAGCACCTGCCATTCGAAGTCGGTATAGCGCCGAGCATCATCTAGTACTACTTGGTAACAAGGTCCAGCGCCCCGGCAGAGACACGATAAGGTGCTCTTCCCAGCCATCCTTTACCCAGTAAGTCGAAGCGCAAGTGCTGCTTCTCGTTAGAAGCCGCCTCCTTGATGTTATGCTCCATGAACTTGACCATCTTGATAGACTAATCGCCCTCGTCGGCGCGCGCGGCGAGCGCAGGGTCGGAAACTTCCATATCTAGTACAGATTAGCCGTGGCAATTGATTGAGTGACATCGAAAGGAAACTTTAGCCGGAGGGACTAAAAACGGGCCTCTAAGGCTGTGAGCGGCAGCGTATGGGATCACCCTAGCTCAGGGAAGAATCAGGAAAAGATTAGGACAAATCAGCTACAGCTCACCCCAGCTCAGGACCACGAACGAAAAAGGAAATTTCGTGAATCCAGATTCGTCTCAGATTACCTGGCTGTAATAAGTAGCAATAGAATGGAGCGCAAGAATATAGAAGATAAGAGCAGTCGTGCGGTAGGCAGGTATAACTACCACAACAGAGAACCTCAAAACGGAGAGTAAACACGCTGGCTACCGAGCCCATTTCTTAGCCCCGGTTTTGAGGTTGGGGGGGGGGGGAGAGGGGGGGGGAAGGGGGGTTGTTTTGTTAGAGGAGCTCCAGAAATGGGACCCTCCGTATCCAGGCCCCTTTTTATCTTTCAAGTGGAGATAAGGCCTAAAATCGGTCCCATAAGAGAGCCGCGTAAACTTGACAAGTTTCGCGGTAAACGGAGCATAGGGTGAGCAGTAGTGAGCCAAAGGTAAGCTGAAGGTAAAGCGAGCCTGATTTTAGGCTAACCATTTTCAAATGGGGCGAAATTTTTTTTTAGAGACCGACTACCTACGTAGGTACTTAAGCAGATAAGGTACACCCCCCAGTGTATGAAACTAAAAGCAGGGGTATCTTGACAACCGAGCGAGAGATTTGGAAACGCTGAACCTAGGAAATTGCAGTTAAAAATATCGACTACGCGACGAGCGTTAAGCC
This sequence comes from Lasiosphaeris hirsuta, assembly GCA_030549175.1. Classification (NCBI taxonomy): domain Eukaryota; kingdom Fungi; phylum Ascomycota; class Sordariomycetes; order Sordariales; family Lasiosphaeriaceae; genus Lasiosphaeris; species Lasiosphaeris hirsuta. The sequence goes on from JAUKUA010000002.1 coordinate 1,416,581, forward strand.
ATTCCTTCATGAAGTGGCCTGTTTAGTAGTCCTTGATGCTATGATCGGTATGCTCAGGGGGCGGTGTTACCTCGGCTCGACGGAGGACTCGGAGGAGGGGAGCGAGGGGAATGTACCACTACCAAGGTAGCATAACTCAGCCTTTAGTAGCTATTGTAGATAACGACGTAGTAAAGTAATAATAGGAGGTTGAGTAGGATAGGAAGCGCTTAGGTAACCCTAAAACCTTCTTATAACTTTAACTTCAACTGCGTTTATGTCTGTGAACGCAATGGTGTAGGTTGTGACATTTAGCTGTCTTTGAGTGTTATGAATCAATAAACAAACACGGACTGCTGCTCGTGGTATGCCCGTCGTCCATCTCATGGAAATCTGTTACAATCGGCTGAATCTGGTAGATATCCTAGAGTCAGACTCGGTCGAATCGGATAGGATCGGATCGGATCGGATCTCTACTCGATAATCTATTTTCGACACGGATTAGGGAAGCGTGCCTTGGTCATCGCTCCTTCGGCAGCTGTTGCATGTGCAATGTAACCTTTGTTTGTTTGGTTGTTGATAGCGTGCGACTCGGAAGCTATGAAGATGGGAAAGGTATGCCTCATCATCTGGCGATGGTAACTTCCTCAGGCGCTGCTCAATCTCATTTCTCGATACCCCGGGTTTCTTTTCAGAGAGTAAAAAGGCGTTTTGGGGGCTTCAAGATCTCCGAACCTCCTCGCCGAAGTGTTACGCGCCAATAAACAAACCAGGGCAAGAGCGGACCTCGTGTGCTTGTGCACGTTGGAGCATGTCCAGGATCCGGGATCTGATGGAATAGCGGACAAGTCGGGAGGCTGTTGGGCGTCGAATGGGGGTTGTGTTACCCTGGTAGGGCGGCGTTGGGGGCGTTCGATGGTGTTAAATGGCTGCCTGCAGTTTCCCCCCATGTGCGTAGGGCTAGTGACACCACCAGCACGACGGACTTCAGCCCCCCCCCCCCCCCCCCGGGAAAGCAACCAAGCTGGATGCAGTTTGAAGTTTCTGCACCTTCCAGGTTACGGAGGTATGGTGCAGCAAACCGCACCTCCGTCATTCCATAGCTTCATGGGCTTCGGGCTGCAAGGCGCCACATTGGCTCAGCCCCTCCCAGCCCGCTAGGAGGATGCTTGCTGGCCGTGGCTGCCAATGGCTGCCACGGGCGACCACGCAAGAGTTTTCCACGTTCTTTGTCTGCACACCTCGAAAGGGCCACGATAAAGACCGGCTGGGCGCCGTTCCGAAAACCCCGCTCGTTTGTGTTTTCCTTGTCAAATTGTCGCCGTTGTTCCTAGCGACCCCCCGTCGCTGCCCGACGCCGTCGCATCGCCAGTTGCATCCAACACGGAGCATCATCAACAGCACGCCGACAACGACTCGAGCCGAATCAAGTTGAACCGGGTCGAGTCGAGCTGCGACAGCGCCGTGTGAGGAATTTCCGAGCTGCTGAAGGCTGCAGGGCCGCGGGCAGAGAACAGCGCGGGTCATCTGCCAATTGGCCAACGGGTCGACACTCGATACGACGCTCGATCGGCGCGACTGCCGTCAATTGCCAGACAAGTCCCGGCCCCAGATTCAGGTCCCCCGGGTCGACTGCCGCAAACCCGGTCCACGGACCACGGGTTTAGTGATCATTTATCGACGATTTAGCGACGACTTGGCGATCATTTAGCGGGCCGTAAAGACAACAGCGACCATGGAATCGCTTGCGGAGCGGGGAGGGCTGGCGACCAGGTCAATCGACTCGACGCTGTCGGCCATCACAACCACGTCAGCCACCATCACCCGCTTCGTCCGCTTGGTGCGCGCTGCACACGCCGACTTGTCGGCCGTCTCGCGCGAGCTCTCGGATCTGCGACTGCTGCTCGAACTGACGCGAGACGAGTCTGGAATCTCACTGCTACTCCAGTCGCACATGCTGGTTTTGATCGATGCGTGTGGGAATGCCCTTATCCGCATCGACGCCGCCCTGTCGTACTGCCAGGATGCGTCACAATGGACCTCGACGGGCAGAGCAGAGATTTTGCGACTGCGGGGGAGGGTTGGGGCATTCCGAGAAGCTCTTGCCTTGGTGCTTGAGGTCGTAAGCCTGTGCGTCGACCCCAAATCCATCCAAATCCTTTCTAATCCGTTGGCCCCCCCACCCACTGAATTGCCCCCCTGAACCGCATGTTGACCTGGGTCCTATTTTGCAGCGCGGCCTGCCAAGACAACCAAGCAGATGCCACTGCCATCACAGAACAAATCACCTCCGAGGTGGACCGCCTACGGGCCCAATATCCACGTCAACTTCAAGGCGACGAGAGCATAGGATCTATGCTGGAGCCGTACCTCAATGCCATCATTAGCAGCGCTCACAAATCCCAAATCAACGTCCCGAGCAAGCCAGATGAGTCCGCATCCAAAGCAGCAGAGTAAGCCCCAGGCATTTCCTGAACCACCATATTCCCAAGCTGACCCGACGTGCCAGAACCGTTCCAAAACCGTCCGATCCGGGCGGAACAGGGCTCGAATCGGGATTGGGAGCTTTGCGGGTGAGCGACCAGCAACCCCAGGCACCCCTCAGCAATGAAGCCCCGGGCAAGCAGGGCCAGGTGAAGCCGGGCGGGAAGCAAGAATTCGGCCAGTTTGAGACGACTGGGCCTTGGTATCCATCCCAGACCATCGCCCTCCCCTTCTACAGCGACTACCCCGAGCCTGTGTCCACGATGGAGCAGATGCAGCAGATGCAGCACCTACAACAAATGCAGCAGATGCACCAGATGCACCAGATGCAACAGCTGCGAGGCTTCCCGCAGTCGCAATACCAGCAACAGATAAACCCAAGCCAGTCCTCGCCCGGCTTCCGTCCAGGCTTTCCCATCCCACCACCTCAGATGACACCGCCCCTTCAGTTCCAGCAACCGCACCCACACATGACGCACTCGGCCACTCTTCCTCTATCAAACCGCTATGGATGGGGTCCCGGCGCGAGCTCGCCGTCGATACGATCAGAGCCCTTTCCCTCGGCGACGTACCCGGATTCCCCCGTCCTACAATCTGACCGGTGGTCGGAGCATTACCAGCCTTCCGACCCGTCCAGGTTCAGCGATTCTACCCACTCTCGCAACACATCCGTCGTCTCCAGCTCGCTGCACCCGAGCGGCAGTATCAGGAGCACCAACTCCAACCCCCGTATCCCATCCAGCATGAGCCAGGCCTCGGTCCTGTACCGCCCCGGCTCCGAGAGCCCCGGTCTTCCCTCGTCCGGCGCGCTATCCCCAGCTCCGGGATTCCTGCGGACGCATACCCCGAGGTCATCAACCCCCTATTCGACCCACTCGGCGCCTGTCCGTCAGGACACCGGTTCCACAGCTATTGCCAGCAACAACGCGCCGCCACCCCAGATCTATCTCAACATATCTCCGCTGCGCCATCTGATGGCAGAGAAGGGCAAGACCCAAGACATTGCTCACATCGACTGCTCGCCGACGTCTACCTACGTCGCCGCGCGACACAGCAACAAGTACTTGCGCATCTGGTCCATCACCAAGAACGCCATCCACGCCTCGATCAAGGTGACCTCGTATGTGTCACCGCAACCCCGGTCCCGCGAGTACTTTGTGCGCAGTCACGCAATTCTTTCCGAGAACGCCGGGTTGATCGGCATCACGACGCACTTTGGCTTGACGCTCGAGATCTACAACTTCACCAAGGGCGGCTCCTCGTCCAAAAAAGTCCAAGTCATCGATGACGCACACCGATGGGCCTCGAGCCAGCTCGACGCCTACCACACCAACTACGCCCCGCTCGTTGTCTACCGGCCCAAGGGCGACCGCATCGACCGCTTCTTCCTGGCCCGGCACCCCGGCGCCAAGAAGCCCTTCTGGGAGGACGCGACCAACGCCATCGAGCTCCTCAAAGCCGACCTGCCCTTCGTACCCAAGTTCCCCGAGATGGCCTACTCAGCCAACTCGCCCTTCCTCGTCGCGGCCGCCGGCCCGCGCCCCGGCGACCCGCCGCGCGCCCAGGCCACCATCCTGATCGCCTGGCAGATGACGCCCGTGGCGGACAACAAGCTGCAGGCGCGCAGCCCCGTCGACACGATCCGCTCCATGGAGGACGACTCGCACCACAAGCCGTACCGCTTCTGCGTGCCCGACTACCCGGCGCTGCAGACAGCGCTGCCTTCGTGCCTGGCCGCCCACGGCACCCTCGCCGTCAGCATCTGGATCCCCGCCAACCACACCGAGGTGCAGCTGCCGGGCAACAAGTACAAGCGGAAGCCGATGCCGGCCGCCGAGCGCTTCATCCTGGTGTGGGACCTCCCCGCCAATGCGACGCGCATCTTCGCCATCCCCAACGTCCAGGCGTGCATCTCGCCCGACTGCCGCTGGGTCGCGTACTGCGATGCGAACGCGGGCCTGTTCGTGGTGCTGGACGTCGCGCGGGGCGAGGAGATTTGGCGGTGGCCGGATGCAGCCAAGGGTGGTGCGTTTGCCTCGTTTGGGCAGCTTGAGAGCCTGCAGAAGGTGACTGTGTTTGAGTTCTCGGCAGACAGCCAGATGCTGGTCATTGGTGATGCCACGGGCGGCGTGGGCGTGTACAAGGTGAAGGAGATAGTCAAGGAGCCGGAGCCGACTTTTGAGCTCGAGGATCGCTTCTCAACGTCGAGCTTGTACGTTCCGCTAGGGTTGCAGGGCGGATCGATCCCCGAGTTGCAGTCATGAGCGGTTGTGTTGAACGGAAGCCCCTGCTAGTGCTAGGTGTGCGGATATGATGGATCATGAGGGATGAGGAATGTTCCGCTCAAAGTTTTGGTCAGTGATAGTATACCGGACTTTTGTCTTTTCGGGTTCGAATGAGCCCCTTGTTTTACTGTCATAGCAGATACCCACTTGGAAAATTCGATGGACAGGTTCAAGTCAACGGCAGCAGAGATTGAGGTAAGAATACATGATATTACGTTGTATGTACGTACTCCTTTTCCAATTATCCGATTCTTAAAGGCCGTATCCACCATTACCACCATAGGAGTAATCACTCCAACCAAACGGATTCCCGGGGTCCAGGTTACTGCCGAAAGAAAGGTCGATGTTCATAAGTGTTGGGTCCCAAGGTTGAAAAGGTGTTGTATCCATGTCGTCCATAGAAAAGGGATTCAGGTTAGTAGGTGGGATGACCTGATCATTGCTGAGGTTGCCGGTCAATTGTTGGACAGCTGTGCTAGCCGACGACAATGCCATGGAGGACGATGAGGGAGACGGGGCCGTCTTATCGGGAGGAAGGGCCTGAAGTTCGGAATTAGGAAAGAACGGGTTCAAGTTACCAGTATCTAGGGTGGAAGGGCAGCTGTTTATCAGCCCGTGGCCTGTGTTGACTTGATGGTGCCTCCCATCGGTGATGTGATTCAGGGCATCAGGCCCGAGGCTTGCGGTGTCCTTCTTTGACACGTCGCCCCTGGACTTGGATGACTCTGACCGTTTGTGCGTCGCCTTGCGCACCGCCGGCGTGCCCTGGCCTGCATCGGCGGTCGGCGTATCCGGCTTGCGGCTCGAAGCAGCGGTGTTGAGCTCCGGTTTGTCCACGTTGGCCATGACTACATCACCAAGGTTGCTATTGATACGGGCGCTGGTCCAAATCTTGCCCAGCTCAGAGAGTATGGGAAGTATTTCCTTGAAGTTTTCTTTGCCCCGCGTCCGAAACATGGGAGTCCGACTGAACCGCCACTTGCGGTACGCCACGCTCAGGGAGAGAGCAAGGGCATACGGAATGAATGGCATCGGGCTCAGCTTGTATTGATCTTGCTCTCTGAGGATGTCCACAATGCGGTCCGACGAATGGGATCTTCGCGCGTTGAGAATGCTAGATGGTAGGTGATTGTACGAAGTTGTGTCTCCGTCGGGGGGCGCCTTGAATCGATCGCGACGCATCCTCACAGAGAGCACGCATACGGTGTGATACAACACCTCCAAGGTAGCTTGCCGAAAGATCGAAATTGTCAGTTTCTGCCCACAGGATGACAGGTGATAGTAAAGTGTAGTGAACACACCTAAAATGCCGTCTGGCTCATATTGTGCACCTGCTTCTAGAATGAAGCGCTCGAGTACAGGAACCTCAATATTGTTGTCCTTGGGGAACGGGCGGTACAGCTCGATTACCTGGTCGAGGAGCAAAATCAAGGACATGAACAATTTGAAGCTGGGTGAATCCTTTTTGGTGAAGCGGGGAGACATTAGCAAGTCGTAGTTATGAAACATGATGGGCCGACCCGACAGAGCGCAAGTGAGTCGGTCCAGGGCATAGAGGCACTTGAAGAGGCGGGCAACATCCTCGCGGTTGACATCTCCTTGGTGAAGCTCGACCATGTCGGCCTTGTCTCTTAAGTGTATGCCATACGTGTGGACCATGCTGACGAGCACCGCATAAAAGTTGAGGGGCTCAAAACGGCAACTAGGTGGGGGTTGCCAGAACATGCAGGTTAGCGCCATGATACGCATGCTGTTGAGCATGTGGCCCGAATCTCGAGCCTGGAGCTCTCGGAGACCTTCCTTGATGAACTTGACAACCGCCTGGCTGTACTCTTGGTACACGACAGACTCTGCAGACCTCTGCCATTGCTCGGGTGGCACAGTGCCTGGGGATGTCACCTGGGGCCACTTATTCAGGATCAAGTACCTGGATGCATCGCGGTCACTGGCGGCAGCGAGGCAAACTGATGCCTTGATCAAGTGACCGACACGAGAAGGGATTTCGGTTACTTCGGTGAGGGTATGTGCCTCGAAGATGGGGAATATGGGATGGATCTTGGTCTGGTATATGCCCTTCAGGCCCTCCCAGTTCGCATCAGAAGGGCACACAAGAGACCCCAGCTCCTGGACATAGGCCTCGCGGCTCAGCCTGAAGAAGGCAGCGGCATCGGTCACTGAGACTTTGAGATCGTTGGTCACTTCACGACCAGGAATAACCATATATGCGCCATCCGGGACGTCATAGAGTGTGGTCTTGAGGTTGGGTTGCGGGGTGGCTTTAGCGGCGACGGGGCTATCATCGGGGATGACTTCTGCCTTGTCAGCGAGGGCACCCGTGGAAGTAGTACCCCAGAAGCCGGGACCAGTCTCGTCCTCGCTGGTGACAGTCCTGGACATGTTGGCCATGGTTGCTTCGACCAGGACACCTTCGGGATTAGTGTCGCCGAGGAATGGGGTCGCTGCGGGATCTACCTGAGCATCCGAACTGCCAACGCTTGATCCTCTGCGGCTGGACAGTCCAGGACTAGCAGCGGGGGACTGAGTGGGAGTGGTGGCGGCGGCGGTGGCGGCGGCGGCGGCGGCGGTGACGGGGCCATTGTCCGACACCTGGGATGAGATTTGCAACAACTGGGCGGCGGCATCGGTGGCCGAGAGACCCGGAGCGTCGGCGTCGTTGATGGCAGTGGGAATGGAAATGCTGTCGGGCGCATGGGGGCATCGCTTCTTTCGCCTCTTGCACTGGTCGCAGGCGTGGTGGACCTGCTTTCGCTTCATGGGCATGCCCGTTGTCGCATCCTGGCCCACAAATTTGACAGCCACCGATCGCTTTGGCGCAACCATGGCAATTTCGCCAGCCGCCCTGCTGGTCTTTCCGCTTGTGAGGAAACGCGAAGCGAGGAGCAGCTGTTGGAGACGTAACGTGAGAGGAACTGCCCAGGGCCGCAAGGCGTGAACAAGAGACGGCGAAGCGCAGAAAGTGGAGTATGAAGCGGAGAAGGGGGCCGAAAAATGCAGTTGGCGATTGGAATTCCCCAAAGTCGCTCCAAGTTCCCTTCGTCGACCTTGTCATCATCGCGGAAAAGTTGGAAGGAACAACGGCAATGTCATACGACATTCGTCGGGCTTGCCGCTTTCGGCGTCGGCCCCACTTTGGTGGCGATTGGGTGAGGTGCTCACATGGTATCCATTCTAGCTTGCTAACAGAGCACCTGCCTGGACTACCACTTTGCTGTTAACCACTTACCACTCACTTTGTTGTCGATATTCTTCGTCGTCCAAAAGTGGCATCTCCGCCTCCAAGTTTGCAAGACCTCATCAAGCCGTCAGAAATCGCAGATCGGGAAAGGAACCGACGGCCCTACCGAAGACCTTAAATACACGGTATGTAGCTCTAGGTTTTTACCAGTCGCATTCCCAAGGCCTCGGAAAGTAGAGGGTCCATGTCTCGCAGGGCGAACCTGGCCGATTGCAAAGATAGATCATGCCGCTGTCTCAGCTCAACACTGCCATCAATATACGCGCAGCCGCTAGATGCTGCCGTCATGCTTCCAAGGTCCCGCAACCACGTGGCCAGGCGCGACGCCTCGCCATGGCTTCGATGGCTGCCATGAACCCCGCAGGCGGCAAGCGCACAGGTGACATCTCGGACTCGTTTGCCTCCCTCTCCGGCAAGGAGGCACAGCCGTTGCCGGACCGCTTCCGTCAACTTAAGCTAGAGCTGGTCAGAGGCCATGAAGATGCTGTCGTCGCTAGCTGGAAACGCCTTTTAGCAACACTGCGGAAAGAGAACGACGACATTTCCCGGAAAGGCTCAAGCATTGTCCCCACACTCCGCTTCGACCGTTTGGACGAAGACTTGGACAAGAACAGACACGAGATCAAGAGGAGGGGCGTTGCGGTTGTGAGGGGAGTCATTCCCGAGGACGAGGCCAGGGCCTACAAATTCGAGATCGAGGAGTATGTGAGACGCAATCCCCAGACACGAGGTTAGTGGCCCCTTGAGAGGTGAACAGTACCGCGAGAGCAGTGATGCGGTGCTGACAAAACAACAAAGGTTTCCCAGCCGACAACCCCCAAGTCATCGAGTTGTACTGGTCCTCGCCCCAGATTCGCGCGCGGATGCACCCGTCCCTCCTCACGACGCAGACTGCCTTGATGACTTCACTCTGGCACGCCCGGAACCCGGACTCGCCTGTCTCACTGCGCACCTCACTTTCGTACGCCGACCGCCTCCGCATACGGCGGCCCGGCGATACCCAGTTTGCTCTCGGCCCGCACCAGGACGGCGGCAGTGTCGAACGATGGGAGAGCCAAGGCTACGGTCGAGGCGGTGTGTATGATGCCGTGTTCCGCGGCGACTGGGAGTCATACGATCCCTTCGATGCTAGTAGCCGCCTGGGTGCTGTCACTAACCTGTACGACGGCCTCGGCGCCGCCAGCATGTTCCGCATGTTTCAAGGGTGGCTAGCCATGAGTCGCACAGGGCCTGGCGAGGGTACGCTGCTCGTAAATCCCCTTGCGAGGGAGGCCACGGTGTACTCGCTGCTGCGGCCATTCTTCCGTCCTCGCAGACCACTCGGTCATACAATCAGCCCTGAGCGATATCTCGACGCCAACAACTGGGAGTTCACGGGCGGCGACAAGATGACGAGCGACATCCAAGGCGCGACACCAGGCCACGGCCAGGAGTTCCCTGAGGGCCTGCATCCACACCTCGAGTTGGACAAAACGATGGTGCATATGCCCAAAGTAAAACCTGGAGATTACGTTCTCTGGCACTGCGATAGTAAGTCCCGACATAGTAACGTTTCGACTTTATTCGCTCTACCGTTACACCGACCCCTCTCTCTGAGCATTTATTTTCCGTCAAGGGTGTCGGGCTGTCGTCGTGATTAGCAAGCTTTGCTGACAAATTCATATCCTGTAGCGATCCACGCCGTCGACAAAACACATGGTGGCACGTCAGACTCAAGTGTGCTCTATATACCAGTTTGTCCGACCACCGAGGCCAATGCGCGATACGTGGCACGCCAGCGGGACACCTTTCTCCACGGCACACCGGCACCAGATTTCCCTGGCGGAGAGGGCGAGGCAACCCACATCGGCAGGCCTACGGTGGAACACGTAAAGCAATACGCTGAGCCGCGGGGAACGCAGTCCTTCGGACTCGATACGCTCGTCGCAGTCGACGGAGACACGCCCGGTGGGGTCGAAGCAATCAAGAGGGCGAATGTGATGTTGGGGCTGTGAAAAAAGTCGAAGGCCGGATTGATATTGGGTGTGTGATATTTGACGCCGAAGAGAGAGGGAGGAAATACGATAGGAAGCCTTGTCGATCTCCATCATGATTGGTGATGACAACATCGGAGTTTAGGATTTTGTCATCATTCTGTCAAAAGCACACGGCCCACCCCCCGCAATGCCCACCGTGTTTCAATCATTGCTTTTCCTCTTCGATTTTCACCCACTGAAGAAGCCGCTCTCGCAGCTCGGCCCACTAGGCGTCCGAATTGAGCTAGATGCCATCGGAGTGACATTGGACCGTACCTCGGCTTACCCCAACCTCTCCAAAATCCCCAGAGAGATTTCTCAGCAATCAAGTTACACTGCACAATTATGAACCGGGCTCACTGATGACTAATTGCAACAATAACCCTTTTCGATGTTGCTTTGAGTCTCCACAGCGCCCGAGTTCTTGTGATAGGGCCGGAAATCACAATGATTCCATTGCCGCCCGGTTGAAACTGCATGATCTGTGCTTGGCAATATGGCTCGAGCTCCCAACACGGCTTGAGTGTTGGCAAGATCGCCAAGGGTGTTTCACGATGCACATTATGGAGCTTCAGCAAACGGCATGACTACGACGTCTGCTTCCGATACGCCGCCGGAGCCTGCGTCTTGTGGATACATGTCTTCAGCTGGGTTGAGGTATATAAGTCCTGGCGGCCATCCTCCTCCCCTCCCTACCCCACCTCTCCATCAGCAACCAACACTCCACAGCCAAACACTTCACCATCAAGGCCTCTCATCCATCCCTTCCAGAAAGGCCCTCAACCCCAAAATCATCTCACCCCTCTCACAATGGCTCCCATCAACCTGTACGACTCGACCATCAGTCTCTACGACAAGGCCTTCAGCTCCCTCATCGCTGTGCTCGAGAAGGCCAAGCTCGAAACCCCCGAGAAGGTCGCCGCTCTTCCGTCGGCCCGCCTCATCGATGACATGCTGCCGCTGACCATGCAGGTGGCCATCGCATCGTCGATTGCCAAGAAGACGATCGAGCGGCTGCTGCCGGCGCGCGCCCCGCTGCGCGTGTGGGCCGACGACGAGAAGACGCTCGACGAACTGATCAACCGCGCCAAGGAGACGCAGGAGCTGCTGGCCACGGTGTCTAGGGAGGATCTCGACGGGCTCGAGGACAACGACGTGCAGCTCGCGATGGGCAAGGTGACGGTGGATACCACGGCATATGGCTACGTGTTCGGCTACAGCTTGCCGAATATCTTTTTCCACGTCTCGACGGCGTATGCGATCCTCAGGAAGGAGGGCGTACCGGTGGGCAAGTTGGATTACCTTGTTCCGTTCCTCAGCCCGTACAAGAAGTCCGAGGCTTAGGAGAGTCGTTTGGGTTTTGGGAAAAGTGCTTTGGAGTCGGGATGATGCTTAAGCCACCGTCGATTGCTTCAGGTGCACGTGGGATATTGGTCACTGCAATGATGAGTTGGGGGATCTTCTTTTTGCTTCTCAGTTTCGATGATAGGGCCAGCGCCTTTCACTATAGCTTTGTGAAAATTGACTATTCCAAGCTTGGATTGCGGCTCTGGTGTAACCATGAAGATTCAATTATTAGCGTCGGGTAGAGAACCCAGGAAGTGAAATGTGATACATCACCAGCGCTAAGGCGGGATTTTCAGGTGACAAGGTAGGTGCCCGATCTGGATGACAAGGATGAGTCGGCAGCTTGCTAGATGGGTGGGTGTAGTGGGGTTAGGAGTCAGATACAAAGAGGTTATATGAAAGGATATATTAGTAACTAACAAGAGATGCACGCAGCACGTATGATATGGGGACCACAGGACTGAAATCACGCCACCGTATCTAGGAGAAAGTCTGTCGCGAGGCAAGGTACCAAAACATTCGCAAAGCACGAGAACCTGAGAGAGGGGGGGGGGGGTGGGGGGCGCTGGCAGGCCTAAGGTTTTCAAGATTATTTCCTTTTTACCTTCTTTTCACACCACGTCGTGAATGCATTTACTCGCGAAAATATGCAACTCTGGAATGCGGTTGGGAGTCATCGTCATAATATGATTCAATGGGATATCTCATGCTACAGGCTGGCACTAAAAACAGACAGGCCCAAAATATCCAGCCAGACACCAGGCTCAAGCTACAGGTAAATACACAGACGTTCATGGCTCGTTATCATACAGCATGGGCAGGCAGCTGCTCCTCATGCACCAAGCCTGCAGTTTTGTAGTCGCCACCAACACCGTGGTGGAACGACCCGGAACCGGTCCTTTGAGACTTCGGCGTCGACAGATTCCTGCGCATGTCAGGCATCTCGATGCACTTCTCCTCATCTTCATCAATGGAGTCATCCTTGCCTCCGCGGGCGTAGCGCGAGCCGAGCTGCGACCCAATACCATTCTTGCTATGGAAGTGGCTGGTGCCGTTGCCTGCCCCGGCGGCAGAGCGGTTCTTGAGGTAGTAGCCGGAACGACCACCAGTGCGGGAGTCGTGGAGCGAGACGCCAAACTTGCTGAGGCCCTTTTGCAAGATGTTCTTCATGGCGGGCACGCAGGCGGCCAGGATGCCCGTCTGCTGCTCGAGCACCGTGTAAGTCGAGATGGAGACACCCTGGGCCCAGAAGTCATCGGTCGAGGTCGGGTCGCCCCAGCGCTGCACAATGACCGTCTTGACCACGGACGAGATGGATGCGAGCAGACCGAGCCCCATGAGCACGCATACGAAGATGCGTTCGCGTAGCGGCCGGTTGAGCTTGCGGAGGAAGACGCCGGGAGCTAGGGAGAGGAGCACGTCGGTTGTGATGTTGATACCCGAGCCGATGTTGGAGGCGAGCCGCATAACTTCGACTGAAACGCACTGCTTTTCGATGACGGTGAAGTCCCAGGCAGCCTGCAGCGGCCGGCAGGCGATGATAAGGTTAAAAAACACGTTGAGAACGCCGTAGGTGCTCTGAATGGCCATGATGGCGTAGAGGAAGATGCGCCAGCTACGCTCCTTTCCTTGGATGCGCAACAGCGTCAGGCAAACTGAGACCTTGATGCATGTCATGGACAGGCCCCAGACGCCGATGGCAATCCAGCTGTGCTTGGCCGAGTTAAGACCTTGTTCAAACGTCATGAAGCCCCCGAATGGGACCATCATGGGGATAAGGAGACCCCAGTCGGTAATGGTGAGCAGCTGTGAGGAGCTTCGGTGTCAGCCATGTGTCTAGTAGATAGAGTAATATCTGCACTGATGTAGCTCAAAAGAAGAGACTTACCATGCCGCCGATGATGAAATAGTCATCTAACCCGACCTTCCAGACGGGTCTCACCCGCTGGTACATGCGCGTGATAAACACGCTGATGGCGAGCAGCATCAACACAGAGGTTAACACCAAGTAGACTTGTGAAACGTAGGCGGCCCACGCAGTGATGGGGACAGGCGGGTATACGAGCACTGGCGGTGGCAGGTCGGTGCCATTTGCCGGCACGGTGCCGTTCAGCCCGTCAGGCGACGGCCCAGTGGTCACATTTGTTGACATGTTGTGATGCGAGTCCTGGAAGGACAATGTTGGAAGAGGGCGTCGTTGATATTGCTGCGGGTCACACGCAGGGACGGGAGAAGGGATGGACAGGTAGACGGGATGGGGTAGAGAGCTTATAGCTTGTAGGAAAAGCAGGAATAAGAGGATCTCCTGGGGCACTGAAACCTCAATGCTCCCCAAGTTCGCAAGCGACGTCTGGACCTGGACCTGGAACGCTGATCTTCAACCGCAGAAAATCCCGGATCGCATCATACTATCTCGTCATGATCCGGGCAGGGGCTCGTGGGATCTGGGGAGATGCGCTCTATTTCTGCTTTTTGCAACAGATCAGCAGCAACCCAAGATTTCTTAGATTTGCGCATCGTCAAGCTCTGCTATCCCCAGATCCACCTGGACACCCCCCGTCATTGCACAGGCAGGGTATGGGTATGGGTAGAAGGAGGGGCTAGCACTTCCGCATTCTGGTTCTGCAGTTGCCCTGCAGTTCCTGGCTCGCACGCAGCAGCGCACGAGCATTGGAATGCTCGAGCGCAAGGGACGGCTGGAGTAACCCCAACTGCCAACTGTGCAGGTTCGTCCTGTCCATCCCATCCATCCTGCTAGCCATCTTTGCCATCCTGGCCACCCCGGCTTGTCTGGTACCCTAGGAGAATGCATACCTAGCCTCCGAATGCCGCGACCTAACTGGGTCGCTGCGGGCGGGACGAGGTGGCCATTCAGAACGAGTTGTTCCGTGGTGTGCTGCAATGTGTGAGCGGTGGGCTGCTAGGGAGGGCCAAGACTCGAGGGGACTCGCCAGGCCCAGGCGGGCTGGCTGGCAGCCATTGCAGGTTTCCTGGTGCACGTCGTGTCTTTCCCCAGTCTTTTTTTTTCTTCTTCTTCTGCAGCGACTGGTGGTGCCCGGGCCACTACGCCGCCGCGCTTGGGTCTCTCATGGCTTTTGAGTCTTGACTTTAACCGTCGAGGCACTGCGACACCTCGCCCAGTGGGCCGATCGTGGGTTTCATCGGCGCCGAATAGAGAAAAGAACGGCCGCCACCCACGCTCAGACTGCTAGACTCTTTGCACACCGCTGTCGGCAGTCCATTCTCCCAGGTCCTCTGATCGATTATTTCTGCCATCCGCGCCGTGTTGCGGCGATCCGGCAATGGGGTTGATCTTCTTATCATTGCGTTTCGGTCGGTTGCGCCAAACGACAGCAAATAAATACGGGCGTTTCCGATTCCATGGTTCGCCAGATTGGGGGGATTCGTGTTGCAATGCTGCGAGACCCGAGGTCGCGATGGCAGCGCGGTGGCAGCGCGGTGGCAGTCCAGAACACAGGGCACCCTGGCCAAATGACGGACAGCTCCCCAGCCAGGTCCAGGGACTTGGCGAGTCAAAAACGCAATCTCAGCCTTACGTAATGTTGCACAACAGGCAGCTCAACTCCACAAAATAACCTCAGATGCAGTTCATCGCTAGCTTCGGGCGGCGACGACAGGCGGGCGGCCCGGGGAAGATCGCCCTTGTCGGCTGGGGCCAGGATTCGCTCGTCCAGCTGTCAGGACGCCGGAGGGGGGGGGGGGGGGGGGGCGGGGTTGTCAGTGCGGCCGTGGTGTTGGTTAACGGCTCTAGCCCTCATGCTTATTAGGGAATGAGGAATATGCCCTGGGTGATCGATGATCATGCCTCCTGCTTGACACACCGAGCAACTGAAGTGTTCGCAAGTGCGCGCTGCCCAGAGGACTCCTAGCCTGCCGGTGTGCAGCACGGCAAGAGCTTTGACTGCCCAGTGCCCTTTGGTCTGGGGAATTGCAACAGTCCCCGTCTTGACAGTCTTGGGAACCTGCTGTCCATTCCCTTGATGTAAGAATAAGCTGGGGAAGATGCACCCTGGGGAGCGGGAAGAGGACGGGCCAGGATGTGCACACTTCCCGTCTCCTCGCACGCACACTCTATCCTGACTCCAGGAAATACTGACCACCTGCCTTTTCATTGCACTAGCAGCAAAAACTCAAAGACCGACACGGTCAACTCGGTGTCGCACTCCGAAGAATCGTTCATCGCCCACCCGTCCTCGGCCGCCATTGACGCGACTTATTGGTGGTGATGGTGGCGCATCCAGTCCCAGATTTCTAGAAGCGCTAGAACGAGTCGAGCAAGACAACGGCCCTGTTGCATCACCATTGGCCCGGCCCAGTTAGCGATGCTGCAGAGTCCCAGAAATCACAGAACCCGATCCCAGCGCGGGCGATGTGAGGACGCTGTGTGAGGCGCTGTGAGGAAACTGTGGCTCGCTCTAGGGACGCTAAAGGCGTTCTGTGCACTGCACTGAGGTGGGCTTTGACCTCCCCAACCCTCTTCGCTCTTGCTCTTGCCTGCCCTCTTCCATCGCGCTCAGGCTAACCTTCTTGAGCCTCGCTCAAATCTCTTGGCTGCAAAGTTCCCTACCTCCGCATTGACAACGCCGCCTGCGCCTTCTCAATCTGGCAAGTCCACTGGGCCGCTGTCTTCGCTCGGACCTGCCTGCTGGCGTCGGCACCTGGGTCGAGGCGAGTCTAGATTGGTTCAGGAGCCAGCTTATGCCTATTTCGGGTTGTCTGGCTAGAGTTGCAGCCTTTCTCAGCGGCATGAATCTGCCTCACGCCGCGATACCTATTCGGAGGCTCATTTATCTCGCACACTGAAAATGTTTCGTAAACAAATGGGGATGTGGTTCTCCCCGCACACACAATTGGCAGACAACCCCAGGACCAAACAATCCGCTAATCCGCCGATATCCCTTCTTGCTTCACATCCCGACAGAATCTTAAATTATTCATCAAGTCCCTGCGGCACCCGGATTTCACTGTCGAGACAGCGGATTCAACATTGAATCCAACACCAGCACTCAGCAAACACACCGCACCTCTGCATCGCTGGCCTGAATTGCCGCACCCACACTACGCTCCGCCTTTGGGCAGGTTCGGAGCGATAATTGCATGGTGGCTTTTGTCCCGTCTTTGTCGAGATGCAAAGCGGCCCATCTCAAGTCAGTCAGTGGTGGTGATGCCAGGGGTCTGAGCTGAGTGGTTTCATTCCGCAGCACGGTTCCCCTTACCCCTCAGCGCCACAACGCACCCAGCTCTCCCCCAAGCCAGCTATGCAGTTCGAGGCCCAGACACGGCAGAGGCAACTGATGAGGGCGGAAGAGCGCTGAAAAAGGGGTTCGTGCCTGGCAGCTTGCGTTATCGCGATATCTATTACAACGACATGATCTGCAATGTTCGATTTGCGTCACGTCCAGAGGGTGCCTGAACCAAGCGATAAGCATCGAGAGAAACATTTTGTCCCCTTTCGACATCTCTGCCCATGTCAGATGGTCCGCGCCTTGATGACCGAGAGACAATGCGCTCGGCACACTTTGGCCATGATAGAAGTGACGCACAAGAAGAAGACTCAAGACATGAACGGACCAAGAGTTGGTGATGCGACCCTTCGCAACCCCCAACGGACCCAACCTGCAGATGAACACGTCCGTCGCGTCCGCGTCGAGCTTGAAGCCGTTCTCAGCTGTATGTGCATGTACAGCCTCTACCAAGTCAACTGCCAGGATGGGCTTGGAAGCGGGGGCCTCGGGTCTAGCACTACATTGGGCAGTCCAGATGTACTTGCTCTCATCAGTGACGGAGACGATTGAACTAGTCCGCCGAGGCCAATAACTCCAGCCGACCTGAAGAAGAAAAATGCCATCCTCTTTACGTAAACTCCTCAAAGTTTCGCTGACTAGTGTTTGACGAACTACCACCCTTGCTACATCCCTTGCAAAGATTAAGACGTGTTTATAGTGTTACTGTGTACTTGCGAAGGCCAACGGCCCTCGTAGGGGAGCCTTGAATTCCGCAGAGGTCTTGGCAGCAACTCGAGCCATCGGCGCGGCCCGTCTGCCGAGGACTGAGGTGAAACTCATCCGCCATCACTACTACTAGCACCCGTTGCGAGCACTGGCCACATACCTATGCTAGCACCCGTTGCTGGCCGTGCTGGCAGCCGCTCTGCCTGTGTGTGCGTCTCGCCAATTCTTAATTTCTTAGTGCCCGTTGTCTATCGCTCCGCGAACGTAATTAGAACCCCTTTCAGAGGACTTAAGCGACGAGTTCCAATCCTAATGGAGCGAAAGCTGTATCTGGTGGCAACCCTAATTTCACCTAACTCAGGTCTTACCCAGGCCTAAAAAAGGGCGGGTTCCGTCCTTCGCAGTCCACGGTATAATACCTGGCGCTGGTAAACATGATAAGACCACCCCTGATTCCCTGTTTTCAGCTGCCACTCGATTTGTGGCTTGCTGCCAGCTTGCAACGGTATCTTTATCTAGGCGGCTGGTCCCATGAAACAATTCCCAGCCAGATAAACGACAAACCCGGTGAGCGCCCTCATTACCGCTGCCTCACTTGTTAGGAACAATCGATTCTTCAATCAAACGACCGCTGCACTGCCAGTGGTCGGGCATAAACTTGTATGATTGTGTCGATAGGGCACCACATACTTTGGTCCTTCCTTTCTGGGCTCCTAGGTTATCAGGCAAGGAGGCTAAGGTAGACCTTTGCCAGGGTGCCGCTGTGATCAAAGCAAAGGGAGGAGGTACTTCGTACCAGGGTTGGGGTTGGCAAAAATGTGTCACGTCCCAGTTCCAAACCATGGAAGTCGCCCCTCTGCCCCACGAGCACACCTCAACCACGCCAAAGAGATGCAAAACACAAAATTTAGTCACCAAACGAGTGTCTGGTGATAATGACAAGCATACTTTGGAGGAGCTAAGAACCGAACTCAGGACCTTTCGCAGTTTAGAAACTGCTAAGCGAACGCTCTACCAACTGAGCCACACCCCCTTATATTGTTTGATGGTGTATTGGCGAGCTTACTCCGGTGAGATGCAGGTTCTTACGGAGTTCTGAAACTGTGTGTCTTTGTCCCGTTGCTTCCGCCGTCAACCAAATGACAGCAACATCAAGTTGTAAGTCACCATCTCACCCTGCCAGACCTCTCTTCCGAGAGCAGTATTGGAGAGGGGCCACGAGCTAACCAGCGACGGGGGCACCATACCCCTGGCCCATCGAGGGATGTGGGAGCCAATTCGAGCAAATCCTCAATGATGATCAGGTTTATCCTAGTGCTAGCGATTTACATGGCATAATGCGAAGGAGAAGAGAACACGGGAACATGAGGGAATGTTGAGGCAGGCGGCTCTTCTAGATGGTTTTTTTTTTTTCATTTGAGGGGGAAAAGATTGTTGGAAAAGCGAAAACCGACATCCGAGGGGGGAGGGGTTATACTCGCACAGGTGGAGCCCCGAGTCACGAGTATTATTCCTTCCTCTGGAATGTGTGTTGAGGTCTTTGTTTCCTAAGTACTGTGCGTAGAGCGAGCATATGGTCGAGGAAATCCATGTTGCGCATAAGGGCAGCCGCTCGCTGATGAGGCAGGACGAGAATGGAAGCAGGTCTCGGCGAGGACTGTGAGAGGTGGGGAGCGGTTTGCTAGACGGTGGTCTCAACGAGCAGGACGACTCGTGGCATTGGCACTCGCTTACACCCCAGTAGGGAGTAATTTGAGCAGGAGCGTTTCGGGACGGTGGCCAGGTGGGCACCTTACATCTTCTCTACCGGTTTCTGCTCGATTGCTTCCTGTCTTACTTTACTCCGGTGGTGTCCCTCGACATGCAGTGGATGTACAAAGACAAGTGACAGAAAGCATTCAAGTTTGAAGGTTACAACGCTCTTGCCTCGCATGTTGCCAGTTTTGACACCGGTGCCAGGAGCACAAGTATTTCTAGTCCTGAACAGACGCTCCTTCCTCTACCCAAGATGCCCCCAGCTCCGCCTGGTTGCGGGTCTAAGCCCCCCCTTCTGATGGATAACTGCTTTCACTCTCAACTCAACCTTTCGACCATCGCGAACCTCATTGCCTCGACCCCGCCTTGTTCACTTCCACTCCATCTTTGGAAGCCACGTCGAGAATCTCAATGCCCTCTGCGCCTTCTGCGCTTTCTATGGCTTCCAGCTTTGTTTCTGGGCCTCTAGCGCCCTCGATTCGGTTCCACTTGATGCCGTAAGCAAAAATGAGGGCTACGCCGGCGCTAGCTACTGGCACAAACTGGGGAGCCACTGTCAGAATGCGGCTCTATAAGACACCTCTGCTATGGGCCGGTAGAGAATAGTTACTTACAAAGGCTTTGGTGATGGCCGAGTTATAGGCCTCCAAGATGGGAGTCAGAAGCTCGGGGAAATGCTGCTCTGTTACCTCTCGCACATTCCTGACTCCGCCATCGAGGAGCATTTCCATCTCGGAAGTTCCTAACCCCACGTGTGATGTGAGTTGATCCTTCAGTTCGGCATTAAAGATGGCGCCGGCAATGACCTGAACTATCGTGGCGCCGAGATATTGGAAGAACATAACCAGTGCAATGCCCACAGGCACAATCTCTGGACTATCTTTTAGCTCAAGCTGGACCGATAACGACGACATCTGCATGCCGAATCCAGTCCCAAAGCCATCGATCACCTGGAATCCAATCCAATGACTTGGCGGCGTCGAGAAAGCCTTGAACTGCGTGTATGAGGCGCTGGCAGTGCACATGAAGATTGGTGCCAGGAAGAACCAGGGGTTGTAGTATTTGATCCTCAATGCCAGGCTGCTCGCGAGAATTGTAGCTATGATCTGGGTGATAACGGTCGGCAGCATCCTTACACCGCTTTCTAAAGGGTTGACTCCCTCGACGGCCTGGAACCATTCTGGGAGATAGAAGCCTGCGATAGTGAGAGATCCCATGTGACAAAAGGCGAAAAGGCCGATGAAGATGACGGTTGGCCTCATGGCTACATTCCCAGGGATCATGGCGCCGTCACCCTTGCGCCACTGCCAGGCAACAAACACGATGGCTAGCACACCGAAGCCAACAAGAAGGCCGATAATGGCTGCCGAGTTCCAAGAGTCCCGTTCGCCTCCAGTTTGGAGAGCGAGAAGAAGCATAAAGATGGCTGGAACGAAAGTGGCGCAGCCAACCAGGTCAAGACTAAGGATGTGCGCTGTCAAACTTCCGCTGTCCGCCTTGGTCGGCTTATAAAACAGAAAGATTGTGGCAATAGTGATGGTGATGAACGGGAGGTTTATCCTATCGATCGGGCATCATTAGC
The DNA here is from genome assembly GCA_030549175.1 of Lasiosphaeris hirsuta. Lineage (NCBI taxonomy): Eukaryota > Fungi > Ascomycota > Sordariomycetes > Sordariales > Lasiosphaeriaceae > Lasiosphaeris > Lasiosphaeris hirsuta. Next base: position 1,437,256 of record JAUKUA010000002.1, read on the forward strand.
GACTGAACCGCCACCAGGCAACATGCCCACGCACCAAAAACACCATCGCCAGGTCACTCGTTCCGTGAATCTAGCACACTACCGTCAGCGACCTAGACTATGGCCTAAGACGACGAAGGGGGAGCTCTCACGCTCCTCCCAAAACTGGTGCAATAACCAGGCCCAATGCAAAGCAGCCGGCACCTGGACCCATCAATACAGGCTTTCTCCTCGGCGGAGCAATGGTTAGGAGGATGGTCATGCCGTTGCTCGCAACCCCCGGCGGCACCAACACCCGAGATGGCGCGCCCGGCGATGAATGCATTGCTCGTGGGTGCGCAGCCACATACGATGCTGCCGACGAGGAAAGTGGCCGAAAACGACATGTAGACCAGGTGCAGAGGGAAGACGGCGGCCATCTTGCCGGCCAGCGGAGTCAGGGAACACACAGCAAAGGTGAAGGCCGCCGGATACCAGGCAATCTGGGATGTGTCGCCAAACTCGGACATGATGGATGAGATGGCCTGCACGAGGACAATCGGGTTAGCCAATGTCGTGTCCGTTTCTCATGGTTTCACGACGGAGAGTGATCGCAACCGTTCCGATGATGGAGATGTCAAGAGACATCATCAGCGCGCCGAAGCAGACGCCCATTGTCACGGCGACCAGTTTGAGCCCACGCAAGGTGGAATCGTTCTGATTGGCGGTCGCTTCCTCTTGGTCGCCTGTCGTTTTCTCGATGTTATCCATCTCGATAGAAGGGGGAGTCTTTGCAGCCTGGCCAGCCGCAGAGCTTGGCGGCCGCCATCGCGTTTTGGTTGCTGCTGGGTTGGGACTGGAGCTTGGCGATGGGGTGAGGGGAGGAAGGCTCGGGCGTCTTTCAAGTTCCATGCAATCGAAAGTGGCCCAGCCGCGTGAACGGCCGCTTGTGTGGCACCCTGGACGCGATGGCGTCGAGCAGCCGATGTGCCGAACCAACCGCCCAATCAGGGCGCTGCAAACAAGACAATCAAAAGCAATTGAGGCCTGTTGGCTGACAACGACAGGGAATTCAAGTTTTGGACCAATCCTTCGACTCACACAACGAGCTCAGGCTTCCTTCAAGATCCAGGATTCCAGGATGCACATTTTGAAGCCAAGAGAGTAGCAGTGGCACATCTCAGACGAAACAAGTGTAGACTTTCGTTTTATCTTGCTCACAATGCTGCATACCCTGACCACACACACACACACTACAAGTACATACACTAGTTACTCCCGCGGCATGCAGTCCACATCGTTTAGGACCCCACGTGCTTCGGGTGCTTCGCGTACTTCTTATGCGTTCCGGGCACTGTCCGCACACTGACCGAGTAGTTCTCGCCCGTCTCAGCGACGGCATGCACCACCACGTCCTCCCCAAACGGCCACTGGCCCTTCTCCTCGACATCGTCGCGCTCATCCAGCTGCGAGTACTCGTGGCGTTCGCCCAGCACTGAGCGAGCCGCCTTCAGGGCGTCGGCGCGATGCACGAAGCACCCCTCAATCTCGGTACTCTGGAACGCGCCGCTCTTGTCCTGGTTGTAGTCCGTCTTGGTCTGCAGCACGTAGTGGAGGTGGTCGGAGCCCTTGGGCAGCACCGGTTTGCTGTCGGCACCGGCAGCCAGTTGCTCGTTGTTGGGCGTCGTGTCGATGCTGACGATGAATTCTTGGCCGGCCGGTGCCCGCGCGTACACCATGACGCCATCACCGTGTGTCCATTCCTCTGCTGATATTGTCGCGCGCGTCTGGTACTCCTCGAAGTCGTCAGGCGTGTAGTTGAGGCCTTCGAGCGCGGTCAGGGAGAACGTCTTGGCCGACTGGAGGCTCGTGGACGTTCCAAGGATGTAAACGCTGCGGGTAGAACCGGACGTGTCGGCGTGGAAGTCGATGACGGTGAGGACGGTGTGGAAGAGGAGGTCCGGGACTGTGTTGCTTTCGTCAGCCATCGTGGTTGTGCTTGGTATAAGCTGTTTGCTTTTGCTGATCTGTAATGTATTGTCTGAATTGTTCGGTTTGCGACGTTGTTGAGGAGGGTTGCAGTCGGAGTAGGATGTGGCAGCCCAAGATATAGTATCTCGAACGGAAGTGCCAACCCGATCCCGGCGTGGGGCGCGTGACGACGCTAGACTAACTGCGTGATCGTAGGGTGAGAAAGTCGGGGAATCGGATTCAGGGGCACAGATGACCAATTGCGCCGGCATAGATTGTTAAAGATGGAGATGCCCATTTCAGGCGGCGATGGTATGGTGATGGTTGATGTGACCTCCAAATGACAGCGGCCCCTCATAGCGCCGTCATCAGCAGACCATATCGATGTTCGAGGCCCCGCAACGCTTCGCTTGAAACCCGCAATTGGGCAATTGTACCAATTGCTTGCTTTCCAGTATGTTTTGTGGTGTGATCATCATAAGATCCCGAACCCGGGACGGCTTTTCTTTCAAGTTTACTCCCGGACCCCAGGTTCCCCGCAAAATGGCCTGACATTGAGGAACACCAGCTGCACAAGAACAAAATCCATCTACGTCTAGTCTTCATCCATCCTTCAACGCTCCCATGCCGGGAGACCATCAAACGAGCGTAATGGGCGAAGAAAGCGCTCTAACCTTCCTACGCTTGATCCAATCGCCGATCTCCGAGCCTCCTGCGTCTAGTCTTCCTATCCTTCTGTATCGATCATCCAACTCGTGTTCTAGCATGAGGTATTCGTTGTACCCCTCTCTGTCACCCAGATCTACTCTAGTTATTACCGGAGTGCACACACCCTCGATCTTGTTGGCGGCCGCAAATCTCAACAGGATATATCCGGCGTATCAAGCGCCAAGAAGTCGCCAGCCTCCGAGTCATGCTTCTTCTCAAAGAAGCGATGCTCCCTGGCTTCATCGCTCTAAACCACGATCGTCTCGTCTTCGACTGTCCGATCCAGCAGTAGTAGTACAACGTGCACTCAATGTCGAGTTCAGCGGAGCAAAGCAGCTCCCTTGTTGGAATCGCTCGTTTGAAAGTTGGGAAGAAACTTGGAGCTGTTTGACCGCTTCAGGAAGTGGTGCCGGACGAGAGAGCTCAAAGAAAGATGAGGCACCCACCTCGCTGCCCTGTTATCCTCGCTGGCAAGCGGTGATTGGGCATCCTGGTGGCATGCTGCATGTCGACCTGCATCGAGGTGGGTTCGGGAATTTGCATTTGATAGGGAGACTTGGAATTAGTTGCTTTGATGAGGAGCTCTTCATTCAATACGGGCTATGTAAGGCAGGCACCTACAGGCAGGGTAGGTACCCATGTGGGAAGTCGGGTGCGAGAATGTACCTAAACTCTGAGGAAGGCGCCAGGCAGAAACTTGGGGGAGTCGACTCAGCTCTCCGTCCAATCCCAGAGACCCTCCATTCCCATGGCCTTTTGAAATTGGTCGATGGCTGCTAGCATGCGCGCCCCATCGCCGGGCGGTTCAGAGCCCGAGAGGACCTCTTTTGTCCTTTTCTCCAGGACGGATAGCTCGGGAGATGGCCTTGTGAAAACGCCAATCATCTCGCGGCGAAAGGCCTCCTCGATCTCGGGGTCCTTTGTCGCCTGAGCAATCAGGTGCAGCGCAGACCACGTCCGAAAGCAGTAGAGAGACGTGCCGTCGATTTCGCACCACGCTGGTATGTACTCTAGCAGCTGGCGACACGCGATGCCTCCAACGGTCCGCCCGTGCTGGCGCAGCTGATCCAAGTTTCTGACCATCAGCTCCTCGAGCCTCACGGTCACATCGTCGAAGCTATAGCGCACGGTAGCATGGAAAATGTTGAGAATAGAGCCGACGACGTTCCACAGCGACGTGCCTGCCAAGTCTTGTGGTGCATCATCCTCTCGACGAACAATTTGCTCAACCCCAGCCCAGACTTCTGTCTCCAGGTGGCGGAACAGGATACCATCCACAAGTGGCAGCCAGCCTCCGTGTTTCAGGGCGTCATCCATATCGTGAGCCACAGACCTCGCGTAGGCGAGAGCAACACAAATGTCTCTGTCGGCGATAATGCCAGACAGCGTCTCGATGACAGCAGCCCCCAACCTCTTGTAGGGCTGCCAAACGCCCTCGGCGAAGCGATGGCGGAGCCTGGTGTCGGCATTTTTCCAGAAGAAATCCTCCATCTGCTGGTAATCGGCGTAGCCGTTGTTGATGGCGTTGCGCAGAGCGAGAGACCAGATTTTGATCAGGGATAGTTTCATGCGTTCGTCCTCTTCGCGGGAGTTCAAGACAACCGTCATGAGCTCAAGTCCAACCTCGGCCAGGAGGATTGCTTTCTCCATGTCGTTGTCGCGAAAGTACACCTCGAGCTGCTGAGCCCGACAGTTGACCAGCACCTCCAAGATCTGATTACCCGTCTCACCCGCCAGGAAGACGCGCCGGAGGCTGCTCATGAAATATTTCGCAATCATTTGCACCATATCGCCGTCGCCAAACTCGATTGCGTCGCCTAATATTTCCACACAGGCCGAGGTCATGATCTCGAGCTTGGAACTCGCCGCGTCAATTCCGTGGAGCGTCGCTGACAGTTCTTGAGACCTTGGCCTCTGGATACCTAGGGCAAGCCCAAGCAGCGAGGCCATCATATGACTAGAACGAGCAGCAATTATGACGACGAGGTTGTAGAGCCGGCTGTAGCGCGGCCGTCCTTTACCATTTCCAGCCTTTTGCTCAATGTCAAGCTTAGCCACGTCGACCATGGCCTCGAACTCGAGCATCGAGAGCTGGGCTAGTGTCTTTACTGCCCCAATTTTGCCCGCCTTGATTGCCTTCTGGAAAGTGGCGATCCTAGTCTCTGTGTGTTGGCGGACAAGCTTGTCATTGTCCATCATGACGGCAACAAGCAGTTGCCTCGCACGGTTCCTGAGAGCTTCGGGCAGGAGCTGGGGCTCGTTCGGATCGATGTTGGCGGCGAGCTGGGACGAGTCATTCCGGGTAATCTTTCTGCGCGCTGTCTTGCTGGTCTTGACCGCACCCTTCTCCATCAACATTTGCCCTAGATCCCTATTGTCAAGATCCTCCGCCGTATCGAGTGCGGTCCCGAAATCGCTGCGCCGATTGATATCGGCACCGCGATCGAGGAGCAGCTGTATGACGCCAGATGCGTCCCGCGCTTGGCCAAGATCGTGGTCCCCGGATATGGCAACCTGCAAGGGGGTACCGCGATCGCCGGCCTCGTTGGCATCGAAACCCGCGTCGAGGAGGAGCTTGACGATACCGGGGTCACCTCGGTAGCACGCATCGTGTAATGCGGTCCCAAACTCGGTTGGCAGGCTTCTTTTTAGGCGCTTGTTCGCGAGGAGGGCCTTAACACATGCTTCAGAGACACCAAGGATGGCGGCTTCCAAAGGGGTCCCGAATTTGTCACTTTTCGCGTTGACATTCGCCCGGGCAGCCATCAGCACCTCGACAACACCTACGTGCCCACCACAGCAGGCTTCGGTGAGTGGAGTGGCGGACCATGTCCCCATCATGACCTCCGTGTCGGCACGGTTCTCCACCAACAGCCCGACACTCTTGGTATCGCCTGATCGCGCTGATACATGCAGTGGTGTTCTCCCATCGCCGTCGACCGCATCAATGTCGAACCTAAGGCTAAGGAGCTCCTTGATCATCTCGTGCGCCTTCCCATCAGTGCGTGCTGCGGCGTAATGCATAGCCGTCCTTCCCAGCTTATCCATGGCGCCGCGGTCGAATTTGCCATCCCGAGACTCAAGCTCACTGAGGCAACGAAGAATTTGGGGACTTCCAAGACTACTGATAATGTGCACAGCGGAGACGCCATCAGAGAACGACTGGCGGTTAGCGATGTTGTGTATCTGGAACGAGAGCAGGAGATTCTCTTTGGAATTGCAGAGTTCCTCGAGATATTTGTGACCCCTGAACTTCCCAGCTCCGGATAGATGACTTGCCCAGTTGGATGACGCATAGCCCAGCAGTGGATGGTTCAGAAGAAGGCTGTCGAGTTCGCCACGGCTGTACCAGTTGATGCCTTGAATCGGACCGCGTCGGAAAACCTCCAAGCAGATGTAGGAGATGCAGCCGCCCGCTAAATCCCCGTCGGCTTGTTGTAACCAGACGTGGCTCAGGCTGGCGTTCCGTAAGTATTCCCTTGTTGTGCTATGCGCCAATCGGGTCATCTGGGTCTTTTCGTTGACCTCTAGAAGGCCACAGCAGGCCTGTACAACATCGTTGATGTGTGGAAGGTCGTCGACTGTGAGCTTGCTCAATTTGGGTGCCACGGCTAGCGCATGTAGCAGTTCCGAGACTGTGAGGGCCCGGGTTGAGAATGCGGCCCACATCAAAGCCTTTTTTGCCAGGTTACCCGACGGGAGGTTATCGATTCTTTCGACCAGACCGCCGTATGCAAGCTGAAGGGTCTCAGACTCATCTTTGCCTGCACGAATTCCTGCCAATTCCTCGCGAATTTGGGTGGCTGTGGAGAGGCCCTTGAGCCGTTTGATGTATATCTGCGCCAGCAAGAATCTGTGGTATTTGTGTCAGTTCCTCGCCCGCGTGCTCTTTGGGGCTCTAGGTTACGGTACGCTAGATGCCTGACGGGATTGGCAAGACAAGTACGCACATTCCATCTGCCTTTTTAGTGATTTCCCTCCTAACCTCGGCGGCAAGCTCCTCGTTCTTCTTCACGACGCTGCCTAGTTCCGGCATGCTCCCATCGAGAAAGACCTGGATGTCTTCATCGGTGGCCCGAATACGGACACTCCGAGAGATGTCCACTGGCATCTCAGAGCCCAACCTCGAAGTGGCAAAAACACGCAAGTCCATGACGGACTGCATTTGCAAAACCTGAGAGAGAAATTTCTCCCGCTCCCCATGGCTGCGACACTCATCAAGTGCGTCGAGCACGACAAAGGTGTAATCATAGCAGCCAGCCACCTGTTGGAAGGCTTTGGAGACGTCTTCTAGACTGGGCTGGCTGATACTTCCCTGCCGCCCGTGTGTCTCATAGAGGCTCTGCACATAGCCGGGCGGCTTCGACGGGCTTGCGACTGGCAGGGTCCGAGTCAGCTGGCCGAGGAGGTTGCTAAGAAGACTCTGCGCCTTGTGGTCGGACTCCGGATCGTTGTAGTGAAAGTATAGGTAGATGAGGCCGACCTTGGAACCCTCACTTTGGCGAACCTCGCCGTCGAGATGTTCGATCACGGCTGCCGCAATGAAGGTCTTGCCGGCTCCAGGGACCCCGCGGCAAAAGAGCGTTCGTGCCTTATTCTCTCGCCACTCTTGATACTGTTTCGAACCTAGGATCCAGCGGGAAGTTCCTTTTGCTCTTCGGCTGCTGTACTGCCTTTGGTCGTCCGCGTGGTTCTTCGGGGCAAGCCAGTCTGCAATCTTGGCGCGCCAGTCGCTAGCAGCTTGCGAGCTTTCCCTCGAGCGACGCTTCGGGTGTAGCCGATCATCTGCGTGATTATTGCTGCTAAAACCAAGTGGAATAGCTCTGCAAGTATTCACAACCTATTAGCGTCAAGCCGGGGGCCAACCGGGGAGCCTAGGTGTAATCACGCGCATTCGGAAGAAGGAGGAGGCGTTCCACCTACAAGTTCAATTCCATCTGGAGAGCCCCGTTGATAGTAACGCGATACTCGTCCATTTCCTTGGAGAGCTTCTCAACATCCTTAATCCACGATGAGTCCCATGTTCGCGCCCAGGCCTTCATCTTTGCCCGCCTCCGCGGGGAAGATGGATTAATATCCTTTAGGCGCCGATCAACAAGGTCCTTCAGGCGATTGACGACATCTTCGCACGCCTTCAGATCACCGTTGGGTTCTAAAACACCGTGCAAGGACTTGGATTTCCCTAAACGCGTGTTCCCGAGCTTTCCCATATCCTCCAAAACATTCGCCAGCGTGGCGGCCTTTCTCTGAACGTCGCGAAGGAGGTCCTCGGCATCCTTAACAGCATCGATATGGCTTTTGCAAGCTTTTCCGAGCTCGACGGCAATCTGGACAAATCCGGCAATGCTCGCCACGAGCCCAAAAACCTCTGCCATCGTGGTAGTATCTTTGCGCTAGAAAACTGGACTTGGGGCGGCGGTTGCGCAGACGATGGAGAGAGAGGGTCTCGTTAGGCTGCCCGCAGGAAATCCCAGTGGGACTGTCTGTCAACCGCTGGACGCGCCATGGTCGAATAGCCTGAACGAACGCATCGGGCACATGGATGGCCACGTTGAGGAGTCGGGACGAATCGCTTCTCCTTCTCAGTGAGACATGCATGCGTGGACCAGCGAGGGGAGGGAAAGTGCCAACGATACATCCTGCACCAAGGGTCCAGTAAGAACATGGCATCCGCTTCGCCCAATCCAGCCACAATTCCCAATGCAGGGATGCACTGGTCTACGAGGTCGAGATTAATACCATAAACAAAGGGAGAAATCTTTTGGAGGCATGACTTGCCTAGAAGCCCCTTAAATGAGATCAACTGCATAATGAGTTAGCTAAAAATCTTGCTGCTTGACGCCTTGTTCGCTGAGCCTGACGTCCTTCATCGGGAGTCGACAATTGAAGGCTTTTTTGTATGAACTTGCCCTGCTTGAGCACCAACCTTACCGGTGAAGCCAACGTAAAGAATAACGTAATAACCGCCAATATATATACAATGTTACCATGAAGCTCAAGAATGACACTGTGAGCTCCGCCATGGACTGACTTCAAGGCACGCAGCGGCGACGCCAACAAGCCGTCATCTTCGTCATGCTCCCCTTTGTCTTCATGATCTCCGTCACGCTCTATCTTGTCCGCATGACATTCGACGTTTTCCACCGGCCAAAACCACCATGATCCATACCGCGGATGCAGGTAATTGACAAGGGAGTTCACTCCTGGCCCTTCCACTTCTTTGAAGGGCATGAGGCCGCACTCGTGTGCGTAGGTGAAGACGGTCTGGTCTTTCTGGTTCCAAGCCATGCAGCCTAGAATTTGCTCCCGTCCGGACATCAGGGTATCCAGGTCAACCTCAGCCAGTGCTTGCTCCGACTTGACAAAAACATCGATGATTGCTGCTCAGCGGCACTGAGAGAGAGGCGCGTCGGGGAGCTCCTGGAGTTGCCACGTCCGCCTGTGACGGAAGAGACGTTGTTTGGAGGTCACGGCTGTCTTGTCGAAGTGGTAGGAGCCAAGCTCCGGAATGATGTTTGATGTAGTCAAGAAAAAGTCGTGCCGCATTATTTGTGCAAGGTCATGGCATCGAACACTGGCCAAAGCTATCTAGTCTATGTCTGCACCTCGTGTAGCCGCCCATTTTGCCGGGTCTGAGACTAGCCAGACTCGGAAAGTGTAGTCCCTGGTGTAATTCTGTCGAGGGTTTACCATGGCGTGAATGAAATGAGGTTGGTTGAAAGACTGGAGCAGTGGGAGAAGATTTGGGCAGGATTTTGTCTTTTTATTTTCTACCGACGCCGCGCGTTCCAGATTTAACTCGGGAGCCAATTTCTCAACAAAATAGGCTTTGTTTGACACGGGGTGAGCCCCCTTATCTTATTAGAGGTCAAAAAGGTACATATTACATCAAGGTAGGCCCCCAGGCCCCCCCCCCCCCCCCCCCCCTCGGGGCAACGGAAGCTATATTCAAATAATCGGTAGCTGCCCATGCTCTGGTAGGAAGCTAACAAGCATTCAAGGTTGGATTGTATGTTGGTACCCCTATTGAAATATCCCACTAAATGTTCGAGCCCGGGACGCTCTTGTCTGCCTAATCGGTACTTCCCCTCTCGATACTCTTTCTACTATTTCCGGGTCATGTTAGCATTTTCAGGGTTAATATATTGGGGGCCTAGAGCGTAATGGCCTTGGGTGATAACAGCTGTTCCAAAACTAGCTCAAGGTCGTGCACATGACGTTATGCGGGCAAGACAGAGCAGATGTTAATGGGGTGATGTCCAGCATCATCCCAGCCTGCCGCGAGTGGCTGGCTGCGCTAGCCTTGGCGGGATGGCAGCTCCTATCCAACACGTTACTCTGACGATGCTGATAAGAGTCTGCAACTCCTCGCTCTATGTTTCTCGCGCGATCTACTCTAGTCCTAATTCCTTTTCAATTAAGCAACAACATCCAACAAGGAGAAAAAAGAACCCAAAGACGACAAAAATGACAACTTACCTCACCAACCGCCTCCCGCATTGGCTCGCCTCCCACCCCGGCAAGCCGCACGCAACGAACCACACCCTCGACGGCCTGAAAACAACCATAATCCCACCCCTCAGCCCACCGGGCTCCCCGCGCCTCGCCGCCGGCGGCCTGCACGCTCCGGTTTCCCGAGCCCCTGAGCACGGCGGCGACGGATCCCACCCGCCGCACAGCTTCGGCTACGATACGCTCGCGCACTTCCTGCACACCTTCCACAGCCACTACGGCACGGCCGCCGCCGACGAGGACGAGCCGTTCGGCACCACGCATCCGCACTTCGACCTCGCCGAGGGCCGGCGCGGTTACGTTCTGTACGGCGAGTTACCCGGGCTGAAGCGGGATGAGGTGGTCGTCGAGACGGACGACCACTCGTACACGGTCACGGTGTCGGGGGTTCTGCGGAGGAGAGTCCCCGGGGAGGTGGTGAAGACGGCGGGGGAGGCGGATGAGGAGGAAGTGCACTGGCACGTGGGGGAGCGGAGGGTGGGACGATTCCAGCGGGCTTTTCGGTTCCCGGTCGGGGCGGTGGATATGGATTTGGTGAGTGCGTCTATGCAGGACGGGGTGTTGTGTGCTGTGGTGCCGAAGTTGGTCAATGTGGGGGACTGCAGAGAGGTGACGCAGCCGAGGAAGGTGGAGGTTAGGGATGGCAGGCCGGGATAGTATCAGACTAGATTGCGAGGGGTACCATAGGTTGTGAATGCATTGTGGTTGCTAGTCAGTCACCTGGAGAACAAACAGTTACATTGTCACGGGGAGTCCCTGTCTCAGGCCTCGAGGTCAAACTGCTCACCCACCAACTCCTCGCTCAGCTTCCACAATCTGTCCGCAGCGGTAGGGTCGCTGGCATGCGGAAAGGGCTCCGCAATTTGACAGTCTGAAAGATACAGCCCCTTAATTTCTGAACGAACAAAAGACGTGGTATTAGCACAAACCCACAAAGGGACAACTCCGAGTCGAAGCAATCCAAGCATACCGTTGAGTGCGGGATCTACCGCTGCAACAAGAGTCGTCGAAGAACCCTGATCAGCCGTCTTCCAAAACTTGGCAACCTTGTAGAACTGTGCAGTAAGCTCATCGTCCTGGTTTCTGCTCAGGTCCGTCTCGATTGCTTCGCCAGTCTGTCAGTTCCCCTTCGTCTGCATTCTGAGGCGCACGACTTACTTCCAGGATGAACCACGTAGGCCGCAATTCCCAGTTTGGGCAGATTCTTCTGCAGGTACAAGGTAAACAGGATATTCGCCGTCTTCGAGTGCGCATACGCAACAATGCCATTGTAGCCGTCCGGCGTCGTGTTCGCAAACGCCCCTGGCAGCGGCTTAAAGTGGTCCTCCTCGGGCGGCACCTCGTCCTTCTCAAAGTTGTAGTCGGAGAACCGAATCGGCGACAGTCTGTGTCCAGCACTGCTCAGATTGACCACACGCGTGGCCCCGGGCGGGCTTGTCTTGGCGGCATTGCGCAGCAGCGGCAGCAGAAGGTTCGTGAGGAGGAAAGGGCCAATATGGTTGGTGCCGAACTGCTGCTCGATACCCTCGGGTGTGGCCTGCCGCGTCGTCACGACGATGCCCGCGTTGTTAACGAGAATGTCGACCTTGTCCGTCAGCTTGGCCACCTCGGCGGCCGCGGCACGGATCGACTTTTGGGAGCCCAGGTCGAGGGCGACGAACTCGACGCGGATGCCCGGATATTCCGCGCGGATTGGGTCGACGACCTCGTCGACGCGGGACTTGGTTCGGGACGCAATGATCAGCAGGCCGGGGCTCTGTGAGGCGAACGCGGCTGTGGTCGCAGCACCGATTCCCCGGGGGCTAACACCAGTGATGAGTACTAAGATGGGGCGTCAGACTGCGGGTGGTTCAAGATGACAGGGAGAGAGAACGAACTCGTCTTTCCACGGATGTGATCTCCGAAGAGCTTGGCTACTTCGGACGCAGGGGTCGCCTTCCCGAATTCCGCGTGTGAGGCCATTGTGTGCTTAGGATTTGGAGTATGATGCTGGTGTCAAGAACTATCTCGAAGAGAAAGGAGAGGTGGGGCGAGGGGACGGATAAGATACATATTATCCAGCAACACGACTGACTGCGTCCTGGCCGTTCTCCCGAACTACCCCCAGCTCGTCGCTAAAATCCGGTGCCCGAGCGCTGCCGTAAGGGGCACGATAGCCGGCAGTTCTAGAATAGCCCTTCCATCACTGTGTCTACCCCGCATCGCGAGATCTTCTCCAACTGGAAGCCGAGGGGGATGGGAGATGGCGCCCGTTCCCGTACCCCGCCGTTCACCTCATCCGCTGGGACGGCCGTATTTCTGCCGCCGGCAAGGCTGGGGGGTTCTACTGCCTTACTGGGACAGCTCCGCATTGATGGCGAGTTCATGCTCGCATCCACGTCCAATTCGTCTGGCACCTAAAGTCACAAAGGGGTCTGGAATTATTCACTGGAGTCGGGGTTGAAAATAAAATGTCGATTTGAATGGTTTTTCAATTTTTAAGTTGTCTCGTCCCTGTGTAGGTTAGTAATTTGCTATCATTGGCAGGACTTACCTCCTGTCATGGCCTCGGGAGCCAGCGAGGTGAGTCAATATCTAAGGATATTTTCTCAGGCAAGGGGGGCGATGCGAGCCGGCTGTCTGTCGCCGAGGACTAGAGAGACCGGCCGGGAGCGGGCACCCAGGCCGCGCAGCTTCAGGCAGGGGGCGCCGCTCTCTCCCTGGACAACGTCAGAGGTGAAGGCCTCGGACTTCGGCTCGGTAACCGGTGCTACTTTGTCTTCGCGATCTAGAAAGCCAGTCCTAATAGAGGCGGTCCTTGACCTTGAAAGGTCCAGGGAGGCAGCCTTTAGGAGGTCTAGAGAGGCCCTGCATTCAGGCTTGGGGGTTGATGCTGCTGTTTTGTCGCTCGAGTTCGAGAGTCGCAGGCAAGCAGCAGACTTTGAGCGGGTCACAGACCCGGTTCTCAAGGACACCTCTATTCGGCGTAGTTTGAGACAGGGGGCATTGTTTTCTCCTTGAACATCCTCAGAGGTGTAAACTTCTTGTTTGGGACTGGCAAGCGTCTCAGGCTTCTTCTCGGTGCGATGCCCGAGGCCTACGGGCGTCGGGAAGGGCTCCGAGTGGAGAGCAGAGACAGAAGCACTGGCAATGGTTCCGTCAGAGATAACTGAAGGGGCTACATGTACTCGAGGAGCAACAGATGCATCGGGCTGCATACCCTCCGCTGTGCTGTCGCGATGCTCGATCGGGCTAGAGCTCAACGACTCGGACAGTCTGGAGTATGAACTCGAAGTCGATGAACTTGAGCACGAGCTCGCAACGCGAAACAAGCTTGGCGAAAGCGGGATAGCTCTCGGGAGGCTCGGGATGCTTGAGACCGACGGAACACTGTGGATACCACGGACTGAGCTCGTCTTGGAAGCGGGCGAGCCCCGAAATGCGGGGTACCAGGGCCTGAGATCCATCTCTAGCTCGGGCTTAGGCGGCAGGGGATTCATGGGAGGCTGAGTACCTGGGGCGTCTGTGACAATGGCGTGCTCTTTGTCGTGGCTGGCGGTCGGCGGGCAGGACCACGGCTGAAAGAAGCCGAAGCACTGGACAATTTTATTAGCTACTCTTGCGTACATGGCTTGATGTGGCTTCCGTCTGGATGGATGGATGATGGATGGTTGCCTGGTGTTAACAATATAAACTGGCGCTGGACCGTTTAATAGCCAAGGCGAAATGCGCGGGCGCGGTTGAACAACAGTCGTGTCTCTCCACAAACGACGTCAGCCATTGTGTGCGCGGAGGCTTTGTCCTTGGGCAGCCATCGAGAAACAAAGGCAGGAATAGACTGGGAAGTAAGTAACAAAGGGCCTGGTCATTAAATTCTATTTTTCCAGAACAGCGCGTTCCTGCTTCCTGGCCTGGTTCCTGGCCTGGTTCCTGGCAGAGAGTTCCTGGCAGAGAGTTCCTGGCAGTGGCAAGTGGAGAGAGAGAGAGAGAGAGAGAGTGGGGTAAGCCAGCCGTCACTGTGGGGAACCACTGGTGGGTGGTCTGGTGTGAGGAGTGACTCGCATGGTCTGTGCTCGGCTCGCGTAAAAATCCATTCCGCTTTGGCGCGTTTCTCTACGCTTTCTCTTGGCAGCCGAGCCCCATCAACCGATTGCGCATTCAGCCCAACACGGTGCCAGCATATCAACAAGAATCCATCGCCATGTCAGACTGCTCATGCGGGGGCCACAGCGGCCACAGCGGCCATCCCGACGAGGGAGAAGACGAACACCATGGCCTGGTAGTTTTCGACGGGAGCGACTCCGAGTCTGAGTCGGACTCGCACTCGCATCCGCACCCGCACCCGCATTCGGCTCCTGCTGACGCTGAAGACCACTCTGACCATGCTGGCGCGTCCGCTCACGGCGATGAAGCCGATGAGAGCGAGGACCCAGATGATGGAGACGAAGAGGAAGACGATGAAGATGACGAGCACAACGGCTTCTTTGATATGGAGGCCTCCGAGTCAAACGAGTCGATTGATGGCGATGGCAGTGATGATGGCACTAACCTGGCACATGACGACGGCAGCGACTTCGATACCGACAGCGACGCCGGCGATCGGGAGCTGTACTTTTTTCCCCAATTCAAGCGCCTGCCTCCCGAGCTTCGCCTGCGCATCTGGGAGCTGTTCTGTCCCGACCTGACTGCAGAAGGTCGCGTCTACAGATTCTACTATGAGCTGTCCCTCCGCATCGGAAGGGAGTATCCTAAACCTCACTTCCTGTACAAGCACACGGCCGCTGCTCGCATGGTGCTAGCCACCCATCGCGAGAGCCGCCACTTTGCCCTCCAAGCCCTTCCCGATACCCTCGCTGTTCCGTGCTCTCCCATCAACAACGGCTTCAATGCGAGCAGGGGTCGGAATGAATACACACCCCGAACCCGCGGCGTTATCCGCTTCAACAAGAAGAAGGATATCGTCCTCTTGGAGCTGCACTGGTCGCGTCCCGATTTGGGTCATCTCGAGTTTCGCAAGGACAGCTGGGCCCCACGCTATCCTGGCTTCTCTGACCAAATTGAGAACCTCGGCCTGTCCGTCGGTCTCTGCAACTCACAGAGCATGATACCCCACCCCGGCGCTTCCGCATTCTACCCTAATCTCAAGGCCGTGTATGGCTTGATTGATCATACTCAATCCTCCACCCACAATCTCACCTGGTGCGCCTCCGACAAGGTCAATTTCTCCCCGGTCACCGTACTTCGGGAGCGCTTAGGCCACATAACCAAGGAGTTTCCCCAGCAGTATTGCTGGCCCAACATCGATGCCCACCTCGACTGGGCCAAAAGCGAACTCCCCCTCTATCGGCTCTGGAAGCTGACTCCCCTTCCCGAGTATGAGTTCTCGGGCCAAACGGTCAGTGGCCAACTGAGCGAGCTGCCAGTCTGGCCGCTGGTCGAGTTCAACAACGACGAGGGCATGGAACGGCTCGATGGAATCATAGCCAGAGGTCCCGATCATGGAGACTTGGACCTCCCCTCAGATTACGAGGATGCTGATGCCGCCGATGGATCCTCGGACGCGGATGCCGATGGCTATGAGAGTTCGGGAATCGACGATTCCCTCATGGACGACTCGGATGAATCCTCAGCGGACGAGGATGACTTGGCAGTGCTTGACAACACTTTTGACGACGGGAACGTAGACGGTCTCACCGATGGAGATGGCTCTGATGTGGAAATCTTATCGCCTTCCCGAGGTGAAGCTGAGATCATCGCTCTCACAGGGGACGGTGAGATGCCCGCGGCCAACTTCTCCAGCCCCGAGCCGGAGACCGCCACTCTTGATGAGGAATCTGATGGGGACGATACCGGGCCGGTACCAGCTCCCCGTGCCAACTTGAAGCGCTCGAGGGCTCGAGTTGTTGAGTCTGACGACGAGTCTGAGAATGAGGCCCCGAAGAAGCGGGTGCGCCGAGCTGTCGAGCCGAACGACGAATCCGGGGACGAGGCTCCCAAGAAACTAGCGCGCCGAGTAGTTGACTCTGACGATGAGTCCGAGGACGAAGCTCCGAAGAAGCGGGTGCGCTATGTTCAAGTCCAAGAATCTGACAGTGAGAGCAACTCGGAAGTGGAGGAGGCCCCGAAGAAGCGGGTCCGCTATCCCCAGCCCGAAGATGATGAAGAGAGTGAAAGCAGCTCTGAGTCGGAGGATTCCGACGAGGATTCTGAGAATGAGGGAGCTGAAGAGCCCATCGCCAAGCCCCTCTCCCTTGCAGAAAAGCTTCAACTACACCGCCGGGAAAATCCCGTCTCCGACTCGGATGAAAACCAGGACTCTGATGCTGAGGAAGCGGGTGGCCTAGGTGACGACTATGATGTGGACAACTATGCACGGTACCCTGACGACGACGAGGGTGGCGGGGACGAGGAAGACGAGGAAATTGGAGACGAAGAGGAGCTGATGCAGATGGAGGAAGAGCAGAGCGATGATGAGTTCTAGGACCTGATGCTAGGATCCATATTTCATATACGCTCATCAGGCCGGGGTCAGGTTAGATGTTACTAGGGCCGCATTCAGTGGCATACAAACTGTGGATAGCTAGACATGTAATTTTTTTACCTCACTAATACCCAGCTGAAGTTTCTTAGGCAACAACCCCGGGGTCGGTATTTCGAGGTCTTGAAATTATGAGCAAACATCGAAGCTCTTGACGACTTAGGCAGGCTACAATGTGAAGCAGAGCTGTATCGTGGGTGTGATCAGGGGCTTTGTCACTGACGGTTCGAGTCAAAAGTCGAGTTACGTTTTGAAACGCAGAGTCCAAATGGCACGTTGACTTCAGTTGCGCACATCAATGTCTCAACCACACGTCAGTCGTTCCCCGTCGATCATTTCAAGAAGCGGTATGCACACGTTTGGCCGCGAAGCCCTCGTGCCCTCGTGCCCTCGAAAAAGGGCAAGCTATTCCGGGCCGATCATGCTTGGCACCCCTCAGTGGGGGCTAGAGAGTTGTCGAACAAAAACGCCAGCCACTGTGTGCGACGTAAGCCTACTGCGATAGGGCTGTTCTTGGGCAGTCCAGGAGAAGCATGCGTAGACTCTCTGTGGCTTGGGTCTTGGAGACAGCACACAGAGGGCACGCAGGTGTAGCCGGCTCGACGTGATTCGAGAGACTGTGGGTTCCGAGTCCCACGTCCGAGTCGTACAACAATGCCCGCCAAGGCCGCAGATCCAGGACAGCATGTCGATCTATGGATGTTTGGTACGGGGCCACATCATGCGCAGCCACACTTTTTGCTCCCAAGGCCTTGAACAGCAGCAAGGGTTCAACTCGGGCTTGTATAAAGCGACTGGCAATTCCATTCGATGTTGTGTTTATATCCACTCAACAAGTCTCAAGCATCACCAAGACAAACACACACACACACACACACACACACACACACACACACACACACACACAACACAAAAAAACACTTACACAACATCCACAACCACAAAATGAAGCCCACCAGCATCCTCCTCCTCGGCCTGGCCACCCTCGTCGCCGCAGCCCCCCCAGCCAAGCGGGACGATAGCAACGAGGCGTCCGACGCCGACGACCTCGTCTGCGACGACATCTACGACGACGACCCGTGCACCACCACCATCCTGCCCACCACCGGCACCACCACCATCGTCCCCACCGTCACACCCACCCTCACACGCGTGTGCGGCCCGGACGACGACGATGCGAATGAGACCGACTGCGACTGGTCCACGGTGACGGCGCCGACCGCCACTGGCACGGTGACGGGCGCGGGTGCGGCGGGTTCCGTCGCCGCCAGCCTGACGAGCGCTGGTGGGAATGTCGCGAGCAACCTCGCCAGTGCGGCCGCGAGCGTCACGGGCACCAACGCGGCTGCGATGCCGGTCGTCACGGGCGCCGTCGGCGTTTTGATGGGTGCGGTAGCGTTTGCTGTGGCGCTCTGAGTTGGATTTGATTGACGGCGTTTGGGAATGGGAGGGTGCTTTTTTCGGAGGGGAGGGCTGGGAGATGATATGATACCGCGGTCCTTACATGTTTTTTTTTTTTTTTTTTGTTGATGATGCAGCGTTGATGATACTCTGAGATGTGTGAGGGCGGAAAATAAAATAAGGATGTTACGAAACCTGGGCCTGAATCTTGGTGATATCTTCTTGCTTGGGTAATTGGTGATTGTCTGATGATTTTCTAGCTTAAACTCGATAAAAGCAACGCTGCTACAACAGAAAACAGAAAATGCTAGACTCCAGACCTGGAATGTTGGGTATGATGCTTGACTTCTTAGGAGATAGCGATAACGAGTCGGCAAGATGTAGCATGCCGAGGCCTCTGTTGCTGCTTCAACAACAGTCCCTTCCGTATCCTCACAGCCCAGACCGGGTGTCTACAGGGCAACGCGCTTTTTCCCCGAAGCGGTAGATTTCTCCTTTTCCTCTTCGGCAGCATGGCGCTTTCTCGAAAACCGGGATATCCGGGACGACCGGCGCCTAGATGATGGCGGCTCGTCTTGCTTTCTGTTTTCCCAACATTAGCGACGGCGAAACACCAAAGAAGTAATTAGTCTCTTACTCTGCTGGTTTCTCATTTCGATGAGCCTCGTCATCGTCCTCGGAGTCGTTCTCGATGGATGGTAACACCAGCAATGGGGTCTTTTCGGCAGGGCCACCGACGGTATCACCCGAATCGGCCGCCGGTCGCCGAGCACTCAATTTCGAGGACAGGCATCGGGGTAGCTGACTTGAGGGTAGCGCCTTCGTGGAAGCGCCACGCTCCTCATCCGGGAGAGGCTCTTTGCGACACCATGGCAGCCTGGGGAGGCGGCCTCTTGGCGTGAATGGAAACAAAAAGAGGCCAAGATCGCAGAGGTCAAAGTTCTCGTCCGGGCCAGGCCTCGGCACGAGCTCCGTCTCGGCGTCGCTGTGGGATTTTTCGCTCATCTGCTGCATTCGGCGGGATGCGACTCGGGGTTTTGATTTTGTTTCGAGAGACTCGGACGAGTTAAGAGGGCGGGGCAGCCGGATGACAGAGAGACGTGCAGTTCCGGCGTCTGACGAGAAGATAACTGATATATGGAATAATCAATTTGCCACTTTCAATCTGATATCCAACGTGATCCGGAAAGATTCAAAGAGGCGCCGAGTCGGATCGAAAGCGGCGAGGTAAAAGTTGCCAGCACCGGGTGAGCCGGCTCATCCCCAGTCCACCCACTAGTACCACTACTGTAGGCCTGTAGTGCAGTGTGCTACAGCGACTGGAACACCTTACCCACCCACCGCCGTCGCTCTGGGTGCGGGCGTGGCGGACCAAATTGCGGACCAAATGATGGGGTTTGTTCCCCTTTGCGGTAACGGCCGGGGTAAACAAATTGTGCCCCTAAGCGTCGGCGCTTTTTGCGGATTCGGCCCCTTCAAATCGCCCGGATATGTCCGCGGCACTCATCGACCGGGCTCCGGACGAATCTAAACCCCGACTTCCCTTTTCCGCCTGTTGTGTAAGTTGCGTCCCAGTCTTGTTAAAAAGTCGCCTTCAACACCAAACCTCTCCCTTCTGCTGACTGCGGCATGAATATTTTGTCTGACATTTAGGTCATCAGGGTTGTGTAACCACGCCACCTAGGCAGACACTGCACTTACCAAGCACAAGAGAAGGAACATTTGCAACTCCAACAAAGGATTGATCATGGGTGCTTTCACAAAGGCTTTGAAGTTAACAGCGACAAACTTCAATTGAATGGTACTAGTACTAGAACTCATGGTGCTCGGCGCAAGGAGCCGGCCAAACACGTTGGGCCAGCATCACCAACGAATCCCATCGGCGAAGAGAGTTGCAGCGGATGGAGGGCAATGTGCACTAGATAAAGAAGAAACGAAAGAGACTCCTCGATAAACTTACCATCCACAACCTTTGCGCCGCTGAGTGCAAAGTTGCGAAAGAATGCCTGCAGCGGATGTGAGCCTGAAATATACCTTGTATGTGGGGGAAAAATGCGTTGAAAAAAACCGATTGATCCATCTTCCAAGGCTTCCTGGCAATCTTTGCTCATGACGCGAGTGATCACGTCAACCTGAATACCCCGCGCAACAAGGCAAAGGGTGCAGCCGTTGACTATAGCCGTTGGTGCAGCAGGCAGGGGAAAGTATACATCGACATCGCCGGAGCGGCGAAAGGGCTGTACGGCCAGGACGGAGCGCACCATCGGTTTCTGCTTGCGTAACTCGGGGAAGTTGGGCGCCCATGTTGGCAGCCGAAATGGGTTGCTCAGCATGCCGATCCCGGCATAAGACAGAGAGAACAACTCGCTTTGCAAGCATGCAAACTCATTGAGGGTGTCACTGTCAGTATTGCGGTAAACATCTCTGAGCCAGACCGCAACAAAGTCTCGGTAGACCGTTCAAACGGAAAAGTCGTCCTCGTAACAAGGTCCGAGATCGGTTCCTGTTATCCCGAGCATGCCGTATATGTGATTAATCTTTCGGATGCGTGGCCCGAAGCCACCTTACACCGAGGCTAGTGGAAGCTGGGCAAGGGGAAGCTTGCTGCGTCCGAGCAATACTGCATATTCTAATCTTGGTAAACCAGCTGCCTTCTTTGAGGATAGACCAAGTCGAGGTCGATACAGATTTGGGTCGTTCAAGGCTTCCCATGTTCAGCCCTTTTTCGATATCGATGAGAGGAAGCATAGCAATTTCCAACAATCCAAAGTCGCAGTGGAGGCCAACCGTGCATAGGAGCAGTCCCTTCCCAAGGATAACCTCCTGGAAGACCCAGCATCGATCCCAGTACGGAAGCTCAAAATAATCCAGGGCGGCCTTCCACGTGAAAGTTTCGGGTGAAATTAGCGAGGTTCAAGTCGGTTCCTATCCACAACTCCGGCTGACCTGCCATCCACTCAAGCCTGAGGAACTCCTTATCATTGCCCCGAAATTTGCGTTCGGTGGCGGCCAAGCTCTTGAAGAAATCAAAAGCCAACTGAAACCCCACGCGGCCGCCGTGCTCCATGTTTCCCAAGCCCTCCCCAAGCCAGAGCACAATCTCGGCGCTTTTGTAGATGGAGCCCATTCCCATTTTTTTGGACTTGGCTGTTCCTCTCCTGCATGTCATTTTGGTTGATGCAGATGGCGTCCGCCCAGAGCCCGAAAGTGCATGGGACAGTTTGCATCGATTTATGCCAGGGCTCAGCGATACAATCTCAGGTAGCCGTATTTCCGATCTAGTGCATTCAGCGGGGTGTAGAGGTTGGCGGTACTCACGATGGACCACATCTTACCAACACGGCGAGACTTCGAGAACAACTTGTCGCCAACGAGGACATCCTTTTTCAGAAAAGAAATTTAACTATGTGTAATGATTCACAATGTCTACAAGAGTAGGTACCAAATGGACTAGGATCAACACCTTCATCTCACACTTGATCCAACTTGGCGCCAACAAGACAAGGTCAAATCCTTCAAGCTGCTGGAAGATACCGAGCTTGATGCAAGAATCAACTGCGACTTGTTTGAAACCCGTATCATGCTAGTAACTGACATCCTCTATAAGTCCTAGTAACAACACAAGAGATAATAACCATTTACTTCCAGCTCAGTATTCTCCGACAGCCCTACCTCTCCCTCAAGGATCACCTCAAGCATGATGTGCAAAATCCTCGAGCACCACAACATCAACATCAAGCTCGTCCCCGTAATTCTATCGTTTGGCAGAGATCTTCGACAATGCGACGCCACCAGTAGCAGTTGCTCATTTAGCTCGGAGGGAAACGGAGATTGTAAGAAGGACCGCTTGGTGAAGCTGGCTTCCATCACTAACCATACCGGATGCCTCAAATACCTTTCCATACAAGATCAACTTCGCATAGAAATATGATTGCGATGTTGCGGAGCCGTGGCATTTCCGCCAAGTCGGAGTGTACCACCATCACCAGAACGGCCGAAACCTCTTCATTTTGCTTCACTGCACACGGGACACGGGCTTTCAAAGACACCTGGCCATCTTTATACCTCAGCCAGCTCGCCAGACCGAAGCACCGCTCCATGAATTTGGGTTTCTCCAGGGCCTCTGTCAAAGTCCAGGAATTCTCCATGCACTGCTCTTACCGTGCTGCGGCGGAAACTGGGACTCATACCTTGGGTATCTCGAAGCTATGCTGGGTGTTACCGTATGTATCTGTGGAAATATCGCGTAGGAAGGTATCAACTTGATGCAACAATACAGAGCCGCACCAGACCACCCCTAATCCCTGAACCACCCACCGGATTGGTGGTCCATCCTTTCTACAACGGCATCACGCTCGCCTAGCTCGCCGGCTCCTGTGTCATCAACAATGTAGTAGGTATAGCCGACAAGCTCAACGTCTGTAGTAGTCTGTCCAGTAGCGTCCGACAGGGAATCGCGGCGGAGGGGCTGATGCTGCGAGGCCACCAGAATAACTTCAAGGTGCTGCAGAGCCGCTTCGACAATGCCATCAACCTTGCCAACCACCTCAACAACCAAGTTCAGGCGGGTTCTCTCCTTGGGGAGTTCGAGAAACTCGCCGCGCCAATAGACGTGTTGGCTGCCCCGAACAAGTCTGCGGGGTCAGAGGTGCTCCGAACACACCGGCGAGGTTCCGAGGATCCGGTACGGGGCCAACAGTACGAGCTGATACGGGGCCGCCTCATGATCGTTGTTATCGGCGCTATGACGGTGTATCTGGCGATAGTCATTGGAAAGTACCCATACATGTTCCCGACGTTCACGATCATGGTCACGACAGTCCTGGGTCGTGCTTTGTACAATTACTGGGATAATCTTGTGGGCTATCACCGTCAGCGAGGATGGGGAAGGAGACGCGGCAGTAGCCGTCGCAGAGGCCGTTGTGTAGGGTGTGCGGGGGGTGCGGGGGGCAGACCGTAAAGCGACGAGGGAGTTTGGTCACATTTATTACATGTGCGATATCTGGCCACTTTTCCAGGATGGGCATGATAGAACTTGGCCCAGTCAGACTTTCCCCGATCAATTTGTGGAAATCATATCGAAATGCTCGCATGTTTGCCCCAAAAAGAGGTTAGAGTCGAAAGTTTAGAACGGTGCAGTGTTGGCATCCCGTCACCATATCCGATACGACTGTACGACTCTAATCCAACGCCATAGGTCGGGTGGTTCGTTTCGAAAAATTGTTACCAGGTAAAAGTCATGATTCATGTCATGCTGGATGCTGTTATATGCAAATATATCCCGTGATAGCAAAGTCCCCAACGCCTGCGCTATGTTATTAAGATCATCCCAGTAAAGCAATCACGAGTCATGAATACTCGTTTTTCATGACCCTTGTGGCGTCAGCTCCCCACGAAACGGCCGTTGCGCCGCCGTTGCGCGGGAGTCGTCAATTCTCCACACGCCCTTTGTCTTCTCGTCCCACAGCCGCCACTTGGTGCCCTCGGCGAGCCCGTAAAACACGTCATGCTCCTCGCCGTCGCGCGACCGGAACAGTAGCGGCTGCCACTTGTCGCCCTCAGCAGCTTCCCTAGCGCGCATCTGGCGCTGCGCCTGCTCCACACGCGTCTTCTCGGCTAGCACTGTCCGCATGTCCCCGTTCTCCATGCCCCCCAACACGCCTGCCCACGCCCGGCGCGACTCCCACGGGTCCTGCTCCTCAACGGGGGCAATGTCCATCGGCGCTGGCGCGTTTTCGGGCGCATCGACCTCGTAGACCTCGAGCACCTCGCCGGTGCGCGAGTCCTTGACCGTCCACCCCTCGCTCCAGCACCCAGCCACTTCGTAGATGCTCTGTTGCTCGGGGTCGTCCTTGCGGTAGATCTTGGCCTCGAAGGAGTTGCGCTTGCCCCGGATCATGCCCTCGCCCCAGAACTTCATCTCCGTGACATATCCGGAGCTCGAGAGCATGGAATACGCTCCCGTGATCTCGGGGTACATGCACCCCGAGAGGAAACCCCGCACCTTGACGTCGGGCAGGGGTACAAGGTGGTGCTCGTCGTAGCGATCAATATGCAGCATAGCATGTCCAACCTGGCGAATGTTCACGGCGCCGTTGAAGGTCATCTCGACGCGGGCGTAGCCGTCGGCGCGCACGCCGTGCTCAGCGTCGGAGATGTGCATGGCGGTGATGGGCGGGTGGTGCGAGACCTGCTCGGCGACGAGCTTGGCCGTCGCCTTGTGTTCGGCGTCGGTCCATGAGGCGAAGAAAAGTTCGCCCAGGAAGGCATTGAGTGGCTTCTTGATGGAGACTTTGGGGGCACCGCCCACGTAGAGTTGGCTGCGCAGGGCGATTAGGAACCAGCGCAGGACGAGAAGCGTGCGCTTTTCTGTATCAGGCTCGAGGGCGGGCGCGGCGAAGACGGCGGGCCGTTGGGCCCAGCAGTGGCCGACTTCGACGACGGACGAGGGCGCGAGGAGCGAGGGAGGGCCGGTTACATTGGAGAGATCACCTTGGACAGTACCAAGGAACTGGGGAAAATGTTAGTAGACAAAAACTCCAATTGTGAAATGGGAAACTGGGCATGGGACAGGGATGCCAGCTTTCGGAGCCATCATGAAGTTTGGGTTGTGGTTGGGGTGAGGGGTAGCTCGGACATGGACATACTTTGACAAGTTCACGTAGCCGCGACGACATTGATCTGGTGTCCATGATGAGAGGATGAGAGATTGAACGAGTTACGAGTAAATGGTAGTTGGGTGTCAACCGGTGCATACAAATTACCTCGAGGAAGGGGGCAGACTTGTTTTAAACGGAGGCATACAAAGGCACAAAGGCATTCAGGAGACCCTTTGCTACTTTTGTCCTGTTTCACGTATTGTCTCGAGCTGGGGGTGGGGGGTGGGGGAACCTTTGGGTCTTTTGTCTCGGGCGGGGGCTTAGCAATTGGCTGCGCACTGGGACTTTGGACGGCTCAATGACGCGTCGCAGGGCAAATCACGTCTAGCGGACCGAGATTGGTGCCGGGAGAGGCTCGAAGGTCGAGTGTCGACATCTGGAGATAGACGCGAGCCGGTTGAGGAAGTGTGTCTGTGGCGAAGACCTCCGCACATTTGCAGTCGGATGAGCACGCTTCCGATCCAACACGGCCAGCGCGGCCAACCAGACGGCGCGCGGCCTCCAGCGCGGTCACATCGCTGCATTGCTGCGCTGCTGCGTTCCATACCGCATCTGGCGGCACTTTCCAGCAAACCACCAGCGAATCACCTCCATGCAACTTGGCCTGTTTCGAGCCCTCAACCGGTCTGTGTTGCCGACCTGCCGACCCACCCGCAGTGGATCATCTGGCCAAGCTTCGTCGTCCCTGCCCAAAATGCCCCGATCTGACAGCGTCAACCCCAGGCGCCATCTCGCTCGAGGGAAGGAGCTGCCGCTTGCGAAAATAAGTTGGCACCGTTGAACTCTCGCTCCTTTCTGCTCTGTAGAAGTTGCCTTTCGGGACATCCGCAAAGGTTCGCGATACCGACTTTCTTCAACTTGAAGAAGGCCAAAGTTCCTCTCCCACTTCCCGCAAGCCCACAGCCTGGCTGGATCTGGTGGCGCACTTCCCCAACCTTAATTGAAACACAATCACATGCAATCCCCGACCTCCAGCTCCTGCAGACCGCATCATCGACAAATTCGACCTCTCTAATTCGAGCTCAAAACATGGCGTCGACATAAAAATAAAAATAAAAAAACCGGGGGCCGAACTCCGTTCCAAAACATACAAATTCTCAGCTCCAGCATAGGACGCGCTCGATGATCACCACAGATCTCCCTGAAGTTAGTCTTGGCAACGGCACGGGCCGCTGTATATCATCCTGCAGTCCCGTTCAGCCACCGATCTCATCACACCGAACACATGTGGCATTAGGTAGTACTAATGGTATAATTCTCATGGGCATCACAGGATCTGCTACCCCAACACTACACTACACCCCCTGCTCCAGGCCGACTCCTTCTCAACCGCCGGGGCAATATGCACATCCGGGTCTTCCTGGTTCTTCGTCGCGACCACAGCTTCGATCCTGGCAAGCAGCCTTGAATCGCCCTTCTTCGTCTTCCACGGCTTCGGTCCGTTCTTGGAGATCAGGACCTCAATCTCCTCAAGCGTCTTTCCGCAGGTTTCGGGGTAAAAGACCCAGAACCAGGCAGCGGCGGCCATACACAGCATGCCAAAAATGATAAACAACTTCCAGGTGATGTTGACAAATGCCGGCGGCGTAAACATGCCCAGCGCAAAGTTAAAGACCTAGTTGGACAGCGCCGCCATCGACATGCCTGTCGCGCGGGTGCTGAGCGACCAGACCTCGGCTGCGTAGACCAGCACACGGGAGCTAGCGTGAGGGCGTAGACAACAATTAGCGGGAACGAGAAGGTGATGACCGTGCTGGCAGGGGCGCCGGGCGTCACCGAGATGACGATGTTGGCGTTACCGCCCACACCCTCAGGCACGTCGATGTGGTGCGCCCCCATGGTCCGCTTCCACATGCCGTTCTTGACAAACTTCCTCCAGCCCTTGCCAGCTTCCAACTCGGCGCGCATGACTGTCACAATCTTCTCCCACCCGGCAATGACGAGGGGGTCGTCGGTATTACCACCCGCCTGGATGTTTGCAAGCGTCTGGATGGCTGGCTTCCTTATCGCGCCCAACCTTGGCGAGCCAGCGCGGCGAGCGCGGCAGGAAGGGCAGGCCGACAATGAGACAAACGCAAGAGATGAACCGAGTGACCCATGCGGCACGGAAGGAGGCAGTTCCTTCAATCTGCGCGCAGCCCTAGCCGATGAAGTACATGATGAGGATACCGAACTCGATGGCCAGCTGCTGGATGATGACGAGGGATCCACCCTTCTCGGCCTTGGCGATCTCGGCCAGGTACACGGGCACCTGCGACGACGTGATAGCAACCGTGAGGCCGTTGAGCACGCGGCCGGCAATCAGCTGGCCATAGTTTTGGCACGACACTTGGACCGATGTTCCAATCAGCCAGAAGATGCATACGAACATGATGGCGTCGCGACCTCTGATCTTGTCAGAGATGGGTCCCGCCAAGGCCGAGCCGACCACGGATCCGGCGACGAGGGCTGAGCCGATAGCACCCTGGATAAGGCCTGACGGGTTGTAGAAGGATTCGATGTACTGGTTGGTCACAACGATGGCTTACATGGACGGGATGTCGAAAACCAAAGCTGGGGGACAGATATGTCAGTACTGAAGACGACGAAGAAATGGCCACCCAGGACTTACAGCATACCGCCCAGCGTGGCCACCATGGCCACGAGCTGGAAATTGTAGGTGGTTGACAACTTAAACTCCATCTTGTCTGTCTGGTCAAGGTTGTCGACAGAGGAGGGTAGGAGGAGGCAGTCTGGTATATGGGAGGGGTATAAGAGGCAGAAGTCTCACAGACGAAGGAGCATCGGGAAAGCTGCTGGCAGTACGGGTGCGTCCTGTTTCGTTCCGCTGTTACTGTCTCACAGAAATCGCGAAAACGGCTCGGACTCGTTGTCGTGGAATCTGCGAGATTAGGGCCAGCAAGGGACTACATACACACTCAAAGTAGCACAGCTTGTTTGGCCCTGCAGTAGTAGCCGCACGGCACGGCAGTGGCTTCAACGGCCGGGAATTGCTACCGGATCCCAGCCAAGAGGACTTGGCAATGCTAGGTTGTTGATGCCACTCTGCCAACCTAGCCGCCAGGTATCAAACCCAGCTCCGTAGATTTAGAGAAGAGATGATCTAGACCCTTTTCTCTTAGAGCCAAAGTGGATTCAAACTCTGGTCTGGAGTCGGGGACACAGCACTGTTTTACTAGGACGCTTCTCGCCGCCTTGTGCATTTTGTCTTGCCCAAGTTATCAACCAAGTACCTTGTTGAGATTATCTAGAAACTGAAGGGTAGAAACTCGAGAAGATGGCATCCGATCAACTGCAGTCACACTCTCAACCTCGAGATTCTCAGTCCACAACTTCAACAATCCAGAGCTTGATTAGCTCGGCTAGTTAGAGCGTCGTACTAATATATCTCTTGATACACTAGGTGATGCGAAGGTTAACAGATTAATCTTGTTATTGGGCATCCCATAACTCGATCACATAACATGTAGCCGATTTCGTTTTATTTTGGACTTGAAGCTTAACTTGAAGTTTTCACAAGGTGGACTTTCTTCAAGGTCCCTTGGAGTTTGCTATCTTTTTTATCCTCCTTCTTTTCGAACTGGGACTGGAGACCTCGGAAGTGCAAATTGAGGCCGAGGTTACTAGTAGGTATCCCAGGAGGCATGTATAACCTTAGCATGTCGTTTGGTATTTCAGGCGACTTCGTACCCCCAACACCAGACTCCGCAAACTTGCTCAGACATATGAAATACTGACAATATCAAGCTCTCTTTCCAATGCCAGCATCACTTACTTGCCGATATCCTCAATGATCTTCTTGACATTCGCAAACGAGAGCTCCTCCATCGTCTCATCCCAGAGCCGTTGCACAATCTCCTTTCCCTCGTCGGTGTAAAAGATGGGAACCATGCTAATTCAAATCCAGTCAGCATCATACACTCGCACTCACCAAGAGAGGAACAACGTACGGCTTCACGCGCTTCTCATTCAGGCCAAGATACTGGCCGTGCGTCTCCTCACCGTGGTTGACAGCCGCATCCGTCATCAACCTCGCGCCGACAGCCGACGTGTATCCCACGCGGCGCTTCATGAAGCCGATGATGGCGCCGAGCACGGTCCCCTTGCCGGCGCGGTCCAGCTCCGAGTCGTAGCACATGCCTGGGGTAGTGCAGTTGATGATGGCAAGGGAAGTCGGCACGTGCTTGGCCAACTCGGCGACAAAGAACTGACCGAACATCTTACTGATAAAATAATGATCTGCCATATCAGCGTCAGGCCGGTCAAAGACAGGAAGTAGCGGCTTCGCGCTGCGCTGCGGGAACGAGGACCACGAAGACGCGTCCGACGACGTGAAGGTGATGCGCGTCGGCCCCGGCTGGTTGGCGCGCTTGGCCTTGATGGCGGGGAGGAGGAGCAGAACGGAGAGGGCGGTGGACAGGTAGTTGACCTGGATGACCTGGTCATGGCCCGTCTTCGGGTTGGGCTCGTGGACGGCCGTGACGATGCCGGCGTTGGGGACGAGGATGTCGAGGCGGTCGAGGGTCTGGGCGCGCGCGGCGAAGGCGACGATGGAGTCGTAGTCGGCCAGGTCCAGCAGCCAGACCTCGATGGCGCCCGCGGGCAGGTCCCGGCCCTTAGCGAGCTCGGCTGCAGCCGCCTTGCCCTTGGCTTCGTTGCGCACAGCGAGGATCAGCTTGCTGAGGCCGAGGTCGAGGAATTGCCGGCTGCACTCGAGCCCGAGGCCTGTGTTGGACCCCGTCACGATGGCTGTCTTACCCGCCAGACTCACGCCCGTCACCTCGGGTGGCGAGTACGTCCACTGCCGGTAGAAGAAGTGCCGGATTGAGCCCTCCTTTTCGGGCGTAATGTCGAATGTCGGCGCCATGTTGGAGCAGTCTTGCGCAGCAGGATATTTGGCTGAGGATTGAGGTAAGATGAACACGATTGGGGTTTGAACGCGAGCGTGCGGGAAGATTTTGGGGTGATAGGAAGGACACAAAGAGATCTTGAACCAATGGCATAACAAACAACAAAACACCTCCCCCCTCCCCCCCTCCCCCCAAAAAAAATAAAAAAAAAAGGATTGAGCTTGGTCTCGAGTTTCACGTGGAGACTGGCGGCAATCGGTTGCCAAGACTGATTGGTAGCCTGGTTTCGCAATTCTTATCAATTCTTGGGGCGCTCACCTCTTTATCAATGTCTCCAGTGGCCTCAAGTCAGTTGGTTCATATCGCCATGTGGAACATTGCATCCTTCCCGCCTTGGCACTCCTTCGCTTGGCTTGCTCAAGATGAGGAACTTTCGTGCACAAAAGGAACCATCACACATTGTGGACGCTGTTTTATCGGTAATGTAGCCAATAGCAGCTTTACCAAGGCAAGATATGACATTTCCTATCCTAGACATTGCGACATCGTAGGCACTTGACCATATGAAAGGCAAAGGTACCTTATGGTGCGACCGAAGACAAAGTACCTATCTTATATCCTGCTGTAGATACAGGCATAAAAATCTTGGACTATGACTATATCCATGTCAGCTGCATCATGTTGGGTCGATCAGAGGCGCTATAATAAGCACGATGCAAGGACCCCGCAGTTTGGAGCCCGAGAATAATTGGTTGTTCAAGGAGGAGCTTGATCAGTTCTCACAGCCGAGCCAAAGCCAACGGAGTCGGAAGGATTTTGGTGACATAACCCCCCGTCGGAGCGGATTTAACTTGGATATAATGCTCACGACTTCGGACGTACCGTCTAGTTTTTGGTCATTGAATTCCCGTGGAGATTCAAATGTGAAACTCGCAAGAACATCTTACACATCCATTTTAGGTACTTGGCACTTCTATGTGACGAATCTAACTCAAAACCACCACAAGATGCACTTACAACAAGACCGGAAAAGTTTGATCTCTCATCGCGGTGAAATGTTAAATTATATGCCAGGGATGTCGGTTGCAAAAAAAAACACCTACCTGACCAGCTCTCTTCTTGATGTTACCGTTATAGAGTTCAACAACCTTGGACCAAGGTACCTATGTCCACCTTCTATCAACCTACGTACCACCCTGTGATAGCAGAGCTTGACGAGGTAGCCAATCAAGAATCTCATCTTGTTCTAAGAGTCACGAAATAGTGGGCAAAGAGTCCTAGGTGAACTAGGCAGCCGTTCTTACCGGGAGACATGATATCATGACAACTGCGTCATAAATCTCCCTTCTTGATGATCATGAGGCTTTTGCTAGCAAATGCCCAAAAAGATAGAGGCAAAGGGGCAAGCCCGCTTGCAAAGCACGAGTGGCCTGGTCTGTAAAAACCACAGAGACGAAGGACGACACTGGATTTAAAGGCCGTGATTAAGCGCCAGAGGACAGAAAGACAGTACTCAGTGACAATAAACTTCCAAAATTGATTCCTAAGCAAAAGAATTTGTAACAAGATTGTATACGAGACACAAGACATTGGCATTTAGAGGCTCTTTTCTTCTCATTGGCCAACTGCTTTGTCTATCAACAAGCATTCTGCCCTCGACATCCAGACCCGTCGTTCTAGATACTACCCGCGCGGTCGGCGCTTTATCCTCGCTGCTCAGAGGGGCGATGGTTCCGGCGTGGGTTGCAGCTCTCCCTTTGTCGCGCTTGCGGTCCCCGTCAAAGGAGACAAACCTTCGGGGTATGTAGGAGGGAATGGCTTCACTTTGGGGGTTGAGTCGTAAAGCTCAAAGCCTGGGAACTTTGCACCGCACTTCTACCAGGTTCACCATTAGCCACACACTACCTCCAGGATTGTACTAGTCATCTTGATCGAGTCATGAAGCCATTTCGATGCGCTTGTGTAGGTATATTACATCACTACCTACTTACTCTCTTCGGCGGTATTTCTGATCCCAGAAATATTCATGCAACCCATCCTGCCACCAACCATGTGTAGGTTCAGGTTGGGTGGCCACAAAGTCTATCGATGTAGTCCTCCAACCGCGGAACCGTCTCCCTGCATCGTTCGGGGAGATTTAATGGCTCCGGTCTGTGCCACCTTGGTTGAGTTTGGGTATCACCATTACGAAATCCCTTGCTGGCTGCGGCTGCGGTTAAGAGACCTGTAGGATTTGGGCCTGCTGCTGCTACACTTGCAGGGGACCCCTTATCACCGTAGCCTCCCAACTTTCTCAGAGACCACCTCGGATAGCTTGCACGTCTTCCCCCTCCCCCTCCCCCCCCTCCCTCCTCCTCCTCTCCCTATCGATATATCGATATTCATCTGGGTTGAGGGCCTATCTAGCAACCGCCGCACTCAGGACCTGCGTCCGGAAAAAGCCACCCTTTGTCCGCTCAATGACCTGCTGATAGACAGAGCTCGGGGGATGGTTCATCACGACTGTGCCCTCCTTGGAGTCGATCTTAGCATCCAACCGTGTGTCGCGGATGAGGTTGACGATCCACTTCTCGGCATCCTCGGCGTTGAGACCAAGACGTGCGCTTAGATCCTTGAGCGAGATGCGCGAGTGAATCTTGCAGTAGCTCTCAAAGATGAGATGGCGTGCCGAATCCACAAAGTCGTCAGCGTGGGCCACTAGGAAGAAGTCGGTGCGGAGAATCTCCTCGGCCGTTGTAAGCTGCTGTTGCGCCTCCTCAAAGTCAAAGTCTATGCACAGGGCGTGCACAAAGCTGGTAACGGGGTCCTGGTATTCGTAGGCCTCCTGCTTGACGATGCGGACAATATCCTTCATCTGCTTCTGCTGGACACCGATATTCTTGGCGCGGCCGCGGTTTGTGATGACGGCCACGGTGAGGTAGCGCAGGATCCAGGGGCAGTTGGCCTGGATTGTGTTGATGTAAGGGGCGCTGAAGAAGAGCTCGAGGAGGGGCTCGCGGGCCTTGTCGTAGTTGAAGAGGGGAAACAGGGCCCAGTGGACGAGCGATGTGCGGTGGTACAGCTGGGCGAGCGGGTTGTTGGCCAGCTTGGTATCAATCATCTCGCGGACCTTTTGCAGCTCCTCCATGGCAGACTCCCAGTTCATGTTGAGGATCTCGCAGGCGAGTCTACCCCATGTGGCGAATGCGACCTTGTCGTTGTCGGTGGACAGAACGCGGAAGCGGTAGAGGAGCTCGGTGGCGTCGGCGTAGTTGCCGCAGCTGTATTGCAGATTGCCGTAGTCGTAGAGGGCGTCGACCATCTCGATGGTTACCTGTGCACCGCAAGCTAGTCAGCTATGACGTGGCTCTGTCAAATACCTTGCGGGTGCTTCTCACGTTGTGGTCCTTCTTCAAGTACTCCAAGTTGGCAACCTTATCGCTGCGCAGGTTGCTCACAACCTCGTCTTGGGCGAGGAGCTCGGTGATCTTGCTCGTCTCCTGCTCGTACTTCTCCAGCTGGCTGAAGACCTTTTGTTTCCTGTCGGCATACTCGGTGGGGGGCTCCTTGAGGCCCTCGAGCTCGCAGTAGAGGTTGGCGACGTAGTCGGTCATGTCGGTCTTCTTGAGCAGAGCGAACTTGGCCTGGTTGATCTCGCGCGCCTTCTTCTCATCCTTGATGTCGCCCGTCTCCTCGTCTACCAACTGGCCGGCGCTGAACTCGAGCAGGGGGAAGATCATGTGGCGGTCGAGATGCGGGGCGAGCTTGCGGACGAGGTCGTAGTCGGCGACCGAGACGCTGTCGTTGGTGGTTGTGGAAGCCATGCTGGCGGTTTTGGGCGATCGCTATCGGCTGACGGATGCGATTTCGATTGCGGGACGTCGACAGCGAGTAATGGAGATGATGGCGCTGGGTGGGGGGGAGGGGGGGAGAGGAGGCGCGGGTGACACTCAAACCGCCCAATTTTCGTGAGGGTATCTTGTGAATCTTTGGTGGGGTCAAAAATTGGAAAATGCAATGCGGTTCTCAGTCGTGGGCAGGATGCGGCCGAACCCGATTGGCCAGGGTGGCAGGGTGCTGTGGAGTCGGTGAATAATTCTACCGGGGCCCGACATTTCTTTGTTCGTTAGCAGCCGGAGGTGGGCCGTCAAGCGGACCCCTGCCAGCCCGGCAGTTTGACGCCAAAATCCAAGCTCGACTTTTGCGCGACAGCAGCAGTCTCTCAGGCCGCCCAACCCGCCTAACCCGCCATCTCTCTACGCCCTCACGCCCTCACGTCCCCACGATGCTTTCCTGCACAGCGCCTCTCCTCAGGGGAAACTCTCCCTATGTGATTGCCCGGTTGCAAGCGCAAGCGAGAGGAATGAGCCAAGCAGCGGCAGCAACACAATCATCACCCACAACACAGGCGCCCGCGGCACCAGTACCACAGACACCCTCCCCGGAAGCAACAGCACCAGCACTGGCGCCGAACGCACAATTCGGTGTCCCCAAAGGCCGCTGGCATGTCAGCCGAACACCCTCCAATCAGCTCCCCGTCTACGAACTCGCAAAGCGCGGCGGCAACTACAAGTTGACCCAGATCAAGAAAGTCGAGGGCGACAAGGCGGCCTTCAAGGAGACGTTGGCGCGCGATCTGGGACTCGATATAAAGAAAGTGATCCTCAAGGTGCCGACGGGGCATGTCGAGGTGCGGGTGAGTTTGCCCTTTCCCCCACGCCACCTTCCACGCTCGCCAGGGCCGAGACTAATTGGTGAACCACTGCGTAGGGAAGCGTCCGGAAACAAGTCAACGAGTGGCTAGCTGCGCAAGGATTTTGAGTGGTTGGTGTAGAACTGGCGGGAAACAATCAGCGGGAGCAGAGCGGCCGACTCTTAGCTTTAGAGAGAACTTTAGCATTGGAGCTGGCAGCTGCATTTACGATGGAGTAGAGCTGTGTGTCGACTATGCGACAGTTGCATGTCATGGAGCAGCAGCCATCAGAGGGTTGAACCGCTCGCACGATTCTGGGATGGATTGCTGATAAACGGATTGGTTCCCAGAGAGCCTTCGACTGCAAGGGGCAAAACCCGACTGATATAATATTGTGTACAATTATCAAAATACATTGGTTGAGGATGTTTCGAGAATTGAGTTAAAATCGGACACGAGTTCCGAATATACCATTGGGATACCACATGCAAGAAAAAATGACTATACTAAGCTAAACCGCCAGCCAATGCGCCCCGCCAGTTCATCCGATACTGTATCACAACAATTCTCTGACCTCCCCAGTTTTATCGCTCATGAAAACCAGAGTGGCCATCTAATTCACATACGAGCTAGTAGTAGGCAACCACAAGAGGTATATCCTCTGCCACCCTCCCGCTCACCAACCGCCCACTTCCAGTGGCCTAGTAAACCTGGCCACCGACAAAAAAAATCAGAAACTATCTAATCCTCGAGACTGGCATATGCCACTAGATCCGCTAGCATGCCCTCCTTGCTCCACTCTTGCGCCTGCATTTGCAATGCAAAGAGTACGTTGTCTTTGCTGGGAAGGGCATTCGGCGGTATACTCGTTTCCCCTATCGGATTATTGGGATCCCGAGCCCTCTCACTCAACTTCCTAAGCATGCTTACAGCAAGCCTTACGATGTAGACGAGCTCCGAGTCCCTCCGCGCTTGGCCTCTGGGGTGAGCACCCGGCCTGACAGGCTGCCCTTCGTACTGGGCGCTGAGCTGGCGCACCAACAGAAAAAGGCTCTGGGCAAACCCATTGCCAGACGCAAGCCAGGTCCTTGTCACACCACTCTCGTAACCGGGAGCTAGTCCGGCCACAATATTGGCGGCGAGAAGACCCTGCATTAAGAATGGCTTGCGCACTTCTACGAGAGACGGTAAGTTTGATGGGCGAGAGTCGTAGGAATCAGACATGCGAGCATCGCGTGAGTGCTCAGGACTGAGCATGGGCGGTGGGGTCGGCATTGGGATTGGCGAGATTGCCAATGCAAAGGTTCTGGTAAGGAGTTCGCAAGGTGGGGATGAGCTGACCGCGGCATCAGCTGCAAAGATGGCTTTGTAGTGCGTCCTGTTGGGTTCGTCGCGAGCCAGGAGCTTGGCAAGAGCGTCCGCGGCATAGGGTAGATATGGATGTAGGGCGGGATCGTATGTGGAAAAGAAGAGTGTATCGTTTACAAGCAGTGGCGCGGGCGACGGTGCAAATGCCAACAAAAACTGGAGTAGACAAAATGCCTGTTCTCGCCCAGGTATTTCGACTGAGCTAGCGATATTCGCAAGAAGAATGACAACGTCCTTCATCAAATCTAACGTGTTCACATGAGTTCGAAGCAGCATTTCCCTGGTCCCCAAGTATCGAATAACGACACAGAGAAATTTGATGACGGCGTCATCGGCAAGAAAAGGCTGATTCTGCTCACGATCCGAAAGATTTCGCAGGATTGTCGTGATACAGATAAGTCGGTCCACGGCATGGTCGAGCTCATACGCCTGGGAGCCAAACACTGCTATTTTGCGCAAAGCAAGCCTCTCAACACGGCAGGCCCGAATGACGTCCTCGTACAACGAGAGGGTCACTTCGTTGGATGCTTCTTCAGAGTTCTCTGCTAAAAGATCAACCTGATCCTCAGCACACTCAACTAGTGTCTCGACCAAGTCGTCACAGTGCTGGAGGTCGATTTGGGGAAGAGGAACGTGGTTGTAGTGGTCGCTCGAGGTCAACGAGGCCAGAACATCCAGAGCCAGCCGAACCTCGCCATGGATGCCGCTCTGGATACTTTTCGTGAGTGCGTGTATATCCACATTCCCAAATTCAACTGCAGCTGGCACGTCAACCTTGGCACTGCGCAGATCTTCAGCTACCCTTTCAATCGCTTTCGTGTCAACCCCGCCGAAGGTAGAAATCTCCCGGGAGCAGGGCATATATTCCTCAGGGTCAGAGGCAAAAGGAGCAGGAAACCGCATCGACGCCGACGTCTCTCCCTGTAGCCCCTGATTTTCAGGGTGAGCAGACCCCGGTAGCGACATAGTACCCGCTTTGCTATGTGCCGGGGAAGCCAGCGAGAACTCCTCGACTGTAGGCGTCGGCTGCACACTCCTTGACAGACTGTTTCGCGTGTGGCCGGGAGTAGAATTGAGGGGCGGCGGGCCATGCGCAGGGTGAGGGGTTGGGAAGCCGTTGACGCTTGTTTGGTGCGGACCTGCTGGTTTGATGGGAGACTGCATTGGCCCCTGTTGCTGTTGCTGTTGCAACTGTTGCTGCTGCTGTTGCTGTTGCTGTTGCTGTTGTTGTTGCTGCTGCTGCTGCTGCTGCTGCTGTTGTTGTTGCTGCTGCTGCTGCTGCTGCTGTTGCTGTTGCTGTTGTTGGTGTTGGTGTTGGTGTTGGTGTTGGTGTTGTTGGTGTTGGTGTTGGTGTTGCTGTTGGTGTTGCTGCTGGAGCTGCTGTGGGTGCTGTCCTGGCAGCAACATCGGCTGCGGTTGCTGTATTTGCGCCGGTGGCATTGTTTTCGTCGGGGCTGCCTGCATGTTCTGCTGCATATTCTGGGGACCTTGTGGCATAGCCCCTCCTTGTTGCTGCATCCTTGTCTTCCACATGTCCTCGAACCTGAGAAGGTTGCGCTCGTAGATAGACCTCACTTGTTGCGGTGCGTTTGGCATTTGTTGGGGTGGAAATCCGAGGTGCTGGGAGACCTGTGCCCAGCTGTTTGTCTGCAACACATTGCGAAAGCCTTGGAACTTGTGGTATACGACTTGAAAAAGGCTGAAAAGATTGACTGGGCGGCCATCAACAGTGGGATTGATATCCAAGGGTTGATTCTTGGAGTTCATGAATATCGTGAGATTTTTCATAAACTGCTCAGGATGCGGTACTCGGCCCATGGGTTGTTGTTGTTGAGGTATCCCAGGCTGGGGCATTCCTGGTTGAGGCATGCCTTGCTGAGGCATACCTTGCTGAGGCATACCTTGCTGAGGCATACCTTGCTGAGGCATACCTTGCTGAGGTCTTATGGCTCCGGGAGGCATCTGACCATTCGGCATACCCTGCCTAGCAGCCATCATGTTTCTTTGGGCTTGCGCTTGCGCCTGGGCTTGAGCCTGATGATTTGCGTTGGCCTGGGCCTGCATCATATTCTGCGCGCCGGCCTGCTGTTGCATTTGCATGTTGGTTCGCTGGGCCTGCTGCTGGAAGTGCATATGATAGAGCATCCTCTGCTGCTCCATCGGGTTCCTAGCCTGCGGCATCTGCTGAGGAAACATCTGGTTCGGCATCTGGCCCGCCATTTGACTTGGCATCTGGTTAGGCATCTGCCCTTGCATTTGTTGCATCTGTGGCATTTGCTGCGGCATCATCTGGCCACCCATCGCGTTAGGTGTCGGTGATGGGCGCGCGGGGGATTGCGACGGGGGAAACTGAGGGTTGAAATTCTGCTGAAAGTTGTTCTGTTGCATATATGATTGCGGAGTACCGCCGTGCTCGGATGACATTGGTGATGCCTGGGGAAATTGTTGTGCGGCTGGCGAGAATGGGTGTGGAGATGTCGTGGATACCCTCTGCGGGACGCTTCCAGGTCGCATTTGGTTCGCCATGATTGGCGACGGCGTCGCGTTCGCGGACCCATTTGGTTGAAGGTGAGGGTATGGCGAAGGTTGGCCGCCCTGCTGCTGCTGCTGCTGCTGCTGCTGCTGTTGTTGTTGCTGTTGCTGCTGTTGCATACCGGGCTGTTGGAAGGCGGAGAACTGCGACTGTTGTGGTGTCTCGGCGCGTGATGTCGGGAGCATCCCGGGGGCTTGTCGCGGTGACTGTCCCATGCTATCTTCGCGTGGCCTCGGCCGCTTTGATGGAACGACCGAGTTTGTTTGATACATGGGGTTTTGAAAGCCTGGAGAGGCATTGCGCATGGGGCCATTGGGCATGACCATTTGTTGAGGGTTCGCGAACTGCGGATTGAATTGGGCAGGATTGCCCATGAAGGCGGAGGGATCCATCATGGCACCGGGGACTGTAGATGGGTCGTTGATCTGAGGGAAGCCGTTGCCATTGTGGTTCGGGACAGCGGCCTCGTTGATCCAGGAGCTCATGTCGGTCGGGAGGTGAGGGCGGCAATGGCAATGGTCGAACCCATCAGGCAACCTTAATTTCTTGCAATGGTGTCAGCGACCATGAAAGAAATGGACAGGGCAAGACTCGTCAAACGCGAATCTGATAAAAGAAAGAGGTGCAGTGACACGGCAGAGGCTTGTCGCGATGGAGCAGTCGCGTCGCGGGTGTGCAGGCAAGCAGTGTGTAGTGGGTAACGGGGGCAGAGGCGGTTTCTGGCTGGTGCTGCTGAGGTGTGGGCGCTGGTGTGTGCCAGCAGTGCGATCGGGTGGTTGGGGTCCACTCCCGAAAGAAGCGAGCAGCCAAAAAGTGCGGCGCCGCCGAAGCAGCTAGAGACGAGCAGTGGCAGCACCAGCAGTACCAACCAGCAGCAGAAAGGGAGCGAAATTAGGGCGGGGGCGACTGCAGACTCGACTTGCGCTCC
The DNA here is from genome assembly GCA_030549175.1 of Lasiosphaeris hirsuta. NCBI lineage: Eukaryota > Fungi > Ascomycota > Sordariomycetes > Sordariales > Lasiosphaeriaceae > Lasiosphaeris > Lasiosphaeris hirsuta. The sequence continues at coordinate 1,476,333 of JAUKUA010000002.1, forward strand.
CAAGAATTCTTGGTGTATGTGTGTGCGCGGCGCGACACCGATCAGGACGGAGCAGCGTGGAGCAGCAACACCAGCAGCAACACAAGCACCAAAGCACCAGCAGCGCAGCAGCCAACAATGGCCAGCAGCAACACCGAGACCGATTGAGAAATCGAGCGAGTGGAGGCGCGATCAGGCTAAGGTAGAGACGTACTGGCTGCCCTGACGGGGAATGGGGATGGGGGATGCGAGGCAGCAGAGCGTGGAGCGAGCCGCGAGAAATTTTCGCAGGCAGGCCTAGCCCGTCGCGGACCAGCAAAACCAAGCAGCGTCACCGACTTTCGGCCAACAATCAGTACTCGCGCAATGTCGACGGTATCAAGCAGTGCAGCCCGAACATCGAAAATCACGAGACCGAGTATACGGGAACCTAATCGGCAGGCCCGGGGTGGATAAGGTGGGAAAAATGGAGGAACGAAAGGGCAGGTCTTACCTCCGTACCCAAGGCGCGCGCGTTGCTTGTCGGATGTGTCTGTCCACTGTCCAGTGTGCTGCGACAGAGCGCTGAGGTGAGCAGGTTGCTTTTCAGCCGGACCAAATCATCCCTCCACAAAGGGACTAGCGTTGTGGGTCAAACACATAGGATTTGTCCAATAAGAAGGTGGCCTAGCGCATTACCAAAGAGAAAGCCATAATCCCCGCAAAGCAGAGGTTCTTTACTACCAGGGGACCGCACGAGCCAAATGTCAAGGGATGGGAGCCCAGTTCCGGCCACCCCGTTCCGGCCCCCCAATCTGCAATCGTCCCAGTCTGCTGGTGATGGGTGAGGTGAGCTACAATCCCGTAGGTCGTTGAAAACAACTGAAGTTGGGGCGGTCATCCAACAGCAGTGAGCGTGTGCTACTCCTCCCGAAGAGTTTCGAGCAACCAGAACGGTCCGAAAAAGCCTGTGGTCAAAAAGCTGGGTCAGAGAAAGCATGGCGACACACGTGCGAGTCGCTGGCGGGGAACCGGCAACTTTGTTCCAGTAGCGCATCGGCGCCTTGCCAATTCCCCAGATTTTCGATGTCAACCGCTGTAACTGATGCAGTTCCAATACCCGGGTTCCTTCTTTGCCACAACGTGATGGTTGAACCTGCGATACAGCCCTGTAATCAACAAGCTTCCGTTCCAGACCGGGTCGTGGTGGGGAGGACGGAACGCCATTTGTGATTGAAACGGATGACGGTGAATCCTCGCAGCAAATGTCGCCGGGCAAAGAGTAAGTACTTCGATTTTCGCAGTCCAGAAACTAGCCATCAGCATGTCGTGAACGCCAAGGGAGCCTGATCCATTTGGTTAGGTGGTTGGCGGAGCCAGATGTAGGTTTCTTCCCGCAACAGAGAGAGAATCCATCATGCGTACCCAAGAGACGGATTTGTAGCCATGGAGCACTCGTGTGGTCCGAGGATAACTGACTTTGACTTTGCGGGTTGACTCAAGTTGTGCTGTTGAGAGGTGTCGCTTTGCTTGGCGCACCACAGCACCTCCCAGCCCCATCCATCGCCAATTGTCCCACCTAGGGCGCAAAACCCTTTTGCCAAAAGCACTCAGCTAGAGAGCCGTCGGGAGTAAGGTTGCTGCTGAAGGAAGATAGAGGGGAGCAGGAAAATTTGACTTTCGGGGCGTGGGTTCCCAGTACTATTTCCCAAGATAGGCAATATTGAGGATGCAGATTCGCGAGTCGCTTGACTGCTGCAAATGGACCAAATCGCTCCCGCTTTGCCTGCCCGACTGCCCCACCAACAGCAAATCATCAAATCACCACTTGACCGGGTGGCTGCGGGCCGCCAAACCACAACCTGAAATATGATGAGCGTGCATTTCTGCCGCTCATTTCATGCTGTGGTCCTGGGGCGGGCGCCGTGATTTTGTGCATCCGGTGCAAACGGACCACAGACGGGTACCTCGATCGCAGGCATCCGGAATGTCGCTCGGTTCTGTTGCTTGTGGCCTTGTTGTGGCCTTGTGGTGGGTTATGTCACTCGGGACTGGCTGGGTGACCCATGGCGCGGCGTCCACATGGCTGGCCTGGCTTGGGTCGAAGCATCCCGGTCGCCCGCATTCTCTGGGGGGGCGAGTCGAGCGATGAGCAAGAGCCCGGTGGCCCAGGCACCACCATCACTCCAGATTGCTGGGAAACTCTGTAAAAAGAGGCCGGAGGCCATCGCGAGGTCGTCAATTGTCGCTGATTGCCGGGTTTTCAGCCCGCATGCCGCCTGGGCAATACTTTTTGTGTTGTCTGTTGTGCCATCTTGCTGCCCGCCAGAGTCGCGGGGACAGGGCCCGTTTGCACTAGCACACTCGAGCCGTTTCTGGAGCGAGAGCGACTTTGAGAGTGCCAGTAGCAGCAGGTCCAGAACCCGACACAGGCAGCAACAACAGATTCTGGCGTTTGAGAATGGAGGGAGGGAGAGAAAGGAAGCAGAAATGAGGAGCAAGAGGGAAAAGAGGGAAAAGCAAAGACGGGGGGAGGGGGCAGTTGGGCATTTAATGTCGAGTGCCTCCAGACGAAGAAGTCACTTTTACAGCCAGGCACTAAAAATTCTCCGCCGACCAGGAAGACCAGGAGACCACTCGACAGGCATTTCCCACCTGCCCATCAGCCCAGCAAAGTCAAAAATGCGCAGAATGCCACAACGCCAGCCATCACGAGGGTCTGTACGCTGCCGTTACTCCTGCCACTTCTGTCATTTTGGATCACTGTTTTTTCTTGCTCCAGATTGCTCCAGAGGCACAGCGACATGGGGGACAAGGAAAGCGTCGACGGCCGATCGAGGGAGCTCGGCCTCTCTCCTCTGCTGCCCGCACTGCACTGAGTATCCTGTACCGCATGTAGACATCCATGAAAACGGACAAGCTTCCGCATGCCCAGCGTCACAAAGATGCCCCGTCACCCGCGCCGTCCTGCTCTCTCTCTTCAGTCCAATGTTCATCTCCGCTTTCCTCGGGCTGCCCGCCTTCGCCTGACTCACTTACGTATGTATATACATACACACAGCCGTCCCAACCTTCTGTTTGCGTTTGTTGCGCTGCATTGCCATTCACCCGGCAAGCTTGGGCTCAGAGCTCCCCGGTCCTCACCTCATCCCCTTGTTTCCCACGAGCGAGACCTCTTCCACTCTCCCCAGACACAACAAAAAATGGCGGATGCGCTGTGTTTCGCGACCCGATGTCGCGGCCCTCCTTGAGAAAATGACTGAGCTGTGGCTCCGACAGCTGATAGGCCCCCATGTTGTCCCATAGGCTTCATTGATCCCCAGAGCCGTCTTTGTCAATCTTCCAGTACCCCTGCCCCATCGCTTGCTGGACTTGCTTCCTCCCAATCCCTCCCCCCCCCCCCCCCCCCAAAAAAAATCGCAACGCACGATGGCCCAACAACATGCGGTCAGATGGAGGGACTGAATGTTCTTCAACCTACGAATACCCGTACGGATCGGGAGGTGTCTCAGCGTCGCGGTAGCGGGCACCTAAGCACACCTCGAGAACGCCAGCCACACCACACCGGTCGTTGGGGATTGTCGACTCTCGAGGGTGGGGAGGGGGGAGCTAAGGGCTTGAATGTGTCTTCTAGACCTCGCGTGCCCCTTGCTGCGACCGACTCTGCGCGCCCAACTGACACAACGTCACACCAGCGCTCACATTCCCGTGCGCCGACAGGTCAAGCACCCGATGACAGGCAATAGCATCGATGGCTTCCATGGGCTGAAACAGTGTTCATCGCAGTTGCAGATCCGTCTCGCAATTCAAGAAGCCTGTTCGCGTCTCACGGGCCACGGCATATTATTTACGACCTACTTGAGAGGGGATAAAGAAGCTTCGAGCCCACAGCTGATGTCGCCATCTCCCCACCAGATTGAAGCTGATAGTTCCGAGGGCGGCCGGTTCTTCGGCGCCATTGTATTTTTTTCCTCCCTCCTGGGGCCGGGGCACGTCTGAATCCCCTTGTGGTGCTATCTAGCAGCACGGCAGCACAACAGCACGGCAGCACAGCAACACCACACACACATACCTACACATCCCCACCCGCAGCAGCCCACATTGCAAAAGCAACCAAACGAGACCTTTAGACCGCCCACCTGCCATCGTGACATCCGTCTCGGTCCCTTGGCCACGTCAGAATTCTCCCTCGTCGGCTCCCTCTCCCGCCGGCGGGGAGCAGCGACGAGCAGCGACACAAGGTCGGTGGTCTACCACCGGCAAGCGGATTCGGCTCGACGATGTAATGAACCCACACTACATGATGCATGAGACCTCCCGTGCAGACGGCATACATATATATCCCTGTTCAAACCCTACCACATTCAGCAGACCTGTGTCCTTTCCTTTTTCTTCACTTCATGATCGATTCCAAGGCAGTGAAGAAGACGAATGCTCGTTCTCGCCCAAACCTAAACGACCCAACTACCCCGCCACCCAGGCAAACCCCCCCCCCCCCCCCCCCCCGGCTCGGCCGCGATAGGCAAGCGCACTGCTCCTTCGTGCTTCGTATCTGGGTACGGAACGAACTCTGCATCAATTGTTGCCGTCGCCTACCGCGGAAGAGGCCTTACTAGGAAAGCTTGAAGGGAGGGGTAGTCGGCGATCAATTGCTTCAATGCCTCCCTTTCGCTGTGGATGTGAAGCTGACACTCATTGACTTCGGTTCAAACCTCGCCGAGAATCACGATCTCAGGCCCGAAGCATCCGTTCGCGGAGTGCCAAGTTTGGCCCTCTCTGCCCGGTTTCGAGAAAAGAAATGGCCTTCTTATCGTGTCTACTTCGTAGAGCGGCCACGGAAAGAAACGGATGCGTCCGTCTATCACGAGCACGTTTGCGATTCTCAACCAGTTTCACGCCCACACACCACCCAGGAACAAAGCTGTAAGTTTGCCAAGCTCGGTGCCGAAAGTGAGAATTTGGTGGCACTCGACCGACCCGTAGGACTGCTGCCATTGAGAACTCTCGGTGCTCTTCTCTCTTTGCTGTCTTGAGTGATGGCTCAAAGCTGGTTTCGGCCCGTCATGTGTTTGGACTTTACTAGATTTTGATATCCGGGCCAGATGGTCCCCCACACGTGTCGTCCGCCACTCTCCCACTGCCACCTTTCCACTGCCAACAGGCAAAGTCCGATTTCCCCCACCAACCTCCCTCGCACGACGGTACTACCTGGGGCGAACTCAGACTCAAAGCAGTCAGTAGCACGACGGTGACCCTACTTCAAAGTTCTTAATGTATTGATATTCGGTTCTCTCCAAGGCACTGCGAGGGCTCCAGAGATGGCGAGTCAAGATGTAAAAGTGACCTGTTAGAATATGCTGTATGCACAGTGCGTGAAACATGACAGCTCGTTTGATCTACTCCATTGCCAGTCCCCCGCACTGTCCTACTTGTTTGGACAAGGATGCTGGGCCTTCAACGCCAAAATCTTGACTTCAAATTAGAGACGCGCTTGCAACCTACACCTGAAGACTACCTACACACAGTAACCTGAGATTTGGCCCGTTTTCTTCTTCTGAAGACCCGGATACTCCCTTGCTCTCGCATCCTTTGTAATGGTGAAAAGAAAGGCGGCACGGGCTGCGGAGCTCGTAGTCGAGCCGCCCAGGCGTCGTTCATTGCGCAATGCCCAGCCCTTGGACGAGCCCATCAAGTCGGTGAAGCCCATCGAGCCTCCTGTGGAAGCGGTGCCGAAACCCACCGAGAAATCTACCGCACCCTCTACAGCGAAAGATGTGCCAGAGACCAAAGCCAAAGAGGACAAGAAACCTGCGGCAAAGCGGCGCAGATCTGCCCCGAAAAGCGAAGAAAAAGCTGTAGGCCCCTATCCGCATTCCACTCCCACCATCTTCCCTTTGGGCTGCACTACACGAAGGAGGAGAGTGAAAGAACAGACTCCGTTATACACGCCAAAGACAAGCCATTTACCAGATTGCTAATCATTTCAGTAGATAGAGTCTGAGTCCGAGGCCGAGGTAGAAGCCGAAGCCTCTAAGCCTGAGCCTGAGCCTGAGCCTGAGCCACCGGCGAAGAGAGGCCGGGTCAGCAGGCAGGCTCCCAAGGCTAAGGTATCTGCACCTCCTGCCGAGAAGTCAGCCCGCAAGGGCCGCAAGCCGCAGGCAAATGGCGCTGCGTCGCTAGCCCGGGAAGACTCCCCAGTGGCTCCTGAGGAGGCGAGTGCTACCAACGAGGAGAAGACCTACTGGTTGATGAAGGCGGAACCCAATTCGCGGTTTGAGAACGGTGTGGATGTCAAATTCTCCATTGACGATCTGGCGTCCAAGAAGGAACCTGAGCCGTGGGATGGTGCGTTATTCCTGCCAATTTCTCCCGAGCCGAAGCCATGTTGTTGGCGGTAGCCATGTTTCGCCGGCGGGAGGCTGGATGGAAAAGGAGTACACGACTAATCGATAATAGGCATCCGCTCATACGCGGCGCGCAACAACCTGCGGGCCATGAAGAAGGGCGACCTTGCCTTCTTCTACCATTCTAACTGCAAGGAGCCGGGCATCGCGGGAATCATGGAGATTGTGCAAGAACACTCACCCGACTGTAAGTCTAGGCCCACCATTCCCACTGCACCCTCATCGTATATAAGACGGCTACGGACCCTACCTATTCCCTCGCAACACCCAACCAAATCACGGTCCTAACGTGACCCCGCAGTATCCGCCCACGATCCCAAGGCACCCTACTATGACGCCTCATCCAAGCCGTCCGACCCCAAATGGTCCATCGTGCACGTCCAGTTCAGCCGAAAATTTCCTGTGCAGATCGGTCTACAGGAGCTCAAGGCCCTAGGCGCTCGGGGGGAGCCTCTCGAGAACATGCAGATGATCAAGCAGTCACGGCTGAGCGTGAGCAAAGTCAGCGCGGCCGAATGGAAGTTCCTGATGGACGTCGCCAGTAAGAAGTCTGAATAAAGGCAAACCTGGCCTGGATCGGCCGCCTATGAAAATCAGGCTGTCGCAATGCTAGAGTTGCTTTTCAGACCCCGTACAGCTTGGAGGCCTAGCTACAGGTAGGTATGTGTTATATAGCATGTAAAAGTGTATCATTTTGTTTGTGCTCTACGGGTATCGACTCGACAACTCCCCCATCGACCGCTTTGTATGCTCCAACACCGTCCGGATGCCGGCGTCGAGGTTCTCCACCTTGAGAATGGGCTCGACCCACGCAATCGTCTTTTGCGCGAGTACCTTTTTGTTGTCTGTCGTCTCCATGGCTGCCCGTAACCTGTTGAGTGAGTCGCGCAGTGCCCTTGGGAATTCCACACTCTGTGGCTCGACTCCCGCAAGTGGTTGCCGGATCTTGCAGTTGCAAGTGGAAGGGTGAGTTGAGAATTCCTCCATGGCGCCCAGGACATGATCGATGATCTTTTCCTGTGACGAGACCTGCAAAAACTGTGAGAACATATCGAAGAAGATCTCGGCCGTAGGTGCGCCATAGAACCGCTGCTTCCTCGCAACATCGAAGATGGCCATCGGGATGGCGCCACTCAGCGCAGGGCTCTGCTCCAGCTTCTTGGTCTCTTCCTCGCCGAACACCGGCGCCATGGCCTTCTTTCCCGCGTCCGGATCTGGCAGCACCAACATGGCGTCTTCGCCGGCATCGCTGTCGTCGTCATCCTCGTCAAACGCAATGACATCTCCTTCCTGCTCGGTCGCCTCGGTCGCCTTGATAGCCTCCATAACGTTGGCCCCCTTCCTCACGCCTTTGCCTCCCTTCTTGGCCTCAATCTTGGCCAACCATTCCATCTCACATCTCGCATACTCAACCCACAGCGTCGGCTCCCCGGTGCAGAACCTACACCCCCTGAGGAAATGTGCCCTCGCATGCTCCATATCCCCAGAATTCGCTGCCCGCTGTCCAGCAAGAATCCACAGCCCCGCATTGGTCGGATGCAGTCTCAGCGCCCGTGTGACGATGCGGCGCCAGCGCTTTGCTGCCTTGGCCGAGGCCGCGAAGTCGAGATAGGCCGTCCACAGCGGGACGGAGCCGGGGTGCTTCATGACGGCGCGCTCGAAGATGCCGAAGGTGCGGGCCTCGCTGGGGTGCGAATTCGAGGCATGGACGCGCAGGCGGCGGCAGCGCTTGGCGCGCAGCCGGTCGAGCGAGCGCTCCCAGGCGACGTAGGCGAGGAACTCGGCGGGCCGGGCGCCGGGCGCGAGGACGAGGTGTTCGAAGTCTGAGCGCTTGTTGACGAGGGACTTGATCTCTTCCTGTGGGAGGTGAAGCGGGGTTAGGAGGGGGGTCTGGGGGTTGAGGGGGGGCGCGCCAGCGGTGGAATGCTTGGGAACGTACTCCAGAGAATATTTCCTTGTCCTCAAACTCTCGCAGCTGGGGAGCTGCCCGCTCAAGGTAGAAACGGGCTTTGTCTGCGACGCCGGCCATTGCGTCTGCTCAGTTCTAATGCTGTGGCTGTGGTGTGTGGTATTGGTGCTGGTGTTAGAATGCGAAACACCAATTCCAGCCGGCTCGAGATCTGTAGACGGAAGTTTTACGAAAGTCAGGATCGTGATTCTTTTGTGTCGCCAGAGCTGCGAACTGCAAGTGGCACAGAAACTTTTTAGTGGGGTATGCTCACCTAAGGTCAGGAACATTTGATATGCAGCCTACCTTATCGGCCCACCGCTTACCTTGCATCCCTGTCGGATTCCCCACCCTTTGCTTGAAATCTGCCAGGGCCCAGGGGCAAGTTGAAGTGATTCAATTGTTGGAGAACGCGATTGTGGATTCGTGGACGCCGCCGCATCCGTCAGCAGTCTTCTCCAACTTGCCCAGTCCACCACCCTTGCTTCACGCTGCCTCGGCCTTCCTTCGCTCGGGCTATTTGGCGCCTGCTGTTGATCTTTTGCCCTCTCCCACCAAAACGGCAATCCGCTGCTGCTAAGCTGGCGGCGTGATATGATTTTCAGCGACTGAAAACGAGGCTCGGCGAGAGAGAGTGCGAAACACACACGATGGCGCACAAATACAAGGACAAAGAATCTGGTGTCGTTCTGACCTTTGGCGGGCAATGGGTCAGTTGGACGCACACCGCGCTCGCATACTGTATGCCTCCTCCCGACACTGGTCTCCCGACTCTCCCAGACGGGACACGCCTGTACTGACTACGCGCAGCCGCTTTCCTGAGCGCCCTCTTCATCGGCGTCGCGCTGCATTACCACAAAATCGTCGAAAACGAGTGGTTCAGCTACCCCCAAGAATGGTTTCCCTCGGTCTCTGCGACCATTGGCGACCGGTACCCTGAGCGCTCCATATTCATGCTGTTCATTGCCATCACTTCGGGTGCGACCGCGCCTTTCTCCCTTGCGACTTCAACGCCTGTACTGACAGCTGGGAATGACAGGTCCTAGATTTGCCCTCGTCGGGTTATTCTATCTCCTCACCGCGAGGCCCGGCCATGTCCTCCCGAAGGCGGTCGCGATTTCAGGCGTTGTTCGAACCCTCACCTGCGGAGGATGGACCTACATCACGTCGACCGACGACCACAATTGGCACGACATTCTCATGATATCGTACCTTGTGTTTACAATTCCCTGGACCGCTGGCTGCCTTGCCCTCAGTCCGCCCAACGCAAAGGCCATTAAGTATAGAAAATGGCTGGCCGGTGCTTTCTTCGGCACATTGGTGCCGTTGATCTACTTCTTCATCCAGCACAAGGTCCACCGCATTCCCGGAGGTGAGGCGACCTGATCTATAATATGTCTAATGCAAGCGTGCTAACCTGATTTGCAGCATACACGATTTACGCCTTCTTTGAATGGGCCCTGATTCTCTTCGACGTGGGCTTTGATGCGGTAACAGCACTGGATTTCAACACGTTCGAAGTAGTTATCAGGGACGTCAAGGGCGCGAGCAAGGGGTACGTGCAATGGCTTCCACTATAGTCCCAGCCCCCTTGCGCAAATGGGGGGCCCTGGGACCTGTACATATTGATGGATAATGGCATTCAATGCGAGTATGAGGTCAGGATCTAAAGCGATGTTAATAGTGTCAACACATCCTCTGTGCCCACTGCTGTCCTTGAGAAAGAGTAAGCCCGCTCCCGAAACCCCTGGTTGCCTAATCCTGGAGACTGATGAGACTGGGAATCCAGGAAGGAGACGGCAACTGCTAGCGTCTTTGCTACTGGATATCACCTGGGCGATGCCCTCAACATTGCCTCTGATGTTTACCATGGCGTACGTATTGAGTCCTTCAAAGTGCCTGATCTGGAATTGACGGGGAATAGTTCGTCTTCTGGTCAATCCTGACGAGCCTGGGCGTCGTCATTTGGTGTACGTTTGAACCCCCAGATTGGAGTGGATCAAGTTAATATAACGATAGATTTCCCGCTCTGGCACATGGGTATCTCCGGCTACGAGGCACTCGTCATGTCAACAATCAGCCCTGCGCTCCTTGGCATGAAGCCCCTGCGTTCCCTGGTGATCCGCAACCAGCGGGTAACCCACCTTTTATCACTGACCGGCTTGCTAGCTTACCTTGTCACAGACCCCGTTTACCGACTGTTTACAGTTGGATTCGGTGTTTGGATGGGCTGCCTTGGTTGGGCCGCCACCTTCTACTCAGATTCGGCCCATCCCGCGAGACTTGAGGCTCGCATTCTCGCGTGGACCATTGGTCTGCTCATGTCGTCCGTGGCCAAATTTGCGTGGTACACCAACAACCCTATCTGGCCCATCATGCACGCAGAAAACGGCGGCTGGAACGGTACCGGCCTAGCTCTTGCTGTTCTGGCGGCATTGCGGTTCACCCGCAGAGCGTCAATGCAGGCTGACAACACCACCGACAAGAGTGGTTCGGCGCTGCTCCCTGCTCTAGGTCTCGGCGGCATGCTATTTGCTTTACACTCGCTACTCTCGGATACTAGCACCATGATCCTTTGGGTTTGGGATGGCTACCCGATCCGTGGCCCCGTCTCGAACGTTCACGCTTGGTACACAATCGCAGCCATGACAGGCGGCCTGCTCATTGGAGTCTACCGTCCCGGGGCTGTCGCATCATGGACGGCATACGGCATTGGCTCCACTGGTGCGGCTATGCTTACTCTGTACTCGGAGTGGTTTGGCTACTATGGCGCCCTGATCTTGACAACATATCTGATGGCCGTTTCGCTGCCGATTATTGGCAATGCTGCAAAGAAGAGCCCCGCCACCACGTTTGGTTTAGGTTTCTTCATCTACAACTTCTTGGTGCTCTTCCATGTTTGGGTCGTGGCTTACGCGTTTGTGCCCGGTGGCCCTCTCGTTCGTGAACACACCGACTGGGTCATGATCACCACAATGCTTCTCATTGGCGCTGGTGTGTTTGACATCATCTCCCAGAAGCCCAGCAGCCGTAAGAAGGTTGTTGAGCGGCGCCGTGCCAGTGCTTGGGGTCACAGGAGGTACCATGTCGGGGTCCTCGGTGCGCTCAATGTCCTCTTCCTGTGCGCAAACTTCCTGCGCTTCCCCACCAACGACTACAAACCATACCACGAGAAGGATCGTCTCTTCACTGCCGGCATTTGGACAATCCACTTCTCGCTCGACAACGACATGTGGTCGTCTGAGTACCGCATGCGCGACCTGATCAAGGAAATGGAGGTCGACGTCATTGGTCTGCTCGAGTCTGATCTACAGCGCGTCATCATGGGCAACCGCGACACGACGCAGTTCCTCGCCGAGGATCTCGGCATGTACGTCGACTACGGCCCGGGCCCCAACAAGCACACATGGGGCGCCGCGCTGCTGTCCAAGTTCCCCATCCTCAACTCGACGCACCACCTGCTCCCCAGCCCCGTCGGCGAGCTAGCCCCGGCAATCCACGCCACGCTCGACGTCTACGGCACCCTCGTCGACGTATTTGTCTTCCACTCGGGCCAGGAAGAGGACCCCGAGGACCGCAGGCTGCAGTCCGAGTATCTGGCCAAGCTGATGGGCAGCTCGCCGCGCCCGAGCGTCCTGCTCTCGTACCTCGTTACTCGCCCCCTCGACGGCAACTACAACAACTACGTGTCCGACGTCAGCGGCATGCACGACGTCGACCCGTCCGATTGGGACCGCTGGTGCGAGTACATCCTGTTCAAGGGCCTGCGCCGCACGGGCTACGCCCGTGTCAGCAGGAGCACCATCACCGACACGGAGCTGCAGGTGGCCAAGTTCGTCGTGCCCAAGACAGAGCTCGAGGGCGCTGTCGCGCGGCACCTGGGCGCTGACCTGAGAAATAAGCAGGTTCAGGAGCATGAGGTGGCGCCGGGGTGGAGGTTCCCTGCCATATTTAAGGGAGAGGGAGTCAGGGGGCACCGGTATCATGTCTTTGATGAACCGAGGTATTATAACTATTGAGGGTATGAAGGGGGCTGGATTGGGGGGGGGGGGGTGGGGGGTGTTGGCTTGGATGGGAGGTGTCGGGGGTCGGGGTGTGGGATGGGATGGGATATTGGGCGGCGGATGGTATATGAAGCAGGGTTTAAAACATGATGTGATGTCGGCCTAGGGGTTAGCCTGTTCTTTGTAGCTTTTATATTTCTCATGGAATGTGACGTGCATACAAGCTTGGGAAAACGTATGTGTTTCAGTCGTCACATAGTAAAATCTAATTCATGTATATGTATCTGGTATCCTATGGTCTCTGCATGCTGTCTCCATCGTCGACCTTTCCTGCCCGAGGTCTTTCAGATATCAAGGTTCGCTTTTGCACGGGCCTACGTCTAGTTTCCTCCCGGCTCAACACAACGCCGGCAAGGCCACTCATGAAGACACCGGCATCGTTGTTTATCCCAGGGTGGCTTAAACACTGCGGTGATGCCACAACAGGCGAACGGCCCGCTGACAACGACTCGGAATTATTTTTGGTTACCCCTACCGCGCGACACGTAAGGTCCAGATTCAACTCCCAACCATGACTGTTTCCAAGACAACCAATCAAGCCTACCCCTACCGTTTCAACACGATGCCCTAGACATCTGCCCTGGACATCTGCGACTCCACGCGACGGGCTCAAAGTTAGGGGCAAGTTCTTGCGCTCCGTCTCGCAACAAGCAATGGCTTTGAGCCGGTGGAAGGCTACGCAAAAGCCCAACGGACTTCTACCACAGCCATTACCTTGGCAGACTTCCTACAAGACACACCGCAAGATGAAGATTTCAGGATGACGCCGAAACAGCAAACCCTTTTCGCTTTAGACATTGCCTCATCGGTCCTCCAGCTACAGCAAACCCTTGCAACAGAATTGCAAAGCATGGTAGATTGAATCTTGTCCGCCAAACTGAACTTTTACATTCGACGTCTACAGATTCACCCAGACCCCAATATTTCCAACTTTCGAGAAATATCAGAGTTGTAGATTGCCAGCCCTCCTATTCCGGAATTACGTGTTCACTCTCCGGCACGCCAGCCTTCCACTGGTATGTCGATGCAACATGGCCGTTTGGTGGGTGCTTCTGGCCTTTCTGGCCGTAAAAGTTTTCGCGATAGGTTCCCCCGGGGACATTATAGTCGTCCCAGAAGAGGCCGCGTTTCCGGAGCTCGGGAAGGAGCAACTTGCCGATGTCCTTGAAGGACTGCGGGAAGAGAGCATACCCCTGGGTGAGCTGTCAGTCTTGTTTCCTCAACAGCTACAGTCGTGCGGGAATGACTTGCAAAGTTGAAACCATCAACATCGGCCTCAGCAATCCAGACCTCCAGGCCATCCGCGACTTGGGCTGCGGTGCCCACGATAAGGGGGCCATTGCCACCAATGCTGATATGCTCGGCCACCGTGTGCTTAGTCCACTTGGAATTAGCGGGCGAGAAACGAGCATAGGCATCGACCGTTGACCGGACCGCGTTGCTCTCAACGTGCCTCAGCTCCTCATCATCGCCATACTTGTCCAAATCAATCCCCGTCCACCCACCAAACAACGCCAAGGCGCCCTCGGTCGAGGCATACTTCCTGAAGTCCTTCAGCTTGGCCTGCGCCTCCTCTTCAGTCTCTCCGATGATAGGCGTCACCAGCGCCAGCACCTTGATGGCGCGGGAGTCGCGCCGAAAGTCGTCCCGGGCCAGCTGGCGCACGTCGGCGATGCTCTTGGCGACGACGGCGGCGGCGTGGGCCGACACGAAGATGGCTTCGGCGTGCTGCGCCGCAAATATCTTGCCGGCCTTGGAGGTGCCGGCCTGCAGGAGGAGCGGCGTCCGCTGCGGGCTCGGCTGCGTGATGGCCGGCCCCGGCACGTTGAAGAAACGCCCCTTGTGGTTGATCTTGCGCACGAGCGCCGGGTTCGTGTAGACGCCCGTCTCGCGGTTGAGCTGTACGGCGTCGTCGCGCCACGAGGATTGGAAGAGCTTGTACATGACCTTGATGTACTCTTCGGCTTGGGCGTAGCGGTCGTCGTGCTGGGGGCCGACATTAGTGCATTGGGTTGATAAGTAGAAAAGAGGGGGGGGGGCCTACGGCGGGCTGTTCGGAGTGCCCAAGGTTTTTGGCGGCTGAGTTGAGGTAGCTGGTCACGATCTAGGTCAAAGGTTAGTTAGGCCACTGCTGTAATATTTTGATCTGATGCATGACAGCTGCTTACATTCCATCCGAGTCTTTACAACAGACCCCCGTTAGCTGTTTACTCCCTTCGACTCTTGTATGCAACATGGAGAGCTGAGAGGGAGCAACGTACCTTCCCTTGGTCAGATGGTCGACGGTGGCCAATCTCCGAGCGAGATGATACGGCTGCTCATATGTGGTCGACACCGTAACTCCGAAGCCGAGACTCTTGGTCGCGACGGCCATGGCCGGGACGATGGCAAGGGGCTCATTCATGGGCCACTGAGCCCCCGAAGTCATGGCTGCATCCAGATTTTGCTTATAAACATCGTATCCGCCTTTTCGTGTCAGTGTTTACCGCTGAAAAGGGGGGGGGGAATATTTTCGGGGAACTCACCGAGGACATCTGCAATGAACATGCCGTGGAACTTGGCCTCTTCGAGGATCTGTGCCAACTCGACCCAGTGGTCAATGTCACCGAAGCGCCAAGACTCATCATCGGGGTGCCTCCAGAGTCCAGGGGACTGATGTCCGCTGCCTGCATATGAAGGATCACTGTTTAGCAGCTTGACCCAGCGTTCTAGGGACCGTGTGGGGACAACTCACACATCATGACGAAGGCATTAATGATGAGAGGCTTCTTTGACCTAGTCTCATTTTGGCTTGCCATTTCGAGATCCTGGTCTGGGGAAAGCGCTTGTTGTCGATTGTGCTATTCAGCGGTTGATGATGCGTTCAGGGGGGGGGGGGGGTGAGTGAGATGCCAATGAGAAAGCTGAAGGAAGCGGCCATAATAACGACTGGCGAATTCCAAGTCTTTCCGGGTTGTAATTGCGGGCCGTTCGGCTCCTGATGGTAGTTTGTACACGACAGGCTGCCGGCTCCGACTGTCGGGTGTTCGGCGATGGCGTGATTCGCATCGCGATGGTCTCATCGTGGCCCGAATGGGTGCCAAGACCGCTTATACTGACCGGAGCGGAGGTCTACCCGACAAACTGGTTGGACCATGCGACGGCTGCAACATCTGCCCTCTCTAGTCTCGTCGGGTGAGAGTCTCTCCGCCGATCGGGTGGGGGTTTGGTAGTGTCTCCTGCAGAGAGTGCAGATGCAGGCCTGGTGGGCGGTGGTGACCAAGATGGGCTTGTTTTGCCCCCCCCCCCCCCCCCAAAAAAAGGTCAGAGCCAACCTGCTAGACCCATGAGTCGAAATGGCTCGCGATGGCGCAATCAATCCCCGTGATTTGTAAGTAGCCAGGTTTGTTGGCCCGATTCTTCAAAGATGCATACTGCCGCCCGTGTGTTCTACGACGCTCTGCTTTGCCGAACCCCGAGACATTCAGCCATCGTCAAAAGCAGTTGATGCTATTGCTATTGTGATCCGGTCCACTGCTTGTTCTACACTGGCTTGCACGGGCAGCTGAGGCACACACGGGAACAAGCACATCCGACAATGGGTGGCCTTTCCTTTCTTCGCAGAATGTCCCTGCAACAGAAGAACCGCACCCCTGTCTCGACGGCGAGCACGAGTGCTGAGATCGTCGAGGAGGAGCCGGCTCAGATTGCTACACCAGAGACACAGACCGTCCTCCTGTTGCATGCGGCCCGTCAGCCGTACCAGCTGACAGAGGACTACCCTGTTCCGCAGGTGGAAGGAGACAGCGAAGTGCTCGTCAGGGCCCAGGCAATTGGTCTCAACCCCATTGACTGGAAGGCACCGTGAGTGTCACTCCTCCTGGCCGGACCGACATCCCGAGTAACCAAGGATTTCTAACATGCAATTGTGGAAAAGTGATTTCAACTTTGCCATTCCAGAGCTGCCATATATCTCGGGTAGAGAGTTGGCTGGCGTGGTTGTGCAAAAGCCAAGACATGCCTCGCGTCTTAAGGTCCGAGACAGGGTATGATCTCACAACATGCTACCCCTTTCGAACTCCACGCTAACACAACATGCAGGTGTTGGTTATCTCGACAGACTACCGTGACCTCCGCAAGGCGGCCTATCAACAATACGTGGTTGCCTTTGACTACAACACAGTCCGGCTACCTCGCACTCTCTCCTTTGAAGAAGGCTCAACGCTAGGCGTGGCCTTTGTAGCAGCTGCCCTGTCCTTGGGCGTGTGCATGGGTGTTGATTTCTCAAGTGTCCTTGACGGCCCTGATCTCTTTAGTCTGGTTAGGGGAGTCGCCCCTGAGGTGCTTGCTGATGACATCAGGAAGGAATGTCTCGATAGCATCCGGGACTATGAGCGAGCCGTTGCCGGAGACTGGCTCGCGGTTTGGGGTGGTCAGTACTCATCATCTCCTTTTAGTGGTACGCATTAAACTACTATACTTATATATCTTATTAGGGTCATCAACATCAGCAAACATCACCATCCAGCTAGCCAAACTGGCGGGATTGAAAACGATAGCCATAGTCGACAAGGCAAAGCACGGGCTGCGCCTTGCCAACCATAAATCCATTCGGACCGACCTACTGGTGGACAGCCATGACCCCCAGCGCGCCGTCGACATTATCCGCGGTAACCTCAAGGGCAAGTTGCGATTCGGAATCGACACAAGGGGGAAAGAGTCGGCAACGAGCCTCCTGCAAGCCTTGTCTCCCGGAAACCTAGCGACGGCGCCGCCAGCTTCGAAAGACAGCCCAGTCGACTCCCCGCCGTCACCGCCTGCCACACCGCACGATTCTGCTCTGCTGTCGGCACACTTGATCGGGTTGACGGGCCTGCCGAAGCAGACCCCCCCGGAAGGGACGCTGTTTCATACCGTGCCGATCAAGTTGTTCCACGAAGTGCCTGCTGTTGGTGAGGCGCTTGTCAGCTGGCTGGAACGCCTGCTTTCGAGTGGGTTGGTTTCGCCCCCAGAGATTATCGATGTTGAGCAAGGGCTTGGGAGCATCAACAAGGGGTTGGATAGAATGAGGAAGGGGGAGATTAGCGGCGGGAAGTTGGTGGTCAACGTGACGTAAAGAAGTCGGACTCGATGAGGTATATATACCCACTTAGAGAAGTAAAAAGAGCTGGTGTTTATAGAATTGCATAGAATGTACTTAGGTACAGGTAAGTAAGTAGATAGTAAGGTTTCACGGAAAATATACCTCTTTCTCAGCTCTCTCCAGTCGGATGAAGCTCCCGTCAACAACTGGAGCCTGGATATCATGTTCAAAGTGTCACCAATCGAGAAACAACACTAGGTCGGTCTACCGTTGGTCTTGAGCTGCATCAATTTCAAAAAAGCCCATTGCAAATTGGTATTGGTAATAATTCTCTGTCGAGTCAAAAGTCGTATCATATTATTCGGTTACTACCTAGTAGTAACCCCAATCTCTACTATCATATTGGTATCCTCTCTTTTGTCCCATATTATGTACAACCTCTGTCACAGGCTTTGGCGCAAATATGTGGGGTGCCATGCTACGCCAAGCCTTGACAAGCTGGCCGCGCGTACCATGTCGGTATTCCCAGCGGTGCAATTGGTTTATTTGGTTTGGATGCCGAGGGGAGTGGATTCGACTCGGCTGCTAAAATGGCGGAATTCAAAGGGGTTTCGGAACGATATCACCTAATATTTCATTGTCCATTGTACCACCACTGGCCGCTCCACTAGCAAAACCGGGTGCCGAGCTGTCAGATCACAAGCGGTACCCCAAAGGGAAGCAAAGCGGAAACGAGGTAAGAAGAGAGGACCCTTATGGGGTTGTTGGTGGGATATCAAGCCTATTCCCGCATGCGGATATCAACAACCCCTGAGTTCAGCCCCTGAATGCCGCCCCTGAGCCGGTTCCAGACTCAACTTGAAGCCGGGGCGGTGGACCAATCTCCCGGCAAGTCCCACCAGCTCTCGTGGATGTCCCTGAGGTCGACCTGGTCGGGCAGCTTGAGGTAGT
Source organism: Lasiosphaeris hirsuta (assembly GCA_030549175.1). Classification (NCBI taxonomy): domain Eukaryota; kingdom Fungi; phylum Ascomycota; class Sordariomycetes; order Sordariales; family Lasiosphaeriaceae; genus Lasiosphaeris; species Lasiosphaeris hirsuta. The sequence continues at coordinate 1,494,720 of JAUKUA010000002.1, forward strand.
TGGTCATGTCTGAGTCGGCTGTGGCCTCGCGGCGGGTCCAGCCGTTGCCAAAATACCAGGCGAAGCGGTTGCTCGACTCACCCAGGTACGTGTACTCCCAGTCCTCCCAGCGGGGCTCCCTGCGCACGGCGGTGACGTGGCCGGCGCTGCCGGGCCAGATTCCGTGGATGCGGCCGCCGGGCTTGCCGCCGTTATACCACGAGCTGCAATGGTCTGACAGCACCGTCGACGTGAAGAAGGCGTCGGCGTACTCGACGAACTCGTCGGCCGCGCGCTTGGACGGCGTGATGCTCTTGACGCCCTCGCGCGACACCTTGCGCAGTACCTTAGCGAACAGCGCCAGCTGGTTCTCGACGCTGTGCGGCACCGTGCCCGACGGCCCCGTGCCGTGCGGCCCGTGGATGTAGAACAGGTTGGGGAACCCCGGCGTGGCCAAGCCGAGGTACGTGTAGGGAAACCCGGGCGCACCGTCCTTGCCGGCTGCCTGCGGGTCCCACAGGTCGCGCAGGTCCTTGCCGCGGGCCTGGATGGAAAAGGGGGTGACCATGTTGACGTTGGCGCCCGTGGCGCAGAAGACGGCGTCGACGGCGCGCTCAACCCCGTCGGCCGTCACGATGCCCGTCGCTGTGAAGCGCGCGATCGGGGTGCGGATGTAGTCGACGTTGTCCTCGGTGATGGCTTCGAGGTAGCCCGGGCCGGGCGTCAGGCGGCGGCAGTTGGGCGAGAAGTCGGGCACCAGGTGCTCGAGCAGCTCGGGTTTGCGCGCCAGCCGCTCGCGCATGATCTGCGTGAAGCGCTCGCGCAGCTCGACGTTCTGCTCGGACCCGCGGAAGAAGGCGCTGAAGCGCCGCCAGTACTTGTCCTCGAGCGCCTTGCGGAAGGCCAGGTACGCCTGCGGGTCCGTCGCGAAGACCTTCTTCTGCTCGTCCGTGTAGGGCTGCGGCTCGAGCGTGCGCTCGTCGCCCGCCCACGACGCCGCGATCCACGTCTTGTTGCGCGCGTAGTGGTCGAGGTGCGCCACCGTCTTCTGCAGGTTGGCCACCAGCTGGATGCCGCTGGCGCCGTTGCCGATCACGGCCACCTTCTTACCGGCCGGATCAAAGTCCGCGTCCCAGTGCGACGCGTGCCGGAGCACACCTTGATACTCCTTGATGCCCGGGTACTCGGGGAGCTTCCAGTCGTTGAAGCGCCCGATGGCGGTGAAGACAAAGTCGGCGATCTCGACCTTGGTCTCGCTCGTGCCCAGGTCGAGCATCGCCACCCGCCACGCGCCCTCGGACTCGTCCCAGGTGATGGCGTCGACGCGGTGGCCGAACCGCGCGAAGCGGTACACGTCGTGCTTCTTGGCAACACCTTGCCAGTAGTCGCGAATCTCAGCACCCGGCGAGAACTGGTCGCTCCAGTTCGGGTTGGGCTCAAACGTGGACTGGTACACGTGCGAGGGAATGTCGCACCGCACTCCGGGATACACATTTTCTAGCCATGTGCCACCCTGGGTCCGGTTAGCATCGAGTGAGATGGATTCATAAAATTCAAGTGGCGGGACTCACAAAATCGCTGTTCTTCTCGTAAATGTTGAGCTTAATGCTGGGCACCTTGGCCGGCAGCAGGATGCCAGACAGGATGCCTGCAAGCCCGCCGCCAATGACTGCTACACGAAGGGATCGCGGCTCATCTATGAACCGGTCGACGAGGGTGAGACTGGATTTTGGATATGACGGTACTGGCTGAAAAGCTTGGGTTGTTGGTGTGACGACGGCGGGTCCGGGTTGTGTGTTGTCTGCTGATGTTTGTGGTACAATATCTTCTTTGGGCTGGGTTGCAGGCTCAGGGGTAATCCCAGCGGTGACCTCAGGGGTGACCTCAGGGGTGACCTCAGCCACCGCGACCGAGTCGGGTACAACGGTTTGGTCGACTTCTCCTTGACTGGATGAAGTGGAAGGGCTGGACGGACTTGGCAGCGCTTGTTCGGAAATGGTCAAGCCGCGCAGCTTTTCGTCCACGCTCACCAACTGGTCGGAAATGATTTGGGTGGCCATTTTTAGTCTTATTCGACGAAAAGGGGTATATTTGTTTACACGGCAGAGTCCATCTGACAGCGTGGACGTCAAGTTGGGGCAGCTCAAATATGAGGACGACCCGGGTGTCCACCACTGATAAGGCATAACACCCGGTATTTCGTGATGATGGTATACAATGGCCCATGGCCTCTGATCGGGTCTCCGCTGGAGCATGGCGCCAAAGTGTACGATGCCGGGTACCGATCGACGAGGACACGAGCACGTCAAGACCGGGTGCTATAGCACCATTCGCGGGGTACGATGCTCTAGCTCGTCTGAGACAACCCCCACCCAACCACCTAGAAACCAGCTTCCTAGCGCTGCACGTCGCCAACATGCCCTAATCTCCGACCATTAGGGCCTCGAGGTCCTTCTCTAGTTCTGACACGAAACTGTGTCTGGATCACGCCATGGCTGTCGTGCTCTCTGAACCCACCGCGGGTTCGGATCCGGTCTGAGGTAAGTGACCTGTGTTCCGCGTCGTCCGAAATGCTCAAACGAGTACATTACCAAGCAAGGTACCTAGCATACCGTCAGTGGATATATCCGTCGCTGCATCTACGTCCCTGCTCTTCTTTGCATTTGCATTTGTGAGAGGATAGGTATGTAACGAAGCGGCTGGAACTCGTGAAAATGCCAAACCGACATCAGCAAGTGCCCATCTCGGCCCGTAAACATCTCGCCGGCATTCTCAGTGGCAAACTGACCTTACCCTCCCGGGCAGAGTCTTCATGCGGCGAAAGCTGCAGAAAGGTCGATGTGACGGTGGCCCCCGGCATCCCATATCAACAGGCCTGTCGAGTTCTAGAGCCCTGGCTGCAGAATGGCTGCAGAATGGCTGCAGAATGGCATGCCCGGCAGTCTGGTCGGCTACGGTCCCATGTTTGACATGGAGCAAGACTGAAGTACCAGCTACTCTATGAGCAAGGGTTACAGCCCCACGAGTTTTGAAGTCGTGATCTCGGACAGAGCTGTCGCCATAATGGGTCCAGAGCCCCATTTCCTCGCCAAAACCCTGACTGAGGGGTTCAATTCCATGGCAAGGTAAATTAGCAGAAAAGTACAGAGAAAATCATGTCTTCTAGCTCGAGTCCTTCCCCCCGTCTCCCAGCTTCTCAGGGCCTCGGAATCCGCAGGGCTGGTTTGGCGAGATGGCCCACAGGTTTGGGCTCAAAATGGTAGCACCACGTTTTCTCCAGGTTGACAGCATGGGTGATAGCTCGACGCCTCATCCTTGGCGGTTGAGTGATGAGAATCAAGAGTGCAAGGGTTGAGTGTAGCTGCAGGTGTTTAAGTATCATACCGTCGACCGGATACGCACTGTTTGTCTCACCTATCTATCCCAAATCATCTCCATCTTCTCCAAGTTGCTTCCAGCGGACTTGCCAAACATTCCCAAAAAGAAAACCCGAAACCTAGCACAGTCCCACCCCAGGTCGCGCTGGTGGTCACAACCATGATAGCCACAGTCCCACCGCGTAAGAAATGGTACCAGATAGAATGGTTCCAGGAGCAAGACACCCCCAGAGAGCGCAGGCTCATCAACAAACTTGATTTGCTCATTGTGCCGTATGCTTTTCTCACATATTGGGTCAAGTACATCGATCAGTCCAACTTGAGTGCGTCCCCCCCCCCCATTTTTTTTCCGCCCACTTTTATAAGTCGCTCCTAACATAAGAGACAGACAATGCATATGTGGCAGGCCTCAAGGAAGACCTAGGGTTCAAGGGGAATGAGCTGGTGCAGCTGCAGACATTTTACATTGTCGGCGCCGTCACGGGGCAGATCCCGTTCCTGTTTCTCTTCACCTATGTACCCATGTACCTACTGATCCCCTTTTTGGATGTGGCATGGGGCATCTTTACGCTCCTGCAGTACCGCGTCACCGGCTTTGCCGAGCTAGCTACGTACCACTTCCTGGTCGGCTAGTTTGAGGCCGCCTTCTTCCCGGCGATACACTACACCCTCGGCGCATGGTACCGTGGCGACGAGATTGGCCGTCGTGGCGGTGTTTTCTATGTCGGCTTGACGCTAGGCACCTTAACTACCGGTCTCATCCAAGCCGGTACATCTTCACGTCTCGACGGAGTCAATGGGCTCGAGGGCTGGAGGTAGATGTACATCATCTACTCCATCATCACCATCCCCATCGGCATCATAGGCTACTTTGTCCTGCCGGGCACGCCCGACATACCCAACCGTTAGCTCCTGAACGACAAAGACATCCAGGCCGCCAAGAGTCGCCTAGAGCACAACGGACACGCGGTACAGGGCAAATTCACATTTAACACGGTCAAGTACCTATTCACGAGCTGGCACTTCTGGGCCATCATTCTTTTCGACGTCTTCTTTTGGAACGGGAGCATCAACCCCGGCACCGGTGGCTATCTACTCTAGCTCAAGAGTCTTAACCGCTACACGCCGGCACGTATCAACGAGCTCGGCGCCATCTCGCCGGCCATCGGCATCTTCTACACAGTCGGCATCTGCTTTACATCGGACCTGGTTCTGGGGCCTACCTAGGCCATCACCGTCGCCCACACATGGAACAGCATTGGCTTGATCATCCAGGTCATCTGGGAGGTACCTGAGGCGGCCCTATAGTTCTCCTTCATGATGGCTTACAGCGCCGTGTCTATGTCGAGTGTACTGTATGGCTAGGTGAACAACCAACTTAAAGCGTCGCCTACAGAGCGATCGTTTGTGTTAGTTCTCATCAACGCCATCTCCCAAAGTACGACAGCCTAGACGCCGCTGCTCGTCTTCAAGACGGTCGAGGTGCCGCGCTTCCGGAAGGGCTACGCGTTTGTGCTAGGTAACGCGATTTGCTTAATCATCACGGCGCATCTCCTGAGGTTGTACCTTAAAAAGAAAGGGTAAGTTTACCCCTTTTTGCCGATCTGTAATCATTGACTGACTTTCAACAGGGCAAAGCATTCAGACAGCGAGTCTGGGTCTGTTTCGGGGGAGGACCATGGTAGAACCAAGTCGACAGATACCAAGACAATTCAGGTGTCGGAGAAGTCTGAGACGAATTAACGACGTGATACCCCCGGTCACCTTGGCAGGCGGAATTTGAATTAGGTACTAGGTAAGGTAGTCAAGTTCGTGATCGGTGACCTTGGTTTAGATGTAGTTGGAAATAATGACATGGAATGTGTCTTTGAGTTGGATTATCGTCCCTACAAGAAACTACTCGCCCACCAGTAATCACCACAATAAATAGTACCTGTGAACTTCATTCATCATTTGACTTTTTGTAATGAACAAATAATCACGCTTTTCGGGCCATCTTAGCGTCAATGGACCTAGGTGAAGAGATGTGAAGTGTGTTGTGTTTTAGCCCCTTTACCACACCTACCTTGTTCAGTACGCGTCCATGTATATGTAGTGCCCATGTATATATGTAGTGCCCGTAACGATCCCATTCACCACATAGCCGGAATTACGGCATCTAGGCACCTGGACACCTAGGTACCTCGCCCCCGCACATGGTCCCCGGGATATCTGAAGCCATGGCGTGTTCGGGATCTGGGCTATTCCTTAGCGGCCCCATATCTCTGAAGTGAGCTAAGACCCCATGATATTCGCCTTCTACAAACAGAGTTGCCATTGGCTGACAATGTTCCTTTACCCAGCGCAGAACGCGATACATCACACCATCTTCCCAGCAATGACAACATAGCTACACCCACAATACCCCCGCCTAATACACACATAGCCGCCGACCGTCGGCTACTGCTACTTCACTAACATACATGATACGAGCACTAGAGCGACCTGATACATTGCGACCTCTAATTGAGGTTCATATGGAGATAGGTATATAAGATACAGATAATGGACGTGAGTTAGTGAAAAAAGGCATACGACCCCTCAAACGACAGTCCAATATACCACAGCATCAAACAAGAAATCCTAATCCAAAATGGCTAAAACTCAAACTGCTGCAGCAAAGACAAAGGGCGCCACCAATGCTACCCACGATCTTAGAAATGGACAAAAGCACATTCTCATCAACGCCTTTGACATGCCCACCGTGGGCCATCTCTCGCCCGGGCAATGGAAGGTAAAAACCAACATGGTGTTCTAACACTCAGAAGCGTTCAAGCTAACAATTTCCAGAACCCCAAGGACAAGTCAGCCACCAAGCGCAAGCTAAAGTATTAAACTGATCTCGCCCAACTTCTCGAGCGTGGTAGTATCAATGTTCTGTTCTTTGCCGACACATACGGCGGTTATAATACGTACGAAAACAGCCTAGATAAGTACATCCAGCACGCTGCTCAGTGGCCCATTACCGACCCTACGATTGTTTGTTTTTTTAGTTTTTTTTTTCTCGTCACGAAGGTGTTTGTGACTTGCTAACCCCTAACTCAGCCCATCTCAGCTATGGCGGCCGTAACTAAGAACCTTACCTTTGCTATCACGGTCTCTACCTCTTTCGAGCCACCATTCTTCCTAGCCAAGCGTTTCTCCACTCTTAACTATCTTACCGATGGCCGTATCGGATAGAATATTGTGACCTCGTAGAAGAAGTCAGCCTTTAAGGCCATCGGACTCGATAACCCCATCGAGTACGACGAGCGGTACCGCCAAGCAGACGAGTACCTACGTACCCTATACAAGTAAGCCCCCATTCCCCTCTCACACTTAACTCATCCTAACTTTTAAACTAAGGCTCTGGGAAGGCTCCTGGGCCGACGACGCACTTAACCCCGACCCCGAGAACGACAGCTACGTCGACCCGGACAAGGTACGTACTATCAACCACCAAGGTAAATACTTTACTCTAAACACTAAGTACATCGTCGACCCGTCGCCCTAACACACGCCCTTCCTCTTCCAAGCCAGTACCTCCTCCGCCGGCTTCGCCTTCGCATCCACCCACGCGGAAGCCATCTTCGTCTCCTCGCACTCCCCCCAAGTCCTCGCCCCGAAAATCGCCAACATCCGCCGCCTGGTGGCCAAGTAGGGGCGGGACCCACGCTCTATCAAGATCTTCGCCACCTTCACACCCATCGTAGGCCGTACTGACGAGGAGGCGCGCGCCAAGTATGCCGAGCTGCGCAGCTACGCGTCCGTGATCGGCGGGCTCGTGCTCTTCAGCGGGTAGACGGGCATCGACATCTCTAAGATCCCGCTCGACCAGGAGATCACGGCGGCCGACTCGCTCGAGGCGTACAAGGTACGGAGCATTCTGGATTCGTTCACGACGACGACGACGGATATCCCCAAGTGGACACCGCGCATCGTGGCCGAGGCGGCGGCCATTGGCGGGCTAGGGCCGGTCTCGGTCGGGAGTCCGCAGACGGTGGCGGATAAGCTGGAGAGGTGGGTGAGGGAGGCGGATTTGGATGGGTTCAATATTGGTTATGTGACGACGCCGGGGACGTTTGAGGATTTGGTCGACTTGTTGATTCCAAAGCTGAGAAAGAGGGGGACATACCCCGAGCTGCCAGCCGAGGACGCCGAGCCCCTGACGGCGAGAGAGAAGGTGTACGGGAAGGGCCAGAGCGGGCTCAGGGCCGATCATGAAGGCAGCACGTACAAGTACGATGTCTACAAGGAGGACCCGCCGTATGTCCCGGAGGAGGCGGCGGCGATTGAGGCGTCAGTGGAGTCTCAGTGACCGTTCGGCTTAATTATAGTTACCATGTGAACTTCTCCAAGGCAAATGAGACCTGGTATAAAAGAGGTCCTTCCTGTTCATCAAAGCACCCCCGGTAGCGAAGTCATAGAACACCGCAGCATCGAGCTGAGAGAAACACAGACCTAGAGTTGGTGCAACACTTCTGTGTCCGAGACAGTTTCTCCATTTTACCGAGCCAATGAACGCTGCACAGCACAAAAGGTGATTTGGCGGAGTTGGACAAAGGCAAAATTAAATTGCTATGCCCATCTTACAGTACCTTGCTTACTTCGCCACCACGGTCTTGCGGTAGGTAATCAGTAGCCGAACGTATCTGTGGCACATTCACCGAGGAAGATGAGTTCAACTGCCAAGGACGCTGGAGGCTACGGGCAGGTCGGGCAAGCGCGTGAGGACAGCAGAGAGTAGATTGTTTAAAATGCCAAAGTAGAAATAGGTACCTACCTAAAGTAGCCAGGCACTGAGGTGCTCGGTGTTGTCACCTACCAGCCCGGACCACGCTGCTTTCGAAACAATTATGCCCGCCCCGCGATACTTGGAAAGCACACGAGTTCAGCATGGAACCCCCGAACTACATGCCATCATTTTTTTCGATGGCCGTTCCTACTCTAGCTTGCCACCTACATTAGTTTCCACGTCGGGGCTATAGAATGGGGGCGTAGGAGACTTCCCACCTCGGGTGGCTTTCAGACAATCCTAGAGAGAGCAAACCCAGAAAGTTGGTCTATCTCAGGCTTCCACTCTGCACCATTGCAGTCGTTTGCTGGCTCGATGATAGAGCTCTCCCAGCCCGACGCAGATGCCGAGGAGGAGGGGTTTTGTAAGAGGTCTTGGTCTCGCGAGGATATATCATTTGCAGCATGGTAACATGCAACGGGCCGACCTTTGTCTTCCACTAGAACAGAGGTTGGGAAGCCTGGACGCGTATCGCCCAGAGGGAGGCCACGTACAGGCAGGAGAGAGAAAGACCTTGGTCGCTGTCGGAACACGTGTGGGAGTACGCGGATTTCCCCGATGTTAGTTGCGACGGGCCTCCCGTAGGTCCCGCTACTTTGAGCTGCTTTCCGAGTATATGTCTCGGAGAACACAAAAAACCACCATTATCACCGTCAACAACGATCAAGGGCGGTCCACGTCCACAGTGACAGCTGAGATAGCCGTCACAACCATAAGAGATTCCGATGGGCGACCAATGGCAACAAGTACCATCACACAGCTCCAAGCGCCCAACCATCGTTTTACCACCATCACCATGAGAGACAGCCACGGATCGCCGACGGCAACGGCCACTGCTCAGCTCATCATCTACACCGATCCCAACGGAGTCCCAGTTACAACCAGCACTCTTTACCTCGCTCCTTTAGCAGAGTCTCTGATCACCCTGCGCGGCTCCCTCGGCGCCCCGACATCCACGTTGACCATCGTAACCCCGGACCAAGACACCTCTCCCGACCCAAAGGTATACTACTGGACAAATCAGAACACGCCGCCCCATCTCGGGCAACAAAAATAGCACCACTTCAAATAAAAGGGGCAAAATCTCCAAGGATCACATCCTTATTAGCTGCTGTGGCCTAGTGTTCGTGGTGAGCAGAAGCTAAATTCCAGGGCCGGGGCCGAAGCCGGGAAGAGGAGGTATAAGTTTGGTGAGATAGTCGGGTTATCTGGGCAGACGGGACTCGGCGTGTTTTACGGTGGGGGATGAGAAAAAGGACATAGAATACGGATGAGCAATGACGGACGGCAGTGGTACCCCGTCGGGTTAGCTGAGATTTTTGTTTTTAATCAAGGTACATCCTCGTAGGGGGCCAGGAAGCCACCTCTTGCGCAGCCAATAGTCGATTCCCATGATGCGAATACGGGCAGGGGTAGCGAGCCAAGGCGAGAGAGGCGTCTCCAGTCGCACGTTGGTTGCATCGCGGGCTGAACCCAGCTTGAGCTTGGAAAGGGATCCCATTGGAAATGCGGCGCCACGGGCTTAACTGAGAACAGCTAGTGTCTTGGAGGTTGCACACATCCATGGCAGAGTATTTCTCTCATGGACTCCCCATCCTACCGCGGGCTCTTCCTCCCTTTTCGTTGTTGGTGCTCTTACACCAAAGCCAAACCTTGAAGCTGCTGACCCAATGAGCCTTCCAGTCAATCCCGCGGATTTTTTCGCCCTCGCCAAGTACTGCCTCGAGCTTGGCGAGCGCATCCAGAATCTGGGCGACGAGCGCAAGCATCTCAAGGCCCGGGCCAAAATGCTGTCGCTCGCCTTTGGCCAGCTCCACCAGGCCCTGCTGAAATTCAAAAACATCTCAAAGGAATACCACGAAATCTTCGCCGACTTGCGCGAGAGCTGCTACCTGACCCTGTGCCAGATCGAGCCGACGCTCGAAGAGTTTGAGAGGCTGACTAAAGGTAACGCGGTCAAGAGAAGTGCTCGAAAACTGGTCATGGCGGTCAAGAACTCGTCCAATGAATTGAAGCAGGAGCTGCGAGATCAGTTTGTCATCTTGTCTTTGATGGTGCTCCGGCTGAACCAGTAAGTCCCAGCGCCTTACATCTCGCGACCACCAGCCATCCGATTGACCTCTATCCGTAATGTAAAAGGATGTACGACAGCGTCGTCCGTCGGAGGGAGCATGCCATTGTGGTTGGCATGATCAAGGAATTGAAGTCAGAGCTGGCCCGGTCTCCGATAGAGACATCCAAGTCGAAACGGATTTCTTTCAAGGTCGATGCTATCGAGCAGGCCTCTGCCGAGTTGATGCGGCGTGCTCCTACCGAGCTCGGCGCCGAAATCCAAGCTACCTTTGAAGATTACATGTATGTCGCCGACTATCACAAACCCACGGCGAATCTTCTTGCTGACAAGTTATTCTCACCCTAACTAGCTCGCACCATGAATGGATTGAAGGCAAAGTTGCCCCGACCACATCGTCGACATATCACGGGGGCTCCGGGCCGGCTCCAGCCCCCAGGGTTTACGAGCTTAGTGAAAGTAGCGCGGATGAGCCGGAGCAGAAGCGGAAGGAACGGGAGCCAAAAAAGGAGGTAAAAAGGCAAAAGGAAGAGCAAGGATTAAAGGAACGAGCGGGGAGGTTTTGGCGAGGACGCAAAGAGAGAGAGAAGGAAAGGGCGAAGAAGAAAGAGTCAGATACAACGGGAAAGGCAAGACTTGACACGACAGCAGGTGCTACTCCGAGCAAGACGAATACCCGGCGAGATACCTCCGCCAGCGTAGCTATAGCCGTCGGCTGTTTTGCTATCTCGCTGGCCGGCGTCGCTCTCTTGTTTGGGAGCAAGTATCTGGGGGTAGAATGGCCGTATTTCTCTTCTATCTACCTTACCTTGCCTACCTACCTACCTAAGGTGCCTAACTTAGGTAGGTACTTATTGTAAGGTATATCAGGTAGTCTAATGGGGCATCTTTTGGGCGAACATATGTTGTTCAATAATCAAGGGCTACCACATACTTGCTTAAACTTGCTCATACTCACGAGCCGGAGTGCTTGGCGATAGGTGGGCAACACCAGGTTAGAGCCGGAACAGTACAACGTGGCATCGAGTTAAAGAGAGATGAATGACCTTTGAATAAAGTTGTTCTAGTCTTGCTTTCATAGCATAGGTAACCAAGGAAGGTGGGGATGCCCCTAGGGAGGTATATAATCCCACCGCAAGCCCTGGTCACCCTGTATGAGCGCCGTCCATCAAGCATCCCTAACAGCAAGCTCAAGATCACCCACCCTCGTATTCAAGTTCCCCACGCCATGTTCTCCCTCACCTTCGTCTACCTTGCCCTCCTACCATCCCTCCTCCCCTCCCTCGCGCGCACCAAACCCCACGCCCCGTCCCTCCTACGACGCAATCATCGCCAACGTGTCGGTAATCGACACGCCGATCGTGCGCGCCGCTCAGGATTTCGTACGGATCCATTCGTCAGACAAGCTCTACAACCACATCATGCGCGCCTGGCTGTACGGCAGCCCTCCTCCTCAGCCACAACACCACCTTGCACGCCGCCGTCGACAAGAAAGTCCACGCCGTCGCGCTCATGCTCCGCGACCTCGGTGCCAACCACAGCTTGGACTCCCCTTTTGTGACGCTGGATTGGTGCTTCGAGGTCGACGGCGCCTTCGCAGCGCGGGACTTCATCCGGTCGCACCCCGACGGTGCGCACTAGGAGGAACCGAAGGTGCAGCTCGTGTGGAATACAATAGCGCTGCACTCCGAGAGCCGAAATTCGCGCTGTTTAAAGAGCCGGATGTGGTTTCGGTGTACCTAGGGAACGATCTCGACGTTTCCAAACCCACGACGGCCAGTGGGATCACTGACGCCAAGTATCGAACGGTCTTGGAGACGTTTCCAAAAGTGAATCAGACGGGGCAGGTGCTGGAAGGGATCACCTGGTATTGTGTGAACAAGCCAGAATCAACTTATGCTGAGTCTCATTCCCTATACATAGGTACCTCTGGATGTGAGGTCACAGTCAGCGGCAAGCACTCTCGGAGCCTGTTTGCGCATTCCGGATGCAAGAAGAATAACCACCAGGTCTGCCACCTCACGGTATTGGACCAGAACGGCTGCCGCGCCGGCGTCGTCATTGTCGACGGAAAGACCCGCGCCGGGCTCGCACGCGTACAAGGTGGACATCTGCTGGCCCTTGTACAATGTCTTGATGGTGGCGTGCAGGGATGATGTTTGTTAAAGGGTCGGTGTCGGCAGGGTACACATCCATGCTTTTGATCGGGTCAAGACGGAGCGGAAGAGGATTGATTTAGGATGACCTCAGTCGCCGGCCGCTATTGGGGACACTATTCCTATCTTTCTGTCGAGTTTGTTGCTCGCGTTTTGCCGCCCCGCTACCAGAATACAACTTTGCGCCTAGCCAGGATCGTCTGCATTTTTCTGTTACGGATATTAATTACTAGGGGTAGCATCAAGTAAGCCAGCTAGGTACAGAGACTCAAGACAACCCCTTCTATCCTGCCCAAGACGCTCGAGCCTTTCTATTAGTGAGTTCCAGCGCCTTAGCAGGGACTTTGTCCGATTTCGCTAGGCTGTAGGCACTTCCTTTACCCACTCCAAGTTCCAGGGCAAATACCGAAGCTTACACGGTGTCCAACCTTTTCTCTGCTGCATCGATCATGTTTTTCATATTTACCTGCCAGAATCGATCTGAGGAAGCTGTAGCAAGTTTTAGTTGAGATTTGCACACAGGCTGTTCCGAGTGGTAGGAAAGAACTGACCGCCCGTTCGTACCGATGCTGGAGTCGCAGAGGATTTCCCCCCCAAGACTAAAGATGATCCCCATATCATCCAAGCTGCACACTGCCAAAAATCTTGCCTCGAATAGGTTCAAGACACTAGTGTTGACTCACCCAGTTTCTGGATGCACAACGTGGTGGCTCGGTGGTGCCCGTAACGAACCCACGAGGAGCGAAACTAAGCGATACTCCCTATGTATCGTAGCGAGGTCCAGTGGTGTGCACCGGGCTTCGGAACTGTCCTGAATATTGAGGATTACTTCAAGAGATAAGAGATATAAGACAATGGCTGCCGATTTGCTTGCCACTGCGCAGTGCAAGACGGTCCAACCTTCAGGGGCTAGTTCTCTGGTTTAGGATTGCCCGGGCATATCCATTTATTAGGACAAAATGCTCGAATGCATCTGTCATCCCAGCACGTGCTGAACGATGAAGCGCTGTCTACCTATCAAGATCTTTCGAGTTGTATTTGGGACCATGCCGCAAAGGAGGCACGATGATCTCGCTGTTCTGATCTCGTCCTGATTTACCCCGGCCACATTGAATAGCGAGATCTAGGGCTGTTTTCCCTTGGTTGGCTTTGCGTATGAACGTCGAGGTGAGTGTTTTTGAGCAATACTGTCATGGCGTGGTGGATTGATATTTGGCGGCAAAATGAATGGCCGCCCAGCCGTCTGTGTCTTGTGAATTAACATCGACCTTGTCCATCTCGTAGAGAAGTTCCACGGCAAAGTCGTTATGGCATTTGATGGCAGCTGAAAGAGGTGTGGAACCCTTGGAAAATCTGTCATTGGGATCAGCCCCATGTGCTAGCAGTACCTCCACGACATCGCTATCGTGACCTTGAAGAGCATGTAACAAGAGTGTGAGTCGAGTGTTATCTTGAGCGTTGGGGATCGGCCCCATGTTCTAGGAGTACCTTGGGACGCTTCTTGTGGAAGCTCAAAGGATTGGTGTACGAGAAGAAACCCCGGTAGGGGAATTTACTGAATCCGAGCCGTGTTGCCGTAGGTACGCGTGAAGAAAGGGACCGTGGCCTAGCTCCGCGATGTATGTGATGATAGACCTGTTTAAGGTGTGGAAACCCAATGTGCGGTTGTGCTCAAACCTTTTCAAACATATTCTGAGATTTGCGCCTTACTCGGCGCCGAGATGTCTGACGTCAATGCCAGTGGCCATCATATGTTCTTCAAGAGCTTCGACATTATGAAACACCGCAGCAGCCAGGAAGGGATAACCGTATCGTCCTCCAAATATTCCAAAGTGTCGGGGCGAGTCTGGGTGCGCTCGGATGAGGTTAGGGAGGCTATAGTTGGCGAGGTCATAGAGGAGACTTGTGTCTGCCGGATATTCGCGAATCCAGATTGAGATGGAAAATGCTTTGACAAACTCGTCCTGCGATTAACCCTCCAGCTGTGCTAGGCAAATCGACTTTAGGGTATCGTGAGCTTTCCCGCTATGTCCGCTGCCAAAGCCAGTCCACTTCTTCCTGCTTCCGCCTTTCCCAAGGAGAAAATCCCTCACGGATTCATGAATGAGCTGCATAGTGGGTTTCTTGGATCGTGTTACCTCGGCCAAGCCTTTTGATGAGCTGTCGATATATCGTCGGAGACCCTCGGCCGGCATTTCTTCAGGGTTCCATTGCGTGTCGAAAACCTCTTCCAGTCCGAGTCCTATTTGAAATATTCCAAGTTGATTGGCAATGAACAACTCCTGTGGCTTGAGTGGATGCGACGAAAAGAGAACCCACTGGATACACAAATGCAGCTCTTCGGTATTTTCCAGGTCTCTAGTTAGAATCATGTTGAACAGGTCATCCGACCCAGGAGGGATCACGTCCAAACGCTTTTTCAGGGCAGCCATTCGCCCTCGGCCGTGTGCGTATTCTCTGTTGAGAGTGGAGATGACAAGTGTTATCCGGAGAAGGATGTTTGATCACTTATCTAGCACCGCAGTCTTGACCTCCTCAGCCTGCTTAGAGTTCCCGAGCTGGAGTTCCGATTCGACGTAGCGAGATATGTCGTTTCGGTGTTCGACCTCGTTCTCTAAGTCACTTCGATCCCCTTTTTGGGGACAATGGATGGATAATGACGGCTCGAAAAGCGAACGTGGAGGCGCACATTGGATGACAGCGTGGTTTCCCCTAGCTGGTCGAGAAAAGACACCATTTCGCGGACTTCGGATTCCTCACACTCATCCAGCGCGTCAATCAAGATCTTAACCAGCTGGTACTTGGATACAAGACTGATGACAGCGGCTAGGGTCTGGGTGAGGGATTCAATGTTACAGCCGTGGTTCTCAATGAATCTTAGTCCGCTCCTGCCGAGGTGATCCATCGTATTCAGGAGTGCTGGACACTTCTCAAACATCTGGAAAACCAATGAACGATAGCAGCCCACAGTTGACTTCTCAAGAACTTCTCTGGCGTTGAAGAATGAAACAACCATGAGCTTCTCAGGGGGGGCAACCTCAGGCTGTTGATAGCGCGTTAGAACAGAAACTCCATCAGGATTGACTGCGACGACCCTAAGTCTCAAAGTCATCATGATATTGATCATAGTTATCCCCAACGCTCCCGGCTTCAGATGGCGCGTCGTCCATCTCGGACATGTTGGGTTGCAGTCAAGTCTCGGATAGGTAGTAATAGGCGACAGATGGGTCGAGGGGTTGGTTGTCAATGGATTGAGAGGACGAGGTGTTGAGGGTTACTTGCTGAGGGTAAACTTGTCGCGCAAATACGCGCGGGGAACGGCATCAGTTTCAGATTGGACAGCCACTTCTGCACAAAACGTAGGCTACTAGTCCTCGTCAAGGCACACATGTTGAGTGGCTGTGTATCTTCGTTTTGAAGGGTGGCCGCAACTAGTGGCCGCGCGGGGGAAGCAGGGGCTTTGACGAACATCGAACCGACCATGTCTGCCTTCCAGCTTTTGCCAATATTAACACCAAGATGTCCAGGCACCAAGATGTCCAGGCACCAAGATGTCCAGGCACCAAGATGTCCAGGCACCAAGATGTCCAGGCACCAAGATGTCCAGGCCTGTTTTTACCCATCTGCATCTGAAATCGGATCATCAAACGTGGTTACAAGGAAAAGTCCTCAGCTCAAGGTATTCTTCACCATGGCCAACAAGGCTCCGTTGACATAACTCGGGCTTCTCCAACCACTCCAATCGTGATTCAACAACCCCCACCCCTCCTCATAGTCCTGAATGCCCGACCGGATGTAATAGCTCCCCGCGAGCACCCAGATCATCCACCCGGCCTTCTGCGCCGGCAGATACGTCGCCAGACAGCTTGCATACACGCCCTTCCACGTGCTGGCGTCCATCTGGAAGCCGAACTCGGTCAGCATGACGGGGAACACGTTGGCCGCGCTCGTTGTCAGGGCCTGGAACCCGTTCTTGTACAGGTTGTTCTGCATGTTGTTGCAGTTGCTGGCGCTCGTGTCGTACGTGTGCAGCTCGAGCACGAGCTTGTTCGCGTAGCCGGGGAAATCGGCCACGCTGAACTTGCCCGTGCCTGGCGTCAATGCCGTGCCTTGAACCACCGGGGTGAGGTATGTATCGTACGAGAGGCCCGAGAGGAAGATGAGGACGTCAGCGTTCTTGGTGTGGATGGCCTCGGCGCCTTGCTTGACAAAGGTGTACCAGCCCTGCCAGTTGTACGTCGCACGGGCGCTGCTTTTGTTGTTTCCCTTCGGTTCTCGCGGCTCGTTACGCAGGGACATGGAGGTGAGAGCTGTCCAGTTTCTTCCCTGGGGAGGGTCAGTTGGGTGATCCGATACCTGGACGGGGACAGGTTGACTTACATGGTCTGCCATGTATGCCAATCCGCGGGCCCAGTTTGCCGTGTTGAAATAGGTATCTCCCCACCAGCTATT
Source organism: Lasiosphaeris hirsuta (assembly GCA_030549175.1). NCBI lineage: Eukaryota > Fungi > Ascomycota > Sordariomycetes > Sordariales > Lasiosphaeriaceae > Lasiosphaeris > Lasiosphaeris hirsuta. The sequence continues at coordinate 1,511,568 of JAUKUA010000002.1, forward strand.
GCCATCGTCTTCCGAGCAGCACCACATGCCCTTGGAGATGTGGTTGTCCAGGAGGATATAGATCTCTTGTTTGGCACACTCCGCAGCCACGGCATCAAAAACCTGTTGCGACACGATCAGCACATTTCCTCCTTCCGCAATCCATATCTTAACTCACCTCCAACCTTGTGGTCGATGCCGTAAACCCCGGGTTCTTGGCCAAGACCTGGTTCAACACCTTGGTCCCATTTGCCTGGCCCAAAGCCTGCGCAAAGGCCTTCTGCAGAGTGATGTCCTTGCCCCCGTTTGAGTATATCTCATCGATCATCTGGATCGCGTACGTCAGGCGGATCGTGTTCATGCCCAGGCTTTTCACCTTGCCCACGATGGTCGCGATTGACTGATACTGCAGGCCCTCAGGGATCATGACGTCGGCCGCGCCAGGCCAATTGGTGCCGGCATACGTGATGTTTGTCCCAGTAGCATCGCGGACGTAGCGACCGGACGTGATGTGTGGGGTGCTGGGCCAGGCGGCGCGCTTAGCGGGTGCTTCTTCGGGCTGGCTGTGGGTGTTTGGGACCGCAGAACCGAGAGTGGCCAGGGCGGCGATGATAATGCGGAGCTTCATGGTGTTGGACGACACTGCTCAGGATCGTTGGGTCTTGTTACGGTTGAGCCGCGAGGGCTGGTGGCACGTCAATCACAGCGGGGCGCATCATTTTGTACAGCGGGAGATGGGGGAGATGTAAATTGGCTCTCTCCAAATTGAGAAAGGTATCGCGGGGACTGTATATTGCAAAGTCTTGGGCTTGGTAGCCGCTGCCGACGTTCGAGGGAAACAGACGTGCACTCGCGCTGCGCGCAAGGTCCGCACCACGGCAAATTTATGTTCAAGGCTGTCATTGAGCCAATGCTGATTGGAGGATGTTTTCTGCTTTTCCGTGGTCTTCAGTAGAGTTTCGCAGGCTCCTGCTTATCGAAGTTCGCGTTTACGCGCCATGGTAGTCCGGCTCCGAGTGCCCCGGCTGAGAGTCAAGTTCCTGGAAAGAGGCGGGCTTCTATCGACCAAAGTCGTGCATTCATCCGTGGCGGCGTATCCTTGGAGATTGTGGATTCTGCCGCTTGTCGTCGACATTTGCCAGGGGTCTTTTGCCGTCAAGTGCTTGCTCGCCAAGCTCCATATTCCCCGCACTTTGACAGTTGGAGAGCGCGCCAAGCCTGGGGCATTTCTCCACGAATCTGCTTCACCACCCACCGATTTCGAGCACTGGCTTTTGTCTTGATTGCTACCTCGACCTTTGACCTACATGCCTAACCTGACCCTTTATCTGTCTTGCAATGTTTTTACATGCTCCATCAAGGGCCCACCATGCCCGCAATGGCGGAGCTCCTTCGTGCTTGAACTAGGTTCTTGGCTTTGAAATCTAACCGCGTCGCACCATGTTCATTCGCCTTACGTTCTGGCACGACATGGATGGCCAATGTACGACCAAGCCGCCGACTCTCCTCACTGCTCCTCCTCTCTCCTCCTAAACTCAACCATCGGCCCCGTCTTCAGACTCGTAAACGTATCCACCAACTGAAACTCCCCGCTCCGATGCCGTCCCCACTCGGCGCCCTCCCTCCCTTCCCCGGAATCCTCAACGCCCTGCGCCCGTCGCACATCGTACAGAAACAACACCCGCGCGAGCGCAATCGTCATCTCGATATACGCCAGCCCCTTTCCGATACACCCCCGCGGCCCCACGCTGAACGGACAAAACGCGCTCTGCGCCAGCGCCACCCTGCCCTCGTCCTCCGCCCCGCTGGCAATCCACCGCTCAGGTACGAACTCGAACGGCGCGGGGTAGTACGTGGGGTTGTGGTGGATGGCGTAGTGCGGCGTGCCGACGACGATCCCTGCTGGCACGGCCGCGCCGTCGATGGTCATGCCGCCGGGGAGAACCTCGCGCGGGAGGAGCCCGCCGACTGAGGGCGAGAGGCGCATCGCTTCGTCGATGCACGCGCGCAGGTAGGTGCATGAGGTCAGGGCGGGGCCTTGGTGGATGCCCTCGACGGTGGAGAAGGTCTGGCGGATCTCGGCGGTGGCTTTGGAGAGGGCGGCGCTGTTGCGGACCAGGTAGAAGAGGGTTGCTGCCATGGCGGTCGAGGTGGTGTCGGAGCCGGCGATGATGCTGGACTGGTTAGTGGTGGGGGGCGGGGGATGCGAGGGTGCGAGCTTACAGCAGGTTGGACTCGCCCCAGAGTTCGGGGGTGGTGAAGCCCTGACCAGTTTCTGGGTCGCGGGCTTTGAGAAGGTGGTAGAAGAAGTCCCGCCGGTCGGTCTCGTCCCCAAGTGCTGTCCTCTCAGCGAGCTGGGCCCGGCTGTATCCCATATACCGAGCTCGCCCAGCGGCGATCTTATGGAACAGGATTTTGTCGAGGCTCAGCTTGTCGACGATGGGCATGGTTCCGCACTGCACAAGTCAGAAGTCTGGCCAAACGTTACGGTGCTGGCAGGATACGACTCACGATCAAATGTCTTTGCGCCGCGATGCCGACAAGGTCGACGGCATACCGGTTGTCCGGCCGGTCCAGCATGTGGAACGCCTTCCCGAAGCACAGGTCTCCGAGGATATCCATCGCAAGCCAATTGCACCAGTCCGCCATATTCTTGGGCGTGGTCCAGCCCTTCTTCTCATCCGCCATGCGGCCCAGGTCGCCGATGCCCTCACAGAATGTCCTGATATTGGCGAGGATATAGCGCTCTACCTCCTTTACCGCACTATCGGAAAAAGCATGGGAAAGCACACGGCGCTTCCGGGCGTGTACGTCCCTGTCGCGGGTGTTGTGGGTGTTTGGAGCCGGGTGGACAAAGGCGTCGTAAAACTCGGCCTTGCGGACATTGGCCTTGAAGCCGTAGATGTCTTTGAGGGCTGTGTTTGAGTTGACTGACAGCGAGCTCGGGCCGAAGCGCACAAACTTGCCGTACCTCTCGTGCATCCGCCAGAACTCGAGATGACGATCACCCTTCCAGGCGTGGTAGAGCATATAGGCATCGGTAAGTTTGGCGAGGAAGGGCCCGGGGTACTTGGCGAGGGGGTGGAAGAACAGACGGTAGACGACGAGACATGTTGTCTGCCGCGCTGGTTAGCTCTCGCGCTCAGAAGATGTGTATCCCAGGTGCTAGCATTGACTTGCATAGGCGAGCCCGACTATCGCCAGGACTCCGAGCCATAGTTGGAGATGGGCAGCGTGGAAGGCCATGATGCTATCCGGGCAACCGAGGTCAAGGAGAGCAGACAGCTCGAGAAGGGTGGGTGGAAGGCGGGACTGGCACAGCAGCTGCCTTAATAATGACCATGTATGACAATGCATTCGATGATCGGCTCGACGGCCATGATCGAGCTGTGTCTCTCCCTTGCAATAGACACACACGGGGCTGGTGTTGCCTCCACAGTGCGAGCGACTCTCGGCTTGCAGCGGCACAACCGCACCGCCTTGCCCCTTTATCGGCTTATCGCCCAAACGGCGGCACAATGATGTCGATATTCCTCTTCCGGCACTTGTCTCGGCCTGACCCACGCGCTTTTCGTCCATCGAAACCGCGCCAATGAACTTTGGCCGGTCGCAACCACGACAGCGGAAACAGCGGTGCGGAAACAAGGCGCCCAAGGCGATCCGGTACAGTGTGTGCCGCTATACGAGCAGGAACGGCATTAGCAGCGTCTGAACTTGTTTATTGCTGAACCTGTAACCCCGAGACCTCCATCACCTCGACATCTCGACAGATGCGCTATTCGTACTGTGTAAGCAGATATCCGCTGTTCCCATGGTCAACGGCTTCAAGCTCGCTTGCTCCACCGTTTTCGGTAGGATTAAACTCGAGGGCCCCAATTTCTGGGTCAAGCAAAGTCCCATATACGTATTCATGTGCCGCTTCTCGCTCGGCTTTCTTATCTCATGAATGACTTGGCGAGAGACCTCGTGACGTTGCGACCCCGGCAGAGTCTCTGATATCCCTGCGCACTGCGTTTCCTGAAAGTCGATGTTTGTGGGTCACGGTTGGAATCTACTTGATAATCATACGCTCCATAGCAATCTGCTCATCTCACAGAAGCTGAGTGTTCACGCTGGATGGCGGATGTAGATGAGATTGCGCTTGATGCCTTGCATTCGGACTTGCCCAAGTTTCTTTTTATCTCGGACATCGGCTACAATGGATGCCTCTGTAGAAAGTAAAAAGTATACAGTATTTAAACTTGGCTGTATTTCATGTTGGCTTTTCTCAGGCCCTAATGTTAATCAGGAAGAACGTTGAGCTAGCAAACTGGACTTGATCCTGTAAAACAACGTCGATGCAGGTGAAATCGTCACACTGTGTGTTCTGCTCCCAGATGCTCGACTGGACAACGCAAAATACTTTCAACAGAGAGGAGTCAGTATTTATTCTGGACCAAAATTTTAGCTGCCTATTGTCAGCTTTATTTCGGAGATATTCCTGGTGTATTTAGTGTGTGGCATGGTGTCCTCCCTCGACGGCATGCTCAGGATGTGGAGGTCATACCCTAACCCTCTGCTAGATCCGGTCTTGTCATTTGCCGGCGCCCACCCCACTGTGGCTGCTTCTGACTGCCAGCTCTGATTGCAAGGCTGAAAGAAAGGCTGAAAAAAACAAAGGCGGACCAACGAACTTGAAGCTTCGCGTGCTCGATCGCGACAGCACCGATTGCGACAACCACCACATGACACGTCGCAACCGCGTGTGGTCCCTGTAACAACCGACAGCGTACCGACAAGATGGCCATTTGTAGATTTTTTGTGCAGGGCTATTGCCGCAACGGAAGTACGATCATTTGACAATCTCGCAATGCATTTCGCCTCTTCCCTCCACTCCGTTTTTCGAAACCAATGAGAGTCGGCCCAGTTCTGCTCGCCGTGCCTATCACACCTTCCAATCTGCATGCTACCTTGGGCTTTTCCATCACTTCTGATCGCTATATACCCTCAGTATCCTCAACCGTAACCCCATGCTGACCGCGCCTTCGCTTGCCCCTCTCTAGATGCGTGCAGATTCGAGCACCCCGGCAAGCAAACCCAGTCACAACCTGCCAACAACCGCTTCAGCACGCTCAGTGGATTGTCAGGCCAAGCCATGGGGAACCGCCAAGGAGGTATGGAAGCCCTTCCGTCACAGAGACATCGTGCGCAGCTGCTAACGACAGCCGTGGCCCAGAACTCCCCTACAACCTCAATCCAGAGACGATCCGGCACGACCTAAGCGAAGACGTCCCAACATGGATCCTCTCGGCCTACGGCCCCGGCAAGCTCGCCCCGGAACAGCTTTTTGGTGGCTATCCACGCGAACAGAGCTTTGAGGAGGTCCGCATGCATTATTTACAGGGCGCAGCGGCTGGGAATGAGCAGGGAGCAGTATGTACCGATCCTGGATGGAATCTCCAGCGGCGTGTTGACAAGTGGCCAACAGCTTTCCGAGATCGAGTCGCTCTACCAAAATGCGAAGCAACAGATCAATCACACACTCAACAACATGGACTCGGCCATCCAGTTCATTGTCGAAGCGGGAAACAAGCATCCCAATCGCAACGATATTTGCCACCAGAGCACACCGACGGGCGGAACATCGGGTGAGTTCTCTCGGGACAAACTTGCCCCAGGCGGTACTTTCGGAAGCAGTGCGAATGCTTTCCAGGCGACTCCCGTGATGCCCACAATATCGAGCAATCCCTTTGGCGCCCCGGCTGCTACACCGAGTCCGTTTGGGCAACCCGCGGCTCTGGGTCAGAAGCCCAGCCCGTTCAGAGCCCCAGCGTTTGGCCAGCCGGCGACAACGCCTATCTTTGGACAGCCCGCAGCAATGGGAGGCACAAGTGCCTTTGGCCAGCCCTCACAGCCCTCGGGCGCTTTTGGCCAGCCGAGTACTATTGGGGCGAAGCCTAATCCGTTCGGGGCGCCGGCGTTTGGGCAGCCAGCACAGCCAGCGGCTGGACCAGCATTCGGTCAACCCTCGCAGCCGGCCACTACGGCGGCATTTGGCCAACCGTCTCAACCTACCACTACGACAGCATTTGGCCAGCCGTCTCAGCCTACCAGCGCATTCGGACAGCCAGCGGCGCTAGGGCAGAAGCCGAATCCGTTTGGAGCGCCTACTACTACTACTACTACTACTACTACTACTACACCAAGCCCCTTTGGCGCTCCCGCAGCCCCCGCCCAGCCGGCAGCGAACCCATTCGGGCAGCCGGCGCAACCAGCACAAGCCTCGAGCGGGTTCGGCCAGCCCGCCGCAAGCCCTTTCGGCCAACCTGCCACGACCGGCGGGTTCTCACAACCCACACCTGCCCCTACGAATCCCTTTGGCCAGGCTCAACCGCAAACGAGCGCAGCCCCCACCCCTTTTGGCCAGCCCGCCACCGCGTTCGGCGCCGCCCCAGTCAAACCTGCCGCAAACCCCTTCGGCCAACCTGCGGCAGCACCCGCCAACCCGTTCGGCCAGGCCGTCGCCCCGCAACCAGCAGCACCAGCACCAGCACCAGCCAATCCCTTCGGCCAAGCGGCGCAGCCCACGCAGCCAGCAGCAAACCCCTTCGGCCAACCCGCGCAGCCAGCAGCCGCCCCCTTTGGCAACGTCGCCGCCCCACGCCCATCAGGGCGACCAAGTCCCTACGCCCCGAACGCGACGCGGCAACATGCCGACGTCACTTCGTACGCTGGCAAGGGGCCGGACGGGCGACTGCGCATGTTCAAGGGCAAACCGGTGTCGTACACGGCGCTGGGCTCGGGCAAAGACAGCAAAGAGCTGCCGGTGGTGCGCAGCTTTGACGGGACCGCCACACGCATCTGGTTCCCTGACGGGGCGCCCAACTACTCGCCCGAGACGGAGGCTGAGGACAAGGCGTACGCCGACCCTGAGGTGCTGCGGAAGTGGAAGGTGTTTATGGACACGGGGCGGTTTGAGGGCGGGATAATGCCCGAGGTGCCGCCGAAGAGGGAGTTTTGTGCTTGGGATTTTTAGGTTGCTTAGGTAGCAAGTGTTGGATTTTTATGTGTGGATAAAGCGGTCTTCGATTTTACTGTAGTGGCATTTCTGGCGTTAGGCGATATGTGTAAAGTGTGTTGTAGGTCTTGAACAGTTGAGGATTGCATCATCGGGCAGCACGGCGGCGGTTTTGATACCAGAAGCACACTGGACTGAGATAAAAGCATCGGAGTCATTTCAAAAATTATTGTCGAAAAGGGGCTGTTGGTATTCCTACCCATTACCAAAAAGACCGAAGTATATCATGCAAAACCGGTTTTATATGAAGTGCTCAACCAGGTAACCCACCTCTGCCCATCTTCCTTGCCCGCTGATCTCTTCGGTTATGGTTGGCTCGACTCCCCTTATTCGCCTCTTTCTTCCGCCTCGCAGCTTCCGAATCAGGCGCAGGTTGATTTCCCCCACCACCACCTCGTCCCCCTCCTCCCCGTACTCGCCCGCCGCGTACCCTGTCCGTGGCGTGACCGCCACCGCGGCCACCGCCCCGGTGAAACGACGGGGGCGCACCCCCAGCGCTATCACTCTCCGCGTCCTCGCCCTCGCCCGCAACCCCGGCCCGCCAGGCAACCGACTCAATCTCACGCTGCGCCCCCGTCCACTCGCCGTACCGCATCTGCAAGCGCCTCTGGCGCTGCGGGTCCCGCCCCAGCATCAGCGCCCACCCCTCGACCGCCTCGTCCGTCATGTCCGTCTCGGCGCGCAGCCGCGCGCGGTCGATCCCCCGCCGCGTCGCATTGTCGCGGTCGAACAACTTGGGCGTCGCCTGGAATGCGCGGAACAGTGTGACCTCGGTGGTTTCGGCTAGAGGCTGGTCCTCGTCGCCGTGCGCACGGTCGATGGTCCCGCCTACGTCGGCCGCGTCGTACGTGTCGTCGCGCTCGTCGTCGTCCGAGTCAAAGGCGGCCAGGGCCGAGAGGATGGCCGCCTTGTTGGGGGCCGTGGAGCGGTCGGCGAGGAGCTGGTCGGCGTCGAGGTCGCGCTTGCCGAGCTGGAGCTTGGAGGCGTCCATGGCGAGGCGGTCGAGCTCGTCGTCGTCGAAGATGTTGTGGCGGGTTGGGACGTGCGAGGGGCCCAGGGGCGGGGTGGAGCGCGGGGCGAGGTGGGAGGGTTTGGGGGTCGCTTTGTGGGATAGCTCCTCGCTGCGGTCGGCGGCTTGGAGGTGCGGGGGCAGCGAGTCCTCCTCGAGGAGGTGCGAGATCACTTGCTCCGTGTCGTCGGCATACTCGTCGAGCAGCTTGGACACGAAGCCGGACCCGAGTTCGGGGAAGAGGTCTTGGACTTGGGAGACTTGGCTCATGCGGTGGATGTGCATCTCTTGCTGGGCCTGGGCTTCGTCGTGCTCGGCGAGGCCCTTGCCCTTGTCGATCTTGCGCTTGATCAGTCGCTTGGGTTTGGGTAGCCCGCCGTTAGACTTTTTGAAGTTGCTGAGGTCGTTGATGATGGACTTGGTACGACTTGATGTTGTGCCTGTTTCCTCAAGCTTCCTCTGGAGCTGCTGCAGGACAGGTGTTGATGTCACCAGCTCAGCGACCAGCGAGTCGTTGACGTTGAGAGACCCGGTCTTGTGGGTTACGGCAGCTGTTTTGAGCGAGTAAAGCTGGTCCGTCAACGCGGACATCTTTTGCCCCTCGGCTAGGCCAATAAGGCATAGATACGTCGTGAAGACGAGCACCTTTCTCAGTGGGGGGTTCATGATCTTGAAGCAGCTGATAAGGCCATCAATAAAGTCGTCGCCAGCAAGGAAGAAGGACGCAACGTAGGGAGAGGCGTGGATGAGGTCGCCGACCCTGTCTAGCTGCACTTCGATAGCTCGAAGGTCGCCACCTTGGATGCCAGCATCTAGATTTTTAATGAGAAATTTCTTGAGTCCCGCCAACGACGCATCAAGGTGCGCTTGCGCAGGTTCAGACAGATGCGATACGAGGCCATCTGCCTTCTTCTTGCCGTATACGCGGCTCAGGTCGGACAGGAACTCCCATTGCGCCAGTCCACTAGGCGGCGATGATGATCGTACAAGTTTGGACACCAACAAGAAACCGTCTCGGAGCAGTTTCTTGGCTGACTGGGACTGGCCGAGAATGGCGACTCCGTCCACCGCAGTTTCCCGAGTGAAAGAGGCGAGAAAGGTGACGAGACTCTCGTCCTTGGCCGAGATGCTCAGGAACTCGGATTCGGAGAGGGACAGGTGGCTGTCGACGAGGGCAAGCCAGGCATCCAAGCATGCAGCCCATTCGTCAGGGAGGAGCTGGTCTCTCCAGGCGGCTAGTGGAAACAGAGCGAAAGCTGGAAGTTTGGAAGAAGCCATGGTGTGCGCAAATTGAAGTCCAGAAAGGGGATGCCAAGCCCTGCGAATGGGAACAGGGAGGGGAGCTATGGAGAGCTTAAATGCAGGAACAACGCAGGGGCCTACACTGATGAGGCAGATGATGCAACGAAAGGAAAACACGGAGAAACCTGAGTTCGGCGAGATGCAGCGACCTCTTTCCTTTGCGAGCGACTTCAAAGGCCGGCATATAAGATGGCCGCTGGACTGGTGTTTGCCTGGCTGAGCGGGAGACAGTGGCACAGTGGATGAGTCTTGCTCGCCGAGTGTGTCATGCCTCTGTCACCCAAGGATCCTGGTTGCAGCTGCAGGCTGGTCTGTGGTCTGTTAGCCACCATCCACCAGCCACCAGCCACACTTTGCCAATTGCAGTCTGCGCTAGCGCCACAATGGCGGGGAATTCACGCATTCTGCCCTAGCAGCCCCAGCTGCCCCAGCAAGCCCACAAATCACACCGCCCTGGGAAAATCGTCGAAATTGTAAAAAGTTACGGTTCCACTTCCTACCTGCAACCCAGTCAAGCAACAAAATCACCACTCTCGCCTTCATCACTTTGCCGAAAGCTTCTAGCATTCGAGTCTTGAAGGTATCTACAGCAGTCGATCCGCCAACCGCAACCAATCCGCCAAGATGTCTTACAACAAGCCTGAGAAGGATTTCGGCGAGGCGCCCGTATGTTCACGTCCCAATGTTCACGTCCCATTGCCTCCCCCCCCCCCTTCGCGCCGTCGCCGTGGGCTCTTGGAGAAGCAAGAAACTGACAAATCCCCGCCTCACTATAGAAGGTTCACAAGATCCGCATCACCCTCACCTCGCGCAAGGTCGCCTCGCTCGAGAAGGTCTGCACCGAGCTCATTGAGCGCGCCAAGTCGAAGGACCTCCGCGCCAAGGGTCCCGTCCGCCTGCCCACCAAGACCCTCAAGATCACCGTACGGCCTCTTCCCTCCTGTGAACTCGCATGAAACATGCTGACCGCCTCCTTTCTACAGACGCGCAAGACCCCTTGCGGTGAGGGTTCCAAGACCTGGGATTGCTACGAAATGCGCATCCACAAGCGCCTGATCGATCTGACCGCCCCGACTGAGATTGTCAAGCAGATTATTATCAATATTGAGGCTGGCGTCGAGGTTGAGGTTACGATCGCTGCTTAAGTAGAGAGGGTGTCACGACAAGGACATGGGAAACCAGTAAAACCACCAATTGGGGGTTTCTGTTCTTTGGGAAACAGAAGCTATGGGACTAGCCATCTAGTTGCAAAATTCCATGATTCCCCAACTTGAAACTATTGTTCAGGATTATTCGTGACCCCCCCATTCTTGCTCCTCCCGTCCCTCTGCGACAACAACATCTTACCCTTCAGATCTTCTGATTCGCCAATGGACTTTAGCAGATGACGATTTCCGGAGTCAAGCTTGCCCCTACGCCTCTGAAGGCGGTCCTGTGCAGCCATGAACACTTGGCCCGAGATATACGTGCCCTTGAGCCACCTGTGACCTGAGCCCGTGGCAAACTCGCGCCTCCCGTGGACCAGCCTCGTGTTGTCGAAGACCGCACACTCGCCCGGCTTGAGCTTAACCTCAAACATGCTACCTAGCGCTTCAAGGCTAGCCTGGAAGGCAGTTGCGGCTGTCTTCCACTCGGCCAGACCCACTCTGCTAGGACGGCTTTCATCCATGAGCTCCCTACTGAAGGGTGCCTGGAAAGGGGGCGACCAGTATATCGATCGGATGTGCCCTTCTTTTGTTGTGTTGATGGTTGGATGATGCATCTCGTAGGAATGCCCTCCCTTCTTGTAGTGAAAATAAACCCACGCATTCATCAAAGTCCGATACGAATCTGGACTCGTCGCCCTCATATCAATCGCAGCGCGTAACCCATCACTAAAGAGGGACTCGCCGCCCTCGCAGCTGTTAGCGATGCAGTGCAGCAACTGCAGCCGCGGTCTCGGGATGTGATACAGGAGGTCCTGGTGCAGTCCAAGGAACTGGTTCGTGTACGCGACGTTCTCGGCGTGCGGCTTGGACTGCACGTCCCACGTGAGGCCGTAGAAGGTGTGCTGCAAGGTGCCGATGCGCTGGCCGATGGCCTCCACCTCGGTCTCGCCCTCGGGCACCCCCGTGATGAATATCAAGCCCGTCTCGGCCAGCGCCTCAAAAGCTCGGTAGTAGGCGTCTTCACTGTGCAGCCAGTCTTCGTATGCGACGCGGCAGTATCCGCTTTCGAGCAGGCCCTCGTACGTGGCCTTGTCCCAGGGCGTGCGCGCGACGGGCTCATGGTGGATAGGGCGAATGTTCTTGTCGCGGCGCCAGGCCTCGACGTCGGCGGCGGGAAAGACGGCGGTGTGCGTGCCCGTGGGGCCGGCTGAGTCGGGTTTCCAGACGACTTGGAGGGAGCCGTCAGGGAGGACGTCGGCGCTTTCTGCCTCTGGGTTGTCGGGAAGCGCGACGGTCGAGAAATTCTTTTGGCCCGAGTTCGGATCAACGCAGTGCGCGCAAGTGCAGCTATCGCGCAGCCAGAGAAGAGACAGGATGAGGTCGGGGCCGTCGTTGAACTTGAGGGTCATCGCGGTCCCGTCAGTGGGCTCGTGCGTGTGAAAGGTGATCTCCTTGATGTTTGCGCCATCGCTGCTGGTCTGGAGCGTGCTTTCGCTGCTCTGCCTCCGCGTCGGGGCGTAGCTCAGGGGGCGGAATTGCGAAGGCGACGTGTTGATCGGCCGTCTGGAACACGTTGCGGTGCGGACAGAGTGCGAGAAAAGGCAACGCCGCAAAGCCGAGAGAGTCGTGGGCGCGAGCTGAGCTCTGAGTAGCCCCGCTGTTGCAAGCGAGATACGCGGTAGCGGAGGCATCGCTGACCAAAAGCTTGGGGAGGAAACACGCAAAGGGACTGGAAAACGAGAAGAGAAGCTATCACGGTTTTTTTTTGGGGGGGGTCAACAAAACAGGCGAGCCCAGATCCACTAGCTACCGTTGGTCACCCACCATTTCAAGACAAATTTTGTAGCGAAAAAAAGAAAGGAACACATTCAAGTTCATTCAATCACAGCCAGCACACTACATAAATACAAATAAGAGAAAGATGAGAACTTTCGGGGCTCGTATGATCAGGAACGCCAGCTATGAAGCTCTTGGGCGGGGCATGGACGAAGGGAAGAGGAGCTCCAGCAGCTGCCGCGCTTGCTCCCGCAAAGCATGTGCCATGTGCCGAGTCAAAGCGCGGGGCTATCTCAGCTCAGGATTGCAAAACCCTAACCCTCTCTTCCGAGGCCGAGTCAAGTCCGAGTGCCAATTGCCGCTTGCCCCTGAGTTTGGAGTCCCAAGAAACAATCCACAATATCTCAAACTATTGTGATGACTTCTTGCTTAGACGGCTCAAACCAAGCTTCAAGCTCCTCGTAGCCGCTACAAACAACATACCCAAGCCTCTCGTACTTACCCTTGTGGCCAGGGGAAAGCCCCAGGAGCAAAAAGACGAGCAGTCGGTAGCCGTCGGTTTTCGCGACACTATCAAGCCGTCCAATCCACTGCCCAACGAAAAAGAAATAAACAGGAGACCCAGCTCTAGCTCTTTGCTGCACCGCTCCGGGGGTCAGCAGAGACCGACGAACCGATCTCTCCATTACCCCACGCTGATTTGTCCCATCAAACTCCTCCAAAATTGTGTCGGGGGATATGTGGAGCTTGGAGTTGTCACGCATCACGTGGTATCGCGATGTGTGTGAGCCCTGGAGTGCTGCCTTGAAGACATGTCCACGCAGGGCGATCCAACCGCCTTGTGCTCTGCCTAGCGGATTCTGGCCTTGTGGGATACACTCGAAGGCTTCAACAGTACTCCTTGGGAACCATCGCCCTTTCTGGAAGTCGTTGGTGCGCTGGAGACAAACCCCTCCAGAAATTGAGGCCCAAGAAAATGTTGGGGCGTTGTATTCCGGCAACGCGTACGTGATATCAAGAGCTTCCCATGCAAGATCGCGGATGAGTGTCTTGGACCACAGGCCGGCGACATACTCAGATCGAGTCATGTCTTGGATGACCCTTGCAATGCCGGAGAGTGCAGGCAACCTGTCCTTGATAAATGAGATCTGCCGCTCCGTATATCTTTCGAGGATGTCGTGCCACGTTCTGTGAGCCTCTTCCTCGTCAGCCATGGAAAATACCGACTTGAACGGGTCCGTGAACTGCCCCAAAAGACCACACTCGCAGGTGCTCCCAGATAGACACGTCCATCGAAGCTCGTGTTTAGTGTAGGCTAGAATCCGGGTTGAGAGCATCCTCTCCTGCAGGGTCCAGGCTCTGGTATCCAGCGGCATCGAGTCTTCCTCGTCCAAGTCATCTGTGTGTGTATATATCCCGGGTATGACGCGAGCGCGCAAGACGGTGGGCCGGCCGTTTTCGTCGTGCCATTCCACCTCATAGGGCTCCCCAAACTCGGCAGCATGGTGTTCATGGGACAAAAAGCCCTCATCCGAGGCAGCTGCTGTGCCAGCGGCCAGGGTTAGGTACGCGTTTCGGTACACGGTAGCCATCTTGGACGACTCGACTTCCCAGTCGCTTGCCGAGTCCTGGATGATGCATAGCGCGTCTATCCAGAGGTACCGCTGCTCGAGTCCCCTAGTGACAGCAATCGCATCTTGTATCGTCTGCGGCAGCGTGGAAAGGGGGATGCCTTTCTTCGCGTCGTTGATGTTGGTGGTTGTTGTCGTCACGGTGCGCCCCGTACCCCAGCAATAGCTGAGGGCCAAATATGTGACTTGGGACGGCAGTGATGCGCTCTCGACGAGCCGTACTTGGACTTCATTAGCCAAGCCTACATCGATCATGCGTGTTGGTGGCTCCGGCGACGGGATCTTGCACCTGGCGTGGTTTTTTTCGCAATCTTGAAGGCAAGACCGGATGAAGTCAAAGGCTTCGGGGGAGTCTGGACTGGAACTGAGCTCGGCACTGTGGACAATGGACGGCCAAGCAGGCGACTGATCTGGACCGACTGGTATTAGCACATCTACGTATTACAGAGCGGGCCGGGGAGTCAAGGATTTTTATCGCAAACATTCAACATACCAATCGGGCTGTATATTTGCAGCGCCGCCTGTATTCCCGAAGTCGACAGCGTCTCCAAATCACAAGCCCCTGATGCGCGGATCCAAAGTGAGATGCGCGAAGCGGTCAGAGGCGTCAGCTTGTGATGCAGAATTGCGCCGACGATAAAGCTGCAGTACGCGCATCCCCCCGCGGCCGATTTCTCAAAGTCTTGAAAATAGTGGATGGTGATCTGTTTGGGCTCATCCGCACCAACGGCAACCGACGATATATTCTGCTCGATTTGTTGTCGAGAGAGCTGTAAGTCGCGGCAGGTTTCACAGCTCATCTTTGCCCTTTGCATCTGCCAATTTCCAAGTCTGCTTTTGGTAACTGCAAGGTACTTAGGGAAATAGAGTTTGAAGAGGGGAGTTTTTGTGTCTTGAGCAGTGGGATGCACCCGCCCAAGATATAGGCTTAGGTCTTGGCAGAGGATGCGGAGCCACCTACCTGTTGAATTGCAAGTGCCTAGCTCCTATTGGCAACTACGATCCCGAGTTGCTACTAGTAGCATACAGTTTCCTTTCCGAAAGGCAGAAATTTTCACCAAAGTCATCCGAGTCCGAATCATCACCCGTATTCCATGATAATTATCTACTTGTTTCTGGCATATTCTAGGAGTGTCGTGCTCAAATTCGGAGTCAGCGACCAACTAGACCGTGGTAGGTTTTTGAGTTTGCTAATAATTTAGAGTAATGCTGGGGGTCTTGTGTGGTGGGTATTGTATCTCAGCTCAACAGTTCAAGTGCAAAAAAGTAGGAATTGGTAGTGCAGGGCATCCCAGTCAAGTGATACAAAGTCAACAGAACCGAGCCAAGTTCCAACAGTCAAAGAAAACGTAGAAACTACTGTTGGTTCATGCTGAACAATGCTGACGAGTTGATATAGATATTCAAGTTGGTTATCTTCGAGAAGGAAAGTGCCCGGTTGTGACAAGGGTAAAGGATGTTATCCCAACAATATGCTTCAATTCTTTGTACGTCGTTCAACTCTTGGAATTTCCCTCTAATACCTCGGCCTAACTACTCCAGTATAAATATTTAGTCACCCTCACGCCTACTTGTGTTTTTGGTCCTACCAATGGTTCCAAGAATTCCAAGTTGAATAGGAGACATGCCAACTTGACTCATCACACAATACTTCCCAACTGCCTAGGTACCTACCTTGCCTTATCTCCACCATGCTGGTGACAACAACGCATCCATTCGTTATGTTGTTGTTGGCGGCTAGATCTGCGATGTCGGTTGGTAAGAAATTACAGGAGCCAGCCTATTCACTTACATGTTCAAGTAAGTGTAACTGACATCTCATGGAACATCAATCAAAGCCCTGACTGAAACCTCGCAAAACGCTACTATCCAAAAACGCGACGACGGCGGGCCTAGAGTGGACGGCGTCAGCTGCAACCGCTCAAACAACACAATCTACCGTACACGCGCGCAGGGCGGGAATACCTGATCATGTGCGGCCAGGAGTACATTGACCTCGGCCATGGCAACCTCGCCAAGAGCGAACAGCCCGACTACGAGCACTGCGCCCAATTCTGCGAGAGAGCCCCCAGATGCATCACCTTCTCTTACGTCACCGGCTGGTACCCGATCCACAACTGCTACCTCAAGAACTTCACCAAGCCTGCCCGCACTAATAACAAACGCGCGTCTGGGGAGGCCCCGATCAAGATCCCTTGTCGAGGCTCCTGCCGGGTTTGCTTCCAAGTACAAGAGTACGGTAAGTACCTTGGTTTATTCTGATGATGGGACGGTTGAGTAGCTGACAGCCATACTACTAGTCCCCGTGAAGCACCGGGACCCCAGTAACTGCGGGCACTGCGGGCACTGCGGCCTCACAAGTGCCGGGTGCTAGCTGTCCGGGGTTGAACGGCACCTTCGTGAGGGCGGGGGACGGCGGCAGTGTTGTCACTTACTTAGTTTATTGCTTTGCCGACTAGCCGCACAACGATATCAGGACTTTGCGTGAGAATACTTATGAGCGCTGCGCTAAAGCGTGTACGGGCACGAAAGGCTGTTATTCTTTTTCATTTGTCCCAAGTTATTATGAGCTGCAGGATAATTGCTTTTTGAAGGACAAGCAGTTTTGAGACTGAGCTATGGGTTAGGGTTGGGCGCAGATGCAGTGCCAAGGCGGAGGGAGTGCGGAGGGAGTGCGGAGGGAGTGGCAATCGGATGGTGGGCGAAAGGGTGACGTCAGCCATCTCGAGTCCATGGCCTCCACAATGAAGTTCACTCTCTCTCAAAAATTTTGTAGGAAAACAATATCCGTGACTCATTTCTAATCTCTGTTATAATTCTCGACGAAGAAGAAAAAAAAATCATGGACCCGCTCAACCCCCTCGCCGACCGCGAAAAGGCGCTTGAGAATCAATATATCAGGGAGAAGGAGTACGTCATAAACTGAAGTCTTGGATTGAGATGCTGACATTTCATCAGAAAGCAGATGGCGAAAGATAGGGCAGCAAAGGTCCAAACCGCAAAGGATACATCGAAACAAGGGGAAGGTCAGGGTCAACCAGGTCAAGAGCACAAGTGATGGCGCTTTAGTTTCACCGGAATCGGTTTGGCCAACGACAAGTCAATTGATGGTGATCCCCAAGATGCGGCATTCTGTGTTATATCGTTCTTATTTGTTATAGGATGGAAAGGTGCCCCTGTAATAACCCGAAATTCCGATAACAATCTCTTCAGCTCAGTCATTCTATCCCATTATCGATGTTATGCAATGTCAGTAGTTGCGCGGCTTCTGGTATCAGCCTTCAAAGGGTTGCACCACCTTCTTCATCGTCATCCTGGCCGTGGTAGTTCCTACCTCCACGATACCGTCCGACCTGGGCGTCGAGAATCTCCTCGTAAACAGTTTGGACAGAAACAGGCCTCGCGGCAGTCGCCCGAGAAGAGTTCCCATCACCATGACCTAACCCGATGCCGAGCCGGCTCATCCTCGAAACCAAGTCGTTACCTTCCTCCTCTTGTGCCAAGGCGCTGCCGTCAATCGCTATCATTGAGGCGCCGTGGTTGGTAGTACGCGTTGGGTCACTCGGCGTGTTGTTGGAGTCAAAGGGGTTGCGGAAAACTGAACGCTCCCTGATGGCCTTGAAGGTCAGGGCGCGGATACCTTTGACCACCTGCTCAAGCACTTGGTTCCGCCGAGTTTCTGCCTCCTTGCCGTCCTTGGCAAAGACGTCGGGCGCGCGCCAGTTGCTGTAGACGTTATGGTGCGATGGGCGCACCTGGACACCGCCATCAATGCATTGCTTCCGGTGCTCCTCGATGTACAGGGCGCAAAGATGACATGTTGGCTTGCTGCAGCCAATGTACCGGCCAAACTCGGCCTCATTCCAGAAGCGCGGTGTCTCTTCCTCGCTGCCCAGGTTGGCCTGCTCGCTGCGCAGAATCGAGTCCAGTAATAGGAGTTCTGCGTGCACGATGGGCGTAAAGTTCGCTTCGGCCTTTTCTTTTATCCTTGTATCGAGACCCCATTGCTGAAGATTGCTCGCGTGTTGGTGGTAGGCGTCAATGACGGAGCGCTGGTTTGTCATGCGCTTGATTATCTTCTCGGCCGACTTTGCTATGGCGGGCGGTTTGGGATCCGGCTGACTAGACCGAACGGCAACCACGCTGAAGTCTTCAAACAACATTGGCCACTCCCTCCGGGCTGATATGAGAATCTTGATTGCGACAAAGTAGGAGAGAAGGCGCCCAAGAGCGTGGTCGACGTTGGCCCAAGGGTTTTCGCTTGGCCCCGTGCGATCTTTGTTAGACTTGGCCCGGATGAAACGCTCGAGGGGGCCACCGTGAGGGTACCGGCCATCGATAGCTCTTAAGAGCGTGACGCTCTTGTCGACGACTGGAGTACTCAATAACTTGGTCGGCACGCACCATTTCGAATGATATGTAGCTTACATTCTTCTTTGCTGACCTTCGGCCGTTGATTAGCAAATATCGCCAAGGGCTTCAAGGCTCGGAGGTCTTTCGATGTTGCGTCTCCTAAGGTAGAGAGTTTGATTAGATCCGGACTGCAAAGGGAAAAGTTGTAAGAGTGAACCATGTACCTTCAGCAGTATTTTGAATCGCAGAGTTTTCGATGCAGAAGTCAAGCTGTTGAACCAG
This sequence comes from Lasiosphaeris hirsuta, assembly GCA_030549175.1. NCBI lineage: Eukaryota > Fungi > Ascomycota > Sordariomycetes > Sordariales > Lasiosphaeriaceae > Lasiosphaeris > Lasiosphaeris hirsuta. Next base: position 1,530,105 of record JAUKUA010000002.1, read on the forward strand.
CGTCCGCGCATAATACTCTACGCGGAGGCGGTTGAAGTCGAGCACAACACGCAGGATCCGTTCAAAGAGCTTGCTCTGGTCGTCTGCCTTGCTGACCTCGGCATCTGAAGCTTGACCCGGGCTGAGGATCTCGAGAATGGAGGCGACGTAGGCTTGGACATTTTCAAGACTCTCTCGGCTGCGCCTGTTGGACGCAAATCGATACTCGATGACGCCAGGCTGTAGCACGGCGAATGCGGTGACAGTGTTGCCACCTCTCTTGTTATCGCAAATCTGGCCAAGTTTGTTGACAAAGTGTACGAACGTCTGCTTTGGACTTCGGGGGACCACAGTCTCCTGCTCGGGTATCTCGGTGCTGTTGTGAGCCGCAAATATGTCGCTGATACAGGTGAAAAAAACGACAGGCTCGTAAAACCGTTTGCGGAGGCTGGCAGGCAAGGGGACCAGCGAAAAGTCGTCAGCCATGGCTTTTGTTACTAGAAACAGATTCGGATGAGATGGCAAAAGAACAGAGTGTGACTTCAGGCGGCGCCAGATCTGTTCTCCGTCAGTGCTTGTCAAAAATTGGGATAATAATGGTTGACGGTCGATGTGATGATGGACGCCTGGTGTAAGTGAGAAGACTTGGTATAGATGGGCAGGTGTGCTATCTTTATGCACGACCCCAACGATGGGATCGAAAAACCCTATGTTTTGTCTCTTCTCGATCCCTGCGATCTGCCTCTCTGCCTCTCCGCCTCTCACACACCCAAGGCTGGGAGGCAGAGTCTGCCTCAATCTCAATGTAACCAACGTACGTACAGTTGGGGCATACAAGGCAACCACGACAGCTGCGCATAAACCCAATCAGCTCTCTGAGGCATCCAGTCGTTTTGGAAGGTTGAACCCAAGATGGCCGTAATTACAAGTTGGCTCATCCTTGGGGATACCATCATTTTTCTTCGGCCTGCATCTGGTAAGCCACCCACCCTTTGCGAGCTTTTGGTTGGACAACATCTACCAATCGGAACCGGCGTATTGTGACCTGCATTGGCGGCTCTTGGCAGTAGGCCTTATCCAGTGGGCCTCAATTCTGGCAGATGTTTTGTTGGACTGCAAGGACGAACGATGAAAGAACATGAAGGAAGAACTGACAGCAACAAATACGCGGGGGGGGATCAGAATGGCCTGGAAATCGGCCATGTCGACAAAATATCGGCAACCTGATAGCGGGGCAGTCCATCAATGCTGGTCGGCCTCCTGCATGCTGGCTGTGTTGGCTGTCTTGGGCTCGGCCCGGGTTAAGCCCCCGGCCAGTAAAGGGGGGCCGACAGTAGGCCTCGCCAGCCTTGACGGGGTCATGGCTTTGATTTGCGAACCATCGAATGCCGGCAAGACTGAAGTGGCAGGAGCTGGCTATTTCAATGTTGCCCTTTGCCGCCGAGAGCAAGCTCAGAACCCCCATCTGGTCACGGCTCCTCGGGGGTTTATACGCTGCTGCCTTCATTCTCGCTTCGTGCCACAGCTTCGGTCTGCTTCCTTGCCGTTTCTATTTCTGGTTTCTGTTCAACTTGGAACCCAAGAACACCCCATCGCCCCCCCCCCCCCCCCCCCCCCCCGGCCCCCGGTGCCCCGTTGCACGGTACGCCTCTTGGGTCCCAGATCGCCACTTGAACATTGCATGAGACCCTCCATCACACATGTTTAGTGCCATGTAAGTCTACACCCCCAGATGTGCAAGTATCCAAATGACCAATGGTCATTTTCTAACCCCTCCCAGATATGCCGGTGAATCACCCCCGCTGGGCCCAACCCTGGAAGAGACGCTGGTTCCGGGCGGTGACTGGTACTATCCTGAGTTCTATCTGTCCGCGCTGGGCGACCCGTTTTGCGCCGGCCCACCAGACATTGAAATGCCAGCTCACTCCCCCCATCCATTCAACTTGGGCTCCAGTGGCTGGACAGAGTTTGGTTCCCCCTACGCAACTGGTAGCCTTCCGCCTGAGAGCTGGCCCGACGGCACCATCGACCCGCGCTTTATAATGCAAGGCAATCCCAGCTCTGCCGAGTTTGACCCCTCCGATTGCATTGCGACAACCACGCTCTTTTTCAACAATACATTTGACCAACCCTTTGGCGAAAGCTACGACTCTCCTTTGAACGAATACGACCCTGCAACTCCACCTAGTCTCGGACCGTCTACACCAGACCAGTACGACGACCAGGTGTATGGCACTGGACAAGTCCCCCAGCTGGACTACACTCGGGGGGCTGAACTCGACTTCCTCGACCCTCAAGCCTCTGCCCAGCTGGAGGCACTCCTCTTTGCTTCGAGCTCGTAGAGCCCCGAAGTTCCCAACATGGCCGGTTCTCCGCAGGACGAGCAGGGTAACATCCCAATCGACCCGAATCTGGAGCTTTCCGACATGTACACAAACCCGCCAGCCTTTCCTGGCCCCGTTGTCGGCTACGGTGACCCCGAGTCACAACACACGCTCGCTCCTACAGTCACACATTTCCCCCAGAACTGGGATCCCACTCTCTTTGCGCCCCCTCCAGCCCGCATGGGCAGTACCTTTCCTCATTTCGAAGGCGACAATCTTCAATCCCCCAAAGACGAAGAACCCCCTCAAGACAATGATTCGGGCCAGTCCTCTCCGGAGATCGGGGGGAACGGCGACAACGCGTCACGCAATGACGCTGGAGAGCTTGTTTGCGGTTTTGTTGACAGTCAAACTTCTACTCCTTGCGAACGATCGTTTAAGCGGGGATGTGACTTGAGGTTGGTCACCGCCGAGGGTTCTTCTCAGGACTAGTTCGTTGCTGACAAAAAGGGGAACAGAAAACACATGAAGAACCACCTGAGACCCACCATGTGCGAGTTTTGCTCAAAGGGATTCGCCGAAAACAAGGACCTCAAGCGGCACGTACGCGCGCACCACGGCGACGAGGTGGGGGGCCGGGGTGCAGACTTCCGATGCCCTGCTTGTTCGTATACGACCAACAGGGATGACAACTTGAAGCGTCACCGAGACACAAAGGGCCACTGGGGCACGTCCTGATCGAGATATCTTTGCCGGAATGGGCTCTCAACAACACTGTCACTCTCTTCAACTTGTCTTTGGGCGGGGTTTAGCATTGCGCGGATTACATGGACATTTGCTTTTGTGCTCTTTCATCGGTTGCATTGTATTGTCACTCGCTTGGTAATAGTTTATGGCTTCTTGGGCTACTTGTTCACCGAGTTGTTACGGATATGTTTCAGATATCAAATTGCATTCTGGGGTTAGGCTTCTTATTCACCGACTTCACTCCTTTGAGTTTGACCTTTGCACCACAGAACGCAGACTGAGACATTGTATTTAAATCACGGTTGGCACCTTGAGCCCAGCATATATGTACAAGAAGAATGTTGATCAATACACCACCCTATACGTAGTACCTAGATACCCAGTAGCGGGAGGACTTGCCCCTGCTATAAATCGAACCCGAGCTACTAGTATGCCTTTAGGTTACTTACCATATCCCAGCAGGTCTCTGTGCACCATCGACTCCGTATAAGTTGCTATCTACTAGTACCTAATTTATTATCTGTCTGCCGACGCGGGGGTCACAAGGGCGCATGTACCGAGAATGCCTCAATTTGCACAACAGCAGGTATTTGAAGATGAAATGCCACCTACCCAAGTACCGCAATCTGCCCGGGTTCACCACCTGATGTAGGACCCCCAGGCAGCATTCACTCATGTTACCTAATAAATATGGTACCTTTTTCAGTTGAGGACTTTTTTTTCCAAGAGTTTGTGGCCGTTGGTGTAACAAGACTAAGGGGGCCCCAGGGCTGTAGGTTGTAATGGTCGATTTTGCCACGGCTGAGCAGGGGTCATTTGCAGGTCTGGGTCTGGGCGATAAGGAAAGGGAGGGCCTCCCTGCATGATCGTTGCCGGGGAATCTTGGTATTACCCTAGCCCAAAAAATGCGTGGCAGTGGGCGGCACTCGGCCTCAGTGGGCATGGAGGTAGCACAACTCACAAACAACGATTTGGGGCATACAGCCTACAAGCTCAATGATACGGCAAGACCAAAGCAGCCTAGCATCCCTCATAGTATTTGAACTAACCGCCATGCTGCTCCAAACAAGCGGTCACACACTTCCACTTCGTCAGGGCTCGGTACTGAGTCTTGGCTATTGTTTACTGGCCCCCTTGGACCCCTGTCCCCCTTCCCGCTCGGAATCCATCGGGAACGGCAGAACTCGATTCAGTTTTGTCAGGCACCATGTAAGCGAGGGAGCCCCATATTCGTCGCTGTCCAATGGCATAGAGACCACCTGGTAACCTCCTTTAGCTACCTTACGGCGGGGGACCAACCCTCTAGAAAAACGACTCGGAGAACTCTGAGCTTGGGCACCAAGTATCTTGGTCTAAGTATCTGTTTCGTACACCCCTCTCCTTCTTTGGTAGGACTGCCGCCCTGGCCATGTCGGGACATTCGTCGCGGTCGTCCTGGCCGACGGGAGGTGGCTGGCCTCGGGCCACCGAATCCCCCCCGCCCCTAACCTTGAGTTCCCGGACTTCGACTTTGAGACGGACGACCAGGGGGATTTAATGCTGGACTTTTCCACCGACCTGGCCGAGTTTGGTCCCCTCGGTCCTTCGGGACCATCGACCCTCCCATATCCTACTCCTGTATTTGATCATCTCTCATATCCTACTCCTGTAACGGACCCGGCACAGACCACGCTCCCTTATTCCTTCGCTACTCAAGGAACCCCATGGCAGGCGGATGGCTCCTTCGACGACCAGCCCTCCTCGGCGAGCCCACATAACAACTTGATGCACCCCGCAGCCCAGCACTGGGACCACCAGCCTGACACTGCCTTCCGCGCCCCTCTCAGCGAAGATCTCAGCCTCCCTTTCGAGCTCCCCCTGACCGGCGACGGCTTTGCTCCACTCTTGTAGAGCAGTGGCGCCACAAACATGGCTGAGCCCGGTCCTTCCGACCAAAACAACCCTGGTCCTATCGGGCAACAAGCCGACTCAAACGAATACGAACCCAATGAGAACCCGTCTGGATTTCCTAGCGAACCTTTCTCACAACTGTCACTATCAGATCCCACGCTTCGGGCCGGAGACGCAGGTTTCAGCAACGCCGGAACGGGAATCTGGGACCCGGAGCAGCCTGATCACAATTCGTCTTCAATCTTTCCAACCCCCCCCCCTTCGCTTCTTCAAGCACTCCTGGGGGCTTTGACACGAACCAATCGTTTTACCAAACCCAGCTTCAACCTCAACAACCCAGAGCTACTGGAAACAACCGCGGCAAGGACGTTGAACGTGGTATCGATCCTGCTACCACAGAGTATCAGTGTGAAAATTGCAAGAAGTACACCAAGGCATACGAGCTGAAGCAAGTCACCTGTTGCCTAGATCTCGATCCCGCATTTTAACCCGACTTGTGCTAACACGAGTATAAACAGGAAGCATCAGAAAAATCATAAAAAACCGACCAAGTGCGTAGCAACGGGCTGCACTGCCGGCTTCGCTGAGCTCAAAGACATGCATCGACACATGTGGACCAACCACGCCGACCAGGCCAGGGCTTTGAGTATCCCCAACGAAACGAGAAAATGCCCAGATTGCGACTTCAAGGGGCGCCGAGATAACCTCAAGCGACATGTTCGGACCAAGCATGGCAGTTCCTGAGCGGAACGCTGCATGGCGGTCACTCCTATTCTCCCGGACTTGCTCTGCGCTTCAGGTTGACGTTTTATTTGGGATTGGATGAAGTTGATGTTCTATTTTTTTCTTCTTTTTCACACGCTTTGCAATACTAGCATCTCGCGTTATGCTGTTGTCACCCCCTTTCCGCCACTCATTTACACAAGCATTGTTATTGATCTTGGCTCTTATGTTTCGAAGAAGGAAGTGTTGGACCATATTTCTTATCCATGTTTTGCTTTTCTGGTACTATCGACCAGGCCCTTTTTAAGAACTTGGAAATCGTGTTTTCTCTCCCCCCTTTTCGCATGATCGCAAAGTCCGGATATTGTCACAAGGCCATCACACACATGTTACCTTAGTAAATCACTACCATCGTCAACACCTCTACAATTCCAGATCAAACACATCACTCTTTCCGTATTTGTTTGGGCGAATGGTGTCTCTCTAAGCCACCGATCTACGAGATGGTTTGCTCTACTCTACTGCCGATCATGACGCCCTCCCCTCTCCGCAATGTCCAACCTCTCAAGTGCCCTTTGCGCCGCAATCTCAGCACCGCGTCTCGCGGCTTCCTCGGCCTCCTTTTCGAAGCCGTAGATATCATGATTGCTAAATCAGTCAGCCAACATCCTCACACAACTCAAGGGGTCAAGACTCACAAAACAAACGAATCCACAAACTCCCTGCCCTGGGCCGCGCGATTCACCCAGACCGAAACACTCCGACACGCGACGGGGAACTCGCCCCAGCCAGCGCTGTCGATGACCACCTTGCCAGGACACCACCTCAGCACATCGGTCCAGACCTCTCTCGCATGCGCCTCGCCGACAAACATCTTCTTGCTGGCAAAGGCCCACCCGTTGGTCATGACGACGGCTAGCCCGTCGCCGCCGGACCGGGCGGGGTGGCCGTGGCGGGTGAAGCCGATGCAGTGGGGCTGGTCGAGGTAGTCGAACTGGGAGCCGTAGGCCCAGAGCTGGCGGGCGAGCATCATCTTGGGCAGGACGGCGCCGCCCGAGTTGGGCGGGATGAAGTTGCCGCGGTCTGGGCGCGGGTGCTGCCCGAAGGAGCCGTACAGGTCGGACCAGAAGACGCACGGGATGCCGGCGTTGGCCCGCAGCAGGATCAGGCTGTAGGCGAGGGGGATGAAGGAGGGGGCTACGGGGGTTTCGAGGGATTGGCCGTCTTGCTGTTGGCTGGGTTAGTATTATTTTTTTATTTTTTTTTCCCGCAACGCAAGAACAAGGAGTCTTGCTTACAGTATCGTGATTCACCACAAAAGTCTGCCAAACCCGTGTTAGTGATTATTCCAGACACCGCATCACTCCTCAAGGGGTTAGTTACTACTGACCACAGTGTTGTTGGGCTTCCACACCACCAGCGCATCGTCAAATACCTGCCTCAAATCACCCTTTTCGCCTAGCAAAGACACTTTGCTCAGGTTTGTCACCAGCTGAACATCAAACAACGAGATCCGATGGCCCATGTACTCGATGTACCGCGCGAGGAACTCGGAGTCTTCCCTCCAATACTCGCCAACGAGAAACCAGTTTGGATCGACATGCTGCTGGATGTGTGTGATGAAATCGCGCAAAAACTCAAAGCTGTAGTGTTTGATGGCGTCCAGTCGCAGACCTCCCAGCTTCATCTGACTTCTTAGCCACCCGGCCCAGTAGAACAAGTCGCGCCTGACATCGGGGTGTCGGTGGTCCACGTCGGCAAACATGCTATGTAACGCACGCTTGTCAGTTTCGACCCAAGATTCCCCACCCAAAGAAGAGTGCACTAACAGGTAGTCGTAGTTCCCCAGCTCCTCATCGACGTCCTCAGCCCACTCCTTCCCCCGGAACTTCCAGACCCCATTCTCCCTGATGCGATCGTCATAGTCGATGCCGGTGAAATGCTCCTTGTTCCACTTCAGCGGGCTGTACGCGCCGCGCCGTCCAGGGAACTCGTACCCGGTCCACGCCTGGATAACCCCCTCCTCGCCGACGACCTTCCTGCGATCCTTGGGATTAATCCTCTCGGCGATAACCTCCTCGCTGTAATCGGCCGCCGCCTTGTGATTCAACACGGCATCAAAAATGACGCCAATCCCGAACCCCTCGGCCTCCTTCACCAACGCCACCAACTCCTTCTTCCCGCCCCACTTCGTCCTCGTCGTCCCCTTCTGCTCAAACTCACCCAGATCATACAAATCATAAATATCATAGCCATTCCCCTCGGGCCTTGCCGCCTTGCACGCAGGGGGGATCCAGACACTCGAGACCCCGAGCGCGGCGAGCGCCGGCAGCGCGCCCGCCAGCCGGCCCCAGTGCGCCCCGTCCGCCGGCATGTACCACTCGAAGCCCTGCAGCATGGTCGGGTTGGCCGGACACGGCGCGTGCGCCGGGATTAGTACCGGGTTAGGCAGCCACTGCGCGGCGGGGCGGCGCGCGCGCCACGGCCGGAGCGCCGATGAGGGCGCCTCGGTTGGCGACGGCGGTGGCGAGGGGCCCGCCGGCGGGGGGAGGCCCAGGAATGCGCTCATTTTTTTTTTATTTTTTTTTTGTCAAGGGTAGGGGGTTTTGGAGTGGTAATGGGAATGCGGATAGTGGGACGAGGGGGGATTGAATTGGCGTTGTTTGCGGTCTTTCCGAAGTATTCCGGGTTTTATCGCAAGGTGAGGCTTGTGTTGGGGCGAAAGACGCCCGGCGCTCGGTGGCCCGTTGATATGGGACCTGCAATGGGGCGGGGGGGGGTGTTAGGTCGGGCCGTTGGGCGGGGAGGAGCTGCAGTAGCTTCCCCCTTCAGGCGGATTCGCTTGGACAAAGAAGTGTCTCTCGCAAGGACATCCCCGCCGGACATGGTGTGTCACTCTTACTTGTTGTTTTCTGGTTGAAAGGTGGGGCCGCAACGAGTCCCGATCAGAATGTTTTCTCTCATCTTCAACCGTCAGAACAAATAGTTCGAACCTCCTTAAACATGGAATTCATAATCGTTATTTTCGTTCGTGGCACGGACGCAGCATCAGTGCTTGCTCAACCAATGATAGATGGGAAGCCTAGAAATTCGCGGGGATGACCCGCAACATGTTGAAATTCAATCACTCGGCCCATTCCACTGTCCCTTATTACGGGCATCCCTCAGGTTTACAGAATCCATGGCCAATGATAACAAGACTCTTGCGGATACGACTTTTCCACAACCAGACTTTCCCGAGGCAGCGCTTCTCGATTTCGCCCTGCCATGGATAGTGCGATCACAACCGCACCGTTTGACGGGAACAATGTGACGAGCAGTACTCTTTCCCGTAAAGCGGAAACGTACGATGAACTCAGCGCCCCCAAAACTGTCCTTACCTACCGTTCTGAAACCGCCACCTCTTCACACTAATATTTGTGTTGACTGCCGAACAATCGACCCCGGAAAAGTCATTCGTGGGAGTCAGGTTTCCGTGGGCACACGCTTCCGGAGCATGCCAAAGAATCGGTGCCCGCTCTGCTTCATGCTATGTACTTGGCGCATTCTCATCGCCCAAGAATTGCAAAAGTCAGGCGGCCATTAGAAATCACCAGTCTTGACCCGGTCACATAGTGGGGACGGCGGTGATGTTTTGATTAGTCTTAGCCTGCTGGAAGGGCGCAGGTTGATAGACGATTGGTCGGCGATAGACATCAAGAGACAGACATACGTGGACGGACCAAGAGTTCTGACCGTTTTACCGCGCGTCGCCTACTTGGACTATGCTGATAGTTTCGTGCGCGATTGTGGTGACTTCACCGTTGTGTCGAGTATGCGGGATCCCCATAAAAGCATTCGTGGCAGTCGATGGTCAACTCGGGGTTGGACGTTTCAAGAAGCAGTCTTGAGCCGACGTCGTCTAGTATTCACAGCAGAACTGGTGTATTTTGAGTGCAGCGCCATGAATTGTCACAAAAGCCTCACGACTCCCCTGGATCTGATACATATCGGGAGTCGAAAAAAGATACGAGATTCGATGAGGCCAGACATGTTCGGACGAAACGAAAAAGCTAAAATTCGGAAATCTCGATCCATCCAAGCTTCCATTTCACTATTCATCCATCCAGCATCTCGCCAATGTGGATGCTCGAACCCTCAGTTTTGAACATGATTTTCTGAATGCCTTCCGTGGTATCATGAGGAAATATTCCAATCGAGCAACCCCCGATTCATCAGGTTTATGGAGTTCCAGTCCCGATAATTGCACATCTCGAAGAGTGTAACCGAGACTTCGTTGACGGCCTGACTTGGCATCATAGGTGTGGCGGATGGAATACCTTTTCCAACCAAAGAAAGTCATTGATTTCACAAGTGTAAAACACGGTGTTGTCGAGGTCAGGCACGTTTATGTGATACCTTTGGCGAAGCAGGGAATGCTTTTGGAGATGTTCGAATAAGCATCAATTACAAGCACATAGGCTTCACTCGGTGTCGCTTATGCCTTTTAAATATCATCATGGCTCCGAATTCAATTATCATCTTAGGCATATCAGCCAACCTGCAGTATGTTTTGTATTGTACAATGGGCCTCTAGAGAGCGCCCAGGCCCATCCCCGAGAAATCTTACACCCTCCCTAAACGCCACCTCAGTTCTGGATGGTATCAACTAGCCGCACAATGGCGTAGCTAGTTCCGGCGGCCGCGGCTCCCACGATCAGGGTCTGGGCGGCGCCCCAGAGGCCGGCCTTCTTGGTCCGGATGGTGACCCAGTTCTTGAGGTAGCCAAAGGCCAGCAGGATGACGACCGAGATGGCGATGGACACCAGCAGGGCCTCGCGCGCCTCCTCCATGAAGAAGTAAGGCATCATGGGCACCAGGCCGCCGATGAAGTAGCTCAGGCCCATGGTCAGCGCCGACATCCAGGCGCGGCCCGCGTCGGGCTCGGGCAGCCGCAGCTCAAAGTCCATCATGAAGTCCACCCAGGTTGCCTTGTCGGCCGTAATCTCGCGAACGAGGGGCATGGCGGCTGGCGGGGTCAGTTAGGCTGGCTTCAATGGGACAAGAGGCGGAGGGTGCTTACCGTTTCTAGTGACACCATACCGGGCCAGGATTTCAAAGATCTCGGCGCGCTCGTTGTCAGGCACGTTGTCAACCTCCCAGCACTCGCGCTCGTACTCAGCCTCCCCTACAACACGCGTCAGTTTTTCATGCTTCTCCCATCAGAATTGGGAATACTCACAATGCTCGCGCTCAGTGACAGCAGCCAAATACGCGCCCAAGCCCATGCTGATCATGCCACTGAAGAGCTCAGCCAGGCCAGCCATGATGACAATCTTGGTGCTGCCGGTGATGGACAAGCCGGCAGTCAGGGCGAAGGGGACGGTCAGGCCGTCAGAGAAACCGAGGATGACATCGCGGAGGATGGCGTCATAGTTGCTGATGTGGCGCTCAATATGGGGGTGACTCGGGGCTGGGGCGCTCGACAGCATCCGGTTGACCATCTTAGGGCGGACCAGCGGCGGCGAGGAGGCGGGCGAGCGCGCGAGGAGGGGAGTGGAGTCGGACGACTGCGAGACGGACATGATGCCTGAGATGGAAGTTGGTAGAGGTGTTGGGTCCAGGTTTAAGTTGTAGATGGTTGGACTCAACTTGCGAGATGAGTTGCGTGTAGGTTGCGAAAAATGAGTTGCGCGAGTTGCAAAAGCGAGTTATGAAAGGCGAGTTTCGAAAGGCAAGTCTCGAAAGACGAGTTGTGCCAGACGAGTTGCGAAAGCGAGTTGCGCGAGTTGCTAAAGCGAGTTTCGGAAGACGAATTGCACCAGAGGAGTTGTGCCAGACGACTTTCGGAAGACGAGTGTCAAAAAGACGAGTTGCGGAACGAGTTGTGAAAAACAAGGTTCGAAAAACGAGTTGCGAGACAAGCTGCAAGGCGAGTTGCGAGTTGCGAGAGACGAGTTGTGACGAGTTGTGACGAGTTGTGACGAGTTGTGAGTTGAGTTGCGAAAAACGAGCTGCGTGATAAGTTTCGAAACGAGTTGCGGGAGGCGAGTTTCGAGATGAGTTGTGAGATAATACGAGTTTCGGCACGAGTTGTGAGAGACGAGTTTCGAGATATGAGTTCCGAAAGACGAGTTGCGGCACGAGTTGCGAAAAACGAGTTTCGAGACGAGCTGCGCCAGACGAGTTGCGAGATAGGTACGAGTTGTGGCACAAACCGTGAAAAACGAGTTGCGAGGAGAGACGACGGGGTTGCAAGACGAGTTGTGATATCCGGGGTACGAAGCAAGTTGCGAGAGACAAATTATAAGATTAGCCGCGAGAGATGGGTTGCAGAGTGAGTGGCAGGACGAGTTGCAAATATCCCGTATTGCGAGACGACTTGTAATATTTGCGGTGTGGGTGTGGGCTGGTTGGGGATTAAATGGGCAGATCTCGAGATGGCACGAGCGGATTTGTTTCGGTGAAAAGCTGGCGTCTCTATGAAGAGCTTGCCCGCCGCAAATGGAAGGTGGGGAATTCGCCGCGAACTCTTGCACTCTGCACTCTGCGGCTTCTTCCCGAGCCGCTGACACATCGCCGAGATGAGGCTGGCTACGGGGCGACCCAACCATTTGTTTGGCGTGGCAAATCCAAATAACACGCACAAGCGGGTCTCGGCCCAGGGGCCGGACGAACCACAGAGCTCCGATTAGCAATGCATGTGCAGTCAAACATAAAGAGCACCGAGACAGTGAATTATTTCCGGCGCGTGGCTGATACTAAAGCAGCAGAAAAGTTAAGTCTGGTTCAGAGGATCTCTAGTATTTGATTTTATGTTATTGAAATTCGGTTGCGGAGAGATGAGATTTTCAAGCTTAGCAGCAGTGCATCACTCCCAATGGACGTTCTCGATAGACGGGAGCTGACCTACAGCAATGGTGGGTGGCCACGAAGGAATGGGCTGAATCCCCAAATGAAGACCTCACGATAGGTCTGGTTGATTTTCTCTGACTCCTAGATTCAATGAAACCCCACTCAGCATACATGGAAATTCATCCCGAAAACTCAGGTAAACTCCACTTATGGATCCTTATTGATGCTGCAGCTATCTGCACCAAATTTTCATCAATTACCAGAAAACAGCGCCAGTGGTTTAGTGGTAAAATCCATCGTTGCCATCGATGGGCCCCGCGTTCGATTCGCGGCTGGCGCAGCTCATCTCCTTTTTGACGGTCATTGGTATATCACCCTTTTTACGATAAAGGTAGATTCTTGCCTTTTGTGAGCTTCTGAGCAATTGAGAGGTGTTATTGTCCATGTGTCCCTGCGCTCTGCCAATGACCAGATTTCGGGCCGCTCCCGGCTGGAGATTGGAGAAGCATGCGGCTCCTCAACACTAAAACCTTCAAGCTCGACGAGTTTTTCGGTGACAACATCCCCGAGTATGCCATCCTCTCACACACCTGGGAGGGCAAGGAAGTGAGCTTCCAGCTGTCAATACTCCCATCGCCGAGTCCCGGCTGGGCCAAGATACGAAACTCGTGCCTCCAGGCCCGGAGCGATGGCTACAATTACATTTGGGTTGACACATGCTGCATTGACAAGAGCAGCAGTGCTGAGCTGCAGGAGGCCATCAACTCCATGTTTCAACTAGTACCGTGACGCCGCCGTCTGCTATGCGTTTCTCTCTTCGAACCACGCGAGGAGCGGACGCGCCTCACCAAATTCCGGTGGTTCGCCAGGGGCTGGACTCTCCAGGAACTCTTGGCTCCAAAGGAGATTGTCTTTCTAAATCGCGAATGGGCGCAGTGCGGAACGCGCCAGAAGTGGGCGGAATGGATATACGAGGCTACCGAGATCGATGTGCAGTTCCTGAGCCAAGTTGACCGTCACGGCCACCAAAAGGCTCGCGACATCACCCGGCTCCTCCGCGAGGCCAGCGTCGCGCAAAAGATGTCCTGGTCGGCGCAGAGGAAGACAACGAGGATCGAGGACATGGCCTACTGTCTGCTGCTGGGAATATTCGACGTCAACATGCCCATGCTCTACGGCGAGGGCAATCGGGCCTTCTTCCGGCTGCAGGAAGAGATCACAGTCCAGCGAGATACAGTACACGACCACATCGTCTACGGAATCCTGGGCTGCGGGCCAAAGGACAAGGGAGACAATGTTTCTCGCGTCATCCAACGGCCAAGGAACATTTCCGGACAAGCCCAAAACAAAAGATAAAGGCTTCTACGTGGCCTTGCCCCTTGTAAAGTCTTGGGTCGTGGACACAACCTCGTTCGATGACGACGGTAAATACACCCAATTTCCACATTGCCTGCCGCTGCTTGTGCCAGCATCCTTTATGGTAGGGGCGGGATGGAAGACTCTGTGCATTCGCTCCCAGAATGGATCGATGAAGTGGGATTGGAGCAGCGATGGAAAGCTCCAGGTGTCGTTTGCCCATCCCCTCAACCTCATGGGCAACCGGGATCCCCGTTTCTCCATCGACTATATTACCCATGCCGGCCCTACCGAGATGTCAGGGTCGAGTTCAGAAGCCCTCGCTCAACCGCCGGAGTTCCGTCTCACGTGGAGAGAATCCACCACGGCCAACTGGACAAAAGAGCGGAGGAGAGTGCATTTCTATCGCGCTTTGACACCAACCGCGAAATCAAAACAGAAGTCGAGGGCGAATCTGAAATAATGAACAAAGAGTTTGAGAAACAACACATCGGGTCCCCCCCGGTCTTAGTTCGCCACAACTCTCGCACAGTATTCATCGCCCCCATCATCAACATTTTGGGGAGAAAACTGCTAGTTTTCATCGCCTACGACGCCGCATCAAAAAAGTCGCCGTAGTCGGCCAAGCTGTATACATGGGAACCAAAACAGCCCACGAGTACAAGCTACGACTAATGACTAATGAACGACATAAGCCAAGACCGGCAAAGCGAGATATTCCAGGGTCTCGAGAAGCCCCACGCCTCGTACTGCAGCCGTTGGTCCGACGGCCTAGTCTACTTCATCGTCGACGACGACCTGGAAGTCGAGATCTCCCTAGCCGAGAACGTCGAGTCGATCGAGCGGCTGATAGGCCCCATGAAATTCGACGAAACAACCTACATCTGACCGCCCTACCACTCCACCGCCCTCACATCCCCCAAACACCTCACCTCCCGCACCCCCTCATGGTCATACACGGCACCCCTAGGCACCTCCCCAAGCACAGCACACTGCGCTAGCAACGCCACAGGCACACACCCACTCGGCAGGTCCCCACCGGCCCGCACGAACCGCACGGGGTACTGCGGCCGACCATAAACCGGCCGCACCTCAAAACAAACCACAAACCCGCCCTCCTCAGGCCCCACCACCTGGGGCCACCCCTCCTCACTGATGGCCACGCCGGGCTGGACACCCCCGACATCCAGCCCGACGCTCTGCGCGCCCGCCGCGAGGGACCCAAGGCGCAGGCCGTACGGGAACAGCCCACCGTCCGAGGCGATGCCCGTGTCCTGCGGGGCGGTGCCGTTGAGGTAGAGGACGCGCGCCGGGCCGGTGGGCGTCAGCACGGCGGCGTCAAGGCCGGCGCCGACGTGCACGGCTGTGAGGTTGAGGTGGTTGATGGAAGGGGTGAGGTCGAGGGACGGGGTGGTGACGTTGGCGATGAGGGTGAAGGCCAGGGCGGTGGTGATTTGGGTGGCGGTTGTGAGGTGGAGGAGGAGGGGGAGGAGGAGGAGGAGGAGGAGCATGATGGCTTTGGCTCGTGGTGATGTTCTGGTGGTGGCTTTAGCGCAGCGCTGGTCTAATGTGACTATGTGATGGTGATGTTGGTGTGGTTATCTTTGCTCCTTTCGGAGGAGCAAGGCCATTTATACTCCATCCCCTCCGTTTTTGAGGTGCGTGGATATGTCATGAGATTCACTTATCGAGGTATCTCGTTTTCTTCCGAGACAGAGACCGTTTCTGACGTTACCTCTCGGTCGGTTAAAGTTTCTCTCACGCACTGTAGAGAGCGAACGATGCAGTCCTACCGCCCTGTCCAAAAATGGCAAGCTTCCTGGTAACAGATCTTGCTTCTGTGGAAGGTGTATAAAGACGAGAGAAATGTTGAGGGACGTTGCCCAGGGCACAGGGTCCTGCTGTGCTCGGCACATATGTTTTAGTTGACTACATGTCACACAATCCCCATATCTCAGCCTGCATGGCCGTTGGTGATGGGTCTTGTGGCACGCCTCCGCTTTGGTGACCGCCATGTGGGCTGTGGAAGCGGCTTGAACCTACAAAAGTAAAGATGCGAGATCCTGCATCTTAGGCAGCCTCCTGAAACTCGCCAGGAACTATAAAATTCCCTACGGCGGTCAGTTAGAATATCACAGAGACTATACGTTAGAATAGCGGGGAGATTGACAATAGAGATATCCCTTGAGCTTGAGGCTTGGAGTCCACCAAAGCAATATATCTGCAGAAATGTGTTTCAGAATGGCTGCATGGTTTGATTCATCATACAACAGTTGCTTGCTCGGTCCATGTCGCCCAACAGATGGGGCCACCTTTGACTCTGTCTCAAAATGTTTGCATGAACAGAGCAAGACACAGGACACCTCTAGAGCGCGATACTGGCATATCACGTAGTGACAGCTCCTTTGCACGACCGTCGACACTCAGCCTCCCCCGCAATCCAGAACTGCGAAGCGACAGGATCATCCTGGCTTCCAGGTCTAATATGGAAGGCTGGTGAAAGCTGGGAGGCCAGGTCGGTCCGAGCTGGGTCTGTGGTGTTGTAGAACAGGACTGACAAGAGTTTGACAATACCAGGATCCCTTGAAAAGGCAAATCAAGATTGAATGGTGTTTCAGGCCGATACCGACCAGGGGCTGCCAGTGGGGTTTGTGGCAACTCGATGCGATACCAGCCCCCATCATGTGCTGTACTGGAAAGCAATAAGCAGCTTCCTATTTTGTCTCCAGGCTCGGTCGGGGCCTAGAATCTCGGCGGCCACGTCGCGGTCGGCCGAGTGATTGACTGCGCTTTGGTGGCTGTCAATTGACCACTCAACATGGAGATGCGACGCTGGACGCAAGATGGGCGCTAGCCAATCATCTGCTTCAGCGACCCCAAAGTCAGGTCAGGTCAGTCAGGGCAGCAAAGATAGGGCAGGATGCGGGCGTAAATCATCGACGCATCGGGGAGGAGCATACTGAGGAGAGCCCAGCCATCGAGGAGAACATGAACTTATCTAGACGATAGAACCCCGCTGCGAGTCAGCATTCTCATTGCACGACTCTCGAGATTTAGTAGTCTGCAACAACATTCAATCAGCATGAAAGGCTCACTCTCCACAGCAGCCCTTTGGGTGTTCGTCTTGGCAAACCTCCACCTCGCCCACAGCGCCCTGGTCAACCCCGACCCGCAAGCCGAATGCAAACAAGACGTCAGCGAGCAGGCCATCTGCCCCAACGGAGACGGCTGCTGCGTCGGCGGGCAGGAGTGCTGCGCCGGCGGGTGCTGCTCGCTGACGGCCGTGTGCGTCAACAAGGGCCGGGGCGACGAGGGGTGCTGCCCGATTGACGACGTGACCAACTGCGGCGCCGTGCTGCCCACCTATGTATGTCTCCTCCCTCTGCGATCATGGATGCAAGTTATAGCTGACAGCATGGTAGACCCTGCCACCCTGTGACGGCGCTGCCAGGCCGACGGTCTCGTGCACGATCAATGTGTCGGACACGTGGGCCTGTCCGCCCGACAACGCGTGCGGTGTACGATACGGGGCGTGCTTCGCACTCTCCAGCTCCTGCACGGCCGTCGGTGGCGGCGTGACGTCGACACCGACTCCGGGAAGCAGTTCGACGGGAACTAGGAGTGCCGCAAGCTCGGCGACCACGACGGCGTCGCTGAGCGGCGGGGGGTCATTCCATGGCGTGGAGGTGAGGGCGGTCGTAGCTTTGGGTGCGCTGGCCGTGGTTGGCGCGGTTGGGGTTCTCGCCTGAGATGGTGAACGCTTGAACGCTTTGTTGACTAGCTCCATCGGTGTTGGATCCTCATTAGTCGGCTTGGCGGAGGGGGCATGCTTTGACTCGAGGCATCGCTCAGGCAGCCGTATGGATGGCATTCGCAGTAAAACGCGGCTTTGCATCCAGGCCTACCAATGAAAGCGAGCAAGCAGAAGTGTTGCGCAGGCTGAGATGCAGATTTGGAGAGATTTGGAGCAGAATTGGAACAGATTTAGAGTGCACAGATGGGCAACGCGGGCGCGCGGTTGCGTCAGTGAAAGTCGTGACGTCACTACGTTTCGCAACCAGCATGGAAATCGCTAGTGACACAACCAACCCCCCCCCCCCCCGCTTCGCTTTCTTTCCTCGCAACTACCTTGAATTCCCTCTGTTGCGGGCATCGTTTTTCTCTCCCTCTTCGCAACAACTTTCCATTTTGCAATATAACAAAGCAAATAACGAATCAAGAAGTCGCCAACATGATGCAAAACGCCCTCTTCTCCGCCTTCGTCGCGCAGCTGTGCATGGCCTCGTTGGCCCTCGCTGCTCCCATCGCTGACACCACGACGGCTGGCAATGCCTGGCAATATGGCACAGGCGGTGGCGTTTTAGGACTATTGGTCCTGATCCTCGACATCATTGTATTCCGTATGTGCTCGTTTCTGCCGAGAAGGAAACATGCTGACACAACTCTGCGTCCAGTCGAGGTCGTCAAGTCCAACCGCCCGCCCTCCCACAAGATTATCTGGTGCCTCGTCGTCTTTCTCTTCCCCATCGTCGGCATGGTTATCTACTGGTTGTTCTCGAACCGCGCGGCCCACAATAGCGGTTCTGGCTACGAGGCTTTGCCTTAGACTTGGCAACAACACCGTTGTGGCGGAACGGAAGCGGAGTCGAAGACACACCTTTGATGGCTTTCAACATGCGTCCAGGGCGTTAATTGGCTGCTGCAACCCAGCTATTCTGTCTTCCCCGGCGTCCGTTTCGTCGCTTTAAAGGAATGTTTGGCAGTCCGGAATACCACGCCACTTGACGCAACGTCTGGAGCTTGGCATAAACATGGGGGGGAAACGTGCGAGTAGTCATCATGGTCAATAACGCTTTTCTTTACGTCTGACTCCGGCGCAATAAATCAGGAGCAATTGCCTTAGGTACTGGAACCGTAATGAATTTAATGTTCTACCACTGATTCTCTCGAAGTGGTCTTGCATCAGCATGAGGAGGTGTTCTACGCCCCTAATTCACGGGGTTGATATCGCATACATTGTTCAACGTTGCCCTTTCCATTCTGACGTAGGTGCTGGACATATTGCTAGGGAAGGAGCGGACTTACACGATTCTTGCAGGATTGCATCGTCCCTGGTCCCCCCTTCCCTCCTCGCTGGAATTAGTAGGTTTTGTTGGGCGCCTCAGTAAACTATCGAAAACAGAAAAGAAAATCTTGAAACGTGCACTTTGAGAATAAAACGGTACCTCATTTGCCTTCCTCTCTCTTCATTAACTCTCGTGTCCCCGGTAGAGACTCACCCTGCAGCAATGGACTCAATGGCGCGCAATCACGAGCTCACCGGGGTTATTGCCAGCCCGCCAAAGGCAAGCACCCGCTGGCTTCTCAATTATGTCTTCTTTCTGCTTGGTTTTTCCCAAGGTTATCTCTTCATGCTCGGCAACACCATGCTCGTAGAAGTTCTACCGGGCCCGATGGCCGTTTACTTTGTGTAAGCCACATTCTCTAGGAGCATGTAAGCACTCGGCTAACCGCAACGGCTTGCACAACAGAGGATACCTGGTTGGAGCGCATACTTCCTCATTGGAGCTCCTAGGCTTTGGGTACCATGCCACCCTCGCGCTGGGCCTCAGCCTATGAACGGCGACTTGTGGGATCGGCGCCGTGATGGCAAGCACGCTAGCAGTGACTCGCTCCCAAGGGGTCGTCTACGGCATCTTCGTTGCCTTTGGCATCTCTCTCGGGATGCTGCAAACGGCAGCCAATGTGTACATTACTGGTAGGTCAACACCATCCCTGGTCCTAGTTCTGTGCTTACATGAGGACCTAGTTTACGGCACGCCTCGGCATTCCGTGTTCCGCATCAACTTCGCTCACTGTATTTCCGGGGCCAGCGCCGTCGCGGCGTCTGCCATCACATTCCTTATCGGACAGGTGCACTGGCGCGGACCGGCCTCTACAGCATGGGCCTGTCTTGTCTTGGCGATACAATGGTCTACCTGCGCCCTAGCGATGTACCTCAATCTGCCCTGCTGGAGCCGTGGCGTGATCCCCGAAATCACCGACGCTGATATGCAGAATCTTGCGGGCAAGGTGCTCGACGGCGAGAGCCGAAGTGTGAGCCACAGACTAGTCAACTCCCACCGGCTGCCCTTCTTCAAGCAGTACCGCCTGTTCATTGCCGCCGCTGCCCGGTTCACTTACGTGGGCGCTCAGGTGGCCACTGTTGCGTAAGTCTTCATGAATTCCTTGCTGCTACATGCCCTGCTATCAGTGCTAAGAACGGAAAAAAAAAAAAAAAAAGGTATCTCGACTATTACGTCCATGGCAACCTCGTTGATTCTACAACTCTCCCGGGCGGCAAGGTTCTCCTCATCGCACTGGGAACACTCGCCCTCGGTGAGATCGTGGGCACGGCCATCATTGCCTCGCGCATCTTACGTCCGACCATGCTGCTACTCGTCTGCCTCTTTAGTGCCAATGTCGCCCTTCTGAACCCATCTGTGCTAGTATTTGGCGGAATCCCTGGAACAGTCTTGATATTCCTCTCGCTCGTCTTCCAGGCCATCTGTTCCCCAACCATCTTCGCTCTGGGACTTCTCGGTCTTGCTACTCACACCAAGCCCGGTGCTGGGCTGATGAACAGCACCAAGGTTGGAGGAGCGTGCTTTACGTCCCTGATGCTACTCGTGGCCTCTCGCTCGGGAAACGTCAATGTCACCATGGCGGTTCCTGCGGGCCTTCTCTGCATCTGCTACGTCTATGCTATCGTTGCTGTCTGCTCCAAGCAGTATTCCGAGGTAGTGAATGCTTTCTGGGAGGCACCGGATGGTATTGTTTCCGCACAGTCTGTGTCTGGGGGCCGAAATGGCGGACACGGAGTGGAGATGGATGACCGCGCAGACGCATCATCTAAATGAAGAACTGATGACCAAATGCTGCCTTTTTGCTGGCACCCTTATTGCCAGCACGAGGTAAGCGCGGGGATGGAGGCACCGCTGCGGAAAAGAGCTTGCTTTCATCATCAATGCATCTACATAGGTACCAAAGTATCTAAGATAGTAGCTGTTGCGAAAGAGCTCAGTATCAGCTGACATTGAAGCTAATGGTCATGGTAGCTTCAGGTAGAATGCAGCCCAAAATCCCCCAGCACAGCTGGTGATTCGAAACCGTCTTGCGCCTCTCCGGATAGGACTGAAAATGCAGTGCAGAGTGACGCGTGAACATAGAGGTATCCTGTTGGCTGATGCCTGACACAACAAATCAGCCGTGCCCAATCCCTTGAATGATGGCCCCTGTGGTCAGTATTTCATGCCCCCAGAGTCTCTCTTGGCTGCCCGGTTCAAGTTACACGGCATGGAGAAGACGTCAGCCCGCAGAATACGGCTCATGTCATCTTGAGGAGTAGTAAGAGGGACTCGAAATCAGGTAATTTCAACGAGTTACGCATGCTGCAATCCATCGAGGGCTCCTGTCAGCCCAGTATTGTGCACACGCATGACAGATCCAGAAGAAGGGTAAGAATGAGCCCCTGACTGATCATTCTCTCCAAGTCTCGCGTCAAAGGATCGGGCACCTACCTAGGTTAGGCTCAAGTCGCTTCAATATCTTCAAATTCATAGACTGGGAAGATTGACCCGTGCCCTGTACCTACTATCTTGTAAACGCGAATACCTAAGGTTAGGTTCCTCTTGAGTTTTGCTTCTACCGCGTCCAATATTCCGATTATCTCGTCTACCCAGAATCTCATCTCTCTGCATGGGCTGGTTTCTGAACAACGGCTTGCATCTGTGAACTACTGAGGTGTTTGTGCTTTGCTTGGGCATGGATTGCTGTTTAAGGTACCTCGGGTATTTTCACGTGTCTTCAAGTCAACTCCGAGTCATTTACCAAGCAAGAGTAGCGAAACTCGTAACGGTATTACGACTTGTGTTAATAAGCTTGATGACCAGATAAGCCAAATACAACGTCGTTCCCACTTCAGCAGGCAGTTAGTTACATAAGGTACTTTACGGAGAATATTGTCTACCGAAAATGCAAACATAACGGAGAGTTATCTTTCTCCCAACACGCTCCCGAAGCATCCGATCTTGATCGGGCCCTAATTTACACCAGCCACATTCCAGTCACCTGCCCACCTCTACGAAATGGTTGCCTGACTGGGCAAGCCGGCAATTCCATCCGAAATGCTACTGCCTGAAGCAAGCGAGTCGGTCGGCATGGCATGCACCGGGCGCAAGAGACACCATCCGGCAAAATACCCAAGCAAGCGGGCAAGCGAGCGCGCGCTCGGGCGTGACGGCGAGTCTGTGGCCATGGTATTGGTATCTGTGAGAGGGAGAAAGACCCGTTTGGTGCGACGGGGGCGCCAGCCCTGCAAAGGGCCATCCTCCCCGTTCTCTATCCCGCGCAAATGTCTGCCACGTCTCAGGCTGACGGTCCACCGCCCCCAGCATCGCCGACGACGTCATGTTGGCCGTGGCTGATTGGCGCCGAGCCGGATCCGAGTTCCCCTCCCCGTGGTCAGACATACTCGCTCTCCCCTCTGGGGCCAATTTGGAAAGGATGCGTGGCATGAGTAAACAGCTGCGAAGGCCTTTTCCCAACGACGGCCGGCGCCTATTGCCTTCCCATGGCCCGCCCCATCAGCGTGGTTACACACCCAGAACGAAACGAGGATGGCGTCGAAAGAGCCGCGGGCTTTTACATCAGGCAGACGGGGCAGATCCCAAGACGCCGGCAAGCGCAATCAATCAGCATAATCATGAGGTGAAAGGCGAGCCAGCATCGGACCACCACGGCCGCAACACGGTAGACCTTATCTCGGTCGCTACCGCCAGCGGCACCCCCAAAGCGGAAAAATCAGACGAGCTCACACAATCCCCGAGCTCGACAATCGCATCAACCCAGGTTAAGTCGCACCATTGCAGGCCCCCTCACTTGGGTAAGGTAGGGAAGAGGGGGGGGGGGGGGGGTGCTGTATCCGTACCCGGTGGCCGTCCCGTCGTCCCCATTAACCCAGGTGTCGACCGAGTATTAATACCAGGCGGCATGCGAGAGTTCCTGCCTGCCCCGTATGTGTGTGTGTATGTGTGTGTGTATGTGTGTGTGCGTGCAGTGCCATGCCCTCTGCTGATGCACGCCCCGGCCAACGTCCCGGCGCGACGGGACAAACGGCCACTATATGCTAATTACCGGTACATAACGCACGGTACGCGAGCACGACGAAAATGGCCATGACCGGTCCGTACGTACTCTCCGCTCGGGTAACAAAAAGACAAGTGCTGACGGTCGCCCACTCGCCCTCAGGCTTTGGGGCGCGAGGCGCGGGAAAAAGGGGAGAGAGGTTCATGTGTCGGGCCACGCTGGCTGCCCACCACAACGACTTCGCCTCTCCTAGATCGTAAAAGTGCGCGACCCGCGGTCGCAGCGCAGTTAGCGGGAAGTACGAAAGAAAACAACAGCACGGTCGCCATTGCATTGATCCGAAACATTGACAAGCCGGGATTGCCTCGCCCATCGTCCAAGATAAAACCTCCGATTGTGTGTACCCACACCTTCGGAACGACAGCTACCCGCATTGGGACAAGACCCATCTTGTCTGTGTGGTTTCGAGTGTGGGAGGGCGCAAGATCTGCCCGCCTTGTTGCCGGCGTGGTGGGCGGTTGTAGGCGCGCTGGCACTGCGGGTGGGAGCGATTTGCGGGATGATCACCAGAAAGTCAGGGGGTCGAAAAAAGGGGCTGGCCACAAAAAAAAAAAAAAAAAAAAACAGGAACAGGAGCGAACAGCTGGCGGCCGCGTCTCCGGGGAATTCGCAGCCACAGTTACATCGTATTTTCCGTTTTGTTGCATACATGACGGCACGGAATACTTGAACTCGACAAAACATAATCCGCAGCAGGGCGGAAATGCGGAAATCTGGCAACTTCAGGCACAGACAAGTAGGTACTCAGCACAGGTGAGGCGAGGCTCAGCGGTCGATCGATTGGCAGAGTTCCAGACTGTTTTACCTTCTTCTCCAGCCCCTCCGCCGTTGTCTTGTCCCAACTCGGCTCGGTGTTAGTAGCAGCTGCCAGTTGTGTCAGACCGGGTACTAGTGTTGCAGAGCCATTCCATTCATTGGGCACTGCAGCGGAGGCAGCCGTCGTGCGATTGGGACAGCGAAGGCTGTGTGAGCAAGTCAATGCTGCCGCTTGATAGGCACTGTGTATTTAATCGAGATGCCAACTTTAGAATCTGACCACATTAGGCTGAGCATGGCAGGGCCAAGCCGAACGTGGGAATGGCTAGTTCCACATCTGACTGCGACATCTGACTGCGAACCTTTTTTCATCCTTACCACGGTTTGCAACCAATCGAGGCGAAACCGCGGGGCCGGGCAGTGCCATGTGAAACTTTGCCTGTTTACCAACACGATTACCAAAGTTTTGGAACTAACGCCACTGTAACGACGTTAGACGGAAGAGGGGGGGGGGGGGAACACAAAGATGCAACGACTCTCAGAAACGTGAAAGGGACTTTAAAATGTAAATATGGTAATATTCATGAGCCAAAAAAGCGAGGTACAGATGTGAGGTAGTCTCGAATAATGACCAGTGACCCAACTCCCTTCCTGTTTAAAAAGTCAAATGACAAGTCCCCCAGAATCCCAATTCCATCCGCTGTAATGACTCCCTCGGGTGTCATTCGTCATGTAGATAAAAATGGCATCAACCTATCTTCGGCCCCGCGTGTTCCGCTCCGTTTCGTGCCCGGCGTGCTGCGCCGCGTGCCCGCATCGCACCATCATTACAGTCTACCTCCACATGCCACCCCCCGCTTCCACCATTATCCGTGGCCTCTATTTTTCGCAAATGTTGCTCAGAGCCTGAGCTTTCCGATCACATCATTGTAGTTGTCGAGGATGGTCCGGGCGCGTTCGGGCGTGCGCGGCTTGATGTCGATCTGGTACGGGAGGGGCTCGAGAATGACGTGGCTGTTTGTGGCCTGGGTATCAATGGGAATAACCTTTCCAGTGCGCGGGCAGACCTTGGGCCCAGTCTTGAAGGCCCAGAGGGTGGCGGCGCCGAAAACAAACATCTCATCGTCGACAATGTTCTGACCCAGGCACGTCCGGCGACCCCAGCCAAAGGAGTGCATTGACTGACCCTCGCGGAAGTTGGGATACCGGGTGAGGGGAGCTTGGAACGTGGGCCAGGTGGGCTCGAGGTAACGTTCGGGGCGGAAGTTCTCGGGATCGGGGTACTTGGATTCCACGCGGTTGATGTTCCTGTGTCATGTCAGCTATCTGGAGCCAGCCCATCGGGCAAATCGGCTTACCATTCGCAGGCCAGGATGATGGTGTCCTTCTTAATCTTGACTCCACGGAACTCGTCGTCGCGCTCAGCCTGATGGGGAACACCTATTCGCGAGTTAGCATTGTTGCGAAATTGACCGAATTCGGATTCACGTACCCAGAGGAACGCCAGATCTCCACCGGACAGTCTCCTTCAGACAAGCTCTAACGGTCGGGAGCTCGGCGAAGTCGGCGATGGTAGGCATGCGGTCACCGCAGACGCGATCGATCTCGGCCTGGGCCTTTTCTTGCCACTCAGGGTGAAGCGCCATAGCCATGAGGAAGAACTTGATCGGGCCGCTGATAGTGACGACTCCGACGAGATTGAGGAAACCGATCATGCAGCTGGCATACGCCTCATCTTCTGGCTTCTGGTCCAGGCTTCCGTTGTTCGCAGCCATAATCTGCTCAAAGTACCGGTAGGCCCACGTGTCATTGGGGAGGTCACCGCGCTTCATCCTGTCCTTGGCGAGGCCGAAATTGTTGAGCCACCATTGGCGGAGCTTGCCCTCGCGCTCGACCTCAAAGTTGTACCAGGGGTTGATGAACGAAGGAATGTACCAGAGCGGCGTCATGGTGTTCGGAAGAGGGCCCGAAACGCTCATGCAGTGAAGGGTCAGGTCGGCGCTATCACCATTGTGCTTGCCCTGAGTGGCATCGTCCCAAGCCAATCTGGACATGACGCGCCCGCTGTACTCGCGGGTGTACTCGAAGAAGCGGGCGGGGTCCATGAGCAACAGTCCGAGGTACCGCTTCATCTCCATCTCGACGTGGCCGTAAAAGTGGTGCTTGTAGGACTCGACCATGGCGGCGTGGGTCCACTTGCGCTGGTGCTTCCATGTGTCTATTGCGTCATGGTGAGTACAGGAACATGGGCAGAGGGGCTTGCCGGCACGCGGCGGTGCATGGGCAGCGGGAGTACAACTCACCATGGCGATCCATGAGGGCAGAGTAGACCGGGCCATCCTTGTGCTTGATCAGGGTTCTGATTTGGGGGCGGCCAGAGTAGATGTGTCCCCTCTTGACGAGGAGCTCCTCGGCAATCTTCTCGTCCGAGATGATGATGAAGGTGGTGCTGAGAGCGTGCGTCTGATAGATAGGTCCGTGGATATCGGCCCACTCCTTGAACTTCAACCACATAGCAAACCTGGGAAGATCATGGACGCGGCCGACGATGGGAAATTGCTTCGGGCCGGGGAACTTGGCCTCTCCTCCGGCCTTCTTCTTCCTCCATGATAGAACTTGTTGTATGGCCGAGAAGAAGAGACTAGGGATGGCGAGGTAGAGGAGGATGAGAGCGAGTCCCTCCATCTTGGCTGTTCGTCGAGGCCGAAATAGGTATTCGCAGTCGGTGAATAGTTGACAGGCAATCAACCCAGGGTGGTTGTGTTCTGGGAGGGGAAGAGAGGCCCTCAAGGTATTAAGTGAGCCGCGGTTTGGACCAAAATAGCCAAGAAAAGGAGATCCAGGTGAATGGGATGCGCAGTGACCTAGGTTATATCCTCTTTATCTCTCTCGTCCGCTATCCGAAGCAGGTCCCCCATGCTGTGCGAGAGTCCTTGCCTTAACAAGCAAGGCCGTCACCCCGGGACACGTCGTACATTAGCTCGACCGCGACAAGGGGGCTGCCAGGGGTGTGCGCCATGATGAGCCTTCTCGGTCCTAGACATGAGATGTGGCTCCGCCGCGGTTGGAGACAGGCATGGCGAGAGTCCGTAATGGCGGTTCGCCCATCTCAGCCTGTTGTTGGCCATCGCCCAAGTGGAGCTGGGTATCCTGGTTTGTGGGATTGCCCCGCAAAAGGCATGTGTGGCTCTGTTGCGTCTTGTCAACGGCATCCGATGTATTCTGAACAGAGCGGCTATTTGCCAGAGTGGCTGCTGGTAAGACGCTTCTTTTCAGCCTGTAATGCTCCAGCACGAGTGCGCGTGCGGTGCACTGCTTCGCTACAAGAATGGCAGCATCAGGGGCTTCCAAGCACCAAAGCGGCGGAGAGGGGGGGGGTGGCACACTCTCTGACCAAGAATAGATAGTGTGCAGGTATTATTATGCGGTAAGGGCAATCAATAATTGTCCCGACTGACCTGGCCTTGGTTATGCCCATACCGCACCGCGCCCATAATGCGAGCATTCCTTCCCACTGTCCCCAGCCGTAATGTCTTGGGGCCTAGCATCGCTCGGAGTTCATCCCGTGCCCCGCAGAACCGAGTCCAGCACGACCCGGGAATCTTATTTGGGACCTCGCCAGAACTTCCTGGGGGCCGTTGGTGGTAACGATGGTACGATACGTGTAAGGCGCACGGTATGGTACCGGACGTGGACGCTGATAACGGTGAGATCGTTGAATCGACCCCCAAGCATGCAAAACGTTGACAAAGTGGCCTGTACTTACACACGTAGACCCTGGCATTGCGACTAGCCCATCACCAACTGAGACATATCGGTGTATCCGAATTTCGCCAGCTGGCCTTACCCCTTGGAGTTTGGCGATCAAACAATTGAGGGTAAGCTTATTGGCGTCCGCGGTTGGTGTGGTGCGGTGTCAAGTTCAAGCAGAATTCTGGCGCCACAGCCCGTCATTGACGCCTCCACGGCCTCTTACACTCTGGCTTGTTTTTAGCAAAACGCTGCCGCCATTTGCTGCGATCCGGCAGTCTCGTCCTCTCGTGTCTAAAGCGGCAGAAAGGGCGAGCGCAGTGCCTCACAGCCAGGCTGGGCCCATGATTCCGTGTGGTCGAGCGAATCCTCTTGATGGATGTGGGGCGGAGCTGTGCTGGACATTGTCTTGGGGATGTCCGTAACGTATCGCCTGTCAAGCGAATGACAGTGAATAAAGCACCACACCATGCCTGCCCCTCCTCCGGGCCGCTCTTCTGATTCGCTGCACACTTGCATGAGGAAATTTTTGGCAGGAAGACCCCGACGAACGTCATGCCGCCCAGCTCTCTGGGTCGCAACTCAGTGCTTATCTCGCTCTCTTCGTCTGAACCGCGCAGGCCGAGTCGCCTGCCAAGTGGGTGAGATAGCATGAATTCAGATGATCTGTGCTTTGGGTTGGGGTTGTGAGCGGAGTTTCCGGGTCCGTATCCACGAACACCAGGCAAGTGTGCGGCAGGTGGGTGCAAGACTATGGAATCTGGGACGGGTAGCCATTGGCCCCGCATACGGGCTCCGATAGGTATCGCGGGATTCACGGTCAGAAACGTGCAACGAAAAAGGGGCAGCGAAAAACTACTGCCCGATCCAGGCATCGCTAGAATGGGTATCGAAATAGCCCGTGCCTAGTGGATCGTGGTGCGAATGCACCCCCTTTCACACGGGACACCGTATTTTGCTGACAGGAGTGCGTGCGGCCAGGCAGAAGGGGGCAAGAAGGCGATCTTCGATGGGATGTCTGAAGTCGGCAGGAAGCGACAGCTGCCACAGTGGCCATGCATCAACCTGGCGTCGAGCCACCGCTGCTGCCCTCCGTATGACAGTGAGCTGAGGTGCTAAGCTCTTCCGGCCACCCGTTCAATCTATGGAAAGTTTTTGAGAAAACGCTGCGAGATCGACACACTTGACATTTCAGGCCCCGATGTCTTCGCCCGGGTGCCGCTTCGGGTAAATCAAGCACGGCGGACGACAATCCCCCTGTCTCGGCGCCTCTGCCATGCTTGCTTTGGCTTGCCGTGCTACCCGCCAAAGCATTAGAATGCGCCTCTATCGACCACCCATCTGGCACGTGATGGCAGACAGAAGGCGCAGGACGCCGGAGATCTTGGTTCTCGCGGGCGATAAACTGCGGAGTGCGGGCAAGAGGGTGTGCAAATGCTGATGGAAAGCCGGTTGCTGGAAGCTGGTACGGAGATATACCGAGAGCTCCCTGAAAAACGGTTGCACGGCATTTTCATGGCGTTCCGTGCCTCCTCCACGCCCTGAAGGGCGCCTGGGGAAAGATGGCTGGTCACCTCCACGGGGAAAGATAGGTGGCTGGCCCACTGTGTGGCAACCGGCGTCACGGACCACACACCGTCCCACCGTCGTGCCCTGTCTTCATTCCGTCCTTGCGCTGTTCTCGCTCCGGATCCGCACCCGGCGGTGACGGTCATAATGGGGACAACAGAAAGGCGAAGCAGGCTTGGGCACATGGCACGGAGGGGTGCATCGGTGACCACGATGTGAATCAATTTACGCTAGATCCTTGATCTCGCGGGTCGCTTTCTGGCTCGGATTCGCACTCTCAGCCCCGAGCGGCGAGCGGTTGGTGCTGCCAGCGCTGAGCACATAGCTGAACGTGGAACAATATGCGCAATGGTGGTGGTGGTGGAATTCGCACGGGTGACTGGACACACCTGGACCAGACAGAAGATAATACGCAGTAGTTCGTAAATCGCAGCCAAGCAGAGCACCGTTTCGCTGCTTGCTTGCCTGCTCCGGCCACGGCTGCACGAGCCTTGCATATTTTTTTTTTCGTATTGCGCAGGTTTGGGTCGCGTTTTGGCAGCCCTTTGGTTGCTTGTCTCGTTGCACAGCGTCCACCCAGCAGAAGGTTTGATGCAATCCGACGCAAGGCAGATGCAATAAAGCGGTGTTCAGGCGGACCTGGGCCAATGTAACGGCAGCACCAAGGCGCCAGCAGGTGTCGGGCAGGGCTCGGCAGGGCTAGCAGGGCTCCTCTGCTAGAGGCCCCCCAAAGAAGCCACACCCCACGGCGATTCCCCGCTGAGCCTCAGGCGATTGACTGGCCACACCAGCAACCATCACAAACATGCAGGAGGCGACTCGCGAACGAGACGCTGTGGTTTGGTGGTTAGTCCTTGCGGATGCTGGCGTCTCTTTTTGGGGGGTCGTCGGGACCGAGAGGTGCATGGCGCCCGAAGAGGCGCTTCGATGAGCAAAGTCTCAGCGCCCAAGAGCGGGTGAGTGCTCCCTCGCGTGGCCTGCCGATTCCAATGATCGGTCGGTTTGAGATCATGACATTTTTCAGCCCCGACCGCCCGCCCATTCGCGATGCCGTACTGGGTGCTCCAACGCGGTGGGAGGGTTTAGAAAAGTGGGTGTAGCCCTGCCGACCTCCCCCTTCACTAGTCTCGCGATGCTCGCAGTCTTGTCCACGGTTCCATGATCAAGCATCCACAATGCGCGAGCGACTGGCAGGCCGGGCGCCAACTCAGACCGGCGGCACGGCCGGATCCTTGCTTCGGCGCGGCGGCCACTGCTTCTGCTGATAAACCGCCGGCCACCTGTCTCGGTCAGCGTGCTGCGTGGGGTATATATCCATGTCTTGCAGAGGAGTCCATATTACGGTTTCGTTGGACGTGATATGTCATCTGTAAGAGCCTCGCATCAAGACAAGCTTTGGGAGGGTTGAGACATAACGCTTGACCATGGTGGCCCGACATTGTGCATATTCAGTCAGCATCTCGAACGTGCCTTCTCTCGCGCCAGCGCCCAACGCTAATATTGAACGCAGCAAATTGGCCAAGGGGGACTTTGCTCCTGGGTCGTGCTTGAATGGCTTGTCCTTTTTCGGTGTTGCACAGTGCCAGGCCCCGACGCCATGTCTTGGGTCTTTGCCGACTGGCCTCGAGGGCTGAAACCTGGCAGGGATAGGCTATCTCCTGTGTGTCTCGCGCGCGGGTCTTTGCGGTGGCACGGGTGCCTCCGCGGTGATTCTGCGGGTGAGCAAAGGGCGAGCATCGAAATACAACCCAGCCTTTGTTTGTTTGTCCTATTGTCAGCGCCTAACTCCAAAGCTATGAAAATGAGCGAAAGAGACGGTTTGCTACCCTTCAGTAACCTCTTCGAATGGCTCTTGACCTCTGATCCTTGATGTCAGAGTGCCCACTCATACAGGAAAGACCTCAAAATTCGAAAAAGAAAAAATACCTTTCCTTCGTGCCTTCGTGCTAGTGTAGAGAGCCATTTCAAGGCTCAGGTCGGTGGCTGAGGTCGGTGTCTCTCCAGTGCCAGGCGCCAACAAACAAACCAGGGTCGCGGTGTACTAGCCAACAAGCTGATAGCGACGGCCTCTGGCGACTCGGAAAGCTCGGGGACCTTGTAGGATCCCCCTGTAGTGTAGGATTCCCGTGCGCCGTCGTGTGGGCAATCTGTGCGTCTCGGACGTTGCCCAATGCCCATGCCATGCGGGAGGTTGGAGCGGTGAAAATAGGGCTGGACTCACCGCGCTAAAAGCTGAGAAGAGAAATTTGCGACAAACACCACGACAACAGATAAAATTGAGGTTGGAGTGAGGTGAGGTTGAAATACAATTGTCTGCCCTGTCGTTCGAGCTATTTGAGGCTAATCGCTTATTGCCATCCAGGCGCGTTATCGGTAGATTTCAGCGGGAGTCAGCAAGATCAAGTTCCACACATCGTGGCCGCCCCTCATGTTGCTGCGTGAAATCGACTCAAAACCTAGGTCGAGTGGACTGGAGGCAGGAAAGAATTGCCCGCAGGGCATTCACTGGCCTGAGCGTGTCTTCGGTTGGGAAGGCGCACCCGAGTCGCTGTGTCCCCCTCTCAAAAGCATCGAGGATCGTCTTGGCGGCCTTTTGTCGCTTTCTTGGCCTTCTGGGGGACATTCTGGGGTAATTGCGTGGATGGAATCGATGTGTCGATTTCTGCCAGCTGCGAGTCAGCTGGCGAGCCTAGGAAGCAGCTGACCCCGCGACGCCCTTTCTGCCAGTGCTGTGCAACGTGAATTCTTTACCCCGCCAAAACTTGCCGGGCGTGCCTGATGTCATCTTGCGACATGACCAAAGCCCGCACACGCGAGCTTCGTCGATTTGGCGTCACTGCTCTGCGCGCCCAACGCCAACATGGCTACGTGAGTGCTGATGGCTCCACCGCGACGAGATGGAGCTGAGACTGACTGATGGCCGCCACGCAGCTCCAACATCCTGTCGCTTCCTTTCCGGAAGTCGACGCAAATGTCGCTGAAGGGCCCAATCCAGCAGTACATCTCCAACAAGTACGACCAGCACCCCGACATGTTCCGCAATGACCTCGATGTCATTGATAGCTTACGCCGCGATGCCATCAATGTGCGCGAGGCCCATCCCACCGGCATCAAGAAGCTCCAGACCTATGCCGGACAGCTGGTGTGGATGGGCGGGAAATTCCCCATCGACGTAAACACAGCCACTAAACCACTTGTACATATGTGCGCTGACGAGTGCTGTAGATCGGAGCCGACTTCACATGGTATCCCTCTCTCGGATACCATACAGAACACGCCCTGGTAGCGAACAACCTCAAGTATGAGCTCTTGAATGTCTACTACAACCTCGCCGCCCTGTATTCGCAACTAGCCATAGCGTCGAACCGCAGCGGCACCGAAGGTCTCAAGACGGCTGCAAGCTGGTTCTCTCAGGCCGCCGGTGTGCTCCAGCACATGAAGACCGAGGTGCTCCACGAACTGCGCATGGCCAACCCCCCTGACGACATGGACGAGGCCACCCTCGAGTCTCTGATGCAGCTGTTTCTCGCGCAGAGCCAGGAATGCTTTTGGCAGAAGGCTGTTATGGATGGATACAAAGATGCCTCGATCGCCAAACTCGCCGCGCGGGTGTCGGATCTCTACAACCTAGCCGGGGAAGCAGCAATGCGGAGTGAGGCAATTAGCTCGGCCTGGATTCACCACATGAGTGCGAAGCACCACCACTTCGCCGCCGCCGCGCAGTACCGTGCTGCCTGTGACTGTCTAGAGAAGAGGAGGTATGGCGAGGAAGTCGCGCGCCTAAGTGACGCTGTGCTTTGTGTCAACGAGGGGCTGAAGGAATGCCGTGGCGGCTATCTTAATAAGGCGGTTGTAGATGACCTCAACGGCTTGAAAAAGCGCGTCGAAGAAGATTTGAAGAGGGCAGAAAAAGATAACGACCTCATCTATCTCCGTGAGTTGCCTCCCACTTCCCGGTCAAACCCCCGCTCTGACATCGAGACTAACACACTCGCAGAGGCTGTTCCTCCAAAGTCGGAGCTCAAGATCCTGGACCGGGCAAACATGGCTGTCGCTCGAGTTCCACCCGAGGTGGCAAAGCCCTACGACTTTTTTGGAGACCGCGGTGAATTTGGCCCGGCGCTTTTCACCAAGCTCGTCCCCTTTGCAGTGCACGTGGCTGTTTCGATTTACGAGGAGCGGCGAGACCGCCTTGTGAACAACAACATAATAACGGCGCTCGAAACCTTGACAGATAGATTGCATGAGATCCTGTCAAGTCTAAATCTGCCCGGCTCGCTACAGGCTCTAGAGAAACCACTCGGCCTACCTGGAACCCTTGTCCAGCACGCCGAAGAGATTCGTCAGGCTGATGCCCTGAACCGGCTGCAGCGAGGCTTCGCCGATATCGAGAAGCTGTGTGCTAGTGATCGGGCTGTGTTTGAAGAGGGCAAGGCGCTGCTTGCGGCCGAAGAAGACGAGGACAACACCTTGCGCTCAAAGCATGGTACGCGCCTGTGGACACGGCCCGAGTCGCGAATTGATGGCGCGAAGCTCTGGAACCAGGCTGCCGAAATCGAGGGCTATTTTGCGTCCAGCACATCCAGCGATGCCGTGGTGCGTGAGAAGTTTGCTGCAGTCAAGGACACCTTGGCCATTTTGGCCGGCCCAGATAGGGGTATGATGGACTACATCCCCAACAGTCGACGAACGGAAATACCCGAAACCCTGAAGCCGGCACTGGGCAGATTGCGGGGCGCCTACAACGACGTCCTACGGCTGGAGTCGAGGAGGAGAAAGCGTGTCGAGACACTCAAGTCCAAGAGCCGCGCCGATGATATCAAGGGGGAAATCCTAGGAGAGGCGGCGCGGCTCGAGCGCACATATCCTACCACGCAGATCGTACCAGCACATTTTGAGGACTTTTTTGAGAAGCGACTCGACGCACTGTATGAAACAGATCTCGAAGCAGTCGAGAAGGAGCGTACAGACCAAGACAAGATCTTGGCTGATGTGGAGCGCATGAACCGCGAGTTTGAGTCGCAGAAGAAGAGCGTTGGAGATAGGGGTAATGCCGACCGCGAGCGGACACTGCAACGTTTAGACAATGCGTATTATAAGTACAAGGAGATTGTCAGCAATGTCGAGGTAGGGAGGAAGTTTTACAACGACTTGAACCAGATCGTGGAGCAGTTTCGGAACCAGGCCCGACAGTGGGTCAACGGGCGACGACAAGATGCCCGGAGTCTCGAGGAGTAGGTTCCTCCGGCATGACAATTTTTGACAAAGGGGAAGCTAACCAGCCAAAACAGTGAGATATACATGCCGCCCCTATCCTCTCTTTCCATTAGCCCCGCATCGGCCCAGACAGCACCGGCCGCACAAGCATATCAGACACCGACCTCAAACTCATACTTTATGAGCCCGCCGCAACAGCCGCAGCCGAAGCCTATCCGGCAGTCGGTCCACAGCCCGCCAGTCGAGGCACATATCCAAAGCTGGGCCAGCAACGTACCGCCGCAGCAGCCCAAGCCGATGCCGCCGATTGCTCCGGTGGCAAGCATGCAAGGAACGTGGATGCCGGACATGGGAATCAAGTTTGCGCCGTCGCCGAGCGCGGGCGCGAACCCAAACCAGCAAAACCAACAGCAGGGTGGAAGTATACCACCCAAAAAAGGGATATGGGAGCCGAGTAGTGGGATTCGCTTTGGTTAGGGCCGTTTTGAGTTGGACATGAGGTTGAGCGGGTGTTTGGCTGCACAACTGGAGCGTTGCGTGATACACGTTGGCACAATGTTGGTACATTCCTTCAACCAGTTAAATTTAGTACAACCTATTCGGATCCCGTCTGTTATTTCCATCTTGAAGCCAAACCCCAAAAACTCCAACCCAGCCAGCCCTGGTACCGCTGGCTTCATCACGTCTGCTTGACCTTGACCGTCACAACAATCCCAAAACCATTCCGGCTCTCCCACACTCCAAAGTCATTTTCCTTCCGGAAGGTCACCTCCATGGCACGGACCGTCATATTGACACGGTCTTCAGTCTCGGCAGCTGGAGACGGGCTCGGGGAAAAGGGGGGTGGTGATGCTGCCGCCGGCGCCGACACCGACTCAGATCCGCTCTTCTTGCGCCCCCACCGCCAGCCAGACGGCTGCTTCTTGGCGTCCACCACGGCCTGCTGGATCTGCCGCCGCTCCGTCTTCACCTCCGCCTTGGGCTGCAAGTACCCCGCCAGACGACGCGCCATGCGCTCGTCGCGGAAATACCACCAGCTCGTCGGCACGCTGGCGCTCTCCCCGCCATCGCCCTCCCCGCCGTTGAACCGCCCCCACTCGTCAAACCCGGGCTCCTCCCCATTCCCCCTCGCCCGCCCATCGCCGTCGCTGTCGTCCTCGCCATCATCGCGGGCTACATACCCGGCCTCTACCGCCTTGCTTCCCCCGCTGGCACCCCCGCTGCTCCGCTTCGAATCCTCCTTCCCGCTGTCCACCCGCACAACCCGCACCGCCTCGCCCTCCCGCCGCCGTTCCGCCGCCCCGCTGAGAGCCCACCCCCGTGGTACCGCGGCCGCTGGGATCAGGGTCAGCTCGGCCACGGCCGGCGGGGCGCGGGCGGACGAGGTCAGGTCCCGCAGGAAGGTCTCGACGGCGGGGGCTAGGCGCGTGATGATGTCGAGGTCGCGCGAGGCTTGGGTGGTGAGGTGCGCGGCCTGGGCAGCGCGCAGGCGGGAGGGCAGGGAGGAGAGGTGGGTTGTGATCGGGGAGGTGTAGTAGCTGGTGAGGGAGGGGGGGAGGTCTTGGTTTGTGGTAGTGGTGGTGGTGTTGGTGGATTCGGTGTAGGTTGGGGGGAGGTCCTCGGCCAGGGTGTCGAGGTCTGGGATGAGGGAGGCCATAGTTGGTGGTGTTTTGGTGGTGATGGGGTGATGTGAGGGTGAGAACCGGGTTGATGTTCGATGGCAGCCTGGCTCGGCTCGAGTTAGGGCCGGGGTCGGCTCGCCGAAACTTACTTTGTAAAGGCTTGCCGATGTTCCAATGCCGTTGTCGGCCGTGTTGTTGGATTTCCGGCTTATCTTAGATTTCCGCTTTCTTGAGTTTTGTGTGGATCAAGTGTAAGGAAGCAGTGAGGATTGCGGGGGTTGAAGACGGCGAGGGAGCCTATAGAGGTGAGGTGCAAACACGTGCGGCAACCAGGAAGTTGGCAGATGCCTTGGCTAGTGGCAGCTTAGCTTTGGTGTCCTGCCTTCCTGTCGAAGGTGGGAGTCCTAGATTTCCAATCGGTATACCATTGCGGTCGGAGCTTTTTGACGGAGGTGAGGTGACCAACATGGGGTGGATGCAAGGGGCTAGCGACCAGGTCGTTGAGGCGTGGGGGCTGTGCGACAGTGCCTTGCCAGCCACTCACGCCGCCAATTACTGGGGACCTTTCAACACTCTTTTGGCGCGTGGACGGTACCTGTTGAAGGCCGATGAATCCACACAACTGGGACCTACCATATCCGTCCGAGCTAATCACTCAC
This sequence comes from Lasiosphaeris hirsuta, assembly GCA_030549175.1. Lineage (NCBI taxonomy): Eukaryota > Fungi > Ascomycota > Sordariomycetes > Sordariales > Lasiosphaeriaceae > Lasiosphaeris > Lasiosphaeris hirsuta. The sequence continues at coordinate 1,566,717 of JAUKUA010000002.1, forward strand.
ACACCAAAAGCTATGTTCCGGCGAGGTTGGTGGCGGGGCATTTTCGCCCTCGGGCTATTTTCTTTTGTTAATGTTCGGATCCGTGAGGTCTCGATTGTTTCACCGAACAAGAGTGCTGTGGCCAACCACCAGGCCAGCCGCTCTTGGCAGTCCACCTTCCAGGCTGATGCACAATTTCCCCGCCTTTTTTGTGTATCGGTCACTGAATGGGGTGACAAGCAAACACTGCGGCGGCGTCCGCCCTCGTGGCAGGACCGCAGCGATGCCAAGACACCTACGGGCGCACTTTCGTATTGGCTGGAAAGACGGGACCGCATTATCGGCATCTTTTGCGTCCGTACTACTAGTGCTCCGCACAGGGGAAAGGAGAGAACAGTCAGTCTATTATCCAAGTACGCACGAAGGATGTATAGTACCATGGTATGCACTGTCACGCGATCCGCTTTGCAACGGACAACCTGCACATTTCCCAGAGGGAAGGAACCCTTCTGGAAGCCAGGGGTGGCTGCAAATTCGCTAGACGCTGAACCCCTCTTACACAGCCCCGGTCAAGGCAGAAACTATTCGCTGGGCCGCTCCGTCATATCCGATCAGGGTCGCCTTCAGCCCATGACCTGGACCTAGAGGCGAAGACCAACAGGGGCACCCCGCAAGGCTGTGTTTTGTCTCTTGTGATTGTAGACATGTGCAAAGGGGGAAAGGGCACATATAGGGGAGGTAATCATGGCAAAGCTGCAGTTTACTTGACTCCTGTGCACTCCATTGCTTCGTTCGACTCCTTGACTGGCAACTCTTAAACTGTATCGGCCGTCACGAATCATTTCATTCGACGTCCTTCGCTATCCGCTGCATCCCGTGCCTGCATACCTCACTCGCCCAAACCTAGCTGCCATTACTGCGCCCCAGCTTTGAGTCACAGGGACAGCTATCGAAGTCTAAATCCATCCCGGGCCGCAACATCTGGCCGTACCTTCCCCCAGATATATAATACGCGGACACCCACCTCCGCATCTCCTGCCCTGAGACATACATTGGGACATTCCTGAGCCGGCATCCTCCTCAGTTTTCTAGCTTCAACCAACCATCCACCAAAATGGCCTACAAAGTCGCGGCACCTGACGAATACCTGGCTATAACCGGTATGAATGTAAGGAATGGTGAGTCCACCTCAAGGTTATCAGATGGCAAGACCTGTCCCCGATCCGTAAGAAGGAAGTTCTAACGTGTTGTAGTCAAAATCACAAAGTCAGCATGGGTCTTCCCCTTCCAGCGCTGCATGCGCTTCAGCGTGCAGCCCCACGACTATGCCATGAATCTGCAGGCTATGACCAAGGAAAAGCTGCAGTTCCTGCTGCCCGTGGTCTTCACCATGGGGCCTGACGTAAACCAACGCGGTGCCAACACCAAGGGTACCCACGAGCCCGAGCCCCTGGTCAGCGGAGAAGGCCAGGACGCAGACCACGCCGATAACCAGCACCGCGAGGACCGGGGCGACGCCTTGATGAAGTACGCCATGCTCTTGGCCGATTCCGGCAGAAGAAAGGACGAGAGAGACGAGACTTTCCTCGAGAACATTGTCAAGGGCATTATCGAGGGTGAGGTGCGAGTGCTGGTCTCCAGCATGACCATGGAAGAGATCTTTACCGAGCGTGAAGTCTTCAAGCGCCGCATATTCCGCAACATCCAGGGCGAGCTGGACCAGTTCGGCCTCAAGATCTACAACGCCAACGTACGTACTCTAATGTCTTGCGCGCTGTGATCGATTACTGACAGCATCCATCCAGGTCAAAGAGCTGAAGGACGCGCCCGGGTCGGCCTACTTTGAGTCTCTCAGCCGCAAGGCTCACGAAGGCGCAACCAACCAGGCCCGTATCGATGTTGCCGAGGCCCGTCTGCGCGGTAACGTCGGTGAGGCCAAGCGCACGGGTGAGCAAGAGCGCGAGATCGCCAAGATCAACGCCGAGGTAGCCGTGCAGAAGACGGAGCGTGACATAGAGCGTGCGCAGGCCGAGGCCATCCTCGAGACCAGGAAGACGGAGCTCGGGCGGGACGTCGAAATCGCCCGCATTTCAGCTGCACGCACAGCTGAGGCGCAGGATGAGGAGCTCAAGAAGGAGGTCGAGAAGAAGCGTGCCGCGGCTGAGATGGAGCGCCTGCGTGCCAAGGATGTCGTCAAGGCCACCATCGAGCGCGAGTCCAAGCAGCAGTCGGCCGATGCGCACGCATACGAGATCGAGGCCGAGGCCAAGGCCAACAACGAGAAGCAGAGGCAGATCACCGACGCCGGTACTTACAAGATCAAGGTCGAGACCGACGCTGCCGCATACAAGACGAGGGCCGATGCCGAGGCGTGGAGTTATGCGGCCGTTAAGAATGCCGACGCCGAGCTACAGAAGAAGCTCAAGGAGGCCGAGGGTATGGCGGCTATGGCTGACGCCTACGCCAAGCTCAGCACCGCCTTTGGCGGGCCGGCTGGTCTCATGCAGTACATGATGATTGAGAAGGGCACCTATGTCGAGTTGGCCAAGGCTAACGCCCAGGCCATCAATGGCTTGCAGCCCAAGATCAGCGTTTGGAACACGGGCGCCGAGGCTGGCGCTGGCGCTGGTGGCGATGGCGGCAACCAGAGCAGCATCAGCACAATGCGCAACATCTACCAGATGCTGCCCCCGCTCATGAGCACCATCAATGAGCAGACGGGCATCACCCTTCCCGAGTGGCAGTTTGGCAGGCTCGCGCCCCAGATGACGCACCTCGAGGGCGAAAAGGCTGTTGTTAAGGCCAACGGCGACTTCAGCCGTGAAGCCAAGCGGTAAAGGGGCTTTTTTTTCCTTTTTTTTTTTTTTTTTTTTTTTTGGAGTTTCCTTTTTGTTGAGGCTAAGTACAGTAGACACGGAAGGTTCATGGAGTGCCGGGAATTACGGGCGGTGGCGTTTTCGTTGCCTTCTTTCCCCACACATTTATCACGGCAGATTTCCTTGATGATACCTCATTTCTTACCCCAGTCTGTATTCTACCAATTTCTTTTGTCATTGACCGGCTAAACCACGGTACATACACTGTTAGAGTATCTCGGAGTCAAAATTGGAAGTTACCTATTCTCTACCAATGATGAATGTGCGTGCCATATCTCCCTAACCAGGAAAAGCCAGAGATGTTGGATGATGGGTTCAAAGCATTGGAAGTGAGGAAAACCCTTGATATATATTTGTGCATGTCACTGTTATGGAGGAATTAATTGGGTTAAGGCTATAATAGTCTGGCTCATTTTAATAGAAGGGCGGGTAACGCTGTACCATAGAGAATGCCACAACCTACCGTAAGTACCTATGCATCCCCTATCCTCACTTTTTCCACACCGCCCCTGAGCCGCACCACCGTCAGGGCCGTCAAAGACTGCACAGCTGTCGCACTCCATCATGATCAATTACAGTCAATTAAGTCCGGGGGGAGGGGGGGAAGGGGGGTAGATTTCGACCCCCCCTATATTCCGATTACTCTGCATAGTTACACTGAAATAACCACTTATGATATTTAACCCACCATAATACAATCCTCTGCATCTCTCTCTTCCTCGCTACTACTGTCAGATGGGCTACTAAGCTCATTGAATATAGCGCCACTATCCGTAACTTCACCCGCTTCCACCTATGGCTTCGATGTTAGCGAATACTTCGTTTTGGTTAGGTTCAACTCTCCTGCGCTTTTTTGGCTTTGAGTCTTCAAGCCTGGACTCCAGGGTCTGGACCTGGTGGCTCAATTAAGCCTTATCAAAGGTTAGTTGGTACACCTACTCGGCTACCTCCTTGGCTAAGGCCCTGGCTCCCCATCATGACTACAAAAGGCCTACGCAATTCCTTGACGCTATTCCGGACTAATACAACGCCTTACCATGGCGGCCAGTAGCGCTCTGCAACCACTTCAATGTCTCTGGCAGTATAAATGGCTCCACTTCAATGTCTCTGGCAGTATAAATGGCTCCAATAGCATCCAAGTACACAGCTATTATGGCCGCGGATCCACCGTTATTCGAGTTCTCGACTAAGAGACGGCTTATCAGGGGCTTGGCACTATTGATAGGCTATAACCTACTTACGCACTATTTACTCTTAATACTATAAGCTGTTAAGCTAGCCATACGTATATCATAGTAACAACTAAGGATACCCTCTTTCTAACTATTGTAGAGTCTGGACACTAGATCTTTGTGGCTAGCATTACCTTGTAGGTTACCTGGGTAAGAAGTAAGAAAGGTCTAGTGGTTACAAAATGTAGGGGTTATGGGGTGTGTCACACTGCTGAGCTCACCTAAGGCCAACAGGATGTAACACCCCCACTGGTGGCGCACGAATACAACTGCTCAGTTTCTATCAATAAAAAAAAAAGGTACTTCAAGTTGGCGAAAGTGCCCACCTGGGTTCATTGTCACACCAATCAAGGGCTTGGTGCACGACCCAAACCATGACAAAATACGCCGGGTATCTTCCGAGACGGCTCCATCTTGTTAGCGTCTCGCCTGCTGCCTTTGCAAAGGTGAAGCATGCGTGGGCCAAAAAGAAGCCAAGCAGAATATTGGAAGCCGTGATCTCCGATCTGGACTCGAAAGGTCCCTTATACCAGGGCGGCACTAGCAGTCCTGTCATCGCCTCGTGTGAACAGTTATTCTCAGTGCCTAGATTAAAATTATTGCTGAGAGTTGGAAACTGGAATAATGACCCAGAAGGTGTTTGGTTCGTCGCTTGCAAGTTGGAGGGTTACCAAATTTCATATCGTCACCATTGGATGCTCTTCCAGTATCAACCGATGTTTACTAATCCCTCTCGTACGTCGCCGGAGTCCATCAGATGTGCTTGAGGGAAGCTCCGCGCCCATGTTCTAGAACTAGGACTGTAGGAATCGGCCGATGACGAGATTTGGAGACAAGCTCCATTTACATAGAACCGTGACCTTGATGAGGTTTGATGCTTAGATTGCCGGGGTGCAGGATCTGGGGGCGAAGGGCCAATCTGGCAAGTGTACTAGGACGCCCCTGCAATCTCGAGAGTTTGAGGGCTCTATGGTCGGATTTCCCTGTGGCGATGAAACCGGGAATTGCATCAATGTGTCCGAGCAGAAAGACGAATCGTTGATTCCAACAAGTAAGTTGATCGCATTAGTTTCTCTTGATGTTGACCTGTCTGATACTGTTATAGAGCACCATGAGGGCATTGAACAAAATCTAGGTAATCTAGGGGTAGTGGAGGCAAAAAGACATACAACACCAGGGATTCGCTGGTCGTCACCGACCCAACTACTAGTCTGGCCCTCACTGGCTTATCTATGGGAGAGCGGACGGGATCCCGAGTTTTCCAGTAGGTATGGTCGTATGTGCCAATTAAACTGTAGAGACTGGCCTATGACCCCAAGCAGTTGATTTGTTTCTGCTGTGGTGAGTAGTTGCAAGTCTCGGCTGTTTATTTTGTTGGCCCCACAAAAGGGGCAAAACCCATGAAACTCATTCGGCACAGAGCACCTCGGCATCCAATATATCAACACCTACAATCCAACCATGGTTTGTTTGGTTTGTTAGCACGACCTACCCTCTAGGGCTCGAAGGGGGATATTGCAGTCCTGGAAAGCCCTTCCAGAATTTTAAAAATGGCATACTTTGTGTTTCATAAGGCCTTTCCGCCATCAAAGGGGGCATCTGTGGCATTTGAAAGGCCTTTCCTATTTTCCCTTAATTCCCTCCATAACGGGATTTGAAGTCCCACGCCAACAGACAAACAAGGGGTGCATCACATCATTGGAATGAGTTCAAATGATCCGTATAAGAATTGGTTCTGCAAACATAAAAACATCAAAAAAAAAAAACGTCCCCGAAAAAGAAGAGGTAAAGTAGTATAACAGACAGCCTGAGCGAATCACCACCAGAGACTGCCAAACAAAAAGGAAAAACTGTTTCCATCGGGCACCAAACAAACTTCAAGCTCTCCTCCCAATCATGGCATCCCAAAACCTTCCCCCACCCTTTCAAATTCCATCAAGGATTCTACTCCTTGATGAACTTGCTCTTCCGCAGGCCCGAGTCGATCTTGGGGAAGGGGTCGAGGGCGGGGAAATAGGCGCGCCAGGCGGCGCAGTTCTGGTTGAAGGCGGCGGCGTCGGCCGGGGTGATGCGGTTCTTGAACTCGACGGGGCGCTCGAGGAAGTCGACCGAGAGGCCGCCCGACACGTGCCAGGCGATGTGGCAGTGCATCAGCCAGGCGCCGGGGTTGTCCGACTTGAAGGCGATTAGGGCCCACCCGCGCGCCGGCAGCATGACGACGTCGCGCCGAGCCGGGTTGGTGCCGCGCAGCAGGCCGCGGTCCGTCGTCTCGTTGAACACGTGGCGGACTTGATTGGCGGGCAGCTCGTCGGGGGAGCGGCCGAGGATGACGAAGTCGTGGCCCTGGATGGTGGTGTTGGTATTGGCTAGAATAAGGGGGGGGGGGGGAGGACAGGAAACTTACGTGGAGATGGAAGGGGTGGGGCAGAGACACGATGCCATCCGGGTCGTTCTCGATCAGCCAGTACGTCCACTGGTCGGCAACGTCAATCTGAACAATGTTCTCGCTGGTCGGGTACGACGTGTTGCTGGTGAGGATGTACTCAGCGACGGGCTTGTTCCAGTCGACGTTGATGGCTGAACCGTTGACCTTCCAGACAAAGAGCGGGGTGCCACCGATCGTGAGCGTCACGGGGAGGGTGTTGGCCGGGCGCTTGGAGAAATTGGCCACGGGTACGGTGCGGGTGACGACCGGGGTCAGATTGAGGAGGTCGAGGCACTGCGAGTCAACAGGGGCGGTGCCTGGGTCGGTCGGCAGGCCTCCGGCTGCACCAGCATAGTGGAAGATAGCGGCCGGGGCAGGGTTGAAAGAGCCACCGCAGAAGTTCTGGCCGCCAAAGGTTGCGTTGAACCAGTAGTTTCCCGGAGTCTTGGACGCATCGATTGTCACATCGTAGCGCTGGCCGACTGCGAGGAAGAGGCTGTCGACGGTCTGGGCCTGGACGGGCACGAAGTCGGACGAGATAATGGTGAACTGATGGCCAACGAGCGAGAGCTGGAAGTGGTTCTCGGTCGACGTGTTGATGATGCGCAGGCGATGGCGCTTTCCGGGGGTGAGGGTGACGTTGGCATAAGCGCCGACACCGGTGGTGGGGTGCTTGGCGGTGCCGTTGAAAAGAACGTTGTCACTGAAGGGGGCGCCGTTGTTCATGGTAAACTCCACCAGCTGGTCGGCAGTCCTGTAGTAGTAGTCGCTGATGGGGAACACGCCGAGATCAACCTCGTACGGCAGCGAAGCCGGGCCGTTAATCTGGATGGTGCCCACCACGCCATTGCCGTACTGGGCAGAGAAGTGAGAATGGTACCAGCTGGTGCCGTACTGGGTCGCGCGGAACTTGTACGTGAATCGGCCGCCGTTGGGAGGAATGGGACATTCCGTCACGCCTGTCCGAGTCTTTGGTCAGCGCCGTCTTCAACCGAGCAACAAGGAAGCGTCTCACCATTTGCACCGTCATGCAAATTGCTGTTAAGCTGTCTTATTCCATGCCAGTGGATAGAGGTGCTATAACTCGTATTAGCATGCTGGGGAGCAATGTGGTGATGATGTTGGTGATGTTGGATCTTGGTGTTGTGTAAGTGTGGCGCGGCTGCTGCGAAAAGGGGTGGTGGGTGCACGGGTCACTCTGGGCACTCGGGACCCCCCCCCCCGCCACCACCACCACCACCCACGCTGCATGGCGTTGGCGGGGTTCCCCCACCACAGAAATCTGGGGATCGCGGCGGTGGTACAGCGCACATCGCCGCCGACATCTTCCAGATCGCCCTGCTCACACCCCAAGTTGCATGTGCAATGATTGATCTCAATGCTTACCCATTAGTCCGAAGATTGTTGATAACCAGAATTTCGATGTTATCTCCCCAGTCGGCGAAGATGGTAGGCCCTACATAGGGTTAGCTGCGAATTTTGGCGATAGACAACAGCCGAGGGTATCATACCAAGAATCTTGTTATTCACAAGCATCACCTTCTCCTTGACAACCCCGTCGACTCCAATAAAGTTATCAGTCTCGGTCAGGTTCAGGGTGTACTGCATAGCCGTCAGTTTGCTTTTCTTCTACCCTCTTCGAGCCAAACTCACCCGACGAATGACACCCGTGGTAGGGGTGCTAGTCTCATAGTCGGTGTTGATGTTGAAGTTGGGATTGGTAGTCCAGCAGGCCCTGTTGGTGGCACTGTTGCAGTTGGTAGCCCGCTTGCTGACAACCGACAGGTCACTGCCGACCCCCAGGGTATCCCTCTGGACAGGAGTGACAGGAGGTGCCGCGAGGACGGCGCTCGGGGCAAGAATGCCCGCCGCGAGAGCGACGAAGCTAGCAAAGAATTTCATAACGAATGATGATGATGACTAGACAGCCACCAGTTGGCAAATGTTGAATGTAACAAACGAATGAAGGGGGATGGGAGCAAAAGAGTGATGCTCACTGCCCGATGCAGGATAAGGAAAACAAGAACGAGGAAAATAAGGTTGGACTGACCTTCTTATACAAGTGAGGGTAGAGACAGGACGGTGCGAAGATGTGGTGAAGGTGATGACATGCGGTTGACCTCTAGAGTGTAACGAGACTCGTAGCTGACGCCGAGAATGGAAGGGGGGTGCTACCCTCGATAGTCCGAATTAGACCACAGCCCTGTCGCCGATAGGCCGAGTGAAACCCCTTTTGCAGACAGGCGCCCGCCGGCTTGCTCGGTCCTTGCGAACGAGGAACAGGGAGATGAGGGGGGGGCTCCAGTGTGCGCGCGCGAGACGCTGGACCAGAGGCTGAGAACTAGGCCGCGTCTCTTAGCGTTTCAACTCTTGGAATACCGCTACCCTGGCAAGATACCAACGAACCCTAGGTAAGGTAGATTGGCGTAAGCGGCCGTCGAAACAAGTGTTGTGGCTTGTCAAGTGAGCCGCATGTACTAACTAGCAAGATGCAGAGGGGTGCATAATGCTAAGAACTGCAGGCACTCGGATCCAGCTGGTGCTGAGAGGCTTGGAATATCTAACCGAGATCGATAGTCTTGTGTGAGTTTCTGCAGATGGCATGCAGGCCCAGTCGATGGGGGAGAAGAGGCACCTGTAAACGAGCAGGGGGGCTGGCTTATAACACGGCCGAGCATGCTAAACTTTTCAAGTCTACGGGTGACCATCTCGTGAGAGGAGGGACGTCTCCAGTCAACCGATCCTGCAGGAAGTATTGGGGAGTATTGGCTTGGCTGTTGTGTTACCTCGTGAGGAGAGAAACCCGACGTTCTCATGGTGCTCTCTTGACCACACAGCATGGCATCGGCTGCGGCGGAAGGGGGGGGAAGGGGTGGAGGGTAAGTTGAGAAGAAAGGGGATGGAGGTGGAAAAGGACATGTGGGAGGGACAAAAGCTGATGCGGAAAAGGTGCATATGCCGCCGCCTGCCGATGTGCGTCTTTGCGCAAGAACGGGCTAAGATATGACAGATGGCCCACGATCCCGTGATCGGACGGGAAGCCCTTGGCAGGGGAATCTGTAGAAGGGACTGCAGAGTTCGGATGACTGTGGCTTGGGTGCTGCATACACAGGCCATCAGGGCTTCCTGCTTGGCTCGTTACCAAAAAGGCTGTCTCAATGGTTTCCGACTGTGCGGTGGCGGCGTGTCAGGAAGAAAGTCGCTAAACATGATATGATTATTTTTTTTTTTTCCCTGAGATAACAACTTCACATAATCCCCCGGTTCGAGGCGCTAAACATGCTGTACAAAAAGGTTTTGGCCGCTCGCAGGCCAAACGATAGGGTAAACGACGTTGACTTTTGGCCTGGTGCGTCTGCCGTCCCAGGTTACTCCAAGGGTGGGCTGGTGGGCTCATGGCATGCAGTCGTGTTGCAGTTGAGGGCCCCAGACCGAGCAAGGGTGCCTCGCAACCCAAAAGGGATGTCACGTTTGAGGTGTCATTCTCCTCGGCATCCCCCTAGGGCAGCTGTCAGTAAATACCTTATAGTGGTGTCTGCCCTACCGGTAGGCAGTTAAATTGGCAGACCGCTCGCCTAATCGACCTTTGGAACGGCCCATGATTGGCCACATTGGAACTTGGCGAGGACCGAGGGGCCGTACTCATGACCCCCTCAGGTGTGTCCTTTTCACCGAGCATAGGGTAGGTATCAAGGTAAGCAGAACCAGAGAACGGCAAGGTCCGTACTGAGTTGAAGTCCCACACCGGCTGCTACTTTCGGGCTTACACCATCAAGAAACGACCCAGGCTGGCCCTAGCAGAATTAGCCCTAGGCTTGTGCTGAGGCTGGAATCGGAGAACTACTCCAGAAACCCCCTGGCACTGGGGACCTGTGGACGCGGGCGGGACGGTTAATAATAGGAAGCGGGTGACTGGTTGGATGACCAGACCACTGAGACCAGGAGACCACTCAGCTTGTCGAGCCAAACATTGAGGTCCCCGAGAGCGAGGTCTTGAGACAATAGAAAATCTCCGACTGGATGGCCGGCTGTGGAGCGCTAGAACAGAACAGGCGTGGCTTGCAAGACGCGGCAGAGGATGGCATCCGTCCCCTGATCTTGCCCTCGTCTTGCAAGGTTCCCTAGCTTTTTTCTTAGTGCTTTCTGGATCGCGCAAGTGCACGATAAGTGATTCAAGATGAAGTGCATGTGGCGGCTTGTGGTGGCTTGCTGCCTGGGCCATCGTCCTCTTCTCGGTCTGTCCTGGCCGCAACAAGCTGCACGCCTCCTGGGCAATCTTACCGACCGTTTGCCATAGCAGCGAACCAGACATTCAGAGCGCAGGTTGGGCGTCTCACTTACATGTGCAGCCACACTCTGATTCTGCCCTGCACCATCAAGTGGCAGCGCCCCTGTTCGTGTGCGCAAAAGGAACAACTCAACGCCGTCTTTTTCTGTTTTGCGATCACTTGATTATGACGCGCCGCCGAGTCTCGTGTTCTCTCCGATGGAATGACCCAGGAAATCAGGGCCGAAGAGAACTCGAGGGCGCTCCTTCCAGGTTGCGGTGGTAATCGATCCCGAGCCGTGTCTGTTCGCTGCGCCCTTCTAATTATAAGCAGGGCTATTGGGCCGCTGTTCTGCACACACGCTTATTCCTCCAATTGGCGATCAAGACGCCTTTTTAGAGGTGGTGTTGTCAACATGGCGGCCGGTAGCGAGGTAATAAGCGAGCCCCCCCCCCCCCACCTTTGCAGTCTTAGCAGCCGCTTATGTCGGATTCCGCCGCTTCTCAGCTCCCATCGACCTGGATCGCGAGGGACGGGAAGAAATGAATTTCAGGGCTGCAATATGCCGTGTCCCAAAATGCGGGGATTCCCATGTTGCGGGGGGGAACAGATGAAGGATGAAAGATGGCAAGAACAGGACACCTAAGCGACGACAAGCCCCAACCAGCGCGGCGTTGGGGCACGGAACATGCATCCAAGGGTGACCGATGCGCCAGGGTTACCACGAACCGCACATGGAAAACGACTGAAAGGCGGTCATGGCCACGGAATTCTCCTGATCCTGTCCTTAGTACTACTCCCCCGCCTCCTGCTTACCGCTGCTGCCTTCCGACTCCGAGTCCCACGACTGCCTCATCGGATTGTGGGGGACTGGACAGCTTTCAAGAGCCTTGAGTGGAACACCACGTGCCGCACCGTTCTGCAGCTGCTGTGCAACTGGAACATTTTCTCGCATTCTCCTGATTTTCTTCCGCAGCCTGCTCCCTTCGCGTTGCCGCTGTCGCATTCTCATTCCCCTTTCCGGTCAGACTTTCAGTATGAGGTTGCCGATGGACACGTTTGCATCGCCAACTCGACAGAGTGGTTACATCCTCGGGCGCACTTATGCTGGGTCTGCCTCGGGTTCAAGTTCTCGACGCGGCAGGCGTGTAAGGTATTGCTCGCAATTCGGTTGGCGCTCCGGATGCTTCGGCACCATGGCGTCTTCCCGATTTCGAGACGCTGAGTTGGCTCGCAGTTGTTGCACCACCAAAGTCAACAATAAGGAAAGCGGACAAGAAAAGGGGAGAAGAGCCAATGCGGCGCCAACTCGCCCTCCGACTAAATCAAGTCGTCATCCGACGTGCGTCAAACCTCGAACCGTCCTGACGTCTCATGAAATCTCCCTGCCGATGTGTGGCTTCTCAAGCGCCGTGGTTCGCTATCCTCTTGGTCTTTTTCTTTTCCCGTCCCCTGCCCTCCCCGCATATCCACACAGTGTTTTCTCGTCCATGATAGGTAACAGCCCCCTGGCAGCGGGCTACCGTCGGCCGCTACTGTCGCCCGTCCTTGGCGAACGATAACAGTAACTAAAGCATGTCAAAAATATATTGAGTCGACGAGAAAGCAAACCAAGGTCAGCGCACAACTGACGCGGCACGATGAGGAGAGAGGATGTCGGAATTCCGGGACAGCTATCAACTTCATCCTTCCGTGCTTGCTGTGCCTCGGCCACACCTGCTCTCCCGCCCCGACCTGCCCCGGTTTTCCATCTCGATACCTTACATATGTCAGGTACGAGCCCCCCCCCCCCCCCCCCCCCCTCCCCCCCACAACGGAATAGAGGCCGTCCGAACCGGTACTAGCAAGGCTACTACCAGGACTCGCCAAGATTCACGATGCCCTCCCACCCGCATCATCCCATCGCATCCCCACGTGCTATCGACGCGATACGCGCGCTCGAGCCACCAAAACGGCAACGATCTGCATCGAATCTTTCCACCTGGGAGCGGCTGAACCAGGAGGTGGCGGATCGCAGCGAGGTCTCAGGGGTAACGCACGGCGCCCAAAGTTGGAAACCTGTGGCGTCGAGCCGCTTTCATGCCGCGGCCACGCTGCTTTGGGCGGTGGCAGTGTGCATACCTTACGCTGTATACAGCACTCCCTTCCCATTTCCTGTGCAGCAGCAACACTTGAGACCCGATACGCTCTATACGACTGCTGCTGAATATTGTATAGGTTAGCTGTGATATCAAGGGCTAATATTGGTACTGTTTTTAGGTGAATCACGTCTGCCCGCCCCTCTGTTTCCCGCTCGGGAGAGGTGCTAGTGGTATCTCCACACAGCAAGCAGTAGACAAGTTACATCGAGAACCTGGCTATAGCCATTATGTGGGGGACGCCGCGACGGATAACCTTAAAGAGTAGCCGGCTGATCCTGGGCGCCAAGGATTGCGCGCTCCCCGCGTGAACGCAGGGGTTTAGCGCTAATAGGGGGAAAGAGAAGTAGTAGCCGATGATGACGAAGCGGCATTCGAATCAATTGGGAGCATTTCTTGTAGGCAAGGGCGGTATTCGATGTCACCCACTTGCCATTGGCTTCCTAGACTACAATATACTATACCCCTTTCGGGAACCAAGTCGCTGGTCTACCGAAAAGGAGTACGCGTACACCCACCAGCACACCAAGTGCTCAACACCTAGGGCAAGCTCAGGCAGGCTACATTCCGGACTGGAGTTGCTACACTTCTCGCATGACCAGAACTAACTTGGCAAGGTACCAAACTCTAGAGTTTCAACGACAATACTAGCCCAACCATTTTCAGGCCCTTCAGTTCCATCCGAACTCCACCACCTCGATCCCCTCCGGCTTCAGCGGCAACCCGAACATCTCGGCCGAGCTCACGGCTCGCGTTGAGGGTGTGCCAATGTTACACTGCGAAACCAATATTTCGAGTCTTGAGGAAAATTTCCTCTTTCCAGTTGTCCAGCTCCATGGTCAGCTGCTTTAATTTCCGAGGTTTCCAGCAAACCTGCATTACAGCCTCATCACTGAACGATGGCTGAGCATGTCCGAAGACTTCTCCGACTCCCAGCTTGAAGACACCTCTGCCGTGACACCCGTCTTAGTTGCTAGTACATAGCACTTGTTAAGCACCATCTTAACTAATCACACTCTAGCTGATGAATTAGGGGGGTGTCTGTGATGCTCCACAGCATCGCATCGCAAACCAATAAAGTGGGAAGTTTCTCATTTTTCAGTCTTTGTCAAGATAGCATATCTAGCTTGTGTTGGCTTCACGGCTACCACGTTTACATCCTTGTATTAGGTAGACAGGTATGCGGACGATATCAGAAAACTGACCCTCGGCAAAAAAAAACTCTTTACAAGGATATTCGCCACCACTCAAGCAGTCAACCCCCATGCCCTTTATCTCCCTTCCTGCTTCTCGATACTACTAATAGCCCGTACGAGGGCAGGATAGAATTTGTCTGCAATCTTGATATCCCCCGATGCGCTTGGATGAATGCGGTCGGAGCCCAGATCGGCGGTTGTGAAATTTGTCCATTGGTTCACCACCCAGACTGGAGACACTGTCGAGTTCTTCGACGCCGCCAAGGCCGGGATGGCGCTATTGAGCTCCTGGACCTGCTTGTCCTTGGCGGGAAGGGGAATAATCTGAGCGACCTAGCATGGGTGAGTAAGTTAGGTATTTTGTGCGGTCATCGGCCGGGTGCTATATAAACACTCACAATAATTCTCGTGGCAGGGTTACTGGTACGCATTTGGTCTATAAGGGTTCCCAATGCGGTGGTGATGTCGGTCGTCTTGATATTCCTCTGATAAATATCGTTAGTGCCGAGGTGCACTGTAATAATATCTGCTGGATTCGCTTTGAGCCAGCCGACGAGCTGGCTTTTGGAAACAATGTCAATAGCGAGGAAGCCAGGATGACCCTCGTGATCTCTGTCAAAGGCGAGGCCACTGCAGTTTTCGCCTGCCTTCTCCCCCCCAACTAGATCGATATCATAGCCGTCCTTCTGGAACCGCTGCCAAATCCAAGCTCGCCAACAGCCGTAATCGGTAATTGAGTCGCCAAGGGGCATCCACCGAACCTTGGTTCCTTGGACTACCGCTGTGAGAAGGACGGTGACCAAAACAACGATGAGTTTGACGCGAAACATTCTCAATGAAATGCACTTTGGTTTGGCGTTCTTCTCACTAGGTTCCGTAGATGCTGTAACTTGGGGGGGTTGTGGTGATGGTATGATGGTACTTCCCCTACATAATATGGCAAAGACCACACAGGCTGCCGCCGTTGAGCGGAGGAAAGGCCGCCGCCCCGGGTGAATTCACATTGTACATTTGCCTGTTTAGGTCCGGCCGCACATCATGCGTTCTAGTCGTCATTATACCCGGAAGGTGTTTTTATTGGCATTACCGATATCAAGATACCTACCTACTTACCTTTGTAGGTATGGAGGTTTGGGCAGCAGGAGAGAAGCCTCGCTATCATTGATACCCAAGACAGCTTCATGTAAGGTTAGTAGCTAGCATCTCCGGCCCAGGTAACACCATAGCAGTCCATCACCACGTCCAAATCTGCGCTTTCTTCCCACAGGTTATGAGCCCTCCTGTGCGGGGAAGGCATCATCACTTCGCAAATCCAACTTCGTTCTGCTACCAAATTCGGCTATTTCACGCAAATAGAACAGTACCATCATCTTCTCTTTCCTCCTTCTTGGAGAGCGTTAAAAATCGCAATTTTTGCATTTGCGCGCCTACATCTTTGCGATCGGCTTACATGCAACCTAGGACTGCGATCCGAAGCCTTCAACCTCCACTGCGCCAAGTATCGACTTTGACACCCGTACATACGTT
This sequence comes from Lasiosphaeris hirsuta, assembly GCA_030549175.1. NCBI lineage: Eukaryota > Fungi > Ascomycota > Sordariomycetes > Sordariales > Lasiosphaeriaceae > Lasiosphaeris > Lasiosphaeris hirsuta. The sequence goes on from JAUKUA010000002.1 coordinate 1,582,358, forward strand.
TTCGTCGAATTCAGCGAGCTGGCGGCCGCCTCAAATCTGTTTGATCTCGATTGACAGACCCCCGGAGAGGGTAAAGCAATGGTAGTGTAGGCCCGCGACAGGACGAAGGCTGCTAGGTAGGTAGTGGCTGGAGGGGAGGCCTGGGTGGGAAGAAAAGCAAAGCCTTAATTAGATGCATTTTCAGGGATCAACTTCATTCAAAAATAGATCTTCTCTTCAAAGTCCGGGCCTATTCCAATCCATGCAACACCTTTTGATACGCAGTTAGGGTCCCAATCAGTGACTTGAAGCTCTAACTGTCGAACCTCGACCATTGAGACTTGCTACAGTACCGTAGTAAGAAGAGCCGAGTGCAACCGAGGTAAACGGAAGGTGAGGTGGGTGTCCACCAAGTACCTTCCTTCATTCCTCAGCAACTTGAAAACTAAAGCTCTAGTCAACGTGGGGAAGGAATGATACGACGCACGCAGTGACTTTTCAGTGCCATTGGGTTGACCTAGCTCTTAGCTAAACACTCGACCTTTCCCTCGACATCCTCCCTTGGCATCCTCCCACGACTCTTTTCCGACTATTGCTGTGTGTTGCAACAACGTTCACCGACTGCTCCTCTTCGCGCTGTCCCGTGCCCAAACCACACTCTCCGGCCTGCCTGTTGTTTGGGCCGTTCCCCACACCCTCCGATACCATGGCTGGATTCTCCCTGGAGCGGGCGATGGGGCAGATGCTAGAGTGTTTGGGGATTGGTTTTTACGCGAGCATCCTGATAATTGGGATGATCACTTGGGCCATTGCCATGACCGCCGCCTACTATCAGTCTAATACCACCGCCCGGCGGTTCCGTACCATCACCGCGGAGGCCATTGCCACCATCTATCAGGCCAATGCCACCAGCTGGGAGGCCATCCTCACCGCCCAGATGGTCACCGCCGCCGCCCACGAGGCCGTTGCCAACGCCTGGGACACAAATGCTGCAACCTGGGAGACCAATGCCACTATTTGGGAGACCATGGCCGACGAGGCAAGTGGGAACCTCGTTGCTGCCCTAAGGGCTGCCGCCGCCCAGATGAGGGCCCGGGCTGCTGATGTGAGGGCTGATGTCGCTGGGATGAGGGCTATCGTCGCTGAGTTGAGGGCCGACGCTGCAGTCGAAAAAGAACCCCCGACTGCCCACCAAAAAGATTAAAGCCGCCTTTACAAACGGCACTGGCGCAACAGCATCGAGGCAGACAATTTCTATTTTTGTGCGGCCTTAACAAGCATTGCCGTACCATTACCGAGGATGGAGGTTGCGGTGAAGGAAGCTCCATCAGTTATCTTTATGGCTCCGGGGTCACCCGGCATCATCTGTTCCTACTGCTACTTCTTGGCCACGATCCAAACTTTTTTACCACATTTTAGACAGCTGCTGCGTCTCGCTCACCAACATTTCCTCGCCATAAAAGTTCAAAGGTACGATGGCTACAAACGATGCGTTGCAAATGCTGAACGGACGGTTTTGCCCCAGGTCGCCCGACCGTCACGCAGACATTCTTCCATCTCACAAATTTTGCGCAGTGTTGAACAAGTCCTCCACCTTAGTTCGTTCGCTATCCTGGCGTTTCGCGCAGGTCTGGCACCAATGGCGGCGATGCGGGACCTGACGAGCCCGCCGAGGCGGGCCTCATTGGGCATCACCGTCGCAAACTGCCAATGCCGGCACGCCCAGCCACCCGCAGCACTGGCAACCACCACTGGCAACGGGATGGGACACGCCAGCAAAACTGTCTCCCGCCCTGGACTGCGGACCCTTGGCGGGCGATCGGATGGTTCCGTAGTGCGCGCCCAACTTTAACAACCCTGGCCGGCGTCTGGTGAATTGGGCGGTCCTAGTTGCTGCAGCAAACGGCCACGCAGCTGTCGGCCATGTGCATCGCGAGCATCCTGATTGGGCAGGCCCCCGCCACGTAGCGAGGGTCACATCACATACTGTGGAAGAGAAAGGAAGCACAGAGCGCTCGCCCAGGTTGCTGTCGCCATGTCGATAAGGCAATGGGGCACCATTACTTTGCTAACCTCCTGTTGCCAACAATGCCTCGAACTAGTGTGGAGTCTTCCATTGGGACCACCTTTCGGGTCAAGCCAAAGGGTGTCAAGAGTCGCGTTTCCAGTTCATATGTCCTCCCGCTCTCCGTGTTCTGGTGTTTCCGCTGTTTCATTGCCATCTCTCGGCTTTTGTTGACTTTCCTTCGGCGTGCATACATACCCCTTGTGTTTTCATGTCCTTGCCATCGAACCTCCCGTTTCTCAACCGAACCCGGTCACACAAGTCCTTGTTCAAGGAGGAATTCAACCCTGCAAGCTCCCTATTTCTCGAAAGTGGCATTGGCCTGGCTGCCATGCCTACCTCTCCGACACCCCGGGAGGTGAGGCGCCTTGCTTCGGACCATGACTTTGTCCTGGGCGCCTCTCCTTCGCCCAGGCGTCTCGGGTGGTGGGCATTTCTCGCGACACACCTTTCTCTCATCGCGGCATTTGGCGCTGGCGCTATCTGTGTTATTGTTGCCATCATATACACGAGCACAACAAGCAGGCAGATGCTCGACTGTCCATCCTGGGCGACCAACTGCGAGAAAGCCGATGGGTGGACAATCGAACACCTCGGCACAATCCAGGGCATAATCACCCTCATCTACTTCATTGGCCTGGCGGCACTGGCCCATGTCGCGCTCGCGTTATGCGAGGCCGCTGTCTGGCCGCTCCTCACCAAGCAGCCATTTACCATCAGGGGACTTGATGCTTACCTGGCGACAGCCCGCGGATCCATCACATCAGCCCCAGCGGCCCTCATGTCGATTAGGACGCTAGCCACAGGACTCGTACTCATCGCCGCCATTGCAGTAACGTTGATCCCCCTTGCCTCAGCGCCACTTGTCGGGTTTGCATTCACGCCGACCCGGCAGCTTGTCGAGCTGGAGGCCGACTATGTTCCCGGGGGAGGAATCACGGAGCAGTACGCGCAAACTGACCCGCCGACCTCGGTCATTGCCGGTGTCCTGGCCGAGTATCACTCCTGGGCCACGGATCCGTCTTCCGAGCCGCTGCCCGAGTACCGGGATTGGTACATCGACCGGGTGGCGCTCAGCCAACGAGGCAGCTTCTCCGCCAGGGCCGTCAAGCTTCAGACTGTCATCTCCTGCGTGCCACACCAGGTCCAGCAGCTCAGCAGAAATGGATCATGGTGGAACGCCTTCTTGACTAACATGACACAGACCAACAGCAACTCGAGCCAAGTTGGGGACAAGAACAGCAGCGCCGAGGTCTGGGTGCGGACCTCGCCCGAGTTGACGCTCTGGGCCAACAACTTTGAGTTCGTCTCGCCACACCGCACCCGGACAACGCTCATTTTCGCCGCGCTCAACGGCACCATTGACGGGGGAGCCCCGGCGCGGTTTGTGCATCCGGATATGTACGGCGCATCCGCTGTGGCCTGCGACGTGGATATTGAAGCACTAGACGACCTTCTCACCGTTGGCGACAGCCCAATTCCCTCCGACGACACTACAACACCTGTGTTGTCGTCTCTCTCCAACCTCCAAGTCAGCCCTATCGCCGAGGGGCAGACGGACATCAACGAACTCCTTCTCTGGTTCACCGTATCGCCACTGATGGCCGGGAGCAGCGTCGACGGTACGCAGCCCATGTTCTTCAACTCCACCTCCTCCAACCGGGCGGTACCGTACACCACCTCAACCGCCGAGCGCAACACCTGGACCGTCGCCGGCCTCGAGGAGTTTATCCGGCTTTCCATCGGCGCCCTAGCGCAGACAACAACAACAACAACAACAAAAACCGCCACAACCCCTGACACCAACACCAATATCACCCTCACCTTCACAACCTCCACCAAGAAACTCTCCCCCCCGCGCGCCCTCCTCCTCACAATCCTCCCCAGCCTCATCCTCGCCGTCGCCCTCGCCACGGCCGGCTGGTTGACCTACGTCCACGCGCACGACAACATCCCCGTGATGCGCACCGCGGGCGTCGGCGAGCTGCTCAAGAGCGCCCAGTCGGGCTACCTGCGCGAAGTGGCCGCCACCGACGCCGCCCGCGCCTACCTCCCGCACGAGCTGGGCGCGGTCGAGGTCATGTACGGGGTGGATAAGAATGGGATGGCGGGGCTGGCGAGGAGCGTCCGGGGGTTCCGGGGGACGGCGGTGCAGGGCGGGAATGCGGGTGCGGGGAGGAGTGCGAGGAGGGATGGGGTCAGAGCGGTTTGATGAGGAGAAATTCACGTTAGTAAGGAGTTGGAATGTAGTTGGATGGTGCGCTTACGCAGTAATTATGGGAGTCTCTTTTGTAAAAGCTGGTGTGCATGCATTTGTGAGCTTCTGATGATGGTTTGCGAGAGAGCTGAGGACGTTGACATCGATTTGGCGTAAAGGAGCTCATGAGTGCATCTCAATTTGCACACAAAACACAATATATAGGGGCAAACATGCCAAGACATGGAAACAGAAGAGAAAAAAAATACAAAACTTGCAACTTATTACCATGTATCATCTATCTATCCTTTAATGATACTACTAACTTTAATTTCCGAGAAGAATCCGACTCGGAGTGTGCCCCCCTTTCTTTTGGCCCCCATTGTCAAATAGTGGCCGCACTTGTTTGTACTGGTCCAAATCGAGGGCCGCCGAGGCAAACGACAAAAATCCGAATCCGAAACCGAGTGCAGTCCCGTCTGACCCAACCCAGCATGCCTTTGCTCTTCCTTCCAGATGTCATCTATGCATTTTAGCTACTACACAATGCACACACAATTTGCAAAATAGCAGACTTGCCATTTGCCCCGCAAAGACATGGCACGCCTCACCTTGATGGCTGACCTCTTGTTTGCATGCTAGCCCCCTGATGCTGCTCCTCCTCGATCATTGCATTGCATTCGCGATCGCTATAGCGTTTGTAACAAGCTTACTCTAGGAAAGAGGTATGCAGGTAAAGACAAAGCGGGCAGCTCAGCAGCTAGCCCAGCAGCGGTATTCTGTTGATACAACCAAGGCATTTCCAGAGCGCAATATTTCAGAGTCCGCCACAACTTTGTTGAGTGGTTATAGCTGATATATGGAAAGATTCTTCACAACCAGGTAACCTGGTGCCGGCGCTTCTACATTGGTCTTTCCCATCGGAGGGGCTGCCATGTTGGCGACGTTTTTCTACCTTTACCTGCTGCCCAACCTACCATCGTCGGTGATCACCTGGCAAGCGAAGCTGGGCTAGATGCCGAATCTACTCGGGGTAGCTGTTTTGACGCCGTGCATCGCTTATATCCTTCTGGCGCCACAATGGGGCGGTACGGTATACACGTGGTCCAGCGCCTCTGTCACGGTGCTCTTCTCCTTCATCGCGGGATTTGGCATCTACAGGACAGGCTGCTCCCTCTCTTTCATTATCTTCGGTGCCAGCCTCGTTGCCGTTGGTGCTCATCTTTGCGCAGATTCTCGGGGGCACGGCGTGGGTGTCGGTGCCGCAGAACGTGCTGACAAGCTAGCTGGTTAGGGGGGTTAGTGGGGAGAGTACGGGGCTGGATACGGAGGTAGTGTTTTGGATACTGAGGCGACGGGGCTGGGGAAGGTCTTTGGGTTAGAGTCGACGGATGCTGTGTTGGAGATCTATGGGTTTGCGCTGACGAGGACGTCTTGTGTCACGGTGCTCAGGCTGCTGTGTTGGCGAGCGCGGCACTTATTGCTTCCGTGGGGATGGAGTGGAGGTCAATCAAGGTGAACACCAACACAGAAGCGGATAACCTCCACCAGGGCGGCTTTGTCTCAAATATGACACTCCTGCAACATGGGACACGGTAAAACGAGGAAGAGCAGGGTAAAAACCGGGCTTACTGAACTTGGGAGACTGGCAAGATCTAGGACTCGTTTGAAGAACGGGATACCTAAAAATATCTCTCCCAAGGTGCACCTGCAAAATATATTTCTTAAAACTACTGATAGTGATGGGGCCCCTCGGGCCAAGAAAAGGGGTCCTTGCCAGAAAAACGTTGCTTGCTCGGCGGGGACCAATCTTGAGTCCCTAATAACTGTGGCACATCGGGGCTTGCCAAGTCGATGCGGGAGCTTCCACATTATGTAACGTGTGCATATACGTAAAAGTGCTACGTGTATCCGTAAGTGCATGCAATTGAGTGCCGGAAGGTGCACTACTATCCCCCGAGTGGCTTTCTTCAAATGAGAAAATATTTGCGTGGTACACTACCCCTGAAGTGAGGACTTTGGACAGCGCACAAATTGGATCGATCACGAACAGATGGAATAACCGTATTTAGAAAGAAATGGATGGGTTCAATCAAGTCGGGCTCACTGTGGGCTGGATAATTGGGAGTCACTGGCGTATTGCCCAGCTCGAAGACCTCGAACCCTTCAGTGGCCAGATGGAAGTTAGTCGCCATCTTCCCCAAGCGATGAATGACGTGAGACATTATCTAGGGAGCCTCACGATCGCATCGTCAGTGGGACAAGAGGACATGTCAAGCTTTGTGGCGTCCAAATCCTCCCGAGCAACAAGTGTTGGAGTTGCGTCATACAGGTCAGACAAGTCGCGCTTCGTCGAAAGTCTTGAACCACAAATTCGCGTCAAGAGGGTAGCTTCCGTCCGCTGTAATCCATGTTGGAAAAGTATCAAAAGAGGACGCGCAACTTGGGTTCCAAAAACGCAGACGCGAGGAGTTGTCGATGCAGCGCGGTGTAGGGATCGAGGGTGGGCCTTGCATCATGATTGTCGAAGGGCAAAACCGGTCGGATTGCGCGGTTCGAAAGGGGGCGGTAGTTTCGGGAAACCTTCGCAGCTGATCGAAGGCGGCGCAAGGCGATGCTGGTTTCCTTGTGGTTGATCTAGTTAAATTTGAAACGAGGTGGCCCGCCAAGGTGGAAGGGACATCTCTGCCAATCTGCTGATCTGGACGTGGCAACAGTGGGCTGCAATCGCTTATCTCCCCTCGAGGGCCACTCACGTCGCGGAAACACCGTTGGACGCGTCTCCTCAATTTGACCAAGCCCACAAAATCCACACGGATGCGCGCAGCATCGGGAGCAGCACTCGTGCCCCTCTGTGTCGCCTTGGTTCCGCGCAAAATGTGGATCAACGACAAGAGAGACTGTGATTCAGGCACAAACCGCCGGCGTCCCGTCGTCCGAGACGGAGTTCGGGGCTTAGGGCTTGTCTTGAACACGCGCGCATCTTTCCGATGGATAAGGAAGTCACATTCAGTGTTGCGGGTGTGTTGGTGGATAGAAGAACCCTCGTCTGTCCTGTCAGGGGGGAGGGTGACATCATGTCCCCGGGGGGGGGGGGGGGGAGGACCCTGGGCGAGTTGAGGTACCTGGTTTCGGTACCTGCGCCAGCTCGCATGGTGGCATGCAAGATGCCGGTTCGCAATCAGTGGGGGATTGGAGTCAAATTGGAATTACTGCATCGAACAAAGTGTGGTGCTTAATTTTGCTTCAGCTTGTGTCCCCCGCCAGGATGGTCTGGTCCTTCCTCGTCGACTGGCCAAATGAGGCAGGCACAGTCTTGTGTGGTTACTCTCGCCTGCCCACAGTTTCTAGAATGCCCAGTGTCGTCTGATGTGCTAATGGTGTGCGCTTCTTGACGCTGCTAGCCCTTCTGATTTGCCTGCACGATGGCGCTACCATGTATGTGGAGTTGAGGCACATTTTTCGTCTCCTTCCACCAGCACATCATCACCTCATGGGTATGGGTGGTCAGGTACCCGTCCCCGTCCTTTCACCTTGCATACCCGCACCCAATTCCTCTACTATGTACCTACCCCTAGGATCCTTTCCGACACTTCAAGCTTCCATCTTCCCTGCTTGCGTCCGCAAAGCCACAAAGCCACCTTCTTGCCCTTGATAAGCTCCCACAACCCCAACGCTGCAACTCGAGTCGCAACCTTGTGCTCTCACTTCTCTTCCTCTACCCCCCGTCGTCAACTCTTCTCTCCTGTCCTCGACGCTTGCATCAACCCAGATACGCCTCGCCGAGTCACTCTGCGCCTGTCATTCCTCCTACACGGCACTATACGGCACCGAATATTGTCCAAGCCTAGCGGTATCCGATTACGCGCAGATACACCCGGCACGGGTAGCACTCAGCTTGTTCTGGCCTCTTGTCGCTAGAGACCGAGCGAGTAGGATAGGTACCTCCAAGGTCGGGAAAAGAAACCACCCGATACGAGACAATGGGGGCCTCAATGCCAGGCCCGCATCGCTGTTTCAGTATGCGGAACCCTTTCGCCAAAGCCCTCGTCCTTACACTCGGTATATTTTTCGTCGGCGCCCTACTACTCCAGTCCGACACGGTCGATGTACGGACGGCCATCGCAAACACAGCCACTTCGGCCAAGGAGGCCATGTCACAGCGGCCGCTGAGTAGCTTTCATCGTGGTGGCTGGGGGGACGGGTTGCGAAACCCAGTCGAGCAGGATGGCAACCAACCGACCGTCACCCCAACACCATCATATTCCAACTACTCTCATGCTATGACTTGCGATTACGACATGGGCCGCTTGAAGAAATGGCAAAAAAAGTACCGTCTAGGTGATAAGTTCGAATACACCAAGCGCTACATCCAGGTGGTGCAACGGGACATTCCGCGCAAATCGATAACCAAGCTCCCGCAAATGTTCTCGCCCCAGCAGATCAAGGTTGTGGACGTGAACAAGCAATACAGGCCCGAGACATGCCCCGACCCGATGGTGGTGCCCGTCTCCCGGTCGCCTTTCCCCTCGACAGCCAACGCATCGGACTTTATGTTTGGCGTGTCAACATCTTACAAGCGATTCAGCGATCCCAAAACGAGCCCTGTCAACGAGTGGACATACTGGCTGACGGACGGGAAAGGCAACTCCAACGGCGGAAAGATGTTGCTAATGCTCGTGGATGCCTCGACTTCGGAGATGCAGGACGCAAGCGACCAGCTCAGGGGGGCCGGGATTGACGTTGATGTGTACCGGTCGGACCCGAGTTTGGTGATGGCAGTGCGCTACCTTACACTTGTGCCCACGATGTACAACCACCCAGAGCGAAAAAACAAAAAGTGGCTCGTCACTTGCGACGATGATACCTTCTTCCCCTCTTTCCATGCGCTGGCTGAGCGGTTCAACCAGTACGATCACGAAAGACCCATGTACATCGGCACCTTGTCGGAGGATGTGAACAACATTGCGCGCCACGGATCGCAGGCCTTTGGCGGCGCTGGCGTCTTCCTCAGTGTGCCCATGGCCAAGATTGTCACTGAAAAGTACAACAGGTGCAAGTCGGATGAGAAGGTGCAAGAGTCCAACTCGGGCTGGGGTCCGCAAGGCGACATCCTGCTGCGCAAGTGCATCTACGAGAATTCCAAGACCAAGCTCACGCTGCTTCACGATCTCTGGCAACTGGACCTGTATGGCGACCCATCGGGCTTCTACGAGTCGGGCATCAAGCCACTCTCGCTGCACCACTACCGCGGAGGTAGCTGGCACGTTGCACACCCCTGGCACTACACCAAGGTTGCGCACGTCTGCGGCGAGGACTGCACAATGCAACGATTTCAGACAGCTGATAACTTTATCATTGCCAACGGCTTCAGCGTCGCCTTCTACCCCCAGGGCATCGACTTTGACGTTGATCAGTTCGAGCGCACGTTCGCGGCTGCACCTGACGATAAGGGCTGGAACCTCGACTTCATGTTTGGCCCCCAGCGCGACTCGCTCCACCGGACAGGCCGCAAGATCTCGTGGGATCTCCAGGAGTCGACAGTCGAAGATGACGGCAGCGTCAGCCAAATCTACGTGCGCAAGCATGACGACTGGCGGTGGAATAACCCCGACGGCTCGCCCATGAGCAATATTGATGGTGTAGTTGAGTTGGTCTGGTTGCCGATACGGTAATAGGGTTTCTTTACCTACCTCGCAAAAAGAACCTGCAGATAGCGCGCGCGTTGGTGATTCAACCTCCGACGCGGTCCGCGATTGCGTCAACCTGGAGCAATTGCTCGACATTTTGGCTTTCTCATCGGCTGGAGTTTTCGGGGTCTGCAGCGCACAGCGGCGGTGGCATGGAGCCACTGATACGGCATTGTATCACCTTGTGATGAATTTTACACTTTTACCTTCGACACACCCAACAGTCGGTCGAAGGGTGAGCCGCAAGGCTATGTTGGCGTTTTTATAGCTTTTTCTTTCCCTTTGTTCACCACTTAGCGCCCTAGCGGCGTAAATCAACTTGAGGCGTGTAGGAGTTTGTAGATTAAAGAGGCACGTGAATCAAGATACCAGGCTGTCCGTCTCTAGACTTTGTTATCGCTTAGACGGATACATGGGTACACTCGGATTAGAAGGAATGGGTTTCTGCTCTGGAAGTGCTCCTGGCAGATAGCCTTGTGGGGAAAGCATAATGTATGACACCAATCTGCAACCTGGGACGGTTTTGGGAATACGGGGAGTTTGATGTGACAGCTAGTCCCGTTAGACACAGTAGAGGAATGATAGATGGATGGTAATCATTCTGGCGACATGTCATCGCTAAAACCTGTGCACTGACGCAAAATAAATAAAAGGGGCTCGACGTGGCGCCATTCTATCAACAAACAAACCGCAACGCCAAATAATGCCAAACTGCGGCTTCACATTCTGACTCTCATAGTTGCACCCCTCAGTGGTGGCCCGTCTTGCCATCCGCCCCACCCGGAGGAGGTTGGTAGTGTCCATCGTTCGCATACGCGGGCGGCAAGTCCTCGGCGCCCGTCGGCTCCGAGTACGAAGGCGGCGCCGCGCTGTACGGCTCAGAGTAATGCGAGTGGCGCGCCGACTCGGCAGCGGCCTCGGCAGCCTTTGCGTCCGCCGGCGACATCGTCCCAGCTGGGGGTGGTGGCGGCGCGCTGCCGTATGTCGACGGGCCTGCGCCGTATCCCGCCCCGTATCCCGCACCATCAACGTTCAGCCCCTGGAATGCCGTTGTAACGCCCGGGACGCCCGCCGTAGCCGGCGTCGCGGTCGGTGGGTGGCTGCTGAGCGGCCCTGCACCGCCGGGACGTGTGGGAATTCCCATGTCCTGCAGCTGTGGTCCCGCGCCGACGGGCCGTGTTGGGACACCCATCCCCTGCGGCTGCAGTCCCGCTCCCTGCGGCTGGCCGCGCCAGCCCTCGGCGCCCTTGAGGACGTCGAAGAGGGTGTGCACGGCGGCGGGAGGGGGGACCTCGCCCCGGATGATCTGATTCACCGTGATGCCCGGGATGCCGTAGAAGGCTGCGTTGGCGTCCTTACGCTCCGTCACGACGGTGCCGTCAACCTGCACGCCGGCGTAGAAGCCGCGCGACTTGACATAGCTGTAGACGGGGTTCTTGATCACCTCGCGGAAGGGGCTTGGCTTGCGGTTCTTGGAGGAACCGCTGCCGGGGCCATCGGGGGCGGAGATGGTTGGGGTGGTGGTGGTGTTGTTGGGGTCTGTGGTTACCTGGGGCTGGGGGGGTTGCTGCTGCTGCTGCTGCTGCTGCTGCTGCTGTTGCTGTTGGGCGTAGGGATCGGTGGACGGCGGGGCGGGGTTTGCTTGCTCGGCGGTGGCAGACTTGTCCTTGCTCTTTTGTCCTTGGGGCATGCCAAAGTCGAGGGCGCCGCCGGCGCCCCAGGGGCCGGCTGTCACGGCCAGGTCGGAGCCGAGGCTCATACGCGTCCGGGTGAAGGCCTCGAGGGCCTCCCTTGTGTTGATAACGACGACACAGTCATAGATGTCGATGCCAATCACGAACCCAGCACCAACGCTGTGGACTTGGATGCCGCTAGGTGGGCCCCAGCTACCGTCGGGAAGACGGGCAATGAGGATGCCGCTGCCGGTGGCGCCAGAGACCTGGAAACCTGCGCGAGCGGTGGTGAAGATGGCCAGGCCCTGGGCGCGGGCAATGACCTTGGAGGGAATTGTGAGAAGGACGCGAGGTTTCTTGGCCTTGGCGACTTCCGAAGGCTTATCGGCCGTTGAAGCTGTGGTTGCGCCTTGGGGGTCACCCTGAACCGGAGCTGTCTGCGGTGCTGCATCGCTATAGATGCCGTCTTCTGCAAGAAGAACGGTGTCAGCATGGGCTGGGTTACGGCTAGTATTGGGACAGGACGTACTGCAAAAGCTTCTCAATATTCTCGCCGCCTTCTCGCACTCCTTGTCCATCGTGGTTGGCAAGAAGGTCTCGGATCCCATCTTGTTTGCCAGGGCATTAAAGGGAGCGGCGGCCTTGCTGCCCCATCCCGCCAACTTGTTGCCCCAGCTTGCCTTGGCTCCCTCGCCATCGTGGCCATGCGGCTTCCCCGAAGAAGTCGGCCTAGGGGGGAAGGGGGGCGGGTGCTCGTCGGTCGGTGTCGACTCGTAGATGTCTTCGGCGTACTGCGGGTGTGCAGGATCGTAGCGCGGGATGTTGTAGTCTGGGATGGGTCTCTCGTCGGGGTGTTGCGGGGCGTGAGTTTGGGGAGCCATGGCAGGTGGTGGGCCGGGAGGAGGCGGGAAGTACGTCTCTTGCTGGCCCGTCGCAATCACAGGCGGCTTCTGGGGGTTTGGTGCACTCATGGTCGTTGATGCTATGTTTTATCGTTTTATCGTTCCTCGTCCTGATCGGATAGAAGTGTAGAGAAATGTCGAAGACAGTTTTGGACGTTGGTGTTCACAGTGGTGTGACGTCGTGAGAATTGTGATGAGTGCGGGGTTCATATGGAAGCTCAGACGAGGGGTTAAGCTGCAAGGGAGTTGAAAGCAAGAAACTCGTTTTATATCGGAGGCCGTTGCTTCGGCGCCAAGGGCCTAGAGGGCCTAGCATACGAAAAAATGTGGCTTTGCATCATCGCTACGACCCGCTGGCATCCCACTTTCTTTCGCTCTCGCTTTCGCAGCACACACTTGGCGTTGGTCCCCGTCGCATGGAACTTGGCGTTGCGTTGCTGTTGATGTCATTGTGTGTGGCGCAGTCTGCCGATCTGTGGCGGCGTTCCAGAAGGATGCTGGGCTGAGCCGAAATCTCTACAGTGGCAGCTCTGCGACGCGTCTGCCAAGACATGGATTCGCGTCGCACTTTGCAGTCTCGAGAGCAGCACCTCTCGATCCAACAACATACCTACCGTACTTCGATACCGTGCGGCTGTTTGCGAACCCACCATATACCAGCGTAAATTCTGCGCAAGCAGATCAAGATCGAGTTGTCGAGCAATTGCTATAGCAAGCGCACATGGCGCACATACAAGGCAAGGCATTAAATAATTGAATGAAAAACGCGTCAATTGCATAAACCATCTTCTTGAAGTATGGGAAGCGGAAGATGCGGTAGTACATGAGTAGCACACTGATCTTTGTCCACACCAGGTTGAAGACGTACAGAATCTCGGCTACCACCAGATATTTCAACCCCCGATTCCCTCATTGACGATGTCTGGTGTGGCATGGTTGGCAGCCTCGGCTTCGGCGCCGGAGCTACGCCACAAGTGATCCAGTTCTGGACCGATACTCTCGAGACTGTGTACATGGGCGACGAGGGGCGAAAGAAGGTCAAGATGGCTCTTGCCTGTCTGATGGAGAGAGACGGTCTCTTGCTGAGGATTAGGGAACTGAGGATGCACCTTTTGGAACAACGATCCCCGCCGAACAGATCAAGCTTTTCACCTCGTCAAAGGAGGCAACCCTGACTCTTGTTGAGGCGGGCGGGCATTACTTGAACGCAACCAGCCCGAAGGAAGTCGGAGATTCTATACTGCAGATGGTCAAAAAGTACAAGTGAAGACTGCAACATCTACTCAGTCTAATTTAGCAACCAAAGCCTAATCATTTCACCTTGTTCTTGAATAAAGTTACTGCTACTGGAGACATCAAACAATCAAGGGGGTGTGGCTCAGTTGGTAGAGCGTTCGCTTAGCAGCTTAGCTGCGAAAGGTCCTGAGTTCGATTCTTAGCTCCTCCATCATTGGCATGTACTGGCGGATCGTGATCCACAGGCTTCATTTTTGCGTGGTGTTGAACGGGGACGGGTGGAGAAGAAAAGTTTCTGTCTCCATTCAGTCTCGAGCTGCAATCCAACCCTTGTTTGTTTGCTAGTGCGTGACTTTATTGAAGCTCGTTATGGACATTGACGACCGCATTTCTGGCACTTCAAAAGATCTTTCCAGGATCGAAAGAACAATTTTTAGCATCTCAAAAGGTTATATTCCGTATTTTAAGAAGCCTTTATCATATCCACATCGGGGCGTTGTTTCTCACAGTTACAGCTTTGAAGTCCTGCGCCGATGAACAAGAGTTTGTTTGCACTGACTCAAAGCCGAGAATTCATGCCCGGAATAATCTCTTCTCCATGTTATGACCCCCATTTCTAGACCTAAGTGCCATTCAGACGAGAAAGATCTGCAAAATCCACAACCCCACACAAACAGCAGGCACAGAAACCAACGTTGCAAGCGAGAGAGTGGAAACGGCCGACGTTGTAAGTACAAACTGGGCGGCACGATCACTGTTCGCTGCCCCGTGGAGAATGTTATACGACTCTACCACCATGGTGGTAGACTCCTTGAAGATGTTGCGTGATGCGACATATGCCGCCCAGGCGAGGCGCCCCATATCCCTCTCGAGCTTTGACGAGTCGGCATCAAAGTTCGTAACAGTGATCCTATCGAGATAGGTGGTGCTGGAGACAAGAGTCGCGCGGCCGAGTGATATCCCAATGTCGACGATCTTGGGAACATGATAGGCTGGGTTAGCATCTCTAGCGGACTTTAAGGTACCGGTGAAGCGCCAAACCATACCAAATTCACGGGGAGATCCAGGTGTCCTGAAGAGCGTCACTTGGGTAGCGCTGGCAGCGCGAATCTGCTGCTCTTACATAAGAGGCACGACAAACTGTCCCACATCATTTCCAATTTCATATCCATCCCAACCATTTTCGGATCCATCATCCAGATCGACAGGCACAGGCCCCAAGACAGCATCAAAGCGGCGCTTCTCCAGATTATCCACGTCGACATCGCCTTCCATGAAATCAAGACAAGTGTTCCAGAAACTATTCTTGTCTCCGCCAGTGAATGCACCACAGCGGCGAAACTTGCCCCCATCTTCAGGTCGTCGCTCCAAAATAAGGCCGCGGAGGGCCGAGTTGGCCGGGGCCCAAGTTGGCATCAGCCATCGCTGCTGCGCCGTTGTCCCGGGCCATGACCATTCGCCATCGACGTCTGGTTCCCTGTCAAAAAAGACATCGTAATATTCACCCTCAGAATTCTTATAATAAAGTGTCACCCAAGGTGCCTTTTCCTCGGCGTCGCTTCCTTGGTCGTCCTCCCCTTCAACCTCCCCGTCTGCCTCGTCTTCTTCATCAAAAGCCTCTTCGCCGATATACTCTTCATCCTCGCCTCCTTCTTGGGTTTCATCTTCGCCCGGGATTTCGCCCGTCCAATCGTCTCGTGATATCGGAATCACAGTGACGGGCAGGAGATAGCAACGCACGACGAGCACGTCGTGGCTGATGAATGCGGACACGGTGTCGGTGGACTTCTGAACCTCGAGGACCTTGCAGAGATTTCCACCGCCGGAGACCTCCTCGTCTGCACTGCTACCTCGGGGAAACAAATTAACTTCGCCAACCACCGAGGCCCACGACCACGAGGGAGCGACGTGCTCGGCTGGGCGGTGGGCCGACTTGGGCTTCACAACGTTCCACGCCAGCTGGGACTCCAGTCCCCGCTCCCACAGGCCCGAGACATACCGGCAGCCCAGGACACTCTGGACTTTGGTGGCGATACCATGCAGGGCAACAAGTCTATCTGTGTCCTTGGTGATGGCGCACGAAGAATATGCGTGGATGACAGGAGCCCATATCTTGTAGATATCCGAGTTTCGGCTGCGGGTGGGCGACCGCCCAGCGTCGATGCGAAAGATCCTCGGAGACTCGGCCGCGGGGAGGGGAGGGCTCAGCCCAAGCGGATGTCGCTCGCACGCGACAAGCTCGTTGCACTCCCAGAGCAGCTGGTCCTTGTCGAAATGCAGCACACGCGGCGAGAGCAGCCGCTCCTGGAGGACCCAGGCTCGCACGTTCAGGGGCGAGCTCTCAAAGGCACGCCACCAGCTGTCAAAGTCGCCGAGGTAGTGATCCTGCTTGGCGCCGCCCATCCCGATGCTGACGACGCAGGGCTGCACAGCCCGGATGTCGCGCTCCCGGAACAGGCCCCCTCGTCCGTCGGCCGAGGCGGTGGCGGCGATGTCGCAGTACGAGTTCCCGTAGACGGATTCCATGACCAGCGACTCCTTCTGCCAGTCTTCGCGCGAATCTTGGATGATGCAGAGGCAGTCGATCCAGATGTAGTTTACATTGAGGCGGCGTGTGACTTCGATGGCGTCCTGGAAGGTCTTGACGAGAGAGCTGATTGCAATTCCGTTCCTTCTGTCCTCCAAGTTGGTTGTCAGCAATGTTCCAAGCACGACCTTTCCCCAGCAGTGGCTGAGTGTCGCGTATGGAACGTCGTCGGGGATCTCGTCCCTCTCTCGGAGGTAGATGAGATCTGGACTCTCCGAGACTAGCAGCAGCCTCGTTGGCTTGAAGGAGGACCCTTCGGCTTGGGCGGGTTTGCAGCTGGGGTGGCCCTTCTGGCATGCATCCATCCATGAGCTAGCATGGGTCCAGCTCGTCTTGGAGCCGGTGTTCGATTCCGGGATGCTACCCTGGGGCAAGAGGGACCACACTGCTGAAGGAAGCATTAGTCTGGAAGAAGTCAATGCTGTGTGCTATGAAGACGAACTTACCTTTGTTAAAAGGATGGAGTCGGAACGTCAGTGGCCAGGAATATTCTGGGCTCCCATTCTCCACGAAGAAGAGCTTAAAGTTGAAATCCTTTCCATTCGGGTTTCCAAGCGTGAAGAAAAACCGGCTTGCGCTTGGGTGATCGCTCAGATGCTCGGCGACGAGGGCGCAGATGTGGCATCCCGCTTTGGCAGCGCTCCGAAATCCATCAAGATTGTTATGGTGGCTTCCGGTGACGTTGTTGTGTTGCCGGAGAGCCTTGGCAAGCCCTTTCGGGTTGGTGAAGACCCTATTACACACTTGACAAAGCATCATGAAATTCACGACAAAGGACAAAGGCAGGGGGGGGGGGGGGGGGGAGGGGGCATGAAACAATTACAAACGTCTGGCGTGGCGTTGAAAAACAAAGTTTTTTTTTTCCAACTTTTTAGTTGCAAAGAGAATTCTTTACACTCTTGGTGAATGCCAAGGACGCTCAACTTTATATCGGGCCGCACCAAAGTAAGACTCATCATGTTCAGCTTTCCGCTCAAGCGGGGTTATGTGCCTTCAGCTTCAGCTTGCCAAGCCACGCATACGCCTTCATTCACCCAAGGCGAATAGCAGCTTACTCCTCAATAGTCGTATCCAATCCATTGACAACGCGCTAGAATGAGAACTGCCGGCGGCGTTACACTGCGTAAGCGTGGGCTCAACGCCGAAAACTTACACTAGCACCATTCTCATGAGCAGCCAAAGACAAAAATGATTTCCCCATCAGCCCTTGAGAAGCCCAAACAGGCCACTGAAAAAGCTCGCCGTCTTCCCCTTCTTCAAAGAGCCCACTTCATCCACCGGGAAGCCCTGCTCGACCGAAAGCCTTTCAATCTCGGCCATCATCTTCCTCCGCTGCGAGGCATTGTTAAAAATCACATCATTGATCCTCATTGACACATTCTCGGAACAAGGCAGACTCATCAGCCTCGGGACGAGCACATCCTTGAGCAAAAAACATACCCACAGACCGCAGTCCGAGTCCGGCGCCGCCGTTTGCGGCACATTGATCGTACGGAAGTAGAACGGCTGGTTGAGGACTTGAGCGAACTTCCTGCATGCGAGGCGTCCCATACCTCCATGGGTGCTTGAGTGTGAGCCGGCCCTCTGCTCGTAGCTAACCGGGCTCTCGGGGTGGAAGTCGTAGTAGAAGGCGGCGCTGTCGATGATGCTAATGACAAGCAGAGACCAGAATGGGCCACCCTCGGTGGACCCTGGGTTTGGGATGGGCAGGAACACGTGCGTGCTGTTTTTGTCGGGGAGGATACTGCGAAGTGTGCTTGGGTCGGGGGTGTTGATAAGGAGCGAAACGAGGAAGGGGGTCAGTATGGGAATCTGAGCTTTGGTGCCACTGGTTGACTGTCAACTGTTCTTCCCTTTTGGCAGCAGCGGGGTGGAAATTGTGAGAAAGCCTACTATTTTCTTATTTCTGTGGCATGCGCAAACCCGTGGATGCCAGTGCTGTTAGCTGTGCTGCCTCTGAATAAAAGAAAAGACCAAGCCGACCCAGAGAGTAAAGCACCTACTTGGACCAGAACTCCATCATCTGCGTGATGCTCATGCCATTAGCATTTTGCAAAATTGTAAAACGAGCGCCTGAATTCATCAACGTACCGCATCGGTTACCCTATCGGAGTTCCTGACATTCTCAACGTCCTCCCGCTCGACTTCAGCGGAGGTAGAGTGACTTAGTTTCATGTCAATTTAGTGAGTGTGACCAAGATAATCGTACCAACGGTGCCATGATCTTCGAAATATCAGCTCGGCTCTATTCAACTCGTGGCAAAAAACATACATTGAAATCCCGACAGACTCTTCTTCTCGAGGGCAGGGATCCGCTGCGTAGCGGCGGTGGAGTCAGCTGGATTAACTACACCGGCGGGATAGACAGCTCGTTGAGCTGCCTGGCTCAGGTGGTGTTGCATTTTACAATTCATCGCTTCTTGACGCCATGGAGGTCGTAGGTGTTCGGTGTAGAGGCTGGGACGACAAGAACATGAAGAAGATGACAAGATCAACATAGGTGCAAGGCTCTGTAAATGCGGGATAAACGGCCACATGGCAGTGCTGCCTGCAGTCGCCGCTTTTCAAGCGTTGATTGGCAGTGATAAGCGGCATGCCTAAAAAGCTCCCGCAGCGGTCGTTCTGGACCCGGCCACTCACGATGCCCTCTCTGCGCAGCGGACAAGATCCAAATCCTTCTGCTTGCTCCAAGGCTCACCTTCAACCTCCACTGCGCTGAGCATTGACACTGAGCAGTTGCTTTCGCAAGCCTCGCCAGCCGTTGCCCTGCCAATCAACAAGAAAGCCCTCCAGTAGTGAGGCCAGCCCGACGATAGCAGTTGCCTTTCATTTTCTCGACAACGGAAGCCGCGAAAGCCAACCTACTCCTCTACATGCCCCTCAATAGAGCTCTTCATGGCTAAGCTCCAAGCCACCATTCCTATCCTCAAGAGCTATGGTATTTCCGAGGCCTAGCCCTCGATCATCCGGTTCCATCTGCGCTATGAGGATCCTGAAAATCTATTGAATAACTACATCGAAGCTCGCTCGGATCCAAAAAGCAAGCAAGACCTGAACCAAGCAAGGGAGCAGGTTGACGGTGGAATACGTCGTGGAAGGCTTGGCGTGATATCTTGGGACCTAAGACGTCTTTGTTTTCCTTAGATTTATTATTTATTTTGTTAGTGCCCCTGGATTCCGACCACTTTGTAGAACACCACCAAAAACAATAACCTAACGTACTTTATAAGCGAGTGCGCCATATAAGCGAGTGCGCCACTTTTCAACGCGATACCCCACCTTCACACAAAACACCAAATTCTACCACAACGAACGATGGCAACACCCTCGTACGAGGCTAGGATAAACCTAGCCCTCAGAGCTCTTCAAAAAGACCCAAAACTTAAAGTCCGAGCTATAGCTCGGATCTACGACGTCGATAAAGATACCCTTCGACGCCGACGTGCCGGCCGGCCTGTACGACGCGATATTCCAGCCAACTCACGTAAACTGACCGATTTGGAAGAGAATACGATTGTTTAGTATATAATCGAGCTATGTACACGCACATTCCGCCCTCGGCTTTATTACGTGGAAGATATGGCTAACCGACTGTTACGTGAACGCGACGCGACCCCTGTCGGTAAGCTCTGGGCTCATAACTTCGTCAAACGTCAACCAGAGCTCCGGACGCGTTTATCGCGTAAATACGATTACCAGAGGGCTAAATGTGAAGATCCGAAGATTATTAACGAGTGGTTTACCCTTGTATATAACATGAAGGCTAAATACGGTATCTTTAATAAAGATACCTATAATTTCGACAAGACTAACTTTATGATAGGTATTATCACCCCTACTATAGTAGTTACTACCTTAGATAGCCGTAGTAAGGCTAAACAGGCTCAGCCTAGTAATCGAGAGTAGGCTACAGTTATCTAGGGGGTAAATACTTAAGGCTGGGCTATCTTACCATTTATCATCTTAGCTACGTAATATCACCTTACCAACTAGTATAAAGAATGTGACCTTCCGGCTACCTAGTATATTATAATAACTAATAATAGCTAGACTACGAATGAAAAAGGTATAGATTAGATTCGGTACTTCGATCTATATACTACGTCTCGTACAAAGGGTAAATATCGGCTTCTAATCCTTAACGGCCACGAGAGCTACCACTCCGAAGAATTCGAGACCTACTGTTAGGAACAGAACATCATTACGCTCTGTATGCCTCCACACGCCTCGTACCTACTTTAGCTATTAGATGTTAGCTACTTTGGGCCGCTAAAGAAGGCGTATGATCATGAGGTTGAGTAGTATATGCGGATGAGTATTACACACATCAGCAAGCTGGAGTTTCTTTGTGGGTTTAAAGAAGCGTTTTTTGCTTCAATCACAGAAAAGAATATCTAGGGAGGCTTTGCCGGAGCTGGCCTTATACCGTACGACCTAGAAAGGGTGATATCGAAGCTGGATATACGTATTCGAACCTTAATACCCCCAGTACCAGACCTAGCTACTACACTACCTTGGGTCTCCCAAACGCCACATAACCCTCGAGAGGCTACCTTATAATCAGCACTTATTAAAACTCGAATTTCCAACCATCAGGGCAGCTCTCCAACCCCAATGTTCACTGCTGTGGATCGACTAGCCAAAGGTACAATGGCTGTAATGTACGAGGTGGCTCTTTTACGTACTGAGGTCTCGGCACTACGCAAGGCCAATGAGGGGCTTAGTAAGCGACGGAGGGCTAAAAAAACACGTGTGCGGCTTGGAGGGTCACTTACTGTACAGGAGGCACAGGATCTACTGGATCAGAAGGCTGTGGGTGAGCAGTTAGCCCAAGAAATACGACAAAGTGGTGGTGGAGCAGGGGGGTCTCGTACGAAGATTCGGTGTTGTGGGGTGTGCGGCAAGCCTGGCCATAATGCGCGCACTTGCAAGGAGGCTGCAGAATCGTCTGATTCATCTGTTTCTGATTCAGTTATTGTTATTTCCTAACGTTGTGGTTGTGTAATTGAGGATAGTTGTGGTTGGGTTGGGAAAAGTGGCGCACTCGCTTATATGGCGCACTCGCTTATAAAGTACGTTACATTCAAACTACCATAAACAAACCTTCGCTTCGCTATCTTCATTACTACTACTGTCAGGTGGGCTACTAAGCTCACTAGATTCAGTACCACTATCTACAATTATACCCGCTTCCACCTGTACCCTCCTAATAGCCACAATATCCGCGAATACTTCGTTCTGGTTAGGTTTAACTCTCATACTTTCTTGGCTACAGGTATTCTAACCTGGCTTCTAGGACCTAGACCTAGTATGCCGCATGCGAGACGTGTTTCTGCAAAGTGGGTTGGTCCTGGGAAGGGTTGTGGATGTCCTCTGCTTCAGCCATGCTTGTGGCCACTATAAGGAATGTCCTACAATGGCTTGCGCCCCTATCCCTTGGACCCTTTTGATGGGTCCCACGAGCTTGTCCTTGTGCGCATGCATCCAGACAGTGGAGGCGTAGTCTATTACCGGCGTGACTGTGGATGTAACCAGCTGCCGTGCTGTAGATGGAGATAGACCTCTGAGCCACCTCAGCTCCATTGCAGCCCCAAGACCTTTAGAGGCAGCCTTTGCGATATGTTCCTTGTATTTCAGCGTGGCACCAATGACCACCTCGAAGATCTTCTTTGATCGTGAACGGTTCTGAATCGCTCTTGCAAGATTTGTGTGTGAAGTGTACGACTGCTGTTTTCTCCGCCTCAAACGTCGCACCGCTTCTCTTTCCACATTCTGACGCATCCTTTATAACTACCTCGATATCTTTACGGCTACTCTGCTGTGAAGTCATCGACGAATGTCATCGTACCTCCATGGGCGTCGATCCGCCGTTGCACTAAGTCTGCGTTGAAGAAGAGAAATAGAATGCAAGACAGGGGGGATCCCTTGGGGGGGGGGTCCAACCTGTGGCAAGCCTCGAACTCGGAGGACTGTCCGTTGAGAGGGCCTGTTCCAATAAATCCAAAGGTAGCAGAAGCAGTGCAATAGACCTTGGCTTCGACCTTCATGTATATCACGGTAGCCGCGGGCTCAGGATGCCGCTGCGGTCGACAGAACTCCGTAGACATCTCGCAAGGCATCGTCGCTTCAGGCGGCAGAAGTATTCCCCTCAACCTCGCCGATTGCATAGTGCTAAAGCCTTGGTTTGGAGGCTTATGTGCTGTATGAAGATTGATGGTCTTTCGGACTCCGATCGGAGTGGCTGCGGTCATCCCCTGGTGACAAATCCTTTTGCGGTTGCTCGACATGGAGGGTGCCCAAGAATTTCTTAAACGGTGTCATTTTCTTCGGCTGGCTGGGGGGGCTCTGGGACTTCATCGTCTACTTTTTTGGGGACTTTTGTCTGCTGGTCCGTGATCTCAGTGCTATTGTCGAGGTACTACTTCTGCGACACCTTTTCTATGGCTTTGGTCTTATTCCACTCACTGTGTACTCTACCTCCAAAAGCGAAAGAACCACCACTGTCAGTTTGCATACCAGCATGAGAAGAGAAGCTGGTATATTATCGTGGAATTGTCATGTAGTTTACATTTTCCGTTTTCTTTTTGGTGGCGGGGACGTATTGCCAGAATTTGGCATTTTATGGTTTCTTGTATGTATTTGAACGGTGGTTAACTGCAAAGACTTCAATGGAAGGAATGTGGTTAAGGTCACGGTTCTGTTGCTGTTGTGAGGCACTTGCATCTTCCACATACCGTTGACTTTTTCTTGTGCCTGCTCCAGTAACGTGACGGCAATAATCTTGTCCTCTGAGAAAATGCAGGCCAGTAAATCATTTTTCGCGTCGAGTGAGATGGGTGAGAATGTTTTTGGAGGGGAGTGTGGCTAAGTAACGGGCTGGAGTTTTTATGCGTAAGATACGTCAGACGGATGCTTACCTCAAAACCACGTATAGTCTCGAGGTCAACTACGCCCTCGCTACGACTAACAATCCTGTCTTATCAATTGGGGCTGTGAATGATTAGTACACATTGACCAAACTGGCACTCTTGGGAAAGTTTCCGTTTTTGGCCCTCCGCGTTCAGCTGAGCAATGGTGCAAGTTGAACTGCCGAATGCGCAGATAATACCTTTCTTTCACTTGGCCTATCCTACCCTACCCACGCCATACTCATCACGATCTAATGTAGGTGTCTCTGCGTGGCTGCCATTTTTTTTGGGGGGGGGGGGGCTGTGAATGAGTTGGCGAAAAGTGCAGAATCCCTCATGTTTTAGGTACTCAGCGGCTGCTTCGTGGTGGCATTAGCGCTGACCTAATAAGCCTCAGTGACCCAGGTGGCCGGGAGGTAGGTGTTATCCAGGGTTAACCCCAGGTTTGGCTCGGGCCGCATCGACTCGATATACGACGAGCCGATTGTGGGTGTAATTTACTGCTGTGAAAATTCTATCGAGAGAATCTACGGTGCGAGCTAATAAAAAAAATTTTTTTTTTTTTTTTTGCTTCTAGTGTTCATGCTCGCGGTTTGGGAGATGAGGGTGGCTGATGGAATACCAAGCTTAAATGCAGGTTGCGGTGCGGCTCCGTATAGGTAAGATAGACGGGCTGATAGCAGAAGCGTGCTTTGAAACGGGAGCCTACTTGAAAGTGTCAATGCATGATATTTCAGGGGCTTTGGGCAACAGTCAAGACCTACGTTCATGTGTTGTGCAGCAAGGGGGTTTATTTTGGCTTACGGTTCTGGAACCCTTACTCAGATGATTACGGCATCCCCAGATCGCCCCTGGCCTGAGCTTAGCACCTCCCACTGCAGGCAGCGAGATTGCCGCAGCTGAGCCCGCCAAAAGAGGAGTCCAAACAGGGGTTTCCGCCCCTGCCATATTAACCCCGGTAGCATTCGCCAAGAGATCTCCGTTCTCACCTGCTGACGCCCCTTTGACAAGCCGCAGGCAGGGCAGGGGCTCAAACTCGAATTCGCAGCTGCCTCGACGCAAGATCGATGTACAACGGTTATAAGAAAGCCAATTGCTGCCTTCACTGATGCACAGTCTCTCGGTTAAGCCAGCTTCACCAGTCGCGAAATTCATTTCTTGTCTCTTCTTTCGACTTAGATTCTCGACAGCACGTTTTTCGCAGGTTTAGTTCTTCTCAACGCCCATCCCAACGATCGCCAAAATGACTGCCCCTTTCGTCCGGCGCGAGTCTTCGCCCTTCCTCAAGCGAGTCTTGATCCCTTTCTGGATCCTGCGTATGCTTGTCTTGCTGGTGGGCCTCGGTCTCTACGGTCTGATCTTGGCCGCTCTCGTCGCCTTTACCGACGACATCCTCAGTCTCGAAACAGAGTACAGCACAAGCCTTCAACTCAGTCTACTGAAGGCTCTCAGCGGCATTATTATGGGCATCCTCCTCCTGTGCTTGATCCTTGAGTTTGTCTGCGTTATCAAGCGCGGCCGCAAGACCCTGAGCCCGGGTTTCTTTTTGGGCACCAACATTGTCCAGTCTACCTTTATTGTCGTCATGTTCATCCTGTCTATGATCGGCGCAAGGACTCCCGGAAGCATTGGCATCTCAGTTGCCATTCTGTGAGTTTGAACAAATCAAGTCTTTTTGATGCGGTACCCCTACTAACAAAAATGTCAAACCAGCCTCCTCTTCCTCGGCTTCCTCATCTACGCTGCCGTTATTTACCACAAGTACCGCAAGGGGGCACTCACCAAGGACTTTTCTCTCGAGGGCGGGAATGTCTCGCACCAAAACGTGTACACAAAGCCAGCCCAGTAGTGCAAAATGCCCACGGACTGATAAAGGTGATGGTTTCACTTTTTCTTCCCATGCATCCTGGATGGAGTTTGAGCGTATCTGCACTTCATGTACCTTTTGTTATCGGGCCTGGTTCTCAGGCGGAGCGGCAGCTTTGATGACCCAATGAGCGGTGTTTGGCGCTGTGGTTCAGTGTATAAGCCACAGTTTTGAATGCATATTATGATCTCCAGTCATTACCTTGAAGATTGCCAAGAGGCCCTCATCTCACTTCGGTTCTGCACTGTCCGTATGTGCCTGATGGAGCCAATCACCACGATGGTCAGCTGCGCCCCGCAAGGTACCCGTCGCCAAGGATCAACCCCGCCCCGATTATTCGGCTTTCCTCCTGTCATCCTGTTTGTCAGGTACCCCCCAGACAAGGTACCTTATCCTACTCACCATGTTGGATTTGCCAACGACCCCCAAGATTGTGCCTGAGGACTGGGATTCCTGGGCCTTGCTCGATGGATGGACTCTGTGCCGTCACTGTCGACCACTGCTCGGGCTGACCAAGGGCGATTGGCAGCACTTTGTGAGCTCTACCCGTCGGAATGCCAAATTCGTTACACTGGCCCATAAATGTGTTCTTTGCTCCGCTATTTACCAAGCCTTCCGTCATTTTGCGCCTGCCATCATCGAGCATAATCCAACGTTGTCATACTACTACTCGCCTTTTCCATCCGAGCCGGGGGGCGTCGGTTGCAACTATATCAATGCCCAGCTGATTCCTCCTTCGACCGTGGACTTGGTTACTCAAGCTGAGAGTTTATTTTTGACAATAGAAAGAGGTTCGGATCACTCTGGTTGGCCCAAATGAGGTGCTGTCCGACTCACATTGCCTTTTCTTTTTTCTTCTTTCTTTTTTAGGGCTCGATCCAGCCACCCATTCTCTTATTGGGGACCTGCCGCCACAGCAAGAACCGGCACTGTCAGAACACAATCTTGCCTTCATCCAGAGACAATGGGCCGATTGCCTTTCCAACCCAGCCCACGACTGCGAGCCCAGGCCAGGTCTCGGGATCGAATGGCCACAGAGAATGATACAGATAGCAGAAACAACGGCTGTGTTGGTCGACTTTGATGCCGGCATGGCCTCACGATACGCCGCTTTGAGTTACTGCTGGGGCGAAAAGGACGAACTGGGCCAGAACCCACCACTCCGAGCAACTTCGCCAACCTGGAGCAGTCTGAGGTCTGGTATCCCCTTTTTCGACCTTCCCCTGACCATCCAACAGGCGATCATGGTGTGCCGCTGTCTGGATATAAAGTATGTTTGGATTGATGCCCTGTGTATCCTTCAGGATGATATTTCCGACTGGGAGAACGAAGCCAAGAAGATGGCGACAGTCTACTCGATGGCCAAGATCACAATCATCGCGGCAGCTTCGACTTCCTGCCACAGCGGGTTCTCCGAAGTGGACTCGGGACTGGTTCTCAACACACCACTTCCACCGCCGACGCGGCTTGTTGCCCGAAGAGCGAATCGCACAGGGTTCCACCGATCCGCGTACGAGACCGAATCCCTGGACCCGATCGACCGTCGCGGCTGGACCTACCAAGAGGAGCTTCTGTCGACGAGGTACATCCGGTTCACTGCCAGCGACATACAATGGAGATGTCGTGTTGAGGCCAACTGTCTGTGTCGCCAGCCGGCGGACTGTCCTGAGCCAGGCCTCTCCTCAGGCCAGACACCCGTGGCTCTTCCGTCGACTCGTTGGCAGGGGATCGTCGAGAACTTCAACCGGCGGCAATTCACGGCCGATATTGACAAACTACCGGCCTTCTCGGGCCTCGCCAGGAAGTTGGCAACCGAGCTTAAGGTGGCCGGGATAGACGAGAACTCGTACGCGGCCGGCGTATGGAAGCATTACTTGTCGACGGGCGGCGACATCATGTGGCATCGAGACCACCACCTGACAAAGGTAGGCCGGTCCTACGAGAGCTATGTTGCACCGAGTTTCTCGTGGGCGTCGATTGCCTCGCCCATCACGTTTACGAACGTGGCGGGGTGGATTGACTTTCAGATGAAGCGCCTGTTCGAACTCGTCGAGGTAGAGATCGAACCGACTTCAAGCACCAACCCGTTTGGACGAGTCTCGGAAGGATTCCTGAGAGTGCGGGTCCCCGTCATACCATGCAAGGTGCGATCGCCGCTGCGCGGAAGCCCCGAGGTTAAGTTGCTTGAAGACACGGCACTTGAAGTGACCAGTTGGATATTCGACTGCGCCGTGTCCCGCGTGACGCTGAAAAGCGGCAACCCGAGCGTTCAGAGGTCTACATATGCCCTGTCGTTCGAGGACACACCCGCCTATGTCGCCCTGTTTGTGAAAAATTCGAATCCCTCTGGCTTTCTCAAGGTCCGGGCCGAGGGCCTACTTCTTGGAAAGTTGGACCTGAACAACGGGTACCAGCGCCTGGCATATGTCGTGGGACGAGTTCGTGCCGATTTTGAGGAGTCTAGCATGAAGATTTGGGAGCGCATCATCGACATACACTAAACGCATTACCATAGCGGGCAAAATGTAGAAGTCGTAATCATTTCCTGCCGCTGTTGAAGCGAGAGCGGTTGTGCCAAGGTACATGAGGAGGGCAGGTGCGTTTCACCAAGGTAAGGCACGGCTCATATCTCTCCACTACCTAAGGTAGTCGGTCTCTAAAAAGAATTGAGCCTCATCCGAAGATGGTTAGCCTAAAGTCAGGCTCGCTTCACCCTCGGCTCACTTCGGTTCACCATTGCTCACCCCCAGCTCACTATACTATGAAATTGTCAACTTTACGCGACAACAACCTGGGGGCCAATATTGATGCAAGGGATCAAGATGGCCGTACACCACTCCTCTGGGCTTCCATGAATGGCCTTAAGACCGTGGTACAGCAGCTTCTTAAGGGGGGGTCAATGTTGATGCATGTGACGAAGTAGTGAGGATTGTATATGTTCCTATCTGCGTCTCTTCCAATCTGGCAAGCGTGTAAATGTCCATCCGTGTTCCAGCTCTCAATACCAACGTAACGTATGTAGTGTTCAGCAGATGGCTGTACCTTGGCCGCTTCTTGATATGTACTGCCTAGGCAGATACCCAGCCCCAACTCTCTCATATACCTCCATACCGTCCAACTCCACCGACCGGACAATGATCAAGTAGTGAATTCGAGATCCGAGTTCTTCTGACCCCTTTTCAACTCCGAGGACAACACACTCCATCTTGTCCCGCGACCCCTGGTCAGGCCCATCATAGAAGAGCTTGCCCTCGCTTCTGCCTTGGTACCCAGGACCAACACCAACGATCTTGCTAACTTCGCAGTGCAACGCCATGTCTCCAGCCACCACTGGGCTGCGAGACCACGGCGGCTGCACCTCCATCCAGTCAATACCCCCAAACTTGGGTTTCAGAAACTCGATCTCCCCAGTAGATGCCATCCAGGACCACGAAGGGGCGCCCTCTCCTTTTGGAAATTGGATCCTCGTCATGGGCTCCTTATTCGGAGGACGATACCAAAGCAGCATCCGCCTCAACAGTCCCCCAGGTTGATGCGTCTTGTCGCTGTGACCTTCTTCAAAGACTCCGAACGGACCACGAGCTTTGAAGGCAGCGAGGAGGCGCGTGAACACGCCCTCGATGGCGATGGCGCGGTCGTAGTTGTTGGTGAATCCGAGGGTGGAGTAGACTTTCCAGAGATTTTGGAGGCGGATGATCTTTTCGCCCTGGCTGGCGGACATGAAAGTTCGGGGGAAGTTGGGGTCGCCTAGAAAGGCAGCGAGATTGCTTTTTGCTTTGTTAGTTTGAGTGATGCTGATTGAAGAAGGGATGGATGAGCTTACTTGGAAATCTTGGTCAATGTCTCGCAGCGGACGCCATCACCGCACTCAAAGTATGTCTGCGAGTCCGCAAAAAAAGACGGTGCGGCGGGCGAGAGCGTGTTCCTGTAAGACCCATCCCCGCTGGTTGAGATGGCTATCGAGGATGTCGCGCTTAAAGTTGTCAATAAACTCGCAGACGTAGAGTGGTATTCCGGCATCAACCAAAGTGACATAGTTTCACCGAAGCCGTTGACCGAGGAACCCGTCTTGCTGATTGCGAGAACGACTTGCAGCCAGAACGACGTATGCCGAGCTAAAGACGCACTCCATCTTCTTGGCCTCCACATCGAAGTCACCTGAGGGACCTTGGATAGTGCAGATCGAGTCGATCCATAAGTATCGTATGTTGATGGCTCGGGTAACCAGGACGGCATCGTAAAAGGTTTTGGGCAGGTCTGCCAGTCGGATTCCCTTGCTGTGTTGCGCAAGATTGCCGCGACTCGTAACGAAATGTTCCCCTTGGCCTAAGGGGTGTGACAATGCAACATACGGGAGTCGATCATTAGCGCTTGGTGTCCAAAGCCGGGCAAACTCAGATCCATTGTCGCCCACATCGATTACTCTTGTTGGCATACATCGCGGGGTTGCCGAAGCGCGGCAGCTGGGGTGGTTTTCGTCACAGAGGTGAAGCCACTTGTTGATGACAGCGAAGTGCGCCGAGCTTCCAGCATCCGGAAGCTCACAAAGCCCAGCGTGTGTCCGCGAGTCTACCCTTTCGTTGGACTCTGGCGAAGTGGTTAGCAATCAGCGGCCTTTGTTGCCGAAGCAGCCCGGGAGAACAGCCCATACCTCGGCCATGGCAGATCGAAAGGACTGGACGGCTGCTGCCATTCATCTTTAGCCACGATCTCTCACGTTCGAAGCGTACGCTTTCCCATCGCCTCTTGCCGTTCCGTTCAGCCGTCTTGAGTAGAAGAGCACATAGCTCGCACTTCTTCCGCCGCAATTCCATATCTATCATGCTATAATCTATGAAGAACAGGTTCTCAAGGAAATCTAGCCCCTAGCACTTCCCACATAACTTGGCTGGTTTACTTGGTTTCGGCAAGTTCATGGTGGTTGATAATATATCGCTCGCAAACTCCGAATCCGGTTCCACAACCCAATTATCGTCAAGCTGTGCACATTGTCAGCCAGGCCACTATTATGCCGCAACAAGGGGTGGGTTTTCGCACTCTCTGCCATGCTTGTTAGCTGGGTATAGGAAGGGGTGATCCACATCTGAGTAGAAGCTTACCGGCTACGAGCATGAGAAAGATAGTTAGCACCCTACAGTGAGCTGAGAAGACATATCCATTAAATAAAGGTCAAGGTTTGTGGAGGTTGCTTACATGCTAAGATCACAGTCTCGAGGTCAGCATTGTGATGAGTAATGTCCAAGCGACATTCCACATACCTTCTATTGACACAAACCATATCAGTCGATCGTTAACTACTGTTCCTCACGGGTCATGCATGGGCTCGGTTTTGCTCACATACTAGACATCTCGAAGATTAACGTGTTACCCTCTACACGGGCGGACCGAGAGGCTTCCTCACGTCTTTCTAAAAAGAGCGTCAGTCAAGGTAGTAGAAACGCACGAACATCCTGAACCACTTACAAATTTTGGATCTTGAGCGAAAGAGTCGAGGTGGCGGCCACCTGCTTTCGCAAGCCCCGGTGTGAGATAGCCAGCCGCATCCTGGAGGACCTTCAGGCTGGCATTGAGGGGATTCTCGGCAAGATCAAAGTCCGGCGCAGGCACTCTGACAAGTACCTGTCTCAACCAGTAATCATACGGCCGGTCTTCGTCATCCATGATTTGCTCTAGTGCCTTCGCTAGCTCGACAGATGTCGCTCGCTGTCGACCGAGAGTGGTCCTCGAAGGGACGAGATTGCCTCCAATAACTGTTGGGGAGCTGACCATCAGCCGGGGCCCAGCTGAAGGTTCCTCAATTTTGTCCCTCTCTGGACTCTTTTCATGGAAGGTTTGTCCTCTGAAAGGGGGAAGTTCCACAACTAGGAGTCTCGACCGCACGAGGTTGATAATAAGCTCGCCAAGCGCGGTATCATCAGCGCAGATAGGGTTGCCAGCAATATGACTCAGCCATCTCTCGACAATTGGCTGGAGCTTCCCATTCAATATCCGGCCATCTGGAGATGACTCGAGGGCGTAGCACGGGACACTCTCCCGGTATTGGCCCCGGACGTTAGAACGAAACCGTTTCACGCTCGGATAACCGTACACAAGCCAAATGATGATCTCGAGCATCACACATCCCATGGACCAGACGTCGTATTGGCGACCAAGAAGCCTCAATTCTCCATTCGTTGATGGGAAAGAAATGAGGGTGTGAAGATATCGTCTGGAGGGAAGGCATCCACACATGTAGACTGCTTCTAGACGCTCATCCAGAATGTAAAGAAAAATAGATTGGCAGGTCGCCTTTGGTCGTCGGGGAAAGCGACGCGATAAAGATTCTTTCAACTTCTTGGCAAGCGTTCGTCCCCGGCGCTGCGACGTTATCAGTCAGAAGAAACCAAGCCAAAATCCACCTACATTAGGGTCGAAGAATCGGAAATCGGATGCAGACATGTCTGCCTCGGGGCACGCAGAGCTAATCGTACCTGCCTTGGTGGCGCCCGATGAAGACCACTGTGACAGCCTGAGGCCATCTGGCACGGCAAGGACGATGTATGCCCCTCTCGACAGCCGATGTCACAGCGCCCAACAAGTTGCCTTTTCTTAAAGACCCGATTGCTTACAGATTGTTGATTCACAGATTCGAGCGAGGCCAAGAAGCGTCACTTTCCTGGAGGTGCCTGTTCAAGTTCGCGATCTATCACCAGCCCGCTCAAGTTCACATGGTGGTGACGATTCTTATACTCTCGCTGGCGACGATGACACCATCGGCCATCATTCCGGAAAGTCGTTGCGAAGCTGGGTGAGGCGTTGTAAAGAGGTCTTCAATCACCACGCCAGTCACGGCAGGTTCGACAAGTCGCTGGCGGATCAACTTGTGAGCGAGTATCCAGGTGTCAACAATGACAGGTTCATTCCCATGGGGCGGCTGGAGGATCTGCTATGCGAGAGCAACGTGACAATAGAATTGATGCGGCTTGGACAATCCGGATCACTGAGATCATTCTGGAATTCACTTCGACCCTATGGGACAGTCAGGAATGCGGCGAAGGCAATATGCCACGGTGCAAGCGTTGGAGATGCGCAACGGGGCGGGTGCCTGCGCAAGATCTTTGCGACGTTGCTCCTCATTGGCTACCCGACTTTGATCGGAGACTTTATGGGCGAAGGAATTTATGACGACGACCTGCCACTGACGCAAAAGCGAGACCCCCGGCTCCGATAACCTCTGTCTCCACATCTGCGACGGC
This sequence comes from Lasiosphaeris hirsuta, assembly GCA_030549175.1. Classification (NCBI taxonomy): domain Eukaryota; kingdom Fungi; phylum Ascomycota; class Sordariomycetes; order Sordariales; family Lasiosphaeriaceae; genus Lasiosphaeris; species Lasiosphaeris hirsuta. The sequence goes on from JAUKUA010000002.1 coordinate 1,614,697, forward strand.
ATCGGAGAAGCAGGGAGGAAGGTGCAGTTCTCGAACATGTGGACGCCCCACCAAGTGGTGTCATTTGCACGCTCGCAGTGGGAAGTGCTTGCACCGTTCCTCTCGCGCAGCAAGCCTAGAGAGTATAGGTTCCGCGAACTCCCGGACAAGATGATTATGCCTTTCACGGCCCTCGAGTCCATTGGGGCTGGCGGTTATGGCCATGCCGACATCTACCATGGCGAAATTCACCCCCAGCACCACAACTTTCCCGTTGGACTGTTCGTCGTCAAAAGCATCCGCATCAACGGGCCGGAGGCCGACCAATTTGAGAAGGAAGTTCGCATGCTCAGGAGGGTCTGCGCCAACGAGCATATAGTGGACCCTCTTGAGGCATATCGACACCGTGGAGCCTACCATTTGCTCCTGCCCCGCGCCGAGTGTGACCTCGAGGTTTATTGGAAAGAGGTCGATCACGGTGGCCTGAGGACCAACACGGCCTTTTTGCTCTCGTGGATGGCGCAACAATGCGGAGGTCTCGCCAGCGGGCTAAACCAGATCCATCATCACCTCACCACTTCGATGAGTTCCCTTTTCCAAAGAACAGCTGAAAGGCTGAGCCTGGGAGTTTCACGCAAGAGGGCCGTCCTGCCATCGCCAGATGCCCCAAGAAGACATAAATTCCATGGAGCCCATGGTGATGTCAAGCCGTCCAACATCCTCTGGTTTCCCGGCCCAACTGCTAACGGCACGCTCAAGATTACCGATTTCGGGGCCGGAGATTACAGCGACACCGAGTCGACACGCCGGTCTTCGGACCCAGTCCCCTTTACACCATCGTACCAGCCCCCAGAACGTGCGCTTGACATCGACGACGAGATTGACGTCTCCTGGGCCTACGACGTGTGGAGGCTGGGGTGCGTGTACTCCGAGTTCGCCACATGGTACGGTGGTGGTTACCCTATGGTCGATAAATTTACCAGATCCAGACGGCCCGCACATGCAGACCGCGGCGGAGCGCCGTTCTTTGAACTTGGAGCAGATGGGAAGGCGGTTGTGAAGCCCGCAGTCGAAGAGGTAAAGTTGATCCCACCCTCGTCAACCGTGGTGATACCAGAGAGAGATGCCGTCTAACGTCAATAGCACTTTGGCGATCTCCGTCGTAGAGTTGACGTATCAGCTTCGAGTTTCTTTTGCGACTTCTTGGAAATGATCCGGACCAAATGCTGATCATCAACCCGCACGGAACCCCTGACGATCCAGCGCGCCGGAGTTGTTGCGGGACTATTTCGCGCGATTTGGGTGGCATAATTCAGAGGCACGGATACATCCAGAACGAACATTCCGAATAGGAACTGAGGACAGATCATTAGACATGTTCTTTGTAGGGTTTTGGGCCCGTGCCTGGGTTCTGACCTATTGTTTGAAGTACCTCAAAGAAGCCTACTTGTAAGATCGACTCACGCCCAATCAAAGAGAAATTTGCCTTCCAATGACCCCCTAGACTACGATTTCGGCAAAACGACTCCTGGTCGTGCGGAGAACTACCTAGCTAACCAGAATTTCCCAAACCAGCATAACTCACCTAACATTCCCCCCCTCCCCCTTTTCCCTCCGGAAACCCAAATTGATTCCCTAGGTTACTAGTATGCTGATCCTAATACTTCCAACCACACAACCCGACCCTTCCATATTCACTTTCCAACTCACCCACCAGATCCACACACAGACCCTGTGAGCCCCTAAATGAAGAATCCGCGCCGCCTTCGTCGGAAGCGGCAAGAAATCCGGCCAGAAATTCAATAGCGCCTTCTGTGTGGTTCCGGAAAAGAAGTTGTATCCTCTCGAACTCAGTTTGAATCGCGCTAGGGATACTATTGAGTGAAGTCTTAAGTCGGTTGTTGTATCGGTAGGCTGTGAAATGAGACCTTCCACTTTTTACATGACGTGAGTGAAGGGATGAGAACTTAGCTTGAGCGCAGGGATTGCCTTGGAATTTCACCGGACTATTAGCGGAACGCCAGGACAATGAAGAGGCTAACTCAGGCAATGCCGAGGTATTGCTAATCGTTCGGTTCTATTACCTGCCTGACTTAGTCTATAGTTTGCGGAGTCGAATTCATAGCCGCACTCTCCTGTGTTACCAAGATAAGACATTGTATTTGTAATTTTTGTGGACAACACCGCTACACGCGCGTCTAATAAGGTGCAAAGAGCCCTGCTCTTCTTTATTAGCTCACAAAGTCATACTTACTTTATAACACTTTCCTGGCTCGCTTTGCCTTTGTAACGCAGTGCCTGTACTAGATAGTTCGATAGAGCGCATACAGCTTGAAGCTCTAATTAACCCGTAACGGTAACGGTGATTTCTCAGGTGGGAAAGAGAAAACGGCCGTTACGTGGCGAGGGAAAGCCACCGTTACGTGTAGGGGCGCCGGTGTCCCAGAATTGGGCACAGGTTTCCTTGCAACTACACCACTCCATTTATGGTCACGGCAAGTATAGCCGAGGAAAATTTCGGCTCAGGCGGCCCTCAGTGCGGCTCACCCCCAGTTCAGGATCTGCGACTAATACGGACTCAGCCAGAAAAAGTTGTCGGGTGAGACTATATAGGTAAGTACCTACCTAACCAAGCCACCCAAGTGCTTCGCGCTGCGGTGCTTCTTGCCTGGCCAACTTTTGCACTACCACCCGACATCTCCCGCCCAACGGGCCGTAGTAAGGTAGAGTCCTGTTCACTCTACTATCAGCCATACATCAGATGGAGCACAACTCGCGTGATTCTGCGGTTATGAGCGTCTACTTCGGGGTTATTCGTCCCAGAGTGCTTGAGGTAGTAGTCACAGCCGACTTACCCGGTACTTGGGCAAGGATATATGAAGATATCTGGTATATGCTGGTGTTTCGTATACTTTTGCTGGCTCATGTTACACGACTTTAACAGAAAGGATGTGCAGATGTCCAGCATGATGAGTACACTAATAGGCAGCAGGCTACAGGTGTATATCCTCTAGATTGGAGTTCGAGGTTATGGGAGTCGTAAAAGACAGCTGGACTAGAGCGCCAGATTACTCCTCGTTGCTACAAATTAACTCTATGGTATGCACTTTACATGCTTGAACCCCTGACCATTACCCCTATTCCTCATTAAAACCCCCACCTGCCGCAGGTCATGATCTATACTGGTTCGACGCCGGCCTGTGATTCCCACCCTGCTGATTCCACCCCTGCTGCGCATCCAACTCCTGGCCCCCGGAGGGATACCCGCCCTGCTGCGCCGCAGCCTGCGGAACAGGATACCCCCCCGCCAACTCGGGGGTATTGCTCACATTCGGCCCGACATGATGTCCACCATCCAGCTCCGTCGGCTCCGGCACGTCAGGCGGACCGCCCCACAGCTCGCTGTGGTTGCCCCGCGGAGGGGGCGTCTTGCCCTGGTACGGCGGCTGCTGGTACGCCTGGGGGGGCGGGCTGCCGGCGGTGCTGACACCGCCGTTCTGCCACGGCGGCTGGTTCGCGAACTGCTGGTGGTACTGCTGCTGCTGCGCCGGGTCCCAGTTCTGGAAGCCGGCCGGCACCGGGTAGCCCTGCGGCGGCGGGCTGCTGGTTGCGCTGCTGTTCTGCCATGCCGAGGCGGCCGGCGACTGCTGGCGGTTAGGGTCCCATTTGTCGTTGCCGGGCTGCCACGCGGCCGTGGGCGGGAGGTGCGGCTGCTGGGATGGGTCGCCGCCGAAGCTGTCTCGGCCGCTGGGTTCCTTTTGCTGCTTGCGCTTCTTCCAGAACAGGAAGAGCGGGATGCCGATGAGCAGGAGCGCGCCGATGGCGGCGCCCACGCCCACGCCGGCCGTCTGCGCGGCCGTCAACCCCGTGCTGCCTCCGGTGGGGGTCGCGTTGTCGTCGTTTTTGGCGCCGCCGGTACCGCCGCCCGTGGTGCTGGCGCTGGCGCTGGCGCTAGCGCTCGCGCTCGCAGTCGGGCTGGAGCCGCCGTCGCTGACTGCGGCGGCGACGCGGACTTCGACTGTCCGTGTCGACGTGACGGTCGTCCCGGCGTTGAAGTAGGTCGTCTTGGTCTCCGAGGTGAAGACGGTGGTGGTGCTGCTCAGAGTCGTCCACTGGGTTGAGGCGCTGGTCGATGTGATGAAGGCAGTGATGTACTTGGTCGTGGTGACGGTGATGGTCGATGTCGTCTGTCTCACGACGATGACGCCGCGCGCGGCCAGGCCCGAGGCGAGCGCGTCTAGGGTCGGGCGCGCAAAGACAGTGGCGGTGACGGGCCCTGGTGGCGATAGTTGGTGCTGCAGGCCATCCTGGCGCGCAGCTGCTGTCTTCTCGGGTATGGTTGCCTTCCTCACAATGGTGGGCGTGGTGACGGTGATGGTGCTGGTTAGCCACTCGGTCGCCGTCGCCACGTTGCTCTCTGTGACGAGGGTGACATCGATGCTCGTCGTGGTCACGAAGAGGGTCGTGGTGGCTGGGACCACCGCGCTGACGACGACGTTGGAGGAAATTGTGCTTGTGACGGTCGTAGTGTGTGTGGTTCTGGTCGTGTTAGTCAACATCTCGCTCGGGGTTAACCTGTGCTCTCTCACGTTGGATTGAGGCACACGCCCTTGCTGCACGTCTGGAAGTCCTCGCAGCAGTCCTTGCCGCCGCAACACGTCGTGTCGGCTCTGCAACAGGAGGCCCCTCCCGTGTCGGGATCTGAGCAGCACGTGTATCCCGAGTCGCAGCATCCTATCGACCCGCTCGTGTCCTGGCAGCACACTTCGGACGTAGCGCATCCACAGCTGCTCTGCCGCTCAAAAAGACCACCTCGGCTGACTTCTGCTGCCCAGAAAGGCGGGATTGGCTTTCGGGGCCTGTTCGATCCCAACTTGACGTCCCAGCCGGTGATAAGGGCTTCGACATCGTCGGCACACGTCGCGTTGAGCTTTTCGAGCCGTCTATCGAGCTCATGTTGCTCAAGGCCGGCGACCTGGAGTGCCCCTATTCCGAAACATAGCAGCAGACTGACGGAGCTGCGCAGGGGGCGCATCGTGAGAGAGTTGATGACAAACGGCGAGGCATCAGGTCGAAATCAACACGAAAACAGCAAGAGAAACCACAGTCACGGTATATGTATTTGGGGCCCCTTGAGTACGCTAGCCTCGTGTCCCGTTACGAACGGAGCCGCCTACATCACATCCCATCTCACCCGCCATGCGCAGCCCGGGGGCCATGCCCTCCCTCCTCCAGGCTCTCTTCCTTCACGTCCAAACTCTTTGCTCTTTTTTGTCGCGCGCAACGAGACGAGACAGGGGCCGTGAATTAGGGTCTTGGCTTGGGATTTCTGGAAGGACAGCTGAGCTAAACAAGATCCGCAGTGGCGTATAGTCTTCCCCCTGATTTGCTGAGAGGCCATAATATCTTCTGGGGTATACTTGCCGCTAACCCAGTTGGAGCTGGCACATGGGCACTAGCCACTGAGCTTGACCGGGAGTGATTTTCAGCAGGATCCTCTTCCACACCCAGAAATAGCCCAAGCGCGCAGGACTTGCTGCCTAGGCGCGTTCCATTGTTTCTGCCTTGGCAAGAAGCGCATCGCGCTTCCTTCCTCCTCAGAAGAGCCATTCAACGATGAGGAGGGCGATTTAGGTCTGGGGAAATCGCGGGCGTAACTCGGTCTGGGGAATGTTCGTATTCAACCCCCTCCCCCCACCCCCCATCACGTTGTAGTAGTATTCCATCCCGTGGTCTAGTGTGGTGTGACTGGGAATCCAAGGCCAACAAAAAGTCTTGGCGGCCTTGCGCAACACCAACTATTGATCGTATGAGACAGGGGTCAGTCCTGAGTTCAGTTCACAGCCACAGGCCGCGGTAACAGGTGTTCGATACTTGTTGGGGGCGGCAAGGGTTGCCATGCAGCGTAATTTTACTTTTGATTGAACAGCCGTTCCGGCGCCACTTGTCCGGCTTGCTCCCCTTTTTGTTGCTTGCATTTAAGACTTGGCGACCAAGCAGCTCAGTAAGGTTCTACATCACTTGTTCCCGCTCCCATACCGACTCGAGATGCAGCACGTCTACAACTACACACACAACTCAAACTCATACAGACGGTATTCTACACTGCACGACCAAATTGTCCAGGCCGCCCGGTGAAGGACAAATACGATTGCGTCAGCGCCGATGGGTTAATAGCTAGTACCTACTAGTCTGAACCTTAGTTCAACAGGGCTTTGCTTGCTAGCAGCGCCCCAACTGGAACTAAGCCTTTAGTTGCCCTTTCTTTTCTGAATAGAAGGTGGACAAGACTTGGCGAGAACCCGAGGCAAACACTCTTTCAGTCGCATGTACATGACAATAGTCTTGGCCCCTACACAAGTAACTTACCCGGTAGCTATCTGCCACTAGTCTCGGGTTGTTTTTTGTGCACACACCTGTTAGACAAAGGAGCCACCAATTCAAGGGGATTTCGAATAATCAAACCGTATTGCTTTATGGAAAAGAGCCGGATGATCTAGCTGCGAAATGCAGTGCAGGAGCATTGCTTCTTTGGACAATGGGAAAGTGGCAAAGTCGGAGAGCTTTTTGACTTCGGGAGAGCGTCGCAAGGCCGTGTTTCTGGGGTAGCCTTGCAAAGCTGTGTCAAAGTTTTGTGATTTTAACGTGGTGTCTGAGAAGGCAACTTATCTTGGCCTCATAAAACTCGGAAGAGAGTGCCTCGCCATAAAGTTGGTGATGGTGGCAAGTAGCGGGTGTCGCCGCAAAGTTTAACAACCTCTTGGAGTGCAACAACACCAACTAGTAATGTATCCGAGGTATCTGAGTCTGTGAGCCAACTGCAGATAGATACTTTAAAAGTTTTATTATCACGGCACTGACAAGCCCCGTGTACTAAGTAAGCTGACAGTATATAATTCTACAACTGAATTATTAGTGTCCACTCGTGATTATAGCACCCCTTTTGGTAGCATGACGTAGTGGCAGTTGGGTGTGGGTCAATTGCTACGCCGTGATATCAAACAGGATTATCGAGGTTGGCACAAAGTCTACTTGATATAACTGGCCTCGTGGGCGGAACTAGGGGTTGGCTATCGTGGACAGCCTACACCAATCGACTAAATCTATTTCACACAAGAGGGTTTTCTGCCCGACAATAATGTGAAGGGCAGAGTCTTCAAGTTTCATGGTAGAGTTTGAAACTAACTGCCTGCTTGGAAATCAAGAAACAGATTGTGGTGAGCGCTCGAAGCTCGATACTGCCCGATTTGTTGGAAGTGTATTGCAAACTCTTTACCTATGCAGCGATTCGATTTGTGTCACACAGAATTCCTATTATTTTTAGTATAAAATGCCCAGTTATTTGATCTTGATCTCGTGGCGGGCCGGTGTGAGAGAGATGGGATGACAGCAAATCAACTCTAACTCCAATGGGCGAGATGTGTCATGCCGGCTATCAAGTCCTATGATTGATGCTATTGAAGCTCTTTTGAGAGCTTGCAAAGTCCTTGAATGAGGCCTCTTGAATATCAATGAAATGTTTGCTGTAGAATTCACATGCAGTCTGAGCTGGGCGCGCTTTCTTACAGTGGAAGAGGACATCGGATATCAACGCTGGCCCCAATCACCACCTCGAGTCGATCGGAGGTTACCAAGTTGTTCAACTCGAACAATAGATACCCAGCTCTCTCCGCACTCGATAAGGACGGTCAAAGCGTAAAAGGTCGGCCTGCTAAAACTGGCGTGTCCCGGCCAATCGCTTGAGGCGGTTTGCTTTGGGGGCAGAGGCGATGCAATGCTTGGCACTTGTCAGCTTTGACATGGGCTGGTTGGGGGCTCATGCTTCAACTTTATCGGCGACGTGCGCACTGCGTGTGGCCGGGATTGAGCCTATAGTTGCGACTCTACTTTCCACAATATCCCCATCCTCAGCGGTCCAGTTGTCTCTCCTCCGAGTTTGCCAACCTCAACGCCACTGTGTAAACTGCGACATGGGAGGATCCTGGCAAGAGGCAAACGTGATCTGCAAGCCTCTCCGTTATTAATCCTTGCTCAAATTAGCCCAAGACTCGCACGTTGACCGCCACAATACCTTCGGTGCAGCAGACTCACGGGAATCGAGATGCGGGAAAGGAAGAAGAATCTGGGACAAGGTCGTGAGCATCTAATCGCAACAACCCGAGCAGCGGCTCTCCGCCATGGCTCAATTCTCTACCTCCCGCCTTCCAGGGCTGAAAATGCCGTGACAGCAAAGGTGACACCGTCACGCTCAAAACATGGGTTGGCGCGTCCTGCTCAGGTCAGCACTAATGCGCCAACAGGGGCTGAGGATTGCGTTCCGGCCATCAGAGGAACCAATCGACAGGCGGGAATTGGCCGGCATGGAAGAGGCACAAGGCCGAAGCAGGGCCTCCCGTCCGACGGCGCTGGCGCTGGCGGGGGCAATTGCGATGGCAGATGATTGATAAGACGGGGCCCAGCAGCGCGCAGCTTCCGTCGAGTGCGCTGGGAAGAACTAATTTCTCTGAATCTTGGTGAGTGTGGTGAGTGTGGTGAGACGTCTTCCCACTCTGCCGAGCGACGGCATCTCTCCAAGACTCGCGATGGGCTCTCTCAAGTACCGGTGCGCCGTGCTGGCTGCCCTCGTCGGCACCCTGATCCGGGGCGCTGGCGCGGGCGAGGTCTTCCAGGTGCCCTTCACCACCGACCTCACAAACGATGGGAGCGACCCCGACCTGCTCCCGCCCGCCACATACGGGCCCGACGGTCCATGGCAGGCCGTCTCGATGATGCTGGGCAGCTACCAGCGCCCGAACCGGTCCATCGACTTCAACGGTGGGCCGCGGGTGCCGATGTGGCCCACCGACTCCATCATTCTCCAGATATCCGAGAAGGCGGCCGGCGGCAAATACGACATCCACAACGGGACTGCATCCGAGCCCTGGTATGAGTTCGGCAACAACGGCAACAACACGGCGCAGTTGGCCGACTATTACGCCAACCAGACGTCCGAGGGCGTCTGTGTCTTTGACAGCGTGACCCTGCTCAACATGCGCTTCGACGGCGCCATCTACGCCAACGCCAACGCCTCCATCTACGCCATGAACACCACCAAGGTCACGCTGCGCGACGGCACCACATACACGCCCGTCGTGGGGAACCTGGCGCTCGGCCGCCCCATTGAATTCTTCCTCGGCACGAGCATCCTCGAGCAGATGAAGGACGACGGGCTCATCGCGTCCAGCTCGTTCGGCCTGCACCTGGGCAGCGTCCCGCTCAAGCAGCGGGGCTCGCTCATCTTTGGGGGGTATGACGAGAGCAGGGTGATAGGGCCAATTGCCGTCTTCAAGTGGGATGATATTGGGGATCCTAACATTTTCCTCATCGACCTTAACATTGGTGTCGAGACGGGCCGGTGGCCGTTCAACACCACCGAGATCCCCAGCTTGTGGGAGAAAACAACCGATGAGGCGGGCATCGCAATTGCCGAGTACTACGGCGGCAAGGATGGCTACATCCAAGCCTACCCCAATGCCGCCGTCCCTGGCATCTACCTCCCGACGCCCATCTGCGCTAACGCGGCTAAGCACCTGCCCGTGACGATGGACAACAGGACGGGCTACTACCTGTGGAACACCGAGGATCCCACGTACTGGTCCATCGTCAACTCGGGCGCGTACCTCGCCTTCACCTTTGCCGACAGCTCGGCGACCAACGTCACCATCAAGGTGCCCATGACGCTGCTCAACCTGACGCTCGAAGCCCCCATCATGCCGACCCCGACGCCCTACTTCCCCTGTCACGACCGCGCCGAGAATGTCTCGTACTGGGAGCTGGGCCGAGCCTTCCTCCAGGCTGCCTACTTTGGCATCAACCTGGACACAAACATGACCTATCTGGCCCAGGCACCCGGACCCAACATGGACCAGAGCATTGTCCGGACCCTCAAACCCGGCGAAACGACGTTGGTGTCCAAGCCGGTCTCGTCCTTTGTTGACAGCTGGCGCGGCGAGTGGCTGGCGCTGGAGTCGGACACCCCAGGCGGTTCGTCGTCGACGTCGAAACGGGGCATCAGCGGGGGGGCCATTGCCGGCATCGTCGTTGGTGTCGTGGTAGGCGTTGCGCTACTTGCTGCCGCCGGCTGGTTTGTGTGGCGAAAACGGAATCCGCAGGCGAAACTGCCGCTCAACCCCGTCGAGCTGCACACGGGCCCCCAGAATCGAGGAGCGCCAAAGCCATATAGCGAGAAGGATATCAAGGAGGTTGGCGACAATTTTGTACATGAAGCGGCGAATAGTCCGATACAAGAGATGGAGTCGCCGGCTCCGAGGACGCTGAACGAGGCGCCTGGCTCTCCGGGCGTCTATGAGATGCCGGCTGACCCATATGTCGCCATGGATCGGAGGGACAGGGGAGAGCGCTTGAGTTTGTTATGATGTCGTAAATCAAATTTGATAGATTTTCTTTTCAAGTTTGATCTTGGCCATGCAAGAGCTGCGGGCCCTTTCTATGCACGTTCTTTCTTCTTTTTGTTGTTCAGGTGACCAATCGTAAGGTATTGGTGGAAAGAGCGAACGCGACAGTGCCCATTCTGTGGCAGAGGGCAAACAGGCGAACAAGGAGTCACCAACCAGACCGCCAAAATTCTGTTTGCCATTTGTAGGTGGTGCCTGAATGCAGTGAGGCCTACCCTCTGGTTTGGCGAGGCGATTTTTGTTATTCACACTCTTGTCTTAAATATCAGTGCAACTCACTCGACCTGTTTTGTTGCCCCCAAGTGCCGGAAGCAAACCACGGTACCTCACGGCACGCCCACAACTGGCTCTCTTAAAGCCATCCTTCATGAACGAATCCAACACCACCAGCATGAACCACCAGGAGCGCTCTGCGCACACATCCTCTCCTACCTGAACAGCCGCCAAAGTCAGCTTGGGCAGCAGCAGTTAACTGTATAACCCTCAAGAAGAGAAGGAACAGTTAACCCACCCTGAGCTCGATGCTGTAACCGAGCGCCTGACTTGTCTGGCAAGCTCGGCAACCTCGATGCACATCATGTTTGTTGGCTGCATGGCCCAGTTGCTCTCACCAGCCAGGGGATGGGACTTCATTGTTGCTGTAGCACTGCGAGAGCGAGACGGCCGTGTCGAGATAGACGTCGCGAAGAATGATTGCTTTAGCGGCACCTGTCGACAACTGATACCGACTTTTTTTCGAGCACTGGAAAGCCATCTCTCCAGAGGCACTCAACACGGTGAGACTCGATGATTGCAACCATTGGTTGCTTCCTTCCCTACTAATATCTAGCTATACTAGATCTTGCAGAAAATGAGGACATCTCAGTGGCATCATCAGACGAATTCGAAGCCACGGCGATCGCCTACGCTGGTCAGAGAACCAACAACTCGGTAGATCTGCTACGAAACCTGGTGCAATCCGTCTCGAAGAAGCACAGCTGGAACCTACAACGCCAACCAACATTCAGGGAGACCTTTGAACGGTGGAACAGCTTCCACGGACTGCTACACCAGAGGAACATGGCCGCCGCGAGCTTCAGAGAGAAGATTGTCAGACAGGCCTATCTGTGTGTCGCGCCAGCCGATGTCCGGGCACTGCTTCATGCCATGTTCCTGCCCAAGTCTGCATCCGAAGTCTGGGAAGGGCTGAGGTGTCTCGCCAGGCCGATAGCGGACTGCCGCCTGCTTCAGCAAAGCTCCCGGGCTTCCGAAATATCCGCATATGCCAAGTCATTCCCAAGCGATTCGAATCTGGTGGGACGGGGCTGGAATCTTCGTATCGGGTTGACATCCCAGAGGCTTGGTGTCGCCTCAGTTCCGACAGCATCTCGCTAGACCCGGCACACCTGACCACGCCGAGTGCCTTTCACGAACAGTTCCAGCAGGACTGTGCTGTATACCATTACCATCATCATGCAGAAATCCAGCTCTTTGCGCGACACGAGATGGGTAGCTCGTCGCGCCTCCCAACCTTTGAGTACTTGGGCTTCAGCCAGAAGGCTTGCTTATTCTGTCAATGCTCCTTTCAAGAGTTGGAGCTTCGGCCGGCAGACATGAGAGGAAGACGCGAGGCCCGCGATCGGGCTCGGGCGGCCCCATCTCTACATCGTTTGGACTGGGTTGCATCTGCGCTCACGCAGCTTGAAGACTCGTGTCCCAAATCAAGCTGTATCTGCAACAGCCCGTCATAGCTGGAAAGCTGTTTGCAGGTTCGGCTCTGCGTCCCTTCATGTGCAAGTTCATGGCAGATCAGCCAGAATTGTTCACTGGGATGGGAACTGCGCAGCTGGGGAAAGACAAATGTACCGAGCAATCAGAGGGAACACTTGCGGAGGAACAGGAACCAACGTGAACATCTACAACCTCTCCGCAGGATTTTCCAGTCAACAAATATAGGTCCCACCAGGCCCAAGTCAGAGATCACGATTCATGTGTCTTGTGTAACGAACTTCCAACGAGCCCCTGTTCAAGGTGCCTGAGCTGCCACTACTGCTACAAGGGCTGCCAGACTCGCGACTGGCCGAGCCACAAGCTCCTTTGTAAGGCCGTCGCCGACTCGAAATCCACTCGACCCTCACCTCGCCACAAGAGGGCGATTCTCTTTCCGGTCGACAGCCTCCGCCCCAGCATAATATGGCTTCCCTGCACATTCGAGTGTGACAACGAGTATGGACATGTGTACCATTCGGCTGATCTCTATCCTCACCTCGGTGCCGACAGGCCGTATCTAGCAACCATCTACATTGGACGTTATCCGACTCGAGATCTAGTGCCGGGCTTTGGGATACCGTCACGCTCACCATCTGAAGACGGCTATTCCATTGTTCTCAAACTCGGGGACACATCTTTACTCGACGGATCTACCTGTAACCGCAGCATCGTTGCATCTGTGGGGAGCTCGGGCGAGATCCCCCACCAGTGGCGTGGTCCCGTTGTCGCAATGCGGTAAACCGCTTCCGGGGCCATCGAGGACATCACCCTGGCTGATTTCCGACATGTTCTCGACCACATACAGATCAAGGGCGGTACCGGCACCGCTGACATTTCCATCACCAGCGGTGCGTCCGGCTGCCCGAATTGCCCCGATGACCCCGACATGGAATCGCCCTGGATTCGCGGCGTCGAGATGTGCTCCGATATTTTGAAAGAAGTTGCCCGCGGCAGGACAATGCTCAGATCCCACCACTTTGTTCCCACCCGTCTTCTCCGCCACCGTGCCGCGCATGTCGGAGCCCAAGTATCGCCTATTTCTCGACGTCTCGGGATGCCGATCATCCTGATGCAAAATGGCCGAGATGTTCAAATGGAAGGTGGCACTGTGCTAGTGGGAATAAACATGGCCGCCACACTGTTCATGACAGAGATCCGCCCAGAGGAGAATGGGTGGGGATACAGCTTGTCGCCCTGGGACGGGGATGTAGGACATGTGGCTGCTGTTAGGGAAGACGGGAAAGATCTTGAGGCTGAGGACCTCAAGTTGATGGCTCGGTTCATCCTCGAACGAGTGAAATTGAAGATGCTTGGGGCCTTGGATGCTGGGCCGGCCTCGCTGGCTAAGAAGCGGGAGGTTTGGAACTTTATAACCCGGGAGAACATGCTGAAGTTCAAGGATGACTCGGAGCTACAGGCGTCTGGTAATCCGGATTTAAACCATTTCGGCAGGGAGCAACCAGACCTTCCGAGTTTTCTACGCGGCGTTGCTTGCTTGGTCTTCTTTTTCTGTTTGGTCTACATGCTTGCTAGAGCAATAGCTTGTAAAGCCATACTAGGATACTGTAGGGAGAGACCAAAGATCCTCAAAGCTAAGATCCTCTCTACCTGGCACGGCCTTGGTAGTCTCCGGCACGTAGGTAAGCAATTGCCTTGTAAGAACGGAATGGTCGGAACATATCAGGAGGAAGAATTTCTCCTTTGTCATAGGTTTGTCGTCCCCCCAAGGGCCTCCCAGGCAGTGGATATATCAATAAAACCCTTGCACATGTTGAGACAAACGGCCCTGATAGGTTTTAAGAGCTCCTCAAGCAGGTACTCGAAACGAGCGATATCCTCTCTTATCTTTGGGGAATGAATGTCAACGTCCTGGCTGATGGTATCTTCGACGGGGCCAATAGCGTTATCCTGGTCGAGGTCGCCACTTATTTGCTCTTGGTCCAGGTCGCTTCCCGAGTCTTTATCGCTTTCAAGGCCGTATTTATCGATTTCACCCAGAATAAAGTCACCATCATCATAGTTGTCTATATAAGGGTCGGCCAGGAGAAATGGAATATTATCAGGATATGATCGGGTCAGGGGCTTATCATCGAAGTCGGGTGGCGAGTCTTGCAGAACGCCGGGACTTAGACTCGGACTCGGGTAGGGAGTTCTTGCCAAGGGTAGTCCGGGTTCTAGCTCGGGAGTAGGTCCTCTCAGGAGTAGGTCCTCGTGTTGGCAGGGAGTGTAGGCTTGGGCTTCGACTCAGGCAAGGAGCCTTGAAAGTGGCCGGATGCAGCAAACGAGCGCGGGACAGCCATCGATCCGACTCTGATAAATAAACGAACTAACAAGAATCCAGGTCTAGCCAACGAACGAATCAATTAGAGAACCAGCCACTAAGAGTGAGCCACGGCCTTCAGCTCCTCGAGATTTTCGTGGTAGATGAGTAGGTAATACGGCAGCTCGGTGATGAGCTTGGTGCCGCGGAGCCGCTCAAACTTCAGCGCATATTCGACCTTGTTGAGCTTCTTGCCGCTCCAGTTCCAGCTATAAGATACTTTGCGGAGAATAATATCTACCGAAAATATAAATATTACGGATAGTATCTTCCCCTAACACGCTCTAGAAGTATCCGATCTTAACCGGGCCCTAATTTACACTAGCTACACTCTAATTACCTACTTACCTCTACGGCCCTACTTTGGAATTCGGGGCCTCTATGAACCTACTTCCGGCCTGTCTGATCGGCGACTATACTATCCGGCCTCTTATTCCGGAGTATATAATCCCGAAACTTTCATCGTTACCGTGGCGTTGCGGACTTGCATAAAAGGATTATACTTGCGACTTCCGTGTTCCTCACGCCGATTCTAAGTATAGGTTTTGCTACTTGCAAGTTCGTAACCGTTTCTGCCACCTAAACTAATGAAGCTAGTGGTTTGGGACGTATCTCACCACACGGAGTCACTTCATAGTTGTTAACAGCTAGGTATTGAGTCCCTGTTCCTGGTGTTGCAGCTTTTTTTTTCTTACATTCCTCAACATACTATATCATTTTGATGCGGGTGTCGCCACTTTGTGAGCCGTGTTTGCCTCGGATTCCTTTGTTTGTCTAGAGTGATTCCATTCTCAAATGTAGTTGGCTGTGACCGGAAACAGTAACGAAAAAGGAGAGCTTTGCACTATAAATGCAGCCCTTCCGCCAATAGCTGCAAGTGACGACTAACAAAGAAACAACCGAGCTCAATTTCGACCCAAAAAGATGTACGCATCACTGCTCCCTTTCCAGCTAGCTGTCGCCGTCACAAAGGCGAATTCCGTGTTCCGTTTTGTTTCCTTGGAGCTCAGGCTCCAGACTTTTCTCGACACATCTATTCCTTCCTTCGACGTGATGATCGTTGTCGCCAAATTTGTCGGTTAAATAAGACTCTGGCTCTGGGTTCCCTTTCGGAAACTTTGTCGGAAAGCAGTAAGCCGCATTAGCGGTAGAGAGGCTATAATGGCACGGGGGCGACCGACCAGAAGAGCGAGTATCCTTGAGAACCTCATCTTTCCCTCCGTTCTCGACTCATCTTCAAAGCCAAGAAAGAGAAAGAGAGACCAGTCAGTTGATCGCGGTCATTTACCCACTCATGATGGATGGACTAAAGCAGAGCCTTCCCTACGGGCAAAAAGGAGCAAAACAACCGCTCAAGGGGGAGCTGCGCTGGACGAAACCCCACCCAAGCGAGGTACCCGAGAACGAGTCGCTCCAAAAGGAGCCGCCCCGAAAAAACATGCCACCACGAAAGGTAGCATCCCAATACAGGCAACATCAGGGAAAAAGAGTGGTCCTAAAGGGGAAGATGTGCTCAAGCCGGGTGTCTCTGAATCCTCGTCGGATAGTTCATTGGATGCTCATGCTTCTCCTGTAACCAGTAGAGTTACTCGGGCTACCACCAAACGTCTTTCCCAAAAACGCCCTGCATCAAATCCCAGGAAAGAAAGATCCCAAGCAGCAGCTCAGAAGAAGAGACCGACCGTTCCCAAAATCTCAAAAGCTGCGGAGACCAGGTCGACACCACCCCCTCAATCCGTCAAACGTCGTCACGATCTGCCGGAAAATCATCCCACGCCGGAAAGCATTGTTAGGAGCCCGGCCGCGAGAAGTATCACTAAAAACTCACTTCTCCGAAACAATACGACATCTCAACCCAGAGAAACTCCACCAACTCCGCTATCGAATAATGCGCCTTGCAGCCCCCTTAAAAAGACAAAGACGAGAAGGCCTACTCCCATCACAACCGTCACCCGCAGCCCTTTGACAACCCCTCCCAACGACTTACGCCTCACCGACACAGTCACGCCGGCGGAAAGCCTCTCCCAGTCCGAAAAAGGTCTCCTTTACTCCCCTATAATACCTTCTCATAACCTCACCACCACCTCCCCCAGTCTCAAACCCCCGCCGACTCCCATCATCCGAGAGCCAGACGACTTCGCGTATTTCCACTGGCGCGCCAAGAGAACTAGGGCCTCGACAACCCACTCCCTCCTTCCCAAACCATCCTTTCCCAAACCATCCTTTCCCAAACAAGCCTGCCCCAAAGCAGAACCCACCCGCCCACTGCCCACCACCTCTCCATCCCCGGCCACCACCTCTCCATCCCTGGCCACCACCTCTCCATCCCCACGCCCCAGAAGCCCCTCACCCAATACGGCTCCAACAACCGCCCAACCCCTCTGGACCTCTACCCCCAAACCTCCGCTAGCCCGTCCCTGGCCGCTGCACGTGGGCTCGATCCTCTGCGAGCCGTGCTTCCACACCGACGTGGCGCGGTGGCTGCGCACACGGCGCAACGTAGCGAATATCCTCAGGCTGCTCGGTGGAGACGGCGCGCTGGAGGCCATGCGGAAGGCGTTGAGATTCGCGGGGCAGGCGGAACTGAGCTGGGAGGGGATTGAGGATGCGAAGAGGCGAGCGAGGGATAGAGAGCGAGAGGAGAGATTGTTGGCGGAGAGGAAGGGGTTGCCGGCGCATCTTTTGGTGGGTGTTGATACTGCCAAGTCGGAAGGGGTAGAGCCGGTGGAGTTGAGGTGGTGGGTTCCTGGGAGCGGGGTGGTGATCAAGAAGGGGGTTGTGGTTGAGGAGAGGACGGATAAGGTGGTTAGTAAGTTGGAGAGAGACGAGAGGGGTTTGTTGTTGTTGCGGAGGGAGGTGGCGAGGAGGGTGGCGGAGGGCCAGGAGAACGTTCCGGGCGTTGATGAGCTGCTTGATGGACTTCGGGTGGAGGTTGGGTTGGAGAAACGGGAGCTGGACGGCCTGGAGAAGCGGTTTGCTGAGATGCTGGAGCAGTGGGGGGATATATCCGTTCGGGACAGGGATGTCAGGGAGGTAATTCGGACGGCACCGTCTGTTGAAAGACCTAAAAAGTGGAAAATTCTGCAGAAACAGTGGTGGGCGTTCGACGCGACGCTACAGGATGCCTATAGGAAGCTGCAATCCACCAAAACCGAGAGCGGTACCGCCAGCCAGTCTGAGTTTGACGTAACCATAGCCGCCAAAGCGAGGGAAGCCGCTATCACTCCAGCCGAGACGAGAACCCAACACGTCAGTCTCGAGACCCAAGACGAAAATGGGAAGCAAAAAGAAACAGGACTCGGAAAACAAAACAAGCCGGTCAAAGCAAACAAGAAATCCGAAAGGCAAGAGTTCAACCGCCTTGTCAAGACATTGGAACTCAATGCGACTGTTGAGGAAAACTTGAAGAAGATTGGTGATCAAATTGCCCAAGTCACCTTCGCTCTCCAGAAGCAAGGGAAGCTTGCCAAACCAAGCTCGTCAAAGGAAATCCCAGACACTCATTCCAGCAAACCACAGCTTGATCAGGGTAAAGATGCCGTACCGAAAATGTCCGACTTGCTACCTCAAGAACTGAAACACTCGGGAGATGACGTCACCCTACCCTGTCTGTATTGCTCTGAGTCTGGCGCTGCCAACCGGCGTTTGGCACGCAAGCCGCGTTACACCTCTATGCAAGCTGAGAACATGTACCGCAAGAAGCCGTGGATCAAGCCGCTCATGTGGGTGTATAAGAATGGGTCGGGATCGGAGAACGCGACGTCAACGGCTAAGAATTTGTTTGAATTGATCGACAAGAGAGGATCCTTTGCCCTTCAGCCAATTCCAGGCCTCAGTTTTCAGGTAGATAGATCAGGCGGGGAGGTCAGGATTGTACTGATGGAGATGAAAAGCATATATGACGAGATACCAGTGACGAAACCAGGAGCAGAGCGGGTGGGGGAGGATGCAATTGGGGGCTTTGGGCCATTTGGGGCTTTGGGAGTGGTGGACAAATTTTCAAATGGGGAATACATGGGGTCTCGGAGCATATTCGCAAAAAATCAGGCGAAGGACGAAGCCTAGGTACCTATTATGATAGTTTGGACAAACACTGGCATAACACCAGTCAGCAGTACAACAGCGAACATAATTAGCTTGCTTCGATCCAGACATGCTCACTCACGCTTCAGCCCCTGGGAAGCGAGCTGACTGTCCCTCTCCCATAGTATAACGGCGGCAGCAGCCTTAGGCCCACCAATAGCCGTCCAAAAGAGCACTTTGGGGGCATGCGCCGTGAGGCTCGCTGATGGACACGCGACGCGGAACAGATACAGCGACCAGACAAGAATTCCAACCCCGGCACAGTACATGTCCCATTGGAAAAAGAGGAGGGTCAGCTCGGCAAGGACGACGCCGGCGCTGGGCTCACCGGTGGTGGCAGCGATGGGAACGATGGGCGCGTTCCAGGGCCACCAGGGCACGATCGCTGCGAAAGTGACTTTGGAAAACACGCCAGACAAGAATTGTGGGACAGCCGAGGCGGGCGTCAACGCGACGGTGAGAAGAGACATTTGACTGACAGCGCAAAGGCCAATTGCGTATTTGTAGATGATTGCCGGTGGTCGTGGATGCGAGTCCTTGACAGAGCCATTGCCGGGTGAGCTGGAGACAAAGCCAATGATGGCTCTAAGAGTCGTGTGCAAGACGCCCTGTACAAGTGGATACACCTGCCACAAGGCATCCCAGGTATAGTGGTTTGCTGGGGACACGATAGAAGGAGACGGGAGCGACATCATGACGGCAGGGGCTGAGAAGCTGAGGGCGTGGGAAATTAGTATTAGGACTTGATCCAGCCGATCAACGGCAAAGCCGTCGTAGGTTGCTGATGAGTTGGGGCTAGCCACCGGCGAAGTGAAGAGATGGGTGATGAGATACATGGGAATTGTTGCCGTATACGTGATGAGCTGCGCAACAATCCCCCAGATAGAAGTCCTGCGCAAGACGTTAAAAACACGCTGCAAGTTGCGATACATCTCAACAAGGTCCGCCTACCAGCTGACAACACGCCAATAGTTGCTCTTTCTTCGGCCCTCGAGGGCCACGAGGGACATGCCCGCGCTGTACTGTGCCATCAGGTACCAATACGATAGCGTTAAATGCCAGCCTGAGGTCTGCGGGCCATCGATGATGTAGGTGAAGAAGACAATGGTGCCGCGCAACGGCCCGTCGATGGCTTCAATGCCCGTGAAGCTAGTGGGGTATGGCTCGGGGCCATAAGGGAAGGAGAGTTGGTCGATAGCGTTGGTGATAGAGTCGAAAAGCCCATTGCGGCTGCCAGTCACCAACGTTGCGTACGCGCCAAAGATGCCAGCCGCGAGGATGGCGAGAACGGTGACGGCCAAAGCCGCTAGTGATTGCCGACCCATTGTAGTGTTTTCAGCAAGCGAAACCTTCTTCATGGCCAAAGGGATGTCCCTGCCGCGTTGGAAAGCAGGTGTCAGCGGATATTTATTGGAGGTGAGACTGAGGAAGGAGCGGCTTCAACGCGAAACTTCCAGGCTGTGACCAGATTCTCCTACCCCTACCCGCCCCCTCCCCCCCCCCCCCCCCCCCAAACCCCCAAAGCGCGCCATCCATTCTCAGTGAGGCTAGCCCCGTGCGGCTTAGTTGTTTTCGCCAAGACAACAGGGATTCAGGGATTGGTGCATCAGCCATTAATTAGTAGACGTCAATTCTGCAAAGAGGTCTCAAACAGAGTATCTTGGGTAAAAAGGGAAGGAATTCCCCTTTGCTTTTATTTTTCTTTTCGTTATCACATTACACTCTCTTAAGTTCGTTTGATGGCTCGCAGCAAGTTCTTATGAACATTCTGTAAGATAAGCGGCCATGAAGTTATGTAGGGGAGGACAGGAATGGCAAGGCATTGTGACAGCCTAAGGGTTGCTCTTCTGTGCTCCTCCAAATGTCGAAAAAATGATCCAGCCCGACAAGTCGGGGCTACCAGCAAGAACCCCGCTGCGCGGATTTACTCCGAGTCCGAGTCGTCGATTTCGGCCTCGTATCCGTCATCCTTGTCGCCCGTGGTCTCCTCGGAACCCACGATGATGCCATCTTTGCTGCCAGTGTGCTTCTCCTCGACAGCCTCGTCGATGTCATCTTTGCTGTCCCATCCGAGAGTGCTGTCCCATCCGAAAAAACCGCTGCCCCATCCGAAACCCATGTCCGTGTCGTAGTCGGCCTCGTATCCAGTGTCATTTTCAATGTCATCTTCGCTGTCGCCTGTGCAGCAGCAGGGGCAGAAAAAGTCCTCGTCAGACCTCTGGTCCATATCCATGTTGCCACCTGCCTTGATGAGAGCTAGCGCGGCCAACTCCTCCTCGTCCAAGAGCTCGTTCTCGAGAGTACACCGCTCGCACTCGTCGGCGGAGACGAATCGCTTGGTCGTCTGGCGTCGCTTTTGGCGGCAGCAGGTCTCGATTTTGCAGCCCTTCCACTTGACTGGCTCGCTGGCAACAAAGGCACGGCAGCGCCGGCAGATTTGCTTCTCCAGCTCGTAGCTGCACATCTCGGCTGTTTTTCGACGTGGCGTTGGTGCTTGCGCTCTTGGCTCTGTTAGTGATGAGCAAGTAAAGACAAGTTCTTCTCAAGTTGGCTTACCAAGTTGCTTTTCTTGCTAGATGTGGTGGGAAGATGGGTATTTTGGTTGGGAGGTGGCCGATTACTGAAGCCAGGTAATGGTGCCGGGGAAGGAAGTTGGAGGGAATTTGCAGTTTCCTACGAAGTTTTAAATAACGGCAGTAGTTGCCACCGGGAACAAACTTGGCCGGGAAATGCCTATTTCATTCCATCCGGACGGTGACTCTATTCACTGAACAGTTTAGCGTGATCTGATTAATCACTTGGAAAACTTCATCTGTTGTCAACAGCTGCAGCGGCGGCTGCTTCAATGTTGACTGTGGGTACCTGGCCAACTTCTTTCAGCTCGTCTCGATAGGTGACTGCAATTCCTAGACCACCCAAGTTTGCGTCCATTTATCATCCGAGGGGACCCGCTCCCCGCTTCGTGGTAATTTTCCCCTCGTTCTGCGAGAATGCCTTCACATTCACACAATAGGTCAATATGCCAACCAAAGCAGCCTCCCCAGCCCTAGCTTTGTTGCTCGCGGGTCAGAAAAAAGGGCCATTGTTCAGGTGCCGACCGCTGAGTTTCACCTTTGGCTCATTGTTCATTCACTTGGACGAGTATACGCCCTTTCTACACTAACACTATTACTCATATTTTTGAGGATATGATCAGAAGAGCCGTGAATACTTTCTCGCCCCAGCCGAGGTATTAAATACCAAGGTATCTTTTGTTTTTCTTCTCTCAGCTACGCTGGGGTACCAAGTCTGATTTTACCACTTTTCCGGGCCCACTCTCAACATCCGTAATGTCACTATTCATCGAGAGGCTCTTCATCGAAGACCTCGTCTGCTCCGTAGCAGGACAGGTCAAGACTCGTGCCTGGGACAATGGCCAGGCAATCTCCGACGAGGATCAGATACGGACATATCTCAACATCATCACCGCTGCCCCCGCTGCGATACCAACGAACGCTGAAGCAAGCGGCAGAGAGCAAGCGACTAACAGGGCGAGAACCAGGTCCCTGTCCGTCGTCATGGCGAGCTACCCGGAAGTCTACGAAATCTCGCAGCATAGTCTGCACTACGACATGAGGGGAAAGATTGGCACCCCCTGCGACAGCTCCCACAAAAGGTCGGGCTCCAAAGAACAACAAACGAGGATTGTTAGTTTCGAGTGCCATGTCTGTGGAGAAACCTGCCAAAACAAGCTCAACCTCATCACCGCCGCCGAATATGCTCCGCTCCAAGCTTCGGCGTGCCTGTTCGGCCTGGACAAAATTGTCCAGGGCTGGATCGCCGCAGCCAAAATCGAGTGGTATGAGCCTATAGGCATCGGCGGCCTGGGACACGAGGTCTCTCGCCGCCAGGAGGTCGGCATCTTCATCGCGGCCGGGTTTGAGCTGTGGCGCATCAGCAAGATGAACAAGGACTTCACCATGGACGAGCTGCAGGACCTGGTGAGGGGAAGCTCGGCTTCGCTGCCTGCCCTCCACGAAGCCGCCTATAATTTCCTAGTCAACACCCTCTGGCCTCTGCAGGAATACCGCCAGACCTGTGCTCCCCCGGACGATCAAGATGGGTGGACAGATGAAGGCGTCGCTCGGCTAAGGGAAGCGCTCGACTTCAATTCCAAGCTCAGGGTAGCGCTCGACATCTTCGCAGAGCAGTTGGGACCAGTGGAGCGGGCGCTGACGAGACTGCGTGACAAAACAACCGCGATTCACGATCTCCTGGTCGCGTACATTAACTCCACTTCTGCCAGAGCCGAGTCGATGGGAGAAGATCTCCGGCAGATCACCATCTTTTGTCCTGGCATGGTGAGTAGGCTTCAGTCGATTTGCGAAGCTGCCGGTCTTAGCTTGCTGGCCGCAAGGGACAGCGTTGTTGTCGACGCCGAGTACGCACAACTAGGATTCCCACAGCTGGCCGCCTCAGATTTCCTGGCCTCCGGGCGGTTTGATGACTTCGTCAAACAGGTCGAGGCCATGCACGCCAAGACTGAGAGGATGCGTGTATTCTACGACGATGAGTGGTACCGGGTCAACGCCAGGCTATCCAGAGCGAACGATTGGGCGAATTTCAGCGCCGCGGTCGATGCAGAGAGTGAAAGACGTTAGACTAGGTAAGTCTGCGAGGAAACAGCCGAGTCATTAATAAGGAAGGGGTTGGACTCGGGAGACGAGGGAAAGCTAGTGGTAAGCCACTGTGGGTGCCATGGGATACGGACAGTAGGCGCCACAGAAGGATAGCTTCGTGAAACAGATTTCACATGTAGAAATTCTAATCCTTGAATCCCAAACCTAGTATCACCACGGTAACGGCATCACTAGCACGTCAATTCGGTTAGGATAGGCCGGAGAGGGCATCATGATAGGGTAACGTAGTGATATACAAGATGGTTTGCAGAGCGGATGAGGTTGAGTCTAGCAACATGGTCGGATAATGGTCGGAGACGGGATCGGATGTCAGTGACAAGTTGTTTTGTTGCGATGAAATGGTGCACGGGTATAACAGTTGGATCAATCTTTCTGAAGGCCAGTGGGCGGATGGGTGGGTGAGCTCTTGTTTGGTTATTGTTGCAGAAAGAAAGAAACTGCACCAGAAACGGGGGCTGCATTTCAGATGGGATGCCTTTCAGATAGGCAGACCCGAGCAAATTGTTGAGTTTCGTCCGTAAGGAAGGGGCGAGTGCTATTGCCGGCATTGTCTTGTTGAGAACCCACACACAGTGGGTCAATGGGCGGGCAAGAAACCAACTGGCATAGATACCCAGCTAAAATGAAGACGCTCGCTCGCTAATAAATTAATAAAGCTGGATCAAGAAATGCACATCACGCCTTGCCAATGTCCAATTTGTAGCTCTGCCTCCGAGCCCTTTTCCGTTGTAATATCCAAAATGTCTCGCCCAAAAGGTATCAGCTATCAAGCACCATATCGCACCCCACCAATGATTTCCAAGATTCCCAACGCCATGCAATGTCCAAAAGGCAATAGACAAATGAAACACATGCTGACGAGCCGGGAGTATTCTGCCCCCTTTCCTCGGCTCATACAGATCAAGATCCAATGACAGGCGACATGCCAGTTTTCCCCAGCACATTGTTCCTCTCCTTAACTCCCACAACACTCCACGAAGGCATCTCAGGTTTGAACCCCGGACTCAGCATCGGCGGGCTCACTGTCCTCGCGATAGCCCCCGGTGCGGGGACAGCACTGTCCCAAAACCGCCCGCTGCTCCTCGGGCTACCCGTCGCGCTCAGCGGACTGACAAGATCCTCTTCCTCGCCGCGAATGTCGGGAGTAGTCGGCAGCCGCAACGGCAACGACCCTAAATGATCAGCGCCATCCTCGGCGCTGTGGTTGCTGCTTGCGCTGCTGCCATCTGTCATGCTCTCGGCTGAGCTCGAGCTTGTGTCGCGGGCCATCAGCGTTACAGCACCCAACACCTCAGGGCTCTCCTCTGTGATCGCGTCAAATCTTGGCAGGTTGGGAAGCTGCGGCGCATCACGGCTGGGTGGTTTAGGGATGCTAGTTGCAGCATCGGCACTAGCTAGCGAGCTGGTGGCTGCGTCTGGTAGTTTGGGTGACGAGAATGGTGACATGACATGGTGGACCATATTCGAGGTGATGCCCCGTCCTGCCGGGATTGCCGGGATTGCCGGCACACTTGGTGGCAGTGTCGGCGTGTTTAGTTTGCTGGCGGGTGGCGAGCCAGATCGCGTCACGGTGCTGGCAAATCGACGAATGCGGCTACCAAACGCAGACGTGGAGGCCGAGACGTTAATCGTCGGCTTCTTGCGCAAGCTTGGCGCGTCGAATTTTGCTTCTGCGTCCTTATCCGTTGCCTCCTTTTCTTTCTCCTTCTCTTTCAACTTCGGAGCCTCCTTCGGAACGAGAGATTTGATCTTGGTTGCGATAAGTTCGAACTGCCTCAGCATTGTCGGGTTCTCGAGCACCTCCTCCATGCTGACCTTCAATCCCGTCGCGTCGAGCACTCCAAGGTTGAGCGTGGGGAGCTCCCGGTTCAGCTGGGCTGTCAGCTGAGCAGCGGGGATGAGACTTCCCCAAAGATCAAAGAAGGCAGCATTGTGGACCTGGCCATCGGGGACGCCCAATGCCCTAGGGTTGATTACTGCCGTCCAGGCATTTGAGATCAGGGTTTGAATGGCCCGAGTATCCTCCGGGCTAAGCGCCTTGACGGCCTCGATATCACGGGAGCTCGTGGTTGGTGTTGTAAGAGAGGCGCTCGGAGCGAGCGGCACTCTCTTTTGCATGTTCCGGTATTGGTACCCGCAAGGTATCACGGGCTGCATGATGCTAACGCTAGTGAGGAGGCTCACAGTCGCACAGAGCATGCGGAGTGCGTGTTCAGAGAAGGCGTCGGGTACGCGATCCGCGCAGAACGTTATCGAGAGTTCGATGTTGCCCGGTCCACGCACAATCGACTTGACCAGCAGATCAGGGACATCTTGCGCCTTGGATTCCATGACGGTAAACTTGCAGGCAGCTGAGCCGAGATGGAATGACTTGGGCTCGAACGGGTTGATGGCTGTGTCTTCGTATTGGTGCTGCACGACCGTGCTGAGACGCGACCAGTAGGGCCAAGGCGTGCATTTCTCCACGATGGCGAGGGTTCCGAGATTCTCGTAGGGGATGCCGGCAAGGCGCTGCGCATGAATGTACTGCAGGAGACCCAGTGGAGTAAGAGGATTCTCGGGAAACTGGACGCGCACGGGAATCGTGTTGATGGTTGGGCCCATCACCCCCGCGATCGATTGGCCCTCGGACAGGCTGATATGTCGGCCATCAATAAGCTCGCCAAAGACGACATCGGATGAGGCGGACAAGCTCGCAAGTACCATGGCCCAGGCACCCTTGAGAACAGTCTCGAAAGAAATACCAAGACTGGAGAGCGAGCCGATTGGCATGAGGTGTCGAGTCGTCTTCATGTTCGTCGTAACATGGTAGGGATGGATATGACCTACGACCTGGGTGATTGTCGATCCCTCTAGCAGCGTTCTCCAGTAGCCTTCCGCGCCTTGTGAGTTCGCCAGGTGTGCGCACCGCACAAAGTCGCAGAATGTTGGCCGACGGGGCGGGTTGTCGATGGTATCGTACAGCTTCTTTAGGTCCTTGACGAGGAGTGCGATCGAGAGGTCGTCGTACTGGGCGCGGGAGAGCCTTACGATGAGAGTCGATTGCTTGCCGGCATCAAGAAACATAAACTTTGTCATAGGCGCACAGAATGCGATTGGCGATGCCTGGTCCTTCCGAATGACCTTCTCCGACATGTTGGAAAGTCGCCACGTTGCACAAAAATGCCGCTTGAACTCGATATTGGCCGACTTGATGACGGCTTGGTAAACGCGACGATTGTAAGGCACAAAGGCAGTGCGCATTATGGGGTGGATTGTGGCGAGGGTCATGCACGCATCTTCCAGCTTCTTGGAGTCGATCGAGCCTGTAAGGTTAAAGACCAGATAGTTGATGTTTGAGCGACCTCGAAGCATGCCAGTCTCAATGAACCTGATTTGAACAGCAGTTGCTTCTGCGGCATCCCTGATCGCGGACGCCTCAATTCCAATCTTGGGAGCAATGACCTTTTGGATGAACGAGTCCTTGATCGTATTCGGTGTTGTGTTCATCGGCGGAGGGGAAAGGGGAGCTGCCACCGATGGTGTCGGGGTAGGCTCTTCGACAGCTTGCGGGTAGTCGGTCAAGACCATTGCTCTGCAGAGTTCGGTCAGTGTAGCGTTTTGTAGAATATCGCTGATGGGCACAGAGAACCCTTCGTGACGGCAGGCTGTAACGAGCTCCGCAGCCACAACCTCGTCGCCGCCAACACCAAAGAACGTGTCCAGCGCCCCGATCCTGGCATCTTCAACCGCAAGCACCTTCGCCCATATCGATCGCATGCGCTGTTCGCTCTGGGTCAAAGGTAGCGGCTTGAGGTGTTGGAGCTTATTTTCCTTCGACCTCGGCGCGGTCGAGATCGCCAAGAGCTGCTCTTTCGATAATCCGTGCAGTAGTTTTCCCAGGCGCCGCCTGTTGCCCTTCAGGGACGTTGTGACGGGGAGGTGCTTGACTGGGATGAAAATCGGTGGGATCATGGATGGATCGACAATGTGTTTCAAGCCAGCCTGTACAAGCTGCTTGGCCATTGTGATTTGCTCCCTGGTAGACGGGCTCAGCGACATGAGATTTTCTTCCCCGCGGAATAGGCTGTCACCAAGTTCGACAAAGGCGACGAGGACCGACTCGCTCTTAGTCCCGCGGAAGTTTATTGTGTCCACAACAACATCAAGCCCTTGGCCAAGGCATCGCCGGAGATGCTGCTCAATCTCTGTGACGTTAGTAGCTTTGCTCTCGGACTCCGTGTCCTCCAGTTTGCTAGAGATGAACTCCATCAACCCGCCCTCGGTGTATCGGGCACGATGCCCGGTTTTGAGATAGCGATTCTTGCTTCCCACGTTGACGCCCAAAGGCGACATTGGGGTGATCATTGACTCCCGATTGGGGTAGGAACAACCCAGTGTTGGGCCTTCAATGACAAGCTCGCCAACTGCCCCGATCGGCACGAGCTTTTTGTGATCCTCCGGGTTTACAATCAAGAGGCGTCCGGAAAAAGGCCGGCCGATACTCTTCAGATGGCGTGTGCCAAGTGCTTCGAGGAAGGATATACCGAGCGGACAAACATCTTGTGGCCCGTAGGCGAGGATAACGTTGGCTTTTCCATGCCATGCGTTGTAGGTATCTTCGTCAAGGCTTCGGGTGCGGAAGCAAACGACCTTGAGGGAAGGGAGCTTGGCGGTATCTACCTTCCGAGACAGCAGCGGAGTCATATATGTCCAATTGACTTGCATACGGTTCACGGCGGAGGGAAAGTCCCGGAGGCGCTCTGTTGCTGAGGGAACACAGACGCAACCACCGTAGACAAGCGTGGTGAATATCTCGGTGATGCAGATGTCGACGTTGAACGACGACAATTGCATGACACGGCTCAACGGCGTGATCTTGACCGCGGGTCCTTGCCCAAGGAGCGCTGTAGAAAGCGCAGCGTGGCTGAAGGACACACCGCGAGCTTCGCTTGATGATGTCGGCACAAACATGATGCAGGCGGGGTCAGCTGGCGAAGCCATCGATGTCAACGGCCCCAGACCTTTGGGAATCCGGTTCATCAAATCGTCATTAAGGGTGACCACCTTGTCAAACAGGTTACCTAACACCGAGGTAGCATGCTCAGACGCAATCACAACCCTGGAGTTGAGGCGTTCAAAGATCGGCTGGATCATGCCAAGCTCAAGCGCATCAACGGGAGCGAAGGCCGCACCGGACCTAAAATGTCAGCGACGATACAAGCTAGTCACGGAGGGAGTAGCTTGCTTACTTGAGAACGGCAAGCATGGCAACAGGCGCGAACCTGCACTTGTCCATGACCACTGGGACTACGGAGTGGGGTCCGACGCCCTCGTCGACAAGATGGTGCGCGAGCTTGGTTGCCTCCTCTTCGAGTTGCTCATATGTGAAGGCACCATCCCAAGAACAGACGGCTTGGGCATTTGGCTGAATGGTAGCTTGCTTGGTGACAAGCTCATGGACCACGCACATGGCCTGGATACCTGTGCTCTGCCTTGACTCGGCGTCCCACGCGAGGATCTGGGCATAATCCCGGTCGCTGAAAAGATCAACCAGGCCGACGGAAGTGTTTGGTGTTGCCAAAATAGCACGGATGGCTTTGCCAAATGTGCTCGCCACGTTGAGGGCTTGCTCTGGAGCCATGACGCGCTGGCCAATATCAACCATTAGTTTGCCGCTGGAGAACCGAGTGTTGATGACAACATCGACGTCAAAAGTTTGCTGCAGTGAGACAGGCTTCAGCTCGAAACTTGTCCTGGTCGTGAACTTGCTGTTCAAGCCCCCAGGCTCCTCGGTAAAAGTCAAGCAGGAGTTGAAAAGCTGTTCGCCACCCTTCATGCCCATTGCATGCTGAAGCTCGGCCATGGTGAAGTGTTGGTGCGGGAGGCTAGCGGCCATTTGCTTCTCAACTGCTTGCAACATCAGGCTCAACGGGTTATATGGTGTCAAGTCGTATTTGCAAGCCACGGTGTTCGAAAAGGATCCCACGGCATACCGCATCCCCTCGAGTGAGTCGTTCCGCCCATTCGTCTGATAGCCGAAACACACCTTGTTAGAGCCCGTGAAGCACCTAAGGATGAGGCCCCATGCGAGACGCAGCACGGCATCCACTGTGGTCCTGTGAGTTCTGGTAAATGCGGACAGCTCGTAAGATGTAATCTCCAAGTCAAGGCAGGCATTCACGAATCGCTGTTCTTCTGACGCAACGCTCAGCAGAGGGAAGTGACACGGCGGGGTGCCAGTCAGCATGTCACGCCAAAACCCGAGGCCCTCTTCTAGACGGACGCCTTTGAGATATTGTAGGTATTGAGGATATGAGAATGGTGTGAGGTCGGCAATGGCTCTCTCGGTGGCGTAGGCCCGTCTAAGGTCGTGGAGGAGTATGTGAATGCTGCTAGACTGCGGATTGGTCAGTATATATATATATATATATATATATATATATGGACAGAGACCATGCGCAACTCAACTTACATCGCACAGAGAAGTACTTATATCCAACTTCACAAATGTCCTGGCTGGGGCTTTGCAGACCGTGAGCCTGTGAAGAGGCTTGCTGTCTGTCGGCCTCAGGTTGGGAAGATTACTGAGCTCATACACGGGATCCTCCGCTGGGGCAGTGTCGATGAAGAGCATGTCCGGCGACGCTCGTCGAAGGATGATCTTGTCCCAAAGGCCGGTCTCGCTAACACTCTCGGTGAAAACTGTCCTCAACGCCGGATGCCTCATAGTTACCTGCTGCCAGGCGGTGCATATCCTTGCCACATCAATAGGGCCGCCATTCGGAGAAGCGAACTCATAGATCGCATGCAGATAGCATGCGTCGGGCCGTTTGGCTTGGCTTATTAGGATGCTTTGCTGCACAGCGGTCACTGGATAAATAGTCTCGAGGTCGCGGACGGTTGCCAGATTGAGTTCAGTCAGTCGCTGGTTGTTGAACTTCGCCAGGCCCTCGTAGGTAACATCCAGGTGCGGAACGTCGGACAGGGTCAGCTCCTGGGCGTGGTACCTCAATCTCCCAATGGCCTCGAGCAGCAGATGCTCATAGTTCTGGACCCACTGTGAGATGCGACCCTGGTCTTTCGAATACCTGCTGTACAGGAACTTAATCTTGGCGCTACCCTGATCTATCATGGCGCTGATCTCGAATAAGGCGATGCGGCCAACGTTAGACCCGATATCAGATGTGGGTGACGCGAGTGTCCGGCCTGGTATCGCGAGCTGCTCCATCACTCCATTGTCACGCTCCAGGTTCTGCAGGGACCCTGCATAGCTGAAGATGATCTCAAAGGGCCAATCCTGCGCAAAGAGGTCGGTGCTACCGTAGTTGTAGAACCGGGATGCGAAATACTGGGACCCGCGCGCTGGAATAGATCGACGAGTGTCCTTGAGGCGCCGAAGAACATTGATGAAATCATCCGTGCCCTCAACTCTCTGGTTGATCGGGCAGAGCGATGTGAACCACCCCACAGTCTCAGAAATGTCAACCCCTGGATTCCATGCGTCCCTGCCGTGTTCTTGGTTCCAAACAACCGGGACAGGCCGATCGTGGAATGTTTGCGCAAAAGACAGCATGAGCGCGGCCAAGTAGATATCGACGCAGTCCGTTTTGAAGACTTGGTTGCACGAGCTCTGGAGGAGTGAAGTAAGTTCCTGGCTCAAGGAGAAACTAACTTCCAAGGCGTCGCTGTAGGTGTTGGAAGCTTCCTGCAAGCCCCAGTATGCGTAGTCGCCTGGTTGGACAACAAACGGCAAAAAGCTCTTGGGGTCTTGCCCCTGAATCGCTCCCTTCTGGATGTCCACCCATTTGTGGAAAGGCATCGACCTTTGGGACAAGAGGCTTCCACTCTCTAAGAGTTCGTCGAGGTCGTGGATGATGATGCGCCAAGAGGGGAGGTCAACGGCCAAGTGGTGCGCCGCGAGGTATACCAAGTGCTCACCGTCGTGTGTTGTGAGGTAATTAACTGCGAAAACAGGTCCCGACTCGACATCAACCGAGTTTTGCGTAATCTCGATCACGTCCTCGAGCTCCTGGTCCGACGAAACTCGGGTGTGAGAAAGGCCATACGAGCCAGAGACTTCAGGCAGGATCCTCTGTACCCAACCGCTGGCCGCTCGACTGTACCGAGACCTCAACATGGGATGGTGGCCAACAACAGCCTCCATGGCAGCAGCGATATCCTCGAGCGTAAAGTGCTTCTTGAACCGCAAGAGCAAGCTCTGATTGAAGCGATAGGATCCATCCGTTCCAGCTCTTCGCTTAGCGTCGCCCCCCATGCCCGTCTGGAAATAGAGATGTTGCATTGGGGACAGCTCAAAGTAGTCCACCGTGTCATCGTCCCACTTGTGCGCCAAGCCACCCCGCGTCGCTGCGACAGCGGCGAGCTCTGCCAGCGTGGTAGACTCTAAAAGCTCGGCGGCGTTGATGAATATCGATTCGTGCTTGCACCGGGCTACCAGCTCCATAGCCAGCATCTCGTCGCCGCCCAGTTGGCAAAAAGAAAGGTTGACCCCGATTTGCGCCTGTGGTACCTCCAACACCTTGCTCACTAGCCTCTGCAGCGACTTTTCCATGGGTGTTGTGGGGGGTTGCAGGGCCTCTTGGCTCTCGAGGCTCAGTGCTTGCTGGTAGATGTCATTGTTGATGTTCTGCGTCCATGTGCGCAAGCGGCGCATGTCAATATCCCCAGCATCATTTTGGGGCATTCCATCCAGCACAATCCATACATCGGGCACGGATTCAGGCGGGAGGATGGACTCGGCGGCTTTCTTAAGGGCGGTGATCTGGGTCCCTGCGAAAAGAGCATAGGTCTGGGGAATGAGGTTGACGGCGGACGGCCTTGCTTCGGCCGATGCGGTCCCCTCCAGCGTGAGTAGGGCGACAGACCTCCCCTCGAGCAGACCAGCCTTTGGTCGTACCGTAGCTATGCGCGCAACGGATTTCTGTGCCCCCAGAGCCTGCTCAATCTCTGTCCTCCCCCCTTGTGATATGGTGCTGGCCTCGCTCGAAGTGCGCGAATGGCGGCCTTTTGCAGCCGCCTGGCTGGCCTTCTGTATATGTGTTGGGGCGGCCATGATGGGCTGAATGGAGTCAGTCGGTCGCGATTGTCGGGCGCAAGGGGTGGCGCGGGACTGTAGCTCGGCGAGGGTCGGGCATCGAAGAATATCCTTGACTTTCACGTCCAAACCAGCGCCCATGCAGACTCTCCGAAAGACTGCGGCCTTCTCCTCATCCCCTCCCAGCTCGCGGAACGAGTTATGCACCTGCACCTGGCCTTTCCTAATGCCGAGCACCTGGGCGACCACAACCAACAACCGGGCCTCGATCGCCTCGTCCTCCAACAGCAACCAGGATGTCGATGCGTCGATTCGTGGAAAAGCGGGCTTCGACTTCGGTTCGGGACTCATGCTGGCGACAAAGCCAGAAGGTCAGTACAACACAGCAAATGGGTATCAATGAAGAAAATATCAAGGGATAGTCCGAGTTCGCTTAGGCGGCGGGGCACATAGCAAGAAGCACGATGTTTCGAAGTCGAAGACAGCCACAAGCCACAAGACACCACGGAACTGCAGCTTAGCTGTTTCAAGGTAGAACACGGCGGCACACGATGTAGAAAAGAGCGAAGAGTGCAAAAGGGCGACAAAGGGACAGACGCGTGGGAGCCTCACCAGTAGTAGTATGTATCAGGTTAATAGTATCAGGAGCACTGGCCGCAGAGGTGCAGACCAACGGGTGGACGAGCCGTCTTGAATGAAGGTCGGCGCCGCTCCGTGCTTGATGCTGGAAGGCGGGTGCGCTGGGCTAGAGGCGAACCATAGGGGCCGAAACGGGGGCCGCAGAGCTCGCAGTCATCGAGAAGTCGGACGGGCCAATGGCAGGGGTATTGCGCCAGGCTCAGCCTCTAGACTGCATGAAACCCTAGGCTGATCGCCAGATCTGGGTGTGGTGGGTGAACGTGGTGGTGTGCGCTTCTCAGGCTTCCAGGGTGCCAGAAGAAACTCCCCGCTACGGTGGACGGCCTCGACGGCAGGCCGAAGGATGCGTGTGCTGTGGAGGTGGAGGCGGAGGAAAGGATCAAGTGAGTTTCTGCATCACACACACACAGCAGCCAGCGTCCATCTAACTGGCAGTCCCATCAAGCGAGGCTTGGGGGCGGCGGGAAGGTCCAGTAGTACGGAAGGTTAGCAGGAATGGAAGAGCAACTGCCGTAGTTGCCACCCATTTCGTGGGAGTTCCCTGGGGGTCAGTAAGGCAACCTCTTCCCCCATCCCATCCACCTCGCCCCAAAGCAAACCCGGATTGGGCGAGTTTCGGCCGCCCAGCGGTGAGAAGCCAGCAAGCTCCTGTCTGGGACGGATACGGCGCGCATGCCGGATCGCCATGCTGGTCTCGCCGCATCTCGCCAACGCAGCCGCGAGTCGACCGGGAGAGCGACAAGGCGGCAGGGCGACAGGCAAAACCCCGGGTCGAGTCAATTTGCATTCAGGGCACAGAAAAGGTTTGGTGGCGGAGTCTCTGCTGCGCAACGCACCCCGCCTGCACCCTTGGTAACCAAAACGCCTAAAAAAGGACAGGACTACGCCCAAAGGGGCTAAGTGCTCGCGGTTGGGCGGCAGTTTTAGAAATCTTGGGCCAATTGCAAAATGCCCGCGTCAAAAGGGCGCTGAGGGCACACACGCACGGTGGGCTGCGCTTCCCGAATCCCCAACACTGCTGCAAGGGCCATTGGAAGAGTTCCATTTTCTCCCCGCTCCAAATCCGTCACTGGAGCCAACAATTGCTCCCCGCTGTCCCTTCCCCCTCGCAAATTTGAAAGGGCTTGAAAGAAGGCCGAGGAGAGCGGCGGGACCAAAACAACCCGTCCGTCTTACCGGGTAAACTTTGCATGACCAGCACCCATCAAGAATCTCTTCAAATCCGCATTTGACTGGCCCTCCGTTTGGAAAAATAACGGCGACACACAAAGATGAAATGGGTGCGTACCCCCCCACCGTACGATAGTAGGATTTCTGTCAAATCCCAGCACAGACGCAGGATCCGTAACCCAGCGAGCCCAGCCAATGGTTCTCCTCATACAGGCTTATGGCGCTGTAGGAACTTCCAAAACCACCGCATCACCCGGCAGCAATTTCCACTTGCACGCGTGGTCAACGCGCAGAATACTGGAGCCTACACTACTCGAGCTGCTATGTCGACAAGCAAGAAACTTTCCCGTTGTCGTCACCGTGTCTCAAAGCAGGGCAGGGCTCTCCGGTCCTGCCGACAAATTTCTGCCCCAGCGTTTGTGTGTCACGCAGTGCGACCGAGGACAGCAGCTGTGGTGCCTCTGCGATTACCATTGACAGGCTGATGTTCAGAATCTACACAGTATTGATTTGATACCCAGACTCGGAGTCGTAGCGAAACGGAATGCCACAGCGAAAGTCGATGTTGAGCACCGTGATCTTTTTTCTCCGCCATCCCTCGAGATTCATGGAAAAGGTTTTCGACCATCAACCGGGGTAGGGGAATGGTTATACTCGGCCAGATTTGCTGGCTAGCTAACTAACTAATATGCCTGCTGCTTTTGTTCCTGTCAGGGCTCCCTCGTGCCGTCCGTGTGTTGTTCGTGTGTTGAGACCTTCAAATGCGAAGCGACGAAGCTCACTGCGCTGCCATCAAACTCGGGGCTCTTGCCCGCAGGTGGCGGTTGGCATCGCTCACCTTCCGTGGCGCCGTCGGACAAGGGCTGACTGACATGGCCGTTTTACGTGGCGCTATGCTAGACAGCGCAACCTTGCTCACGACGACCGCGGGACGGCTGACGAATCCATACCTTCCCTTCCGCGGTTGCCCTCACTTCAGACAAGCCAGGGCCGGTAATTGCAGCCGTGCTCACATCAATTCGGGGTTTAGACGGCAACGCCATCGAAAAGCTTAGCTTCTTCAATTTTCCACTCCCGTCGGTTTCATCAGTCCAACACACACACCTCTACCCCAATTTCACCTAAGGTGTAACCGGCCCTGGTGCTGCCTCCCCCCCAAGGCCTGTCTCGAATATATGAATGATATCGTGGCGTTGGGCCCCACCGACAGTGCCCTACGCCTTACCTCTCGATCCCGTCCGATCTTTTTCAGGGCTGCAACAGTCTGTACCGGGTGCGCGCTTTATCCAGGGCTGCGGCCCATGATTCCATATCGCCTTTGGATGACTGCCACACAGTGTCCAAGTTTAGCCTTCCAACTTTTGCGTCTTTACCTTTTGTCACGGCCTCAGCCGCCGCATTATTCTATTTGTGGCTTGCGCGTAACAGCTCCAGATCTTCCAAATGGGCGTTCACGCCAGGGTAGGTCAGGCATCGACATGGCGGGACTGCAGCCGCTAGAATATCCAGAAATGAGATAATCCTTCAGCGGTAGAAATAATAATTGCCGCCATGTTTCCAGGCGAGCAATCAAGGTCGCGTGCGTGCTGGTGTCGCACAAGCCCAATTTGGCATCAGAGGAGCTGCCGAGCAGATTCAAGTTGGCGGCTGAAACATGGCAGCACTCAATGAACTACAAAGACAACAACGGACTTGAAGGTAGCAAATGGAGGCAACCTGCCAGGGTGACTGCAGGCTACCGTTGAAAAGTCGGCGACATGGAAGCTTCACTCATACAGGGACTCAGAGCAATTCCAGCGTAATCATGAGGCAGTCATGTTCAGATAATGTGAAAAATTACTGGTCGGTTGAACCCGGCCAAGAATACATACCTGAACCGACAGAGCCGGCCCGCAACAGAACCCGAACCGAACCCATTGCAAGAACCCAGGTTATTCACACGTGCGCAACCCTTGAGCATCATGACAGCAAGAACTTGATGTGGAGGCCGCCTTCGAGAAGAAACAAAGAGCTTAGGTGAATGATACCTGGCGCCCACGTTATGTAGGACATGGCTGTATATTGGGAACATGAACGGATTGAAGTTGTTCAAATAAAGAACTTGCGCATCGACTGGCTGTCCCTTTACTAGCGTCACCCCTTTTTGTGATAGGCCTTGGCCCCATTTTACAGCTCTTTCACCTCCAACTGAAAATGAAAGCATTGCACGGGAATAAACCAGGTCCCTATTGAGGGACGAACTAACTTACATCCAGTGTCGTTGTTGTAGAGGTAAGTACTTAGGTATCATAATGGTATAGAGAACTCGAACTTGCGCTACCTGCAAGCAGTGGTCTATGATTCAATACCCGTCTGCCTATCGGCCAGTACCAGACTACCAGTGCAAGACACAAGCTGTAAGTGACCTGCCTGACCCAGAAACACATCATTTTGAAGTCTCAAGAACGTGTTCCATCGGAAAAGGTACGCCTACCTACGATTTTGAAGAATTGCATCTAGCATTTTGAAAAGGCGTGAATAAAGTTGAGGAATATATTAATACGAGATATTTGCACCTTCATTGAACTTATTATGGGATGGTACTGTAGCAAGCCTTGTTGGAGCAACAAGGCTTGTGGCTCCCGCTTCGGTACCTTAGGTACTTATGAATAAGAAATTGCCATCCTCAAACAAGCTCTTGATATCCATAGGTAGGGTACCTCACCTAACTGGTAGGTAAGGTAGCAATGTGAGATGCTAATGCTCTTAATTAGAGCGAACAATTTGGGCCGCTCACTCACACCAATGCATTGGATCCACCATCACAGCCCACAGTGGTGTTACGTTAAGCATCAATGTCTGAGCTCGACCTTGATCATCGGGTTGGGCTTGTCGCCCTTAGAGTAGTAGTTCGGGGAGGTGGCGGTAGGGCTAGGTCTACCGAGGTGAAAATATCGCGAGTTTTTGGCGGCGGCGGCGGCGGCGGCGTTGGGTGTAGGGGCTGTTGTGCGGGAGGTGGTCCATGTTGACTGTAGTGCGCGTGAATCCATAGAAATGAAACTGTCGCGAGATTTCAGCGACGGCGATGAGGTATACGAGCGGTGGACTTGTGCCTTTGCACAAATTCTCATCGGATCAGCGGGTGCGGAGTAGTAATCTAGGGAGCTGGCGAACTCCTCAATGCGTGCCATCAACACCGAGGTCCCCTTGGGTCTCTCTCCACCTCCTTGGGGTCCTTAAACTGCTTCGTTGCTGAATGCGCCGGATTTCTTCGCCACTTCCAGGATCTTGCATCTACTCTACATAACAAATAGCAATACAAAGCATTGCCTCCCAACACAAATCTAGCCATCGCAACACATTTGCAACACAATCTACCTAGCACAGTCACGCATTCTGTAAGCTCCAGCCAACTGCGTGAGTTCAGTAGAGCTAATTATTACTCTGCAACTAGGTAGCTATAGCTTCACGCGAGCATCTACAGGGCCAGGGCACCGGTTCTACTAAGTAACGATGCCGATTTCCAATATTTTACGAAGATCCACTAGTCTTCGCAGCGGTCCCCGCCCTGACACAAGCTATTCACACAACCACGACCCCTTGGCCGAACTTAGGCTGCCTTCCTTGCCTTGCGGATCTATAAATTTCTGCGCACATCCCGCCACCGTGGAACACAATTACAGGTGTCAACCCTGCATCTATATACCGCCGAGTGCTTCGGCCGCGGTGTGTCCCGCACACCCACTAACCCGACTGCCGAAGGTGTTGTGGCATACACACCCGTCCAGGTTGAGTCTCTGACTTGAAAGCCCTACCTGTGGTCACTGATTATACGTTGCTTGCCATACGCTGTAGAACGACTTTGAGTGACGGTGGCTACACCGCTATCGAGGGCGGCTCAGATGCCTTTTTGAGTTCTAGCAGATGCTCTATGACCGATAGGCACCTGCTCGACAAACCAGATCGGGGTTGTTCATGTCAAGGAAGCTGACAACTGGCAAGGCCATTACCCGACTTCTCCTTCCACTTGTCTTCTTCTCGAGAGCCAGACCGCCAGGCAGAGCCTCTTCCGTCAAGGCATCGACCAGATCGGGGTTATCGGTGTTAGCGTGTTGAGGGAAGGGAAAATCTATGTACTATTTTCACCTCCTTCAAACTTTATCCCTCACTTACCAATTCACCAAAAAGCACACTGCATTCTCTCTGACTCTCCGTCCTCTCCTGACCAAGGCACCTACCAATATCACTTCCCCTCGACTATGACTGCCAAACAGGAGGCCTGCCAGGTGCCTGCTGAGGTTGGTCCTTGTAAAGCTGTGGTCACGACGGAAGAAACTAAGCCAGAAGAGGGACTGGTGGCGGAGGGGGAGCCTAATGATTATTTAGTCCTTATTTTCCTCAAGGGAAATTGCTCCTATCTGCTTGATAAGCCTATAGAGCCCATCCGCGGCTCATCGGAAAGGCTTCCCGGCAGTGAAAATAGTATATTTCGCACTTAAAAAGGTGTATTTGGATGGTCTCATTTGGATCTAAGAAAGACATCTTGAAAATACCAAAGATTCATCTTTTGCTACAAAAGCATCATCAGAGCTTGGAAAGGCCTTCTGAAACACTAAAGATACCTTTTCTCATACCATAAAGGCTTCATCAGGGCTTCAGTGCCATTTCCAGTTTAGTGGGAGTGCCATTGCTAATAAACAAGAGAGCGTAACCATGCACTGTCATAAATGTCATGTTATACTGTAATCCCCATACATAACCTTGACAACACACAGGGCCACCCACCCTGAAAACGGCAGAAAAGGTACATCTAGGAATACTACTGCCCCGTCAAAAGCCATACACGCAAGCCACACCACTGTAAAGGCCGCATGCCAATTGGCTGCTAGAATTAACAAGTGGGAACCAAAAACGTTGTCAGAAGGTAGCTAACGGCAAGACAATGCATTCTTTCGGGTGCACATCAATGCCATAAGAGCCAGCCGGCATTGAAGACCACTGCATCATGTAGGTCACTGGCCTACACACTCTTCACGCAGCAGATCCCATATCACGTCACAAGATAGACATATACAGCTAGTACCAGCCAGCCCCTGATGGCCACAAGATATATCCAACGCTAAAGTGTCATCGGTCTCATTGCCAAACATTAATCGGTTGCCCAGCGCAGCCGAGGCCACACGCCCATCACAAAACCTTGGAGTCTTCAATCCCCCATATCACTATCGGCATCTACAATCCTCACCAAGCCCCCCTTTTTGGGGCCATCAGTGTCCCTCCGGGCCTGCTTCCGCCTCTCCACCTCGGCGACCAGCCCCTTGAGATACACCTCGGCCTGGACAGTCGCGCTGTACGCCTCGGCGGTCCAGTTCCAGACATTCTTCCTCCCAGCATCGGCCCCGGCAGCCAGCAGCGTCCGCAGCACCAGCAGATTCCCGTTGCTGCTCGCAAAATGCAGCGCCGTGTTGCCGTCCGAATCGGCCTGCGCCAGTGCAGCGAGAGCCCCGCCCGGCGCCCAGGTGAGCAGGATCTGCACGACGGTGTCGTGGCCGTTGAGGCTGGCCTCCATGATGGCATCGCGGCCGCGCACGTCCTGCCGCAGGATGGTGGCGGGGTTGTGCTCGCAGAGGAAGTGGACGACCTCGGTGTGGCCGGCGCCGGCGGCCTGCATCAGCGCCGTCTGGTGGCTGTCATTGAGCGCCGCCGTGCCGTCCTCGTGCCCAAGCTCGACGAGGAGCTTGCATATGGAGAGGTGGCCCAGCGAGGCGGCCAGGTGTAGGTTCGAGTTGGCGTTGCCGGTCACCGAGTGGTCCGGGTTGTGCAGCAGGTTGGGGTGCGATTTGAGGATGCGCTTGACCAGCAGCGGGTCGTTCGCGTGAATTGCCCGGCGGAGTCGGATCGAGGACTCGATCCTGTGGTGAGAGGTTAGCAGGAGCTGAGGTACCGGCGGTGCGTTATTCGAATTGGTGGGAGCACATACATCTCGGCTGGCTGAGGGCGATGACCCTGGGGGAGTTGAAGGTCACTTCACTGCCCAAGGGGTGAAGTGACGTTGGGGAAGACGCGGTTGCCGAGGGCGTCGTGGCGTTGGGGAATTGGCGGGGTAGCTGCGAGAGCCCCGCACTGGGCCAGGGCCCCAGGCTGCGGGCTGAACCTGTTGAGCTTTCTCAGGCTTGCTCCACAAAGAAATTGTCCAGCAGGAGTCACACTCAATTGCTCTTTTGATAGTATGTTCGAAAAGCATCCGAAGTTGGAGCATTACGACCTCTCCTGCTTTAGGTACCGTGCTGACCCTCGGGCACCCCCACAGTGCGTCCCTCTCCGCCGATTTGCGCAACCGACCCCTACCTGTCATGGAATCAGGCCAGGGAATCCAGATCCTCCAGCGCAAAAGTCACGCGATGCCACAGGTGCAGGTGACGGTGACGCAGAGCCTTGGGACACCATCTGATTGCAAAGCGCAAACATCGCCTTTCGAACGCACCAGTTTATTATCGAGGGCCACAGGACCTCACACTATGGTACCCTTTGAGCAATCATTCCATCAAATCTCCAACGCCAACGAATGCCAACGAACATCATCAACAAACACCCCGGCCTAATAATCATTGTCATGTCACGAATCTCCAAAGTAGCTCCATTCAACCAGCGCCCCCTCTCATCCCTCGCTAGAATCCGCGTTTCCCTCGTCCGAATCACAATTGGCGGTCCCGTGATCAACGTTGGTTCCTCAGTCGGCGACTGCCATGGCGTCCACTCCTGGTGTGCGTTTACCAACCTCCTCCAGAGACACCTGTTGTCCGGCCCCTGCGCTGCCACGATGTCTGTCGTCATCGTCTGCTCGCTCAGGTACGCCAGCGCCGCCGCACTCGCGATCGGCCCCGACAGTTGGTCCTCGTGGTACGCCCAAGCGCTCCAATCGTTGCCGTTGGCACAGTAGCAGTGCGCAAACTGGTTTCGCATTCCCCGCGAGATGAGGTCGATAGCGCCTGGGAACAGAATCAAGGGGATGGGGTCGTTGATGACGGCGCCGCCCAGGCATCGCCACTCCTCCCACCCAACAAGATGCGCCATGTCCAGATCCATGCGCCGCTTCCATACCTCGCCGTCGGCCGCCCGCGTGAACAGGTACAGCCAGCGCTTGCCCTGATTGTCCGGGCAGACCAGCGCCTGCGGCGTGCCCTGCATGGGTGGAGCCCCGAGCGGAAACCCAACCGTGACAACGTCCCAGGCGTGCGCTGTGAAGGTGGTCGGCCACGACATGGGCTCCTGCACAGCCATGTGGAGGATGCGGCACCGCGCATCGCGGACGAAGAGGTCGATGCGGGGCGGCCCCGTCTCGCCGCCCGAGGTCACCGCCGTAACGCTCGACAGAGCTGTCACTCCTGGAAGGTCGACCCAACCGTCCCAGGCGAGCCCGTTCCACCGCGTTACTTGGACGGTGTTTGCCTTGGTGCGCGCGAAGACGTAAATGACGGTGCCGTAGTTTGCAAAGGCTATGGCCGTCACGTTGGCGTCAGCGTTGCCGCCGATGTTTTCCCACGGACCCCAGGTCTGGTCGATCTGGCTGCGGAATTTCGAGCGCCATACCGTGCCGTCCCAGCCAGTGACAAAAACGTGGGTTGTGTCGACATTGGTGCTGTTTGGCAAGCGTCAGTTTGATGATGCAAGTTGAAGGGTTCTGCGATGACGTACTAGCAGACTGATGGTGTGCCTGAGCTAGATTGTAAATATTGTGGCCCTTATAAATTTCCAAAAGCTGCTGGACTTGCCTTCAAAGTATATCTCCCCTGAAACCTGCCTGAATCTTACATCTGACGGCATCACGGTGAGAATTGCTATGTTGTGATATCGTGTGTGAGGGTTAGTAATTGTATTTGGCCAATGGCTATCAATTCAAAAGCTTCTTTTGAGTTGGCAGCGATGCTTGAATCCCATGAAGAGAGCAGCTGCCTTTCTTTTAGCCAAGTTGTAGTGGTGGGACGTGAGAATTAGTCATGACCCGTCGTTTCACGCCACCATCAGGTGTCTGACGATTCTAGCCCTCAACCCAAGACTTGGCAGGGGCTATCAGGTGACCCTGCACCCCAGACACTCCAGATGTGGTTTAATTCGACTATCGACACTGTTTTCACAGTTGAAGCGTCCTTGTAAAAAGTAAAGGGATAATTCGTCTTACTTTTCTAGGAGGTAATAAGGGGTGATAATGTTTACTCAAAGCTAACGATGACATCATTGCAAGCTTCAGCGCTATGTTAACAACACCCGGCAGCCCAAGACCACCATATCAACGAACCGGCCTCGTGGCCCTCGGAAGCCCCTCCATCTTCCACCTTTCCGCATCCTCCCCATCACCTCTCACGTCCAATGCCCTCAACCTCGCCGCCCCGTCCGAGATCAAAAACGCCGTGAGGAGCGCAATCACCGACGCCAGCACGATGGCCGTCACCTCGGCCGTGTAGTGGCGGTAGCTCTGTGCCTTGCTTGTCATGCCCCACGGCCCAAAGATCAACAGTACGGGGGTTGCACAGGCGTATGAAAAGACGACGCACCGCGCCGCGAGCGCCCAGCGCACCTGTCCGGGCGTCATGCGTCGGCGGCGCGCGCCCGCGTTATTCTGTATCAGGTCCGAGACGGCCACAACGTCGAGGTTGACGCACTCTTTGAGGCCCATGAAGAGGAAGGATAGGACGCCCTGCAGGTGATTAGCGGATGGGGTGTTTTAGGGGGGGAGTGGGGGGATCTACTAGGGGCATGGCGAAGAAGAAGAGGCCGATCGGGTCGTTGTCAGCTTTGTGCAGCACGAAGTGCCGGCGGCCCCAGTTGGGGACTAGGGCTGTGAGGATGAGGCCGAAGCCGGCGAGTAGAACGATGATCTCAGAGACATCCAAGATGCGGTCCTAGTGCTTGCGGATGATGGCTTTTCGGGACATGTCTGGTGCGGCCGGGCGCGGGAAGGGGTCGGTGGTCGTGCTGTAGCGGCTGACGAAGCTGGATGCCGTTGGACGCCGCGAGAAAGCCCGGGGGACGGCGCTCGTTGACTTGCGGCGCGGTCCAGACGGCTGCTGGAGCCTGTGGAGGGTTTTGATCCATCCTAAATTCATGATGGGCAACGAGTGTTTGAATACCTCTGCAAGAGTAACAATATCTTGGTGGTGGCTTTGGCGGAAATGGCAGAGGATTTGGATGTCTACTGCATCTTTCTGTGGGAGAGTGGGATAGATTTTAAGTTGCTTTGCATTCATTCGCGGAAGGAGTCATTGCCATTTGTATCCTTCTCCATAGCCCTTCCTAATAATCTGCTAATAAACAAGGCTGGCCGTAGTTCAAGCAGGTACCTAAGGGCAAGTAAGGGCAGGCACAATCAAGCATTTACCTAAGGTACCAGAGATCAGATTGCAACGTAAACCTGCAAGTTCTCGAAACCGACACCCCATACCTTCAAGGCCCGTAAATTTGCATCTCCATTTTATCTAAGCTGACATCAAAAGACTCGCACAGTACTGATGGGTGGAGTTGCGGGAGTTGACCCTGTAGCCAAGGCGTTCCAGAACCCCCTTACCTTCCATGCCACTCGAGGGGAGGGGGGGGGGGGAAGGGGGTTCATGACAAGCGGTCTCACTTCCAAGGCAAAAATTGCAGTCTGCTGACTTAGACTTCAGTCTTGTTTGGATACGGACGAAAAAATTGGAAAGAAAAAATATGAGGCTGATGAATACATTGCTAATCAAGAAAAATATTCCCAGCTCCTAGAACCTTGGGAAGTCTAGGCCTTTCTCAATGGGGTGCGGCAGGGTTGACGTGGTGGATTGTATGCGTGGAAGGGGGTCGCAGCCGTTTTCGTGTCACCACCCACAGCTGTGGTCTGCCTTTGCTTACCCACCTACCTGGATAAGGGATCTTGCCCACCTGGCCAGCCGTGGAAACGAAAGCCCGGGTTCCGGCGGGTTGGGTGACAGGAGAAACGGCAATGGGCAGGCCAAGGCACTCTGCGCTCACTGACGGCTTGGCTCGAAAGAGCCGAAGAAAAAGCTGGTGACCTTCAAATCTGGGGCATGGGGTTCCACAAACCGCATGTTTCCGCCGGCATTTCTCGGCTCCCACCATTGACTGATTTGAGAGGGAAATAGAAAGAGTCGATAGCGCAAAATCCCATGCGACAATAGCGCCTGGGGATTTGAGTGTCTTCGAGCAGAAGCAGGGATGGCAGCCGATGTCGCAAACAGGCAGCCTGGGGTGGGAGTTGGGTCATGATGTGGATGGGGTGGGCCAG
Organism: Lasiosphaeris hirsuta; assembly: GCA_030549175.1. Taxonomy (NCBI): domain Eukaryota; kingdom Fungi; phylum Ascomycota; class Sordariomycetes; order Sordariales; family Lasiosphaeriaceae; genus Lasiosphaeris; species Lasiosphaeris hirsuta. The sequence goes on from JAUKUA010000002.1 coordinate 1,659,059, forward strand.
ATCAAAGAGTTATCAGATTGATAAGATTGATTAGATAAAATATTGCCCTTGCCCCTGCAACTTGTCAAAAGACCAAGCCGCCAAGCACGCAGCAACTTCCGCTTCGGTAACGACTGGGGTTTGTTCTCGACGGCCGCCACGCTGCATGACCGTCTTTCACAGGTGGCCATTGGCTCAATAGCCCGGCCAAACCTTGAAAACGCTCGAAAGTCCCCAACCAAACCCAAGCAGCACACCGAGGGCCAAGGAGGGCGGGGAGTGCTGGATTGAGTTTTCGCTCAACTCTGCGCCGAGCCTGTGGTCTCATACGCTCCAAGTGACGACAGGTGCCGTGAGCGGCCGGGAGCACCCCCTGCCGAACACTCTCTGCAGTGCACAGTGACACACGATGTCGCCAAGTTGCATCACTGCAACTGGGCATTTGTCCGATGTGCAAGAACACTCCTACGCAGACCCGCCTGTTTCTTTCTGCCGTCCCGGTCTTGGGGTTGCAGCGATGCAGCGGCCTCGCCGCTGATCGCTCTGCTGCCACGGTGGCGGACTCCACACCCGCCTCGTTCCTTCCATCCGATAAAGGTTGAGCTTGTCCTCTGTCGATCTGGCCCTGTCTTGCTTCATTTCCCATCGCTCTCTGCCCATTGTCCCCTCCCCCACCCAATTACCGCGCCGTCGCCGCTTGATTGGGAGACCGCTCCGATTGAGACACTCGAAACTCGCTCCAATCGCGAGCCATCATGGGGAGCCCGTTGGACTGGATCCGCCCCACCGGTGCGCCGGTGGTTGAGGACCAAGCTGCTGCCAAGAGGCGGGCGAACGACGAGGACGTCAACGAGAAGGAGGGCGCCGTTGCGACCGATGGGCCCCACGGCAGTGCCAATGGCGACAACGATGGCGATTCGGATGCCATATCAGTCAATGCCCAGCATGGCGTGCAGGCTATAGAAGCTCTCACAAAGGTGTGGACCAAGAACAACTTGATCGTCGCCTATGCCACGTAAGTTTGGCCCTGACCACCACCACACCGAGTCCGTCGGACACCCGCTGACCAAAGTACAGCATTTGGGCCATCTTCTTCGTCGATGCCTTGCAATCTACCATGAGCGGTTCTCTGGTGGCTTATGTCACCAGTGACTTTTATGCTCACGGTCTGACGGCTACCACCGGCATCATGTCTGGCCTGATTGGCGGTCTCTCTAAGCTGGCTCTGGCAAAGATTCTCGATATTTGGGGCCGTCCTCAGGGTTTCGCCATCGTGCTCGTCTTCCTCACAATCGGCCTCATTATGATGGCGGCGTGCAATGGCGTCGAGACGTACTGTGCGGCGCAGGTCTTCTACTGGGTTGGGTGAGTGCCGTCTTATGTCACATGGTACACCAAACCTACTAACACCTCGCTCTCAGGTACAATGGAATCAGCTACACCATCTCTATTTTCATTGCCGATACCTCCGCTCTGAAGAATCGAGGGCTCATGCTCGCATTTGCCTCATCCCCTTACATCATTACTGTTTGGGTTGGCGGCCCCCTTGCCCAAGCCTTCCTGGACGGCCCGGGGTGGAGATGGGCCTATGGCACATTTGCCATCATCACTCCCGTTGTATGCATGCCGCTTTTGGCTCTCTTCTGGGTCAACTACCGCCGGGCCGATGCGGCTGGCCTCCTACCCAGGCGTGAGGTAGTCAAGCGCACCTCCTGGCAGTCAGTTGTGCACTACTTTCACGAGTTCGACGTTGTCGGACTGTTCCTCATCACCGCTGGCCTCGCGCTGTTTTTGCTGCCATTTAGCATTTACCACCACCAGGCGGAACAGTGGAAGTCCCCACTCATAATTGCTTTTATTGTGGTTGGCGGCGTTCTGATCATCGGCTTTGCATTTTGGGAGAAATACTTTGCGAGGGTGACCTTCATTCCGTATGAGCTGCTCATGGACCGCACCGTCCTTGGCGCCTGCATTCTAGCCGCCACCCTCTTTGTTTCCTTTTACATCTGGAACAGCTACTTCTTCTCCTTCCTCCAGGTCGTCACCGGCCTAAGCGTCACTGAGGCCACCTACCTCACCAACACCTACAGCATTGGCTCATGCTTTTGGTCCATCGTCGTCGGTATTCTGATCCGTCGGACCGGCCGGTTCAAGTGGATCGCGCTCTACTTTGGCGTGCCTATCACCATCCTTGGCGTCGGTCTCATGATTGCCTTCCGGCAACCCGGCGTCAACGTTGGCTACATCGTCATGTGCCAGATCTTTATCGCCTTTGGAGGCGGCACTCTCGTAATTTGTGAGCAGATCGCGGTCATGGCCGCCACGTCACACCAGTACATCGCCGTGGTGCTCGCCATCGAGGGCATGTTCGCTAGTGTCGGTGGCGCCATCGGTTCCACCATTGCGGCGGCCATCTGGAACGGCGTGTTCCCCGAGCGCCTGGCAGAGTTCTTGCCTCTGGAGTCGCAGGGCAACTTTACCGAAATTTACACGCAGCTTCCTGTGCAGATATCGTACCCGCCTGGATCCCCAACGCGCGACGCCATCAATGCGGCGTACGGCGACGCGCAAAAGTGGATGATTGTTGCCTCAACGGTGATTCAGATCATCTCCATCATCTCAGTCTTGGTCTGGAGGGATATCAAGGTCAAGGACTTCAAGCAAGTCAAGGGGCTTGTAGTTTAACCTAGAGGTAATTGGTTTTGGGTAGTTGTCCATGTTTTCACTTGGGGTTATTTCCGATCAGGGATAGGGCAGGTTGGGTGGGTTGCATGATACCTGGTGGTGGTGAAACTGTCAATGTGAGGACCATAGTCATATATGTACCCGATCACGAATGATAATCTCTCAAACGATCCCCCCATCCCTCCGCAAAGAATGGAAAAATAAATCGATATATTTGGTACAGTGCCGCGATCCAATGACGGTAAATACTACAAGAGCTGAAATCTAGTGCCCCATTCTAACACGAGAAACACTCGTATCCCATAACTCCAACCGGATATCATAGAATGGTAACATACACACAGTGTCAAATACACCTACTCGTACCGGTCGTTATCAGCATACCCATCTGCCAGCGCAACAACCCACCCATCCGCCTCGGTCTCGTGCTTGGCATTCATACCACCCCAAAACACCACTGCCTCCCCACCAAAGCAGGCATCGTACCCCGAGAACAGCACGCGCGGCCCCGGGTGCACCTTGCCGCCCGTCTGCAGCATCTTCTCGGTCGGCACGATCTCGGCCTCGGCCCATTGCAGCGTCCCCGGCCCCTGCATCCCCGGTAGCTTCTCGCAGATGACGTCCTTGGCAGCGGCGGCGCTGTGCTTACCGGACGGCAGCTGCAGCGCCCAGACGTCGGAGTAGTATACGGGCTCGTGCTGCGGCGTGGAGGGCGCCCGCGTCTTGGGGTCCGGGATGGGCGCCGGCGAGGAGCCGAACATGTAGAGCAGGTAGGTACGCCCGTGGCCCGCGGTCAGCGGGACTAGCGCGGCGCCCTCGCGCGGGGAGGGGCCTGGGGTGAGGGGGTTGATGGGGAATTCGTGGGTTTGCCAGGTTAGGGCCGAGGGCTTTTCGCGCTCCGTCGGGGAGGAATGGAGGGCTATGGAGTGGATGGTGCCCGAGAGGGCGGGTGAGCCGGGGGCCAGAGCGGTGCGAGCGATAGTGTAGAGGGTGGAAGAAGACGCGACGTAGGCGGCGGTGGTGGATGGAGAGGGGCAGGATGGGAGCGCGGTCCAGGCATGCGAGTTGAAGTCGTAGTGCCAAGTCTCTGCGGTCGTGTCGATGTGGGGTAGGGTTAACGAGACGGAGATGCCGGCGGTGGAGGCGTCAGGCTTGGAGTGCAACTTGGACTGGCCGCCGTGTAGGATGAGGAAGTCTTGGGAGGGGTCGACGAAGATGTGATGGTCGTAGCGGGCCGCCATGATCTTGCCGATCTGGGTGTCACCGCGCAATCTAGACCATCTCAGAGCTTCCGTGTCCCAGAGCCAGAGACAGTTGTCCTCCTCAATGGGGTGCCCCAGATGGTCCTGACCGCCGTGGATGATGAGGTACTTGCCCCGGGCGCAGGCAGCATGCTTGGTTCTGGGTGCTGGGATGTAGGTTTCGCCTGTTTTCTCGTCGAGGACGGGGAAGGGTTCGTAGGAGAGGTGTTTGACGTCGGCGGGAACTTTGGGGTCGCGGGTGGGAAGGGTAATGACGTGGACGTTGGGGGAGCAGAGGCCTCGGCTTCTAGGGTCCTCGCCGCCGAAGATGTAGGCTTTGTCGCCGATAACGGTGAGGGTGTGATGGGAGCGGCCGAGCTCTTGGTTCCTGCGTCGAAGGAGTCCAAGTTAGCTCGCAAAAAGACTGGAGGAAGAGGGGGGGGGAAGAGGGCATACGAAAAGCTCTCGTCAGTTACATTGGCGAGCTGTGTGAGGGAGACTTTGAGAGGTTGGGTCGGTGCTGCAATAGCTGCCACTGCAGCGACTTCGACGCTCGTCGCGACGATTTGCTCGGCGACGAGTGCTCCTGCTGCTACCTCTGCCATAGTGAAGTGTCTACTGTCTGCTGGTCTGCTTATTTTGAGAGGCGTGCTTGGAGGACGGGAAATTTACTTTCTCTCGGTGGAAAATTTTCTGCTTTTGAGGGAGGAAAGATTTTGGGTACCGAGCAGTCGTGCAAGACAAAGACGAAGCAAACACTTGGTCGTGCTTAGAGAGAGCTCCTTAGGTGGTGTTGTTGATGACGTAGTTGTGTAATTTGGCGGATCTAGAAGCTTGGGCCCCAATGAGGGGTACAGCTGGGGAACCCCTGGCGCCCGTGACGTCGTTTGTGCTAGGCAATTGGCCAGCTGCAATATCAACTTCTTCAGCGCCATTTTGCCTTGTCTGAGATTACACTCTATCAGAGGCCAGGCATGGACTTGGCCTAGATATTGAGGTTGTTATGCTAATTTATTCTCAGCAAAGTGCCTCTCGAATTTTAGTTGCTAACTAACAGCCGCTTCATGATCAATGGTAAACGCCATCCTCTGGTGGCACTGGTTGAGGGTCTCCGATTGAGCTCTGGGTTTCAACACGCACTGCAGCTGAGAAGAATTGGAAACTTGCGGCGAGACAGTCTAAAAGCTTCCTACCTACCAAACGTACCTTAAACAAGTCTCATGGATAACTGCCGCACCTCGATGCCTCCAAAAATGAGTCTGGAGCCAGCCTTACAGTCCTTTGTCATTTTTCTGCTCGATTTTGCTTCACCAGGGAGAAAATTGCGGACCGTGCAAAGGAACCTCAAAGGTCCAGCCCCTGTCGCTCAGTGGCGTGGCGAACCTTTTGGCCTTTCGGCTCTCTTGTCTCGCAGGGTTGTGATACGGCATTTGAAGGTGTGGCTGAGTCAACAGGAGGGTGGCGTCGTGGGGCGTGGCCCGAGATGTTTTTTTGCATTCCTGGCGCCGGAACTGAATGCACACGGAAAAATCGTCTGGTATTAATGGAAAACTTGTGGTGCATATAAGCGTAAATCGTCTAGCTATACCAGACGATTTAAGCGTATTTTAAGCGTATTTCTAAGCATATTTGGACTGCAAGTGGCCGAGTTCACGGTTGCGCGGTGCGGTTGCGTGATTGAGAGCGAGGCATGGGAGCTTGACATCGACAGTCGGCGTGCACTGGTGCCTGGCGCACTGGAAAGTCGTATCGGGGTTAGGGCAGGATTCTGGTCGGCATTGCGGTTCCCCCGCCTTTTCTTTACACCCGTGGGGGCTGCCAACATCAACACAACTGGGCATACAAAAGACCATCAGGTCAACCACCATTTGACACAAAAATGCACAAACGGTACGCTCCACTCAAAAATACACGGGGCAAATCACCCCCCAAAAAAAAAAAAATTGAAGGGGTGACCTCACGAATCGGAGCCACGCTCAGAGAGCAAGTGCCGCCCACACGTGGAGTCGATGTGCAGTCGGTATGCTCGGAGCCAGCAGCCCACCAAAAACGGCGAGTGCCTGCTCTGTTGGAGCTCTTGCTAGAAACGACAGAAAAAAATGGAAAACCCGATTTCGTCAGAAAAAACTCCATCCCCATGATTTTGTATGGCTAGCAATGTCGACAGCCGAAATCTGGAGTATTTGCCGCTGTGCCAGTCTTCGACTCGTCAAGTCTTCGACTCGTCAAGTCTGGCTGGCATCTGTCCCTCAGCCAGCCGAATCTCATCCTCCACATTAGCCTTAGCATCAGGCATCATGTTATCCAGAGAAGTGTCTCTGCTTCTGATGACTTCGCTATCGCCCTCCAGTCCCTGCCCAACATGGTAATTCTCACCCTCAAAGTCACCGTCAGCCTCCAGAGCGAGAAGCCATCGAGCGGTTGAGCCAAGATGAGTTCGGCGAGAGCTACTAGAACAGGGGGTCAAATGCTCCAAAGCCCTGCGGTATCCATCATTCACAGTGAGGTTGTCCGTCATTCGAGTGCTTAGGAATGAAATGCAAACCGGGGCAAGAGCCGAGCGAGAAGAGTATCCTGTGGTCACGGTAACTCCCCAAACGACGAGATTGTCGAATATGGTCGGGACTCGGTGGCGAGTGAACGCAAGGAACCCTCTCAGACCCTCTTTCAGAGATCCAGACGAACTCCTGGCGCCATTTCCTACCCCTGGCAGCGTCAAGTCCTGTGGTCACGACCCCAAACCATCACCATCCCGTTCTCAACCACCAACTCGGAATGGTTCTGCTCAGCCCCGGATGGTACTGCTCAGGCGATGTTTCCCCAGTCGCTCCATCGGCTCATCGTTCAAAGCAGCACGGTGAGCAGTGATCCCGTGTCCACGACACGGTTTCCAATGATGACAGGGTGGTTTCTCGGCCAGCGGGGGCCCGACAGACAAGGTGACGGGGTGGCTACGCGCACGTAATGCTCAATGCATTGGCGAGCGTGATACATTGGATTTTTGTCCTATCCACCGTTCCCGTGCACATATGCTTCGCTGCTAATACAAATAGCGTGCAGCAACAAAAAATCCGCTGCATATGAGCCATGGAATCCGGACGAGTGTAGCACCCGAAGTTCAGAAGAAAAATAAAATGAAAAATTGCACGCTCGGGCTCAATCGACACTACATTGCCGATGAAATCGTTCCATTATATCAACTTGGGACGACATCGAGCGAGCATTTGGGCGAGCGAGAGAGCATAAATAACGCGGATTCTCGCCGTGGACGGCTATGTATTCCATTGTTGTAACGAGACTCAGACACCACCGGTCAAAATGCCCGAACTCCTGAAGCTCGAACTGACCACCGGCATCGCCCCCCAGGCTGCCAAGTGCCTGGTGTGGCATAGCTGCACGACAATACGGCCTCGGCATGCCGAGCCGTTCCACAAATATTTCATTGTCCTCGACTTTGTCGACGCCGAGGGAGAGACCCTCTGGAAGACCGAGGTGTGGTGCCGAGCACGCCTCGGCGAGCCGGCTCCTAGCTATGCTCCTGCCTTCGCCGTTGAGGGTAAGTGGTTTCTGGTTGTCGGCTCTTCGCAGCTGTCATCCCCTACCAAAACACCTTCCTTGAGGAGCTTCCGCTGCTGCCCCCCTACGTGGGATCAGGTCTTCGAGATGTTCCCTCAAGTCGAGGAACACAAGGACCGTATGCTGTAGACAATGTTGTCTGCTACCGTCGGGAGACCCAAGCGCAACACGCCGAATTTTGGCACAAGAGCATCAGCCAAATCCAAGGAGCTGGGCACGAAAATAAAGAAACTGGAGCACAAACCCCTTGATGTCGTGGACTAACACCGTGGACTGACATCAAGACCCTTTCCGGTGCGCCTTGGAGCTTGGTCGCGACGTCATCACGTCAGCAGGATCATCCTTGTCGAAATCAAGCTAGGACGTGTAGAGGGCATCCCCTTCAGCATTCTTCGACTTGGCATAAGCAAGGCGTTGGTCCACGGCGTTGGTCCACGGCCGCCGTCAGTCCTGATTGCAGCCCAATTGTGAGATTGCCGATGATTATGTCTCGAGCTCCCCGAGAGCAACTGGCAGATTGCAGGCCCGGTTACCCCCATTCCAGTCCTCCCGCTGGCCAGCATGTCCTCTCGCAAGTGTTCCTACAAGCGCTCCTGGAGGTATTTTTGCAGATACCCCACAGCGGGAAGCACTGGATCTGGCAAATTCTTGCCTAGGGCCGTCGGCAATCACCTCGATCAAGCTGGCGTCGAGAGTCCCAGGGCAAAGATCCCAGAACATAAGCGATTGGCCAAGTCCGCGCAGATGAAGCACCAAACACCAAATCAAGCACACAAATTGATCATTGCACCCGAGAGGCAAGTCCACAGTTTGGAAAAGCTGTCCAGCTGGCGAAGCCGGGACTAGGTTGACTTCCCAACACCAACACATATCCTCGATGCTGTTTTCTAGCGCTCCCCTTCAAGCCCGTTCTAGCAGCGCCGTCTTAGACTTGGCAACTTTCCCGTACTCGCGCCCCCTCTGTGTTGGCAGCTTTCTCCTGTTGTCCTTCGCCCACTGCTTGTTGGCACTCACTCTCTGGCCCTCGGCCCGAGCCAGCCAGTCCTCCTGACTCTCAGCATTCGGAAAATGAAGCCGAGCCGGGTCTTCTGGGGTGTTGACATAGTGCGGGAGGGAGGGGCGGGGAGAGAGGGGAAGTGGTACCGACTTGGGGGCCTGCCGACTTGGGGAAAGGGTGCTGACTTGGGGGGAGTGTCGGCAAGAAGGTGGTGTTGCCAATGGGGGTGCCCAAGCGGAGCCCCCATTAGTGGCTCCCACCATGAGTCCCCTTACTCGGGATGATTCCCAGCGCAGCACACCACAATTCTCTCGGACGAAGAGCCAAAAAAGAAGTCACACCGTGCCGCGCGACCTTTTCAACACACGTGGGCCAGCTCCCAAGTTCCCCTTGTCCCACGACGGAATCGTCTCCCGCCTCGTGCCACATTCACGGACCCCCTATAATCACGTCACTGCCAGAATGCATCTCCGTCTTATTCATGTTGTACCCATTCAAGCAAACATCGAAGCGGGAGCGCTGGACGCTCCGCCAGCCACCAGTCTCTATAAAGTCTCCCCTCTTCTCCCTCCCCCCTTTCCTATCAACTCACACACATCCGCTCGTTCCCCCCAACCTACGACAATTTTCCTAACCATCACCACTATTGCAGGCAGACTGCCCCGCCCTGACGAAGACATCCTCGCCGTCACCATCCGCCGATACCTCGTCGGCTCCCGCAGCTTCTGCATCAAGGACGGTCGTGTCGTGGAGATCACCCCTCCACCATTTGAGCACCAAAGACTCATCCGCTACGGCAGAAGCCCCCTAGCCTGCTTCTCTCGGCCCCGCCCCGTCTTCCCGCGGATCATCGCCTACCCGACCCACGGTTGGATCGCTTCCCCCTTTCCAGTCTTCATCATTGGCACCTGGTGCATACACTGGTCTTCTCACCTCCGCCGTTGGCTCTACTCTTTCAAGGCGACAAACGCTCAGTCTCCCGACGAAGCCGCGCTGAGAGCAGCAATGGATCAGTTCCGGATCACCGACACGGGCTTCAACCCCCTTCACGGCCTCGACATGGGCCCGCCGCCCCCGACCGACCAGCCCAGCAACGGCACCGTCGCTATCGCCACGCCGGCTCCTACAGCACCTCCAGTACCCCCAGCACCCACCGCACCGATGATGGTTGCCAGCCCTCCAGCGGGACCTCCCCCTCCCCCCGGCCCTGCCCCTCCCGCTTTCACCTTCCCGCCCGTCCAAGCCCTTCCTGCCAGCCCCTATGCCCACCCGCTGGTTCCCTGCCCGGGCGACCGCTTCTACTACATGCCGAACTCGACGCCCATCACAGCGCCCCAAATCCCCGTCGCCCGCGCCCAGGGCCGCAGCTCGCTCCCCGGCATCAACTTCGTCAACAGCACTGGCGGCATCGGCTGCGAGCCGGGCTACAATTACCTGTTCCCGCGCGAGCACACCAAGATCCACGTGCTCAACACCGTCGTCGCGCCCTGGCGCCTGGATCCCACGGCTGCAATCGAGATCGCCGCGTGCCACGTACCGGCCAGCATGACCATGCTCGACTTGGCCTTCGCCCTCGGCGCGACCATCCCTGAGAAGACCAAGATTTGCGAGGTTGTCAAGGGTGGTGAGGGCAAGTGGTACCCCGGTCTCCAGGTCTTTGGCGACCGACCGGCTGAGATGCGCAAAACTTGCAAGGAGATGGGCTGGAATGCTGGTCGCACTGGCGAGTGGGGTCAGAGGGATGTGGTGTACATCTACCTGGAGGAGTAGGTAGGAGGTCAGGGGTAAGAGGGTGGTTGTGCGATATGTATACAGTTGATATGTCACCGCTATGACTTTGGAGGAGTGTTTAATCAATGGCCGGCGCTAGGAGGAGCGGGATCTGGCGCGTGAATGGCAGGGGGGAGTCATTTGCTGACGACAGCGAGACGGCTCTTGTGTTTCTCTGTCGGTCGGTCTTGTCTTTCGCGGTGCTTTTCTGCATTCTGGGAGACCCTATAGATTTTAGACATCCATTTGACTCCATGCAACCCTCATCACGTCTTCACAATTCCCTGTGCCTGGTGTTTTGGTTGATCTCTCAGAGAGAGCGTTGGTTGCCCCTTTTCCGACGCTCGGGCCACCCCCTATTTTGGTCATCTTTGGACTGCCCACCACGCTGCATGCAAGTTTCAAGGTGGACAAGTCTAACCGAAGTAACACAAACTGTCGAATGAAACAGCAGCAGGTACCTTGATTGTAGTAGGTTGCAATGGATTGCGACAAACACACGGAGCTCAGATGTAGGCAAACAATATTGACACTCGACTGCGTTTCAAAACCATATTACTTCCACCGGCCTTGTCCTCGCCCACAATAGGGAGAATACCTTGGGCAATCCAGGTAATCTGGAAAATCAGACGCCGAATTTTGGGGTCAACATAAGGTCTCTTGCCGTCATAAATGCCCAGCCCCGTGTCCAGTTCAGCGCTAACCTCCCACTTCGTACCCGTCCTCTCCTCGAACTGCGAGATCAGGCGCTGAAACGATTCAACGTTGTGGGTGGGAATTGCCTCATTGTTGTAATGTACCATTACCCCATCGTTGATGTTACCCACAGCGTTTCCGATGATGGTCGTGCCCAGCTCGCCTGTCTTGAGCGACTTGAGGGCACGCTCAAAGACTTTGATGTTTTCTTCCCAGGTGAAGAGGTGGAGGAACATGCCGATATTGACCACGTCGAATTTTCCCTCTAATTGGGGCCATAGGCCGGCCGATTCAAGAACGTCTCCCTGGAAGAACCGAGTCTTGGTGGTTTCCTTGTCTCGGAAGAGATCAAATCCAAGGTCGGTGTACCCCTGGGAGATCTCCACGCCGACGAGGTTCTCGGAAGGGGCGCCGTCAAAGATGAGCTTGCGGATGTCGTGACCCAAGCAGCAGCCAATATCGAGGTGCTTGGCCCCTCCCTTGATGCGACTTAGGAGGTTGTGGTACAAATCATTTCTCGCAGCCAGCTGGAAATCCAGAAAGTCCCAATGGCCGATGCACGGGTATGGATAGACTTCCCAAGCCCGGCCGCGCTGCGATGCACCTATTTAACTCGTTTTCTGCGCGGGAGGAAGCGATATGGGATTCGTATTACCAGGTCCAAAGACTGTCTTTTCGACGTCCTCAGAGGGGATATGGCTGTACTTCTCCAGCAGCCTGCGGGCTGGCCACGGAATGTTGGCGTCTTTTCTCATGCACCATGGCAGATCGCGGCTTGGAACACCAACGCGGGCAATGCCCAGGTCATAGTGCGTTGCGGTAGCGGCCATGCTTTCCGCTGGGCAAAGTGGGAACGAGGAGGGTCAAGGTCGAGACTCCTATGTACTAGTGTTGTTAAAGCGGTGATGGTAAATTGTGTATGGCATGGTTGAGAGGATAGGGGGTATATCCGGCCATTATGTGCCCGGCTTGCTGTGCGAAACATGAAGGCTTGAATGCTCGGGCTCGCTTCCATATTCCTCGCTTTCGGACGTCTCGCCGGAATCCCAAAATCGGCATCCCTCTCGCACTCTCTTCAAGCGAGTCAACAGATCCAATGATCCAAGCCACGGAGGTGTTAAAATTGGGATACCCGTCGGTCTGTGCCACGACTACCAACGATATCATATATCTGTGTGCACTTAAATGCCCGCTTATATACCCCCTAGAGTCCAGTGTGAACATGTAGACCTCACCCTAGATACCTTGGGTAAGGTATGGGTACTATTGTACAACCAACGTGCGCCTCTTGGCATTCATGATAGCACGCCGAACTTTGAAAATATGAGACATTGTCTCGTAACTCTACTGCTCAACACTGGTGGAGCTTTTTTTTTCCCCCAAGGTAATACAGTCGGTTGTCTGCAATCATCGTCATCTTTTACCCCTTACTCTGGTGATCTTACCAGGTGACGGGTAACTTGACGATTCCCACGTCCTTGTGCAAGGGAGAGTATTCGATCTGGTCAATCGGTACCGCCACCTTCAGATCCGGGAGCTTGCTGAAGAGGGCATCTGGACAGGTGGTTGGTCAGAACTTGGCACCCACTACAGCATTCCTCCTCGCCCATTTCGCCATCGACGGCTCGCTAGGTGCCGGGAGTTGGAACAAAGACTTACCGAAGACAACAATCATCTCCGTTTTGGCCAGGATCTCTGCGATGCAGCGGTGCTCGCCGTACCCGAAACCGAGGGCGTCATCTTTGGGCCACTTGCGGTGCATGTCGAACTGGTCGGGGTTATCAAAGACTTCGTCGTCGCGATTGGCTGACTGGTTAGAAGCAATGATACCCTCGTGCGCTTTGATGAGCTGTGTTGGTGGAACATGCGTTGTCAGCTTTGGCGTCTCTAACGGTAGATTGGCTGGGGGTATGCCTTGCCTTTCCTCCAATCTCGAGGTCCTCCTTGGAGGTGCGCCGCATAGCCATTGCTGACGCGGTATGGAAACGGCACAGCTCGTTGACGAATGCGGAGGACCATTTCTGGGGATCGGCCTTGAGTTCAGCAAGCTGATCTGGATATTGGGACAGAGTCGCCACGCCCTGTAGCAATGACCAATCAGTAAGGCGTCCACCTCCCCCGGCTGTTCCGATCCTTCAGTGTTGGCTGCATGCAACTCACCAAGGCTATCATGTTGACCATTGTTGCGTTCCCCGCCACCAGCAACAGGAAGGCAACCTGCACGGCCTCTTCTTGGGCGAGATGGCCCAGCTTGACCTGCTCAACCACCAACTTGCTGATCAAGTCATCCTTCGGCTCTTGGATGCGCTTCTCAACCAATCTTGCCATGTAACTCAACAGCGCTCTACCAACAGGGACTGCTGTCAGCTTTCGATATCACCGTACCAGATCCTCAACTTCTCACAGGTCATGGAATTGTCTTATCTCGTTTCGGAATGTAATCACTTACTGGTTTGCCACAGATCCGTCTCTCGCATTCGAGCTCCCACTGGAGCGGATCTCAACCTGCTTGGTGAGGAAGGGGAGGCCCTCAAACGGGACACCAAGGATGGTGTATATGATCTGCCACAACGGTTAGCAAATAACTCGCGACGACATATTCACCGACAATGGTCACCTACATAGGACGGGACAGGGAGTGCAAATTTCTCGATCAAATCCACTGGACCATTTGCGCATCCCTTGGCCTTCATCGCCTCCAAGAGGTCATCAACTGTTTTTCGGATGTATGGTAGCAGGCCATTGACATGCTCGCGTGTAAAAAAGGACTCCACCATGTTCCTATCCCAAAGTCAGCCCTACAACCAGGAAAATCCAAAGTATCGTCGCATCAAACCTTTGCTTCATGTGATCTGGAGGATCCATATCCACAAACGTGGGCCGGTTCTTGGCGGCCAGCTTCCCGCCGGGGCTGAGTTCAGGAAATCCCGGACGGGTACGCTCCTGGTGCGCGTCGTCAACACTCCGTCAACACCATGCTGGCACAGAATCCTGTCAGACAGATTGGGGACGGCACGAACCTTGGAGAGCCGAGTATCCGTCGCCACCTGGCATACATCCCGGTACTTGGTCACCAACCACGCCGTTGACCCGTCAAACAGCTTCACCTTGGACACGGGGTTGTTCCTCCTGAGGTCGGCGAACTCGGCGGGCGGGTCCATACCCGAGGCCCGGGCAAAGGGGAAGTTTGGGTAGTCCACGGCACCCATGGTGGACAAGGCTTTTGGGGAATGAGTTGTTGTTTCGAAAGGAAGCGAGATGTTTGGAGCAATATTTGGAGCAATTCAATCTGCCAAAGGTTTGAGCAACAGACATTGATCTTGTAGACCCTCACTTTTGTCTTCTTCTCAATCGCTTCTGGACCTTCTTTATAATCTTGAAAGCCGGGTCGAATTCGTTGCATGTATTTTGTCACGCCATCATGTCTTCGTCACAGTTGGTCAAGTGGAGCCCACCCCCGACATGCCTAAACTTGAACTGTGCGATTCGATTGGACAGAGTCCATCTCGAAGCCGTTCTTCACGTCAGAGTCCCATAGCGTGAAAAGAACACCTCCGGCGGCGATGACAGACATCTGCCCACCATGTGTCAGCACATGCACATGCAAAGCAAATCGAGCTACTGCTAATACATCCCTGCACTATATGTTGCACAGCTCAACACCTTCCCGATAGTGCCTTTGCTTCAATTGAGCCCTTGACTTTAACTACCCCACGATCGCGGTAGTTCTTCCCTGGTTGATTACATCAGCGCACGCCCTTCGCTTGATCACTGCAAATCCGCGGATATGCGTTGTGAGCTTACCTATTGCCTGAGTCGTTACAATGCCCCTGGACATTTCCCGTCATAGTGTGTGGAAAAGAGTACGTACCTAGTCTAAAAGAAGCTCGCAAGTCAGGCCAGCCAGTATGCGAGGTCCCAAAATGCCCTTCCAAGATATACGTATGCAGTCGCAACTCTAGAATGGTGGTACGACTACCACCGATTTAGCACTTGGACCCGAGATCAGAGGGAATGGGATATATGGCCGAACTTTGAGTGTTAGACCAAAACGGGCCTTTATGCTGCCAGATTGGTAAGAACAGCCTGTCTCTGCGATGAAAATCCTGCTATCAACAATTTGTCATTGTCGTAGGCGGCTCTGAGTTGCCCCTAATTTGACTCGAGCCACACATCAGAGCTCCAAAAGCATCCCTGGCCTAAATCCGTCAATAACTCATTGCAAAAGGGCGCTGCCATCACATTTTAACCATTCGCACCCTTGCCTAGATCCCTCTGTCACGATGGACTCGCCAAAATATGTGGGCACCGACTTCCAAGTCGTGAACAAAGAGAAATCATATCCCCATGTTCCTAGTTAGCTACTACTTGTCATGGTCTAAATTGTTACGCAAGATCGCTGCTGCTGACGCGGGAGTAACGTTCAAACAGGTAACGGGGCAGACATTAATCCGTTAGCATCTTGCGTTTTTTCTTCGCAGGAATCCCTGAACGATGATCCCGTGCACACATGAATCCGTCAAACAGGGGTAATTACCAACTAAAGCGGCGAACAGATGTAAGATTTACGAGATGCATCCGTGAGCTGAGAAGAGGGTACGTTGACCCGGGGTCGCTGCTGCCGCCAAACCTGGGTGGCATGTTCAAAGGCGTAGGCAAACTTGATCAGTTTTTCTTCTGAGAAAAGATCGCCGATGAAGGTCAGGCCGAAGCTTCGGAGTGAGAAATTTGTCAGTATGCGAATTGGAAACAATGGTTAATGACTTGCTTACGGTAACCCTGGTGCAAGCTGCACAAGGTCATGGCGGACATTCCATTTTACCTCGGTGTCCTCCGGGTAGAATCCAAGCGGGACAGAGATCATCGGATAGCCACCCAATGCAGGCACCATGGGTGCCACACAAGTGGGCAGTATCAGGACATCAACGGCATGTCTTCTCAGTGCTCCGCCCACGCCACCCTCGTTGGCGAGGTACTCCATATACTCTACAGCGGCTGCGAACGCTTCGCTTTCTCGTTCTTCCATGGCCATCGCAGCCTTTTCAAGACCGCGTGTGCGTCTCAAAGGGTAGGCTTCTCGAGGGTCGTCCTGGGTGTACCGAACCAGGTCTGCCGCGTTGCGGACCCCGGACGGATTCTCGACGAGGCTGCCGAAGTATTCGGAAATCATGTGCTTGAAGTCTGAAGACTTGACGACATCCGGGCTCTTGCTTTTGAGAACCTCGTCGAACTCGGTGAAGTCGGTATCGTGAATGATGGTGGCGCCACAGCTTTGCAGGATACGGAGCGCCCGGTTGAACGCCTCCCTTACGACAGGTTGCAATTCTGCCACCAGAGGATTCCCTCGCAGCGCGTTGGTGGGCACTCCGACCCTCGCCTGACGGAGACCTCCTGCCTGGCAACTGGCCGCGTAGTCTGGCAGGGTACTGAACGGGATGTTGCGGGTTCCTGGATCCAGCTTGCATGGGCCGGCAATGGCAGTCAGAATTTCGGCGGCGTCCTTGACACATCGTGTGAGTGTCCCAACTGATCCCAGTCTTGGGGAGACCATGATAAGATCTCTGCTAACAAGACCGACCGTCGGTTTCAGGCCGCACAGGTTGCTCCTCTCCGCCGCACAGATGATGCTACCTTCGACCTGATATAGCCAATTGTCAGCGTAGATTGGTGCGGCACCTCTCTTTGGGGGGGCTGGCTTGCCTCAGTCCCAAGCGCGGCAAAAGCTAGCCCGAGGGCCGTCCCTGTTGCAGAGCCGCTGCTGCTTCCCCACGGATCTTGGTTTTCGAAATAAACTCCCCGTGCTTGACCGGCATCGGCCGACCAGCCGTTCCCCTGTTCTGGGTCTCGATTGCTACCCCATTGCGTCATGTTGGCCTTCCCCATGATGACCATGCCGCTCTCTCGAAGCTTCTTCACCACGGTGGCATCGCGCCCCGTCTTTGCGCCTAGGAGTGCTGTCGAGCCGCAGGTATTGTTGAGATTGTAAGTGGCAATTTGATTCTTCAGCAGTATGGTTGCTCCGTGTAATGGACTGGTTTGCCATAGGCTGTCAGCTACCCGGTCGTCTCGGAGAAGCAATCGTGGTCAAGATTCAAGTCACCCTCTGATTTTCCCCGTGGCACGCTCCAAATCCAGAACCTCGGCCTGCTCCGTAGCTGTGGGATCAATCTCGGCGACGGCCCTGGCCTTGTCATTGACCTCTCTGATGCAAGCCAGCTGCACCCGGACAAGATCCGAACATGTGAACCGACGGGATTCATATCCGCGTTGGAGGTCGTCCAGAGTCATGTCCTGCACAGCAGGGGTGTTGTAGCGTCGAGACCAGGCCATGGTAGGTGTCAATAGCACTGGACGCAGGAAGCCGTTGGAGTTGGAAGGTGCGCCCCTGTCATGGAGGTTGAGGTTGTTCGGTTTTCCAGTCAGGTGACGGTGTTCACAACATGCCTTCCTCTGCTGCAACTTAAACACACGGAAACACAACAAGTCGGGCCCGGGCGGGTACTGTGCCCCGTGGGATAGGTGAATTCCAGCGTAAGGCTGTAAGACAAGAAGCCCTCTGCACAGTGCGGGGGGAGAGACGGGTGAACTCTCAGTTTTGGGAAGGAGGTGTAGGCATGGTCTTGCCGATGCACTCTGCATGGGGTTGCTTTTTTGAACCCCCTCCTTTTGACCGACTCGCATCCTTATGAATCCCGATTGGCCCTGAGAAAGAGCGAGGCGAGCGGCATGATCCAAATTGCGATTGGATACGGCCAGTCCAAAGAACCTGTGCGGAGCCGCATCTGCTGTTCGATTGTTCGATCTCCGTCACGGCAGTCATGGCATAATGGGACCCACGTTTTGGGGTCCAACGTCGCTCGGGCGACAGAGGTCTCAATTTGATGCGGATTGCAACACCTGGTTCTCATTGATTTGCTACACTAACTCTCCCAATGGCAACTCCAACATGCTGGCATCCATGCCGCGAAACAAACAACGCCAAACACCGCCAGCAAAGGTCGCACATGGATTCCCCGTTAGGCCTCAACCGCCTTAGCCTCCGCCACCGGTAATAGGGCACGACTCGGCAACCCAGCGGATCTTGCCGACCATGCATGGGTCCACCGGCTTTGTCTTGGGCACTTGGACAAATGCCATCCAGGGCCTCTCCAGTTCAACCATCACCGGGAGAGTATCCTTCTGCGACTCAAGTCTTGGAGAGGTCTCCGCGGAGGATGGTGATTCGCTCTCCATACCCACTCACTCTATATGTGTCAGCTGCCTGGGTCTATTGTGGCCTGATGAGGGAGACAGGACAGCCGACCTTGAGGCTAAAAGATCTAGATGTCTTGCAGAGGGTTCCTCCGATTTGAGTGTGTGTGTGTGTGTGTGTGTGTGTGTGTGTGTGTGGTTGATATGAAATATTTGGATAATGAGGATCCAAAGAGAAATGGTTGGTATCAGGCAGCACGGCGTACCCAATTTATCTCTCCGCTTGTAGCCTCGAGTCTACAAATGCGGCTCATTCTCGAGTCCATTGCTTTCCCATCGCAGCCTTGTCCCCCGCCCGGTCTCCCAGCCCAGATATAGACTTACCGAAACAATGCGCATTCACAAAGTTGGTGGGCACACTCAGTGGCATCACGCGCTTCTCGCCCACCACATGAGTGGTTACCGCTCATTGCAATCTCTCCCCTCAGGCCGCCCACTCTGCAGCCTCCCGACAGCATGATGGTGGGTACGGTACCTTGTTCGAAGCCGACGGATATCACACAATCTTGAATTGCGTGAACGTGATATTACGAGGGTAATCATGACATTCCCCTCGGGTACCACCGTGGCCCGTCTCCATCTCACGACAGTCGAAACCTCTCACCGGCATACATCTATCAACACTGGCAACCAGCAGTATCCAGACATGGACAAAGACGATTCAGCCAACTCTGTGCCTAACATTGTAGGAGCGATTAGTGCTACACTCTCCTTCATCAAGGAGACTCCCGGGGTGAAGCCATACAGGATCGTTGGGCCCCTCCCCCCTGAACGGGAGCACGAGCGCAGCAATGTCAAACCTGTCGACGTTGATGGTGTCATCATTCAAGACGCACGACCTCAAAAAGCCTCGTTTAACCTCGAGGACCATGGCTTCGAATTTCTGAACTTTGAGCCGAACGTCCAGCTTGCGGGGAACGACGAGACAGCTGCCCAAAGCTTCCTAGACGAGACCGCTGCACTACTCCAACGACGCTTCCAGACACCCCATGTATTCTCTTACGACATTCGGGCAAGTTCCCTATATCCCCGGGCACGGGGAATCACATGGGCTAAATCTCCATACCAGATTCGATGCACAGAGGACAATTACGGGGAGGCTACTGAAGGGAAACGTATGATTGTGATACCACCCGCACCAATCATACACACCGGTATGTAATTCCCGCAGTTCATTGAAGATGGTTCCAAAGCCTGACCTTGAGCCCGAGACCTCACGAGGAATGGAGCAATGGCTCGCGTGAACCGCCACCTCCACCAACAGGAAAGAGATACCTTGCTGCAGGACGGATGCCGCATCATCATCGTCAAGTCAGCCGAGAGCCCCAACCTCGTTATGGCGAAATCCACAACTAATTATGCACCTCAGTACTTGGATGCCGCTTGACAACCCTGCCATTGACTGTCCACTGGTAATCGGGGATAGGAGAAGTATTCAGCAGCGTGACATGATCGCTGCGGATCAAATTGTGCCGGGTTTCTTGGGGGAGTTTGCATTTCTTAGATACAACAAAGACGACGTGTGGTACTGGCTCGACAACCAACTCCCTGGAGAGGTAACCCTGTTTTGCAGCTTCGACTCCGACAAGCCTGGAGATACTGGGGGTAAGTCTGCAGGGCCAACGCCTTGATAGTTGTCTGAATTCGTATCACTGATATAGCACACACAGCTTGTCCGCATGGCACATTCAACAACCCCCTTGCTCCCCCCGGGTCTCCGCACCGAAAGAGTGTTGAAACCCGGTCGATTATCGTTTTTCCGCGCAGCACATCATCGCGAACAGTATGAGGGGTTCAGAAGAGGAATTCACCACGGAAAATCCTCTCCATTAGCTTTGAGAAATCGTCCACTGTCATCAGCACCTAGTCGTTCGATAGTATCGGTCATCAGTGTAATTTGCGTCTCCATGTCGTCCGGACCAGTGAAGCCTGACATGGTGGTGGGAATCCAGCCAGGATGGATAGCGTGGACGGTGATATTTGATCCCTCGAATGCAAGTGCGCGGGAGAGAGATACAGTGAGCTGGTTGAGTGCGGTCTTGGAGAGGCGGTATCCAAGGGATCCGCCCCGGCGGTTGCCTATGTAGTCACAAATTGTCAGCTATGGCGCGTCTGCAATGGAGCAGCATCGTGTCTTTTACCGTCACGTGAAGTCAGTGATGCCACGTTCGAGGAAATGGTGATGATTTTGCCTGCCCTGCTGCGTTCCAGAGCCGGCCGAAAATGCTTGGTGACCAGGTACGGTCCCTGACGTGAAGAAACTCTTAGCAGTGGTACAAGTATCTAGTCTGTGATTCACTTCGTGGCCGCATACCACAGCATTGACCCTGAACTTTTCCACCAATATTTCTGTAGTGTGCTCCCACATATCCTCCGGCAGAGGACCGACACCAGCACAAACGATCAAGAGGTCCAGAGGGGTCTCCCCCCAAGCGGTGGCGGCCGACATGATGGTATCCTCCTGGAGAAGCTCAACCACGAACAGAGACTTGGATATATCGCGGATCTGTGACAAGTTAGGGCTCAGAGAGATGGATCCGGTAGCAAAAGCAAAAGATACCTCCTGATTTTGGGGGTCGTTTAGCGTTCGGACGCTTGCATACACATTCCACCCTTTTTCCTTTAGCCTTTTGGCGAGGTTCAAGCCGATCCCCTGCTTGGCCCCTGTGCAACGGATTACGGTTAGATGACAGGACAGCAGGAGAAGTTTTGGAACATTAGGACTCAACACACCGATGATGAGGGTATTGCGCCGGCCAGCAAGACCGGTTGCACTCGATGGTTCGGTGGCTGTCGTTCTCGCTGGCCCGATTTTGAATATATATTTGGCGACTCCTGCGAGCGCTGAAATAGCAGGGGTGAGAATGTACGCCATTCTGGGTGCGCAGGAGCAGGAGTGGTATGTTGCGGAGGATGCGTGAAGGCGCAACACCGCCTGCCAAGACCACCCAAAGAAGGAAACTTAGAAGCGACAAGGCTCTGGGGTTCACCTGATATCTACTGCGCCGAGCCCTGCCTGAGGCACTGCTGGGAAGTCGCGGCTCCCAATTCAAGTACGTTAGGCAACTGCTACTGTGGTGCCGACGGGGAAGGTACGTATCAATGTACGTGTTACGCCCACGCCATTCCCAAGCATGTTCTCACGCCCGTCCCTCGACTTCGACAGCCCAAGTCTACTCAGAGCCCAATCAGAGTCCACTCAGGGCAATAGAGACGCCTCGCTGGCGCCTGGCCTAGGCCGACAAAGTTACCTGCTCGCGCCGGCAGGCTGTGGCGGGAAACAACGCATGGCATTGTGCATTTTTGTTGCCCACCAAGATGCGGCCAATTCCTTTCCAGTTGGGTAAGGTAGATAGGTAAGTAGGTCTAGAGCCCGCCCGAGGCGCATTTCTACCCACCTAAGCAGCCCAGCTGGCAGATTGGCTTGCTGCACATGCGCCGAGCTGCGAACAGTGGAGGCGATCCATTCGAGGCGCGCTCGAGGGCAGACCGGCACTTTCCGCTCCGTCGCCGACACAGCCCACGATGAGAGTGTGTGTATCAATGTATTTCACCTTCCCACATCCAGGTCCCACCATCCACAGGTTCAAAAGAAGCCAGCACCACGCCATCGTCGCACATGCACGTACTCGGCTTCGATGGTGACAGGACAGCTTGCCGTGAGACAAATCAGACCACGTAAGGCATGGCTGCTGTAACGCGCAGGACCTTCAGCGGAATCGTTGGCGGCAGGAATCAAGACCGTTCAAATCCTCTACCAAGGGAGCAGGACGCTGGTGAGTACATTTCTCTTGGTATCTTACGATGCTTTGTGAACAATTGGTCTGACCGTGTCCCAGAGTGGCTCCGTGACATCTTCCCAGGGGAGACAAGATACCTTAGGGAATGGTATGTGCCATGGATCTTGAACAAGGCAGCTTCTTACAGTCCAACCCTTGGCCAAGTCTTCCCACGGACCATTCCGGCGCAACCGTCATCATCCCAAAGCGCCCCTGAAAATCGGCATTCGGAGGACTCGGCACACGTCCTCGGCGTTCTGCGCAATCTTGCCAGAGAGATTCGGAGTGGACCACGGGTCAACCTGGAGGCCATAAGCTCCGCGCTGGAGAAGAAGTACGTCGGGGAATCAACAATCCAGCAGGGCGTCTCGGGAGCAAACTTGAAGCTCAACATGCTCTTCTCCTTGCTCGCCTGGCTCGCACCCATATACGAACCCCAGCCCCCGTCCGCCCAGCCCGTCTTCCGGATTGCCGCCTGCGATGGGTCAGTCGCGACGCCGTACATCTACTTCTCTCGGCCGCACACGGACGCAAGCCTGAACCTACCGTACTTCCTCAAGGGATTCGGCATGCTCCTCCCGTCTCGTCAATCCGACATTCCATCGTCGCTAAGTTTGCCTAACCACAATGCTCCGAGCGCTACTACGAAGGGCCGTAGTACCCAGCCGTTAAGTCCCGAGAGTTTCAACATGAAGCTGCTGAGCAGCCTGGGACACCTCAAGGTGGAGTGGACTGACACCCTTTCCTCCCATCTGCATGTGGACGCCGAGAGTGTCCAGCTCTACAGATTCCCGAGCTACTGTCTGGCTAGTCTCCCTCCTGATTCCGTCGCTCCTCTCGCCACCCCTCCTCCTCGTTCTGTCCTTCACAGGTGAGTAGATCTAGGGGTGCCGACCCAAGATGGATACTTCCTTAATACGTCCAAAGCTCTCGTTGCGTTCGCAGCTAACAGGTCCAAGTTGCGCCGCAGAGTCCAGCGACGCACACTGGATTCAAGAGTGGGAGGTATCGGAATATCTGCGAGAAGTATTGCTGTCGTATCGACTCCTATTCGGCCAAAACAAACTTTCGAGGGATTACTTTTCCAAGATCAAGCCCGCAGCGCCGGGGGCAATCGGCTACGACCCCCTTTTGGACGAGTTGTGCACAAGCCTAGGCCCCGTTGGGGACGTCGCCGACAGGCGAGCTTATCCATTGGCGTTGAATTTCCCGTTTCTCAGCTCGAAGCTGCAGGAACTGAAGAGCCATCTCGATGCAAAACGCCCGGGCTCGTGGAAGGACCTTTGGAGGGACAGGAGAGATTCCGCACAATGGCTTACTTTTTGGACTGTCCTGATTTTTGGCGCTTGCAGTGTCACTTTGAGTGTCATGGCCAACGTGTTGGCCGGTCTCCAACTTTGGCGAGCATGGGGTTAATCAAGTGGTTGGCGGTGCGTGCGCCAGGTTGTTCACTACTACTATGGAGCCAGTGTTTATCAGTTCCTTTACCCACGTAGACATGGATTCACAGCTGTATAAGCCACAGTAGTTATTACTATCAGTGCTTTCTCTCCCTATTACTACCAGTAGTAACTAGGGGTAGTTATCCCTAAATTGTATGATACGTTGATGACGGAAGTTGTGTCACCTAAACCGAATTGGCATGCTGGCTTCATAGTCTTGGATGCTCGTCCCCGGCCTTTCCACTCCGGTTTCTCTAAGAATTCCCTGCGCCTTCTTGAGATTAGCATCGGCGTCGGCTTGCCTCCCATTTGTTGCATGGATACCAGAGAGCCGGAAGAAGGACCTCGCAACATAGTTCCTTGCTTCCGGGATAAGCTCAAAGGCCTTTACACTCTCCTCAAGCAGCTTTCTGCAAGTTACAAAGCCATGTTAGTGTCAATTGCCCGTTTGTATGCATCTAGAGACGGGGGGTGGCATACACTGCAGTATCGTGATCGCCCACCATATCGGCCACATCGGCGGTGTGGTAGAATGAAACACAAGTATAGTAATGATTGCGCATCAACTTTCGTCTCGCGGTCAAAACCTGAGTGTGAAGATCAAGCGCTTCCCCATGCTCTCCCTGGGCTGTTCGAAGCTTGGCCAGAAAGAAACGGGCTCTATCGGCCGGTGAGAGTGTCAGCTCTGTTGCACGCTGCGAAGGGGGGCTATGCTCTGGCACTCAACTGGTTGTAGCCAAACCCATCTTCCGTCTCGCCGCACTGCCTGTACCTTGCTAGCGCCCGCTGCACCACCTTCTCGGCGTCGGCCAAGTCGGCGTTGTGGATGAGATAGCTGCTGTAGTTGCAGTCGTGCAGGGCAAGATCGCTCAGGTCATCTGGGTGGTACATTTCCCGGTGGGCCTGTCCTCGTTTGAAGAAATCGCGGCACTTGGCCATGTCACCCAGCTCGCCATGCGCGGCGCCTAGGTTGCACAGGTTTGCGCCAACCAAAAAGTGTTCTTCGCCATGGAGCTGCCTTCTCAGTCGGAGGTTTTCCTCCCATATCTCCTTGGCCTCGTTCTGCTTGTTTTGATGGTGATAGATCAAAGCTCGGATGCTGCGCGTCGAGGCCCTGAGCGCCGCGTCTCCTCCCTCGCAGACAGCCTCAGCGGTCCGGAGCAATACTGCGGCACGGCCGAACTGGCCGGTTTCATACAGGTACCTGGCCCCCCCAATTAGCGTGGTAGTCAAGAAGGGATAAGCGTCCAAAGCATGCGGCTGTTTCTTACCATGACGTGTCGGAGAGAAGTTGCGGGAAACCAGACTGTTTGCCGAGAGTGATTCCGGGCTTCAAACTGAGATACAGCCCCTCCAGGCTCAGCACATGCGGAAGGCAATCCTGAGCCAGATGCCACATGTCGCTCTTGTACGAGTTGGGTACCGTCGCCGATGTTATTCGGGGGAACGCCCTCTTCACCAGCCGCACGATATCTTCGAATCGCTCGTCGCGCGCCGCCTTCTCCATGTCATCCAGCACAACGAGCTGGATCAGCCGGTGAATCTTCATGTCTCCGGTATCTTTGTTGCTTTGGACGAGTGCCAACTTCTCAAGGGATTTTTTCGAATCGATAAACCTGCAACCGGTAGGGCATTCAAAGTTAGCTACCTCTCTGATACTACGAAGAGCGGTTTTCGGTCCGGACATGACATACTCAAACTCATCCTGAAGAAATTTCAAACGAGGCCGATCCGCAACCACCTCATCGCAAATGCCGCCGAAGAACCTTACTGGGATTCGGTCCGGCTGCAGAAACGCCAGCATCTCGCCCATGAGTTTTGTTGAGGCGTCGAGATTTTCAGAAGAAAGCCGCCATATGTTGGTCAGTGTATCTTGGTAGTCCTGGTAGTCTGGTAGGTTGACTTTCGACCGGTGTATCCTCTTCCAGTTTCTCCGGTATAACGGGAGGAAGCTCCTCAGCCCTACTGTGTTCTCGAGGATGTACGACGCAATTTGGGTAACGGCGAGGGGAAGGCCGCCGAGCTCATTTGCTATCTCCTCAGCTGCCGCTACATTCTCTGGATCGGTACTGGATACCTCACCGATAATGGAAAGTATTAGGTCCGCCGTCCAGCGTACGTCTAGGGGGTCAACCCGGTGTCGTCGTGATATTGCCGTCCCGCCGATAGCGCGGTCTCTCGATGTGACAACGGTGGCGCATCCTGGGCGGTTGGGGGGCCAGCAGCCGTCCAGATCACAAAATGAGCCTACGTTGTCAAAGATAACCATCCACCGAAGATCTAACCGTGGCTTCATTAGCGCGGCACCGCATCACGGGCATCACCGAACCCATGGTAGAGGTAATTACCGGTCGTGGTCAACCATGACATCAGTTCCATCTTGGCCCGGATCCCTCTCTCCGATGGGCTTGTGCCTTTGGGGAGTATTCCCAGCTTCGAAGCGACGTCGCAAATGTCCTGCTCGAGTTTCTCCTCACTGGCCGCGCATATCCATAGGATGGGGAAGAAGTCCCTCTTGCACGGAGGCGAGAAGGAATGTGCGAGATGCAAAGCCAGCTGTGACTTTCCGGCCCCTGGGAACCCGTACAGCGCGATCGATGCCGATTCGTTGGCGGCTCTGCGCTGGGCTAGGTACTGATGGAACTCATCAATGTCGGGCCGACGACCCACGAAGAAACTATTCACTATCGGAGGGATGCAGTCCACCGGTAGCGGCTGGGCTCCCCGTCGCTCAAGCCACATTTCTGCAAGGAGGTCTTCGATCTTGCGGCGTTCTCTGGAAATCTCTCGTTGTGATGGGCCCGGCTGTCTTATCAAGGTACTTCTGTTTTCCTCTTCGACCTTTCTGCAAAGGGATGTAAAACCGGATCTTGTCTCGTTGGCGATTTTGTCTAGATCGACCCAGTGCCGCTTCACATTCGAGGCTTAACTCGCCACTGTTAGCCCCAACCAAGTATCAACATGAAAAAGCGCCAGCAACCAGGTTGGTGTGACCGTATATGACGTACAGTGCCGGTGGCCCCTGAAGAACTTGATGACTTCTCCGTAGAACAAGATGAGGCTTGAATATATCTCGTCGATTGTTCTGCTCAGGGTCAAGTTGGTGGATGGTGCCACGCTGGGACTTAACTCAAATTCAATGCTCCGTGGCAACTCGAGAGCACAACTGTAGAGCAGTTGCAGTACGTTATGTTGTGGCAGCCTAAGATCATGCACGCCCAAGGTCTCTAAGCTGACCTGAGTAAAGGAAGGCAAGGTATACTGTCAGTCCCTTTCATATTTGTGTTGAGGGGGAGGGAGTTTCCAAACCTGAGAGATGACATATATGGATCCCCACACGTAGCTCTGTGCCCGTGATGGGTCCTCACAACGCCGGGAGACGTTCAAAGCTAGAGGTTCTAGATGACTTTGAAGGTTCGCCACGGTATGCTGGCAATTTTGGGGCAGTCTTAAATTCCTTAAACGCTCTGCCAAATGAGTGGCGCTGACGACGGCTCGAATGGTGATGATGTCTCGTGCATCAACTTCTGAAACAAGAGTTTCATAACTTTGAAATGTATGTGCTAGGTTGCTAACAGCAGGCTGCGGTGCACTTGGGTATGTAAGAAATATCAGTCAGCGCCTCCAGTCGCATTAATGACGCAGGAATGCATCAGGTGCCAATACCAGTAGCGAATTGAAAAGTGCAACTTACCCCATTGCAACTGAATGAGAAGGGAAATGCGGTCGGACCCTAATGGAAAGTGGGTTTCGCCAATAGTTTCGGTGTCATGGTCTGAAAACCGACAAAGGGAGTGAGTGTCCTTGTGACAAGGGAAGACGGTGAAATAGACGCTCAGTGGACAAGGCTGGGCCAAGCAACTGCCGGGAGCCCTCCCACGGCGTGATTGAGGCTCTTCAGTTCGGACTAAGATTGCATAGGACGCCACTTTTATTACCGTGAGGGCGGAGCCTGATCAAGTTCGTCATCACTGGATTTCCACAGGTCCTCTCTTCCAAGCTCCGCCAGCCTACCAGATGTAGATCATATTTTATGGCCGATTGCACCTTCTTGTCATGAGCCGCATTTGAGGGAGAGAGGGGTGGGTCACCACATCAGCCTGTAGATAGCCAAGGGCGGGTGATGTTGTGACCGCACGAATCGCTGAAATGTGGCGCCCTACCTCGACGTCCGGGGCGGCCACTGTTATTGGGAAGCTGCAGACCGGTGAAGCAGCCACCACCGAGCTCGACACTGTGTGTTTGAAAGGGCAGCCAACCCCCATTCTTCTGCCGAGACCCCAGCCGTGTGCCAAGACATGCCCCCGACACTGCCACTCACTGGGTGGCAATACCCAAGGCAAGGCTCCAGACCGAAAGATTCTCGGCGAGCATCCCATTTCGCTAATGTTCTCGGGTCCAATGTTCTATCATGGATTTCAGGCTGTCTCACTAAGCGCTAGTCCGAAATGCCAAAGCGCTCAAATGCTCGCCATGTGGTACATACCGAGCTGGAGAAAGGGGCCCTGCCCCCATTTGCCTTTCCAAATCCCAACATTGCGACCAATTCGGCCGGGCATGTCAGCATGGTAAATTTACCACATTTTACAGTTGTAAAAACCTATCATGAAAAATATCGGGAAAATGCTCCCAAATCTAGGGTCATTACAGGGCCCAAAATCCCTGGCCATAGCACACAGGAGCATCTGGATAGGGGGCTTTTTCCCCCCCGAAAGAATAGGGGTAGTCTTGCTGTCAAAGCCCTGGATTACATAGCCTACATGGAATCTTTCAAACAGGGTAGGAGCCTGCCATCATGATCCTGGATTTCAAGGCCTACAGGGGGGTCCTTTTGATAGGGTGGTAGCCTACTATCACGGTCCTGGGTTCGAATTCCGACTTGGAAAAAGGGCTCCTTTTTTACCCTTTTTTTAGGGCCTTGACATGATGTCGGGGCTTGAAATACATGTCTCAATGCCAACAGGCCTAACATGGCTGTTACTATTATAACCATTGTAAATACCATGACCACTATAGATACTATTTTTTCGTCTTTTTTAATGTTAAGATAGGTAGGGTGTGTGGTATACATGCACGTTGCGACGCAATCTACTTGGAAAAAGAGAAACACCAAAAGTTAATCTCAACATGCTGTTAAAATGGTAGTTCTAATGATGACCAGAGGGGGGCTTCTCCTGCTAGGTAGGCCTCTTGAAGCCATCATGGGGCGAATCCAACACCATCAGCAAAAGCCACCAAGAGCGCTCTGCGCGGATAATTTGGGCAGCCACATCATCTCCTACCTACCTGAACAACCACCATAGTCAGCCTGGGCAGCAGCAATTGTATGTCCTTCAAGAGAAGGAACATCATATTCTTTTCCGTTTCTTTTTTCATAAGGACTACACTACGACTATTGACCTGTTCTACGCTCTTCAAAGAAACGCCCACGCTTATGCATGGCTAGCAATAGCCCCCGCAAGACCTTGTTCTTCTTAAACGTGAGAGTACTATCATTGCTATGTGCTGACTTCACAATTTTTGCTTGCTTCGTATGCCTAGCAGCGCTAGGGCCCATCAGACGGCCGGTGACGTTCATGTCTCCCACTAGGAGCAAGGCGGACCGCTGCCTAGCGATCATGGCATTGAGTCGGTTCTCGTTGATAGTGAAACCCGGTCGGGTATGGACGTTCGTCCTGAAAATGACAACCGCCATCTCGCCCTCACAGCCGTGGAACGTGTCGGCCGTTTGTACAAGAGGCATCTTGGCCAAAATCGGGCACTCGTTTTCCTTCAGAAGCGAGTTGGCAAAATCGGCGTTCGGTTTGTAGGGGGTCATCACCACGATGTTGGAGGCATCGACTTTGCATTCTTGTACGAATGCTGAGAGCAGGGCGAGTGTCAGCGTCACATGTCCTCGGCACCGCTTTAACGTGCCAACCTTGAGGACGTCGGGTTCTAGAGTATGCATCCAGATGGGCTCTAGAGTTCCCTCAGCTGATGGCTTGAGGTCAGGGTACCTACCGCAAACCCATGTCTCAAATTTGCGACCCATGGCAAATTACGGCGTGTCGAGGGAGCATGATTCGCCGTACTTAAATCCCTCCTCCTTATAGATTAGGTCCCGAGCATAACCGAACATATCGTGACACATTCTGAGCTAGGTAGGTAGCCTGTTCAATGGGAGGCCGGATCCTTGGAGGAATGATAAGTCCGAGATCTTGCAGTTCAGGCGGAAGTGGTTTCGCCTGTCCTTGGTAATCGGCGTTAGTTGCGCCAGGTCGCCAGCCACGAAGAGAGGGCGGAGCGTATTGCCCCAGATTGAATAGGTCTGCTCTTGTTAGATATGCGCCCTCACCTTTACGCTACGGGTAGACGGAGCCAGATTGGCAGGATGTCTCTGGAGATGTCAGGATCATGTCGGCTGTAAGAACGATCTCGAGGAGGTTCTGGATCTCGGCGAGTGCCAAAGTCTCTCCTCCCTCGTACTCCAGCCAGGAAATGTCGCCGCGTACGACATGTTGGCGATCACCGCTCGTCACAAGAGGCTCTTCACGATTGATCCAACCGTCGCTCAGGTGGCCGGGGTACAAAAATGGCGCACCGAAATTCACGGCCACAAGGTCTGCCGCGTCATGCAGTGTGATCTCGGCAAGGCACAGCTTCTTGATGCTCCGCAGAACTTCAGGAATCTTGTCGGTGCCTGCAACATCACTGATATTCGCGTTGAACTTGTCGCGAGGGAGCTAGATCTGTACCCAAAGAGGGGTTTGGTGTTGGTACAAAATAGCTCGCAGGGGAGTACTTGCCTCAATTCTATACTCACGAGATAACATGAGCCGAGCAGCTTCTTTGGCATTGCTAGATGGCCGAAACACTACACCCAAACCGCTGTCTCTACTGCTCTCCGTCCAAAGGGAAACCGAGCGAGAAGCCGACCCAGGGATCGGTGCCGGAGGTCGCCGCGACTAGTTTGACTGTTATATCGCTCTTAATGTTGCCAAGTTTCTTGCCACCTCCAATAAGTGGTGAGTCGAGCTCCTCAAATGGTAGGAGGAGCGCTCGCTTAGCGAGGATTGACCCGTTTGAGTTTCTAAGATATGGAGCTTGTGCTTCCCTATCATCAAATTGGGCATGGCCTCTTGCGTTGTCGAATTGACATATTTCCCAGCACCATCCTTATCAATGGACGAAAAGAATGGAAAAATTTGCGAAGAGTGTAGAAGAAAAGAGGAGGGAACCGGGGGCCTCTCTCCCAATACATCACTCTTTACCTATTTTACTTGCATTAAGCATATTGCTCAATTGTGTGGGTTTACCCCATCACCGGTATATATTCGACAATATATAAACCCCCGGCGATACCAGTTATATTATATTCCCTCCTTAATACGGTCGATATTTCTAATATCAATACTATATCTGGTTACTTTAAATTCCCTTGATAAGTACGGTATAAAGTTACCTTGAATTTGTAATATCAAAATATATTCAAATGGACGGTAACACTATGCCAGTAGGAACAAACATAGCCGCCGTAGTATTTATAACAGACGTTCACCCAAAGGGGAATGGGGCACGAGTCGGCAACCCAGTGGATCTTGCCGACCATTCATGCATCCCACCAGCTTTGTCTTGGGCATCTGGACAAACAACCTTGAGGCAAAAAAATCCAGATGTCCTGCAGATGACACCAGCACAAACGATCAAAAGGTCCAGAAGGGCCTCTTAGCGTTCAAAACCAGCCTTCAAAGATTAGGTCACACAAGATCGATCGTGTACTTGTACTTTGCCGAATGATGCAGAGGTGTTTCGATCTCTTCACCGCGGGACTAGCCTATGGCGGTTTACACCGGCTGGCGTGGCGTCCGCCGGCCCAAACAGCGATTGAGACGCTCATATGGCGCATCTCTGGAATCGCAATTATTGTCTACGGTGCCGCGGTGGTGGCGCTTTTTTAAATCCTTCGGAATATTTCGAAGACAAGTGCGAGGTTCCGGTATCCGTGTGGTTGGAGGGGGGTTTGCGCTGGGGGATGATCTTTAGAAATGTAGGACGTACTCTTCAGAGGCCGGTTGTGTATTGGCTGTGGTAGGAATCGTTATCTCCGTTACGATATTATATATCCTGTCGAGGATCTATCTCGTCGTCGAGTTTTTTATTAGTGTCGGCTACTTGTCAGAATCAGTCTTTGCGACCCACCGCTGGGCCAAATACCTCCCCTACTTCAGCTAGGGAAACGTATAATAAGAGGTTGGCTCTGATGAGAGACAAATTGGATACCGTAGGGAAGTAGGGTAAAGGATGTAGGTTACTGTGAAATATATTTGTTCATGTGAGTGATGAGTCAGAATCGAGATAGGGACGTTGGTTGAATGGTTCATGAAAGTGAATATAATCCAGTCTTAGGCATCCTCAAGATACCACATACTCCGCCGATACGATATTGTCTGATATAAAGTACTCCAGTAATAAAGCACCCCAGTAAGCGAGGTTCTTAATATCAGTTTTCCGAGACCTTCCGGCAAGAGGGCCCGCACAACTTGCCACTGGAAATGCTTCTGGAAGATCTTGGCAACCCTCAATGTTCAAGACTTGTGAGCACATCGTGCGGGTTCACAATCAAAGTGGAGAAACAGCCCTTGGAATTTATTCGATACCGTCACTCTTTCAAGGTACCTCAATCCTAACCCATGCCACTACTCCCTTTACTCAGCAGGATCCTCAGACTCCCCTGATTCCTGACCCCATATATCCTTAATGTATATAGCTGGAGCTGATTTGACAAGATCGATGGCAGTGTGGTGGCGAGAATCAACCAAATACTGCTCGAGCCTGGTGTTCTTTGAGTGGATAGCAAAACTTGCGAGAGGGGCGAAAGAGGCGTGATTAACGAGTCTCCAAATTTACTCCCTCCCCCAGCGTGTTTGTGGATTGAGTGGATCTTTTCCTCTGAGAAATCCCTCGACTTCGGTCTCCAGGTTCTCCAGGAACTCATCTGTGAGGTCGATATCCGTAATAATTCCCCGCAAGAATGCGAGCGGAAGTAGGCCGTGGGTTGTTGACTGTGAAATGAGGCCAGCTATTCCGGACCAGATGAGTGCCTGTACATCGTGATACGCTGCGGATGCGGGAGCTTCAAGTTCGACGGGTGCGAAGCTTAAGTTCAAATCCCAAAGCATCTTCACTGCGAAGTCCGCTCTCTCTTTCTTAATGAAGGCGAAAAGTAGATTTGTAAGTTGGAGTGGTTCAATGGATTGAAAGTGCTTCCAAGAGTCGAGGATCAATGTATCAGTCTCTGGGAGGGTTAGGAAGAAATCGATGTTTCTACCCCGCCTAGTTGCATGAGCAAATGGTGTCCTTCCAGGAGGGGCCGAGTCCGGTAGAGTTGCAAGGGATGGTTCACGTGAATGAAGGATTCTGAGAATCTTGGAATTCCCCTCCCCCACCGCGATAGAAAATGGTGTTCTGCCATCTCGAGCAGGCTTCCTTGGGTCGACCTTCCTGGAGGCCAGCAGTGCCTCTAAGGCAGCCTCTGATCCCTTGCGAGCAGCAATATGCAGCGGAGCTTAGCCTTGGTAATTCTCTTCCGAAAGAAGCCCTGCTCCGTATTTGATAAAGGCACTAAAAGGAGAATTTTTATGACAACGATCGAAAAGGACATGCAGTGGTCCATCCCCTTCGTTATTTTTAAGAGCGAGTAAAGAACCATCGTCAAGTTCGAGGAGCTTCTTTATATTGAACTCGCTGGGCCGTTTTTTACGCGCCAGGACGTGGGTTGGAGTTTATCCTCTGAGATTTTTCCGTCCCAGTTCATGTTTATCCAGCTTCGAGAGGAGAAATGCGGCAACTGGTTCACAGCCATATATGCATGATATATGGAGCGCCGTGTTGCCATTTTTATCTTGGGCCACGAGATACGGATGCCAAATGTCCCTTGAGTATTCCAGATGCGCTCCGAAATTCAGTCCAAAAGCCACATCCAGCATCTCTACTCCGTCAGTACCCTTCATCCTATGAAAGGCGATGCTACGGAGTAGTTCACCAAATTTCAGTCGCTTTGGATACAATGAGTACCATGTAAGCAACGTTGGTAAAACCTCCTCAGAGCCTTTGAAAATTGCTTGGCGGATGGATGGGAGCAAATCTCCACTAGTAAACGCTTGTTTTTCTTCATCAGTGGCAAGGTTGAAAAGCATCCAAAAGAAACCTAAGTCGTTATTCTTGATTGCTTCCCCGACCGCACTTAGGTAGCGCAGTCCCTTGCGTGTATCGAGAACCCCAGCTCCGTTTTGGGCGAGAAATCGGCAAACCTGAAATCGTCCTTTTCTTGCTGCTAAGACGATCGGGGTGAGGCCTCCTTTGTCCAAGTCGTTACCTGACCCCACACTACTAACGCTAACTCCGGCTGAAATATAGCGTTGCACCGCGGCCATATCACCTCTTCCACACGCTGACCAGATGTTGTCCGAGATGTTGCCGTTTGTGGGTTTGGGGAAAAGGTCCGGACTCGATGGAGGAGGGCGTTGACTTTGTTCATGGACATCAAGTTTTAATTGTGAGGTAAAACCTAGCGTCTCGCATAGCAAAATTCGTTGGAACATTTGAACGGACGATCATGTTCTACGATATGTTTGCTCCTTTCCGTCTCAGTTTTGAACCCAGAGGCAAAATAGTGACATGTTGTTTTGTGGCACTTGAATCGAGGTATCCCTTGTAGTGAGGTGAAGATCTGCTGCTCTCTATCGTCGAGTTCTGAGATGTTCATCTTTTCAATGACTGCCCTGATGAAGACTGTCCGCTGTTCCAATGCCGAGAGATCAAGAGAACTCTCGTAATCTTCGCGAGAACCTTCAGCTGTGTTTTGCCGTAGAGAGTCGTGGAGTGATGCCCCATTACTAGACTCGACACCGAAATGACTCAGGAACACGACCGCCGAAGCGATAACTGCTATTAGTTTTTGTTCACTCAGCTCCCCGCTGTTGAGGAGCGTTTGGATATGATGGCGCCAGAAGGTTGTGGCATAGTCTTGTAACCCGAAGTAGCCGGTTCTCGCCGCTTTGAGAATCTCGGGAGCCTGTCGCCCGGGACGGAACGGGTGTGATGCCAGGTAGCGAGAGCAGATAACAGCCATTTTCGTATCTTCTTCTAGAAGGTTGAGTCTGCCGGAATGAATGAGGAATCTAGCATGGATAACAGAATTAGCGTGCCGCCATGTAAGCTACATGTACGTTGTGGGGCGTGGAGATTCATGGACGGTGTGGCCTACCTCTTTGCAGTTGTATGAACAAGTCTGAGTGTAGACTCGGATACGTCACTTGGCTCAAGGTTGCATGGCTGAACTTCAACCAGAGAGCCGCAAATATCCTTGCAATGTTCTGCCCGGCGCTTCTTGCCATCACATATTGCATTCTCCGGACTGATGCAAAACAGTGTCTGGATCTCCCTCCAATGTAGCGGACGAGCGGCGCAGGAAATCCAGCGTAAGATCTTCATCGCAGCATCACAACGCCGCGGCGGTGCCCGCTCAAGGATTCGAACCGCCACACGATGGTATCTAAGGTAGGTAAAATGTTAGGGTTTTGCTGTAAGGTATGCAGAAATCTGTAGCACTTACGCCTGCTCTAGTCCATTCGGGAAGTGCTCGCAAAGCTCATCCTCTAGATCAGCCTCAGAGCCCTGCTCCTGAAGATTTCCTAGTACTACACTCGCATATAGAAACATGCCTTGGAACAAGTTGTTAGAGGGTGCTAATGTCAATAACAAGGGAGTCTATCGCTTACCATCAGCAGCACCCATCACTTTCTCGAGAATTGACTGCCTCGACCGTTCATTAAGAGAGAATTTATGACCTATGTCGGTTACCTTTTGTTGAACAAAGCGTAGAATGTCTTGTTTGTGGGACTCCATGCTGTCAAGGGCAATCGCAGGAACGGCTGACAGACATCATTCTAAAGTGCCATCTCGCTGGCCCGAGATCAACAGGCGGATGTTTTCACCTTCAGCTTGACACGCCGGGATGGCAGTGCCACCAAACCAGTCGATGATTTCTTCCGAGATCTCTCCCGACTGCGCGCTGGTTTTCTCACACTCATCTAAGCCGTCTAGCACGATGAAGCAGAGCCGTTGGCTCTTCAAGGTTTCGACCACGAGCTCTTGAAGCTTCGGTAGGGAGCGTAGTTGTGGATGGCTCGGGGACGAATACTTCTGGTGAAGTTGTTGCGGTAAACTGTCGTCCTGGTAAAGAAGCTGCGCCAACAGCGCCCGAAGTAAAACTGTCATGGAAGTTCTGCTCTCGTTGCCATGTCGGAAATAGCAGAACAGAACGGGCTCTTTGGTTTCAGATCTCAAGTGATCAATGATACGTGACGCCATGACTGATTTGCCTGTGAGAGTTAGCATGTCTTTGCTGAGCCCCAATATGTGGCCAACAAGCCTACCTGCTCCCGGCTTTCCATGCACATACAGCATGTAGGCCGCTTTATTCTGCCTCTGATACCAATCCAAGAAGCGCTTGTCACTGAACACGCTGTCACCTGTCCCCTTGAACCGTTTCGCCGCGGCCTGCAGTTGGTCTGACTCGCAATCAGGAGGATCGAGTTTCTCCCCGATGGAAGTCTTGATTGCGAGAAGGTTCTCTTGTTGCTGTTTCAAGTCTTACTCTTCTGACTTCTAGTCATGCTCATACAGCTGACTAGAGAGTTGTCGGTATGTATTCTGTATCTCGAGCAGAACCCTCTGAGAATTGTTGTTGTCCACACGGGTCCTCAGCATAACAGAGAACGGGCTATACTGGGACTGTCTCTGCCACAGCGCATCACACCGCATGCCCTTGGGTATCCCTAGCGATATATCGCCTAGGTATCGAAACGGTGATGAACGAACCGTCATGCGGCTGCTCCGAAGCTCGAGCCTACTTGCTGCGCCGATCTCGTCGAGTGAGATATACCGTCTCTGGCGAGCAGCTGTCCAGGATTACACGTCTCGGGTGTTCACAAAAGACACAGACAGATTCGTTGCAATTTCCGGCATTGAGCAGAGACTAGCGACCCTACTCAACGACGAGTCTGTCGTGGGCATCTGGAAAAAGGACGCTCTTAGGTTGCCTCTTGTGGACCACCATCAGCCCACACGAGTCCTCCCCGCCAGGCGACCTTGTGGCACCCACATGGTCTTGGCTCTCAGTGAATACGATGGTCCAATACCGGCTGTTCAGTTTGAATAGCACCGCGCAGCAGGAGGCGCGTGAGGAATCGGCACTTAACCCGGTCGCCGAGGTGCTAGACATGTACACAAATCCGACGTATACGATTAGTGGCACCAGCTTCACCGGAAAAGTCACGATAAAGGGGCCGCTCGTCGATGTGATACTAACCCCTTGGGATAACATCCTGCTAGGGCATCAAAAAGGGTCAGTCAGTACTCGGATCCTAGCCGAAAAGTACGGAGTACGAAGCAATAAAGACGAATGGCCACCCAAACTCGATGAGATATGGACAACGCCGATGAACCCTGACTTTGCGAGACCTAGAAACTTGGTACGTGAAAAGGTCCAGGATTATGAGCGTGAAGCTGGACGGCGTTTTGTGGACGCCAAATGCCTCATACTCTATTTGCGATTTTGGGGAGGAAGTGACATTCATTATTGTCTCGTACTGTGTGGCACTAGCAGAGCGGATGAGTACAGACGTGTCGGGACTTGCGAACTTGAGGTTTACAGCATCCTGCTCAGGGAATTCCAGAGTGTCGAGACATTGTACATTGTCTAGGATTCTATCGACAATGGGTGGATCAATGTGGGGCGTTATGCTGGGCAAACACAGATAATGAGATATTCACATTCACCTCCCCCTCTCCCTTCTCCCTTCTTCTTTTCCTTCTCCTCGTACATACCAACGACATGCTACCGTCGCCAAATCCCCGCAAAACAAACCCATATCCCAGCTATAGCCGAAGGCAGACCAATCCCAATACCAACGCCCAACGCAATCTTATCACTCCTGCTCAGTTCACCTCCACTCCCCCCCTCCGCCGCCGCCGCAGTAGGCTTCACCGTAGTCCAAATCGTGGTATCAACCGTCTTTTGCGCCGTAACTACACGTCCAACACACAACCAGTCAGCACATATATCTCCCCAACTCGACACCACAAGGTTCATACCGCCTATATCCCCATCCACACACCCACACCTCCGGCAAGGGCAAGGGCACTCCACTTACCCAAGCCTGTCCCCGTTCTCCCCCCACCACTCGCCGCCGTGACCGTCGCATGCGACACCCTCGTAACCGTCGCAGCAGTAGGATCTCCCACAACATCTCCCCCACCTCCCCCACCATCCCCCGTCACCTCCGCCGCCCCAGGTAACGTATACCCATTCTTGGCACAATACGAATTATAAATCGACAAAAAAGTGCTGATATCCTGTCTTGAATCCCCACCCAGCGTGCACAGATTCTTATTGCATTCGCTTGCGTAGCTCGAGATGGTGGGTGCCTTGTCGACGCGGCACATGCAATCGTTTGTGTAGGGGTTGGAACACCCTAGGCGTCCGCCGATCCAGACGTCGCTGCTGCCGAAGAGGCAGGTTTTTCCGCAGGAGCTGAGGAGGTTGTACTCAGGTTGGCTAGGGAGGGTGAATGCGGCAGGGGCTTGGGCTGAGGTGAGGAGGGGGAGGAGGAGGAGGAGGAGGAGACCCCAGAGTATCATGATGGGGGTGTTAGTGAGGGTGGGTATGATGGCGATGATGACGGCACACATACACAGACCAAAAAAAAAAAAAAAGAGACGGAAGAGGAGATAGACGCGGACGCGTCATGGACGGACAGAGGGATTTAAAAGGGGGAATCTCATTGCCACCGGCCCAGACCTTATCTCAGAGCCTCACCACTGCATTGCTTGATGTAGACAGCAAATGACTATTATGGTTATGGAGGCTCGGCAATGCGCCATTCAATGTGGCTTTCCAGCTCTTTCCCGTCGCGGATTTTGTCCTGTCGTGAGTGGTTGTGGCGGTCCAATCGCAGATGCAACCCTTCGGAGAACACCACGGCTGCGGCTTGGCGTCTATCAGGGGTTGAATGGTGGTGGTCTAGACCGGCTGGGTGGCTGAGGGTTAGGTACTTATTCAACTCGACATTGCCGAAGAGTGAATTTGCAAAGATTTGTAACTACCTTACTTTTGGCCCCGTGGTCCGTATAACTGTTGCCTGGTAGGTATGTTGCCGCCATGCCATGCACCTGGTCTCAACATTAGGCCACCCAGGCCCAAGAGGGCGCGCATTCGGGTAAAGCGCTGATCATGGGCCGAATGGCAGCGACCCCAAGGTTGATAATTCGAGTGCGTTAGCGCCGTGGCTTTCTTTGATCTCCAACAGCACGTAATATCTGGGGCCAAACTGAACGGATAAAAAACATGGGATACTTCAGTCTGAGGCGACCTAGCAAAACCCTCCCGCTTCGATTTCTTATCTCACTTCAACACCCATGATGCCGCCTGAGTGCCGAAGCTTCGTCCATCACTGCCACGTCGGCTTTTTCGTCAGCCCCCTTCATCGGCAATTCCTTGAACTTGACTTTTGCGGTGTATCACTACACCGGTCGCCTCGTAGACCTCAACTGAAAGCATCTTTCTCAGAATGTCCTGCCTATTTAGGTGGTCTTTCGGTATCAAGCTAGCAAGATGCAAGTTAGTGAGGAAATTGGTTAGGCAGGGCTACTTACAGGCTGAGATATCGGGCCTTGATGCGCAACATCCTGGTAAACTGCCGGGCGAATGTTCCCTTGTCGTCGAAAGTAGTCTTTTCACGAACGTGCAATGAGAGAAGACGGTGTTCCAAAACCCAAATGAGCAGCTAGGACCCAGAGGGCGTCGTAGTCATGACCTCCAATGGCCATCAGGTCTACCCGCCCTTTGAAGCTCGTTCGAAGCGGCTCTTTGTCGGCAATGGACCATCCCTCTGGCCCTGATGCCGCTCTCAGGGTGAAGGTGGCGTTGCTGGAAACGACTTCCAGAACTGGGAACATGGCGTAGTCTACCTTGCGCCCTCGTAAAGCTATCCAGGAACTGTCGGGACAGTTGCCGAGATACGGCTTCGATGAGGCTGCAGATGCGCCCCAAGTCATCCTTGGGTCAAAGCTCTTGCACCTCTGTCGCCAACGTATCGAGGGTAGCAGAGCCAATCCCCAGTGTCTTTGAGAACAAATGATCGCACAAAGGATAGTGCTGGGCAAACCGCCTCATGTGCTTGAGCGCAGGGAGGTCCTTCCCAAATGCAGTGTTTCGTCGTGGCCTATACTCCCAGTGGTTCCTCCTTAGAATTACTAGGGACGAATATGAGCCTATCTTCATCAAATGAGAGGCTGTGAATATCGATTTCGTCAGCATCGGTCCACCCAAGAAGGTTAGGTTCCTGTCAAGTTGCCGAACCGATTCAACGTCTTTCATGCTGGTATTGCCGCCCTTCGCCCACTTCTCGAGCTGTTGATAGATTGCGCGTGTATGAGATTTGGTGGTCTGGGAATCGAGGTGCAATTCCTTCAGGCGTTTGAGGCGACTCAGAAGGGCCTCGGATCCAGCGTTCATGCAACGCTAAGCCGCCCGAAAAAGTGCCAACAAATATCGTTAGGGTATGGCACACGGAGAAGAAAGCTTCCGTGTATCTTCAGCTGTCTTCCTTGACTCGTGGAGGTTTGGTTGGAATCATCTCGCAAGCGTTGGCAAATATCGCAGCCCAGAACAGTAGCGTCCTCCATGTCAGTAGCAGCAGTAGGCACTGCTGACCCAGAACAGAACATGTCATGATCAAACTTGTGGTAAAAATGATTAACAAGCCCTCTCCATTCCGTTTCCGTCAACTACTCTTCTACAAGGTCTCTTCTTCCAGCTCCTTAACAAGACACTTATAACGTTGGCCAACCTTTTAAATGTGCATTAGCA
The DNA here is from genome assembly GCA_030549175.1 of Lasiosphaeris hirsuta. Classification (NCBI taxonomy): domain Eukaryota; kingdom Fungi; phylum Ascomycota; class Sordariomycetes; order Sordariales; family Lasiosphaeriaceae; genus Lasiosphaeris; species Lasiosphaeris hirsuta. The sequence goes on from JAUKUA010000002.1 coordinate 1,699,390, forward strand.
TCTTGTCGCTCAAGATGCGCTTTAAGTCGGTTGATCCATCCGAAGCAATAGTATACACGCCATGATTGCCCCTTGTGAAGCTCTGGAGAATGGAAAAACCAATACCACTTACTTGAAGAATACGTCCAATCCGCATGTGGACATCAAGTATGTCCGGGTCAGGCCGTTGGACGTTGGCATCTTCCTGGGCAACGAAAGCAAAAGCCGGCAGCAATTTTTGTATGTGGTATGAATCCTCATCCAAGATCTCCATGTGGTATCTGTGCTCCTATCCATACATGTTAGTGGTATCTTGTGAATTGGGAATATAACATACCTCGTTCGTAGCTTAGAATCCAAACGTAAACTGACCAAACTCTTCGTGAGGTGACGAGGCTAATGTGATGGCATTTCCCGGCTAGTGGACCGTATCGGCCCCAATCTTGTTCTTTAAGACTAGGAAATACTGGTAAAGTACCCACCATATCGTCGCCTTGTTCTTGGTATGCGTAGCATTCTTCTCCTCGAACTTTCTAAGCGCGAACGGTAGAATATGCGAGCATTGTGTTTTGGTTTTTCCAGCGCCCTCACGTTCGCCTGGAGGCATGTTGGCATAGGCCGCTGAGTCGATGGCGCCTGAGACAACACATCGATTTCCATCTCTGCGGAGGCACTCTTCCTTCAGCGACTTCTGTCCTGGGTTTCGGGTCGATCCTTCAATCTGTGTCATGGCCAATTCGATTTCGAACGCTACCGACTGGTTGGGCGAAGGTGTAACTGGGGGCTGTTTGCCACCAGCAGCAGCCACTACAGTGAAGCGTTAGTATACGGTAAGTGGCCCAATAGGGTATAATATAAACATACTAGGCTTCAGAATCGCGTCGGCGAGGAAATTGCGCAGTTGGCGCAGTTGGTGGGGATTCTTGGCGAAGTCGTAGATCTCGGATTGCAACGTTGACAGACCTTGGCCAGACAGATGATCGACAAATGCCCGTAGCATCTTAGCAGTATCGTCGCTGGCATGGATTAGCTAGTACTCGCTCAGCACGTTGTTGACAACTTCAACCGCATTTTGCTGGATAATTGGGCTTAGGGGCAACGATGAGAGAGCCGCGGAAGACTGCGATCCAGATCGTCCCGGATGCGGCGCTATTTCCGGCAGGCCTGCTGCCAATGGATCGTCATCCCAGAAGAATGCCATGGCGAATGTGCGTGCAATGAAGAAACGCGTGGTACTATTTACGCAATTGCTGTAGAAATTAGGCGCACGTAATCAGTACTTGACCTCGGTCGCAATCCTGAGCCAATCCTAAGCCGGACCTGAGCCGGACCTGAGCCGGGATGAGCAACGTCACGTGGGCGAGGTACGAAAAAGGAAATTTTATGGTGCCCAGATTTGTCGCACAAAACAGTGGTTTCCTAAGTGGGGCCAAGGTTGTTCCTTCCAGAGGGGCGATTCCAGCTCAACGCCTCGTTGCCGCGGTCGCTGGGACGCCGCCACGGACCTTTTGGACCTCGAAGTGCCTCCAGTCGGCAAACACCGCCCTTCCAATCGTCACGGCTCAATGCCGAATGTGACGGAGCTCAAGAAGATCTGCTTCAGTCTGGAACATACCTCAAAATTGCAAACACACCTAGGTATACTTCGCGATGCATTTGCACCGTGGATGACCTCTAAGATTACAAGCTTCTTTACCATCCACCCCACTAATAAAATTATTCCCATCTCTTCCAACAAGTGTACCTCCTTCCCAACCAACGGATGCATGAACAACGCCACCCACAATTGTACAGCCTCTTCCTCAGACAACCTCACCAACCCCTAATCCCGTACCGGTCCCAGTACTCGCGCTTCTGACACTCCCTGCGCTCCCACTCCACCGTACACTCTCCCCGCCCGCCCGCCGCACCGGCAACGCAGTTAGACACTCGGCAGTATGCTGCAGATGCTCATTCAAGCTAACAATCATAGCCTGCAGCTCCTGTTTCAGCTCCTCGCGCGAGCCTTGGCCCTGTAGGGCATTTGCTGACGGCGGGGAGGGGAGAGGTGGTAGTGGCGGGACGATAGCGAGTGTGCGGAGGGTGGTTGCATTGGGCGAAGAGAACGAGAAGGAGACGGAATGGTGAGGGGTGGACATGGAAGTTGTGCGTTGGGGGTGAATCGGAGCGGCGGGGGAGGAGGGGATTTGAAGGGACGGTGGTGGAGGGGAGGGGGACCGAGAGGCGAATTCGTCACGGTCGCGGTCGGGAGAGCGTGGGCGAGGTTTGCCGCAAGAGGCCCGTCGATAAACATGGAGGGTTCGCGATAGGTGGAGGTGTTGGTTCGTGAGAGCTCGAATTCGAGGTCGAAGGGAGTCAAGTCGTTGATCGACCCAGGGGAGTTGGTGTTGCCGCCTTCGCCAGGGCTGTCACCATTCTTGCCGTCCCCTACCATCGCCGGGGATGACCCCATAGTGTCAAGCCAGTCCTCCAAGCTCTGTGCTGTTGTCAAAAACCTTGAGCAGCACCAATTTGGATCAAAAAGGTAAATACCAAATGCACACATATATATATGAGCACACTTAAACTAACATGATGTAGTCTGGTCTTTGCGTCCTGGCGACAGACGCTAGACTCGCTGGCGGGGAGACTTTACAGAAAAGGTATAAAATATGTCCAAATTGATGGAAGAGTGACCGGAATCGACCGGCACAAGTATCTGAATCGGTTCCAAACCGACCCCGAGGTCAATGTTCTCATAATGTCGCTCGATATCGGTTCAGTAGGGTGAGACGGTCATACCTCAAAGTGCCTCTACACCGCTAACGTCTCTCAAGTCTCACAGTGACAGCGGCGACCAGGGTTCACATTGTCGAACCGCAGTGGAGCCCAAGTATCGAGGACCAAGCTACTGCCAGGGCGCACCGAATGGGCCAGACCAAGACGGCCACGGTTGTGCGGTACATCACCAAGAGCTCAGTCGAGCAGGTATGCCGCCCTACCGAGATTCCGCAAGAAGATTTAAAGAGTAACCGTTGTCGGCATACAGACAATCGTAGAGCGACAGGATCGGAAGCGCAGGCTCGCGAGGCTGTCGCTTGACAACCACGTAATATCGACCAATGATGTCAGTGAAAGACTCCAGGTATGCATTCACAGAGCTGGGAACCCCAGTTCATGTCCCACCATGGAGGGTTATTGTGGCTGACTCGGAAGCAGAATCTGAAATTCATTCTGGACTTTGGTGCTGAAGTTCCGTGAGATTTGGTGGGAAGGTATTCTTGGCACACCTGAGCCGGAACGGTCCGATCAGACGATCCGTACGTGGACATGATGATGGAAGTAGAGAAGACTTGGATTTACTGGGTGAAGTGGTACAAGGGTGTTTATGGAGTTCTGAACTAACTAGAGCTCTTTTATTAGAGCCCCTAAAAATAAGAGGAGCCCTAATTATTCTCAATTGTTCTGCCACAGCTCTCTGCACACACACACACACACACACACACACCTCTCTTATTAGTTGGTAAGCAGTTGCGTGTCGCGTGGGACTGTATAAGTGCTGCTGCTACTAGAACCAGTAATCAACCCGCCCAACAGTATTCCAGTTTTCGGCCTGACGTTCCAACATCATGAACCAACTCCCACTTCGCCCCGAGCGCCTTCCCTCATACTACCTCCCCGGCGTGACCTCACAAGCATAAACCCACTCCGTCCTGGTCGCCGCCACAGTCGTCCTCTCCACCCCCTCCACCCACCCAGGACACCGCGGCGCCAAATCCCCACCCCTAATATACTCACACCCATCACACCCAACCCTCACCGTCTCCGTCACCGTCGCCACCCACGCCGTCGACCTCTTCTCCTCACATTCGGCACTCGTCCTCTGCCTACGATCCGCAAACCCACCCCCTTGCGCAAGCCCAAGCCCGACCCGACACCGCCCGTCGGCATGGTGCACCACCTCCAGCGACGTCGGCCGCTCCGGCGGCGTCTGGTCGGCCCGCAGCGTCGGCACCGGCAGGTAGTGCGTCACATCTTCAACCCTGACCGTCTCTCTCGACCCCCCGGTCGGGGCCGGGGTGGGCGCGCACGCCCAGCCGAAATGGGTAAAAGGCGTCGCGGTGACGGTGTCTACGATCTCGGGCGGGGCGGTCAGGCCGAGGGGACATCGGCCGCGGCGGAGGGAGGTGGTGAGGATGGTCGCGCCGAGGCAGTCGACGGGCAGGTTGATGGTGGTGGTGGAGGCGAAGGCGGTGCCGCCGCCGCAGGGGTTTTGGGACAGGATGGCGAAGAAGGCCGTTTCCGGGTCGTTCTCGAGGAGGCGGATCGAGGCGTAGCTGTAGGGGTTGGGGAGCGGGATCGAGAGGGTTGTCCAGGCTGTCGCGGTTGTGGTCGTAGCAGGCTCCGGCTTCGGGGTGGGGGAGGCGAGGGTTGTGGCTGTGACGGCCAAGCCGATGATTAGGGGTTTGGGGACCATGTTGGGGGTAGATGTTGGAAAGGGTGTTTTGTGCAAGTCTTGCGCAAAATATTTGGTGGTCAGGGGGTTAACGGTCATATACTCACAAAACATCAAGCTCATCGGCGGGAAGCCGAAAGCTGAATGAACCCCAACTTAGGCTTTGATGGGTTTATACGAAAATATTCTATATATATATACATTCTGTATAGTTTTGGGGGTAAGAAACCCCACGGATTGACAAGCATGCCCTTTCAATCGAGGATTGACCCGGTTTCTGGGGACCGACCCACCGGGGTGAAGATCCGGGTAAATGCCCCCCCGTCAGGAACGAAACGTTACCCGTCAATTCCTTGGGCTTCATCACGATGGAAGGTTACCAGGATGTTCCATTTCAGGGTGACCTTTTGTCAATTAAACATGTATTTGGAACCAAAGTTGAAGTGCTCTTGGTGCGAGCTCATACCATACGAAGCAGTGGTTCTATGAGCCAGATCCATGACGGCGGAGCTCATGTGGAATCTTGTCAAAGGCTACTACCCAAATGGAATGATGTCGATTAGGAAGACCCCACCATCATCACCCTCCTGGAAGACAAGTGTCAAGCGACATGGTATCCTGCTACTAGTCCAAGCCAAAAATTTCAACGTTACTTCCACAAAACCTTTTCCTTTTTTGAGCAAAGCTATGAATGTATGGGCTGTTGGTACCAAGGGGAGATCTTCAAGGTTGGGTTGCTGGCAGTTCGGCTGTAGTGGCCCTTAACGAAGGACGGGATCATTGTGAAGGTTCTAGTCCCGAAAAACTCTATCTCCTAGTGACCCCAACCGGAATTGAAAGAGTACATGAAGTATAGGTGGAAGCCTGAAAAGTTGTGAAATGCGGGATTGAAAGGAACATCATTCGACCAGCTGTATGATGAGGGTCTGCCTAAGGATGCACCTGAAGTGGAGTGATGCTACTCGTCTAAGGAGGGGATATACTATCCAAGACTCTGAGTATTCTGAAGTCTGGTTTAGCTGCAAGCCTCGACAAGAGATATGATGAGGAGACACTATCCAGTCTAAATATCGCCAACTGCTAAGCTTGCGTCAACATCTTGAGTAGATGCAGCCCAGCACGTCAAAGATTGAAAGGGTAGTTCCCAGGCCCTCCCTGGCTGTAGGTGACCGGAAACTCGGGCGTGCCATATCCATAGTTAGCCTGAGAGGTGGCTGGTGCAAAGGAATCCAAATTTTCCACAAAGCCACAACTGGGCTCATCATGAGTGAATCTTGGGGTACTTTCCGTGAATGCTTCGCCACCGCCAGAGTATGGCCAATAGGCTCCTGTTAGCGATTGTGGCTGAAAGGTGTTTGTCATCTGTGGAGTGGTTCCAAATGGTTCAGATAGCATCGCAGGGGTCGAGATGAACTGGTTCGGCGGCGAGACGGTCGAGGGGTTGGGGAAGAAACTGCAAGGGCTGGTTCTCGGCGAGGGGTTGCCCCTTGCCCCCCACTCTCTGAACGCCCTGTGAAGAGAATCCGTGATGATGGAGTGCACACTCTCCATTGCTAGAGAATCGCGGGATCCAATTGGCCGCCCGATATGCTCCTCGGCAGCTTGCTCGAACAATCGAGGTACTTCCGTCAATAGGAAGTGGTGAAACTCGAGATCAGTTCGAGCTTCCGGGGATATTGGCTTGAGATCTTCGGCCACTTCGGGATCTGGCCTATATCAGCGATCTAAACTCGCATTAGGCAATCCTTGGATTGGACCTCAGACACTTACAAGGAGAGGGCATGACAGTCTCGTGAGGAAATAGGAGACGGTAAACTTCCCTCCACTTTTCCTCCTCACTTAAACCCTTGACCCTGTACTTTTTGGTCTTTAGCTGCTTCTCTTGGGATGCAGTTATATCGGCAGGGTGAGAGACGCGGCGAACTTCACATGAAATCGGAAGAAGCTTATGAGCGTCCAACTCTCTATCGTCGCGGAATATCTGCTTGCATCTTTCGCAGTAAACCTTGCAATGCCTTCGGTACAAATGTTCCCTGCTCAAACAATTAATATTGACCTGTAGAATATGAGCTTTATCTCAATCTCGGAACCTACTTCATCCGGGAGACAGATGTCCACGACCGTATCGCGCATATCTCGTGGATTTGGAGGTTGTAAGTTACGGGGTCGTGCTTGCGGAACGGACATGCAACCTTTCTTGACGATCCGGAACTGTGCCTGGACTGTGAAGTGGTGGGCCATTGTCCTTCTCCGTCCTCTTCGTCCTCCTCCTCATCTACACCACGGCGGCGGGAACTTGGACGGAGCCCCCGTCCCGAAACATGTCCAGAGCCGGATTTGTGCACACGAGCTCTGGACTCTCTGCCCTGTGGGCGTCTGCCATTCTGGTCGCCCGCACACTCGTTGATCAATGCGTCCCACCGGAGGTTGTATTGGGCCCAGATATGGTCAATGACTTTATCGGCCAGGGGGTGAAAAGCCGCAGCCCAAAGCTGCGAACCCTCAGGTCTGTCGCTTAGTTCCGCCCAAGAGTCGGGCTCAGAGAAGCTGTCGTCAGACACACGCTCGCTTGGGCTGTCCGTTGTGCGCATAGAGAACAAGCTGGAGCCGGAGCGGGATCTTGGGCTCGACACCAGCAGCCACTCATTAGCATAGCTATCGGTAGCCAAACGTAGTGGTGCCTGAGAAATTGTCGGTTGAGCCTGTAGAAACATTTCTCGCTCTGCCAGATGTTTTGATGAAGAACCTGCACTGACGCTAGAATGAAGTCCCAATGCTGTTTGAGGACCCACGAGCTCCTCTGTCCCCGAGGCGGCCAAGTTTGTGCCAGATTTTGTAAGTGCGATGTTTCGGTCACTGTCAATCCGGCGCAAAATGGTTTGCTTGAAGGGGTCACGAGACACGACAGGTTTCCCGAGATGTCCTGGAATAGGATCGGCAACTTGAATGACGAAGGAATGGGCTGGGGTGGTTTCTTCAATCTTCGCCAAGACTCTAGACGTGGGTTCGGCAACGCCAGGCCTTCTGGCGGCATGAGAAGAGAAAGGTGTTGACCAAGTTGTTCGAGATAGGGGACGACTAGAAGGATATGAAGTTGGGTTTCCCGTCGCCTGCGATGGTGTGGGCAGTGTCGCCACAAAAGAGGTATCGTTCATGGATCTCGGAGTTGGTAGTGGTTGATATGCCGAAATGTCCTCGGGGGCTTCAGAGACTAGTGGCGAGGCAACCTGGACGGTATCTTGAGAAGGATTGGAGGGGTGCTGAATTCGCCAGACCCGTCCGTCGGTGACGTAGAGGCCGCTCACATCTCTCTCAGTTCTGATTTGAGCCGCGTGGTAAGCGGTCTCTGCAATCTTGCGGGGATCCTCTTTGTCCGGTTCAAAGTATTCGAGGATAGTCTGCAAGGTTGTGGGGTCCCGACTACTTGGAGAAACAGGCGATTGTTCAGGATTGACTGGATCCCATGAGAAGCGAAGCTTGGTCTCCTGCCTGGCCTCTTGTTCGCCAACAAGGGTTTTCCAGGAGTCCTCGAGGCCGGGCTGGTGGAGCAATGCCTTGATGACGGCCGAGTGCTGCCACTGCGACATATCCTTTTTATCGTCATAATGAACTGCCACATGGTCGAGGTAGTCGTCGTGCGAGAAAAAAGGGGAAACGCAGAACCCACAACCCCATGCTTTTCGTGTTGGCACGCGCGAGTCGACCCCCCAAGCACTCGGCGGAGCATCGTCGGCGTGATCACGTTCGCAGTGGGCTGCCAAATCGGCGAACTGGTCGAAGAACATGTAGCAAGCTTTGCACAGGTACTTATCCCGGTTGCCATGCGATTGAAGTTCGTGATCTCTCCACTCGGACTTTGTCTCAAATGACAAATCACAGAATGTGCAATCATACCGATACCCTGGATCAAAGCTGTCCTTGCGTTTCTCGGACACCCCGTACGGGCTGGTAAGGGTGATAGGCGAATCGATCGATGCCCGCCCTATGAGAGAGTAGTACGTCCTGGAGGTCGAGGTGGAGGCGGTCCGGTGCACGCCCGAGAATACGCTGGAGGCTTGGGTTGTCGCCGAGTTCACGGAAAATCGCGAGTCTCGAGATGATGGATCGTACGGATCTGCGTCTTCCTGGTAAGGAGGAACGGGGATATTTTCTCTCTGACGCGGAACCGAGGCCGGGACAGAGCTTTGTGCCAAGGTAGCTCCTTTATTGAGATGATTAGGTCCATTGAGAGGCACCACACGATTATTCCGCAGTTCAAAGTTTGGAGACACTTCCGGTCGTCCGGGGCTTCCGGGGCTGGGGGGAGGGTCTGGAACATTTGGCCGCGGGCACAACAGCGACGGACGACACACCGACGGAGACGGGGGTCGAGGTGGATGAGGCATCGAATGTGATCGCCTGGGTAGTCATGTGCTCAGTCAGGGACGATCGGTACGGGGAGTTTGGAAAATAAACCTTTAAGTTGACCAGCCTGACGCGCATTCAGGGATTGCATCTACCATCTGGGAAAATGGAAGTGTTGGGTAGATGGAATAAGGACCGAGCAGCTGTACATGAAAGTGTTGCAAGAGTGTGAAGGTAAGTGTTCAAAAAGGATTTTGAGGTAAAGATGCCGAATCGAATGCACTTTCGGCCCGGCCATTGCTTGATATACCTCTATTAAAATGGTTTGGAGAAAAGCAGGGAAGAATATTCTGGTAGGGAGACATGAACGCAGCTGCGAGCTACTCAGGGGCAGTGATATACGCCATTCGCCTATCACAGCGCGTGCATCATTCTCACCGACAGAAGGGTGCGGGATAGGGGGGGCTGTGAGGGCGTGTTGGGACGCCCATTGGCCAGGGCAGATGTTTCGGCATGGCTTGCAGATGCACTCGTCTCCCCCTTCTTGTGATCGGTGGAATAGGGCTGAGTCTGGGGTAGGACGGGAGATGTCAGAAAGGAAGGTGAGTGATAGCCTGATGACATTACCCAGGGGAATCTGGAATTCCAGGGGTTCCGCGGAAGCTGGGAGACGAGTTAGGGGGTGTAGAGATATGTCTTTGCGAGTGCTGGCAAATTAGTCCGAGATTTTGTTGAGATGTTGGTTCTTTTATCGCCAAAGACAATGTGTCCTCCCGCATTGGGGCTCATCCCGTAGAACGGCGAGATAGATCGATAGCATGCCAGGTGTTGAGCATTCGTTTTGTGATGGTGCCAAGGTTGCCTGCTTCTTGACGGAGCCAATCCACAGAAAGTATCATGGCGGAGATGCAAAGGGCGAAGGCAGGCGGCGGCTAGAGAGAGAGGGTACCGACGCGTCGCCATTAATGCTGACATTCGACCTCGAGACGTTGTTCTTGGAAACTTCGAAGCCAAAGCCCGGAACAGCAGAGAGGGGCGGGCCGGTAGGGCTGAGAAACACTCGCATCCTGTCGATCGGCAGTTCTTGGGTCGATGGATGCATGCGTTGACCGCAAGTTGGGGCTTCCAGGTTATGGTTGCCCCATGTCCAATCAACGTCGCACGGAAAACCGTGGTGGCGGAGCGGCCCTCCTAGCCACAGCTGGCATTTCCTGACAATTTTCCAAATTCAAAACTATCGGCGCCTGGAATACCAGGCGCTAAGGCTAAGGCTTCACCAGTGGCGCTTCAGTTTTCGCTTGTGTGAGTTTTGGTCGATCCCACCGCCGCCTGGCCCGTGCCCCAGCTTGCCGCAAAAATTTCAAAACTTCAAGGTCCCGAAAAAATATCCAAGCTCGAACTTGTTCACCGAAACGGAGTCGACACAGCGGTACACTCGACGCCCAGTAGCGCGAGTCAAAGATAACAACTGCGCATCGGACGCATTCCTCGACATATATTCTGCATCATGGCTAAAATCAATTTCCTGCTCTTCGAGAGCGCCGTAGGCTTCTCCGTCTTCGAGGTCATCCACCAGGCCGATGCTGTCGGTCTAGAATTGCCCGAGGTCAAGGAGTCGATGAAGAGCCTCGACAAGTTCGGCAAGATGGTCCGCCTGGCTAGTTTCAACCCGTGGACGTATGTTACCCCTTGAGCCGCTGCCAATTGCGCCATTGCTAACCTGCGCTCCAGGTCTGCCGCACACGGTTTGGAAGCCATCAACCTGATCTCCGAAGGTATCATGCCCGACCACCTTAAGAACACTCTGGAACTCAACCTCCCCCAGACGAGCGGGAAGAAGAGCAAGATCGTGCTCGGCGTTGTGGACAAGAGACTGGCTGGTGAGATCAGCTCGACCTTCCCCGGCGTCCAATGCGAGTCTTCCGACACCTCCGAGGTTGTGGCCGCGCTCCTCCGTGGCGTCCGCGTCCACGCTCCCAAGCTGCTCAAGGGTCTCCAGGAGGGCGACATTAACCGCGCGCAGCTTGGTCTGGGTCACGCCTACTCCCGCGCTAAGGTGAAGTTCAGCGTGCACAAGAACGACAACCACATTATCCAGGGCATTGCGACTCTCGACGCACTCGACAAGGGTATCAACGCGGGCGCCATGCGCGTCAGGGAATGGTACGGCTGGCATTTCCCCGAGCTTGTCCGTATTGTGTCCGACAACGACACCTACGCCAAGCTCGTCATAGCAATCGGCAATAAGCAAACTCTTACCGACGAGAGCGTCGATGACCTTGCCAATCTCCTCAACCAGGACAAGGACAAGGCCGAGAACATTATCCAGGCCGCCAAGGTATCAATGGGACAGGACATCAGCGATATGGACCTGGCCATGGTTAAGGACCTGGCCTCCAACGTCTCCAAGATGGCTGACTACAGACGCATTCTGGCCGAGTCTCTCGACAAGAAGATGGGCGATGTTGCGCCCAATCTGCAGGTTATCCTGGGCACACCGGTCGCAGCGAGACTGATCTCGCACGCCGGTTCGCTCACCAACCTTGCCAAATACCCCGCCTCCACCCTCCAGATTCTCGGTGCCGAGAAGGCTCTTTTCCGTGCGCTCAAGACCAAGGGTGCCACCCCCAAGTATGGTCTTCTCTACCAGAGCACCTTTATCGGCCGCGCAGGGCCCAAGGTCAAGGGCCGCATTTCGCGTTATCTTGCCAACAAGTGCTCGATCGCATCCCGTATCGATAACTTCTCCGAGAACCCCACAAGCCGCTTCGGTGAGGTGATGCGCGAGCAGCTCGAGCAGCGTCTCGAGTGGTACGCCAAGGGTACCAAGCCGATGAAGAACTCGGACGCGATGGAGAAGGCGATCAAAGCCATCATGGAGGATGGCACCAGTGAACTCGACATCAACAACGACATGATTGCCCATCCTTCCACAGAGCCTAAGGAGAAGAAGGAGAAGAAGGAGAAGAAGGACAAGAAGGATAAGAAAAAGGACAAGAAGGAGGAAGTAACAGAAGAAAAGGAGGACAAGAAGGAGAAGAAGGAGAAGAAGGACAAGAAAAAGGACAAGAAGCGGAAGAGTGTAGGTGAGGATGTTGTTATGGCAGACGTAACCGAAGACGGCGAGCACAAGAAGAAAAAGAAGAGGAAGTCGGTGTTGGCGGAGTAAGCTTGACGGTTAGACAATGATTTGTTGCTGTTGAGATGCTCATCTGATATGGCTGGTCTTCTCTTTCCTTTCTTGGAGTTATTTGTGGGTCGGGTCTGGGCCAAAAGGCGTTCATGGTTAATGTCGATACGCCTTCGTTTTCCAGGGCTAGTAGTAGGAATGTATCATAGCCATCGCAAGTATACTTAGCAGGAGATGGAAACAGGACTTTTGAATCGTCGATACCGTTTCAATGTGATGTTGGTCGTCTCCCACCACCAACCCGCCTGTTGCTGCCATGGGTTTCACCTACAGAGCATTAGTTATACATAGTAGGAGATAGCAAGTTAGGCAAGAATGCCTTATGTGCCCACAGCATCAATCTACAATAAAGCCGAACAGGGAAAATAAGTATTGCCATGCCAAATGCTGAACCGGTTTTGTCTAGAACGCCACACGCCAACCCTCCCCTTCCCATGCCTTGTGACCCCCCTCTCTTCCTGTGTCAAGATCTCGTCACTCCTGGCTGAGCCCTCCTTCCTGCAGCATTAAGGGTTATTTGAAGCACTTTCGCCATACCCCCAACCCCAACTACGCGCCTTCACTGCCAAACTCGTGTGTCCATTCCTCGTTGCGCCTGAGGTCCACTTCTGACACGGTCGGCCGACTGGACTTGATGGCCTTGATGAAGTCCTTCCTTTCCACGAGCGGCTCGAGGAGGTCCTCTGAGGGCACCTTTTCCCATGTCATCTCCATTGCGTCTGGGTCCCCTGGCGAGCAGGGGGTGAGTTTGTCTTGGCCGTCGACCGTGACCTTGATAAGATAGGTTAGCATTGACATGGGTTGGGGGAACATGGCGCATTTTGTGTCCGTACCTTTTTGAAGTGCGTTGCCTGCTGGATCTTGCGCACCGGCTGCATCAGCGCGTCTTGCACCACAATGCTGATATCAGAGCCCGAGTATCCTTCTGACGCAATGGCCAGCTCGCGGAAGTCTTCCTGCTTGAGTGCCGTGTTGGTGTCACCGACTGCAAGTTTGAACATTGTCGTCCGCGCCGACAGGTCAGGCAGACTAATATGTACTCTCCGCTGGAAACGGCGGCGGATGGCGGCGTCGAGCTGCCATGGGATATTCGTAGCGCCGAGAATGAGAACACCTTTGCTGTCTTTGCCTACACCGTCCATCTGCACCAGCATCTCGGTCTTTATCCTTCGCGACGCCTCCGACTCACCCTCGCCTCGTGGCCCGCAGAGAGCGTCGATCTCGTCGATGAAGATGATGGAAGGCCGGTTTTCTCGGGCCATGGCGAAGAGTTGCTTGACTAACCTGTGGGAAAAGGGGTAAGTTTGTGCATACAAGTATGGCAGAGTGTCGAGGGGTTGGGACGACATACCGTTCACTTTCTCCCATCCACTTGCTGACCAGATCCGAACTGCTCACGCTGAAGAACGTGCTGTTCGCCTCCGTCGCAACTGCCTTCGCCAGAAAACTCTTACCCGTCCCCGGGGGCCCATACAGAAGAATGCCCTTCCACGGCTGCCTCTTCCCCTGGAACAAATGGGGGAATTTGATGGGCAGCAGAACGGCCTCCTTGAGCGCTTCCTTGGCACCCTCCAGCCCCGCCACATCATCCCAGTTGACGTTCGGCCGGTCCTGCAGAATAGCACCGGCCAACGCATTACGCAGCTTCTTGCTGTCCTCGTCAATGGCCTCGCCGCTGCCCTCAGCGCCATCGGCGCCATCCTTGCCCTTGCCGGTGCCGCCCGTGGAGGTGCCGTTAGCACCGACCATGCCGGGCTTCTTGCGCTTGCCGTCGGCGTCGGCCAGGTGAGACTTCAGCTTCTCGGCGCGGTCCATGTACTCGCCCGTCTTGGCACGGATCATCTCCTTGGACTTCGGGTTCTTCTCCCACTTGAGCGCCAGCATGAAGAGCTCGAGCGACTGGTAGTACATCTGGTACGCCTTATCATACTGCGCCGCGTTGTCGGCCTCGATGGCCTTGCGCACGTGCTCGATGGCGCGGCCGAGGAAGTCGGTGTTGGACATGGCTGCTTGGTTGTGCCGTTATCTACGCAGCGACGCGAGAAGTGAGGGGCGGCGGTGGTGTTGGGATTGCTGCCGCGCGGGGGGGCGGCAATTCGAGGGTGCAGGGATGGGAGAAACTGCTCGTGGCGGTGGGTGAGATAGTCGAGATGGCCACACGCGGGGCGTTTCTGTCGCTATCGCTGTCGCCTGGAATGGGTTGGAGGGGAGCGGGGGAAAAGATGGACGCAAGACGGAATCTTGGCAGAACGTCAGGAGGCACGGAGGAGCACTGAGCGCTGATGTTGCGTTGCTGGAGGGCAGTTGACAGTTGTTGACCTGGAAGCGCTAGCGCGGGGCCCCATGCCGGTTGACGCCACTCGTCTGGCACGGCGGGGTGGATCCTCAGGGTTGCCCGCCAGCTGTTAGGGTGCCACATAGAAGCACGGCAGAATGGCTAACAGAAAAATGGATCAGGCATTGCTGAAGCACAATATCGCTGACGACAAGGATGCAAGATGCCCATGAACTCTTCAAGTCTCATCACGGATACCCTCTGAACAAAGACACCCTGAACGCCTAAAAGCCAAGTCGAGAGCCCCATACACGCGCTACCACGTCATTACTGAGCCATTCTCGGTCCACCCGAAATACCTCAGCTGCCCCTGCGTCGCTTCGCAATTTGTGCCTGTCTCTTACTCATCCACCTGCCGCCAGCAACGCTCTGAATACTCCAGCAATAATGGCCAATATACAAGCCAAGCTGCAGGAGCTCTCCGACGAATACACCAAGCTCCAAAAGGGTACGGATCTAGCCCACTCACTCCCTCCCCGCCCGTTGCTCACCCTTTTTGCGTTGGACAGATTTGCAGGGGGTTGTTCAGTCGAGGCAACAGTTGGAAGCCCAAAAGCAAGAAAACCTTGGAGTGCAAACGGTTTGTTACCTTTCAGGGGCGCATGTTGTATGTAAAGTCGATCGATGCTAACCTGGGGACGCAGGAGTTTGCAAAGCTCAAGGACGATGAGACTATCTACAAGCTCATCGGCCCGGTGTTGCTCAAGCAGGACAGGATGGATGCGGAGAGCACAGTAAACGGGCGTCTGGAGTTCATTGACAAGGAAATGTAAGTGGAAAGTCAATGCGGCGAATGCAACCCCCTTGCCCTGGCTAACTTATATCTCTGAAGATCTCGGCTGGAAACTGGAATCAAGGAGATCCAGGCCAAGGCTGAGAGGAAGAAGGGCGAAATCATCCAGGTCCAGACCGCCGCGCAAGCCGCTGCTGGAGGACAGGCACCGCAGGCATGAACATGGCATCTATGGGTTGTCACGCATAGTTCTCACAAGCACGTCGCTTTGGGTCCCCCGTCGGGCGGTAAGTCCTGCCTTGTATTGCTTGCCAGCCCCATCTTGTCGCATTTTTGCAGACTAGCAAGGCCGAGCACTTCCAAAAGAAGACTGGCTGCCCAAACCCAAAAACACCACACGCTACCGAGAATGGAGATGATACAGCTATTATACAGTCGTGAATCCGTCAAGTCATGATATTACCCTCCTCATTCAGTTGATCGCCATGATCGTAAAGCCCCACGGCAGCCCGTTGTTTTTACAGGGCCGGTCGCTAACCCAGGCCACGCTATCACTCAAGAGGTCGCCCCCGAGTCTGCCCAGCGGCAGGTCCTCGTAGTGACTAGTTTCGCGTCCCTCGATGGTGTCGGTGACAAAGTCGGCCATGACGCTCTTGGTGAAGCACGAGTTCAGCAAGGAGCTCGCCCCGACACTGTCCAGCATGTCACGTCGTTCGTCACTCTCGGCAAACAGCTGCAGCTCCCTCGAGAATAGGCGATGGGTGACGTCTTGCCCAGACGAGCTCAGCCGCTGGAAGATCATGGTGATGCCCGCCACAGCCTGGACAAACAGGCAGGACTTGTCATGGTCATCCAGCCCTGCGAGGACACGTTGTGACTGCTCGGTGACGAAGGCACGAGAGACGGTGTCAAAGGTGGACCCAAGCATACGCTCCATGCTGGAGGTGTTGGACAGCACGCCCTGGCTGTCGCTGAGGTCGAAGATATTCCTGATCTTGGCGAAGCACCGGTTGAGGAGGCTGAAAAGGGTGGCATCGTCTGGGATGGCAGGCCGTCCCATGTCGAAGACAAGAGCACTCATGGATGCCTCGACGGCAGCTAGGCAAGGTCAGGCTCTTGTATTTGCGGAGCAAAGGTAAAACGTGGGTCTTACCTTGACACCTAGAGGATGGCATTTTGGCGGTTCGTGGTGGTTTGAGGTGAACTTGGCAGTCAAGGCCGAGGTCACAGCCTATCAGAGTGGTTGAGGGCGGTTGGGGGTGGGTGCCGATGCAGCAGACAGACAAAGTGATGGAAAGCAGACGTGATGGAGAGAAAGGAGGTAAAGTCAGGTCGGCTCACGCGACAGCAGCAAAGGTTTTATGGCCATCTTCCGAGGAAATTTCAGCCGCCGTTCCCTCAAGGGGCGAGCCGCGTCGCAGGCTCAACTCGCTCCCACGGCCAATGCCTAATCTAATCGTAGCTTCGCTGTCAACCAGAAGGCTGACTTGATTGGGAATGACACCTGCAAGGCAAGGGCAACGAAAAGGAAAGGCCTCGCAGCTGGGTGCAGATGGTGGCACTTCCGCAATCGGAAGCAGGGGTTGGAAGGCACGAAGTGGCTCACAGTGGCACGTCGATCCCGTGAACTTCCGACATATGCAAGGCATTGAGGAAACCACCCCCGAGTGGCTGAACGGACCCGCATTACATCTCCGCGCCTCATCTCAGCAGTCCCTCGCCCGATGGGGGAATCAGCTCAATGCTGGAGCTGTCGCCGATGTGCGATATCGCGATGACCTCCAACGGGCTGCTTCAGCAATTGTTAACACTGCCACAGGCGGCTATGGACGAGTGCCAATGCCGACACAGGCAAGCAAGAACCAAGGACATGCATCACGTTGCACATCATTCACCAAGTCGCCCGCAACAGCTTGATCCGCGAGACATGGGATAGACAATGAACGCGCAAAAAAAAACTGGAAAGGGGTGAGGATTGTCCTAACCCTGGAAGGCTGCCCAAAGGTCCAAAGCTATCCAGAAGGGATGGATAGCATACCCGCTAAGGTATGGAGTAAAAAACGGAAAACCCTCCCCCCACCCTTGAGCCGCTGCTGCAACCCGGCACCACATCACCCCCCATGCGCCGCTTCCTTACCTCTTCTTCATCGGTGCCGCACGGATATCCTATCCATTTACCCCTGCTGCTGTCAGGTCAATTGGCCTTTAGCAAATTCCATGTTCTGGCGCTGTTTGCTAGGCAGTCAGCAGCGGAGGGTGCCTGGCCTGGCCCGTGCTCCGTGCTCAGTGACAGGGAGCGATGCGCGATGATTCAGCTGCCCCGCCAAGCAGCCACGCCTCAAGGTCCATGGCGGGGTTACGTGGGCGAGCCGCCGCTTTACCAGGTGAACGCGGCCTTCTCCAGGTAAAACTCGAACTCGACCGTTTCTAGATGAAATCTCTTTGAGACTTGGCGCTCCCCCACACACAAAGGCAAACAAAACAATATTCAGTTCGGCGCAGCTATGGTCGCAATCAGCATTGCTTGCATCCTCTCCCAACCCTCTTAGCGCTCTCACCCCTCGCCCTCCTAGCAGATCGCGCCGCGTGGTCTGCCGAATCCCAACCGTGCCATCAGCCTCACACCTCCATCCCACGTCGGCCTCGTCACGCGCCCAGCACTCGACAATCCTGACAACGCCGGCATCAACGACAGCGAGAGCGATATTGACAGTGACAGTGACAACAAGAGCGGTAGCAGCAACAATGGCCGACTACGGCGCAGGGCGCCCCATGAGCGTCAAGGAGTTGAATGACAAGGCGAAGGAATACGATTGGAACCCCCAAATCGGCTTCAAGTACTGGACTCGCGCAGCCGAGACCATCCATCATGAGGTGCATTGTTTTGCCGCCCCCGCCCCGCCCGTCCTTACACTCGCTAACCCCTTTCTCCTCTGCGTATAGGGCCTGGTATACTTGCGAGAGGGTAACCTTGCCCACGCCTACGTGGTCCTTATGCGGTACTCGACGCTGGTGCTCGATAACCTCCGCACCCACCCCGAGGCCAAAGAGAAGGAATCTAAGCGGCTCATGAGGCCATTGGTCGACCGCATCCCCGTCGTCGTCCAAACCCTCGAAGCCTTGAAGAAGCGAATCCAAGAATCATATGACGAGTGGGATACTGTCACCAAGGCCGAACCCCACGTATCCAGGGACAGAGATTCCCCCCCGTTATCGCAATACGAAAGACACGCAGCCAAGGACGCAGCCCTCTCCTGGAACTACCATTCGCCTGCCAAAATTCTTGACGCCGCCACAAGTCAGGAATTTGCGGTAGACCTGGCTAATAAGGAGATACGTCGTCGGCGCCATCTGGCTGGCTTGTCGGACGATGAGGTTTCCCGCCGCCGAGCCGCGGGTGTTTGGGATAGGGCCGCAGCTTCACGGTTCATGGATGACGAGGAGCTTAGAAGGCAAATGGAGGCCACTCGCCGACAGTTGGATCGCGCCAACCAAGTCTTTACAGACGAGTTTCACAGCCGCGACGAGCCAAAAACGGCATTTCGGCTGCCCGACTACTATTATCCTTCCATCAACAAATCATCCGCCGTCAAGTACGAACCCCCCGCACCGCCAAGACCCCAGACAAACAGCTCGAGGATACAACCACCCCGGCCACCCAAAGAAATCCTGGACCGAGTGTATCCCCCGGCAATAGCCGCCCCCCTACTCCCAGACAACGCTTCATACCGCCATCCCAGCCCGCCGCCCTACAGCCTCACCGACGGTGAGCACGCGAGTCGCGAAGAGGGTCCGCCCCTGCCTCCCAAGCGTGTCAAGACGGAGGAGGAGACACAAAAAAGGGTTACGTTCCGGCCCGCCGCATATCTCGAGAATGGACAGCCATTGCGATCTGTGTTTTTGCCCCGCACCTTGCGGGATAGGTTTCTAGATATCGCGGCAGACAACACGAGAAAGGGTTTGGAGCTGTGTGGGCTTCTTTGCGGGACACTGGTTAACAATGCGTTATTCATCAACTGCCTTCTCATTCCTCGGCAAACATGCACACCGAATACGTGCGACACCGAAGATGAGGAAGGGTTGGCAGAGTATTGCTTCGCAAAGGAGTTAATACAAATCGGATGGATCCACACACATCCCACACAAACATGTTTTATGAGTTCCAGGGACATACATACACATTATGGATTCCAGATCATGATGAAGGAGAGCATCGCCATTGTCTGCGCGCCCAAGTTTGAGCCTTCGTAAGTCACCTCTCACCATGAACCCTTTCAGTCTGGCTGGAGCTAACACCTGACAATAGATATGGCATTTTTCGCCTAACCCATCCCCCTGGTCTAGACCACATCAAGCAGTGCAGGAAGACCGGGGCCTTTCATGAGCACGGGATTCCCAACGACTCAATCTACATTCATGTCGAGAGTCCGCCAACTGGACACGTCCACGAGCTTGACCTCCCGTTCGATGTAGAGGATTTGCGGTTGGGGGTTTAGCACCAACCCGCCGGAACCACGTCAAGCGCAGCATTCGGCATCTGTCATTTTTTTTTTACCGGTCGAGGCTGGCTCGTCAGGGTTTCGCTTCAGTCCCCCTTGGGTTACAGCCCTGACAAGCCAGCCATTGGCTTGGCAAAGGGTTCAGTAAGGTAGCATGAGGTAAAGCGTGCAAACGCCTACCGCAATGGCTCGGCTTTGAGCGGTGAAGATGGGATAGCAGGTAGCGCGCCGGTGGTCGAGATGGTTGCATAGCGACGGTGCATGGGTAGGAAAAGAAAGCCTTTCACTCTTGCTGAGATTCATAGATTCACGTATCGCTTTCTGGCGCAGTGAGCGAAGTCTGGCGATTTTTTTGCCCTTTTCTTTTTCCTTCCTTTTGTTTGAGGACCTCTGGCGGTAGACAAATATCACTACATGCATGGGCTCAGGCCTGGCCGGGGGATGTTCTCCTAGCGATCTGTATGATCTGAGGGATGCGGATAGGTGTACATGGGGGCTCCAGGATGTCAAAGGCGTTGGTACTAGCATTGGTTGAGTGCATTCGCGAGCCCAAGATATCCAATGCATCTGGTTGTCCACTGGAGTGAAGTACCTGGGTACTTCTGGTGCCTGATCCCCCACTCACTCTGTGCGGCGCTGCCTCGTAGACATTCTCGGCATGATCCCTCGATGCAGGGCCATCAACCTATCCCTAAGTACAATGATTAGGCAATAGAGGGGACTTCAATTCGGCATCTGCCAACATTGAAGGTCTCCAGGCATTTCTGCACTCGAGTTTCTTTGAAAGTTCTTGGCTTCATGTACCTTCCGAGTACCTAGGTAGTCTCGTTATCCGGTCCCATCCCGGGACGACGATCAAGGTTTGCAAAGTATGATCTCATGCCGGCTTTTTGAATGTGTTTACCGTAGCATGTGATTATGTTTGTTTCCATATCACCCGACCACCCCCAGGACTTGCAGGCCATCTCTTGGTCACAAACCAAGCAGTGAAAGGACCTTCATGTAGCTTTCACCGCATCCCACTCTTCGCCGCCAGGCACGTTGATTTCTGAGTTGAGACAGACAAGTCAACAACGTCATCAAGCTCCAGACGAAAGGTTCACCCCCAGACTCTGACCCAGACTTAAGCTCGGACCCAGGTGCAAGCAGCAAAGACAAGAACTACCGCGCGGGCGTCAAGTCGAGGATCTTTCGATCTTTCTTCGATAAAGGAGGCAGCCAAATCGGAGCTGGTAGAGATGGTGGCGGGGGCTCGACGACAGCGAACTCGCAGCACTTGTGGGAAGTTTTCTGAACTTGCCCGGCACACGCTGGTCAAGTCTTATGACCAAAGGAAAGCAGAATTTTGGGAAGCGGAGAGGCGGAGGCGGGAGGCGATGAAGATGATTCAGGCAATGCTTGGGAACGTTGACCTAGTAGAAAAAGCGAGAAGGGCGAAAAGGGCTGCTCAGCTCAAATGTCCCAGGCATGGCTCGGAAAAACACAATCTTGGTGGCAAAGGGAAAAAAGGGGAACACGAAAATGGTGCAAGTCAAGAAACTACCACTGACATCAAAGAAGTATTTCTATTCGGCGGGCCCGATGGCACCAGGAATTTGGTGCAAAGTTTCATGTCTCGGACCACGAATGAACTGCAGCCAGACTCAAAGTACGTCACAACCACAGCCATCCCAGCATGTTGAGGAGCCAGCCACTGACCTGCTTTGATACCTTAGTGAGATGGAGCAATCGAGTCCCATATCCAACACACCTTCGCACCCACGTCTTAGCAAGACTTCATCAACCTCGGCTTTTGCCTGCGAGGTGTCACACCGTCCAATGAAACGACCACGTTGCCGAAAACCGCGTACGGGAGAGGATTCGGTAATGAGCCGCGAGGAGTACATCAGGCCCTGGGGTACCATCTACAACTTCCTTCAAAGTCATAGCCTGGACCCTGCGATGGAGGGGAATATCACCGTTGGCTGGCAATTGGTGGACAGGATGCGTGGCTTTCATACCAACGAGGAAGGTTGAGCGGATGTCTTGGCATGTCCCTGAAGGTGGTCAGGCGCGTTTTTGAACTTTCACACCTCGGAACGGAATAGCAAGTTGCTGTGTATTGAGAGTGCATGGACTGATATTATGGCCCCTTTCAAGGGCCACGTCTTGTACTTTGTCAAAAAGGTTGAGGTGGTAGGTCACTCGGTAGTAGTACCCTATGTTTGGAAAGTTGGTCATTCTGTTTATTCCACTCGGACTGGGACTCGCGAAGCTGCCTCATGACAATTCTCATTTTACTCGGCACATGTTGAAACCCCAATCCTCCACCCCGGCAAACTCAAGACTTGATCTGACTCTATCTACTCTACATCCTTTCGCCAGAGAGTGCCAAGTTCTTGGATCCTTTTCCACGTGCAAGAGCATCAAAGTACTTCCCAGCCACATCTTCGAGGGTCGATCCACCCACTGTCTTGCCAACAATATTGCCGATGATCTCAGCATGAGTGATGAGGCCAAGCCGGAGAGCGTCGTGCATCAGGTCCCATACGTCGTGCTGGGAAACACCTCGGCGGATTCGCTCTGTGCCACAACGTGTCAGTCTTCACATTGGCCGAGGGCCAGGCTTCATTCATATACTTACTTTTCATGACTGGGTCCCTTCCCTTGCGAACTTTGATATCGTACTTCTTGAGCGAGGATTTGGGGTACTTTGTGGTCAGCCCAATCGGGTGGCCGAGGGTGCTGATGTGGTAGTCAAGCCCGCCTTTTTCACTCGTGAAGCGGAAGTAGGCCGGAGGAGGTTCTGACATGTTGAGCATGGGTCACTCGGACTTTTCTGCGAGTTAGTAGGAATTACAAGAGACTAACCCTTTTCTTTCTTTTCCTTCTTCTCCGCTATCTTCTTCTCATTGACGACAGTCAGGCCGAGACTGTTTGGTTTAATATCTGCCTTTGCCAGTGTGTTTCTGATGGACTCGTCGTCCTCTAGGTATGCACAATGAGTCTCTCGTGACAGGAACTTGAACTGTGGGAGATATGCTTTCACTCACTATAAATCATGAGGCCGTGTTCAAAACGAGAGCCCCCTGAGTAACAGATGAGAAAAAAGGCATCGACAAAGCCAACCAGTCGAATCTTTCCGGACCACCGTTCTCCATTTATCAGAATGTCCCATGGGTGAATATCACTGCGCCTTACATGAGTTCATGGGTCCTTATCAAGAGGTCACTACCAGAAGCAAAACTTACTAGTCACACTCAATGCTTTTGTCGCCCACGGATCGATCAAAAACCTCGAGAACTCGATGATACGACGCCATATGGGGAGGCTAGATATGATCAAAAGGTCGGCCAAAATAGACAAAGTGGCCTCTAGAGCCCACCTACCTTTGCGTAAATGTGAGGGGGGGAGAGGGTAGTGGTAAGCAGTTGAAGATGAAGAGAGCCAAGCAGGGAGAGAGCTACGAAACTCCAATCAACTGACGGGAGTGCTGACCAGAGATGAATGCGAAGTCCCCTGCAGAGAGCTGAGGGGTAACGCAACTATGGCGAAAGTGACAGGGCCGGACCGTGGGAAATGGGCCAACCAAGTCAAAAAGGGGACTAGGGATAATGCAGTCACGAATGAACGCTAATAAACCCCGCTTGTGTTGGGGCTCGTCTGATTCGCACGATTCGCAACGATTTGCATGAATATTGACAGCCACGACAAGCGCAATAAAGAAACGACAGTTTGGCGGTCATGACACCCTCACTGCATCGGCTCTGTCTCGGCTTCACGCCAAATTTGCTGGCGATGACAGTCTTGAATCTCCAATCATATTTGAAAGGAAGAGCATCTTCACGTATCAGTTTTCGAAAGAGGGAACGATTTTCAAAGAAAACCATCAAACCATATGCCAAGACCTGAGGCATTGGTTGGTGATACGTATTTCTTTGCGATCCCTAGCACTGGTTGCATATTGTGGCTTGGGGTGCATTGCCTCGGTCTTCCGAGCACCACTCATCTCTACACGCATGTTGTGTCCCCGCACGAGCTGAGTGGTTCCTCACGGCAATGCGGCCAAGCCATTGAGTCCGGGCCACAGAGAACTATGAAGAGAGAGAGAGAGCAGGGACGGAGTTGAAGCTAGCCCCTCCCAAGACATTATTAGCTCTGGTTTGCATCAGCTCCATTGCATATACTTCAAGCTTCTTACTCCTTGACCTTGAACGTCACGGTGCCCCAGAACTACACCCAACCAACCCCTTTTTCTCTCTTGTGATCAACCCGCAACCAAAAACCTTGATGGCGTCGGACGCGGCAACCAAGCCTCCCGGGGGCTTCGGGAAACTGATGGACCTGGCGGGGATTGGGAATTTCACGTCAGACGCATTCCTCAACACGTTCAAGGAGATAGGCGATAGCCCCGAGAAATTCCGGGCTTTCCTCAACGTCTGCTTCATTCCCAATTTCAAGCCAAACTTCATCGCCGACCAGAACTATGCGCTTTCTGGGCTACAAGACATTGAGTTTCTAGGAAACCGGGAGCCGCCTTCTGCTCAGAAGCCGCGCCGCATGTTCGACATTGAGACTGGCAATCTGGTTGAGTGGCCCGACATCGGTGGCCGCGGCCAATACTGCATGCTCTCGCACCGCTGGAAGGGAGAAGAGCTCACGCTAAAGTATATCAAGAAGGCGCGGAAGAAGGACCTCGAGGAGACCAAGGAGAAAATCCGGGTGGCTAAAGCCGACGGAAAAAGTCTCCCTCCAAGATCGAGAAAGGATGATGTGCAGCTGGCCCTCGAGAGATGCATAATTGACATTCGAGATCAAGAAGACGTCATCAAGGACTTGTATCTTGCTGACCGTCCCGATGTCCCTGGCGACTTCAATCTTGGAGAGCTGTTGGACAGGCGCCTCAACGTCCGCGATGTAGAAAGCACACTTGAGTGGGCCACGAACAAGCTGGAATCGACAAGGACCAAACTCAGGTTCGCAGAGATGGAGAGCGAAATCTTCAATGAGCTCTTGAGCAAGGCCCGCAAGGGCATTGATGACAAGATGAAGGCACCAGTTCAACAAGAGACGCCTCAGGATTCTGGGCCCACGTTGCCGTTAAAATTGCCGCACACGGACGGAGACGCGAACAGAGATAAAAGCAATAATTCAGGCTCCAAAGATGAAACTGTGGTCGGGAAGGTGAAGGCCGAATTGAAAAAGGCCAGAGACGAGCTCGAAAAAGCCACAGAGAAGCACAAAAGGGCAGCGGAAGACATCCAACTCTTCCAGGATTACAACCGTGTCCGCGATGCCCTCGATGAAATGATCATTCGACTTCAGCGGTGGAAGTCCGTCATCAAGATTTCACAGTCCATCAAGCAGGCGAAAACAATTTTCAAGAAGAAGCTCTTCCAAGATCGCGAGAAGTGCTATCTCTGGACCGACACGTGCTGCATCGACAAGCTGGATGCTGGTGAGCTCTCGGAATCGCTTTCCCTCATGGGCGACTGGTATGCAAATGCCGAGTTTTGTTTGGTGTACTTGGGCACCAAATCTCGCGAGGCGGATGCTTCGTCGGACTGGCGTCTGTTTCTGTCAGAGGAGAAAAGACAGTCGCAGCCCTACGCCATAGACCCTCCCAAGCCTCCAAAGATCATCCATGGCTTTGAGGACATTGCCGGGGGCGAGCCGGAGTGGTCAACAAGAGCTTGGACACTCCAGGAGCTCGTCATGAGCAAGACGACGTACTACGCCAACTCGGAATGGAAAGACTTGAGTCGACCGGCCGAGAGTCTGGGGTACTTGTACCACCTGATACCCTTCATCTTTCAGTACACCCGGCGCGACACAATGAACATGTATTGCCCCTTTTCCTCCCGTGTCGATCCCAAGACGCCGTTGTCGGAAAGGTTGTCAAGAATCCTACAGAGCTTGAATTTCGAGCAGATTCTAAAAGGTTATGCTGTTCCTAAGGCGCTGGAGGACATTGGGGTGGGATCTATCCAAAGGAAGCATACGAGCCCTGCCCCTAATGACCCCGATGAACCGGGAGCAGCTCCAGAAGAAGAACCCAAGATCAATGATGAAGATGAAGCTCGCCGCGTCCAGGAGGCCAAAGATAATGCTCTTCGCGCCAAGAAAGCTAGAGACGATGCTCTTCGCATCAAGAAGGCCCAAGACGAATCTCGCCACGTGGAGAGAGCCCATCAGCTGATCATTCTCCTGCGTGGGCTGGGAATCAACTTGCCCAAAGACATGACTCTCGAGACTGCCACATCCGAGATGGCAAGAGCTGTCTACCTCGCTTCCGCGGACTTGCTCAGTGATGACAGCGCGGGGGGCAGATTTCTTCTTGATCGTCTCCGTGGCTGTCTCCAACCCGAGGCACCTCTCCCCGAGCCGGATCTCACCAAACAAGGCCAGCCTGATGCGAGCGTCACAACCGAGGCTCAGGTTCTTGTCAAGCCTAAGCTGCTCTCTCCGGAAGAAATAGCATCCAGGAGAAAAAAGGAACAGGAGAAAGAGGCACAGCACGCTATCAACTTCCTGCTGCAGTGCTTGGTCAATGAAACACTCGGCCTCATCCTGGATGATAGGCGGTACGTTTCTCAGTTTGGAAAAGTCGAACGGCTCAGCGCATGGAAAAAGGGTACTCGACGCTCTGGGTTCCCTGCACAGAGTGTGCTTGCAGCATCTGGACCGCGGACAGCCGCCGTGGCCACAGACCGCGCTTACGCCCTGATGGGGGTGTTGGGGGTGCGCTTTCCTACATTTTCTGCCGAAGGGTATCCCATGGCAGTCGCACGACTGCTGGACCACGTCGTCATTACGCACAACGACGTTTCCGTCTTCAACTGGACGGGTATGGAGCACGGGAGCCCAGTTCGGGGGCGGTCTCTGTATCCCTCGTCCCACGAGGCATTTGGCAACCAGGACGATAGAAGCACTTACTACAACAATCTCTTGTCCGCACAGGCCCAGGACAAGATGGACAATGTCATGGACACCTACCACAAGGTTATCTTTGTCCTGCGTCAGGCCATAGACACCCTAAAGACCAAAGACAACCAAGACCTTCCATTGGAGTGGATTTCCATGGTCTTTGAACTCTTCAAGAGGGCCAACTTCCATATGCTCAAGCCCAAAATCACGAACTTGGGCAAGGTTATCGGCTTCATTTCCAACCATTGCGAGAAAGAGCACGCCTGGAGGAGAGCAGTGAAAGAGGCCAAGGAAATGAAGGAGAAGCAAGAAAAGGACGCGAAAGAAAAGGAGGAAAAAGAGGCAAGGGAGGCAAAGGAAGCAAAGGCAAAGGACGCTGCCGCCTCTGAGCCGCTCATCAAGACGTTGTCATTCTCTTCCGCAACCTCGTCGTTTTCTTCTGCACTGTCAACCCCGACTCTGTCGCTACCAAGCTCACCCCTGTCGATGTCGGGATTCAAACTCACGAGCTCGAAGAAAGAGCCGGAAAGTGCGGCTGATTCTTCGAAAAAAGGGGGGAAGCTCTCCGGACTCAAGGGCCTGAGCAGGCCCTCATTCGGACTCAGCAGGCATGCTGTGTCTGAGCCGGTCATGGAAACACAGCCACCACCCGCAGAGAGCCCATCCATAGAAACACCACCACCAGCAACACCCCTCAGCCCTCCCCTAGCAACTCCCAAAACCGAAGGCCCACCAGTTCCCGATCCCGGAGATAAACCCAAAGCCCCGTGGGAACCACCCCTCATCAAGCGGGTGATAAACCATATCAACCACATTGTGAACCCGGAAAACCAAGAGTTTAAAGATTTCGACAAACTCCCCGACGAGCTCAGCCAGGTCGACTTCAACCCGCCCAGCTCAGCCGACATCCACACCAGCAAGCCCGGCACTCAGAAGCACGGCAGCGACGACGACGACGACGACAACGACGACGACGAAAGCACCATCTCGCCCAATCCCATCATCGTCAACAACTCGGGTATCGAGGGGCTCTTTGACATTCAGCGCGTCATCGTTACCATGATCGAGCACGACAAGTTGGTACGTGTATTACTTCCCCTCCACACCTTTTTACTCACAGCTACCTTTGCAACGGTAAGTGCCTACAAAATAGGTGCCTGCGCTAACAGCGTTCAACAGCGGGCGCGCGTGGCCAAGGCGGTGACGAAGCACGACAAGATCTCGGGTTGGTGTTCGATCAGCACCGGTTTCGCGCGGGTGATTGCGAGCTTCTCGTGCGAGAAACGGCTGCTGGAGCAGGAGCTGGACGCCGTGGAGGGGATCGAGAGTAAGGTGTTGATGGAGCAGAACAAGGGGGAAGACGAGACACGAGCAGCGAAGCTGATGCGTGATGTGGCTATGAATGTCCCGACTCTTCCAGGGCTGGGTGGGGACAATAGTAAGCCGGTAGCTGAGGGGGAAAACGGGAAGGGAGAAGATAAGAAGCAGGATAGTGAGGTCAACAAGGAGCAGGAGCTTAACGAGGAAGGTGGAAAGAAGGGCGAAAAGGAGGGTGCAAAGGAGGATGGTAAGGAAGGCGGGAAGGAAGTCAAGAAGAAGGTTGATATTAACAAGTACACCGAGGAGGAGAAGCTGGTCAGTCGGATGATTGACTTTATCCAAGAGCCTCAGTTGCAGCTCGTGGCAGGCGAGTGGTAAGTGCCCCAATCCTTTCCCAGGTGCCTTGAGGAAACTCACTGGCAGGGGAGAAGAGAAAAGAGCTAACAAAGCCCATAGGGTGTTGGCACGTTTCTCGGGAGCCCCAGGGGCAAAATGGTTCCTCTGTCATCTGGAGCTAGGCTCAGCGCCCGGCCAGCTGTATGGCCACCGCATCGCAACGGGCGAGATTGACTTTGCCAAGTCCACACCCGAGCAGGGTCTTGTCAAGGCGTGGCAGACGTACATGGAGCGGAAGAAGAGCAAAATGTGTCACATCCTCGACGAGTTCATCAAAAGCAGGGTGAATGGCAAAGAGGGGCGGGAAAAATTAGAAAAGGCCAAGATGACAATGCTGGAGGCTTCAAAGGACCTTAATGGCATCCCGCTCCTTGGAAGAAGCACAGCTCCGGGAGAGGATGATGATGAGGATGACGGCAACGGCAACGGCAATGAGAACGAGAACGAGAACGAGAACGAGAACGAGAACGAGAACGAGAACGAGAACAGACCGCTGCTGGAGAAGGATGGCTCTGGAAATGGGGGGTCCAGCACCGGGGACGGCAAATCTAGGTTTGACAAACTGCTCGACATGGGAAAAGGTGCGGCCAAAGGCTTTGGCGAGTACACCATGTCGGCCGTGATGGAGAAGTTTTACGAGTTGCACGCCCAGCACATGGACGATCACCTAAGCACAATGGTGCTCAAGCGGACACCCAAGTCTCTGCAGACGGCTGTGGAGAACATGAACGACAACAGGAACTTCCTTCCGGCCATGTTCCACTCGTCGACAAAGGTGCACATGTTTTAATTGGGATCACGGAGTCGGGGTCGCGGGTCGGGGTCCAAGGACTCCGAGAGGTCCGAAGCCGGGAATGAGAATTCGGTTTTAGTGGAAAGCCAGGCACTAGGCATTCCAAATTCTGGGCAATGTGAGGCTGGGGTTAAGTAGTTCCATCTTTTGAATTATCGTCCAACACCTTCAATACTACTCCCGTCTTGAGAATATGCTTCATTGTCCTGATTGTTTGGCCGTAGTACTACTTGATACCGCCAACCAACTGCATGTTTGTAGTGCTCGGAGTTGTTTTCCCTATTTCGCTTTAAACATGGAATGATTCAGCTCCGAAGGTGGCCATCCACTCTACCGGCACTCACCTCAACCCACCTTTATCTACTCTATGCCCGTGTCAAGCAGCACCGTCAGCCACAACGACCGGCGCTTGGTGCTGATATCGCAGGAGAAGTGGGCCGAGTCGCGGCGCGTCATGCACAGTCTGCTGAGCGGCACGACCCTGAAGTAGTACGGCGAGTGGTAGGAGTTCGAGAGCACGCAGATGCTGGCCGAGTACCACCCCACTTCACGGATAAGCTAAGATGCAAGACTCGTACGAGAGAAGCAAAAAGACTCTAGGCGTTGAAAAGCCACTTTAGTTAGAGTCCTCAACAACCTACTCTGCGGGAAAACCTTAGATTCTAAAGAGACGTACCAGTCTTGTCTTGTCCTCACATCATGTCCTGTTGGAGGTGGTGCCCTAACTCGAGGGTGCAGGGTGCACACGCCACCTCGCCTAGCTAGGACAGCTGTTGTAGGGCTAGGAAATCCTGGCCCGCAACACCACCAATCCATCAACACTTTTCCATTTGCTCTGTCTCGCCCACATGTCCTCGTACATTCCAATACTTAGTCTCTTGCGCGACAAAATTATCAATCATGAGTATTACACAGTCATTGGGTACCGTAAATGCCCCTTCCAATACTTTTGCCGATGCATCGACATTGGAAGGCGGCAAGGCTGGGCCATCGGACGCATCATCCGCACTCGGTCAAGCTGAAGCACCCGCCTCCGAACCAGAACCGACCCTATCGTCCCCCAGGTGCTAGCTCCCAGACCCCACGGCCCTCTTGCTAGTTTGGGAAAGTAGTCTAATCGGAAAGAGTTACAACAATATCTTCAACCTCATGGCCACTAAGCTCGTACCGCCTTTCAACCAAGCGTCCGGACAGGGATTTTCAAGCACACAGTTCAAGCTTGATGAGTTATATAGGGCGGTCGGGATAAAGCAGGAAGATATTTTGGATACCTTGGATGGGCCCGGGGAATAAATTGACGCTGAGGACTCTGTACGAGATTGGCCAGACACTTAGGCACGCCGACGCTATCTGCCGGCATTCCCGATGGGATCAGCCAAAGGCCAGAACTAACTAACCTATGAGAGGTAAGGAGATCCGCCGCCAGTATTTTCTTGCTGGAATCTTATCCGCGAAGCTCTCGAACAGGTCGAGTCACTTCCTAGACCTCCTCCACACCAGCTGCAGTGGTCCTCTATTGTAGGTGGGCAGTAGTGCCGCGTTCCGTGGGCACGAGAAGATGTGCCTACAGATTCAATTGGGCCAACACTTCCAGGGCGGGCACTAGGAACAGGAACCCTAGATCGTTGGCCAGGAAAGTAGCCAGGTGGCTAGCGGTTACAGAGATGCCTAAGCGCGGAGGCATCTGGGGATGTCCTTGTATCTTGTACATAGTGCATAAGAAGGCTGGGCTTCGCCAAAGCCCTCGAGCGCTCCCTCTTCTTTATGCTTTTGGCAAACAAGACCTTAAAAGGAATATCGGCTGAACCTGTTGAAGCCGAGGGGCAATTGAATCACACTGAATCCCCTTGCTTTTCCACTTAATCTTGATCCACACCTCCTTGCGTTGAGTTGTGTCACAACTAATTCCCATAGCTTTACCAACCACTGGTATTAAACACAAAACCCTGTGATATGTCTCTCCACAGCCTTGTTAATTGGCTTATAAGGTTTTTAAGTAGAAACGCTTCCCCACCAGGGCACTGCCACTCGACAAGTAGCAGGCTCACGATCTAAAACTGCCACGCATCGTCACTAATAAAGCTAAAACTGTCAGACCTCGCGGTAACATTTCGAACTATTTAACAATTCATCACATTTTCAAACCCGCCAAGGGGTGACATTCGTTCGCGAATCCATTCTCACCACCGCTAAGATAGAACTGTCGAGACGTATGTTGCACCCATTTTATACCCAGGCACCTACTTTGTCCGCCGTGGGCTACCCACCTCTCACCCGGGGACAACCTTCTCTTCCCAATTGCAAAAATTGTACATGTACAGGTAATCAGAGAGCTGCGGTTCTAACGCTGCGTAGATACGAATGTTGGGAGTCGCTCAGCTTCCCCCTTCAATCCACCTCCTGCGCCGAATGACGTTATCACACACGGGGCCAACTTCCAGGGAGTCGATATTGTCGCCTTCGACTGCCATGCGCAGCAGCTTCTGGCCCACAATGCCTTTAGGTGCGACCGGGCTGGGTGTGACCATGTGCTTCCAACCCTCCTTGAGCTGCGGAATCACTACGACAAACATGACGATTGGCCTTTGACTCGTTGCGTGTTCTGCGCGCTGATCGTCGGACAACGCTTCCTCTTCCACCATCTCGACAGTGTTCACCAGGCCAGGCAAGGTGTTCCGGATTTAGATTCTCCGGCATATTATTGCCGCCACGAAAGCTACCCAGCCTCTGAGACATATCACTTCATCACTGAATTTTCTTACTTCAGGCACATTAAGGAGAGGCACCCCGAGTCGCTTTATGTTTGCGACTACCCTAACTGCGACCGAGTTCGGGCCAACGGTTTTATCTACGAGTCCCAGCTATTTATCCATCAGCTCAGCCATGTTCCGACAACTTCTCACTTCCTTCATGACATGGTGTCCTCAGTGGTGCGTGTCAGCAACGTGCTTGAGTCGGTTGGAAGGATGTTGTCTGTGATAGTGGCAAAGTGTACCTCACCACCTCGGGGAAAGAGGAGGATGTTTTGGTCTTGTGTAAGTGCTGGAGCGGTCTGCGGTCAGTACTGGGTATTTCAAGACATACACCGACCTTCAGCTCGAGCCGTCTTGCAAAGCCCGCTTATTTGATGATTCATCGAGCTTGAGTCCGGGTCTTTAGATGCGCTTGAATAGCGGTTGAACTCCAAAACCCTACAGCAGTATCAACCAAGTCTGCCACTAGGGTCCTCAAACCCTACCGCCAACAGTTTTAGCCCTACGCCCGCGGAGCCAGCAGGACTTAGCGTGAGGACAGAGACAGTTCACGATCTTAGGAAGGAAGGCACTACAACCGATCGCACGACACATAACCAAGCAAGGGTGGTGGAGGAGCCCGGGCTGTCTGTTGAGGGAACCCTCACTATTCAAAAACTCCTCTACCTCTCCTGCTGTTTTCCACAAGGTACGTATGGCGCCTACCTCGACCAACCCAGGCTTGAGGAGATCGCGACGGATCGAGGGCTATTTGAGTTTCTCGACACGCTTAGCACTAAACATCGGTACATCCGGGCTTACACAAATCCATTTCGGACCATCCAAAGACTGGAGATTGCCAGAGTGAGTTGCCAGTCTCGAGATAACTAAAAACGGATTGCGGTCTGGGAAGTACCTCTGGTGGAGTGGCTAGGCTGATTGTCACGGTGTAGTTTCTGCTTTCCAGCTCGCCCATAGTCGATATCCGGAACCACGAGAAAGACTGCGTGATCGAGAGATGCGTCTGTCTGCCGCCATCCGACAAAGTGGAGCCTAGTCCAACGGCCGAATACCATTGCCAGCCGGTGCCCGCGCTCTATAGTTCCCTCATCGGAGAGAGCTACCTCACGCATTCTTTTCTGAGTCCTTCATGCGTCGATCCCAGCCAAACATGGGTCTACCTGCAGGTGCCAAAGCGCACGTGCGGGAGAATTAACGGCGCACATCACAGGGCCGTGGAGGGCTGGGGCTTGAGGTTTCAAGAAGACTGGAACTGGCATGTCGTTTGGTCCGTCTTGCTATGTTACTTCCTTTTTCCAAGCCTCTTTTTCTTTTTCTTCTGGGCCTTCTATTAAAGTGACCTACAGGCTGCGTCTGGTGTGGCCGGTTTCTGGGTCTCTGGCGGTGCTCTGTTCATCGGCTATGTTAGTACGAATCATGGACGCTAGGCATCACCAACTCCCCTCGAGTCACAGGGTAGGTATCTACAGTTTTCGGATCTTCCTCCACATCTTCGCTGTTCGAACATCCGAGAATCTTCTGGAACTCAAAAAACACTAGTAATTATCATATAGTAGCTCCTTAATTATATTAAACGCCTCTTAGAGCATATTTTCGTGGTATTAAAGATTATTACAAAAGAGGGGATAGGGTGTTAAAAAATAAAAATAAAAAATGATTAACTATACGTTTATAACTAGGAAATTTCCAAGCCCCCCGACTAGATCTAGGACATAAAGAGCTGACGTTGTGAGGGGTCGACGGAGCGATCTCAGCTGACTCCGCAACTGCTTCCCTTGGCTTGCCCAACCCGAAAGACCCCTCAATTTCTTTCCCATGTTCAATGATCAACATTCAATTACCTAGCTCTAGGTGCCTTGATAGCGCCAACAAGATCAGCATCTGAGATGCCTCATCTCTGCGCGTCCTGTCTCGCACTTGGACTGACACGTGCCGACTTTGAGAACCCACCCTTTGTACCAGAGGGCAAGTACCACAGCATTGCTCTCCGTGGGACAATCGGCGACCTCCGCATCCGCGAGGCTGGTTGCGGGCTCTGCCGACTCCTCCTGCACGCACTCTCGCGAGAAGCCCGCTCGCAGCCAGAGCTCCTCTCTGACCGGGGAGCTGATTGGGAGGCCGAGTGGATGCAGAATGCCTTCGAATACGACCCCAACGCAGATGGTGCGGAGGCCAAGTACGGCTCCGCCTTGTACCCGAAATTCAAGGCCGCCACGGGGTCGTCAAACTATGGCGTACAGTTGGTGGATGACGCCGCCACGACTGTCCCGCTGAGGGGAAGAGCGATCTCTGATGAGGTGGATATGGAGAGAGTCGCGTCCTGGATCAGGAGGTGTCGGGAGGAGCATGGGCCGCGGTGCGTGGAGGGCTACCTGGCGGCCGCAGACCACCCGATAGGCGTACCCGGCTTCTTCGTCATTGACGTGAATAGGAAATGCCTCACAACCCTTCCTGGAGGTATGGAGTACGTCGCGCTGAGTTACGTGTGGGGAAAATCAAGCTTTGTCAACACTACCAAGTCCAACGTCGACTTGTTTCGCATCGACGGGGCCTTCGGCCGAGTTCGCCTGCCCAAGACGATCCGCGACGCCATCGAAGTAGCGGCTCGCCTGAGATACCGCTTCCTCTGGGTTGATGCAGTCTGCATCGTCCAGGACGACGACTCAACCAAGCCGCTCCTGATCAGGAGCATGGACGCCGTATACGGGAACGCCGCGCTGACCATTATCGCGGCATCCGGTACTCACGCCGCGGCTGGCTTCTTGCGCAGCCGTAACCGCGTAAATGGCGACCCGGAATCGAGCTTCGCCGTCCAGGAGATTTCTCTGGGCTTTTCCCTCGGTGTGATACCTTTCCTCGACGGAGAGCTCATGCACTGTCCGCATGCGCAACGGGGGTGGACGTGAGTCGCTGTCATTATATCTTGCGGAGTCGGCCCTTGGCTTACGTCCCGCAACAGGTTCCAGGAAGGTTGCCGCTCGCCCCGGTGCCTGGTGTTTCTCGATGGGCTGGCCTACTTCGTCTGCCGCACTAGCGTGTGGAGGGAAGATCTGGTGGCGGAGTCGTCCGATTTCTCGCCGTTCGAAGGGGCCAACGTCTTGGGAAAGACGTCGTCAGAATGGCCCTAGGGAAGATACGCCGATCACGTCCAGGCGTTTGCCTCGCGAGACCTGACCTACCCGTCAGACGTTCTGTACGCCTTCTCCGGCATCGAGAAGGCTCTGGCCAGGTTCATGGACGGGACAAGAATGTGGTACGCCCTGCCGGCTGCCGCCTTTGATTGGGCTATTCTCTGGAGCGCACCCCCTGGCGAGCGCTTGCAGCGGCGTCAGGGTTTTCCCTCTTGGTCCTAGACCGGGTGGGTGGGCGACATCAATATGGCGATGAACTCCTGGAGCGAGTTGGACCAAAAGTGGTTACGCGAGAGGACCTGGATCGAGTGGCATATTACGAATTCAGGTGGGGAATACCTCCCAGTCTGGGAGGTAGGGCCTGGTGAAGTAGGTCTCGGCGTGCCTCCGATATTATTCAGGTTTGGCTGAGGTGGTCGACTCACATTGTGAACTAATAATTGGTAGTTGCACGCGAGCTTGAATCCCGCCCTCCTTCTACCAGAGTCGACGACGCTGAAGCAGCCACAGAGGAAGATGAAGATCAACCGTTCATGCCCCAGTACAGTGGTACCTCCAGGCACGAAGTGGCAAGGAAGCTAGCTCAAAAGTTCATTGACGTCGAACTTGATCGAAGCGGTGTGCCCGTTCATGACAGCCCCATTGATGAAACGAGACACGCACAACCCTCAGCGGCCACTCTCTGCTTCCGCAGTTTCTTCACCATGTCTTGGTTATTCAAGCTGGAAAATGCCGATCACGCCTTCCTGAGAATAGTCAGTACGGTGAATGGCCAGCTACTCGGGTTCCTCCAGACGGACGATGGGGAAACGCCGGCGGGCGCCCTCGGACTCTGTGTGCTTTCCTTTGCGGCCCCCGGTGCAGCCTATCCAGAGAGGCTCGATGAGCTGCGAGCAGCCTACCGCGACAGCAACCCGGGCGAGGACCAGAAACAGGCTGAACTTGGCGACGGTGAGGATGTGCTCGGTATGTGGCATGCGTGGGACTTGCTCAATGTCATGATTTTGAAAAACGGCGGACCTGACCTCAGCGTGTATGATCGGGTGGGATTGGGGATTATCCACTGCAAAGCGCTTCAGGTCCTTGGTGTGACTTGGGCCGATATAAGACTGAGGTGAGCCGCCTCGTAGCTAAGTAGATACATAGCAGGAGACAACGGCGGCGAATCAGCCTCTTCGATTAGGGGAGTCGAGGGACTAGGAAATGAGAATGTTCATATCTACTTCGCTATCACAGCGCTCGACTGCACAAGGCTCTACTTCGAGTAGTTGGTCAGCATACTATACCATCCTCGTGCCCGATTGGGGTGTATATTTCCGGGGAATATCGCTTGTATACGTTACTGTTATCGTACGCCCCGTCCGCCCTTCGCACCTCGGACAAGATACTCGACTACCTTGGGTCACCGTACAATTAGGTGGTATGGATAAAGGGTCGCCTCGAGACTCGGGCAGGAGTACCGACGGATCCGCGTCCGGGTTGAAATGCAGTTTAGGAGGAAATGTGGTGAGAGACCCTGCCGTTTTGGTTAATGCCAATGGTGTTGCTGTATGGGGCGGCGTGTGAGACGGTCTCGGGTCCTTCTCCGGTTTCAGGGGTTTGCATGAATGGTCCTCTGCAACTTGAACCAGGAAGCTGGGTGGAGTTTCCTGCCCCCCCTCCCCCTCTTCCCCGAGGGAGAGGGCACGTCTCCGATGGGCTGTACGTGGTTAATCGGAGCCTCCCGGATATTATTAGGACATGGCAGATGCTTTAGTTAATCATTTAGGCTTTCAACCACCCGTAGCGCTGTAATTTTCGCTGGCCGGTTCGTTCATAGCACCGCGAGTTTTCTTGTCCTGGCTGTTGTGAGACCTCTGCTCAGGGTTTGCTCAGGATTGGCTCAGGATTTTCTCAGGCTTGCTCACCCTGATTACCATTTTTGGTAGGCTGCGTCACAGTGTGTTGAATTGCTTCAACTCTAGCCGAGTGACCCAGGATTGGTCCCATACATGAATATGCCAAAATGGGTCCCCATTCTTGAAGATGAACGGTTTTGCCTTTACTTTTGGGATTTCGTGTTCCTTACCTGACCGTTGGAGACTTAAGTTAGCCTCTACACTCCAAGTATCGTGTGTCTATACCTCCTATAACCACTCCTAATTCCGTTGTTTAATACCCTATATTTATTACTACCTTCGACAACACACCAAGATACAGTATGGAATTGGGACCAAAGACGTTTAATTCAGTAAATACCGCCATTGAGCGAGCTGAAAAGAGAGGCCTTTTAGTAGACCGAACCAAGATCAGCCCTTATACGGTTCGTAGGAATCTGAGACCTCAGAGCAAAAAACGCTATTTATGAGTACTTGAAGTGTGTTATTCGTAAGTAAAAGAAACTGTGCACTAGGAACCTAAGTAGCTAGTTAGATGCAAGATCCAGGAAGGAGTAGGCTTGCACCTGCGCGAGGAAATAGGTTGTGGGCTGGAGCATAGACCTGTTAGCCTGTGCGCCCCCACTCCCCAACGGATAGATCTAGGATCGTTGATATCACCAGGTAGAACCGAGTCGTGTTTTTTTCACTGCTCCTTTTCAACGACACAGACAGCTTCTCGCGCTGCCACAGCCATCTTCCAAACAGCTGGAGTCCTCCCCTTCATCACTAGAGTTTTCCCCCACCACTTCATTCGACATAATCACAATCACATCACGTTGACGAAATGGACGCGCGCGATAGATCGCCAGATCACGACCAGGAATTTCCATCACTTCGGTCACCCTCACTCGCTGTGATGAAAGTCCAGCACGATACAGCACGGCGCATTTCGCATGAACTGGAGAAGGCATACGATAATCTTTCTCGGGAAGTCTTCCCCGAAATTGAACCAGAGGAGGAGCGTATCGAGCCAGACCGGCAATCAAATTTGGGACTCACGTCTCTGGGGATTGAGCTTGCGCTCAAGCAAAAGGAAGAGCTGCGGCTTGAGCGCGAGGTAGTTATCCAAGAGCGGGACAGCAATATTACCCCACCCTCCAACGCTGATATCCGACTCCGGGACATAAATAAACGTTACCTATCGGCTGGTGATGCATTGTGGCGACACCAAGCCAAGAAGCACGACTGGATGATCCTAGCATCGTCCGCCTGCTGGAGCCACGCAGCAATGGGGTTTCGGATTGCCTCCTGGCCCTTTACAAAAAATGCGACGGTCTTGAGAAGACAAAAAAACGGCCGAGCGATTTTCGTCGAGAATCGATCAAATATTACGCAGGGGAAGACGCCAACCAAAACATTTGGTGTCAGGCAAAAGGGGACTGGTCCCCTAGCGACGAGATGATTGCTGCACATATTGTGCCCTTATTTCTCGATAGCGATGAGATTGGCAAGATCCTCTTCGGCAGCCGAGCACCAGATCTCCGACGGGCTGGAAACTCGCTCCTGCTCCGGAAGTCGATCGAGAAATGGTTCGATACATACCATATTCTGATCGTTCCCGTCAACCCGAGAGAGGCACCTATCATGCGCTGGCGGATTGACGTCATCTCATCTTCGATCAAGAATGCCATGTGGGCGGATGGCCCGGGAGGGTTGGGAAGGGATCTCGACGGGAGAGAACTGACGTTTTGCAACGAGAACCGTCCAGTTTCACGCTTCATGTATTTCCATTTCCTCATGGCTCTGGTACGCATCAAGGACGTCAAGCGACATGGATGGCAAGATGTTTGGGCCCGATATTACCAGCAGCGCCAATTTCCCACACCGGGCAACTATATGCGACAGAGCATGTTACTCGCGTTGGCCACCCATTTCGGGACGGCCGATGTGAACATTGTCGAATCCTGGATCAAGGATTACGGTTTCGAGTCTCCATTGAAGTTAACCGAAGAGGAGACACAAGAGGCAGCACGCCGAGCACACATGGCCATGGAGCAGGCAATCGCTCGTGCTGACGGAGACCGAAGTATGACAGATAGTAATAGCAGTATCGGCGATGAGGACGAGGACGAAGATGAGGATGATTAGACAGGGGAGGGTAGTGGGCAGGAGAGAAAGAAAAATTATTGTGTATTCATATTTGGCTTGTTACAAGCCTACTACGCCGTGTTAACCCAGGCAACACAGAACTATTGAAGCGCAGCAGGCTTAGTCAGAACCATATCCTGGGGTCTTTCCAAGATAGAAAGGTAGTGTAAATGACAACAAGCTTAACTACGTAGGTTCCAATTCCACGACGTATCCCACCACTTGTGCTCCACACTAGGCACGTTGGGCATCTTGGGACGAGATATAGCGTCATATTGCTGGGCTCACCCAAGGTCAACAAGGTGTATCACCTCAACCTGGGCCCGCAGTGAACACGAGACACATAACTATTGATTGATATTATAACCGTGGGTATGATTTATAATCATAACTATGGCTATATTCTGGGCCCTCGGCCTAGTAGGTACCATAAATGCGGCGTGTCACACTACTGAGCTCACCTAAGGTTAATAATGTGACGGCCGGCACCCACTGCCCATCACGTGAGCACCATCGACCATGAGAAAGGCCATTCACTGGCAGTGTGGGCCACCAGGCCATTCACTGGAAAGTAGACAAGCGGCCTGAGCCATCCCAAGGACTCCTATCAAGGCCCTGGATGTGGCGACCACTTGTCTGCCTTCTTCTTCTTCTTTCCTTAGTTTGTTTTTCCACAATAAAGGATAGGATAACTGTAGCCTTGCCTCTCTTTCACCTACCTGGCCGTGACACTCCCTCTCCTAGAGGAACTAAAAGGGGCCTGGCAGTTCCATTTTTGGAGCTCTCTCTCCAACAGAGCAAACCCCCATCCCCAAAATTACCAAGCTGCAGATTGGCCACTCACACTTCGTAAGCGCCGCAAGACGCCACTGTGAAATATCGAGGAGGACTATGCATGTGGGAAAATGGCACCTAAAAAGCCATTTCCACCACCATACAATGGCTTCAGCCAACCATAGAATAAGGCCGAGTTACTATGGGGAAAGCCTTGCTTTCGGCTCCTCCTTCCTCTCCGTTATATTATAGGGAGCACTGTGATGATATTGCTACCTAGGTGAGGGATAGATGGTATGTGTGTTGCGTCTTGCAGGGAAAAAGCAGTGAGTGGCTGTCTGGATCTTGAGAAATAGGTGGGCAGTGGAGCACAGGCCTCTGTGGGCACAGGCCACCGCCAACATACATACCTAGCAATCTGCAACTGCAGGT
Source organism: Lasiosphaeris hirsuta (assembly GCA_030549175.1). NCBI lineage: Eukaryota > Fungi > Ascomycota > Sordariomycetes > Sordariales > Lasiosphaeriaceae > Lasiosphaeris > Lasiosphaeris hirsuta. The sequence continues at coordinate 1,739,417 of JAUKUA010000002.1, forward strand.
CATCACATGTCTTTCCAACTTGCAGCCTCTCTCCAAAAGTGCTTTGATCCCTCAGGTGGCACTGTGTAATTTCGTGCCGTGTTCAGCTCTCATAATTGTATCCAATATTCAATGCATTCCCCAGCCTGGCGTCCTTGAGAGGCTGCGGTTGGTGGCCGCTCGCCGCCGGGCGATGACCCCTGCGTGCAAGCGCGCTTCAGCAGGGCTGTCCTGAGAGGGGGAGCCGAGTGGGTCGATGAGAATAACTCGGCCTAGTGCCCCTAGTTCTAGCATTCGCACTCGTCGCCATCTCCCCTTTTCTGTATGTGAAGCACTACCAAGGCGACTACACACCGGAAGCATCCCCAACCCCCCCAAGGCTCCCTCTACCTCCCCTCAGAATGCAATCTCACAACTCCTCGGAAAGAGAGCCCTGTTGAGAGTGCGGTCTTCAAGTCAGGGCCTGACATAAGTCAAATAAAGTCCAAATAAATAAGCCAAATACAAATCAAATACAAACCAAATAAGGAAAATGCGAGCCTATTTGACTTGGCAAATTTGGCACATGTCCCACTTTTCTGGTTTCCAGGGCAAAATAAGCCTGGATTTGGACGCCCAATTAATCGAAAAAATCTCCCCGTTGAGTGGCCCTTTTTCGACAATTTGAGCACAGCTAACAGTGGAATTTTCCATGCAGTCAATTCCAGCCAATTCCAGCCATTTGAGCGCATATTAGCATTTGGCACACATCTTCCACTATCTTCAATCCACACCTCTCTAGTATCATGGCCGACTCAATAGAGCTATCCGACACCGCCTCCGTCAATAGCGATGCACAGTCCTCTATAACAACCACAATAGTTCGCTCCGGTACCACAAATCCACTCCGACTGATCGCCGATCGAACGACTGGTATCGCGGCCCAGGCAGAGCGTGCAACCCTACTCCAAGATGTCCCCCACCGCATTTCCGACATGCCGACCGTACAACACGGGAGAAAGCGTTACATACTGAAGGCATGGATACATAAGAAGAGGGCGCGGAAGTCATGGATTGGAGGGCACGGCTATTGGCTTTGCCATCTCCTTAACGATGATACCGTTGGAAAGTCTGTTTGGTGTTGCAAGCACTGCAATAACGGCGTATACAGCGCTATCGCCACATCTAACGGAAGTATTCACTTGAAGCAAGCCCACGGCATTACTAACAATAGCTCCGATCCTAATGATGATACCGCCCGGCCAACCAAGAGGTCTAGATCTATCTTCGAACAACTACAGGCCGTAACCGCCCGGGCCCGGCCTACGATTCCCCGGTCTACAGCCGACCAATTTAAAGAAGCTCTACTCGACTAGATCATCGATTTCAACATACCCTTCTCCATGGTATAACACGCCAGCTTCCGTACCATGTTACGGCTTCTGAACGCTGAAATGGTTGATACTTTGATACCCGAGACTAGTAAGACTATTACGAGATGGATTGACGAGAAGTTCCGCGCCTAACAGGCGGAGGTAAAGAAAATAATGGCGTTATTTTCCTATACCAAGTATATATCCTTTGATCTTTAGACCTCTCCTAATAGTCTATCCCTCCTAGGAATAGTAACACACTATCTTAACAATTAAGATACGTTACTCACGTAGTTATTAGCCATGAAGCGGATAACTGGTACCCACTTTGGTAAGTTGTTAGCATCGGTTCTTAAGATAACCGCTGAAGAATACGACATTTCACTAAAACTTATTACCAGGCCGATAACGCGTCCTCTAATGACACCTGTATCGACGAACTTATCGATTTGTTATATCCGGCTACGGATCACGATATATTCTCCTACCTAAAGTCGGCACGCCGCGTTCGCTACTTCGGCCATATCATCAACCTTATCACGAAGGCGTTTCTTAAAGGTAAGGATACCGGGCTTTTATGTTCGCTTGAGCCTAGCTCTTAGGCCTATATAGATATAGGAGAGAAACAAGCTCTTTTTTAACAATGGAGAAAGCGTGGCCCTGTTAGGAAACTACACAATCTCGTTTATTAGATTCGGCGTAGCCTATAACGGCGCGATGATTTCATACGTATCACCAACGATAAATTAACACCTGAAGAGGAAGAAGACTTTGGCTCTACCCTGTACGACTACTCCAACGGCTCACTATAGTTAGCCGGGGATAACGATACTTGCTAGAACTCGGTATTCTTTATGATTAAGAGGGCAATCGTACTACGAGAGTCGTTAGATATCTTTTGCTATCTATGGTCTAACAAGCCGGCTAGTAAGAAGGTCCCTACCGAAGATATCTTAGATATAGAGGATTAGTAACTATTAACTGTGATAAAGTCAATACTAGAGCTTTTTAAGGTGGCAACGAAGGTCTTTGAGGGCAATGGATCTTATATCGTACACGTGGCTCCTACTACCTACCGGCTACTCTAGGATCTATGGATACAACGTGCTACTTACTATAACAATCCCACGCCTACGTTATTTACCGGCCCGGACCTCTCTCGGTTACCGCTGCCGCCACGTTAACAAACCTATGAGCCTACAAGGCCTGTAACAGCTTTAGGGCACGTGTAACGTACAAATGCGAGCTAATTACCACGCCGTTTAGATAGCTACTAGGTCGACTTACCGGGATAACGCGGCCAGCCTGGTAGGCCAGCCAACGGTATGGCACCCCCTGAAGTACCTACGCTTACGCCTCTGGATATGGACCTTGGCCAAGAGGGTGCCAACTTCATATAACAAAGCCTTAATCTTACGATTATGAAGTTGGAAGGATATATCGAATTATTACGGGACTCTCCAGTCTATTAGGTAGCCTAGGTACTCTACCTATCGCTTAGGAAGAAGTAGCTCGAGTTGAACATGACGGCAAAGTAAGTTAACGATATAATTACTATGGTACGTAAGCTGTACGACCGTGAGTATTCTAGTCAACTCATTCAGAGGGTAGAGCCAGCCGAACAGATCTACCTGCCTACGTGTAACGACTTTTTATATAGATCTATTTAATACGAGCTACTGCTACTACCTGTTGACGATGAACTTAGTAACTACCTATCAGAGTATGTGCCTCCTTCAATAGATAACCCTCTGAAGTGGTAGGTGACGTAACAGGACTGTTATCTAAGGCTCTCGTAGATGGCGATAACTATCCTCTTAATACCTCCGGCTTTAACAGAGTGTGAAAGAGTATTTAGTCGTGCCAAATTGACAGTAAGTATCCAGCGACAAGCCATGTATGACGATACAATATCTAGGCTTCAATGTTTGCGGCATTGGCAGTGAAATTCGATGTTTTGGGGCAGCGTGATTTCAGCCGGCGGAGGTGGCTGTCGGTTCGGGTTTGGTCGGAGTGGAAATTTGTATTGTTCCGGGCTTGGCATTTTATTTGCAAATAATACAAACAAGCCAAATATGCCAATTTGCAAGCTAAATAGGCCTCCTGATTGCCAAATTCAAATCAAATAGGGGGGCCTTATTTGATTTATTTGATTTGTGTCATTCGCTGCTTCAAGTCAAGACATGGAACTGCGTCCAATGCGCGAACGACGCGTTTTGTGACGATTGCTGGGGAAAGCAACGGCCCCACCGGGCGGGGGCGGTGGGCATCGATGGCCGACCGCACGAGAAGGTTGACGTGGAGGTTGTTAGCAGGCTGACGCAAATCTTTGGCCACAACCGGACACCGGAGGAGCAGGAGGCGCTGCACATGTCGGACATCAGCACGACGTGGTTTGGCGTCATGAGGGGGGGCGGCCGGCCGTTTCTGCACTGCTCCAATAGGCTCATCGATATCATCCAGAAGAGCCAGACGGGACGGCACTCGGAGCGCTTCCTCCACTTGGTTTCGTTTGTCGGCCAAACGGGTAACTAAACCATGCTTTGCTAGCTCAAATCTTGGCTCCCGTGTTTTTATATAGGTTTTCCAGAAGCTAACCAGAAGAATCTGTGTGCAGGGGCTGGAAAGAGCACGGTTATCAAGATGCTCATCAACCTTGAGCAGGCTCTCGCCGGCAGCCAGTCGCCCAGGGCCGACTGTTTTCCTGCGCCCGTAACCGGCCTCGTCGACGACATAGTCCCGACCACCGGCGATGTACACTTCTACTCAGATCCGGCCACCTACTCGGAGCGACGGCCCATCCTCTATGCCGATTGCGAGGGGATGAACGGCGGCGAGAAGCTGCCCATGGGTCCTCCAAAAGCTGATCGAATGGGCCTACTCTTCTATCGACAAGTCAATCAACTAGCTGAACCTGCCACACATCATCATCGTCTTGAACGCGACCGAGACTGCTATAGATGAGAGGCAGTGGGAATTTGAGGTTGCGACGAGGAAGCTGCTTGAGGATTACAAGGACTCCGTCTACCAAGTCCAGAAGCTGCAGAACATTGTGGCTGGTCTCAAGGCCACAGGAAAGATCATCTCATCGACCCAGGAGCTCCTTGAATATTACTATTCCTCCATCACCGTCGTCCACATCCCAACAAAGGGCCGGTACATGCAGATCGACAAGCAGATCGGCAAGCTGTACGACGTCATCCGAAAACAGTGCAGCGTTTCGTTTGCTCACAAGAAATCGGTGCGCATGCTCCTCAACGCCGATAGACTGCAGCAGTATGTTAACTCAGCCTACGACCACTTTTCCCGCCGGCTCGACGAGCCGTTCGACTTTGTTAAGGAGGCCCTCCGGCATGACCAGATGCCTAAGGATTTTCAGGGGTCACATTCTGAACCTAATGCTGTCGCTATACCACGAGGTAGATCACGACAACGGCAACCGGTTTTCTGGGAGGCTTCTGGAGATGCTAAGCCGCCCCATAGCGTCTTGTGTCATGCTTGCAGCGGCGAGGGAAGATTTACAAGGTAAGGAGAGGGGAGATTCACCTGACCCCCCCCACCCCCAAAGACGCACACGCTGATCACTGGCTGCCATCCAAGGCACATATACAACGCTTCTCTGGAACACCTTCTTCGAGCCCATCAAGGCTGCTTTTGATGAGTTTTGCGACAATTGGCTCCGTTGCGCGTTTGAGCACGACGGGAACGATTGCCGCAACGTCAAAAATTCGCACAAGAAAGGCCACCAGGCCAGCTCAGGCAAGGTCTTCTTCAAGGGGGCCTACGTGTCCCAGTTCGCCTCCTCGGAGACGTTCTTCACGGAGTGGATGAACGGGATCCATGATCACCTCGACAGCCTGGTCAGGCGACTGAACGAGTTCGGCGCTGACGGGCAGGAGAGGGATCTGGTCTCGCGCCTGCACCGAAGAGAGGTGGAAGAAAATTACCCGCGACTTGGCACAACGTTCAAGCTCCTGGGCCATGCCACCTGCTTCTGTTGCGTCCGCGCCATTCCAGAACACATCCTACCCTGCGGCCATATCCTCTGCGAGCCGTGTATTCAGTCTTTCGGAAGCTATGTTGGAGGCGGCGCACACGAGATGACGTACTGCCCATTCCACCCCAACCGGGAGTCGTGGGAAAGCCGCCCGTTCAAAGTAGCTTTTAAGCCAGAGGATGCTGGGGTTCGTGTTCTTTGCCTTGACGGGTATGTTTTTTCTTTCTTTTTTTTCTTCCTGTATTGTTGTTGTTGTTGTTGTTGTTGTTGTTGTTGTTGTTGTTGAGCAACTAGCCCGTCCGTCCCATGTTCCACTCTAGCGAGGGCTGCCTATCTAACTACATGCACCTAGCGGCGGCATTCGGGGGATCATCGAGCTTGCCCTTCTCAAGTCAATCGAGAGGGAGCTGGGCGGTTTCGTACCTGTTCAAAACTTCTTTGACTTGATAGTGGGAACCAGGTAAGCGGCGAGTCTCAATCGGACGGAGACTAGCGCAGCACGAAGTAGTTAACACAGCAGCCAGCACCGGCGACATCATCGCGCTAGGCCTCGGTGTTATGCACTGGTCTGTTTCCGAATGCCTCGACCAATTCAAGCGTTTATGTTCCGACGCATTCACTGCCCGGCCGCTGAAGAGATTGGCTTTGGTCAGCCACAAGAGCTATTACAAGTCGACGCCTCTGGAAGCAGCTTTTCAATCAGCCTTTGGCTCAGATGCGCTGCTTTCCGGGGGGACTTCGTGTAGACGGATAGGGCAAACCAGAGTTGCCGTGACGGCAACGTCGGCGACCGAGAACCGGCCGGTCATTATCACAAACTACAACACGGCGAAGGCGGAGCGAGATAATCGTGAGTTCTGATGCTCCATCTCTCTCGGACGGGGAGGCCCCGGGACGCTAATAATCAAATCCCCTGATAAGTTCCGTACCAGTTTCTACGATCGCAAGACTCGACGGCGGAGTTCAAGATTTGGGAAGCGTACGTGCACAGGTCGGGATCGGACCTAGGCGGACGAGCTGTGAGATTGTTTGTTCAAGCTAACCGCCGCCCGATAGTGCCCGGGCAACCTCAGCCGCACCGCTGTATTTCAAGCCGTTTGCCAAGCCGGAGAGCGGCATGTACTACACGGATGGCGCCATACACTACAACTGCCCCGCGTGGGTCGCCCATCACGAACGCCAGGTTCTCTGGGACGATGTAAGCAGCCGACATCCAGATATTGTCTTATCTCTAGGAACGGGCCTCGGCAACCAAGCACTCGTCCAACACGCCAACATGGACACTGAGTTACGGAACGCCGAGAAGATTCACCAGAAGCGGAGTACGCCCGGCCTTGCGTACATGGGAGGGTGGCGTACTGAATCATCGATAACCAGCTCAACTGCGAGAAGGCCTGGCATGAGTACTACGCCGCGACAACGCGGACGGCTGGCCGGATCCATACGACCCCCGAGGCAAGGCGCCGCCATATGCGCATCAATGTCCAGCTGAAAGGGCACCGCCCGGGCTTGGATCAACTTGACGAGATCCAGTCCCTAGAGGATCAGGCCTTCGACAGTGCTAGTAGCAACCCCGACATCTGGGAGGCCGCGCACCGCCTCGTCGCTAGCTCGTTTTACTTTGAGAAGAACGATAGAGGTTTCCACCAGGACCAAGGCATATATCGCTGCCATGGTACGTCTTATTTTCTCTCTCTCTCTCTCTCTCTCTGCGGTTTTATAGCAGCGTTTCTGACACACAGATCTACAGGGAGTATCCAGTGCAGGTTCGAGAAGGGTGGCCAGGATCTCAAAGATTTGGGCCGAATGTTGAGCAGCTGCGTCAAGGGCGACTTTGAGCCATTCTTCCTCCTTCAGGAGAACTACGGCAGCATACACGAGACCCAACAAGAGTTCCCCATGTCGAGTGCCGTGCTCAACCGCATGTGCGACCGCGGAGAATTCGATCTGGAAACCATCATCTGTGTACGCTCAGCCGGCCGGTCGAGCATCGCGCGAATTTCCCTTTGCCTCCAGGAGGCGGCTACCTCCACGGCCCCGGCTCCGGCGTGGCAAGCTTCTCCGAATGCTGTCTGTCCATTAGCGGGTTCCCGCGGGAGCTCTTTGCTCAAGATGACGTGGGGGCACAACCAGCGACGCATTCGGAAGCCCGGGACAGCGCTTCAGCGCCTCCCGCCGCCGGCGGCGGCGGCGGCGAATCTCCTAATCCGTCCAGCGAGGGGCCCCCGGAGCAGGCCGCTCGCGGCAGCGCCCCAGGCAGCAGCGGTAGTGGAGGGAGGAAGGCGGGCGACAAGGACCAAAGCCCGAGCTCCAAGTTTCACAGCATATTCCGCGGCTCGGGCCTGGTGGACCTTGGGTTGCGGAGCAGATGGAGCAGCGGCAACTTGGGCGGGACCGCCCACGCTGAGAAGGGTGCAACGGAACCACCGCCGATGCTGCCGCGCCAGTCGCGTCTGCAGTCAGATCATTCTGAGAAAACGTAACGAGGACGCACAAGGGAGTTTATTGCAAAGAGCAGCAAACATATAGCCTCGCCGATGGTGGGAAACAACAATACTGTTATTAGTCGAGTTCAACATGGAACGATACGCTCATCTTCTGCTTGAGGGTATATTAAGGGAATTAACGGCTATATTAAACCTGGCATTAGTCTCGATCTTCGAGATGGGCAAGGCACATAGTCTGGTATTACCAAGTCTTATAATAATTCTTGAAGACACTGGAAATTCGGCCAAGACTTCAGCGGTTACTAAATAACTTGAAATTGGGAAATTTAGTAACCGCCAGCGGAGTGGCAGAATTGAACAAGATCTGCAGGCCACGATCGCGAAGCCCAATAATAAACCTGTCGTGAAGGTCTCTGGACAATCATTTCCACACCGCCTTCCCAATTGGGCCTACGTCTGTCTTCTGCCACTATTCTGCCACCCCTCTTCCTTTCTGTCGAATAAGGGTGTGTATATGCCCTTATTGACCTTCCAGGACCTTCCACGTCTACGTGCCTGCTGACTTGGCCGACCAAAATGTTGTTGCTAAAAGGACACAGTACCCAACATATTTGCTGCCGCCCACAAAAGCCGACACTAAGCCTCTCGACATGACGCGGATTCGGTGCATCTTGAAACTCGGCATATGCCTGCCTCTTGGCGGCGGAAGGGGCCAAGAGGTGGAGAAGCGCCAAGAAGAAACCGAGGCCCAAAAGCCCCAACCACAACCCTCACAACGAGAGGACCAAAAGATGCTGGTGTTACAGCGGCTGGAGCGCACTATGGACCCCCTCATCGCGGCCCAGGTCTATAACAGGGACTACAGTCCCATATATCGGTTGCCCACAGAGCTCTTACTTCAGGTCATTGACAACTGTTTGGCTAGTGGCGACCAGCTCATCTCCGAATGCCTCCGCCGCGTCTCCAGGAGATTCCGGCTACTTATCGACAATCATTTCCTAAGGTCTAATCCCTTCAAGTTCACAATCGATAGCCCGGATCCGCGGATATACCTAAAAAGGAAGTTGGAATTCATCCCGCGAATTCAGAGAGACGGGTTATGCACCAAGTGCAAACTCTACCGGGACTCATCCCGCCCCAGGTATATAAATCGAGTCCGCGTCCTCTATTTCAGAGAATGCGAATTTGGAGGCGGTTTTTATATGTTGGGGGGGTCACTAGGGCGCCCCAAGCTCCACTGCGGCGGCTGCGGAGCTCACCACCATAAAGCAACCTTTGCCGCATCGGAGCAGGGGAAGTCCAAGAAGCGGCGGCAGTGCCTCGGCCGGCAAGGGAGCGTCCGGCTGTGCGACCACGTCTCCCTCTACTGGCACGTCATCGAGCGCCACATCACCGACTGGCAGCAGCGCGGGAGCCCAGGGGGCTGGGAGGGCTGCTTCGACGACTTCCTGGTCGAGTGCCAGGACCCAAGCCACGATAGCCCGCGTTGTGCCCCGGGACGCGTCCCGACCTGGCCGCGCGCCCGTCTCCGCAGGGCCTCTGGCGACTCGTGGAGGGACCGGATCGTCCTCCATCTTGAGTGGGCCCCCCACAGCGGCCCCGACGCCTTCGGGCTGACACGGCCGTACAAGCAGGCGCTCGCCTCGGACCTGCGGTCCCTTTTTCGCCAGTACCGCCGGGGCGCAGCCAGCTGCTTCTTTCCTTCGTGCGGGTGGGACCCGCTGCCGGAGATGGCGTGCTTCAGTCCCAATGTGTGCGGCTGCGTCTACTATGAGACGGGTGGCGAGACGGGTGGCGAGACGGTCGGCATCGGCGGCCATGTGGTCGCGGACTTGTTTACTATATTCCGGGAATGTGGTGACTCGGGGTTGCCCAGGTGCCCCGGCGGAAGCAATCATTCTTGCTGGGGGGCTACGGCTCCCATGTCGGGAAAAAATACGACGCACATCTCGATGGATGTTCATCCGGCCGGGGGGACGGGCGGATCCGTGTGTCTCGTGACTACATATGAGCGCGAGATCATGGTATGCCACGACACACAGCAAGGCAAGCTGAGCCCCTCGCACTGGTGGCTCCATGCCATGGATCCTACGACATACCCCCGTCCGCCACGTCTCTTTTCGCTGCCTCTGTGCTGGGACGAGAACTGTACAAACTATCGTCGAAAACCGGCATTTTCTTCGTGCCATGGTGGTGAAAAGCTCAATTGGGAGTGTATAAAGGACTGGGGCGAGGTGGACGGTTGCCGAGCAGCAGAGTAACCATTCCGCTGCTGTGGTCCCTTTTGCTCACGAGACGAGACCCGTGCGATCTCGGAAGGACAAGGGCGCTTCAATAGTATCATGTACAAACCCTAACCTTCCCCCCTTAATAACTATAAAATACTTAACTAGTAACTATCCATATATAATATCTAATCGCTAACAGTAGGTACCTAGTAGGAGAAGGCCCCCTCTGGTCATCATTAAAACTAGAAGTTTTGTCCCCACAACCGAACGACCCAACAACTTAACATGATCTGCGAATACACCCCCTTCCATTCAAATGTCCAAAACATCCACAACGCCAGTAATTTCTATTGTACAAAATGCTTACTGCATGTCCTCGACCTCACGAACACTCTGCGGGCCACATACGATCATTTCCTGTGCCTGATCAACGACAGGTTGTAGATCTTCCGGGGTGGCCGCCCTCCTCCGCTTTAGAGGCCTACGTGAAGCTTCCTAGGCCTTGACAATCTCTCCTATTCTTACAAACTTATCATTTCGATCCTCACGAACCCTCTTGCGAGTGTGAGGCTTCACAGCGCGAAAATCCTCTTCCAAGCGCCCCATTTTGGCCTGTAAAATGGCCCTCTCGGTGTTAGATTGGTCTAGTACCTTCCCAGCCTTTGCAAGAAGGCCCCTAACGGTACGATTACTAGGGCTCACGTGGCCTCTAGCCTTCCCCAGAGCCCTAAGAATATCTAGAGACTTCTTTGGTATTGTGAAGATCCCCTCTTCTTAAGTAGGTATAGCCTCAGGGGTTAGGGGTCGCTCTGGCGGGGGGGGGGGGAGTCTCCTATTAACGCTTGAGGGTCATCTAAAACCTTCTGGGGGTTAAAAGGCCATATCTCAGCTTTGTTGAAGCCGCTACGTATATTACGGTCTGTACAGCTACGTTGGGAGGCCTCCCTGTAGGTGAGGAGGAAGCGTTGTTTATTAGCCGGTACCGAGGCTAAACAGCCAACTAGACAAAGAGTTAACTTGTGAAAGTAGGTCTTTATAGGGCTGAAAACGCTACGATCCATAGGCTGTGTTTTGTGAGAGGTATGAGGTGGTAGAAATAAGAGGAAAGCCTTATTGCTGAAGGCCGTGAACATGAAATCGTCGGTATCGTGGCTAGAGTACTCGTCGAGTATAAGAAGGCGCCATTGGTTAGGGTCTGAGGGTTTCGTTTCTGGTATATATACCTCCTTGAGCTACTTCAAAGCTATCGCGGTATTAGAGAAGCCTGTAAGGGAGTAGTCGTATTTCCAATCGCGAAGTTGCTTCTAGTTTTCTATAAAAGGGAGGAACCATTGTGCCTGAAGCGAGGCCCCCGTCAAGACTACCACCGGCGTGAGCCTTACACCCACTACTGTCCCTGCTTCTAGAACAGAGACCCACGTGGTTGATTTGCCGGACTGAACGAGGGCTCTATTAGTGAGAGAATCGCCTATAACAGACCCAGCGGCTGTCTCGGTCTCTTGCATGCCGTATTCGTCCATATTGACCATGTGATAGGGGAGGATATTTTTGGATTCGATTTGGTACTTTAACCGGGCGTAGAAATCCTCGTATTTGGCCCTGGTAGAACCTTCGTTTCTCTCCGTATCCAACAAGGAACTTCTCTTCACTTTGACACGTGAATGCCTTCGTAGAAAGCGGTCTACCCAACGTTGGCTGAGTGGCTGGAAAACACCAGCTTTGCTGAGGATTAACTCGGCCATTCTTTTGACTTTGGCCTTGGAGGGAGCTCGGCCAGCGGCTTCCTCATTGAGGCACCATTCAACAAGGAAGGTTTCCTCTTGCGGAGAGAGCTTCATGGAGGTTAATTTAGCCTCCTTCTTGCTCACGGCGCCGTGGGTCCGGCCATGGAGCGTTGCCGGTACAACTCCCCAGTTCTTTGCCGCCTGCCGCAGCGATGTGCCGGAATCGATTTCGTCGAGCGCTGACTGAATCTTCTGCTCATGTATTGAAGCCATCTTAAATTTGGTGAGGATTGGGGTGGAATTGGGAGAGTTGTGGTGTTTGGAAATAGGGGGGGTGGTCGGCGATGCATGGTAGAGATTGTGATCGGCAGGGGGTCGTTCGGTTGTGGGGACAAAACTTCTAGTATGTTAATAGTATGTTCACATTAACTTTTTCTCTTTTTCCTTGTCAAAGTAGATTATATCGCAACGTACACATATTCCATATATCCTACCTATCCACATAATAAAAAAAGCGAAAAAACAGTATCTATTATGGTTAGTCATAATAATTAGGCATAACGTAAATTCCTGCATAGCGAGCTGGCCCTTTAGCCACCTCAACTGAACTCCCGTGTAATACTATAGTACTATAAAGCAAATAATCAATTGAAACTACTCGGAATCCGATTCCTCATCCATTTCTGCATTCTCCTGGCACATACGAGAATTATGTCCGGTTTTACCGTAGTTACCCAGTGTCGCGAACCTCCGGCGTGCCTCTTCGCACGACCACTCCCACGCTGCATTTCTTTCTCTTACTCTGCCTGTGTATCCATTTCCGCCAAAATATTACCTATATCCTATATAATCAGTGGTCCTCCTGCCTTGATATGCCTTTGTTAGCCCTCCGGCGTTTACTTGGTGCTGCATTCGCCTCCTTAACCTCTCGAACACGATCCTTCATTAACACTATCTCGTGTATAACCTTCATCGTATCCTTTACAATTTAGTCAAGGGCCCCAAGAATTGGTGTCGGAGAGTTACCTTAACGCCTGGTAATACGATCCTTGATGTGCGTTGATTGAAGGGAGGCCTCAGTTGCATTCTGTGGCGTTTTAGAGACCCAAGTGTCGTGTACGATCTCAGGAGAGGCAGGCGTACGAAACTTCATATCCAGCTGGGAAATCACCCTCTCTGGGCTAAATGGAACAAGCCCTACCCCTCGAAATCTTCCTCTTACGTTTTCGGGCAGAAAGGTCGCGCTAAATGCGTTATAAAAGGCGAGAAAGCAGTCTGGTTTTGTGATGTGGTGGATATAGCTGCGTATGAGTTTTTCGATTTCCTTGCTGTACGACTGCTTTCACACGATAAAACACTCAAGATTAAGCGGCTAGAGTAGATAAGATGAGTGTGGAGGCATATAAAGTGTTATCTGACACTTTTGGAGCGGAGCAATGGAAAAGGGGAGTGATGGAATTGAGTACGTTCTTACTAGGTGAGGTATAGTTAGCTGTATGTCGAAACAGACGCGTATAAACACATTATAACAAATCTAGAGGCTTTTATTTAACTTTAAGCCGGAACATTAGACAAGGCGCGAAGGTCGAAGGCTGACAGACAGGCCTGACTACTGACCATCGGAATCTAGTTTCATTGGGCACAACTGGTCGCGACCACCACCTTGGCCTTATGGGAGGTTGGAGAGAACGAAACCCGGTTGGCTGAACCTAGGAAAACTGGGCGAGCATGGCGGCTGATCATGGGAAAGCCAGAACCTGTAATCTCTAGATCACCAATCATTGAAGCCGCTGGATAAATCTAGGTATCTTGTATTTAGCACATAAATGGAGAATAACAGCATTCTTGACGTAAGGAGAGAGCTGGCCATGCCTTCTTCGACACGACCTTAAAAGAATTATGGACTGAACTTATTGTGAATTCGAGATGTTACCCCATTGGGATGCTTTGCCTCCTGAAAGACCATTTTGTTACATAAAAATTACTAGAGAATTGAATGTTGTGGGCATTTTGATGGGGGAGCGGGGGGGGAGGGGGGTCCAAACTTCTAGACCTAACAACCTTCGACAATATCCGGTTACGTCGGGCCGGGAGGGGTGACGGGGTCCGTCCCAAGCGTGCCGCCTACTCCGTTGATACAGAGCGGGCGCTCGTCAGTCGCCGCGAGACCAGCATACAGGCCGGCATCGCAGTCGGCTTCGCTGCTACCGATCCACGAGTTCCAGCTAACCAGGTCGCTCACGGTAAAGTTCTTACTGTGGACGATATCCTCGCAGAGGTAGTTGCCGGCGTCGAACCCGCTAAGGAGAGTAAAGCAGGAGCAGGTATCAATGGTGCCGGGCTCTAGCGCTGTTGTTATATTATTGAGGCATTCGCCCCCGAGGGTATCGCTCTCTACGCTCGTGTTAGCAATCGGTTACTTCCCTAGCTGGGAAAATAAATCTCACCCGTAGCGTTGCTGTGCGCCACGCAATACCGGTAGCCCGGCTGCAGCTGGCAAGGGTTCAACACTTCGAGACTCGGGTTCCATGCGAAAAAGTCTTGGAGGAGCGCGTTGTGCGCGGCGCTCACATAATCGCAAGAGTTGACCGTCTTGGTGAGAGAAGGCACATCTGTCTGCTCGGACTGATCTCTCGGGATGGGGATGGGCCTGTGTTGGGCAAACCGGAGACATCCGTCCGCCTCAGCGTGCGAGCCGGGGGCCAGCGGAAGCACGACGATCGGCGTGGCACTTGGCGCGACAGTTTGATGAGGCGGCCGTGTGGTGGTGACATAGTTGGAAGGCGTCAAGGTGTATGGAGGAGTAGTGGAATAGGGGTAGCTGGGGTACGTGTTGACGTCGCCGACGGCCTTGACGCAGTACGATGTCTCGAGCCAGAGATTGGTGCAGTTGGGATGGTCGACCGAGGGGTTGAGAAAGAAGAAGTCGCGTACCTCGATGCCGCTCCGAACCGAGATGAGCTGGCAGTAATCGCCAGCTTGGATCTCGTACCAGCCGGCGCACTGTTGGTGCGACTCGGCCTTTGCGTTTGGAGGGCGGGGGACTGTCGTGGGAGGTGGCTGAGTTGAGGTGGACGGCGCCGTGGTGATTGTCGTCACGCCTTCTAGGCTTCTTCCGGGCGGGCTGATGCAGATCTGATCCCCATACATGGAGTCGATGTTGGTACACAGGGGGTTGATGTTCGGGTTCCAGGTCAGCAGATCGTGAGGCCTCAAGCCGGGTATGGCCGCGAGGATATCTGCGCAGGTGTCGTCCCACTGGACGCGGTACAAGGTGCACGGCTCCGGCAGGCACAGAGCCTTCCCGGGGACCAGGTTGGCGCATCCAGGCCAAGCTTGACTGGCCCTGATGACCGAGTGGGTTGACACACGCTTCGCGGCGGCGATCGAGTCGCACGTGTCCCCGGGCTGGATCATGTACGGCAACGCACACGTCGCAGCCCCCGTGGGGGACGGGTGCGGCTTCGTGCTGACGGCATACGGGGCGGGCGAGGTGATGTCGTAGCCGGCCGCCCCACAGCTTGCCGTCTGAGACTGGAAGTCGGCGGCAAATCCAGCATCATAGCCAAATGGCGAGTTGAGCAGAATGCTACCTACGCCAAGGGCGCAGCAGGAGCAACCGTCGACCGTAGTTCCATTGGCGAGGTTGTCGAGGTAGATCTCATCACAATACAGGCCCGAGACGCTGTCCTTTGCGCAGGAAACGTCATAGGCATGAATCATGCGGTCGATGGTGTATGCCGCCGGGTATACCACACGGCCCACCGCGATGACGTCCGTGTTGGCCGCGCAGCCCGAGGCAATGATGCTACGGACTGATGTCAGCGACGACCTACAGCCGGGAGTGCATAAAGCGTCGAGCATGGAGGACGCCAGGCGAGGCATCTCGACCGAGTTCACAGCCAGGAAGCCCGGGCAACTCTGCACTGTCGTGTTGAGCGCTTCATAGCACTGCTCGCTGAGCCCCGGGTAGGCGTCATGACCGAGCGTCACATCGGTGAATTGCTGGCTATTTGCAACACCCGCAATGGAGAGAATGCCAACAGCATGGGCAAATTCCCAAGAGCGTAGGGGGGGCCACATGAGCTCCATTGCCTGGTAATGTTCAAAATCAGTGACTGAGTGAGATTGTATGTTGAAACGAGTGTAAGTGGTAAGGAACGAGAATGAGACCCGGGGACCTCATTCTCAAGAAAAGGACGAGGTGAACATAACTTGACCTGACCCAGTTTAAGCCCGTTTGGAGTCTCCTCTCCGCTTCGCGAATTCACCTGTCTCATCCGCCTCCCCATCCTTGTACACATGGTAAAAGACTCGGCGAGTACGATTAGTTCTCCCCGATCGTGTAGGTACATGAATACTACGAGTAAGGTAGGTATGCCAAAAAAGTAAAAGCCACGTCGGACAGCGGTAAATTGCGACCTCGGGCTGTCACCAACAGCAGGATGAGTCACGAAATGCCTTATTTCGGGGGCAACCTAGCGAAACCAGGTATCTTGCATTTACAATCCAGTCCTGGTTCATTTGTTCGCGTGTTACGAAAACAGGGTTATTAAGAGTCTGAACCTATACCTAAACCCTATTGAATATTTACAATATCCTGCTTTAATGTGTCTTGACTGTCTAGTTTTCTGTCAAGAGTGTGGCTCAGTCCAACTGGATTTGACTGGCTAGTATCACCTGCTGGATTATAGAACATCAAAACATGGCCCTGCCCCGGCCGTCATGCCTTTTGGCAAACAGACCTTGGAAAGAACATCGGCTGAACCTGAGTGAAACAAAGGGGCAGTACAATCACACTGAAACCCTTTGTCTTTCCATTTGATCACTACAAGTCAACCAGGTTCACACCCCCTCGGGCTGTGTCACACACATAGACTCCACCCCTAATCCACGGCAATAGGGATGTCACCACACGATTCCTAGGCAGCCATTGGTATAGAGTCACTTTTGGGGTTTTCCTCGTACGCCAGTGCAACCCTGAGATCAGCACAGTTTCAAATATCAATACCAAGTAGGTGATCAATATGTTACAACTCAATTTACTCTGCATACTTGGCAGCATGTAGGCCTAGACGCTGTAGCCAGGTTACCAGTCTCGCACCTGACCGGATATTGAAGCCGAATTTGTTTGGCCATGGTGTCAGTGGATACTTACTATCCATTCAATTCACCCCTGTGAGGTGCGGAGCCGAACCCGAGGACTTCACGGTCTGTTATGGCGACGTCTTGGCCCGGTCGGTCTTCGACGTCCACCAAGCCCCGGGCGTGCCTGTTGGGGCATTACAGTTTAAGAGCGTCCTCTCGCCCGATACGGTCCCGGTATATACCTGTACCAGGACGTCCAATGAGGTCCAACTCTCCCTCTCTCGTTTGAGGCCGTCGTCGTCTACTCATTTTGCGAACAAGTCCTAACTTCTGATATCAGTATGGCTTCCTTCAACAAGGAATGCCGCTCCACGTTCCTCTCACTCCTTTCACTCATATGTTTTGTTCTTCTCGCCTTTTACACCAGCGGCAGAGATAGCAGCGCCCTGGCCGAGGTCACAGTCTCCCAGCTGCATGCCCGGTCCGAGGGCCTAGCCATCGGTTCCGTCCCTGCCTCGCCAGCTGCTGGCAATGCACCGCCGACTTCGCTAGTTCCTCAGGGCTTTGCGCGTCGACAGGAAGATGACCCCTACACCTGTGGCCCCGGCCGCCCATGCTCCAACGGAGCCTGCTGCGGAGCCTCTGGCAACTGCGGTTATGCGCCGGCGTACTGCGGCGCCGGATGTCAATCTAACTGCGATGCCAAGGCCGAGTGCGGCCAATACGCCGTGAACCCTGGCCAGACATGCAAGCTCAACGCCTGCTGCAGCGAGCACGGTTTCTGCGGCACCACCGACGACTTCTGCACCGCTGGCTGTCAGTCAAACTGCATACTCGAGCCTCAACCGCCAGCGGGCTCGCCTAAGGGCGCGGCTCTCGACAAGGTCATCGGCTACTACGAGAGCTGGAGCTATTCATCGCCGTGCAACCAAAAGTCCCCGTCCGACCTGCCCCTGAGAGAGCTGACGCACCTCAACTACGCCTTCGTCTTCATCGAGCCCGGAACCTATGAGCTCGTGACCATGAAGATGGAGCACCAAGACGACCTGTGGCAGATCACCGCCGACGCCAAGCAGTACAACCCCAACCTCTTGATCTACGTCGCCGTGGGCGGCTGGACCTTTTCCGACAACGGCACCGCCACCCAGCCATTGTTTGGCGAGATTGCCCGCACCGAGGCGAACCGCCAAAAATTCGCCGATGGCGTCGTCAGGTTTCTCAACAAGTACGGGTTCGACGGCCTCGACATCGACTGGGAATATCCTGGCGCCGGCGACCGAGGCGGTCACGACGAGGACACGCCCAATTTTGTCCTCCTGATGAAGACCCTCCGCACCACCTTTGACGCATCGCCGCGGCGCCTTGGTCTGACCTTTACCATCCCCTCTTCTTTCTGGTACCTCCGGTGGTTCGATATGCCGGGCCTGTTGCAGTATGCCGACTGGACTAATTTGATGAGTTATGACCTTCACGGGACATGGTAAGCGCTTCTTCTTCATCTTCTTTTTCTTCTTCTTCTTCATCTTCTTTTTCTTCTTCTTCTTCTTCTTCTTCTTCTTGATCCACTCTCCTGCCCGCTCGCTCCTCTGCTAAATCCAGTGCGCGCAGGGACGAGCACAACCCGATCGGCGCCATCGCCCAGGCCCATACCAACCTCAGCGAGATCAAGCTGGCCACGCAGCTCCTCTGGCGCGTGGGCGTCAAGCCCGAGCAGGTTGTTCTCGGTTACGGCTTCTACGGGCGCGCCTTTGAGCTTGCCGACCCAAGCTGCCACACGCCCGGCTGTCCCTTCGCCGGCGGAGCCAAGAAGGGTCCCTGCTCCAACGAGGCCGGCATCCTGATGTACTACGAGATTCAGGCCGTGCTCTCAAAGTATCCCAACCTGGAGCCCGTATTCGACGAGGAGGCGGCCATCAAGTATGTCACCTGGGACAACAACCAGTGGATTTCGTACGACGACGCCGACACGTTCGCGCTCAAGCTGGAGTGGGCCAACGAGATGGGTTTCGGCGGTTCCATGATCTGGGCTGTCGACACCGACGATGATAAGTTCTCGGCCATGAGCGGGCTGATAGGGTACCAAGTCTCGCACATTGATACGTCCGAGGTGGAGGCCATGGCCATGACCGATGCCAACGTGGTCGCTACCCTGAAGCTGGAGAACGGACAAGGCTGCCAGATCATGAAGGACTACGACTGCGCCGAATTGGCGGATATGAAGTGTCCCGATGGGCAAGAGTTGGTGTCTTATGATAGGAACGGATGCGTGAGTCCCTCCTCTCTTTGTTCTTTTTTTTTTTTTTTTTTTCTCTGTGCTGACCCAGGATTTTGCTTGTGTCATTTAGGGGAGCGAGGACGACACTGAAGGTGTGCCCGTCTGCTGCCCCACGGGCTCGACGAGCAAGAAGTGCACGTGGCGAGGAACACCCAAAGATGGCGGCATCTGGGGCGACTGCAACGGGCAGTGCCACGCCGGCGAGACCAAGATTGGCGGCTCGAGCTACGGAGGCGGACCCTCGGCGGACGGGAATTGGCCGCTGAAGAAGTGCGCCAGGGGCGGCAAGGTGCTATGCTGCGAGGCCAACGATTGGAAGCAAGTAGTTGACGGCTGCTACTGGACCCCGTGGTAAGTAAGCTGGGCTGGGAAAAACGCCATGCTAGTCCTGGTGAATGATGACTTGTCAACGACCGGGGGCTAATACTGGTGGGATTTGCGGCATTGCAGCTTCGGGAGCCCCGACCAGACCCAGTGCAGCGGGAATACGGTACAGCTTGCGACGAAAAAGGGCTCTTGCCCATTGAGTGCGGAGCAAAGTAAGTTTTCCCCTAATCGTTAGCAGGGGGGGCCGGGTCGGGCTAACAACGATCTGGTGGCAGAGTATTGCTGCCCGTGGGATACCGGGCTGTACGATTGCAAATGGCGCGGTAGCGCGCCTGACTGCGTGGGGGCGAATTGCAAGACCCACGATGGTGGAGACGAGTTGTTCGAGGTACAGGTCGACGCGCATGCGGGCGGCAGTTCTTGGAACCTCTGCAGCTACGACAGGAAAAAGGCTCTGTGCTGTCAGGTCAGGGTTGCGATACCTGAGCCTCTTACCTGCGACATCGATTCCTGCGACATCGAGTATGGTTTGTGCTCCCAGACCAGCAAGGACGAGTGGGGAAATAACCTCGAGCCGAGAAGAAGCGTCGCAGCAGGTGAAGATGATAAACAAGGCCTTGCAATTGTCTCCCGCGATTTCGACCTGGAGAGGCGCGACGGCGGCAAGCGCCCGTACAAATGGGTCGCGTCCTTTGGTCTGGTCATTCTGCAGCATTCCCTGACTTACCCCTCCCCTCCGGGATATATGAGGAGGCTCCAAGAGGGCCTGATTGACCTCGCGCGAGCGTGGGTGACGAGATCGCAAAACTGTGGCAGCCCGGGCGTTCACGCCCAGACAATAGACCCGGCCCAAGGCGCTCCCGATCGGACGCAGGTCGAGCACACGATACCGTTGGTCATCGTATCCCGCTTCGCCTCTGTTGCTGAGCACGGCCAAATGTGGGCTCCTCGTCCCGCTGGATATGTTAGTAGAGGCAGGGAGATCGGACAGGCCCACCCCCAAGGCGAGCTCACCAGCACCCCGGCAGCTGGCAACGAGAACTTCTGGCGGAATGTCTGGAATAACGCCGACGGTCTCCCCGCTAACCTGCCGCCGGTCACGCAAAACTCACCAGACCAAAGACGGCCTGTTGACCGCCTCTACGAGGCCCTGGGCTCCAACAGCAACCCAACCCACTTCACCCTGCTCCAGGACAATATCAACGGGATGAAGGGCCGCGTCGAGATCTTCAACGCTCCCATGACCCAGACCAGATTCGATACCTTCTTGCAAGATGCCACTGATCCCTCAAATGACTCGCGTCGCGTGGACATCATGTCCTTCATGGCCCCACTGCGTGAGCTGGTCGGCATGTTTGAGTACTTGAGGGCCGACGACGTCGTCACGCGCATCGACGCGGGCGCTGCCGCCCTCCACTTTCAGCTCCAGCTCATCGAGCTACACGCCCCCGACTCCCAGGGTCTGTCAGCGCATTGGAACGAGTTCTATCCGGAATATTTCGGTCTTGTCTCCGAGTTCGCTCGCACGTGGGCTCGAGACCGGATTAGGCAGATTAGGGAGCACTACGACGCGCACCCCGACGCCGAGTATCGCGACGAAGTCGAAAAGTCTCTGGGGGAGCTTGAGGATGACATTCCTAACTGGAAGTATCCTTCTGAAGATTAATTGCATTAATTGCCTATGTCATTGAATGTGTAGATACAGGCAACATTGTTCAGCTGAGGCATGCTTTAATCACTACACGTTGACCGTCTCATCATAGAAAACCATCCTTCCAGTCCCCTTGATGGCATTTGCTGGCCTTGCACTCCTCGGCGCAAAGTTCCAAGGCATAAGATAAAGGTCCCTAAGATAATTAACCTTTTTCTGGCTTCCACGTTACGGCCGCTTTTGGTGTATTATTCCCTCTTTTCGATAGATAGTTCTCACACCAATATATCTCTTGGTGCGACCCCTCAACTGCATATCATTAGTCAACATGTAGGCCGCAGTAGCCCGGTCCCCTGCCATCGGTTGTATTTCCTATTCAGGATTACCATTGACGTTGCACTGCAGACGGCCAAGGCCCTATTATCGGGATCTAGTGTCGGTAGCTTATTTGGTACCTGCAGGTGGTGGCCCACTGTCGTCGATTTAAAACACCCCCTCATCCGCTCCCAGGGACCGCACCCACCAGGCCATTCACCCCGCCCATCCCATCCCACATGCAAACCCCCCCCCCCCCACCAATGGCCACCTCATCCACACTTTGGCCAAAATTACACTCCCCGAGGTCCATCCCGAGCATAATCCACCACCACCACCTGCTGCTACCTCCGACCCGGAGTCTCCGTCACCAAGTCTCGGCCCGATTCATCACTCATCAATTCGCCCCCCCCACACCCTTCACAATTCACTTGCCACCACCACCACCATTACCACAAACACAAACACGCGCATTCAACCGGCGGCCCTTCATGTCCTCATCAGCGCGGCCTGCCCCGCAGGAGCCAACCCCCCAATCCATCAGCGGGGAGGATTGGGAAAAGCTCTCGCCCGAAGCAAAGATCCAGTGGCTCGCCCGAGATGACAAATGGGGCTGGGTCATCTACCGGTGTTCCTACGCCAAAGAGTTTGACGGCGCCTGGGACGACCTCAAGCGCCGCATCCAGCAAGAAATGCGCGAGTCCATCACCAACAAATCAGACGCGCCTGGAATCGCGGAAACGATGGACTTTGTCTTTGTCGAAGACCCCGCGCTCGAGGGCGCCTCGGTCGAGGAGCTGCGGTGTCACTTCCAGGCCTGGGCGCGCAATGACAACAACAACAACAACAACAACAACAGGACCACGAGTTTCGACATGGATGATAACACCCAAGGCTCGCGGGGCTCGAGGTATGAGTTCTTCCTCAAGGTCGACGGCGAAGGGTTGTGGAACGGCCATGTTGGGCTCGTTCGGGCCTGGCCGGATTCTCCGGGGAGTGAGGATTGGATGAAGGTCAGGGCCAGCGCGGTTGCGCCTGCGCTCTATGTCCAGCTGGATGACCCCGAGGTGTGGTACGTGTATTACACGCCGCCGGAGAGAGGGGTGTATGATGCCTGGTAGGAACGTTCTGCTGGGGTTTGTGGCTATTGCAGGGACAGCAGCGTGGCCACTCAATAATACATGTAACATTGATCAACCAAACATGGAGGCAGTCAGGAAGACCAGATCGCACTGGACCAAGGCTTCGGAATAACGTGCGCGATGAAGAATCGATGGGGCGAGATAAGAAAGGCTTTCAGCAGGCATTGGCAAATCTAGCCGTCAAAGTGACTGGCGACGTGATGTGCAATAGCGACGGCGCCCCCGTTGAAAGTTGCCGCAGACAGGGCAGGCCGAGGTTGGTTCGGATGTTGCCGTAGGAGAACCTCCGGCCACGGCGCTGGGTTCAGCCAAAGTGGCAACGGGCGCAGCACTGGCAGCCATGGTCAGTTCCATTTTGCAAAGTACGTAACTGTCACAAACTACGGCTGCGCTAAAAATTACGGAACATTGGTTACTTCTCTGCGCTGGCAATTGCTGTTATAATTGTATCGTTGATTGTTACATAGTTATATTGGGAGGATGGGGGTGGAAGAAAGGAGAATTGCGATCGAGTCGTTTTGAATGAAGGGCCACTGTAGTTCAGTCCCTTGGCAGGCATCGAGAGTTGGGTGGTGTAGAGTTCCGTGCGTCCCTCGTGACCTGGAAAAGCCAGTGGAAGCCAGCTGGCCTTCAGCCGCAGCTCCACAGCAACCATAACCAGCGAGGCTCTCGCTCCAACTACAACAGACCCACTACACATCATCGAGCCGACCTCTTCCACCACACGTGCCACCCCTCCCGCTTCTACCAGCTCGCGAGCGCCCTAATATCACCGACAAGAATGCTCTGCCCCATATGCCAAGGTATCGACTTCACATCTTCGCCAATCCAAACGGAGCCTCCGCCCGACTTCTACAATTTGCAGCCATTTCGCTCAGAAGAGCTCCCGTCGGACGTGACCGGCCGCTACTTTGCCTACCATCACTGCCCTAATGTTGCAAGCCTTGCATCATCGGCTCGCCAGACAGGATGCCACTTCTGCATCCAGATTCTTTGGGCGCTCGGGCGGGTCGGCTTGGTAGTGGACTCGCCGCACGAGTACCACGATGGACCCGTCGAGCTGAGGTGGTACCCACACCCAGAGAAGTGGCGAGCAGACATAGGGTTGCGACAATACGAGGTGTTTGCAGTGGCTAAGACGGGGCTGCGGGATATCAAGACAGCCCTCACGTTTCTGCAGTTTGGTGGCGAGGACAGCACGGATTCGTGGTTAGAGGAGGACTCGGGATCGCTCCCTTCCCTCTTGCAGTCCAAAGCAGCCAGGTCAAGCGAGGTATGGAGCACCGGGTGTGAGGAAAATTTCTTGCTCGCCGGTATGTGGCTCGGGAGGTGTCTTGCGCGCCATGCTCTCTGTAGCGTCTCGACGTTGCCAGACCCAAAACTACCGACTCGGGTATTGGATGTTGGCATCAGGGGGAACCCCGAGGAGGGTATCCGCTTAGTTGACGGAAAGAATTGTCGAGGGCCGTACGTCGCGTTGAGCCACGTTTGGGGCAGGTCAAGGGTCATTACCACGCAGATCTCCAACATCGAACAGAGACACACGGGCATCTCTCTAGAAAGCCTCTCCAAGACTTTCCGAGATGCGGTCCATGCTGCTAGGCAATTGCTGGTGCCATACCTCTGGATCGACTCGCTTTGTATGGATACCCCTTCGAATACCGCCCGCGAACCGCCTGTTGACAATGGAGAATAGGTATCATTCAAGACTCGGGCGTAGACTGGTCTGCCGAGGCTGCTAAGATGGGCGAGTACTACGCCAACGCCATGTTCACCATCTCGGCCGTGTCGGCATCTAGTGGGCACTGCGGTATCTTCAGTACGCGGGACCCGCGGGAGCAGTCGCCTTGCCCTATCTCAATCCACTTTCCGAGGTGGAAACACAACGGAGACTACAGTGAAGTAGACCGTGCCCTCTGGGATACCATTTCCGGCTTTGTCCATCCTACCTTAGACTGGGACCCGTCACTAGACACGTATCAGTACCTGGCTCACCGGCCGCCGCTGTGGCAACGAGCCTGGGTGCTACAGGAGCGAATCCTTTCACCGCGCCTACTAATGTTTTCCAAAGCGCAGATGAGTTGGCTGTGCCGCTCTACGCGAGCGTCCGAGTGTGTACCGGAGGGCTCGCCGAGGAACAGTGAGAGCTCGAAGGAGGAGAGAGAGTTACAAGAGGCTCTCTTGGGGCTGAAGCGGTATTCTGTACCTGCTGGCGGTCTTGGGGAGGTTGCGGAATCGGACAGCACCTTACCGAGGCTATGCGACGCATGGTACGATTTCATCACCCAATACACCAAGTGTGGGCTCACAGTCAAGTCGGACATATTTCCTGCTATTGCCGGAATCGCATCAACGCTAGCTCATGCCATTTCCGGAGAGCAGTTCGTGGCGGGGCTCTGGCGGAGCGACCTGCACCGGGGCCTGCTTTGGTCAGCGGTCGACTCAACCAAGCGGATGTCCGACCTGCGGACGTATCGGGCGCCGTCCTGGTCCTGGGCGGCCTTGCCGGGTACTTGTGCATTCATTGTTCGCCAGATTCTTCTCTCCGATGTGGATATCAGAATCTTGCAAATTACCGCCGTCGAGATGGCGGTAGACGCACGAAATACCTTTGGCGAAGTCAAATCCGGATCGATACGTGCTCTTGGGCGGCTCAAGAGAGCACACCCCACTGGTTCGGACCCAGAGTCCTGCGATCCTGTCTTCCGGGATATTGGGGCACAACCGGGCTCAACGGGTCTCTACGATCTGGAGGCCGGGATTCCGCTGGGGTATTATATGTCTGACAACCAAGACCGTAGCAACCTCACAGAAGTATGGTGCACGCCTGTACTTTCTTCTGATACCGGCAGTGAGAGTCAGATGTGGCATTGCCTTGCCCTGTTTGAACTCCCAAATGAATGCGGGCATAGAGTGTTCATGAGAGTCGGCATCGCATTGATCAAAGGACCTGGTTGCTTTGATGAGATACGGGAAGAAACATTCTCCATTATTTAACAAGGCACGAAATTGTGGATAGTTAAAACGCCAAGAATGGAGGAAAACAGAACTGGTACCCAAAGCTATCCCAAGACTTTCGAGCAGCAGCCCTCTAATAGGTAGGCTGTGGTAACTTCTGATTGCTGTAAGTACTGATATAGATATAGAGGTAGTGAAGTGTCGGTTACCTACGAGGTCGAAAGGAAAGGCCTCGCTAAGAGTACGTCGATGTAACTCTCCAGCGACCCGGCACAAACAACGTCTTGTTAACGGGTAAGTGCGATGCATCCTCGCCCGAAAAGGCGGTCTAGGTACGAGATATAGTAGCGTCCAAACATAACCACGATATTCTCCTCAGGTCGCTCTTCGTCAACGAAGCTGCAAGTTGTCTCAAAGTCAAGACAGCTCGAAGCCTCGACATCTGGTCCCGCGGATTCAAGGCCACACAAACTGAGGTTTCAAGTCTCCCATCCCCATGTCCTGATACTTGTTCATGCTCTCTATATTCGCCCGTATCGGATCGCGGGGGTCTCCTACACCTGGTTTGGATTATCCCTGCGACCAAGCAACTCGGGCCGCGGCCACAGCCACGCCACGCACTGAGCACTCGGCGACGCGGATGATGAACCTCCTGTCTAGGCGGTTCAATAACCCATATTCCCGGTCCATTATTTATGGGATTTGATGGGCGCGCACTATCTAGTTGATTGATTGATATATTGATATATTTATCGTGCAGGGTTTTGTCCCACTAACTTGAGAGGTCTGATCAGAGAGTCACTATTAGTTACAGAACCCAGGTACATATAAGGGACTACAAAAATACTGACGTGGTTAATCTACAGTAGACCTCCACACCCCTGCAGGCTACAGCAGATCCCTTCCACAGCCAACGTCTGCGATAGCGATTATAGGGTACCTCTTACCCATATACTATTACGTACCAGATCTAAAATGTATTTTGGACCTTGCCAGAGTGTTAAACAATAAAGGTAGATTTCGCAACTTCGCCAGATCATCATTGAAGGCCCAGAGCTTGCAGGAATCGGACTAGTTCGGCCTGCTGCCGTTTCCTCTGTTCCTCCATCATCGCTTCTTCGACTGCTTCTTGCATGGCCTGAGCAAAGAGTCGGGCGACAGCCTCCCTTTTGGCTTGCTCCTGTCGTTGGAGCTCCAGCTTCAGTAAAGCCTCCAGCCTAGCCTTCTCCTCCCGGTTGGTGACCTCCCGCTGAATCTGCAATAGAGCCTGGAGGAACTCCTCTACCGACGGCCCATCCTCGTCCTCGGTGGGCTCCTCTGCTGCGGGTGGACTTGCGCGTACATAGGGCTCGGAGTAGTCGACAATGTTATACAGCCTAGTATTGCGCAACACCGTGTGAGAGTTGAGTAACCTGGCATGTGAAAGGAGAACCCAAAAAAAAAAAAAAAAGTCTTGTTTCACTGACCTAATATTCTCAATGGTCAAAGATACCACTGGATCCTTGGAAGCCTGGAAGGACGCCACCCCGGACCACTGCAAAATGAGCCCAACCGCCAGCGATTCATCAGATTCGCCGTCTAGATGTAGGATACGGCTAGATTGCAGCAAGATCTTGTCCTCGAGGTCTATTTGGCTGACAGCGCCCCAAAGCGGATCTAGGAGTCTGTATGGGAGAGAAGTTGGCGTCAGCGCCCCGTCTGTGAACGAGTCTTCGTTGTAGATGGTACCAAAGAACTGAGAATTGTTCTTGGCCCTTCCAAACGTGACACAGAGCAATCCAGCCCCTCCCCGCCGCTGCTGCAGAGTTCGGCGGGCTTGCGGGCCTAGGTCCTTGTGGAACGCCACCCCAATGTCTATGGCTATGCCGTAGTGGCCTGGCTTGCAAAACGCGAGAAAGCGCGCGTGGGCATTCTTGTCGAAGAGATGAAGCACCCGCGAGCTCACTGCATGGTCGGTCGGATTTCGCACCGTCCCTGGTTCAAAGTCTACGATGGTCCAATTTGTCCTCCCGTCTGTCTGATTTCGCGGGGGATTCACCAATTCGTTGACCGGTATCAGATCCTCATAGCGGAGGATCTGGGTGTCTGAGACGTGGCTAATGTTGTGGCTAACGTCGTGGCCCTTGGATGTCTTCCCTTCGTGGAAGCAGCCCAAGCATAGGTCATAGTCGTAGCATACCGTACACTGGACCCTAGGTTCAGAAGAGCGAATCGACCCCAGACAAGCGTCACATAGTGCAGCCTCTGGGTCATCGGGATCATAGGTTCGTTGCGTTGGTGGTGGAAGGCGGGGGTTGTGGATGCCGGTGTCTGACCCGTTTTCCTCCGGGTATGATCGAGAATGTTGCTCATCTGCGGGCCGCAGGCTCATCCGGGAATGGGCATGGTTCAGGGTCGGGTACGCGCCTAGGGTTTGCGCTCGCTCATTCTGCGATGGTTGGCTTTGTGAATGCGTGCTGTGCTGCTGTGCAGGTGGGTCCTGCCCTGGCGGTTGCCGCATGCGCTGCCGACCATCCCGCGTCGACGCTGACGTGGCTGGACGAGAGAGGGAGTCCTCGGAAAACCACAGGTTAGATGCACCACCAGGGGGAGGGCCGGTCTGGTACGGGGATGGCGTCGCGATCAGGAGGTCCGTGATGCTGGATGCTAGGAGCGACCAATTGTGATCGTAGGCATCCCGAAATTTGCCCATGTTCTGATGAGTCGAGTTGAGTCCGACTCTGACAGACTCGTTCGTCAAATCGAGGATGGCTGATGCGCGGTCGACGATCTAGAGATACGCGTTAGCCAGAACCCGTCCGAAAGGGGGAGGGGGTGGGGGATAAACGGCGAAGCAGGTAGGCAAGATGGTTATTCCCACGCACCAGCTGGGTCCCTCCTTGTGGGATCGTCTCGTAAAACGAGTGGATTGTCATTCCAACGCAGATCCTCGAGAAAGCACTTGAGATCCCAGCCAAGGTGGTGTTGTTCCGTCGCAAGTCCTTGAGTATGTCGCGATTGAAGATGCGAAAGCCGGGAATGGCTGCGGCCGCAATGGAGGCAACGGTGCTACCGAGATCCGCAGCTCCGGACCCCCGATGGGGTGTCCCAAGGAAGATAATCCCGCTGGTGCTATTCCGAATGGATTGATATGTTCCGTCTATTGCAGCATCGATTAATGCCTAGAACGGTGACATTGTCGGCAAGGTTGACGCCAAAAGGGGGGGAGGGAGGGGATATGTGTCGACGAACCTTCTTGACAATGATCCCGCCTAGCGAATGACACACCCAGATGATGTTCCGGTTCTGGAAAACACGCATTTGTTCAGCACCCAACACTCTGGCCGCTGGTCCCAGACTCGAGCCCTGCTCACCTGCCGGTCTCTTCGGACATTATTGACACTGACAAGCAGGTTCTGGGCAAAGCTATCGATGGTTGAAGTCTGAAATGCCAAGCTTGCCGGGTACCCAAACGTCCATATTCGAGCATTGTCTGCCTGGAGACTGCGGAGAAGGTCGGGGAGTAGGTGCTGGAACCAGACGACACCCGTGTGAGGATGTCGCCATGTCTTATTGGCTCCGCCTCGCAAGCCGTGGACGACGATAATACTGAGATTAGAATCCCTCCGTTAACCACTTGTCCTGGACTCGATGGGGCATCGGCGAGGGAGGACCGAGGTTGCACCACTTACTCATATATGCAATTCCTTCCATCGTCCTGTGGGTGGACGAGGTACAGCCCTGGGACATCTTGCCCGGCGAATCGGGTCTGGAGAAGAGCTGCCGCCGCCTGGGACGCGTCGTCCCTGTCAATTACGCTTCAGGCATGTTACTCCTTGAGAAAATCCTACCATTTACGACGTGATGGGTTCCAATGGTCGAGCGCTGTTTTGGGTGGGCGGTCCCAAAACATGGGAGCGGGGGAGAGCGCGCCGTAGGGCTTGAGGAACGTGCAAATGGTGGAGGAATGAGAGCGAAACGATGGAACTAAAAGGGGAAAGGGGAGGAAAGGGGGAAACAGAGGGAAAAGGAGGGAAAAGGAGGGAAAGGAGCAACATTCTGCAGTCTGCGCAACAAGGAGGCACGTGATGTGCGAAATTGGCTTAACACCCCACTAACAGCCACATCGTCACGGCCTAACAGTGCCTTGGAAGGCACCCCGAATACCAGCCCCTGAATAACACACCGCAGTAAAATGGCTATTTGCAATGATTTGGAGCCATGGATTCGATCCATTCTGGTGGAAGCCGTCCAACGCTACCACCCTGAAATTAAATTCCTCAGACAACGGCTCGCCTAGCTTTTCAATTGTGGTGTTACCACTGTTAGTCAACTTAAATACAATACAATCAACCCTTCAAATCCACGACGGCTCGAAGAACTATGAACGAAGCTGGGGTCGGGAAATACGTTACATGTGAAAGGAAGCTGGAAAAGTGGGACTGACAGGGAGTCACGCTTTGGATGGAACCAAAAGCCCACGCAAAAAAAGGGGGACCAGTTACGAGCAAGGAACGTACGCGAAGCTCCTACGGAAGAAGAACCGTCAGATACGTATATTTATATATAAGCTTGTATCGGCCTGGGCTTCAAATCACCGTTAACTCGATACCACGTTCTAGCCGCAAATAGGAAGCTGTCATAAAGGGTGTATCTTGATGATATTCTGGAGCCGTAGATAGATACATAGTTAGAGGATAGCGATTAGGACTGGAGACTTGAACAAGATAACTACTCTGGCCGTAGGCTTTCGGCTAAGAATATCATGAGGACCTGGAACAAAGAGGTAAGTTTGTAGTATTTCTTAAACGCTACGAGGTCGCCGGACCTGTCACCAATCGAAAATGCCCGAGTTTCCCCTAACGACATCGTCAATAAGATCGTAAGGCTGGTCTCGACGACTGAAGACATATTCTCTATAACAAAACAGGCTTGAGATGACTTACCATCGTCTTCAATAGATTCCTGGGTCCGGTAGGCCCGTCAGCGGCATAAAGGTTATGTAGAGGGTAGTGGAAAATAGGTTACAAGAGAGCGACTGCCTCGCAAGGATGGGAAAGAAATAAGCCCTAGCAGATCAAATCACAGGGCCACGATTCGGATGATCCTGACGCAGAGGGCGAAGACGATCCTGACTGGCCTGATCAAGACCGATTGGAGGATTAGTTATAAAAATGAACTGGTGCCGCTAACCCAGGATAAAAAGCAGCGCCTCCAAATCTCGGAGTTCCACCCCGGGACACAACACCCCAAGTCAATAATGTCACGGCAGGGTAGGATAAAGAGAGACAAGGGTGTAAGTACCTATCCTTGATTATGGGGGAAAATGCTAAGGAAAGAGAAGAGGAAGAAGAGCAGGTGGTTGCCAGGCCCAGGCCTTTATAGGAGTTCTGGGTAGCTCAGACCACTTGCCCGTTTCCAGTGAATGGCTTGGTAGCCCACATTGCCAGTGAATGGCTATCTTCGAGGTAGAGTGGGTTTACGTGACGGTGTGTGGCTTGTGGTTGTCACGGCCGTCACAAATAAATTCAATCGCAGAGCCATAGCAGTGTGTAAATAGCTTCAATTATGGTTATGGTGGTAGTGAAAATTGTTAGTGTAATATAGCCAACTATTAGTAAATGTTAAAAAACAAGTCAAACTGATTTCGCACACCACCTAGGGAGACAAGGCTCTGCAGACAATTACGTGTCAGACCGCCACCTTTTTCAGCTGAGGGGTTTGCCGTCAGTGGCAGGCACAGTGCCACAGTGCTTGGATTAACAAAGACATTGGCTTCATCACTGCAGGGAAATGGGTAGCCCGCCACTGCATGGGCCTCGGCGGCTCTCCCGTGCTTGTCTCACTCTGTCGCACACGAAACTGTGAAGCTGGCTGCAGAACGAGGCTAGGGGTCTCGCCCCATCACAGCTCTCTGCTAATAAACGGCGGCTTTTCCACGGACTTCTGCCCAGGGAAAGGTTTAGGCAACCGCGCTGCTGCAGCCCACGCCCACACACTTTCGTCCGCGTGGTACCTTTTCGAATTTCGTAAGGAACGATTCCAAGTCGCATTCCTTTGACATTCTAACAGGGAGCAACCGCTCGCCATCTTCCTCACGTCAATCTCTAAAAGATGTCATGATCGGATTCGATTGCGAAGTGATGGTAGCTTCTCGTGGCCACGGTATATATGCTCGACTACGAACTAGAATATTTAGGTAAAGCACCGACGCCCGCTTTCTGCCTGTACACCACCTGTCATCGAAGGTCAGAATATGTAATCTCAGTAAGTGCAACGTGCCCCAAGGTCAGCATCAATCACTCCTGATGCCCAGCTGCCCCGGCTAGTCCACGACGTTTACCGGATCCCGATACCGTCTCTTGTACTACTCCATCATCTCCCTCCTAAAGCTCTCCCGGAGCAGCCCCAGCCATCCCTGGTAGTAGCCCTGGACCAGACGCTACATTAACTCTCCCTCCTTCCTTGCCGGGAAAGTGTACGGTAGGCTACCAAATTCACTCCGGCTGTCCACCATCTCAAACCATATGGTGACACGAATCACTCGCCGCCACGCCCCACCCTCTCGCCCACTCGACCCCGAGGCCCCAGCCGCCGACCGCCGACCCTTCATCGCTTCTGTAAGTGGTAGCATGTCCCACCGCGCCGACCGTACGGCCCCGCCCTCGACGCCCCCCAGCCGTAGCACAGAGAGCAGGCCGCCGCCACTATTCTCGCCTATCTTAGCGGCCGTGGTCCGACAGCCAGGTATCTGGGTGTACTTGCAGCCGTGGTAGTTGGCCCTGACGCGCTGATTAAGCGACACGGCTACGATGCCGTGTAGGCATGCCTCGAGGTTGCGCATGAAGAGTACCAGAATAGGCTCAGTCGGCTTGTCTTGTAGGGTGCCGACGGTAGCTCTGCTGTCTGTGCCCTGACTCCCCCGTAGAATACGCTTGGGCGCTGGTTGCGGCTGGCCCCGCTGACCTCTGGCTGCGAAGCTTGCGTTCAGCCCTAACGTGGTGTTGCTTACGATCGACGAGTTGCTTTGCCGGCTACCGAGAAAACTAGGCATGGATCAACGGGATGGTGTGTGCTCTGGACCTGGTGACGATACGGCCTAGCCATGGCGTGCTATCATCGGTATGCGTGACAAAGAGTCGCCTTCGTTTCTGGAGGAGGGTGAGTGGTAGCTCGGGCGAGTCACTAAGGCTAGTCTTTAGATATCGTCTCCTTTGTTGATATCGCCTATGTTAGTACCGTTAGTAACGTGGTTGCTGTTTATCTGAGTAGGTTACTATAGCTATAAGAATACGCACTATTTTAGTATCTTATCGCTATTACTAATGATAAATATCGTCCGTACTTGGTAACTATATATTATTATTAATATCTTCTCTATATATGTAGTGTATGAGGACTTGGAGTAAGGGCTTATGATAAGTATTCGTTAAATCTTCGTACCCAGTTATCACTATTCCTAGTAGTAATAACATTTACTAGCGCGCCAAAATATGATGGCGACTTTACCTCTTATCGCCGTTTTATCTGTCCTCCTCCCATAAACGAGAGCTCGACTGGGTAATTTGTCATGGTAGCCGCTGTACAGCATGCCCGTATGCAGGCCAAGAATATTCATGACTAGGGCGCTAGAATCGTCGCACAACACAAACTGTTGAGCGGTAAGATAGCCGCCCATCAATTAACCCTTGGCTTCTTTTCGACGGCCGCATTATCTTCTTGTTGACGCTCCTCTTGTCTTTCGGGTCTTTAGCGTCTCAGATAGCCATGTGGGATAGCAATGGCACATCTTTACGCCCTAGGGGTAGCACATTATGATGTCTGACTAGTGGGAGAATCTCGCGTATGGCCGCGAACCGAGCAGCTAGATCATGGCTATCGACTTTGAGAGATGAAGGCTGATGCAGCCGGGCCCGGGCGACTTGGTGCGGCAACGAAGCGGCCGGGCTCCATCTGTCTGGCTTATTACAATCGCTGCGTGAATAGGATGACGAAGTGGACGACAACAGTGATAGTAACAACGACCGTAGGGATGACGATGGCAGACGCGGCGATGATGGGCTCAGGGCCAGATTGGCCGCCGTCGAGGCAATGGCGGGCGCCAAGACCAAGATGCTGATGCTGAGGCTGACCTCTGAGGCTGACCTCGCGGACTTTGGGCCAAGTGCCATGGCACAAAGCGTGTTGTCTGCCTAGTAAACCGGCAACATATAACGTCACATTCTGTACCTAACGTTGTCCATTTTATACAGTTTCGCCCAGTTGAGACCAGTGTAATTAACCGTGTGCCAGGACGGGGAGGAGTTGGTAAGGTCCCTTCCGTGGCTTAGCAGGGGTGGGACACATCTGAGCGCCGCCTGAGCTGAGGTGAGTTGAAGGAGTTAGCCTCGGCTATAGTTACCGTGACCAAACCTGGGGCTGTGTGGCTGTGAAGATGTATGCCTGAGCCCGGATTTGAGACACCAGTCCGGTAACCGTGGTTCTGGGCAAGCATGACGGGCGCCACGCGTGTACCGTGACGCATGGCTGAAATCCTGACATCTTTGCTCCGTTGTGAATGTCAAAAAAGTTCAGTGAAGGCGGACTCGATGGCGCTCCACAATAGCCTAAATTGAACCGCCCACAACTCAGCGGATTGGAGGAGCTATAAAAGGCGCTCAACCCCCGTTGGAATTTCAGCGGTAGGTTCCATTTCAAGGCGTCCCCCACCAATCTCCTTCCTTGTATTTTCTCGCCCAAATCACAAAACGGCCACTCGCAGTGGACGCCGAGGTCGTGCTGAACAGCAGCATCACAATGAGTGGGCAGACCCTCGGATTTCTCTCCTTATCCCCCGAGCTCCGGAACAAACTCTACAGACTTACCTTTTGCCGCTTGAGTACCATTGAGTACAACATCGGATTGAGTGTTTAGTTCCTCAGAACACGCCGCCAGGTCCATTCCGAGGCGCTGCCAATCCTCTACGAGGAGAACACATTCTAGTTATATATGAGTTGCTGACCCAGTTTTGGGACACCAGTCCACCGCCAAGTACTTTCGTTTTCCTTTGCCTATATAAGCAACCGCCTTTAATAGACCTACCGAAACTAGCGCTCAGTCTTAAGGCGTAACTCTAATGTACTATCACATCGCGTGTAGGACCTATTGGGGATGGGGGCGTAAGGTCTATGCCTATGGCGCTAAGCCAGATCGGGTAAGAGGGGCGCACCATTACCTTCGACGTCGCGTCGCGCGACGAACTGTTCCCTTTTCTCTTCCTTTCCTCCTTGTACTAGTTTTCCACAATAATAGTTAACAATTGCAGCAGCCGCATCTCTGTGAAGTTGCTCCTTCGTTACATGTCACACTTTTTGGCAAAAGGAAATCCCTCTTGCCTGCAGGCCTAATCCACAGTTGTGCCCATATGCGACATTACATGTACTCGAGTTATATTTTAAGAGAATTCTCTAACAAATAACCTACTCTAGCTACAACATTTAACTACCAACAATTAAGTTAAATAACTCTCTTTTTATATATTCGGTGCTCACGTCCTTGCTCTCTCAGCTGTAGCGGACTAAATTCAACAACTCTTTCTCTCCATTCCTCTGCGCTTGAAGTGCCAGAAACTTATTTTATAAACCTAATGTTATGCAAAGAGTGATATGATATTGATTGATACCTAGGCAACCGGGCTCCTGCATCTTTTTGTGGGAACGGAAGCAGCGCAGTGAAAGCCAAGAACATTATCAACTTAATTAAAGGAATCGAGTTGTCATCTCGAGGGGCTGAAAGGGTGCAGGCTTCCGCCATCGGGAATTCAAACCTATCACATCAGCACAAGGAACTGCAGGCGAGATCAAGATGGGGGTGACTATTTGCCATTCAGTTTGCTCTAGTTGGTGGGGGGCACTTAGTTGTATGAGTGACAACCTCTTTTACTTAACATGGACAACTATAGCAAATTTATACAGAAAACTGTTCGGGCGAGTGTCTTCCATGTCTGCTAATGTGTTGGGACGAGAGTTTTATGTGACCGAATCTCATACTGCAGCTCGTTATTGCCAAAATGGTTACGGAGTAATACAGGGCCAGGGAGTTTGGCAGCCCTAGCCTCTCCTTCTTTGTCAAGGTATTCACATGTGATGGAGTCAAATTGCACAAGGCTTTGGGGAGTCAGGAGGCCCGCTTATATCCCTCGTCCCTATCCCGATGCCCCTTAATACAAATAGGTAGGTACCTTAAGATCGCTCTCCCGTTGCCACTTGTATTGTTTGGCCACCTTGATGTAGTGTACTTGGATGTTCCATACACCGTACGTGCAAGTAAAAAAAAAAAAACCAGGAACAAAAACCACCACTGTGTGCTCTCTTATCGCAGGGTATCAATAAGGGCCAAACACCGCTGCCTCATGCGTACTCGATGCCATCCGACAACAGTGCACAAGACAACAAGCCAGGCCACGACAGACCCGCCGAGCACCATCCAGTATTGGGCCTGATCCCGGTCGGCCTGCGTATCCGTCGACAGCTTAACCTCGACTGTATCCCAACCATGATGCGCCGTTGTAAGCCCATACAACAGACCCGCTTTGCACAGGCAGTTGCGGTAAACGCCGACCATCTGCATAACGGTGCCAGCGATAGTCACGCAAGCAGATATCGAACCAACGGCGTAATACAGTACGCTGATGGCCCAGAGACTGCACCACCTTAGTCCCTTGGCATTGTCTGAGTCCCTGAACTTGCGCAACGTGGGCGAGCTATGGGGTAGCCACAGGAGAATGAGAAGTACCTGGCTGATGGCGTAGGCCAGCACTGTTGCTGAGCGACAACCGACTCCTATCTCCGGGGTCAGGTATGCGATGGTGAACGCAGACGCTAATGGGACCATCAAGATGAGGACGGCAACTATAGCTGACGGCAGCGTGCCGTGTTGTTCAAAGACATCCGAGTACTTCCCATCATCGCCGGAGAGTAGCTTCCGCGACCAGTTGCCCAGCTCACAGCGGCGCTCGCAAATCCATCGCAGCCTGTAGCCCTTGTGGGGGCTGGTGCAGCGGGCCGTGGCAGCTTCGGCAATATGCCCGGCGCCGGCGCTGAGCACCATGGAGCTCATGATGGCGACGAGGATGATGGTACAGTACCAGAGACCAAAGGCGATCGCGTGGGCAGTGTCATTGTCTCCGAACCGTGCCTGGGCGTCGATAAGGGAGTAGATAGACGCCGTGACATAAAACATCACAGGAACGCCAACGTGGACACCGAATGGGACCAGCTGCATACAGCTCTGCTTGAGAAAGCGGTAGGCCGTGTCGGGTTGCTTCAGCTCTTCCTTTACGAATTCAACAAAGTGCGCATCAACCTCTAGGGCGCCGACTAGTGTGATGGCGAGGGCATGCCTCTCTTTGGTCAGCCGCCAGCCGAGCGCGCGAGGGTTGCTCTTCGTCACATTCTGGATCTTTTCAAGGATTTCCCAGTCGACAAGGGCCTCATACACCGTTGCAGCGATGTAAGGGCCAGCCCATCCGAACGCAATGGCAATGCCGACAACGGTGTCGAGGACGAGGGAGAGAAAGTAGACAACAGCCCACATCAAGGACACCCCGAGTCCTCTACCGATCCCTTCTACTGGCACGGGCATCGTCCATTCTCGCGGGATGGAGACCACAAAACCGAGCGAAGGAACAAGGAAGCCGATCAAAGGGCCGGCCCATTGCGACAGTGATCCGATCTGAGAACTCTCCCAGCCAGGGTTGAGAATGAGGCATTTATCGAGGCTGATGGAAATGTAGTCGGCTGGTGGTAGGTACTACCCGGGCGTGTATTGTTGTCCGCACACGAATGTCGTCTTGTTGGCAAGGGAGGGATCGCTGGCAATAAACTCGGCTCGAGCGAGCTCGCATAGTTTTTCAAAGTTCGCACCCGAGAGGTGGGCACTTGTGCCCTGAACGTTAAGGAGGAAACCAAGGCAAGGTACGGCAGTTCTCATGGCTTTATCAGTGCTATACAGGTTCAAGAAGTGAGGGTATCTCTGTTTGAGTTGACAAACCTTGGGATCACAAACGGGGAATTGCAACACTGCCGAAAAACGAGGGACAGGGAAAAGAGGTATCTTGGATAAGGTAGGGCAGTCAGGTGTAGAGTAAATATATACGTCTGACATGCAGAGCCTCTTGTCAGCCTAAGAGGAGCACTTTGGACACATCTCCACTCAAGAGCCGATGTGATTGCGGCTGTGAATAGCGGTGAGAATACAGTTATCCCTACTACCCACAATTAATGGTGGGGCATGCAGAGAACTTGATTCACAGGGCCCATTCTGGAGAAGGCAGCCAGTCAAGTTTGGGACTGGAGATTGCCTGACCCTAGTTGCTGGGAGCCGTTCAGCTCCGAAATCTCACAGCTCCTCAGGCCGCAACATCACTATTCGGATTCCCCTCCCCCTAAACATACAAATCTTCCCCCCCCTCGGCGTCGGCATCCTCGTGCTCCTCGTGCTCCACCCTCCCTTTAAATCCTTAAAATTCAACGTTTGATCCTTGGCCCGGCATAGTGTTGTTTTATTGCGTTAGCACTTCAAAGGCTGCGGGTTCGGCATTTCCAGAGGACAGGGCTTATGTAGTTATATCGTGTGGCAACTTCCAAGACCGCGGATTTGGAATTTCAGGGTCTGGGGCTTTCAATTCAATTGCGCGGTATATAGAAATAGGGCCTTGTTATTCAATTCAATTGTACGCAGATTTGGCGATGTTGAAGGTGTTATTGTACACTTTTGCAGTGTCAATTGATGCATCGGTTTGACACTTTTTGTACGACGATTTTGATGGCTAGAATGCTATGGGGGTACAGCTAGGAAACGTGACCGGCAGAATGGACCAACAAGTGCGCTTACATAGTGCGCGCCCATCAAGATCCCTTCTCTAAACAAGGGCAACCATCTCGGAGCACGTTCCGGACTCTCTTCACCTCCTCTGGCATGATGCGTAGTGGTCTCGGCCTCAGCACCACCGGCGTCGCCATGCCGTGCACGATCCACAACTCGTCGCCAACCTCCGTCTCGCCGGGCCCCAGACCGACGCGCATCGCAGCAGCGCCAGCCCCAGCCCCAGCAGGAGCAGGAGCAGGAGCAGCAGCAGCAGCAGCAGCAGCAAAGAACCGCGCGTTCCCAAGACGCCGCGAGAAGGACGTCGCCGTCTGCCAGTAATTCCACACGTTCTGGCGGGCGGGCGAGGGCTGCTTGAGAAAGGCGGGGACGTCCTGGATGCAGGTAATATCCGGGATTGCCGACAGGTCGAGGAGCGCCGATGGAGTCTTGTCGACGGCGGCGGTGGTGGCGGTGGCGTTGTCCGTAAGATCGAGAAAGGAAAGGCGTTCGTTGCGGGGTCGCCGTCGAGCACTGGGAACCGAAGGCGGTGGGTGGTGGCATGATGGTAGGGGGGGTGTGGCCTGCTTGTGCCGCCGACAGGGAGGGAGAGGGCAAGCTGATGTCGTGTCTCGCCGGTTGGTGGATACGTGCCTGAGGTAAGCAGTAGGAGGGCCTCCATGCCGGCGTGAATCGAGGCGAGGAAGGCGAGAAGGTTCGAGGTCTCGAACGTCGTGCTACCAACCGAATCGATGGCGGCGAGCCGGGTGGCTTTCATCACGCGGAGATTCCCGCCACCGTCCACCGAGGCGTCGAGATGAGGCCGCTTCGAGGCCGCAAACGGACCCCTGGCGCCGTACCACGTCGAGATGGTTTCCGGACGGGTGGTGGATGTCCAGTCCAGGACCCACGACGGCAGGCCAGGTGACCGCAACCCGCTCGTGCGGCATAGAAGCTCCGCCGCGTGGCCGTGCTTGACAAAGGCGGCGGCGTACCGCTTCGCGACCCTCTCCATTGGGGAGTCGTAGTCCGGGTCGAAGGCCGCGTCGCCTGCGTCGGATGCAAGGCTGAGCAGACCGAACAGCTTATCCACGCTACGGCTTGCCTGCGTGTGCGCAAAGACATGGAGAAGCGTCAGAAGGTTGTACAGGCACGGCCGCTGAACCGCCACGGAGCCATGGAACCGCTCGCGCACGAGGCCCAGCGTATATGCGGGCATCTCCAGCACATGCTCCCTCTCGGCCGCTGACAGGGGCCTCGGCAAGGCCATACACGCCTGACGGCCTTCCAGATATACTCCCATTTCACGCTCCAGTCGCCGCAGCACAGCACCAAGTCCCGCGCCAGCACGGCCTCCTGCACGACCCAGACGCGGTGGAACCACCCCCGGTTCAGCACCTTCCTAATGTCCACCCAGACAATGATGATGATGACGGCGATGATGCGGAGGGGAGGGAGTGGTGGACCAGGGTGCCGCGGAGGGGGGAGGGATCTTTGCTGGGGCTGAGCTCGAGTAGGCGGAAGTTGCGGTAGGCGAGGGGTTTGTACCGGTACCTCACGTCTTCTTCGGGCCCGTCGTACGGGGCGGCGGAGCGTTTGAATATCTTATTGCGGAGCTTCTGAAGTCGCTTCAGAGGTCTCTCTGTGACTGGGTGGCCCGCTGGTGCTGCTGATTGTGCCGGAAGGACCGGAAGCAGATCCCTCACCGAGATGTGGGGAGTATCTCGCTCAAACTGCGCCATGTAGTGCGCCAAGTTGCCTAGCCGCAGCTTGCCCTGCGTGCGCAAGTCCCAGGGGTCGACAAAGAGGGAGATTTGCCACTAGACGCGGGCATTGGAGGTAACGGCGAGGACGAAGACGTCTTTTACCGTGTCACCTGATCGGGCATCCAACCAGAGGGACTCGGCCTGGTTAAGTTAGTGCTGATAGTGGTAAACCAGAAAGTGGAAACCGGGATAGTATTGCTCACCTTGCGCATGGGGCTGCTGCCCATCAGGAAGTCGGTCTCTAGGAGGTCTGATGCGGTTGTTACGACATGGATGTGAAAAGTGCAGCAGGACGCCCATTTCTTCGTGTTAGCGCACCCTAACTGCCGTAATAGGCCAGAGAGATCGCCTGATCCGTCCATGATGGTGAATGTAGATGCGTCGACTGGGAGATTCTCACACGGCTCCAGGCCGGCTCGGGTGCGCAGGGGACTTGTCCAGTGTTTTTCGGGCTGGTATGTTGACGGTAGGTGATCCTCAAGCATCCGGAATACCTAGATATACATGTCAGCGGACGGGATGGTTAGACCCCTAGGCGAAAGGGGGGGAGGGGGGGGAGGGGGGTGATATTCACCATGAATTCCCCAAGGAACGAGAGCTCCATGTCAACTTGGCTCGCCTCCTCCTCGTCGCTACAAATCACCAACTTGCTCACTTCTGTGGAGGGTATGAATACGGCAGGCCATATGATGGATCCCGAGTTCATATTTTGTATCAGAGAGTCGACATCTCCGACGTGGTGGGTTTGGAGGATGCGCACTCCATCCATATCAAACCCGCCGCCCCTTTTTCCGAAACTAGGTATGGCCTTCCCAGGCAGCAAGATCGACGTGTCTTGATTGTCGAGCTGACACACCCGTGTGAGCAGCGGGTCGATCTCACCTCTGTTGTAGTTCTTCCACCGCTGAGAGAGGATGCGATCCATCGACGTGATGCCTTCGATATCGCGCACCAGGTCGAGGAGACGGTTTGATTGGTTATCCTTGCCGTTATTCTCCCCACGCCCCTCTAACTCCTCAATAACGCCGTCCTGTGCGTTGTTGCTGTTGCACACTTGGCCGTCTTCCTCATCGTTGCCATCATGCTCCATTATAATTCCCTTGCGCTTCCGATCCCGGAGAGGCGCTCGAGGAGAGCGTTGATGTTTGGCTTTGCGGTGACACCCAAGAATGTGAGGAACACCCAGCCCGCGTCGTCTGGATTAGCGACGTTGAGAAAGGAGAAGCCGGGGGGGAGTCGCCCGGCCAATTTTTGCGAGTGTTCGAAGGGCAGGGTAGTGTTTTCCAGAGGATATTTTCTCCCATCAAGACACTCCACTTGGAGATTTCGGAAGACTTCGAAGAGCCTCCGCTTCGACTCCTCCCACGCGCTTCGCGGCTCTCGACTTGGCCCGTCTCCGAGCCATGCGGTGTAATGACTCCAATTGGCCTTCAAAAACTCCAGGACTTGAATGCCTGTCCATTGACGCAACAGGACCTTGAACTCGGCCGAGAGAGAAAAAGGGCTCCCTGTTTTCGGGGTGACCAGCCGGCATTGAAGGCATAGAGGCCGTGTCGGACGATATCACTTACGAACATGTTAGAGCAAACTTGCAAGGATATTCGCCGATTCTATTGCATATCCGCTCCACGCTGTATTGTTCAACCCCTAAATTCGTAGGCAACTGCTGTTTGTGTGTATCGCTGTTGATATCGCGGTGCACCTCCAGTATCTTAAAATTCTGCTGGCAAGATTTACAGAAGACGGATTGAAGCTAGCTTAACTCGAGCTCTCCATGACCCAGCTTCGGCAGACGTTACAAGATACCCCTACCACAAGCGTTGAATTTATTGGCGACCAGGCCCTGAATCAGTTAAGAGACATCCTGCGTGTCGGACAGGACGTGCTAAACGAGGTTGCCCACGATCGGATCCTACAAGGCATCAAGGCGGGTTTCAATGACATGTTATACCGCTACCAGAGCGTCGATCAGACGTTTGGACACACGTTCGAATGGGTATTAGACCTCAACGGGAAATTCCCAGAGGCTTCCATTTTCATCCGGTGGCTTTCATCTGGAGACGGTATTTTTCACGTATGTGGCAAACTTGGCTCGAGCAAGTCTACACTGAGTTAGTCGCCCTCGGTCTCTTATGAACATAGAGACTGGAGACTAATCGTCGCCAGTGAAAAAGCTGTGTAGTCATGATCGGACTAGAGAAGAGCTGGAGAAATATCGGACAGAACCTTAGACGATTCCAGCACCAGTACCACCAGCACCCCCTCATGTTCGTCTGCTTAAAGAGAATATCAGTTAACATGACCGAGAGGAAAGAAACAAAGATGCCACCGCGCCGTGCAGCCCGCCGCGCCACGCGCCTGCGCTGGACGCGGGCCGAAAATGATTTGCTCCTACACCTAGTAGGTAGTTAATGAACTGTGCCCGCCCCCGAAGTCTGTCTTTCTCGCAACCCGAGTGCTTTGTTGTGATTGCACCCATCAATCCTAGCTCCATCGCGTGTTCCCGGTTCCGTCGTACGCCCAGTTCCGTTGTTTGCCCAGTTCCATAGTATCGTATGCCCAGTTCCGTCGTTGCGCATTTCCGTCATTTGCCC
The DNA here is from genome assembly GCA_030549175.1 of Lasiosphaeris hirsuta. NCBI lineage: Eukaryota > Fungi > Ascomycota > Sordariomycetes > Sordariales > Lasiosphaeriaceae > Lasiosphaeris > Lasiosphaeris hirsuta. The sequence continues at coordinate 1,782,082 of JAUKUA010000002.1, forward strand.
AATTACGTCGTCTGCTTCAGATTATACACGCTTCTCTGCCCAAAGGAAAAATAGGCCAAAATGACCGAGACGAAACCTCCCAACGACCACTGGATTGAGATCGTACCGAACATGCATGCAAGTCACGGATGTATCGTCTGCGCCTCACATATGAGGCAATCCGAGGGGCGCCCAGGTCCCCCGTACACAGAGGTACGCCGTGGAAGCATCTTTCGGATTTCAAGTGCTGCGACCAGGGCAGTTAGGCTTTTGCCCAGGCCGACCAGATCACAGAGGAAACCCTGTCTGAAGAACGACTCCGCCACGCCGCGGAGCCTGTGCTGCCCAGGAGTCTGCCCTGGCATGGGCTAGTTCTCATCTGCGGTGGCTAAGATTTCATCTTTGGCCACATAGCCATGACATTTGAATCGAGAATTCGAATGCACCCACAATGCACCTTTCATACCGACTTGAAAATAGACATGTTTGCTGCTTCTCTTCGTTGCTCTTTGGGGCATTTTCTCTCATTGGGGAGAAAAATGCCTGTTAGGTAGGTGGAGCCGGGTTTCGGCCCCGATTCCGACGTCATCCGGCTCGGAAGTCGACGTCACCCGGCTCGGAAGTCGACGTCACCCGGCCGGCGACGATATGTTCTTTCCCGATCAACCCAAAAGTGGCCATCCGACATGAAATCCTCCTCAATTCTCTGGTGATAGTCCTCGTACTCCATAGAAGTGCAGCCAGGGAGAAAGCCCGTAGTCGACTGACGATGCTGCGACGACCTGTTGGTCGCTCAGATGAGCAGCAGTTATGGTGACCCTCCACTGTTTTGTAGAAATGTCATGGTGGCAGGATCCATTCCCTCCATGGGAGGGGCATGGCGGCGACATCATGAACTAAATCTTGAACAGCCGCACTCTGCTTCACCAGCCGCCCTCCAGCCGCCCTCCGCTCAAAGTCATGTGTTGGGGGCCGCCGCCTCGCGTGGATCCCAAGCCCTAATCTTGAGACCGACTGTCACCAGCCGCATAAACACCAAGCCCTCATCTCGAAAGCGGCTTTCACCAGCCGCGTAATTTCGAGCCCTCATCACAAAAGCGGAACCACAAATTTCACTTCTTGAACTACCTCTCCCACCACCACAAACTTGCCATCGAAATAAAATCTTCACCTCAACAGCTCCTCAAGAACAACTCGCAACCACCAAGCTTCTAAACTACCAGAAAAGGGTCAGTATATGCCTACGGAACCCCATCCTCGAGACTCTCCTCTGCCCATCCATATCACAATATTCAACCGCCTCATCTTGATGATGAACTGCGTTATTTCCCACTGCCTCTAATCCCGCTAGCCAGCTTCAAGTTGCGTGCGTCACCAGTCACGCAAGCGCTTGCTACATGTATGTGGTGACCACAGACAGTGCTAGCAGGATCCGCCTTTGAGGGCCTTCCCATTTATTTCCTCGGCTTCTCTTTGCTTCCCTCTCCCTCCGTCTTCCGCCCGTCCAATCTTTTCTTCACGATTATCTCGCGAAGGGAGGGTAATTTTCTTCACCTGGATTCACGTTTTGTCTTGCACAACGCACCGTCCCATCTCGCAGTCCCAATCATTACACATACTCACCGCTGTCACCATTTTGTCAGGAAGCTTCACTGACAATGACGGTATGCAATTCACAGTTCCAGTCTCGAAATTCGAAATGCCGAGCAATGAGGAGTCCAACGACGCGGCCGGTGCAACTAGCACCAACAACGAGACTAATTCGACTGAGCACAATCAGTTAGGAGTAGGTGGTAAGTCGCCCCACATTCCCCCAAGGAAACAACCTGCTCGCTCGCAATGATTCATCGTCTCACTGCATTTGTGCCTTCTCACAGACGACGCTCCCGCCGCAGCCGACGACCCGGCCCCAACCCAGGCCTCAACCTCGGCCCCAGCCCCAGCCCCAGCCCAGGCCCCAGCCCCAGCCCCAGCCCAGGCCCCAACCCCAGCGGCACCAGGCCAAGGACCAACCGCCGCTGCCGCAACAACCACCGCTGCCGCAACAACCACCGCTGCCGCAACAACCGCCGCCGCACCGGCCCCGTTCCTAGGCCCTCTCTCCAACCCCCCGCACCCGCCCCTCGTGCGGTGGACGGCTGCCGAAGACCAATATCTTCAGGCGCCGGGCCCTGCAGGATCCCCCGACGTACGGGAAGATTTCCCGCGCCATGGCGTTACGGGGCTGGATTCGCACGCGCAACGCGTGCGAGAGACGGGTGTACCTGCTTGCCAGGAAGCAGCGCCGAAATGGCGGCCGCAAGTGAGCGGGTACATCCGCCTCGAGCACGTGTTGCGTGTGTGAGGGGTGAGGGAGTGGGTGATTTGGGAGAATGGTGGGGGGAGGAGGATGGAAGGAGAGGGATGGAAAGGAGAGGGAGGGGAGCAACTCACCGTTGCGGCCAGGGAAAAAAAATCGCATTGGCCTGGTTGACCCAGCTGCAGGTGACGAAGAACGACAGGAGCAGGCGGTGCGTTCCGGTCATGGCGGTATTTCAGCAGGATCAGCTCCTTGGCAAGCGGCAACAACTTTTCTTTGCTCATGCCGTTCAGGCGGAGCGCCCAAGAAACCCAACATGTGTGTTTATGTGAACATGTTTGTGCGCGTGCGTGCTTCTCGATTAGTTTCGACAGTACGACAACTCGACTGAAGCTATCACGAGACGGCAAACTTCCATCGCGCACAGTCTGCCGTCGCCCATGCTCTGCCGTCGCCCATGCTCTGCCGTCGCATAATCTAGTCGAAAATGTGCCAGTGGTGAAGGTATGCTGACTTGCATAATTTCCACCTAGGTCATTCTGGCAGTTTGGAGCTCGACAAGCGCTGAGGCAGTAACAACACGCTCTCGGGTCTCGCCCACGCTTGGCCATCGCGCAATCAACAAGTTTGAGCTACTGCTGCCTACAATGGCAAAGGCGGAGGGAAACGCACTCCAATGCCTGGCCCTATCATCTTCTTCTCGTTCGGATACGACATGCGTGACTACATGTATATCAAAGTGGAACCCAACAATGACGGCGAGAAACAACAGCGCCGTGACTGCGCCGAAGACGCCACCGGCCAGGGATAATCAGTCGATTTCCGCCCTCTCCGGCCCCGGTAACATGTTTCAGTGGCCCGGTCCGATCGTTTTCTTCGTCTTTGGATACTATGACTTGCGGGATTATATCAAATTCCATCCAGAATATGTTGGCAAGAAACGGCGTGGTGCCGAGTGTAAGATGGAGCCCGCGGACATCCAAAGTGAGCTGCACCAACTCCAGCTAAAGATCATGAACGGCCAGCTGCCCAACTGGCAGCTCAGCAAGCCCCAGACAGCGATGGGCAAGGAAACCAAAGCGGAAGCCGTAGAGAAGACCAAAAATAATACTGCAACTGGTGTACCGACGACATGCGTGGTTGCCTTGGGTGCACTACGCGAGATCAGGAGCTCAGCCGACAATATGTGGCCCTGCGTCACAACCAGGCGTGGGTCCTGGCGCTGACGTTCGCTCCCTCGTTCAGGAGTGCCCTTTCCCTAACTGTCTAGTACGTGGAGGAAAAGCCTGTATGTGCTGTAGGTAGTCCATCCAGAGTCTATAACGGGCGCCCAAGGTATGTGAGACTTGCTATGTGCCAGCCGCTTTATGTTAGCGGTGGCGTCTCCCCTATCACAGTTGTTCAGTGTTCACTCCAGTTCAAAGCCAGTGGTAGAAATCACAGTTGGTACAAAAACTTCGACAAGGACAACGACGAGACCGGCAGATTGCCGTCCGGTACACTCTGCTGTCGCGCAATCGACGAGACGAGCATCAACTTGGAGTCACTGGAGGCATTAGACCTAGCTAAGTACTATTATCACGGCTGCGGGTTGCGCAGAGGGGACATTCTGAACCGTGAATCTGGGAGCAAGTAGGTCCCGGGGGGTATTCTGTAGGTGAAGGGCTAGTTTGATGGAGGTGAGGGAATGTTCGCGTGAGGTTGGGTGGCAAACATGCTGCGAGCTGAGCTGAGAGCAGGGGGGAGCAAGCCACGATGCTAGCGTTGCCGTAATTTCATCGAGCCGTGGGCCAAGAAACAGACAAGCAACCCACAAATTGACTAGGTGTTATCACACATCCATTCAGGTAATTACTATGTGATACAGACACTCCTTCCCCCCCCCCCCCCCCCCCAAACTCTCTCCGTTGATGTTGACATAAAGCAATCACAGGCCCGCCATCACATCCTGGTCAGGTACATAATGCATCCCCCCAGCACACCTCCACCCTCCAGCGACCCGGAGCCACTCATACCCAAAAACACACCTCCCCATCGCTTTCAGCTGGGACTGGACCTTCTTCTCTTTCTGCATCATCCTCTGCACAGCACTAAGCTCGTCGCGTAGAGCGTCGCAACGACCACTGAGAGCATCACAGTTTCCTCCTCTGTCGGATGGATCGAAGTTTGCCTTCAAAAGTGCGTTCTCTGACGCATCAAGATCCCGCTGCAGCCGATCAGCCCGCCGCAGCCGTTCGCGCCGCTCCTCCTTTGCGGTCTCGAGCTCTAGCCACTCGGCATCCGAGGTTCCTTGTTCTCGGGAGGCCGTGGGTTGAGCCTCGGAGTGCGAGCCGCTTCCCTCGCCACCACTCTCTTCCTGGTCGATACGGCGGTCTCTAGCGTGGGCACCAGGTTGGATGTCCATGCGGGTAGCAGTAGCACTGCTGTGACCGGCCGCGGGCAGCTCTGAACTTATGTCGGTGGAGGTCGCGACTGCGGGACATGCTGGAGCGGGCTGGGCGAGTGAAGGGACAAGTTCGGATGCGATCGGTGGCTGTGTCGGTAAGGCGGCATTGGCGTTTACTTTTAGGGTGAGCAGCCGGCTTCGCTTGTGAACGATGAGCTTGAAGATGCAATCATGGACCTGTTGCATGGTGACGGCACGGACGACTTGGATATCCTGATGAGACGATTGCTCGAGAAACTTGTTGACGATCCACTTTGCGACTTCCTTGATGTCGCGAGCACTGGCCCAGTCAGGCATTGCCCTCAGGCTGTTGAAGAGCCGCGAGGCCTTGATGTAGCCTGGATCTGCTGGATCCGTGAGAAAGTCCGGCTCAATCGGAACACTCTTGAGTCTTAGCTCGCGGAGGAGAAGAGTAATGCACTCGGCTGGCTCGAGGACTTCAAATGATATATCCTCGTGGAAGAGCCCCGAGAGAGCCGGGAACATGGTCATCAGGAGGTCCATGTCTCTTTTGTATCCCGCGAGGATCACCACAATTCTGCCGGCGTTGGATGGCCGAGTAAGAAATTGGATGATCTCATCCACTGCCTGTGCCGCGAATTCACCGCCGTAGCAGAGGCGGAATGCCTCGTCGATAAAGAGAACCTTCCCGATTGCCTTCTGCAGAATCCTGCGAGTCTGGGGACCAGTGTGGCCAACGAATTTTCCGATGAGTTCACCCGCCGAACATGAAATGACATCTGGCGTCGCAAGGAAACCCATGTTGTAGTAGAGCTTGCCCATGTGCTCAGCCGTCGTTGTCTTGCCGGTCCCTGCAGGCCCTTTGAACACAAAGTTTGTCGGCACTTGATCCCTTGGCTTGAGACCATGCCTCCGAGCGCCGAGACTTTGCGCTTGGTAGGTGGCGAGCTTCTCAATGATGCTCTGATGCACGCGGCCATCGAGCTCCTGGAGTGTGTTGACATGGGACTTGGTGCCTCTTGTGTAGTCCTTGTCGAAGTCCTCTGGCTCAAGTTTTCCGTGGAAGTCTTGCTCTTCAGGGGGCTGAAGTGCCTGCCGCCTCTCGTAGCGAACTTTCGCGATGGAAAGAAGAATGTCAATCTCGCCAGCATTTGGAAAGTTTGGCCGCGTCAAGGACCTTTCCAAAACGTCGCGTGCAGTTCTCATGGTCTCGGGTGTGCCCTCGAGATCTTGCTCACCCATCTTCTTCTCCAGGATATCCATGAGTTGCGGCAGGCTGAAGTTCTCGAAGCGGAATGGATTGGCGATTGGGAAGCGTCGTGACAGCCCTGGGTTGACGTTGTGAAACATGTCGATCATTTTGTCTTCGTAGCCCACCAGAATAATGCAGCGGTCCTCTCCTGGTACACCCTGAACCATCGCAACCAAGGTGTCGATGACCGCAGTCCTGAACTTGTCTTGGTCCTTGCCTCCGTCCCCTGAATCGAGCATGTAGGCCTCGTCGATAACCAGGACCTTTCCGACCGTCGCTTCAAGGATCTTCCTGGTCTTCGCCTCTGATTTGCCTAGACATTCGCCGATGAAGTCTGCTGGGGTTTTGAGGACAACTGTTGGCAATCGTCAGCATTGTCATCAGTTTGCAAAACAAACAGAGGTGTTTTCATACCGTCGCCACGACTTAGGAGACCGATCTCTGCGAGAATCTGTCCATACAGCTTCGCAACCGTTGTCTTTCCGGTGCCCGGGGCGCCCACAAACAGTTGATTCAAGGAGAACTGGAAAGGCTTGATCTCCGCCAACTCGCGTCGGTAATTCAGTTGCGTCATGCGGAGCATACCCTCCACGCATTCCTTAACAGATTCAAGGCCAATAAGCGTCTGGAGGCTAGCCCAAGCCTTGCTCTTATGCCCAGCATAGTAAGGTTCAGGGCCGAGCATGTCCTCTCTCGTGAACAGAAACAAGTCAGGTGTCTTGCCCTCGCGTTTCTCCCTTGCGATGCGTCGGGTTTGACGCTTCGAGATGACGCCCAGAAGGTTTTCCACCGCTCTTGCATTTCCAAAGCCACGGTTGCCGCGGGCTTGAGCAAGGCGGCGCACGGCAACTCGCATGTACAGCCCATCCATTCCATCCTCGACTTTCATTTTGCCACCGTACTGCGTGTTGATGTTGTCGTGAAGAATCTGCCAGAGCTCGGCATCGGTGAAGTCGGAAAAACTCATGGAGTAGGGGATGCGGCTCGACAGGCCCGGGTTGTGCTCGTAGAAGGACTCCATCTCGTCCCTGTAGCCGACAAAGATGGCAGCTATCTTGCCAATCTCATTCTCCATAGTTGTCAGTACAATATCAAGAGCCTGGCGCCCCAGACCGTCGGTATATGGGGCAGTCAACTGATATGCTTCGTCAACGAAGAGAATACCTCCACCCTCTCTTCGCAGCATTTTCTTGAACATCCGCTTGACGCCCGTGGAGCCTTTGGTGCAGAGCTTTATTCCGGACGTCTCCTTCAATTTCGAGGATCCGATGACACCGATGGAGTGGAGGAACTTGGCATACAATCGCGCGATCGTTGTCTTGCCTGCGCCGCACAACCATGTCAGAATCACCACAAGAATCGAGCATCATGTCCAGGTACGAACGTGGCAGGTCTGTAGTGTGGAGCGTAAATGGGAACCGGACTTACCAGTGCCAGGGTTGCCTTGGAAGACTATGTTGAAGCGCTCCTTGTTGAGAGCCCGTCCTTGCTGCTTGCATATGTCCACATTGGACTTTATGTCCAAGAACTGTCGCTTGACCGACTCGAGCCCGACGTACCCCATCAGTTCGTCGATGACACTATTCTTTTCCTTATTCTCTGCCTTCCTTCGGTTCCACTCCCGGGCAGCCTCAGATGGTTTGGCATCGAAGGGCTTGTTGCAGTGTGGGAACTCAGTCACTTCGGGTTTGGGAGGGGCAGAAGGCTCCTCAGTGTCGTCTGGATTAGGTTCTGGCGGAGATGGTTCCGGATCGACCTCAGACTCGGCGTTTGACTCAGCTTCGGACTCAGAATCGGAAGAGGGTTGTGTCATCTCAGTATTAGGAGAAGCCCGCTCGAGCGTTGACACTTCCGGACTCGACGATTGAGTCAGAGGTATGGGCTCATCATCGCTCGGAGATACCCCCTCGGGCCGGGGATCAACGTCGGAATGTGGCTCTGCTTCGGGCAAGGGAGTATCGTCGGCGCCAGAAGCTTCGTCTGAATCTAACAACACCGAAATCGTAATCCGCCGAGTGGTGACCGGGGACACGGGCGTGGGTTGGTGAGCGGCTAGTGCGATGCGAAACGCAGACTCCGACGCAGAGTGTTCCGATGAAGGCAAAAGTTGACTCTCGTTGATGGAAGGTGACTCAGTCTTGTCTGCTTCAGGGCGAAGGGAGGGCGAAGGAAATACACTGGTCGGGGCGCTTGACCCACTGCTCACCGGTGTCGTCGATCGAGTAGCGGAAGGTGACGGGCTTAGGGAGGACAAAGGAAGAAGGCTGTTGGGCGTGCCGGATCGAATTGGGGCATCGGATTGAACGCTCAACGATGTTGCCGATCGAGTCCCGGGAGATGACGGTTCAGCCGAGACAACGAGCTCAGGCGATAGGTAAAGTTTGGTCATAGTTGTGGTGCGAGCTCTTCGGAGTGACGTTCTTGAAGACGAGAAAGATTTGGCAGCAGTGACGTGAAAAGGGGCGGGTTGGTTCAATTGTGGGGGAAGGAGCACCGGAGAGAAATTCCTGACACTCAACTTCGAGGAGGTTCACCACGGTGCCTAATATAGGTCGCGACAACGGCCGCAAAAAGGAGATATAGTTCAATGGGGGGTTCTGAGGTGCGGGCCAGAGCGAGTAATATTCCCGTTTCCTCGAGTCGCAGCACTTCAGGATGTGGGCAAGAGGTACTTGCAACTTTCACCTCAGCTGGACATCCGGGATCCTCATTTATTATGCATTGCAAAGATGCCCAGACATTGGGCTCCAGCCTAATTCTCTGTGTTGTCTTGGTGACGCAAGTCCTCAAGCACCTCGGGCTAAGTAATCAGCCTCATGGACCTGGCCAGAACCGCGATGTCATCATCATCGAGATGATAAGCCCCGATGCCAATGCCCCCTCCTACTCTGCAAACAATCCAATCTCCAGTGCCTTGAGAAGAGCATAAACCCTTTTCAAACCGTGTGGCGCTCCACCATTGGTCAACGGACGGGGGAGGGCGGGCTGTGGTCTGCGGGTCGAGCCTATGAGCAATTAGGAATTAGGAGGTGGATCACTCAACAGCGCACTGCCAGAGTGGGAGCGGGCACTCTGTGAGGCCCAGTGGTCAAGGCAGCCACGAAGCAGTGAAAAAATTTCAGGTCCTCCAAGATAGATCGTGTGAGATACTTCGACGCGACGTGACAGCATGGCGGAGGCGCATGCGATACACATCATTTGAGGCGAGGCAAACTGGTGGCAAAACGCGAACGCTTTGCAACTGTTCGAAGTCCTTCAGATCGGAGAATTTGTGCTGCTTACACCGTTCTTCGGTACTTCAAGGGGAGAGGAGCTCCAGAAACCGTCGGCTGCCTCCTGAATGGATGTGCTGGTGTTGGCTACCTCCTCACAGCCTGATGCCCGCCGGCAGCCAACTCAACATCTGTGCGACAACATTGAAGCTACCGCATCTGCGATACTGCGTTCCGTCTCCAGCAGGTCGCAATGGAAGATATTGCTGACGATCCCATTCGAATGCGATGGTTCTCCTCGCTCCCCATCTGTTAAGCATTTGCTCTTGCATCTGTGCGACCCGCCGCTCGCAGTCGCCCACTTCCACTGCTGGATCATTTCGCCCCCATCCGTGGTTATACGATATTCCTAGAAGTAGGGTGCCCCCAAGACTTGGTGTTGGCTTCATGTTGTGTCCATCCTGCTAATGTGAACTATCCCTGTCAGGCGTGGTGCACCGTATTCGATCTGTCTCATCATGGAAAACACGACTGACCCTACCGCGTGGTTATCCGCGGTGTCGTCTGTCGCGGCTGCCGTCATCGCCATGGCTACGCTTCTCACCGTCTACATCGCTGCCGTGCAGCTCGCGTCGCAAAACCGAATGTACAAACACGGCCTCTCCTGGCGAGCGATCGGGCCATGGGCCCCAAGGGCAACCCGCTCCAGCCTTTTGGGACTCCGCAGGACAATCTACGTTCCTTCTTTGAGCCTCAAATCCCTCGTCGGGAACGGCTGGAAGCCCAAGTTCACCTTCCCGGTCGGAATTCCCAAAACACCCAACACCCACGTCGAAGCGGGCGACAACGTGCAAGCGAAGGCCGGCTGGGTGAACTTCATACAGGCCTTGGACATGACTCCCGAGATACCTTCTGACGGGTCGATACAACTCTACGAGATGCAACACGCGTCCGAGCTTCTCAATGGCGTCGTCCCAATGCCCTGGACGGGCAAAGACCTGGTCGGCATTTGCTCCATTCTTGGCTTTCAGTCGTACGAAAAGTCACCAAGCCCAAGAGAACCGATGCCCCTACCCATGCAATGGGCTGGCCCGTTGGGGTGGCTGCAATTCCGGTCCAGCACCAACGGCTGCGTCGTCGAGTTTCGGAGGCGCATGTACATGGTCAATCAGATCTCGGATAGCATCCACCGCCACTGGGAGAGCCGTGACATGCCGCAAGAAGATCACTTTCTCCGCTCCCGTCTTTGGAATGCCATTGGGGGATTTTCCCTTCCCAACGGGGACGTCCTCTATCTCGGCGGCGCAGACAGGTGCAAGGGCCCCCGTGACCTGGAGCCCGAGGCCGCCGAAGAAGCCACCGAAGCTCAACTTTTCGAGGATCTTACGTCCGCAGATCTGTCCAGCGAGGACATCATGCTCAGGTTGTTTGGGAAGAAGAAAGACCGCCCCCAAGCACTCAAGCGTGAGGCTGATCGCAACAATCCGACCCAAGCGGACCGTGGCGTCAGGAACCCGGAACCCGACCCCCTCGAATCACTCCTGAGGCTCGAGTTGGACAAAGTCGACTCGGGCTCCTCCGGCATGAAGGAGCTCCTACGTCCATGCCCCGGTCTCCTTTCCGTGATCATCAACGGCGAACTGGCCTACAGTCGTGGGCTGTCTGCCAACGGATGCAAGGAGTACGACCGCCGGTTTGTCTCGCTCGAGGATGGCATCGACCCTGGCCGATATCCTCACCACCTCGGCGACCTATACATGGATGACGAGATCCTGGGGTTGATAAAAGATGCATTGCTGCTCCTCTGCCCAGATGGATTTTACTTCTCACCTACCAGTATCCTGCTGGCGGATCTCAACGAAGCCTATGACCACATCGAAGAACTGTCGAACAAGGCGGCAACGGAAATCTTCCCCCCCCACGGCTTCACAACGAGACCTCCCGAAATGGCTAAAGATGCCTTCGATGATCTCCACTATTCGCTTAATCTCTGCAATGAACTGCAGCGCAGGCGCAAGACGGGCCACGCCATGTTCTCGGTCGATGATATGCGACTCCTCGCCAAGGCATCCTGCTCACTCAAGCCCATCATCTCCCCGCGTGGAAAGCCAGGACATGACCTCGTGTGGGCCATGATCTACTGCCCCAACCTCTCGCGCGACGTCTGCAAGTCACTCACTTCGACCGACATCACGAGCTTCCTCGCTGCCGAGTTTGTGTGCCAGGGGGGTTCACTCGGCTGCGCGTCCCTGCCCGAGTTAAGCAGCGCAGACCCGGAGAAGCCCATTGGGTATACCATACCCCTTGTCGCCGACGGTAAATTCACCGGGACACAGGTCCTGGCGGCGCTGGCGTACGTGTTCATCACGTATTATTGGATCAACAAAGCTTGGCCAAATAATGTGGCCCTATATGACAGCACCATGCCGCAGAATGTTCTCATGTGCTGAAGAAGCGGTGGTGGGGATGATTGGGTCGGGGGCTGCTCACTGGATTCAGGTCAAGAAAAACGCGGGTCCAAGTCATCAGGGGAGCTGTACAATCATCTAGAGTGGGTGCTCTGGCGTCGGGCATCTGCGTTGTACCATATGTTTGTTTTTTTTTTGTTTTTTTTTTTTTTTTTTTCCTTTGGAGGCAAAACCGTACTACTAGTCTGACATTTCTGGAGCTGAGCAATGGAGAAAAAAGAAGATTGAATTGAGTCGGCTCCGCTAAGAGAGCAAGGCGCGTGAGCGCCGAATATATATAAGAGAGAGCGCTGTGCCAAGGAGCTAGGCTCCTTGCCACAGCTGTGGCTAGGGCGTGTGCCACACCCACTGCAGTTATGCGACAAATAGATAGTCTGCGGGTCTTGCGCGGCGCCGACAGCTCCAACTCAGTATGCAACCTCCCCCCAAAAAAAACCCCCCCAAAAAAAAAAAAAAAAAAAGGAGAGGGTATAGGTGGAAGGCGTTTTGCTCGTGTTGATGTGGCGTTTGGGTTTAATAGGGGTTTGGACCGCAATCGCGAAGTTTCATCGAGGCGAGAACATGGGCACGGTGTAACAAGACCGTACATAGCGTTACCGTAATTTCAGAATTGCAGTATTCACCGACACAATTCTGACGCTAATCACAGTTGCCACAAAGAACGAATCACGGGCATGACCTCACGCCCAATAGGCGCTTCGCGGGGACGAGATGGTATATCTGGGCTAGTATATCATATACTGGTATATTAAATATCGTCCCAGTTTTGGGGTCAGGAACTATATATATGCTACGGATTGAACTAGGATATCATGTACTATCCCACACCATGTACCAGTATATGCCCGGTCTTAATTTTAGACCCTAACTTCCCAGCTTGCCAGAATTTGGGCTACCCATTTGTCTTCTAAGCACATAAACACATAAAATTCTACATTTTATACCTAAAGCAGCATTTCAATCCCTTAGCCGCCAGAAAGGATGCATACTAAACAGTCGAATAACCATCTAGGTTCCAATAAACCTTTGGATAACACGTTAACATACATTTTAAGCGCTACTAAAGATTACCGCATCCTTAGAGCTAGAACGTTAACATTACGGTATAAACGAAGAATTCTCCACACAAGGCTAGAGTATTTGATACAGTTACCGGATCAGCACACTATCTGGGTATTAGCTCCTGGCGTACTGCACCATCTTATCGAAATTCTCTAGAAACTTAAGAGTTCATACAAATCTACTTACTCTATTTCCCCTCCCAGCATTACACTCTCTTCTAGCCGTTCAATAAGTGCCTTCACCTGCCTGCCTGTGAGCCATTCGAAGGTGCATCTGGCTCACCCTGTTATAGCCGCTAAACATTTCTCTCTCTTCATCTAACTCAATTCGAATTGGAAATGAGTCGCCGTTCACCTTAACCTCGAGATACCTAATAGCTCCGGGGTCACACACCGCAAGGTCATCATCATCTTCGAACCGAGGGCAAACCAAAGCGTCTACGAATCTTTACCGTCCCGCACAGTAAGGCAAAGCCTTCACCAACTGTTACTACGACATATAGAAGTACCTTGAAGGAACAAACAAAACCGAATATGTTGGCATTAACGTTTAAGGGGCTTTAAGATATATTCGTTAACTAATTTCATTACTGGTGCTGGAACAACGGCAGACGGGCGTTGCACCTCCCGAGGGCCAATCTACCCTCTATTATCACAGCTATTTTCTTTGTTAGCTCACAAAATTAAAACCGCTTAATACGTCTCTTCCTACTCTCTTCCTCGTGATAAGACTTTACCGGTTCGTTTGCCTTTGTAGCGTGGTGCCTATACTAAACTATTTGACAGAGGGCATAAACTCCCAAGTTTCGATTGACCCTCCGACGGTGATTGCTCGGATGGAAAGAGAAAACGGTAGTTACGGGGCAAAGGAAACTAACCGTTATGTGCAGTGAGCTGGTCCCAAAACTGGGCCTAGGATCGTCCTTGTAACCACAGTGCCTCATTTATGGTCACCGGCAACTATAGCCGGGGCAGGTTCCTTAGATTCACCTCGGCTCAGGCAGCCCTCAGTGCGGCTCACCCCTTACTCAGGATCTGCGACTAATACGGACTCGGCCAGAAAAAAAAGTCGGGTGTGACTATACAGGTAGGATCGAAGTAAGGTAACGATCCCGGTACCGTACGTTTTACCAACGTGTAAGATCTATTTTAATGTGATAGATCGTACTATAAGGGATTTCCTCACCGTTATAAGTATAGTATTACCCTACCATTTCTATATAATATACCAATTATTTAATGTATCTCTTGATCGTCTCAACGAAATCAATCATATATAGGAGGAGGAACGGTGTAAGTTCCGCTTTCGTTATTTCGATACCAAATCCCAGATCCCCATTATTACTATCATAACCACCCTTTATAAATAACTCCATAAACTGTTATTTGACAAGTTTGCCGGGTAGGTTTATGATATGGGTTCAAAGAAGAGTTAAATAAATATCGGTAGTTCTACACTTTTAGTATGAGGTTATACTGGACGAAGGGGTAAAGAGGGTGATTCAAGCAGTAGCCTAAAGCCTGAATAAGCTGGCAAAGATACTTGGCCAATACTTATCATCGAGGTAGGAGTCTCTTAGACGTTGGTATAATTACGAATAGGTATATAGCGGTAGTTTTCCACGTCAAACTACGAGGTTAAGATTGTTCTTCTTACTAAGTTTGACGGTACTACAATCCTTTTGGAGAAGTGGGAGGAAGAGATACCAGTTCGCCCTGGAGCTACCACAACGCGATACTCTCTTTAAAACTAAGAGCCAGCCTGATTCGGCGGCCGCAACAGCGCTTTCTCGCTTTAACCTGTAATAGGATGGAGGCCGCTACTACGGTGGTTCTTCTAATAGTCTTTTAGCTAGTTCCTTAGAGCGTACGATTATTCCTTACGTAGTCCTGTTTATTATTCCTAAGCCCTCTTCGGCCCTCGTTGTACTCTTAGTGAGACTTCTTTAGGTTTACCGACATAATGGCTTGCATAAGGGAACGTTGTCATACCTCAGCCGTCTGTTCTGCCTCCTCGCCCTTAGTTCTAGGCCGTTGCGTGTCTGTACGCGTTGATCGGGCTCGCTTTGCAGGAAAGGGATCAATGTCAGATGTTGCGTCGAGTTGCCTCTTCCTTGATGGCTCTGCTGGCGCGATTCGAGCAGAATCTTCTGCAGATTCTTCTCGACAGTCTTGTGCGTGCCCTGTACACGAGTTAACTTGCTGTACTGTCCGAGATACTTGGCACGATGAGGTACGACAGGCGTACCTACGTCCAGCAGCCTTTCTTGAGAAGCCTTGGAAAGCTTCGCACGAGAGCTGCGACACGACCTCTAAACCCGGCCATTCATGAGGGCATGCGATGGGCGATGAAGGCTGACGAGTTCATCGGCGCTTGATGAGGCTGACCGAGTTGCAGGTGGCCGTCGGGGGGGATGGGCGGTTCGCTGGTGCCATGGGAGAGAACTGTTGACTTTGGGTTTATTAGTCGAGGTGACAGCTTAATGCCTCAGGCCAAAAGTAGGTTAAACCCAAAATGATTGGGTATGAGCAGCTCTCTGGTACGGGGTTGCCTGACCGAGGAAATTGAAAGAGGCCCCCACATGCCACGGTGTGTAATTGGTTGGATGAGAGCACACCATTTTTTTCCACATTGTCATACCGAAGCAGGAGGCCATTCCCGAGGATCGGTCACGGCGAGGGCCGTGACGTGGGTCGAGGGCACGCGCGCTATTGGTTCTACCATCGATTACTAGAACCCACTAAACATCGACCTGCCTTGCTGCCTAATGCCGCCCAACCGCGTTGTGTAGGACGCACTCCATACAAACGCCTTTCCTCGCCGATTGCTTTACTCTCACACTCTTAATTAGTTGCTTCTGGAAAGAACGTACATCGTCTTCATCGAGGTCCGTCAGAGTCAACTTCGTAAGCCGAGGCTTGAAACAAGACGAAAATGGCAACTCAGTCATGCCGCCCAAGCACGCGGGCAAGTGGCCATTCTCCAAGGTTTAGAGACTTTCATCATTTGACCTAACCGCCAAGTTGACTTTCTCGCAGCACCTCAACCACGGCTAGCGTCATCGGTGAGACCGCAATCCAGAAATGGATAAGCAGCGAAAACTTGTGCTATCGCTGTGAAGATGCGCGGTTCCGGAATCGGCCCGAGGCCAAGTTCAAGACCATGTCTTGGACATACAACGTCGAGTGGGCAGAGCTCCAGGAGTCGGACTGCCAATTTTGCGACGTCTTATGTCGCGCATGGTCCGCTGCCCACGGTCCTCCAGGCATGCTAACAATAGATTACGGTGAAGATATTATCTTGAAGACGGAGACGGGTACTCTCTCCGTCTTCCTGAGGCGCGAAAGAGGTATGCTCAATGTGCTGCTCACCTGGCCATTGGGGAGTAGACGCACTAATATAGAAGCACATGAAAGGCTTTTTCTGTCCATGGAGAATCGTTCAATCCGAAATGTCTAGCGCCTCGGCTGTTGGGAGCCCCGAGCACAATCTTCAAATCTTGAAATGGATCTCACAATGCAGAGAGACTCATCCGTTGTGCAGCGAGCCGGTTACCCGCTACTATCCGACCAGGTTAATTGATATCGGCTGTTCCCACAATGATATCTGCCTAGCGGAAACCGACTCTTCTACCAGAGGGCAATATCTATGCCTGAGTCACTGCTGGGGAGGCCACCAACCTCTTACGACAAGGACGGGCAATCTCCAAGAGCACCTGCAGTCCATCGCGTGGCAAGAGATTCCCCAGACCTACCGAGATGCTATCTGCTATGCCCGGCTACTTCGAGTGCGCTACATCTGGATAGACTCTCTCTGCATCATCCAGGACGATGACGAAGACTGGGCAAGGGAATCTACGTCGATGAATCAAGTTTACGGCAACGCATACCTGACCATCGGAGCAACATCCGCAGCAAACCCGGCAATGGGAATATTCGGCGACTGGCGGTCGACGCAGAATGTGACTACACCAATCCGCGGCATTACAATATTTGGCCTGCCATATGCGTATGCTGCCGCGTGGGATGGCCTGGATGATAACATGCGCCACCCCGATTCGGCAGTCAACATCTCCGATTCAAGACCGTGGCCACTACTCGATCGAGGTTGGGCATATCAGGAGCGCATACTGTCCCCGAGATTCCTACACATCGGCTATCCAGAGCTGAGGTGGGAGTGTCGACAAGAGCGGTCATGTGAATGTGGATCGACAGAGGCGTTCTTGAGTCCTGACAAGAAATTCTACACGAGAGCATTGGGATCTGGTTCTGTGGCAAAACTCCAACAAGGGCGGCGAGGGCTCATAGAGCGATACTCGGGCTTATGTCTCACGTACGACACGGACAAGCTGCCTGCATTCTCCGGCATCGCCAAGCAAGCACTCGGTACGGCAGCATCCTCGGACTATCTTGCAGGACTCTTCCGCGACTCTCTCGCCGTGGACCTCTTGTGGCACACTAACACGTTGCACCCGAGAAAGGACGGACCAGCATCGTGGCGGGCGCCAAGTTGGTCTTGGGCTTCCATCAACCGACAAGTCGTATTCCCCTTGAGCCGCGACTTTATGAGCAGCGATGACGACCCCTACCGCGGAGAAGTGGTTGAATCTTTCTTGCAAATTCACGAGGCAAAATGTACGCAGAGTACCTCGGATCCTACCGGGCAGATCAGCGACGGCTTCATCAGACTCTCGGGTCTGGTTTTTGACTGTGTGCTGGTCGAGGTTACGGGAGCCGATGGAGTTTCGTCTACGAAGGCACATCTCACAGGCCACGACTTGGCCATCAACGGGGAGCTATTCCTAGATAAGCCGACTTTGCAAACGCAGGTCCTGTGTCTCCGCGTCTCCATCGTCGCGCAGGTACGAACTGGGGCGGATGTGGTAACAGAGGTTGACTTCGCCTTGGTGTTGGAGTGCGTGGACGCGTCAAAGAAGATATATCGGCGGTTGGGTGTGCTACAGCAGTATCTAGGAGAGACCCGGCTTTCCGGTAGGTCTAAGGTCGTGCGGTCCAGAGACCCGGATAGTAGTACGCGCCGGAGCGCCTTTGACAGTGGAGGGGGGAGGCTGGAGAGTCTCGAAATCATCTGACACGTGATTTGAGAAGGCGTTAGGGAGTGGGTGGAGGATATGATGCCTGTGGGCGTCTAAACAACAAGATTGAGAGCAGGCCTCGGGCCTTTGGGTAAGGCCCTTAAACAGCAGCAGAACGCAGCTGCATTAGCATTTGGCGAGAATCAAGGATCTCGAGTGCGACCGATCCACCTTCTGGCTCCAACGGTAATAGATGGGCAACATTCGCCAGACGCAACAGGGCAACGAGGAGCTTGACCCTGGTGAAAGGAAAACACAGAAACGAAGCCCAAAGAGGCATGGGAAGTAGGGGTGCGGTGCCTCGGCGGCGAGGGGTGATGTGGGCGAATAACTGAAAGACTTGCTACTGAAACCTTTAAAAAGTACATGTGCATTATTGGCTATGTAGTGTCACAGAATGCTGGCTGGAGCCCCACTAAATCCCGTGTGCAAGCTCTTCCCAATGTGGGATAGCGATAGGCCTAATCAGGAAAGTGGGCTGCCAGCGAGAGCACATCTCTCTGCCACAGGCACGCAGCCCTCTTCTTCATTTTTCCTTTTCTGTAGCTTTAGATCTTCATACCAACGGTATGGTAATATAGTAGCATCACCACTATAGCCTATTCCCGAAACCGTGACATGTAGTTAAAAATACTCTACAGTCCCCCTCCGGGTTCCCTTGCCAGCCTGCTGTTCATGCGGCCCCTGTGAATATTTGGTTTCGCTAGGAGATCTCTTTTCAACCGCAATATCCTGGTACAGCCGATCCGCTGCCCGTTGTCCTAAACGAGTGCGTAAAGTCGTCGACCGCATCGTAATCGACGAGATGTTCGTGGCTATACTGTTCCTCGTGAGCTAAGAATGCTTAGAGTAGGTCCGTTGCTTAGAGGTATGGTCCTAAAAATGGTTGACAAGTCGAGTAGGATTTAGAACAAGGGTTCACAGAGAACATGACCCCAATCTAGACTAGGAATTTCCCTTTCCTTCTTTAGAACTGAGCGGTTACCGCCTTAGCCTAAGCTAAGCTAAGCCAGATTAAGTAGGGGGTTACAATTTCAGGCTACCTCGGCTATACTTACTATAGTCTAAAAAAGTAGTTAAGTTATGAGGCTACTCTTCCAGCTCCAATTTTGGGATATCAATACCCTACTACTTAGCTACCCTATCTCTTTCCCTTCTTATTAAAGTAAATAACTATTTAGCTTACTTATTAGTAAATAAGCTATTATGTATAATTAAGATACGGTATAGTAGTATAATTTAACCTAGCTTTAATAATTATGACCTAGGAAACCTATAATAGAAAGAGTTAAGGAAATGATAATATAGCTGCTACGGCCCAAATGGACTAACCTATCTAAGCTATTTCCATTTTTCCACGTAATAATAGTTGTAATTACTTATTATAACTATATACTAATCATTACCCACCTAGCGCTATAAGCTCATAAATATAGGAGTAAGTCTGTTACGTGGAAAAATGTAGATAGATCAGATAGGTTCGTTCGTTGTGCGCAGTCCCTGCGCTCAATTGAGCATAGGGGGTGCGCTGCCATATAATAGCAGCGCGCCCTCCAGACCGATTGCTAACGGGCTATCCTTTATAATTATTTACACTACCATTACAATATGTCATGTCAGTGTTCATGTGAAGGACCACCAACATAACGCTTACTAAAGCGGTCCTTTTGACCGTAGCAAAGTCCCTCTTTAGAGAAAAAAGTAAGTACTAGAGTACCTATTTATCCGGGGGCATGAGAAATGGCTATAGATATAATGACACATATAAAGGCTATCTGTTACACAGGGTAGCCATAGTGAGGCTAAGATATGGCAATCACAAGGTGTATTACCTTTTGGTAAACTGAACGGTAGAGCTATAACTATACACTTTAACTATACCGTAGACTACCTCGGTAGTACTGTTAGTCTAATACAGAGCTTTCACATAATAGTAAGGGAGGTAATCTTCGTAACATGAAGTGGTAGATAGCGAGAAAGGTAGCTTAATATAGGAAGATAGAACGACGTCACAGACGGTAACAGACGATATTTCGTAGTGTCACACTGCTGGGTTCACCTAAGGTTAACAGGGTGTATCACCTCCTTGACCTGGGCCCGTAGCGATTGCCACAACGGGTGCCACAATGTGGCTTACCTGTGGGACACACATACACACTCCACAACGTCACATAGTCAGAAAGCCCCTAGCCCACACGTAGGTCGATGGATCCTCAAGCATGGCCACGGGCCAAGCCGGAACCTAGACACCACTAACAAGACGGGCCGGTCTACCTAGTGAACCTAGCCTACGCTAGGCAACGTCACTAGACTTCAGATTTATTATGGACAGCCACACAACCTCGGCATCGTAGTCAGAGCTACATTAGCTAGCTAAAGGACCAACACGATGATTCAACGGTCTTTCGAATAAGAGACCTCCTAGCTATCACAGTTACTCCCTTAGACAACCGAAACCCCAATGTTCTCTAGAGTCTAGCTTCAGTAGTAACAAGTGGTTATGACCAGACCTATCAGGCTTCCATAAGTTATGAAGGAAACCATCGCTATGACAAGGCTCTAGCTATGTAGCTAGAGATCTAGTAGCCGACATAAGTACTAAGGACGTGAAGGAACCTCCACAGTAATGGCTACCATACCTCTTGAGCTGTAGGAGTAAGTACTAATATCGGCCGCGGACTAACAGAAGATAGTTAGTAACACTTAGTTTAAACCCTTAATTTTTAAGGTACGTAAGACAGATAGCTAAGGAGCTTCGGGACCGACGGGTAGCTAAGATAGATCCTTAGATATCTTAGTATCTTTATACATTATAGATAGTAATCTAGATGTAAGAGACGAGGGCCTTGTGATAGATCCCAGAGAGGAAGAAGCTCCCGATTCCTTTCAAAATAGACCTAGAAAGATTATTAGCTGAACTTTAGTAAAGTTAAGGGGTAATATAACCTAATGAACCCTCCTGTTTCTTCTTAACTTGTAACTATGAAATATCGTTTGCTATCTTCTATAACGCCGTCTCATCTCCTTGTATCAAACTACCTCCCTTGCCATTTATCACTTTGGGTTGCGAAGATCACCTCCCTCACCCTCGTGTGGAAGCTCTGCATCAGACCAACACCACTGCCGAGGTAATCCGTAGTACGGTTGAAGTGTGTGATCATAGCTCTGCAGTTCAACTCATTGAAGGTGACACACCTTATGATTGCCACACCCCAGACCTACGGTGGCTGGCCTGTGTCACACCAGACTAACGGTAGCTGGCCTGTATCACACGGGCGGCTTAGGAAGCTTAGGGGCTGACGAGTGGCTAGGACAGATTCTTAAGTATCTTGGTATCTTTATATATTATACATAGCTCTCTAGATAAAAGAGATAGGTATGCTATGACGGATACTCAAGAGAAAGCTGATCCCCAGTCCTTTTTGGAAACAGACTCTGGATAGATTCTCAGCTAAGCTTTAGTGAAGCTGAGGGGTAATATAACTTTATGAACCCTTCTGTTTTCTCTGACTTATAGACTACGAAGTATCTTGTCTTATCTCCTGTTCGATTGTTCCATCTCCCTACACCAAGATCTCCCTGGTTGTTAGCACTGCCACTCTGTACGGTTGAAATCATGAATTGGTTATAGCTCTGCAGTTCCATCCTTCGAGAGGTATCTCACCTTGTATTTGCCACTCTCACACCCTGTGCCAGTATCACAGGTAACTACATATTAGAAAGTGCTATTTATCTTCTACGAAATATCGGATAGGTCCTACCGCGGCGTCAATTAGTGTAGTCTTTGGGACCTATGGTTTGTTGGCTTACTAGCTCTGGCGTTAGGATTGCAATATCCCGTAGAAACTGTATATATTTAATACTATCTAATTCTCCGTTACTTTTTTAAACCGATCTGACTATGCCTTTAGGTGATTTGTGTTTTTTCTATCTAATGATTCCAGAAGATTACGTTTTAGCTAATCCTTGACCAAAGGGATAAGGGGTTTGATGTCTATACTATTACGTGACACGACGGCCAAACGATAGACAGTGAGCCACGACAAGCCCGAGTGGACCAGCAAGCGCGAGGCCGGTACAAGCGGGTACCGCGACGACGGTCGGTCACGATCCGCGTGAATGGCAACTCGACCTGTTAGTATATCGAAGTCACCGCCTATGAGGACAACGTATCGGCACACTCGGCCCACCACTCAGTGCATCTTGACACATCAGAGAGCGGGGTCTGAAGGGTTGGGTAATTTGCCATGTCAACACCCATTTCTGGCATAGGTGTCGCGCCACCGTAACCCTACCAAGATGCTGTCGACTGGCGCTTATTAGCTATATACAATAAGAATCGGTATTGTTGAGGATTAGAATGAGTGCTTCAATTGATTGAATTATCGTGTCTTCCGCTCTATTGTGCTCCATTGCGGCCCATCGCGGCCATCGCAACTAGCACCCCTCTATCGGACCCTTGGATCCGACGTCCGAAGGCTTGCGCCCTCAGAGTCAACGGCGCAGGCGGTCCGCCTGCCAGTTGACAGGTCACGCCAGTAGGATTTCTGGCCGGAGACCCGGCATTCGGCCCCAGCTTTTGGTAAAATATCGGAATAGAGCAACCTCCTGTCTGGTTCCAACCACCCAAGCATGGGCGCCAAAGCTTGTTTCGTGTCTTAGCTATTACATCCACGAGCAAAATGCCCGATAGCGGCACATTTTTAGTGGAGAAAAAGAAGCGGAAGTGTAATCAATGTAACAGGCTCTATCAACGGAAGCACAGCTGTTGGGGGTATCCCAGCGGAGACTTCACTTCTCTGATTCACATCTCCCGCTGCCTAATATTCGTCATCCACTTTCTTGGCTCTACGTCGGTGTCATTGCTGATCAGGAGCGATAGGCTTCGTCGCCGGCCTTCTGTAGGTATACGGAGGCGCTTGGGTCAATTCCGTAAGTTGCTTATACATCCCAGGCCGGTTCTTTGGCTCCAGGGTTCTCGCCCGTCCTGTGAGACTCCCAACAAGGCCAGGAAGAACTCTCACACACTAAGACCAACATTCAACCTCCTTGACAGAGGAGAAGAGCCCCCCTTTTGATAATTTTAAACAACAAGCTTACACAAACATGCCGCGAGCTGCTAAGTATGCTCGATTCTTTTTTCGCGACATCACGACGGTCGGGTTGAATCGGCTTAGCTGACAAAGCACTTTACGCAAATTTGTAGGTAGTTCCTTTTGATCCGGTTCCGGCGTTCAGCTCGGTGACATTGTTCCAGCTTTGCCCCGCAGCAGGACCGCGTCGAGCATTAGCCATCTCTCTAGGGGTATTTCTGCAAGTTTTGAATAAAATCACAGTGATCTCAGCCACAATGCAGCTGAACTTACACAACGTAAGCGCAGCTAACCGCAATGCAGCTGCTGTGAAACAAGTTGCAGAAAAGGTAATGGATGTCACATTACTTCGTCCAAAGAGATCGTGCTGTGCTCGTATGCTGACCTTATGTGGTTCTTTAGCACACCTTCGCTTTAGACGACCTTTATTGCAGTGATGAGAAAAATGTAAAGTCAATCGTTGTTTGGTTTTACGTTCCATTTGGTGAATTCGCTATGCGAAAAGATGACGAATCGTTGGGATATGGTGGCTGGGCTTATCTACTCGAAGAGATCGACGAGTGGATCGTCACAAATGGCTTTGTCGCAAAGGGCGGGTCGGTACGATGCATCAACAAGGGGAACCAATAGGACGGAGCAACGGTCGTCGAAATTAGTCTCTTGCTACTGTCCATCACAGCATGTATCTAGGGGACGGGCAACCAGGGAATAGGCTGCCTTAAGCGCTCAGATAATACGCAAAACACGGTATTGAACAGACTGTCAAAAAAGAGGCGCTTATCCCACCCTTCTATCCAATGAATCTCAAAGTCCGGCCCAGAGGCAAACAAATACATGACTGATGGTGGCCCCCGCAACCTCGCCCCGAAAGAGAGGATTAGTTGCGAACTCATCAGTGGCTTGAAGTACTCTAGTTGGGCCGAAATTGTGGCTATCGGTACTATAGTGATGTAAAAAACATTAGGGTTACAGATAACCAACCGGGGGGGGGGGGAGACCTACAGCGTCCCTCATCATTCTTCGGGTATAAGGGCGAGAGCTCCCGGATGATCAAAGCTGTTGTTGTGAGGTCCGACATCTTTCGCGATGTAACATGGGCCTCTTTGAGAGGGCGTCTGGACGAACTCAATCCGTGATGTACGTAACCGAGTATGGAAGCGCGTATCAACAAATTGCGGACCGGGAATTAGATTTGACGTCATGGGAGACACATCTGGATTCGGAAGCCGCCAAGTTTCCGGTGAGCTTGGCAGGGCGGTACCTGCGTCCGATGCGGCCGATGCGGCCGATGCCGCTAACACGGTGCTAGCTAGACAAGGACATTCGTTAAAGCTGACGGTGCTGTCAGCAATCTGCAAACTTGACCTCTGAGCATCAACAGCGACGCATAAGTAAAGCCAGTGGCCCGGATGAGCGCAAGATGTGTTCGCAACGTTTACCAATCACCTCGACCTCCGACCATTACTCCTGAGTCCTGACCCAGCCAGAACCGCAAACAAACATCCCTAAAACAAAATCCTCACCATGCATCTCAAACACATCCTCCTCCCAACCCTCCTCGCCACCGCCCACGCCTGCACTCCAGCGCTCGGCACCCGCGCCGCCGACGGCCCAGACTTCCCCAGCACCCAGCCCGGCCCCGACACCCCGCCATCCCCGTCCACCGCCGGCTACTTTGTCAACCACGCGGCCCTCAACGTACGCAACCTGACGCGCAGTGTGGCCTGGTACCGCGACGCGCTCGGCTTCCAGGTCCTCTTCACCTTCCGCGCCAGCCCGCGCTACTCAGTCGTGTACCTGGCGCATTCCGGCCCGACCGGGGAGGGCGGGGCCGGAGCGCAGACGGTCGTGGAGCTCACGGCGGCGATGATGAGCGGCCGCGCGCGGGGCTTGTTGGAGCTGGTGTACTTTGATCGTTCGGGCTTGGAGAGCGGGGAGCGAGGGGGGTCGACGGGGTTTGG
Source organism: Lasiosphaeris hirsuta (assembly GCA_030549175.1). Lineage (NCBI taxonomy): Eukaryota > Fungi > Ascomycota > Sordariomycetes > Sordariales > Lasiosphaeriaceae > Lasiosphaeris > Lasiosphaeris hirsuta. Next base: position 1,806,910 of record JAUKUA010000002.1, read on the forward strand.
CCATGTGGGGCTGATTGTGCCGGATGTGCTCCAGGCGCAGGCGAGGTTGGAAGGTTTGGGAGTGCAGGTGCTCAAGAGGGCTGGGGAGGTGCCGGACCTTGGGGGGCCGGTCGGCGAGGCGTTTGGCCTTCCTGCCGATGTGGTTGAGACAAATGCTGCGGATGCTGAGTTGATCTCGGGGGCCTTGTTGGGTGTGTTGTTGGTTTTGGACCCTGATGGGAACTTGATCGAGGTGCAGTCGTTGTCAGGGGGGCCGTGATGGCTGCGATGTAGTGCCATGGTCTTGCATCCAAGGAGACAATCAATCATATAAGCCGGAGGGATTTCTTTTCCAGCATGCCTTTATTATGGCCAATGAAAAAGTAATTTAACAGTGCCAGAGCCGACTGGCCTCTGTGTTGATACTTCTGGTGCTCTTCGTAGCACGTCTGGCATAGTTCGGAGTCTGCACAGTAACAGCACAGGAAGACACTTCACTCACTAGGTAGGTAGGTAGGGAATGTGCCGGCCTTCGGTCGGAATAAAGCCTGTATCCGCGGGCAGGGTGTAAATTTACCTTAGGCTCTCTACCGTTGCGAGTGCCTACGCTCCTTGATTATAGCTCTATTACGGGTGTGGTTACGGTGTGGTTATGGGTGTGCTTTTGTCGGCCCCGATAAAAAGTTTCTTAGTGAGGAAGAAGAGAACTTCAAATACCATAATTGGAAAAGGATTTAGAGGGCCGCAAAGGTGGATATCGTAAGCAGGATCGTCAGCAATCGTCGGCACTAACAATAAGGTACATCGAGAAGTTGGTGCATTTGCGTTATTCTGCAGGGCCACACTAACATGCTATTAAGGAAGTGGTCCGAGCCACGGGGATTTACGGTGGGCTGCACGCGAAGGTCCACACTACCACCCTATCCGCAAACAATGCATGATCGGCGGTCCCCAGGCTCACCAAAAAGTGGCTCAAAAGTGGCTCGTCAGAATTTTTCGATGTATCTACGCCTGTTTTGACACCAATTTTTCAACACCCGCCAGATCGAACGATCCCCGCCTCTGAGGTATTAATTAGCTAATGCAAGGTGCAGATCGCACGTATTACGGCAAGCGAAGTCAGAGAATTCTGCCAGTCCTAGAGACCGTCGGAAAGGAGCGATTTTGATAAGATCGCCTGTCCTGGAGCGCAAAGCCTACTATAATTACAGAGGGCTACAATGTACCACCCCACTATATTCCACCGTAAATATGGTGTACATTCGCCCATACACCTAACCCTAACCTCCAAAATCAAGGCCAACAGTACAACGCGACCAACCCACCTGGCTGAAAGTCACTCTTTCATAGTCCTGGGGACCACCGGTCGTGTAGCCGATCTGGGTCGTAGGGTCGCTTCTGTTGAAGACGATAAACCGTTGCACCAAGGTGACAGTGGAGCTCTCAATTTGATTGGGAGGGTTATTGCTTCACAGGACCAAATTCGACAGCTGCAAACACGTTGCCTGAGTTTATTGGTCACTTTACAGGAGCCTCGATTGGTCCACAGAGCTTACCGAGTGAGACAGTCTTGGTACCCAAAACAAAACTTGGCTATTCCCTTGACGGGAGGCTTATCAGAAAAATAGGTACTTAAGGTTCGCTCATAGCAAGACGGCCCACGCTACTGTTACACGTTGCGGTAGGTTGGCGGGCACACTGGTAACTGATATGCACCATCCACCTGTCGCCATAACTTTGTGTCGCCACTTTACGCCCTTCGATCATGGCTACCCACCCAGACTTCCCGAGTACACAATTGGATGCGAATCGGCACATCGAAAGGATTACCAATAACCTAAGATCGGAGATACAACAGAGTCCCACGCTCGCCGCGTACTTCCGAGGGACACTCAAACATGTAAGAATCAAGGTACCTTGCCCTTCTTCATAGGTCCCCATACTGACAACACCTGCCTCGCTTCGTAGTCTACCAAGCCTCTCCGGGAACGAAGCTCACTGCATCTTGGAACTCATCCAGAATGCTGACGACAATACCTATTCTTCGGGTGTCAGTCCTACCCTGGAATCCACCTACCGAGATAGGCATCTACGCGTCGATTGCAACGAGAGAGGGTTCAAGTCGGTCTTCTCACTCGCTGACAAGGTGTGGATCTTGTCCGGGTTGTACTCATTCTAGTTTGATGATACGGACCAGCTTGGCAAGGTCTGTCCGAAGGTCGCCTCCTTCCCGGATGGGCAAAGGAAGGGCTGGACCTCGTTTTACCTCGACCTGTCCGAGTCTGCCAGCCCAGAGAGGCTCATTGGGGGATTGAAGTCCCTCCAACCCGAGATACTCCTTTTTCTACGAAAACTACAAAAGGTCACCATCACTGTCCACGAAGGCCAGGCTGATCCCTGGTCGGCAAGATTTGAGAAGCGCGCTGGTGAAGACGCAGAAAAGCCGACAATAATATTCCACAATGGCAAGGAATTGCTATACATTGTCAAGCGGAATGGCGACAATGGCTTCAAGCTCGTCAACAATTCCAGTGGTCGAACCTTTCAGGCAGAAACGGCGCTAGCGTTTCCGGTCCCGGATCGCGAACCCTCCGCCGCCCTCTGGCCGGCTTCCCAAAGGTGTATGTGTTTCTTCCAATCAGAAAGTATGGGCTGAAATTCCCCGTCCACGCCAAATTCATCCTCACACCCAGCCGCAAGGACATTGTCCAACGCGAATGGAACCGTCGCTTGCTCCACCAACTGGGTAAGCAATTTGCCAACGCGATCGCCAGCTTCGACACCAATCCCCTACAGTACGCCTGGCCGTACTTCCTACCACCAACCACTCGCCCGGTCGATGATCTCCAGCTGTTCTGGGAAATCGCCATCGAAGAGCTCAGCGCGATGACAGTCCTGAGATCCTGGGCGGGAACGATGCGCCGGCCGTCCGACGTCCTCAGACCCGTCTGAGCCACCACGGCACGTCTTGATTTCGCATGCCAAGTTCCTCTTTGGTGACGGGGGGGAGCAGGCCATCTCGCCGCCCGAGGGCTCCGAGCTATGGTTCGCGACCGAGTCCGACGATCGCCGCCGCGGATCCGAATTATACATGGATCAAGACCCGCCCACCTCGCTATCGGCCGCTGCCCTGTTCGGAGACGACCGGGAACGTTACCCATTCCTTCACCCCGACTACCTACGAGCGGGTGGAGGGACCTAAGAAGGACGAATGGCTGACCTACATTGGCAAACGACAACTGCGTGTCGACCCTGCCTAAATTGGTCAACCCGCTCGTCGGGTCTCCCTTTCGACTTTCTGGCGATTTCTCCTCCGTCCTCACCAAGCTACCACCGTCGCGGGTCCTCGGCCTGCTGAAGGAGAACTGGAACTACTACTCGACTTGGGTCAGCCATAAGATCGTTGGGGCCGGCGGACAGGAGCTAAGCTCCGATGCCGTACAGCTGAGGGAGGCGCTGGGCGGGACGATGGTGAAGTGCTCCAATGGCAGTTCCCGGGCTCTCAGGGAAACCTTCTTCCCGTCGAGGGACAGCGTGGTTTGCCATTATGAAAAAGTTTTTCGGATCTACCCGTCCTAGAACTCGAAGATCCCGACGACGACAGTTGGTATTTCCTACGAGAGCTGGGGGTTACCATGCAGACGGCCACCAAGGACCAAATCCGGCTGTACGTACGGCTGCTCGAGTGCATGGGAGGCTCGCCACAGACGGTGTTCCCGCTTGAGCACGTCAGACACATCTATAAGCAAATGGAGATCGCCTATAGTCACCATTCGATGTACATTGAGTACGTTGCCTCTCTCCGTTTTTGTTCTCTCCTCCCTCCCTCCATCCCTCTCTACCTACCTACCTACCTACCTACCTACCTACCTACCTACTTACCTACCTACCTAACTTAGTACCCGCCTGCCTACCTACTTTAGCGCGCTAGACCTGTTGTTTGCTGAAATAAGAATCCTCGTCGGCAGGGATCTGTTTCGTCAGAAGAGGTTAATCTTCGCTCAACGCCAGCGAGACCATGGCCTGGGTAACAATAGACGAGGCGAAGACAATCGAGTTCGTCTCCCCCGTGAAGCAATACAGCTCGTGCGGTAGTCTGTTTCACCACCTCTTTGACGGCACTAACAAGGAACTTGCCGAGCTCCCTGATGGACGCGCACATGATCCAACCATCATGGGCGCTGCGCCGGATACTCCGGGTGCTCGCCCGCATCAGCGACGCGCTGCAGCATCCAACCGGGTTCCCCGATGGGATGAGTTTTGTCCAGACGTTGCTGGATAAGCCGATACTACCCGTTTGGAAGAACGGGGTTGGGTCCCACATTATCTGCCTGGCCGCGTCGGATCCCACAAAGTGGTTCATCGCCGACCGCCACGGCCTAGCCAAGCGCTTCCAGGATCGTGTGATGCTCCTCGCCTTTGACGTGGAGGACATCGACTCTCTTGGTAACTTGCTAAGGAGACTAGGCCTCTAGGCCCGGATGCTATCAAGAGTGGCTAAACCTGGGAACCAGGTCCGGGGTAGACCATCATTTCATTAGCCTCGAACTAATGTAGTTCGGAATAAGGTTCATTTTGTAAAGTGGTAAGAACCCTTCTCTTGTTTTTTTGTCTCTCTTTTTTTTCTTCCCCATTTTTTCTACTCGTTCTCATAATTTCAAGTTCTTCTTGTAATACCTCATTTCTCTTCCATTAATTCCTAACGTTCATCTTCTAACACGATTGGTAGTGTAACGGCAGTCTCATGCCCAAGTCTATTGCGGATCGGGACCATATATACTCCTGTCTGGTGAATACAAAGGTGTTTGAGGTACCAGCGATAGCAGACTTATGGACTCTGGACTTCAGGGGCTACCGAGAAGCCACAAATTCGGTCCCGGGTCTCTTTGCAACGTCCTTTGACAGGAAATGCTACCGGATCTTCCTGACGGACGAGGCTAATCATGAGTCATCACCGCCCTGGGAGCTTTTCAAGTCGCTTGCGCAAATCTGCGGCATCAAGTCCAATCCAGATATCTGCTTGTTGCGCCGGATCTTCGATTATACCAGCCGAGAAGACGTTGAGTCGGCCTTTAGCGCAGAGGGCTATTACCCCGAGAGCTTTGGAACCAAGTTTGAAGGCCAGTCAACACCCGCATCCCCGACTTTTCTTGCCGTTTTACACTCTGATATGAGCTGCTGAAGTTTGCTAACGTTGTGGGCAACAGAATTTGCAGCAGAGAAGACGCAGTGAGTCCCTTGTTAATTTCGAGCCTCCAACCTCTGGCCAAACATTCAGGAAATCATGCTCATCGCATTTTGACAATGAAAATTAGCCCTTTTCAGATCAAGTCGCAGCCCAACCCTTGGACCGATATAAATGTGCCCCGACCTTTTGCGTCGTCCCCTTCGTCGGCGCTCGCGTGGCCGGTACCGAAAGTCAGCCGAGGAGGCTACGCTCTTGACCCAAGCCTCGGCTGAGGAGTCTACGCCTGTGAACCAAGCCGAGGCTCTGCTGGGGCTGAAAGGCGGGCATCGAGAAACAGAGCATATGCTCACCAATGAGGCGTACCTCGATGCGCTTGGCCAGCTAGTGGTACGTACCTCTGTCGGAGCGGCTTGGTTCCGACGGTCCCTTATCCCGTGACACTACCGCTCTATATCGAACCTGACCTGACTGGTTGGACTTCTCCTCGCAGACTTCCCCTTTCCTTGCTCGATGGCTTGGACGCGAGTACGACCCCCAGCAGTGCTGGATCGGCAATCTGCGCACCCTCGCCGGCTATCCAATGCTCTCAGACGTGAATCCGAGATCGACGTTCCGGTTGTACGACGCGGGTGCCGAGTCGATGAGCCGCTTCCTGGCCCGTAGTGGCTGCCCGTTGTCTGTCGACCGCAAAGCAGTCTACAGGTTAGAAACGGTGGCGACGGTAGGAGGCGCCTCCTGCGCCTTTCCCTGGAGTCTAGCCACGCTCGAAGCGGTAAGCCTCCCCTTCCCGGAGACAACAGTTTGCCGACAGATCTTAGCATCTATCGAACAACACTGACGCATATATATATATGTATAGGCTCCCCGCTTTAGCCTTGTCGAGAAAGCGGCGGCAGAATGCCCCGAGGTCATGATCTTGGTCCGGGTCCGCAACGTCTATTCCAACATGTCCCTCAGTCTGCACGTCAACCCATGAGGCCTCTATCAATTGGGTCACATCAAGGTAGAGGAGGAAAACCATCTTGTACTGTCATCAGCTGGACCGGCATGGCCCGACGTATCATTCTCGGCACAGCACGGCCTACTCGGGGCGATCCGTCAGTTCTTTACTGAGACGGAGGAGGACGACAATCTGGTTGGCTTGGTGGCCTAGTGGCCTATCCGGACGATGAGGAAGAGACAGGAGAAATCATAGGCCGCGGAGTGGTGGAGTCGATCGTTCGCTTCTTCGTCGAGACGGGGGTGGGGGGTAGCCAGAGGATCGCGCCGCCCGCCCGTATTGTGCCCACCGGGATTCCCCTCCCTGCGCCCCTCGTGTTCCAGCTTATGCGGGATATCGACAAGTATGCCTACATGCAGCTGGGCCGTGACGCCAAAGAGATTATATGACTACTAATACTCTCACCTAGAGTAGGCAGCGAAGACCTCCAGGGTGCCGTGGTGCACACCTCGCTCCCGTCAGGCTTGCAGACAGAGCCTTGTCATACATGTGGGGGAACCCCCAGAAGCGCTGCCGCCTGTACACGCCTCTTGGTTACATTGACATCACAAGCTCGCTCGACTCGGCTCTCCGGCGGCTACGGCACGCCGAGTTCCCAGTGGTGCTTTGGGCTGACGCTGCCTGCATCAACCAGGAGGACGACAAGGAGAAATCGCGGTGTGTCGGACTGATGAGCCGCATCTACCGCTCTGCCGTCGACGTCGTGGCCGACCAAGGAGAAAAGGACGACAAGTCTCGCAATGCCCTTGCGGTCCTGCGCAAGATCAAGACGCAGATCAAGGCCAGGCCGAAGACGCGGAGGGGGAGGGGGCAACCATCAGCGAGGAGGAACGGCGACAACGGTGACGGCCATGGCGACGACGATGATGGCGACGACGGTCACGACACCAAACACGACAGCCATGACCTTAACTTGTCAGTCAGCGACTGGATGGCCGTCGGCATGCTGTTCTCACGGCCATGGTTTGAGCGCGTCTGGATCATCCAAGAGTTCATCGCCGCGCCAAAGATCCTGTTTCTATGCGGCTAGCAGACGCTAGACTGGGACGACCTACGCCTGGCACGTCATTAAGAAGGGAAAGGTCATGGAGCTGCTCAGCCAGGCCGGCTGGCGCTCGGATAATAGGTTCCCTTCTTGGATCCCGGATGGGACGGCGCCCCGAAAAGGGCACCCTCCTCGGCAGCTCAGGGCTCGGTGTTCTCTGCAGAGCCGCCCAGAATTCGGCCATCGAGACCGGCTCAGAGGACCCGCGATTCCCAACACACCTCATCATCAAGGGCGCACTCATATACGAGGTCGTACAGGTGAGCAAGCACCGAAACGTCGTGGAAGAGCTAGAGCTCTACCTCCAAGAAGCGAAGGACATGATCGACCCGGGATCGTCCCAGAGGTATCCCACCGACGAAGACCGATCCGACCTCCAATGGCGCGTTCCCATCGCTAACGCCGAGCTCCCCGAGGAGATTTCGTTCATGGAGACCAACCTCTGCACTTCCTACCAGGCTCTGGTGAAGCTGCTTAGGGAACGGCCAGCCAAGGATATCCGGCGGTGGCTCAGCCCCGCGGGCACCGCTGCCATGCCAGTCCAGGAGTACACCAGTGAGGGAGGCGAGGTGTGAGGACGGCTCTACCTGCCGTGTCTTGACTACCTCAACGCTCTGCAGAGGGCGCTGCAGGGATGGCGCTTCCTCCTGACCAAGGACGGCTATGTTGGTATCTCGTCCGGCGATGCTCGTCCCGGTGACCACGTTGTTATCTTCGCCGGCGCCGACGTGCCCTTTCTCATCCGGGAATCGGGGCAGAGCCATGGCGGCTATTCCCTGGTGGGGGAATCGTATATACACAGAATGATACGTGGAGAAAAGTGGCAACCTTCGGCTCAGGTGGCGGTGCGACTTTACTAGGCATTGAAGCCTGCTACGTGCTTAGAGAGCAGAGGAAAACCGTGTAGTGGGGCGTGTTCTGGCCACTGCTTCTCACCTTGCCCAATCAAGGAACCTCTGCCTGTACATAGATCGTATTCGTCTGCTCTGCTAGAATGTCAGAGTTTGTGCGGATTGTCACCGCAGGAGGTGAATGAATTATGTCGCTGGCTACGTCGGAAAAGAGTTCCCATGCGTAAGCTCTTCTTTTGTCTAGCGTGGGAAGCCCCGGGGATTTCTCCAGACTCCAACGATGAACTGTCTGAGCCAATCAAAGGGGGGGGGGGGGGGGGCAGATGGGGAGGCGGATGGAACTATGGTGCAAAATGGCGACGCTGTGGTGTGGAGGTTACACCTTCTGCCTGATCTGTCCGTTATCATATTGCGGACTGGCTGGGGTTTGGTGCTCCCATCTTGGTCTGTTCTCAGGGATATCGTAGGCTATTCTTTCTGCCGAGTAGTCAGGATTTACTGGACGAGCCTTTGGAGGAGGGTTGGAGAAGTAACGTCTGTCACACCAGAGATTCCCACCAGGGGCTGAGACGCGACCCCTATCGTGGCAACAACCACCACGATAGCCCCAGAATGGATGCTACCCATCCGACTCAACTCGGCTTGTTTTTATCTAACCCGTCGTTGTCCTGAATAATGCAGAATCGGTCAACCCAGATATACCAATATCCAAGCAGACCCGTGAGGTGTATTGCGTCCGCAACCACCTTCGGCAGGACCACGTGCTTGGCGAGGCCGCCCTGCTCCTGAAGCGCGTCCATGTTCTTTTCCGTAGCATAGTTCTGACTGCCCATGCCCCCACACGTAAATAAGGGCGAAGTAGGGCATGTCTAGCTTGGCACGAACGAGACAGGCATCCTCCACATCTAAGAGCCAGGTGGGGCCGCTCATACAAGTTCCCAGAGTCTGCTGCCGTGGTGCTTTCTACAGAACTCCAGCCAGTTTCGAATAATACCCAGATCAATCCAACTGTCGTCGGGTTGGGCCCTTGCTAGCTGTGCCGTGCTGCCAGTGCCCGTTCCGTTCGGTTTGTCGACATAGTGAAGGAACGGTTCGAGGTGATCACGCAGCTTCTGTTCCAGAAAATAGGTCAATACAGGTGCCGGTAAACTACAAGGTAACTAACTGCCTATTAAATTATGAGGCCTCTAAATTATTCTTATACCAGGGCCTGGGGCTCAGCTCAAATGAGCTCATCGGCAGCCTGGCCGAGTATGGGACATCTTCCCAGCGGTGGGACGATTCAGATTTCACTCGTTTGGGTAAGGGTGCAATGATGGGCAACAAGTGATCAATCCGCGCTGACGCGGTATTTCCTGCGTCTGGCGGTGCCGTGGATAGCTCAGATTGGGTGGTCGGGTGCTTGGGCTGTGTCTTACGCAGCCTGAGGAGCCAAGCTGCCAAGCAGCACATTTTCGTGAGCCGCGAAATGCAAGGAGGAGTGATGGCATGGAACACCAAGTAGGTAGGTAGTGTAGAATTTGCTAACTGATCGACTGGGCTTGAGACTTGTTGCCATGTACACCCCCACGGAAAAATGTACGCATCGTACGACAAGCGCCGATTGGTGATCGTGCCAGCACATTGACCAGTCACGCTGAGAAGCCGCTTTCTACCATTCTCACTTTTTTTCCTTCCTTCATTTTCGATAGGCATGGGTAACGTGGCCTAGAAGTTGCTGGAATTGAGGTGTCAGGACGATGACCGTGAGAAGGGCCAGCAGGTTTTTATAATAGGCTCCATCTACTTGTCTACTTGAGGGCGAGCAATGTCGTCGCCTAGCTTGGGCCGGAGCGGGACGGCAGCGATGCTTCCATGGACCTGATGGCCAATGGCGAAACCTTTCTTGCGGCAGCCCGGAACCGCCTCTTCAACGACTATCAGATGGACGCCATCCTCGCGCTTCTGCACCGCCGGTGTGGATCCTCCAAGAGTTGCACCTGGCTGCTGCCGGTGACAACTTCCACTACTGCGTTGGAGTCGTCACCTTCCAGCTGAACACGCAGTTTCAAGATACAGAATCCATCTCGCGGAGGGGTGAGACCTCACTGAATCTCCGGGTTCCCGCTATATCCTGGTAAGCGGCAGGAACCCAATCCCCGTTCCAATCCGAAGTCGCCATCGATAAGACATCAAGTAGGGGTTGGGAAAGAGCTGAAATGGCTTGAAACATGGAAATAAAAAAACAAAAGAATAACTGCAAAAACATGGGGTCGAACCGAGTGCAAGCATCTCCCGAAGGAAAGAACGGTCCTCTTTACTCCCACATCACCACAGGCGTCCCTGATCGTCAGCGGTTTCAGTTGAGAGAATGGGCAGCTAGCGCAGCCTATAAACCCGTGGCATGTCACCCACGAGTACTACCCTCCAAGGGCCAAGTGAGTCTAGTTGCTATTATGCCAATGACCCTCCCCTCTTATTGAGTGGCAGCAAAAGTGAGCAGAAAATAATGCAATGCAAGGCATCTTGCCCTACTCCCACCCATCTCCGTTCTAAGAATCTACACGCTTGCTTCTCCCTTCCTGATTCCAAACGCCAAGCTCCTTGTACCTAATAAACGGCCCATCACCCCCAGAAGGCCACGGAAACCCAGGCTTTCATTCTCGCCATCGCATCCCCATCAATCTGCGCCGCCCCTTCAAGCAAGATAAAATCATGGGCCTCATCCTTAGCCCGCTCCAAGCGCACACCAACCGCTGGATTCCCGCGCCGGATGGCCTCGGCCAGCTCAACCCCCTGATCGAGCAACATCTCCTGCTCGCCGACGGTGACATACACCGTATTCACAACCTTATCAAGCCCAGCAAACCACGCCTCGGCATCCCCATCAACCGGCATCGCCCACAGCTTCCCTTCCCCCAACTCCACCTCATAGCTGCGCACCCCCGCGAGCAGGCCAGCCGCAGTCTTTCTCGTAATCGTCGGCGAGAGCATATCGATATACAGATTATCCTCAAACGACTTGCCCCCCTCCTTGGCACTCACCCACGGCGACACCAAAAACGCGCCCGCCAACGGCTCACTCAGGGTGACCCGCACAGCCTCGGGATGAGGATGCAGCAAATGCCCCAACACCGCCGCCGTCAAATTCCCCCCGGCCGAGTCACCCCCAATAACCAAATCCCGCGGCCGCACACCCGACTTGAGGAGGTGCGCGAGCCCCGCCACCGCCTGCTTCAGCTGGGATGGATACTGCGCGGGCGGGCACAGGGTGTACTGCAGGACAGCCACAGCGACCTCCTCGCCGGCGTGCGACGCGGCGGCCAGCACGTACGCGCGCAGACACCACTCGAGGTGGCCGGGCAGCAGGGGCGCGGCGTAGCCGCCACCGTGCAGAAAGAACACCACCTTGGTGGCGTTCTTTCTGTCGCCGACCCAGAGGAGAGCCGAGGCACCGTCGGGGAGGGGGTCAACGGTGTGGTGCAGGCGGGCGGCGGCGTATTGGGCGAGGGGGGAGGGGGATTTGAGGGCGAGGGCCTTGCGGGAGGGGATCCAGCGCTCGTAGACGGTCGCCGTTGGGGCCGTCATGAATTGGAGCTGGCGTGTGGAGAGGATGCCGAGGGCGAAGCGGTTGAAGGCGCTGTGCACGTAGTGCCGCACCGGGATGCCGCGCACGGCGGCGAGGGTTACGCAGCGGGTTACCTCGAGGAGGAGTTGGGGAGGGCCTGGAGTCCGGGGTCAGTGATGGGGTTTGCGGGGTGCTGGGTGCTGGGTGCAGGAGGCATACCGAGAAAGGCAAGACGGAGAATGAGGGCGAGTTTCTCGGTGAGTGAGAGGGACGTGGCAGTAGCTGAGGCCTGCACGTTGATCTGTTAGCAACGTCGCATACATGAGGTGCATCTCCCCTTGTTGACGCGTCAAGACTTGCCATTGTGTGAAATGTGTGATATAAGAGACGCCGGACGCTATGCAAATGGAATCTAAAAAGACAAAAAAGAGGCCAGCGACGAACTGCCGGTTTCGTGGCAGAGTGTCGTTGTAATTAAGGGAGCCAAGAGCAGCCAAGAGCTGCTGGGTGTTGACACCCAGAAGCGCGTCAACAAGCTCTCCCTGGTAATAAGCAGAATGTCAGCAAAACGATGCCTCGGCTTGTCCGAGTTAGTGCTCATTTGCGCTTCCTCTGCGGGGAAGCAGTGCATTCCGTGCTGGCGTCAGCGCTCGTAGCCTGATTTGGCCTAGTCCAGGTCACCAACCGAGTCTCCTCTTCGGGGGAATGAGTGGCCTAAAACTACTACTACTCCTACTACTACTACAACATGGACGCGCTGTTTCCGTCTTCGACGATGCAACCTAACCAGCCAGCCGCCAAATACTGACAGTAACAGCAACCATGGCGAGCTCACGCGAAGGTTTCAACATCGACATCGCTGCCCGATTCGTCAGAAAAACACTGCTCAACCAGCACCTGGCGCTCCCCATCGCTGCCACCGCCACACTTATCAATCTCGACAAATCGGGCAATTATCTCGCCAAGGCCGCACACGTTCTCGCGTCCCTCGGCATCAACCCGTCGGCCGTCTCACCGGCTCTCACCCAAAAAGTCGGCCGTCTCGCCCTGATCCTTGGCGCCACGGGATTCGTTCTGTCGCTCAACGAATGGCTCACCACGTGGTTCGCCAACAACTGGACCCGAACAAACCGTGGCGAGTGGGACTGGAATCGAGAAATCGTCGTTGTGACAGGCGGCAGCCAGGGTCTTGGCGCCGGTATTGTCCATGACCTTTTAGCTCGCAACCCACGCACCACCATCGTCGTGGTCGATTTCGTTCCCCTAACATGGGAGCCGCCGGCGGGCTCCAACATTCACTACTACCGCGCCGACCTCAGCGACTCGGCCGACATCAAGATTGTCAGTGACAAAATCCGCACCGAGGTTGGCCACCCGACGGTGCTGGTGAACAATGCCGGCATCGCTCGCGGCCGCACCATCATGGAGGGCCTCTACGCCGACGTCGAAATGACCTTCAAGGTGAACCTGATCGCCCCCTTCCTACTGATCAAGGAGTTCCTGCCCGACATGGTCAAGCACAACCACGGCCACATTGTCAACGTATGCTCCACGAGCAGCATCGTGGCCCCGCCAAACATTGTCGACTATTCGGCTTCCAAGGCCGGCATCCAGTCGATGCATGATGTGAGCCATCCTCACCTTTTAGATCTGCACACATTGGTACTGACAGCCGCTGCGAAGGGTCTTCAACTGGAACTCGTCTACCGCCACAAGGCGCCCAAGGTCCGCCTCACCCTTGGCGTGTTCAACTTTATCAGGACACCCATGTTCACCGGCGAAACGGGCATCCCCAATTTCATGGTTCCCCTGCTCCGAATTGGGACGGTAAGTGAGGCCATCGTCAACAGCTTGTACAGCGGGTACGGCACAACCCTCATCTTGCCTGGGTTTATGCGCTACGTCTCTATGCTCGTAAGTACTAAACTGCATGCCAACCGAATTCTCATGAGGCTCGGTCACTGATTGATCGACTTCAAACAATAGAAAGGAGCCCCTGAGTGGATGCTGCGCCTCGTCAGGAACGGGTCGTCCGAGTACGACATTGATTTCACCGCGCGTCACACTATTGACAGCAAGACAGGAAAGCTCGTGGAGCGGTGAGTTGGGTACCTACGAGCCTAAACGCATGTCTTAGTTATCAAATCATTTCATATCTATAGCACATGACTATACTCTTACTTCTTCGCTCAAAGCACTTCTCAATATTACGCCGGACCGCTAGCCGTCCCCGAAACTGACTGAAATCCCATGCCTCAAATGTCGTGACACCCTCTTCACGTGCACGTGATGGCACCATCCTAACCAGGTTGAAGTATTCGGGGCGTTACATGGAACCCAGCAAGACTTCAGATTAAAGCGCACCGGCTTCTCGACTTCCCTCAGTGTTGCGGGCGGTTGACGGTGCGGGATGTGAGCACGGCGCGAGGTGGCGTTGCATGAGTTTCAGTTTTTGTACTCGGGTACGGGGCACTTTGATAAGCCTCGTGAGTTGGATGTGCCGGGGGCGGAGAGCTTCAGGGGGGAGGTGGTGCACTCGGCTAGGTGGCGGCCGGTGGAGCCGAGGGGGAAGAAGGTTGTTGTCTTTGGGAATGGGTGCACGGCGACTGTGCGGGAGACGGAGCATCTGACACAGATTGTGCGGTCTCCGCATTGGGTCATGCCCCCTATCGACAAGGTCATCCCGTCGTCGGTGAGGATGATGCTGCAGCTCACGCCGGGCATGTTGAGGGTTCAGAGGTTTTATCATCTTTTGGTTGACTGAGAATGCCTACCATGGATTCCCCTCGACCAAGGCTGCTGTGACCTTTAGGAAGCGTCACCAAGCGAGAGCCGAGAGGCACATGCGCAACGCCGCACCCGAAAAGTATCACGATATCCTGGTTCCCAAGTTTGAGCTCGGGTGTAAGAGGCGAACCTTTGACTCCGGGTACCTCGAGAGCTTGCATTTACCCAACATAACTCTAACCAACGAGCCAGCCGTTGAGGTCTTGGAGAACGGCGTGCGCATGCGCAGCGGCGAGGTGGTCGAGGCAGACGTTCATCGATCCTGGATGGGGTGGAGATCGTTGGCCGTGGCCGAGAGACTTTGCAGCAGCACTTGGAAGGCTTTTGTCGGACCAGAAGCGTACAACTTTGCAGCTCTCAGCGGCTTTCCCAACTTTTTCCTGCTCCTCGGTAAGCCCCCTTTTCTTGGACCCACCCGAAGAAAGTCGTGGTTAACTCAACCTTGATGTAGGGCCGAATACCACCAACGGGTCATACTTCAGCAGTAATGGCTATCGCTGCGCGTTATCCGTCCGGTGCTTGAGGGGAAGGCGTCCGTTGTTGACCTTGAGCGTTCGGCCGAGGAGGCTTATGACGAGAAATATCCAAAATCTCCCATATCGGTTTGCCGCAACAGCTCTCTTGGCCATAGTGGCAGTATTTAGACCTCCTGGAAGTGAACTACCCATCATAGCTCTTTTACAGAGCGTTGGTAGCGCAACGGGGCTGCTAAGTAGGTAAAGCAGGCCGAAAGGGATGTAGCCCGATGCCCATGGACCAGGGAAAGATAATAATACTGTCTGTGTACATACAAAATGCAGGTCTGCACCGTGAAGCTCTGAACAAGTTCAAGCTTTAACTGTAGAAGACATGACCAGAATGACGATTAAAATAGAAACAAGCTATCAAAGTTTACGGGTCGAACCTCTTAACGTTCCTCGGCCTCCGTCGGGCAAATGATGTGATAAGTTTTTTCCATCTCATCATAATCCGCTTCGTCTCATCATCACCCGAAGCCGATTTACTTCTTAAACAACGCGAATCTATGGCCATCCCAACGCCCCAAACAAATTCTGAGGGCTCAGTGTCCAGCAACCAGTCCTCGCGGACTACGGACAGCCAAATATCCCAAGTCGCCACCTGCCCCGTCGCTCAGTCTGCTCTCAGGCTGAAATTAGAACGAGAGAACCGGCACCGCTTCGACTACGTCCACTACATCAGACAACAGCGCTTTCCGAATATCTCTCAGAAAAGCGCGTCTAAACGAGCCGAGACTATGATGGTGGAGCGAAAAGTAAAGGAGAAAAGGCGTGAATCAAGGAAAAAAAACGAAGAGCTCGAAAGGGAGATGGCAGAGATCATGCAGCAGGAAAATCGCCGGAAGCATCACGGGAAAAAGCGACGAAGTACTTGGGGCTGGGGCTGGGGCTGGGCGGAATGGCCCCCCTGCAACACGAACAACTCAGGGCCAGGCTCCCGCCATGTCCAGACTGAGGTCGAGCTTGATGAAATGCAGGCAACAACAGAGGCTCCCCGAAAGCCAAGCCCACAACCAAAGTCGACAAACGATGTCGAGCCCCCCAATCCCAATCCCGACCAGCCCCCGCCCAATCCCCTTATGGATACCCTTTACAGGCTGGTACAATTCGGCGAAGATGGCGACGAGATTGTGGTGCCTCCACCTCAGCCTACGACGACGGCGACAGACCCCGGGCCTGAGGTAGCGAATACCCTCGAGTCTCTTTACAGGGAGGTACAATTCGGCGAAGATGGAAATGAGATTGTGAATCCTCCATCTACGCTAACGGCCAAAAATTCCAGGGCTGGGGCAAAGAAGCGAAGGCGCCGTTTTTGCTTCTTGTGGTGTTGGTGAGCGTTGAAGCACAACGGCTAGCCATTTCTCATTTTTGGAAGATATCTCTTTTGGAATGGATCAAGGTAAGCTCCCCCCCTCCCCCCCCCCCCCCCCCATGTGAAACCAGGGCACTCCAAAAAAGCGCACAGCTGATATCCGCTCCCAGGTGGTCCCCCATATGCTTGGCGACCCTATCCACCCACCCACACCACCTCCACCATCTCCACTACCCCACGCAAGCCACAAAACAATTACAAACCTTTAACCGCTCGGCGAAGCTATTCCTCAACAATTCAGCAAGGGCCGCTGGTCTAGTGGCATGATTCCGCTTAATAGGGTTACACCCTACAGCAGTGTTTGCGATAGGTCTCGGGCTCAAGTCCCGGGTGGCCCCTTCTTTTTGATGGATTGCTCTACTCATGGCCTCTTGGCACCCATGTACAGTACTAGATGATCTCGTTGTCTCCAAATTGGAGTGTGGTCTTCCCAATCACCATCCCATGGCAAGTGGCCCTGAAGTACATGTATCCCAGATCGTCATCTAGGACCAGCTCAAACACAAGTTCGGCCCGCCAGACCTGCTCCCCCACAGAGGGAAAGAGCGAGTTATAGGTGTGCTTAGCTTCAAAGATGCTGAAATCGACAGCGGTCAGATCCGCGGTGGCGTTCCCAATTTGCTTGACCCCTATAGTAATGACGACACGCTAGTATCACTGGGGTACCTCATCAAACTGGCAAAAGCTGAGAATAGGATGTGAAACTCACCCGCATCATGTATTCTTTCTGGAGCAACGGCTAGCTCGCTCTGGTATATCGAAACCGACCATTTCCTCGTATCATATTTGGTAAAGTTCCTCTGAAGTTCGCCGGTCTGCTTCGTCATACCCGTTGCAATGGTCTCCCCCTGAAATTATTAGATTGAACGTGTTAGCACCCTACCTAGTCAGACAAGACACGCATTATGAAATGAGCAAGAGTGCCCCACTTACGCGATTCACAATCCACTGTGCGAACCCCCTCGTCATCTTTTCCCCTGTCCACGCGTCAATGTAGCTAAACTCGTCGTCATCTCCTAGCCGGAAGGTTTGCGCTATTTCGACGCCGATGTGGAAGCGGCTTCTCTTCTCCTTGACGATATTCCCTTCAAGACCTCGCAGCGTGGCACCGAGACAAATCGCTTCCCACCTGACCCATGAAGACGTCAGCAAAATGAGGGTAGCAAGCAGCAGGGCTCCAAAGAAACTCACGACTTGTTGGGCGCGATCAGCTCGATATTGCCAGCCTGACACCAACTCTGAAGTTTTCTGAACAAATACAGAGACTCGCCAAATCCACCAACAAGGACCACCAGCTTAGGCCAGGTTAGCTACACCTAAAGATTATCATCCCTGCTAGCCTAACATTGACATACACTGACTCGGAGGCTGCCTTCTGCCCGCGTTGCTCTGACTTGCTGCTCAAGGAGACTAATGATCTTCTCAACGGTTGGGTCAAAGAGTGCTTCGAGCTCGTCGCTGCAACGTGTCAGTATCGTAACCTGGAGGGTCTTTTCTTTTTTTTTTTTTTTTTTTTTTTTTTCACATACTCTGTTAGGATGACTTCATAATCATCTGCAGAGTAGTAGTCCGAGTCCTCAGCACGGTCCATTTTGAGAGTCAACCGATTGATCTGCTCATACTCAGACTCGCCAAAAGACCGTTTGATCGCTTCGAAATCCAGCATGAACTTAGAGTTGGGCCCTGTCTTCGAGGAGTCAAGCTCGGTAAAGGCTGAGCCGAATCGATCACACATGAGCTTGTAAAAGGCACGATCGATGGTCGTGGAGCCACACTTGCCCCCTTTGGTTGTTTGACGAGGGTCAGGACCTAAAGACACTAATAGTAGAAAAGGAGGCGAACAACTGACCCTTGCTGACACAAGCCTGCTTGAGGCTAAGCCTAGGATAGACGGTCTGAATCTGGTACGATGCAAGATCCTAAGAAGCGTCATGTTAGCGAGATGCAAAACAAACTTGAACCCGGTGACATGACTCACAACGGTTCCACCTCCGCAGTCGCACACAAGAACACCATTCCCGGGTTTGATGAGCGGATGTGAGCCGCGGGAATTCATGGACCGAATTGACGCGATCGCAGCCGCCTCGGGCTCCCTGATCAGGTGGATGCTGTCCCCTCTTCTCGATCCGAATCCCGCCTCGACAGCAGCATCTTTTGTGGCATTATCGGCTCGGACAGACCACAGGGCCGGCAGTGTAATCCAGAACTCGATCGGCGTCACGGCGAGGATGCTGTGCGAAAGCTTCTGCTCCAGCGTCTTCATCAAGAACTTGTACAACTCGGCGAGGTAATCTCTGACGACTTTCTGAGCAGTCATCCCACGCGGCACCCGCAACAGCCCGGGACCTTCAAATTTCTGCAGGATTTCGGTGTCATCGAACCCCGTGATCTCGGTGTGTCTGTCGAGGAGTAGCTTGGTCCAGCAGTACGCCGTCGTCCCTGGCTGGATTCCGTATCCCCATTCTGTCGTCTCACCATAGGCGATGCGTGAGGGAACCTGCAGTTCGTGTTGGTAGCGTCTGTTGCGTGAGCCCCAGCCGGAGACGAAGTTGACGTCTTCGGGCTTGGTGGTTGTTGACATAGCATAGCTAATGCCTTGGTCGCGTCAGCAGGTAGCAGGTGGGTGAGGGAGCAGTTGGCCAGGGGTATATTCCTACTGACCTGAGAAGGTTGTGCCGTAGTCGATTCCGACAATGAGACGCTTTCCGGGCGCCTCTGCAGGCATCTTCCTGGCGGTGGCAATAACTGATCACACTTGGATGGAGGTTTGGGGCTGAGTATTCCTTGACCTTTACAGATCTTGAGATATTTTTGTCTTTGGGTTGCTTTGGCCTTATTTAACATTGCGCCCCAGAAAAAGGGAAAGAAATAACTGTTGACTCCCCCTCCTGCGGCGCCTTATAAGGCAGCAAGGTAGGCCTGTGAGCAAACAGCCGCCGGGAGAGCCATTGGTTAGCAACTTGGTGCAAGAAAACGTGGTCGACGGCCAACAGCAGCCAACAGTAAGTATCCTCTGTCTCACAACGGGGTACGGGGGTACATAACCTTACCTTGGACATCCAATTGGACTTTTTTGTTATAATTGCTACCACGCAACGGTTTTACTCAACCATAGGGCAGTTAAACAGATGCAAAATGGAAATTTTCAGGCAAGTCTAAGCCCAAGTTTCTTTGGCACTATGTGACACCTTAGCTTTTTACTCCTCTTTTCTTTGCTGGTAAAAATACTAAGAAGTTGAAGCAGTAATTTCAACACATGTTCATTCACTTCGTGAATGTTAGCAAAGGTAGGTAGCTTCGATGTAGTACCCAAATCTCAGCTTTTTTTGCCTTGGGCATCCTGGCCTACATGCCTTCGATGCAACACGACATTTGGCCTTTGCACATGTTGCTCCAGCTCCCCCAAACCCCTCAAAGGATAAAGTGCTGAGGCCTACTGGGGCCTCATGCGGGGTTTGGGGAGTTGTGTTGGGCTCTTGTCTGGTAATTCGCCCCCGGATTGCATCTGGCCAGTTCCACGGATGCAGATCGTGGCCTAGAAGCGGGAAACCAAGACACGATCATGCCCATGGACCACCCATCCCCACCGTTGATGAATTGGCACTGCAGCGGCGCAAGTGGCCACTTATATCAGGATTCGTGGAGACCTCGAGTCTCCGGGCCAGTGGGAGGCGGTGCCACCACACCAACTCTGGTGCTGTCCAATAAAGGGAATGAAGGGACATGGTCACTGCAGGATGAACTGAGAGGGGCCATCTTGTGTGTCGACTTAAGACTGGACAACAAAAAGGGCTAGCTTCGACAATCCATCTTCGTGCACCACCGAGCCTGGCAATTGCGCCGAAGACCAAACAAAACATTGTCAAGAAGAACGACACACCAAGTTTCCCAAGGGCCCCGCCACTCGGATCATGGCGCCTCCTGGCATCATGGATGACCTGGGTAGGCTAGCGTTTTGGCGGAGCAACAGCACAAAATCATTTGTTTCCACACCGTCAACCTTGAGTCGGCAAACGGAGGAGCACACCGCCAGACTGGAAAAGTTGTTTCAGGAACGCGAAGATCGAGAAAAGGAACATCGGCGGGAGGTATCGGCACTCACACGCGAGGTCGCTGAATACAAGAGGCGTGAAGAATCAACAGCATTGTCTTACAGAACCGAGCAGGAAGAGGAATTTAGACGCAAAATACGGTCGCTCGAGAACGAGATCGGCGATGTAAAGGCGCAACGCCAGGCCAGGGAATCCTTGCTCAATGACGAGATACAAAATCTGAACAAGACAGTGGAAGACAGCAAGGGGGAGAACTCGTCGCTCAGCGACCGCGTGGCTGAGCTGAAGACAGCCGAGAGAGGGCATCGTCAAGCAGAGACGGCTCACCTTGAAAAGATTGCCAAACTAGAAAAGAAGGTGCAAAGACAGACCGACAAGATCTCCACGCTCGAGAGCGGAATTAACTCGCTCAACGACCAAATCGAAACTGCTTCGAAGACGGCCAAAGAACACCATGAGCGCGAGGAATCAAGATGGACCGCCGAGGTCACGGAGGCGAAGAAGGAGCTGGAAAAATACTGGTGGCAGGTATCGCAACTCGAGCCCGAGGTCGTGCGCTTGCAGCAAGAAAACAAACGACTCGATCAGGCCCGTAGAAAGGCCAGCGCTAGGGTTAAAGAGCTGGAGGCCGAGCTGAGAGAAAAGGTGGAGCTGGCGCACAATTACGCCAAAACCATCTTGGACAAGAACAAGAACTTCGCCGCATCCGATGCTGACATCAAGGCCTGGTTCCAAAGCCGAAGCAAGAGCTGGTATGGCTGGGCCCGAGACTTTGCCCACTCGGATCCGGGAAAAATCGCCGCACTGCCGCTAAAGGAAAAGGAAGAGTTCTTGAGCGCCACGACGCCATTTGTCCTTCTCGAGAAAGAAGGGCTTCCACAGGAACTGGTCGGGAAGAAGCGGACAGTACACGTCTTACTCCACGCCATGCTAGCCAACTCCATCTGCACCGACGCCATCGCATCGCCCTTTTGGTACCTGGAGGCCATCAATCAAGGGAGCGATCCGACTCTTCCAGCCGAGGAAGGAATGGGGAACTTGTATAAACTGCTCACCTCACGTCAGTACCCCCTGAACCGCCTTATCAAACCCAAGCAAGCAGCCAAGCAAAGTAGCTAACAAGCGCCAGTCCGCGAGCCCGAAGCCCACCAATGGCGCGCCACCATGTCTCGCATCATGTCGACCAGCGGCATTGGGCAGTCAGGCAACCTGCGCGCCAAGGGCGCCGGAGCCCTAGAGGAGACCTCCCAACTAGCGTCCTACCGACGCCAATACGCCCAACACCTCGCGACCGCATTCCTCAAAGGCCCCTCCCGTTTTCTACTCCGCGACAAGCTCACGGACACCTGCGCGGGACGACTGACGGAAGAGATTGACAACGCGCTCAAGTTCTCGGTTACTCTTTGGTCAGGCCGTTCAGATATACAGATGGAGGGACTGGAGGACTTCCAAGAACGGTTTC
The DNA here is from genome assembly GCA_030549175.1 of Lasiosphaeris hirsuta. NCBI lineage: Eukaryota > Fungi > Ascomycota > Sordariomycetes > Sordariales > Lasiosphaeriaceae > Lasiosphaeris > Lasiosphaeris hirsuta. Next base: position 1,828,711 of record JAUKUA010000002.1, read on the forward strand.
AGGGGAAGTTCAAGCAGGGCTCGGACGAGATGGAGTTGCATCGGGGGAACAAGGGGGAAGATGTGAAGGCGTATAGGGACCAGCCCATTCTGGTGGTAGTGCAGCCCGCCATTGTTGCCCTCGGGACTGAAGAAGGGGACGAGTATGACTCGGCGAGGAGGGTTTGGATGAAGGCACAGGTCAATGTGATGGAGCCAACTCCAACTGACATGGTGCTATAAGGCAGAGGAGAGGAATGGGGCATGTTCAGGGGCGTTTGGTGTTCTGGATTGCCTGGAGAGTACCATACTACGGCATCATGATTTGACTCGGCAGTGAAGGTAGCTGGTGTGATTTCCCCCCATTCAGTGCCGATAAAGCTACTACCACTTCCAATCTCTGACTCGTCTTTCGATTAACATATTACTGTACCATTACCCCTTTTCAGGTAGACCGTCCCCCACAAACCCCCCAACCCCCCCAACACCCAAACCCGAGCGTCCAAACGCCCCAACCACAATGCAGCCCAGAAACCAAAACACTCCTCAAAGCCAAAACCCGACCCATCAATGCCCAGGTGACCGATCTGGCGACCGATCCGGCAACTCATGCACGACCCTCTCCACCGGCTCAGTCGACATCTCCGCGGCCGGGGGCACACCGCCCGCCTGCTGAAAATAATCACCAGGCTGTGGGACCCCCGGGCCCGACACCGCCGAGACCTGATCCGCCGACGGGCCCGACGTCGCCGGGGGGCCGCCGTAGGGGCTGTACGCGCTGAAGGGCAGGGGGGACGCGAACCCGGGCGAGGTGGGCGAGTGGGGGGTTGCGAATAGGGCCGTGGTCCCGACCGGCTTGAGGATGCTATTCCGGGGGTCGAGTCGGGAGGCCTGGCGCGGCTGCTCGAGGGTGGGTAGGCCCCGCAGTTGGCTCGGATCGGAGCGCTTGGTCTTGTCGCGCTTGCGGAGAGTGAGCCAGGTTATCAGCGCCGCGAGGAGGGCGAACCCGATGACGCCGCCCACGACACCGCCGACGATCGCGCCGATAGGGGGGTCGGAAGATGTCGAGGCGGGATAGGGGTTGGGATATGGCGTTGGTGGTTCCGTGTCGTCGTCTCCCGTCACGGTGCTCGTAGATGCGCGGCTGGAGGCTCCCGAGGATGTTGGGTTGGCGAATAGAGGCGCTCGGTACTGCACCGCGCCGCATCCGATGATGGACTGGTACGGTAGGTCAAAATAGGTCAGGATGTTGCAAAACTGGGAGGCTGAGTTGCTGCTGTAAGAGGGAAAGGCGCGGTCAGCCTGGAGGCCTTCTCAGTGGGCGGAAGGAGACTCACCAGCAGTCCGTCGACACCCCCTTACCGCTGCACAATCCTTGTTGAAAGGCAGTGAAGTCTAAACAAGCCGTGGCTATGTGGCATGCAGTATCCGTGGAAGCGCAACATCCGACATGTCCAGCAGCGGTGCTGCAAATGAGGCCATACTGGCATCGGATCGGGTCAGCTATTACGGGGAGTCCGGGTCAGTAACTTGTGCAAAGACGGCATCTTCCAAATAGCGAGTACAGACAGAGGACTCCCGAGACATAGGCGCAATTAGTCAACAAGTTCTGTCTCTTGTGCAGACCAACTTCACCACCCGGCGCCGCGGTTGGGGCAGGGTTCTTCCCCCATGGGATCTGAGGGGGCTGAGGCCCGAGGCCGGTTTCGCGAGCTTGCTTCCAGGTTCCAATCACATTTCCATGACAGGCGAGCGGGAGGATAAGGAGGGATGGCAAATGCCAAAGTTGGATAATTGAGTGCTTCATAGAGATGATGGGGGGCATATCATCGCCCGATGTAGAGCTAGCAATATGACAAGAGCCCTTGAGATTGAAAGAAAACATCAACCTCCCCGCTGTGGAGTTGAGGCGGAGAGGGCATCTAATGGCTGCCATGATTGGGAGCTGCGTTGCGCAGTGGAGCTCGTGGAAATGCTGAGGTTGTGGGCAAGACAAAGGAAGGTGGCATTCCAGACACAACTTGAGGAAGTCGCTTAACCGCTGGCAGGGCCATGCCGCCCAGAGCCGGAATCAGCGATTGGCGAGGGGTTGCAATTTGACAACAAAGAAGGCAGAGTTCCCACCAGAGCTCAGGGGCAGAGCTTACCAGCTCCGGGAGCACTTGCTGAGTCTAGATCTCATTGGCAGGAGCATCCAGCTTGGCGAGAGACTCGGATGCGTTCGAACTTGGACTCGCAGAATTGGCAAAATAAGCCCAATCCGGGTAGTTCGGTGGGAACAACACCATAAAGATCCAATGAGATAGTATCAAAATTGACTTATTTATATCTTGGGTGGCTTTCTGGGGTCAGCGGGTGGAATTTGTCCTTCATGTCTCATAGGGGGCCCCTGTTTTGTCTGTGGTTTGGAAGCTAGATATCTAGTCGCATCAGGCCTAACAAACACGGCAACCATGCTTGATCCTGTAAATCCAATGAGCCTCATGTAAAAGATGTCAACGCTTGCTAGGTTGTTTGGCGGGAAGTGATTCCGAGCGTTGGCAGTTGTGTTGCTGCTGTCTGCGTATTGACGACACCACTGCGTCAACGTTACCCCTATTTCTCACCTCGAGAATGAGGCTCCGTGACATAACCCGGTCATCATCACCTCAAGCTGCTTCAAGACCAAGTGTTGCGATGCGCCATTTTGGGTCATATTTACGCCAAATCGTGCATGGTCCGAGGAAGTGCAAGCTGCTGATATTGGGTAGTCATCCAAGTGGTATTTACCCGGCGCGACGACCCGGGTGCTGTTCCCCATGGAGAGAGCCGAGGCCCGTTCCACCAGTGGGAGGGTAATTAACAAGAGCGGAGGAAGAGAAAATGAAATCTGGGGAGTTTATGCCATCTCGCCCGGCAAATAGATTTGCCATTATAGCCCGCGATATTGGCAACTCTGTTTGTACTCTGCGGACCTGGATTCGCTGCTCCGAGCCGTCGTTTGCATCGGCGGGGGAGCATTGCGCTCCGCTCGAGCGATTTTACATTCCTCTTATACCATAGGGCCGACCCCGTGGTGGCATCGTTCTTGCTGAATCGTGGCCAAGATCTCAAGGATTTTGCGGAAGATTCGACCTCAACATCGATACCGGCCCTCCAGTTGACAGGCATCATGAAGCTTTCAGTCGTCGCCGCCCTCTTTGCGGGCACGGCAATGAGCTCGCCAGTCGCACAAGCCAACCCGCCCGCAGGCGGCGGCACACCGACGCCAACGACGCTGGTATCTGGGAACTACTGGATAAGAGCCGTTGCGGCGCCGAACTTCCACAAGTATCTGCAGACGAAGCCAGCCAACTCACCCGGAACGGCGATCCTCGACTCGCACACAACGGCGGGCCAGTTTGCGATTGAGGGAGGGCAGCTCGTCAACAAGGCGTCGACGCCGCCACTATATCTATGGGTGGAGGAGCCAGCCGACAAGGCCAGCCCGCCGCGCACGCTCGCGACGTGGTTCAACGCAACCAAGAACCCATTCGGCACGTTCGCGTGGCAGGGCGACGGGCTGACCTGGTCGGTACCCAGCATCAAGCGACAGAATGTGGCGGCATGGCTGGTGTGCGCCAAGCAGGCCTTGTTCATCAATACGGGCGCGTACTCGTATCAGACGCCCTCTGGATGCGCGGATCAGACGGTGAGTTCTCGACATGACGAGTCGTGGTGGGGGGGGGGGGGGGGGATGGAGAGAGCGGAGAGAGCTAATGTGCTTCAGATACACTACTACAACGACAAGACGGCCAACAATTAGGCATGTTAGATATGGCGTGGAATTACAAACCAGTCTGTGTACTGAGCCCCTTGCTGTGGTTGTGATTCGTACGTCGTGAAAGCAATTGAGGAGCGCAACCTAGGAACAGGAACGTTTGGCGACTTGGTAACGGCAAGCGACCGAGATGTGGAGTGGCAGACTTGACGCCCCTGAAAAGCAGTGTTGTTTCCCCGTAGTGGACACCAAACCCCCGAGTCGTGTGTTGCATCCAATTATTGCTCCCTGACGGAATGCGGGGGATCGCTGTGCTGGGTGGAAATGTCTTGGGTGGTGTCATTTTCGGATCAAGAGAGGGAATCGACGCTGAGCAGACACTTTCGAGCGAGATCCGAAAATGGATGCAATGTGTGTGGTAAGAACTTTGGCCGGAAGCGCCTTTGTGAACTGACCAGTGAGTGACTGGTAAATTTGACGGCGACGGGATTGATGAGGTGGATGGCTGTGGCAGTGGCAGTGCAATGGATCTGTCATGTTGGCAAACTGGTTTCGGCTGCCACTGTAAAGTCACCAGTGAGTTAGTTGCACTAGGTAACAATTGGATGGAATGCTGGACCCCGAACAAAAAGAACCCCCTCTCGACATCATTCCGCGTTGGTTTTAGCGAACCGCACGGCCCCTGGCAGCGAAGATCTCTTCTGCATGGGAAACAACTTGTTGCTGGGCGATTGCTGGGCGCTTAGTCCTTGTTTATCTTGGGATGCCCTTCTTTCCGTTTTCTGAACGGGGCGCCTGCACGATTCGGAGGGATGGGCAAATGGCTGCATGGCTTTCGATTGTCATTCGGTTGCCAGTTGACTGCCAATGTTTTGCCCAGACCGTCTCCCTAGCCAACTGACCAGCAACTGTGCGAAACTGGCCATCGTCCTCGATTGCATGGGGCAGCGATTAAAAAAAAGGCCGCCAAGATGGCAACACGACAGGCAATCTGAGCAAAATGAATCAACAATGGACCGCTGCCCAGCATTGCACCGCCCTCGTCTGCCCAGCATCGCCAAGCGGCTACCGAGAGTGCCAAGAGCCCCCAGAAGTGCTCCCAGAGGAACCAAGAGGCCCCAAGAAGCTTCAAGACACCCCCTCCCCCCTTCGCGTCATATGGCAATCCACCGGCAAACGCTACCTACCTACTCCACCCCTTCTCCTGAAATCGCCATGTTTCTCCCTTTTGTTCTCCCTCTTTTAGACTTTCCCGTTGGTATTTCTGCTGCTATTGAGGGTCCTAGCGGTTCCTCCGCTTGTTTCAATTCGCACCTTGATTGTTGCTGTTCCAGCGAGCTGGACGTCCCTGGACATCGCACCGACCATCACGAACCGAGCCGGCCGGCCTGTGCCTTGACGGCCGATAACAGTTCGAAATAGTGCACGAGCTTTTAGAGAAGATACACACAGCAACCATGTTGTCATTGCTGTCTACAAGTCTAGCACAATGGCTGGTGGCCCTGCTCGCAGTTGGGAGTCTCATACCCACCACCCAAGCGCAGTACAACATTGATACGCCAGGTACACATGAACAGAGAGGAGTGGACGGGAGGCAAAGAACACAGGCTGACACTGAATCGCAGATGCGATACGGAACTCGGCGCGCACACTGGCCTACGACATGATGCTCTTCTACCAGGGCAACAAGTCGGGCGAGATCCCGGGCATCCTGCCGGGCCCGCCGACAGAGCACAAGGGCGACTACTACTGGTGGGAGGGCGGCGCCATGATGGGCACCTACATTGACTACTGGCACTTCACCGGCGACCCGAGCTACAACCACGTCATTACCGAGGGCATGCTGCACCAGACGGGCCCCAATGACGACTACATGCCGCCCAACCACACCGCCTCCCTCGGTAACGACGATCAAGGTTTTTGGGGCATGTCAGCCATGCTTGCGGCCGAGAACAAGTTCCCGAACCCACCCGAGGACAAGCCGCAGTGGCTGGCCCTGGCGCAGGCCGTCTTCAACACGCAGGCGAGCCCAGAACGGCACGACGAGACGTGCGGCGGCGGCCTGCGCTGGCAAGTGCCCATCAGCAACATGGGGTACAATTACAAGAACACCATCGCCAACGCCTGCTTCTTCAACCTCGGCGCGCGCCTGGCGCGGTACACGCGGAACGAGACATACTCCAAGTGGGCCGAGAAGACGTTTGACTGGCTGTGGGATATTGGGTACATTGATCACGAAGAGTACCGCGTCTATGACGGCGCCCACGTCGAGCACGACTGCACCGACATCAACAAAGCCCAGTTCAGCTACAACGCAGCCCTGCTACTGCACGGGGCCGCATTCATGTACAACTACACTGACGGCGCAGCCAAGTGGCGCACACGTGTCGATAAGCTGCTCGAGGGCCTCTTCCGCGACTTCTTCCCCGAGGGCATCGCCTTCGAGGTGCCATGCGAGGGTCGCCAGGGTGCCTGTACCGCCGACATGATCAGCTTCAAGGGCTACGTGCACCGATGGCTATCGGTCGTGACAAAGCTCGTCCCCGAGACAAGCGATCGCATCCTGAAGGTGCTGCGGACGTCGGCCGCGGCCGCAGCCCGCCAGTGCACCGGCGGCGACACGGGGCGGCGCTGCGGCTTTTACTGGTCGGGTGGTGTCTACGTCGACCCGGCCGTCGACAAGACGAGCGGGGCCGGCGAGGCCATGAGTGCACTGGCGGCCGTGTCCAGTCTGCTGGTCACCGAGGTTGACCCCCCTGCCACGAACACCACGGGCGGTATCAGCAAGGGCGACCCTAATGCGGGCAGTCGCAGTAAAGACAATCCGGAGCCCTTAGCTCCCATTACGACGGCAGACCGCGCGGGGGCAGCGATCTTGACCTTTCTGATGCTAGCTGCGATAATGGGCGCGTGGGGCTGGATGAGCTTTGGGGAATAAAGGATAGATATCCTTGGGATGAGGGGGCGTCTGGCTAACAATTGTACATATTGCCGTATCGGGGTTTTGCGACTTGCATTGCAAGGTCCTCCGTGTGAGGTACCTTCGTCGGCGTCCTTCTGGCGTAACGGTTGGTTGGGTTGTGATTTTGGAGGTTTTGGTCTGACGGGGTTAGGCATCCGATTTACGAATAAGATAATACCAATATTCACATCAAGAATACCTGGGGACGTCTGTGAGGTAGTTCTTGCGAGGTCGATCTGCAATGTTCGCTCTCGCTGTCGGGTCTTAAGATTTGCTGCATGCATGCATGCTGTTTTACTCTTTGTTCGGTTTCGGTTTCGAGAACCAGTACCAGTCTGGCTGAATCCAGTGTTACACTAGACTACTTTGGCCATCCCTGAACAATTTGTTTGGCGGGCCAATCGCCTAACGCCTCATGCCGACATGGAAAGTCGCCGATGGGCGGGTTTCTGGAAGTCCGCCCCGTGCCCTGCGGATTCTGCCCCGGCCAAGTGGAATTCGGGTGCGCTCATTGGGCGTCAAATCCGCAAACTCCGCACGGCTGAGCAGTCAAGCGGTCTCAACGTCTTGATTGTAAAGGGTCGTGCCGTTGGCCGTTGGCTTCGCAGATAGCAGGATACCGTGGCATGCACAACGAAGAATCGCGATAGCAGAAGGATCTCGATGACAATTTGAATTGGCGCATAACTCCTTGGGCAGGCACTAGAACGGCTTCAGCGCCGTTAGCAACAAGATCAGATCTCGGTAGCCAGCGGAACGCCTTGTCCTCTTCTGGTGTTAGTGCGCGCCATTGTGCCGTCCAGGTTGAACGGCCCGCGTCTCGATCAAAACTGACTCAGCAAGGCTTAGGGCTGGTACCTACCAACCTAGAAGTTCAGACTCAAATTCTGCCATAATGGAACCCCAAGCCTCGAGGTTTTCGAAAGTGTCCCGCCGTCATGACGGGCGGGGAGTTCCTTCCTCCCAGGCCGGGGGGTATGCGTCGCGTGCCTGCCCCCTTTTGAGCGAACCAGAGCCCAGACCGAAAGCGAACCAACCCAACACCGCTTCCCGCTGCCAATGGAGCCAGCCCGCGACTCACTACCTCCCCGCTATCAACGGGTATCTGTGCGGCCAGAGTTAATCCCGTTCGTCGCCAGAAGACGGCAACTTGCCCTCATTGGCGCTCTCTCGAAGGCGAAGTTGCTATATAACCACGATGGTAGGACGTTGGTTCTGTCACTTGTTGTCCCGGCACACTTCAATACTTGAGGCACAGCGACTTACACCAACAGTTCCCCTCGTCACCCGACTTCTTTAACTCACCACCGATCCCAACGAAGATATCCTCCCTCCAGTCTTCCTACATCGCAGGAAAATACCTGTAGCACCGCGGCCAAAATGTCTCCCCCCGATTGGAGTTTTCTGAACGGCCTCGGCTTGGTAGCTCTGCTGGTATGTTGACCAAATCCCGTCCGACTGCCGTCGAACAAGGCAGCATCCCACTAACAGAGCCGTCCAGACCACCGCCTACCTCGTCTACACCTTCGTCTACAACCTTTACTTCCACCCTCTCGCCAAATTCCCCGGCCCCATCCTCTTACGAGGAACGCGCCTCGGCTTCATCTGGAAAGAGGTAAAGGGCACCCTCCCCCTTGAGATGCTCGATCTCCACCGGCGGTACGGCCCCGTGGTACGCATCGCGCCCGACGAGCTAGCCTTCTCCGATGCCGAAGCATGGAAGGACATATACGGACACAAAGCCGAAGAACTCCCCAAGGCGCGCATGTTCTACCGCAGTAAAGCGCAGCCGCCGAGCATCGTGACCGAGGACCGCGAGAACCACGCTATGCTGCGCCGGTCTATCGCCCCCAGCTTCAGCGACCGTGCCCTGCGCGACCAGGAACCCATCATCGGATCCTACGTTGACCTACTGATCAAGCGGCTGCGCGAGAGCGCCGTCGATCCGCACCGCCGCGACCCCATCACAGGCCTCCAGGCCAATGCGCCACTCGATATGATGTCGTGGTATAACTGGTGCACCTTTGACATTATCGGTGACTTGGCATTCGGCGAGCCGTTTGGCTGTCTGGAAAAGGGAAAACAAGACCCCTGGGTCGCGGCCATTTTTGGCACCATTCGAACCAGCCTCATCCTCCATGCGACCAAGCTCCTGGGCCTCGAATGGATCTTGATACCCATCCTCAAGCAAGTCTTCAAGTCGCGGAAGTTGCATGCCCTCCGAACCCAGGAGAAGCTCGAGCGGAGGATGGCGATGGAGGCAGACAGGCCGGATCTGATCGAAGGGCTGTTGAAGAAGAAGGATGAATGGGTGAGCATCAACCTTGGACAAGCCCGCAAGGAGTTTAACGTGCTGACAAAAGCCGCAGAATATTAGCATGGAGCGCCTCAACATCAACGCCAGTACTTTCATCATAGCGGGCTCGGAGACGACGGCCACCCTCTTGTCCGGGTTGACTTACCTGCTGCTCAAGAACCCCGAAGCCCTCAAGCAGCTGACCGAAGAAATCCGCTCCGCCTTCAGCTCGGAGGAGGAAATCACCCTCACGTCGGTCTCCAAGCTCGAGTACACGATGGCCTGCATCAACGAAGGGCTGCGGTGCTACCCGCCCGTCCCTATCGGCATGCCGCGCATCGTCCCTAAGGGCAGAGGCGGCGTGAAGATTGCCGGCAAGTTCGTTCCTGACAACGTAAGTACCTACCAGCGGCGCCGCCTCCACCTCCACCTCCCTGAATCGAGAGCTGACAGTGCACCATGCAGACAACCGTTTCCGTTTGGAATTGGGCGACATACCACCTCGAGTCGAACTGGACAGACCCGTTCAGCTACCGCCCCGAACGTTTCCTGCACGACCCCAGGTACGCCGGCGACAAGCTGGACTCGCTGCAGCCGTTCTCACTCGGCCCCCGGAATTGCGTCGGCCGCGGCCTCGCAATCGCCGAAATGCGTCTTATCCTCGCCAAGATTATCTTCAACTTTGACATGGAGTACGTCGACACGGACAAGGACTGGCTCGACCAGAAGATTTTCTTGCTGTGGGACAAGCCCGCGCTTAATGTGTACCTTACGCCTGTTGTTAGGGAGTAATGCCATGCGATTGCCTGGCTCGGTGTTGTAGTGGTTGGTTTGGGCTTGGGCGCGCTTGAAGAATTATTTAGCGATTTTGTGACATAGGCCACTCTTTTTTGGGTATTGGGCATATTTCCGGGTTTGGTCGGTAGAATACTGGAGACGTGATTTTTATAAAAAAAAAAAATAAAAAAAAATACAAAGCATACAGCTGATCAATTAGAACTTGCGAAGTTGGTAGAGCGTTGGTCCCATAATATGATCTGGTTGGACATCACGGACATCCAAAGGTCGTGAGTTCGAGCCTCACACGTCGCAATCTTTCTGTAGACAGCTCTGGCTTATTCCAAGACATCCACCAGTGTCTATAAAGCATCAACAGGCTGTGTTGACGGCCGGTCGTCGAACATTAAAGTTTGGGATGTGCGGCTCGTGTTCCGATACTACCAAGCTTGTGAACTTGGTGGGTTACGCAAGGCGGGCATGGGGGCGGCGGAACGTAACGCACCTAGAATCAGGTTCCCGAACTGCTCAAAAACAGAAACGATAGTCAAGACTTGCTGTGTCCTCGGTGCGTTGTTTGTCCCCAGGAAAGGGGCATATAAGCGGAAAGTGCAGAGCAAGACGGACGAACTGGATGAAAGAGTGGGGGGTAACAGCTCGGAAGCCCTCAAACACAAACTCAAACTCGAAGTTTGCTAGTAGAGAGGTTGCAAACGGACTGACTGAATGTTTGCTGCCACGGCCAACTGCCAACTGCTCTCCACGCAAGGCAAGGCCAGGATGCTTGCATTGCCTGGAACCCCGCCCACCCCTTTGCGAAACTCAAGCCCTTCGTCGCACTCGAGTTGATGGTCACATGCATTCCGGCCCAGTCCAGAAAGAGGATGTACAGAAACCAGACCTCGACGCACATCAGTTAACCATCAACAGGTTAAACTTGACACCCAAGTTACCTAGGTATCATGATCAGTGACAAGGTTGTGCCCTCTCACGATGCATCCACTTGCAGTTACGTCTCTCCTCCTCGCCCCCGCGGCGGCCCAAAGCATCGCGTGGGGTGACCTCTCCACGAAGGACAGCCCCTACGGTATACCCGCCAAAATCTTCGCCCAGGTGACATCCTCCCCGCGGAGCGCAAACACATTCGCTGCCAACGGATACAACACCTCGATATCCGCGGGCCCCACCATCGCAACGGGCTACGACACCAGACTCGAGGGATGGGACCTCCACTTCAACGTGACCGCCGACGTGTCCCGGGCCGAGTCAGACGACGACACGATCGTAAAAAGCCAATTCTTCGAGGCGACGACGCTTGCGATATCCTCTCCGGCGAGTCTCAGCGGCCCGGGATTCAACAGTAGCGCCTAGAAGGTACGCGCCATCGTGTTACCGGCGGGTTAAGAAACGCCAACGGGGCGGAAGTGGGGAGCCCATCTTCGGGATGCGATAGCGTGCTACGAAGTGACTGTATCTCACAGCTGCAGGCGAACAGCGGGCGGCGAATGCGAGCAGCGACGGGGAGTGTCTTGACCTGGTGATTCCGATTAGCTGCGAAGGACATTTCGTGGATGGAGTGGGTAGCGCGTATGGTAAGTATTGTGGCACGAGTCTTCGATTCACCATGTTTGCTGACCACTCCGTGCAGAACTCACCGACCCCAGCGATGTCGACAATGGAATCCAAGGCCGGTCGGTGCCCATCCTCGCGGCCGGGTCTGCACCGTATGCAGAATGGGGCAACTAAACGGCGTTCGACGAAGCTGGGAGGAAGGCCTGGCCGATCCTGCTGACGTGGACGCATTTCGCCGAGAATGGTGAGGTCCACGACAGCGCTGGATGGCTGTCTTGTCACAAAGCAGGGCACATATTTGGAAGACCCGGAGTCGCAATTAGGCCATCAAGCTGGGCGTTGGTCGGGGCGGTCATGGCAGGCTTGGCGATGGGAATCGCGGAGGAGTGGGATACGCAAAACCGTGCAAGTGCATGATTTCACCGGAGATGCGTCAAGGTTGGTTGTCAAATCGCGAGTGAGGATTGTGGCTTATGGCTTACGTCACTCAACGCTGCCGGCAATTGGGCATGGGGAATGTCTCAGTGTTTCGTGTTGCGAAAAAGAAAGTTTGCTCTTCAAGCTACACACGTGCCATAAGCGACAGGGTGGCCATCGAGACCTGGCGGGGTCAGACATGGTCATGAATCGCGAAGCTGGTGAGTGCGTCAGGATACGGATACACTAGGGAGAGCTCTGCTCGTGTAGGAGCGTAGTTTGCGAAAGTTCATGCAAAGTCTCTGATTGCAAACGGCTCGAAATCGAGATTACGTCGTCGTCATCCAGCGGAAGCAAGATGAAGCCCGCGGGGCCCTTTCACGATCCTTCAAATACGGGGTTTTGGGCCCCGCGTCCACCAAACCCCGGGTGCACCTGCCGTCGGGATCCTTAGATGCTAGGGGCTCACGTACCGCTCCTTCCGGCTCCAACTCAGTACCTAAAATATCGATTTGACACTTACCTGTGGTAGGTATGTACTAGTGCTGGGTACTTCGTATACACTACCAACGGTTTTGCCTCCGCGAGGGCAGGCAGCAGTCCCTGACTGCCCAAGCTTACTTCCGTTCCTGGACATGGATGCATCCAGCAAAAAGGGGTTAGGGGGAGCGCATGGATGGTTGTCTTGCAGGATTCGGCCGTGTTCCTGGTACGTCTGGAAGAAAGGCCACCGTCAGGCTTCTGGATCCTCATTTCTGCATTCTCCAAAATTCCCGACTACTCACCCGGATGCTCGAGTACCATCGGCCCGCGAGAGGAGGCTAAAATTAGACGTACCTAGGCCTAGGCCTTGCACCCATGCGAGAGTGGGATTGCCAGTGGTGGGATGCAAATTTTTTGTTCTGGCGTTTCTTGTGTCAACATGCAATCTTGAGAGACGGATGGCTGCGTTCGAGTTGCATGTCACTGGGGGGCAGGAGACATTTGTCTCGGGACGTTTGCGACAATTGACAACATTTGCAACAGTTCATCAGTGATGACGAGAGACCGCGAGAACTATAGTGCGAGATGCAGGGCAATGGTGTCCGCGCTGCTGGCCTGCAGATGTGCATAGCATACATCCTGCAAGGGCATCGCAGTCATCACCCCACGATCACCATCAGAAGAATGAGGAACTCCATTGATCATTGTCCGATCTTCCTGTGATGGCAGCACAGTGGGGTCTCAATTCCACCACAACTCCAGACCAAAGCTTGCTGCACTCGATTTTCCGAAAGAACTTGGGAATCAGAGCTGGGACCGGGCTGCTCCTGCCTACCACTGAGACCATTTCCAAAATGTCCAGAGTTCGCAAGCTTTGGCGGGTGTCGGGCGGGTGGTAACGCTACTGCCAGGCCCGTGCGGTTTTGACAAAAGCCAATGATGGCAGCAGCCAACTACAGCCATGGATTCGCGCTCTTCTTGGCCAGCGCTGACCAGCGACCAACCAGCGCCGGGCCTCTCGCATGTTCTCTCAGCGAACCCGTTGATGCGCGAGTTGGGGGGGGTGGTATTGAAGTCGCCGTTCCAGGTACGTACTGCGCGATCTCGTATCCCCTCGAACCCCTCTGCCCAAACCGGCCATTTCCCACTTCCACAGCCTCGCAGTGCAGCCGATCCCTGTCGCCTGTCATCCATGTTGGTTGCCCCATGGCGTTGCCGTCTCCGACCCTCTGGCCCTCTCAGCCCATCAGCCCCCTAGAAACGAGCTCTAAAATCTGTCCGACTCCAAGTGAGATAGCAAAGCCCAAGAAAATGTTCTTCTCCTCCATCCTCGCCCCTCCACCGACCCGATGAGCATATCCAGTACGCGCAGGAGCGACTCCCGCTTCTGCTTGCCCGCCAAGATGTTGTCGCGGAGATCCCTCTTCGTTCTCGCCCTTGCCGTCGCCAGCATCCTCGCCCTGCTCGTCACCTCCAGGCGACTAGGTGCATGGACCGCCTTCGACGGAACCTACTACCACCCCGATCCTCACAGAAGCCACCACGCGCCGCAGGGCACTCACGACAACCCCGGCTTGGAACCCCTCGGCGGCCCCGGCGCAAATGGCTCCCACAATGCCGATCTTGGCCCTCCGGCCCGGCCATGCTCCGGCTTTCCAAACACGGACAATATCCTGCTAGTCATGAAGACGGGCGCATCCGAGTCGTTCGCGCGCATTCCGACCCAGCTTGTAACCACGCTCAGTTGCCTTCCCGACTACCTTATCTTCAGCGACATGGCCCAGGATATCGGTGGCCAGCGCATATTCGACAGCCTTGATAAAGTCTCGGCCAGTGTGCAGGAGAACAACGCGGATTTCGACCTGTACCGTCGGCAGAAGGCATGCATTGTTGACCAAGATGGATGTAACAAGCTGGGCGACCCGGCCAACGAGGGCTGGGCCTTGGACAAGTACAAAAACGTCCACATTGCCGAGAAGACGTATGCGATGCGCCCGGGCTATGACTGGTACGTGTTTGTCGACGCGGACACGTACGTGCTCTGGCCCAACATGGTGCAGTGGCTCAGCGGGTTGAAGGCGAGCAAGAAGCACTACCTAGGAAGCGTCACCCTGATCAACGACTTTTCCTTCGGCCATGGCGGGTCGGGCTATGTGGTCAGCCAGGCGGCTATGAAGTCTTTCGTAGGGAAAAACAAGGGCGTCGGTAACGCATACGACCTGCGTGCCAAAAACGAGTGTTGTGGTGATTATGTTTTTGCGATGGCGTTGAAGGAGCTGTCCAAGGTATCCATTGAACAAGTTGTAAGTTTACCCGGTTCTGTTGTAATCTGGGCTCTCCCGCAGTTCGCCTGGGCCCTTAGGTGGCCAGCTCATTTATCCCCCGCCCTTGACTTTTGATGTGCCTGGCTTCGCGGGGGGCGGGCAGGAGTTTTACTCTGAGCACCCAGGCGATAACTAGCATTCCTGTGTCGGCTTGTGTGGAATGCTGACGACGATCGTAACCACAGTGGCCAACCATCAACGGCGAGAAACCCGCGACTCTTCCCTTCGGCCCTTCGCACTGGTGCCACCCCATCGTCACCATGCACCACATGAATAGCGAAGAGATCAACACGTTCTGGAACTTTGAGCGCGATTTCCGCAGAGCACAGGGCCACGGCTCCGCGCAGCAGCCCCTCCTTATCAAGGACATTTACCACCACTATTTCGAATCCAAGCTTCAGGCGCGACGTGACGACTGGGACAACCACTCGGATGATCGTTTCTATCTCGAAACGAACTCGACCTACGAGTGGGAGGACTGGCAGGTGGAGCGCGTGAGGGACCAAAACAGCTACAACGAGTTCCAGGCCAAGGCCCATTTATCGTTCGAGGCATGCGAGGCCGCATGCCAGAGTCTCGACGACCACGAGTGTTTCCAGTTCCAGTATCGGGATGGCGCTTGCAGTACGAGCAAGTCTTTCCAACTGGGGAAGCCCGTCAAAAACGACGGCAATGATTCTCACCGCACATCTAGCGGCTGGGACGTGAAGAAGATCCAGAAGTTCGCCACAGAGCATGCCAAATGCCCCACGATTCACTGGCCCAATGTCCCTGGTGGGTAGGGGGTGCCTCCATTAGATTGGCGAGTCTCGGCTCGTTTCACAATGGCTTGGTAGCCGGATTCAAGGCGCAGCCCCTCATGCGTCCCCCGAGGAAGCTCGATAAAAAGTCGATACCTATTCCCTTCGGCGAAGCTGTCGACAGTGATCTTGACAGTGATCTCGGATATATATGATCTACACACGGGCAACACCGACGGTCAGCTGAGATAAAATCATGAACAAAGATTCGAAACAACATGCAACGACATATACGGAGGTCTCACGGGACGTGAAGACGGTGCATTGCCACCATCAACTCCCTTCATCGGCGCCGAGTAAACGCCGGGTGTTGTACATTCAGGGTTGTACATTGTGGAGGTTATTTCATGGGGTGCATGTGATACGATAGGAGGGTGCATCATAATGACCACACCGGCAGGTCATCGCATAGGCGCAGAGGGTCCAAGTATGCTTACTTAGGAACGGCGGAATTAACTCGCTGTATTTTCTTAGGGAACGGAAAATAAGGCAACGGCGTATGGGATAGACGGTGGTTTCGTCAATTTCGCAGTCAGGTGAACGCAACGCCCCCCAAAGGAGGTGTGTATTATGACAAGTAGGCGCGCCATCGTTTGTTATATACCACGAGTAAAGTCTATATCTGGAGGAATCTGGAACAAAGCTGCCAATCCCGAGATGCGAGTTACGCATCAAGCCATTTACGCCGAGATCGTGAAGAGTCGCTAGAGCCCGCCAGATCGGGGCGAGCTGTCGGCGGCTACTGCAAGCCCATCGGGGACTGCAACCTGGCCAAGCCCCGTTCTGTCTGACGGTTGATGCTCATTGGCGCTGACATGTGGATGCAACCCGGGCTGCTGGGTCAGCTCTTCCCTTGGCATTCTCTTGACTCCTTGGCTCCCGCTTCTGCGAAAACGACATTTTGGAGAGCTGAGGCTGAGTTCGAAATTCTCATTGACTTGCGATTTACTATCCTATGTCAAGTATTTACGTTGCCTCGAAAGGTCTTTCAACAAAATGTTGATCCTCAGAGGAATCCCCAGCTTCGCCCCTACCTACCATTCACCCCACCCCGACAATGCAACACAGCGACCCCTTACGGGCTGTAGCCCTGCAGCAGCGAGTTGTAGTACGAGTACCCGGTGCCCGAGGGGGGCTCGTAGCCGAAGATGTAGCCGGTCGCGCCGTCGCCCCACCACGGGCCGCCGCCCCACCAGAGCGCGCCCGTCCACACGTCGCTATTGGCCTCGAGGTGGTCCAGCAGGCCCGTCACGGCCGACTTGCACACCGAGTTGGCCCCGCCCGCAAACTCACCGATGATGCCCTTCTTGCCGTTGGCCTTGAGCCATGCAGTCGCGTCCTTGACGCGCTCCGCGCCGATGGTGGAGGACACGCATGTCGCCGACGTGCCGGAGCCGTCGCTATCGAGGTACTGGTGCATCTCGTAGATTATCTTGTCGGACGGGTCCTTCAGGTCTTTGAGGGAGGCACCGTTTCCGCTTGAGGACTGGGAAGGGGTTAGTGGAGAGGGGGTGTGGGAGGGGGGGAGAGGGAGAGGGGGGGGGGGGGGCAAAGGGATCGTACCCAGGTCCAGGCGCCGCTATAAGAATTCCCTTCCACAAAAATATACTGGGAAGTAGCACCGGCCGCGCGGATGCCGTCGATGGCGGCCTGGTTGAGCTTCTGGACAAGCGAGTTGTCCATGTCATGGTACTCGTTGTTAGTGTCGAAGATGACCTTCTCGTTGCTAGCAAACGCCTTGGCTGTCGTCGTCCAGTAGGTCTTGAAGCCTGCTACATCGGTGATGATCTTATCGTAGTAGCGGCCTTTTCGTGTTAGTTTATTACTGATGCTTTCGCAGAACCCGATGCTGAGTTTACTCACCAAAGTTGTGAGGATCGACGATGGCGTAGGCGCCCTTGCTGGTGACGTATTTCACAATCTGTGGCAGGCGTAAGTTTCCCCAACTTGACAAGAGTGGAAATTAGATATGATGCTTACGTCTTCCAAGCCTTGAGCATAGGCGGTGTTGATGGCACCGTCCAGCTTGTTAGGAACCAAGCGCTCCCTGTTTTTGACGCCCCAGTCAGCGACCTGGATCTGCACACTTGACCCTTCGATGATGCGACTTACATCATGAACGGGATTCTGAAGGTGTTGAAACCATTGCTGACCAGAGTCTATATTGGATCATTCGGTTAGTTACCCCAATTACCCCCCGAATATACCATCGGAACCACTCACGTCAATCGTGGAATGCACTGGCCAAGTGTAGTGCTTGCCCAAGGTGCCGGGCAGGTCCTTGTTGCCAAACTCGGCGCCGGACTCATTGACGCCAAGGAACTTGAACTTCTTTCCGGCCCGCTTGCTGGTCTTGGAGACTGTCGAGGTCGCAGCGTCGGCGGCAGGAGCCGCAAGAGCGGACCCGATAGCGGCAGCGCCGACGAGGATATCAAAGAACCTCATAGCTGCTGATCTTCTGTGTCAGGATTCTGGACTCGAATGGCCACAACTCCTTGCTTCAAGAGCCATGGCAGCTGGTGTTGCTGGGCATCTTTCTTTATATCCCCGTTGGCCATTGCTGTTCAGCCTTCTCCTTGAGGGCATCGCGATGCGGGCGGAATTGCTTGCTCCGCCCTCGAAACGAGGAGATAAAGTAAGTCTTCATTTACAAGTGCGGGACAGCCATGACATAAGCGCTGGCATGTAAGGGGTATCTGTATGCAGTTCCCGGAATCGAGGAGCCTCATATTCAGGCACCTTTGTGGGCGATCTGCCCCGGCCAATCTCGTTGGAGAGGGATTTGTGGGGTAGTAAGTCAATCGGCCCCTTCGGTAGATTGGCATGAGGGGGCCGAATGGGTGGCATGTTGTCATCGGAGGTTATATGGCGAGGCCCATATAGCCACAACCGTCCCGGGGGCGTGGACTCGATGTTTCCAATGCCAAGGGATCTATCATACACATAAAACTACCTTCTAAAATCGTAATCTCAGTTGAACTCAATTGCAGACTGTCAATTTATCTCACACTAAAGGTACCAGGCAGGCGTCTAACACGCAACAAACTTGTCGTAGGGAGACAGCGTCCCGAGTTAACCAAGACTCAACTCGATATTACCTCTTCACTTGCTTTGTAGCTGCCGAATGCAAGGGCGCCAAAATCCGACAGCCGAGAACACATGCCGCTGGAGCAGTGGGGTGGGTGGCAGAGCGTTTTCCCCCAACCGGAGTCGTCCCCTCCGCCCTCATCAGCCGAAAAAATGCGAGTGGACAAATTCATCTCAAGGGCTTCAGGTGTGCACACGTGATACCGATGGCCTGATTGCTGTCCATGTTGGCATGCCAGAGCCATGCCAGTCACAGGGAATATACTACGGGCCGGAAATTATGAGCGTAACAATCTTTTTCTTGAGTTTGTAGACTGGCTCTGTGTGAGAGCGGGCTGACTCATTGGTGTCCTGTAAAGTCACCGAGAGTTTGCCCCTATCTCTCCTGGGTAACCTGCTTTTACAAGCCCTCATAAAGTATACTGTAATATGACCTTTATCTATGAAATGTATCATTACAAATACAAACTTTGGCTGGGGATAAGTGAAATAGGCCCCTGCTATAACTAGTAGGAAGGTCTTTAGCTGTGCTCTGCTGTCAACGGATAAAGGCAGCTAGTTCAAGGTTAAGAATGCAACCTGTTTCAAAGCTACACCGACAGTGAAAAAAGCAAGTTTTTCTGACTTCCGAACAAAAGGTGACTAAATATTGCGGTGAATAGATATTTGTCACTATCTTAATACAATGGCGATTAGAATAAGTTTGCAACCTTAAATTCTATATCTAACTTAAGACACCCAGTCAAAGCTCTGACATGGAAAGGACTAGTAAGTACAAGACCTGCATGCTTCGGAGATATGTCCAAGTGATGCGAGTATTAAAAGTGTGGGCCTTTCCGATTCCCAAGACATCTTCACAACATTTATCGCTTCGAGAACCTGCCGGAGCCTCACTGCCCCCATAAAACCCCTGAGCGATCCCACACCTACCATCTTAAGTTTGCTAGCATCTTGCTCTCGACTTTACACCACACAAGCTTTAGTAGCACAATGGCTTCCGCGATACATGTCTCTTACAAGACAGCATGCACAAGATTGATGGAATTCTTCACACACCAACCATATTTCCAAAAGACGGTAACACAAACAGGCCAGGACGCACCCAAGATGTCAGAGACACCGGTTCCTGGCCCAATTTGCCAAGAGCTTCTGGGCCCCGTGGCGCTGCTCAGCCTCGGAGCCCCAGTCTTGCCGCCCAAAACACCAACCCTCCGCCCAGTTGCACTCGAGGATGGTGTTGTTCCACTATTCAGCCTCGATGATCTATCCATGCATGCAGCGGGCACTTTTTCGTGATGGAAATATACAAAGATACAGCCAGTCACGATCACAAATGCGGAGCCGTCAAGGGCATACGCCAACTATATGCTTACTAGGTACATAGGTACATTAGATATGGGAACCACCGTGACCACTAGTAATACGTGAACGAGCGATATAAATCCAGGCTTGAATCCCCTTCCACTCCAGTCAATGAAAACCGTGTCGCCTCCTGCTTCTTGTGTCGAAAGATGATGCTTCCTGGGTCCCATTTGTCACATCTTCCTACAACGGCCTTCGTTTGATCTATCTGGCGGTCAGCGGTGAGTTGCAGAGCCTGACCCTTGCTGGTTATCTTACCTCGTTCAGGTACCCCTGACCCTGATGATTGTGGGATCCTCAGAGTTGTAGGTAGTTACGTGGTCTTTCTTGAACCACGTGTTGTTTTCGTACTCATCATGCGTCTTGTCTTCGAAGAAGAAATCGTAGGTATCTGTGTTTGTGAACCAGAAGCCCCACTCGAAGTAGAGTCCCCCCTCGGTTGGAGGAGGAGGGATCCTCTCAAGCTTGTAGCGTGTGATGTGAGTTTTGTCCACAAGGTCCTGCGACAGATAAACCCATTCCTCGGTCGGCGGCCAGTTGACGTCGACGGCGAAGCCTGCCTTGTTGATTGAGAAGGATTCCGAGTCGTTGGTGACATTGCTGGCCTGATACTTGTTTCCATTCTTGCTGGTCGCCTCTTTGAGGTCGACGGGGGAGTCTTTGGGTGGGGTGGTTTCGCTGCTCATCTTGACTTGACGGCTCTCTTTTTCGCTGGAGAGAAAGATGGTTCGACTTTGTAGTTGGAAACTGGATGATTTGAATGAAAGAAATTCGGGGCAGATTTTGGTCCTTATATAGGCAAATTAGTTGGTTTCCATGTCCATGATGGAATTGAAGCTTGAAGGTCGGATAGGTCCAACTCAAGCCACCGCGCGGCAGCAGCCCCTCGCGGTGATCTAAGAGAAGCAGCTACCCAGTCCAGACACGTCTAGACTAGCAATACATCAGCTCGAATCACAGCTGTGGCGAGCTGAATTTGTCCAAATAGAAACCCAGGCTCATGCGGATGTGCGTAGACAGGCAATATATGAGCTCAAGTCACGGATGTGGCTGGCTTGAGTGAGCCGATTTGAAAGCGAAGCGAATAAAGACAGTGTAGACTGACAATGAACCAGCTCATTTCACGGCTATGGCTGGCTGAAACTACCCAAGTCAAATGTAGGGTTCACTGATTGAGACACATCTAGAAGTAGACACATGAATGCAATGCATCAACTGAAGTTAGCACAATCGTGGCTGGCTTAAACGAGCAGATTTCCAAGCGCAGTGATGAATGCAGTTAAAACCGACAACATATCAGCTCGAGTCGCGGTTGTGGCTGCCTGAGACTAGCCAAATAAAGCCAAAGTGTCACACCGAGTATGTCTAGGATCATGGTGTAATAAATCGGCTAGAGCGGTGACCGGTGACAGCTGTGCGATTTGTGCACTCGAAGCTTGGTGTTGATGCATGCCGTGCTGTTACGGCATCCACTAGAGGCTGTGGTAATTCAGAACAGGGTCGTCATAGATTGCCAGAGTGAAGAAAACCTATGACAAAGACGAGGGGAACACTGAGAGCCTCGAGCTCCCAAGAGAAAGAGGGGGCTGGTAGTGTAGTACTATTCATGCATCAATGCAGTGCATGGAGCACGGCCCGGGGTAGTAAAACATGGTTCAATCTGTCGGCTGCAAGCCAATTGATGGCAGGTGCGTCACGTCATCAGTATCGAGGATGGTTTAGGACTTAGCTTACCACCTTGCCACCTTACCTAGCTTGGGTAGCCTGAGGCTGCAGCCAAGGACATACGAGCGCCTTCAACAGGGGAGCTAGAGCTCAATTGCGAGGTTCTTGCTCTTTGGAATTGGCTCATCTTCGGGCTCATCATCTGAGCCACGTCTGGTAGAAGGGTGGTGAGTTAGTTTTTTCTCTTCGTTTTACCTTCTCGTATTATTATGGGCTACTGAGCTAAAATGCTCTAAAAGGACACAACCACCGCAAATTTGAAGAAAATGGGGGGGGGAGGGGGGGGGGGGCAAAGACTTCAAAGTTTGTTAACTAAAGTCGTGCTTGGGCGGTTGCCTTGGTAACCGATGAGGGGAGCCGGAAGAGCGGCGGCTCGGAGTGCCCCAAGGATCGGCATCGGCTCCGAATCAATGCCGGCGGTAGCCGAAATCATCTCCCTTTTCGATGTCGCCATCTTCGGTTTTGGTCCGTTTTCCCTGCACCCACAAAGCCTGAGGTAAAAGACCATTGATGTTATCCCGCCGATTTATATGCCGGCCAGCGGGCGCCCAATTGAAGGGGACACTCTTGCCGTCGCGGTCGGCCATTCGGCGGTTGGCGACGAGCACAACCCCAACGGGGAAAGTCGCCGCGAATGCAGTTCCGGTTCCGGCTCCCGATAAAAAAAAATGGGCGAGTGCACTTGCTGCCGCCGGCGCCCTGGGCCTTTTCAGTTTCGGGGCGGGCATTTTCTTTGCGCAAGCGCAATTATCCAATGCCTCGACCCCTGAAGACGAAGGCGGCAGCATCACGTATGCCAGCCGCGCCGAGATGCTAGAGGCAGCCAGGGAGATCGCGCAGGCGCTGGGCGAGGACGCGGTGTGCTACGACGCCGAGGTGCTCGAGCACCACGGGCACTCGGACTGGTCGACGTCCAACTCGGAGGGGCGGGCCGTAGCGGTAGTGTACCCGCGGACGACGGCCGACGTGTGCGCGGTCGCGCGCATCTGCCACGGCCGGCGCGTGCCCATGGTGCCGTTCGGGGCCGGGTCCAGCGTTGAGGGCAACTTCTCGCAGCCGCACTCGGGCATCTGCCTCGACTTCGCCCACATGGACAGGATCCTCGCCTTCCACCCGGGCGACATGGACGTCGTGGTGCAGCCGGGCGTCAACTGGGTCGACCTCAACGCGCGCATCGCCCACGCGGGGCTCTTCGCGCCGCTTGACCCGTCCCCGACCGCCACTATCGGCGGCATGGTCTCGACCAACTGCTCCGGCACCAACGCCATGCGATACGGCACCATGAAGGACTGGGTGCTCAACCTAACCGTCGTGCTCGCCGACGGTACCGCCATCAAGACGCGCCGCCGCCCGCGCAAGACCTCGGCCGGGTACAACCTGACGGCGCTCTTCGTCGGCGCCGAGGGCACCCTGGGCATCGTGACCGAGGCCACGCTCAAGCTGGCGCCCATCCCGCAGGACACGAGCGTGGCCGTCGTCGCCTTCCCCAGCATCCGCGCCGCCGCCGCCGCCGCGGCGTCGCTGACCCGCTCCGGCATCCAGCTCGCCGCGCTCGAGATCATGGACGAGATCCAGATGAGGCTGCTCAACGACCACGGTAGCGCGACGGTGCGCAAGCGCAAGTGGACCGAGCAGCCGACACTCTTCCTCAAGTTCTCGGGCACCACCGACGCGATCAAGAGCGACGTCGCGCGCGCCGAGGCCATTGTGAAGCCATTCTCGGGCGGCGGCGCGGGCGGCGAGTTTGTGTTTGCGCGCACCAAGGAGGACGAGCACAACCTTTGGGCGGCGCGCAAGGAGGCCCTGTTCACCATGGTCAGCACGCGGCCGGCGGGGACCGAGATCTGGTCGACCGACGTGGCCGTGCCCGTGTCGCGGCTGACCGAGATGATCGAGGTGTCGAAGCGCGAGTGCGGGGAGCTGGGCATCTTTGCGAGCGTCATCGGCCACGTCGGGGACGGAAACTTCCACGTGGCTATGTTGTACGACCCGCGCAACCGCGCGCAGAAGGAGGCGGTCGCGAGGTGCGTGCATAGCATGATGGACAGGGCGCTGGCGATGGAGGGTACCGTGTCGGGGGAGCACGCGATCGGGATTGGGAAGAAGGAGGCGCTGGTGGATGAGCTGGGCTTGGAGACGATCGGGTTGATGCGGACGTTGAAGAAGGCAGTGGATCCGAGATGGGTCATGAATCCTGGCAAGGTCTTTGATGATGCTCCTGTGGGAGGGAATTGATATGGAAGTATCGACCATTTTCTTTAATATACATTAAGCCATTGCCATCTCCAGATCCTGCTCGAGGAGCCCAAGCACAGTCACAAATGGGTCTTTTTGGGGCTCGTAGTTGACTTGTTCATACATCTCACCCATGACACAGCGACGAACTGCGGTGTAGTAATTGCAACTCCCTAGTGTTTGGATCATGTTCAAAAACCGCATTCTCGCTTCATACTGCGAGAGAGTGTTGGATGTCTGGCCCGCGGTTGAGCCGTTGCTCTGAAAGTCATGGTGTTCTATGACTTGGCCGAAAAAGAGCTCAATGAGGAGAAGACCGAGGGCCATCAGAGTCGGTCGATTGACTGCCGCCGCGCTTGTGCAGCTGCGAATCGGGGGCGCCTGCTCGGGGAAGCGCTTAATGACAAAGACGTCTTCAAACAGAAGGACGCCGTTTTTCTGGGCAAGAAAAATGTCGTCGTGTGTGGGGCCGCTGGCGAGCCAGGGAGTGCCTCTGAGCTGGGCCACACTCGAGGCGACAACCCACGCCAGCCGAAGTTTGTTTCCGTACAATAGCGATTGGGTTGGGCCTACATCGCCCGCTAGAACGGACCGCAAGGAGACGAGTGACCAGTCTCCTCCTTCGTCCGGATTGTCCAGCGGGTAGACCTCGTAAGTTCGGCGAAGGTGGGATGAGCCGTCTAAAATGTGGCCGCAGCACTCGCCAGCGCCCTGTTTTCGTGATCGACGAAGTGCCTGGCAAAGGTTTATTATGCTTTGCGAGGGTTTTTCTGTCGAAGGTGCCATGGCGAAGTTGGCGTCATTCGGCCCATTGTGCTGCGACACATTTGATGGTTCCGGGGTTGGGAGCGAAAACCGTAGACCGCTAGTGCCGTGACTACTTGACACATGCCGGTGGTTAGAGATGGAAACGGACAAGGAGATAAGATTCCACAGCTTGATGCGGCCCCAGAGGATCCCCTCGGACTCATCTCCGAAGCCTGTTGAGACGGAAGACAAAGCAAGAGAAAACTTGAGGGCTTTCATGATGTCGTCGTCGTCGTCATACGGGTTGGCGGATATGGGCTGGGGCATCAACCTCAGCCCGATATCGTGAAGGCTCGGACATTGACAGGTGACTGTCGAAAGCAAGGCTCGATAAATGCTGCCAGACAGATCGCGTAGAAGGCGGTAAAGCCTCCCCTGAAAGTGTTTACGCCGTTTCGGCTCCATTTCAACGCTTTTGTACACGATCGAGTCCAGGCTTGAGACGCCGTCCCTCAGTTTGGTGAGCAGCTCAGCGTAGTCGGCTCTTTGCAGAGTGAACTTTGCTCGCTGATACTCTCTCCTGACGCCGGATACTTCGGCCCATTGAACCTGCGCACCATCAATACCGTAGTGAGCCCAGTGTCGCTTGCGAGATGAAGCAGAGGCAGTGAAGAAAATGCGACCGACCTTGCCATCAAGCCCGATGTTGAGTTTCCGCCTGATCTCGGCCGTGACCTCGCTGAGCTCTTGCACGATGTTCTCAAACTCCTTGGGCGAGCTGAGCCTCTGGCTGAGCTTGGCGGAATTCCGGGGATCCTTCCACAGCAGGCCAAAGGGGTCGTTGATCATGGTCTCCAGCTGGGCTTCGGGAACAATGTCGATGAGGAGCTTTTCGAATGCATTTTTCAGTCTGACCTGCTCTGTTTCCATAGTCCTGAGTAGGCTTTTGAGCTCGCGAGCGGAGCGGTGCCATCTCCCCAGGCCGTCGATGCACGATTTCAGGCCTGAGATGATGATGGGGACGGCGCCGAGAACAACGCCAGCGACTTCAAAGCCCGACATGGTGCTGTGGTTTGAGCTCAGAGAGCTTGCAGCGGGTCATGTTTGAGACGTGGAGACCGAAAAGAGAGGAGGGAAGGAGGAAAAGAGGGAAGGGACGGAGGATTGGACCCCGCACGAGGCGCGGCAGCCCCTTTGGGGAGACCCCTCCATTTTGTGTGTGTGTGCTTCCATTTCTCTCTCCATTCGACTCCCCGTCGGCTCCCAATCTTACACATGCCAGCCCTTCAGCGCCCCGGCAGCCCGACAAGCTAGACAGGCCGGATAGCTTCACTTGCCGTCGATGAGCTCAGTTGCGGATCATGTCTTATCGGCGCTGGAAGCCTTCCGGGCGTTATCGGAAACGCTGGTGTTCACCGACGGCAGTGAGGACGATGATGGTATCGGGTTGAGCCGCGGCATTTCACTCCCCAGAGTCAACGATGAGCTAGCGAGATTCAAGGTGTGGGCCGGCAATATTGGCGCGCATCGCTCTGGGAGAAGCTCGCTCGACTACCGTCTCAGAGATGCATCCCACCTCCGCGACCAGGTCGTCCGATTGCTTGAGGATATATCAGAGTCGCTACAGGATGGTATGGAGACGTCCCAATCCTTGGCCGACGCCAAAGCTAACCGCGTCCAGCAAACTCGATATGTCGAGGAGAGCGCACGCCCTGGGACCGAGAGCCAACTCAGGACAGCGACGAACTCACCGCCTCGGAGCCTCCTGGAGACACCGAGTTGTCGCAGATCTTTGCTGACATTGTGGAAGTGACCGACTGTCTCTTTCGACTCTCAGTCTCAATCCGAAACCCGGCTCCTCACGACCGGTTCAACAAGCTTACTTGGGCCAGCACGTCGCATTACATAACCCATGATACCAGACACGTCCAAGAGGCCTTCCCTCACGCCCCCGCCGCGCTGTGTGAACGGCTTGGGATGGCCGTATCTCGCCGCCGCCAGTATTTTGCATACAGGCAAAAGCATCACGAAAAGCTGGCACGCGGGCTGGAAGAAAACGAAGAGGATGCTGGCGCGGAAAGTACCGTCGCGTCCTCGATTCCACGGCCGATGAAGATGATAGTCGGCGAACACAATGATCTCGGTGTTCTCGATGAAGACATGACGTCTGAAGCCGGTTGGACCGACACAACCTACGGATCTTCTATGGTGACGGGCGACAAGCCCAGAGTCCCGCCATTGCCGAAAGACGCGCACGAACGCCCATTTGAGTGTCCTTTCTGCTACATGATGGTGTCAGCCACAACCACGAGGGCCTGGACGTACGTTGCCGTGCTTGTACATCTCTTAGAAACTAGCTAACCACGAGCTCTGACCGTAGCAAACACGTACTTGCCGATCTCCGCCCTTACATCTGCTTGGCACCTGACTGCCGCACACCCAGGGAGGATTACCAGAGCCGCCATGAATGGATGCAACACGCAAAAAAGACCCATTGGAGATTGTGGAACTGCGCTCTCCGGTGCGGCGAGACGTTTGATTCGCAGACTGACCTGAGGGCGCACGTCGTTGCGTCCCACACCGATGTGTCGGAGCATTCCCAGTTGGAGACACTGGTCAACATGAGCGAGGTGCCAAAGCCCCTCAACACCGCCCAGCAATGTCCTCTCTGCCATGACAGCATTTCCACCATCAAACAATACGCTCGCCATGTAGGTCGCCACCAAAAGGAATTAGCACTCTTTGCCTTGCCAAGGTTCGACGACGGCGACGTGGACACCGATGCGGAGCAGGAACAAGACTCGGTGAAAAGTAATACCTCGAGCGAACTGAGCGAGCCAAACACAGCGCAGAAGGAAGAGTTGTTTCGCTGTCCCCGAAGCAGCTCAGGCTGCGGTCCCGAGTTACGTTTTACTCTGCATGATCTCAGAAATCATCTCGCATTACACCACCCTGTGGACCACCTTGTGGAAGAAGTTGATGAAACGGGCCGCAAATTATCAATTAATACACAAATTCAGGACTCGGAGGACTGGAGGGCCGGGATGGCTTCACCAGACGGATACCCAAACGATGTGCATCAACTATCCCAAGTTGACGAAACGACTCCACTTGAGCAAAGTCCTCAAGATGTGGATCCAGATATATCATACTCATTGCTCGCCCACAACCAACTATCCCAATTCGGAGAGGGACTACAGCAGCTACAGCAACTGCAACAGCAGCAGAAGGAGCGGCAGACTGCCAGTATGCGAATGGCACTCATGAGAGACACCTCCCCCGACGGACCGATGGGTACCACAGACCCTGCCCAAGATGCCCCAAGCGTAAACCCCTTGGATATTATGAAACCAACGACGGGCGCTGAAACCGCCTGGAAAACGTCCCAGGAAATAACAAGACTTGAGCAACACCCCCCCGAGTTGGAACAGAACATGAACGATGAGTTAGTTGACATGGAATATGAGCGCTACAACTCAGGCTACGACTTTAGCCAACCTGGATCAGACGAAGACTACCCAACCCCCCCGGCTGTTTCCTCAACTCCTTATGACACAGCATTGACCCAACACACTCAGTCACCAAGTCCAAGAACGGATGCAGGAGAATACGGAGGCGTGGCAAGTGAGGGAACAATACAACCGAGTCCCCAAACCTTTCCATGCAACGAATGTCATCGAGTTTTCGACCAGATTCACAAACTGAAGTGAGCAAAAAGACTAGCCCGCGTGATATTTTTCTCGAGTCTGGCTAACAAATGCCTTCAGTCATCATAAGCGGTATCACGACAGGCCTCATGAGTGCGTACATCCGGGCTGTGGGATGAAGTTTGGCACGAAAACCCACCATGACCGACATATGAATGACAAACACAACAAACCGAAAAGGTTTTACTGCACACAAGCAGAATGTCCATATTCCAAGAAAGGGGGGAAGTCTTTTCCAAGAAAAGACAATTGGAGGAGACATATGGTGAATAAGCATCGAATTACTCCCTCCTACGAACCTGAGGCAGTTCTGGTCGTCGACGGAATGGAGGTGGATTGGGAACCGCAGGGACAAGCCGACACTATAATGGGAGGCGGCACCTAGGGGTCCAACCTCATGAGATTAGGCAAAAACTTTGAAGATTTCCAGCTGTTTAGTGACATTCATTACCAGGTATATATACCCAGTTCGCGCCCCCGAGCTCTTCCATTCCCTCAGTGTCTTTACCCGCTATCTCCGCCGCAGATATCTAATAACCTCCTCCCCAAAGAACACAACCAAAACAGCCAACAGCACCCACGGAATCACGTGACCTATCCAGCCCCCGAGGATATACATCAACATCCACATAAGCTTCCACAAGCACCCCAATGCGCTCTTCCCAAAACACACTTTATGCATCGGGTCTCTCAACAGCAACTTGTGAACTGCACACACAGCAAGGAACCCTCGGTAACCGTAGTATACCGCCAAAATCGCTGCCACGGTATCTCGAAATGTGATGAGGTCCGGATTCTGAATTTTGAAGGAGATCTCATACAGAACCGAGTTGTAAAAGGCGGGTCGTCTCTGTCTCGCTCTGTGTTCTCTGTAGTCGGCAACCTCGTTGGCTGCCGAAGGGTGGTGCCGGGCGGCAGGATCGAGGCCCATGTTGGCGTGCATGGCGTCACACTACGAGTGTCTGTGAGTGTGGCGGTATCTATGTACACTGTCGTTGTTAGTTTACTGGTGGTGGCAGAACTTGTAACAAGAAAAGTTGGAACTCACAAGCGGCCGTTGGCTTATGGTATCAGAGCTACCTGCAATTAAAGAAGGAAGAACCGAGGGATCGCCATAATACGGATCGCTAGGTGGTTTTTTTGGTTTTTTTTTTCTTTCTTTTTTTGCGCTCAGAAATCGGGTGGATTATCTTGTCGTTTACGGCACTGGCCCTTTCCCGGCTCGTGCCTGGGTGGAAGGATGGGATGATTCACATCCCCCTGAAGCCTGGATAGGCATCCGCGCTTTGCCACATATTTACATGTCTGGATGGATCTGACAGGGGTCTGTGGTTGGTTGGCGACACTATTATCATTTATCGCCTGGCATGTTGGCAGTTCGACATGCAGTCTCCCCTGACTTATAAAATTTGAGAGCCTGCAATGGGAGCGATTCCCAGGTTCATTTGAGATATAAACCAGTCCGTGAGCATCCATACTTATAACTTGGAATTCTTTCCCGCGCCTGAGATCCACTATTGCTTGGTTGTGCACCTTAGGGTGTTCGACTCTGATTATAGGCAGGCACTTGTGTCATTTGCCCAACACCTCACCACGAACCAAGTGGGTTCTGCCTGGACGAGGCATAGCCGAAGCCACCAATTGGCGGGCATCCTGCACAAAAAATGACCAACGACTCGGACCGAAAGCAGTGTTCAAAGTAAAATACATAGGTATATTTGCCGGCAAGGCATGAAACATTTGAAAACATCATACCCCTGAGTTCTAGGTTCTTTTGGATCGACTCATTTTTTGCTGAAAGATGGCAGCAAATGGATTACTTGACCAAAGCGCCTTCAAACCCTTCTACCATTCGATGAGAAGAGATATTGTGATGCAAAAAAAGGGGTTTCATAGCTGAACCACTTCATGTTTGGTAACGTGCAGATGCACATGAAAACCCAACCGCATCTTGGTCTTTGCCGCCAAAATCATGCGGACGAATGCCGAAGTGCTTGCCACACTGCCTTCCCTTGAAATATTCCAGGTCCCAATCCGATCGAAGGTACCAGTACATAAGGTAGCGGCATGTGCCATTATCAGAAAGTGAAAACGTCGGCAAAACTCACGACAAGCCATCTGCGGCGGAGGGATCTCTCACTGCAGCCAAGGGAACAACAATAGGTCGCGTTACCGTTCAAGCGCTTCTGCTCAGCACCAACAGTCGTGTCTTGATCTACCAAACAGCATCTGCCCTCAGCCAAACCTTCAACAGTATCAATGCGAATGGAAAGCTCCGGCTTCTTGAGCCAAAGGATGTCGAAGCTCCAGACGGAGAGGAGATTCAGCAAAAGCCATTCTCCGAGCTCTCTGCCATAGCCCAGCGCTTCCTCGGCTGCCACCGAGATTGGAGGTAGTGAGCACAAGGTCCGGAGGCACTACTTTTTGCCCAAAGATTGGTTGAATACATTGAGCAGTGCAGCCGGTGGTCTTCAAACAGGGCGTGCTACTTGTCCCAAGGAATGGTGATGTGGCTGTTTTGAGGTATAGCAAGGGGATTTACTGAGTTCAAAAGACGTGAAAACCAAGTCAGTAAATCTTATCTGCCTTGGGTATTAAAGTAGAACGGCTTTATATTGCCCAAGGTTAGTTCATTGGCTCAGAGGTCATCTACAACTCTGATAAAGGGGTTTCACGGCGGGGCCAGCATTTAAGCGTGGGGCGCAGTCGACTGGGCCGTGATCCTTCACTGCCACGCCATGACGGATTGGAGAAATACGAGAGGGGCCTCAGAATTCAGTAAATACTTTGGCAATATTTTATCGAGTCTCCTCGGTGTCGGGCCCGGCGCACTACCTCTGTCGCCATGTCGCACGACTCGAGCGCACGCCTCATCATGGGCCGCCCGTCATCGCTAATGTTCTCGCTGTTGCTGTTGCGAGCCGGCCGGGAACGGAATGACTCGGAAGTCTCCAGCAATCATGTGCGCGTAAAGGCAAAAACGACACTCTTCCAGGGCATCGCTGCCGATTTGAGGTCCGCATCCTGGCTGAGCATAGGCCTGTGGTCGGTATTCTTCATCTGGACGTCGGCTCTTTTCTTCCTCTCGGCCATATTTCTGCCGCTCTACCTACAACAGCCCTTCAATGACCTCCGCTCATCGGCCTGCCTTCCCGATGATTCTTTCGACATGTCCGGGGACAGGTACGATCCCTGGCAGGCAGATGGCTTCTTCCAAATAACCATCGGCTTTGGTTCACTCACCTTTACGCAAGCAAAGGTGATTGATCTGGTCTGGGACATCGTAAGCAATTGCAGCTCCTGATTTCCCTTTGAACAAGCTGCGAGGTTTTAACCTGAAGCTGCCACCAGGTCGTTGGACGGGTCGGGCAAGCTCTGCTCGCATTTCACTTTTGGAAAGCCGTGTCTGTTCACGTCAAAAACTCAATGTACAAGAGTCCCGTCACTTACAACATGTATTGGACCGCCTTTATAGATGCACAGCCTTCCTTCTTATCCACTTGCCGCGTCATCCGCGACTCTGCTACCCAGAAATCAAAGCGATCCAGGGCAGCTATGGCATTTATTGCTATTGGCATGTCCTTTGTCCTTGCATTTCCAACACTGGCTAGCTCCATGACAGGCTACAGTGGGCGAAGCCAATCCTTCGTTACCGATGCCCAAGGCAACTTGATATCATACACGGCATTCACCCCAGTCGCATACATTATTCGCGATGGGGAGCGCATCAACTTTACTTCCAACTACGTGGTCCCATTTTCCTCCAGGATCTACCATTGTACGAGAACCCAACTCTAGATTTCAAGAGTAGTAGTATTGTTCTTTCAATGTGAAGCTAACAAGTGCGCTGTCAGTGACTTGGGGTCACGATATTGAGGCATACGGACAGCCAAACTACCTTTACAGCTGTGCGAAGAACTGGGATGACGGCACCGAGTGCGGATTATCCCAGGATGTGTCTGAATGTACGTCTGCCCAGCAACATCCTTGTGTCTTTGCCATGACACGTGAGAGAATGCGGCTAAACATGACCTTGGCTCAGATGTGAAGGCATATGGCTTCTACGGGTTGGATGCGACAGGCGGTAAGGCGAACGATGTCGTAACGCAATGGGCGGGAGGTTCCATCCCGAAACCCGCTCTGAATATCTCAGCCTTTTATTTCCCTCGGGAAACATCATTTTACGGTCGAGATTATATCGACCCACGAATAAACAAAAGACCCTACGCTGACCCTCGAAACATCCAACTTACCGTCCTCGGGGAAAATTCGACGACCTACTCCCTTGATTACGTCCGAGCAAATGGGAGCTGCCAGCCTCTAGGGGTCAGTCTGAAGCCCTTCACCCTTCCACATTGTCTTGTCTTTTCAACTGACAAGAATGCCAGACGTATAAATGGGGCTTCTCATTCGTGCAACTCTTTATCGTGTTGATTATTCTCCTCCTTTGGACGGTTGGGACATGTACAATGTGGCTCAAAGCCCACCTCACACTTCTCCGACGGGCTGATGGTGAGGTTCCTAACAAATACAACGCATCCCTTGTCTTGGCTGCGCGGATGAGGTCGGACCTCAAAATCGGCATTACAAGACAGTTGACAAACCAAGAGCTCGATGGCGTCATCAAAGAACACACCGGAGGAAGGATAGACATGCAGGAAGCTATCCCTGTCCAAGACTTTGATCTCCGGAGGGGGTTGTGGGGTTGGGTCAAAGCTAACAAGTGGTGGTCAGCGCTGCTTGTGAGTTTGGCATTGGTTCTGGTGGCGGGTTGGATCATAGGCTTTTACATCCTCTGGATTCCAATAATGATCTTCCTCTCGGCCATCTGCCTCACACTGGCTGTTGGAAGGACTACGAAGAGCCGGCTCTTCTTTGCCGCTTGTGGCGCGGTGCTCGCGGCTATCGTAAGCGTCATCATACTGTGTACCATAATATGGTCTGAAAGATAAGTTTAGTGGTATTGGAATCGAAAACAGTTAACATATGCCATGATCTGCAATGGTCCCTCCCCTTGTCCCCTCCTACCTATGATGGCCACATATTGTCGTCGATGGCAGATGAAAGAAAAGGCGGTAAAGCAATACGGGTGGCAAACGGACCACTTTTACGGATTCTATGTATAATAGAACGACACAACTAGGTGGTTTGCCTCTCCCCAGCCCTGAATTCTTACCGGTGTGGCCAGGAGATTTTCCATCGCGCCGGCGACTTTGATGGGTAGGCTCAAGCGATGCTTCATCCTGCGGTGGCATGGTTGTGCTAGCCCCTTAACGCCGAATCCGACCGGATGGGGAGATCGATTCATGGTAATCCCGACCCTCGCAGTTGGCGTGGATCGATCCATCGACGCTATCGGCTTACAAGCTTGTCAGCGCTGTTCAGCCTACCGTAGGCCTATAGATTGGTAAAACAGCGGTCAAGTTGCGCCGTGACGACTGCTGGTTGAACTGCAGCCATTCTTAGATGAGGGCAGCTCCTGCAGCTGCCTGTAGTATTCGGTACGATTCGACCCAATCTGCAAACTTCCTGTTTCAGGAAGGGGTCAGAGGATTGTTGCTGTCTCAAGCTGTTATCAAGTCAGCATGCCCGGCCAGCAAGCCGTCAAGGTGCCACGCCGTGGCACAAAACTGTAAAACCTCCTTTCCAATCGTCATCATCGCGAGTCTCCTTCCAGATTTCCCACCGGTAGGCAGCAACCAAGCGATCTCGAAATGACGCTCGCACACAACATGTTCATCCGCGGGCTCAACTCCATCTACCTACAAGCACCACATATCGCCGCAGCCGAGCACCACAACTTTGCGCAGTACATGCGCCGCTGGTCCACCATTGTGCGGCTGCACTACCAGGCCGAGGAGGTCGACTTCTTCACGGCCATCGAGGCGCTGTCGGGGGTCGAGAGCATCATGGAGGGCAACATCGCGCAGCACCACGCCTTCGAGCCCGGGCTGGACGCGTTCCACGCCCACGTCGAGGCCGTGCTGGCGGGTACCGAGGAGTATGATGGCGCCAAGGTGGTCGCCATGATCGACGAGTTGGGGCAGCGTCCTCGTCGCGCATCTCGCCGACGGGATCCCCACGCTCGAGGGCCTCCGGCCGCACGCCGACAAGCTGGAGCCGTTCGTTGAGGAAGGCCATGGCCGAGGAGGCGCAGAGCTCGATGGTATGTTTTCCGAGGGGGGGGGGAGGGGTGGGCGTGGGTAGCGGTGATGAGCTAATGCGTGTGTGGCGGACAGAAAGAATTGGGGCTGTCGGGCATGGTTTGGGCTTTTGCTCACATCGACTTGGAGTTCGGGGACGGCATGTGGGCGAATTGGCCTGCTGCGTCTGCGGTTGTCCGGTTCCTAGCAACGTCGCTGTTTTGGCGCATTCATGGCGGCATGGCCAAGTTTAAGGCTGTTGACAAGAGTGGGCACATGAGGCACCTGTATGCGGTGTTGAAATAGCTCATCACGATACCAACACAGTGCAGGTACTGTATCAATGCAAATGGAAATTGATGCTATTGCGGATGTTGCATTTCCCTCGACACCTGCAGCGCCGCATCTCTGGTGCCAAGCCGGTTTGCGGGTACTCGGGCCGAGCCTATGTCGCACAGTAGGCGCCCCAGATGAGTCGCTGGAGGAAAGTCATCGAGCTGCGAGGCAATAAAAATAAAAATGTTTCAAAACCACGAGTGTGTTGTTGTTTTAGTGTAGCACACACGTATTGTCCGTCCATCAAAGACCCTCGACACATTGCCAAGGAGCCGGGGCTAGCCCCGGCACGGTCCGTTCCATTAGCTGCCTTCGGGACTCCCCGCTAGCTGCGACGGCAGTGTCCTTGGGGTCCAGGGGGTCCTTGGGTGGAAAATGTGAGGGATCCCAAATGTGATCCCAGTCTCACCACTGCATCCATTCCCCACCTTTGCTAGACAAGAATCCCATACGAACAACGAATCCGATCGGTTGATAGTTGATGCACGGGCTATCAGGGATTTTTCGTGGGGGACAAGTTACCCAAAAAGTTCCTGATCTGGGTCGGTAGACGGCTAAAGTTCCAGGGCAGTTGATTAGGCTAGCGGCCGTATTCCGCAGAGGACCAGCGGTAAAACGGCTTCGATTCGAGCGACGTTGAGTGTCGGTCTGGATGGCGTCATGGCGTGATTGGCTGCTCCTTAGGCTAACGTCAACGCTAACCCTACCCGACAGACTTCGTACCCATTGACGGGGTTCGAGTTGCAGATGCGGATAGACCACAGCCAATGCGGACCAGGTGTGCAGGCAAGTCTAGTAAGTTATAGGCAAGGTAGCTGTTTTTTGTATTGCCGTCCGGGGACCGAAGCGTCAACGGGGGCACCACCCCGCTTTGCTGGCCGCGCAGAATCCAAGAATCCAATTGCCGGCGGCGCCATTATTCTTTTTGCTCTTTCCTCTCGTCATTGTTGTGTCCGGAGATGAGAGTGTGACATTAGCAGCTAACCCCCACCTAGTACCAAGCAACGCCGTACTACCTTACCCACGGAGGCCCCACTAGGTAGTTCCTCCAGCACAAGATGGCGGATTCCGCGGAACCGGCTGTGACGGCACCGGTACCGGCCACAGAAGCAGCCATCCCGCCCAAGCCGGCAACGTCGCCCTCGTCACCCGCCGGCGCCGGGGAACTAGCAGCCGAACATGTCGAGGTGGACGACCTGGACTCGTCGTACGGCGAAGGCGATTCGCACGCGAGCACGTCGCTGCACAGCTCCGTGACCAACTACGAGTGGAAGCACGGGCGGCGGTACCACAGCTACAGCGCGGGGGCGTACAACTTCCCTAACGACGAGCGGGAGCAGGACCGGCTCGACATGATCCACCACGTCTTCTACCGAGCGCTCGAGGACCGACTCTTCCTGGCGCCCATCAAGCCCGACGGGCTGCGCGTGCTCGACATCGGCACTGGTACCGGGCTGTGGGCCATCCACCTGGGCGACGAGCACCCGGGCGCGGCCGAGATCGTGGGCAACGACCTCTCGCCCATCCAGCCCGACTGGTGCCCGCCCAACGTCAAGTTCATCGTCGACGACGTCGAGCTCGACTGGGCCGAGCCCGAGCTCTACGACTACATCCACCTGCGCTACCTGGCCGGCTCCATCAAGGACTGGCCGCGCCTCATCCGCCAGGTCTTCGAGAACCTCAAACCCGGCGGCTGGATCGAGTTCCAGGAGAGCGACAACACCATGTACTCGCAGGACGGCACCCTCGGGCCCGACCACGCCATGGTCAAGATGATGGATGGCCTGATGGAGGCCTGCGAAAAGATCGGCCGCACCATGAACCCGGCCCCGAAGTTTAAAGGCTGGGCCGAGGACGCCGGCTTCACGAATGTCCAGGAGCAGCGCTTCAAGATCCCCATTGGCGCTTGGCCTCGCGACTCTCGCCTCAAGGAGATTGGCATCCTCATGAGCGTCAACATGGTCGAGGGCGTCGAGGCCTTCACCGCCGCCCTGTTCTGCGACGTGCTGGGCTGGTCGAAAGATGAGGTCTCGGTCCTGAATGCTGGCGTCCGGAGTTCGGCCAAGAGGGGTGATGCCCATGCCATTTTTGATTTTTTGGTTGTTACCGGACAGAAGCCGCTGTAGTAGGGCACTGGTGGTCCATGTGGCCAAGTTCGCGCGTCGTTGCCATGTCTCTGTCCGCATCACTCCTTCATAGCCTAGCCAGAGTATTAAAACAGCAACTGTTCATTCCAACATGCAATGATTGGGCGTGTAGGAGGTAAGAGATGAGCAGGGTGTCATTAAATGCTATTCAAATTCGTAAATGTCAGTTTCGGTCGTCCAATGCGTCCCAATTTAGCGCCTTGGACTTGACCGCGGCGGGTTCGGGTTCTGAGACCATGATGACCTCGATTGCCCCCTTTGAGTCGGCACTCGTCCTTGAGCTGCCCTGCACCGACCTGGTGGCGGCAGCTTTGCCGCCTTTGAGTGCTACAATGCGATCCTGGCTCTCGGTGACCTGCATGTTGTGTTCCGCAGGTTCCTCCAGACCCTGGCTCTTCAACGAATAAAGCTGTATCTTGGGCTTCCAAGCCGACTTATCGGCCTTGCTACCGAGAGTTGCAACGCTGAACGGTAGGTTCATTCCTCCCGTCTTCTTCTGTTTCTTGGCGCCGCCGCTGGAGGCTCCTGGATCGCTGTGTCGCCCCTTCAGAAATACGTGGGCATACAGTGGCCGGATGGAGGGGATGCTCGAAAGGGAGATGGCCGATCCCAGTTCCGCGACGGACCAGATGCAGATGTCGACGACACTCCCTATTCAACGGTTAAACGACCAGTCAGAACTGTCGGTCACGCTGGGCTTACATGTTGGATCCTTGGATTGGTTGAGGTTGTGGAGATATGGTAGCCTGACGATGCTCGATATCAATGTGCTGGAAGACGGAGTGTATTAGCGGTTGCTTTCGACATCGTAGGTGCGTATTTCCCACAACGTACAAAACGGAAAGCGAGCAGATTCCCACGACGATATATTTGTGCTGCCTTGACACATTCAGCTCTGACGAGGAGTTAGTGTCGTGTCACGTGTAAAAGGGGGGGGGGGGATATTGGATGGCGAACTTCGAAAGAGAATCCACGGAAGGGACAGGATGCACAGATCGGTGGCCAAGTTAACGGCAGCGTCGGCATAGTAAAAGGCGGGCTGGTTGATACAGGTTCCGCCCTCAATGGTTTTGTCCCAGTAGAAGGATAGAGGCCGGCATTGAACAAACAATGCGATGGTGAAAGCGAGCTCTTCGACGGCGATGAAGCCGGTGAACCAATAAAGGGCGTTTTTGTGGCCGTGGACAACCGGAAGGCAGCGGATGAAAAATAGCACAATCGACAGCTTCACGGCGCCGAGGGCAGGCGGATAGAGAACCTGTGAAGTAAAGCCACACTGATCAAGGTCGGCGTGTAAGCAATGAATGGCAAGACCGGATGATGAGGGTTTGCACACCTTTTGCATGAGCTCGCCCGCTTCCTCGCTAATGGTCCAGATGTGATGGCCAAGGCCATACTGCGTGGCTTTGTTGGAGAGTCAGATACAGGAGTCTCTTGGGAGGGGTGGAGGGTACTCACCAAACACGGTGGCCACGATCAAGCCCACGTAAAGGGCGAAGCCGACGAGTGCAAAGACATCATCGAGGCCAATATGGGTGAACCGCCAGCGAGAGTACATGCGCAGCGAGATAATGACGAGGGATAAGGGCGCGAAAGCCCCCATGAAGCCATAGATGATGGTGAGTCTGGTGCCCGGCTCCTATCCCCGGTGTCAGCAGGGGTGCCGTGGGATACGTGAGCATTCGAAACGCGCCGGGCGCGACTGGGCGTCCGCTCGATAAGTTGAACTTAACTTACAATGGCCCTCTCGTGTACTAGGGCTTGGACGACGTCCATGGCTACAGAATGTCCCGTCGTCGGGGAACCATCAAGACGCTATAGCGTCGAGGGTCAAGAGTCTAAAGACTTAAGCCCAGAGAGTTATAGACGGAACAGCAAAGACAACGTAAAGATGATGGGTGCAAATCCAGGGAAAGACCCGGGGTTCTGGGTCCCTAAGAATGCTAAGAGTGCCCAGAGCTCACTGACTGGCCCTGCCTGCCGCCTTGCCGCCTGTCGCCCTGTCAGATATCCCAGTGAGAGCGCCCAGATCGTGGGGTGGGTGC
This sequence comes from Lasiosphaeris hirsuta, assembly GCA_030549175.1. NCBI lineage: Eukaryota > Fungi > Ascomycota > Sordariomycetes > Sordariales > Lasiosphaeriaceae > Lasiosphaeris > Lasiosphaeris hirsuta. The sequence goes on from JAUKUA010000002.1 coordinate 1,867,593, forward strand.
CCAGGCGGCACACGCCGTGGAAGCGAAGGATGGCCGACTTGCACGCACTGCAGGAATGAATCTCCAAGTGACGGGAGAGAAGCGACAAATTGCTTGCAAATTTGTTGTAGAGTTGCGAGCGCGGAACCAACCAAGCCTCGACTCAAGGTCAGAATGCCATACAAACGGGACGAAATGGAACCGAATAGCACCGCATCTTGGGAAATTCGAACCTCGTCTCGAACCTGGTAAGCACACTAGACATGCACGACACGATGACTTGAGCCTGAAACCAAAGGTGAGGGCAGCGTCGCAGTGTCGCACCCGAAAATCCGCAAAATCCACAATTTCGCAGGTAGTCGGGACGATCGACGGATCGCTCATGGTTCCAAGGTTTGTTGGAAGTTGCGGGCGCAAAGGCTCACGGACGCTGCACGACGCGACATCCCCGCGAACCACGGTTACTCGTGACGCCCGTGCGCACCGAATTGTTGCGCTGGCTTGTCATGCTAGGGCCAATTGGGCGCTAGAAATCGCAAATGCCAGAAGGGGAACCTTACCTGCCAAGCCGCCAGCGTGAAGTTCGCACTGGCAGGAGCGACTCAGGAGCTAGGGACAGGAGCCGTCATCTTCTCTGATATTTCATTCGACGGCGGACAGCACTAAACCGACGGCAGCGGTCGGCCGTTGTGCCTTCCTTCCAACAGAGTTGAGACCCGGGTGATGAACGAGATCTGGAGATGCGGAAGGAAAGAGACGGATTTTGGCTTCAACACGGGCACACTAGCCTCTATCCAGTCACACACAGAACCCAGACCAAATATGGACCAAATCACCACCAAAAATCTGGCGTGCGCAAAAACTCGTGCGGAACCCACCGCGTTTTCATTTCGGAATGCCCTGCAACAACGGCCGTGAGCACCTCTTTTGCTCCAGAGCAGTCTAACTGGGTTTATACTTGGTGTGTTGCGTCTAACCACATCTCATCTAGCGGCTATCGCACGGCCCTACGGATAGTCTCACTTCTAAACCTGTTGGTGGCCATCTGGGATGGCGCATGGGATCAACTTATCTGGCCCATCTCAGCACATCACCGTACATTATCAACATGATCGACAGACCGAAGTTGATAGCAATGACTTGAAGTGAAAAGGGTGTGCGGTGGAACAGTGATGGCAAAGCATTGTGTAGCAGAGCAAGACATTACAAAGCTTGCGCTCCGGGAGTCGTCGCCGAAGCTTGCCTGGGTTCCAAGAAAGGGGTAACGACAATGCGTCTGTCAGCCTCCATGCAGTCTACGCTCTGGTCAAGGATGGGACAGAGCTCACTGGTCGTCCGAGCTGCCTGCTACCCGGAATGCATGCGGTACCTAGTAGATGCATGAGCCCGAATCCACGCATCCTTCATGTAGGTAGACACCTAATAAGGGAGGGTAGGTGCTTATTCATCTGCTGCTAATATGCTGACCTACAACCTCCAAGCTAGCCAGATAGAGCCCATGCGTGCGTGTCTCAAAGCCCCGTGCTTTGTATCGCACGTATAACAGTGTTATAACACCAAACATATCACAAGGTCTTGGCAGAATCACTAGCCAGCAAGTCCAAGAGACATTGCCTCGCCTGCTGTTTCTAGCCTAGCCCCACTGCCGGCAGTTATATCGATTTGAGTGATATATAGGACCCGGTATCACGAGCGGCGTCGCCCTCATCTATTTCCCCGACTCTAGACAAATCCCAGATTCCAGGTGAGCGGCCCCGCAATCCTCGACCTGCGCGAGGCCGCGTGCGGGACACAGCATGCAACGTTGAACATAGCCGGATAAGAACACCCAAACACTGGCCTGCCTAATATAGGAAGTGCTTTCACCTCCCCGCACCGAGCTGTGTAATTGTCGCAAATGTCGGCCACAACCTGCCCGGAAGAGATTGGTTGCGGGGGAGTAGCGGGCGGTGGTTGAAGCGCGCACATTATTAGAGTTCTGTCCGTCAACAAGCCACCCGACTCGGAACTCTTGACAAAGATGTGAGCCCTCATTTCTCACCTCAGACATTCTCGCCAGATTTGAATGTAGCCTGTGGCCCTGCTACGGCACCTACAGACCGGCGCCATGGGGGACAAGCCAGCAGCCGTCGACGCGAACGTCGAGATTACGGCGGACATGTCGGACCGCGATGCAGAAAAGACGCCGCGGTCGGATCGCATCAGCGACCAGATCCCGCACAAGCTGCTCGAGGAGATTGCGCCCAATGGCGAGGGCGAGTACATCCTGGACAAGATCAACAACATGACTGAGGAGGAGGCCGTGGCCATCATCCAGGAGTCGCACAAGTTCCACGCCGACGACTGGAACTTCCCATCCGACATGCGCGAGCGCATGCGCCGTCTGCTCGAGGGGCCCAAGCTGTATGGCGAGTTCTACGATCGTGATTTGAGGATTGACGCCACTATGCTGCGGTACTCATCCCCCTATCCCGGCGTGCGCGCCGTGGCCGACTCCATCGACGACCAGAACGTCCCCATCGAGACGGTGCGGGCCTACTTCCTGGGCATCTCGTGGGCCGTCATTGGCACCTTCATGTCGACCTTTTTCAACAGCAGATTCCCGTCTATTAGTATGTCTCCAGGCACCCCCCCCCCCCCGTGATATCGCTGCAGCAGCCCGTCTGACGGTGGGCGCGTTCCAAGGTCTCAATGGCTCTGTCATCCAGATCCTGCTGTTCCCATGCGCCAAGTTCCTCGAGTGGGTGCTCCCCGATTGGGGGGTGACGATTGCCGGTGTGCGCCATTCACTTAATCCTGGCCCCTGGACGTTCAAGGAGCAGATGTTTGCGACCATTACATATAATATTTCCATATATACGACCAATTCATATGGAATGGCACGTCTTTCTCGCCCAAAAGACGGTCAGGCTATGCTGACAAACAATGTGGACAGATCCTCGTTCAAAAGCTGGACATTTTCTACGGCCTGAAATTCATCACTTTTGGCTACCAGCTCATGCTAACTCTGTTCGTCCAGCTCATGGGCATGGGATTTGCTGGTTACCTCAGGCGTTTCAGCGTGTACCCAGTCAAGGTATGACCACTTTTTTTTTTTTTTTTATTTGGCAGAAGGAGATCCTCACCTCTAACCCTAATGACAGGCTCTGTGGCCGACCATCCTGCCCATCATAGCAATGAACCGTGCGTTGACGAGGCCCGAGCAAAAGGAGAATATCAATGGTTGGACCATCTCACGCTATAGGTTTTTCTACGTTTGCACCCTCTCCATGGCCGTCTACTATTGGCTCCCCGGATACTTGTTCACAGCCCTGTCGACATTCAACTGGATGACTTGGATAGCACCGCAGAATCTGACACTGGCCATCCTGACCGGCTCGAATCTGGGACTCGGCCTGTTCAACCCCATTACAACCTTTGACTGGAATGTGGCTACGAGCTCGTACGCTGCTCTGGCGCAGCCGTTCTTCAGCACCTGCACCATGTGGTTCGGCGCCGTCTTTGGCGGCTGCATCATCCTGGGCATCTACTACACCAACATGAACTACACGGCCTTCTTGCCCATCAACTCGAGCTCAGCCTTCGCCAACGACGGGACACCGTACCAGGTCCAAAAAGTGGTGATCAACAACAAGCTCGACGAGCAGCTGTACCAGAACTACTCGCCTCCTTTCTACTCGGCGGGGTACATCCTGACGGTGGGGGCAAACTTTGCCTTCTACCCCGTCTACTTCCTGTACATCATGGTCAACCAATGGGCCACGGTCGGGCAGGCGTACGTCGACTTCTACAGGGGCCTGCGCCACGGCAAGGGCAACTACGAGGGCGCAATGGACGTGCACAGCCGGCTCATGGCCAAATATCCAGAGGTTCCGGACTGGTGGTTCCTCCTGATCCTGGTGGCGGCTATTGTTGTGTCCATCATCTTCCTCCAGATCTACCCGCTCGATACGCCCGTGTGGCTCGTCTTCCTCATGATCGGCATCAACCTCGTGTTCGCGGTCCCGCTGTCGTTCTTGTCGGCCACGACGGGCACCAACCTGGGTCTGGGCGCGCTGATCCAGGTCATCACGGGCTTCATGCTCCCTGGAAACCCCAACGCCTTCCTCTTCTCGCAGACGCTCGGGTCGTGGGCGCTCGCGGGCTACAGCGACAACTACGTGCAGGACCAGAAGCTGGCGCACTATGTCAAGATCCCGCCGCGCGCCGTCTTCCGCAGCCAGATCGGGACTATCATCATCACGTGCTTCGTCGCCGTCGCCACGCAGAACTTCATCCTCGAGAACGTCAAGGGCCTGTGCACGCCCGACCAGCCCAGCCGCTTCACGTGCGCCAACGACGGCATGCCGCTGTACGCCAGCTCGCTGATGTGGGGGCTGCTCGGGTCCGACCGCATGTTCAACTCGCTGTACCCGCTGTTCAAGTGGTGCTTCCTCATCGGCGCCGCCGTGGCCGTCGTGTTCCTGGTCGGCCAGGGCCTGGGGCCCAAGTACCTGCCGCCGGTCCGGGAGAGGCTGAGGCTACGACTGCGGCCCGCCACGTTTGCGCTGCTGGACAAGACGCTGTTCCCGTTCGTGGCCTCGCTGCTATGGCTGAATCCGATCCTCATCATCCAGGGCGTGCAGCACTGGGCACCGTCCAACCTGTCGTACAAGACACCCGGGTTCATCCTCTCGTTCATCTTCATGTACTGGATGCCGAGGCACAGGCTCGCGTGGTGGGAAAAGTACAACTACGTCCTCTCGGCGGCGCTGACGGCGGGCGTGGCCATCAGCGCGCTCATCATGTTCTTTGCCGTGGGGTACAACCCCATCCGGTTGACGTGGTGGGGGAATACCGTGAGCTCGGCGGGCGTGGATGGCTCTGGCAAAGGCATCCTCCCCATCCCAGAGAGGGGTTACTTTGGACCAGACAAGGGGAGTTTTCCGTATTGAGAGAGGGGTTTATGGCATGGAATTCACCGCTACTTGGAATGTGAAACAAAATTTACATATGTTCCAGTCCGAGTTTCCCCTATTACGCTTTGTTGTGATGACCGTAGTAGGATCGGGTGCCGAATGCCAGCCGATGTGCTGATCTCGGCGCCGGCCAGCAGTTATCGTACCGATCCCGAAGCATTAACCAACTGTCAACAAGATATAAAGGGATAGTCAAGGCGCCGCTCTGAAATCACGAGAAACATCAATTGCCATTCTTTCCATCATCCAGCTGTCCTGATAACTCCGAGAACTCTCAATCAAACCAAAGGGTCTAAAATCACCACACCCACCCACCAAGACCATGTCATCATCCCCGACCTCAGTCGCTACCCGCACCCTCGGTAAGAATGGCCGCCAGATCCCAGCTCTCGGCTTTGGTCTCATGGTTCTGAGCGCCGCCTATGGCCCCGCCGGGTATTTACTCCTCCATCTCTCTCTCTCTCACTCACTCTCTCTCACACTCTCTCTCTATTTCTCTCTCTCTCTCTCACTCACTCTCTCTCACACTCTCTCTCTATCTCTCTCTCTCTCTCTCACTCACTCTCTCTCACACTCTCTCTCTCTCTCTCTCTCTCTCTCTCTCTCTCTCTCTCTCTCTCTCTCTCTCTCTCTCTCTCAACTCCATCCACTAACACGGCGCGCGCAGCACCGACGAGGAGCGCTTCGCTGTCCTCGACCGCGCCTGGGAGCTAGGCCTGCGGAACTGGGACTCGAGCGACCACTACGGCGACAGCGAGAACCTGGTTGGCCGCTGGTTTGCGCTGCACCCCGAGAGGCGAGCCGACATTTTCCTCGCGACCAAGTTCGGCGTCGTCGTCAAGTTTGGGCCCGATGGGAAGCCCGACGTCAGTGCCAACACCACCCCGGAGCACACGCGTGCGTCGGCCGAGAAGAGCCTGAAGCGTCTGGGAGCCGGGTGGATTGACCTCTACTACATCTCGCGGCTGGATGGGAAGACGCCGATCGAGAAGACGGTGCAGGCGTTGGCGGAGCTGAAGAGGTGAGATCCCCCAGGGGCTAGCCGATAGAGGACCAGGCGGGGGGGAAGAGGAGTCAACTTACGAAAGATTGCAGCGAGGGAAAAATCAGAGCCATCGGCATCTCGGAGTGCTCCGAGCGGTCTCTCCGACGCGCCTACAAGGTCGCGCCTATTGATGCCGTGCAGCTCGAGTACAGCCCGTGGCAGCTCGACATCGAGCGCAAGAGCGGCGACCCGACCCCGGGCGCGGGCCTCTTCGATGCCTGCAAGGAGCTGGGCATCACTGTCTTTGCCTACTCGCCCCTCGGCCGGGGCTTCCTGACGGGCCAGCTGCGCTCCCTCGACGACCTCCCGGCCAGCGACTCGCGCCGCCGCAATCCGCGCTTCAGCCCCGAGAACTTCCCCAAGAATATCGAGCTTGTCGAGAAGCTCCAGGCTATTGCGACCCGCAAAGGTATGTTGCCCGGGGTTTGTTTCCGATTTTGGGCGCGCATCCAGTGCTGACGCCTGCGTGGCAGGCTGCTCGCCCAGTCAGCTCACCCTCGCGTGGCTGATGGCGCAGGGGGATAACATTGTGCCCATTCCCGGCACCAAGTCCAGCAAGTACTTGGAGCAGAACTTGGCCTCGCTTGACGTGGTCATGACAGAGGAGGAGAAGAGAGAAATTCGGGAGGCCATTGAGACCGTCTCCGTCTCTGGGCATCGTGCCCCTGCAATCGCCGGCCTTGCTGAGTTTGGAGACACGCCGGAGCTGTAAAATGGCTGCCGCAAAGAGAGGCATTCTTGTCTCGGAAGAGGTAAATATTAGTAGACTTGCTTTACTCACTTGCCGTCATACAATACAACCTTTGTTGCTTTGACGGTTAACTTTGTCAAATGTCTCTCATTTGTCGTATTGCCAGGGGCAGGGGGACTGACGATGCCTTTTATCGCATCTGCCCCGGGGATCTTTTTATGCTATACAAGACGAAATGTCTTTAAAGCAGCACCTCTCCGTTCCAATGCTTTCAAAGACATTCTCGGGTCATGGTTGACTATCTCCCCAGTCGAAAGGTTCTCAAAGTGCTGGGAAATCTCGGGGTCATCAGCTGTCCTGTCCACGTCGAGACGCCTCCATCCTTGAAGCGGTGGTAACCGAGGGTCATCATCAACCAGCTGTCCCGTCTTCGAGTTGTGATAACGATATATGCTGGCGTCCCCGGTAGTGTTTAGAAATATCTGCACGCCCCAAGGTTGTGGAAGACGCCCGAGAAGGCATACTCCATCGTGAAACCCAAATATCAAGCCCTCACCAACAACCTGGTATGTTCCATCGGGACCTCTTCGTAATATCATGGGAGCGTCATGCCCTAGCATGACGGTAACAATGTCACCTATATTGCAGTCGGGTTAACATGATGAACTTCAACCCCCCAACACCAAACACAGCACACTTACCTGGTTCCATACCTTGGGGGCCCAGTCCTATGTAACCCCCTGCTGTGGAGAAGAGCTTCCTCTGAAACAAAACACTCTCGACAGACGAAAGGAATAGGGCGCTGACAGGGCCCTCCTCCTCTATGGGTCCATCACTTTGGAGAACATATTTTTGCAAGTAATCTCCCCATTCCTCCAGGGTGGGCAGTCTCAGCAGCCAAGAGTGCCTCTCCTCGACCTTAAGTAGGCAATACCTCTTGTCGACGCGCATCGCGCAGAGCGTCATGGCGAGGGCGTCCAACATGGATCCGCCCCCGGGGTAAGGGCGTTCAAGGTGTTCAAGGTTCCAGCCCCTAACAATCTCGAGCCCATCCCCAATAGCCTCTGAAGACTCCGGCTAGATGGTTGTGATCGTGTCTGCCTCTACTCCGGAGACCTCAAGGGTGTCGGGCTCAGTGTACCGAGCAATGCAGCGGGACATAGCCGCCGAGAATTGCTGTCGGATGGATTCAATAGTCGGTGGCGGCAAGATGAGATCCGGAACCCATGACGGGGCGTCAATGGCACGGCCATAACCGGTATCTATGCACCCGCGAAGGGCGTCAAGGCGGCCAAAGTGTTCAATCTGCGCCAGTGTTGAGCTCTTGTACACGTCCTCCACAGAGAGCGAATAGTCGGCCGGAACACGTTTTCGGAGCCCCTCGGACATGAGACCGAGTAAGCCGTAGACCCTGTCCCGCTGATTCGAGCAGTCGCGGTTGTAGATGCTCATGGTAAGCTGCGAGTAGGCCGCTGCCCTGTCATACGTCGCGAGGCCTGCAATGCTTGCCACCTCACCACGAAACTCTTTCGACGGAAGGTGGTATTTTGTGGACAGACACAGGGCGGCGCGGCGGAAGGCGACCCACATCACCTCGTCTTCGCCGCATTGCACGACGGCTCGCGCATTGGCGAGGTTGACTTCCTGCACGACCCAGACGCGGGTGAACCAAAGGCGCTGGAAGAAACGGAGGATGGCGCGCCACGTCTCGCCGTCGTAGGGGAGGTCGTGGTTGTTGTGATACCAGCCCCCCTCGACTGCGCCGGGCATGCCGACCAAGTGGTTCTCGCGAGTCACCTGGACTTGCTCAGCGAGAAATCGCAGGGTAGAAATGGCCAGCTTGCTCTGGCGAGACCCCGGGCCGAGCCAGACCACGACGCGGTATGCGAGGCGGTATAGGTGCGGCATGCGTTGCACCTGCGCGTTCCGCTCCGCCATGTCCTCTTGATTGATGCATATCGCGTCGATCCAGAGCGTCCTTGGCTTGTCCCGGTAGCGCAAGTGATTCAGGGCAACGGCCAAGTTTTTGCCAACCAGCAGCTTGGTTTGTGCTCTCTTTTGGTTTGGGTCCTCGACGAGAATCGTTTTGCGACTGCTGGGGGACCCCCACGTGTACGAGAGCGCCTCAAAGTAGGGCGTGCCCGGCACATCCTGGGTGGAAGTCCGGGCTACATCCAACTCCCTGGAGACCGGGTGGCTCCACGAGGAAGCATCGAGGTCTTCGTTGACGTAGATGTACGGGCCTTCCCAGGTTTCATAGGCAACCCAGCCGGCCGGGAGCGTCTTTTGTATTTCTTTGAGAGCCTGCTTGCCCGAACTGAGCTGTTCGACATATTCAGGGAGACGGGCGTGTTTTATTTGGATGGCGATGGGTTCATCGTCGCCGCCAGGCAGCAGTGTGATAAGTCGAATGTCTTTTGTTCCATCCCTGAGATCACTGTATTCGTAATTGTCGAGTGAGCGTATAGAACCCGACTTGATCAGACCCTTGCTCTTCTCGTAAGATTGCTGCTCAAGAGTTGCCCCATGTTGGCTGGCGAACTTGGACCGAGTGGTAGTTACCATTCTTAAGAATTCATGCGAAAATATGGAAAGAATGTCTTCTTCATTCTAAACACCTCTGCTCCCCGCACCAAGTCTGGCGGCAACAGACTGTCACGTGCAAAGATATCCGACCCCAGCTTTCCAAGAATGCCTTATGAAATAACAGAAAGGCATTTTTTTTTCTGGGGGGGCGAAAGGGGGGGGGGGGTGCCAGAAATGCCCTTTTTGGTACTGGAAAGACCTTTTTAGACACTTAATATGCCTTTCAAAATTCCAAAAAGGCCTTAAAATCCCAAAAAGGCCTTTGGGGATGGTCACACGGAACACCGTTTCCACTGAGAGGGATATTGAAGACCCGATAGTTAATTAAGCCCATTGTAACATAAATAACGGCATTCCTAGCATTTTTAAAGCCTCTTTTGAAATGCATACTTAATGCAACGTAAGGCCTTCCCCATATCCACAACGGGTTATCCTTTCTGATATTTAGAGCTTCAAAGTCCCGTGCCACTAAACAATCCAAGGTTGCATTGTATAGAGCTGCCAGTGTGGTATCGCTGTCAGCTAGAGGGGTGATCCCCTGCAGCCTAGGCTATCCGCTTCCGAGAGAATGCGCCCAGCCGCGGCCGGGTTAATGCATAACAGCAGGGCTGCTTTGGCCCGATGCGACCTGGTGACACGAAAGATCAGACGCGGCGTTGGTCAGATCCAAACATGCGCCTACCCCGGAAGCAACGAAAAACAGAACGGATGAAGATGCACGGCGGGCCTATGTCGTGCAAGGAAGGTACTAGAGACGATGAAATGAGCATACGATCCGTCTATCTGCACTACCTTGGGTAACTGAAAGTAAGGTAATGTTGGGTTGGCTTTCAGTTTAACTGATCAGGAGGGCGTGCTGATGTGCATGGGAAATAATACACACGAATATGGAACAGGACTCAAGAAGTGGCCAAACTCAGCACTTTTTCCTATCGCGCTGGGCAAATCCCTTTTAGTCCATCACACTCCCCGAGTTGGGCCATTGTCTTCGGTGGCAGGCGGGCGCTACCGTACCTTGTCTGGGGGCCGGAACCAACTGACTGGGAAGGGGGGTTTCGGTGTTTGATCGCCAGGGGCCTTCTTTCCAGGAGGGCTGGAAGCTTTCCAGCTCGGTTCTTTGAACTCCGAGCGTGCAAAAGGATCAAGCTTCATTGGGCCGTGCATTTGAAAGCAAGGAGAGAAAAAGATGCAAATGTCTGTGTGTTTTTAAACTTCGCAGCCCCATTCTGCAGCGGAGCAGTGTTGATTTTCGCGTTGCACCTTCCATTGGAGAATAAAAACAGACAGACCTGCATTTCTTCAGCTAAAGTTACCTTACCTGGCATCCAAAGCTATAAGACGGCCCAGCAAGCCGTCCCTTTCCCCTAATTCCCGGAATGCGCGAGACCCGCAGCCCGCCGCGCTTCCATTCCCCGGACGCCGTAGTAAAGACGGCCGCCGTACCATTGGGAAACCACTGCTCTCTGCCCCGCCAAGTGGCTTGGCCAAGCTGTTTCTCTGGCTGCCCAGCCCTGTGGCGGTTTAGGAAGCCACACCCTTGTCCTCGTCCCATGTGCGAGATGGTCTGCCATCAATCTCCAGCCAATGGCCACTCTTCTCTCAACAATGGCTCTTGTGAGAGATTCCCCTTTTATCCCTGCCCCTTCCGTCGTCCCTACTTGGGAACTATCGAAACCCAGAAGCGATCCCCCGGCAGGACCGTTACCTTGCACTTCACCTGGTCGTCCAAGTCAAACACTAGGGCACTCTTTTCGGGACATGGACGCTTTCTTTTCTCTCGGCAGAGTTGTTCTCACGCATATCTATCCTGAAGATCCGCTTGTGGATCTGTTGCTCACAGCTTCTTGATCATCAATGCTCTTTTGTTCACTCTTTTTGACATTCTGCGTTGCGCGCCTGGCCAGTCCTTCTTTTATTCGTGGGCACAGGTGCCACTTTACTTATATTCCTTTTACTTTACGGCTTTAATACGCCCTCTTTAGCATGTCTTTTCAGGATATTGCCTCGATCGGCAACAAGGCCGGCTCTCGGCCAACCGACGAACAAAAAAAGACTATCGAATCAATGGGACCGGTAATGCGTGTTGCCTGCTGGGTTCTGGTGGGCTCATCCGGTCTCTTCCTGGGGCTGCGCATCTACTGCAAGTCACTAAAGAAAAGAGGGCTGTGGTGGGATGACTACCTCCTGGTGGCCGCTTGGGTATGTCACATGTGTGGCACTCTGTCATCAACCCATCCAACCAAACCTCCTTGCTAATTGCAGCTCAGCTTGCCCTGATTGGCGATGTGTCGGTCAACACGGCAAATCTGTCACTAGGCTTCGGCATGCACACATTGGATATCAATCCAGCGAACCTGCCCACTATCGGACTGCTAAGTCATATGTCTGGGTCATTGGCCCTTTTCGGCGCCGTCTGGAGTAAGACTTCGTTCGGCATGACCATGCTTCGAATAACCGAGAAGGGTACCAAGGCGGCTGTCTGGTTTATCATCGTCAGCATGAACTTGGCCATGAGCATCAACGTTCTTACCACATGGATCGAGTGTAACCCAATACCCAAGGGCTGGGACAAGACCATAAACGGCATATGCTGGGATCCAAAAGTCAATACGTACTTTGGAGTCTTTGCATCAGGTCAGTACTTGAGAGAATCAAGGTGAATGGAACATGCAGAACCCCGTGGCTGACAATCATCACCCCTCGATAGTCTACTCTGGCCTCATGGACATTGTACTTGCTTTGTTACCGTGGATGATCATTTGGAAACTGCAGATGAGGAGAAAGGAAAAGGTTGGCATCGCCGTCGCCATGAGCATGGGTGTTTTGTCAGTGCTGTCCTTGTCTCGGCTCCTTGTGCGGTGCTCGTGTGCTGACCCGAGTAATAGCGCCGGCTGTGCGGCATTCATCAAAAGCTCCAAAATCCCCCTGGTTCTGGCTGGCGACTTCACTTGTTCGTATCACCTGTCAAGTAAATTGGTACTCTCGCTGCGGTCTAACAACGTTCCACAGATGAGGGGTATGATCTTGTAATATGGGGAGTTGCTGAGGTGTCCATCACCATCATGGCCACCTCCATTCCTTTGCTCCGTGTGCTCTTCCGCGAAGTGCGAAGCATTACACAGAAAAAATACGGAGCCCAAGTTGAATCAGCGAGCGGCGACACGTACCAGAGGAAAAGCTATGGGGCGGGTGCCTTGCAGCGGGCAAGCACCGTGATCGTGACGGCAGATTCTTACCCCTGGAAGATGGATCTCGACCCGAGCAGCTACCCCAACACCATCCAAGAGGATGACAGAAGCAGTCACAGCGGCGACAGTCCACAAAAGTCCAGCTCCGGCAGGATTTGGCAGACACAAGAGATCACGGTTCAGTACCACCAAAGGGGCGCGGGTGATGACATGGGCCCCATGGTATAACACGAACCGCGTAGAGAGTGGCACACGGATGCCTCACTAATGATATGGGAGCTTTTAGGAGGCTCTCTACGCGCCATGATCGACTGCCGGCGGACAGTTTTTGTAATTTGAAGGGGGCAAGGCGAGTTATACAGAGGGGGAGGTGTGTGACTTTAGTGATACCAACACGAGCTAAAACTTCAGGGCAATGCAATATTAATTTGCGCACAAACTCATTGGCGAGCTTCTTGAAATAAAAACCCAGTGCGGCACCTAAACAGACTCTCTCCACGCACCTCCTATTTTGGGCTTGATACCGCCATCAAGACTGGCAGCTTGTTTTCTGGATGCTTACATGTAGTGTTGCAGATTTAGGGACACAGCATGGCAAATATCCCTCAGTAAAGTATGTGCGTTCATCCCGGACTAAAACAGTGCCACTAGACGCTTTACCGCATACCCGTCTGTCTTGATCTGAGCACAAGCAGGTCGGAATTGAAAGGCAAGCTGTGTTGGTTTTGTAACACCCGAACCCGAGTCTTGTTATTTCGGCTGCGCCTGAAGTTCGTCATAGTGGGATACAAGGCTCGAGACGCCGCACTGCATATTATTTCGATGTATTGTTTGCACTTTTCCTTAGCTAGCCAACGCCAAGCCCAGCCTCCAGATTTCTTCGATGACAGCGGCCATCACATCGTCTGTGACATATATGACGATCGTTAGGTCGATTGCGCGTACCATGGCATACTGAGCCCATAACAGCCCTTAAATATCTGCTCGGCCTTGTCTTACGGGCTTCCAGCTTTTCTCCTACCTCCCGCCCCGGGTCTCATCCTCGTTGAGAACTGCCACCTTCTCCAACCCCAAGGCGACAGATACAAGGGCCCCCATTGGGTTCCCGCCACAATGTTTCATATTTTCTTAATACCGCTGCTATGTTGCCCGGCTCTCGCCTCCCCCGCCCCGAACCCATTGCCTCGTTCTGGTCCTTGGGCAAATGTACAAGGCAAGACTCGACATCAAGACGAGCAACATGACGGCGTTGTCCGCCTGCCCATGCGGCGCAGGCCTCCCACGGCCGTCCTGACAGTGACTGAGCAGTCCACCACTTACACCTACACCACGGTAACGGTAAAGCCAACCCCTAACCCGACCAGGGTCAACGCCAGTGCCATGTTCAAGGATGTATCGTACAATATCAAAGGTGGGTACCATTTTCTCCGAGAGCAAACTCGCCGCCAGGGACTAAACGCTTCAACACCAAAGTGTGGATTGGAAGTCCTGCACAGCTCGTTACCCTCGACTTTGACACGGGCTCGTCCGAGACCTGGATCGACCCTCCCTGCACCTATTGGGAATCTCTCCCAGCCTATGCGCAGGCTTGCCGGCTGTCGGGGGTCTACATCCCCGAACAGTCCGATACCAGCATCGACATCAACAGCACACACCCGCCTCGCTGGATCACGTACGGCAGTGGCGCGACTTTTGTCCGGTACTTCCGAGACATCTTGAACTTCAAGGGTGAGCTTAACTGGCCCCCAAGTTCAGCGCGGGCCTAACGCAAAAGCTAACTGATGGCAGATCCGTACGACGAAAGTGAAGGGGCCCCTTTCCACTTACTAGCCCCCGTTCAATTTGGAGTTTCCACATATGCTGAAGGCATGGTGAACGGCATCTTTGGTGCAGCTTACGGCTTCGGCTACAATCAAAACTACAGCGGATTCATCGACGCCATGCACAACCAGGGGATAATAAAGGACAAGGATTTCAGCGTCGCGCTGGGAAGCGTGGAAAAGGACGAGGGTAAGCTGACTCGGTCCAATTTTTTTTTTTTTTCACCATGATGGTAGCAGCAAAGATGTGCATAGCTAACATCACGATATGAATAGGCGAGATCGTATTCGGCGGCATTGACACGTCAAAGTTCATAGGCCCTCTCCACGGACTCCCACTTGCGGAGCAATATCCCAAGTCATGGGATGGATTCTACCGGCAAGAACTTCAACCATTTATTTCTCCCTCGGATGCAACCCCAAGTTTGGCATTTAAATGCTAACATCGGTCTTGAATAGGTACTGGATCACCGTCACGGCCATCAGCGTGACACCTCCTGGCTCATGCGTCTCTATCCCGGTCACCAGCCCGACATTCTCAGAGCGCTTCCTACCCGATACGGGGACGACACTGTCATACATACCCGAAGACGCATTCTACGCAATGCTGGACTACTTCCCCGATGCAGTGCCCGAGCCAGGCCTCGGGTACACCGTTGACTGTTCCCACCTGGAGGACGAGGGAACTATCGACTTCACCTTTGGTGATTTCACCATCCACGTGCCGTATCGTGAATTCATCTTCCAGCTACCGCCGCTGTTTCCATTTGAGAGCCCAGATTTCGTCTGCGTCGTGGGCGCCGTGCCGAGCGAGTCATTTTTCATCCTGGGCGACACCTTCCTCCGCTCAACTTATGGTATGTTGCCCCTGAACCCCTCTTCCCTCCGACTCAAACTGACCATGGCACAACAGCACTTTTCCGCCAACAAGAGCACAAAGTCTACCTAGCCCAGTATGAAAACTGCGGAACCAGTGTGATCTCATCCCACCGCAACCTCACTGGACTAGTAGGCAACTGTGGCCACCGCCGGTTCCCCGAGCCCTCGGACGAGCCCCCCGATGATGCGGCAGGCGCCGGAGCGTACGGACATCCGCGATCACCGAGGCCACAGTCGTCGTCGTCGTCGTCGTCGTCGCCACCATTGACGGCATCGTCTGCAACAGGATTTGGCACCTGCAGAACCCTTTCCACAGGCACATATAGCCCACTCTACCCATCTTCGAGCACCATACTCGACCGTCTCGACCGTCCCGAGGTGTATACACCCGGTTCCAAATGGCCGCAACCGGCTTACGCTACGAATGGTGTTGGCACGCGGAACCCGTTCCGCCCAGTGGCCTTTGCCATTCCCACGGCGGCGAGCGCGGGCGAAAACGGATCAGGCCCAAACACTCTGCCGTTGCCCACCAGCACCGCCATTTCCCCCCGCAACACCCAGAACGCGCGCCATGTCTCCCACTCCGCCGACAAACGCCTCAGCACGGGATCTGAAGGAGGCATTAGTCTAACGGTCACGACCGTCGAGATCCCGGCGGCCACGTTCCCCAGCACGACGATCGAGGGCACGACCATGGTCATCACGTTCGCAGCGACCGAAACTACTGGGGCTGATGGGACATCCACGAGTGGCTGTGACTCGGATAGTTCGTCCATCAGCTCTGACACCAGTAGTGGCTGGATTGGAGGCATCTGGAGCTCTTACTCCAGCATCACGAGCAGCAGTTCCGAGTACACTTGGACCTCCGCCAGCACTGTATCAAGCGAGACTGCCAGCGGCGGTGAGGTCATGACCGTAACCTATACCATCACCGGCGACTCGGCGACCCTGACAACCACCTTGGTTGCCACACTGACGCCAAACCCATCCGAGACCAGCACCTCTTGCGAGTCCTCGGAGAGCGAAAGCTGGACCGTTTCGAGCGTTTGGAACAGTTGGAACAGCTGGCCTGGAACGTCATCTTGGAGCACGTATTCGTCCGATGCACCATTGGAGTCCCCGATCCCACTTTCAACCGATGTCACCAGCTTTTCATGGGAGTCGAGGAGCACGTCATCGGAAGTAGTGACCATCGCCGTCGAGCCAAGCGAAACCATAATTGTACAGCTCCTGTCTACGACGTATACCATCGTCGACGGCGTTACCGAATATCCTGAAGCTTCCACGTCTGACTCGATCTGGACCTCGGATTCTTCGCCATATTGGCCGAGCTCTTCGCTCGCGCCTTCATCGTTTGGGTCTGCCATGTGGACAAACTCCTCTCGGCAGGCGACGACGACGATCGTCTTTACTGCCACGGAAATCGAGACTGTTACCGCCTTCCCCACCTCTGATATCGGGGATATCGATAGCTACGCCAGCAGCTGGGCGGCGGTGACAGATTCTGACGAGGGTATTCTGGCCCAAACTCTTGCTCCACGTGCTGATCCTCGTCCCAACGCTAACCGGGAGGTTGACGAGGAGGATGTCAAGACGATGACGAGGAACGGAGATGAAAGAGCCTGTGTGTGGGCAATGCAGGAACGCCGCAACCAGGTGCGCGCTCGCGGCCATTGCAGGCGGGTCTTGGAGCTCGAGGCCAAGAACAGCAACGAGGTATGAAAGGCCCCCTTCCTCGCTACTTGCAAACTGCATGCGACTCCGGCGCAGATTGTATTCGTGCAGGTACCTGATTGAGAATGAGGACATCATTTAACACCGGTCGGTGTCAATGGTGACGGCGAAAGCTAGGGAAGGCAAGGACGAGCTTGGGAGTCGGAATTGACTGGGATAGAGGACTGATGCTCAATCCATCTCTTTTGTTAAAACTGCGGCTTCTTTTCGTCCCGGAACTTGATCCCGGCGGACTAAGTGGTTTGGATGTAATGTAGGATTAGGTAAAAGGAAAAGTACGATTGCAAATGACAAGTGGAAAATTTTCCAAAACCTGCAAGGCCTGACGGACAGAAGGCTTGGAACGAAGCAATCCATGCCACCTCTGTAAAATCTTCCCCGCATGCGGGGGCGGCCGGCCATAAGCTCCTTTGCCGCTGAAGCAAGCGGTGATAGGGCTGTCTGTTTTTTTTGGGGGGGGGGGGGGGGTTTGGGCTGATAGCGTCGCTTGGTGCAGTTCGTTCGCCATTGAGTCACCCGATAAGAAATAAAATTTTCTGCAGACCCCGCGGGCCGCGATGGCTTCCCCGTAGAGTAGCGTCATACGCCAACCCCACACTCCTGATCCCAGGCTTCGACCTTAAGAAGCTCAGACTGCAAACAAGCCTGATTGCAAAACAGTACCAGATCAACCTTGTTACGTATCCAAATCAACCAATTGACCGCCAAGCATCAGCGCCGCGCACAATGGCAGGTCTTGAGAAACCATCAGGCAATATGCTCTGGGGAGGCCGCTTCACTGGTGAGCAGCCACGCGACTGCCCCTCCAACCCCTCGGCAGTCAATTGACGCGCCGAGGGGCTGTCAATGCTGGTGCCGACGGTAGCTAACACATGCTCAGGCGGCCTTGACCCGCTCATGGTGCAGTACAACGAGTCCATCTACTTCGATAAGGTCCTCTACAAGCAAGACATCCTCGGCAGCATCGCCTTTGCGCGCGCCAACGCCAAGTCGGGCATCATCTCGCAGGATGAGTTCAAGAAGATCGAGGAGGGCCTCCGCGCCGTCCAGGAGGAGTGGGAGGCCGGTACCTTCGTCATCGTGCCCGGCGTCGACGAGGACATCCACACGGCCAACGAGCGCCGCCTCGGCGAGATCATCGGCAAGGACGTTGCCGGCAAGCTCCACACGGGCCGGTCGCGCAACGAGCAGATCGCCACCGACATGCGCATGTGGCTGCGCGACGAGCTGCGCACCATCGAGGAGCACCTGCGCGCCTTCCTGAGCGTCATTGCCGCCCGCGCCGAGAAGGAGATCGATGTTATCATGCCCGGATACACCCATCTGCAGCGCGCACAGCCCATCCGGTGGAGCCACTGGATGCTGTCTTATGGCTTCGTCTTTGCCAGCGATCTCGAGCGTCTCGGCGAGGTGATCAAGCGGGTCAACCGCAGTGCGCTTGGCTGCGGCGCGTTGGCGGGCAACCCCTTCAACATCGATCGTGACATGATGTCTGAGGAGCTGGGCTTTGAGAACCTGCTGTGGAACTCGATGGGCGGCGTCGCGGACCGCGACTTCGTCACCGAGACCCTCCAATGGGGCTCTATGCTGATGCAGCACATCTCGCGGTGGTCTGAGGATCTTATCATCTACTCGACCGGCGAGTTCGGCTTCGTGCGCCTAGCGGATGCCTACTCGACCGGCAGCTCGCTCATGCCCCAGAAGAAGAACCCTGACAGCTTGGAGCTGCTGCGCGGCAAGAGTGGCCGTGCCTTTGGTCACATGGCTGGCTTCATGATGACGCAGAAGGGCCTGCCGAGCACCTACAACAAGGATCTTCAGGAGAGCGTTGAGCCCATGCTCGACCACGTCAAGACGGTGTCGGACAGCATCCAGATCGCTAACGGCGTGCTGGCTACGCTGGCCATCCAGCCCAAGCGGATGGAGGCGTCGCTCGACCCCTTCATGCTCGCCACCGACCTCGCCGACTACCTCGTGCGCAAGGGCGTCCCCTTCCGCGAGACGCACCACATCTCGGGCCGCTGCGTCGCTCTTTCCGAGCAGACTGGCACTCCCATGGACAAGCTGACCTACGAGCAGCTCAAGGGTGTGGATGCGCGGTTCAACGAGGATATTTCCGAGGTCTTCAACTACGAGAAGAGCGTCGAGATGCGGTCGGCGAGGGGTGGTACCAGCAAGTCGAGTGTGTTGGAGCAGATCAAGGTGCTCAGGTCGATGATTGAGAACAAGGCATAATAATGTACGAGTGACCTGGCTGGCTGGTAAAGGGATGATGTTTTGGGGGGGGGGATGGGAAAAAAAAAAAAAGCGGGTTAATCCGGCGGGTTCACGTCGAGCTGTTTCATTAGGTTGACGCATCTCGATTCGATTTTAGACATAGACAAAAGCTCTGTGGATTGGATTGATATTGCACGATTGGCCATACAGCCCTTTTCCTTATCTTCGGTTGCCCCAGTCCATGTTCTCAACCAACTTCAAAAGGGGGTTGAGGAACAGGTGGCGTCACATGACGCAGTGCCGTTCAGACGCTGTGCGGCAGGGCGCTAGAAAACAAAACAAGCGCCTAAAATTGAACCGCAACCAACCATCTTGGGCAGCGAGAAAAGCCATCTACGCGTCGTTGACGACGACACGCTTTCCTCCCATCCACAATTTCAGCAAACCACTGCGGCAAAAAGTGCGAAATACGTAACCTCGAATACCATCCCGAAATTGACCAATTCTGGCCAAATCCTGTGTCGCGCCCTGTCTACTAAATCTGCCTGCTCCCAATGGCGGCGAAACTCGACGCCCAGACGCTGGGGCTCGTCTTCCAGTCCCGTCCAGATATTCTGGCGGGCATCCAGAAGGCTGCTGGTGTGTACTCTCTCCGCGATGCGACTCGGGGGGCGCCTCTATGTAACCTACCATACGACTATCTGGCGCACTTTGCAGATGTTGCTGGCCTGGGACCGGATACGGCGCAACGGAGCAACAGCTAATTCCATGGTCCGCCGCTTCTAGACAATCCTACGCGCATCAACCTGTTCAACGAAATTGCCGGCTTTGTACAAGAGCGTCTGTCAAACCCTACTGCCGACGACGTCCCGGCCACCAAGAGGAGGCGAGTCGATATTGCGCCGTCACAAACCAACGGACATGCGGCATCACAAAATGGAAGGGCATTAAGTCCGGAAGCTGCTGGCTCAGACCCCGTACTACTACAGATCAAAGACATCTCGGTGTCGGTGCCACAGCGCAAAAAGTACGACCTGTGCTTCACCAAGAACTTCCTCTACGCCCAAGTCTCAGGGGCCAACGTGCCAGTCCAGGGGATCGTGTATCCGTGGCGTGATATCGGTATGTGATGACGCCCGAGGCCGCTCTCCCTCTTCCCCCCTGCTAACCGCCATGGCCGCAGAATACGCCTTTTACCTCCCCGTTCCAGAAAAGTCCCAAGTACAACACAACTACATCCTCTTCCCGCGCAACAGCTACCTGCCCGCGCCAAAGGTAGCCGCCAGCGCGCCGAACCCCACCCCGCCGGCCGCTGAGCCGCTCGTCTTCACCATCCCTAACACGGCGCCCAAGCCCGGTACCGTCCTGGGGCCCTCGGCCGCGGCCGCCGAGGCCGTGTCGGACACGTACAACGGCCTCTTCCACTGGGCGCTGACGACGTCGCTGCGCACGGCGGGCAACAAGCGGTGCCAGCTGGTGGCGCCGGACCCCAAGCTGTTCCACAGCGCGGCGCGGCAGGCGTACCGGCCGACCGAGAAGGCGGTGCACGTCAAGGCGTTCCGCGGCAGCAAGGACGGCTACCTCTTCTTCCTGCCGACGGGGATCCTGTGGGGCTTCAAGAAGCCGCTGCTCTTCCTCCCGCTGGACCGCACCGTTGCCGTGAGCTACACGAGCGTGCTGCAGCGGACGTTCAACATCGTGGTCGAGATTGAGAAGGAGGGCGGCGCCGAGGAGGTCGAGTTCTCGATGCTCGACCAGGAGGACTACCAGGGGATCAACGAGTACGTCCAGCGGCACGGGCTGGCGGACCGGAGCATGGCCGACCAGAGGAAGGCCAAGCGAGAGCTAGCCGAGAACGCGAAGAAGCCGGGGGCCGGGGAAGATGGCGCTGACGGGGAGGGCGCTGAGCCTGACGATGGCCTCACGGTCTTGGAGCGGGCCCATCTCGAAGCGGAGCAGGCCCTGCAGGACGAGGAAGACGAAGAAGAGGAGGATTACGATCCAGGCTCCGAAGGTGAAAGCGAAGGGTCGGGGTCGAGCGACGACGACGACGACGACGACGACGACGATGACGATGATGAGGATGGAGATGGTGGGGACGATGATGACGAGGAGATGGGCGATGACGAGTAGTAGGCCACCTGAAGGCTCGATACGGAAAGCTTCGATGACGAAACGCACTAGGGATCGGTACGGCAGTCGATACGGTTGATACGGATGGTAACTTTAGACGGGCACCGGCATTGTTATTCTATTTACGACGGCAACGAAGGATAAGGGGCGTAACTGTATACCGATGCTTGAGTTATTGGGCTATGTGATCAGAACGACTTGATAGATGCCAGTCAGGGCTGATTGACGGGCGGTAGGAATCTAATGAAATAGTGATGATCCGAGTATATCTGGTCTACTGCGCCCAGGGGCCAACTCCCTGAGGTGACTTCCTGCGCTGTCCTGTACACGCAGCAGCTACTAACCACTAAAGCCTAGCTCAGACGACGGGTTTTAGACTGAGAGGAAGTTCAGAGAGTGCCATACTGGCGATGGCTTGTTTCGGTCTTTTCTGTCCGTCTCCATCTCCAACACGGTGCGAAAGCACAGTGCGTGCGCAGCCGCTACAGTGGGTTGCTTGCTCATCACAGCCCCGCCGGCGCCGTTTGCCGCCCAAGACTCTCTCAAGCTCAAAGCAACCCATCGCATTCTGCTCACTTGGTCAAACCGCCTCCCCAGTCGACAGAGTGGCCGAGGGCTGACTGACCTCATCGCCACTGACGGCTGGCCCGGCATGTCGTTCCCTAACGTCTACACCCACCGCAAGGTAGCCGAATCGAGCGCCAAGTCGTGCGACATTTGCTTCAAGCCGAGCACGAGCGTGCTCATCACGCCTGATAACAAGGTGCCTCATCTCTCATGGGACTTTCCCACCCGCACTCCGGTCTGACGCCCTCCCCAGGACTTCTTCTATGTCTGCCCCGGCCATCTCAAGGACCCCGGCTTCTGCACCCCCAAGATTGACCAGGCCGCCGTGGAAGCGCGCAAGAAGCGGGAGCTCGAGGCCGAGATCGCGCGGGTGAAGAAGGAGTACGAGGAGAAGCAGAAGAAGAAGAAGGAGAAGGAAAAGGAGAAGCAGAAGGAAAAGGACAAGAAAGACGATAAGAGCAAGGACAAGGATAAGGATAAGGACAGCAAGACCGACGACGACGAAAAGAAAGACGATGGCGCTGTTAGTGCACTCTCACCACTCTCACCCCAATATCTGACACTGACTCGAGCACCCGGCAGAGTAAGGACGAGGCTAAGTCACCGGCCCCCGAGGAGGAAGAAGAGGAACCCCGGGTGTTTGAGCTCAAGAGGTTGGAACCCGCAGACCCTATCCGCCCCACCACCTCCCCAGAATAGATACTGGCGGATATTGACCAGCATTCGCAGCACCTTTTACGAAGCACGACGGAACAAGAAAAGGCAGGCGGAAATCGCAAAGCGCAACCGCGAGAGGCTGCAGGACCCGAGCTTCTTCCCCTCGGTCCCCAAGAATCTACCATGATGTATCTATATGTGTGATGCGGCGGCCTGCGACAAGTCGGATATTTTCATTTCGAACGCACCGTGGGGCCCTTGGTCCTGCCAGACCCAATCTCGATGGCCGCCACATACGTGCCCAGCAGTGATAGTGATTATTCATTGCTCATTGCCCTAGGGGTCATGGATCATGGATCATGAGAACGTTGGTTCCTTTGCGCTGTGGTCTAGTGCGTCATGCAAGGTTGTAGCATGGAGGAGTTCGACATGTTACTGTGCTAGGCTCTGCGATGAACATCAGGCAGTCGGAAGGAGGACGCCCCCCCCCCCCCCCCTGTCGGGGGCGCTTTTCCAGAAGGCCTTTGGAAGAGCAACTAAAAAGATACATGGGTTCGGAAATCCCGCAAGTACCTTATGTATCCGCCACTCTGGTCTGCCCTCTGGTCGGGCTCGCTGGGGCTGGGTTGTTCATCGACGTTTACCGTCCCAAAAGCTCGATATGACAGGGCCACCGTTTTGGTGGTGACCTAAGCTCTCTTTTTTTTTTTCCTCCCCTTGCCCACGCCTCCATCTCCATCTGCCCTTTCTCCCTCGACCCTCGCGTCGTCACACCCTCCATCCGCCCCCCTGACCCAACCATACTCGTGCGAAGAGAAGTAACCACGTTGTGCTAGGGAGAGTGGCCGGGATGTCGCACAAGAGATGCATCTCACCTTGGGTCGTCCACTCAAGACGGCCCAAGGTAGAAGGATGACTGCACGGTTTCGCGGATGGTACACTACCTCTCGAACGACGCAAGACACACTCACTCGCACCATACACATCGCTTGCACACACTAGGACCTCCCCCCTCCACCCCGCCCAAACAAGAAAGCACAATGCAACTGCTGATATTATCCCTCCCTATGCCGACGATCCCCCAAGTTTCCATGCCTCTGCCGTGACCGTCCGTTCGCTGCGCCGGCTGCCGGCGTGACGGAGGGAAGGGGGTCAGCAAGATCTCGCCAACCTTGATTTTTTTATTTTGGGGGGGGGGGGGTTATATACAATTTAATATTTGCTTACCCACCACTGGCGACCGCCCTGATAGTTGAGAACTGAGGAGCAACGCGAAAGCAAGACTCGAAAGTCGAAAGCGAAAAGCCCGCCGCCTTGGGCGCGCCCCCCCCCTCCTACCCAAAGAGCCCCAAACCCAGTCAAACGTCAGCGGCGACCACCACCCAAACCGAATGGACGAGCATCAATATACCCTTCTTCTGGTTGCCCGCGGGCCAGCCAATGCTCTTCAGGCAGTGTGACCCACACCCTCTAATATCTGCGATCCTACGCTATGTAAGTGCAGCAAACGAGGGAACGGATCAAAGTGGGCATGTCCCACTTGTTTTTGCTTGGACCCGTCTCGATCCCCCCTCGCCCGCCCGCAGACCCCCTGTCCCACCACCAGGCCCGACCAGGCGAAGCCGGCCATGTCTCGCGCCATATACATTGCCTGTGTGTAGTGTGTGTTTGTTGATTTGCCCTTTCCCGTTGCTTATCAGCCCTGTATATCCCATTCTTGCGATAAGCCGAGTGGTCACACACAAAAAAGAACTCGGCATCTGGCCCGCTGTTTCACATGGCTGGGGGTGCAACGACAAGCAACAACCTAACGTCATTTCAGGTTTTCTTCGGTCCCGCTGTACCAGTAGACGTCTCGCCATGACGCCGTCAGCCGGCTAAGGAAAGGCGACCTCGGGCGGGGCAGGCAGAAAATAAAGCATTTTCGCGATAGCTCGCACCGAGAAAAACGTCATTAGTTGGATGGATCTTCAGTCTATGTGTGAGGCCAGACCGGGCCGTCTGACGCTCTCCCGATGGCTGCTTTCTTGGTGCTGCGGGCTGGTGGGGAGGCCAGGGAGGCCAGGCTGAAGCTGGACTGAAGCTGCATTCCTTACTGGCTCTCTCGGACCTCGATCAGAAGGTCAATGAGACGATGACTTATTTGTTCCCTTCATCAGTCTCAATGGCTGATAAAACTAAGCAGTGGGTCGTTTGTGATGCCGAAGATCGTCATTCAGACACTAACACCCCAACATGCAGTCGCGCAACCCTGCTCATCAATCCTCCCCCCGCACTGCCAACTAAGCCACGAGGCACGAGGGCTTACCTGATGGAGGGGCTTTAGTACTTCCCGTTGGTGTTTTGGCAAGGCATAGCAGCCAGCCACTGCGAGGGGAGGGAGGGGAGGGGAGGCTGCCCAGCTGCCAGGCGGGAGGAACGTTTTGCGACTGGCCTTAACCGGGCTAGTGCTTACACCTGGGCTTTCTGGTTCGCTTTTTGCTGACACGGCTCTGGACTCTCGTGCTTACCCTTGCTAGATCTGGCACTGGCAAGCGAGGCTTCATCGCAAGGCACCATCTCGGTACCTACATACATCAACGGCGAGTTCGGCGAGCTCGGCGACCTTGGGGCCCGCGTCGCCGCGGGGCGCTGCTCACCAGTTATTTCCCGGACGTACCTCCGGAACCGATCGTGCTCCCCTCCCTCTGCCTGCTAGTAGGCCTTGCCCTTTTCCTTTTGGGGAGGAGGGGTAGAAAGCAAGGCCGCCTGGCGGAGTTGCCTGCATCACTGGCGACCTCTCCTGAAGGCCGGCATGCAAACGCAACGCCGGCAAGGCAATCCCGACTGGACGACGGCGTTTTCTAATGTCTTGGCAACCTCGACGCTCCCCAGCTGCTCTGTAGCGCAGCTGCAGTTAGCGTCACCGGCTCGCTCGCCGTGCAGTGGGAGGGAGTCTCCATATCCCACTTTTGCGCGTACGTACGCAAGGCGGGTGTGTGCCGTTGGCCAGCAGCGCAGTCGGGACACCAGCGTATAAAGAGTACGAGTGTGCGCGTATACAATGTGTGCGCGTTTGTGTATACGCGTGGGTATCTAGATGCAGAGCGTGTGTGTATGGTTGTACAGTCAGGCCAGGTCAGCCGCAAGGGAAGGGAGCGATCGATGGGTGTCTGCTTGAACGCTGTAAATCAGGGATCGCGGATCATGGATCGCGGGTTGCATCATCACAAGCAGGGACCTTGTTAGTCGTCGTCGTGGTTGTGGGTGCCGCTCGCGAGATCAGCCAAAATGGGGGCCAGGACCCCAGAATTCCGCATCCAGATAGATCGAGACGGCAGAGTGGCTCCAGGGATGCGGTGCGCTCGCTGGGCTCCCCCCCTGGGGCCATCTGGGCTCGTGTGGACTGTTGGAGTGGTCTGTTGGCCTGGCCGCTTTGGCGTGTCTGGGACGGGGTCGCTGGGCGGTGCATGG
Source organism: Lasiosphaeris hirsuta (assembly GCA_030549175.1). Classification (NCBI taxonomy): domain Eukaryota; kingdom Fungi; phylum Ascomycota; class Sordariomycetes; order Sordariales; family Lasiosphaeriaceae; genus Lasiosphaeris; species Lasiosphaeris hirsuta. Next base: position 1,893,500 of record JAUKUA010000002.1, read on the forward strand.
CAGGATACAGCACAGCATTGTGCACCTCGGACTTCCCAGGCCTCGATAAAGTCCGGCCGGGAAAGAGTGGCACGGGAAGGAGTTCGCCGTGGAGATTTTATTTGAAGGATTTCTGATCCATCGCGCCCTATGATCTGTGGAAGCGAGAAAGCGGGGGCATGGGCTTTCTGCGCTATGCTGCACTCGGTTAGCCAGCAGCCCTACAGGGTTTTTGTGTCGCCTTGTGGTGCCTTGGGCTGCCCTGTCCGAGCCCTTGTGTTGTCGACTAGTGGCCCAGGCTGGCTGGTCCTGGCGCCAAGCGTTACACGAAACTGCCGCGTAAAGTGACACCAGAACCGTCAACGTGCGGCGCAGCCAGCCCGCGTCTGCCCAGCAGCTGCCAGTCAGACCCCACAGCTGCCAGCCTGCTCACAAGTTCTTCCCCCCCCTTAACCCCGTTATTCCCAATACTTCCCGCTCACCATCCTAACCAAGGAAATGCACACTATATTTCCTTTTGCTACACAAGGTACCCCTCATTCTCCGAACACTTTCGGACGTCCCATCCTCTCGACAACTGACACAGCGCCAAGACACCAGCCGGCTGCGTGTCTTACTTGCTTGGTTGACGTAATTTCACCCAACGCAACCTTTCAGCCCTCCTCCTTCTGTCCCACGAGCGGACCGTTTTGGGCAAGCGCCGTCACACAGGAATCCGAGTCTCGAGTTCTCGACAGTGGTCAACAGCGGTCGACAGTAGCACCGCAGCTGCTGTCTGCGCTCTGCCGCTGGGACTGTCTGAAACATAACGGCGCAAGCAGCGACCCGTCGCGTCTAGATTGCTCTGCTTGGCCGGAGGTAGTATGGTATCTAGATGCACTACTTCGGCAACATGTCACCGGCAGCTCCGTCCTGACGCGTGGTCTCGTGCGAAACGGTGACTGTGGGACCGTGGACTGTGATTAGAGAGGCCTGAGAAGCGGAGCTCGGTGACGCGGGAGCTCGCCGCGGTGAGTGCATTTCTCGTCACACATCCCCCAAGTCCCGTCCCGCAAGCCAAAAAATAAATATAAAAATAAAAATAAAAATAAAAAAGGGCACCAGGAGGGAGCTGGGAGGGAGCCGAAAAAGCAAATCGCCAGGCAGCACCACCATGCCACCAACGTCCCAACACAGTGATGCGCCATGTGACGGCATCCGATCCCAGATGCCGTTTCGACGTGTCATGGCACCAACAGCTCCCCTTCTTGCATCACAACTCCCAAATGCCGAGAATATCGCTGCAGTGATTTTACATAATTGTCGTCGAGATTGTTGAGGCTAGCGGACAAATTTAGCATATCGTTACCGGGAGACTGGTTCGAGCAATATCAAGGCAACAACAGAGTCAAAGCAACCAACCGACCTACTAGTCCGAGGTCGGCCAACGGCACAGCAAAGCCACTCCCGCATCAACGCCATTTTTAGGTCCAGTGAAAATACGTGTATTCGGAGCAAAGACAGTTAGTTATTAATTGCCTTTTTGAATTTCTGCAGTGGACTTGTCATGTTGACGCACCTCAGCTGGCTTACTACTTTATTTGATCTCGCAGATCTTGGAGTTGTCCAACTTACGCCCGCCCCGGCAGATAACAGTCCCCCCCATTTACACAGCTACATTTGATCCCATGCGGCTCGTGTCTGCGGCTCCCCTCGATCCTCGCTCTATGTTGTCTGTACACGGTTACCCTCCGCTTGTTGGATGGTTCGTAAAAGACCACCGAATGTAGCACTCGACACATGTTAATTGTACACAAGATCGAGACAGCAGAAATAAGCACTGGCACCAACTAAGAGTGCTAGTGATCAGGCAGGCAGCCATCTGGCCGCCAGGCAGGCAGACAAAGAAAAGTTCCAGAACTCAAGTTACCGAGAGCCTATGCAACCCCACAAGGTGGCGGCACGGGGAAAAAAGGAATTGCGTTGACGTTCAAGGTGGTCGAGCTCTTTCCTAGCGCTTACACTTCTCAGGCAGGATCCTTGGCATTTACCCAGCTCGTGTTCACGCTCGAGACCCACCCTCTCATCCTCATCTCCTTATACGGATACTGCGCAGGGCCACCTGCCAAGAGGCTCTAAGTCGAAAGGGAGGAGCTAGGGCCCCCGGGTTTGAATAATGCTGGCGTCAGCCCCGAGTTGGGCTTGGTGATGCGCTTCTGTCGCAGCGGTGTGACTTAGAGTCTGGGATTCATGGAATTGTAAGAGATATCCGGGCTAAATACCGGACCAACCAAGTCACGCACCCCAGCCCGAGAGCCGACATCTCCACCCCCCCCCCCCCCCTGTTAGCTCGATTGATTGACGGGACCGTGAGTATTATGACCGGAGACAAGTACCAGCAGCGTTGAGGTACATACAACGCCCGCACACTGACCACCCGCCCGTTTTCTGCACTCGCTAGCTAGGCAGCTTTGACAACATGAGATTGTCTTCTGACAAACGTCGGGGTGAGAAAGTGACCCTGCCAAGATGGCATCTCCGGCTCGGACCACTCGACGAAAGGGGGAGATACGGCCGTCCGGGGAGAGACGGCAGGAATTCAGGAGCACCCCGTTCGGCCCCATTCTCGGCAGCTGCTCGGGGGCCGGCGAACGGGCGCGGGAACATGTACCCGGCAATGGTAACAATTCCAGCAGTTGACATGTAACAACCACCCCCTGACGGGAGTTGACATCAGGATATCGCTCAGGAGACCGGCCAACCCGGAAGTTGGTTGGATAATTCCACAAATGATAGATACCCCGAGATTACTACTACAGGGCCCACGCGGCGGCGATGACGACGGGACCGCTAAGTCTCTTTAGAATGACTCGGAGCGTTCTCCATAATCCCGCACGTTTTGCTCTCCTTTCAGGCGCCTGGGCCAAATACGACGGCGGCATGTATACTTCGTACATTCCGCCCCCTACCCTCCTGCCTGCCTTCACCCCTGGACCCGTCAGCACGTTAAACCCGTTCGACCCCCTGAGGGCCAGGGGAGGGCAGCGAAATCGGGCAAATTAGCACTGCGACTGCCTGCTCACCTTTGATATTAGCCCGTACATTGCCTTGCACGCCGTCAGCAGTCTCAGCAGGCATCTCGCATCGCGGTTGCGGTCGACAAGCTGACGAGGGCGTCCCGTCGGCCGGCGTCCCGGCATCCACATCGGCTCGTCGTGTTCGTGAAAGCTGGGCGCGCAACTAGTCAGAGGCAAAACTCTCCAGTCAGCATTGCCTGATGCATGCCTGATAAGAAATGGCTGTTTTGATTGCCCTGCCACCGCAGCCTTTCGCCAATCATTTTGAAAGCAAACGAGGGAAAAAAACTTGGGAGTTACTTGCAGGCCAGCCACTGCCAGTCGAATGATTCCATCACCAACACAGATCACCACCACACACGGCTCATTTCGACCGTCGGTTCCCAAACGGGACAAAATACCATTCTCAGCCTTGCAGCCCCGGCCAATCGACTACACACATTTGAACCTTTCGCGTAGCATCGTGCGACATGTTGCAACAATTCACCCCCCCTTTGATTCGGCCCAGCAGGGCATAGCCGAGAACGGCCGAGCCGCATACTATGTACTAATGTACATACAGTAGGTAGCGCATCGACCTTGGTCTGTTGTTTGAGCCTTACACGAGCCTTGCTGGGATGAAAGCCACCGGGATCACCGTCCCTCCTCGATCGGGCTCGGGCGATTATGATAGGTTGAGGAAAAGTAGGGTGCTGTTCGGAACCGTCACCGCGCCAGGGATATTGCAGTGGACCGCGGACCAATATATCGCGGGCAAAATGTCTCGGACACTCTCGAGAACTGCGGGACAAGGCCGCGGTGGAGCTGGGCACGCTGGGGGAGCGCGCCTTCAGCTTCAGCCGGCCACGAGCGAGCACTGGGGGCTCGTGGTTGTGGGCCCAGTAAGCCCTAAATCGATCTACCCTCGCGCTGGGGGGGGCGCTGGAGTGGAGGCGGGAGACTTCGGCCAACGTGTTGCGGCCCGCGAGTGTTTGGGGGGGGGTGGGAAGGAAAGAGGCTCGAGTGTTTCCCGCCACTACGTCGACTCCCTCCCCCTAGCTCGAAAGGACCGAGACCGAGACCCAGGGAAACGAGGCACACTGTGTGCCCCTTCAGTGCAGGGTCAAGCTCCCTAAGTAGTAGCCCCATATCCACCCATCCCATCAATCACATGCAGCTCCTGCGCGCCCGCGGGTTAGGTGTGAAGAGGAAAACAAGGCGTGGTGGCACGTGTGTCAGCAGCCCTGCCAGCTTTGACCTCGAAACTTGCAACAGGGGCAGAAGCTGACGGCCAGCATTTCCTAATGGGGCTTTTGTCCGGAGGGCCAAGAAAAGGCTGAAAGTGTGTGCGGCTCGTCTTGATATTTGCGTGAGACGGCATCAGTAAAACCTATCGAGCTTAAGGGAAAGACACTGAATAGGAAGTTTGTGGAAGGGTGGTGTGTGCATGTGTGGGCGTGTGTGGACGTGTGTGGACGTGTGGACGTGTGATTGCAGCTGCTATTGCAGGGCAGTTGTGTCTGGATCAGAGGTTCTCTTTGCGGCCCCCAGCGCCGACAGCAGCAGCCGCACCTGGCGGCAGGCGAATGCCCATGGCGGCCATGGCACTTATGCGGCTCGCGGCACTCGCCGGGCCACTTCCGGTCCGACTCTTGCTGGGTGTAACCATCTCGTCCACCTTGCTCTTCTGCAGCGAAATCGCCGGGGCAACCCACTCCCCACAGCTGCACTTGAACCCCTGCCACGCATAACGGCCAACGGACGCGCCGCACTTGGCGGTTGGGCAAACCAGTCTTCCCTCGAGTAGCCCTTCTTCGAGCACTGGACGCATCCACGAGAGCGCCTCGATGAAGACATGCGGACAGTCTGGCCGTTCCTCCTTGTTGCGCCCCTGGTGCGGGACGATGAACGGCTTGGTCACTAGCACGCGCCGGCACTTTTTGCACTTGAGCTCGAGGCCGCTGTCCTCGCCAGGAACAGCGCCACCATCCTTTCCAGCTTCCTCATCCTCGAACCGGATCCAATCCGGAGCCCTTCCGATCTGAGCTGCATTATCAACCTCGCGGCGGTATAGCCACCGCTGATAGACAGGGTGCCGATCAACAGCATCATCGCTATCCGCCGGGCAGCCCATGTCCCACCACATGGCGAGCTGTCGCATGAAGCCGTCGTTGGGCTCGGCGATGGGGCGCGAGTCGCGCACCCACTTGAGTGCCTTGGCTATGGCTTGGGACGCCGCGGTTGTCGGGTCAGCCCGGCCGAAGCGTTGCGGGTGTTTCCAGAGCAGGTATGCGATGACAGCCGAGACGGAGCGGGACTTGCCCATGGCGCAGTGAACGAAGACAGCGCCGGTGGGCTGAGCGCCGGTTGGGCCACGGGCTGACGAGGCCACAGGCGTCAGCTTCAGGCGTGCGAGCTGCGCCGAGGCGAGGTCTTCTGCTGGCAGGATGGCGTCTTTGTCCTGTACAGACTGCTGCTGTGCTGCTGTGCCTCTAGCGCCGTCGCTCGCCGGCGAGACATCACCGTATAGCCCCCGCTCGATGAAGCGCACCATCTGGGGGAGGTGGACCAAGATGTCCTGGTCCTCCATGTCGTCGATATCGATGCTGAGATGCTGAATGCCGCGGTATGCATCGTCGTCGGGGAGCGAGTATTTGATGACGGACACCACGTGTGTGATTTTATGCTCTGCTATAACGCTCGGCCGCCGGAGGCCAAATATCCTGTGATGCAGTGTGTGAGTGCGTGAGCAATTAATTGTATGGGTTCCCGACCAGCACTGCCAGCAGACTCGGAGGGGCACAGGCACCACTCACCCGCCCAGGAACAGGTCCTCCCTCCCGTTGATCCTATTCAGCGCCATGTTTGGTGTGCTGAGCGTCCAAGAAACAAATGGCGGAAATGCGCCGAAGCCTGTGCTTGCGTCGTTGCAGCCGTTGCAGCCATTGATGGAAGCCTGTGCTTGCCGGCGGTATCTGTCACAAACTAACTTTTTTCTTGCCCCTCGCTGCCCCACCACTGCGCACAAGCTGGATGTGGGGTGGCCGTATGCATCTCAGCCCGGCGCCCCTCCTTTTGCAAGCCCTCCCCCCCCCTTTCGCCCCCTCCGGTAACCCTCTCGACTCCGTCCTACCCACCTATGGATGCCCTGTGAAGTCAACGGAATCTTGTTTCTGCTGTTCTCTTTAGCGATTCCAGCCGCACCTGGTGAGATACCAATGAGCCGAGTGTATTCAATATCCGCGAGACGCCATTTTGCATTTCAACTATTTTTACCGTCACACAACTTTGTCGGGAGGAAATGACGTCGGCGGCTTCCATCGAATTCGGTACCTCAGCGGGACGGACCTCGTTCGGTGGTCAATGGGGGCCAGGCATTCTCCTCGGGCCTCTGTAGGGCTGAGCAAGGCTCGAGTGCATTCAAACGCATTCATTACAAGGCATGGATGGGGGCCTAATCGCACACACTTGATAACTTCAAATTGCTTTTCTTCATATCGTTGTCGTCAACCTTTTTCCCCCTGCTGGGAATCCCCTCTCATATTCCCGCCACCGACCGCTTGTCCCTTTCCTCCCAGTTGGCAGCCCCAGCTGCCCTCACATGCCACACCGTCCATGCGTGAAAATAAGGTACCAGGTTCTTCCTTCCGCCAGCCCCAAAGCCCTCTTGCAGAATGGGTATGTAGAGCAAAAAATGCGTCAAAAGCTGCAAAAAAAGCCGCCCTAAGCCTACGACTGGTCATGAGTTGAAGCGACCGAGACTAAAAAAAGAATAAACGGAAAAAGATAACAGCAAAGAAACAAAAAGCCGCCCCGTATATAAATAAATCTCAGAAAAAGGCACCGTCATAGCGCGATACGAGCGATGGTTGCAAAATAACAAGGTGAAGGTAAGTTGTCAAACGAACTGGCCCGCAGGAAAGTATCTTCGTGACCCAATTGCGCCGGGTAGCAAAGCGAAGTAAAGCAAATCTTAGCCTCCTCGAAACGACGCAGCAGACGACCACCTTCAAAAATGCAGATGCCATAAAAAACGCGCCGACCGTATGTCATAATCTCGTGTCAGGTTCTGATTTCGCCATTGCCCCTCCATGCCGAGTCAAACGAGGGAGGTCCTGCTGCCATCTGCTATTCAGGTGTACTGCCGCACCAAAGACACAGGGTGAAGTGAAGGCGTGGTTCGATATTCCAACCAATCGAGTAGACAGTACCCACATATCGACAAGGAAAACGGAAACGGGGGGAGTATGATCGCGAGACCCGATAGCCTGGATAAGCGGGTAAGTACCCAGTGGGCGGCCAACAGGGCCATGCAGGTGACCCCCAGGGCCAGGCAACCGCACCACTAGGCCGTGAGTCTGACGTCGCTTCAGCGAAGGGTGCCCGACGGGGGATGGGTCGACGGTCAGAGACACTGACCAAGGACGATGTCAGGCATGGCGACACGACATGAAATCCATTGGCTGAGGGGCACCCTGGGACACTGTTGCGCCGCCGCCCATTGGTCCACGAATCGACCCAACATGCGGCTGGCTGCGTAGTGGCAGAATGGCGGCAGGCTGAGCAAGCAGAGCCGTCGGAGATGCAGAATTACCAATCGACGTGCTGCTCTGCACTGTCCCCCCACCACGGCAGCGAACCCGAAATGAGATAGCACCGCGCGGGCCGCAGTCGAGAGCTCATCTGGGCAGGAGGAAAACCTAGCCAGACTGACAAGACGGCCTCATCTTGCATTGCGCCATCAGCGGAACAACACACCCCAAAATACGCAACGGCCAATTGGACGTGCTGCCCGCCGTGCTGAAAGGCCTCCTAAGGCTGACTTGGTGCAAGGTGAGCGGACCGTCGCGGGTGCTAGGCGTGCAGCGGAAAGACCTGCCGTTTGGACGCTTGGGGCTCCTTTACCACAACGCAGGCCTTGTCGGTCCTGCACCAGTACCCACACAGTTGTACCCGCTGTCGTCGTCATCGTCGCCGCCTCAGTAGATCCGATCCGGCCTAGCCCAAGCACGCCGGCCGGACAGGTTGTTGGCGAGCCGAAGCCGGACATGACTAGACACCCTTGGCAGACCTCAGCTTCGCCGGCGTTCTCCCGAAACTGCCAGCTCCCGCCCCACCGGATCGGCCACTCGCATATCGGACATCATGAGTCTTCCGCCGAGTATTGGAGTGCTGCAGGTGACGGGGTGCACCTCGGGACACGGCATGGCTGGAGAAAAAAGATCGGGAGGGGGGCAACCATCTATTGCCGATGCCGTCTATCATTTTGTGTTCGGGCCCTAGGACCACTGGCGCATAGGAAATCGCAGGACTTCGAGAAGCGGGAAAATCCGAGAGTCGTCCATCGAGGAACCCCCGCATCTGGCCCCCAATCTTTCTTCCCTTCCTCAAAGCTCCGTCCCGGCTGCGCCGCGGTCGCGCAGATCCAATGCCTTGACAAGGTCGCACGCAGTGTCAATAAATCCTTATTCGATCGTAAACGTCCCAATTGAAAAGTATTTCCGCCCCCTTACCCCTCCACCCCCCCCCCCCCCCCCCCCCCCCCCGAAACCGCATGCGCACCTGGAACAGAAAAACAACCGGCCTATTATTCCCGCTGAGCGTATTTTCGTTAACAGATTGAAACTAATGCCAATATGAGCCGAACCAGCTGAGATGCTGATGCCCGAAAATGATTGCTATTTTGTTCCAAGAGGGACATGATTGTGATGAATCCGCCTCGTCGCGTGTGCGGTGTCTCGAAATCCCGCCATCGCGATGATGGGGACAGTGTCGGCCGTTGGTCGTCCAGAACGGGCGTCGTAGATCCGATAAGCTTGACTCCGTTTTCCCATCCTTACCCTTTCCCATCACAATCTTGCCTCCCACTCTTTTATTCCACGCATAGCAGCCCATCCATCACCTCGGTATTGGCGGGTCCTCCTCCAACATACAAGCGTTCTCCAGCATGTTTGTCCACTTCCCGCTAGTTCCGGCGTGACTATGTTTGAGGTGCTGGCGGAAATGGTCGGCGCGGTAAAACTTCTTGCTCGAATTGCATTCGCGGAACTTGTGGATGTCCTGGAGATGCCGTATGCGCTCTTCCCAATCCTGGTCCGTACAGCATGCGCCGCTTTGATTTCGCCCAGACCTAGGGAATTCATCCCCACAGTATCCGCATGTATCGGCCTCTCCTGGTTTCGTTGTACTGTCGTGGAATGCTCGCTCGTAGCCCGTCAAGGCTGAGCACGACCAGCTGTGTCGCCGAACATGCAGCGAGTTTTGATGTCTCTCGGCCTCATTCTTGTTTTTGAAACGATTTCCGCAGAATGAGCATTCATACTGCTTTTCCGCTTCGTGTATTCTATAGCGACGACACAGTCAGCAACCATCTGTGCCAAGATGACGCGGGTCCAGTTGGCTGCAACCCTGGTGAAGGTTCCACACACCAGAAGCCGAGCTTAACGCGATGAAAGGGGAAAAAGGGAGATATGGCAGCTTACTTTAGCTCATCCTCCGTGTCGAACTTTTTAGGCTTCTTGGGGCAGCATTCGCACATGTAGGGCCCCTTTAGCTTAGCCGCTACCAAACTGCTAGGATTCTTTGGGATTTCTTGTAGTTTCCGAGGTGAAGCTAGTGACCGGCCGCCTTGCCCGAGCATCGTTTGTTCGCTTAGGGTCCGCTGGTGTTGCGATTGCACCGAAAGTGATCGGCCGATAGTGGACCGGGGAGATGTCGTAACGCTGAGCGGGGTAGAGTAGGGACTGCCGTGAGAGCTGCCATCGATAGGCGATAGCCCTCCGGGTGACAGGGCGTTTGGCGAGCGACGGCCATATGAACCAATGCTGGTAATACTGCTTGCCGTCGTTAGGTTGCTAGTGAAGCTGCCACTTCGGCTGGCAGAGGATATGCTCGAGATGGAGCCTTGCGGGATGACGGTCAGCCTGGGTGTTGGCGAGCCCCTCGACATGAGCCCTCCTTCTCTTCTCCTCAGGCCATCGCTCGCAAGGGGGACGTCGTCACTGGGTGGGGACGATGCCCTACGCTTTTGACCTGCCTGGTAGTAGTCACTTTCCCTTTCCCTCTCCCGGTCCCTATCCCTCCATTGGTCTTCTATATTAAGTGTGCGCATACGCGAAGTCTCCATCGGAAAGTCCACATCGTCATCGCGAGTATCATAGCTACCCTGGGTAGAAACTGTGGCATCGTCCGGCACTGAGCCACTATTTATCCTCCGGCTCCGTGGAATTGGCGAGCGCTCGAAGTCCATGGAGTCAGGGCCGATGGGGGAGCGGTAGTCGGCAGAACCCTGTCCACTATGACCAAATGGTGTGTGCCGGGGCGATACCGCCGACATGGGAACGGGGGATCTGGTGAAGCCTGTATCGATATAGGGCTGCTTGCTTCTGTGGGGAAGTGATAGCATCGTGAGTTCGGCGTTGTTGGCATGAGGAGCTGGCCCATTGTTGAACGAGGCGCTGAGGCCCGACGGGCGTCCGCTCCGGTTCAACTTGCTTAGCATTGAGCTGTCGATGTTGTCCCCGGGGCGGCTCCCAGGTCGGAAACCTCCAATTGCCCCTATGGAACGAAGCCCAAACTGAGAATTGTAATCGGGGGATCTAGAAATACCATGTGTTAGTTTCTGATAGCCGAAGTAGACCACGACTAAACCTCATAGGTCGCGTTTTCCAGCTTTGTTCCAGCAGAATATCAAGCAGTGACGACGAACCTATAGCTGTCGATGCTCTGGTAACCTTCGTCGGGGAAATCGTGGTGCTTAGACGGCAACTCGCGGCGCTTAAACTCCATGCCGAACGAGTCACTGAGCAGGCTGCCATGGTCACCATGGCGCCCCGATTCTTTGAAGTGCTGTATATTCGGATCGGTTGGACCGGTAATGGGGACCAGTTGTGGTGGAGGTAACGGCGGCGGTACGAAATTCTGTTCTACGCCGCGGATGGCCATGCGACCCGATGTAGCAGAGGGAGAGAGGTTGTCGTTGAAAGGAATGTGTCGGCCGCCAAATGCTCTCCCGTAGCCATCCTCGTGGGTTGATATGGACGGGAGAGGGCTGCCTGTGAAGTCGCGGCCCCCGTACCGGGACTGCGTCTGGATAGGAACCGCCATGACGTAGCGCCGTGAGGATGTTGTGGCGCGTGTGTTAGGGGGAGACGAGGGGAGGGGAGTGGGCGCTCGGTGGTTTTGAGCAAAAGAGAGCTGAGTCGCAGGGCCACTCGATCGCCTTGCCACCTTCCCGCCTTACACAGGGGAGCTGAGCCCAAAGCCAGTCAAAAAACCAGGCAGCTCGGCAAGCGGCAACAGAGACCCAGGGCAATGTTGTTGCGCCTAGACAGCCCTGTTCATGAGCGCCTGGGACAATGCCAATTCTCAGCTACGATAGCAGACGGTTGCAGCCAGTTGGTTGAAACTCGGTGTTGCCGATGCGGAGTCCCTGAGGATTGGCGTAGGCGAAGGTGGGTGAGGTAGTGTAGTATAGGGGGAGTTGGGGGTAGATGCGATCCAACATGCACGCCTCGCGCACTCGAGCATGAAAGCCACCAACAAACAGACGGACGGGGAAGAGAAATGGAGACAAAACAGTGGCCTCGCCGTTGGCTTCTGAAGAGGCGTCTGGGGACCTCGACCTCTGCAACCTGGGGAAGCTGTGAGACCTAGGAAGCGGCGAGCGCGAGTGCGGAATGCCAAGAAATCCCAAAGCCAACGTCGGGTCGGGAGGTTGAGCCGTCGAGGGAGGGTTCGAGGGTCGATTCAGCCCAGACCCCAAGTGGGAAACGAGACTCTGGGATGGGATCTGTGGAGCCGTCAGGTCGGCCAAATCCAGGCGCGGGCAGTCGTCAGCTGAAGTAGTGTAATAAGGCCCAGTGAAGACAGGCAGGCGCCAGTGTCGACCAGTGTCCACCACCACACAGGCAGTTTCCCGTCTACCGACGTCGACTGCACTATCAAAAGCGGCCCCGGCTCGCTGCGCAACCTGCTTGACAAAGTTTAGTGCACAAGCACGGGCACCAATGCTTTCTAGTGCTGCTTCGCGTCTTTCGTCGTGTTGGCGGCCAGTTCCACCTCCATGCGCAAAAGGGGGGAGGGGACCCAGGGGAGGAGGCCAGGAACACGGAGATGGTGGAGCGTTGGCACTGGCGCTGGTGCTGGCGCTGGTGCGGGCTGTGGTGCAGCAGGCAGGTCGTCGGAGAGAAAGAAAGAAAGAGCCGTCTCCAAGACAAGCAGGATCCAGGACACAGCAGAAGGGAGGGAGTCGTCGAGTCAAATGTGAGAGGGCGTGTGTGTGGATATTATGAAGGAAACATTGGAGCATGGGCACTGCGTAGGGAGAGCATGGCATTCGCAGCAGAGTACATCCCGTCCAAGTACTCTACCTGGGCCAAGTCCCTTTTGCCCTGCCAGTGCGCCATGATCCCAGACCCTCAAGCCCACAAGATCCACCCAATCTGCCCGCGCTCTCAGCCCTTCAGACAACCCCGGCAAGCGGTTGCAAGGATCTTCCTTTTTGGTGTGGCAGTCTATCCGCGCCTTTTTTTATTTTTTTTGGGACGCTACCGCGGTACCTAGGTACATTCCGTACCTGGCCAGGTATCTTGCATCCACCTTTTCCACCCTTCTTGTTCTTGGTGCCCTGCCCTACCTGCTCCTTGTTCGACTCACGACCAGCCGCCTTATGGCCACACCCCCGAATATTGTCGGTTTGGCACCCTGCCTAGTGTGTGTGTGGATGTTGGTAGCCATCCGCACTGTCACGACTGCCACGCCGCTGGGTTATGATCTCACCGGCCTCCTCGAGCTCCAACCAAGGCCGTGTCCCGGGTCTGAACCGAAAGCCTTCCTATGACGCTGCTCGATCCAGCCGGTGGAGTGGCACAGGATTTCCAACCTCGACCGTCCTCGCAGGCTCGCCAGATTCGACAGGCTGCTTTCTGCCCTACATATGCAGAAGAAACTGCAAAGGAAGCAGAAACACTGGCGTGTGCGCGGGGGTGTGTGTCGATTCGGTCCACAAGAAGCTGGCTGGGGCCGGCGGTGTGTGCCTAGGGACAGGGACTCTGCGACTCTCCTCCGTGGGCCAAGAAGAGAGCGGTCGGTGGTGGTGCAAAGGCAGGCGACCGACTTCCCTGCGACATTGCAATGAGAAACAGTCCAGGGTCTCTCCGCCCCTGGGCAACTGCGATGGCCCCCCGGGCTGCCCTGAGCTGCCCTAGCGGGCTCACAGGGCTTGCGGGGAGGAACCGACACCTGGGTGAGGATGGGGAGCGGTGCGAAGAGTGATTGGAGACATTTTGGGCGACATTGCGCAGACGGTGAGACCTGAGCGGCGACTGCAAGAGGGGAGACCCTGAGAGACCTTGTCACTAACGGCTCGCCTTACGATTACCTAAGGCGGCGCCCAGGGCAGCAGGGCATTTCCAGCCACGCTAGCCCTACTCGCAACATCATCGCAGGCAATTTGAACGCGCCAGGGTGAGTGAGACACGGCACCATGTACCCTTCCCGGCGAGGTACTTGTTCCGACGCCTGCCACCCGCGCCCCAAAGTCACGTCAGATACCGTCGCTCCCGTCCGTTGCAGGAACCGTTTCGCCAACCCGTTTGTGTCGGTTCGGCCCTGTGTCACTCCCCAGCTCCCAAACATACGACGATGCGACGACGACTGGCGGTGTTATCTCTTGATCATGAGATGCAAGTGGTCAAATGCCCAAAGACTCATGTTGCGGTTGCAGTTACAGGCCCCGCCCTCGTCTGGGTCGTCCCTCGCTTGACACCAGACTCCAGACTTCCAATTGCAGCTCTAACAGGTCACGTCGCCCTCGGTCTCCATTTCCTCGAGTGTCTGGTTCTCGCAGGGCCCAGCTGGGCACCGGTAGTACCTCACTACAACACCGCTTGTGGCGATACACATACGGATACACTACTGGAAACAAGGAGGTATTCGTAAACCGGAGCCCTATGCCTGAAATTGCGGAAAGGGTGGTGAAATATATTGACAATTGTCAAGTTTCTTCTACCCTCGCGCCTCTCACAGTTCGAGAATGTGGGGGGTATCTCACAGTGGAGTAGGCTACCCCCCACATTCTCGAACTCGATCCCATCGCCCTTCATCGCGGCATCAGTCGAGCATTCGCCCTTTCGTGAAGCAAATCGTCCGTGACCATATTTGCGCTTGCCGAGCCCCACCCACTCTTGCCGGCTCATTCACCATACAGCACTACTATGGAAGCCTCTGATCGCTGGCGCTGTCAGACGGCGCTCTCATGATGTTGCCAGTTCTTCAACGCCAACGCACTTACATCCTTCGCTTACCACGCCCCTTTCCGGCCCAGCAGACCATCTTCGGCCCTGGCCGAGAACATCGACCGGGTCAGCCCTATCGGAATGCTGAGCATTGAAATTGGCCTCTCCACCTGACAAGCCAACCGTTAGGCATTTGGCAGGACGGCAAGCTCAAGCAGATGAGCAAGAGACCCAAGAGGGGGGTCAGATGAGCATTTAGAACGCTTTGTTCCTCGCCAGAAAAACAAAAGCAATTATCGTGCATACGCTTCCAATAACGGCACTGAAACCGCCGTTGGCGGCTGACTGGCTCTGGTAAGCCCACCCTTTCAGGCCCTGGCCACAACAACCCCCCTTCCCCCAATTCTCCCTCCGCGCCAATGCGCCGAGTGCATCGTGCACTCCAATCTGCGGCATGGATGTGCGACAAGTTAGCTCGGGTTGCCAAAGTCGGTAATTTGCCCATATGTCAAACTCTCTGTGCGTTCAACGCTCTTTGTTCTTGTTCTGCACTCTGATTACAAGTGGGGCGGGTGAGGAAAACCTCGCTCTGGTCCTTCAGCGGCCCTGTTCCTAAATCCATCCCGCTCTCTGGGGGCGATCGGAAGACTGGCAAGGTGCGGTCCGGCAATAAGAATAACTCAGCCTACCTATTTTTGTTAGCATCGCCTTTCCCGCCTGCGCGGATCTCGACAGGTACACTGCTGTTCAAAGCTTGGTCGCGAGGCCGGCTCCTGGCTCTTGGCTCTTGGTTCGTGGCCTCGACGGCTCTTGTTGGTTCTTGCTTGGCCCACGGCTCGTGGCAACGGGAGACGGGACGGCATCGCACATCGCACGCACTCGGGCGGCCATCCCCCTCGCCCGACAGGATCACATAGCCATTTCCGTTTCCAGTCCAATCTTGTCCCAGTCCAGTCAGCCCTCTCACAGTTGCCGCCGCTCCACGCACCCGCCTCCTCCCGCCAACCAATTCAACAAGAGGGAGATTCTTTAGACTCACTGGTGGAGGTGACGCACACACGGCAGAGACAGACCCCGGATTTATTATCCCATCCCCTGACACAACAGCCTATTCTCGAGCCCGAGTCAACCAAGGATGACAAAGACACATGCTCGTCCTTGCCAAGGGCCTTTCCCGCGGGTTCACTGCTGGATCGAACACCCGTATTTGTGTCATGGACCCTCGCTTTATTTCCATCTCCCCTCCCCCGTTGTTTTGATCTTTGTGCCCTACGTCCCAAATCTCCTGGAGGCTTTTGTCCGTTTCCAAGGCCCGACGGGAGTCCGTGCCGGGTGAGACAAAGATGTCCACGGGGTTAGGGAGCGGGAGAACAAGGGACAAAGAGGAGAAACACCAGGAGAGGACAGCCCAAGAAGCCCACTACCTACGGAATGGCTTGCAGGAATATGTCTTTCTACCCAGATACCGCATGCTTTTGCTGTGTTAGTATAACCATCTTGCCCGGGGGAATTACTGGCCAGGACGTTTCTGGTTCTTGGCCTGCAGCTATGAATGATAGTAGATGGACTGGAATTGGAGGGTAAAGGTAACTGGGACATTCGTCCGCGCAGACTCGGATTGTGCGTGCATCAACTCCCTCGGTAAAACAGCCGTGCTGCGGGGCGATCGAATCGTCATGCCTATCCCTGCTGTCCTTTCACACCCACCCTTTCCCTCGAGGCGCAAGGCGGGCCAGTGTCATTTCCATCCAACTATGACCAACAGAATGACTCGCTAAATAAGCATTCCTTCCGTAAATTCACTATTCCTCCCCTTCGGATACTCCGCTGCTAAAAGAGCTCCTCACCACCTACTGCCCCGGGCTTTGCCTTGTGACTCGAGCGTTCCCCGCGTTGCATATGCTGCATCACCTCGACGCCCAGCCGGCCTTAGCCACAAGAACTAAGCAGCATGCATCATCTGAGCCAGACCTGACAGCGATTCAACACCCCCAGATGATTCTAATGGGCATTGTATGTATGTGCACACCGCGCACACACAGAACCCAATGGCGGCACGATGTGCCTTCTGATTGAAGCCTGGATGAAGTTACAGCCATTACAGTACTCACAGGCACCGCGCCTCAGTCATCCCGCCATGGCTTCCATGACATTTCGTGACTGCCGCCCAGGAGAATCCCTCAGCCCTACACCGCGCTAAATCTCGTTCTCGAGCCGCCGTTTGATTGGCGCTCTGGCTTCAGTGAGGCGAATGGGACTGGGGATCCCTGCTTGTGGGTTAGCGACCCTCCCACACTCCGACTTCGTTGGCTATTGCTCCCATCCCATTCTCTATGCCTCGAGTGTCTGGAGGGTATGAGATACCACCATCGCGCCGCCTCACGTCGCCGTCTCCTCCGTTAGGCCGGCTCTCGCATCTTCTCGGCTGGCAGGATGTGTCTGTCGACACCGTCTCGCCGACCAGTTATTTAGGTATCCCATATAATGCTCAGGAGCCGCTGCGCAGGGCAGTCTGGATTCGCGCGTTGTAACCCGATACAAATTTGGTAGTATACCGCTCCCGCTGCTGACTGATTCTCCCCAGCACTCCATGACGGATGCAGCGCACGCAGCATCCAGTCGCGACCAAACCAACCGCGAGCGTCGATGGCGCGGCTCAGCGAAGAACCGGCCTAAGAATACTCGCACTGCATCCACTGCATGCAGCATTTCTCCCGCTCTCAGACACTTCTTGTCCCTCCACCTGCCGCCAACTGCCGCTACCGCGAGCCAAGTGCAACTGCGTACTACACAACATGACTTCACCGAATTGCGGGTCGTGCCGGGGCACAGCAACATCGACTAGACGCGCCCGTGAAGCCAAACTGATGTGGTCAAACCCCCCGCAAACCTTGTATCACCGTTGTCCCTAGAGTGGGATTCACCAGCTACCATCTTCACAGAAAAGCCGCAGAGTAATGCTCTCCGTTTCCTCTTGCTGCTTCCGCCCATGAGCCTGATTTCCCCCGCCATGACAGCTCGCTACCATTGCTGCTCTTGGCGAAGCTAACCCTACCACCACCTCCCTACCTTTTTACCCCGCGTGCTGTATCATATGGACGCTCGCTCCTGGTTCCAACACCGTTCAGCAAGCTTTGAGATGATCGCCGTACTACATCACTACACACGCCTTGTTCAGGTTTGTAACCGCCCGAGACGCTCGCACATGGTTTCGGTAGCCGTTGCACGTCCAAGAGATTCATTGAGCGACAGGCGCGGGTCGCTTGCTTTCCTGTTGCATTGCTGCATTGCGGCGCAATGTAGGTCATTTCCCGTTTACCGTCTGGGTATGCCACACAGGCCCGAGGACCTCCCTTCGCGCGGCTCGCGAGCTACCCAGGGCAATGTTCCCTTCACTGGAGTGGAATTCACTCATCGGGCCGTATCTACCTTCGGCCGTATGGTTCCTGCGTGTGTTAGATTGTCGCGATAGTGCTCCTCAGATTACACATCACCCCCCAACATGACTTTCGCGTGCACCTTCGAGCCGAAGCACTGCGGCTTCCCCTTACGGCGCCTCGGCAGACTACGATCGCTGCAGGCGATGATGATTGGGCATCCGAGTTTCACCTGCACAGGCTCGCCCCCGCCTAAAATGCGAGAGCACTGCATCATGAAACTTCGAGGCAACCCTATGAGGCAAATCACCTGGTGCCTTTTATTAGCCAAGAGCTGGGTAGTGCTAGCGACGACAGCTAGGAAGCCTACAAAGTTGGCGCACACAGCCGGAGCTGCCCAAAGACGGATACATCGCCGTTTTCGCTTTGGCCTTGGCCGGTTTCTCAGACGGCGAGAGTGGGGCCGACCATCCACCTGTCGAGGCTTCTCGAACACACACTTGGAACTTGAGCATGACAGGTTGGAAGGAGTAACGACCAGCGTGTTCAGATGGCCGCAATCTCACACCGCCGACTCCGCCGTTAATCTTCACCCTTCTAGGGCCCTGCGACAGCTGCTTCCAAAGTGGGCTGCCGTCAAGCTCTCATCTCCGCGGGTTCGGTCAAACTACACACTGGTAAACCGCGGATAGCACATTAGTCACCCAGAGCCATGAGATGCTTTTGCTCCCTGACAAACACCTTTCGGAAGGCGCTCCACCGACGTTGTGGCAGGTGTGGGACCTTGTCCTCTCTAGCCTCTCCAGCGAGTATTTTTATGGTCAATATCTCGCCAACCCCGTGCGGGCAGCGATATGGGGTGTGGTGCGCGAAGTCGAATCACACCCCCCTGAGCTACACCAGAGCGATTGATTGCTATCTGGAAGCGTTTTCAAGCACCACCTCCCCAGGGGCGGCTTGCACAACCCCTGGCACAAATAGCCCCCACAACGCCCCGCAGCCCTACCATGTCGTGCATGCCATTGCGCAAAGCTATTATCCGGGGTCAAGCACGGGCGGTCTGTTACACATCGCTCTACCTAAAGGAAGTCGACGACTTTTAATGCTTGGTACTTGATTATGGAGCGCGGCACGACGCTATTACTTTGCACAAGACTCGCGGCGGTAGCGCAAACCCTGTTTGACACAGCTAGGCATCCTACGTGGTGGATAGCGCCAGGTCACAGGTACCACTCAGCTATGTAATCCGTGCTCACTAATCTCCCCAACGCAACGACGGCCAGCAGAAGATATCATACATGGACGGCTTGGCGCCCGCGTTGCGTTGCTTGCTATGAGGAACTCCACACCTGGAAGCACTACCAACTACTGGCGTAGTTTGTGTGCAAGGCATCGAGCATATTCCCCCAGCTGAAGAATAGTCTCTGCATCGGTGACCCGATATCACGGCTCGACTCCGTATCTATCATGAGCTACATGGCCCATGGCCGAGCCGAGCGGTTCACTTCCCTTTGGGCACCTTCGAAAGAAAACGGGACGACTTGACGATGGATGCGCCCACACGCATTCTTGGATCTGGGGGGGGGGGGGGGGGGGGGGGGGCGGGGGCAAAAAGCCAGACAACATGACGCTGGGACAAGCCCGAATCCAGGGGCAGCGTAGAGCCCGAGGTCACCGACAAGCCAGTGTACCGGCCGCCTGAGCTCCTGGGTAATCCGTACTCGGCAGCCCCCTGAGGCCAAGCGCCTTCCCACCTCAACCCATGACATAATTACACTACGCCAGGCCTGTAATCTGATGTCGTGCAGACCAGTTTTATTTTCTTCGTACTTGCACCGAGGCGTGTGGTTGTGGAACGGGAGGGAGGGGGGTGCACGTGCGTGGAGGCCTCTTGTCGGACGGAGGCTACCTCACTTTCGCCCTCCCAGTCCTAATCAGAAAAAAACGGCGGGTTGCGCAGAAGGCGGCCACGACGCACTCGGGAGTCTATGAGCCATTGCCAGACTTGTTGTTTGCAGTGGTTGCTGCCTCGGGAAAGCCACTGAGGCTCGCCAGTTACACTATGCCTTGTATTTCACCGAGAAGCAACAAAGCCTAAAGGTTAGAGGTCGAAAGCACAGGAAGGTTTCTCCTCCCAGGGTAAGACAATGCGCATCAGCTGCTGCCCGCCAGCATGGCTTCGTTTCGACCTCCGTTTTTCAGCTGGCTTGCAGTGAGACATGTGGGCAGCCACGGCCCGTTAAGGCGAGATTCACAGGTTTTGGACACCGACTCCCAAGTCAGTGATTGAACCCCGCTCATTCAGGGTCCGCGACGCGTGGATGCGTGGCTCAGCATGGGGCTCCCGTCCAAGGCGGGGTGGGCACCTTTCGATACCTACTAGGTAGGTAGTAGACCTAGGTTCGCTGGCGCTGGTTTGCCGCAGCGCTTGCTGATCCCTGCGGATCATCGGAGCAGGAGGCTCAAGTAGAAACCACCAGCGTGGCGTCCCTCGTCAAGCGAGAGCCAAACAACGAACAAAACATTCGCACCGAGGCTCACATTGGCTCTCGGGAGGTCTCTACCCCGCTATCTACCATCGCCTATCACAGCC
This sequence comes from Lasiosphaeris hirsuta, assembly GCA_030549175.1. Classification (NCBI taxonomy): domain Eukaryota; kingdom Fungi; phylum Ascomycota; class Sordariomycetes; order Sordariales; family Lasiosphaeriaceae; genus Lasiosphaeris; species Lasiosphaeris hirsuta. The sequence goes on from JAUKUA010000002.1 coordinate 1,913,721, forward strand.
GACATCTCGACTACACCAGCGACCGTACTTTGATGCGCACGATGATCTCTTGACTTCTATAGTACATCCTGCCCGCTTGGCACGACCGGAGCAGCTATTGGTTTTGTGTTCAAGTTCGCCCTCGTCGACCGACCGCTGGCGAGCCCTGCCAATGCCGCCCCCGCGCGGACACAAGCTGGCTAATGGATGGTGATAGGTGCTCAAATTGACATACATCTCGGGAAGAGAAGAACCTGTAGCCGGCTGTGTTGTCGCATCCCATTCCACCGCTCGCTACTCAATCGAGCTGTTCGGTTGCCTCCTTCGCCCCTGCCGTGGAACAGAATCCGGCCCTTTTTCGCTGTTGCAGCCCTACTTACGGGCGTATAGGAGCAATAGCTGGACACGACACAGCGCCCACCGGTTCCATCGCCGTACTGTCGCCGACGTTCCACACACGTTCTATGGGGGTGGCAGACTGCAGAGCCGGTGCTGAGTGTACTCTTGATCCGGGTCACGGCATCAGATTACCGGGTGGCCACATTTCTGCGATGACACGTGCGGTTCTCTAGAGGCACATCGACTCACTTGCTCTCCGTCCACACCAGGGAAAGGCCAAGCAGTCTCCAAGGCTGCCCCCACCCCGGCCACGACGATGGGAACGTCACCCAGTCATGGCTGGCAAGGCGAATACACTTCATTTTGTGGCTTGGCGTGTAATGGGCAGGCGTTGTGGATGGCTTTGGGATGGATAGGTCTCGGCCTGAGAACGACTCATTGGCGGCCCCTTACTGGCTGTGCTCTTGATCCTTCGCGTCAACGACTTATCGCATTTATATTGCTTTTCCGTCCCGCGTGTTGTTTCTCAAGCCATGTCTCCACGTTCTTTTCTCGCCCCCAGCTTGCCTTGCTGCCTTTGTTAGCAATCCCCTTGGCTTGTCCGGCTCCATCGCGTTGTTCTGGCTGGGCAGACGGCGTCGAAGCGGCTAGAAAGCCCATGGTGATTTAGTACCTGTCAGCCTGAGTCCAGTGCCCCATCACCGCAGGACCGCACGGATAATTTGCAGCATTGGGGTCGCCAGCCCTGCGGTGATAAAGTCACCACTCCGGCTAGTTACTTTAAGAAATCCTACTGTAATCACAACCACGTTGCCCGCGACCCAACCATGCTCACTGCAATTTGGGGGCTGGGGATAGACAAGGAATTTCCAAAGGATATTCCCGCCCACCTGGGACTAAGTCGCTGACTCACTTGGATGCGACAAGTCTCTTTTCTCTCGGCCTAACCTTTGAGTCTAAAAAATGCCACTCCGAGGGCCCAGAAGGTGAGGCTTTCAGGGTAGGCTCGCCTTCTCAAAGCCGTCTCGGACCACCAGCCCTGCGGAGCCAATCGCGATGGAAGCCTTCGCTAGATCGATCTGGCCACGCGCACAGGGTGACATGGCTTGCGGGTTCGGTCTTCCGCCAACCCGAAAAGGCAGAAGCGCGACGAGCTAGTTCGACAGACAAGACAAAGTCTCAGATGACTGCCTCCGAGCACAGCGGATGGGGTGAAAGGCGTGTCTGCATTACCCTTCGCCCTGGGGACTTGCGCCAAGTCACAGCCCAACTCGGGCTTGTTCGAGGATCATAGTCAGCACGCTATGTCTTGGATGTGTCGACTGCGTCCGGCCTATCTCGGTTGACAACGACGCTTGCTTGGCTCCCGTCCCGTCAAGGTGCCGGACTATCGTGGTTCTTCTGCAGACGCCGGCTGGGCGCCTTGGGTTCGATACACTTGGCGACAGGCGGCAATCCGAGCAGAATTTTAGGCATGGCGGGGCTGAGTGTCGGCTGCTGGCCATTGTTCATTGGCTCGGGTTCTCGTAGGCTCGCGACCTTAACCTTTAGCGACAGGTTTGTTCTTGCGTCGATGCCATCCTTCAGAACTTGAAAGGGCGTAATGGGCTTGAAGGGCTTGTGTCTGGTGCTTTACTCGGGAATTCAGAGGTCAACCCGCATACGAAATTCCATGCTCGGCCCCCACGTCCCCGCGTCCCCGCGGCCGTGCCCGAATCGCATTCTGCCGGAAGGGCTGACCCAGGGTGTCGGGACACATGGCTCACACCGTGGCTGCCTTGACTTCGACGGCCCCCATCACAGAACGTATCCGGAAAGCGCCCCCCTTCCTGGCGCTTCAGTTGGATTTTTTCTTCTCCTCCCTTTGCCTTCTCACCGCCTCTATCCCTGGATGTGCTTTTTGGATGAAGTGGTGGGTGAGAACCTTGATGGTCTGCTCATTGCACACGCCCTCTCCCAGGCAACCCTCCAGCCAAGAATGCAGCCAACCACTGGAAACTGGAAGTCGTCAACACTAACCGACCAATCCCAAGCATCGTGACTCGAAACCCGCACTCTCTAGTGCGGGCTGTCAATGTAGGGCCTACGGGGCTGCATATACCTTTTGTAAGCTTCCTGCTTCTCAGCCTCAGCTTAACGAAAGTGTCGAGCTCCAGTTGTGTCACATGGACCACGAACGATAGATTGCCATGATGTTTTGCAGGCCGCGCGAGGAGGCCGAGAGGCCGAATCTTGGACTGGATTCGCCCCTGGCCAAAGTCGATCCCCGCCCCCGTTCGCAACACCAGCTGAAAAGACCCTGTTTCTCATGTCGCAGACATTGCACCATCTCAGCGTTGCATCCCCGCGGTCTCTTATGAATGGGTACCCACCAGTCTCAGTGCCAGGATATTAGCCGCCACCATCACAGAAGCTTTGAGCGACCCTACGGCCCTACAGGGCAGAGCCCACCAGCGCAACCTTGAAGCCCGCTCCGACGACCGGATACATCCTCTCTCGAGTCAACAACACTACCGTAGCAGCATGACACCACGACCACTGAGAATGCCTCCCCTCTCGTTCTATGCTGTTATATTTAAACCCGGCTGGAATCAGCTGCAGCCTGGAGCGGTGTCTTGATACACCAACCGGGTCTGTCGTAAAGCGACCAACGGCGATGCTCAATCAGCGGTTTGCACCTCTCTTCCAGGTTTTCCGGCTCTGTGCCATGGCGGTCATGCAGACGACCACCACCAGCCATAGCATCTTCAAAACGGCACGGCATACGTCGGACATCGCCCCTCCTCCTCTTCCTGTATGTATGTATGGACTAAGTCGTCTCGCCGCACAGGACGAAGAGCATGCTGCACCGCTACCTTTCATTTATTTTTCTTTTCTTTTTTATCATGACGCCTTACCGCTGCCAAGCGAAGGACACCCTTTTTGGCGACTCTGAACGATTCAATTGGGGTCAGAGAACCCGCGTGGCAAATTGTCCTTCAAGTCGGCGTTCCGTGTCCAATCCTGGTTTTTCGGGGGGGGGGGGGGGGGGGGGGTTGCGACTCCATCAGCTGGCGAGGGGTGCGAATCTGCAACCGATACCTGTTTGTCCCTCTTGTTTTGTTGGCGGTTGCAGCACGACCGTAGACACAATGACCGGGCTGCCAACTCACCGCGGCGCTACGGCACACGGCGCCGAAGCCGAGCGGAGAACGGGCTCCGAGTTCCCAAAATGCGGCCACGGACCCGGCACTTGACGGCGATGGCTCCATGAGAAGGCCTCAACGTTTTGGATCGCCCGTCATGCCCGGGCTCGGTTCGGGGCTAGGCACCGGTGCAGCTGAGCCAAGAGCCGAGTTGGCTACCGACGTGTAAATCCGCATGCGCCTATTTTCCTCGTCTTTTTCTTTTTTTCTCCTTCCAATCCCAATTCACCACCACCTCGGGACGCTTGGTGGTGGCGATTTGCCTCCCCCGCGTGGCATCCGACATCTGTCTGCCGTCCACCTGCCGTCCCCATACCGCCTTTCACCCGTTGTTTTTTGTCTGTCTGCCTCTCCGCCTTGAGCTTGAGTTGTAGCATATGGCATCAGGATTTGTCGCTCCTGGGGAGAGCCAACAGGACCAGCGTACAGATTCCCACGTCGGGCGCCCGCTCCCAGCTGTTCCTTTGCATCCATGTACTGTTCCTGAAATGTACCTGGCGCGAAGTACAGTACCTGGCATCAGCGCCAGCCATATCTCTTCCGTCGCCCTTGCTCCTTCCCTCCTTTGGTCAAAGGGCGCAGTCCTCGGTGGTGCGACCCTTATTTGTTGCCGTCCCGTCGAAACAAACGGCTGGGTCACAGAGTCGTCTGGTCGTCTGGCCGTCTGACCCAATCCGTCACCGAAAGCACCGACCAAGAGAGAATATCATGATTATGCCAGTTCAGGCGACACCTTCACATGCACAAACGGGTGGCATGCGCCAGCATCGACAAACATGGCTGTCTTTCCCGAGGCGGCACTTTGGCGTAACCTTCCTGACCGGGAAGGTCAGCAGAAGGATGAGGGATTTCTTCTGGAAGCCTTCTCTGTTAGCGCCTTTTATTTTATTTTTTATTTTTTTTAACGTAGCACACGACCCGAGTAGTAACCGCGCTGACACTGTTTCAGTTGCCACCGCTTTTCACCCCGTCGCAGCGTGTCGTCGTGTCGCCGTGTCACGGTTTAGTCAATGTCAGCCATTCGAGCTGGATTCGGCGATTACTACTGACGGGCCACGGTCGAAGTGCAAACTTCTGCGCGCCTACCTCGGCATCATGACAGACCCCGGCAACCAGTCGGCCGCCCTGCACCGACGCTGCTCTGCGACGTTACTCCTCCACTCCTCCACCTCCGAGCCGCCCGCTGGCGACTTGGCCGAGCTGCCTCGGCGCCCTGTCAGAACTCAATTATGCCGAGATGGGCTTGGGTGGCGGATCCTGCCGTGCCCCCGGTGGTTGGCCGAACCACTCTCCCGCGTCTCCTAGAAGAGCGCTGCGAACTGATCTTTGTTTGGCCCCCGTCATCCGCTTCTCTTCACGCCGACACGACTACACAATACACTAATGCGCGCGCATATCCGTGCATGCGTGTGGTACTCTATCCGCCTCTCCCCTTGGACCCCTGGCATGCGACCCAAAAAGGAAAAAGCAAAGTGCCAACGACAACGACGTCCAAACTCCACGACACGCAGTTCGCTGATCGCTCGCCATGATTCGGAGAGAGCTCGATGGCTTGGAACTTGTGCCTAGTGGCTTCTCCCGACGGCACAGCGCCTCCCCTCTCCGGTCCCAGCGCGCTGGGACCTTCCCTGTATCAAACTCCACGGTGGCTTATCTTATCCAGAGCTGCCTCGTTTGTTCCCGTCCGGTGCATCGAACCAATTGCAAGCCCTAGCATGGCCGGCCGAGTTGTCTTCTTTCGCCAGCCGCCCTGAAACAAATCATCCACCAGAACACGAGGCCTGTGTGAGACATGTCGCTGTCAGTGCTTGGGCCACCCCTTCCCCCCCCCCCCCCCATCCCGACCCACCTCGTCTCCCCCATGATAGTGGAGCGAGTTACCTGATATTTCCCTCCCGTCTTTTTACCTGACGAATCATTTGCCCTGAAGGCGCCAAAATCCTGGCATCACCCGCGTCGAGATATCGACATGTTCGAGTTGAAGTTTCTCCCTTGGAGACGAGACTGACCAACAGTTCACGAATCTCCGTCAACTCCGACTCCTGTGGCTTGGTTACACAACCTTAGGCGCGCTTGCACTCTCACCGCATGTCGCAAAAACCACCATCACTCATCTTTCACCGCCAGCATGACAGAGTGGGGTGTGGACGTGGTGTCAAAAAGGTGTGTAATTTTGCCCCTTTGCCCCTTGCTGATGATGTTGATATAATCTTTTTCTTTCTTGGCAGCACGCGGACCACCCTAGTTCTGCTGTTGCTTGTTTTGGCTACCTAGCTACGGCTTAGTTTGCGAGTTTTGCAGGCTACAGCATCTTGCAGGCTTGGCATTGCGCTGGGGCGGCTTCGAGGGCATTTCGTCTTCGTATTTTGGGGACTTTGAGAGAGAGGCAAGCCACCTCCCGATGAGGCGGGTTTCGCAACCCTTTTAGGCCTCGTCGACGACCCGAAGGTCTTCGGTCAGCGGTGGCAAGATGAGATTTCGTCCTTTCGCGTCTTAGGTTGGCTATTCCAGAAGACTGCCACGGCCCACCGCGCTAAGGGACATTCCCTAGTCGACGTGGTATTGTTCTGTCAAGCTCCAAAGCCAACCTCCGTTGAGCCAGCCCTACCGCCGGCGTTAGTGTGAACACCACACAGGTATGGATACCTCCATGACTGGAGTAGACATCGGGGAGCTCGGGGAACTTCTTCTCTGTTCCTCCGCCACGCTTCCACGCTGCTTACTACCCGTTGCTGGCGCTGAGATGCCCCTGGATCGCCAACTACTCTTGGCCTCCCACATAGCATCCGCATCTGCCTGCACAGACACCACCCCCTTCCTTCCTGGACACGTGGTGGGCCGCATGAGGTCAGATGCTTATTGCCAGTGGTTATTTCGTCGTCGAAATTGCACGCGGCAGCACATACCTCTCCCTAGCACACGGGCCGTACACACTCGGTCGAGTGTATGTGCATATGTACCTTGTGCTTTGTAACGCGGCACTAGCAGCGTCAGAGAGACGTGATTAGTGACGAGCGATAGCGGAGTCGGTAGGTCCACCCCGGATTGGAGTGGCGATGGCACCTTGCTGAGACAGATGAGCGGCCGCGAGTCACTAGCCGCGTTCCTTCGGGCTCCATCACGGTGCTCTGCCGAGGCCAACACCCGCTCCAAGTTCACTGGCGTCGGAGCTCTTAATAATTCAAGGCACAGGCCATTATCAGGGCGTCGAATCCCGTCCCTTCCCTGCAGCGAAGACGAGGAGGCCCAAAATGCTTGGCAGGCGCTGCGAGTCTGAGAGAAAGCGGGGAGAGAGCGCAAGAATACCATTACCTACGGTTAGTGTACCTACCTACTCCAGCCGGCAGTCCGGTACCGATGGGGAGGTCTTGCCCCGCTGGGCGATGCCTCGCTTTGCCTTGCCAACTTGGCAAGGGGAAGAGGAAGGGGAAAAAAGTCCCCACCGCCCCGTTCCATCTTTCCCTTTACCCAAGACTCGGAACCTCACTCGTCAAAGGAGAAAGCAACGTGGGTCTGTTTGCCCAGATGCTATACCTGAACAGGAGCCATTTCCCCTTTGCTGCTCTTTTTTGCCTGCCCACTTCTCTCCGTGTACCACCTTGCAGCAGCAGGTAAGGTCAAATAGGTTACCTTTACCTTGGGTACTTTACCGTCAAGGCGTTGATGATCCCCGCCCCGTTTGATAGAGCCCGATTCCCAAGGGCCAGGCAGGGGGTTAGACCCCTACACCGGGTCTCGAACGGTCTTGTTTGAATTTTGAAACACGCCTTGCGTCTTTCCTTGCCAATCCTAGCCCTAGTTCGATGCTCGCACGCTCTCAACATGGGGGCGGGCGGGCATAAACGCGCTAGCGCACATTTCCCTGGTGTTTTGGCGAGAGATCTCTTTGGCCAATGGCTTTCCCGTGGCCTGTCGGCGACGCCACGACAATCTTAAATGGCCGGGGCGCGAGGTGCTGTCGGTATTGGGATAGGTACTAGTGTAGATGGATTCATTCCTCAAGTAGATTAATACTGCAGGTAAGTAGGTACCTAGGGCCTAAGTTTTGATTAGCTCAGTTGTTTGGGGACGTCGTGGATGAGAACTTGCCTCGGGCTTCGCTAGAGTAATAGACGTGTTTGGCGAGGCCAAAATGCGGCGGGGGAGATTCCAAGCTATCAACCTGGCCGCGCCTGCAGGACTTTGATGCACAGTATCCCGATGGCGGCCCGGGCGGAGAAGGGGGGGGGAAGAGTCGCCGGGGTTCGTGCCGGACGTGGGATACCCGATGAGGAGGGTGTGCGTGCAAGCCGGCCGTCGGTTGTCGGTTGTCGGTTGTCGGGTAAAGGGAGAGCTGTCGGATACCTGTCCAGGCAGGTCTTTTCCCCGGATCGACTTACTCAAGGTACATGTAGATGGGGCTGGATATGTGCCAGTGGACAACAATGTTTGGGGACCTAACTGCTCAGTTTCGGCCTAAAGAGCCGCAGCAGACCTAGCTAGTGTACCTTTGCCCCCCCCCCCCTTGACACATTTACCTAGAACATCGAGACAGTCAACAGTTGAAGGTGTCAATCCTGTGCCGTTACAGCATTCTGTCTAACTGCTTGCGCACGAGTGTTTTGCATGATGCGGCTTACAGGCTGCCGTGAATATAGCAGTGGCTGAACAACTCTATCGGGTTAATCTTGGCGGGCAACAGTTCCCCAGCAAAATAGTCCATAGAGAATAATCCTCCAGGCTTCCACATAATATTGCACCACGTATCAGCACCAACGCACCGCACCCCGTCTGGCACTTTGCTCCCAGGCAACGACGAAGACGACCACAACAAACATAGAATCCTTCCTCGTTTCCGGCTTTTAGGCCCTACTTTGGTGGCCACGCAGTATCTTCATCTCTTCACGGCAAAGTAAACACCTTGGATGCCTTGGGACGGATTCGCCGATCCTTCGCTCGCCACGCAGGAACTCTGATTGGGAGCACAAGTTCTTTGTGCTAGTGGTGGATATGACATCTCGATAAATCCTTGCCGAGATATTACAGCCCTAAGGAGCGAGAAGCAGCCACGGGGCCGAATCGGCATAATAAGGGGTAATAAGACATACCCTGTCGACCACCACGGGCATATACGGCGGTCACGGCATGTACGGCGGGTAACCTCCCCGACCTGGCATACACGCCACGACGGTGGTATACTGCCTCGGGATGCATCATTTTAGTTTGGTGAGGTACAACAGTTCTTCGTGACGCCAAGGCGGTGAACTTCAAGGCAGAAGCCCTCTGTACCTTATTCGACGGTAACCTGAAACCGGAGGTATGATTGCTAGTAGAGGCGCGACGCTGATTCAGCATAGAGTTGAAACCCAACTGACTCAGTCTAGGGTTATTACTAGCCTTTCAACCTCATCGACTTGACTCGGGTATTCAATTGTTGACGGGATGTGGGAGAGCACGATATGAGCTGATGTGCGATTGCTGTGGGTTCTTTCACCTTGTCCTAACCCTTCTGCTTATAGATCACACTCCTGCTTATCTATCAACTGGAGAATTGGTGGAGATTCAACTCCAAGGAGGCTGTGTAGCTGTGGATCAGTCTCGGGATTGAAGTATATTTGCCAACCAAGGTACCGAGGTACGGTTAGTCCGAGACAAAGGTAACTAACAATGGGGTGAAATATCAACTATGGGGTACATCGTCACCAAACTTAACTAGCAGCTTTGGCGCCGCCCCTGCGTCTTGTTTTCGATGGACGGGTAGTAGTGGGGTTTTTGTCAATAAGGCAAAAGCAGGGTAGGCAGTTAGAGCCCTGCCTTGGAAGCTTTAATTAGGCGCGCTTCCCGTAGTCTTGAAGATCAAATAAGGTAGGGTAAGCTAGTACTGCAACTTCACACCCTCAGGCCGCCAGTCCATCAGCCAACATAGCCTCTACCAACTTGCAATGCCGATCCGCATTCGTCTCACTGAACTCATTGTCGTAGTTGAGACCGTATGGCCAGATGTGGCCTCCTCCGCAGTTGATCTTGGCGCTCGCGCCGTCCCACGACTGTAATAACTTGGTCGCCGAGGGCCAGTTGTTGGCCGCACATCGCGTGTCGAACGCTTTGGTCTGGCCGATCCCTAATGTGTGGGCGATCTCATGCAGTGCGGTCCGCTCGTTCATATACGACCGGTTGGACCCAAAGCGGATGTTGCCATTGAAGTTGCCATCTGCCGTAGACACGCTCGGTACATACTGCGCTGTAATGGCTTTCTTGGGCAGCGTGGTCAGCCTGTTGTACCGCGCCGTAGCTAGGCGCAAGGCAGACTCGATGCGGGCGTAGGCCTCGGCTTGGTCTGTCGTGGGGTTGGAGTTCTTCTGAATCGTCCATGTAATCGATGCCGAGGTTAGGGTGATAAACACCCAGAATAGGGCGAATACATTGAGGCGCATGATGACGGTTTGGTGTTTCCGATATTGTCAGCCGTGAGCAGGAGACAGAGAAGAGAGCCTAAACTGAATAGTCGAACCAGCAGGAGGATTCGTTCATGATACTAGTAGTGCTCCTGCCATTGCACTCATACCCGACATACAGCTGCGATGTGGCTTTTGCGGATATTTACTAGCCGAATGCCTTTCTTTTCATTCCGGTCATATTAATGAGGGAACGGTATTGGTGGAATTCCCGCAACATCATTCTACTACCTGTTTAGGCAAATCTCCTTAGCCTCCATGTTCAGAAGGGAACCGTGACCCGGTTGCATTGGCACTTGGAATGAGAACCAGGTTAGTGGTTAGGTTGAAACTTGAAACTTGAAACCTTAGGGGACGGCCTTGATTAAATGCCGGAATTTGGATGGTATAGAATGTAAAGCCATCTCCAGTTCCACAAAGTAGCTCTTGTGCGCCGTGGAATACTCCAAGACCGAGATATTGAAAGGATTTCATCAACTCATGTTACCTTGTTCCGCTGTCACATGTTACTGTTTTATGGACCGCCAGTAATTTTCCACGCCGCGGAAGGAATAGGTCCGAATGGCGGTACCACGGTCTTCGGGAGAGATTAGCTGCGGTATTTGTGGCCCGATTAAGTGCTACTGAGGATGTAACGGTAACGCTGTTGCGGACATCAACCTCAAGACAAAAAGAGATTTTTTTTTGTCCGCTAAGCTTGCCCACTGTTCTGTGAAGACTTGACTTTGCTTTTTGTTGTATTGCCGATGGAGCGATTCCCTTAGATCATCAGTACCTGACTACCTGAACTTTGGTAACAGCGATATTTTTCGAACAAAGAACATTGGGGAGCCCACAACTAGGACCGATCCCAACACAATGAGGTGCTGCTCTTTCGTGAACGGCATCGGGCTCTCTTGGGTTGAAGTTTCTGCATGTGTTTATCTTATACAAGGAAGAAGAAGGAAGGCTAATTAATGTTGCTTCACATTGGCAACTTAAATCAAGACTACCTACCCAAGGACAGATTGTATCTACCTTGGGTACATGGAAGGGATGCCTTCATCTTAGCAACGCCCAGCGGGTGGGCGTATCGAAGTCGGGGTACCACAGGCGGTCACCTGTCATAGGGCATCATATCATTAGGTCCGTTTGTTGGTGGCAGATTGTGGTTGGCGACTCCGTTTCAATTGCGAGTATATACCTAAAGTATCCATAGTACCTTGAGGTATCAAACCTCTGTGACTTGCGGCCGAGACCCATCACGTACCAAGCAGTCTTGATGTATAGCCGCCCGTCTTATCCCCGCAGGATTGATCCGTGGCTTCAGTAACTCGATTGGCACTCAACTTGTCAAAGACATGCTGGATGGCATGGATGGATTCTCCCGACTCCCACGCTGCTGCACGGCCCCCGCTGTGTGCCACTCAGACTTTCGGTTTCCCAACTAGGTGGATGGGAAAGCCGTCTGGCCAACAGAATCGGCCGATATCAGCATAGTTATGTACTGTCTCACAGCGCCAATACCCGGAAGGATTCATTCCTGCATCCGGTCCCGGGGACCAAACATGTCATCCTGGCGGCACCCCCCAGCATGCGGCCCGAAATAACACCATCCTTTGTGCAATATCCTCTTATCGTCCGAGTCCGAATTTTGTCGGCCCAGCCGTCCAGAAGCAGCCAACAGGACACGTTGCCAAGCTTCCTCCGTTGCCTTGTGGCTCTCGTAGTCTGAGGTGTCCAGAGTAGGACTAGTAGATACGAAGATAGTATCCATCCTAAACATAGTATCGTGTTTTTTTTGTTGGTCGTGCATGGCATTTCAAAGTCTGTGGGGTGCCGCGAGGCCGCTGTAATATCCAACACGCGCAACAAGGAAGGGGCTTTCTTCGACTGCAACCTTGCTAGGCAGGGAGACAATCCAGCAGGATTTTGAGTTTCCGATCCAGGGGCCAAGCAGCAGGAAAAGTCCTCGCCGCAAAAGAGGAGGAGCTCCTCCAATCGAAGGATTTCATACATCCATGCAAGTCCCACAGCATGCCTGTGGCTGCTGGTGTAACGTTGGGACACCGGCAAGGGACCAGCCAAAGTTGCTACCAACACCCACGGCTTCGCCGGCCTTGCATGTCTGTAAAAAGGGGGGGGGGGAAACGGGACTTCAAGCGGTATGTATAGGTAGCGGAATAACGGTGACTAGTCGCTCGACTAGTCACCGAGAATACGCAGTGTTCATAGTACGGACCGATAGGCATGGCCGGCGGTCTTGTGCTGGCACATTTGAAGTAACAATGTCTGTACCGGGACTTTGGTTACGTAGGAACCTATTGGATGGGTTCCAGAAAGCATAGAGGAGGTAGCGTAGTACGTGTTGGGGGATGGGGCTTGCGCTCTCGTAGTGGAAGCGTTAGGTTGTTGGTTTTGAGAGCGCCGGTTGAAAATATGCTATGACCTGATTGTCTACCTTACCTAGGTAGGTAGGTAGGTAGCTAGACTATATTACTTCCAAATCTATGGGGGAAAATAATTAAATAGAAAGGTCTAGAGGATAAGGGAAACGTCTATAATATGCAGAAATCAAACCCAGTCACAAGACAATTATTTACCGCTTTAGCACTTCGTCATTCAATTTCATGCTACCTATCATGGAAGGTATGGCTGGCAAGTTTTGGGTTTTAAGGTGGGGGGGGGGGGGGGGGTTGAAATTGAGGGAAGGAGTTAGGTACAGCTCTTGCTCCATACCTAAATCTATGGCTGCAGAGCTTGGCCACTCCCGTTTTCAATCCCCTAAAACCCACTCCCTCTCTCAATGAACGGTTTGTCCCGAAGTTGGCCCCAATCGATAGTTTCTGTCCTCTCCCTTCTGCACATCTCTTTCCCAGAGGTAATCGAGAACGAATGGGGTGCCTGGGGAGAAGTGCGGATCAGACGCGACGCGTTTGGCGGTGTACCGTGTGGGGAATACTGCATCACATTTGGACCCCGATTTTCCTTTTTTGAATAGGCTGAGGGCGGAGGGGTCGTCAGCCTCCTGACACTCGATGTTCGGCAGTCTTGGCGATTTCTGCTGACGCCCAATGTCAGACCCCAATTTCAAAATTGAACAACTTTCATCGATGCTTTCTCTTTCGCGTTCCTACGCGCAACGACTCTTCCAGTACGTTCCCCCGAGAACTTGAAGATGATGTCCACTCGTCGCTCCGACACGCAGAGGGTTGCGTCGCTGCGCAGAGCGGCCACGCGCAAGGCTCCCGACGCTGGCGGCAAGCGTCTCAAGACGTCGTACGAGGATGTGCAGCAGGGCATCAAGCAGCTATATCCAAAAGCCGACCAGAACAAGGAGAAGCCCGATATCGAGTAGGATTCCCAGCTATGATTTGATCCCTCAAGCGCTGCGCTGACTTCGCACAGCATTGTTCTGGTCCCTGGCCTGGGTGCCAATCCCGACGACAGTTGGAAGTCGGCCAAGACGGAATGGAATTGGACGACGAGTCCTGATGGCCTCATCAAGGACTTCCCTCGAGCCCGCATTCTCCTCTACATGTATGAATCTGCCTGGAACGGGCCGCTCAAGGTCAAGAACTACATGAGCAACATCGCTCTCACTCTGTTGACAGCACTTCGGAGTATGAGGCAGGTGCGTTTTTGGGATGGCAGATATTGGCATGTTAGTGGCTTTGGATTGCTGATTTGGGCTTACAGGACTGCAAATCACGCCCAATCGTCTTCATCGGCCATAGCATGGGCGGCCTAGTCGTGGCCAAGGCCATCTCGTACGCCGAACAACGCCCCGGCGAATTCCCCCTCATGTTCGAAGCCACCTCGGCGGCCATCTTCTTTGGAACTCCCTTCAAGGGCGCACCGGGGGCCTCTGTCGCGGCGATGTGGGCCCAGGTCTCCGAGTTGACCGGCATCGGCCAGGCGACTCCCTCAAAGCTGCTTGACTACATGAAGCCCGACGACGAGCAGCTGCGCGAGCTGCGAAACGAGTTCACCCGTGCCGTGCTGAAGCTGGACCACAAGATCCAGATGGTATGCTTCTGGGAAGAGCAGCCCACTGACTGGACCAAGTTTGCCCGCCTTCCCAGCTTCCTCGGTATCGCCCTGCCCAGAACCACCACGGTCATGGTTGACCAAGAGTCGGCAACCTTTGATGGATATCCGAAGCCCGGCATCGCGGCTGACCATCGAGGCCTGGTCAAGTTTGACGGGCCCAAGGACGGCCGCTGGAGTCAGGTTGTGCGCGAAAACATCAGGGCCGTCACCAATGGAGCACACCTCACGGCCAAGAACCGTCTCTCTACAGCCCGCGGTCTCGATTGGCAGGTCCACAAGGGCATCCAGGAAGCTCTGGGCGGTGCTCAGGTTGAGAGGAAGCGGAGAGAGATTGCCAAAAAGGTCGCCGCGTCTTCGTGGATTACCAACGCTGACGAGTACTCACGATGGTTTTCAGCGGCCCAGGCAGTTGCTGTTCGAGACGATCAACCGCCCGAAACTCCTGTCGAGCTGGCCACTGACGGCCTGTGGATCCGTGGTCGCGAGGGAAGAGGAAAGACGGGCGCCACTATTGCCGTCCTCAACAAGATCGAGGCCTGGCTGAAGGCTAGCGAGGACAAAACCCAGGACGCGACCATGCTTGCCTATTTCTTTTGCGAGTCTGTCGCCGACTTTGCGACGGCAGAGGACTTGGTCAAATCACTCCTGAGCCAGCTCATCGCCCAGGAGACGGCTCTGGCGAGTCATGCCGCCGTGTTTGTCAAGGCGACCAAGGGCAAGAAGGACAAGGATAACAAGGAAAGGCCGCAGGGCCAGGCAGGCATCGAGGGGCTACAGCCCACGTTGGAGAACCTCTGGCAAGTCTTCCAGAGCATGCTTTCCGACGACTTGCTGAGCGGCTGCCGGGTCTACTTCGTCATCAACAACATGCATGTTTTGCCCGAGGATTCCGATTCGACCACCAAGCTGATGGCCCTCCTTGCCGGAGAAATCCTTGGGAACACTACTGGCAGGAGGCACGGCAGCAGGCGTATCCGGACAAAGTGGTTCATTACCAGTAGAAACTCGAGCGCCATGGCAAAGGCCTTTAGCTTCCCCACCATTCGGCTCGTGGATCTGGAAGATGAAAAGTATGGCGACAAAGTTCGATTGGAGCTCCGCAAGCACGCCAGAGCCCGAGTTGCGTCTCTCGAAGTCGAGAAGAAGTACGACAAAGCCCTAACCTACTTTGCCAGCAGCCTGATTGGGAATCGGGCAACCGACACGCATTGGATTGACATTACCTGCGTCCAGCTCGAGCAGCTCCCAGAGACTGAAAACCAGCTGAGGATTCGCCGAAAGCTGGAGAGTACGCCTGAGGACCTGGGAGAGCTGCTGACCAAAGCCTGGCAAATCATCTTCGCCTCTACCGACGATAATGGCGAAAAAATCAAGGAGACGCTCAGGGCTCTGGTTTTGACATTTGAGGACCCGACTGTACTTGAGCTGGGTGTCCTCACCGGCATGTCATCTACGAATGAAGAGCTTGACGATATGATTGACAAGTGCAAGCCGCTGCTTGTGGTAAAGAGGACCGTGAATTTTATGAACACGGCCGTCAAGGCCCACCTCTTGCAGAACTCGGAACATCTTTTAGGAATCTCTCCGGACGGCGTAAAATGGCAGCACGGCATCCTCGCCCTTCATTGTCTCTCACATCTCAAAGAAAAGTTTGGGTTCCCTGAGCCCGAGGTGCCCCTGCCGACTCCAGATGACGCAACAGAGCGAGGCGATGATGAGCACTCTCAACATCCTGACAATGTCACTGCCGACGGAAACCAGCCCGAATTGGACGATGGGGCATCCCGCCCGGGCTCCGTAGCCTCTCTGCACGCTGGCAATGTCCCGGCCGGCGGGGACCAGTATGAATCGGACGACGACTCTTCGTCTGGCTACTTTTCAGATTACGAAGTATCGGAACCCGAGCTCAATACCGAGGGCGAGGATCTCAAAGACCGTGCCCATGCATATGCCGTCAGGCACTGGCTGCACCATGGAAGCAAAGCGACGCCCGAGTTTGCCGACTATCTCAGCCAAGACGACTTCTGGGAGCTTGAGTCACGCATCCGCCGGCGATGGCTCAATGAGTATGTTCGCATGACTGGCATCTTTGACGGCTTCGATCTAGCGGAAGATGCGCAGTACATGACACCCCTGCATGTCGCAGCATCCATCGGCTTCAGGGAGCTTGTCGTCTCCCTCATCAACAACGGCCACAGTGACGAGATCCATCGGTACGACGCGCACTCAAACAAACCAGTGAGTCCCTCCCTAGACTGCCACGGGAAGGACCCAGCTGACATTCCACGCAGCTACACCTTGCGGCATATCTTGGCCGTGCCAACATCGTCCAGGAGCTCCTAGATCAGGGAACGCCCGTGGACGATGTCGAGGACGAATTTGACGACACGCCTCTTCACATGGCAGCTCAGGCGGGCCATGTCACAGTCATGAAGAAGTTGATCGCACACCACGCTGATCCAAACGCCTTCTCTGATGGCTCGGGCCTTGTTATCACCGCCGCCATCTCGTCGGGCAAGATTGGAGCGGTGGAACTGCTTGTTGACCATGGCGTATCCCTAACACCCGAGAGAGACAATGTGGAAGCTCCCTTGGCACAGGCTGCGGCAGTGTCCGACATCTCCATGTTCGAGTACCTGCTGGAGAAATACGCTTCTCAACTCCCACCCGAGGAATACAGCAAAGCACTCACAAGGGCCGCAGGGGCCGGAAGGGTGGATATTTTCAACCGCCTGCTGCAGTTTAACCACGACCCCCAGGAATTTCAGTGGGCATTGGATCGAGCGACGGAAGACTCTCGGTGGGACATCATTCACATCCTCCTCGACACCCGCACCGGCCTCAACTGCGACGATGCCTTTCTCAAGGCAGCCACGGATGTCGACGATAGAGATGACGTCCTAGAGCGTTTGTGGGAATACTCGGGTAGATCTATATCACACCACATCGTCAATGACTCTCTGTACCATGCCACCGACATGGAGAAATTCTCTACCGTGAAGGCTCTGCTTCACGGGCACGGGGCCGACCCCAATGCGACCGGTTCCGAGTAAGTGTCAAATGTCCATCGCGTGTACCGGAGCTAACATGGTGCGGTATGCAGGTACGGGAACGCTTTGACAGCGGCAGCTCACGACGGCACCCTGAACATCCTGGGTCTCCTGCTGGATGCCGGTGCTGCCGTCAACAGCCCTGACGGATGGGCCCTGCAAGCTGCCGCGGATCAAGGCCAGTTGGAAGTAGTTGGGAAGTTAATCGAGCATCGGGCCGACGTGAACGCAGTGAGTGAAGCATTCGCGTGCGGCACCGCCCTCCAAGCAGCAACAGAATCGGGGCACGGGCAGGTAGTTAGACTGCTACTGCAGCATCATGCAGACCCCAACCTTGGCGGGGGTGAGGACGCTCCTCCAGTCCTCGCAGCGGCCATGTACTGCGAGCCTGACATCCTCGCCATGCTTGTCCGGGCCGGGGCCCAGGTCAACGTGTGGGGTGGCGAGGAACAAACAACGCCGCTGATTCAGGCAGCCGCCTTCATAGTTGGCACGGAATCTCTCGAACTCCTCCTCGATGCTGGGGCCGATATCAATGCCACCAATCGGCACGGCGCAACAGCTCTGATTGCTGCTGCTTCCCAGGGAGACGAAACAGTCGTCGAGTTTCTTCTGGACAACGGGGCTGACGTGTTGCACTCGGATGGCGAGGGTACAAATGCGCTGAAAGCAGCCTTGGAAGCACCGCCCGAGGCTGATGCCGGAGAATGCATCAGGATCCTGGCCGACCACGTCTCCAATATCCTTTCAGCCCTGGATCAAGCCATCAAGTCCGGAAATTCCCAGGTGGCTGCCGTGGTCCGGACCGCAGCCGCGGCGCCGCGAGCTCTCGACTACGGCGGCGGCGGAGGGCTCGACAACCACGGTGAGGCCGAGGGCCAGCCCGCCGTGGTCCAGGACGCGCCGCCGATGACGCTCGAGACATCCTTACCTCCTCACCTTGACCAAGGATCCTGGGAGCCGCAGCAGCAGCAGAATCCCGCACTGCCTCCGCGGCCCGCACTTGGGAGAAAGCCGATAGGAAGCCCGGCAGGTGGCACGACAGCGGCATTTACGCCGCCACCCCCCGCTGCACCCGTCTATATGTACCACGGCGAGCACCATTCCACTCCGCCTCCAGCGACTCAGCCGCCGCACCAGCCGTATGCACCCAGCAGCGCAGCACAGGGCCAACTCCCCTATCCCACCTCCGGGCCACCACCAGTACCTCCATACATAGCAGCAGCCACTCCCCCTCCCCAACAGCAAGGCAGCCACTATCCACCCTACCCTCCCCAGACCCCTGCTCAGCAAGATCTCTCCCTCTACGACGGCAGCCACTGGGGTCTTGGACGCGCCAACACAGGCCTCACCAGCGGGACGAGCAGCGCAGCGTCATACCAGACACTCCCAACGACAGTCAGCGGCGCGAGTGCCAGCCCACCTCCGAGACCTCCCCTTCCCCAGGCATACAGCAGCCCGGCTCATGGAGATCCGCCTCCTCGGCCGTCCCTTCCCCAAGCCTATAGCACCCCAGCGGTTCCCACAGCCGGAGGGCCACAGGTCCAACACTACGGGAATCTGCCACCAGGGCAGTGGGGTGGTGCGCAGCCGGCGGCCTATTTCCCCCCACCCCCAGGCCAGCCGGGGCCGTATGGGGCTCCGAATCCGTCGAACGCGATGCCGCAGGCTGGGTACGGTGTTACCGGTGAGGGAGGGCGGGGACAGGGGGGGAAGACTGCTGAGTTGATTGCGCAGGCTAAGAGGAAGAGTGGGTTTTTGGCGTGGAGGGGGAATTGAGGCGGTTGGTGATTTTGGATAGGTACTGCAGGATGGATGGGATAAAGATCTCGGGAGGGAGGTTGGACGCTTATAACTGCAACGCCTTGATTCTTTGAACTGATCGATGCCGCCTTCCTTGAACCTATTTCTAACGCAATTGCTGGCACAACCTCGCCACATGTGTAACACATTACCGAAAGTTGGTAATTTTCATCGTCTGAGACTTAGTTTTTGAACCACTCATGGTTCAGAGCCTCCTCTGCGTTCATTCTATTCTTGGGCTGGTAGTCTAGCATTTTGCCTAGGAGGTCCGCCAAAGGCGACAAAGGCGACAAAGGCGACATCGCCTCCATGTAGCACAGCCCACCGCTCAGCTTGTCAAAAGAGACCGAGGTTGGTGAAGGGCGGGGCGTCGTACTATCACCCTGCGGTTGTCACTTGACTTTCTTACACCACGGAGATGCGATGGCGGATTGGACGCGGTTGAGAAGTAGCTCTGGGTAGTCATGATCTTTAACGCCACGTATTCGGTCGCCCTTTCGGCTTTCAGGTCTCTTGCGAGCCAAACAGTAGCAAATCCTCCATGCCCCAACTTGTGGTACCGACCGTCACTGAACGTGTCGCCAAGATGGACGGGATGAAGCCCGCCGGACTCGTAATGGAAGACGTGCTCCAGCTTGAAAGGAGCAAGCCCCAGCCTCTGACCCAGCCTAAGTGAGTCCGTTGTTGGGCGTCATGTCGAACATGACCACATCGTCCTCCGAGAGTTGAGAGCCAGCATGGGAGCCTTGACTAGAAGGAGCAGAGGCCGATATATTTCCCTTGTTGGGATCCGCATGTGAATCAGCAAAGGTGTTGCCGTCCTCGTTTGCAGTTGTCCGGTTAGGAGAGCGCATGCCATTGGGCCTTTTGAGGGCGGCGGATTGGATGAGGGCGCTGCGGGGTTCTCTGGCGCCTCACTCGGGCTACTGAGATCTGAATATTGTCTCGTTACGCCCTCAAAAAGAAAGGTTAGCTAAGAGTAGAGATCAAGTGCACTATACAATTGCCAGGCAACAAAGCCAACACGGACTGCGGATTTTACTCGTATAATATTACTCGGCAACTGACACTTGTTGAAGACTGGGACTGGAAGAATAAACCAAGTAAGTAGGCGTCTGAATGGGCAATCGCCTTCAAGCGTTGAGCAACAGGAGTTGGAATCAGGGAACAACCCAGCATACCTTGATAACTATGTTGTATGTCACAAGTCTTGGCATCGCCAGTCAGGCGGCCGACGGCCAAG
This sequence comes from Lasiosphaeris hirsuta, assembly GCA_030549175.1. NCBI lineage: Eukaryota > Fungi > Ascomycota > Sordariomycetes > Sordariales > Lasiosphaeriaceae > Lasiosphaeris > Lasiosphaeris hirsuta. The sequence continues at coordinate 1,933,786 of JAUKUA010000002.1, forward strand.
TGAGACACTCGCCGCCGGCCCGACATTCACGCCTCCTCGCCGTGTCGGGTGGTACGAGAGAGGGAGGACGGCGCCGGCGGCGGGCCAAGTGCGCCGCTTGACAACATTTTTTTTTTTTACACCAGAATCCCGCAACTAGATACCTTACTGACAAGAAGGGGAGCCTCTCTCTTGCAACAACACGCTGCCATTCAGACCCGACTTCGTTCCCTAGCGGCGTGATGCCACCTCATCCATTTTTGTCAAGATACAACCCTCGCCCCCTTCACTCCCACCGTCCACTATTACCCTTTATCAATTGGCCACACAGTGGTGGCTGAAACCGCGGGGGCCTTTTCACCTGCGAGAGTACGTGGCCGAGATCGATGCCCGCAGCTGCACTACCCAGTGAGGTGCCTCATTATGTGCTGTAATGTATCCCAATTTTGTGATTTCCAATTTGCGCTGACAATTCGCCGCCTCTTGCAGCCAAGTTCAAGTCACCCGTACGATATTTTTTTTATCACCCGACATACTTTACTGCAGTCCAAGCTTAGGTATTGAGATCCCCGAGCCTCACATGGGGAAACTCGGCCGACGGATGGGAGGCGATCCTCGATGGCCATGACAAACACACAATCATCATGGCTGTGTGAGCCCGGAAAAGAAATACCCTTGATCCCCGACATCCGAGAGATACTCGAGCGACGACGCTGCGTCTAGGTCTAAGAGATTGAAGTTGGGCGATGCATCGACGGGGTCAAACTGATGGTCGGGGTATACGGTAGGAAGCGGCACCTGGTGGTCCGCCGTCTGCGTCTCAGCATCACTCGCCAGCACACCGCTTGATGACCCCGTGGTGTGTTGGCGAATGTGCCCTCCAGGAGCCCGCCCGACGGGCGACCGCGTCATGTCGATGTCCTGGAGGCTTTCGTCCATCTCCTGGAGCGCAGCGGCGACGAAGCTCACACCCTTCGCTCTGACTTTGAGACTCCACCGGAAATCTTCGAGCTTCCGCCGGTAGAATTCGGCCTCTGCTTCTGTGGAGCTGGTAGCCCAGAGAAGTCCGCCGTAGGTGCGGATAAAGGCGAGTGATTTGGGGGAGGCGAACCACCAAAACGCCTGCAAATGCTCGGGCCGTAGGGCCTCGACAAAGTTGATGGCCCGCTCGAGCCGCGCCTTGCCAGCCTCCCGACAGAGCTCGCGAAGCGGCGGGGGGGTGTCTGGGGCGAGACTGCGGATGATGTGGCGGTGGATGATGATCTCGGTCACAAAGTACGAGAGGTGGAGGTATCCATTCGAACACAGCTTCCTGGTTTTGACATCTTCCATCCGCAGGTCTCGAGGCATGTCGTTCGCCCATTCCTTGAGGTTTACGGCCAGCGGCTTGACAAGCTCTAGCAAGCCCTGAACTCCGCTCCTAGCGACCAATTCTTGTATCCTTGTCTGGTCTGGGTTGTAGAGAGTCTCGAGGGCCTGGGCCATGATCTGGGTAAGTTTCGTAAGGTGTATGAACAGCAATCGCCCCTTCTCCACCTCGGTACTCCCCTCCTTGTCATCCTCGTCGGCGGCCGACTCGGGGAAATCGGCTAGGGAGACGCGAGGCATCTGCCAGTTTGAAGCGATGACGTGGGAGGGCCGGCCGTGGATCAGGGCTCCCCACTTGTCCTGCATGAAGATGGCCCAGGCCAGCCTTCGCCGCAGTCCTTTCTCCCATTCTGGGATATTCCAGGACGTGCAGTCCAGATGCAGCCCAAGTTCCTCGCCGATAGCAACTACCTGAGTTGTCAGCACCCACGAGTCGCCGCTCGAGCGCTGCAATAGTAGTAGGCCTGCTTGCACCGACGAGAGTTTGGGTCTGTGGATGACGCCGGTAAGGGCCTTCATGGCGGTCCGCAACAGGGCCTCGGCATCTGGCTTCGCATGCAGCGACAACCCGCGATCGTATTCCCACCAATCCATAGCTAGAAGATATACGGCAGCGAGGAGAGGTGGCGAGAACTCTTTGTAGCTCCTCGCATATTTCTCGAGAAAGACGCCTTTGTGGAGGATAGGATAGCTGGGATGGACTGTGCGAAAGTACAGGTCCACTAGGCCTGGCCCGTGAGGTCGCACGACATGTTCGATGGCATCGAGATCGCCGTCGACATCGCCGCTGAAGAGGGTATGGCGGTCGGATTTGGAGAGAAAAGTGGTGGAATCAGCGACACGGCGGAACTTGCATCCGTCCTCGCCATTCCCCGACTCGTAGAAGCGGTGTATGAGGTCGAGCAGGCGTTCCTCGTGGAGGGAACTAGGCCCGATGTACTTGAAGTGTGTTGTCCGATGCAGGCCCAGTGTGCGGTCGAGAAGTGATCGAACGGAGGAGGAGGAGAGGGTCGGAACGCCAAGAATCACCTCGTTTTCTTCCGTCTGTGTCGCTTTGGTCTTTTTCCGAGGCGGCCTAGGAGCGGGAGATAGTATCAGTTTGCAGTGATGGGCAGTGATGGGCAGTGATGGGCAGGGATGGGCAGGGATGGGCGGCGGGTCTGACCTCGAGTCGGCCTCTGCTGTGCCATCGACGCTCACAGCGGCATCGTCGGGGAAGTCGACCCTCTTTCTCCTCGGCTGGGGGGCGTCGAGATAAGTGCATTCGCGGTCGTGGAAGGTGCAGAGGACGCATCTCTCCTGATCAGGCTCCTTCGCACACCGTGACTTGCGCTTGCGACAGATATCGCAGGGCCGGTCGGCGCGTACTGCTTTTCGCGTCTGGTTCTGCAGCGAGGCGGCATCGGGGCTGGAGTGACTCGAGTCGGAGGCATTGTCCATGCTGATGGGCGGTTCCAGCATGCGATGCCGGGCTCACATGTCGCGTGTTGCGAAAGGTACCGTGTATTGTGTATTGAGGCCCTGATCGAGGTGAGGCATGTTCTCTGGCACACCTGGCACCTGACCGACGTCGACTGTCGACCAAGTGCAAGTGCGCGGGATGCAGGGAGCTGAGCTTGCCGTCCTTATCGTCGGCGTCGACAGCTGCATGGCATTGGCTGAGGCCATGGCGGAAATGGCGGGGAAATTTGATTGGGGCGGTCTGGGCCCGGGAACCAAAGTGTGCAATGCCCATTACCTTCCTCTCCTATTTCCAGCCATCATCTCCCATCTATCTATCGAGGTCGATGGGGATGGGGATGGGGATGGGGATTGGGAGACGCCTGCTTTGCTTGCTCCGTTGCTTCGTCGGATCTTCATCGAGATATAACTTCGAGAAGATCGGATTGATTGTGCTTGGGATGACAGGCCCAAAGACATGGGCGCAGGGGTGCAAAAGCTTTGTTTGGGGCCAGCGTGCCGGGACGCTCCTTGCAAGATTTGCACCCTATTCATTGGCTTCAGGGTTGCACTGCGCCAGGGACAAGTGACGTCAGAGAACCCGCCGCCAGGTCTCCGACTTGCATCGCACCGGGTCGCGGATACCATTACCCCTTTTCACCATCCGAACTATTATCAGCTTGTCCGACAGTTTGTGCATCCAATATGCCATCCACATCGCCATGAGCTTCATATTCAGGCGGCTCCCAACCCAGTTGGCAAGGGGCCCTCCCAGACTTCCACGGCGCATTATCCCCTCGAGCCACTGCCTCGGCACCGCCTACTTGTCACGATCTCTCTCGACCTCGCCGTACCGCCCTGATAAACAGGGAGAAAATTCCAAGGAATTAAACCAGAAGAGCCTAGACGAGCAAGAGAGCCATGGCAGACAAAACCAGCTCAAACGTCCGTGGCATCGTCAAGATGCGGACAAACCCCCTGCAGACGAAGAAAGGGGCGGAGATGCACCGCTCAAAAAGGGTACACGGGCTTCCAGCTGCGATGGATTTGCATTTGGAATTCCGACTGACTTCGTCAATAGGCAAGCTGTTGACAACACCTACTCGGCTGCTGAAGCTGGTGCTCCCACTACCTATAACCCTGGAGAAGGACAGAGACAACAATAGCCATGAATATGGCCGCTCTATTTCTGCGAGCAACACTATCCAGCCGCTCGCACTGCTTATCCACCCCCAGCAGCCGCTTTCCTACGTCGAGCGCCTTATCCAAGCCGAGATTCCGCCCGTCCTGGAGGATGGTAAAGAAAAAGTACCAAACATTTACTTTCGTGCCGAGGACACGGACCGAGAAGACAACAGACCAACATCAAAATCCGAAGCGAGCGACAAGGACAGTAGCAAGGCAACCAATCCGACCCACGTGGAATCGTACTCGGGACTGGGCCACGAGGGCCCAGAGCGAAAAAGCGCGGAAAAGAGTTGGGTTCGCTGGAGCAGCAGCACCGAAATAGGCGATTTCATACGCGACGCGGCCCGGGGTCGCGAGTTTGCCATTGAGATCGAGGGTCATCACATAGAGATGCGTGTCAGTGTGCCGTCGTTCAACGATCGGACGTATTATATGCGGGTGCGGCTTCGCAGAATGAGCAAGGAGCTCGAGAAGCTATCGCTGATCAAGCAGGAATGCGACTTGCTTGCGCATCGCAGCGCGCACCGGATCGCCAAGGGGGGATTCGGGTTGCTCACTGCATGGTGGGCAGTGGTATATTATGTGTCCTTCCACACCGAGCCCGGATGGGATCTTGTGGAGCCCGTCACATATCTCGCTGGCTTGGCAACAATTATGGGCGGCTATTTGTGGTTTCTGTATATCAGCAGGGATCTCAGTTACAAGGCGGCAATGAACGTGACGGTGTCGCGTCGGCAGAACGCCCTCTACGAAGCGCGTGGGTTCGATATCGGCAGATGGGAGCAGCTGGTGAAGGATGCCAACGCGTTGCGGAGCGAGATTGGCATCATCGCGGTCGAGTACGATGTCGATTGGGATGCCGCGAAGGATACGGGCGAAGAGGTGAAGGAACTATTAGACGAGGAGAAGTCGAAGAAGGCGAAATCGCGCGCGGCGGAGAAGGCAGAGGACGAGAGCTTGGCAGAGGGGGAACGGCGCGAGGACAAGACTGAAGGCAAGGATGGAGAGGGGAAAGCTAAGGGCGAGAAGAACTCATAGCATCCGCACACGATTGGAGCCAGGAAATGCATAGAAGAACCAAAACATGAACACCATAGACAAGGAGATGACTCGAGGACACCGCGAAGCATTACCAGGAAATGCCATCGGCATTGCAATACTTGTAGGGCTACACCAGTCGGTAACGGTTGAGTGCATCGCACAAGGTAGGTGGTGTGAACAAGGGAAATTTTTATCATCTGACAAATTGGAAGACGGCCTAGGCCAGGCAAAGGCCCAGGCGTGGGCAGGTACGAAGGTGGCGCGAGCGGTAGACCCCGCTGTGGGGTGATTTCGCTGGGGAGCAGCTGGAGATTCCTGGAGGGAGCTTGGGCCACTGATGACGGTGACTGCTGCGAGCTGTCCCTCTCTGCCCCTCGATTTGCCGTGTTTCCCCTCCACCGTTGAGGTCTTCCCCTAGAGCAAGTGCTCCGGCCACGCAACGGTCTCGTGTCTACATCCTGTCAGCAGCTCAAAGCCGCCAGGATGAATTAGAGCCTTTGTGGGAAAGATCTGTCGTCCCATCTATCTGCGCATCTGCCATCTGCCATTTATTCATGGACGCGACAAGTCTGAACCCTTAAACCCCACCCCTGACCCGCTTCCAGACGACAGACCAACAGACGCATCGGCACCGGGTGCGTCATTTGCGATTCGCGAATCGAGAGGCTGATTTGAGTCAGAGACAATCCAGGCACGCCTTCATGGGCCCCCAAATCATACACCTGCCCGACGGGCAGAACATCACGGTGACTCCCGTCTTTGCCGGGCTCTTCTTCAAGTCGAACGACCTCAGCACCCACCAGAATGCATTCCCCCCCGGCTGGACGATTGTCATCCACACCGAAGATGGCGACGAAGATAACAAACCCGCGGTGGCCGATGCGACGGACGAGAACAAGCCCCATATTCATTCGTTCACGAAGCCGACGCTGCAACACGACAGCCTCTTCATCTCGTCCATCTCGAACCCCTCGAGCATCGACTTCAAGCCCGCTGCGAGCCCCACCCGCCAGATCGCCATGATGCTGTGGGTTACCTTGTACTGGTATTTCCACCAGCCTGCCCCGTCCAATATTCTGAAGACGGAAGCTTCCAAGCACACGCCTAAGCCTGGCAAGCCGAAGGGCGAATGGCGAGTGCGCATCAAAAGAGATGGCGTTTTGCGCGGGCGGAACCTGATACCCAAGCTGGAGCGCATGGGCTTGATCTCCAGCCTCGACTCGGCCGTGGGAACCACGCTGCATGACTCGGACGAAGCCTGGGCACACATGTTTGTGTCGCAGAGGCTGTTTTGGCAGATACCCGGTCGCTTGTTCCTCTTCACGCTCCAGCCGAACGCCAAGAACGCCCGGTCGTACCCCGGCTCCCCGGCGGCCAGTCGCCCAGGGTCCCCGGCACCGGGCGAGCCCCCCTTCTCCCATCCATTTCTACCCCTGACACCTCCGATCTGCCCGGAGCGCCTCCACCGGTCACCCTCACGAGTGTGCCTTCATTTCCCATCGGGCCCTTTTTCAGCACATCCCATCTGCCGACATACTACCCCCCCGCCCCATTGCAATACACCTTCTCCAACCAAGTGCGGCACCCTGTGCGGCCAAAACCCCCGCGCATGGGCGAGGTCTTCTACACGCGCTTTGTGCCTTCAGTGGGCCAGTACCTCTCCTTCCGCGTCGCTTCCGTCTCTCCCAAGCCTGTGCCATACATGGGTCCTGCTAGCTCGAAACCACCACCGTACCCCCACCTCCTCAACTTGACAGACACGGCCCTTTTGCAGTTGTGGCATGTCAACACGCGCGTCACGGCCTTTTGGGGGCAATACATACCCGAGTTCTTGCCCAACGCCCTCAAGAGCCGCCACAGCTTTCCCGTCATTGGCATGTGGGACGGTGTACCGTTTGGCTACTTTGAACTGTATTGGGTCAAGGAAGACATTCTGGGGCAATATCTCGGTTCCGCCGCAGACGATTGGGACCGCGGCTGCCATGTGCTGATTGGCGAGGAGTGGGCCCGCGGTCGTGTCCCGAGCTGGCTCACAAGCCTGGTGCACTGGGCGCTTGGGGCTGACTATAGGACCATGAGCGTATGTATGGAGCCAAGGGTGGATAATGCGAGGTGAGTTACAAGTTCTAGGGGCGGCGGTTCAAAACGACGAGTACACGACTGACTTTGCCGGCAGATTCATTCAGCACCTCGAGTATGCCGGATTTTCCAAGGAGAAGGAGATCTCCTTCCCCCACAAACAAGCGTGGTTTGGGCGGCTAAGAAGGGAGAACTGGGAGAGCCCAGCTCTATGACCGGGTGAATGGGTGGCATATGCTACCTTCTGCTTCGCACACGGCACTTAAAGGGACTAGGTCCAACGTACTGAAAATGGGATTGACTGGTATCTCCCCGTTGTTTCATTGTTGCCCTCTATGATTCCATTCTCACCCTGAATCCGTCATTCCTTCAACCTCTCCTTCCGGTCCCACCACACTCCCCTCCTTCCGGTCCCCCGGCGCCCCCTTTCAGTGGCTCTGTCGTTCTGGGAGCTGAACACCTTGGCATTGTTAGCTACAAACAAACGGGCAAAAAAAGGAAAATCTTGGATTGTTGAACGTTACCTTTGGTCATGTTTTCTAGGTCCCGGTGATTTTGGTGCTGCTGCAGGTTGTGCAGGGGATTTGAGGCAGGAAGGTCTGAGACAGGGGCATCTCAAATTTTACGGAGCAGTATACACCGGTTCCCACCGCTGAGGTACACATGCCATCCCTCCGGAACGTATGACGCGGCACCTCGGAACATCTCACGAAATGTATGATCTGGTACCAGCACATAGCGCCAAAGGTCCAGGTCCAGGGTCTGGATGCGGTTAGGATGTCAAAGTGCCGTGAACTTGATGTCGCTGCTGGAGTAGAAGGATGAGAGATACGGAAAGAAACAGCTAACTTATATTATCCTCAACATCCTTCACTCTCGTTGACTATTGGGTGGGATAGCCCGACATTGAGGGCAGCCACCGCCCCACCTAGCCTTTGCTATGGCACACACCTAAACAGCTGTTACAGGCCAGGAAATTCCTAGCCCGCAACAACCACAATCCATCACTACATTCTTCATGGTCTGCTTCGCCTACATCAACTATGGCTCCAAGTAGACGTAACCGCCAAAAGGGCCGTCAGCCTCATTCACCTCTCTCTTTGTTTACCCCTTCCCCCCCCCCACCCTCCCCCCAAGCGGCCCACTACTCTCTTTGTTCTTCCCTTCTATTCATATCTCACCAGTATCTTTTCCACGTCTCCTTTATCATATCTCGCAAGTATCTTTATTATCTTCAATCTCACCAGTATCTAGTTAGCCGACGGCTAACAGTATCTAATGCTTACATAGCTAAGCCGGAGGCCTTTGTAAAGAGATTTCTATTTCTACAAAGTTACCGACCGGCCCCGTTTCGAGCCTAGGCCGTAAGTCATCACGGTTTCCCTGGGCTCAAACACGTTACCAATCACTCGACATATTCCAACTAACCGCTGAAAACCAATGGATAACCTTCAGCACCAGTCTACGGCAGGCAGTAGTCACGTTGGTTCGGGCGATAAACCGTCGCCGCCGCCGTCCCCACGCCCGTCGCCGACGTATACCGTAGCCCCGACCCTGCCACAACCCCCCTACCTCCCCGATACAGTCTTGGAGAGCGATGAGATTCTTAACCCCGCCAACCTGGAAGTGATCGCCATCTGCGGCAGCGGGTATGTGTACCGTTGTCCGGCGGGCTGCGCGTATAAGATGCACGCCTCCCGGCACGAATTTGATATGATGCGAGCCGCCGGCGACTGTTCCGTCCGGCCCCTTAGCCGCGTGCTACGGCGGACTAAAACCGGCCAGATCCGACAGCGCGGCATCCTGATGGAGCTCGCTACGCCCTTCGACGTCCAGGCCGTGGCTCCTTGCGACCGTGGTGCCGTTAAGGACGAGATGGTAGCCCTTGTCGACCGGCTGCACGACGAGTATAACATGGTACACGGCGACATTAAGCCCGCTAACTTGGTACGCCACCGCGACGGCACGCTACGCTTCTGCGACTTTGACAACGCCCGGCGTACGATCCCCCACGACGGCGAGCAACCCTGGGATTTTGCCGGCCACACTTCGCGGTACTTGTCTCCGCGCCGCCGCCTAGGGCACGAATCGCCGCCGACCAAGGACGACGACCGGTACGCGCTGGCTGCTTCCCTGTGGGAGCTGTACACGGGCGAGGATCCCCCGGCGCACGAGGACGACTGGACGGTCGTCGGCCCGCGCAAGCCGATGGACTTGGCCGCCGTGGCCGACGACGACGCCCGCGAGTACATTCGCCTCATTTTCGAGCAGCACTCGGCCCGAGTGGCTACACGGGGAGCAACTGCCAAGAGGGGGCTGTGCGAGTAGGAGGAGGGACTGGAGAGCCCGAGGCTGCTGCTGTTGCACAAGGAGAGGGGGTCGACGTTGTCGACCTAGGCGCCGTGCATGGCGCGCCTTGTACCGCACCGGTCATCTCGACCGTTGGGGTGGAGGTGGCGAACCGTTCGTTGAGGGACGCAATCGTAGGCGACACCTAGATCAAGCTCCGGGGACTACGTATCTACCTCGCCGAGGTTTGAGCGTTCCCTGACTGAGGTTGAGGCACCGGCCGGAGCGCTCAGCGAGGCTGTCGTTTCGATGCGTGGCATCGTCAGGGATATCGTTGGTTAAGTTGGCGAGAACGGGTTTCCAGGATACGTGGATTCCTTCCAAAGGGAGATGCTCTCCCGGCATTTCTCCTCAGCTTTACGGTGCCGTGGAGGGAATCTGCTCTCTGTTCGCCAGAACCTGCACCAAGGAAAGCATTTAGGTTTTTCAAGAGGCCGCCGTTCCATTTACCGTTCCAGGGCTAGCGGCGTCCCAAGTGTGGCCGCAAGTCTTGTCGTTGTTGTTGGTATTCATTTTGTTGAATTGGATTGGGTCTTTAGGAGTGTAGTTGAATGTGCTTCTTGTTGTTGTTGGCTGGCTAATCGATAGCTTGAGCGAATGAGACTGTTAATTGTTAGAAGCACTCCACTTTTGATGGGAGTTGCAATTGTGTGATTGTATTGCTTGTGTGTTTCTCTGGCTGCGAGCCAGAACAGTACTACCCATATAAGACTTCCAGTTCTGCCTTGTTGTAGTGAAGAAAGCCTTGTAGTGGCTTAGCTAGTTACACAGCCTCTCTATTCGCCTTGCCCAAGGTTGACTGTTGCTGTCACGATGGTGGCAATGCTGACGTCCTCAATTCCAGCAGCTTCCACCCTGTTCCATCTGACAGTATCCGTACTAAACTATTTGATAGAGAGGATAAACTCCCAAGTCTCGATTGACCCGCCGACGGTGATTGTTCGGATGGAAAGAGGAACGGTCAGGTGTGACTATATAAGTATTCAGGAGGAGACGGGCTGTCCATTTCTATAATGATCAAAGTTGGCTTATCCATGGCAAGGTTACGGCGCGCATATGCGCGGGAATTTTGACAAGGTTGCTTCCTGCATCAGGTGCATACGTGCTAACCACCGTGAGTGGTAAGAAGCTGCTCAATGATGTTTGTTGGGAAAGGCAAAAGGCAGTGGTGTAGGACGAAAGATTCATCGGTTGCTAATACCGAAAATGGACTTTTGAAGCGGCTTTGAGTGGATCAGACATGCCTAAAAAGGGTCTTTTTGACCTGAGATCTGGACTCGCCACGGAGATCGGTAAGTGTTTCTGTGATGGCACATGGCGGCAGCCCAGCATACGGCCCGAAATAACACCATCCCTTGTGCAATATCCCCTTATCGTCCAACTGTCTTGGAGGTTGGGACTGCCGATAAAATTGCCGAAATAGCTAGTAAAAGACGGTAACCACCTAGTACCCTGTGTGCCTAGCAAATTCTTATCCAGGATTGGATGCGCCACAAGATACAGGCAGCGTCACAAGCTTCGAGGAGGTGAGGGGGGAGATCGAAAACTGTGATGAAAACAATGTCGATGCCGGATAGAAACGTCCCCCACCCTCCAGTCAGCACAGCGTTGTTGCTCCTTCCCCATACAACAGGTGATCTACTAAGGGAATTTTTGAGAGCACACATCAGCGGCTTTTGGGCTAGAACGCCTCTCAGCTTTCAGTGCCATCCCCACCTCTTGACCGTGTCTGGAGCTCCCGGCATAGGATGTAAATTAGCCTTGTGACGAAGTACTGACGAGGCTGTGGGCTGCCACTATGCTGACTGGTGTCATTGGTTGTTGGTAGACGGAACTATAAGACCAAGGTAGGTAGGTACCGTGGACCTTAGGTTGACGGGTTCTTCAGCAAATGCGGTACGACTTGTGCTGAATGTCACACTGGTCTTTTTACCCTAGATAAACATGTTAAGCATGGGTATTTGTTGAACCTCATCCCCATTTTTTTTGGTGGGACGGACTGTGTTCGGCGTCGGCGTCGGAATGGAGGGAATGCTGGGACCATTCACTGGTCCGAGTCTGAATTCCCCGGGACGGCCACGGTAAGTTTCTACACGACCTACTGGGAGTTCCCAGCTCGCCCTAGGGCTTAGACAGCCCCACAAGCCGTGATATGTACCTGTATTGGGCCTTACATCGGCCGAGTCCGAATGTAACGGCCGGCATGAGGAGGCCGCGCTCACCCACTCAGCCCAGCAAAAAGGCCCAAGACATCGCTGCTCGGCTACAAGACCACCTACCTTACCTAAGATATCCAACCGATATCTCACACAAAGTTAATTGAAGCTTTGCTGCCTGGTGATTTCTCGCTTGAGAAAGTTGAAATGTCAAAGTTACTTGCGGACCATTCCTTCCTGATTCTAAATTATACTTTCTTAATCTCCCAACCTGCTTTTGGCTTCAGATGAGACTTGGAAATCAAAGTCCCTCCCCCCCCCCCCCCCCCCACCCGCCCCCTCCCAAAAAAATTCAAATTTGAATTATTGACTTTTTATGCGAGCGACATAGATGAATGCTCCAGATATCACCTAAACTTAGAGAACTGCCAAAGTATCTCTTTTTATTTTCTCAACGTTCAGTGCCAATCATAATGTATTTTAATCTGATCAACTCGATTCTCCCATCTCTCAAGTCCAAGCTTGCAAGACATGCACCTATCCCTCCTCCCTTCGCGAGTCGATCTTCAATAATTCGTTGCAATGGAGAGCCCTGTTGCTGGATGTGCGCGTCTCGGAGACGAGGTGCCGCCGCAGCTTCAGCCCTCCGCACCTCGACAAGCGGCGGATATCAAACGGGTTCAGGACCGGTGGATGCGATGGACAAGGGACCCGCAGCGCCACGACTGGACGTTCGAATGGACAGCGAAGCCGACGATATGCCAGGCCAAGGACCTTGTCGACTTCTACTTGGACAGGGGGGCGGACCTGGGCATACCCAAACACCTGATCTGGGAATACTTTACCGTTCGCCATTTTCGACAGGGACGCAGCAACCAGCTTTTCCTAGTCGAGTTTTTCATTCCCACGTACGGGCTTTCGGGGTATTCCACCTTCGCCATGATCATGCGTCTTGGGGTTCCCAAGGACCCTTTCTACCTGGTGGAGAGCGAGGTGGCGACCATGTGCTTTGCGCGCCGAAGCGGCCTGCCGGTACCGCGTGTTTACAGCTTCGACTCGAGTGGCGCCAACCCTTTGGAGCTGGAGCCCATCTTTATGGAATTGGTCCCGGGTGTGAACTTCAAACATTGGATATGCGACTCTGGGAAGGACTTGAAAGGGCAGGACCTTATCAAAATACTCGACGAGGTGCAGAACAAGCATCTCACACTGCTCGAGAAAACTTCTTTTGATCAGATTGGAAGTTTATACTACGACTGGAAGGGGGAAAGAGGATTCTTCGTGGGACCAAGCACCGCGAAGGTGTACTGGACTGGATATCGTGCCCAGTACGTCGGACAGATAAACCGAGGGCCATTCGACCACATCACGGCGAGCCTGGACTCGTACCTTTGCGCCTGGGAAGTCGAGCTGTCGGACACGCGAGTCTACCCGAAGGACCGCGCTCATGTGCGCGACCTCTATCACGCCAGGACCCTGATAACAGAGACACGGCGGCAGCTGCTCCCTCGACTCCACGCATGGGGCGGCAGAGACGCGGCCTACTATATCCAGGGCCTCAACGACACGGTCGCCCGCACCGCGTGGCACCGTCCCCACGTCGGACACGGGTCTCTTCACCACGAGAACCTCCTGATCGATCCCGACACGCTGAAGGTGACGGCCATTGTCGACTGGGAGAAGTCGACGGTGCAGCCGGGGCCGGCAAGCCCGAGCATGACCTACTATCTGCTGTGGGACACGTGGGGCCTGTGCGTAGACAGCCGGCCTCCCGACGATGTCGCCTTCTCCGAGTTAGTCTTGGTACCTACACCCAAGGACGACGATCTCCCTGGACTGATCCGCGTGGGTGAGAAAGACGCTACCGAATACCTCGACGCACAGGACGGCATGATGGGCCTGCTTCTCCCGCCGCAGCTGCAACCGCCGAAAGACCGTGTGACGGGGGTATCGTGGACGGTGATGGTTTTGGAAGAGGCCATATTTTCGGTCTCTAAGAGTGTAGAATATTACGACCGGATTCTCAGCGAGACAACAGTTGCATTGGATAGTGAGATGGTAAGGAGGAGGGCGAAATATGCGGCCCAAGTTGGGCGGGTCCAAAACCGATGCAAAGCCCGTTAGTTAGACACATGAAATTGACGAGAAGTTGGATACCTAGGAAAGTACCTCGTGTTTCTTTGTTGTGGTGTTGAAAATTTGCGCATCTTTGGTGTTCTTCAAATTGCAAGTGTGACTCAGGCCTAGTCGAAATTCGGAGGAAGGAGCATCTTTCTTTGCCTTGGGTAATAAATAGCCCCTCTCTCCCCCAAACACCCCCCGCTTCCGGCTACTTCTTGTCATCCGACGCCATGTTCGACACAGCTGTTGAGAAACTTGGGCCATGGACGGAAATCGAGGGCGGGTTCCCCATTGATCATGAGCTTCTAAATCGTAAGCGTTGCTGCACCAAATCGTCCAAATGATCGTGTCCAATTTTGACGAGTCGCCCACACTCAGTTTTCCCACAAAAAATGCCATTGTTGTGTCTGCCGAGCATGTCCCTCCTTCACGACCTGATGCCTAGTCTGGTACTAAAGCCTCTCGGTTGGGGGAAGTACCGCACTGCCGTGCCCGAGACGTATTTCTTCATCCAAGACTTCAAGGATATGGAAATGAGTCTCCCGGACCAACGCCAGCTCGCCCAACAAACGGTCAAACCTACACGCTAACTTGTCGCCCAATGGAATGTTTGGGCTTGAGGTGACCACCTTTGCCGGCGATGTTCCGCATCCAGAAGGCTGGGAGCCCAGCTGGACCATCTTCTTTACTAAACTCCTGATGCTTTGTCTTGAAGCCGACGAGAAGGCTAATGGGTATTGGCACGAGCTCAAGCTTGCGTCTGCTCACATTTTGGCCGCCGTGGTCCCGCGCTTGCCGAATCCCTTGCAGCAGGGAACAGATCCGATCAAACCTGTCTTGGTCCATGGTGATCTGTGGAGCGGACATGTCGGCACTGACAAGGAGACAGGCCAAATACTATTCTTCGACTGCGGTTGCTTCTACTCTCACTTCGAGTTTGAGCTCGGCATGTGGCGCCGTGACGGTGCCAAAAATCTCGGACTGCAATATCTGCGCGAGTACCAGAAACTGGCACGGCCATCTAAGCCCGAGGAAGAGTTTGATGATAGGAACAGGCTTTACTGCATGGCTTTCTCTCTTACGCACTCGGCTCTCAACCCAGGGGATGCCGAGAGAAAAAAGTAAGCTCAAGACGACCCATCAAGGCTCTTCTGATGACATGACTGACCGTGCGCAGAGTCCTGAACGACATGGCGTACCTCTGCGAGAAATATGCCCCGAGAGAGGGAATTCCAAAGTATGATCCTGCTCGGGATTCGGCCTAGAGTATGTCTGAATGAGGGCTTCTGGAATACCTACCTCCCAAGGTAGTGAGTGGCCAAATCATCGGTTGATAACTGGAACCTTTGCTCCAACTTGAAACGTCCTCTTGTCGATGTTACTACCACACTTCCTAGAGATATCCTCGTCGCGATCCAGTGTAGATCGAAGTACCTTAGTCGAATACCTTACCACTTGAGGAGACGTGGCTAAGAGTCGAGGCTAGGAGCCAACTTGAAGCGTTCTCGCTGGCATCAACGTGTTCTCTACTCCACACAGCTCCACATCGCTTTTCAACCCCATAGAGCAAATTGCGGGAAGTGCACTTCATTAACAAGATAGGGGGTGTGGCTCAGTTGGTAGAGCGTTCGCTTAGCAGCTTCTCAACTGCGAAAGGTCCCGAGTTCGATTCTTAGCTCCTCCAAGATTGCCGTCAACAAATCACATCAAATGATGCCTTGACAATATTTTTGCCCCGGCTCAGCTTCGCGACCCTCGGCCCCGAGTCAATCACCCACACGGGGAACCTTTGTACAGGAAACCGCCGCGCTTCTGCAACAGCGTTGTCCGCAACGACGTCCTCATACCCTTGGTATGCTTGTCCAGATCCAAAGCAGTCGCACTCTTGGCGTGGACGTTCTTTAGGTAATCCTCGCTCTCGTACGCGGCCAGCGTCCAAAGCTTGTCTGCATCTACCGGGTCCGTGTACAGTCCGAAAATCAGCGTTCCGCTCTCCTTCTGCGCCGCGGCCACCTCCTCTTCCCAGTGCTCGAGGACGTGGTGGATGCCCCCGCTTGAGTAGGTCAGCGCCTCGACGACGATGTAGGGATCCGTAGCCTTGGCGAATTCGGGCTTGACAAAGTTCTGGCCGTCGATCACGGTGAAGTTCTGAACGACGGGATCCTTGGACCAGAGGTTTGGAATGCTCCTGGACCAGTCGAATAGGGTTCCCGATACGACACTGGCCGCGAGGTGGCTGTTAAAGGTCGCATCATCGTTGTATCTGTAGTAGCACGCTATAAGCTATCTTGGGTTTTGCCAACAGTGAAGTCGATCCTGAATTCCTTACTGCTCGATAGAATATGCCGTGAGGTTATCGCCACCCCCACGAGGGACGAGGAGGGCGTACTTGGTCACGCCTATTTCGTTTGTGCACGACCAGTGAGATATGTTATCCATGCGGGTAATCAGCTTTTTTTTTTTTCCCACGGATGCGCGGTCAGCTACAAGACACTCAGAATCTCCTCGATTGAACAACGTACCTGATCTCTGAACTCGGTAGTAGACGTTGGAAACAACGTAAAGAAGAAAACCGGAGACGCCGCCAATGCATGGTGAATCCATAGCGCGAACGGAGCAGTTAGGCTTGAGCGGAAGAAGCGCATCGTGGGCAACCAGACTTTTGTTTCTGTCGATACGTTGTGAGTTGCAGACCATTCGAGGTGCTGGCGAGGGCCGGCTTATATCTCTACCAGGTAGGCTTTGATGGGTCATTAAAACAGCCTGTCTGGAGCCATACTGATGGGAGTTGTCAGCATAAGGTACCTTACATATGCCCCGCTTTAAATCCAGGCGAGCTCGAGCAAATGGTTATTGGATGGCGCATTTGGATGTATTCGAAATTAGATGAATCACTATCGAACCGAGGGGTTGAGCACATTCCTGCGACACCCGGGTCTCTTGGATTATATTTTACGTTCGGTACCTCTGTCGACGGGTATGGCATTCCCTCTTTTAAAGCAAGAAATAAAAATGTGTGAGTAAAGTACTCGTTTCCTTTTTCTATACCTGAGCTCCGGTAAATCAGGTACCTAGGGGTGAGCTAGGCTCCAAAACTCGGCCTATTGCACACGTAGCAGTATCGTGGGAAAATACGCGGTAATTCCTGGGAAGCAGCTTCACGATGCACGAAAATATATATACATTTGCTTTGCTTGCATCTGCATTCTAACCCCTCGTAACATAACCTCACTACTAAGCGTGTGCCTGTGCAGGAATCGTAACTAAAGGACTCGATTTTAGGTAGGCTTGTCTTGTGCAGATGTCGCGTGGTGGTGATGCAAGATGCTGTGATAAGGCAAAGTCCAAGAAGAGGGACGTGGTAGACATGGTTTGAGCAAACGACTTGATTTGAAGCTTGAAAGATCTCCCGCGAGGAAGGCTTCCGCTAAGTAAGGTAGGGTAGTCAAGGTAAACAGGCGACTTCTGCCTCCAGCCTGGACTGGGGGACTTTCACCCGACTTAATTGGGTCTCTGCCACGGGGCTTCGGATCGGACTTGAAAATGGTGCAGCAAAATTGATAGTATAGATTTGGTTGCTCCGGTATTTGACGGCAACCGATGACTACATCTGTCAAACAATCTACCCAGGCCAAACAGGGAGAATAGGCTTCACAAACTTGGCCGACATATCCTTGATATGCTCCTTCTTCATCAACTTCTGCACGTCAGGCTGCGAGAGGTGGGCAAAGAATGCCTCGCGACCGGCAAACCTTGCGAAGAAGTGGAAAACAGTCGGGTCCTCGGTGTCCCTCGAGGTGCAATAGTAAACAACACCTGGCTCGAACTTGGCGATGTGAGTCGTTATAGCGTAGACAGTCTCGAGGGTATCGGCGTGTTCTGGGTCTGCGTGCACCTGTCCAAGTTGCGCATGTGCGTCAGTGGAGGTCGGGGTTGAGTAGAGGAAGCTGGGCTTACCGTGCCATAGACACAGAACTCGTCCTCAGGGACATTAGAGAGGCAGGCGGGAAGAATGGAAATGTCGAACTCGATGTTTTCAGAGGCCATGTTTCCCTTGCGAACTTGGAATTACTCTGATGCTTTTTTTTTTTTTTTTTTGTTGGCTGGTGTTGGGACTTTGCTTTGGATACTGAGGTGGTGAGAACTTGGAGCTTTGAAGTCAATGTGCATAGGGAGAGAGTGGCGAGCTGGGAGGATTTGTATCTAGATGTGCGGAATAGCAACGACTATCCATCGGTATGGAGGTGGGCACTTGTTAGCCGTATTAGGAAACTATATCAAGTTTGAACGAAGCCCGCACCGTCTATTGCACCTGTGAGGTACTTTAGAAGATGATTGCTCGAGGCACCCCCCCTGTTCTTTTAAGCCCCGTGGCGACCACAGCTGAAAAACTAATGAAGAGGATGTCGCAATAGTAGGGGTGGGAGTGTCTTGAGCAGTTATCCTTTTGAATAATTCGGATAGCTTTCAACCAACATACCTTACCTAAGGTACCCTACTTTAGGTAACTATGGTATCTAGGGGGGCATGTATGGACCTTTCGGCTTAAGGTTTTATGGCCGGTATGGTGGGCTCAAAGAGTGCACGTTTGCCTAATTATAATTAGAATGGAACAGACGGTTTGTTGTTGGCTGCTTGTTGCCCCGCCAGGCACGATCACCGAGTTACAGGGCTCGGTAGGGCCCGGCAAGCGCGCCTTGTTGACCGAAACTGCGCAGACACATGAGCATAGACAATATCACAGTTCTTCATAGATGAATCAAAACTACCTATGTATAATCCTTACCAGTGATGGTAGAAACAAGTATATGGGGTATCAAAAAGTGAAGAAACGTCCGCGGCCCAGTTGATGAAGCTGACAAAGACCTGATTGCAAAGTCCGGAAGCGGCCGACCCCACTGCCCCTTTCCGCACCAGACAGGCCACCAGGCAGGCAAGGAAGAAAAAAAAAACGCCCGAATGATCCTTCCCACACAGCACACGCAAAATGCAGATCGTTGGATTCGAAGATTAGCGCAATGCAGTTTTCGTGAGCAGCCGTTGACGCCAGCTCTTCCGCCGCGACGGCGCGTCGCCACCATGCTCGAGGAATTCCTCGAGCTGGCGCCTTGACTCCTCGGGAAGCTGGTCGATGCTGTCATTGAGCAGATCGAGACACGTCCTCGATGCTGCGGGTTCGGTCAGCAAACCAATCTTTTCTTCTTTTTGCCTTCTTTTTATATATATATATATATTTCCCATCTTCTCCTTAGTTATAAAAATGGGACTTACGAATAAAGCCCTCGGCGCCCGTGTCGAGCGCAGCCCTCATACGGGCCGAATTGTAGCAGCCAAACATGCGCTGAATGGCCAGCATCCGTTTCCACAGCGTCTCGGCGTCCACATGGGCCTGTTCGGGCCCGCTCTCGGCCGGATTGGCGACCTGGCTGTTCCGCCACGAATCTGACCGGCGGGCTTGCTGGCGGTGGGTGGATGTCTGTTGTCGGAGGTGGTGGTGGTGCTGCTGCTCCTGCTGACTCGAGTGGTGTTGGTCCATGTATTCATAGCTCGCTGGCACCCCCTCGTCGTCGGGCTGCTGCTGCTGCTGCTGGCTGGTGCTCTGGAGCGGGCACGGCGTGATGGCGTCCTCGTCGTCGCTGAATGACGAGGATGTGGTGGAGCTGTGCGAGGTGCTGCCCCGCCGCGTGTGGACATGGCGGTGCGGCATTGGTATGCGGGCCGACATAGGTGTGTGGGGGGGGGGGGGGGGATTGGTAAACTTGGCGGTGGACTGGACTGGGATCGAAATTTGGCGGGTTATATTTGGGATATTTGGGGATATTTGCCGTGGTCTATTTATTTATCGATGGATATCAGATGAGTGTTTTGCACCGTGTCGACAGTGTACTCGGCCTTTGCACGATAAATACGGAGTGTCAGAGCCGGAGGCGTCGGGAAGGGGAGAGGGACCTTAATAAGGAGGGAAGGGGTGGCTGGCAGGGACAATGAGTAACTGCCCTGCATCCGTGTCGTGGATCCATGGGAATCCGCCAAATGCGCATGATTCTAGACCGCCTCGAACTTTCCTCGGGTGACGAAGAGGGAAGACAGAAATCAGATAAAGGCGACATCCCTGCTTCGCCCGCCCCAATCTTTGGTCGCGTGGGACCAGGACCTACACTACCCTAACCTACATACCTACCTTTTCCTACCGCACCCAAGCATTTCAGGCTTTCGAGTTGGAGCTTGGAGCACTGCCCAGCGACGATGATGTGTCGCCAATTGCAAGCCACGAGGCGAACCAATGTCTGGTGTGGCTCGAACACACTACACGCTGCAATCAACAAGGACCGTTGGGCAGCAGGAACGCACAGCTCGGTGCTGGGCAAGCTAGGCTAGTAGTGTGTGTGCTGACGGCCAACCAATGTGGTGCGCTTGCTGTGTGGCGCACACCGCTCTCGGTCTGGGGGATCTGCGGACGACGCCCTTTACGCAAGATAACCGGATGCCACGAATGCGTGCCCAGATTCCCAGATATGCCCGCCCAGCTGCCCAGTCGCCCAGTCGTCGCTGCCATGGCGGCGAGTTGGTGAGCCAGGGTGTGCACCGGCCATGTGTGCTCATGACCTCAGACAGGCAGAGAAGGCAAAAACGCTGTTGCCAGAAACCCGAATCATGTGTGCATCAGATGTCGCTATCGTCGCGCCGCCTTGCGATAACGCGGGGTTGAGCGGCACAACGGCTCGTGTGATCGCGATCGGGTCTGGGCAGCATTTGGGGGAGGAGCGGGGTCGAGCGGGTCGGCTGTACCCCTGTCGAGCTGGCGGGCCAGCCAGCGCAGCGCCAGAGATGCCGTGAATGGCCTCATTTTCTCTGATCCGCAAAAAGTGGCACTGACTCAAAAACCTGCGAGCTGCGAGCTGCGGCATGCACGCCGCCGCCGACGACGTCGATTGGGCCGCCGGGGTTGATCTTGGACCTATCGAGAGTCCGAGTCGTCGCGGCCCTGCAGGTCAACGCATTAGCAGTGCACGCACGGCAAAGTCCGGACAATTTGCCCTCTGCGTCTGCATCTGCGTCTGCGGCATCGCAAGGACTGACGCCATAACGATGTGTTGATGCTCTCATCAGTCGCGCCTCACACCACCATGTTGTGGTGTTGAGAGTGTCAGTCACAATTATCATCATCATTTACTTCGTGACCCCTCCAGTCTGCCCAATGCAACACAACTTGTCGGCGGTGTTTGGTCACCCGATCCAGGCCGGCAGTTGGTGCGGCTCGCCGGCAGCAGATCACTGCGGGAGCCCCCGACGTTTCATTTACGCAAAAGGGAAAATGAGTGCATTCCTGTCCCACTTACACCAAAATGCCGCATACAACCCTAACCCTGACTGAGCAGACTCAACTTACACTTCGCTGGCAACAAAAAAATCATGAAGATTGCTCCTCCCCCTCATACCAACCATCCTCCAACTCCCATGTCTCCCCCTCACCACTCTTCCCAACGCCCGCAAAGCCATCCTCATCCCCGAAATCGGCCAGCCGCAGCCAAACAGGCCCGCACCGCGTCACCTGCCCACCCGTCACACTGTACATAACATCGCCACTCTCCAACACCGCAACCCCCGCCTCTAGATCCTTCACTACAAGCACCTTGGACCCCATCCCGGCGGCCCCCTCAAAGTGACACAACACCGGATAAAAAAACCTCCCCATCGGATCCACCGCCACATAGTAATACTCCCCCCGTCCCCCCTCGACGGCCCGAGCACGACCAACACCCCGCCCTGCGGCATCCCCTCGTCCTCGCCCGCCACCCGCAGCCGACTCACCCCCGCCGCCGCCATTTCGTCGCCGTAGTAGTGCATTCCCCGCCCCGCCCCGTCCCCGACCAGCATCCGGCCGGCCCCCGCCGTCCACGTCCCGCTGCAATCGCCGTTGGTGGCTGCATTGGAACGCAGTACGCTATAGATATTGCCGTTGGCGCAGCTGATGATGGCGCTCCGTCCCGAGGTCGAGGTGAGCTGGGTGTAGGTGAGCCCCGTGGGGGTATCGGTGTAGGGTCGTGAGGGGAAGGAGGGGGGTGGGTAGGTTGCTACGTCGGAGGTCTTGGTGTGTTTTATCTTGGGGGTGATGTCGAGGACCTTGGCGAGGGTGGTTGTTTTGTTGTGGTGGTGGTGGTGGGGGGGGAAGGGAGGTGGAGGTGTTGGTGTGCCAAGCGGTTGATGGGTTTGGGGAGTAGGTCGTGGATGTGTTGGAGTAGAAGGTGGTGTTGGCGGCTTGAGGGGGTGAGGTTAGACGGGCGGAGACAGGGTAGACTTGCGATGCCGTCTCGTTGTGTTGCGTGTATGGCGGGGTCTGCTTGGCTGGGAAGGTCGATGATGCTGTTGCCGAGGACGATGTCGAGGACGCTGAAGGGGATGGTGTCTGGGTAACGACGAAGCTCGAGGAACTTGAAGTTGTCCAGATGATGGCGGGACTTGTGCTGGCAGGCGCGGCAGCGCGAGCGACCCTGTCTCGTCTGTTAGCCACAAGGTGATCGGTACGACTGAGAGGTGCATGAGGTATGTATAAACTAACCCGATGCATTTGCGCGCAATATCCTTCTCTCCAGTATCAAAGAGCGTATACCTGTTGTAGTCAAAACCGTCAACAACGTACAGCTGGTTGCGCCAGCTGAGTTGGCAATTAGTGCCCATGCAGTCATCTTGAAAGGAGCTAGAAAACGTTCCGTTGCTGGACATCTCGACACTCCCGGCAAACTGTGCCACTCCCCTGATGGACGGCTCATCAACAAACCCAATCCCCTTTGAGAACGTCCCGATTTGCACCTCAATCTTGAGACCAACAGGAAGACTCAGCCCGGCACTCAGCAACAGCTCACCCTCGGCCTCCAACACAGGCGTGAAGTAGGGCGTCCAGTTCTTGCTGCCAGACTTGGAGCTGTCGACAATATCGTAGTTGATCTCGGCACCTTGCAGACCCATCTCGGCGCCGATAAGCAGCTTTCCGCGGGCAGCGGCCTCGAGATGGACCTCGGCGTCGACGCCGATGCTGAGCCCGATCGTCACCACGCCCCAGCTAAGCCCCGGCAGGCTGACGTGAAAGAGACGGACCTCAAAGTCTTGATTGTAGTTCATCTAGGCGTCGATGCCCAGCTTGAGCGCGAGCTTGGCGTCCATCCTAAAGTGACCTCGCCCTAGGTGAACTTGAAGCCGTCGAGCAGCGACCACTTCATCGACCCGGCGATGTGGGCGGCCCCCGACACGCCGCAGCCAACGCAAAAGACGTTCAGGTGGGCCTTGACCTTGTTGCCCTCTTCGGTGGCGGAGGCCTTGATCAGGATCGCGTCACCCCAGGGCGACACCACCTGCCTCGTGTTGGGGTCCTGAAGCTGGTTAGTGCCCGAGTTCAACTTGGCAGGGTCCGGGATCTGCCACTTGATGTCGCCTTGGACGCTGCCCGATATGGTCGTGGCGCTCTTGATCGCGTCGATGATAGTCTTGCCGGCTTCCACCAGAGCGTCTCTGATTTTGCATAGAAAGGAGGGCCAGCAGCGGGTGTCTAGATCCCGGCGGCTGGGCTTACCGGTGTCGTCGACCTCCGTGACCAGGGCCTTGATGAATCGAATGAACTCATATGGCACACTCATCCAACCGAGCCCCCTGTCAAGGTCGGCATCGAAGTCGTCGCCCAGACAAGCGGTTGGAAGGCCGTATTTTGCGTCGTCGACAGGGGCAGTGCATGCCAGTTCGTGCCCCGCCCCCGGGCTTGCCGATGGGACGGAGGATGTTGCGGTGCTGGATGGGACAGAGTTGGATCCCCAGCTGAAATACTTTTTCACGTCATGGTCGTAGCCGGCCGACGCCGTTGTGGAGGGCCTCCTAGCTGACCCAGGTGATCTGTGTGGAATCCATTGCCCCCAGTTGGTCTCGCCCCCTAAGCTAATCTCTTCAGGTTGCCGAGACTTGCCACTTGCAATGACAACGAGTTCCTCGGCCTTAAAGGTTAGATCGCTGGTCTTGACCTCGACGAAACAGCGCTCGCCCTCGGCGTAGTTCCCGCAGCTATCTACATATGCGATCAATATGAGGGCTTCCTCTGATAACCATGTGCTGGCCGCCATGTTAAAGGCCTTTTGTGTGAGAAATGTTACAACCAGTCTTTCTTCCGTGTACTCGACCCCCTGGATTTGGGCTGAATGGTCAATGTTGACCGATGGTTTGGTGAAGAAATGAGTCAGAAAGGCGAAGTTGCCGGCCTTTGAGGGGGCTTGTGGTAGTAATCAGTTAGTCCTCGTACACAATTCAGCGGCCTGAGAGACTCACCAGAGATGCCGTAGTACAACTCAGACCCTCTTCCAACGGGAATAGGAACGACATTGCTTGCTGGCTTGGTGTCAAAGTCCCAGTGCACAGCAGGCTCCAAGGTCTCGACAGGGCCATCATATTTGATGGTTGAGCTTGCTGTTGCCTTGGCCTCAGCTTCCTCGTAGGCAGAAGTAGGGGCGAAGCAGTGAGAGCAGCCGCCCTCTGGTGTAACATAGACAACGACGACCTCAAAGCCTTTTCGCGTAGTGACTTCAATGGACGAGTTACCGCTGTTAGTCACATCTAGGCCCCCTGAAGCGGGTAGGCCATGCACCGCGACGGCTGCCAGCCCTAGCAGGGCAGAAATAGAGTGGAATCGCATATGATTTGACCTTGGCGTAATTTCAGTCGATGTGAAAACCGATCAACAAATAATGAGTTTTAGCAGTAAATGAGCGACTAGATCAACCAGGTTGACCAACAGAGTGTCTAATGAATGACTCGAGACAGTGCTTGTCTGCCTGCAACTTGAATGCAAAAAAAGGCGAGGTTGTGCGTGATATACCCACTAGCTTCATCGATCTTGGAATCTGGGGTATTCGGCTGCTGCGCCAGCAGCAATCTGGGCTGTGCAGTTCAATAAGGTGATGCTCGTGCCTGATGATGGCCTCAACTTCGAGCGAAACCGTCAGCATGACGGCGGGCACAAGGATGCGAGGTATGGGGCAGGACTGTTCGAAAAGAGGTGCATCCGAGTCGTATTCTTCATTTCTTTTCACAAACTTGTCCCAAAATGTTCAGGCACGGTCTCCTAAACCCAACATGGAGCCCCTTTTCATTCACACATGAAAATAGCCGGTGGCCCGCGCTTTGCTAATCTCGATACTCCTTCTTGAATAGGGAGGCATCAATCAGCATTAGGGGACATTGATCAATCATCTCCTAGCTCAATTTTAGAGCTCGGGCCGTTTCCATTCTCAAATCATCGACATTGGAGTTTCTCCGGGGTGCTGTTCGGATGCCTGTCACTCATTGTATTACAGCAATGACTCGAGCCATTGTGATTCCATACGAGTTGCATTAGGTACATTATCATTGTATATCGGCAAACCAAGATATCCGGAGAAAGATGAAAACGAGAAGCAAATGTGGGAGAGACTAGTACTCATCCCGACTGAAGCAGTTGGCACTTACTTCCTCATGCTACTTTACCTACCAAAGGTAGGTAAGCAGAAACAAGTGGGTGGCCACCCTTAATCCTGCTGATCCTTTTATCCAGAGGTTATGTTATCATGTAAAGAAAGTCAATAGCATGTCCAAAAGACCCTTCAAGACCGGGTGCCTCAGGAAATACATGAGGGACTTGGTGGAGGTCTTTCTTGGATGAAGCCCAATGACCCTTTCGGATAGTTCTCAGGATATCGGGCTCTCGATGGAGCCCTTAAGGCCCGGCTGCATCTTTGATGTCCATTAAGCTATCTTGCACTATTATAAACTATTACGGTGGGAGCCACACTCGATGGAAAACCCCTCACTTCCTGAGATTGCGAATCTTGGCAATTTATCGTCCGAGGATATGCACTTCGCATGATGCCGCTTTCCAGCAGGACGACAAACATGCTATTACCCACGGTACCTTTGGAGAGGCATCAACGGTTCGGAAACAGACTACGAGATGCCACCGAAACCAGTCTTTGCCCTTCTTAATCAAGACCAAGCGTCAGCTTGGGGTGGGTCCCCCCTGGTGTGCTGTCAAACCTTCCACATCCGGCACTCGACCAAAACCCTCTGTCAATTGCCGCTCTCTTTAAGTTGTTATAGAGGGCTAACCTACATGCACAAGACAAGCCTGATTGATGACATTTGCATAAAACAAGCGTCTGCTGTGCTACATCAGCAGGTGTTCATGAAGGGCACCAAAACACTCTCGGGAATCCCCGACGCCGGGACAGGCCGTAGCAACGGACGTCGTCAAACGGGGTACCATTTTGAGGTGCCATTGCTTCCTTTCAACGGAACGCTGACATCGAGACACCGCCGTACACACCTTAACTGGGTACTATTCATATGCAGGTACACCATTGCTGTTTGACGGGGCCGCCTTGGGCACAAGGTAGAACTCGCCTGCGACCTCAACAAGCACGGCTGAGACAACATCATGCAGCTGATGAGATGGACGTGCAACATAAAGCTGAGTTTAAATCCCGGCCGTGAGCGTCAGGCCTACTTGTTCCTGGGCCTGATAAAGCGACCGAGGGTAAATGCACAGAACTTTCGACTTGCAGATTTATTCCAACTACCCATGTAGGTAGTAGCCAGGTATTATATTCGCTGGGTCAACACAATGGTGTCATGACCCACACCAGCAATAACCAACACACGCCTCAACTCCAGCACACACTCCTATCATCACAGGATATAACTTATTCATTGAATTTGATCAAACCAAACGCCTTTCGTACAAAATATCTCATCCTCCCAATTCAACGCATCATGATGCATGTACGAAGAGCATGCCAGCCACGCTGGCCGACGTCAGCGTAGCAAGCACGCCGGAGAAGAGTGCCGAAACGGCCACCTTGACAACGTCGCCCGCGCGTTTCGGGGCGAGCTGAGAGAGGATGCCAATTTGGATACCAAGAGATGAAACGTTTCCAAAGCCCTATCACACAGCTTCGCATTAGCATCTGCACCTTTTGACGCGCTGGATAAGGGGGCAAGACTCACGCAGCAGGCATATGTAGCGATAAGCTGAGACCGCGGGGTCATGGATATGTATGGCTCCATAGTCTTCAGTGAGTTGAAGGCGACGTACTCGTTGGCGATAATCTTCATTCCAATGAGGCGAGCGACGTTATGAACATCACGGTCGGATACGCCAAGGAGCCACGAAGGAACCCAGAGGATGTAGCCAAGAAGGTAGGTGAGCGAAAGCTGGGGAACGTCGTAGTACTTGCCCCACCAGCCCAAAAATCCATCAACCAGGGCCACGAGGGCAATGACGCACAGCAGGGACGCGATAATGGTGGCGCCAATCTTGATGCCGAGCCAAGCGCCGTTGGAAAAGGCGTGGAGCGCGTTGACCGTCCTGCCCTCGTCCTCGTCCTCTGGTATCTCCACCTTGCCCGACGTCATTGTCTCCTCCGTCTCGGGGTACCGCAGCTTCGACACGGCTAGCGAGGCGGGGATGGACATGATGCAGCTCGACACGAGGGCTTGGGGATTTAGACCGAGTCCGATATAGGCCACGAGCACGGAGCCGGCGATGGTAGCAAAGCCACACGTCATGATCTGGTGCAGCTCGGCCAGTGTCAAGCGGGAAATGAAGGGGCGAATCAGCATGGCGGACTCGCCCTGGCCGATGAAGGGGGTAGCGGCAGCCACGACGGCTTCGGCACCCGACACGCGCAGAGTCCAGAAGAAAAAGGTGGCAAACTTTACAATGGTCCACTGCAGAAGGCCGATGTGATACAGCAGCTGCACCAGGGCAATGAAGAAGATGATGGCGGGGACAACGCTCACGAGGAACCAGTGGATGTTCCTGACCTCCTCGGTTGTCAGAAAGACGAGACCATCCGTAGCAAAGCCCAGGAGAGTACGGGCCAAGCCCGAAATGAAGCTGAAGATATCATAACCGGCCTGGGTGCGCAGGACGAAAACGGCAATGATGTACTGCGTAAGCATGCCGCCAATGACGGTGTGCCACGGGATGCGCTTGAAGTCGCGCGAGGTAACTGCAAGGAGCAGGATCATGACGAGTAGACCAAAGATGGAGACGGCGCGCTTGGCGCGCGTGTTGTCGCCCGTCTCTTCGGGCACAAAGCTGCCAATCAGGAAGACGGCGAGTGTGACCAGAGCGGCGAGGGGCTGGTGCAGTTTGCTAGGGATCGCCTCGTACACCTTGAAGGCCGTGTGCTGCCAGACCCAGCGGATAGGGATCATGGCTAGCCTGCTGGGAACCCAGTTGAAGAAGAGGCGCATGCAGAGGCCGATGTAGAACAGGGTCGGTACCAGCCAGCCATAATCATCGCGGTGGTAGACGATGCCGTATATCAGCCATCTAGAAAGCGTTAGATATCACTCCTCGTCTCCTCTGCGGCAGCGGGCACACGAACGTGGTGAATAGCAGCCAGAGGAAGATATAACGGAAAACCCGAATCTTCCGCCATACGTTGCCGAACGTTAATCCTCGCAGCTGTTGGCGCCATGTCCGCGGTTGCCTGTCGTCGCCCTCCTGGATCGAGCCTACCCGGGAGCTTTGCTTCTCGGGGTCAAGGTTGTACTGGGGGGCCTGGGTCGAGGTTATGACGTTGGTCTCCTTGTCGTCGTGCTTGGACTCCATGCTGGGAGTAGAAGCGCTTCGGATGGCCTCGGGCTGTTCGGTCGAATAGCTGGGGGGAGCCGTGGGCGCAACGGGAGTGGCCATGATGGGGAACCACGACTGGGTACCTGTATGTCGGATGCAGAGAGTGGCCAGTGAGTTTGGGGTTGGGGGGTTGGACGGGGCGCGGTTGCGTTTTGAGAACGGCAATGAAACAGTTGAGCGGCGACGGCGCAAAACGAAGTTCAAGCCGGTGCCGGTGGAACAGGCTGAGACACAAAGGCTATTTAAACACAAACATTGAGCGGCGCCTGGCTGGGAGACAACGAAGAGCTAACCTTAGATAAGATGGGCCGTTAACCATGGAGAAGCTACTTGGTACCAAAGTAGTATCGAGTGCACCGGGCGCAGCCCGTCAAGGGGAGAACAATCTCGGTGACCCCGCTGTCGGACTGTCAGATACACCAACCAGATAGTGCACCGAGATACTGAAGAACCAAGATAGGAACCGAGATAGGTAGCAGCAGACGCAGGGCAGCCGATGGCACGAGCAGATGCCGCGAATGGCATGTCTGGAGAGATACCACAGATACCACAGACACCACTCGGGAAAAGAGGTCAAACCACACAAGGAAAGAGGGCGCGCACTCGGTGCTACTCGCGGCGGGTCCCATGGCCAGTCCCTGCCTCCCCTGGCTTCCCCAGCTCTCCAGCCTGGGCCATTGGGTGTCTGCGGGCCTGGGGCGTCTTGGCGTCTAGATGCATCGGTTGTTGGGACAGAAGTGAGAAGGTGAGGTCGAGCGAGGCAGACGCGGGAGAGTGGCAGATTGTGGTCAGAACGGGATATCGCCAGCGTGGCGGCATCCTGACGGGGGGGGGG
Source organism: Lasiosphaeris hirsuta (assembly GCA_030549175.1). Lineage (NCBI taxonomy): Eukaryota > Fungi > Ascomycota > Sordariomycetes > Sordariales > Lasiosphaeriaceae > Lasiosphaeris > Lasiosphaeris hirsuta. The sequence goes on from JAUKUA010000002.1 coordinate 1,962,998, forward strand.
GGGGGGGGGGGGGCAGGCAGGCGGGCAACGGGGATCAGCCCTTCTCAAGATGCATGTGCCGTGGACTTGATTTCAGAAAGGCTCAATTGGCCAATGGCGGGTGCTCGCAGGGCGACGGAGGCAAAAACTCAGCAAGATTGGATGCGGAAGCGCTTGGCGGCTGCTTGCCTCGAGCCACTTGGCGACCTCAGCAAGGAAGATCTTTTACGATCGCGGCCGGTTGTTTGGCCAAGGAAAGAGGTAGCGGCGCTGGCCAGCTGCTGCTACCTTCCATTCCAGAAAAAAAGGGTCTTATCTGACGATCACCAACCAGCGACAGGCCCAAGGTGGCAAAAGGAAGTGGCCCGGGCGGGCGCCACATGCACCAGCACGACAGGGCATTCAAGAGCCCCAAACGATGCGCTAAAAATCCCCAGCTCGGTCTGGGTCTTGGTTTCCATACCCAGGTGGAATGGGAATGTTGAGGTCAGCGATGACAACCCGGCCGTAGAAATCCGTATAAAGAACACCTACCTATCTGACTTGAAAGGCACTGGATGCAGCTCTCAACTCTGTATGATAACCATGCATGCGCCATGCATCCATGCCATATCTCTCGTGTTGGTTGAAGAGGATTTCAGCACATCCACGAAATGCATCCTGTTTCCGCACGCAGAAATCCTTATCAGTTCGTCTAACGTGTGGCGGGGGATAAATTTGAAATAATTACATCATTTTTTTTTTTGTTGCCGTTCCGGGATGACTTGCAAGAGTGATAGCAGCTATCCAGCGCTTGATATTGGTAGGAGTCCCGGTTGCATGAGAGGGATGATGTCGTCGGTGTCGAGAGCTGGGCAAATCTGATATTCGGTCCTCATTCCAGAAAAGGGTTGACCCACCCACACTCCAGTCTCCCAGCCACGAATCAACGCCCTCGGTTGGATCGGCTCCTTCCCGTCTGCGTGTCGTCAAAAGGCTACGGGCCCTGCTGGTTAGGCAAAGGTTGTGCAAGGAACACCGTCCTTGGGCAGCTACGGGACCATATGCTGCCAGAAGTCCCGAATGCCCATCAACTGTTAGAGGGGGTGGGTAGGAGAGAGGCTAAAAATTGTATGTGAAAATTAAGGTTCATTAACAGCTCCCGATTCAAGGCACATACAACATACATAGCATTCCGTGCGGCGCCTTTCGCATTTGCCAATCCTATCTGAAAACTTGCAGTCGAAAGTAACCCTCCGTTGCGCATGCCGGTATTAAGTAGATTATTCTGCATTATCCCCCCCTTGATTCGCTCTCAGCCCCCATTGGCGCCGCCCGCCACCTGCTTGCAGCTGACACGCCGGCACGTAGATACACGTAACTAGACCTGTAGGAAAAGACAAAAGCGTTCGGTTACTGATCCTTCATCAACTGCCTGGGACTTTCTGGACTTATTCGCCTCAGCTGGTACGAAATTGCAAGGTACCTGCTTTCCATAGTGCCCATAGCATCTGCGACAGCAGCAGCGTGCCACCTTCCGCATCCAGAAAATTCCACGTCCTGAGAAACGTCCAGATACCTTAGCGTGTACCCCACAAAAGACCCCTGCGAACATCAACTCAGTCCTTCCGCAACTCCCGCATCGGGACTGGACGCTCGCTCGACCCGCCGAAGCCCGTCTCCGTTTCAAGCAGCCCCCGGGAACTATCAACGTCGCACGCTCGCCTGAGATAAGGTGTTAAGTGCGACCGTGCTCGGAGATTCCGAGCTGTCTGGGACATCGACACGTGCTGGCAGCCGAGGTCATGCCAAAGTACGAGGGCAATACCAGATCGTTGCAACCATTTTCCCCGGGACAATGCTGGCTCCCAAAAGATAACGACATTTTCGAGGTCTAGGAACCAAAACAAAAGAAACCATCCCCTGTTGCGAGCTGTGCGAGAGGCCTGGAAGGGTGGATATCAGTCCCGCCCCGGCCCGCCAACCCCGCCCCCTCACCTCACGTTCACTTCAACTCCGAAATTTGCACCTGCTTGCCGAGTCGCGATATCAGTGATTGTGCATTGCCAAAATTGACCATGTCGCGCAGCTCAGGCGTGACGTCAAACGACTCGAGGTCCTCGAGGAATGCTGGGTAGGCCGAGGCAGGCGCGTACGGGAAATCACTCTGTTTCGGTCGCACCACGATCAGCTAACCATGTTTCACACATAATAGACGCTTCCACGGAAACCTACCCCATAGACAATATGATCATGAGGCACTACTTCCAGCAGCGTTCTCAGCACCTGCGGCGACGTGGACAATGCTACATCGTAGTAAAAGGTCTTGAGAGCCTGAGCTGCCTCGTCGTGCGTAGTGCCGGCCATCCAGCTCGCTACGACGCCGGGTGTTTTGCGGAGGGGCGTCAGCAGCCGGCCGGCCATGAACGGCAAAGTGCCGCCGGCGTGGCTCAGGACGACCTTGACGTTGGGGAACTTGCGCAAGGTGCGGCTCGTGATCATGTCGACGGCTGCCCGCGTTGTCTCGTGCGGGTAGTCAACCAGGGGCTGCGGCATGTAGGCGTTGGGCGTGGCTGTGTCGGCAGGATGCGTCGGGTGCACAAACACGGTAGCGCCACGCCGGTCGAGCTCCCGCCACACGGGCTCGATGGACGGGTTGCCAAGGTACGTGGCGTTCGGGCCGTACCGCGTGAAGAGCGTGACGCCGTCCGCGCCGAGCGTGTCCAAGGCGTAGTTGATCTCGGCCAGGGCAGCCGTCGAGTTGGTCACATCCGGCAGTGATGCGAAGAAGCCAAAGGCGTGGTGGTCCTCATCTCGGAGGGCTGCCGCGTGCTCGTTGAGCTTGCGGGCGAGGGCGGCCTGCTCGTTGGGATCGCTGACGACGCATGGCCCCGGCGCCGTCACAGAAAGGATCGCTGACAGCACACCTAGATGCTTCATGATCATCCGGGACGATGACGGCGACCACTTTGGCGTCGGCCATCCACTAGGATCGCCTAGTTCGCAAATTGCCGAGGTTAGCTCTCGTTGGGCTAAGCGCCGTTTGAACCTTCAAGCCCGTCACATACCTCCGGCATCCTCGACAGCTGTTGGAGAGAATTAGCAAGGGGCGTTGACAGTTGGGGGGAGCACCTGACTCCTACCTTGAGCGTAAAAGTCGGGGACAAAGTGGTGGTGCAGATCGATTTTGTTGACGGGGGGCTGTGCAGGCCAGGTCAAGCCCTTGTCGAGATACCACTGCTGGGCGTAGTTCTGGAGGTTTGCCAGTCCCGAGAGGACGGGCGTGATGTACTCAGTCCGCATGGCTGTGGATCTGGACCCTGTGTGCCTGTGTTGAGCGACGGTCTCGCGGGGGACAGGGCTGGTGAGATCTGAGGACCGGGGAGATGCTGCGATGCTGGGAGATAAAGTTGCATGTCGCGCAATGGGTTGCCTGTTTGCCGTGACGTTGGGTGGACCTGCCCCAAAATCCGGAATCCGGAGCTCCATCCATGCCCTGCTGGCTTGGCGAACCACTGGCAAAACTGCGAACCAGTGACGTGCTGGCACCTGTCACCGTCTGACAGCATGCACAGCTGAAACATGGGCTCTCTCCAATCCTCGCTCCACACCACTCAACAGCCCCTTCCTTGTTCGCGTCCGTAACGCGGAGAGCTGCAAGCTGCAAGCTGCAAGCTGCACACCACTCGCTTGGCCTTCTGAACAAATATTAATAGCAGCAGAAGCTACGAAGCACTCTGAAGCTTCCAGTCCCGTCCACCGCCCGAGTCGCTGCTTTTGCTCCTGCAACCAGTGCGTCATCAAGACTCGGAGCTTTTCAACCGAAACCTATCGACGGTGTTAGAATCATTGCCATCAAGCAGGAGCATCACTTGAAAACCCCTCGCATTCCACAGGAATCGCAGTGGTGTCTACAGCTCTTCTCAGTGATCATACTCACAGTCAGGCACCACCCACGCCGCAAACAGGCTTTTGTGTCGTACCAAACTCATATGGCTGATGTGAATTGAGGAGCGCCTCAAATCATTGCGCAAAAGTATTGGTCATTCCCTCTTTCCTGCCGTCATTGTTGACGTTGATTTGCAATGGCTTTTGTCAAGATTGAAGATGGTGGCATTAGTCGAGTGCCTAGTGTTTCGCTCCAAGGACCGGCATCGCGTTCTCCGAGTGAATATCTCCTTTCACTTTTCGCCTGACTCATTCCCTGGCTCACTTTCTTTCTAGTTTCCTGTCAGCGCCGTTTCCTAGTACACAGTTTGCCTCTGAGTGAATGCCCTCGGTCTCCTGAACCAAGGCCTGTTACTTTCAGGAATATAGATCGCGTTAGCACTGGTGTAGGTCCTGTTTTCGGTGATAGGGATGCAGCCTGCCCTGTGTGGCATAGATTTCCATTGAGGGCCAGAAACCAAAGCCGAATGCGAGGTTCAAACTGTCGACGGTGTCAGTGTTTGTTGCGAGCTCGAACGGATGGCGAGTGGAGACGACACAAGGAGCGTGCAGTCATGGATAATGCATACTCCAAGGACAGGAAATGGAGGGCCCGTGAATATGTAGTTCCTAGCGGGAGTCGTAGCTGTTTGTTCTCCGTGTCTCAAGGCCAGGATTCGGTTGTACTAGCGGCACAACGGGAACGCCACCATACCAGAAACCACCGATTTGTGGTTCAAGTTTTGGGTTCTAGAATGCTGGTCTAGACCAAGTTGCTGTGTTTGATGAGATGACTAAAACGGCCGCCTTGGCTCCATCTCTTCCCAACGCAGAGAGGCCAACCCGAGTTCAACCCGAGTCATCCCGGGCTGTGAATGGTGAGCCGACTCCACCAACTGTTGCCGTCCACTGCCGTCATTGCGGATAACACCGTTTCATGTAACACCAATATTTTTCGCTTCTCTCTCACTTGCCGTAGTTCGTTTGCTCCTGGACCATGAATAATTCAAGAGAGATTCCAACGGCCAGGAAATCGGCAAACCGCACAACTTGAAGTCACGCGACACCTCGTTCCTGCTCAGTGGATGATCATGCCGCTCAACAAAATCGGCGGCACATGGCATTCACACCGCTTAGGTCACGTCGATTTTGGACAGCGAATCTGTCTTAAACATGCTGCACAATTCAAGCAAGAAAACAGGTGGCAGCCCAGTCCAAACCAACATCAACCTGCAAGACAAGAACGGCCTTGCACAATTGCCACCACTTTCCTCAACACCACCCGTGACGACTGCTAGCACCACTTTTCAGCAGCACTGCGACCTGAAAGAAGAGACGCGTTGCCCCCTTTGGCGCTAGTGCCCTGACATTTCACTGCAGGGAACCACAAGGTAGCAGCCAACTACCCGCACCAACTACCTTACCCGCGCCAACTGCCCTACCCGCGCCGACTCCCCAGGCGGCTAGCTCACAACTCTCGCCGACCGTGACTCCCTCATGAAATGGCTCACTGCAACCAAAAGCCCCGATATCCCATCCGGGAGCACGCCATCAACGCCAAGGCGGCGACGCTGATTCTCCGCGGTGTCATCGCCACGGGCCAACCCCCGGCCCAGCCTCAGACGATCCGGCCAGCGCCGCAGCACATCGTGCGCCTGAGCGGCAACAGCAACATGAACATCACCAGCAATCCAATCAATGTCAACGGCAATGGCAATCATGGAGGAAAGGCTACTGGCATGTCCGCGGCCACGTCTCAAGGCGGCGCTGCGGAAAAGGATAAGAGCAGCACCAGAAAAGCCCAGAAGAAACCGGCAAACTCAGAGGCCAATAACCAAGACTCGGAGGCCATGCGCCCTCCGCCCAAGAAGATTCAGAGGAAATGACAGATAGGACCCCCGGCTAGGCTGAAGAACCCAGGGATATTAATGACTGAGATGTGGACATAAATGATCATGACCGAGATGGGCGAAGAAGAACAAGCACTGTCTTGACCAGTAGCCGAGATGATGATGGACGACACTACAGGCTGGAACTCCCGGGTTTGGTTATTCTAGGATTAGCAGCATAGGAAACCGAAGCACAACACTGACAACTGCATGATATCCTCTGGTTCTGTACGATGGGGCCCGTAACAAGGGTTGGTGCCGGGACCTCTGCTCAAAGAGCCTCACCTCCTCAGTGATCCAGCAGCCGATAGATCTGCACGGAGCACAACAAAGAGTCCATGAAAGTGTCATAATATTGGGTATAATAAACTAGGAACTATCTGAGAGTAAAAGGGACCCCATGACCATGCTCCTTAGGTGTGAAAGAAATCCCCAGCCCCGGAAGATGTCACGGCGGATGCAGGTGCTGCCATTCCACGTTGTGAACACCGGGACCCGGGTGCCAAATGCCCCCCATGATATCTGCTCCAAAAATAAACTGGTGATCTCGCCACCACCGGCAGGCAAACTCCAAGTATTCTGCACTAGCCTCCTTCTTGTCTTTTGTTCCTCCGTTACCACATCGTACAGACTAGTGACGGGCAAAAAGAAACGGGATCAGGCAGCAGTGCTCTCCTTGTGCTCCTGATACCCGATCTTCTCCTCTGACTCGGTAATCTCATTGCGCTCCTGCTTGAGAACCAGGTTACGGGTGTTTCTCGTCTTCCAGGCAGGCGTTCCAATGTACTTGACGGCTGTTGCTCAGTGTCAGTGTATGTCACGATGGAAACCGGAGAGAGATCGTGACACTTACCGCCTGGTCTCTTGTCATCAAACATCTCCTCGACCTCCTCCAGGGGCTTGTTGGCGGTCTCGGGGAACATAAAATAGACGTGCAGAAACATAGCAGCGCAGAATGTCGCAAACAGAACATATGTCTTCCATGTGATAGTAGCAAACGCCGGAGGGACAAAGTAGGCAAGCGCAAAGTTGAATGCCCAATTGGCCGAGGTGCAGAGAGCGACAGCCTTCCCACGAAGGCGCAGAGGGTACAACTCAGGAGGGTAAACCCACGAGACTGGGCCCCAGGTGGGCGCGAACGAGGCGACGAAGAGGTAGGTTGAGGCAATGATGGCCTTGGCGGGAGCCCCTGTGATGAGCATGGACTCGGCTGCCGAGGGAAACATGCCGGGGGGAGCTGGAGTTGAGTAGACGGCGAAGAGGGCAGCGTTGATCGAGAGCCAGAGGCACATGAAAAAGGCGCCCACGAGAAGAGTCGAGCGGCGTCCCCAACGATCCATCCAAAGAAGGGCCGGGACAGTCATGAAGACATTGACGATGAATGAAATACCACTGGGGAGAAGGACAGCATTGCCCCCATCTGTTCGTTGTTGTTAGCAGGGTTGGGGAACAAGCAACTGAGAGGCGGCAAACCATCAGAAGCCAGACCGGCCATGGTGAAGACGTAGGCAATGTAGTACATCTGAAAGTGCGTTAGTGGAGGTTTTTTGAAGGGCGGAGGCTTGTCACTTACCATGACATTCATGCCAGTCAACTGCGACCAGATCTGTGTGAAAACACCGATCGATGTGCGGTTGATCATGTTGGGCGCGAGCAGCTCAAGGTAGCTGACATCGGCATTGGCGCGCTCGAACTCAACCACCTCGCGAATCTCTGCCATCTCCCGGTGGACCCAGGGAGAGTTGGGGTCACCGTTGCCATGGATAAGGGTCAATACATCCTTGGCCTCTTCCCAGCGATCTTTCTTGGCCAACCAACGAGGCGACTCGGGCAGGAAGACGAGACCAAGCCAGAGCAGTGCAGCAGGGATTGCTTGCACACCCCAAGGCACACGGAAAGCGGCACTACCCTTGATGAATGAACTGCCGTAGCAGATGAAGAACATGATGAGAATGCCCCAGGTGATGGCCCACTGCTGGAATCCAACAAGGCGGCCGCGCTTGGAAGGGGGAGCGATCTCAGAGATATAAACAGGGACTTGAGCAGAGCATATTCCGACCGAGAATCCGTTGATGACACGTCCGAGAACTAGCATGGGGATGTTGACCGAGGCGCAGACGACAATGGAGCCGATGATCCTGCAGTCGTGTTAGTTTTGACTATTTACTTGAACTCGTGATAGCAGAGCATTACTCACCAGATCCAAGAACCCATCTGGATGGATCTCTTGCGACCAAATTTGTCAGAGACGACACCGGAGATCAGGGCGCCGAGCCACGAGCCGCCCGGCATGGCAGCTGTGATGCCACCTTGGACGCCATCAGTGGGACCGAGGCACAGACCCTTGTCGTTGAAGCCTCGCTGGTTGAACTGGCAGAGGTACGGCTGTGTCGAGATGATAGCTGACATGGACGAGATGTCGAATCCGAACAGCGCGCCGCCTGGTCAGTGTTAGTGCCATCTGCCATCATTGTGCCAGTGTTTGGTCGGGGTGGGGGGAGGAGTATGTGGAATCGTGACAGAAGAGCAGGATGGATGTGGCGAGATTCCGGAACCTGGGGAAGATGGAAAACCCGGGGAAGTGCGCAAAGCCGGGGAAGTGGGAAAAGGATCTGGGTTCCGGAACGCCACGGCCGGGGAATGCCCCGCGAGAGACCCGCGGCGCCGGGAGCACATGTTGCAGCCAACAGCTGACGAGAGGAACGTACCGATGACGGCGACCGCCGCAATGAAGTATATGTTCCCAACTTTATACATCGTGCTGGTGGATGTTGCGTTGAGGGTGCATAGGTGTGTCAATCTGTCGAGGATCTGATCAGATTTGAGGTGATTCGTAGGTGTGGTCGTTGAGGGATGAGTATCGAGAAATTAAATTCCACTTTGGCGGACCAGTTTGCAGAGAAGAGAAGAAGTGGCTGTGCTGGTCTTAAAGGGTAGAGGACATGGGAGTGGGTCGAGGAGGGAGCACGACGACTCGAACTCACTGTGTGCTGCCATCCAGACAGGAAGGAGTGAAATCGACGGCCTAGATTCTAAGCAGGAACGAGCTGGCAGAGCTAATCGAACCTCAGTGGTCAGCTGGCCAAACTACAGTTTGTTCGGTTCTCGCTTTCTTTGTTTCCGGACGCCTTAGGGGGCGCTTGCGGCAGCCACTGGCGCAGGAGTTGGGGGTCAGCACCGTGTTCAATAATACCCATCTTGCATGCAAGGAAGGCACGCCAGGCAATTCGTCTCTTCTACTCTAATTTTTGTCTATCGCGACTTCGGCGATGAAATATCGTCGGGCTCGATGCTATCTTGAAGGTTCCACAAAGCTTCTAGGGACGGCCCGACGGGATTGACGTGTAGTCAAGCTCCATCTGTCTTCATATCCCCAAACTATTTGAATATTCAACTCCCTAGGAGGTAGTTGAGAACTTGAGCAAGGTAATTAGACATGCGAGTGCCCAAGGTAGTCAATCCCTAGACTCTCCAGATTCCCCGCTGCCCTCCCATGCACCTTCCAAGCCACCAACGTCGTGTCTGGATCCCATGGGGATTAGGAATTATACTTGAGCCGAGGCTGTGGTCGACGAGAACTCACTGGAGTTAACCTTTTGACTGCCTTGGGACACCTGAATTACAAATATTTCAAGTTGCCTTGGCTGCTGACGCGTGGGAAGAGAATGACACGCGTCGTTAGACGGGGCACCATTCAACATTTGGCCCAGGACCCTGAGACGATTGCCGCAATCATCCAGTCCACACCCAGAAGTTCCTGACAATCTATGTAACGATCTGTAGGCATCCTCACAATGTGGGCTTTCAAACAGCAAGAGCAGTCTGCAGCAGCAGCACAGCTACACCGACCGGTAATGAGCATCCTCATTTGATCCTGTAACATGGGGCGTGGGGGTTTTCGATGCCCTGTCCTGTTGCTTTGTTGCTTTCAGAAGGATGGGACGAGCCTCACGAAAGCGCCTCCCACACTTAGCGCACTCGGGTCGGCAATTGGCAGGAACCCTACTGCTGCCATCAGGAAAATCTCATCGATCCTTGGGGACAATGACGTCATGGTGCCAGCCATTGTGGCTGTTGTATTCTTCAACCCAGTCTTATTTCGTTTACACCAGAAGGCCCGTAGGCGGTGGAGTACCTACTCTTCACTGAAACATAGATATTGTAATGTTTGCTGCAGCTGTATGCCCGCGTTGGCTGTCTTGTTATTCAACTGCTCGCGACAGCTGTCTTTGGACAGGCTCTTTATTGTAGGCACGGCTGAATAACTACCGTGACCTCTTTATGAAGTCCACCATATGTTGTTGCTCCAATCACACAGCAGTCTCGTAAATCGATAGGAGCCATTGCCAATCGCGCGGAGATCTGAAGCTGGAGCAAGCATGTAGTGCACTGTGGGGGCTTTGTCTCTCTGTCGCTTGTCCAGCGACACCAAGTCTTCAGAGGCGTAGCAGAACACGACGTCGAATACTTTTTCTGGATGAATGTCTCTTTTTGTCTTTTCGCTCAAGCCTCCTTCGTGGAGAGTACCTAACTAAAAGATAAGAACGAACAAGCAGCTCAGGTGAATGTCATAGGTTGCTGACTGAAACAGAAACAGACTCCACAACCTCGGGGCCCTGCAGATGAGGTGTGGGGACCGGAAGAGAGAAACGCGTAACTCGGGTACCATATCTGAGACAATGCCCCCCCGCGACTGAACAAAGTTCATGAGATGCATTGGAGTCTCGCGTACCTCACATAGAAGGAGCGATTAGGCTCAACTAAGCAACTTGGTGCCAGGGGGGTATGATAGGCAAGTGGGATGCAAGGTAGGAGTCGAGTGTGAGGCTGTGAACCGGGCTTCTTAGACACACACGTGGTCCAGGCTGCTTCAGCACTGGTTAGCAGTGTTAAGACGTTGGGTTATCATCAATGGGCAGCACGCCTGAAAATCTTGCCGCTGCTGAACCTAGTTGTGCAGAGGGGGGAAGAAACACTTGATTCCGTTGCCTGATCATCAATCCAATGTTGAATACTAGGTTGTGATTTAGGCAGTTTTTGACAGTGGATCGAGTAAAATACTACGTATATCGGCCGAATTCATCATAATTGGGAATTGCATGTGTTGTATTTAAGTGGTGGTCAAGTGCGTGGAATCACGCATTTGGCTCGTGAGAGCTGTTGTGCTTACGTAACTTGACAGTTGGGAGGGACAGGCGCTTCCGGCCGCTTGGCTGTCAAATAACTACTAGGCGGCCCGGCACAAGGTCACATGCTTTCGTTCCCGCCTGGATCTGGGGCGCGTCATCCGTAACCGTGATGCAGCATTGGCATTTTGCGGCTGTCAAAGAAATGCATCGACTCGCAATTTGGTCCACGATCCTCCATCAAACGGCCCGCAGCATCAGTGCTCCGAATACTCTAAGGATCGATTGACTAGCCCGTGCTGTCTCCGTCATGGTACCCCCCCGAGGCCGCGCTGGCTCGCCTGCCAGAAGGAAGCGACCCGCGCCTGATAACGACCCCTTGATTTCGCCCCCCCCCTTGAAGCGCAAAGCGCAGAGTGCCATCTCGAGTAAGCTCGTATGCACGTTGTGTATCCAAACCTTACTAATTCTTTTTGTACAGAAACTGCCGTCGCGAACTTCTTCACTCCTACCTCCCAGAAGCCGAAAGACCGCACGACATGGACCGAGCGAAGCCCCAACCAAGAGAGCAAAGATACACCCGCCACCCTGCTAGTTGCCAAGTATCTGCCCGAAGAGAAAGAAGTCGACAAAGCCAAGCAACCCTCGAAAAGGAGGAAAATAGCCGTGTTTGACCTTGTACGCCACGACGGGGCGCCCGAGAAACGAGACACGGGGCTAATTCTTCATAGGACTCGACTCTGATTGCAACTGCTACGGGCAAAAGACATGCAGGCGATGCCGCTGACTGGAAGTGGTGGCATCACTCCGTTCCCGGGCGTCTCAGGCAGCTGTACAATGACGAAGGGTTCGTCCGGTGATCTGCTTCCTAGTTGCTTCGGCTGACCGAATCAGATACCAGGTTGTCATCTTCACAAACCAGGGCGGCTTGACTCTCCACCCCGACCCCAAGTCTAAACCACCTAAGAGCTTGCAGAATCGAGTTGCATCCTTCAAGCAAAAGTGCAGCGTTGTCTTCAGCCAGCTCGATCTTCCCATCACCCTATATGCTGCGACAGGAAAGGACATCTATCGTAAGCCGCGGCCGGGCATGTGGATCGAGATGGAGGGTGACTACGACCTCGCCGAATCTGATATTGATCACGAAAGCTGCATCTTTATTGGAGATGCCGGTGGAAGAGTAGCCGGGTTGGGAGGGGTCCCAAAAGATTTCAGCTGCTCCGATCGGAACCTCGCAGACAACATTGGTATCCGCTTCCAAACCCCGGAAGAGTTTTTTCTTGGAGAAAAGCCGCGAGAGTTTGCGAGGGACTTTGACCCCAAAACCATACCCTTCGCCGAGCAGGATGACAACGACGGCGTCGTGTTTGAGAAAAAGAACGAGAGAGACATGGTTTTGTTTGTCGGAAACCCCGGTGCGGGCAAGAGCACGTTTTTCTGGAAGCATCTCGAGCCGCTGGGCTACGAGCGGATCAACCAAGATGTTTTGAAGAGGTTTGTCTGTGGCACATCCCCATGGCCCTAGCTCCAAGCTGACTTTCGGTAGCAAGGATAAATGCTTCAAGGCCGCAGCCGATCTGCTCAAAGATGGAGAATCTGTCGTGATCGGTAGTTACAACCCAACACCCTCTTTTCCTTGGTAATGGCAACACAAACGCTAACTTCCATCAGACAACACCAATCCCGATCCGAGCATCCGCGCCCAATGGATTGAGCTTGCCAGCAAACATAAAGTGCCCGTTCGCTGCGTATGGTTCAAAACGCCTATGCAGCTTTGTGAACACAACGACGCAGTAAGATCGCTCAATAAATTGGTATGTTTTGCGTCTCATTCGACATCGATTTATCGTGACTAAAGGCGCGTAGTTGAACCCAGAGTCACGCCAGTCCCTCCCAAAGCTTGCCTTCAATGGCTTCGGGTCACGATTTAAAGAGCCCAAGTTGAAGGAGGGCTACCAAGACATCCTCGAAGTAGAGTTTCGGTTTCGGGGGACAAGGGAAGAGTATGAGATTTGGAGCCAATACTGGATCTAGGGCGGCAGCGACGACTTCCCATCGCCAAGTGTTTTTATCTATCAAGCACGGACTGCGAGCCCATGGTTGCGCACCACAGATATTCGGTCCACATGGCTCGATAAATTATCAACCTTCTCCCCGACAAAACCTCCATTTTCCCCAGGAACCTTTTCATCTGTATGCGGGTCGCCTCCGACGCAAACTACTTTGCGGGGTCCTGCGACCACGTATTTGCTGCCAGTAAAATCCTACTAGACCGAGCCCGAAAAGCGCCATGAGCAGTTGGTCCCTTTCCCATGTGCTTCTGGTAGAACAGGGCATAAAGAAACAGCTTTTTCGCACATCGATAACGCGGAAGACCCAACCCCTCAGCACGTACCACACCGTTGACATCCCAAGCCAGCAGACGACAAGAGATGGCATGAGCATGAAGAACATAACCACGGCCCAGGGTGCCAACAGCCATAGAGAAAAGATAACCCACGTTTCGCCATGACTTTCCAACGAATCATGAAGTCCACTGCCGATGCCGGTGAAAAGGTAAAAGAGGTCGAATAAGGCGAGAACTAACGAAACAGCAAAGATGGCCCAGTATGCCAGCCACAATCTCCATAGCGGATTGCGACAGACGTGTCGTTCAACTTGCCTGTGGCAGTACTCAAGAAAGTCCCAATCAGCTGTGAGCAGGGCCAACGCCGACGTCAAGACCAACCATAACCCCGCCCCCGCCGTCGTAACCAGCTGCACACTATGGATGCTGTCACCCATGCCTTCCCAGTAATTGCCTGGCATAAAGTCAGCTGGCACCACGTTTCCACCGCGGGAATCGCTCGTAGTGCATCCGATCCATATCCACTTGTTCAGCAGCAAAATACCGACCGCGGACGCGGGCAAGACGAGCCCGAGGCCTTCCAAGCCGAGTTGACGGAAAGACTGGGCAAGCCTGACCTTTGCGGCACTCCTCTCGGCGCCGTCGTTGACAACACTACCATTGGGCTGGCGAGTTGTGCGAGTGTCGGGCAGTTTTTTGTATGCGCGGGCCAAGAAGATAATTGTTCTCCAGATGGCGGTAGCAAGACCCCATGTGATGACGGTGACGGGCGGGCCTATCTGACCAGCGTGAAGTACCCAGGTGGTGTTGGAGGAGTGGCGGAGGCGCTCCATGGCGATGTAATTGGTGATGAGGTCCCATGCCGCGAGGTTGGATCCCGTTATGGCAGCGACTTGGAGACTGTAGGTGCCGGGGACAAACAATACTAGTTTGATATTTGCGATGATTCGCCTGAGCGATCTAGGGATCTGGCGCTGGTAATATATTGTTTCTTTTGACCCCGAGTCCGTGGGCTGTTCGGCTGTATTTTGCGGTTGGTGTGATGGTGTGAGATACAGTTTGATGATGGCTGCAATGGCGATGCAGTTCAACAGGAAGGATGGCCCGGGGTTGTAATACCACGGCAATTGACCAATACCAAGGGGATCTGGGAGCAGAGGGGCAGCACCATTGGGAAAAGGCAGCAAACTGGGCGTAGGATTGCTTTGCGGTGTGCTTGAGGCGGTCAGGCTCACCACAGGCGCTGGGGAGGGCTGTGTTGCCGTTTGGTGGCCACCAAGGGGGAAGGGCGGGATGAGATAGAGAGGCACGCCTTCTTCATTCGCCGGGGGGCGGTTGTATGTTGCCGTTGCCGTGACGAGGTGTGTCTCAATGATGGGACTAGCTGTGACGAAGACTGTTGTTGGCGGCAGCGTTGCTGTCACGGTCACAGTTGTGATGATTGCCGTGGCCATCAGACTTGCTTACCCTCTTACGTGGAGAGGGATTAAGCCATTTGGTCGGCGATTTGCTCTGGGGATCCGAGATGAACGCTTTGCGGTCACGAAGGCGTTGAGGAGTTGGAGCTGTGGAAAATAACTCTGTCCCGAGATCTGGATATTGGTGGCGTTCAGCCACCCCCTGTTCAGCCTTCGGACGATTGACGGTAGTTGCCATTCGACCGCGACAAATAGCTCGCCTGTCCAGCAACTGGTAGGCAGTGCAGTTCCATTGGTGGGTATTTGCTCCAGAATCTTTCCCCTATCTACATCCGCGACATCGCAACTGACGAGAGACTCAATTGATCCAGGACATGTCTGATCGGGAAACATATGCAAAACAGCACCGATCTACGCAGTAACTCGAGCTATTCATAAGCTGCGAACGCCACCACGCCCGGCAATGTCTCTTTCAACAACCCCGCGGCAGCAAGCCGATCAACCAGCTCAAACAACAGCAAATCACACCCCTTAGCCACCCCCAGCGCCACAGTCACCAGCTGCCACTCCAACCGCTGGGCGTACGCGCTCCAATACTGTACCTGGCCAATGGGCACCACAATCTCTGGAGTCCCCGCGTAGTTGGTATACACCCCGCCATACCACCCGCTCGTCAGCTTGGCCACCGCAGGGGTCGACCTTGACCGTGTTCGGCGGTGAGTGGTACGTGTACGCGAAGATGTACTCACTGCAAGTCTTCTCGCTGCCCGGTAGCACCGCGCCGGGAACCGCACCGACCCGCCCATGTCGGAGCCTAGCGCAGAGTCGATCCACTCGTACGCTGTCACCGCCGCCCCCTGAGCCGCTGCTGCTGCCGCCCGTGTTTTGGTACCCCTCCCCCCCACGCGCTCCACGGGTCGGCGTAGTCGACCTCCATGCCATCGCTCGGAGCGCCAAGGGCGAACGCGATGGTCTTGGTCTTGCCGACGAGAGAGGCGCCTGCCGGGAGAGTTAGCTCGACTGTCTCGGTTGATAGGTTTTGGTATCCGTAGGCTTAGTAGTAGGAAGCTAGCTGACTGGCCCATAGCAATGACGGAAAACGGCGGCCACGAGTCGGCTTATATGTGGTCATTGCCAAGTTCTTGTCAAAAGCATATCTTGGGGATCATGTTAAGTTTGGGGGTTATTATCTCGAGGGCCCACCCTATGGTGTTCCAAGCCAAAGCAATCCCGAAGTATACACTGGAGCGGCAGAGAAAAGAGATTGAGCTCAACATCACCCCCTCATGTGCATCAACCACTTTGCCTCCTCGGCGTTCTTGCCCCAGCTTGCAAGACGGATCACGCTATGCGGTTCGAAATAGACTTTCCTCTTGACAATACCGCCTTTCCCCATCAGCTTGCCCGTTTGGTTCGGCCGGCTTGCGTCGCAGGTGGCCACAATCCCGCACAGGACCTTGTCGGACGAGATTCTCCGCAGCGCCATGGCAGTTTGGTGACCGTTGAACATCAACACCAAATCGTCCGAATGGAGCGAGACGAGGTCGTTGCGTGTCCCCATGGTGGGTCCTTTCCCAAACTCGAAGATGACATGCTCGAGGCGCTTCATCTTGTCATCTCCGCCATATCTGGTTGCTGACATGATTATCGGGGCCGATCGGTGGTCGTAAACATGCAAATTCGAGTCCCCTATCTCGCGTTTCTCTAGCGGAATGTGGTCCGATGGGTCGACAGCCTCCCCCTTCAACACCTTGAAAATGGTATACTCGTACAAGCCTACATCTTCGGATATGGCTTCCCGCCCACTTGCGGTGGAGATGTGGAGGGGCCAGACGTGTCGGAATATTCGGCTCATGATCGCCCTCGCAGCTTGACCTGGGGGCAGCGTTTTGGTCTCGGCGTAGTCCAAGTCGAACCTTGGAAGCCTGGAGAACCTAGACTTGCCCCTCGCTGCTCGGACGAGACGAAGATCGGAAACGCAGTACCTTAGGGATTCGATAAACTGAAACTCCCATAGTTTGATCATCTCTTTCGATCTCAAATGGGCCCTCAGACTCTTTGAAATATTCTCACCGTCGAGCCTCATGGCCTTTTGAAGCTGTCGCGGAAAGCTGTAGAGCGCCCTGGTTTGAAGCCCCTCATTTTCGTCGGGGCCGCCTCTCGTATCGTTCCGTTCAAGCAAAAACTTCCAGAAGAGATCTCCTCGATCCAACTGATAGTCGACGACAATACTTGGCGAGGACGAAGCAGTTGCGAGACCTAAAAGAGCAAAGATGTTATCCCAAGGCTCGAAACAGCAGCTTTCCGAGTACTCCATTATCAATGCCACCAAGCTCTGGGGCTTGTAGGTTGCTTTCAACGAAACAAAGCTCTGCAGGAGCTGCTCCAAACTTGTCAGGCGCCTGCAGCAGACATTGCTATGGTAGAAGTCCTCTCTCCATCGCTCCCATTCTACTTTTCGATTATAGTTGGCCCAGTCCGCAAAGACGGATGATTCTGGGGGGTCGTACGGATTGAGGCCCTCATCCGAGTCGCCACACAACTTCTGGGCAAGAGTATCCCGAGCCCTCCAGATCTGCTGGTTAAGCTCGGATATTCTTCTGTGCTCGGCTTCTCCGATGGCGTGAGAAAAGTACACGCCAATGTCTGCCAGGCGCGTCTGGCCCCAGGGTTCGACAATGGAAACATTAGGCCCGCCGAGCAGAATCTCTTGCACAATCCACTTCCTCGTCCAGTACGGATTCGCAATGAGCTGGTCGAAGCCGCGCCGGCCGGCGGGCGAAAGCCGATCGATCCAGGGATTGTAGCCATTGAAGTCGCTCGGAAACCAGCGCTTCTCCCACAGCTCGGCAGTTTTCTTGGAGTAGTCGACGGCCTGGCCCAGGTCGCGCATCTCCTCAAGCGCTGTCGTCTCGGCCGTGTCGAGGTTGCCAAGCCAGACGAGCACGCTCGAGGCCAGCGAGTAGACGGCGCCCATCAGGCCGATCTGCTGGTTCTTTTCCTCGACGTCATTCTGATTGATGCAGACGGCGTCTATCCACAGGTTCTTGGTCCATCCGGCTTTGCGCGCATGAAGCAGAAAGTCGCGCAGGTTCTCGCGCACCAGCACCGCGCAGCCGTTCAGCGAGATTTCAAAAACGGGTGTCTCATCCCCCCAGCGGTACGAGAGTGCTGAGAAGCAGCAGTAGTCCGATGGGCTATCAAAGTCGAGCTCTTCGAGTGTGCATGTTAGGTCCTGGTAGCTGTCGGAGGGCTCGATGCTGAGCAGGCGAATGGCGCTCGTTGATAAAAGTGGTGAGTACGGCGAGGGCGCGCGGGGATGAGGCATATCTGGCTGGTGCCGAGGTGATGGAGGTGAGCTGAAGTCCGGGTGCAAACATCAAACTCTAGCGCGAAATGTCATGGTGCGGCTGAACTGGAGAGCGCCCCACCCCCCGTCTTCTAGGCGCCTCTTTGACGCTATCCCCGGAGCCACTGTCGCGAAACGGATCGGAGACAAACCTCAGCTGCAATGGGCGTTTTGGTTAGGGATTAAAAGTGATAAATTAAGCTAAAACCATATCTCGTAACCTTGACGCCTATACTCGCATGCAAATCGCTCAGCCTATACCAGTCCGCTAGGTCCAAGATTGCCGACCACCACGATGACCAAGGTCTTCTCTTTCGCCAACGCCATCAATGCTTCACACTCTTCACCCTTTCCTTGTCTAGTTTTCCTTAGAACAACTTCTCAAACTTCATGCACGCGGCTGCGACGACCATGATCGCGCCCGACGAGATAACCAAGACAAACGACCTCTGCATCGCGTGCACAATAGCAGCAATGGCCGCCCCCCTGAGCTCGCCATCGAGACTCCTGAAGAACTCGCTCTGGGCACCGGCCGCCGCACTGGCGATCTGCTCGGCCGTGAAGCCATGCCCAGCTAGCGCTACCGAGAGGGTCTTGGCGACTTCAGAGTTGAAGACCTGGCCGGCAATGACGAGAGCAACAGTGCTGCCACCGATCTGGGCTACGTTCTGCAGGTTGATGGCGTTACCGATGTCTGCGGGCACGACGGAGAGCGTAGCGACGGCGTAGCCGATCTGCAGCGACAGGCCGGTTCCGAAGGCGACAACAATGGTCAGGCCGTAGATCGTTCCGGTGCTGGTGGCCGGATCGAGGTAGACCATCAAGACAGCACCGCCGATGGTGATGAGGATACCGCTGGCCAGGAATACAGGCGCGTAGTACTTGACACGGGAGAGCAGGTGACCGGCTGAGACATTGGTCACGACGCTAACGACGACGAAGGGCAGCAGGCGGACGGCGGCCATGACGGGCCTGTCGCTGTTGACAAACTGGAAGTAGATCGGGATGTAGTAGACAACAACAAACAGGCTGGTGATGCTACAGGCCGTGGCGATGACAAGCAGAACCTGGGTGCGGCTGAGCAGCAGGTGGCCGGGCACAGCGCGATGAGCAACAGTCGTGAAGACGGTGAAATATTGCTGTAGGACAACAGCAATGAGCACAACAGCAAAGATGACGATCAGCGCGATGGTTCGGCCATCGCTCCAGGCCCACTGGGCGCCGCCCATGGAGAAAGCGACTGTAAACAGGACCCAGGCAGCGCCAGCGAGGAAGAGGCCAAGGAAGTCGAAGCTGGCGATGCGCTCTCGGATGGTCTTGCCGGGCAGCGGGTGGATCGAGGGTAGGAAGAAGATATAGATGGGTGCCACGACGGCACCGATGACGAGGTTGATGTAGAAAGCCCAACGCCAGGTCGCGCTCGATTCAGAGAAGGCTCCCCCTACGAGAGGTCCAACGACAGCGCCAACACCCCTATTATCCCGTTAGTATTAACCCGAACGAGAGCAGACAGCTGGTAAGCAACAAAACATACCAGAAGAAACCAATGAGGGTAATGTAAAGACCACGCTCAGTAGGCACAGTAAGGTAGCTGAAGTAGTTGAGACCGCCGAGGTAGATGCCGGCGCCACCGCAACCAGCCAAAACACGGCCGACAATCAAGGCGTTCATATCGGGCGCCGCACCGCATAGTGCCGAGCCAATTTCGAACATGACGGCACCGCCGATGAAGACGTACTTCATGTTGAAGTGGCCGAAGAGGTTACCGACGAGAAGAATCGAAGCTACAGACCCCAACGGAAAGCCAGCGCCGATCCATGGGAGCTGTTCGACATGGCCAAAGTCCTCAACGACAGGGCCCTGGACATCGGCGGCGATGGTGGTGTCCAGGCCATAGAGAAAGGCGCTGATGTAGAGTGATAAGCAAATCAAAAGCCACCTGAGGCCGGTGATAGATCTTGCTGGAGCCTCGGCAAGGGACTCCAGCGAGGATCGAGATGGCGAGGTCCCCTTCTCGCTACCCTTCTCAGGGTCCGACTCTTCGCCCTGCTTTTCTATTGTCGGCGCTGTGCTGATAGCTGGGGTTGCGGTGTTGCTCGCGCCCGATGGCAAGGCGGCTTCTGAGATTGAGCTGGGTGCCGCGACGGGCAGGGTGCTCTGTGAATTGGAAGCCATTGATGCGGTGGCCTGGGGGTAGGCTGGGAACTGGATGGAGTTGAGGTGTCGCCGAGATGGAAGATCCTAGGCAAGGCAGGTATATATGTTGAGGCGCGATCAGACCCCGGCTGGTGATATTCGTGCCAAGCAAGTTGGTGTAAGTCAGGTCTCGGATAGTGGGGGGGGGGGGGGGGGGGCTGTGGAGTTTAGACTCGGAGCGTGGAGATAAGCGTCTAGCGGTCGATGCAAGTCCAAGTGATGTGATGATGGTATTGTTTTGATGCTTGACCTTTCCAAGATCCAGAATGCGAAGAGACGGGGCCATATTTGTATATTGTAGAGTCCGAAAAGCTCCATGGTTGGAAAGTTGTGTTTGCTGGTTTGATGTTACAAATCCGCTGGGTGATTCAGCTGGCGCGCAATGGCAAGAATTTGCGGTGCCGTGGGTGCGTGCCTAGGCAGCCAGGCAGTCAGGCAGCTGGCAGGTTGGCATCTTTTTGCGACGCCAACTCACGGTCCCAAGGGACTCTCCCAAGGGGAAGGCGCATTTGTCAGACGGCAGCGAATCAGCAAGCCGGGGCGATTAATGAACGGACCAGCAAGGACCCAACCCTCGGGGTGCTTTCTAAGACAGCCGTCCATCTAGCCGTCTTGGGCTTAGCCGTCGTCCCAAACAGGTCGCCCGATGACTCTGATTCGATTAGTGATGGTGTCGACCAATGAGGTGTCGCGTCAGATCTCTCGTTCCTGTCTCCGACTTTCTATGGCAAACGGCAGCGGCTGCCCGAAAAAAAGGAATTGGGCCTGGAATCACAATGTCAACCCTTGCAGCAATTCCCCCGTCTTCTGCAGACCGGACCCCAGAAAAATAAGCATGAATTGCGCAATCGCAGCGACGCGGCCCAGAGACAAGCCAGACAATGGTAGAAATATGCCGAAACCTGTCGGCGCTGGTGCGTGTTCCGACGACGACCCCAAGGCCGTATGGGGTCGGAGCGTGTGCCGGCCGCTGGCCTAACCCCGATCAATCCTCACATCTGCCAGATAAAGAATGCGCCACGCCGGTTACCCCTTTGCCCCTCTCCGCGAACTCCAGCGGCACCCAATTGGCCAGCATCACTGCAGAATCTCTCTCACGTCTAAGACTCTCGCACCCAGCCTGGCGTTTACATACTCCATCACGCCCATCACGGAGTATCTCAATTCTCGTGCCTGCCTTAAAAGGTCTGGAGATACCGGGCCCGCATCTTAACCCCATCCTCCACCGCCCGCACCCGAAAAGCTTCGGTTCACCGGAGCCTTATTTGACGGCATCGCGGCAATCTCTGCCACTTTACGCCCAGCACACGCCCGGCACACACCCAGCACACGCCCAGCACACGTCCAGCACACGCCCAGCACACGCGCCCAGCACCTGCAGTGCACTGCGCACGGGGGCATCATTACCAAACACGTGATTATTTCCCATTCCTTCTCGTGAAGGTCATTAGCAAGAGCGAGCGTCTGGCATCGAGCTGCCCTGTTTGTCCATTGCCCACGTTGCGATCTCTTCTTGTCCCATTCGCCCATCGACCATTGCCAAGGGCCTTAGCGGCGCCAAGTGCTCGCCTTGTTGATGTGAGCTTGGCGGCCACGAAAACGTGTTGCCTACTTGAACCCTGATTCAACGTTGGTGCTCCAAAATCTCGACCTCATCTCTCAGGCTTCAGGTCATCGAGTCCGAATACATAAGCCAAGGGCTTGGTTGCATGGTTTATTGGTATTCCAAAATCCTCCCTTCCCTGATCTAGCACTGACGGCCGTCCCAGATTCTTAGCTCCTGCCTTCACACTGGGCACAACCTCAGCACCCACCATCAGAAGTTCCTGCCCTCCGCTCGTAGTGTTTGAGCAGCTGAACGCACCCTCGCTTGCTCGTCTCCAATCATTTCGAACTGCCACACCTCGGTCGATGGCCTACGAATCGACATGGAATTCCACCAGCGGTGCCCGTTTGGGATGCCTACCCGGGAATGCTGTCAACATAACCACACACGCACATTCCAAGCTCAGGGGCTCTGAAGCTCCGCAGGATTCGTGAGCCATGGTTGGCGCCGAACTCTATTGCACTTCCAAAGCGCTGTTTCCGCAGCAGGACAGTCTGATTGAGACGGTGCTGCTCAAGCTGGACCTGGACTCCTCGACTGATGGGACAAACATGAAGCCGCCATGAGCGGGCTGCATTGAGCTGCATTGAGCTGCAACGGGCTGCAATGGGCTGCAACGGGCTGCAATGGGCTGCAACGGGACTGCACACCACCTCACTTGTACATGGAGTAGCAGCACTCTCCGTTCCCAGCTCCACGCTCCCCGCCCGGCTCCACCTTTGCCAGCCGCTCCCCAAGACTCAGCATCCCAGTTCTCCGCCAAGACTCGAGACTAGGAAGCGCAGGAGCACACACTGAAGGAGCACACATTCCCTTGCTAGGCTGCGCGATGCTGGCGAGAGAAAGTGCGCCCACGTGTGCCATAGCCCGGCTTGAGGCTGCCGACCTGCTTTCCTGCCCGTTGCCCATAAATAGGAAGACGTGCCGACCCGACCGTGCATCCTGGCTGTTTCCGCCAGACGCAAACGCTGCAGCTCTCCTCAGCAACGTCAAGTTGTTGCCACCGCAAACATGCCCACGCTCCACCAGTTCGACTACCTCTTCGCCATCGGCACCATCTTTGCCGCTCTGGATGCCTGGAATATCGGCGCCAACGATGTGGCCAACAGCTGGGCGACCAGTGTGGGTTCGCAGTCGGTCACGTACCTGCAGGCCATGACTCTGGGGAGCATCATGGAGTTCTCGGGAGCCTTGGGCGTCGGCGCCCGTGTGGCCGACACCATCCGGACCAAGGTTGTCAACACCTCCCTCTTTGTTAAGGACCCCGGTATGTTGATGCTTGGCATGGTCTGCGCTGTCACGGCTTCGTCCATCTACCTCACCATCGCCACCCGTATTGGCCTACCCGTCAGCACGACGCACAGCATCATGGGCGGTGTCATCGGTATGGGAGTTGCTGCTGTTGGCGTTGATGGTGTCCAATGGGTTGGGACCGGGTCCGGCGTTAATGCCATCAATGCCGGCGTGGTACAAGTATTTTTGGCCTGGATTATCGCGCCCGTGAGTACCCAGCTCCCCCCTGTGCCCCATCATTACTAGGTAGCAGGTCACTGACTTTTAGCCAGGGCCTTTCGGGTGCGTTCGCATCAATTATCTTCTTGGTCACCAAGTACGGCGTTTTGCTGCGCCAGAATCCCGTCTGGAAAGCATTCTTCCTTGTGCCCGTCTACTTCGGCATCACCGCATCGCTACTCACGATGCTACTCCTATGGAAGGGCGGTTCCTACACCATTACGCTCACAGACCCGCAAGTTGCTGGTGTCATCATTGGTGCTGGTGCTGGTTGGGCGCTTCTCATCTCAGCTACCCTTCTTCCATGGCTCTACCGCGTCGTCATTTGCAACGACTGGAAGCTGCGCTGGTGGCACATCCCCCTCGGCCCTCTCCTCCTGCGCCGAGGCGAGGTGACGCCGCCCCCCGGAGATGCCGATCATAGCATCAAGGACTATTATGAGGGCCATCTCACCAAGGAACAGCTTGAAGCTCGCCGCGCGGCCGAGAGCGGCGATGTTGAGGTTGTTGGCCAGAGCGCAACCGAGAAGTCAACTCCTGCAGCCGAGACGTCGGATGCCTCCGAGACCGGCGAGCCTTCGGCAAACCCCAAACATAAGAGCCTCGTTGGCCCCAAGCCTGAGGGTGCTTGGTACACCAGTGCCGTGTTGTTTTGGTACGTCAAGTGGGCTATCCTGCGTGGTGTCGACCAGGATGTTGTCCACCTACAGAACCGGAAGGATATCCTTTCCGGCGACGTAGAGGAGCTTCACGCCCATGCGGCTCACTACGACAACAAGACCGAATACATGTATAGCTTCCTACAAGTCATGACGGCCGCCACGGCCTCGTTCACACACGGTGCCAACGATATTTCCAACGCCATTGGCCCATACGCCACCATCTACCAAGTCTGGCAATCCGGCGCGGTTCCCCCGAAGGATAAGTCCGAGGTTCCCATCTGGATTCTGGTGTTTGGTGGTGCCTGTCTCGTAATCGGCCTCTGGACTTACGGCTACAACATCATGAAGAACTTGGGCAATCGCATCACATTGCACTCACCGTCGCGTGGTTTCTCCATGGAGCTTGGCTCTGCCATCACTGTCATTCTTGCAACGCGTCTCAAGTTGGTAAGTTGGATGGTTATTAGGTACTACTTATTTGATCCTTGACTGATGGTCCTTTAGCCAATTTCGACGACTCAATGCATCACGGGAGCGACTGTCGGTGTAGGCTTGTGCAGCGGAACTTGGCGAACTATCAACTGGCGAATGGTTGCGTGGATTTACTCCGGTTGGATCATTACGCTGCCCTCGACTGCTATTCTCAGTGGATGCCTGTTTGGAATCATCAGTTCAGCACCAAAGTGGAGCTCAACTGCTTGAGGTTGGCTTTCGAGGTGGCATGCCAGCCAGGTAAGGTATGTTGAAGAGTTCGCTTTGTGGACAACACACAGGAGAGGCATAGCGGGATCGTAAAGGCGGAACGTTGTCATTTCCAGAGTTCTTTGGTTACCCATTAACACTCCTTTTCTACCTTTATTACCTTTTATCCTATATTATTACCTTTTATCCATTGTTCGCATCAGTAGCGGCGGAGAACTTGAGCCGTGATTGTGAGAAAAAAGATTCCCCGTGATGGACATGGGAAAGGCGTTTCCAATGGCATAAATACATTCTTATTGTACTTTGGCAGAATGTTACAAAGTGGGCCGTCCTCTTCTCGGAATTTCATTTGAGCCCAATTCGGACCATCACACACCTCCCGCCATGAACCGCAGCCGCCTCCCCTCCTTCCCACTCCCCCTCCTTCTCCACTACCTCCCTATGCTCCTTCATCTCCTCCCGATCGGGATCCATAACCTCAAACCCCCTCCGCCGGTAGAACCGCTCATTCCAGGGCACATCCCGATACGTCGTCAACGACACCGCCGCGAACCCCTCCCGCCTCGCCTGGTCCTCGACAACACCCAGCAGTCCCGTCGCGACCCCGCGTCGCTGGAAGTCGGCGTGGACTTACATCTCGGCGATGTAGAGGTAGCGCGAGTCCTTGGGCGCGGCGCAGACGAAGCCGATGAGATGATCGGGATGCAAGGTCGTGGTGGCTACCCAGACGTGGTGGGAGGCTTGGCAGAGCGCGAGGGTGGATAGGGGAAGGGGAGGGGAGGTGGCGATCCAGGCGAGAGCGGGGATGGTGGTGAAAAGGGAGGCGGGGGAGGTTTCGATGGTGCCCAGGAGGGGTAAGTCCGAGGGGCAAGCTGGGCGGGTGGTTATCGTGGGGATCATGGAGGTGGCGGGGAGGTGAGGGTTGCTTTGTTCTTGTTTGATGGTCTTTGTATCGGTGGTGTGGTTTGTGTAGGACAATAAAGCTGTTCAGGCGTTGTTCATCTTTGGTCGGTCTGACTCATCAATATTAGATTGAGCGTTCGGGATCATGCATGACAATTGAAGTTATTGACAGGAAAAACATAGGGTGATACTGTTGTTATTATCACAACGTAAACAACCCCTCACGATTAGTAGCACAGGCACATTCGGCGATTATAGCAAAGTCAAGGTCATAATTGGATGTATTCTAATTGTGGGGAAGGAAATTCAGTCAATTTACTTGCTTACCTACCTCGTTCTAAACTTGAGGAAAATTCTCAGTCTGAAGTGCTCAAGTTCGTCGTGTAGTCTTCTTCGCCTACCTATCACCTAGTTAGGCCTGGTAATAGGTTGTCTGAGCTGTTACTCAGTTTTTCTTTGGCCGAAGGGCTAGTTATTTCTTACCTTCAAAGTTCGGGGCCTGCCTCAGCGAAGCCGTTATCGAGACCGGCCTCAGGGTAAAGAAAGGAAGTGACATCGCCGTAGTCGTAGTCGTACTCACTGGCTAGACTGGACTTATCGCAATCGTCGTCACTAGGGCTGGCCCCAGCGTGGCCGTAGTAGGCGACGCCGGAATCAGCGTGACTGGGACCGGCAACAGCATAGCTATAGTCGGGGTCAGTATTCGCGTGACTGGGGCCGGCGACAGCATAGCCATAGTTAGGGTCAGCATTAGCGTGACTGGGGCCGGCGACAGCATAGCCATAGTTAGGGTCAGCATTAGCGTGACTGGGGCCGGCGACAGCATAACCGGGGCCTGCTCCATCATTCGGGCTCGCTGCGGCACCCTGAGCCTCGGGTTGTGCTTGAGGCACAGCGCCAGGAATCAGGCTTCTCAGCTCCCTCGGCCTGGCGAGCAGTTCCTCGTCTCCGGAGAGGACTGTGTTCACGTTGTCCTCGGTTACACGTCCCTTCTTGGCCAATCGCGTGGCTTGGAGTGTCTGCACAACTCCACAACGATTCTCCGGGTGCTGGATAGTGTCAGTGACAGTGTCGTGAGTGGTAGCGGAGGCGTCCTTCCAAGCAAAGCTCAGCCCATGTCTCACACCATCCTCGACTGCCAGCTCGAACATCCGTTTGAGTTTGTCATGACCAATAATGACACCTGTCGGTTGCCAGCCCTCCGAGGTATGGAGTTCGTGTAGCTCGGCATTGAACTCGGGCCCAAACTGAAATTGACCAAAGCCTTGCGGCAGAGCACGGCTGTTGTTGTTGTTGTTGTTGTTGCCGTTATCAGCCATGATTGCTTTTTTCTGTGAAGAGTTTTTGTTCTCGGTACCTTTATGTTGAGATACGAGTGAGGTGATGACTTGTTGAGGCGAGTTGGTGTGATGGAAAGATAACCCGACAAGGTATGTATATGATGGAGGTTACGGGTTCCATTATATATATTGGTATTATCCCCAAGCGGAATACATCTCTTGTGTGTTAAGAGTTGTCAAGTTCAGTTTCTGAGTGACTGTGCGAATCTGAACTTGAACAGTGTAGCTCAGTAAATCCAACTTTGAACCATGGGCATGTGTCATGATTGTTATTGTATGGCCAATATGAGCCTGAGGCAGCCATCCCAAAATATCTACCTTGGGTGCCCTCGGTACCAATGATATGACAGGTTTGAGCTGGACGGGTCCCAGCAAGAGACCCCCTCAAGAAAAGCACGACTGCCAGTGTCACGGTGGAGCAGGACTTAATGAGAGAGAGGGTTAGGGTTTAAACATTATCAAAGTGGGGCAGGGAAATTTGCAGTTGCGCACAGACCATACAATTTGCCTATATATTCTCCTAACCCCTCCCCCTCTTCCACCTTTTCTCTTTTTCTTTTCTTCATACTTACCTTGATCGACTGCGCGGAGATCATGAAAACTGCACAGTATAACGGGGAGCCTGCATTGCACATCGTGGTGCTTGCCGTTATGAATTGTCCTTCGGGGCCGTTCCGGTCGGAATTTTTGATACCCAACCGATTTTTTTTTTCACTGTGTGCACCGCTACAAGCGGTGCCATAGAGAAGAAGTTCTCGTTCCGGTTGTTGTGTTTGCCTAAATGTGCGATTTCCATACTCGGTTGACATTCTTTTACTACACTACAGTGTCAGGAGGTCCTTGCGAAAGGCACTTCAATCACTGAGCTCGCTTCCAACCTTGATGCCTAAAATTGCAGCGAGGTGTTAGGGGTTGGGGTTCTCGTGCGACGAATCTTGAATTTTGGCTTCGACATCATCCCCTTGGTGGGGACTAAAATTGCAGTACGAGGTTGCATGATGGGGCAAACACTTGCACAATAAATACATCCATCAATCAATCAATCGAGGTTGCACAATCTACGGAGAGACCTGGATGCCCTTTTATAGGGCCCAAGTTGCAGTGACAACCTAGTTGCACACCAACATGCAGCCTGACGAACTTTCCATTGGCCAATGCCTTTAACATCGTGCCCTTTGTGAGGGCTAAAATTGCAGTGGATGGAGGTTTTTACTAGTGGCTTGCATGGACAAACATAAGCTTCGGATGGTGGCTTTAATGACATGCCCATTGTGAGGGTTAAAATTGCAGTGCAAAAAATGCTGCCTCTGTACAAGACTATCTACGACCTGGTGAATAACAAGGGGCTCTGGGCCGAAGGTGAGCAGGCATCAAAACTACACACTCCTTGACAGTAACAATTTGAAGTGCTGACTCTTTCTCAGGTGGTCTGATCGGCTACAACTGCAGCCATGTGTATCCCCACACAGCCAAGAAGCGGATCAACATCACCGCCCCGGACAACCTCAAGGGCGTTGACATGCTGATGTTTGAGGTATTCTCATCAATGGGGCTGGGCGTTCAGTTCCGGCCGGTCCTCTGCGACCCATTCGATACGAAAGAGGACGATACGGAAGAGGAGACGCCCGTATCCCAGGCCGTCATCGGCGAGACACTCAAGTTGATGTGGTACGACAACGATAGGGACGAGGAAATGAAGGAAATGTACAATTGGTGGGCTGGAAAGGCGGCGATGACGTACGCGGGGCGCAAGGGTTATATTGACGCCGGCCGGGTTCTTTGGCTACACGGCTTCGATCACAAGGAGCCTCAGCTCGCGTGGCTCGCTGTAAGTGTATTCGTGATTCCCATCGCACTATCAACGTGTGCTGTTTGATCTTGGCTGACCCTTTCTCTGCTCTGTTGGCTAGTACGGAAATGAAGCCTCGATTTCGATGGAATGTTCGTCTCTGGCCATGATCGTAAAGGTGTCTCTAGGTGGCGTAGTGGGCCCCTAGAGTACTCGCGGTGGCAGGGAGCTTAGCAGTGTCAAGAATTCTGGCGACAAAAAAGAAATCTTGCTAGTATGAAAGCTCCGGTTATAGCGAGTTAGAGGACTCGGATGAAGGCATGGCTGGGCTGTAAAAGGCAATCTGATCAATGGACATGTCAAGTCTGGCTGGATCGGTCGATAACAGCTTTCCGTAACAGACACTGTCAACGAAGGCGAATGCAAATCCCATACATATTTAGGAGTAGCGCATACGATCTGATTTCATGTTGACAGTCCACACATGATGCGAGAGCGTCATTTCGCCACGAGATCGAGCGAAACGCTTCGCTCCAGGGAACGACACGTCGGGTACAGCCTGGCAAGACCTGGGAAAAGCAATACTCACGACATAGGCAGAAGTCCATTCTCCCAGATTGGCCCACTTGATTAAGTCATCAAACTCCCTAGGCCAAAATACCCTTCCCGTGCTTTCTTTGGAACACTCGTGTGTTTGGAAGAGCTGGGCCCCTGAACCCCTTTTGGAGGTACCACCCAAGGGTTAGGGTTTGGTGTGATTCTCTTCAACAACATTGTCGATGTGAAAGCCCGGCTGTGCTTGCGTTCCCTTGTCGATCAATTGATATCTGGGCATCGGGCCGAATCCCCCGCAACGGCTGGACCCTGATTCCTTGAAATCACGAGCAGTGGTTGCTTGCTTCGACGTCAGCCAAGACCGAGCTAAGCCCCTCACTTTCAACGGCACGGCACAGAGCTCTTAGAAGAAAATCTTCAATTGCGATGCCAAAGTCGTAATCCTTTGGTTGGCAATTGAACAACCATCGATATCTGCAGGTCAGACCAAACGGGGTCGCTGCATCTGCGACATCTGTTTCCACTGCGGATATCCCAAAATATCCGACCACTTGGCTGATTGTATACCTGACAAAGATGCCAGGGTATTCGTCGATCTTTTACATAGATTGGAAGGTAGGTGTGAGTCCGTCCCACATCTGACTGTTCTGCCGGGCTTCAATTTGTCCGTATAAGAGGACAGGCTGGAAAACTTGGAAAAATTCAATCGCAGCGACGAATCCGAGGGAAACGAGGGTCACACAAGACGCTGCCGTGCCACTGATGGTCGCTTTGCATGTGGCCGTCGATCGTTTCCCCAGTTCAGCCACCGATCACCATGGCAAGACACGACACAATGCGGTTCCGAAATGCGGGGAGTTGGAACCTTGGCGGCGCCGGGCGGCACGAGGGCGCCAGCCACTTATAAGATGGAAACGTCGAGTTGATCGAGCGTGGAACTTAAAAAGTCGCCCAGCTTCCCCAAGTTTCACCGGGCCTGGCTGCGTCCCTGCGTTCTACCACTACTCTCGGTGGCAGCCGCTGTCAATGCGAAAAGCCCATCTCCTGCGACCTGACTCCGAATTACCAAGTGGCCGGACCCCTACAAAGCCTTTGACCATGTCAGAGAGTCCGGGCACCGAAGGCGCCCGCGCCGCGAGCATCTCCACGTACGGCCCCAAGTTCCCATCACGGCTGGTATTTGCACCATAGCAGCTAATCGGTACGACCAGGGATGGCCAAAAGGTCCGGGAGCAGAACATCGAAAAGGCCGACGAAGGGCAAACGAACATCAACGCCAACATCGAAGCCAAGTAAAACCACCCTCCAACAAAGAAGGCCCAGAACCCATCATATTAAATTAACCCTTACGTCACCCAGAATCCGAAACCCTCTCAAAGGAATCCCCTACCATGACCTCATGCGGCGCGTCGAGCTCTTTGCCGAGGAAAAGGGGCTGGGCGAGCACGTCGCGCTGCTGCGGAAAGGCGCGCTGGTGGCGCAGAACCCCGGCGGCGCGCACGATATCGCCGGGCCCGAGGCGTTGAGCGACGAGGAGAAGACGGTCCTCGTCAAGGAGGTCGAGCACAAGTGGCGGCTCCCCGCGCGCCTGTACCTGACCATCGCCACCTGCTCCGTTGGCGCCGCCGTCCAGGGCTGGGACCAGACGGGTACCAACGGCGCGAATATCTTCTTTCCTGACATCTATGGCATTGGGGGGAGTAGTGTTCGGGATAAGATCCTGCTGGGGCTGGTTAACGCCGGGCCGTATATCGGCAGCGCGTGAGTACATTGACATGATTGCCTTCTTTGTTCTGACAGATTCTGTAGGTTTATCGGGTGCTGGCTGTCGGATCCTCTCAATAGCTGGATTGGCCGCCGTGGTGCGTGCCAACCTCGAATGGTTGATATCGGTTGTGATGCTTACCCCCTATAGGAGTCATTTTCGTTTCTGCACACTTTTGCATATGGCCTGTTATCGGATCGGCTTTCAGCCATACCTGGGAACAGCAACTGGCGACGAGGTTGCTCATGGGCATTGGGATGGGCGCGAAAGCTTCAACGGGTTTGTAACCATTGTCGGCGAGCAATCTACCGTCCCACTTCTAACGGTTTTCGCTAGTCCCGGTATATGCAGCAGAAAACTCTCCCGCAGCCATTAGAGGCGCGCTTGTCATGTCGTGGCGTAAGTGTATCTGCAGCGTCTTCCCAATACGCACTCTTTACTGATACCGAGGCCAGAGATGTGGACGGCCTTTGGTATCTTCCTCGGAACCGCTTTTAACCTGGCAGTCTGGAACGCCGGGCCTAACAACTGGCGACTGATGTTAGGTTTGTGTTTTCCCATAGTAGAACCTGCCTATGATGATTGAAATGCCTAACACACCGAGTTTGGACAGGCGCCCCCTTCATTCCCGCTGTTCCCCTGCTGGTTCTCATCTACTTCTGCCCCGAGTCACCCCGATGGTACATGAAGAAGAACCGCTACCTGAGAGCCTGGAACTCCATGGTGAAGTTGAGAAATCACCCGTTGCAAGTGGCCCGTGACATTTTCTACATCCACTCGCAACTGGAGCTGGAGCATGAGCTGCTTCGAAACAGCACCTTTGCCAAGAGATTTGTCGAGCTTTTTACCATCCCGCGCGTCCGGCGAGCCACCGCTGCGGCGTTCACTGTCATGATTGCGCAGCAGATGTGCGGTAAGTGAAATTCTCCCAACCCCTGCCCCGCGACCCTCACTAAGCCCGCCAAGGTATCAACATCATAGCATTCTACAGCACCACCGTCTTCAAAGACTCGGGCTCCTCCGACTTCCAAGCCCTGCTCGCCTCATTCGGCTTCGGCCTAGTCAACTGGCTCTTCGCCTTCCCAGCCTTCTGGTACTTCCCCTCCCCCCTTATTTACCCCCGAAGTGACAAAACCCTGACCCACCCCCAGGACAATCGACACCTTCGGCCGCCGCTCCCTCCTCCTCTTCACCTTTCCACAGATGACTTGGACGCTCCTAGCCGCCGGGCTGTGCACGCTACTAGACCAGGGCACGACGCGCACGGCGCTGGTGGCCCTCTTCGTGTACCTCTTCGCCGCCTTCTACTCGCCCGGCGAGGGCCCCGTACCCTTCGCCTACAGCGCCGAGGTGTACCCGCTCTCGCACCGCGAGCTCGGCATGGGCTTCTCGGTCGCCACCTGCCTGTTCTGGGCCGCCGTGCTGGGCATGACGTTTCCGTTCCTGCTTGACTCGACTGGCACCGTTGGGGCCTTTGGCGTCTACGCGGGGTTCAATGCTGTTGCGTTTGTTATGATTTTCTTTCTCGTGCCGGAGACGAAGCAGCGTACGCTTGAGGAGCTTGATTGGGTGTTTGCTGTTCCTATGCGCAAGTTTGCTAGGTACCAGCTTACGACGGCGTTGCCGTGGTGGTTCAAGAGGTATGTGTTGTGGCGAAGGGGTGCCGAGCTGAAGCCGCTGTATGAGTTTGACCAAAAGGTGGAAGAGAGGGGGGAGAGGGAGAAAGAGTAGTGGAAGGCGTTGTGGGGGTGGATGTGACTAGTTACAATCGGGATTGGTGACTGTGCTTTGGTTTCTTAGTTTCTTTCCTCAATTGTTGATACCTTGTTGCTGCCATGTCAGCTACTGAATTTTGTCTTAGGGGGGGGGGGGGAAACCAGGGATACTTCGACCAGCGTGCTTCTACTCTGCTGAAGTTCAGTGTCAATCGAACGGTGTAACACCTCAATGTTCTTTGCAGGGTTGACTTCTCATAATATCTGGATAAAAGACCCAATCCCGTTGGTGGATTAGTATTGTGGCCCATTTCCTGGTGAAAAAGGAATAGCTTGGGACAATTCCAAGTGGCTGGTTCCGGAACCGGGATGCAGGAACGGCATTTGCCACTGGCACTTTGGGGGTCGAAGCGTGTGCTCGATGCTGCAGCTCAGCCGATCTCGCATTGGTTGGTCACCCCAGACGTATCAATACCTGTTGCTTCCCCTCTCCAGAGTTCTTTTTACTCCCGGACGAACTCATCACCGTCGCCAGCTGGGTTTCCAATTGGGATAGGATCTTGGTGAATTTAGGTTGCACCAGAAAATATCCCCAAATATGTCGTTTCTCTTTGTAGTTCTTATTGTTTTGTGCATTGTAGCCACAATCGCAGGCTACAACCTTGGGCACCGACGTCAATATGCACGCAAGTTATCGTCACCCTCCCATGAAACCAAGCAAAATTTGGATGAGAAAGGAAGCCGAGGCCCAGCTGGCTATGGCGAAAGCCAACAGGAGGGTCTTTTCTCTCAAGGGATTGAGCCATTGGAGAATTTTGACTGGAGGGCTACCGAGCCGCATAAGCTTCGACCGTTCAAGCCAAAATACCACATCACCATGGGTCAGAAAGCCCCGAGTGCATGTATCTATCCCAGCTATCTAACAACACGGTGCAGCCCTCCAAACCGACACGCCTTCCGAACTCATCACCATAGACCACGATTACTACGATAGAGTTATGGCGCGCCGCAACACAGTCAAAGAACACGGCCCAACCGTCATAGGCTGCGTCCCCAGAGGCCGTGCCGCTGTACGGGAGCTCTACTCGTACCTCCTCGGCGGTTACCTCCCTGTCCGCTTTCCGACCATGTTCCAACTCGAACACCAATCTGGCGACCAGCATGGAACAGACTTTGTCAACAAAGTGACAGGACTCCGCGTGCCCCTTGCCCCGGCTCAGGATGAGCCGCTGGTGGCACTTGAAACCATCGCCGAGACGGTTGAGGACGACATTTTTCTGCTGTTGCAGCGCGAACAGCAGGATAACGGCGAGCCTGGGGAACACGAAGCGGTTGCCTTTGTCTGCTGTCACCCCTCGGGCTTTGACCCGTCGGAGAAGCTGGGCAAGGTGTTGAGGGACGTCCATGGCCCGGTGCCGGCCTATGACAAGATTGGGCCGAGCATGGAGAGATTCTTTAGCCGGCTTGAGGTGGGTCGGAGTGCCAAGAGGGCGAACGTGAGTCCCCCTTTTACCACATCTTGAGGTACTGAATTTTGACCCTTTTTAGTGGGGGGTACAAACACATACCGATCTGTTTGCACCCAGCGGGAACCATGTTTATGTGGGTGAGGAAGTCGAGGAGGACTCGGCGGTGGATGCTGAAAGCGCAAGGCTCCGAGTCGAGTTGCAGACGTTGACGCGCCTGCCCAAGACCAAAGCAATCTTGTTTAGCTTCAAGACGTATCTCTACCCGCTGGCCGAGATCAAAGCCGAAGGGCTCGGGCCCCAACTCGCGGATGCGATCGAGGGGCTCAAGGCAGGAAATGCGCCGGGCATGTGGGTGTACAAGGGAAGCGTGCGATGGGGCAAAGCTGTCTGCGAGTTCTTGCGGTCCCACTAGCTAGCTCTCATAGGCTCCATATTACATCCAACTTCGCAAGGGTCAAGCGTGTGAGAGAGGAGAGGCAAAAATTTGATCGCGGCAGGGATCGAACCTGCGATCCTCTGCGATCGCCATTACTTGATGTTCAAGCGCTTGTAAAGCAGATGCCTTAACCACTGGGCCACGCAACCGATGTATGTTTGAGGTGTGTTGAAATTATCGCCAGCCAGTTTTGGTAGATGGAGTCCGGCGACTCGGATGCATTTGCAGACGACAAACCGAGGGACAGTTCTTGGCGGCAGCAGTGTTCCAAACGGTCAATGCGTTGAGATTGCCACAGAAATGGCAGGAAAACTTGCCGGTGAGTGCTGCAGGCAGACGTTATCCTTCAGGCCTACCAAAACGCCCTGACCAACGAGCTTCGTATTTGGGAGCGAATCAACATGGAAATTCCAAGAGTGATCAAGTACCTCTCACCAAGTTTGTAGGTCAGGGCATTTTTACAGGCCTAACCGGTATTGGTATTGCCCCTTACTTAACCAATCCCGTGGCACTTCTACAACGAGTACCACCTACCTGAACAACGTTAGCACAATGCGGTACCGGGTGGCTGGACACAAAAATATACAGGCTGGCGGTGATGGTGGCATAACAGCTTCCAATTTCGATTGGACTTACTTGGCTCAGCTTCAATTAATCTTGCTGCCTGAGATAAACGCCCGGCCTTCTCGGCTCGGCAGCGTTACTTATTAGCAATGCGCTGCAGGGGACGCGGATGGGAATGGGACGGCGCCTCCGCCACTGTGGGTTACGCGCAAGATTGGCTTGGTGAGAAGCATTGAGATCAGGCACGTGCATTGTCTCATCGATGGCATTTTATGTTACCGAGATCCATATATTCTCACGTGAGCCCTAGAGATTCACGGTGGTACCTAAATGAAGACCTGGCCAACCTGGGTTCCTATAGGCCGTGCCCTTGCAGTGTCAATTAAACCGCTAAGCACGCGCACCTTGAAGTTCAACCTCGATAGGAGTTTGGCTTGGATACCATTCGCCTCGTGAGTCGTGAATAGCGCCCTGGTGAAAATACACGGTATACGACTACTATCCGAGACACCAAAAAAGGATGCCTAGCGGTGATGGGGGTCTATGGTAAAAAGCGTCTTCAAAATGGCTATAAGAAGCAACATAAACGCTCATCCCAACATCAGTCAAACATCTACACTCAGCAACTCACATCATCCACTCACATCATCCACTCACATCATCCACTCACATCATCCACTCACATCATCCACTCACATCATCCACTCACATCATCGACTCATTTCGACTCTCTAACTTCATCCCACAAACACTTTCACAATGCTCAACCTTGTCCACATCCTCACCGCCACCCTGGCCCTCAGCGCCGGCGTGGTCGGCATCACCATCCCGGCTAACCAGACCGAAGGCGTCTACACGGTGACCACGGGGGCCG
This sequence comes from Lasiosphaeris hirsuta, assembly GCA_030549175.1. Lineage (NCBI taxonomy): Eukaryota > Fungi > Ascomycota > Sordariomycetes > Sordariales > Lasiosphaeriaceae > Lasiosphaeris > Lasiosphaeris hirsuta. The sequence goes on from JAUKUA010000002.1 coordinate 1,999,100, forward strand.
ACGGCCAGGACGTTTTTGTGCGCATCGGCGACATCACGCCGGGCCCGCTTACGGAAGCGGCGGCCATCAGCGGCCCGGGCCGTCTCGGCCGGCGCGCGACCACGTGGCCCCAGAAGACGAACCCGATCTGCCCCGAGGCGCGCTACCTCAAGCATTACGACTTCTACGACGGCGGAGCCTGGCAGGGCTTCTACAGCAGCTGCCAGAGCGTCGGCGACACGCGCTTCAAGAACGGCAAGGCCGTCTACGCCTTCTGGGGCGGCGCCGTCGCCTACATGTGCTCGTACCAGAGCAACCCGTGCAACGTGCAGGAGTGGGTCGACGCCGTCAACTGGGTCCAGAACTCGTGCCGCGGCGTCGACGGGCCCTACTTTGCTCCCGGCTATCTGTCCATTCCGGCATGGAAGAAGGTGAGTAGCCCCGGGTGGGAGTGGCTGCGAAGAAAATGATGCTAATGTGATCGTCTTAGGCGTACGGCTATGCCAACTCGGAAACTTCGTTTTGCTAGACAAGTTACATCTTCTATCCGGCCGTTTCGCTCGGTATCCTATGCCTCTCAGCTTTTTCCTATGTCCGTTGATAAATATCATGTCTTATTCTAGGGTACAGAAGTATAATGTAGTATCAAACTCTAATAGATAGTTGGGTAATTGCTTAGAGTATTTACTTTGGCGTTGCCTTTTCGCTCTAGGGCCTGTGTTAGTGACCGAAACTTCTCAGTTCCAAGCTGAAGTCGGAGTTAGTATGATTGAACTCGCAATTTGTTGAGGGATCCCTTTGTTAATATCTTAGCAAGAACCATGAATGGGTTGGAGAAAAGAACCTGCCTCGGCTTCGTATTGGTCATGTGGCGCAGCGACGTTGTTTATTTAGGTGCTAGTATTTAGGCAGGTGCATCCCTTCAAGACACGACTACAAATTCAGCTTGACGCAATTCGGAACCCACCCAATCATCAAGCTGTAATGAACCCCTTCGACGCTGGCAGCAGCGGTGAGGATTGGGGTTGAGACGCCGTTCTTGTCGGCCGCGACGATGTCAACGACTTTAACGAGGAGAACATCCTGCAGCAGCCACCCGAGATCCTGTCCGACATTTGAGCCTGGCTGCGATCGACAGAATACGATGGCGAAGGGGGAGAGTACAAGAAGCATTCGGCCTCGCACTTCGCTAGCACCGGCGACTGGCTGTTCCTGTCTGATGCTTACCAGAAATGGCATTCGAGTAGTAATCAAGGCCTGCTGTGGATTCGAGGTGACCTCGACAGCATATCTAGCGCCGACTTGTGGCTCCATCTCCAACAAGCCACCATCTCCATGCCGAGAGTATACTGCGTGGTCGATGCGCTCGACGAAATGGACCGGACAAAGGATCTGGAACCCTTTCTGCAGTCCGTCGCCGAGTTTGCATCTTGGCGATCTGCGAAGGCCAAAGTTGCCGTTACGAGTCGGCCCGTCACTTACATTGAGATACCGCTGAGGACAGCAAGGGTGTTTCACCTTCGTCTTGAGGAGAGCGAGGTAGACGTCGATATTGCTACCTTTGTTTAACACATGCTCAGCCAGACCACCATCCCCATCGAGCTTCAGCATCGCATTCGGGCAGCCGTTCCAGGCAGGGCCAAACGGGCTTTTCCTATACCCGAGGCTCGATATGGATGCCTTTCTCAAGTCAGGGGCCGATGTGTCACGGGCCCTTGAGCAACTCCCGCACAACCTCAACGTCATGTACACCGATCTCTTGCGTGAACACTCGCGCGGGTCCGGTGTTCCCGACGATATCCAGCTGCTGATCCTCCAATCTGTCACACATGCCACTCGCCCCCTCCGACTTCTCGAGATTGCCGAGTTCATAAACATCACACAATATCCTCCCGAGAACCGTGATTCCAAAGCGGCCAAGGACCTTATCCATTCAGCATGTGGGCCCCTTTTAGAAATTCTACCCGATGAGACCGTCTCAGTCGTGCAACACAGCCTGACCGAGCTCCTAAACGGCTAAACCCGAGGGTCTGAGTCCAACGAATTTTCGTGGCAGTCTACGCTCCCTTTGCCCTATCTCATCGAGAACGGGGCCGACTTGGAGGCGCGAGATGCCGCTGGTCTGACTCCACTCCTTACCGCACTTGGACAAATCTCTGTCCCGTCCTTTGGCAGTCGCTTCGCTCAAGAACCGATGGCGCATGGAGCTGATGTCAACGCCAGTGATCCTCGGGGCCGTTCGTGCCTCGGGCAGGCAGTGGGTGGGGCGTCGTTCAATCTTTGCTTGACAAGGGAGCGAGGATAACCTTTTTCGGCTTTTGAATGTGCCGTAAAGTGCGAGAAGCCAGACGTTCTTGAGCTGCTGCTAGCCCACGGTGGTGACCCAAACACCAGGGAGACCGAACTTTGAACGACAACACGCCGCACAGCTTTTGGTAAAGGCACCACTCACATGGTCACGAATCTTTCCGTTAAAGCCCGGCGAGCTGTGCCCGGAAGATTTGTACCCGCTAGACTTGGCCGTCGAGAAGGCAAACGATTACGGACGCAACATGGATGCATGCAAGACTATGGTTGAATTACTCCTGGACCACGGTGCCAACCCCACGTCAGTATGCCCCGGCATCAACACCGTCATGTATCAGATTATTCAGAAGGGAAAGTTGGCTTCCATGTGCCTCGACTAAGTACCGTCACTGAATCTTGAAGCACGCGACTCCAGAGGTTTTACTCTACCCCACACGGCATGTAGGTATAGAGAGGTGGGTGTTGGTTCGTTGGCAGACGTGCTACTTGACCGCGGCGCCGATTTCCGCGCCACCAGCGATGACGGTAGCACTACTCTGCACCACCTGATGATTACTGGTATTAGGGAAATTTTTGGAAATTTACACGCCAGCCATTCTCTCCGGCGCGCCCTCGCCGCGCTGCCCTCGCCGCGCCGGATATCCTCGGCCAGCGGGACAAGGGCGGCAGAACCGCACTGCAGAGCACACTCCGCCACCACACTGTCGGTTCCGCCGACGTGTTGCTGTCCGCAGGCCCCAACCCCCACCTGCCTGACACGGAGGGGAACATGCCGCCCCCTCTACTCATGGCGTGCGAATAGGAGGTTGACCAGGATGGCAAGGTAGACCCGTTGGCTGAGGACGAGGCGCACTGGACTGCGTTAGACGTTGCTGCGACGGGGGGGTGGGAGGAGGAAGCATATCTTGGCATTGTTTCGACGGGATATGCCGGTGATAGAAGAGGACTCGGAATAGTTTGGCATGTTGGGTATGAAAGAGAATGTAGGTTGCTAAATTTAGAGCTAAGCCCAACACTATTCCTGTCCCCACCCACAAGGCCCATATATCTATCAGTCCTGGGCGTTACTCGGAATTACCTCAGAAATACGAGATTCCACCGTGATGGAGCGAGGGTTCTCGTTGACGACGAATCGGCCATTGCCCACAAAGGTCTTGTACTGCAAATGCTTGTACTTGGGGTCGCCGCTCTGGAAGGTGTGGTATGTAGCTTGACGCGTGGGCGGGTTAGAAAATCTGCTGGCTTATCAGGTTGGAGTACCACTTACAAGAGATACCAAAGGGGAATGTCTTGGTATCCGGATGACCTGCCCACATGTCAAGGATGGGCTTGCTGAAGACGCCTACACCAGTGTATTCAGAGCTTATGACCTGTGTGTTTGTTAGTCCCAGTTCTGGTTTCATCGCATGTGAGGGCAACTCTTGGCCGCCGGGGACTTACGGCACCATCTTTGGTCCTATTTTTGAGGGTTAGCATGAATTCGTGTTCTACCTTCTGTTTAGCAGGGGCCTTACTTGATGAGCAGTTTCAGATTGGGAATGGCGTGCTCGCCGTCGGGCTCATTCAGAAGCCAGTCGGCACCGTACACAATCTCGCCATCGACTTGGTGGTCGTAGCCCTCGGCTGAGGTGAGGGTGCCTGTGCCTGTTTCCTGTTTGCCGCCGCCGCAGTATTAGCCAATGATGCGATATAACCTTGGGGCCTTTGGTTCGATGATTCTTACCACAAGAGACAGGCTTTGGCCAGACCCGACGGCGCCTATGTTTCACGAGAGCTAATAAGCTTCGTAGAATACCAAACTGATATTGTCGTATGCTTACCGACTTGCAGAATATTGCCGATGTTGATCTGCGAATATCGTCAGCCAAACCTGTTCGAAACAGAGATTCAAATCTCTCCTTAAATTACCTTGAGGATGAAGGCAGGCTTCAGGCGGGGATAGCCTGAGAGTTGCTTGATCTCAGGAGCTTCCGAATGGATATTAAGGAGTTTGAGCGACATGCTTACCCCGGGTTGGCTTTGTGTATGAGGTTGTTGCGTTAGTATATGTGAAGACCGATTGATAACTGTTTGCAACTACTACCCAAATTTGAGAGTTTTGGGTTCATACGTCTTATGCTTGAGGGATCTCAGCCCTCTGTTTAGTCTCATTTTCCTATTTTAGTTAGAGGTAGTAATCCGATAGGTCTCAGGTTCAGACGGGGCGCATCTGTCCGGTTTGTCAGCCCCCGAAGCTCGGATTATTCCTGCCTGTTTTAGCTACAGTTGCAGTGTAACACCAGATTCTGAGGTAGCACATAGCCGATCACAACCTCAGGTCACAATATCACGCGACTTTCTAGCGGAATGCACGTTGCATTGGCGAATCTATGCTTGGCAATGGCTATCATGGCCTTGCAAGCAACTATCCTGAGGGCAATGCTCCAAGAGAGGCATAACAACACGTGTAGCCATCATTCGCCGTGCGTCTCGCTCTCGCACAAGGTACCATAACGTGCCATACCTTTAGAACCAAATCGGCTCGACCTGTCAACACAACTGTTTCCACGGGTATATTACCCCAGCTCTAAGGCCAAAACCATTTCTTCGAGGAAGATATCGTTAAATTCAGTGTCAATTCAGGCTGAAGACTCTTAGCCATAGTACCAGGACCAAAAAAATAGGGGTATCCTAACCGTCAGACCGGATGACGCGGCCTACGTAGTGTATCTTTTCGAAATGACGCCTACCTGTCTTTTGAAGCCCTAGATTTCAAGGCCTGTAGGGGGTGGGGTGGCTTCCTTACATGCCTTGACACAGCGTGGGGTTTGACATTCTTACCGACAGGCTTACTTTACCCCCTTGCGATGACCTCATGACTACAGTGGAGAGGAAGCCTATACCTTACCAGGCGCGGGGCGTGGGGGTTCAGTGCAATACTAGAAGCGTGTACAGCCGCTCTTCCATTCACCTCCCCAGCATGGATGGATGTTGTCCGCACCGAACTGGCAATTTCAGGCATGTCAGAACCTTGAAATGTGACTAAATCCCCCCTACCCTTGGGAGTAGTATGCATGTCACTCTTTCTGTTGTTATTATCTTTAAAGACAGGATATGGTGTGTACATGCAATATGTGTTGCTGATTCCAGCCTGGGCATCGAGAGATCAATAGGCACTTTTAATGTCAACACGTTGTCAACATGCTGGCTCCCCCCCTGGACCCACGTTTCATCATGAGGACGTGGGGATGAGATTCAACTTTTTTTTCAGCACGGTAAGTCAAAGGTTTTTAATTTGCTATGGTGCCTTTGCTATATACTGTGAGATATTATGCCTTCTTGGTGCCGAAAATCAGCACAAGTGGCGTCTCCAGGCTCGCCGGCTCGCCGTTCAAAGCAGCCTCCAGGCTAGTCCAGAGACCCTGGATCTCGGCTTCCGGGATAACCGGGACCCAGGTACCGAGGTAGCCCTTGAGCCAGTCGACTCCCTGCACGTCATACCAATCCTTGTCACCCTCGATCCAGACCGTCTCCTCGTCGGCCCGGACCTGGTTGGCGCCCCGGCGCGCATCAATCGCGAAGGGCACGATGCTCCCGCCAGTATTGATGTACACCCTCTTGACACCCTCCCACTCGGCCTCGGGGAGTCGGATGCTCTGGAAAGCCGAGTTGACAATGCCAAAGGCATGATCATACAGCTCGCCCTGCGCCCGCGCAGCATACTCGGACCAGATAGCCCTCCAGATCTTCTGGGCCGGCTCGTTGTTAACGATGCGCGGCACCGTGTAGTAGGTCAGCGCCAGGGTGCCGCCGGCCTTGAGCTCGCGGGCAAACTCCTTGACAGCCACGGCCGTGTTGGTCCAGTGCATCATCTCGGCCGCCGTGATCAGGTCGGTGGTGCCCGCCGCCGCCGAGGTCTTCTCGGCGCCCTCCTGCAGGAAGGTGAACTGCGACGCGGCGAGACCAGACTGCTCGACGAGGAGCTTGCGCGCCAGCGTCGTGTAGCCGTCGTTCGGGTCCGACACGATCACATGGTCGAACCGCTTGGCTAGACCGGCCGATACGATGCCGCACCCGGCGCCGATGTCGTGCGCCGTCGCGTGCCCCGCCTGCGGGCGCCGGAAGTGGTGCTCGAAGATGCGGTCGAAGAAGGACTGCGGGTAGACGGGGCGGAAGGAGAGGTAGTCGCCCCAGTTGGCGCCCTCTTGCACCGAGAAGCCAAGATCCTCCTTGGTCGGAGCCTGTGTTGTCTTGGTGGTCGCCATTGTGTGTAGATTGTGGATGTGTGAAGGGGCGGAATGCGTTTGGCGGGAAGGTGAGAGTCTCTAAGCCATCTATCCGTACCCCTTGAACCTCTGCATATATCATCGTGGGTATCGTGCGGATCCTGACAGGGGGGTTTGGGGTTTGGGGTTTGGGGTTTGGGGTTTGATTGAGTGTACCGGGATATTACTACCTGTTTCATTTCGCGTCCGACCCTAAACGCGCCAAGCCGGGCCGAGACCGGCGATGATGACATGGCCGATTCGGGCAATACCAAGGCCGTAGGAGGACGGGGGTTGCGGGTACGGGTGCCTAGCGCTGTTTCCCCATCCTGGGTACTTAGACGTAGACAATCGATAACCTATGCAGATTCCTAGATTTTCTTCTTTCTCGCCATCCCAAGTAACCATTCTCAGGTTCTTAACTATCCACAATGGCACCATCCGCAGTAGAAGCACTCACGGTCGATCCCAAGTCGGTGGATTGGACCAATGGCATGAAGAAGGCGCCCCGGGATGTCGCCTGGTACCAGGCCACCCTGAACCGGGTTCCCGACACTGCCCAGCAGATGTTCCGTGATTATTCCGGCATCCCCGACGACAAGGTCCTCGAGCACATCCACCGGATACGAGACCAGGCCTGGGAGATGTGAGTGCAACCCTACCCCAATATCAAAGGCAAGATGCGTGGTTCTAACCTGCGGCAGCCTCCCCTACCCGTGCATCGGCGTCTTCCGCTTCCTGGATTTCCCCGCGTGCCTGTCCCCAATATACCCCGAGGTCCTCGCGCGCGTCAGCGACGGCGAGACCTTCCTGGACCTGGGCTGCTGCTTCGGCCAAGACATCCGCAAGCTGGTGCAGGACGGCGCCCCCTCGGACAACATTATCGGTGTCGACACCGAGGCCCGCTTCATCGACCTCGGCTACGAGCTTTTTGATGATCGTAACAAGCTCAAGGCGCGCTTCGAGACCGGCGACGTCTTCGCCGAGGACTTTCTCAGCAAGTACCGCGGCAAGGTTGACATCATCTTCCTCGGCTCGTTCTTGCACCTGTTCACCTTCGACCAGCAAGTCGCCATCGTCGCGCAGCTGGAGAAACTGTTGCGCCCGGTCCCGGGGTCGCTGGTCTTTGGGAGACACATGGCCATCGAGGAGAAGGGCGGTACGCTCCGCCGGAACGCGCTCGGCTGGGATCTGTATCACCACAGCTCCGACACCATCAGCCTGCTGTGGGAGAAGGCGCCCGAGGGCAAGTACCGCGTCGAGTCCGCCCTCGTTCCGTATGCGTCCGAGGGCTGGGACAATGGTGTGAACTGGCAGGGTGGCAATGATGTCAGGCAACAGTACTTTAGTGCTAAGAGACTTTAGATTGTTAGTCTCGTGTTACCTAGATAGATAAATTAGTATAGATGATTATGATTACGCCCACCTACTATTTTTCCAAATTCCGACAGGCGCTGACTATTATCAAAAGTGACACTATTTGTAGAGCATTGTAGGTCTTCGCTTTCGGCTTAGGCATACTCGTCATGGACACAAACACAGCGCTCTAACCTCAAATACGGTGTCCAGCAAGCTAGTACCTTGGGTACCTAGGTACTCAGCCCTAGGTAATCAGTAAAGGAAATTATCAATCTCGATGTTAGCGTCACCTACTCGTCAAGGGTATAAGAATGGCGCAATCAAAGACCTGCCTTTTGTGTTCACCGTGTTGAAGGACAGCCAGTTGTAAAGACTTTGAAAAGAAAACGCGTTTCCGGCCCACCTTTGGAGGGCTGAACTCGCAGGTACTGCTATCTTGCTGGAATTCTGCCTACTTCAACATGTCAAGGCAATAAATAAGCCTGCATTGTGAGCTCCCCTAAAATGGTATGTCTTTGGCCTTGAATCTTGGGTTTGACCACGCAAGTAAGTGACTGCGTGAGTGACTACGTTATGTAAGTGGCTGTGTACAAGTGACTATCCAAGTGACTATGTGACTGACTAGGTACTTATGTAAGGGAATATGCAAGTGGCCAGGTGTTGTGCGCAAGTGACTGAAAGTGACTGTGTCTAACACCCGGACTCTAAAAGTAAGTTATTGGCCCTGGCAATGGCTTTTATCTGCTGGGCGTGAATGTGGTAAGGAGTATTTGGTATGTTTGAGTAAGCGATTGGAACATGAAGAGAAAAAACTTATGCTGTCTAATGCCATTTACATCCAGGGTCCACTTCCTTCCCTACAACTAGCTATGTCCATACTTGGTTTCAAATTCAAGTTCCAAACCCCATCTAAGGACATTCCTTCTGTTCCACCAACGTGATAGCAACCAAACGAAGCTCCTGCTTCATCAACTTGCCAGTGTGGTTGAAAGGAAGCTCGTCGGGGACGCCGGCTCCCTCGCCGAGCCAGAAGTAATGCTCGGGCGTCTTGTGGGAAGCGATTTTGTTTCTGAGAAAGAGCTTGAGATCCTTGTCCCCGATCTTCTTGGCATCAAGGTTTGTTTTGGTTCCTTCTGCCTTAGTCGCACGCTGGACGAAAACCCCAACTATCTCGCCCCAGTAGTCATCGGGGATGCCGACAACGGCGGCTACCGCGACGTCTGGGTGCTGTTCCAAAACTGACTCCACGTCGGCGGGGAAGATGTTCTCTCCGCCTGGACAGCCAAATTTGATTTTTGTCAGTTGTCAAAACTCGACACCTTGCCTTCTGAATATAATGTGAATCTCAAGACTCACCTCTTTTGATCATGTCCTTGACTCGCCCCCTGATGATGCAGCTTCCGGCGGCGTCGATGGACACAAGATCGCCTGTCCGCAACCAGCTTCGGCCTTGGGGGTCCTTGATCAAAGCCTCCTCCGTTTTTGCCGGGTTCTTGTAGTATCCCTTGAAAACGAGGTAGCCAGCCACCAGCAGCTCGCCAGGGACACCGGGAGGGAGGATCCGCAGATCGCTGTCCACCACCCGGGCCGCGCTGTGAGGCAGGAGAGCGCCGACGGACGAGTGGTCGTCGAGCAGGGACACCCTTGTATGGTCGGTGAGGAAGACCATGCACGACAACTCCGTCATGCCATAACCGTAAGCCAGCCCGGTAAACCGGAACTCATCAGCGAGCCGCTGTATCCAGGTGTGCGAGAGGGCCGACCCGGCCACGATGCCGGTGCGCAGGCGGAAGCTGGGAGCATGCTTCCCGGCCTCTGGATGGTCTAGCAGGGCCTGGAACATGGTGGCCACGCCGTGGATGATGGTGCACTTCTCCTCGTCTAGAGCCTCGATGGTGGCCCCCGCGAGGAAGACGTCTGAGGGCACCACGGCCGCGGCGCCGTACAGCAGGGGCGCCATGATGCCGCACACCAGGGCGAAACAGTGGAACAGGGGGGTGCAGCAGCAGACGATGTCATCCGATGTGTAACCCTGGCGATACCCGGATAGCCAGGCGTTGCCCATCAGGTTCCGGTGGGTTATCATGGCGGCCTTCCGCGGGCCCGTGGTGCCGCTGGTGAACTGCACGCAAGTGGTATCGTCCGGGCTTGATTTTGCCCAGTACTGCGCCAGGAGACCGTCATCTTGGTCCTTGGCATCAGAAGTCCCCTTTTGGCGAAACTCGTCCCACGAGAGAGCACCGGCGGCGTTTCCGACTGTTGATGGAGCAGCCCCTGGCAGCTGCACAAACAGCGAGGTGCCGGCTCTCGCCTGCGTAAGCTCAGCCAGAAGGGCATCGTTCTTACGATAGCCAATCCTGTCGGCGACGAAAATAGCGACAGGATCTGGTTATGGATTTATGTGGGTCAGTTGGGTTCTGAGTAATACCTACAAAAGACGAGATCGGGGTAGTTGACATGACCTTACCTAAAAGGTCTACTGCAGAAACAACCTCGGCAGTTGTAAAAGTGGGGTTGATGATGGAAAAGATGGCGCCAACGGCACCGACGGCAAAGAACATCTCGGCATACTCGATTGTGTTGCCAGCCAAGACAATGACATGATCTCCCGGACGCACCCCGTGGTGGAGCAGGCTCCGTGCGAGATGCCGGCAGGTGTCGTGCAGCTCTCGGTAGGTCACGCGTTTTTCCTGCCACCGCGACACGATGGCTGTGCTATCCGGATACTTGACGGCTTGTTCATCGAGCAACTGTCCGATGTTGAGTTCCGGGAGCGGTGGCGAGGCCGGGGCTTTGAACGTGGCGGCATTGGGGTCTCCCGTCACGGACGGGCCGGCAAGGTCCGCAAAGGACGCCACCGGGGACGCCACCGGCTTTGCGCGTGATTTTGCTTGGCCCATGATTGGATGTTTTGCTTGCTGATCGGGCGTGGAAGCGAAAGGGGACGGATGGGCAGGCTTAGTGATGTGAACACCACATCAGAGTTGTTTTCAATGTCAGGCCGGCGCCACTTCACCCCTCTACTCGGCATATTACTACCCAATGTGTCACTGAAGCAGCCAAGGTGCTCAGTGTATTCGCTTAGGTAGGGAGGTAGTAGCTACTACCGCAAGCGGACCCTGATGTAGACACGGAGCAGGGATAACCGGTTCCATTACGGCTTTTGCCTTGCCGTTTTGGGGAAAGAGACTACATGTCGTGCTCCATTGCGTCATTATCACGACACCGTCATTCCCTTCTCTAAATCCGCCCCTCGCGGCGAGAAAAATAAACAACCTAGAATCTCCATGCGCCCGAGCCCAGCGTTTCGTAGCCGCCTTGAACATGTTGTTAACGATTAGTTCAAGCTAAATTGGGGAAAAAGTAAAAGAAACTAAATGAGATGGCTCTTTCAGGGAGCTGATTCTGATCCTGGAAAGTGGAAAATCATGTATTGCGGATCTTCGCTGGGTTTGTTGTGGCGGGGACAATCGTCACTCGGAAGGATGCGATGTGAAATACTCTGGTGGAGAGGCATGTGAGACACGGGAGACTAGGGGTCCTAGCTTGCAGGAAGTAGTCTAAGATCGGCAGCCCAGGGCGGGGTGGCGGGTGCGGGTCGGGAACGCTAAGCACTAGTTCCGTAGTGTAGTGGGGAGCCCCACCCAAGAAGAAGGGAGGCTTGGCGTCTTAGCTTCGGCTGGCGGACTGCGTTGGCTTCGATTGGCTCGAGTCACACAGCACTGGATCCGTGGAAGAGAGAGAGGGTTTATGGGGGCATCAGTGCCGGAAATTCGGATTGCTGTACCATCTACCCCTTGCGCGCAAAAATAATCCCGTCGCTCTCCTGTAGCTACTACCTAGAAGCCATTTTACGCAAGTACCTTACCCGAGGTATACACGATATATCATATCCCATCTAGGACGAAGTCGTCGTTCCGCCTGCGCATTTCTGCAATTTCTCCGCCGCGCTCAAAATCTAGACTTGTTATTAGTGAATGAATGACTTATTCAGAGCGGGACACTTACTGCGTGAAGCGATGCCAATACCGAATCCTCGTGAATCCCCACTCCCCAAGACGTGGATACTTTGCCCTCCACCACCGACTCGGACTTGACGAAGGTCGCACTCTTCCTGGACGACCCCGTGCTGTCGTGAATGTGATCTGTGCTCTCCGAGTGCTGCCATTGGGTTTGGTAGTCGAGCACATCAAAAGAAAAGCCCAGCCTGTGGACAGCGCTCACGAGACACGAGAAGAAGTCATCCCCGGACCCCGAAATCTCGTGCCTGGTGCCTTCGATGGCAATGACCGCTTGCAGCCGCACCGCCCCACTGCTATGCCCGTTGGTCTCGTGGTTGTGCTCGCCATTGACGCCGTTCACACCGTTGACTCCGTTGGTACCATTGTGACCATTGTAACCATTGTGGCCGTTGTGGCCATTGGTACCGTTGTGACCGTTGTGACCGTTGACACCGTTGACACCGTTGACACCGTTGATACCGTTGACACCGTTGACACCGTTGACACCGTTGACACCGTTGGCAGCTTTGACGCCGTTGGGCGGAGGAGTACAGCGCTTGCCCGTCCTCAGTGTACAACTCAGGAGCTGGAGGCCCTCGGGGCGGGCCAGCATATAATGAGCGCGGAAAAGATCCTCGATCATGTCGTGTGTGACTTCGACGCCCTGCTTCTCGGCGTACACCTTGACCACTCTCGTAAAAGCAATCTCGAGGTCCCTCGGCATCTCGAGTTCAAAGACCTCGTTGACAAGCCAGCCGATACCACTCTTTCCGCTCTGCGAGTTGAGACGGATGATGGCCTCGTGCTTCCTCCCCAGATCGGCGGGATCCATGGGCAGGTAGGGCATCTGCCACTTTGCACCCGGACCCAGCTTCTGCTCTAGACGTGCCCTTGACTTGTACCCCTTGCGGATGGCATCCTGGTGGGTGCCGGTGAATGTGCAGAAGGTGTACTTGCCCGCGTAGGGCGCCCGCAAGTGGACTGGGATCTTGGTCAGCTCCTCGACCATGTCAACCACCTGGTTGATATCTCCGAAATCAATGCCCGGGTCGACGCCCTGGGTGTAGAGATTCAGCGCCAGCGTCACCAGGTCGACATTGCCGGTCCGCTCCCCGTTGGCAAACAGACACCCCTCGATTCGTTCCGCGCCGGCGAGCTGTCCCATCTCGGCGGCGGCCACGGCGCAGCCGCGGTCGTTGTGGCAGTGCAGCGACACGCACACCTTTTCGCGCTCGGATATGTGGGTGGAAAAGTATTCGATCTGGTCGGCAAAGACGTTGGGCATGGCTACCTCAACTGTGGCCGCGAGGTTGAAGATGATCTGGTTGTCCTCGGTGGGCTCCCAGGCCGCCTTGACGGCCTCGCAGATCTCGACGGCGAACTCGACCGATGTGTCTTGAAAATTCTCAGGTGTGAAGAGGAGCGTCCACTCGGTCTGCCGCATCTCGGCCTCGGGCGAGTCTTTGGTCAGGTTCCGGATCAGGCGCGCGGACCCGACGGCCAGCTCGATGGTCTCGCGCTCCGTCTTGTTGAACACGATGTCACGGAAACACGGGGATGTGGAGAGGTGGATGTGCACAATGACCTTGCGCGCGCCCCGTGCAGCCTCGATGGTCGGTCGGATCAGCTCGTCTCGGCACGGCGCCATGACTTGGATCGTGACATCGTCCGGCACCGCCCCCGTCGTGATGAGCTGCCTGGTGAAGTCGAATTCCGTCTGTGACGCTGAGGGATACGAGACCTCGATTTCTTTGTATCCGAGCCGTACCAGGGTTCGGAAGTAACGCAGCTTGGCTTCGCCATCCATGGGCTATATTTTGTAGCGTCAGAGATATTGCAACATTTTTAGGCATAAGTTTTGATTAAGAGCTTGATTAAGGTGCCTACCTGTACGAGGGCCTGGTTGCCATCTCTCAAATCTGTCGACAGCCACCGCGGTGGTTTTGTCAGGGCTTTCTGCGGCCACTGCCGATTTGGCAGATTCAAGGCTGGGAATGCATTGTACTTGTTTACTGTGCTCGCGAGCCTGAAGGATTGCGTTAACACTACCTATAAGGTATCCGGCCGTACAGAAGGATCATATCGCTCACATAATTCTAACTATCAAGGCAACGACAAGGACAACAAGAATAAGTCTACCGGGTTCGGAGCAGAGTTTTTTCAAGATCAGATCGGAGAGGGCGGACGGGGCCAGTCCCCAACCATTGCCGCGGCACTACATTCTAGGCACTTATAAAGAAGCAAGTCACCGAATCTGGAAACATGGTCCCCGACGGGCCTGCCTACCCGCAAGCCGTGCGTACTGACCAGCATGTCGTCAGCGAGCTAGTGTGCCAGCCTAATGAGCTGCTAGAGGGCGCCGAGGCAAGTGGATGTGACACAAAAACACTGCGCCACACACTGTGCCCCCTCCCCCCCCCCCCTCCCCCCTTGGAACCCCTTGCCGTGCCTCCCCCCCCCCCCCCCCCAAAATCCCCCTCCTCCCCGGACACCCCCCGGACACCCCCGGACACCCCCTAGCTTCCCCAGGGTAAACACTCGGCAACGTTGCCGGTATGCTGGGTATCCGAAACAGAGAACAGCGGTGCAGCTCGACCCCAAACCGAGCTCTTTCTTGCCAAATGATCCTTCCGGCCTCTTACTTCCCCGATCGGGAAATTCCATGCCCGACTCTGACGCGATCTACAGACACCGAGGCAATTCCCATGTGCGACGCCCTTGGACGAGCAATCATGCCAGGTGGCGTATGAAGCGCAACGGATGCTGGTCCATTTAGCGGTACCTAAGCCCTAGCAGCCCCAGGTTTAGTTAGGTAAGGTGCGTTACCTTATGTTAGCTGACAACTTGTGCCCTTTCAGCCCTTTCAGCCCTACCGTAAGGTATCCTGAATTCAGCACTTGCTGTAGGATTCCAAAATGTTAGCCACATCCCTATTGCACAATGGCGTAGACGTCGCCCATGGACATGGCCAGGTATGCACATAAAAACCTCGCTACTTTAAAAAGAAGAAGAAACAAGAAAATATAGGACACCTGCTGACAGCATTTGCAATAAAAACTTGCAGAAGGACGAATCTATCAAAAACACGCTCCGCAACATCTGGGCCGAAGTGCTTCACGATGATCCGTCCATGTTCGCGGATGAGGATGTCTTCTTTGAAGTGGGAGGCGACTCGGTCCTGGCACAGAAGCTGATCACGGCTGCCAAAAGCCAGGGGATCCTCCTCACCATGGAGCAGATTTTCCTCAACGCCGCCCTAGCCGAGATGGCCGAGGCCGCCCTGGTAGTGATGGTCCCTCCTGCTGGAAAGCAGCACGGAGACGCCCCGGGAGCGGGACCAAGGCCGTTTTCCTCGCTGCCCAGCGAGGGACTCGGAGATAGGGTAGAGACGATGGCCCAAGTGTTCAAAGTCCCGGTGCAGGACATTGAGAATGCGTACCCGTGCAGCCCGATGCAGGAGTCCCTCCTGGCCGAGCTGGACGACAGCACCACGTTGTACCTCCGGCAGCTTGTGTTCAAGCTCTCGGGCGACATCAACCTCGAAGACTTCCGACAGGCGTGGCAAGCAACGCTGCACGCCAACCCGGTTCTGCGAACGCGGATCTGCCACCTTGGACGAGAGCTCGGACATGTCCAAGCCGTGTTGCGCGAGAGAGCGCAGTGGGAGAGCGTCCACGGCGACTTGGCCCGGTTCCTGGAGCGGGATGCAGCCAGCCCCATGCGCACCGGGGAGCCCTTTTTCCGGTATGCCATCGTGGAGGAGGATGCTAACTCGCAGCGGCACTTTGTCTGGACCGTCCACCACGCCCTCTGTGACGGCGCCTCGCTCCCCGAGGTCCTCTCCGAGGTCTCCCGGCGGTTCCGGGGCGAAACCGGGCCGGTGCGGGAGCCCTTTGAATCCTTTGTGCAGTCGACGGCCGTGCGGCCGACCGACATGTCGCCCGAGAAGACGCACTGGAAGCGGGCTCTGTCGGGCATCAACCCCACTCCGTACCCGGCGATCCCGCAGCACGCCCACTTCCAAGCACAGCCCACCTCGGTGCTGGAGTGGGCCCTGACCCTGCCCACGGGTCCCCTGCTCGGCGGTGTGACCAAGCCGCTGCTGCTCCGCGCGGCCTGGGCCATCCTGCTCTCGCACTACACGGGCACCGACGACGTCGGGTTCGGGGCCGTCAACAACGGCCGCACCGCAGCGGTCCCCGGCGTGTCCGAGATGACGGGCCCGACCATCAACCTGGTCCCCATCGTGCTGCACTTGGATGTCGAGGAGTCGGTCCCCTCGTTCCTGTCGCGGGTGCGCGTGCAAGCGGCTGAGATGATGCCCTTTGAGCACGCGGGCATGGCTCGGATCCGGAGGCATCTGGACGGCCAGGACTCGACGGCGCTGGGCTTCCAGACGCTGCTCGTCGTCCACCCCACGAGCTTTTACGAGGCCGTCGCGCCGGCGACGCGGCCCCTGGGCCTCGAGTACGTCGACGCGCTGGGCAAGAAGGAGCACCACCCGTACCCGCTGGTGCTCACCCTGACGCTGTCGGCGGGCGGGACCGTCAACCTGTCGGTGCAGCACGACGAGCGCGTCGTCTCGGCCCGGCAGGCCCAGAGCATGGCCCACCACTTTGAGCGCGTCATCTGGCAGCTGAGCCGGGCCACAAGAGACACCAGGCTCGCCTCCATCTCGCCGTTTAGTGAGCACGACCTGCGCCAGATCCGCGAGTGGAACGCCGAGACGCCCCGCACCGAGGACACCACCATCCACCAGCTCTTCCGGGAGCAGGTGCGCAAGCGGCCCCTCGCCGTGGCCGTCTGCTCCGTCGACGAGTCGCTGACGTATCTCGACGTCGACACGTGCTCCGACTCGCTCGCCCTGCAGCTCATCGACCTTGGCGTCGGCGTGGGCGACTTTGTGGGTGTGTGCTTCGACAAGTCCGTCTGGACCGTGGTGGCCATCCTCGCCGTCTTCAAGGCCGGCGGCATCTACGTCCCCATCGACACGGCGCACCCCAAGAGCCGCATCGAGGAGCAGGTCCAGAGAGTGGGCATCAAGGTGGCGCTGGCATCCAGTGTCGGCGCGGGGGTCCTCCGCGACCTGTGTCCGAGCATCCTCACCGTCGACAGCCGGACCCCGCCCCCTCCTGCTCCGCCGCCGTCCCGGGCGCTGCCGTCCAGCATCGCCTACCTCCTGTTCACCTCGGGCAGCACGGGCAAGCCCAAGGGCCTGCTCATGTCGCACTCGGCCATCTGCACGTCCATCGTGCACCACGGGCGCGACTTTGCTGCCGGGCCGCACTGGCGCACGCTGCAGTTCGGCGCCCACACGTTCGACCTGTCGATCGGCGAGTTCTTCACCACGCTGGCCCACGGCGGCTGCATCTGCGTGCCGTCGGAGCACGACCGGCTCAACGACCTGGCGGGCGCCATCGCCGCCCTCGGCGCCAACACGCTGCTCGTAGTCCCCACCGTCGCCAACCTGCTGCGGCCCGAGGACGCGCCGTCCCTCAAGACCATCGTGCTCGCCGGCGAGCCCATCACCAAGGAGACGGTCACGCGCTGGGCCGCCGCCGTCGACCTCACGTGCGCCTACGGCCCGTCCGAGACGGCCGTGTGGTGCTCGGGCAACCTCCGGGTCACGGCCGACGCCCACCCGGCCAACATCGGCCGCGCCATCGGCGCCGCCATGTGGATCGTCCACCCCGAAGACTGCACCCGGCTCAGCGCCATCGGGTGCGTGGGCGAGATTGTCATCTCGGGCGGCTTGTTGGGCAGCGGGTACTTTGGCGACAGGGCCGCGACCGACGCGGCGTGGGTGCCGGCCCCCGACTGGCTGCGCGCCACGGACCCGGCCTCGGCCGTGCTGTACCGGTCTGGCGACCTCGGGCGGTACAACTGCGACGGCACCTTTCAGATCGTCGGCCGCCGCGACACCCAGGTCAAGCTGCGCGGCTTCCGCATCGAGCTCGGCGAGATCGAGAACCAGCTCATGGCCACCGGCCTGGTCACGGCCGCCCTCTCGGCCCTCCCGGCCGCCGGGCCGTGCGCCAAGAACATCGTGGCCGTCGTGTGCTCGACCAAGCCGGACCTGAAGAACCACGACGGCGGCGGTGCCGTAATCGCCGTCTCGCGCGGCGAGCGGCCTCTCCTGGAGCGGCTGAGGGCCCGGCTGTCCCTCTCGCTCCCCGACTACATGGTGCCCACGGTCTGGATCGCGCTGGCCGAGATGCCGCTCCTGATCTCGGGCAAGATCGACCGCAGGTCCATCAAGATGTGGATCCAGGACATGAACTACAACCTGCACCGGGAGCTGGTCGAGGGCCCCGACTTCAACGGCAGCCCCGGCCGGGACATCGTCGCGGGCTCCCTGGCCGACCGGCTGCGGCACCTCTGGAGCGAGGTGCTCGGCGTGCCCGCGGAGCACATCGGCCTGCGCACGTCCTTCGTCTCGATGGGCGGGGACTCCATCGCGGCCATCCAGATCGCCTCGCGGGCCAAGAAGCGGTGGGGGCTGGCCGCCACGGTGCGCAGCATCGTCGGCACCAAGACGCTGGGGCAGCTGGTGGCGCTGGTCGAGGAGAGCGGCACCCTCCCGGCCCCGAACCCCGGGGCCGCCATACTCGCGGAGGATGCCTCCCGGCCCGGCCTCTACGACGGGATCCTGCAGTCGCGCCTGCAAGGCCAGCCGCCGTCGGTGCAGGCCGAGCAGGTCTACCCCCTGGCGCCCTTCCAGCGCGAGATCCTAAAGGCCCGCGCGCTCAACCCGGCCGTCTTCCTGCTCTCGTGGCAGATGGAAGTCTTTTCCCTGACGGCGCAGCCCGTGTCCCTCGACGCGCTCGCGGAGGCGTGGCGACGCGTGGTGCAGCAGCACACCATCCTCCGCAGCATCTTCCTGCAGGACCCCGCCCGCCACCTCCCAGCGGTCCAGGCGGTCCTCACCGAGGGCGCGCAGCCCGAGGTGGCCATCTCCTCGGCGTCCTCGGACGAGCCCGAGCCCACCTTCGCCACGACCAACACACCCCCGGTGGACGAGTGCTTCCTGCCCCACCGCGCCCTCTTCTCCCGCCACGGGGACCGCACCTTTGTGCACATTGAGCTGGACCACCTGGTAATCGACGGCTGGTCGCTCAAGGTAATCAAAGAATGCCTCCTCGCGGCCTGCTCCTCAGCCGAGACGGGCACCCCCACACCCTCCCACCACCCAGCCCCGGCCTACCAGGCCTTCGTCGCCGCGCACCACCCAGACCGCGTGCGGGCCGACGACGAGCACTGGGCCGTGGCACTCCGCGACCACGAGCCGTCGCTGCTCTCCCTCCCGGTGGCCTCTTCGTCCTCGTCGACGCCGGAATTCAGCCCGGAAAAGACAATCCTCTACCTCCCCGAGATGCCCGCCGCCGCCCTCAAGCCCTTCAGCACCCAGCACGCCATCACGCCCGCGAGTATATTCGACGCCGCCTGGGCGCAGACGCTGAGCGCGCACACGCGGTCACCGGCTGTGGCGTTTGAGTATGTGGTCTCTGGCCGCGATCAAGATGTTGCTGGTGTGCTTGACATGGTCGGGCCGCTGATCAATGTGCTCCCCTATCATATCCAGCTGGGTGAGGTCCCCGGCGCCGCCGGGGATGCCGGGGGGGGGAGGGGCCGGCCCAGCTGGCGCGTCTCGCCGAGAGTATGCAGCAGCAGCGCGATCGGGACGGGGCGCACTCGGCGAGCAATGTAAGGGAGGTGGTGGAGCGGGAGGTCGCGGGAGGGAGGTTGTGCAACACGGCCTTGAATTTCCAGCGGAGGCCGACGGCGGTGGAGGATGCGAGGTTGAGGGTCGATGATGACTTGAGGAAGTCGAGGGATCCTTGGCATGTGAGTTGCTCCTTTTTTCCCGCTTCTGGATTTGAGAGAGTGTGAGAGTGACTGACTGACACGTGTTTCGTGATTAGTTTGACATCTTGGTCAGGGTGATGCACATTACAGATGACGATACATTCAAAGCGTCACTCGAATTTGATGCCCGCTTTTTCCGGGAGGATGGTATGAGGGAAGTGGCCCAGGACTTCTGGACGCGGGTCCAGGCCGGTATAATTTCTTCCTAGGTAGTTTAGTACCCTCTACGGTACGGTAGATGGATTCCGTTAGGTTTTTTTTTTTTGCCTGTGTACTGTACAAACAATTTCATCTCGCTCCGGTACTAACAATTTGTCTCGGGCCGCCATTATCTTGTCCTGTTGCTGACAATTATCCTGCCCCCCCTCCCCCCCCCCCCGGTGCTGACAATTAGTATCCAGGCCCCGGTACCGAAAGGGTGGTGGGTGATGTTTGACGATGAAGCTTGCAGATATGGAGCCCAAGTGGAGGCACGGCCGGTCGTTGTGACGTTGGGTACCATTGCACATCCATCTAACACGGCACTTGTGTGGACATGTCTTGACTAGGACCATGCCCAATGCCGACAGACCTCGACCAAAAGCTCTCTGTGGCCCATATGTTATATGTTTGACCAACTGAGACGAAACGGCTTGTTGTTGTGGTGGTGGGGACCTGGCCGGCCCTAGGGTCGAACGGGAGAAGTCCTTGTCTTTCCACACAACGCGTCATCTTGGCAAATCCTTACCTGTTTTGGCTCTCTTGGCCGTTACAAGAGTATAGAATCCGTTACAATGCAGTAGGTCATCAGACTGCTACTCTAGACCACTGCTACGCTGGACTCCATACCTCTCGACTTGCCACAGATCCTCAGACCACTAGTCTACCTGAATGTATCCAGCACTGATTGAGAGCTAATAAATATGGGTAGGTAGGTAGGTAGGTAGGTACCTAGGCAGGGCAGCAATGGAGCCATCGCAAAATCAAACACCCTTTACGACCATCTCCGTCTCTCCCACACCCCCTTCCGGCCGGAATAGGGAGCCCACGCCGACGACCAAGTCATCCAGCCACTCGTGACTGGCCTGCATGTCCAGAAAGCGCCAGAATCCATGGGGCATGCCAGTGTACATGTCAATCTTGCTCTTGGTCCCGGAATACTCCTGCAGCAGCTTCTGCCACAGGAAGGCCTCGTCGCGCAGGGGATCCCGCCCGCAGATCTGAAAGTAGGCCCTTTTTGGTAAGCTGGTGTGATCATCATTCAGCAGGAAGGAAACCCGTTTATCCTCTGGTGGTGAGCCATAGATGACTACAAAGTCTTTTTTGTTAGAATAAGACTTTTTTTTTCTTTTTCCCCCTCCCCCCCCCCACATACACAAGCAGGAAGAAAAAAAAAAAAAAGGGGGGGAGGGGGGGGGGGAGGAAATAAACAACGAGACCTTGGATGTCCGACAGTGACTTCTTAGTCAAGAGCGGATTCTCGGCATTCTGCTCCAAGCTGAGCAACTGATCTCTCTGCTCCTGAGGCAGCAGATGGTAGGCCTGTGGCAGGATGCAGACGGGGATGGAGAGGAAGAGTCCCGTAATAGGAGGCGAGAGATTCGCATCGCGCGCGGCGTAGGCGATGGCGCCGGCAAAGTTGGCGCCCGACGAGATGCCACCCACCAGGAATCCCGCGGCGGGAGAGGCGTTCAGGTGGCTTGCAGCATGGGCAGCGGCCTGCAACAACGAATTAACCGGGCTTCTTGGCTTCTGTCATCAGGGGACCTATCGGGGATTTTCTCACCCACTCGACTGCGTCGTAGCTGTCGTTAAATCCGTGTGGGAACAGCCACTGGGGCGCCAGGCGGTAGCCGACGTTCAGGACGCTGATGTTCAGTCTCGCGGCCAGCACGGTGCAGTTGAGGTGGCCCGACTCCAAGTCTCCGAACAGGAAGCCGCCGGCGTGCAGGTAGACGAGCAGAGGCCGCGAGTTGGCGGGGGTCGTGGCCGCCGACGCAGGGATGTAGCTGCGCACGGGGATCTCGTGGCCGTCCCGTGCCGTGACGGTGAAGGTCTTGACAGAAACGGAGCTCTCGTCGACATCTGCCGGTATCTTTTTCAGGGGGAGGGTGGCCTCAACCTCGCCAAAGACGCGACGGCGCTCCACGATGCCGACCTTGTCCAGATCGCCCAGCTGGTCGTGCCGAGACACAAACTGGGGGGCAGGATCCGTCAATTGACTGAACATGGCAAAATGGCAGAGAGATGTGCACCGTACCTTGGTCCATTGCGGGCTGACTTGGGAGTACTGTGAATACTCCATTCTTGTTTGTTTTTACTAATGCTTCCAAATATTCAGGGGTTGAGGTCCGGAACTCGCGAGACCTATTTGCTGCCATCTCCCACCGTAGCCATCGCCATGTACAGTTTTTTTTTTCTTCTTCTTTCTTTTCATGCATGGAAAGCGTACCCAGGTGGGACGGTGAGGCGGGATATTGGTTGCCAAACACGGCATGGTTGGCGTCGTCGGCATATTCATTACCGCATTGGGAAATTCCCCGTGCGGTTGGTAATCAGGAGTCGCAGAGATAGCAGCAAAAATCTCCCGAAGATCTTGGGCATCCCTGACACCCTCACTGTGGGGAGCCGATCGGGCTGAAATCTCGCGGCGGAAGCGTGCCCCGTCTCAGCATGTCCCGGGGTGTCGTTGCGTTGGTTAGCAAGCAGACGCGGACGCAGCGGCCGTGCAGATCCTTCCCGTATAGAGCTCCGGAGCTCTGGTAGTCGTTTGCGCTCTACTTTGTTGATTTAGAGCCTCTTCTTTTTTTAAAAAATTTTAATTTTTGTCAAAAGGCTGCTTTCCTCAACCAGCTACTACTACCACCCCCCTTGAAGACCTCATCCCCCTTCTCGGAGCATCGTGGTTGTCTGCTTCTCACATTCCCTTGTTTCGCTTACACTGCTTTGACGGGCTGCTCTCCGCGACTCCTCGGCCACCCCCTCCTTCCCTTCCCTGCCCCGGGCTTGGGAACCAACCACTAGGCACACCAAACCATGACGGCCTCGCTGAGGGAAAAGGCCGAGATCTCGGGTCACAGCGATGACACGGGTCTCTCGTCGACGCGGAGCGATGGCGGACGGACGCCTCCCCTCGACGGCGACCAC
Source organism: Lasiosphaeris hirsuta (assembly GCA_030549175.1). Lineage (NCBI taxonomy): Eukaryota > Fungi > Ascomycota > Sordariomycetes > Sordariales > Lasiosphaeriaceae > Lasiosphaeris > Lasiosphaeris hirsuta. The sequence continues at coordinate 2,021,982 of JAUKUA010000002.1, forward strand.
GAGAAGCGCGGCGACGTCCTTGACTCGGCGCCTGTCGACGCGGCGCCGACGCGCGTGACGGGCTGGAAATGGGGCTGCGCCGTGGCCGCCATGTTGTCGTCCATCTTCCTCTACGCGCTCGACAACACGGTCGTGGCCGCCGTGCAGCCCATCATCGTGACCGAGTTCGGCCACATCGAGAAGCTGCCGTGGCTGTCGGTCTCGTTCCTCCTCAGCGCCACGGCTACCAACATGGTCTGGGGCCGCATCTACAGCCATTACAGCGCCAAGTGGTTCTACATCTTCAACGTTGCCCTCTTCGAGGTCGGCTCGGCCCTCTGCGGTGCCGCCCCCAACATCGACGCCCTCATTATCGGCCGTGCCATCTGCGGTGTCAGCGGCTCGGGCCTGTACGTCGGCGTCATGACCCTCATCGCCGTCACCACGTCCATGGCCGAGCGCCCGCTGTACATTGCCGGCACCGGCCTCACCTGGGGCCTGGGCATCATCCTGGGACCCATCATCGGCGGCGGCTTCAGCGAGTCGTCGGTCGGCTGGCGCTGGGCCTTCTACATCAACCTCTTCATCGGTGCCGTCTGCGCGCCCGCCTACGTCTTCCTCCTGCCCAGCGTCGACCCCTGCCCGGGCGTGCCGTACCGCACGCGCGCCAAGGAGATGGACTATGTCGGCGCCGTGCTGCTCATGGGCGGCCTGACGTGCTTCGTGCTCGCCATCAACTGGGGCGGCGTCACGTACCCGTGGGAGTCGGCCCGCATCGTCGCCCTCTTCGTCACGTCGGGCGTGCTCTTCATCCTGCTGGGCACCCAGCAGGTCTGGACCCTCTTCACCACGGTCGCCCGCCGCATCATCCCGGTGCAGTTCTTCAAGTCCAAGACGGTGCTCATGCTCTTCAGCATCACGGCCGCCTCGGGCGCCGCCGCCTTCATCCCCATCTACTTCGTGCCCCTCTTCTTCCAGTTCACGCGCGGCGACGGCGCGCTGCAGGCCGGCGTGCGCCTGCTGCCGCTCATCATCGTCATGGTCGTCACCATCTTCGCCAACGGCGCCCTCATGGCCAAGTTTGGCTACTACATGCCGTGGTACCTGGTCGGCGGCGTCCTCACCGTCGCCGGCAGCGCCCTCATGTACACGGTCAAGCAGGAGACGACCGAGGCCGCCATTTACGGCTACCAGGTGCTCATGGGCGTCGGCGTCGGCATGTTCCTGCAGGCCTCCTTCTCGGTCGCCCAGGCCGTCGTCGAGCCCGCCAGCGTCCCGTCGGCCGTCGGCTTCATCACCCTCGCCCAGTTCCTCGGCATCACCATGGCCCTGGCCATCGGCAACTCCGTCTTCCTCAACGGCAGCGAGAAGGGCATCTCCCAGATTGCCGGCCTGCCCGAGATGTCGCGCGCCCAGATCCAGGCCGCCATCGAGGGCACTTCGAACGAGTTTGTCAAGAGCCTGAGCCCCGAGCTCCGCGAGCAGATCTCGGCTGCCGTTGTAAAGGCCATTGGCGAGACCTACATTCTCGTCGTTGCCGCCGGTGCCCTGGTTGCGACGCTGAGTTTGTTCATGAAGCGGGAGAAGCTGTTCACCGCCCCTGCGCCGGTTGTGGAGGAAGTGGAGGAAGCTCCCAAGGTGGAGCAAGCGCTTTAGACTAGGTAGATTTTCTTGTGTTTCTTTTTTTTTTTTTTTTTAGAAAAAGGGGCAGTATTTGGATACCCTGCCCGACGGGAAAGAGCGCGGTGGGACGGCGGGAGAATGTAATTTAAGAATGGTGGACCTTTGCTTCCTGTATGTACTAGGATCTGGCGGGGGACACACGGGGGGATTCTTTTAATAAACTTTTTTTTTTTTTTTTTTTTTTTTTTTTGGCCTGATCTCCTTCAATCGTTAGGAAGCAGCTTGGGCATGAAATGATATCCTGTGATTGCAAAGCATAAATGGTGTCATGATGGCATCAAAGTTGGAATACATATATGTGCATCTCCCCCCACTCTCTTTTTCGACTCCGTCTCGTTCCCGCCCCGTCCCCGAGATGTGATGCATGAAGCAGGCCAAACCAAATCTAGATGGCTGCAGAATCTTAGCGGCTAGCGGCATCCAGGATCCGAGTAGAACTCCGCGTGGAGCCCCTCCGAGCCGAGGACGCGTACGCCGGCTCGTCAGCAGCCGACGAGTCGGCAACGGCCCGCAGCAGTTTCCGAAAGTCGCCAATGACGGTCTCCAGGTACCCAATGTTCGCCCTGGCCAGAAGCGAGGGCGACCCCAGCATCCGGAGCATGGTCTGGCCCTTGGTGCTGATCGCATCCAGCACCATGGTAGCCTGCTGGACGAGATCCATGACCAGCATGGCTCGGAGGTTGGGATCGTCGATGGGGATCTCGTGGCCGCCAAAGTTTAGCTTCATGGACCCGTCCAGCTCCGCCCGCGAGATGTAGTCGAAGCACGAGTCGGTCTGTTGGAACACGGCCATCATGCAGATCAGGTCGGTGCAAGTGATCTGGCAGCTGGTGCAGTCGATGATGCCCTGGCAGCTCTTCAGCACCTCGCTGGTCACCTTGACCACCTCGTCCAGGTGCCTGTCCTGCACCGCGCCTTTGAGCCGGGGCACCAACATGGCCAGGCCCTCGCGGCAGTTGCAGTCGGGAGACGTAAACAGCTGGCTGGGGCTTAGGGGCGCCGGCGACACGCTGGTTGCCGAGGCGGACGAGTAGGCCGCCGGCGTGATCGGGGTGTAGGTGGGGTTGCTGGCTTCAAATAAACTGTGCCGGGGTTCGAACATGTGGGCGCCCAGGTCGGATGACGGCGGCTAGAGTCGTAGACGGTCAGTTTCGTGCCCCTTTGGCTCGCGGACTGGAGGAAAAACGTACATCGTGACTCAGGCCCGGGTCCATGGCCCGCCAGTCCAAGTCGTCGAGCGACTGGGAGATGGTCTCGTTCGCCCAGTCGGCCATGCTGTCGAGCAGCGGCGGCTGGTACGCCATGGTGTCGAACGTGAAGTGGTCGCCCGCGTCCATGGCATCCAATTCCGTTGTTATTGATGTCGGCTCAGATGTTGCCGCGGCGTAGATGGTGGCTGGAGATACCACAGTGCCCGCCGGGCTCTGTTGTTGCGGTTGTTGTGATTGTTGTGATTGTTGTTGTGGGAAGGGGGTCTCGCCAGTCTCCGTGTTCACATATCTGCAGACCATGCCGCGGCTGTTGCAACGGCTGCAGTCCTGCTGCCCGTCGCACTTCACTTTGGCTGCGCGGCAGCTCTGGCACGCCGTGATCGGCCGCCGCACCAGGGGACTCGCCCCCCGAGTCGATCCCGAACTGTGCCAATTGCGTATGAAGTTGCGGGGTATCTCGCCCTTGCGAGAACCCCGAGCGCTGCTGCGGTTAGAAGCCATGGCGATGGTTTGTGTCTTGTGCTGCTTTTGTCTTTTCAATTTGTTGCCCTCGCTTGAGCCGTCCAACTCGTCTCCAAAAGAATAAAATTCGGAATGCGGGCGAGGTAGGGGGTAAAAGTTGGCTTCCCGCCGCTGTTAAATAGTTCCTCAATGGCCGCCACCTTGTAGAAAAATCTCCCGGGCTGCAGCGCCGTGGCGTAAGCTTAATTGCAGAGCTGAGCGAGCACCAAACGCTGTAATATGTTGACCGCCAACCCCACCACCCACCCCACTGAATCCCTCGCTGCGACCTCTGTAGACCTTAGGGGTCGCCCGCCCCACTGTAAGCCCCACCGTTACAACTTGAACGGCACATTTAGATTGGCAACACTTGGGCTGATTGATCTATGCAATGCAGCTCCGCCGCGGCGGGGTTGCTGCCGGTCACGACATGGCCGAGCGCAAAGCGAAGCGGACTAGCCGCGGGTACATTACCTAATACCCCGGCTTCCAGCCCCTACCCTCTAGGCACATACATGGGCAAGGTAGGTAAGATCAATACTACTGTGCATAACGGTAGGGCTGAGCCAAAGTGCCTTACCAAAGGATACGGCGGATACCACCAAATCTGATGGAAAGTTATACAGCAAGAATTTATACACAAAGATTTACACAAGGAATTATACGCCAAGATTTACACAAAGCAACTGCACAGTTATAAACCCATCAATTGCACTACACTCAAAGGAGTGTTTGCATCTATCCAAGGTAAGGAGGTACCCAGGACTTATCTAACCGTTAAGAGGAATGCGGCATGAAATTGTAACCTTATTTGTGAACCTGTCCCCAACTCTATTGGACTGTGACAGAATTCAGCACAGTGAGCTCTCGGAGGGAGGTCGGGGTCATAAGGCTTCAACAGAGCTCAGAGTGTTGGTGTGGCAATGTGCTCTATTGCTACTATTTGCTTATAGAGAGTAGGTGCAAGATCCGGGAAGTGGGCTTGCACCTGCGCGAGGAAATAGGTGGTGGGCTGGAGCATAATAGACCTGTTGGCCTGTGCAGGCGCGGCACCCTGTGTGCCTGCGCGCCTGGGAGTGCCCTCAGAGGTCAATAGTGATAGACCTAGTCTTCTCTGGCGGAGATAGCGCGCCAAGACGGGAAGTCCTGTGTTAGACTCTTAGCATCCTGAAAACCTTGGAAGGGTTACAGGTGTAAGAAAAGGGCTACAAGTGGTAGGACATGCGATGATTCGCACATATAGGTAACTTGCTATGTAACAGAGAAAAAGGAATAGCCAAGATCTGCCGCATTCCCACCTCAAGTGGCCATACTTGGCTCTTCGGTCTGCTCTATTACACGGTGGGTTGAAGCACGTCTTTCACTGTTGAGGTGTTGTTGGCCGTTGCAGCTGCAAGGGCCCCCCTGGCCAGGATCCTGCCTGACTAGGAGGCACCGTTCGCCCACAGTAGGTGTTCAACGGGCAGTACTACCCAAGGTATTTGTGAAAAGGAGCTAGTGACAACCTATTATCCATCATTGAAGTCGAAACCACGAAATCGCTTGAACCTCCCAACACCCGCACCGCACCCACCACCACAACCTCTTCCGATCACCTTCCCCGACACCGCCCGCGCTATCGTGGCTGGAGATTGTTTCTTATGAATCTATTCAACCTCCCCATAAGCCACTACAACACCAAAGTTTCTCATTAGCACAGACCCATTCTGAGCGGGAATTGTGACTCTATGGTCCCTTACCTTCTGGAGGTCTCGTCCCTTCCTTGGAGCGGGCATAAGATATTCCTGCCACATCTCTTTTGCTTCTGTGCCGTTGCGAACGCCCTCGTAAGTCTCATCGAAGCCACCCTCTTCATTTGGGATTGGCTACCTATCCTCAGGTTCTTCGAGTGCCCGGTCGATGGCTGCTTGCCCAGTCGATGGCTGCTCGGATTGTTGGCATTTCGGGCCGGTCTGCAGGGTCCTCATACAAACAGTGTGCAATCAGACTTCGAAGGTTCGGATCATAAAAGTCATAGTTGTGGGTGAGAAATCCCCGAAATGTACACCTCGGTACGCCTGTAATATCCATTTTCTCGGGTGACGGCCCGTCCGGGGGGGACCTTCGGGTTATCAAACAGAACATCACCATGGCTATGCCGTATAGGTTGGTCTTCCAAGTGATTTGGATCTTTCGGAGTTATTCTGATGTAGCCCCATTCGAGCGTGAATTGCTCATGTTAGTTTCATTTATCAGCACGTCAGGTGCCATAGAAATACCAGGTAGGAGTTAGGTCTGATCAGTGTGTACCAATCTTCCCTGCCCAAAGCCTGCTCTTCCACAGGTCTCTCCTGTTTGCAACAGGTACCTTGTTAACGGTCTCGATAAATATGCGATGCCAGGACATGGTAGAATTAGGCCGTATTAAGAAATGGAGTTGCAAGGAAGGCGAGGTACGTTTTTTTGTTTAGGTGTGCTGCCAGAGAGACATTTACGTCTTTCGCGCAGTCGAAATCACCGAGCTGATCCAACAACCGTGTTAGTATTCTGTGATCAAGTGAACAGAGGGTTCTTTATGATAGATGATCAGAACAACCTTCAAGTTTGGCACCAAGTAATGATTTGGTTGTTGCGCGGGAGCGTCCACAGGATCGACAAAGTCACCCATGAAGACTTTGATGCAGCGTTAGAGCCTCTCCATTCTCGCGCGACATGATTCCATTCCGGGTGAAGGTGCTTGGCATCTTGCTGTTACTTGGATAAAAGTCAAAATGGACCCAATCCTCAGGGCAACCCTTGAATTAAGTCTTTGAATTGAGATCCTGCCGTGTACCTAGGTACCTTACCTAGGAGGGTACCTGATCTTCCTCTGAGTCCAAATCATAGTACTTGGCCAGTCTGTAGGATTCCCAAATATGCACTCCGCAATGAGACTGGGGAGTTGAGGGTCACACCCGGTCCACCTGGCGGTCGTTGAGGAAGCCCCCAAACGTCCGGGCAACGTCACTGCGCCGTCCGAGGATGCCTTAGCCTTTCCAGGCGCGGCCCATCTGGGCTATTCGAGGCATTAAACACCACATAACTAGGACGATGCCGTAGGGTTTAGTCTCTCAGCGCTGTTGCTGGCAGCAGCGGGCATTCTTTATCTTGGGCTGGTCGCGAATTGCTCCTATCCAGTTGTTACACTGCTGGCTCCCATCGCCGTGACAGCTGACACCGGCTGCCGGGACCGGTACCGCACTTTCAAGATGGCCAGTAGGAACAGAAACCCTAGATAGTTGGCCTGGAAGGCGGCTATGTGGTTAGCGGTTGCAGAGATGCCTAAGCGCGGAGGCATCTGGGATATCCTTGTATTCCACACTTGGCAATCTTGATCCACACCTCCTTGCGTTGAGCTGTGTCACGCTAGGTCCTAGTTCAGAGAAGGTGGTACCACAAGTACTGATTTCACCGCTTCTTCCAAAGGGAATTTAGGAGTCTCGGATTCAGAGGTAGATGATAGCCAACCGGTGTGAGCCAGAGAAATTTTCCCAGTCCTCTGCTCCACTCCCAAAGCCACCTCCTATTTGGGGATTATTATGCCGTCAGCTTCAACCTCTGTGCATGTAACTTGAAAGGCAGATAGTCACAAGCCGTTGCTCGTTATACAAGATATCATATTGTCTTCGGCTTACTATTATTTAGACCGACATTAAAATGTCCCCAATGTTGGGCACAGCCCCCTACCAGGGCGTATTACCCACCCCGGGGGCAACAAGCGGCATAGTGGTGGTTGCCATTCGTTCACAAGGTAAGTCCTCGCATTGGGACAATGATCAGAGCAATTTTACGGAGGGTCACAGTTTCCAAAGGATAACAATCATTTAGAAAACACAGGTACCCATTCAGTAAATGTCAACAGGCATGAATGGTTCTTGTTTTACCCTACCTTTAGCGGGTGGTGATATGTTGAGCAGGGCTGTTTTCGACTTCTGTTTCGATGTAACCCCTTCTTTGGGCAAGTCTACCCGTCTGAAAAGACTGCGCAACGGGCAAATTGAATCCTTCATCACAACTTGAACTGCCAGTGCTTAAAAGTCGTCTTGACGAGGTGAACATCCCATATGACGTTACCAAGTCAGCCAGCTAAAAGCAGGTTGGTGATGCGACCCCCGGCCAACTTTGGAAGATTCCCAGCCAATCAAGCAAAACTTGCATCCTGCATTGCCTGCCTGAGACGTCCCCATCCCTTCTCCGCCAACCTCCGCTATTCTTCTCCACTTCCACTGAGCAGGCAGCCACATCGCCAACATCTTCAATCCCACCCCACATCACCGTGTTTACAGATTCGCAAGCAATCCACTCAACCGACCAGCATCACCATCTCGATATCGGCTAACTACCACATCCCCACACGAACCGCGATGAGGCTCGACGACTGGGAAGAAATCAGCGACGACGAGAAGGCGTCTCTCCCCTACCATCCGGTGCGCGCCTCCAAAGGCGAGGATGACATGTCAAGCGAGACAGACCCAACTCCGCCCTACGAGGATGCGCTGTCAACAGCCCCGCGCGACATATCCTTGCCGCCGCGTCTCCATATCATCGGCGCGACGTGGGGCGGCGTCAATGTGACAGACGAGGTGTCCGCCATGGCCGACCAGGAGAGGCAAACGCTCCTGCTCAACATGGACATGCTCCAGTACACGCTGCTGCCAGACCCGGCGTACGGGCTGGTCAAGTCGATGACTGTGCTGTACCGCTACGAGGACGAGGCCGAGCTGCGGCTGCTAACCGTACCCGAGGATGCACCCGCCGTGCAGGTGTCGGCAACGGCGCACAATTCGCCAGAGAACGCGATGGTCGAGTTTACCACGATTGGAGGCGCGGCAGGGGCCTGGAGGAGTGGGCCCAAGGCGCAGGTTGAGATTGTCGCTGCCACGTATGGTCCGCAGAGGATCCAGACGCCGGCCGTGTTGCAGGAGCTAGCTATGTTTTTTGAAGGGAAGAGGGGACAGATCCGCATGACGAATAGCTTCTTCAGGACGGATCCGTGGGTCGATCATAAAAAGTCGTGGACTGTTTACTTTCGGTTTGTGGATTCCCAGCGCATCCAATGCGTCACGGGCATGGAGGATGGGGCGCTCGAGGTCCCATGGACGAGATAAGCGCCTGTGGGGTGAGAGCTGAGGGTTATCCGATTGCCCGACAATACTATGTCGTGCGCTCCGAGTCCTCGAGATGCTCCGACGCTACCTAGTAGTAGGTAATGCACATGAAACGGCGAGGGCAGGAACCGCGGTCAACGAAGGAGGGAAATGTCGATGGAGCTTGAGGTTGTTTATCATGATAGTCCATTGAAGTGAACAAACACCGTGACACAACCCACGTGCAAAAACCTGAAGCGAGGTGAGCGTCTCGGAGCTAGTGAGCCGAGACAGGTCGTACATCTGACTCAAACTGAGTTGCACTTGCTTCCATTGCCCTGCATCTCAATCGGCCTATGCATGTGTCCACGTGCTGACCACACAAGTGTTTTTGCCTTGCAAGATGCCCAAAGGCTGCCTTGTCTTGTAATCGTGCACTAGCCCGCCGACGAAAATGCATCCATCCGCGGTGAATCTTTCGGTCAAGACTCGCCGCAGAGAATCTGTGGTGGGCGCGATGGTGGCTTGCCTTGATCAGGCGAAGAAGTCCACACGACCCCCACTAGCTGCCGTCGTCACGCCCATGACCCTAGCGCTCTCCACGATCGGCCACCGACAGGTAGGGGCACTCCAGAGCAAGCAATAGCAAGCCACAGGCGTTGGTGGAGGCGGGGTTGGCGCATGGAAGCCCTCGAACCGGGAAGGTCAGCAACGGCCCTGGCCGACGGCTCGACGACGATAAGCATACGAAGTAGCGAAGGCCCCGTCCCCCCCAGCTTACTGAGCAGCCCGGGCACTTCAGTGCCTTCGTCGGCCAAACACCCCACTTCCATTCCCGCCAAGATCCAAGATGCCATCCCGTTGCATCCTCCCTCAGCGTCGCATCGAGAGCCTAATCTGGCCAGCGAATCCAAACAGTGACTGCGGTGTGCGACTCTGACAGCAGCCCGGGCCTCAGAAGTTGACCGGAAAATGTCTCGCTTGAACCTCACATGCAATCAATCTTCAATCTCGGGGACCTGTAAGCAATGGACTGACACGCTGATTGACACTAGATCCATCATCCATGGGCCCCAGCATGTCATGTCCCCGGCTTCGAGTTCACGAGATGCTTATCGTCCCGCTACCAGCTCCGGGGTTGCACAGCTGTCCGGCCCGGTGTCAAGAGCTACCCGGAGCCTGGATTGCCTTGATTGTTCAGCTATCAAGTCTTCCTGCGGGGTATCAACGAGCAGCAGAGAAGGACTGCTTGTATCTTGGCACGAAGCTCTCCTGCACTACCCCGCCGTCGTTTAGAGACCCTGGGCTCGCGATAAGCTAGCCTGCTGCGAGGTCGCCATGTTGCCATGTCGCCAGGACGGCATCGCCGTTCGCGAGTTAGCCCGTCTTCCTTCATCAGAACTCAAGACCATCCAAGCTTTCGGCTCGTCAGCAAGCCCGCCCATTCCATGGCTGCGGGCTCGACGCGTGGGTTGGCCATGCACCCGATTGGCCCTGCCTCACCCCCCTTTCGGCCTAGACCTTCCCGTGCCGCAAAAGACGCAGAGGAGACGGACCTGAGCTACCGCCAAACCGCAGTAGGAAAACTAGGAACCGCAGGATAAGTGCATGAGTGCATGGTGGGGTCGCCGTGGTGGTGTGGAGGAACGTACCGCCGACTGCAGGGCCATCCCATTAGCATATCGATCGTGTCTTTGCCAACCACCTTCACCCAGGCAACTTGCAATCCTGCTGATAAGAGCTCCTGCAGGCCGAGGATCAGTGAGATCAAACCGAGCTTCAGAAGCCATGACGTATTGGAATTGGGTGCTTTGGGACTATTGAGAAGCTGCCCGCCGAGACCGCTGAGGCATATAAGCCAGGCTCGCCCAGTTCCTGGCTGACGGGGTACTTGAGAACAGCTACGAGCTTCTCCAATAGTCTTCAGGCCAGCACATCACTGGCCGTCGAGACGACAGCGCAATGGGCCTTCTCAACTGCATCAGCCCGAGGGCGATTGCAACATCCGCCCTCCTTCTCACCACCCTAGCTCAAGATGTCTTCGCTCGACCGTCACCCGAGCCCAAGGCGGCGTGGATTCGCAAGGGACCCGCCAAGAAGAAGCTGGCAAACACTCTTAAACGCGCAGTGGAAGGCCAACGGCGAGCCACCGAGCTAGAATCTTGCGCCGAGACCCTCACGACCACCACCAGCGCCAAGAAGGTCAACATCTGGGCACCGCTGACAGACGTCGAGACTGCCGGTGTCGTCGAATGGCTCTTTGCGCAAGAGGACCTTAACCTGACCACAACAGAAGAGGCTACACCCTGGGACAACACAATGTAGGTTCTAGCAACGCCCTGCAAGAATCGTGGCTAACAGACACAGAACACTGGTTGAGGCATTGTGGCCAAACAAGACGGATGCCCTTGCCTTCTTGGACGGCAACGTCTCCACGCCTCCAAAGTATGCGCACGTCGTTTTAGACCATCGGGCAAGCGAGAACCCGTATTACATTGACATCTTCGTCGGACCTGTCCCCGTCACCAACGAGACTGCCTGGAAGCCCCTTGCGTACCCCCTGACCAAGGAAAATGGCGGCAAGGTGCGGAATCTTGACGCAGACTCGGATGCACTTTTCACGGATTGGTTGTATGTGCACTCGGAATCCATCGCCGACATCACACTCGACCTTTGGAACGGCACAGCACTCGGTTTGGAAAACGACACTCTCGACATTTGGGGTATCGACCCCTTGTGGCAAGACGACGGCAGAATCATAAGATGGGACACCTTCTGGAGCCTCCCGACTGATGACTTTGACGCCGAGACACTACTGCCGCTTGGCTTGTTCTTGATGTCGGATGTCACCGGCCGCGACATCAGCCAATGGAAGCTTGAGGGATGGTTGTATAACAACATCTTTTATGAAACGACCGAAGACTTCCGCGCCGCCTACTGGACCGAGGGCTTTGTAAAGAACGGCGGCAATGTTGAGGGAGACTGGGCGCGCACCGATCAACAGGGCCCCATGTTGCCCCTGGATACTGCCTACCCCCCCGTCACAGTTGCTCCAGCTGGCTCTCGATTCGCCGTTGACGCCGAGGCCAAGTATGTCGAGTGGATGGACTTCAGCTTCTACATTGGCTTTTCACGCGACACTGGTCTGGCGCTCTACGATATCCACTACCAAGGCAAGAGGATCCTGTATGAGCTGAGCCTTCAGGAAGCCTTGGCCCACTACGCAGGTATGTCGACGCTGTGCTCGTCGGAATACCCTAGCATCGCCTAACCCGAGAACAGGAAACGACCCAATGCAGTCGGGAACTGCGTATCTCGACACCTTTTACGGATTCGGACCCTACGCCTTTGAGCTGGTCCCGGGATACGACTGTCCAGCATACGCAAGCTACCTCAACACGTCGTTCTATGTCGCGGAGACGTCTCACACTCACATCAATAGCATCTGCCTGTTTGAGACCGAGGCCGATTTCCCCCTTCAGAGGCATACGACGTCAAAATATGTGTCGGTCACTAAGAACACGTACTTTGTCGTGCGGTCTGTGTCAACTGTGGGAAATTACGACGTATGTCTCTCTATCTTTCCGTTCTCCATGAGGTACTAACAACCGCCAGTATACTTTTAGCTACTCTTTCTTCCTCGATGGTTCCATCGCCGTCGAAGTTCGTGCTTCAGGATACATCCAGTCAGCCTATTACGCCAACAACGAAGACTACGGCTTCCACATCAACGACTTCCTATCTGGTAGCATGCACGACCACGTGCTCAATTTCAAGGTCGACTTTGACATTCTAGGCACCAACAACAGTGTGCAACTCATGTCGCTCGTCCCAGCCACAGAGACTTACGCATGGTCCAAGGGCAAGGCGCGCAACACGATGAAGCTCGAGCGGTCCTTTATCGAGACTGAGGATGACGGCCGCTTCAACTGGGGCGCCAACAGCGCGACCCAGGTCCTCGTGGTCAACGAGAACGAAGTCAATAAGTATGGCGAGTACCGCGGTTACCGGGTGCTGCCGTACACTGGCACCTCGCACTTGACAGTGAAGAACAGTTCCAACTTGGGCAACGCCGCACGCTGGGCCGAGTTCGACGTCCAGGTCACCAAGCAGAAGGACACGGAGCCGCGCAGCGCCCACCCCTTCAACAGCCAGGACACAGCCGACCCTCCCATCGACTTCTCGCTGTTCTTTGACGGCGAGAAGGTACGTGACGAGGATCTGGTCCTGTGGGTCAATCTGGGCATGCACCACGTCCCGCACACGGGAGACCTGCCCAACACGGTCATGACGACGGCGCACTCGGGGATCCAGCTGACGCCGAGCAACTACTTTGACTACGACCAGAGCCGGCGCACGGTCAACCAGGTCCGGATCGACTACGACAACGGCACGGCCACGGACGTGGTGACGTTTGGTCAGTTCGATGTCGCCAACGCGACGTGCGCGCTCAACTTTGCGGCTGTCGAGCCGAATTTGGCTGGGTACCAGGGTGACATCGTGGTCAGGAAGTTTCCGTTTGATCCGAATAATCCGTACTTTGAGACGGAGTCGATTGTCTGAGAGCACCTGGGATGGATGGATAGGGGTAACCACACAATGGGAAGACCGGTAACGGATGTTCTGATGAAATTTAAGACATGAGAGATGAATACTCACATCAACAATATAATGACGAATACTAGTAATTAGTATGACTTGATACCCCTCGGAAGGCACCTTGATAGCTTTAGCAGTATATGTATTGTTACACATACGATTCATCTGTACTCTGCGATGGGCCAGTTATGTGCAGGTTTCCGATAGGTACGAGTTTCCGAGTGTGGGATATGAGGCTGGACGTGAAGAAAGCTGCATGTTTCTCCGTAACTGAGAGTTTAGTATACTAACAAGGCTTCTGATATGCCAAGTTTCTTTCTTTGTAGACGCCAAATTGCGATGGTTTTATTCCACTTCATGTTTCCTTGGCCCGCAATTCATCGCTTCTTCTCATCAAAACACTGTAAACCTAACAAAGTTGGGCTTTTGGTAAATTTAGAAAAAGCAAGAGTCTTTGCTGCCTGCCCGTATTGCAAAAAAATACGGAAGACATAATTGATACCAAAGCATGACTCGGGGTGTAGCGAAGGGGGCTGAGCGAATCGCATCGTGACCAGGCAAGTTAGCATCGCAGGCGAACGACTGGCCACGAGCACAGATGTGATATGTGATGTGTCTATGGAAATATTTTTTTCTGTGGATTTTTGTGAATAGCACTTCGATTATGGTTGGTACGTGGGCGGCAAGCCGAAGCCGACCTCGGCAAAGACAACGATCAATGAGACAGCTTACGGGGCTCGGAGGTGCTCGGATTGAGAGACTCAAAATCCGAAACAGAAACAGCCATGCTCTGAACACTTCTCATCACAGGCAGCTATTGTCTTGTTTACTTACCACCGACACTCGGATTGCATCCAATTCCCCGAGTCCGACCCAGCGTCCCGGAAACATTTCCAAGACAACTTCCCTTACCAAGCAAACCCACATTACCAAGCAGCATCCCCCACCATCAACCCCACCCGGACCCGACCCCTGGCGTGCGGGTCGGGAAGACGGTGGACTTCTCAGCTCTCTCAGCCCTGCAAACACAAGGTAGGTACCTTACCCAGTGCCAAAACCATAGCAAAACGACCCAGGAAACCAATAGGCTCAAAACACCACAGCCAGCCCGACCCCAACGCGGCCTGACTGGGGACCGCGACCCGACCGGTCAGACATCCGTTCCCCCGGCGCGGGTTCCCACGGATTCCCGAAGTCCCCGCGTCAACCGCCAAGGAGTGTGAAGGAGGGAGGGGGGAAGGGTGGGTAGCCCGTGTAAAGAAACCGCCTCGACAGGTCGTTGGGGTCCGTCATGGTGTCCCGTCGCGGCAGGTACCGTTGGACGCCACTGACTGCGGGCGGTGGTGGTACGAGCATCCTGATTGGTGTTAGCGCCGCCTTCGGCTCGAAAGGGGGTGGGGAAGCTTACTGTCATAGCCAGTATATATAACAGACGTCTAAAGCTTTGAGTTTGGCTAAACTGTCGTACGGCACCAGTTCACTTCACTTCATTACATCAAAGGTGTTTGTTCAAAGTTGATATAACCTCTCCACCATCCAGATACCTGCCAACTCCCGTCCACAATCACATTGGGTATCATCCAAACCACCCAACCCGAGCCACCATGTCCAACCTCCGCCTCGACCCCGGCTTGGCCGCCGCCCTGGCCCCCTTCGCCAACATGCTCAAGCCCGAGCAGGCAAATACGGCGCACGAGCTCCGCGCCACCAACGACGCGACCATCGGCATCTTCTTCGGCGGTCGCGTTCCACCCTCAACCGTAACAGTCACGAACTTTACCTTCCCTGCCAAGGACAGCACCCCACTCAAGCTGTATCGCTACGCGCCCACGGCCGCGGACCCCGCTAAGCCCGGCCCGGCCGTCCTTGATATCCACGGTGGCGGCATGGTGTCCGGCTCTCCCGGCCTCTTCGCATCAACCCTGTGGCCGTATGTCGAACGGGCCAACGTCACCATCTACGCCGTCCAATATCGATTAGCGCCCGAGTTCCCCTTCCCCACGCCTGTCGATGATGCGTATGCCGCGCTCGAGTGGCTCCAGGCGAATGCCGCCGAGCAAAACATCGACCCGAAGCGCATCGCCGTCAGCGGCGCCAGTGCAGGCGGAGGCATCGCAGCCGGGCTTGCGCTAAAGGCACGAGACGAGAAGCTCAGCCCACCGATAGCCAAGCTGATCTTGGTGTATCCTATGCTGGACGACCGCACACAAATGGAGCCGGACCACCCCATGGCGCCCTATTTGACGTGGACGAGTAAGAACAACGTGATTGGGTGGACCGCGTATGTGGGCGAAGATAGGAGCAATGTGTCGCCGTATGCGGCGCCAGCGAGAGCGACCGACTTATCAGGGTTGCCGAGGACATTTATCGACACGGGGGGTCTGGATTTGTTCCGGGATGAAGATATCCAGTTTGCAGCGCGGTTGGCAAAGGCGAATGTCGACGTCGAGTTCCATCTGTATCCCGGGGTGTCGCACGGGTTTGACGCGTTAGGGGAGAGTATCCCAGTAGCGAAGAAGGCGATTGCGAACCGCGCGGATGCTTTCAAGGAATTTTAACCAAGTATATATCGAGTCAAACGCAGCGATCTCAGTGTCGCCCAGCAACATTAATTTTTCAAGTCAGTCAATGAAGAAAGATCAGCTGCCATTACTACTCAACAGCCCCTCTGCAAATGTATTGACAGCATCTCTCATTATCAAGGCAGCTTTCCCCTGAGTCCAGAAATGGCCCGCGCTTGACACTTCATGAGCCCGAAACTGGGAATTGGGCACGGCCTGCAACCGGGAAGCCCAGTCCCTAAGCTTTTTCGCTGCGACAAACCCATCGCGGTCGCCATAAATGGCTAGAGTTGGATTCGACACCAGCTTGCGTTCAGCTTCAGTGAGTGGAGAGCCTAGCTGAGGACGCTGTTCGGCACTGCCTTGAGTGCTAGTCTTGACGGGAGAGGAGACGCTGCGTATGGAGGTTCTCCGTGCCAAGCCTGAGAACGGCGAGGGCAAGGACATTGTGGCGAGGTTCGTAATTACGCCTTGCAACGGAGAAACAAGAAGGTAGGCCGGCCGGTGGGTAACGCGGTTCGAAACAGGAAGCAAGCAACCGTGAGTGGGTTCTTGTTTGCCTGGCGTCTCTGGGACAACAGGCATCCCAGGGGTTTCATCGCTGCGGTGGGCCTGATCGACTGCCTGGCGCTTCCTCTGTCCCTTCCTCGCTTTTGCCATCAGTTCTGCCACGCCCTTGTGTATCCTGTCTTCCAAGTCAATGGAGAAGGAGCGTCTCGAATCGTGGCTTTTGCGATTTTCCTCGTCACCGCCGATGCGCACACCCATAGACCTCCGATGGGAGCGTCCGCTCTGACGCTCGATCGCAGCAGCTCTTGCGCTACCCAAAATCGTGTTCTGCATCTCAGCAAGGTGTTCGGCGCGAAGCCTGATTTCTGCAGCAGGGGAGCCGTAGGTCGGCGTGTCAAATGGCGCGAGGATCGTCTCAAGGGATGGGAGGTGGGTGGTAACCATGGCGCCGTAGGAGTAGCCACTCAGTAGGAGAATCGGAATGTCTTGTGGGGACCTTGATGGAGGGCTAAGGGTAGCCTGGCTGGCTCGGGATGGAGATGCCGGCGCGGCTTGTACTCCCGAGCTTTCATGGCCGCTCAAACCGTGAGGGGCCGTCGGCCGAAATGGGTCGAGGAATTGGACGTAATATGACATAAATCCGACGACAGACATGTAGTCAGCCTCTTCGGCTTTGGCCGTCCAAGACGTTCGGCCCGCAGAGCCACGGGCGCCTCTGCGTCAAAAACACAATGTTAGAATGCATTTACAAGGTTTTATAACCCGGAAGCTGCAGTATCAAACGGATCACACCTGAAATTGAAGGTTCCAACAAGCAGCCCAAGGCGCAACAGCGTGTCGGCGACAATGTCTACAACCGGGTCGTCGTAGCACCCGCCTAGCGGCGCGTACGGGTGGGCAACGATAGCTGCGTGTTTCTGCCACAAGGGTGCCTTGGGCGAGGCGGCGAGGGAATGCGCGTGGTAAACGCGACAATCGAGCGTGAGGCCATCGTGGAGACTGGGCAGGGTGAAGGTGAGGGTTGGCTCTGGGAGCATCGTGTATGTCAGGTCCGGCCGTTCGCGCCGCCCGGTTTGCTCCGTCTGGTCTGCCATGCTCGGTGCGAGCGTGGGATTTAATAACGACACAACAGTCCCAAAAGACTGGGTTGCGGTTCGAATGCGGACTCGGACCTTGTCAAAATTTGTCAAAATGCAATGCAAAAACAACGCGTCGAGATCCGCCAGACCTACCTAGGCCAAGAGCTCGAGCTTTGCCGCCCAGCCTCGGATGGTGGGGTGCTGGCTCGCATCATAGGGTAAGGACCTGGCTTGTGACGTAGCCGGTCTTGGCCAGCATGCGAGCTGCTCGTTCCAGGCGTTCTGGGCCCTCTGGATTTCCCAGCCATCCCGAACCCCCGCCATTGGAACTTTTGAGGCAGAGGTTGCGATCGAAGTTTGTTTCAACTTCAAAAGAGCGCCCCGTTGCGCAAATATCTTTTTTTCGGTCTAAGATTTGGCCATAATTTCTCAATACGCGGATTTTTTGAGGCAGAATCGCTGCTTTGGCCATGGCCGTATTACTCCGCGACTAGCATTCTCCTCGAAGACATCGGGCGGCCGGGTCATCTTCCGAGGGGGCCGCGTGTTCGTCCTCCTTTACGGCCCCCTCCAGTGCTGGACAACCCCATCGCCGCAACCTTTTTAGGTAGTGAGGCTTTTGCCATAGTCCGCAGTGGAGGGCTCTGCAGTTTCAGATGGGTTTCCTCTCCGTCTTGCAAAGAGCTTGAACTAGAGCTTCTCTCAGCGTGCAAACGCCGAATGCAGCTCATGGAAAATCTGAGAGCTAAGCGGAAGCCCAGCCTCGGTTCAGACGCTGGGGACTGGATACCAGGAAGAACTTGTCGAAGCAAGCTTGCTCGGGAGTACGCATAGATAGCTAGGTACGAAATCCAACCCTCAATGGGATTAGGTATCACCATGCACCAAGTTTGCCGACAAGTTGAAATGGGGAGGGGAGGAGGCAAAAGATTGAGGGGTGTACCGGTTACCTAACTAGGCAAGCTAGGCAATGAGCTACGCGATGGGAGCGGTGTGGAGCGAAGTCCTCAAACAGTGTATGCGTGGAGGTCCTGACATGTGAAGGCTTGGCCACAGTAGCATTTGTCTCACAGCCTTCGCGGCGGCATCCCTCGCCAATACTTGAACAGCTCGAGACCTGCACTAAAAGCGCACTAGAGACGATAATGACTCGATCGTTCAAAGTTATCTGGCATCGCTTTTTTTTTTTTTTTTTTTTTTGGGGGGGGGGGGGGGTTCTTGAAACGGCAAAGGCAGAGAGAAAAGAAAAATGAGCGTTGCTTAGCTGACTCGTGTCTCGATAGACTGGGGAGCATCGACATCTCGCCGAGTTGCAAGGAGATTTCCCCTAAATGAGTTCGGCTCGCTGTTGCGTCAGGTGCGGCGCTGCACATGTCAGTTGGGGGGGGGGTATCCTGCTCGTTTAGGTGGCATCGTGCCTGGCAAGGCTTTCCATTGGCCACACAAATCACAGAGCTCGCTACTGCTATCCGAGAAGAAGTGGCAGAAAAGAGTGCTCTAGCAAGAGGAGTTGAAGTCATCGCTTTAGACAAGGCATGGAACCGAGTTTCCCTTCCCGGGCAGTGCATGCGATGACATGAATGCTCTGAGGAACGAAGGGCTGATTGGAAAGAAATGTGGAAATGTTGAATGTTTTGGGGTCAGATGCCCCCCCCAAAACCCCCACCAGGGATGCATCGGATGTCCCTGCCCCCCAGGCCTGTGCACCACGCCCCACCCGCTCCCCACGATTTCCATTTGTTCTTTGTTTCCCGCCCCAACCACTGCCAACCACGGGCGATCATCTGGCCCACGGTCCCGCATCTCGCCCTAGTGTGCCTGTCAGGTGCCCCCGTCGCTCATGAATGGAAGTTCCTGACATGTCATGCGAGTGCGAAACCGCGCCGACAGTGGGATTTTATTACCCCGTCGCGCTCTGCCAGCCCTTTCCCACACAATGATACATCCACATACCAACACCGCTGCATGGCGTTGTCGAATCGCGGTTCAACGAGGTGAAACTAAGCTTCGACGTGCTTACTCGATGCCCTGCGCTCGCACCGGTCCCCCTGGCACCCTCAACGTCGCCAACACCCTCGACACCCTCGACACCCTACGTCAGTGGTCCTGGCCTCGACTTGCTCTACCATCGCAACCCAAGTCCATATGCTGAAGGCACACTGGATAACGACAATCACTTGTTGTCATCTAGCAACCTCTCCCCCGACCCTGCGCCATGACCGACCTCTTCGTCCATGGCCCCCCCGCCATCCGAGTTAGCAACACTAGCGACAGCAAGTTGAAGTTGTCAACTCAAGTTTCGACCTCTTCGTTTAAGAAGAAGCAGTCGAAGCCCCAAAAACATGTCACCTTCCAGCCCCTGACCAGGATCATACGGGACACCGGCAACCTTGTGCTGTCATGGCGCGATGGTCTCACCGAGTCGGAGCGCGAGGACAAGAGGAGGGTTGAAGAGCGGATGCAGATTCTGGCCGCTCGTATGGAAAATGTAGACAAAGCGCCCCCTTTGTGCCCCGTCTTTTCTGTCCGGCAACTGACCAACCTGCTTAGGCTACCTCTCTCGAGAAGTGGGAGTCGGCTGCGAAAGAGCTCGACGAGCTGGAAGGTAACGATGAGTGGAAGCTCGATGACTCGACTGGCGACTACCTCCCCGGCCTGATCGAGACGAAGCTGAGAGAGCTCGACACGGCGAGGACCAACTGCGACATCAGGACCATGATGTATCTTATCCGAACGGCCTTGTCGCGAGATCTGGGTGGCATGGGAAATATCGACCTCTACCGCCACTCTTACAGTGGGACAAAGCACCTGATTGAGCGCTATGTTGATTCGGCTGTCAAGACCATCGAGGCGTTGGTTGAGAAGAGCGCCTATGCCCTGCCCCCTGACATGGAGTCCAAAGACCTCCTAGAGGGTATGCTCTACGCGAGGCAAAGCTTTGGGAGGAGCGCTTTGCTTCTGAGCGGAGGCGCTACGTTTGGAATGTCGCATATCGGAGTGCTTAAAGCCTTGTACGAGTCGAACCTTCTCCCTCGGATCATCTCGGGGGCTTCGGCCGGGTCCATTGTGTGCGCAGTGTTGTGCACAAGGAAGGACGAGGAGATCCCTGATTTGGTCGCCGGATTTCCCTACGGCGACTTGGGTGTGTTTGAGGGCGAAAATGAGGGGATTTCCGATCACATCAGGCGACTTCTGACCGAGGGAAGCTGGGCAGACATCACGCACCTCACACGCGTGATGAGAAGCTGGCTCGGAGACTTGACATTTCAGGAGGCTTACAACCGGACGCGGAGAGTATGCAACATTTGCGTGTCGTCGGCCTCGATCTACGAGCTTCCTCGACTACTCAACTATGTCACGGCCCCCAATGTCATGATATGGTCGGCTGTCGCCGCCTCTTGCTCTGTTCCCCTCGTCTTCCAGGCAGCACCCTTGCTAGTCAAAGACCCGGCGACCGGCGCGCATGTCCCTTGGAACCCCACGCCACAACGATGGATCGATGGATCCGTGGACAACGATCTACCAATGACCCGCCTTGCCGAGATGTTCAACGTCAATCACTTTATCGTCTCCCAGGTCAACCCTCACGTTGTTCCATTCCTTTCCAAGGACGACCGTCTATACCCAGGAGCCGCCCCTGGCAAGCTTAAACAACAGCAACAAGCGCAGGATAGCGGCGAATGGCTGTACACTCTTACAACCCTGGCGAAGGAGGAAACTCTGCATAGGTTACAGTTCCTCACCGAACTAGGTGTGTTCCCAAACCTGTTTACCAAGCTTCGCTGCATCTTGAGTCAGAGATATTCCGGCGATATCACTATTCTACCAGAGATTGCCGTGCACGATCTCCCCCTTATTCTCAAGAACCCGACCTCAGACTTTATGATACGCAATTGCTTGATAGGCGAGAGGGCGACTTGGCCAAAACTTAGCCGTGTCAACGACAGATGCTCCATCGAGCTGGCGTTAGACCATGCAGTCCACGCTTTGCGGGCGCGAGTTGTTTTTAGTAAGAGCCAAGTCGATCTTCGTCGGTTAGCGGGCATCTCAGACCCAAAGCCAGTTAGGAGGGTTCTCAGCAGAGGTGCAAGCGTTGAGAGTGGTGTGAACAGCCACCACCGGCCAGTCTGTCATGTCCACCACCCCTCATCGGGAGAAGGAACGCTCGAGGAACAAGGGCCAAGACGCCGCAGGAGCTCAGGGGGCAGCATGCAGATCCTCGCGGCGCGCCACAAGAAGGTATTCCAAAACACGGATGACGTCTTGACCGATGATCAGTCTGAGGAAGATGAACGCCTCGAAATGGCGTCGTGGAACCGCTCTGTCACCAACCGACCTGTGGCCGCTGCCGCCGGCAAGTCGCGCACGAAGCGGAGCATGGCTAAGATGCAGAGCCACACGCGGTCAAGGTCATCGGTCTCTGCTGTTACCACTGCGATAGCTGGAGAAGAAACCAAGGTACCCCCATCTTTTAACTTTTCGGCACCGATGTCGCCGCCGACGAACCCGGGGAATGACTCTGCCGTTGCCATTGACGATAGCACAATTGAGGAGAACATGGAGGTGTCGCCACTGGTTCTGGAGCCGTCCCAGGCGGGCATCAAGATCATTCGATCCTCGCCCCCTATGCCAACCGCAGACCGGAATACCTCGGACGGGGATGTGGACAGTGACTCTGATCCGTACTATCACGAGACATATTCATATCCGACAAGGAGAGAAGCGCGTGGTGGAAGTGCTAGTGCAAGTGCTAGCGTGAGTGAGAGTAGTGATATTACAGCGAACACAGCGGATGGCCAGTTTTTGGCTCCGTGAATGATGAGCAGAATTTGTGACAGACGGCGCTGCATTCCTAACTACTAAAGGAGGGCTAGTTTGCGACTTGGAACATGTCTCGCTACAGACCCTCGGGAAGGCATCGAGTGAGGAGTGGGGGACCCTGTTTGATACACGCATTGCATATTAGCATTGGAGACATGAAGCGGTGATGTATTTCGAGAAGCATTTGCATGCACATGATAGAATACAGCATCTTATTACCATAACTTAGACTTGAAGTTTCGCACCCCGTTCAAAGCCACCTCGGTTATCGACGACCTAGACCGAGTATACCATTACCTTCACCACCACCCCCAATTACACCGCCACTGTAGAGATCCAAAAGAAAAACACCCTTGCCCTAGAAGCTCACATCCCAGCTCTAGGTACTGGATTTCTAAGGCTTTCACGAGAACCCACCGACTCTGCCCGCGCCATGGGGTACACACCCTATAGACGAGGTTTTCATCAAACAGGATCGCCCGCATGGTCTAGTGGTTAAAACGACGTTCGCCTCACATTCCAAAGCAGTGGACGCGACAGGTCCCAGGTTCAATACCTGGTGTGGGCATTGCTTTCCTTTTGCCCCTATCCACAATGGTGTTGTGGATGGGGCGTTGCGTAATGCCGGCTTGTACCGGTTTTAGCCCAGGGCGGGGATCCGTTATACGGGATCCCGGCCGGGTGGTGGAGGCCCTGCCAAGTTGGAAAAGGTGTGTGAAGCATTCTTTGAGAACAGAGTGACTTGATGGAGATAGGATCTGTCAATTTCCATTGATTGGACGTGGAGATTGTGAGCTTTCACTCATGTCAATCACATCATTTACATCTGTAATATAGCGGCAAAGGAAAACGCCTGTCTAAACTGCCCCCCCCCCTTTCCCCTTGTTTTAGGCAGACGTGCAAGAGTGTTATGTATGTATGTCTTTTTGAGTGACCAAGAAAAGTGAATGGAGGCAGGAAAAAGGCAAGTCAGCCAAGTTTGCTTGAATACATGAGCAAAACCGAAACCATTCACATTCTATATGTGACAGAATATGGGATGCCCAATAACATGATTGAACTGTTGACCTTCGCATTACTTAGTATATCAGAAGATATATTAGTACGACGCTCTAACCAGCTGAGCTAATCGGGCTGATGCGATTGATGTTGTTACTGGCTGGAAATGTGATTCATAGGGGGCAATGGAGATGGCCAAGTATTCTATTGAGTGAGTCATGTCGAGTCCATGTCCTTCCTCCCCAACATCACCCATCAACAGACCCACCCCTCTTCAAAACCCCGGAAACTCAAACTGCTTCTCGGGCGCCTGATACCCTCCGGGCGGCACGCCTCCATTCTTGAGCCCGCCCAGGAAGCTGGTGTGCAGCATGTACAGGTCCGGGTTGGCCTTGATGGCCGCCGCCTGCGTGAGCACGTCCTCGAGATCCTGGCCCACGTCAATGTACTTGCCGCGCAGCACGTCCTTGCCGATGCCCGTGGCTAGCGCAACGCACACCATGCCGTTGAGGTACGGCGAGTCGTTGTAGATGTCGAGCGCGCGCGCGAACCAGGCGCGCGCCTGCGGGGGTACGTTAAGCACGGATTCCTCGCCATATTCTATCATTTCTCAAGTCAGCCAGTTTCTTTTTCTTCTGCTTCTTCTCCGGAGGCGGTGGGAGAGGAGGGGAGATTACTCTTCAGCGTCATGGCCGATTTGATGCCGCCCGGGTGCAGCGAGTACAGGTGGATGTCGTCGAGCCCCTCGACGTCTATCTCCTTTTGCGTGCACGACGTCAGGTTGATCAGGGCCGCCTTGCTCGCGCAGTAGCTCGTGCTGTACGGGATAGCCACGGTGCCGGCGCGCGACGCGATGTTGAGCACGCACCCGCTGCCCTGCTTGCGGAACTCGGGGATGAGCAGCCGCATGAGGAAGTACGGGCCGTGGAAGTTGACGGCGATGTCACGGATGAACTCGCGCGGGTCTTGGGCGTCGAGCTACATTCGGTCAGTACTTGTTTCCTTGTTCGAGGTGGGTGGGTGGGACGCACCGGACCCAGACCGTTGGCGCCGGCATTGTTGATCAGCACGTCTACCCGGCCGTGGGTGTCGAGTGTCTGTCATCTCTGTCAGTCACAATTCCATTGTCCACCTGGCGCGCGCTAAGTTCTTTGTCAAGCAACTTGCCTGCTTCACAAGACTCTCGCAGCCCTCAAGATCCGCGACATTGCACTTGGTGTAGGTGACAGAGCTAGCCCCAAATTTCAAGCATCTCTCTTCGAGAGACGGTGGCGGAGGCGTGTTGTTGTAAGTTAGGACCAGCCTGGCACCAGCCACGGCGAACGACTCTGCCAGCCCTTGCCCTATTGCTCCCGCGGCGCCTTCAGGGTAATTAGATGTGGCCACATGCTTTTTTTGAAGCATTGCCGACTTACCTGTGATAATCGCGACTTTGTCTTGGAGGGACCCCTTGAACTTGGCAGGGTTGATGAAGGGGTATACATCGCTGCGGAAGCGAGGGATGAACTGAGAGGGGGGTTCTTGTTCGCTCATTGTGGCGGCACGTTGGGGGATTTCTTAGTTGAACACTTGGTAAATAACAATGTAACTGTTCAACGAAAGGTTACTACTGCAGCGAGGCGTTGTTTGAGAGAATTTGGAAGCAAAGCGATCGTGACATTACCCAGGCTTACGGCGGGGTAAAATACCCGATCTATAAACTAATAGAAGACACAGTATTACCTCGGGATAAACATAAGCGGGACGGGTCGTTGTCGGCAATAGTTTTAGGAGCTGAAAATGGGGCAAATTATCCACGATTACTATGACTACTAGCACTCTTACTAGAGGGGGAGCTACTGCAGAGTTCAATTCACCCTATAATTACTAATAGGTAGGCAATTGGTTTGACATTCATTGCTACCTGACTCAAGTTAAGACAAAGTCAAACTTGAAGTCTTCTCAATCAAAGCAATGCCATTTGTCTCCTACCTTACCTAAGGTAATGATGCTTTTTACCATCCTAACCAGCACTGCGTAAACTTGTGTACCCAGCCATCTTGTTAGAAAATGTGCTTGCTGCCTGTAGAATGGGATGAGGCAGTTTGCTTAGGGCATCAAACACTGCAGCCCTCGTTCCGAATATGCAGCTTCTCGCGAACCGCCGAGAAGGAGCCGAACTGGCACCTGAACTCGGTAGACTCGCCCAACTTGGCGAACCTTCCGCAGCCCCTCTGCTTCAGAGCCGACTCCCAGCCGTCGACAAGCTCGGCAAGGGCTTGCTTGCGGGGGGTGGTGACAGTCGGCTTGAAGTACTCCAGGTCGCCCTTGGTGCAGTGCAGGAGGTGAGCGAGCTTGGTGTGCAGCTCCTCGGCTTCATCTGCGCTCTTGAGATGCCTAGCGAACCCGACAACGATGACCCAGTGGTATTCGATCTCACCCAGTCCATCCGTTACCGCCTTTTCGAATTGGAATGCCGCAAACGCGGCATCCTCGGCGGGGAAGAGGCCCAGAAGAGTCTTTCGGACATCTTCGTCGTACTGGGCGCAGTCATTTAGGACGAACAGGCATACTCTGGCAGTCATGATGGGCGATGTGTGTGGTCGAGGTACAGACGAGAGTCTTGCTGTGGTGGTTCTCATATCAGGAGGGAGGTGTGCTAGTTTTTTATAGAGATGTAGGGGTCATGGAAAGGCAAAAGCTGAACATAAACAGGTGCATTGTTTTCCAACACGTTTGGATGATGGGATGGACAAATAGTTATGGGTTATCGACTGTAATGCCGTTTTATTTCTGTATGTGATTGCTGCTAATTATACTGCCAGCTAGCATTTAGAGACCGGGGCCATCTTCAAAACAAGCTAATTCACTGCGGGCTCGCACTTGACAAAGCTCCAGCACAAACAACCGCTTACACGTAGTCATGGATCCCCAGGACACGACGAATTTGGTCAAAGGAGACACCGACTCGGCTATAGCTACCGCCCGCGTCTGCATATTGGAGCATGCTATCCAACACAACGCTCTCTAGGTTTCTCACAAAGATGACAAGTTCAAGCATTGCTTGGTTTTGGAGAGCCAGCTCGGCGCTTGTAGTTTCGCGGGATTTGAAGCTGACTTTGCAGGGTACACGGCTCTCGATAGCCTCCAAGATCTCGTCTGAACCGTCAACCGTGGTTGTGAGGTCGGCAAACGCAATGACGGCCACAAAGATCTGAGGGTTCTTTGGCTCTGCCTCTGTGAAAAAGTACCCTCCCATGACAGCCCCCTCAAAATATCTTAGGATGGAGGACAAGGCCATCTCCATGTCTTGACCAAAATTTTTGCGGCACTGACACTTGCTCTCAAGGATAACCGCCATTGATCTGACAATAGTACTGTTATCCATGTTGTTGAGTATGTGTATGCTTTTGAGGTTTCTTTGGATGTAGAGCTAGAGCCAAGTTGGATTACCTAGGTAGGCTAGCAACGTCTTTGCTTGGTTTGGTACTTATCCTCCGACGGTAGCATCTAGCTTCTGTATTTAAACCCGAACCGTTTGCGTCTTGCACCTAACATTGTTCATGAACACTGACACCACACCATGTATTCAGAATCCATTCCACACAAAGACGGCAGATGACGACCATAACCAACGAAGCTTCACCAAGCTCGAATAATCCCGGCAGCACGAACGAACAATCGCATTGTCCTTCAAACTTTGAGTCCCACCTTGGAAAAACAAAGATGTGATCCGTGACCCTCCCTACGAGAGAGCGGATGATTTGTCCTACTAGCAGCTTTGGCGCACGCCAATGCTTTGATGGTGCTACAAAAGCGGCTTTACTGAGTTATCCATTGCTACTACTGGCGGGTAGAATGCAATATATGAGCCGAGTATGGCGCATGACTTGTTTTCGGTTGGAGGGGCTTATAATATATATTGAACGTGCGGTTCTTACTAGACAAACTTAAAGAGGTCTCCAACGAGCACATCCAATGAGACACAACCCCCATGTTTAGGTACGTAGGTTGGAATACACAATTGGGGTACGACTCTCTTGCAATACCTCCCTCCATCTTTGCCCCCCTCTCAAACCGCACAGTACGACATCCCTCACCCATGCCCACGTTCCTCATTCTTTTTGGACCGCAGTATATTTCCCAAACGCCAGGCTTCGTAATGCAGATTCCGTCACTAGACCAGCTTGCCCGGTCTATAAAGGTATGGTAAGTATGCTGCTTGCTCAGGTGGCCTCGCGTCTTCCGCCTCTCCCGACACCACCTTCCACAGAGCATCTTCTTCCGGGCACACCAGTCGTCTCTATCATGATCACGGTTCAGAGCCGAACACCCCAGACACCACGTCCGGCGCTGACCCCCAGCCATTCACCGGAGTCGCCAGTCGAAAGGTGTGGCACCCATCCGAGATTTCCAACTTCATAATCACATTGCCAACTGGCCACGGGGCTCCTCGAGTTATCGGCAGATACCGTGCCATTGATGTTTGAAGGGGGCGGTCCCTGGCTGAGCAAGTCCCAGATGAGCACTTGGCAGTCATCGCCGCCCGAAGCAAGTGTCCCTCGTCTCAAGGGTGACCACTCGACACAGTTCAGAGCACCGCTGTGGCCGCGCAACTCCAACAGCGCCTGGCCTGGCTGACGAACATCCAGTATCCTGATGACATTCGAGTCTTGGGCAAATGTCGCCAGCAAGTGGTGGTCATGTGGTGATGTTGCCAACCGCAGCAATGGTGGGGCGTGGGACATGGTCTGTTGCGCGAGCGTGGGGCTGATGCGTCCACCGTTCGCGTCTGGAAGGATGCACTTTAGCACGCTTTACTCGAGGGCCAGAACTATGAAGAGCTGTCACATACCTCTTTCGTCCTTGGCCGTGGGCTCATAAATAATAGTACTGTGCTCCAGGCTTCGAAGATCAAACATGCGAACGCTGCCGTCCTGTCCGCAGCTGACAAACACATCAACGCTCTGAGCGCAGAAGCGCACATCATACACCTCCTTGTCGTGGGCGATCAGCTGCGTCTTGGCCGTCAGGGACGGAATGTCCCAGATGGTGCATGTGGTGTCTATGCTCGAGGTGATGATTAGGCTAGGTGTGACGGTATTCCAATCTAACGAGGTTAATGGGGCAGTATGATCCGGGGTCTTTGAGTTTGAGAGGAGCGCAAGGGGCGTGAGTTTCGTAACAGTCTGGTCTCGCCCATTCCTTGATGTTATCGAGGAGCCAACCGTTGGCGCCTGGGGATCGGATGGCAGGGACCACAGTCGGAGGTGGTCGCCTGAGGTTGCCAGCAAATCCGTCGATTGCTTTTGCGACGATGGGGGTTCCCACAGGAGGCGGGTGACAGGATATGAATGGGTTGCCTCCGCGACCCTCGTGAATTCCATCGAGTACTTGGATCCGCCCGGGGTGTAGACATCGGACGGAGTCGGAGACAGCTGGGTGTCAAGGATTTGAATCTGTTCACGTTAGCCCGCGGCATTGTGTCGGGGCATGGCAGCAGGCACTCACAAAGTTGTGCCCATCTTCCAGATAGCTCCCGATGGCAAGCTTTCCTGCGCCGTTGCTCTGGGGAGCCCACTTGCACCAATCGAAGGCGTAGAGGGCCCAGGGTGCCATGTAGTTGCTGGTGCGAGGTTGGGCGTTGGCTAACTCGTAGGCCTGGGTGCCAGGCATGCTGTCCGACAAATTGGAATCGGCCCTTGGCCGAATGTCGGCAAGGCCGAGTGGTGTGTTAGAGATACCGCGCTGGGAACCCGGCTGGCCATACTTGTTATCAGTGGGCGACATGTACTGCTGCGAGGCGCTGGAGCCGCCCGGGGTGGTTGGGGTATAGGGAAGGTAGCCCGATCCACCACCGTCGTACGGTGCGGCGGGACTGGAGCGCGTGTAGCCGTGGGCGAGGTTCATAGGGCTTGGTTTGCTCGGGGTTTGGTAGTCGGGCTGCTGCATGGTGGGCAGCGTCGGCGCTGTGTTGGACGAGATGGCGGAGGGTCTTGCGCCCATTCCGCCGGGCTGCAGCACATTCGGCACGGCGGCGGAGCTCTGATAGCTCTGCAGCTGGGGCGGGTTCGAGGGTGCTTGCTCGAGCTTGATGTGAGGCGCGCCAGGGGCCGGGTATTCATGGGGGGATAATTGGCCTTGGTGGCTCATGCCCGACGACATGTGCAGCTCGTCATTGTGGGAGGAGTAGGTGCCCGTCCGGCGCGGCGGCTGGTACTGCGGCTGCTGCTGGTTCATTGTTCCGATAGGTGCAGGAACCGTGGGGCGCGCTACGGGCGGACAATGCAGCGCAAGCTGGAGACGGCGGGTGTGGGCGGCGACAGCGACGTCGATGTGGGCGGGGACCGGGGAGCGAGGGGGGGGCGAGACCGAGACCGAGAGCGACGAGGGGGAGGGGATGTCGGAGGGGGAGCGGCTCGTGAGCAATGAGGGGCCAGCGGCGACTCAAAGCAACTCTAAGCTTGACTCGGGGCTGCGGCGCAATGGCGGAGGGCACAAGTCGCCGTCGTCGGCCACAGCGGGGAGATGGAGTCGGGCACGGAAGCCCGGTCGCGGCGAGCAGTCAGCGTTTGGGACGAAGATGAGATTCCTGGCTGGGTTGCTCTGCCTTTGGAGGGGAGCGAGCGCGAGGTCGAGGCGAGGTCTGGTAGCAATGTCGCAGGTCCCAGGCCCACAGGCACAGGCCACAGGCAGGGGCGCCACAGCGGCTTCATGTGACGAGATTGGCTGTCGCGGCTGATGCAGGGGGCTGCCACCCAGACTAGCGCCTGGCACGCCTGGCAACGCCTGGCAGCAATGGATCTCGAGAACTTTGCCCAACTCTTATCTTCTTTCTTCATAAATTATACTTTGTATTTTCTTGGCTTTCGAGTAACGGCGCGAAAAGTAAGGCAACCTCTTGAAAGCATATTTTGAGGGTATACCCGACGACCTGCAGCTTGCGACTGCCCGCTTCCAGTTTTCCGGTACTAGAATGCGCATCTTTGCGACTCTTGCGCCTGGAGTGCCGATCAGAAATACCCCGCTCCCAAGTCAACTGCTAACTATCTTCGCCAAGGTCAACCTGGGCTGTGCAGCTCAATTCTTCCCCACACCACTCAACTCGGCTTTCTGCCGAGTTCCAGAGCTCGGAATCGCGTCGGCATCCCGTACCGCCCGCCAAGTCGCCGGCCACTTGGTGCCCAACCTGAACACTTGCTTCTCAACGGCATTTTCTTGACCGTGCGGACATGACACTCAATACCATACGGCGGGACGAGCTCCCCTCGCTGCTGCTGCTCCCCTTTCCCCCTTCCCCTTCGAGCCGTGTGCTGCTGAACGCTGCATATCGCCCTCCGCTCGAGGCTGCCATTTCTACACTCTCCAGCTTCAAGAAAACAGACGGCCCGGCAAGGCTCATTGTTGCTGTTGCCTCCCCCGTTCTGCACGGCCAATTCGTCCGTTCCAAGACGCTCTCATGGCCCGACGCCCAAGCCCTGCTAGCCGGCATCTACGCCATCGTGTCAGTGGTGTGCGCCGAGCGCAAGATCGCTACTGAAATCGACGGCAGCCCTGGGTCTGTGGACGTCTCTGTCGTTTTGGTTGATCATGATCGCAAGCGCCGCTTTTCGCCCGATTTCCGCCCAGGGATCGAGGCTAACAACACCATTGTCGTGGACCTCGCCACCTTCGCGACTGCCTACCATCCTTGGAGGTACATCTTCAGCGTCAGGAGCGAACCTGGCCTGGAGTTGTATCAGACCTACCTCAAGTTGGCCGAGGGCAGGCAGACTCTGCTCCACGAGCAGCTTATACCCGTCGAGGGGGGTCTGGCCATGAACGTTGCACAGAAGGACTCGTCAGCATTGCCCTCACAGACCCATGGGTGCCCAGTTGTCTGCCTCGGCGGCACCTTTGACCACCTTCACCCAGGACACAAGCTGCTTCTTACCGCCGGCGCTCTCCTCCTCCAAGTCCCCCATAAAGACTCGGCCCAGTCATGCCGCTTTGTCATCGGCGTCACTGGCGACGAACTGCTCAAGAACAAAAAGTTCGCCGAGTTCGTTCAACCGTGGGAGGCCCGGGCTCGAGCCGTTATCGTCTTTCTCTCGCGTCTCCTCCAACTTTCGACCCGCGGCTGGAGAGATGGCCTCGAGCCGGAGATCGAAGAGAACGACGGCGATTTCCGCGCATCTTTCCGCCGCGGCACCATTACCATCCAGTGCGTCCGCATCCAGGACGCCTTCGGGCCGACCATCACCGTCGAGAACATGGATGCTTTGGTCGTGTCTGGGGAGACGAGATCGGGGGGTCGCGCTGTCAATGACCGTCGGGTCGAGCAAGGCTGGCAGCCTCTCGAGGTCTTTGAGGTTGACGTGCTTGATACCGAGGAGATTTCAGACGAGACTAACCAATCAGACAATTTTGCTTCCAAGATTAGCAGTTCTGCAATCCGGAAGCAGAGGGCTCAGGCAAAGGCTGCAGCTGAGGACTGAGGCTTCCATGTTCCCTGTTCAAACATCTTCATACACCCCAGTTCGAGGGCAGCGTGAGTTTCAATCCATCATTATTGTGCAAGCCACCTGGCGATTTTCTTCCGTTCGAACATATCAGGACATCAAATATGTGCTGGCCACTATTTGTTTTGTACTCGCCCTTCCACTCACGCCGTAGCTACGCAGCATGATACCCTATCTCCCCTCACGCTTCTGACAAGCCCCAACATTGCAACGCATATTCGTACACTACACGTGGTATCATATGCAATTATCCGGGGTATTCCCACCAGTATCACCCCCCCCCCCCCCCCCCAAAGCTGAACTCACCACAAAAACTACAAAGGCAGCGCAATAAAACAAGACGGAAAAGACTTCCCGACCCCTACCCCCATGCATCCATCTTCCTCCCGCTGAACCCGGCAGCTTGCTCCGGCCGCGCAACCACTTGGGCCGAATGCTCATATGGTGGTCTCGGTGCCGGCGTGTCCCGCGCTACTGCTAGCCTCCTCAGATGCAAAAGCATCTTCTCACGCTCAGTGTTGTTCCTGCTCAGCAACCGCCCCGACTCGGAGAAATACCTCTCGACTACCAAGATGCCCACGAGACTGACGATGATTGCTGCTCCCGGCGTGGGTACCCACATTGTCCACCCCTCGATAAACTCGTCGTCCGTATACGGTGTCAAGTTGACGTAGCTCACCACGGCATGCGACAGCTCTCCCGATCGGCAGTAGCAGCTGTTGTAGAGGCCCAGCTGTTGCCCGGACACGATAACGAGAATGAAGGCGGCGAGAAGAAAGTCCCGGACACAGGTAAACCGCCACAGGGTGCGCGGCTGCGTGCACCAGCGCTTCGCGCAGAAGTGGTCAAGCGCCGCGTTGACAAGCCAACAGAGCATGATAACGGTCCATGCCATGGAGCGACATGCGAAACCTTTCAGCGGGGTCAGGTACGAAATAATCAGCGACGGGATGTAGCAAAGTCCGATGACCCAGACGAAGGAGATGGCGAACAGCGCGAGGGACCAACGCTGAGGGACGAGATCGGAGACTTTTTGCGGGCGGTAAGAGTTGTTCATGCCCAAGTAGGCGGCAACTTTGGGCCAGTCAAGGAGTTGTTTATCCTCCACACTCAATTCAGACCGGAGGACCTCGGTTGCCGGGTGCTCCTCCGCCTGTTCGACGCTCGAGGCGTGGCGTTGATGTTTGTTGTCCCCGCCCCAGCTGTTGAGCGGGATGCTTTCACCATCCGGGACGTGGGCGTAGCTACCTCTGTACTCGCCACCCCCCCCAAGCATTATGGCTGGAGGCGCCCCATCAGGCAGAATGGGGATATTGAGAGCTGGAAAGAGGTCATACTCGGGGCCTAGCCCGTGGTCAAAGTGCTCGCGCAGGTTGTGACGCAACTGCTGGATGATGTTGACGGCCGACGTCGACGATGTGAATGCGCCAATGTTGCCGCTCAGCTTAACAATGGGTACGACGATCAGCAACAGCGTGACGATGGCGATGGTGTGCGACGTCTGCGTCTCGAGTCGGCTAGACCACGTACGCACAAATGCCGCCATCAACGCCGACATGAGGCCAAAGACGGATATCCATGTCGTCAAAGTTGAGTCGCCCCGGTTGAAGACAAGTCGTTGAGCGGCGACTTCGATGGTGTATAGTACCGGACGCTCGAGCGGTTGGAGATGGTTGATGGCGTGATTCCAACGCTGAAAGTACTCGGGGAGCTGTTGCACCGCTGGTTGCTCGGTGCGCCAGGAAGGGCGCATGACTTTGCGGCGAAGGGAAGTGAAAAGAGCAGCTGAACGGTCGATGAAGTTACGGCTAGCTTGGTTAGACTTGGAGGTCCCTGTCCGATCTGGGGCCCGGCCGTGGTCGACCTTGAGGAGGTCCGGGCGGAACCGCGGCACAACCTGGGGTCCTAGTTGACCCCGCTCCTCCTCGCCCCAAACTTGCGGGAACTCGACGTGAACTTGGAGGTTTTGGAGCCTTTCCAGCGCCGCCAGGAAGTGGTCGGAGGGGTCGTGGAAGTTGAGCTCATCGTAGACGGACCAAATGGTAGCGATGGCGCCCGCGCTCAACAACCGGTTCTTCTCGGCCTTCAGCAGTAAATGACGACGCGCCGTAATACGTGTCAAGAGACACCAGAGGGTGTCGATGGGATCGGCGAGGATGTGTGCGACAACAGCGGCTATATTTGTGGGCCCCAGAGGCGGGAAATAGTAATGGGCGATGAGCACGATGGCGGGAATCACCCAGAGCGACACGCGCATAAGGATATCGTTCGTGTCCCAGGTTCCGTACCCATCACCACATAGGCGCTCGCATGCTCGGTACGTGATAAAGATTCGGTTGGGGTTCAGGAGGTTCCCTGCATCATCCAGCAAACAGACTTGATTCTCGGTATCGGAGCAGTTCTGCGGGAGCTTGCTGATGATGTCTTGGTAGCAGGCCGTGAAGTTGGCGTTGTTGACCCATCGGAAGGCCTCGCTCGTGCCTGGCCACAGGGCTATGAGAGACACGAGCGGGCCGAATATGCGCATCGAGCCTTGCATACTGTCGAGACATGGAGCGAGACTTGGGACGCGGTCATGAAGGACATTGGTCAGGTACGGGGGCTGGAGCTTTTTACCCTGGAACTCGGTAGACTCGGAGCCTTGTGAGGCTCCGGTGCGGAGGTCAGGTGTTGTGTGACGGCGGACGCTATTCTCTCGCAGCTGAATGCTGGGTGGCTGTGCCGCAATTATACTATACACACATCTGGGGAACCCCAATCTTGCCGTGGTGAGGGGTATTATTGGCGGCTCCCCCTTATCCGCCCAACGCTATTTGGCTGCTTGGCGCTTGATTAGGGTAGGTGCCGCAAGCCCACTGTCGCATTGCATTCTGTCCCTGGGTGGCCTGAACAGGGCCTAGGCCCCACGCGGGACCGACGCGTCCTCACATTGCAAATGTGAAAGTTGGGAAGACGTTGACAGCACATTGTAATCCGTTCTGGGGTGGGGAGCAAGTATTGTTCGGTAGTACCAGCTTGAGATGATACGCGTATGCATATGATACGTGGAGTGAGTGAGTGGTTACACAAGGGAGACGGAAGTAGCTGTAATACACTTCAAATGCATAGTATTTTGGAACTAGGTATGACGAACTTCTGCTACCTCAGAGCTTGAGACTGCTGAATATCACCCGCCTGACAACGTCCACGGTGGGTAGTAACTGATGGTGGGCTGTGATACACACACCGAAAGGTTCAATCGGTGTCTTGTTTTGACTAGCGCGGGCAGTCTTGGGACCACTTCCGGATGTGATCGTGCCGGAACTACGACTGCGAGCGAACTAGCTT
This sequence comes from Lasiosphaeris hirsuta, assembly GCA_030549175.1. Lineage (NCBI taxonomy): Eukaryota > Fungi > Ascomycota > Sordariomycetes > Sordariales > Lasiosphaeriaceae > Lasiosphaeris > Lasiosphaeris hirsuta. The sequence continues at coordinate 2,056,837 of JAUKUA010000002.1, forward strand.
GCCCAAGTCCCATTTATTTACTGCGCTTTGTCAAGCGGTGAGTAAGTGAGCGCCCAAAAGTCAAACACAAGTTATTTTTTAATTTTTTAATTTTTAATTTTTAATTTTTTTGAGAGAGAGAGAGAGAGCAGGAAAAGCATCTTGAGCCTCGTCCCTGCAGTCCTCTCAGAGTAGACTCAGCCACGACAGGTCGCTTTCTCTTATTTGTTGCTCTGGAAAAGTGAGGTAGGTAGGCAACTTTCACATCTTCAGCAGCCATTCGTAAACTCTCTCGACAATACTCCTCCAGCTCGCTCGAATTAAGTTCGTGACATCTTCAATTCAAGACCTGTGCGCCGAGGTAACCATGGATCTCCACGAGGAAGAGTTTGAGGAAGAGTTTGAGCCGTTGACCAACGGGAGTGATTGGCAAGAAGCTGGCGATTCCAATTTCGAATTTGAAGTGTTTCCAATAACAGCACCGGCGAGGACAGCGAGGACAAGGACCAAGAAATTCGTCCTCCGGTTCCCAAATGTCTCGATACCTGTAAAAGGCTCGATCTTCATGGCAGGTTGATTCACCACAATCTGTTTCGTCGTGAGACCTTTGCTTCGGTAATTGAATACGAAGCAAACTCATATAAGGGGATGAAGGTGGCGATAGCCCTCAAGATCATATCACTCACCTCGGAAGGTCATTTAAAAAATTCCCGAAACAACGGGCAACTTAAACGCGCCACTGTCCCATCGAACCTTCCATTTAAGTTGAGGGAAGGTACGCAGTCGATTCATTCCGCCCTTCAATTTTCTTCCCAGTCCTGACAGATTTTCCATGCCTTTGCTGGAAGTCGCAGTGACCTTGAGCATTCGTTAGGTATTTAGAGCGTGCCGCAGGCACCAGTTTCGACCCATCCTCTCACTCCCTTCCCGTACTCAAAAAGGCGTCCCTTAAGAAGAAAGCGCCCCTCCCTCAGCAATATTTTCACGAACGTACCCCCCCGCGGCCCAGTCGCCAAAAATGGCAACAAACTTTGTGGAATCCGTCCGTAAAAAGATGCAGAGCGTCCGTCTCCCAGGCGGCTCAAACCGAGCGCGTTCCTTGCGCCTTGAGGCGTCATTCACCATCTCAAAGGCCGATGCGTACGACTATAATATTTTAGGCGACGATTGCGACCCGAGCGATCTCCATAAGGAGTTGGCCCAGCTTTCAAACGATTTGGGCCAAGTATTGCAATCCTTTCCGTCAGCACCGACAAAAGAACTGCTCGCTAATGAGTACTTGCTGGACGGTACGACATCCTAACCTTAATAAATCCCCCCTATTTAATATACACCCGCCCCTTAGTTTATTTATTAGCGGGTAACGCTCAGAGCAAGTCGAACGGCCTCTTTGGTAGGAACGCTAACAGACACGGTTACTAGTATTTTCAAAGATGATCTTTGGGTCGAATTACATCGAGATAACTAGTGGCGGCTTGGACATTACGCTGAAGATTTGTCAAGCAATCTTCAAGGATGAGGATGTACCCGATATCATCGACGATCGTGATCCAGACTATGAGATGCATAAGCGCGACGCTCTGCGTAACAGTCAAGGCGCACACCCTAACACGCTATGCATTCTTCGAAGCCGCCGTGAAATAATCCAGCACGCGAGAGCGGCGAGTCATATCTTGAGCGAAATCTACCTCCGAGGCAAGGACCTCAACGAGGACATCATCCTCGAAACACACCGCATCCTAACCAAGGGAATCGACACAGAGCAAGGCTACAGCTAGACGCAGTATAGTGGCGTCTACCGCCAACTACCAGTCGCTGCGGGACTGCACTCTTTTCCTCCCGCCAACCTAGTCCCTACACGGATGCGCCAAATGATCTCGTCTCTCCATGACGACCTCGCAGTCGCGGCCAAGGAGGGGAAGATCGATCCCGTGGCCCTGGCGTCTAAATACTGCCATGAGTTTGTCAACATCCATCCTTTTCTCGACGGAAACGGCCGTGCATGCCGTCTCATTCTCAACGCGCTACTACTAAAGTATTGGGGGGTTCTAGTTTGCATCGGTCAGGAGGGTGGGACCCGTGAGGAATACTTGAGCATTGCCGCCCGCGCTAGTGAGAACATAGCGTCGGCTATGGATGGTTGGGACGAAGAAGATGGCGGAAATAGTCCCAAGCACTACAAGGAGCTCGCTAGCTTCACCCTTGAGCACGCGACCGGCACCCTTCGGAAGTTTGTACAAACATTGAGAGGGGATGGTCACAAGCAAGGGGGTAAACAGGGAAGTCTGACTGTAGTCTGTCTATTATACTATAGTAACGAAATGAAAAGACACTAAAAGAATGATGGTGTGGGAGACGGTTACTGAGTATGGTCCTAAAGATAGCGCTGAGCGTGGTGGACCTCACGTCGGAGGGACTCTTGAAGACGTTCAATTGGGCTTTGAGCCTACCGGGAGGCGAGCCCCTGAGCTGTTTTACTGTTTTGCAGAGTTGATCAGTCACATGAAGGCATCGAGGAGGAACGGTGGGCTGTGGAGTGGAAAGGGGGGACGGCGATGGCATGGGACTCAAGTACTCAGAGAGGGGCCACCCTTCGTGAACTGGGGTCTCGATTGCGGAATGCTGCGAATCGATTCAGAGTCCTGACAAGAGCCAAGCTCCCAATAGTCTGAACCGAAGGCCAACCCAGCGAGCAGCTGCTCTCGGTGTCACAGGAACTGGGCATCACTGGGAAGCATCCCCCCAAGATGAAAAGCACTGAAAGAGTAAGGGTACGGGAGTTACTGGGCATGGTCCTAAGGATAGTACTGAGCGTGGTGGACCCCCACGTCGGAGGGACTCGAAGCGATAGGCAGCACTCAGCTCGGGGAACTACGTGCTCTCGAGCAAATGCTAGAAGCATGGGTCGACCGAGAGATAAAAAGGGTAGATTATATACTGCACACGGACTGGTGAAGCGATGCAATGATCGTACTGTGGCTGGCATCGACATGTGAAGTATGGCCCGGGGCACCCACAACTCAGTCTTGGATCCGTAGACTGACAAACTGGGTGGGCCGAGGTCGGGGACAGCCGATAGCCGGTTTACTTGAGCCCAATCCCTCTTCAGGGCGGGGGACCTTGATAAGCCGGAGCTGGGGTCCGAATCGGTGGCCGGTGGGCATGAAGGATCTCCTTGGGCTTGATGGTGTTGAGCTCAAATTGTTGAGACTGGGGGATAGCTGACATGTCTCACTGCTCAATAACCAGAATGCGCCTAGGATACCTAGGTAGGTAGGTCACTATGCTCTATACAAGTGCTATCAACAACACGCCTGTGTCTATCTATGAATGATTAAACAAGAGAAAGCAGACTTTCAACTCCAGCCATGCGAATCCACACCCCTCTCCAACTCCAAGCATCCAACTTAAGCGGAATACAACTCGGGGTAAGCAGCCTTGATCATGTCGGCGCCCTTCTCGCCAACCATGTAGACCGAGTTTTGGATGCGGCAGTCAGGGATGACAGGGATGACCGAGGCGTCGATGACGCGCAGGTTCTCGACGCCGAAAACGCGGAGCTTGTTGTCGACGACACCCTCGCTGAGGTCCTTGGCCATGCGAGCACTGCCGCAGGGATCTGTTGAAATTGTTAGCAAGCGAGTCAGCTGCGATGGTGTGCCGAAAAGAAAACCTACGGAAGCCCGTCTGCGAACGCTCCAGGATCAGCTTGTTCATGGCCTCGTCCGAGTTGCGCGGCATAGCCCAGGGGTAGTCCTCCTCAATGATGTCCTTCATACCCTCGCCAGTGAGGAGGACGTCATCAACCCAGCGGACGCCCTCGCGCATGGCAACGATGTCGAGGTCCTCGGCGAAGAAGTTGAGGTTGATCTTGGCCTGCTCAAGCGGATCGGTCGAGTTGAGCTCGACGGTGCCGCTCTTTGACAGAGGGCGCAGCAGATCAACAATGACGGTCATGTACTCGCCCTGGGGCGGGGCCGGGATGTGCCACTGGAAGGCATCCGAGAACATGGGCACAAAGTCAATCTCAAAGTGAGGCTGGCCGCCCGGGCCGAAGGGGTCGAGTCCACCGTTGGCCTCCTTGGCCGCGACGTACTCGGGAATCTTGTCGAGGCGTTCGTCGATGCGGGGGAGACCGACAAGCTCGAGTAGGCCGCTGGTAAGGGGGCCCTTGTTCTTCCAGCGGTAGGAAGAAACGGCGGCGTCCTTTTGGAGACCCGCGCGAAGAAGAGTGTTGTCGAGGCCGTAGCCGTCCTTGAGCTTGAAGACGTGCGGCAGGATGGGGTGGTCGAGAAGGTTCTGGCCGACGTGGGCCGAATCGACGACGGTCTCGATGCCGAACTTGGCGAGGGCCTCCTTAGGGCCGATACCCGACAACATCAGGAGCTTGGGGGACTCGTAAACACCGCTCGAGACGATAACCTCGTGCTCGGCCTTGAAGGTGTAGTCCTGGCCATCGGGGCCAATGACCTCGACGCCGACGGCCTTGCCATTCTCGATGATGAGGCGCTTGGAGTTGGTCTTGGCGAGCACGGTCACGTTGGGCTTGCCAGTAAGGTACATCCACGAGGAAGAACGCTTGCCATTGTAGATGCTGTTCAAGCACTTCCAGAGACCGCGCATGGTGCCGTTGTGCACATCGTCGGTAAGCTCGTGGCCCTTGCTGACCCAGGCCTTGGTGAGAGCGTCACGGAAGCCGGCGACCTCAGGGATAAGGTCAGAGTGAGAGATGGGGATGGGGCCATCCTGGCCAATGTACTTGAGCTCCGGGCGGAAAAGCTTGGCGTCGTCGTGGTAGGTGACAGGCTTGTAGAAGTAGTTCTGGATGTTCTTCCAGGTCCACTCGTCGCCGCCGAAAGGAGCCCAGTCGTCGAAGGTGGCGGCGCTGCCCGGGATCCAAGTGTAGTAGTTGAGGCAGCTGCTACCACCGAGGGTCTTGCCGCGGGTGTTGGGCTTCTCAATTCTGGTATACTCGGGCCTATCGATCATGCCCGTCTTGTAGGCCCAATCGTACTTGCTGTCACGGAGCTCAAACGCCCGGGCAGGGGTTGTGATGGCGTCCACATCAGCCGGGTTACCAATACCGGCCTCAATGACGAGAACCTTAACGTCGGGGTTCTCAGCGAGACGGCCAGCAACAACACAGCCGGCGGTGCCACCTGTTGTCTGTGTGAGTTTCATTCGGCCAAGCAGCTGCGAGGTCGGGTGTTATCAGACATACCTCCCACAATGATGAAGTCGAACTCAGTCTGGACAGGGACGGCCATGTTGGATCGAAACTAGTGTGATTGGGTTTGGGTAATAGGTATGTGGAGAAAGGAGTGGGCAAGCTGATGGATCACGCCAGATAGGGCTGTTGACGTATCGCTGGCTCTGTTGTTGGACTGGGACAAGGATTTGGTTGCTACTGATGTTGTTGCTCTTGTTGCTGATGCTAATGATGATGATGATGATGATGATGATGATGATGATGATGATGAAGGGAATCGAGCGGATACAGGCGCGGTCGGATCATGTCCTTTATACCAGTGTTGTGCCCCTGGATTGTGTCGCCAACACGGCTGCTTCGCAACGATAGCCCACAGCTATCCATCACAACGAAGCCTCTTCCCCAGTCACCCGAGGCCGAGGCCTTGCAACAGCCCTCGAGTCCGCGACTCTCGCGGTCGGCGGCAAATGCCGACGAAGCCGAAAACAGCAGGACCGGATTCCCGGAGCTGTGAACAACACATGGCAGGCTCCATGGAAGAGATGGTCGAGGAAACATGCCTAACTCAGCCATTACGTACGAGAGGGAGTTTGGCCGGTCCCGACCACCAGCCCCAACCTTACCTTGCATCATGGCCATCAGCGAACAACATCTCCCCGCGATGCGGGACCGGTTTCCGCTGGCTCGACTCCTGTTAGTACATCTTCGCGTCTGATTGGCGCTTTGCTGACTCCGAATGGTGCCAGGATTTGGGTACAGATCGTGGACAACATGTGCTGTGGCGGGAGTTGATGCTGTGGTTCCGTGTTATTGGCTGCAATGAGCCAGCTGAGACCGGCAGAGCGGAGCAGTGACGCAAATGCCGCCCGTAAGCCGCAGTATGCCCTTGGGGATGCCGAGGGCCCGCCGAATAAGGCAGGGGGGGACGGGAGCTTATTCAGGTCAACAATCCCCTAACGGAAAAGTTCCTAGCGGCCGTTTTTTGTGGCGAAACGTAAGGTAGGAAGTGCAAATGCCTGGATACCAAAAAAAATGTCCGCGACCAAACACGTCGGCCTCGTAGTTCGGTGGTGAATCTCGGGATCGACGCCGAACATACCCGGTGAATCGCAGACTCGGGAATTACCACCCACAGGCCACCACCAGCAAAAGATTCGTGGTTCATGCCAGAATCGGATGGGAATGGGCACTCACGAGGGAGGTTGTGTAATTCTGAGCCTCCTGAGTCGAGTGTGGCTTACATGCATACACAGATTAGCAGTGGAGTTGAGTACTGAGGCTGGCTTGGGGCTGACAGGTATTCGCCCAAGACGATGAAATACATCAGCGTGACTTATAAGAAGCAGCGCAGCTCATGTCGACAATGCATCGGGACTTGACTTTCACAGCTTGTCTTTTCTTCGCTCCGCAGCGTCCACTCAGATCATCAGTCAACAGACACCTCGACGCCAAATCGCATACTTACCTCCCTTTGACATAACTAGAAGGTTCCACCTCAGCCAGACCTCACGAACCCGCAGTCATGGGCTCCGTACCGGTTACCAAGACCCCAGTGTACACATTGGCCGAAGGTACAGCATGCCGCCAAGACAAAGCGTCAGTCCATATGCTAACACACATATACCAGGCTCCCCCTATGCTGACGCTACCAGCGTCCAGAGCTTCACCGACGGCCGGCCTGTCAAGGGGCTGATGCTCCTCCAGGACACCCAGCTCATAGAGACGCTGGCACACTTCAACCGCGAGCGTATTCCGGAGCGCGTTGTCCACGCGCGTGCCGTCGGCGCTTGGGGCGAGTTCGAGGTCACCCACGACATCTCGCACCTGACGTCGGCCCAATTCCTCACAGGCATCGGCACCAAGAGCAAGACGCTGGCGCGTATCTCGACCGTCGGTTTGGAGCGGGGCGGTGCTGATTGCGTGCGCGATGTGCGTGGGTGGGCGCTCAAGATCTTCACCGAGGAGGGCAACCAGGACTTTGTCTTCAACAACATCCCCGTCTTCTTTATCCGGGACCCCGTCAAGTTTCCTTCGTTGAATCGGTCCCACAAGCGCCACCCGGCCACCAACTTGCCCGACGCCAGTATGTTTTGGGACTTCCATGTCAACAACCAGGAGAGCATCCACGCCCTCATGCACCTCTTCTCTGAGCGCGGCACTCCCAAGTCGGTCCGCCACACCAACGGCTACAGCCAACACACATACAAGCTAGTCAACAAGGATGGCAGCTTTGTGTACGTCAAGTTCCACTTCATCTCGAACCAAGGTAACGCCACGAACACTGCCGCCGAGGCTACGCATCTGACTGGCGTGGATCCGGATAACCACACAAGAGATCTGTACGATGCCATCGAGACGGGTAACTTCCCGTCGTGGACGCTATACATCCAGGCCATGACACCCGAGCAGGCTGAGACGTACCGATGGAACGTCTTTGACTTGACCCAGGTGTGGCCACACGCAGACTTCCCCCTGATCCAGGTGGGAAAGCTCACCTTCAACAAGAACGTATGTGTCTCCGGGGAGTGCTGCTGACGTGGATCAACTGCTGACGAGATGCCGAATAGCCCTCCAACTACTTTGCCGACATCGAACAGGCGGCCTTTTCCCCCTCCACCAACGTTCCTGGCATTGCCCCCTCTGCTGATCCTGGTGCGTAACAAGCCTTTCTTACATCTGGTCAGCGGCACCAAATACTTACTCTTTCCCTCCCCTAGTTCTCCAAGCACGCATGTTCGCGTACCCGGATGCGGCCCGCTACCGCCTGGGCGTCAACTACCAGCAACTCCCGTGCAATCGGCCCATCGCACCCGTCTACAGCCCATACCAGCGCGACGGCTTCGGCGCCATCAACGGCAACTATGGGGGCGACCCAAACTACGTGCGCTCGTCGCTGAAGCCAGTGTCGTTCTCGACGTCGGTGCGGGACGGCGCGCCAGGTTTCGCTGTTGGCGGCGCGCACGACGCCTGGGTCAACGGGACTATCCTTGGCTACTCGAGTGAGGTGACCGATGAGGATTTCGTGCAGCCGCGTGCCTTTTGGAACGATGTTCTCGGCAAGCAGCCGGGCCAGCAGGAGAGCTTTGTAAGCAATATTGCAGGAAATTTGGTGGGGGCAGCTCCGGAACTTTGGGAGGGCGTATTTGGTGAGCTGATCTTATTTGCATCCTTCGTTCTCGGCCTTGGACTGTTTGTTGGAGCAGATGCTAACCTAGAGCTAGAAATGTTTTCGCGTGTCTCCCCTGACCTCGGCGAGGCGATCCGGGGTGCTGTCCTTGCAAAGGCGAAGGAACAAGCATGAAATGCTGGTGGATCGTGTGAATAAAGACGTTGGGCAGATAGCGGTGTTATTTAAAAAACGGCGGGACCAACATCAGCGATAGCGCCAAAATCTGAGCGGAATGTTTCGTGTTCGTTTCGTGGGAATATCCCAATCCAGGGGCGCACAATACCCACAAAGAGCATATGTGCCATGTTCGTATGGAGTAAAACGAAAGAACCAACACCATCAGCTTCGGAGGATGCAGTCAGACGGAATTGCTGCCGGCTGGTTGGCCAGGCAAGACAGGGGCGCTTCACACCCTAGAAGGTTGAGAGAGAACAGGACAGGCCCGCGCGGCTGAGTCTGGAGGGCATCCAAATCCTCTCATCTAATCCCCCCTTCGCCTGCTGCCCTCGGATCGCGAACGGTATCCATTGAGCAGTCGAAAAGACGATGGTGTTTTTGTGCATAGTCAATTGTTGTTTTCGTCCATTCAATTGACCGCCTCCCAGAATGGCTTTGAACGAACTGTCGCAGTCGTTCATGCGGCTGTCGTGGTTGGACCAGCGTCTCACATTCGCGTCGTTGGTCGCCTTGCCGTTCATCCTTACTTTCGTCTTCACAACCGTCAAGGCACGCTGGATCAAAAGAGCGGGCAGCAAAAATGGCGAGCACCAACCACCGCCCGCGCCCTATACGGTCCCTGTCCTGGGAAACACAGTCGCCTTCGCGACCGACACCGAGGGCTTCCTTCGCAGGATGCTGTGAGTAAACCCAAATATGTTCTCAGCCCCATGAGCATCAGAGACTGACCTGCTGGTCTGTTCTGTTGTGCCGTGAAGTAAGCGCTTTGGGGAAACGCCTTTTGCAGTCCTCGTAGGTGCCGACAAGCTCTACTACGTCCCTCATGGCCAGCCAGTGTTGGAAATGTTCAAGAACTCGCGCGACATGACGGCCAAACCTCTCACCATTGTGGCGCTCCGCGATTCGTTTGGCATAGCTGTGAAAGACCTGGCGGTTTTCTTCCGAGACGGTTCGGGCATCAGTTCCAAGCCCGCAGAGGGCTTCGAGGACTACAACCCCGATCACCGTATTTTCCACATCCAGCACCGTGACCTCCACTTATTGTTGAGCGGCGTATCACTCGACGAAATGACGAGCAGATTCGTCGCCAAATACACCGGCAGGCTGGATAAGACGTCCGAGATTCCCAAGTCAAGCGATGAATGGGCCGAGCTGCCAGACTTGTACGGCTTCCTGCGAAACGAGATGTTCCACGCCGCTACCGAGTCCCTATGTGGAGAGCATATATTTCGGTTGAGCCCCGACTTTGCGCGCCAGTTCTGGGACTTTGACAGCAAGATGATTACTTATCTCCGCCGGTTGCCTCGTTGGATGTCACCCAAGGCCTGGCGCATCCGTGACGAAGCGCTCGCGTCTGTGAAGCGGTGGCGAAAGAATGCCTCAGAGAAATTTGACAGCCAAAATGAGGAGCTCGCCAACGCCGAGTATGAACCTCTCTGGGGCGCCAAGATCATGCGCGCCCGTGAGATCATGTTCACCAAGTCCGAGCTGTCAGACGATGCGCGTGCCTCGCTGGACCTGGGTATGTTGTGGGCGACCAATGCCAACGTAATCCCCGCGACTCTATGGGCGCTGCTCAACATATACCTAACGCCCGGATTGCCCGCTCGCGTGATGGCTGAGACGTCGAGCTGTTTTGACTCCGAGACAGGCTCGTTCGACATCGCCGCCCTGTGCAGTAAGCCGCTGTTGACATCCATCTACCACGAGGCGCTGCGCTACAGCGTCGCCCTTACCATCGCGCGCAATCCTCTCACTCCAGACTTCAAACTGGCCGGTTGGAAAATGGAGCTCGGCTCGTTGCTCATCTCGAACCCCTGGTATGGCGGGCGAGACACGGGCTTTTGGAACACTGGCCGTGTCGCTGCGTCGTCTGGACGGCCAGAGCATCCTGTCGATTCATTCTGGGCCGAGCGCTTCCTCGAATACCCTGACGATCCGGTCAGCGGACCCACCCGCAAGGATGAAAGTGTTTATCGATCTGCTGAGGGCAAACCCAAATCGATCGAGGACGACAAGAAGGCGAAGGTGACCACGGCAGGCGTACAGGGACACTTCTACCCATACGGCGGCGGCAGCAAGATCTGCCCAGGGCGATTCTTTGCCAAACAGGAAATGATAGCCGCCGTCGCGGTTCTAATGCAGAAGTTTGAGATGGAGCTACTGGATCCTGATACTGCGCGCAAAGCGAAGCCTGACCAGGCCTTCTTCCCTGCGGGTGCGCTGCCCCCGGACAGAGCAGTTCCTGTCAGGATGAAGAGGAGAAAGTTGTAGTGGGGCAAAGAAAAGAGGGGAGTCATTTTGTCCTAGGGAAACAACAGGACATATGGTGGCGGCAGTGGGTCTGTGAAAGTGATCCCTTGTGGAAGTAGTTACCGTGTTGGGCTAGGAATTGACCGCACTCTCACTGTCCAAGAATTACGAGACAGATTAATTGCTCCCCAACCTTTAGAAAGCACTGGTTCGCTCTTGCCATGTGAAAGAGCGAATGCAAAAAAAGAAAGTGTGCGGTTTATGTGGATCGAACACATGACCTTCAGATTACATGATGAAGTGTGACTTCAGTCTGACGCTCTCCCAACTGAGCTAAACCCGCCGGGATTTGTTGAGGACGAGTCGCAAAGACTGCAACATCACGGGTGCGGGGACCTGTAACGAAGCCTAGGATTGAAACCCCTCCACCAAGCCAAAGTTGCGGTGCTCTTTTCGCTGCCCAACCTATCTACATGTACCTACCCCCTATGATAAGTATGGAGCAGCGGAATAGTCCCAAGGGGTAACCAGTAAGTAAAGATGTTTATTTTGTTTCATCCTAAGCAATCATTTCCGCTGGAATAACCGCCCCACAATGCAGCATGAACAAAACCGTTTTCCTCAACGCCATCGACAATAACCCCCCCCATTTGACCTGCGGAATCCATGCATTACTCTTTTTTCTTCTCAGCCCCTCGCTCAGCCCGCTCCCTCCTCCGCTTCCTCCAGGCCTTGATCTCATTCAACAGTCCCATTAGCAGCGGGACGCCCACCGGCCCTAGAAGGGGCAGGTACACGGCCAGTTTATGCTCATCAGGAAAGTAGAGCTGGCCAACCATGCTCTTTTCAAAGAACGCCCGCTCCGCTTCTGCCTCAGCAATTCGTGCATGCGCCAGCCCTTCGGGACCACCCAGCGTCTCGCACGCTAGGCGGAGATGTGTCATGGTCTTCGACACTCCGTCTGCCACACTCCCGGGGATTGAGATAGATGGAAGCGCCAGCGCAAGTCGAGCAAGTGAGCCTAGGGTGGATGAGGCACGGAGCAGTAGATCGGCTGACCGAATACGCGCGAGTGTCGAGAGGCGCAAGGGAAGAGATCCAGACTGCGGAGTTCCCGTAAGAGACAAAAGATGTGAGGTAAACGTTAACAGTGGTTGCCGAAGCGTGGCCGCAGAGACATGGGTCGTGTCAGAAGGCAGAGAGAGCAGATATACAGTGCCCCACTGGGGTACCAGCCACGATTGAGAAGTTGACAGTCCGTCCTCCGTTTTGGGGGGTTCCCGAGGGGCGGCTAGAATGGTTTGGTTCCCGACAAACACGATGAAGTTGATCGTCGGGGCGCCGCCAATCGAGGGCGAAAGCGGCCATTCGGCAGCATTGATAAAGGAGGAGAGGTCCTCCTTGCTGAGGATCTGACTCTGCACTCCAGGGCTTGCATATAGCTGCACCTGAGTGTCAATCGTGAAATTGTGAATCGGAGTAAGAACATTGAGCACTGGCTTCATAAACTCGTCGATGGCCGCCTCGATGTCCCAGCTGCTCGGCAGAGGCCCGCTCGTGAAAAGGGAGAATGTGAGGTGGTATGTCGGTGCATATTTGAGCGACCTCGTAGTGCGCTTCGAAAGCGACTCAGCAGCTTCTGGAGTCAGGCCTTGGGGACGGTGCTCAGATGGTATGGAGTTGTTAGATAGCAAGAAGCTGATGATGGCTTGCTCTTCGGCAAACGTGGAGCGTAGTTGGCCAGCGACGTAGGTAGCGAGTGAGGAGGAGGAAGACGTCGGCGAGGGGATCGAATTAGGAGGGTAGGTAATGTCGAGGACCGGAGCATATGGATCGAGGGTTGAGGTCGTCGACTCTCCCGGGATGAGGCGAATCGTCAGGGCTGCACCATCGTCGCCATTGTGGGTCTCCTCGGCCGCTGGCGGAGACAGTTGCAGGCGGAGGTGGTGGCCAGAGAAATCATTGAGGTCGTCAAGGGCGTGCTGGGTAAGGCGGAGGAGATTCTGCGCCTCCTGTTCCTGGAGGGAATTGGCCCGTATGGAAATGCGCAGAGGAAACACAGGGCGGCAGGCCTGCGCAAGACAGTGTCAGCAAGTCAAGTCGGAGAACACGATGCATCGCCGGGGTCGCATACTTTTCCGTCGGCCCAGTCAAGCATCTCATCCAGGGGCAGATTGGCACGGTGTATGGTCGTTGTCCTCCACCATATCGGCAAGCCAAGAAGGAGTACGATCAGCCAGAAGGAGACAATGACATAGGTCCGTCGACGAACATCAGATGCCTTCTCTGGCGGCGGTTGCTTCCGCGCCGACGATGGTTCGTCCGCAACAGCACAGGGGGCTGCATTGTCCGATATCACCGCATCGGTAGTATTTTTCGAGCTGCTGGCGCCGCCCAGCGCGCCAGTATCTAGTGGTCGTCGAGCAGACATGGCGTCTTTGTCTTGACGCGCAGCATGGAGGACGCCCACTTACCTTAGGTAACGACACGGCTCAACTTGACAGCGCGACGTCGCTGCAGTGCCCGAACCAGTTAGCGCTTCTATCACGTGCAAATGGAAGTACTAAATAAGCGGCCTGGCCTTCACATGTGAGGGTTGGCAGCATCAGCAATGCCATCCGTATCTAGCAACCACTTCGCGGCTTTCCACTCAGCATTTCTCCGTAGTCGTTAAGTAACACTTTTATACTATGGCTTATTGCATTTTTATTCGGCCGCTATATGACCTGCAGCACACCACAATAATAGCCAACAATACCTTGACGGGAAACTTCCTGTGCTCCATGTATCCGTAAGTACCAGGTGGTACCAGGCGCTGCAGCTGCCAAGCCCTGCACTATGGCGGCCCACCCGGCCTCCCGCGCTGTTCCTGGCCCAATCCAGTCTGATCTTGATCCGCGCCTGCCATGCGGATGGCCTCGAAGTGGTGCTTGGCCCGTGCAGTCACCAGTGGCAGCCGAGGCAAGCACCTGTCGCGCGATCTGAAATGGTGCCGCTAAGTAGAGGAGACACCCATCAGACACACGATGGGCTTGGCCGTCGCAATTGGAATCCTCCACTCCCGTCAGTCGCGATCCACCACTGCCCAGCGCGGAACCTCGGACACCATTGTACGACCGTTTTCTGCTAGCTCGCCCACCGCCGTGAAGGCTACACTAGATAAATAAGTCATGAGCGCGACTTTGCACCACTCTTATTCTCCTGCTGCCCCTTGACCAAGCCACCCTCTCTCCCGTCTCCCAAAGAGGAAGTACCAAGATGGCCGCCCGTAAGTCCCCTCCTCGATTCAGGGAGACGAGCTTTTGAACCACCAGCTAACCCAGTGCTCTCTGTCAGTTCCGATCCCCCTCTCCCTCGCCGGCCCTGCCCTCGCGGCCGCCGCAGCTTATATCAACGCGCGATGCCTGGTCTCGTACGACCTCGGACTTCTCGGCTCAATTCTCCCAACAGTCCTCAGCTCGACATGGTGGGAGGCCCGCGGCCGCTTGAATATCTTCTACCGTCTTGAGTCTTGGGCAACCTCCAAGGCGTCCGAGAACCGCGTCTTCCTCCGCTTCGAGGATAAAGTCTACACCTATGCCCAGGCGTACGACACTGTGCTGCGCTATTCGAATTGGCTCCAGGAGAAGCGTGGAGTAAAAAAAGGCGAGCTGGTCGCATTAGACTTTCAGAACACGGATTCCTTCATCTTCCTCCTCTTCGCCGTCTGGTCGCTCGGAGCCGTTCCCGCCTTGATCAACTATAATCTCAGCGGCAAGATACTGGTGCACTGCATGAAGAGGACATCCTCACGGCTGGTCCTTGTAGATCCGGTAGTTGCCGTAAATGTTGGAGACGACGTGCGGTCAGAGCTGAACGATGTCAACTTCGAGGTTGTGACGCCCGAGCTGGAGGCACAAATGTTGGCCATGGAGCCCATCCGGCCTTCAGACGATCTACGGAACGATGCCAAGGGAGATGACATGGGGATGCTGATCTACACCAGCGGAACCACTGGGCTGCCAAAGGCTGCCATTGTGTCCTGGGCAAAGGCCACGGTCGTCAGCGGATTTACTGCGAGGCTGATCGGGACCAAGCCAGGCGATGTCTACTACACCGTAAGTTTAAAGCTCAGTGCGACTAGATACCATCGAACTTGGTCCGGCATGCAAATTCTAGCCCCTGACCATTTTTGCGGTCTCAAATTACCTTTCAGGACTCAGCGACTAACATCTACATAGGCAATGCCTCTGTATCACAGCACGGCGATGTTGTTAGGTTTTGTCCATACCCTGGCAATAGGCGCGACGTTTGCTATGAGCCGCAAATTTTCCACCAGCCATTTTTGGGAAGACGTCCGAAAGCACAAGGCCAATACCATCCAGTACGTAGGCGAGACATGTCGATATCTTCTCTCGGCGCCACCCGCACTTGACCCTGTCACCGGCGAGAACCTCGACAAGAAGCATGACGTGCGCGTTGCGTTCGGAAATGGCATGCGGCCTGACGTGTGGAATCGGTTCAAGGGGCGTTTCGGTATCGACACTATTGCCGAGTTCTACGGCGCAACTGAGGGTACCTTCGCCACCTGGAATGTGAGCCGGAACGACCTCAGCATGGGCGCGGTGGGACGCAACGGCTCACTGTATAACTTGCTTCTCGGTGGGAGCTTCGCCATCGTTCACGTCGGCCACGAAACCGAATTACCGGAGCGCGACCCCAAAACGGGATTTGGCCGCCGTGCGCGTCGTGGAGAGCCCGGCGAGCTTTTGTTCAAGCTACCGCCCAAGAATATCAACACCCGTTTCCAGGGCTACTATGGAGACCAGGGTGCGACTACCAAGAAGATCATGAGGTCGGTATTTAGTAAGGATGATGCCTGGTTCCGAACCGGTGATATTGTCCGACAGGATAACGAGAATCGCCTCTTCTTTACCGACCGCATCGGCGACACTTTCCGATGGAAGAGCGAAAACGTGTCAACCGCTGAGGTTGCACAGGTCGTTGGCTTGCATCACGCCGTCTTGGAGTCCAATGTGTACGGCGTTGAGCTACCAGAGCACGAGGGTCGTGCCGGATGTGCTGCGGTGGTTCTGGAACCGTCAGTGCTTGCTGGCGAGGGTGGGCTTCCAAGCGAGGAGGCGCTAAAGAGCCTGGCGGATCATGTCAAGGCTGGGCTCCCCAAATATGCGCTGCCCCTGTTTATCCGTGTAGTAAAAGGAACCACCCTCGAGGCTACGGGCACAAATAAGCAGCAGAAGCAAAGTCTGCGTAGTGAGGGCGTAGAGCCAGGCAAGACGGGTGAGGATGTCATCTTTTGGTTGAAGGACGGGACGTACATGAGCTTTGGTATCAAGGAGTGGGATACTCTAAAGACAGGCAAAGCCAAGCTTTGATGGTGTTTGACCTAGCGGGGGGAGCAACTCATGAGACGTTATATACCCGGTGTTACCTGTTGTACATAAAATAGAGTAGAGAGACGGTTGTATTTATTGTACATATAGCTTCTTCATTCCGTCAGCAACTTGCGCTCCAGAAGATCATGGCATGCGCAAAACAAAACCAAGAATGACTTATTCTGACACAAGACAGGGGAGAAAGGGGTGGTGTCCACCTAGGCGTACCGGGTATTGATTGGCCGAGGCCCGTAAAATCGGCCAAGCATCGGCGGCCGCACGGCGTGAGCCGTTTGCGCCGTTTGCGGCGCGTTGGAACGCCAAATCAAGCGAGCAAAAAGAAACGGCGACGCCCCGTTTGGAAGGTGGTCCCCGCATCTCTCACATCCAATGACCATACCTGTGGAACGAATGTCGGGTCTCCGTCCCAGCCGCGAAGCCTCCGTTCTCGACCTCGCCTGGAAAGCTACTAGTAAACGGTATATGGCACGTGTATGGGTAGCTCTGGCCAGCAGAAAACGAACTGGCATTACTTCGCGGTATCGAAAGACACTTAGCCCACCCCCACATTCGGGTGCAGTCGTTGCGAAAACACCCACCAAATGACATAATATTTTACCTCACGCTGTTGGCCAATTGCAGGCCTGGTCGATTGCGCAATGCCGCACCAAGCCAGATTTGGCGGGTGAGGGGCAGGCGTATCCCCACGTCAGGGTCATGGAGGGGCAAATCGCCCCGCGTCACTGAGAGGGGAGTCTACGACAAGAGCTCGCCGAGCTGGCCGTGTCGTTCGGGGCAGCATCATTCCAGTCTTGGGACGCTGATTTTTCGGGCGCCCACGGGGTCTGAAAGGCCAGGGGGGGGAGCGAAGCTCGGCGACTGACCAATCTTTGTGTGTAGCACTTCTGAGAGGCCGGTAGGAGAGGCCAAGTGAGGCGCTTTATTGCTCGAAAACGCAATTGCAAACTTTCGCAGCTCGTGGAGACAGGCTCATGCGGTGCTTTTAAATACCCACTGCCCCTCATCACGCCAGAAAGACGGCCCCCTCGTCCCCCATTCCAACTTGTCTCTCTGCTTACAACCAAGTCCTCGTGCGCCCTCTTGACCTGTACTTGTAGCCACCTTCTCCTCCCACAACCAAACGATACTCACAGACAAACTACCTTTACAATGGCTGACAGACCCGCTCCGTATGTTCTCCTAGCTCCTGCCCGGCACCTTCGGGACGGCAGCAGCTTCGTATCAAGTGGTCTTCAGTGCTAACGCCTCCGATGGTAGCCTCCGCCTCGGTTCCGTTGCCCCCAACTTCCAGGCCGACACCACGAACGGCCCCATCGACCTCCATGAGTTCATTGGCGACAATTGGCTCGTCTTCTTCTCTCACCCCGAGGACTACACCCCGGTGTGCACCACCGAGCTCGGCGAGTTTGCCCGCCTCGAGCCCGAGTTCACCAAGCGTGGTGTCAAGCTCCTCGGTCTCTCTGCCAACACCCTCGGCAGCCACGAGGGCTGGATCAAGGACATCAAGGATGTGACGGGCTCGCAGGTCGGCTTCCCCATCGTCGCCGACAAGGAGCGCAAGATCGCCTACCTCTACGACATGTGAGTGTGGTCCATCCAAGGGGGTAGCGCCCAACAATAGCAAAAAGGGATGATCAAGGGGCTAACGTGTTCACCCGCAGGATCGACTACCAAGACACCACCAACGTGGATGAGAAGGGCATCGCCTTCACCATCCGCTCCGTCTTCATCGTCGACCCCAAGAAGGTCATCCGCACCATTCTCTCCTACCCGGCCTCGACCGGCCGCAACAGCGCCGAGGTCCTCCGCATTGTCGATTCGCTCCAGACCGGTGATAAGCACAAGATTACCACTCCCGTCAACTGGGTGCCCGGTGACGACGTCATTGTTCACCCCAGCGTCAAGGGCGAGCAGGCTACCCAGCTCTTCCCCAACCTCCGCGCCGTCAAGCCGTACCTCCGCTTCACTCCTCTGGCTAAGGACGCTTAGGCTTTTTGTATATAAGTAATGAAATATGAATTGTTATGCTTGAAGGGTCAATGTCTGAGCTTGGGCGTGGTGCGGATATAACTCAAGTTTATCGTGGGTACTGACAACTGGGTGCGCTATTTCGGGCACGATATGACCCGGGGACGATATATGTTCTGCGTAGTCTGGGGGTGTTTTGGCGAGTCAGAAAACGGCGGCCCTTTTGGGGGCCATATTTTAATCCGAGCTGTATGTAGCAAGTAATTTGAGACTCACCCGCGCCATCTGGGCACTGATACCTTATTAAATTCCTCCCAGCATTGTTCGGATGGTGACCCGGCAATCTGGCTCCTAAACCCTGCCCGTGAGCCGGATGCCTATCTGTGCCATGTCTACACCCTATCTTCGGGTTCACCAGCGTGGCAGTGAACTCCTTCTGCGAAGAGATGGCATAGGAAAATGCATATTCCAATAAAACTGTTGAGTCCTCAAATACGCACTACACTGCGAATCGGATGGTTAGCTCCACTACCTCGCAAATTTGGTCTGAACTAGGCAGTCCCGCGAACCAGTCGGCCAGTGGTTTGAGGTGCGGGACAAAAATGTCAAAGCGAACAGGGTCAGCAGATGACCTTTGACACTTTGACATGCGGAGGCTGCAGCAACAACGTGGCGACAGCCTCTCAAATTCCGAGATCTCGCGATCTGTAACACTAGAGCTGTCGGTACCTAGCAGATTATCAACCGCATGGCAGGGAGGCTTGGTCTCTCGAGCTCCTGCTCGCTTCTCGAACTGCGGTTTAGCGGGCACTCGGTGGTTTGGCCAAGCATTGCTAATCTTCCTTTAGCAGGGCTGAAGAAGCCATGGAAGAATGGGGTGCCGATGGTGACACAACCCTCCCCTCCTTCAAGGGCAAGATTGACACTGGGCCGAGGCCAGTATCACCAGTCTCCGTGTCCCCCTATTTCCTTTGTCGGGAGGGAGAGCGGGCGGGGCTACTCCGTCCCCACTGTCCATTCACCATTCACCATTCAGGTGGAAGAAGTCGTGGATACCTTGTGCGGCTGACGGGTGCTGCGCAGGTGTGGCGGCCCCTTGTGGATACTAACGCAAGTAACGCAAGCAACAGGACCAACGGCCGCGAATGAGGATGCATCATCAGCTCAGTCTCAACGGGCGTGGATAATGCAAGTCAGCAATGTCGGGCGCTCTGGCGAGTCGCCGTTGTTCTGTCGCTCATCGTCCCGTCCGAATCGGGTTTCGTCCTCCCCAATCAGGCGGCTCTCTCCGGCCAAGAGCACATCCGCGGCATCTGTCACATCGAGCTTGTTCGAGGGCGAGGAAACAATGGGACCACCGGGCTACGGGGACGTACAAGGGTTTGAGCACTGGAAACAAGATTTCTAAGGAACCAGTGAAGAGAAGGTCAAAGTGTAGGTTCTGCAGTGAGAATGGCTTTTGATGCACCTGGGACGGGCTGGAAGTTTGCTCAGTTTTACCGGCTCTGCTCTGATTGATCAATTGGATCAATTTGGAGTCGAGTGAGCCCTGCGAGCTTTGTCTCTTGATCCCAATGCGGGTTGCTCGCAGCGCCTTGCTGGGGGAACACTTTTTACATCCGGCCCCATGCTTTTTCTCGCAGCTGCCATTGGCCAGACGGTACACGCAGCGCCGCAGGGCGCTCCGTGCCTCATCGCTTTGGTGCTCTGCGACAAACTCCACATTTTCACATTCCATCTGCTCACATCCCCGGCCGACCTACCACCTGGCGCTCTCGGTCTCCACTGCTGCCCCCGCTGCCCGCCGCCCAGGAGCCCTCGACTTAGGTGAGACTCTGCCCGCTGTCGACAAGCAACCTGCGCCAACCAGATCCAACGCACGAGACTGTCGTTCGCATCCACCTCACTGCATCCTCGAGTCGCTCTCCTGCAGGTCCAGTCCTCGACGTCGACGATTCAATTGTCAGGCCGCCAACCGGCTGTCGGGTTTCTCTAGACCCTCGACCCTCGACCCTCGACCCTCGGCCCTCAACCCGCGACGCTGCAGCACAGCACAGCGCAGCACAGCATCCATCCAGCGTCAGGCCGCGCGCGTCGCCGCGAGGGCCGACCTGACCCGACCATCCAGCATCGACGGGATTGCGACTGTCATCTGTCGACTGTCGACCCATCCCCGCCATCCACACACAATAACCCCCCCCCGCCGGGCTTTCACACGCACCCACTCTTTTCCGCCTTCCGAGAGGGCCAACTTCTTCCACACTTCCCGGCCTTCGCATCCAAACGACCGTCTGTGCGGCGCTCTGCGCAAGCGGTGGAATCGGTGTGCACAGTCGCACCTCTCCGTGTCCTGTGTGTCCTCGTCCTCCTCGAAGCAGAACGGGCCCCAAACCTGCCCATCGCTCCTCTGCTTCTCCTTTCTCAGCGCCGCCCCGGAAATTAAGCACTGCAACGTCAGCTTCGCGGTCGCTGGCGCTGCATCAGCCTGATCAGGTACGGCAGTGCGCGCCTCCATCTCCCTCCTGCTTCTTCTGCTGTTGCTTTTGCTTCCTGATTCCTGCTTTCTGCTTCCTGCCTGCTCTGCCCCTCTTGCCGTCCCCTCCTGCGTCCCGAGCGAATCGCCGTGTCCATTTTGCACACCGTTCCTCGCCCCAAGGCTGCGGTGCCAGCCTTCCCCCCGACGCAATCCTCCACCTGCACCATCCACCCCCGTGGCTCGCTTGCGACCTCCGCCTTGCGACCTCGCTCTATCCACCGCACCCGTCACCTTTCTGCTCTGCTGGGGTCACAGATCGTCGCTGCTGGATTCGTGGCGAACCAGTGAGCTGCCGAGCTTTAGCTTCCTGGGAGCTGGGTTGTGTCGTGCAGGTTAGCTTGGGTGAGCCTGGCAGAGGCTGGCTGGCGTCAGCTATACACCCCCTGACCATCCCGTCAGCCCTCCCCAGGTGGCACCCGCTCTTCGGTTGACCGATGCTGGCTTCGTCCGACGTCTGTGCCTCCGCGGCGGGTCCCCCCAAGACTTTCTCAAGTTTTTCTTCTTCTTGCCAGCTGTTCATCCTATTGGCACCTCCTTGTCCACCTTGCTCGTTACAGCCTTCGCTTTATCATCTGCTTCCCCCTTGTATTTGACCCGGAAACCCGGGCTTTTGAAAAGCTTTCCTCCTCCTTCCCGCTCTCCCGCTCCTGAGGCGACCCTACATCCTGGCTAGCAGTCTCCGGACTGCGTAGCCCATCACCACTGCCGACATGTCGGGATCTGGACTGACATTCACGAACCAAGGCTCGCAGCAGGTTGGCCACAGCGATTTCAGTCGCTTCTCGGATTCAGAAAACGAAGATCGCCCTGAACGATCGCCATCTTCCAGGTCGCCCTCTGACATTATATCATCGGCCTTTCGGAACATTAAAAAGATCACACCCAACCGCGACGATTTTGCCAGGATCGCGCGGCAGCCCTCGCATCTGAATCTAAGACGTCCCTCGGAATCTTTCATCCCCACAATTGAGAAACCCGCCGCTTCTGCACCTCTCCCGGCCAGGTCTACGGGTCCGTCACAGGGGAATCATGCTCGAAGCTTGAGTCTCCAAAATAGTCTCGAAAAGCCATTGCCTGAGCCCCCACCGCAGCTCTCCCCTGAGGGGCCGCTGACACCCTTAGCACCGCCGGTACAACAGGGCTTAGCAACGATACTGGACGCCGAGGACAAAGAAATGGACACCCGAACAAGCACCATGGACTCGGCATCTTTCGTGGAGATGGGAGGAAGTGGGCTATACATGAGGTCACAGGACGGCCCTAGCCAAGACACGAGCATGAACAGCAGCCAGACCAGCTTGGCGAGCGCCTCCCGACTGGAAGGAGGAGACGAGCGAACCGATAACCTGACGCCCAAGAGTAACGGGCCGCTTTCGGCAGGACCCTCGCCCAATATCGCACAGGGAAGAACGCCTACGCCCGGGGCTGCTGTTGGGACGGCGGGGACGACGTCTTCAGCACACTTGTCAGGGTTGATGTGCAATGTGCATCGAACCACGGGTAGGGAGCCACACCCCTTGGTTGGAGCAACGACGACGATTCTCGGCGACAAGCTATACGTCTTTGGGGGGAGGATACTGTCTAGGAGCAGACCCGCTCCATTGACAGCAGACCTATACGAGCTCGACCTCATACGCCGCCATTGGACAAAGCTGGAAACAGCAGGAGATATTCCGCCGCCTCGCTATTTTCATTCCATGTGCGCCCTTGGCGACACCAAGATGGTCTGCTACGGCGGCATGTCTCCCACATCGAACCAAAAAACCAACCCCGCGGCGCAAGATCAGCAGCCTGAAGTTACAGTCATGTCTGACATCTACATTTATGACGTGCCAACGAAGAAGTGGACTTTCATCCCGACGCAAGATGCTCCGCAAGGTCGTTATGCGCACTGCGCGTGCATTCTGCCCTCTTCCGCGACCTTCGTATCACACAGAGCGCCGCTTTCGGCCATTCAACATAACCCTTCCACCAGCAACCCTAATGAGGGCCGGATCGGCATGAGCATCGACGGCTCTGGGGGAGCTGAGATGGTTGTCGTTGGTGGACAGGACGGAGCAAACCACTACATCGAACAGATTAGCGTCTTTAATTTGCGCAGCTTAAAGTGGGTTTCGACGCAACCGTTAGGTAAGAGCTGCGGTGCGTACCGAAGCGTGGTAGCTCCGTTACCGCCCTCCGTGACTGCTAAGATCGGGAGGTCTACGAATGGCACGCGCCCAGACGGAGGAATCAGCCAGGAGGCAAAAGAGCCAGGGTCCAGCATGTTGATATATAGTAACTACAACTTTCTGGATGTCAAGCTCGAGCTTCAGATAAGATCGAGTGACGGTTCGCTTAGCGAACGTCCGATGAGCGGCACGTACAGCCCACCGGGCTTGCGGTTCCCTAATGGGGGCATCATCGACACTCATTTCGTTGTCAGCGGCACGTACCTCACGTCTTCGAAACAAGAATACGCCCTCTGGGCTCTGGACTTGCGGACCCTGACTTGGAGTCGCATCGATGCCGGCGGGGCAGTCTTCAGCCAAGGCAGTTGGAATCGCGGTGTCTTGTGGAACAGGAGGAACACGTTTGTCGTTTTGGGCAACAGGAAGAGAAGCCTTGTTGACGACTACAACCACCGCCGTATCAACTTCAGTAACGTCTGCATGGTGGAGCTGGAAGCGTTTGGGTTTTTCGACAATCCTAGGAAGACAGCTCCGATGAGCGGGTTCGTCAGCGCCAGCAGTCCTTATACAGGACCTGGCTTGAGCCTTGCTAGGAAGGCTGGCTTCACCGCTGGCGGGAGGTACCACAGCCGCGCTGCTGAGGAGTTGGGCGAGAAGGCTCTTGCAATGAGGGAACTGGCCGATATGGATATCCTCTGCATTGGCGGCGAACGAATACCGATCAACTCGCGGATTGTGGCAAGACGATGGGGCCCCTACTTTGTTCAGCTTCTTAGGGAGGGAACTGCAACACACGATGGGAGCGATTCTATGACACTCCGGTCGAATTCGATATCTGCGCCAGGAAGTACGGTTCGCAGCTCCAACATGACAATCACTCCCGGTAACCGAAACACCATGGAAAGCCAAATGTCTATGGGCAGCACGTTGTATTCCGTCAGTAGCTCTGGCAAGCCTCCCAGCACTGCAGCAACATCAGTCTCGGGTGGTGCGATGTCACCACCCGTGGATCCAGCCGCCATCAATACTGCACCAACCCCCCGCACCCTACCCCCGAATAGCCGGCCCAGGTGCTTGTACCTACCTCACACCTATCTCACCGTCCAGGCTCTGCTCTACTTCTTGTATACTTCAAGCCTCCCTCAGCCCTCGTCCCCACTCTGCACACCGCAAATCCTCTGCAGCTTGCTTCAAATAGCACGTCCCTATAGGATTGACGGACTGCTCGAAGGTGTTGTTGAAAGGCTCCACAACCTACTCGACAGCCGCAACGCTGCAGCGGTTTTCAACGCTACGGCTATGGCCGCCGGCGGTGGACGGGGCATCGACGGCAGTCTGAACCCGAATTTCTTCCCAGTCGCCGCCGGTCTCGAAGGACTGTCAAGCCCCACAGACTCTCAATCCAACGGTGGCAGCACCCTTGGGAGTGAGTCCGGGACCAATGGGACGCCAAGTGGGCGCAATACGGCGCTCAAGATCAGCACGGCGGTGCCACAGGGCGGACGGCCACCGAGCGAGGAGCTGAGTGCCACGACAAGCGTTAGCGGTAGCGAGTGGAGCTCTGAGCTTGGTGACAGCGAGCGGGGCACGGCGCGAGAAGTCTGGTCGGGCGACTTGAGCAGCGTCATTGGACTGCAGAAGAGGGGGTTGAGGGGGTTGATGGAAGGACGGCGGATGAGAGAAAGGACAGGGACCAATACTGCGATGCCGGGACCTGCCGCAACAGGGCCAACCTCGTTTGGAGGGCCAGTGCCCTCCCGGGTAGGCCTTGGGATCGCGGGGTCTTAATGGCGCCCACCTCTCAGCTAGAAATAGCTGGAAAGTAGAAGGCATGAAGGGGGGGGGGTAGTTATGAACGAGGCGGCAGGCGTGAGAGCCAGTGTTATGGTATGTGTGGAATGAAGTGGAAGATGACATATACGACTAGCATTATTGTACTTCAAGTATAAACATGGCTACATGTGACGAAGAGTCGTAGTTGGGGTGGGTTCCACGTTTCTAGGCTGCTGTTTTATTTCTGGCTCTGATGGCATGGTAGAAAGGGCGGGTGGTTTAGCATTGGGTGGAGATACCTGTGCAAGTTTACGTTTACATTCCCGTTTGTGATTGCATGTGAAGTTGAAACACAAGTGA
This sequence comes from Lasiosphaeris hirsuta, assembly GCA_030549175.1. Classification (NCBI taxonomy): domain Eukaryota; kingdom Fungi; phylum Ascomycota; class Sordariomycetes; order Sordariales; family Lasiosphaeriaceae; genus Lasiosphaeris; species Lasiosphaeris hirsuta. The sequence continues at coordinate 2,081,828 of JAUKUA010000002.1, forward strand.
CATTACAGTAGCCCCAAAAGCCGTTGAGCAATATCCTAGAATATCTGTCCTAGCGTTCTGCTGTTCGCCAGCTCAGAAGCTGAGACGACATCCCCGAATCCGTTCCGCGGCAATAAAGTGCGCTTCGGCTATGTTGTCATTCCGAAGGTCAAGGGCTTTCTCCTGTGTTGTGACGATCACGAAACCAAGGAAGAATGGGCTTTCTGCAGCGTGGAGCACTTCGATTCGAACTTGCGGAGCTGGTGCAGTATTACGACTACCTGCGGAGCTAGTTCAGTATTGCGACTGATCTGTTTGGAAAGCGATAATGCGATTAGGTCACTGTTTATTCGCATAAGCCTTGAGCTATCCCTGTCTACGAAATCAATACACAAGCAGTAAGTCCCACTACCAAACATGACAGTCGCTCTTCTCCCCTCGCCAATGCAAATATCTTGGCGGGCAACAAAGCCGAAGGGGCAGAGACTCTCAATCGCGCAGTGCACCCCAACCACTGCACCCGAAACACCTTCCTCGCTGGAGGGACCCATCCGGCAACGTAATGGACTTGTTGGCAACCTTATCACTGGCAACAACGCCGCCTGGGGGTGGATTTCTGACGCTGCAAATCCCCAAGAGCAGCTTGGTCTACATGGTGTAACAGGGCGATACTAGGCCAGCGCTATTTTCAGATGTCACGTCCGGATACTAGGTCCCTACGCTGGGTTCAGCAATGTTGGTCTTTCCCCGGTGATTTTGGAGATTTCGGCCACCCCATTGAGAGAGATCCGATAGTTGGAGCTCCCGCTGGAGACCTGGGGCTAGCGCTCACTGAGGAATTCGGGATCTGTCAGCGTTGCTTAAATCGAAGAATATGGAATGGTATATTCAGTTCTATTTAGTATTGCGTCTAGTTCTTATCATCCCACTATCGCGGCCTCTAACAAAACGCACACCTTGAGTGGCGTGTAGTCTAGGCCCTCGGACCGCCGAGCCGCCTCTGCGTCAGGAAAAATGAGGTTACGAATGCCGTAGCCGAGCAGAGAAAGGAGAAACCTAAAGCACATACGTTAGAGCCTGAGAGATTCGCGATGAAGCTGAAAGAGGCTAAAGGGACATACCATGACTCCACCACAACCCATCAACATAAGAGTCAACGATAGCCGTGTGGATGGCGCCGGTTACGCGGCCCACGTAGCCAACGTCGGAAATGGCGTCGAAGAGGATTTGCTGCACCTCAGCACTGTCGAGGCCGAGGCGGACCAGACGGGTTTCAAGGCTGCCGCGGAGTGCCGACTGCATGGCCGCGCTGGAGATGGGAAGTCCAATTGTCATGAATACTGTGGTGGAGAGATACATGAACGAGATGGCCGGCGCCATGTGTGCCGGGTCGATGACCACCTGGAGAGAAATGAAGAGGGCGCTTTGGGCAATGCCTGTTCCGAAACCACTGTGTGCGTGTTAGCTGTGAGCTGCAAATTTGAACACCAAAGAGAAATACGTACCCGGGAAAGATGTAGAGCGACTCCCACCAGTTGGTGTTGCCGTGCCATCTCAGCATCAGTGTAAGGTAACTGGCCGATGAGAAGACGACGGCGAGGATAATAAGAAACTTATATCGCCCAGACCTATCTAACAGTTAGAATAGCTCCGTCAGCTCACGGGGGTGGCAACTAGTACCTCTTTATGATTAACCCGGAGAGTAAGCCTCCTACCGCGTTACCGAATACAGCAGGGACTAGATGGAGCCCAGACTGCGTGTTTGATGTATTCGCTGTTACTTGGAAGTAGAGTGGAACCGAGAACATCAGCTACCGAAGAGTTAGTCGTGTGATGATGGGTTGTACTTTGGGGGCAATTATGGAGACGCATACCGAAATTTGCGCGGCCGTCTGAAGGCCCATGATGAGGAATGAAAGAACCGCATCCCGTCTGTGAAAGATTTCAAGCGGAAGGATAGGTTCCTCTGCCCGGTTCTCCACTACGATGAAGAGGAACAAAAGTGCACCGCTAGCGACAAAGAGACCGATGACAACAGGGTGCGACCAAGGCAGTTTAGTGCCCCCAAGCTCGATGGGTAAGAGCAATGCTAGGATAGTGGCGGCGAAGATGAAGGAACCCTTGAAGTCGATGCGATCGAACTTGCTCTTGTTACTGACTGGAGGGCTGGCATTGCCTTCTCCGTTGACTCTGCCATCCTCGGTGTGAGTAGGGGCGGGAGGTAGATATATGGAGCCGAGGATGATGGCAACCCCTATAATGGGGACCTGGCCGAGGAAGGACCTGATGATGGTGTTAGAAATCTTGGCTTTTCATCTCTCAAGGCGAGGACTCACCAACGCCACCCGACTACATCGGCAAGCCAACCTCCCAGCGGGCCGCCAACACTTCGACCTGTTGTGGCCACGACGTTGACGTAAGCTCGCCATTGAGCTACCTCCCTAAGCGGAAGTAAATCTGGATACATATTAGATGCCTAACAATGACTTCACCCGGGATAAGCTCTAAGGTGGGAACTCACCTGTGATCAAAACAGACACAAGCGCGGTCATGCCGGAGGTGCCTATGCCGGAAATGACTCTACCGAAGATGACTTGCCCCATAGTTTGGCCGGCACCACTAGATGGCGCCTATCAGTATTCATTCCGCGTTTGAAGACTAGAAGCCAGACTTACACAATTAAGCTATTGGAGCGTTAGCGCAATCTTCTTTTTCGAACCATTTCGAGTACTTTGACTTACCATCCGATGATGAGAACTAAGTACGCGCTGATAACTAATAGCTTGCGGCCGTAGATATCGCTCAGTTTGCCGTACTGGAGTTCGTAAAGGGGTTAGGTTTTACATCATTTCAAGACGTCAAAAATGCGGCAAACATACCATGGTCTGAGATGCGGCTCCGGCCAAGGCGAAACTGGTAATCAGCCAGGTCGAGTCTCCCAGGTCGTTGAACTCGGAAGCAATGGCAGGGTGTGTTGCCAGAAGCATTGAGCCATCAGCATGAGCAACGAAAATACCTATTTCATAATTGAACTTGGTTGGCATAGTTCCATGCGTGACATTGTCCATAGGAAGGGTCCACAAACCGATGAGTAGGACAGAGATGATTCTGGCTGCTTTGGCGCGCCCCTTTCCAGCTTCTTCTTCTTGCTCACTCGCGCTCAGGCTCGCCTCCTCTTCGCTGATGTTTTTTGCAGCACCATTTTGGCCTCTTGGCTGTCTATCGGTCACCAGAGTAGCGGCCGACCCAAATTGATTCGTACTCCCATCGCTTGTGTGACTGAGAAGTGGTGATTCCTCTGTTGGCCCACCGCTCGCCACAGGGGCTGCCGAGCGCTCACGCTGTACCATATTCACCAGGCTGTGTATATAACGTTTGTCAAATGATAATGAATGTATGATAGCACCAAAAAGAAGAAAATCAGTTTGAGCCACAGCAGGGGCTTGGCATCGACTGGCAGCTTGAGGCGCGAGACCAGAGCTGGGAGTTCAGGAGGCGGGAGATGGGGACGACTCTGGACTCGGAGGGCAAGACTACCTTACTTCCAGAAAGCGACAAGCGGAGGGGCAGTGGCGTCAATGGGGCATCCATGACCAATTTTGCGGAATCTTTCTGGGGCTGGGGTCGGTAGGCCCAAACCCGGAAGCGTCAAGTCGGAGGTAACAATGGCAGTTGATAGTGGGGGGGGAGCGGCGTGCAGATGCGAGCTATGGATGCTCGCATAATCACGACATCGACAAGTCAATGTCGCGATGGGCGCGATTCCCCCGCCAATGGCGAAGGCACGACCGAAGCGGCCGAAAAACAACTCATAGCAGACTAGCATGCTGTAGCATGCTGTAGCATCCTGCAGGTTCCCCGGGCTGCTGGAGACAACACGTTTTGCCCATGCGAGCGTGGCGGGTATTACGGTCCCTTTGCGGTGCTTCGGGGTCGGCGTTTGGCCCACGTGTGAGGGGGGGGGGGTTTGCAGGCCGAAAGCAGAGCTTGTCGTCGAAAGAAGATCGATAAATTGGTGCAATGGCGGAGAAAGATCGCGCAATCAACATCCAGGGGTCTCGATGCGTCTCGGCGCAGACCCCGCGGTCCCGGCACCCTGGACATGGATACCCTCGGTCGGTTGAATCATGGATATCTGGAGCCAATACCACGGTCCGCGGTATTTGTGCCGCTTGCTTTGCTTCCCGTCTCATCGCTCTTGGTGTTGAGGTCGTCGACTCGTCACGATAAATAGCTTCCGTCTTGGATATTTTGAGAGTCAATTCGCACCAATTGGCGTCAATTAGCATTAATTGGTCATGCGTTTCTCAGGGCTCGCCGTGGCGGCGGCAGGTCTGCACCTGTCGGTCGTTGCTGCCCAGGATGGCAGCCAGAAGCCACTCGACAGCAACTACGGCCCAAGCCCCAAACCGGAAGGCACGTCGGGCAAGCAGCCCAACATCATCTTCATCCTGACCGACGACCAGGACCTGCACCTGGATTCGCTGGACTACACGCCTCTGATCAAGAAGCATCTCATCGACCAGGGCACCTTGTATCGTCGCCATTACTGCACGACAGCAGTCTGCTGCCCGGCCAGAGTGTCTCTGTGGACCGGCAGACTGGCGCACAACACCAACGTCACCGACGTGAATCCGCCCTACGGTGAGTTTCCCTCTCTAGATAAGTCCCATGTCGGTTCTCTAACACGGCCAGGCGGATACCCCAAGTTCGTCAGCCAGGGGCTCAACTCAAACTACCTGCCCATCTGGCTGCAGGAGGCCGGCTACAACACGTACTACACGGGCAAGCTTTTCAACGCGCACACCATCTTCAACTACCATTTACCCTACGCCGCCGGGTGGAATGGCTCCGACTTCCTGCTGGACCCCTTCACCTACAGCTACCTGGGCTCGCGCTTCCAGCGCAACAAGGAGTGGCCACGCAGCTACAAGGGCCAGCACAGCGTTGACGTGCTGGCCGAAAAGGCCTACGGCTTCCTCGACGACGCCGTCAAGGACGACCGCCCCTTTTTCATCGGCATCGCCCCCGTCGCCCCCCACAGCAACGTCGAGATTGCGAGTCTTGACGGCGACTTCGACAACATTGAGGATCTTGTCCACTTCACGCCGCCCATCCCCGCCGCGCGCCATGCCCACCTGTTCCCCGACGTCAAGGTCCCGCGCACGCCCCACTTCAACCCCGACGAGCCGTCGGGTGCCAACTGGGTGCGCAGGCTCAAGAAGCAGAGCCAGGAGAATGTCGACTACAACGACCACTTCTACCGGCAGCGCCTCCGCACCCTGCAGTCGGTCGATGAGCTTGTCGACGGCCTGTTTGAGCGGCTCGGGGCAAAGGGGCTGCTGGAGAACACCTTCATCATCTACACGACCGACAATGGCTACCACATTGGCCAGCACCGGCTGCAGCCCGGCAAGGAGTGTGGTTTCGAGGAGGATATCAACATCCCTCTCATCATTCGCGGCCCTGGCGTCGCGCCAGGTAAGATCGCCGAGATTGTCACCACCCATGTGGATCTGGCGCCGACTATCTTGAACCTCGCGGGCGCCCCGGCCCGTGCTGATTTCGACGGCGAGGCAATCCCGCTCCGTGAGAAGGAGATTGCGGCCGCGGCGACAACCAGACATGAGCATGTCACAGTCGAGTACTGGGGCTTCGCAGCGAGCGAGGGCAAGCTGTTTGGCAAGGACGAGAAGCGGCTGATCCTTAACAACACGTACAAGGCGCTGCGCATCATCGGCGAGGACTACAACTTCTACTATTCGGTCTGGTGCACCAACGACCACGAGCTGTATGACCTCAAGACCGATCCGTACCAGCTGCACAACCTCCTGCACTCCGACGAAGAAGCTAAGGTCCCGGCCACCTTTCTCGGCGTGTCCTTCGACAAGGTCGTGTCCCGCCTGGACGCGCTGCTCTTCGTGCTCAAGTCGTGCAAGGCCCAGACGTGCGTCCGCCCCTGGCACGCACTGCACCCGGCCGGCAACGTGCTGAACCTGCGCGACGCGCTGTCTGAGCGCTTCGACTACTTTTACGGCACGCAGCAGAAGAAGGTCAGCTATGATCGCTGCGAGCTGGGGTACATTATTGATTCCGAGGGGCCGCAGTTTGAGACTGATGGGCTGGTCTATCGCCATGGCGCGAGGTGGGATGAGTGGGCTTAGTTTGGAAATGGGGTAAACATGTAGCTATGTTAGGTAGCTGGATAGCAAACGAAGGTTATGAATTCATGTTGTCACCTCATCTTTCCTCTGAATGGTGTTTGTGTGAATAACTTGGCAGAATAGGGGGGCCGGGGGGAGGGGGGGGGGGGGGTTGGGGGGTTCGGAAACCGCATGCCTTCGGCTAACAGCCAATAAGTCCTCTAAATGCCTAAATGCTGTGAACCTGACAAAGCCGAGTATTCTGGGAAACGCTCATCAAAAACAACGGCTCATTCCAGGGCACGTTAGGCAGCGAAAATACCACTCGCACAATCAAGCCAGCTCCACCCTCCGGAACTTGAAGGGTCACACCAACAAACCAGGGCCTCTAGAGGCGTTGAAGCTGGGAAACGTCTACTTATCCAATGACCTACTTATGAACGCCGGACAAGCACTGGTCGAGGTTGGGGAAGACGTGGAGCAAATCTGGGGATGGGGACCGTCTGGCCTCCCAGACTTGGGTCAAGGCCAGGATGTGAGTCGTGGAACGTCTTGGCAAGTACGAAGATGCATACAGCACCTGAGATGGAGCAATCACGGGCGTTCGCCAAAGTGCTGAGCTGCGAGTACCCTTGGTCTCTCGGGCTTCTCAACAACTTCGCTTGCCTCTCTGCCTTCGCAACTCGGATCCCGACAGGGCGAAAGACCTGCTCAGAGAGGCATACGAGGCAAAATGTCCTGTGCTGGGGCCGAATCACAGAGTTACACTCGATACGCTCTACAACTTGGGCCGCCTTGAAGCTTCCCAAGAGCAAAGCCAGTGCCGGTATGAGATGTTGCCGTCGCTCCATGAGCTACACCGGGAAAGGCAAAATGAGGGCAACGTTGATATTGCGCGAGCGACAAGACATTTTGTAACCTACAACAGAACAGACTATAGTCAGACTTCCCTGTTAGGATGATATCCTTGTCAAGGTCCTTGTCGTGGAGGTAAATCTCGCTCAGGATATGGCTTGCCGCTCCCGCGTACTAGATAATTTCACGGCGGCTTCGAAGAATATATACCAGTGGCGTGGCAGGGTGTACCCCTTGGCCATTACGCATAGCGTCGCACTGGTATATCATTTCATAGTCCGGATCACCATCATGGATAATTTCGGGCGCGTCCTTCTACCCAAAGATTACAGATCAAGTATGAGTTCCCTGCAAAATGAGCTCTGTTCCTCGAGGTCGTGTCTCCGAATTTTGGTGTAGGGTCCCGCGGATTTTGGAGTGAAATTTGGGCGCCAAGATGCACCCGACTAGGTGCCCCCTTCCCTTCCCACCAATAGGTATTAAACCGGAACAGAAAATAAAAATTAGGGATGAGAGCTTATGCTAACCGCCGCCGGCGCACTAGTAGCTATGGTGGGAGGTAACTCGGGCAACGTTTTGGGCAGGAACGTATTCTTCACGATAATATTTGAATATTAACATCCCGCCTTGATCACGGCAGACTCTCAGGTGGGCGAGGGCCGCTACTTATGTGGCGCGTGTGTCGGGGTGGGTTATCCTTGTTCTGGCAAAGCTAGGCTGTTGGAGCTAGCACGGCTATACAAAAAAGTGGCACCAACGTACTGACTTGCCGTTCCAGAGTTTGGGTGTACTGTTAAAACGAACTAGATCCCCAAGTATGCTAAATGTTCATTGTCACTCTAGCACGGACAAATCACCTCCCAGTAGCTTATAAGCTTTGCCTGCGACGCTCCATCTCTTTCTCAGCCACTGCTTCCTCCTGATCTAACTCGGGGCTAAGTTTAATGTCCTCCATTAGCAGGGCCTGGGCATAATCGATGGGTTTTGCCCCTTCCGAGCTTCTCGCATCCTTATCGGCGCCCATGAGTAGCAGGGCCATGATTACCTCAATATTTGCCCGCTCAGCTGCTATATGGAGTACCGCTTTGCCCGAAAGGTCTTCAGGGTCTAGCGGCTGGGTCCGCCTCTCCAAGAAATCTCTGCTAAGGTGCCCGTAGGTTTCCTTTAGATAACCAAGCGTCTCCCATAGTAAGTCGGCAGCATACACCAGCGTCCTCCTCTTGGCCACGGCATGCCACACTGTCCAGCCGACCGCCTTGCAGAGAACGGGCGATGGTTTTTCGTATCCATGGTCTCTCTTCTTACCCAAGCTGTCGTATCCCAGCAGGAAGCGGATAGATGTTATGCTGGCCGGTGATCGAAACTCGAGGAGGACGCCAAGCACCGTCAATTGTAGCCCTGGCGCCAGTTCTGTGTTGTCTACCTCGAGGGATACGCTACCATGCCTCAAAGAGCCACATCTGCGATTCCGCATATGATGCATGATCTTCCCCACTGACACCGGCAGCAGCCCGTTCTGAATGGTAGCAGAAAAGGTCCTCCTGGGTAGTCCACGGCATGTTCTCCCTCACTGTTGGATCGATAGCAGGCTGTGGTCTTGTTAGCGAGACTGCCCAAGTACTCCCCCGCAGGACCACCTGACCTCGGTATCCAATAAGGAAAAGCTCGCACCACCTTTTTGCTCTGGTTCCATCTCCCTGCGTCAGGGGAAGGGGAGGTAATTGGCATCAGGGAGGCCCAAAGGGGGATGATAGTGGAGCGTGACGTACAAACCATCCAAGGCTACCAGACCTGTCAGCGCAGATTTCTATTTTCCGGGCGGCGGCGGATGGTACTATCGAGCGCTTCGCTTATGAGCGCGACCTGGGACGACGAAGCCCCAACCGCGGTCAACAAGCTTTCCTTCGCCTCGGCAGCAAACCGGTCTTCGGGTGAAGCTTTGAGAGCATCAATCTCACCACCACTCGGACTACCATTACCACCGGCCAGTGATGCGAGGTAGCGAAACGGATCTGTGACGGCAAAAAACAGTGCGCCAAATAAGGAGTCCGGGGCAATACGCATCGGTGAGCTGCAGACCCTCTGCAAGGAGCGTATCCCTCCACTCCGGGCAGTTCCAAGGTGGCGACCCGCCAAGCAGCTTGCCATGCTGTCGGGGTTTGGGAATGGAGCACCCAAAGTCGCCCAGCTTAGCAACAGGCCGCCTATTTTCCGGGAAGAACAAGACATTCTCGCTTTTGAGATCGCCATGGACGATACCGCAAGCGTGCAGCGCCTTCAGGCCGCGGGCGACATCCAGGAGAATACCGTGTCGCCATGCGCTCGTGGCGTCCGGGTGCGTTGTAAATATGTCCAGCGTCCCCATCGAAGCGTAGGGAATGACCAAGATGGGACGTATCGACTCGGATATGCCGGCCTCCCACCCGAAAGGAGCGAACCCCCCAGGGTGGCTTCTTCTTCCGCTCGGAGCCTCCACTTTCTAGCCCAAGTGCTGGTTCTCTATGCGGCTCGCACAATGAATACGGTGGGTGATTTTTCACCGTCGATGACGAGACGCACACTGATCATCGGCTTTTCCCCAGAGCTGCATTTTTCCCTGAGATATGTCGAAAAGCATGGCCGCAGCCTGAATAACCCGTGGTCAATGCGTCAGATGGCGGTCTGCCACCGCGCGGATTTCCGCAAGCTGTTTTGCTCCTGGATTCTCGTGCACCCAGGCCAAGATCTACAGGAGAGACTCTGCGCGCGGGCAAGCCAACAGGCACCGGACCTACCGCCGTCTGAGGATCTTGATGTGCGATCAGTCTCAGCCCAGCTAATCATACTGCACTTTGCCGTCAAGAATTGGGCCGAGTGTTTACGTTATCTTTCAAGCAAGCACAAGCAACTAGTGGGTCTTGGACACACCTGCTGTGCCTTCACAATACCTGGTGCAGTCAGCCCCTCTCGGACCTTTTCTGACTTCTCCTCAGAGCGATAGAGCACTCGACTCCAAGATCGTCAATGTCAAGGCCGATGAGGACGACGAATTTGAGATCAAAGGTTCAAGACATGCAGCAGCTCCAATGGCTCGCTCAGCATCTCTACCTTGTCAGACAGAGCCTCGTTGAAAATTCAGACACCCTCGGCGGTATGCAGGCGATGCGCCCACGCTCTGGAATTGGGAATGCGGTCAAGCGATGAGGGCCCGAAGCGTGCTAGCTCGCCGTATAGAGAGCTTTCGATGTGGGTAGCCGCGTGGCAGGAAGAGACAAGGTCGAAACCTCCACACCTTGGAAACTCTCGTGGAACACGTAAGTGGCTGCACCCAGCTGGTACGCCCCTGTCCCCACCGATCAAAGCTTGGAGCGGTGATTGGGGCTAATTTATACGCAGGTGTTTAACATCCTCAAAATGAAAGATGACACAGTTATCCAAGCACACGGGCGGCTCGCCCAACACGCTCACGGGGCACTCTCATAGCCACAACAGCATGTTACTCCACCTCGCATGCGAATCCGAAAGCACGGCTCGATCCGTGAAAATGATCACGCTCATCCCTCTCCTTTACCTTCCCCCCTCCTTCTTAGCGGCAAGTCTTCCCATGCCAGGAGCCATGAGAGCCGGCTAACAACCCCAATCTAGACAGTTTTTGGAATGAACTTTTTTGTGGTTACAGACATAGGCAAAACTCCTCGGCTGGGACTTCTCCGTGATTCTTGGTTATATCTTGCCATTGCTGTTCCCCTCACGGCACTCACGGTGGTAGTTTGGCTCTACTGGCAAGGTCGGGAACGAAGAGCTGTCCAAAATTCCCGCCTCTCTGCTTTGGGAAGGGAGAGCAGCGCCCACCCCCCCCCACACATAGCCATGGATAGCTAGTACGAGAAAAGGACTGCGGAAACATTTTGTCATACAAATCAGGTGCCAAGCTAGGAGAGTGTGGGATATTAGAGCACGTTTAGTGCTTTGAATCTTTGCAAACAGAACCTCTTCAATACAGCTACTTCAATCAATCTTGCTATTTCTCTTATTCCGTAGGAGTGGAAGACTCCCCATCATAGCGAGGGAAGCGATCCCTCTATCTATATTTGGGCGCGTGAGCACACTCTAGGGCTACGGCCTCTTTGTGAGGACGTAATGAAGGATCATTAGAAAATAAACTGTCGGCGCTAATAACGGCGTAGGCAAGGGTGCGGTGTAGATTTAACGTTGTTCAAATCGCACACCTTTGAGGCGGCCGAAACCCGTAGACAATTTGCAGAGAAACGATATTACTTAATAAATTTTTTTGGTGTAATATCTAAGCCATTACCAGTTATCTCGATATAATTTGACCTAAAGATTATCTTCAAAATTACTAGTAATAGTGTCTGTTAGCGTCGCTGCCAAAGCGGCCTAGAGGAACTGAAGCTGCGATAATAAAGCCTTTGTATTTCAGAAGGCTTTTCCCATCTTAGAAAGGCAAAGATACCTTTTCCTATACTGCAAAGTATACCTTTTTAAATGCGAAAGATGCTATTTTTGCTGCTCGAAAGCCTTCCCAGGGCTTCAATATCTCTCAGGGCTTGTGAGGAAAGGTCACACGCGAACAAACAAACCAGGGTTGGATTGTATGTTGCATGCAGTACATGTAACTTCGTGAAAATCTGCTAATACGGACATCTCAGAGATCACAACCGCCCGATGTCTGGGACCCAGCTTTAACAAGCGCGAAAGGAAGCACTAGAAGACACGCATGACCAGGCGACCGTCGCCACTATGCCGAGTCCCCCAAACATTGTCGAGAAACAGACACATGGGCTACATTGAGCAGATGGAGGCCAGTACAGAGAGGCCGCATCGCCACGCAAGAGAAACAAAGATCCCCTTTATCCCACATTTGGCTCACCGGATTTTTTATCTCAGCTGGAAGACCTCTTGGGCCTGAAGCAAAAGCAGGCAAACATCTTTGAGGCCCGGGCTGCGCGAGTGTCTGGGAACACAATCACTGTCTTCAGGAAAGAAATGCAGAGAGCTCTTGCGGAGGAGATGTTGAACAGCAACCCGTCGGGGAGTACGAAGAGGACGAAGGTGGAGGTGATGGTCCGAGGGAGTGGGAGGAAGGAGCTGTTGACGAGCATCAAGCTGCTACGTCTGTTGTGAAGATCGATGCTGTCAAAAGACAGCGATGCAATAGATGAGATGAAAGGATCGGAGACACAGCTAGACATGGCTTGGTTGGCTTTTTACAGCTGGATATTTCAAACGCATTCACCACTCTTCGAGATACCGGGGCCTAGACGGCCTACAGCTTTGCTGGTGTCTGGGCCTCTTGCAGCAGCTTATTTCCCAGCTGCGCCATCTCAAACTTGCGCACCTTCCCGCTCCCCGTCAGGGGCACCGTGGTAGGCACGCCTTCGTGGCCGAGCCAAAAGACGTGTGACGGCGCCTTGTGCTTCCCAAGTTGCCGCCGGACCCAGTCGCGGACCTCGTCCCTGCCAGGGCGTTGGTGGCCCGTCTCGAGCCCAAGGAAGGCAGCGACGACCTCGCCATAGTGCACGTCCTTAATTCCCACAACGACAGCCAGTGTGATGGCTGGGTGGGCTAGCAGTCGCTCCTCGATTTCGAGGGGGTAAATGTTTTCGCCGCCTACACATATTTCACGTCAGCATTTTGAGCTGTTGAAGTCGATGGCCGTTTGGGGCAACTTTACCCCTGATGATGATGTCCTTGAACCGCCCCGTAATCGAGCAATACCCCCTCTCGTCAAAAACGGCCTCATCACCGGTGTGCAGCCACAAGACGCCCGCCTCATCCCGCATCATCACCTCGGCCGTCTTCTCCGAGTTGTTCCAGTACCCCGCCTGCAGCTGGTAACCGCCGATGCACAGTTCGCCTTTGGTCCCGACGGGGACAATCTCACCGTCGCGATCCACAATCTTGGCGTGGGCGTGCGGCATCAGCGTCCCGACCGTCGTCAACCGCGTCGCGATCGGGTCGTCGGTAAACGCGTTGAAGCACGTCGGCGACGCCTCCGTCAGCCCGTAGCTCGACGTGAACTCGCTCATGCCCAGCCGCGTCACCATCTGCTCCATCAGATACCTGGGCACCGGCGCGCCCGCGATGATGCCGGTGCGCAGCCGCAGGTGGGACGCCCGCAGCGCCTTGGCCTCGGGCAGCGCCAGGATGCTGTCAAACATGGCAGGCACGCCGTGCACGGCAGTGCAGCGCTCGCCGACGATGGCGCGCAGCGTGGCCGGCGCGTCGAAGACCTCGGCCGGGTACACGATGGTGGCGCCGTGCGTCATGACGGCCATGAGCCCGAGCACCAGGCCGAAGCAGTGGAAGAGCGGCGGCGGGCAGCACAGCACGTCGTCGGGCGTCAGCCGCATGCGGTCGCCGATGAAGCGCGCGTTGTTGACGATGTTGTGGTGCGTCAGCATGGCCGCCTTGGGCAGCCCCGTCGTGCCGCTCGTGAACTGCAGGTTGCACACCAGGTGCGGGAGCACCCTCCGCTCGGCCCGCTGCAGCCGCGAGGCCTCGACCTTGGAGCCCTGCGACAGGAGGTTCTTGTATGTCGCGTGTCCGTCCGACTCGCCCCGGAGGATGACGACTTTGGGATCCTTGCTGGCCTTGGCGGTGAGCTGAGAGATGAGCGGTGCGTTGTCAAAACGGCCTATCCTCTTGGTGGTGAAGAGGACCTTGCAGTCTGAAAAGTTGATGGCGTATTGCGCCTCGGTCGGGGTGTATGTGTTGTTGAGGATGACAAGGATGGCGCCTATCCGCGTCGCCGCGAAGAAGACGGATGCGTATTGCTCGCAGTTACCCGCCATGATACCCACCCTGTCGCCGACTCCGATGCCCATCCCCAGCAACGCTCGCGCTAGGAGCCCGCTGTGGTGGTTGATTTCGTTGTATGTCCATCTCGCGCCCGTCCACGGTATTACAAGGCCCTCCCGTGTCCCGTGATGGAGGCATTGAAGGTTGAGTAGCTCACCGAGGGTTAGGTCGACTAATGGGGGGTCGGTAGGGCCGTGGAGAAGCGATAACCTTTGAGGTTGTGAAATGACGATGCCGTCCTCTATTTTCTGTGTTGGGATTTGGGTCGCCATGTTGATGTGTCTGATCTCAATTCGCCTTTTCAAGGTTCTCTCTCACCGCACAGAGGAAAATGGCATGCAAGGGTATCGGTAAGGACAAAGGAGTTATGATGTTGGATCTTGGGGTGAGACGCGTTTGCGAGGACGGGATGATGAGCCCATTATGGAGGTTATTGCATGCACCCGAGAGAGCGCGAGAACCGCGGCGCCGGATCCGGCCAGGCAGTCATGGCGGGCAGACATGGTGGGGAGCAGCAAGGTTGGCCGAAGGGGACCGCCCTCAAGGTCCATTTGAGCTAGATTGGAAAAATTTAACATGCAAGGTGAGTACCGGCTCCCAATACTCCCACCATCCAGCCGGCCCAGTGATCATCGCTGGGTGCCGCATGGGGATGGAGGGGGCTCCAAGGGAGACACTGCCACTCTCTCTCTTGATCTAATCAATCTGATAAGATGGATCCAAAGCAGCCAAGTGTTATTCTTCTTTCTTTCTGTTTATCTTCCAGGGTGGTGCTGCTTGGCCGATGTAGTAAGTCATTCGAGCCTACATGATGCATCCCGCGGTAAGCAACAACCATGGGATGGCGAGGTGGAAAGTTGGGGCAGGGGCAATGGGATGCTGCTCAAACATCATCCTCGGCTACATCACAACATGGGGAGCAAGAGGACCATGGCCCAATGGCAATCTAGAACAGGGCGAAGAATTTCCCTCGAGAGCCTCCACTTGGCATGGTAACATCGGGGACAGGGGGGCGTGTGTCCTGCATCGACTCGCTTGATCTGATAACTCGAACGCAGCAGTGGCATGACCATTGTGTAAATGCCTCACGATCGTGTTCGGATCTGATAAGATTATTCATGCCAAGCCTGTTCCCCATGCTCATCTCCCTCATCTCCGAGGGGCCTAGGCTGCCACCTTCACAATGGAATACTGCAGAACGTCCCAGCAGGCGGCTCTCATGCCATGACTCTTTGATCTATCCTGGTCCCTTCTGATAAAACGGGGCAAAAAGGGGCTGGATTTCAAGTCTGCTAATAAATGGCAAAATGCTTTCTCTACTCAAATGGAGTTAGCAGTAGCTCGGTTGATCTCGGCCGAGGTGGCCGGGGGCTCTCTCCGCTCCGAGGTCGGATGCCAAGGATCCGGCAGGGCCAGGGGCTGTGAAAAAATCTTTATCAGATCCGCTTTTTGCTCTTTGGCGTCCGAGTAAAGTTATCAGATCCGAGAAAACAACACGCCATCCAGCCGCCCTGTACCCTGCTACGCCCCCTGTTCGTCCCCCATGCCCCATTTTATTGGCCATCCCGCCAGAACACCATAGACGCTAGACTTTGCTTGGAACATCCTCCTCTACCCCTCAGAGGAGTCCAGCCCACAGAAAACCGGTTTGGGCGGAGAACCATCGACGGCAGGGACAGGGGGTGGGGGGTGTGTTTCCCTTGCGTTGCTGTCGCCCTGGGTTTGCGGGTGTCGAGCCCGTGGATTCCCCCCGAGGGTGCCTCCGCCGTCGCGGGCAGCCCTTGGACACATGGTTGGTATGCCATGTGAGTCGGGGAGAGCTCTGTGTATGCTGGTATGCTAGCTCTTGAAGCTTGATCGTCGAGCCATTCTGCCGTCCAGAAAAAACCACCGAGCAAGGAGATCAAAATGGCGTTCCCACCCCGTCGCATCGCCGACTTTGCGGCATCCGCCGACACCTTCCTCAAGCTCCCACACCCATACCAGACAGCGTACCGCATCGCGAAGGGCGACAGCAACTCGTTCCAGCTGCGCCAAATCGACGTCGATGCCAGCGCGCTCATCGATGGCAGCCACAGCAAGTCGCTGCCGGCGCCCCTGCACAGCGCCTCCCTCTTCTTCACCGAGCCGCAGGACCTCAAGTCGAGCGACCGGCCGCACGAGTCGAACAACACGCAGTGGGGGCGAGCCCGGCGGTCGCCGGCAGTAGCAGCCAGCTGGAAGGATGCGCACACCCCAACAGTCGGCCAGCTTTGGCTGATCACCTACGCCGTCTTCACCGTGCGTCCGACCGACGAGGCCTTCCGGCTCGAGCTCGATGGCGCTGGCGCCGAGAAGCTCGCCCAGCAACTCCAAAACGTCAATCTCGCCATCCCCCACCCCGTCAACACAGCCACCCCAGCAGCCACCTCGTCAAGAGAATTCCTCGTCCTCCGCGGCGCCTTCTGGCAGGGCGCGGGGTCCCCGTTTGGCGCGCGGCCGGTGTGGGTGCCTGAGGCACAGGACCCGGACTCGGACCCGGACCCGGCCGCCTTCCCGCCGGCCGCGGTCGAGTTCACCATGACCCAAAACCCGTCCGACGCGCTGTGCTGGCACCCGCGGCGGCGAGCCAAGCCGACGCCTGGGTCTGTGCTGTACAGCCGCTACATCCCGCACCTGCGCGAAACCTTCTCCATGATCGCGCTCGACCACACGAACGCCGAGCACCTGGCCCTGTTCCACGCGTGGCAGAACGACCCGCGCGTGTCGCAGGGCTGGGAGAAGGCGGGCACGCTCGAACAGCATCGCGAATACCTCCGGCACGCGCACGAGGATCCCCATCAGATCACCATCCTAGCGCAGTTTGATGAAGCCTCTTTCGCGTATTTTGAGGTGTACTGGGCCAAGGTACGCCCCCTTCCCCTATTCCCCCTTTTCCCGCCCCCTTTCAATAGGATGCCACGCTGACTCCGAGTAACAACAGGAGGATACCATTGGCACGTACTATTCAGCAGGCGACTTCGATCGCGGACGGCACAGCCTGGTCGGCGACGTGCGGTTCCGCGGGCCGCATCGCGTCAGCGCGTGGTGGTCGAGCCTGATGCATTACCTGTACCTCGATGAGCCTCGCACTATGTCGGTCGTGGGTGAGCCAAAGTACACCAACAGCTCCGTCCTCATGTACGACCTGATGCACGGCTTCGGGCTCGACAAGTTTATCGACCTACCCGACAAGCGCGCCGCCTTTGTGCGCTGCTCGCGCGAGCGTTTCTTCCAGTTGTGCCCTCTCGACGACAACGATAAGGTAATGGGTGGTACCAATGTTGGCCTGGTGCCCAAGCTGTGAGAGTGCCCTGAAGGGATTGTGTACCCGCATAGACAATTTGGGGAATTGTATGGAACATTTTGGCTTAGCATTGTTGTCGTATATGGGTGTCCCCTATGGGAAAAGGTCAATAAAAGCAACTTTGATGGCCCAACGGCTTAGTAACCGCGAAGCAAGGAGATCGAGCTAGTTTTATGAACATGATGGCTCGAGAATATTGTGACTTGGGTTGCGCACCTTTGGGTTTCTTTGCTTTGTCTCACTTCCCAGCTCCTGAGTGTGTTCGTGTCTGGTTACCTAGGCGTAAATGGGACCGCAAACGTTTTCCACCACCTACTATATCTCCATTCTTAAACCGCTTCTGCCTGTACCATTTCCAACGGCACAGCACAAATCCTTCGGCCAAAATACCACACAGCTAAACGCCAGCCCGTACATAAACTCGTGAGGTATCCCAAAATCATGACTAAAACACATCTCCAAAGACTTTATGAAGACTTGTTCCCTCCAAGCTGGAGATAACTGTAGCAAACTAGCCCATTCATCGTCAGCTTTCATCCACCAGAAGCAGTCGTCATATCCCTCGAAAAAGGGCAACTTACTCGTAAACCCCAAGTCATCACCAAAGAAAGTCTTCAGGACATCCTCGCCCGACGTCATGCCGGCCTCAGGCCAGTACGCTACGGCCTTCTTGCCCACCGCCAGCCCCATCATGGGTGGGACCTCACTGAGTTTTGAGAACTTGGGCTCGGCACCACTCAGCTTCTGCTGCATCCGCTGATGGACATTGACAGCGGCAAAGTGGCCCATGTGCATGGCGGCGCCGCACCGCTTGATGCCAGACCACCGAACCAGATCGCCAGCAGCGAAATGATCTGCTGCGTTGGGAGTTTCCGGCGGGAAGTTGAGACTACCATGCCAATATCTGTCAGCTTCCCTGCTTTTTAAGAAAAAAATAAAAATAAAAATAAGTGTAAAAGGGAGATGGCATACCTCGGTTGAATCCGAACATAACCTTCTCCATCCAGCACATCTTTCGGCAGGAAGGTTGTTGTTGGGACACTCTTGGACACGGCCATAATAACATGATCCGCCAGCATTGAGTCGCCATTGTCAAAGTGAACCCTCACACCCACGCTCCCACTCTCATCCTTGACCTCCTCGGTCCTCTCCAACCGGTGAGACAGAAGCACATCAACGCCCCCATCCATCAGAAGCTCCAAAGCCCTCCCACCAACATTGTCCGGCAACGGCTCCGCCGACAACAGCTTGTCCTGGGAGTGCACCAGCGTCACTTTGAGGTGGGGATAAACGAGCTTCAGCTCACTAGCCATCTCAATCCCAACGGCACCTACACCAAAATTCAGCCCAATCCGCCATCGGGAGCCAAGAGAAGAAAAAGAACTCACCTCCGCCAACGACAACAACCCCATACCTCCCCACCGTAACAGCACGGATGTGCTCCGCCGTCTCAAACAGGTACTGCTTCTTGCGCAGCGACTGCGGCACAACAGGCCAGACACGACGCAAGCCCGTCGCAGCAACGAGATAGTCGTAGCGCACCTCTTCGGTCTGCAGACCAGCGCCTCGGGCGACAAAGGTCGCCACCTTGCGCACAGGGTCAACGGCCTGAACAGAACCCTGGCGGACGCGGATGACATCGTCGTTGTGGGGAGCGTGCAGCGCCGGCATCTCGTCGAACTTGACCCAGGCTTTTTCGGCGAAGGACTCGGAGGCGAGGGCGAGCGGGGAGCCGATAAGGTGGTCTTTTTGCGGGTGTTAGATTGGGGTTCTGGGTATGGAATGGTTATGGGACCATACAAAAGCCGTCACGCTCGTCTATTATGGTGATCTCGACGGTAACTTGCATAGGCGCGACGGGCGCTTCCCCTTCGGCTAGGGGCTCGCCGCATCGTGGGGCTCGGCCGCTGCACAAGTCGCGCAGGTTGAAGGCAGCTGAGAGGCCGCCGTATGAACCGCCGATAACGAGAACTTTGAAGGGCGCCTGGGGCGAGGACTCAAACATAGATCCCATCTTGGATTTGGGGTTGGGGCTGGGGTTGAGGGTTGTCACGTGGTATATGTGTGCTGCTAGGTTCGCAAGCAAGGGGAACACAACAGGAATGCAACAAAGTGATGATTGTACGAATGGAGGCAGAGTGGGAGGGGATAGTCGGGCAGTGACGGTGTGTGTGTGTATGTGTGTGTGTGTGTGTGGATGGCAGCTCCCGTTCTGGGGGGTCGCAGCACCCGTCGTCTTATAGGTGAAGAGCGCTTCGCTTCAACCCATGTTCACGGGTGCTCCTTCTTCCTCTTGTTTTGTCCCTCCAGTCCGGACCGGGGTCTCAAAACAGAGGAAACAGTGAGCAGACCCGCTTACCTGCACGCTTCTAGGTTGCCGACATGCTGCACAAAGTGTCCAAGACCAATCCTTTGGGTGATGAACGAGAAATAATGTCTTGGGTGTGACATTTGCGTGGGCATGCCCGGGCAAGACATAGCGTGGGATGCTGATGGATTGCCGATGCATTGCGGGCTCCCGGCATCGGAATGCTCTGTTCAGGCGGCATCCAGGCATCTGTCTCTTTTCTGCCCTCTTCTGCCGTCTGTCGTGTTGGAAGTGAATCGCAACGAATCGCAAGCAGACCCCAAGAGGCAGCTCCGAGTTGGAGTCTCCACAACAGCTCTTAGCTCTCCCCGCCGATGCAACGCCACCATGCACGCTCATCTTATCAGATCATCAGATCATTAGGGGCTCCACCAGCAAATTCTTCCGAAGATATCCGCCGCCGTGCCCGCCCGTAGGTACTGTCGGCCGACAACCATCAACACAGATTTAGGCAATCCCGTCCTGGTGGTCCACGGTCAGACCTTGCCAACTGACACCCGTCAACAGCAAGTTCCTGAGAAACAGAGCTGTTAGTACACATTATGTAATCACGGCGAAAAATTGACCTCTCTGCTACGCTACCCCTATTAACAGTTGAGTCATGGCAGTACTTTTCAGCACTCTTCTGCCAGCTGCAAGCTGCCAACTAGGTAGGCTACGGCAGAGCCCTAAAAAAGTAACAGAATAATGCGGCAACGTCCGCTGTATTTTCATCCCCGATATTTGATTTTATCCAAATCGCTCTCCCTCCGTCTCACTTTCTCGTGACGTCACTCAGGGCCCAACCTCTTCCCGCCCCGGAATGTTGAGAACGTCTAGCCAGTAAGGCCTCAGATAGACGTCCTCGTCGGGCGACCATGTCTCGTCGAGTAAAAGGCCGTTGCAGACATCATTCGAGGGGCACACGACACTGCGTACCAAGCCGGCAAAGCCATACGGAGCCAGGTCATTGATGTCGCCAAATACCCTCTGATGCAGAAAGCCCGGCGCTTGGCCGTACTTTGGATCGGCCATACTAGGGCACGGCGAGCTGAGACAATTAGTGGAAATGCATCGACTCAGGAATTCGGGATAAATGCTGCTTACCGGTACAAAAGGCAGCACCGGGGGCCGCTCTTCTTAACTGACTGGATGCGAATATCGTTGGGCAAGTTGACTGTTTGTTTATCAGCAATCTGGACAATCAGCAACCTGGACAACAAGCGGGAAATCCAAAAAAAGCAAAGGCTCCCCTCGCTTACAGCAAGCCCCCTCCTTCAAGTCAGCCACCTTGACGGTGCAGTTTCTCCCATAGAAAGACTTCTTGGCGTAGAGGGCCAAGCCGACTCCCCTGGGCAAGGCAGCCTCGAGGCAGTGACCAAGGCCAAGGAGAGCGACAAAGAAGGCGGCGGCGGCGGTTCCGAACAACATGATGGGTAAGTCGGCTTTTGAACGAAGCACAATACGTGGCAGGATGAGCGAAGGGGGCACCAATAAATACAATAAGAGCGGCCATGGGTCTATGAAATAGTCCCACGTACATCGATCGGGTGAGGAGCCAACAACATCATTCTCCCCGGGCCGTTGAACATCACGCACGCCACCATTTCTGTGCATTGCTCCATAAGATGGGATCCCCATAAGATACACCAACTACTGCCTTCAACGCTTTGGCGCGCGTGCATACGCATCAATCTCACCTACATTATCTTAACTCTGGTTGATCGTTTCGACAAACGGGTGGCTTGGAAGCTTCTGTTGGGCTAAACCATGTCCTGCGATTGCCGTCCAGTCAATAAGCTTTCGTCTTCGTTCCCACCAAGAACATGCGATCAAGTGATTGAAATTCAAGCCGTGGTTAACGTATGTCTCCCGGCATCTTTGAAGCATCGCGGGCCGCGCCTCGGATAACAACCTCTCAATCGCAGTTCCCGGGGGCTCCACGGCCCCAAATACCGAATCACTTGATTCAACCGCCAAAAACCCACAAATTCCCGCCATGGTCATATCAAGGATGCCTTTGGCCCACACTCTGATCAGAGCTGCATGTCAGTGTTGAGCGAGCACATACCACACCGAGGTCCTATGATCCTAGGACCTCATGACCCATGGCATCAGCAAAACAAGGGAAATTGGCGGGGGCTCACGGCAGCAAATGTGTAACCGAGGCATGTGAGGTTGCCATAGTTCCCGACTCCCTGATGTTGAGCTCCCCTGCTGTAGTGCTCGCATTCAACATTGGTCACCGGTTTTTGGCATAAGTATTGAGATTATTTAGCCAAAGTCCCATAACATTTGCCCCTGAGGATTTCTGACCTCTCGGGCTTTCACTTTGCCCTAGCACGCAACCCTAACCATCAGGCCTAACCCGCAACCAAGGGGCCCCCTGACTATCAACCATGCTCATCACAACCCCCCTCATCCTTCTAGGGGCGCTGGGCAGCCCCTTTCTCGCATCTGCCGAGCCCGTGCCAGAGCCCCCCGTCACCCGCATTTTCGATCATGTGATGAAAGCCAGCAACCGCGATGGCAAGCCGGCCGCCGGCCGCCTCAATGGATTTTTCGACCAGGTTTTCGACCCCAAGAGCCGGCCCGACATCACGGGGTGGGCCGACGCCTTCAAGTTCCAGCAGAAAAATTCCGCCGGGGGTTACCTGACGAGCAGCGTCTGGGGGACTCCCCAGATGGGCGCCTTCAAGACCTTGCTGAGCCGAGGCAGCGCTCCGACCCCCGTGGTCACGGCCGCGGTGAGCGGAACGTGGGCTGACCGGGACAAGAGGGGTCAAAACGCCTACCTGGCCCCGGAACCAACACCGGTGGCGACTACATTTGAGAAGAGAGCGCGGACAGGGTCGCCAGTCCCGTGACCCACGCCCGCTCCGGTTGCAAAGCCCCGTGTCGGCGGGGACGAGGTCGTGGTGGTTATTGAGGAGCATGAGGAAGTTGCCCCGACCGGGGAGGACGACTCGGAGGAGATTGTGGTCGTTGTTGAGGAGCATGAAGTACTTGGGTTAGACAACGAGGAGGAGGTCATGTCATTGCCGAGGAGGAACGGGAGATTACGCTCGAGGAAGAGATTGTTGTAGTTTTGGAGGAGCACGACGGGTAACTCATCCAAGGCGTGGTCTTTTGCATCGGCAACGAGTTTCCTTCATCGTGTCAAGTTATTCAGCATTGGGGGCTTTCTTCTCCCAGTTAGAGGTTGTCATCCACATGTACCTACCTTGACATAGTATGCCATTCAGCAGTGGTCTTCTCGGCGATATCAAACACATTGGTCTCAAACTCGTTTTCCATCTAAAATCTTTTGAACTCCCAAGGTGCTGATTACCTAGGTAGACGGTAACTGTTGGGTACTATGTTGAATGCCTGGGTAACAACCGCCTGCACATCACCGCTGCCGGTTCAAGCTAATTGGTCCTGTGAAGCGAGGCCTCGTTGAAGCCCCTGAATATGTGGAAGATTTGGCTGGTAGGTCTTTCAGGAAATAGAAAAGGCTCAACAAGGGGGGAGTAAATAGTGGGTAAAAGATCGGATCGAGCACGGTACAACCGTTGTAGCTAGCTAGTATCTGTGAGGCCAAGGCCGAGGATGGTTTGGGGCAGTTATGTTTTCTTGGGTTAATAGGGAGGTTGCAACCGGCAAGGATTTCAGTCACTTCATTAGAGACCCCTATGAGGTTGGCCGCACGGAATGGAAATTTGAGATTCTTTTTGAACTTATCTGCCTATGTTGATGGGATCAAGCCGCCGTCACACCAGTCAGATATCGCAGGCTAACTATCTAGGTAGATAAGGAGTGACCAAGATCAAGACGAACTCCTCCTGCTACTGATAATACAAGTCCAGATTAAAACCCATGCTGCACAAGGGACCACCTCAGTGTGGAAGCGGCAAAACATGCTCGGAGCTTCCGAAGTCTGCGCCCTCAGCCCCTATGAAGAGAAAAGACTAGCAAGTCCCAATACCTATGTACAAAGCTGAGGTGGGGACTAGTATTAATTGTACAAGTACGCCGTGAAACAGCCATCCAACACGAATCCAAACGCCGGTTTCCTCCAAGTCCCCAAGACTCAGCCACGGTCGTACCCCCCAGGAGACCCAAGAGGTCTTTGAACCAGTCTTTAGGTGACCTTTTTCGCAGTCGGTGTGAGGGTTGGGTATGCAATCTTCTCAGCTACTGGCGTGGGTGTTGGGGCGTCGACCCAGGTAACTCCTTTGTACTTGTCATCATGGAGGTTGCCGGCGTGTACCCTCTTGTTGAACTGCAGCGGTGACGATTGCAGGTTTCCGGTGTATCCATCGCATGCGGCAACCATGGGATCGTAGAACCCCCCACAGGCGCGGCCCTCGCAGAGCCGGTCAAAGCCAAATGCCAACAGCAAATTCCGGCCCGATCGCTTCCACAGCCACCCCGTCTCCGACTTGGAAAGGTCCTCGAGCTCGTTCCAAGCTGCCACGATCTGGTTCCTCGAGCAGCGCGCCCGGCCTTCGGGTGCGCAGATGAAGGCCGTGGCACCCCCGCCGGGATGGTTGCTTTCGGTGAAGCACCGGACCTTGCCGGCCTGGGGGTTGATAAAGTTGTTGTCGTCGTCGCACCACTCCGCCAGGCAGTGCATAGCCCATCCCAACTCCGTCTTGTTAATCTCATTATACGTCGGAAAAGGCTCAGAGTGCGGGTATTGGTTGCGGGGGATGACGGGGCGGTAGCCATTAACGTATTGGCCCTCCCTGAAGGGGTCGCCGACCAGCATGCTGTCGTCTGTCGACGCCATCGTCCCAATGGCGAGCGAGGCAAGCAGCGAAATGGCAGCGGTCAACTTCATTTTGTTGGCGATGATGAGGAAAAAAATGACAACCTGCTGCAAAGCGAAGAAAGCAATCTCGAGAAATGAGCGAGCACTGCCCCAAGCTCAGCTTGTCGGCGTGTTGATCGCTTGCAGACTTATATGCCCATGTTCGCCGGCCATTATCTGTGAAAGGCTCAACGCTTTCAGCCTTCAAGTCGGGGCGAAAGTGTCCCACCATGGACACGGTCATGGTATTCCGTTAACCGGCTCGAATTCTTTGACTCTGGTTGAACGGTGCATTTGCATGTGGGAAGAAGTGGCAGCTCTATAATCTCACTGCATGTGCATGCATCACATAATGCGCTCGACGCACGGATGGGGAAATGAGTCGGTGATTGTAATTATTAGCGGCTGTTGTTGACAACGGCAGAACCGTTGGGATCTCGCAAGGTTTTTGATAATCCATGATGCAGGTGGCTGGTAGAGACCAGCTAAAGCGGCCAGGATAATGCATGTGTTGACGTTTGTCGCCAGATGTGCCTAGCAGGCGCAAGAGGGCGATGGGAAGGTATCTAATCAAAAGCTGAAATAAGACAAATGATAATGGATGACATATACGATCTGCAGATTCATCTCGTTTCAAATATTCCATGGCATTCCGAATCTCGGGAGAGAATGAACGATAGGGTGAGGGGCATACACAAGTCACATGGAGCGTTAAGCCCAGGGAAGGCGCATCCATGGACAAGGCATAGGTAGGTAGGTGCCTCGCCTCTTGGAACCTAAAAGTGAACCTAATCAGGACTCGACCGCTATTGGCGTCATTGGGAGACTCCATGTATGTGAATTTCAAGCTGGCACTCCTCAAGGTTAGGGTGTCAATGGGGTGTGTCTTTTCAATGGCTCAAACTAGCTGGTAGATCATTTCAGCTTATTGTACAGGATGGCCGAACGCGAATTCCCCACGACATCAGAAATCAGACATCAGCCGAAGACTTGGAACCGAAGAGCCCGCCCTCCTTGCATCCTTTAGCAGCTGTTTGGCCATGCCACTCACTGCCCACGGCTCGCATCATGAAGCGGCTTGCAATAGACGCGCTCGATTCCTCGGGCAAGACCCCTGTGACCATGTTAGCAGACGCCTGTAGCATGTCACGGTAGGGGCAGTTGCTTACTTGTCAATATCTGACCAGCATTCGCTTCGAAAGCACCTATCTATCTCTGGCGAAATCTTGCCATGTCTAACCTACGAATGAGTATCAAGCGAATAAAACACGCGGGCACACGTACCGGCAGAGACAGTCCCACTCATCTCCTCTCCCGCAGCCCGCTTCCCAGGCCCTTTCATGTAAGCAGTTCTCGATGCATGGGGTAAAGGGAATTTCTCTCTGAGCAGGCGGGGGACCGCCAAATGGGGGAGTCTTCGGGTCGAGGTTGTCGGGAGGTGATGGCTGACCGGGGAGTGCCACGGCCGCTGTCGCAGCCGCAACAAGGCACCAGGCGGCGGCAAGGCACTTCATTTTGCAAGTCGGCGATGGCGAGACGACTTTGGGCAAGCGTGTCAGTACTCGGGCGTGTAACAACACTTGGAACACAGCTGGGGTTCCCAGTCCTAAATGCAAGGCTGCCGAGTGGGCAGCGCAAAAGCGGCCTAGCCTTTATACTACCTGATATAGAACTGGCAGACACAGGACTCGCTGCTTGCGACCTGCGATGTGCGGTTGGGAAGAAGCGGGTGAGACGCCTCCCCCCGCCCCAATCCTGGCGAAGGTCCCCGTGACAACATGGCTTGACTTGGAGTTAATCTTTTCGAGCTTGTCGGCTAATGGTTCCATGATCTAGTCTCCTTATCTATCTCCAGGGCCGTAACCTGCATCCTACCCGCATTCAATCCACCACCTCGGCTCTCCACCTTGCTAGTTGATCATTCCATGTCAGCCACCATCTCGGTACTCAACCGTTGCTAGCCATCATGGGTCATGGCCATGCAGCACCGGCAAGTATGCAGGAAAGCCGGCGCGGACGAATTATTGATATCTCGCTAGCTCCCTGCCTTCTTCGGGTATATTTGCTCTCCGGTCCAGGCTACGCCCTCGCCAACCCATTCTGTCCCGCTTCTCTTTGACAACGCGTGTCTTGATTCCGGCGCCTAACCTCGAAGCCCTTGCCTGCAGTAACTCGACAGGCGCTTCATTCTCTTGTCCATCATGTTGGGTCAAGCCCAAGGCTGGGCCGTCAGCCCCAGAAACATACTGGCTGCACTCCCCATGGCTCTGGCCGTCAATGCCGCCGTGCTGCAGCGAGCCCCGACCATTTCAGACAAGGCGTGTATTGATATTGACAATGTCAACCCCGGCGCTGGTCGCTTCGGATTCCCATCGGTAAATGCCCCCTATCCCAACCCCTGTCTCAATCATCTTGCCATGGCATCCAGCCATAGATCTGACTTGTGTTTGATCCCCTGAGCAGTGGAGAACATCCGACAACCCCAACTGCAAGCCCGTGTTCAGCCTTGACAGGAATGGCGAATGCTTCAGCCACCTCAACCCCGGCAACGAGTGCAACTCGTTTTGCCAGGTGAGCAGCACAGTAAGTTCACCCTCCGCGCCAACCAGCGGTTTCCGAGTTTACTCACTGTGCTGTCACAGTGGCACTATGGTAAACCAATCGATTTGATGCACGGCGAGATCTGCCAAGTGGGCGATGACTGCGGGCGGAGCTTTTCATACTCGGAAAACATGGGCAAGGCGGCCACCAATGACTTATCCAACACGTATGGCGAAACAGAGACAAACACGGTGACGACCAAGCTGGGTTTCAGCTTGGGCCTCAAAATTCCGTTGGGCAAGTTTGATCTCTCGGGGAGCAGTATGCCTTCGGGTGTTGACTTGCTTGGCGGCGGCGGCGGCGGCCCAGGCTCCGCAGCGGGAGCTGGGGCACCAGTTGTACCACCACTCAGAGCAAGAAGCCTCGATTTCGGTATGACATTGGATATTTCGCATACCTGGTCACTGGCCATCAACAAGCAACACAGCTTTGGCGTCAGCAACTCGACCTCCTGGGGCGTTACCATCGGGCAGAGTGAAAGTTTGACCAAGCCTGCCTATGCCAAAAACTACTGTGGAGGCTGGTTTGCGGTGCCAATCATGGGACTGTAAGTGAATACTTCCCTTAATCGACGTGTGGTCAGCCCCCAGCCCTGACCTTTTCACACAGGAGCTGTGGCCGGGGCTCGCACGGCACCTTGAAGCGAAACAGCAGAGACAACTATCAGTGCGCTCTTGAGCCCGGGTCGGCCGCGTTCGGGCACTGCTTTGACTACACCTTCCTCGACCCTATAAAGGCCAACCAAACGAGATCCCAGATGGTCTACGTCTTACGGGATTGTCAGCATGGCTATATTCTCCCTGGAGAGTGGCAGCATCCAGCATTTGCAAACAGCTTCTGGGCTGGAGACTACGTCAGCGACCATGTCATGAGATTTGGCTACGAAAATCTGCCCGCAGCTGTCCAAAAGCCCCTCGATGACAGCTGGATAGAGCAGAGACATGCCTTTGAGTTCACAAGAGAGCTCGGCCCAAAAGACCACACGATTGAGGTTTGCGGCCGGGGCGGCTACTGCGCTCGCCACAAGGTAACACCTGGAAACTGCTGTAAGTCACCTGATTCCTTGTCCTCGACATTATAGGGAAGGACGCTGGCTAATGACACCTCTTTTTGCCTCAGATAACTTCCCACGCGGCTACTCTGGCAGTAAGGCGGCCCACCTTGTGTCAGCCAAGACGGAGCGAGACAACTGCTGTGTTCTGTTCAGCCGGTCTGAGTGCCATGGAATCGCTCAGGTCGTCAAGGGTAACCTCACAGCCAGCGACCTCGTAGCGGCGGGGTTTGAGGGTCATGCGCATAGCATGGTGTGCAACGTCGACGAGTACTGCAACCCGAATCGACTTGAAGCCACCGCTTGAGCATCTTGGCTGAAGATTCAGCCTCTGGTACAAATGGTTCGGAGTGTGTTGGGCGTTTGTGGTTGGTAATATGGCTTTGACTGGAACGGGATCATCGGCTTCTGTTTACTAGTTAGTTTTGGGTATTCGTGATGGTAGTGTACTGCCCGCTCAATTTCCCTGGGTAGCAGTATCTACTCAAACTATCAAGTTATCTCCTTGCTAGTATGATAATGGCTGATGGTCTTTTGAACATTACATCTGTGCCTTGACGACGTGCACAGTGGTACCAAACGATGCCTACCAATGCCACCATCTCAGAATCCATCATCCCCCAGGCTAGGGTAGCCAAAAGCCACGGGCAAGAGAGGTGGAAGGCCGTAAAAATCGACAACCCATACGACGTATTTGATATTGCCCAGATGCGTGCTGGTCGCCCAGTGTGATTCCGCGAAGGTTAAGGCACTACTTGAGGCCATCACTCCGGTACTTTTACCCCAAGGAGCTTCTGGGCATTCTCGTATGCGATGGCCCTCAGTTGCTCTTCGCTCACCAAGCCACTTTGCTCCAGCTCCTCTATCCACTCCAGGCCAACCTCGTTTCTCTGGAACGGATAGTCAACGCTGTACAGGATGTGGTCAAGCTTGGTGTTGGCCAATATGCACCGCAAAGGATCGATGCTCCATACGCCGCTTGTCGTAATCCAGATATTCTCATCATAGACGGTCCTAAAATCCCGCCGAAACTCCCCCCACCTGCGGCTCAGCACCTGGATCCGCTGCAGCATGAAGGGAATCGTCTCCCCCATATGCCCAATCACAATCTTGAGTTTTGGCCGTCTATCAAACAGGCCCGAGGCAAACAACCTCAGCACATGCAGTGCCGTCTCGGTGTGCCAACTCAGGCCACTCGAGCTCATGCTTATGGCCGCAGCGCCGCTAAAGTTGCCCTCAAACCTTGCCGCCATGTCCCCGCTGGGCCAGCTCGGATGCAGGTACACGGGAACACCCAGCTCCTCTGCCGCCTGCCACCAAACATCGTACTCGTCGCCCTCAAAGAAGCGCCCGTCATTGTGGTTATCCACCAGGGCCCCGACAAAGCCCAGCTCGCCCACGGCGCGACGCAGCTCGGCAGCGGCCTCGGCGGGATGACCCATGGGCGCAACGGCGAAGCCCGCAAACCGGCTCTTGCCCGCCGCCCCGCCAGCCCGGATCTCCTCGGCCTTGATGGCGGCGGCCAACTGGTCATTGGCGGCACGACATGCATCGGGGAAGGGCGAGAGTCCCGGGGCGTGGCTGACGACTTGGAGCGACACCTTACCGGTATCCATGTCGCGCTGGCGCAGGGCCCCGAGGTCACGCAGCTTGTCGTGGATTCCGGGCACGTTTTTGAGCTGCTCCGAGTAGCTCTGCTTGAGGATGTCTGGCACGGCTGACGAGAAGAAGTGCTCTTCGAGGGTGATCAAGGGGGGTGTCATTTTGGAGGGAATTGTTCTTGGTCCGTCAAAGATGGATATTTTGCATAAATTACCTGTATATTATCAATTCGAAGTTTTGGGTGAGAGTCGGATTGAATGACCCGAGGATTCCGAGTCCGGCTGGAAGTTGGGCTGTCATCGTGTCATTGATAGCAGTAAACGGTTGATTGATAGGGATCGTTGCATCGCAGCCCAAAAGGTAATCAAGGGTTAGGGTTAAGCCGGGCTTGAAATCAGCACCACGTGACAACGCTAAAGCTCTGGAAACCTCAGTCTTTTGAACTTGGAGATTCCGCTTGGGATCACCAGATCCAGCGCTGCAAAACCACACGACCGACCGACGCGGGTCTCACCACCACCACTCCACACACACAGCCAAAATGGCGGGCCTCCCGATCCTCTCGCAGACCGCCCGATCCGGCGCATTGGCGACTCGATCGCTCGCCGCCTCGATGCGCGCCCTCTCCCTCGCCGCGAATTCGTCGACCCCGACTGCCGCCCTGACTTCGGCCTCCAACACCAAGTCGCCAGTCCAACCAGCTTCCGCCGCCCTGTCGAGCCTGCCCCGGCAGCAGACCCGGTCCCTCTCGCAGAGCATCCTCTCGATCCACCACACATGCAAGCACTCCCACGCGCACTCTTGCTCCACGAGGCCCACGATACCCGCCAATGCCGCCGAGCCCGGTGTCGTTACGAAGAGCGTGCAGATACAGCAGAAGAGGGGGATGAAGATTAACAGTGCTATTCGAAAGCGGTGCGAGCATTGCAAGGTGAGCTTTACTCTCAATTCTTCGGGTTTATAGTCCGAATTGGCCCCCACCAGTACATCACGCTGACTTGGAGCTTCTCCCTGCCTGCAGATTGTCCGACGAAAGGCAGACAAGCGGCGCGTAGGCTACCTCTATGTTATATGTCCCGCCAACCCAAGGCACAAGCAGCGCCAGGGATTTGTGAAGTCGAGGTGAGCCAAGCGACGGGCTGCGGCTCGGAGGACCCGGCGGACTTGTATGATACGTGTGCGGGCATTTTGTTTAGCACTGGGAAGGGCAGCAACTCAAAACAAAGGTCAATTGTACAAAGCACTATTTGCACCAAACTACTTGGAGATTGACATCTAGATCACGGCATGCATGGGACGGGGGATCACACGGACGGCAGCAAAAGAAACGGCGCCCATTTAGACCAGGTAACGAGCGGGGCTACGTTATTAAAGCCCAGAAATATACCTCTCCATGCTCTCCCACTCCGTTTTGCCCGTTGACAGCAGGTATCGGATGTGGCTCTTGTATGTGTCAGTGCTAATAGCCGCACTGGGGGGAGAGGCAGAAAACCAACAAGGTCTGTGACTCCGCGATGTCTCTCGAACTCCTCGCGCGCAAACCGTCTTGTCTCGGTTTTCGTCGTCGGGTCCCGTATCTCGCGTGTGCCTCGGAGTATGGTTCGATAAAAGGACAGGACTCGCGCCCGCTGAAGGAACTGTCGGGCTTGGTCAATTCAACTATTGGGCTGCGGAGTGGGTGAAGAGACAACATACATGCTCCAGGCTCAGCGCTGGCTTGAGTCGGGATCGCGGGCCTGTCGCATAGGTGCGAAGGAGGCGTAACGCCAAGGGCAGGGAATAGGGGCGCATCAGCCGGAGCTGGAAGTGTGCAATTGATCTAGGAAAGCATTGGTGGCTCCAGCTTGCCCAATCCTTCCGTAGCTTCTTCAATTGCCGACAGCAGGTGCAGATGCGATGTGCAGCAGTCGGACAGCTTATTACGATTACACGAGTTGAGAGTTGGTAGCTCCAATTGAGTTTGAGCGTGCCAAGGGAAGCCCGATCGTCCGCCTAGCGGAAAATTCAGCCCCCGGCAAGAGCTTCACGTCATTCCCAATCACGACAAGCCAATCGGCAGGACAGCTGCAGGGCCCCCCCTTACATCGGGGACGCGACCCGCGGCCTGCGTCTCAATCTCAACTCCTCGGTGTGCAGGTGCCGTGTCTCATTCTCCGTCTTCCCAAGCAGCCTTTTGGCGGCATGACTTGATATTGTCGGTTTTTACCTTATTGAAGAAGGTTCTGTAGAGATAATACATGCCAGTACCAGTCTTATGAGCGTGCTCCTACAATGACACCCAAGAGGAAGCGGGCCCCCCCAAACCCGCTGGAACTGGCAAACAAAAAGAGCGACGAGCAGTTCATCGCCGATTATTTGCAGCCTGGGTGAGCATTACCTTACCTCAACTCCCGCCTTCGTGTTCTCGAGTTCCTTGAATCACTTGAGTCCCTTTTCGCCCCATCGTATCGGAACAAACTGAAGTCACACCAGACA
Source organism: Lasiosphaeris hirsuta (assembly GCA_030549175.1). NCBI lineage: Eukaryota > Fungi > Ascomycota > Sordariomycetes > Sordariales > Lasiosphaeriaceae > Lasiosphaeris > Lasiosphaeris hirsuta. The sequence continues at coordinate 2,113,802 of JAUKUA010000002.1, forward strand.
AACTTCGCTCCGTCACATCACCACAGCCAGTACTTGCACGACTCGCTATTAATAAGACGTTGCTGACACTGGTCATTAAAATCCCAGGACCAAGGACTCCCCCTGGATCACCAAATGGACACATCCGCGAACAAGTGTCGCATACAGCATCAGGCTGGCAGGCCCTGGCCGTCTGAGCGAGGACGAACTGCGTGCGTGCTTCAGCTTGATCGAGGAAACCAGCCGCCAGGACTACGAAAGCTCGGCCGCGAGATGGCATCCGGCAAAAAAGCTCAAGGAGATGGCTTCCCCGGATCTGCGGTACATCCTCGTGCGCGATCAGGAGACCCACACCATCCGGGGCTTCACCTCGCTGATGCCCACCTACGAAGAGGGCCAGCCCGTCATCTACTGCTATGAGATTCACCTCAAACCGGAGCTCCAGGGGTAGAGCACCATCCATTGAACACTTGCCCAGCCTTCTCCTCCCCCCAAGACCGAGATCGACGGCAGCTGACCGACGCCCGCAGGACCGGGCTTGGCTCCCTTCTTATGAGCTTCCACACCACTGTGGCTGCCAACATCCCAATAGTAACCAAGGTTATGCTGACCTGCTTCCTGGCGAATCAGCGCGGGGTCGCTTTCTACTCGCGGTTAGGTTTCGAGAAAGATGAAATCTCACCCGTCCCCAGGAAGCTGCGCTATGGGAAGGTCTTTACCCCAGACTATGTCATCATGAGCAAGAGGGTACGATCAGATGAACCAGAAGATGATAGCAAACCGCCCGAATAACGAGCTGGTGGCCCGTGCCCCGTGTTTTTGGGCTCACCACCACCACCACCATCCGCACTCAACCGGCAAGGGGTCAAGGGGGGAGGGCTAATACCAGGGTTGAGGCATGAGGTGTAAGATGGGGTGAATCCTGCCGCAACCGGGGTCTGGTAAGCTCAGCCACATCTGCCTCAACCGCACATGGCTCCAAGAGGGCAAAAGGGCGGGTATTTAGCAGACGGCTAAATTGTCCAGATATTTTGGGCCGTCTGCGCCTTACACCTCGCTCTTTTTATCACTGGTATTATTTTCATCCCTCTTGGCGTCTATTTTGGCTGTGGGTATGGGGAACAGGATTAGGCCAAGGTCTCGGCCGTGGCAGTTCACTGAAGCTCTCCTTGGCCGCGCCATAACACGACTTGCGTGCCCTACAAGCGCTCTGGTGATAGCAGCCTCCACACTTCCCAATCGAGCAATAAATATGGAACAACGACGATTCGAGCCCGCATGTGCAGTACCGGCCGTGATATTACCGGGCTGCTTGGCCTGTAGATCAGCCCTTGGCGAGGGCACAGTCGTCCAGCACTGACCTTTGTGCTTCCCTGCCTTGTGCCTCCCTTCCCCCCTGGATCGAACCTCTATCCGTCTCTCGGGCCTGACTAATAAGTTAATTTTGCCCTTCATGTGGTCCCGGCGCCAGCTGCCCTTGACAATTCCTGTCTTACATGCGTCCAGCTCACTGCATTGAGTGTGGGAGACAGTCCGGTCTTGGAACTGGAGATCGAGGAGGCTATGTCCGGTCGTGGCCGTGATGGTGGTGTTGAAGCTACGACAGGGGTCGTCTCTGCACCAGACGATGCCCTCCTCTCCGTCTCTACATAAACCCCTGCCTCAAGCGTCGATAGTGGTGTTGTCTTCCTATTCTCCATTCCATTTATCAGCACACTCTCCAGTCAGTCTCTACCAAAGCCATTAAACACACACCGTTCTCAATCTTCAGCAACATCAGTCTCCAATCTTTCCACCAGAACAAACCCATCCCACATCACCCAGACGCAATGGCTCCCCAGACATCCACCAAGACTACCGCCGCCGCCGCCGCCGCCGGAAGCTGGCAAACCTCCTTCTGGAAGTTCGCCCCCGGCTCCAGCTTCATCAACTCCATCTTCTGCCCCTGCATCCGTAAGCCTCCCCGCCTCCTTTTCTTACCCCATCCAACCAACTAACATGCCCACCCTAGTCTATGGCCAAACCAACGACCGCCTGCATGCCTCAGACAAGGTCGATGCCAAGGATAAGGACAAGCAGAGCAACGGCTGCGTGCCCTTCGCCATCTTCCAGATCGCCGTGCCCAACGGCGGCTTCTACCACCTGATGCAGCAGCGGCGCGAGATCCGGGCGCGCTACAACATTGCGGGCAACGCGGCCGTCGACTGCCTGGCCTCCTTTTTCTGCATGTGCTGCGTGCAGGTGCAGGCCGACGAGGAGGTCAAGCTGCGGGAGGCGGCAGCGGCTGCCGCCAACAAGGCGGGCCCCGTGTCCGAGGGCTACAAAGCCTCGGAGGCCATGTCGGTCACGACGACGGCGACGGCAACTGAGGGCGAGGCCAAGAAGGAGGAGACCAAGGAGGTCAAGAAGCCAGAGGATAAGAAGGAGGAGACCAAGGAGGTCAAGAAGCCAGAGGAGAAGGAGGAGGTCAAGAAGGAGGCGGAGAAGGAGGAGGCAGAGGAGAAGGAGAAGGCTGAGGAGAAGAAGTAAACGGTAATGGTGGACGTTTTCCTATCTGTCTGAGCGATTGGTTGCATAATTGTGCTTGGTTTCACTGCATGAAGATGGAGTTTGGGCCATGGAATTTGGGTTTCTCGCGGCCTTAGTTTGTTTATACTGGCCTGTCAAAAATGGCCGCTGATAGTTGCTGCGAATACCCAATAATTTCCTATTTTTCAATTGGCTGGCTCGGTGCACAAAAAGCACGCATTGTTTTGAAGATATTTCTGAAGCTTCCAGAGAATGTCGGCCAAGGACTCGAAAAGGGGGGTGGATAGGGGGATTGGGGCTAAGCCACAAACTGCTGCAGCAACAACATTGGTGCTGCTGCCACTGGCCGAGCAACCTTCAATGTATCAAATCAGCTGGATTCTGCTCACATACAATCTTGCCGTAAAATCGCCTAGATCGAGGCTAAGACAGCAAAAGAACACACTGGGACAAGTCAATTGTAAAATCACGAAATAGGGTAAATCACCCTGCAATGGTTTTATCTATAAGCCCATCGCTTCCCGACACGGGCGATCGTGCCAAGGGCGCGGTAAAATCCCAAATGTATGACACAGATCAGCTCGTGCAGCTACAGAGTTTCCACCCCCGTCGTGATTCATGATGATTCGTAGCACGGCACCAAATCCCATCCCCAGCTTAAAGCTTCTGCATAGCAGCGATATCGCTGGATTGGACATAGTCCTCGAAGCCGGCAATTTCCTCCTGGAGCTCATCGAGCGAGATCTTCTCGTCCTCGATGACCAGATTGATCTGGAGCTTCTTGATGCCGAAGCCCACAGGGACAAGCTTGGAAGCACCCCAGAGTAGACCATCCTTCTCAATTGAGCGGACAGACTCTTCGAGAGCCTTCATGTCGGTCTCATCGTCTAAGGTGTTTGTTAGCATCTTGATGCCCACTTTTCGAGTTTGTAGCTAGAGTGTAAACATACCCCAAGGCTTGACATCCATGGTGACAACAGACTTGGCGGCGATCTTAGGCTTGGCCGACTTCTTCGCGCGGTACTCGGCCAGGCGCTCCTCACGGACGCGCGCCGCCTCGGCATCCTCCTCCTCGTCGTCATCACTGCCGAAAAGGTCGACATCCTCATCATCCTCCTCCTCCGGGGCCGGGGCCTTGGCGGGGTTGATGGTCAACTCAGACGCATCAGGGCCATAGACGGTGTAGGGCTTGCTGGCATCGCCAGTTAGGGTGGGAAACTCGTCCTCGTACGAGGCGATGTGCTTGTACCAGCGTGCGGCATTGGGGTACTTGGCGGCATCGGGGGAAGACTTCAGGGCCTTGAAGACGGCGACATCAGCCTGTGAGGCGTTGAAGCTAGGCAGCGATAAGAGTCAGCGAGGTTGGGCCAGAGGACTCGATCGTGGACAATAGTGACAGGAAAGCCAAGTCAGAGACGCAACAATATGCTGGGTGTGTAATCATTTGCAGTTCTTGACGCTGCTAAGAAACACGGACCATAGGGATCATCATTCGAGGGAGGGGGGCAACAGTTTAAAAAGCTAGGAGAAGAACATACCCAGCGATGTACGAGCGGGTGAGGAGCCAGTTGTTGAGCACTAGGTCTCGTTAGATAATTGTCGCAGCGCGCGCAGGTAGGTGGTTCCTTACCGGTGAGACCGGCGTCAGTGAGAAGATCGGTGAAGCCCATATTTGCTGATTTGGATTTGAGTTTGTGGTTTGAGGTGAGGGATGCGGTGGTGATGGCGGGAGAGGTGCTGTGAGAAGATTGGAAGCCGAAAGTTGTACAGATGGCGGGCAGCCCAAAGAATGGCGGGGCTGAAAATCTTTCGACACAATCAACCCCAACACACAGGTCCCGCTCAGGCACTAGTGTCCTGAGGCATAAACCCTACCCCTCCTTCCTCTCTCCTGCCCCTCCATTCACCATGGTGAATTCGGAGCGTCCAAAACCCCCTGGCCGAACCCACGGGCCACCCCGTCTTCAACACTGCATCTTGGGCTGGACTCCTCCCGAACTCCCTAACCCCATTCCATCCTCAGCTCAACTCGGCAGCTCGGCTGGAATCCAAGATCGACCGCAGGAGCATACCGCCACGACGCACGATCACTCGGGTCCTGCCAATCGACCAGCCATGCATATTGCGCGGATTCCTGACGTTTTCTCATGCAACCCATCAAACGCAAAGCAAATACCTCTACTCTCAAGCTTTCGAGGTATTGAGGGGTTGAGTGTTGAGGCTTGGGCTCTCGTGTCAGTGGGATAGTGGCTGACAGGGGGTCTGGATTATCGCAAAAGCTGCTGGTCTTCAGCATCCCCTCCAATCTGCCATGACATCATTCGAGGTAACACAGCGCGTTGCGCTTCGACACAAAGGCATTTTTGGCTGCCATTTGACAGGCCAGACCGGATTTGGGTCAAGGTCAAGGTTGCTCCTGATTGAAGTCTCATGAGGTCCCCTTTTTTTAGCCTAACACACCACGTCATCCTATATGCTCTCCTGCCCAACATATTATTTCCCATACTTGTTAGCCAAGCTAGGGCAAGAGGGCAAGCATGGCCAACAATGAATGCTTCCGCGTCAGTTGATGCAAGGCTATGGCCCTCTGGCCCAGCACCAGTAGATAAATTCCGGTTGCGTTCACATCAGCCCACCCTCCTACTCTCTCTCTCTCTCCCTCCCTCTCTCTCTCCCTCTTTCTCTGCATTCCGCGCCCTGTTACGTTATCCTGTATTTTAAAGCACACCTTCTCCCTCTTCATCCGCTACGCAGTGTGAGCAATTCCTTCCCAACCAACCTTCCCCACGGAATACACAGCACACAGGACCAAAATGTTGGCATACGTTCCCATCGTTCACATTGTTGCGGCGGTGTTTACTGTCATCGAGCTCGGGCTGATGGCTTACAGCAAGTCTCTCTCCCAGAACTGTTTCTGCGGCACAGGGATAGATGTGTGTATGTTACTGCTAACAACTTGCACAGTCGTAACGCCTTATGATAACAGCTACTATGGCCCCCCGAGCGTAAAGGCCTTCATGATGTTCAATGCGGTTTTCACCCTATTGGTGCTCGCCTATCTCGCGTTGACGCCTCGCTACTTCCCTCGATTCTTCTACCAAATAGCGGCGCTCGCCCTCGAAGCCATCACAATGATTTTCTGGTTTGCAGGGTCCATCGCTCTTGCCGCCGGCTGGGCTGTCCCTCGATGTGGGGCCAATACATATTGCGGAAGCATCAACGCTGCTGTTGCGTTTGGGTTCATTATATGGGCCTTGTTCACATTCTTGGTTATTGTTGATGCCAGGGAGTTCTTACGCTCTCGAAGCCGGCCCACTACAACAAAGCCTTACGTCAGTGCATAGACGAAATAAGCCATCGGGCTCGATCACTCATGCCGATACACGCGTTCAGATGAAGTCGGCCGCGGGCTGATGAGCTCTTATGGGCTGTAGAATGGGTTGGAGGGTCGGAAGCTTCATGGGTGCCCCACAGTGGGCAAGGTCCGTGAAAACACAGTGGCGCGAAGCTGCCTTATATTACGTGGCTGTGGTATCCCGCAGGCTGCAGACCGTAATGGAGGAGGGTGGTGGACCTCAGAGAGGTGATGGAAAGATGCGGTGTCCCTTTCTGTATTATTGGTGTTTCCAATGTAATGGTTGTAGTAAATTGATGATACCCCTTTTGAAGATAGTGGCCCTCATTGCCGTAGAATTGGTCTGAAATTATGTGATGCCACAAGTCATCAAGCTTGGGGGGTGGATGCAGTGTTGGCATAACCATGGATGCGCAGGTTTAGCGAGCTCCAGGAGCCAGTGTAGACCTCTCAAGGAGAGCCCATGTGTCGACCGCAATGACATCCATAGTACGGAATAGGTTATATGTGATGTCACTGACACTCGTGTGGTGGCCATGGATGACTGAGTCACGGTAGCACCTCAGTCTGAAACTGGGTTATAACTGATAATTGCGCTCTGTACCAATCACCGGACTGGTGTCATCTTTGGTAGGGCGGCAACCTACGACTTTGCATTCAAGGTGCGCTGGTAGCAGCAGCATTGTTACATTCAATCGTCATAATGGCTCAACACGTCGGGAAACCACAACCATGGCAGTCTTCTAGAGCGTTACTGTCTGTTGTCCTTCGGGCCTTTGGTTCAGCTACTTTGGTGGTCAAACCGCTCAGTAGACCCAATATGGCTACGGAGGTTAACGACGTTAAACAAACCTAATTTGTAGCCTTTGTAATGACCTGCCTAGTTCCAGCCCGAATCGAGCATATTCACAGGCATCGAGCTCAGGACCACATTAATGCATCGATGCGTTGATGCGAACAGTTATTCGACGCAGCGGGGGACGGAGTTGTTGGTAGAAGTAGAGAGATGGGGGTTGTGGTGAATGCATGGGCCCTTTGACGGGCTGTGCGGAATGAGGGCAAATTCTTGGCCACCCGGAGTTTAAGCGCCGCCGAACGAGTCACTGGCGAAGGCAGAGCAAAAAAACTTACAATCGCAACGACGACATACCGAAATTATTTCCGCAATCGCTCTTAACCCCAACGCAACACACATCTCAGAACCAGCGAGAAATCTTCATCCTTCAATATGGGCAAAGTTCACGGTTCCCTTGCTCGCGCCGGTAAGTAATCGCCTCGCCTAGGCCAAACCCACAAATTGTGTCGAATTTGCAACTGACGTTCAATATCTTTCCAGGCAAGGTCAAGTCGCAGACCCCCAAGGTTCGCAACCCTAGCTACTCGAGCATAACGAGAATTATTCACAGCGCCTCGAATATTTCTGAGTCATTCGTAGCTGACAATTGATTTCAATAATCCAGGTCGAGAAGCAAGAGAAGAAGAAGACCCCCAAGGGCCGTGCCCACAAGAGAGATCTCTACACCCGCCGCTTCGTGAACGTCACCCTTACCAACGGCAAGCGGAAGGTATGTCTTTCTTGCCCCTGTCCGATCAGGTCAGCACCGAAATGATCACGATGGCTGACAATACCGTCCCACAGATGAACCCTAACCCCACCGCCTAAATTACTTGAGGATGTGTTGATGAGGGGGGGTTGGTTGTCTGCATGATTTCGCGGCTGGGGTAGGGAAAATGGACGTACTCATTGAACTCGACAAGCATGGAAATGGTTGGCATCGGGGGAGGCCAGGGTTGGCAGCACGTGGATAGTTGTTCATGTCTCCAGGCTAGGTTTCCGGCGCATAGGCGTTTCGGTCGGAGGCTGATGATGCCGATTAGTTGATGATGGCCTTGGTCGCAATAGAGCAATCTCATCGCGCCCTGAGTTGTTTGCCGCCCGTGAAATCACCGAGGATAATGTTATCTTGATACATGGTAACGCCGAGCTTATCCGCGTCTTGGGCAATTTGTGGAATAGATGCCTGGCCAGCTAGTGATGGTATGAGAATGAGTCTAAATCATGACCTCGTCACAAGAAAAGCACCTAGACCATGACAAGAACGCCGCCGCAACATAGCGAGGGTCTCACAGCACCTACAAAGGCTGTGTGTTCGGTGGCAGACGGCCAATGTTATGTTATGGTTTCCCACAATTATTTTGTATCTTTTCGAAACTCAACACTTTCACAGTCTTCCGTCTTAACGTTCATTCATCTGGCTGTCGTGGGACGAGCTATTCACCATCAAGGCGAAGCACTCTCTTGGGGACTCTCTAGAGCGACCAGGGCAGGCTGTGCGGCATGAAAAGAGAAACAGTATATAATTGCTGGTAGCAAGCGAGGTAGCCTATATTCAAGATAACTATCGTTTTAAATTGCGTAATTAAATGTAAGGACTGAATTCAAGACATTTGGAGCCCATCTCAAAGTCTTGCATTGGAAGTCAGTGAGGCTTTGTGAGCTGGTTGTGGGGCTTGGCATCCCCCAAGCCCCGCACCCAATTGCAGCTTGGGGCTGCGGCCTGGAATTCTAGGCTGGCAAAAATTATTTAGGGTTGAGGCTTGGCACACCAGAAATCCGAATTTCGCAGCAAAAAGCTCCCCACCTTAAAGAAAAACGTCGACCTCACCCGCAGTGCTCCCTAATCCACGATCCACGACAGCAACATCAACGTCCGCGATACCACAACAACTTCAATATGGCTGATCGAGGAACCAGCGCCCCCCGTGGCGGCGGCGGCTTTGCGGCTCGCGGCGGTGATCGTGGTGGTGACCGCGGTCGTGGCCGTGGTGGACGCCGTGGTGGACGCCGAGGTGGCGGCAAGAGCGACGAGAAGGAGTGGCAGCCGGTCACCAAGCTCGGTCGTCTCGTGAAGGCAGGCAAGATCAAGAGCATGGAGGAGATCTACCTCCACTCGCTCCCCATCAAGGAATACCAGATCGTCGACTTCTTCCTGCCCAAGCTCAAGGACGAGGTCATGAAGGTGTGCACCACAAACCCTGCCCGGATTTCGCAACCAATTTTCGATTTGACCAATTTCTGACACTTTTTTCCCACCTGCAGATCAAGCCCGTTCAGAAGCAGACCCGTGCCGGTCAGCGCACTCGGTTTAAGGCCATTGTCATCATTGGCGACTCCGAGGGCCACGTCGGTCTCGGCATCAAGACCTCGAAGGAGGTTGCCACTGCTATCCGCGCCGCCATCATCATTGCGAAGTTGAGCGTCATCCCGGTTAGACGTGGTTACTGGGGCGCCAATCTCGGTCTCCCCCACTCCCTTCCCACCAAAGAGAGCGGAAAGTGCGGCTCTGTCACCGTCCGTGTGAGTACCAAAACGCCCTTGACTTGACGCCTGCGCATCGCGATGCTAATTGATTGCTCAGCTCATCCCTGCCCCCCGCGGTACCTCCCTCGTCGCCTCCCCGGCTGTCAAGCGTCTGCTCCAGCTCGCCGGTATTGAGGACGCCTACACATCTTCGTCCGGCTCCACCAAGACGCTTGAGAACACCCTCAAGGCTACCTTCGCCGCCGTCTCGAACACCTATGGCTTCCTTACGCCTAACCTCTGGAAGGAGACGAAGCTTATCCGATCTCCTCTCGAGGAGTTCGCGGATACTCTGAGAGATGGCAAGCGCTACAACTAGGTTTCTGGAAGAGGGTGATTGCTCAACCAGACGGGATGGGGTTTTGGGGCGTCTATGGATCTTTAATTGCATGGGCTCCGGCAAATGGCATAGATTGAGGCTGTCAAAACTAGCAAGATCGGCCTGAATCAATTTGACGATATGAACCAAACACTTCCTCAGAATTCCTCGCCACGTGAATGCCCTTTTTGGATCGGCTGGTGAGTAGACCCGTGCCGCAGATACCAAGCAGCAGCGGGCAAGTAGAGGTCAGGGCCCTCCTAACTCATTGCTCAAATAGGTGTCTACGGGATCGCCCTCACTTTTCCATAACCAATCCTAAGTGCTGCAGTTTGAAGAAAGCGCAACCATACTAGGTCCCTTTGGCGGGTAGGTATGGTAGCACTTTTTCCATGTGCAGCGTCTGGCACCATAGGTGGTTCCCGACAACATGTAAGTTCCTGCCCTGCCTGCTTTAGGTACCTATGCTATGGTAGGTAAGTGCATTAGATATGGCAGGTCTAGGCAGGTGTCTACGGTAGGTGGTGCTCAAGATATCATGGACATCTTGGTTCGTCTCCCTCTCACCATTTCTACTGACCACGCCTTTTCTGCCTTTTTGGACCCTCTGGCTTTTTTGGCTTGATACATTGGAACCGATTTTGAAGCCTTTTTCTTTTTGGAGTTGCAACACACATACGACGCTCTTCCTAAGGTCTTTGGTTATTCAAAATGGCTGTCGCTCGTTTCTTGCTCCTCTTCCTTCCCTCCATCCATGCCCTTGATACTTCTGGGCTCATCGCGAAACGCCCCGGGCCTGCTACGCCGGCGGCTGTCGATCCGGATCGACTGGGCATCCTTGGGCTTTCGATTCCTGGCGCCCTGTCCTCTCTCTTCAACCCGCCAAGCCTTACAACTGCCGCCCCCAGTACCAATCTCGCAACGCCAAGTACAACCGAAGATGGAGGTCTCGGAGGGCTACTCTCGGTTCTGAGTGGCCTTTTTTCGGCCTCGCTCGTACCTGAAGCAGGAGGATTGCTGCCGACAGCCGCAACAATCCCGGTCCCAACACCAGATGCGGGATCTGCCCTCGCCCCTATTCTGAGCTTGATGTCGTCGTTGTCTTTGCCTTTGCCCGACTTGACTACCGCACCACCGGCAGTTCCTGCCGCGCTTTCAATAGCGTCGGCTCTTCTCTCAATGATCCCGACTGCCACAGTACCAGTTTCCGCAATCCCGGCAATCATTTCGGAGATTGCGTCTCTAGTCACCGTCGTGGACGGTGAGTTGCCAGCGGTGGAGCCCTTTTTGACATCTATGGAATCGATGTTCAGCTCGGAACTGCAGACCGAGGTCCCGGAACTCGCATCTCTCGCAAGCATCACTGCCTCTCAGGTCGCCTCCCTTACCGGGAACATCATGTCAAGTCTATCCGTGGTCGCGACGGAGCTACCCGTCATGAGCCTCGAACTACCATCCACCACCATCCCAATTCCCGTCCCGACAAGTCTGCTCCCTGAGCTCTCCGATCTATCACTTCCTACCGGTGCTCCACTCTCAGAGTTCGCAGCTTCTCTGTCCAACCTCGCGGGTACGGCAAATACTGGACTGGTCAACTCCATCGTGGGAGCAATAGTGTCGACACTCGACAGCATGGTACTGAGCGACCAAGTAAACAGTCTCTTCAGCGGAGCTACAATCATGGGTGGTTCTGTCATTGCAGAAGTCACACACGAATGGTGTTCGAGAATGTTAATAACGGGAGGGTCCATGATCACTGTCTCTGTTCCCTGCGATCTGGCGACGGCATCTGTGGCTACAAACTCCGTGTCGGACCTGACCTCGTCAACACCGGTCTCAGTCTCGACGACCGAGGCACAAAATTCCCTCGAGATGACATCTTTCCCTTCGTTAGACTCCGTGTCAGTCAGCCCAGTTGCAACAGCGACTCCCTTCTCGCCCTCGCCATCAGCATCGGCACTCGAAACCCTTACTTTCCTGTCTTCTGTGCCCGGAACTACAACTCCAATCACAACTGTTACCTTCTCGTCGTCCATCCCCGGGCTAGTAACCCCTATCGAAACACTGACCTTTTTGCCTTCGATCTTCAGCACCATCACACCGATTGCAACCGTCACTTTCATGTCGTCTGGCTCCGGAACAGCAATTCCAATTGAAACGGTCACCATCTCATCTTCGGTTCCTGGGACAGTCACCCCGGTCGCGACCATCACCGTCATATCGTCCGATTCCGAATCAGTCAACCCAGCTGAAACGATCACATTCTTTTCCTCGAGTCCCGGAGCAGTTGTCCCCGTCAACACAATCACCTTTTTATCATCTGGCTCAGGAATAGCAACCCCAGTTGGAACTGTCACTTTGTTGTCTTCCAGTCCTGGAGCAGTGACACCGGTCGCAACGATGACATTTTCTCCCCCTGCGGCCGCATCTTCTGCGCCTAGCTCTTCGTAAGTTCCAAAAGGCTTTGTTCCTCGCCTGGGCCTCTCATACTTCAGCCCAACTTTTTAATGTCCAGTCTAGGCCTTTGCTGACCAGTTTAGGACTTCATCAACAAGCGGGGGGGGAGGTGCAGGAGAGGGTTACACGTGCCCTGACTGCCCTGATGGCTGGTCCTGTGTGCCGCCACAAACCCCTATTCCAACCCCGGTAACGACATGCCTTGGGTCGACAATAACGGTGACGGTATGTCCGGAGACCTCCCCAGTGGAGACGTTACACCCCGCTGTTGCGGACTGGGCCTTTGGTGGGTGTTACCATGATGACGCCGCGAGGGCGCTTAAAAACTCGTCAATCATGGCTCCGATACCTGGCGGCATGACAACGGGCATGTGTATTGTGTTCTGCCGAAGCCAGGGGTTCACGCTTGCCGGGACCGAGGCTGGGTTCCAATGCTTCTGCGGAGATGTGTTGTTCGACTCCTGGCTCGTCGACGAAGCATCATGTAACAGCCCCTGTGCTGGCGGTGTTGATGCCTCTTGCTTCTGTGGAGGAGACCTAGCCTTGAGTGTATGGAGCCCCGATGGTAAAGTCAAGAAGGCATTCCGCGCTGATCATTTTGCCATGCCCGAGTTGTCACCAGACCAGACGGAGATGTCACTAGCGGTGGGAGGTGTGCGACAAACGGTCGTTCGGGTTACAACACCGGTTTACATGTGGCCCGAAGCAGCTACCACGACATCTGAAACCAGCATCGACGTTGACGGGATTGCTTCCACTGTGCAGGCAATCGTCTCGGCCGCGGTGAGGGAAGCCCAGGCTATTGCTGCATCTGAGATTGCAAAGGCGTCATCCATGATTGCGGACGCCCGCGCCGCTGTCGGCAAGGGGTTCGAGAGCATAGCTGATGAACTAAATGCTGTTGCTACTGGGGCATTGGCACTTCCAGACCGGGTTGCGTGGACGACTTGCAGTACGACGGTGACGGCGTGCAGCACGACAGCAACCTTCAGCATCACTACAACCTGCACCACATCCGGCTCGTTCTCGAGCCCCTCGAGCCCTTCTCATGGCCTCACGACTCCTACCACGGCCACGGCCACCTTACCATCAGATCCTGCGGCACCAAGCAGCAGTCCAACAGGGTCGAGGAGTGCTCTGCCGCTGAACCCCTCGGAGCCGCTAAGCAATGGGCCCCAGTCTCTGTCGAATTCCCCAAGCAGCTTACCAGGGGAAGATAGCACCGCGGCTACGCCTTCTCCAAGTTTGCCAACTCCCACGCAGACATCTGCTCCCTTGACTTCAAGCACTGCTTCTGCAACTCCTGCAACGGGTATCTCCTCGACCAGTCCCGTTGGTGCTGGCGGAGCAGCCCCCATCCCGAACAATCCGAGTTCATCTGGGCAGTTGACGGCTTCCCTGATGCCACCCCAGCCAACAGTCGGGTCGTCCGCGCCAACGCCGACACAGTTCTCCAGCACTCCGACGACAGGTGGGGCAGCGCCACTGCCTGCTGACAGCTTGACAGAAGTGCAAAGTTACGCCGTGATCACAAGTCCTGCAATCATGTTGCGAGAAGCACGGTCATTCACTGCGTGATTTTCGCTGGGATGGCAACTTGAAACACATGGGGCGATTCCCGAGTTACGATATAGTCAACGGGTTACGATGCTCGACAAGCATGCTGTTTGTATGATTGATCTCATGTTAGATGGGCCGGGGGGTGGAAATAAGTGCCCGGACCCGTATTGAAGTTTTTTTTTTTTTTGGTCAATTAGGTCTTTCCGAATCGACAGGTATCAAGATGGCCGGGGTTCGGGATTTTTGGCGTGTTTTCTCTTACTTGATGGCATTTTAAGGCTTCATTCACGCAGGTCCTTTTTGTTAGATGCTCAGATAAGTCATTGCCTCAGCTAGACCTGATGACAGTAATTGGAAAGGTGCAGACCCGGATATGGTCAATGACAGCAACATATACTCAGTGTCGGTGATTGGGCAAGTTGCAAGAATGTGAATAATTCACCCAGACATCTCCCGACTCCATATCCAATTTCATGCAGTCACCACTACCCGGATAAACATGGGAAACTTTGACGCCGATAGCTATTGCGCTCATCTGGATTGACGGCGGACGAGCTGGGGATGATGTCGCTAGTAAGCACGTGGCTCGATATTGATGTCCGTGGGCTCGCCGCCAATAGGATTTAGGACGGTGAGATTGTTGATCGGGGGGGAATAAACCTGAAGCTTCTCCTCGGGCGGTGCACGTATTGGTGTTGGCAATGGAGGGTGAATGCAGACTCAAGTGATTAAAATGGACGGCGCAAATATTCAGCACGTCAGCTACGAGTTGATTGGGTTCAGGACCTGTAGGTATGGTTTAGCAGGCAGACGAGCGGGCAGCGGAAGCGGCACGATATTGGTGTTTTGCCGGGGAGACGAGCGATTGGGAGGGCTTGGCGGCGGCTCAACCGTGGGCTAAGCTTTGCGGGTATGTCGGCAGCGTTTTCGTTTTGCGTTGTTGCGGGTGTTGCAGTGTCTGGCGGGCGTGTCTCCTGGAAAGTGAAGATGAGGGGGCGGGGGTGGGTGGTGTGTAGTGCCGTGGAGGGGTATGTGATAAATGGATGGAACGGCGGGACGGAAAGGAAGGACCGACTTGGGAGGTTGGAGGGCAAGTACTGCACATACCCAAGGTAACCGTGGGCGATTGGACACCGTTTTTCGGATCTGGAGGCTGTGCTTGTTTCCCATCTGGCTCGATATCATGGCGTTAAGTAACGAGTGAATTTTTGGTCAAGCGGTGTCGAAAGGGGAGAGAGAGAGGGAGAGTGAGAGAGTGTGTGGGGAGTCAGGCCAGTCTTGAAATTTCCCGGGATGACGATGGCCTTGGGGTCGGCGCTGCCGCCGCTGGTACACCGAGCCGGACAGCCCTGCCTCACCACGTGTTCTTAAATGGAGAACAATCAGACCATTTAGGCTCGCCCGGAGTTCTGGGAACTCTCGTTTTCGCCATGGCTGACGAACTTCCCAAGTCTCAAACATACCGAACACGCGTGGCAAGACGTTTCCGGCAGCCACTTCTGCGATTCGTCAATACGCCATCTGCAAGAATTGCCTGCATGTGTACAAGCAAAGCTTCCCGTTCTGCGTGAAACACGATGGCGACTACACAATCTCGGAGTGCCTCACTATTTCACCCCGTGAATTACTAAACCCGTGCCGATCATCCGAGGGAACGTACCAGCGTAGCACTTTCATCCAGCCGCTTGATGGACTTGCGGCCATATTTACTTTGCTCGCTCGTATTCGAGTGATTGCGCAGCATGCGATGTTCAAGGACAGTTGACAGCAGGCAAAGAGGACGGGCCAACCAAACCGGGCTGCTATATCCGGCAAACCATCTCGTCGGTTCACCGAGTGTCAGATTATAGCACCTCGAGCAGTACCCCAGACGCCCCCGAAGGATCCAATGTTGGGCCGATGTCAGCTCGACAGCTCGATGGGTGGTGCGAGCAAGGCATCCATGAAATCTTCCTGTGCCGCAACAAACAGGTTAGAGCGCTAGGTCTGGCGACTTGCCCGCGGGGGAGAGAGCCCCTACTATTTGGAGCAAAAGGGGGGAATCTTACAATCCACATGCTTCCCCGCAGCTGCAATTCATCGGATAAATGGAGGCTAAGGGCCATACAAGCTCTTCCCTTTGGAGAACTTGAAAGAGTTGATCGACAGGCCTCTTCAAACGAAACCCGGGGTAGTCGAGGCTAACAAGAAGAGCCAACCGGAAGAGCCAACAACAAACGCTCCCGAGACAACCTTCAGCGGAGCAAGGGAAAGGGTCATAGTACAAAAATGTAATCATCTGCCAAAATGAAGTTGTCCACTAGACAAAAAAGCCTTGAACAAGTGGTGTGGTGTGAAAATTGCCTGTCGGTGAAGATGCCCCCTTCGGGGCCGGCCTAATATCGACTGATCACCCCACGGATGCCATTTCACCAACACCAAGACTGCGCATATCCCGAGAGCAGTCGGTCAACTACCAAGCGCGCCCCGCTGCAATGCTAGTGTGGCAGGAAGCCTGAAGGGGTGGCAAGGGGGGGAGGAGGGTGTGAAGATTGCATGCAGATGTTGCTTGGACTGCCGACGCATCATCTGAAAATCCACATCCGAAGTCGCTTAGAAGGTATGGGCGCGTACTCTTTCTTGGGGAGATGGGCCGGCATCGCGGCTTCACGGGACGGATATTGTTTCGTATCTTTCTGGACAAAAGACTGAGCAAGTTTGGCTGAGAGCTGGATCTAGAGACCGCGTTATCAAGGTGCTTGCTTGCCCGGACTTTGTCATCATTTGCTGAGGAGACGGTAGAGTAAAAACATCGGCAAATTTGGGAGGCGGGAGGGTCAAATGCATGCACTAACACCCCTTTAACGTACCAGGCCCGTCCAAAAAGCACGGGTAAACGTATGTTGGTGGCAGGGCTTCCCCGTACCCTGCATAGCGTGTATTCGAACGGCGAGGTGGTTTGGTAATGGAATTGCTAGGCATACCCCATCGCTTTCCCTTTATAAAATGGAGCGGATGGATGGCTGTTCCTTGGCCAAAAGGAACATTTTGCGACGACTGCTAGCATCTAGAGAGAGGCATGGGGTACGGAGATACGGATACAAAGGAGGACTAGATGGGCCCAGTGGCTTCCCCGCTCCCCAAATTCCGCGGTCAAGGATTACCGGACGGGGCAGATCCAATCAATGAGCAAGCAATCGTCAAGATCGAGCTGTCTCCATCTGGCCGGCTCTTGCCACAAGGATGGCCAGAGCGAAGTGAGCCGAGCTAGCGTTAGTTAGCGACCAGGGGTTAGTTGGATTGACTGATCTATTGGGAAAGCCAAGAGAGAACGGTCCCCGAACCAACCCGAAGCAGCAGATGCCCTTTCTTGGTGTGATGTTGTCGGTAGTGACGATAGTGGCTACCCATGACTACCTAGTCAAAACCAGGAGTAGCATCTACACTACCCTTAATCTTGCCGTTGGGGCGATTGCCTCGGCCTGCCAGCAGCCTCTCAGGGCTGCTGGCAGCTAAGATACTTGGAGCAAGGCAGCTAGAACTAGAACCAAACGGACTTGGGGGGGAAGTAGTGGCGGGAGCCCGTATTCTCTGTTTGTCTGTCCCTCCGTGTCTCCGGAATTGGGTGTCGGCGAAGCGGATCGGTGCAAGATTGGCGTCGATGGACGGGGCCTCAGCGGACTGGAATGCGATCAATTCCTTTCGATTCTCGAGCAGATTCCCGCTTCTCAGGCGTATGCCTACCCCACCAGGAGGGAGGATACAAAATGCGACCGGCAAGTCAAGACGGGAGACGGAGGGTGGTACCTGTCGTCGCTGACCAAGAAACCAAAATGAAAAGAAAAGAGAGGGAAGTGGAAGGAAGCGACCCCACCAGATAGTCCTTATTTGATGATGCTGTGCCATGTGGTTTACAGCGCCACTCCCGGCCCTTGGGGACCACATTGGCCAATCAAACCAAAGCTGTCCAGCTGTGCGCGGGCCAGCTGCTAGGGGAGTCCTCTTGGCGGCAAAAGCTGAGATGGGTGGTGTTCTAGGCGGCCAGGCCATCTCCGGTGGTGGGCAAGTGGGGAAGGCCTGCCCATGGCTCTTCTCCCCATGGCTGGGGTACGTACATACCTAAATCTTTGTGGAGCGCACCAGAGGTGCCCAGCTATGTGATGTGGGCAATTATTGGAGGGCGCCTCGGTGGTCTCAGGGGGATTGCGACAGACTTGATCTCGATTTATCCAATTGCCAACACCAGAGGGGGGGCATCACTTAATCTCGGCACACGTGGATTAAACGCAAGATTTCCGTGATAAACATCACCGGTTTACTACTAGTACATGCGTCGCAAGTTGTCTCACTGGCTTGGTACGCGGTGTTGTCAGGAACCTATCCGAATAGGCACACGTCGTGGACGAACCTAGTGCATTTATTCCTTGCACATTACCCCGGATCTTAGGGCACTATTCCTCCAACGTTTCCCAATGAGGGCTTGATCCGCAGCACCAAACAAAAGATCTGGCGAGACCCAAAAAAAAAAAAAAAAAAAAGGGGTGGGGGGGTTTCCACTCACAATGCCATAGTTAACGGGGTGTCTTTTCAAGGATATGCTGTCAAAGGTGGATGGACACGGCTTGTTAGTGTACACACTTGACTCTGTAGGCGTGGCTGTGGGAACAGAACTTGGCGGCACTTAGATATCAACGCTCTTTCCCCTTCTTAGCCTTTTGTTGCGCTGACTCACGGTCATATCACACGACAGACAGCTGTCATCCAAAGTCACGCAATTGATGCGCCATATATCTTTTCTGTTGTCCTGCTTTATTCTTTGCCACGGCATGCCTTACCAGGACTTGCACACGGCCAGTCCCGGGAAAGAACCGCAGCTGCGGATGGATTATCGGGCGATGGATGGATGGGTGAATGGATAGGTGGGGGATCTGTTTTCGCAGTCTTAGGGGCCCAGACCGAGGTTGGTCTCTTGTACGAGATTTCGTCGTCATCGAGGCAGGCCACGCCATGGCAAGACAAGCGGGTCCCCGAACACCCACTCCGCCGTCACCTTCCTTATGTCCCACAGTCTATGCAGCGTCTACCTGTCCTGCTAGAGGCTGAGATGGTTAAACTGCTTAGCACTGCATGTGGGGGAAGCATAATCGTCCTGCTGTCGCTCATCTCGGCTCCTTCTCTATGCCCGGCGACTTTCCACATCCACTGCGGTCTCACTGCGGGCTCTATCCATAGGCCCCATAGACCCCATATCCCCCTGGTGCTGGCCAAAACGCGGAGAGGCAGTCCCTGTCTCCGATGCAGTGGGCTCCCCTCCTGTTCCTATCTGCCCGGGGTGGCACATTCATCTATCCGATGTCAGGGCCATCACCTGGTAAATGGCAAGAATGGCTGGACATGTCTAGTGCCTCTACGCCCCTACTCCCTCTACATCCACTCCCACTCACCGTCTCCCCCCGTGCCCGACCTTGTACTAGTATCCTGGTGTGGACTTGCTCCCATGTCTACCCACTGCCTTAACGATTATGCGTCCGTCCTATATCAGGCTCGGCCCTCCCCCTCCTTCCGGAAAAGTAGTTCTTCATCAACCTGTGTTCCAGCGCCAACACTTGAAGTCAAATTCACCCTAGTACCCATCCGGGACGCGATCACATTGGCAACGGCCTCAATTCTCAGCTTCAAGGACAACACAAATCATTGTTCATCGCCCGAGCCTATCACACACACATCAACTCCCCGGCACAATGGCCGAGAAAATGAACGCGACTGAGAAGGAGTTTGGCCAAGCAAGGGCCGTGGCGCCGCCCCCTGTACACACCATCAATGGTGCGAAGAGTGCCAGCACTCAGCAGGATTACGACCGCGAGTACCACAACCCCATGGCACATATTCACTCTGGGAACGACTCGCGACTGCCCGCCTTCGGTGGTGAGTTCCAACCCGGCCTGTACAAGCCGGTCGCGGCCCGCAAGTTCGCCAACCCAGCGCCATTGGGTCTCAGTGCCTTTGCCCTGACTACCTTTGTCCTTTCGTGTGTCAACCTCGGCGCTCGCGGCGTGTCTGCACCAAATGTTGTTGTTCCCCTCGCTCTTGGTTATGGCGGTCTTGTCCAGCTCCTCGCGGGCATGTGGTAAGCCCTGAAGAACTCGCCCAAGAGGTTATTGGGTACTAGTCTAACCATATGATAGGGAAATGGCTGTTGGCAACACCTTTGGTGCCACGGCGCTCTCGTCATACGGCGGTTTCTGGATCGCCTATGGCATTCTGCTTACTCCCAACTGGAACATCCTCGGCGAAGGTGGCCCTTACAAGACGCCGGCAGCCTTGGCTGTTGATCCGAAAATGGGCGAGTCGGCAGTCGGTTTCTTCCTGACGGGCTGGTTCATCTTCACGACCATCTTGCTTTTGTGCACATTGCGCTCCACCGTCATGTTCTTCATGCTGTTCTTCACACTCGACCTGGCCTTTCTCATGCTCGCATGTGGTGCCTACGCCAATGACAGCGGCGCCATGGTTGCTTCAGTCAAGCTCACACAGGTCGGCGGTGCCTTCGGAATGCTCGCTGCCTTTCTGGCTTGGTACAATGCCTTTGCCGGTATTGCCGACAGCAGGTGAGCAATGATGTCTTTTTGCCCCTTCTCGAACCCACCCCCCTTGCTATGTTTACCCCGCATAATCCCCGAGTCCAAGGTGGTGCTGCCATGTTGCATCATCTGCCAAGGCAGCGATCTCACGCCACCTCCGTCAACTCGGGAAAACCCCAAACATATTTTGCAGCCAAGATTAGCGCGCTAACCACATCTCTTCAACAGCAACTCGTTCTTCCTTATCCCCGTATTCCACTTCCCGTGGTCGGAGAAGGGCCGCGAGGTCAGGGGCAACAGCAAGACCGATCGCGAGCTAGCTTGATCAATTGGCAACGTTTCTGCTTTTTGTCCGGGGTTTTCATATCGGATATTGGGAGGTTGGTCCATGGTTGGATTTATCTGATCACATGTGTTCGTCAGGTGGCTGTTTGTGTCGCCATTCGTTGATGAGCGGCCTTTGAGCGTCTGGAATGATGGTGATGTTTTCAGTATATACCATAGCACGCTCCATCTTTGGGAGCCGTGCGTTGCGACTGAGAGCGAGGCTTCAACGGAAGGAAAAGAGCCATATTTCCTTTGGGGGACATCCAATCTTGTGTAGGCGGTCGCGATCGATGTGAGCCGTGTGTCCGACGTTCTTGTCAGCGAAAGCAAGGACACGGAAGGACCCTGAGGAGCGAGCCTCAATCGCTTGGCGCCAAGATGGCGATATTGCCAAGACCGGTGGCTTACCGCTTTCTTTCGGGCGAATGTCGTCGCAGGTGGTGACACTCTGCCAGATGTCTTGTCACCAATCTTGCTAGTTCCCATCTCCGGGTTCCTGCGGTGGTTTATGTCGTGTCCAATATGTGGTGTCGATTGTCAGCCACAACTTGATATGTCCCATTCGACCCAGATCGTATCATCCCACAGAACGGAAGTAACAGGGCAACAATCCCAGAAACAGGTAACACCGGGCGTTATAGGCCTAGTATTAGTGGACGGTGGGGTCAGCTATTCTTAATATACGAAATATTTCTATATCGCGATTAATAAGTATTTTGATCAAGGCGCGAGTATTTTTTAGACGATGGGACTATACTGGGCCTAACTGGCTAGGTATAGGTTTTCGGGTTTAATCGTAGGTCTTGGAGACTTTATAATAGGTTATTACGGTCTATCAACGATAAGGTGAATATACTATAATATAAAAGAGGGACTAGCCTAAAGCGGTGCTCTTAACAATAACAATAGTATCTCTAGCTGTTTGTAACTTGATACTTCTAGAGCAGTAGTAAATATTCAAGGGAGATTCTAGGAGGACATGATCCCAGAACCAAACCAAATGAACATTATTATTCCACCCTTGAGAGCCAGTTTCCTCGCGGGACTAGCTTTGGATTGTTGTGCTCCCGAGCGTCCATCTTGCTGCCATCTCACCCGCAATCCTACCAAAAACCACACATTCCAGTAGTGACGATCCACCCAACCTGTTGTCCCCATGGATTCCGCCCGTGATCTCGCCCGCAGCCCAGATGCCCGGAATCACCCTCTGCGGCTCGCCGAGGTCCGACGCTAGAACCTGAGCATGGTTGTTGATAACAGCGCCGCCCATAGTAAAGTGCACGATAGGTGTTACCCAGCCGATGTAGACCTCAGCACCGCTTTCCAACTTTGTGGGATCGAGCTTCCAGTGCCCAAAAGACGACCGTCCAAACTCGTCTGGAAGCCGGCCGAGTGCTGTTTCGGCATACCTGGCCAATGTGGCCTTGGTGGTGTCGTCGAGCTCAGACACTTTTTTCTTCTCAAGTAGACCCTTGGATAGGTAGAACTTGACGTGTCCTGCAGCGGCCTCTGCCGCGCCTGGGTCGAGTAGAATCTGGATGTGCCACTGCCTCAGCTCCCCCTCAGCCGCAGGCAAGCTCATGATCGCGTTGCTGACATGATCGCGGGTATCTAGCTCGTTGAAAAACCTCTTGCCCTTGTAAAGAAGAATGCCGCCTTCTCCGCGCAGCATCTCGGCCGCGAGGAACTTGAGGCGGGTCTGCGGACTCGCCGGATCCACGAACCCGGTTGGATGAATCTGCACGCTGTCCATGTCAACCAGCTTGGCGCCAATTGCGGAGAGGAGCGCATGCGCTCCTGGCCGTGGCTCGTTTGTTGACGGCATCCCGGCGAGATCTGGGCGATGTGTTTTCAGCAAGCCATCCGCATCACCTGCAAACCCGCCGGTGGCAAAGACTACGGGGCCTTCGAGAAACTGATACTCCCCGCCGTTCTGCACAAAGTCGACGCCAACGACCGTGCTTGGTGATCTATCCGGCCTTACGTTGTCATCTTTGAGGACATTGTTGGAAAAGTTAGGTTTGGTATGTATTCGAGTCACCTCACATCCATGCCTCAGCTCGAAGCTCCCTTGGAATTCGGCATTTTGCAGCTTGTCGAGCAGTTTACTTACGATCGCCCACCCAGGCGGCGAACCCCCTTCAGGCCGGCGCGTGCGAGCGAGGCTGTGGCCACCAAGCTGGGCGACCGTCTTGAGATTGACCCCGAGGCCGGTGAGGAACTCAATCGCAGCCGAAGACCGCGCGATCAGTGTCCCGATGAGCTCAGAACGATCTTTGGGAGACTGCAGGTAACGTGCGCCAGCTGATTGGAACGTATCTTGTAAAAAGATGTCATCACTGCCCGCCCCTCCGTTGATTCCCGATGAGGCCTTGATGCTGTTGCCTCCCGGCTTCGGGGCACGCTCGACTAGTCGACAGGAACTCTGAGTTAGTTTCGGTATGGGATGCCGGAGAAAGATAATACTAGGACAGGAAGCACTTGCGCATGGTGACTGAGGCGCCAGATACAAGGGCCGTATAGGCTGCTGATAAGCCAGCCAGGCCGGAGCCGACTACGATGACTGGGCGAGTTGGAGCTGGACCGGGACCGTCCGCACCGGCTGGGGCTTCAGTCATGATGTCGGAGGAAGATGGAGCGTGAAAGAATGTAGACGAGATGGCGAGCCGATGATACACCACTGCGACCAGTGGAAGACAGACCGTGATAAACAATACGGAAAGCAGACTTCTTCTGCGCATACTAGTGCATACTAGTGGAAGGCTGGGTGAAGGAAAAGTGACAACTCAGAGCCGGACACCAGAATGAGGAGGTGGTGATGCGGCCTGTGGAGAGATTGAGCTTATACTAGCTGGTCGGGAAAAACCTAACAGCTCACTGTTGGTGTCAAATGTGGATGTCCCAGAGTGGGAGTTGGGACAAAAGTAGCCGACGGAAAGAAGCAGGGACGAACGGTGCACTGGCGCTGTCGGATGGATATGCTTTGGAACCCGATGTGGGAAATTATCAGGTGATGTTGCGTTGTGATCGAACGGTGTCTGCCCAGTAAGCGAGGTCTCCTGGAACACGCTGTTTCCATTACGCATAAAACTACTAGAGATGGATATAACGTTTAGGGTACTGAGTACAGCATATGAGTGACATCGTGAAAATATTTATTTGGCAGATATATTTCATGGGTAGTAAGTACCTAGGTAGGTAGGTAGGTAGGTACGTAGCTACCTAGGGGAGTCGTTGCAATGCGACAGGGTGCATGAGGACGCAGGACGATGGTTGGGTAGACTTGGGAGGGTTCGTGCTCACGTGCACTCGCGCTTTTCCCGCGACAGAAGCTGCGGCGCTCAACAGCTTTACACGTCATCCCGCCCCGCAACAATTTATCAATTCCCTCGATAGTTTTGGTGCCAAACGACCAAACCCATCAGCCTCTTCAAGACGACTCCTGATGCGATAATCATCATGTGGCTACTCGAGAGCGATCTGTTTGACGGTATGCTGCTTTCCCAACGGTCTCAATTGCGCGCCCCCCAATGCTGACCTCAAGCAGGCAAGAAGCTCTGGTTGCGGCCGGGCAGCCGCTATCTGTTGGGCAGAACAGTCATGGATCCCGAAAGTAAGCCCTTCTTTGTAATCCTAAGAGATGTTATACAAAATTGACTCGTCGTATCTGCAGCTGGCCAACTTCAAATATCAGACCCAACAGTCTCAAAAAAGCACATCACCTTGGAAGTAGACAAAGTTCCCGAAGGCAGCGGCGTATGTGCCCCAGACCATCTGCTTCCCACACGCCATTGTCGTGCGCTAACATGGCCTTCCAACAGCGAAATCTCCATTCCCGCTCCCGTATAACCATTAAGGATCTCGACACAAAGCATGGCACCCTATTAAATGGGGTTCAGATACGTGGAGAGACCAAATCGCTCTCCGGAGACGCGAACGAGGTGAAGCTAGCTAAGGCTGCCCGAAAGCTCCAGTATGAATTTCCGCTTTCCTAATAAAAGCCGAAACATTGACCATTGACTGGCTGAACAGCATAATATGGCATCCCATAGTCCTCAGCTTCTCATTTACGAGCAAGGAGCTGCGCGCCGACCCCTGGAAGACTCTTCGCGGCAGCCTAGAACAGCTCGACATCAAGTACTCGGCCGAGTACGAAAGACTCACCTCCCATGTCGTCGCTAAGAAGCGCAACACGTCCAAAGGCTTGCAGGCGCTAATCAATGGCAAATTCATTGTTACCGACAGCTTCATAGACGCCATCGTCAAGGCAGCAACAGTACCAGCCGGGGCTGAGCTAGGCGCAACGAGCATTCTGGAACAAGACTATGAGGGTACCTGGCCAAACGCTCTTAACCATCTGCCGCCCCGCGGCGAAGAGCCCACAAACCGTCCTCCAGAAGCATACGCACTTGATGCGCGACGACAGGAAGTCTTTGACGGCTATACCTTTGTCTTCTACGATAAAAAGCAATATGATAATCTCTTTTCCGCAATCACCTACGGCAAAGGTAAGGCCGTACTCAAGGAAGTTACCCCTGGCGTGACAGACATTGATGACTTTATCCGCTACGTCAAAGGCGTTGCCGGCGAAAAGGGGCTGGGGTCCTTCGAGGACGGCAGTGAAGGAAAGGGGGTTGTTGTTGTGCGGTATATGCCTGCCAAAGGGGATGAGTTTGATTGGTATGCCCGATTCTTGACTTCATTCGCCCAACGACTTGACCATCGACCAATCGACCAGCGCGAGTTTCTCGAAGCAATTCTCGCATGTGACGCTTCCATGTTGAGACGTCCGCTTGAGGAAGAAAGCCAGAATGAACAGGCCGCTCCCCGTACCGAGCAACATGCAACTGGAGAGGAAAGTCGCATGGTTGACCAGCCCATACCTCAGCAACAAGCTGCCGAGGAGCCAGTCGACAACCCGGCCGAGGAACCCGCTGTACAGAACGAACATCCGCCACCGCCACGACGTGGCCGATCTCGAAGGGGCGAAACAAGCAGGTTCAAGGGATTTGACCTCGACGAAGACGATGATAGCCCGGCGCCGCAGTCAATCCAGGCCCAGAAGGTCCACAATTTACAACAGGAGCCTGCCGTTCAGGCAGCAGAAGCATCGCAAGATAGCTTGTTTGTTTCTCAACGCCAAGATTTAGCGGGAATCATGGATTACCAAGAGGAACAACCGGTTCAGAAAGTCCGTCGCCCCCAACGCAAACGTCCTCTCTCGCCAATGCCGGAACATGATGATTCGGCGCTCCTGGACGACATAGCACCGACGGCCGCTGCTGCGAAGCGCCGGCGTATTAATGCAGGACAACCGGCGGTACCCCCCCTGAGCCGGAGCCTGAGGCCAAAGAGGACATCGATATGGAGCCTGAATCTCCACCACAAGCGCCACCCAAAAAGAACACAAAGGCGCAGACAGTGAAGGGTCGGGGCAGGAAATCTGCCACAGATACCGACGAGATCCTCGAACTCGCGCGCAAGCACCGCGAAGAGGAAGAAGTTAGGCTAGCTGCTGAGCGTAGAGAGCTTGAGCATGACCCCGACGACGAGATTGACTACGCGGCGATCCGCGCCATGCACATCATAGAAGAGTGCGAGGTGCATTTCCCCAAAGAAACCACGGGCAGCCGTGGCCAGGAGGGTGTTGACAGCAGCCGGTGGGATCCGCGCTGGAACGGCCGCAAGAACTTTAAACGGTTCCGCAAGCAGGGTGATCCGGCAGGGCGTCCGCCACCTCGTATCATTATTGGTTTAGAAGAAGTTCAGCCAAAGGAGTATGGCATTGGCGACGATTACTGGTTTGAAAATGAAGGCGCCGACAAGCGAAAGAAAAACAGCCAGCGCGAGTCACAGGCCGAGCCGATACAGAATAGTCTGCCAAAGGAAAAGGAAAGGCCCCTTGGCCGGAGGACAGTCACGGCCCTAGATAGCAGCGACGAGGAGGACGAGAATATGTTAGGCGATGATGTCATGGAGAACGACGAGCCGACTGAGCTTGAGCCCGAGCCGCCTAGGAGTCGGGTAGCCAAGGCGGCCGAAAAGGCAGCGAGTCTTCGCACCCAGTCGCAGTTGCAAGGGAAGACGCAGACGCAGACGCAGACGCAGTCCGGGTCAGCTTCGTCGATTAGGGCGGGCAAACGCGCTGCTGCGCCGGAGCCAGCCAAAGAAAGAGCAGCCAAAAGGCCTAGAAGAGGGCTTCGGGCGGAGGAAAGCGAGGGGGACGAAGACGACAGTGACGATGAGCTCAAGTTTCGGTTTGGTAGGAGACGAGGCTGAAACGCTTCTTGCGGGACTTGGGTCAACCTGTAGTTTTATGGGTTGCTATGCCGGAATCGCTTGCTGATGATGAAATGACATGCTTCTTACTCTATCTATCGGGTATCATCTATGCCAGAAACCTCTATACGCATACAGCGAGGCAACTTGCCTATTCAAAAGTCCCCAAACAAATACTTTCTTTGTGCCTCGCTCGGTCTACACCTGCTATGTTCAACTCCAATTATCCGCCTGCATGATACTACATGCCAACAACCGACACCAAGCTGAACCAGAATCCAGATATCCAGCAATGAACATATATGCGTGCGCTGAATGGATTAGTCCATATCTCCCATTCCATCGCCACCAGCAATGCTGACCCCCGATGCGGCGGTGGCAGCAGCAGCGCCTTCCTCCTCGGTCACATATATTCCCACCAAGCACGCTGACAGCATACCCTCGTAGTTGACCCACGGATGCACCTCCCCAAAGAGTGTAGTCCCATCCCGCCCGGCACCCCGCAACAGCTCGGGCTCGCCGCCCGGATGGAAGGGTATGTACGGGGTGATGTTGTACACACGCCCGCCCAGCGCCATCCACGCATCCTTGCCCTTGCGCCCCGTGTAATACCGCAGCATGGTGGGCGTAACGCGCAGGTACGGTGCGTCGCGCGGCAGCCCGCGCAGGTCGGCGCCGGGGCCGCCCGAGAGGCGCGCCCAGTCGAGCGGCGAGTGTCCCGGGGCGAGGGCGACCTGGAGCGAGGGCTTCTTGGGCTTGGAGGAGTGCGTGGGGGGCGGGGTTAGGCCGGCGCCGAGGTCGCGGTTGGGAAGGAGTCCAGCGCCGCGGTTGGGTATGGGCAGGGTGGAGGAACCGGCGGCATAGGCGCGGACGCCGGGCGCCGGACGCGGGGGCGGGGCCATGAGGCCGAAGGAGGAGGGTGGGGCGGGGGGCGGTTTTGGTCTTGACGCCGAGGCTGACGGGGCGTTGGATGGGCTTGAATCGGGCGCAGACAGCGCAAAGGACGGGACAAGGTCGTGGAGCATTACTGCCGAGGCCTTGGGCGTCGTCTGGCCGTCCCAGGCTGAATCGGGACTTGGCGAGCCAAGGCGCGGCGCTGCTTCTTCCTGAATCACCGGCGGGGGAGGACGAGGGGAGGATATCGCGGTTCGGGTGATGGGCTGCTGCTTCCTTGTAGACATAGCCGTGGTCGTTGAGCTTGGCTCCTGGCTCTCTCCTCTGGCAACGCTCCCCGCACGAGACACGGGGAGGCTTTGAAGTTGTATTTCTTCTCCATTTTGCTCTTGCTCTGGTGGCGGCGCAATTTGTGATGACTGTTGAGAACTCCGGAGGAAGGTCGGGAGCCAATCTGGTCGTCGCAGGCAGAAGAGCACCACTGAGGCGACGATGAGCGAGATACCCAATAGCGCCATCGCAGGTAGGTATTGCCGGGAAAGGGGAAGGGGTGGGGGAGAAGGTTGCTGGCGGATATTGAACCTGTTATCGGCGCATTGGGGTTGAGCGTCTTGGAACAATGCGATATGGGGCGATGTTATGAGGTATAAGCCTAGTGCGGACGGAGTCACAGATTGAATTGCGAGAAAAATAAGCGACCTAGAGAACTCGCCGATTTAGCTTTTCGAGGATCGACCTGAATTCGAGGTTGCGCGGCACGGCAGGTCCAAGCGAGGAGTTCAAGTTGGAGATGTTTTCTCCTTGTTGTTTCGCTTTGTTTCGTTTCGGCTTCCAGTTGGGGTAAAGAACAAACACGGCAGCAAGATCGAGTCCCATGTTCGGGCTGGATGTTAACAGCTGCACCCCACCATGGGATGATAGAGCGTGGAGTGGAGGGTGCTGCAGGCGCTACAGACCCTGAGCAAAAGGCAAGGATGCCCTGCAACGGGCCAAGTCGCCGGGCGAGGTGTCGTACTCTGGCAGGCACACACAGCAGGCACAAGCAAGCACAGAACCTGAGCGTTGGTGGGGCCTGCGGTTCAGCGAGCTTAACGCATGAATGTAAACAATCAATCGAGATGACGAGGCGATGGCGGCTGTGAATGGACGCACAGCGTGAACGCATCGTGCCATTTAGACTTGTTTACTATAGATCCGCCCTCGTGGGTTTTCTGACTTTTTGCTCCTTTTTGCGACTTAGCATCAAGTCTAGCTGAAATACAAGACAACGGTGGCTGCTCCAGCAATGTCCTCGGGCCAGGCCTCTAGCGGTCAAGACCTGATTCCACTGGATCCATCCACCCATCCCACTGTATTGCTGGCTCGCTGGCTCGGCAATGCTAGCCAGTCATAGTGGCCCAAAGCGAAATCAGGGTTTGGCAATCTCACAGAACGTCGCTCGTTCGAGTCGAAGCTCGACTGTGTCTGGGCCGTGGTCCTCGACAGGAAGATGCCCTCGTTCCACCGCTCGCCTGCTCCGACTGCTCTCCCCGAACCCGAATTGACGACGACGGAGGCCGCACCCGCCTTTCTTGCATCACGCCCTGTATCGCGGCAGTCCAACGTGTCGTCGGCCAGCATTGGCAGCAGCACCAGCTCCAAGATCACCAGCCAGCGAGCCGCCCGGCTGCGGAGGAAGCCCTCTGCGGGCATATTGACGACAAGCACAACACCTAACGGCTCACGGACGACGCGACTTACCACCACCGCCCCAACACCAACACCCGCACCACGACATCCTGCCACGGCCCAATTGTCCCGCCACCCCCTCCGAGTCCGAGACCAAAATGTTGCGTCCACGAGACGGCCTCTAAAACCCGCTGTAGACTCGAGACTGCATCCCCTTACGGCAGTCAGGATGCCGTATGACAAGCCGCCCGCCAACAGCAGTCGCCTGCCCACCATGCCCGTGTCGAGGGGAATCAACAAGCCGCCCCTGACCCCCAAGGTCGCGTCCCGAGCATCAACACCACAACACCAGAACCCCCCGGTCGCAACCCCGCTTGCAAGGCGAGGCCCAAGGCCCGACCTAGGCCCGAGCAGCAATGGCGTCGTCCCGCGGGACAGGGAAGAGGTCGTGTCGCCCGTGTCGGCGTTCATCAGCAACAACATCACGCCACGATCGGGATCAAGGCAGGTTCGCGTCGACAGTGCAAACACCACCCCAAACGGCACCCCAGTTACAGAACGCCAAGATCTGTGGGAGACGCGATCAAGCATTGGTGGCCCATCCCCGGCAGCTGAGGAAGCCCTCCGGAGGCCCATGGTGACCTTTAGCCCGGCTGCCGATACCCCCAGCGGCGCGAGGCAAGATTTGGACTCCAAGTTCTTCTATGCCAGCGAGGCCCAGAAACCTGTGCAACAGTCAGTACCAAACAGACAGCCCACGACATTGCAGAAGTCGGCCACCTTCTTCTATGCAAATGGAGCCACAATCCCCCCACGGGACAGTCCCGCAAATCTCCCAATTACGCCGGTGCTAGCAGTGCCCGCGCCCGTTCAGGAAAGCTTGATGAGCAAGTTTGTTTATGCGAATGGGATCCCTGATCTGCCGACATCGACTAAGCCCGCCACCCCGCAAGTAGCTGCGCCGAGCTCTGTTGTATCAACCTCGTCCAAAGCACCATCAAACAGGACGGGAGGCGGAGTCTCACATGTCCCCTATACTTCTCCGAGACCCTCATCCCCAGTCAAGCTCTTGCCCTTCCCAGGCGTCAAGGCCGGTGGCAGCACTAACCCACCCTCAAGTCGATCCCCTATATCCACAACAAATCCTCTTGGTGGCCTACCTAGCCAACGCCGGCCCGGACTGGGCCACGCTCGCTCCGGCAGTCTTACAAGCAATCTTACCATTGCTGAGCCGCCGGCCGTGGCAAGGATTCTGTCAGCTCACAGCTCGTTGCCCTCTTCGGAGAACTCCTCGCCGTCCAATGTGTCAGCGACACCCTTTGGTACACAACCAGCCAACCCAGCAACCACTGGGTTCGCTTCTCTGTTGCAAGCTGCCGAGGACTTGGGCGACGAAGACGAGGCCAAAATAGAGTCGCTGAGCAGCCCAACCAAGTCCCCCCCTCCAGAAAAAGAGCTCACAGATCTCGTTGCTAGCGCGCGACGCGAGCGCAAGGTCCAAGACTTGGAAATTACAAATGCCAGTTTAGAAGCTATCAACCGCACCCTGGAGAGGCAGCTGAGGAAACAAACAGCAGAGATACGGCGGTTTCGGCGACTTTCCCGATCCGGCCGCTTGAGTATGAACTCCGCGGGCAGTAGGGTTGTATCGGATTCAACGGTGGAGGGCGGCGCTCTGGCTAGGGCCGGAATGGGGCTGGACGATCTGAGCGAGGAAGAGAGCGATGATGACGCGGAGGACGATGAAGAAGACGACATGTCTAGTTCGGACACATCGGAGGAAAACGCTGGTGTGGTAGCTCTGCGCGATGCACGACATCGGCAAAAGGACGAGCGGAGGCTTCAGCTAGATCTTTCCAAGCATCAGCAGCTGTTAGTTGACAGCCAAAAGATCAACCAGAGTCTGAAGCGGTGCCTGGGTTGGACCGAGGAATTGATCAAGGAGGGCAAGCGCGCCTTGGAGTATCAAGTCCGCGTCAGTGAGGTTGATATCGGGGGGAGGGTGCTTGCGCCCGAAGATATCGAGGCAAGAGAGGCGCGGGCGTTGGAAGGTGGCGACGAAGACGATGGGTATGAAGCCAGTCTTAACGCAGCGATGTTGGGGTTCGAGGGCAAACTACCGACCGACGCCATCCCACAACCTTCACATCCTTGGAGCAAAGATCCACAAGATAGGGATAGTGGGATCGAGCTGCCCGCTGACGGCGGGTAGAGGTATAGCATATCAACAGACAAAGAAAGAGACTGGGCACAAATACCGACAGGCGATACTCGGCAACCGGACGGGTTACACATCACTCACCACTCATGGAATCTTACTTTCCTTTGGTACTTAATTTGGGGAATGGCATTGGGACAAGGAAGCGGCGTGCATTTTTGATATTCGGATTTCTCCTTTTCTCTGCGGCCAAAATGGCCACGCAAAACAAGCCACTTTGAGGTTCCGGACAAAGGGTTTATTTTCTGCTTCTATTCTATCGGGCAGCCTTGAGCCTAGGACACCGGTGTGTCGGAAGGCTTTCCAGGATTCCGGTAAGTTTTCCACCTCGCCAAAGCATTTCTTTTGTCGACCTCATGTACCATTAGATACCCAAACCAAGCATAACTGGTATGCGGGTATATACGGAGAGAGGCAGAAAAAGGGGACACTGGATTTGGATTCTATCTGCATATTAGACTTGGCTAGCCGCCAAAAAGCGACACGTACGACTTCTTGATACCCCGGGCGGCCTTGTCTAGGCAGTAGCAGCGGGAGCCTTGCCTCCCTTACCATTCATCTTGTTGTTAGGGGCCGCCGAATGGGGTCACTTAAAGTTTAGAGGCATAGGAACGAACCGTGTACACTAGCATGTCTAGAGAGACTAAGCGACAGGGATTGCTAAAATAACACTAGGGGCGATCTTGACTTTGATATGATGGATACGTGAGGGGACACAACTTCAAATATCGAGTTGACACCACGGATCAAATGTTTTTGAGTTGTGGAAATGAACGAGGTTGGACTTGAATCAGAGTTCCATTTTCAACATCAACCAAGTCATGTATATCCAAAGGAGAAACCGGAGTGGATGGCATCTCGCCATCTTCACGGTACTTGACCAGCATTGATTGACATTGATCAACATCCATTCCAATCTTGCACTGCCAGTCAGCACCGTTATTAGAACTACAGAGAAGCGAATCATGGTATAACCAAGTCTAGTGAGCAAAAAACAGGGGTAGGAATGGGCTAGGTTCTTAAGAGAGCAACGGGGGTTTACAATGAAGCGAAACACCGAGAAAATGCGCATCGCCATTAAAATAGCAGGAACCCGACCCTCGAGGCTTTAACCTTCCCTTCTTTCCTGCCCTGGAGAAAACTCCAGTGCCTCTTATTTAGACCTCAATCTCGTGCCCCCCTTATATTATGTCAATCCATCCCATGCCGGTCCTACAGGACTCGGGGCTCTGTCGTCTAACTACCCAATCAAACAGTCCCGGATTCTATGCAGAAGTCGATGCCTGTGGCACGTTCGGTGCATCTGCCGCCGTGGCGGCAGCCTGTGTGGTATGCGTAGAGTCGGCCTTATCCTTCTTGTCCTTGCCTTTCTTCTTGGACTCCTTCTCCTTCTTGATGGCGGCTTCGGCGACAAGTTGCTCAAAAGCCATATAATCACCCTCTTCTTCAGCAGTGCGCTTTGCCTATGGCAGTTGTTAGCAACGCAAGGGAGGGGAGCAGATACGTGGAATACCGTACCTTTGAACATATATCGCCAACCAGCACCAGGGCCTCCGCCCTCTCCAACCTCTTGGCGAGCGGCACCTTCTTGTCGTTGAGTACCGCGTCGCACACATCTCTCAGTACACTCTGGATTTCAAACTTGCTACCCCGCCACGCAGCCGTCAGGATCTTGCCGGTGACTCGCCTCTCATACTCAACCTTCTTCTCATCGGTCCACTCCTCACCGCCCTGCTGCTCCATACGCGCCATCTCTTCCATCGACTGCTGGGCATCAATAGCACTGCTGATGGTGTTCCAGGTGTCCTTGACCAGCGTGCCCTTGTCCTTTATACGGCTGAAGAAGCCACCGACACCAAAGAACTTCTGACTGCGCAGTACCGCCGTTGCCTTGCTCACGTATGTGGCACCGATGGCATGCAGAATGTCGAGCCCGAACGACTCCATCTTGAGGTCCTCAACCTCAAGACGGGTCTTCTCCTGGAATGCTCGGGTCACATCAGCACCCTTGTCCGTCTCAGTCCACACCGAGATGCGGTCCAGCAGCTTGCGCGCCAGCGTATCAACACGCTCCTGGCGGATGCGCGCGCGCTCCTTCTCGTAGGCGGCCAGCTGCTCGCGTTGCTCCTTGGAGAGGCCCGACTTAGACTTCTTATCCTTGCGCTTCAGGTCCGACGCAGCCTCGTCGGCTGCGGCATCGTCCGACGCTCGATCCATAAGCGCTGGTCGGACGGGGATCTGATAGCGACTGCCTTGTGGGGTTGTGGCTCCGGAGCCAGGAGCCGGTGACGCGGGTTTTGTGGAACTGCTTGGGCCTTGCGCGGCCGGGGGTGCATCGGCGACACCAGGGTGCTCGTCCTCGACCACAACCGTAGGCGGCTTGGTAGCCGGCGGCGGTGCCGCGGGAGTCCCGGCGGCAGTTCCAGCGGGGGCGGAGGCGCTGTCGGCCGTCTTCAGGCTCTCCTTGACGGCATCTTCGGTGCCAGGAAACTCATGGTCTGTTGTCTCGGCTCCCTCGGCCCCCTCGGCCCCCTCGGCCCCCTCCTCGCCTTCGGCCGCCATGGTGATGTCCATGGTGGCCGTTAGATCCTTCATGAGGCTAATCTCACCGATCCAATCGACAAATGCCTCGCCGCCAAAAATGCTTGTGAAGAACTCAGCGGGGTCGACGAATCCCTCGGTCGGCCGCGCCGACTCCTTGCCGAACTTGTCGTACGCCTTGCGAAGATCATTGTCGGACAACACTTGGTATGCCTCGCCGATGTTTTGGAACTTCTCATGCGCGGTGGGGTCGTTGGGGTTTTTGTCTGCAGGTTGGGGCGAGGGATGGATCAGCACACAGCAGGACGAGGAGGCGTGTGCGAGGCGTGTGTGAGAAGCGACTTACCTGGATGGTGGATGATGGCTGCCTTTCGGTAGGCCTTCTTGATCTCAAGCTCGGTCGCCGTGGGCTTGACACCGAGCGTGTCGTAGTATGAGGTATCGACAACCATTGCGACCGCGGCAGGGGACACTACACTGTCGAGAGCTGGTGACGCGCAGGAAGGTTGGGTATCAGGGCGCCAGTGCCGCGTGGCGCAGATGTCTTGAGGGGTCTTTTGGACGGGTTCTCGGCGGTCTTTTGCTTTTGTTTGCGGGCAAGGCTCGCGAGACTGTGGTTGAGGTGGGCGAGCGATGTGCAACAGTTGCGAATATAAACGAAGCTACAAGTGCTTTTTGGGTGTGTAGATAAAACTACAGCAGCACGGTTTTATTGTGATATTGGCCTATAGGATTCCGGTGGTTTGGTTTGCCAGTCCAGCAAAAGATTGCGCTTCGTGGTTCCCGCGCCAAGCTCAGCCCGCCCAAGTCAAATTACGTACCTATCTGGGCGGAACCAGCCGCACAGATACCGAGGTGGCGGGGTCCTTTGTCGCTGCTGCCGCCGACTTACTTCCTCATCAGTGCAGTGACGTCCTCATCAAGACCCGAGATACGAAAGATGCAAAGGACTCTAGATTTCGTACTTCACATGGACTATTTTGACCGTTCTGGCGCAGCTGCAGTCTCCAGCTTGCCGCAGAAGCGACTCGCGTACCGCCATCACCCCGCATTCGCCTGTTTCACAGCCTGATCAAGTGTCCGTTTTCGACGTCAACACGGTCGCAATCAGAAGCCTGGCGGGAGCAAACGCTTTGGGGTTTATTTTGTTCCAGATATCCTTTTTTTC
The DNA here is from genome assembly GCA_030549175.1 of Lasiosphaeris hirsuta. Lineage (NCBI taxonomy): Eukaryota > Fungi > Ascomycota > Sordariomycetes > Sordariales > Lasiosphaeriaceae > Lasiosphaeris > Lasiosphaeris hirsuta. Next base: position 2,149,017 of record JAUKUA010000002.1, read on the forward strand.
TCTTTTTTATTTTATTTTTTTAAACACCGCGAAAACTCGCCTCCAAGGTAGCCGCTGACAAGTAAACTATCATCCGTTGGGTATATTACTCGGCAGTCGCGCAAATTCACACACCGCCTCTTCCCCCACCCTTCCCCCTCTACTGGACACCGGCAGCCTTCATGCGCTCAAAGCACCCCTTGTAGGCCTCGTGGATCTCCGGGACCTTGTAGCCATACTCGGCGAGCTTGGTAGTTAGCTTGGTGGTGTCGAGCTTGCAGTTGCTGCGACCGGCCTTGATGACCTTGGCCTGCTCCTCGAGAGTGAAGTTCTTCCACTTGAAGTCGGGGCGCACAATGTCGCGGAACAGGGTCAGTACCTCGTTGTGCGAGATGGCACCGGGGTTGGTGAAGTTGTAGATACCCGTCTCACCGTGCTCGGCAAGGAGGATGGATGCCGGCAGCAGGTCCGTGAGAATGGTGTTGCTGTTGGGAATATCAACCACGCGCTCGTACTTGGCAATCTTGGTCACAAAGTTGCGCGAGTGCAGGTCGTCCGACACGGGCATGCGCAGGCGCAGGATCAGCGCGTTGTTATAATGCTTCATGACCTGTTACCCAACCCAGCGTTAGCAATCAGCGCCCGCGAGACACAGGGCAGATCCGGGGGTCTTGCCTCTTCAACATGGGCCTTGGTCTCAGAGTAGAAGCTACCATCGAAGTTGGCCTTGTCGGTCTCGAGGAAACCCGGGCCATCCCACGGGTGCGTCTCATCGTACTGGTAGATGCAGCCGGTGGCAAACACGGTGGTGTGGATGCCCTTGAGGAAGCAGGCATCTGTCAGGTTCAAAGTGCCGATAACGTTGGACCTCATGGTAGCTTCCCTGTTGTCCTCACACCAGTCAACATTGGGACGTCCAGTGCAGCCGGCCGCGTTCAACACATGGGTGGGTTTGACGCGATCGAGCTCAGCGAGGACTGCCTCGCGGTTCTCCATGCGGATCGTGGTCGTGTAGACCTCCTTGCCCTGGCCCTCGAGGAGGGTCTTGAGGTGTCCGGCAACCCAGCCCTCGCCACCCCAGATGAGGAAGCGGTTGGGCCCGCTGGAGCCATTAGTGCCATTGGTAGCCATGGTGAGAGGTGAGAGTGGAGGCAGGTGAGGCAGATGAGGGCAGGAATTAAGTGAATAAGAGAAGCGAGATGTGAGAAGAAATTCTACGAGTGATGCTTTGCTTCGGAAAGGAGGGGTAGATGAAATATTCCAGTGCAAAGGATGGAAGATGGTCAGACGGTGAAGGCGTGGACTGCGATGCAAGGGATGAAAGAGCTGAGGCGACAGGGCGGAGGGGTACTCGATTGCCACGCCGTGTTTGGCCGTATTTGGCGGGAGCTGCATGTACCGCCGAGGTACCTGAGCTGACCCCTCTTCGAGCCCCTGAACTGGCCGCGAGAGAGCGAACTTTTGGCTAGGAGGGCGGGGAGGCTAACGCAGGACCAGATGGAAGGGGGATTCCATCCCACCACCACTTGATGGCCTTCTCGCACGTTCTTCCCAGCCCCCTTTATCAGCAGCGACAGCGACATCATCAGCGCCGCTGTCACTGATGGTGGTGGGGGCTCCGCACTGGTGAGAGAGGGTTAGAAGCGCTGTCGATCCAGAAGCTCGTCCAGGAGCAGAGGCAGTACCTGCGGCCGCGAGATTTGGAGAAGTTGCACACAGCCTGCACGATTCCACCTGTCGGAGCGGACCTGCTATACGGATCTCGTACTGCAATCTTTCATGTGTCGTGTGGGCCATGGGCCATCGCCTTCGCCGCGAACTTACTCAAACAAGACACGACGTTCCCAGGAAAGCGAAGCGATGAGGCCACAGTAGAAGCATTTATGTACATATGTAGTCGGCAGGAATGAGCCCAACAACACTTTACACCCGCCCGCAAACTCTATTCTCCAACGTCGCTGTTCTTCCGGCCCGTGAAACCCTACACCAAAGTTACAAACCGCATTGTGGCTAACTACCAAGGTACAACACGCCTCTTCCCACTTGGTTTCAGGGCCCCAATCAGACGCCGCGAGGTGTGTGGTGCGTCGTCGACGCTGCCACGCCGATTCTTGCCCCTATGCCAGCTGACTCAGCTGTGTGCCCTCCGCCATTGGCCAATGACAAGGCTAGCTGCAGAACATATGGGTACCTCAGTCTAGCCCAATCTATCGTTAGTGCTGCTGGAGCTCAATTTCCCCCGGCAGAATACAAATTTCATGTGGAGCCTCGACATCAAAATTCTTGGTCTTCCTCCAAAGGCGCTCGTGGCTACTGGGTTTCCCTTCGTGTTCATTTTTCTACCATGAACGCGGGCACTCGCATCTCTCCTTGAACACCTTGAATCTCCAACTTCTTTCCGCCTGCCACCCCAAGCCACCCCCAATATCCCAATCTCTCCAGAAGACCATCTTGTGCGTGCCATCCTCGTCGCATTGCCCGAGGCTCTTCCATAGCGCTCGCTACCCGACACTGGGACTTCACAATGGCGAAATCCAAGATGGCGACCGCAAGCCAAATACTCTACTTCCTCGTCCACCCCAACCAATTGAAGGCTGTTATTCAATGGTACGTGCCCCCCTCATCCTCGACCAGGTCGAATTACTGACCTAACCGCGCTCTACAGGAAGGTATGGCACGAGCCCGTACACAGGCGTGACCCCTCAAAAGAGACGGCCACAGAGAAGGCGTGCTTCTACTACCTTGAGCTGACCTCACGGTCATTCGCGGCTGTCATTCAAGAACTAAACCCCGAGCTCTTGATGCCGATATGCCTATTCTACTTGGTGCTGCGTGGGTTGGACACAATCGAGGATGATATGACGCTTGATATCAACGAGAAGGTGACGCTGTTGCGCAACTTCTCTGAACACATGGAGACGGATGGGTGGACCTTTGACAAAAATGGTCCCGACGAGAAGGACAGAGAGCTGCTGGTACATTTCGACGAAGTTATCGTCGAGTTGAAGAAGGTCAAGAGGCCATACTACGAGGTCATCAAGGACATTACCATTAAGATGGGCAACGGCATGGCCGACTACGCGTTGAAAGCTGAGAACGGTGACCTTGGCGTCGAGACGATCAAGGACTACGAGCTTTACTGCCACTACGTTGCCGGGTTGGTCGGCGAGGGGCTGACACAACTGTTTGTCGAGAGCAAGCTTGCCAATCCACAATTGCTTGTGCGAATGGACCTGACCGAGAGTATGGGGCAATTTTTGCAAAAGACAAACATCATCCGCGATGTGCACGAGGACTACGTGGACAAGCGGCGCTTCTGGCCGAGGGAAATTTGGAGCAAGTATGTCGACACGTGGGACGACATGTTTCTGCCCGAAAACCGCAAAAAGGCCATGAACTGCAGCTCCGAGATGGTGCTCAACGCTTTGAAGCACGCCGACGAGTGCTTGTTTTACATGGCCGGCGTACGCGACCAGAGCGTATTCAACTTTGTCGCCATCCCCCAAACCATGGCCATGGCTACAATCGACCTCGTCTTCCGAAACCCCCGTATCTTCGACAGCCACCTCAAGATCACAAAGGGTGACGCATGCCAGCTCATGTCTGATTCGACACAGAACCTGCGCATAGTATGCGATACGTTCAAGAAGTACACCAGAAGGATACACAAGAAGAATGACCCGAGAGACCCGCATTACCTGGCTATCAGCGCCCAGTGCGGCAAAGTAAGCCCTCATATACCCCTCTCCCCATGACGTCGTGCCCTGCTGACACTGTTCAATAGATTGAGCAATTCATCGAATCCATCTTCCCTACCCAAGACCCCAAGAAGATCGAGGCGGGGGCGTTGCAAGAAGAAAGCGGCATGGGCCTCTGGGAGACCGCCGCTCTGGTGGGGTCTGCACTTTTTGTTTTGCTGGCAATTGGTGGTTTGATGGTACGTACATGAAATCCTGTATCTTATCGCACGATTGCGCTAACCGTTCCCAGATTGGTGCTGCATGGTTTTTGGGTGCTCGATTCGACCATACTTTCTCAGACCTCGACTCCAAAGTCCGCGGGAGCATCACGACAACCATCACCAGCTTGGCTGGAGCTGTGCCCACACTAGCACACGAGGAGCTATGATTGTACTAATGAGGGCAGGGCCCAAACAGGGGAGCCATATGGCCTGTACACATTGTAATGACATGTATTTTCACTCAAGCGGCCACGACCAGGATTACTAGCGATACGGCGATATTATGCGGTTAGAGGACAGGAGCACAGCTGGCTCTCATGGTTCTGGTAATATACTATTTGCATGGCTTTTGCTATACCAACACGTTAATTTGATGGTTTCTATTACCTTCGCCTTCTCCTTTTAGGAGATGGCGCTGCTGAGTTGAGCTGGGGGACAGGTATTTTTTTTTGGCACAGCCCCTTTTCTTGCTCAATTCTCTCACCTCCTTCCATCACCAGCAGAGATGTCTATATACTGAAAAGCACGGATGTCAAATTACAATTCAGTCGCCCATCGCAAGACTGGGTTTGATGACTGTGGTTGCGCCGAAGATGTGCTGAAAGTAACCAATCATGCAAGTAGCCTGGTATCCGGGCAGGTTGTCGACCGAGCTCCCGAACTTCTCCGTGTGGGGGCTTGTTGATAGCGGATTGCGAACATGCCTACCTTATCATATTCTCTCATGCAAAAGCATCTATTGCGCCCTAATGCAGGAGTTTGCCCACGGACGAGGGAGGCTTGCGGGCCGCACGGTTTAGAACGCATCCTTGGCCAGGCTGGTACCGACCAGGGGATCTTCAATTCCTGTGAGTGATTGCGTCGGGGTGTTTAATGCACATGTGGCCCGCATTGCTGCGCCGCCTGGTCGGTTATGGTGGCTGCGGACGAAGGATTCGGGGACTTCATTTGTTTCTGAGACAGTTTCACTCGCATTCCCGCCACTGCAGTGCCGCTCTGTTTGAATCTGAATGTCGAACATCAAATGTATATTCCAGAAAATGAGCAACTAGACAATATTGGCAATTAGCCCAAAGGGCTTATTTTCTCCTTTCGCGAAGAGCAGCCTGAATGTCAAAAAGTCCCACCACTTTCGCCAATAATGAGCTGTCAGAACAGATACAAACAGCCCAACTGTAGAAAGCAAGGCCGTTACCGACGTCGATGGCCAATATGTACAACATTTGAATGCCTCGAATGCTATGGTTCTATACACAGATATGTAGGAGCCCGGGTGCCACCGGGCCAATGTTTAAACCCAAACCCAAACCCCCAAACCCCCAAACTTCCATTTTCTTCGCTTTGTTCATTTATTTGATATGATGCTTGCTTAGTTCTTGTTACCGTTGTTGGCAATCAAGCTTGTCGTGCCTTGGACGTTGTTGCCCACGTTGGCACCTGTGGCGGCCGCTAGCTGCTTGATGCGGTTCGAAACGGCTGTGACGTTGGTGATACCCTCGAGAGCCATGAGGTAAGCCGCGAGACCGGCAATATGGGGGCTAGCCATGCTCGTACCGCTCAGGGTGTCGGTTGCCGTGTTATTGTCAATGCCGACGCTGAGCACGTTGACGCCCGGCGCGAAGATATCGACGCCGGGGCCAAAGTTGGAGAAAGACGCACGGTCGTCGGTACGCTGGTCGATGGCACCAACGGTGATGGCAGCCTCGGCGGAGCCGGGTGACGTGTTGACCGTGTCCTGGTTCTCGTTACCGGCCGCCACGACGGGCACGACGCCGGCGTTGGCAATGGCGTTGATGGCCGAGTTGATGGCCCGTGAACGGGATCCGCCCAGTGACATGTTCATGACGGCCTTTCCGGCGAGACCTCTTGCCGTAGCATTCTTGACAACTGCGTCATGTTAGCTTGCTTCTAGCGAGCGATCAAGAAACGGGGGAGGGGGGGGGGGCTTACCGAACTCCATGCCAGCCAGGACGCCAGAATTGGTACCACCACCGTCGGCGTCAAGGACCTTCACGGCAACGAGCTCGACATTTTTAGCTACACCAAATGTCCTACCACCAATAGTGCCAGCAACATGGCTACCGTGTCCGTTCTCGTCGGTGTCCTGGGCAATAAATGTGAGCAGGCTGGCCTAACGTTGACTACAAAAGGGGGTACACTCACCACATCGTTGACAAAATTGGCTGCAAAGGTTGCCCGCCCCTCGAACTCGCTGTGCGTCGTCAAGATGCCGGTGTCGACAATATACGCCGTGATGCCTCCACCCGCGCTGCTGTCAAAGACATAACCCCTCTCCCCCGCCTCGGCGTGGCTAATGCGTGCCAGGCCGGTGGTTGCCGAACCCTGGGTGAGCTGGGCGTTCAGGCTGATGTAGGCGTCCTGCTCAATGTAGCTGACCTCGTCGGCGACAAATATTTCGGTGATGGTCCGGTCGTCAGCCTCGAGAGCCATGGCCCGCCACTTCCCCAACTTGAAGGGCGTGACGGCGGTCGAGAGGAGCTTCCCTGTCCTGAGACTGCGCTTGCCGATATTGCGTTTGGCTATCGTAGACTTGACGCTGGCTTCGTGTGCTGAGATGACATCGTCGTCAAAAGTGTTGTCGTATACGACAATGTACCTCCCGACAACGGGATCCTTGACGTCCGGATTCGAGACGGGCACACCGAGGAAGTGGAAGTCGCCCTTACGGGGCTCTGGCGCAGGCGCCGCAGAGACACTCCAGCCCGCAAGCAGGACGGAGAGGGACAGTAGTAACCGACCAGCCATGATAGGCAATCTGCGTTCTCTCTATCGGTGGTCGAAAAAGGGTAGATATAAAAAGAGTGGATGGGCTGAGTCTTGGCTTCTACGAAGAGGTGGGGAGGGGGAGGGGAGAGGAGTAGATGTAGTTTATAAGAGAAAGTAGTTGAAGGTGCTGTAGGCTGGCTCTGCTACCGCAACACGGTCGAGTAGGTGAATGGGCGGGAGAGAAACGAAGGTGCTTCAAGCGACTAGTGCTGAGAGAATAGAATCGTCGTAAAGAACGGTATATGCGCAGCACAGGGAACGGAACCAAATAAGCGGGAGGTGAAGGCGATCAGGTATCGCCTTGGCCTGAGACAAAACCAACAAATAACAAGAAAAAGATAGGCTCGACACTGGCTGAACAGGGAGGGGGTACAGCTAGGTCGGTATTTAAACGTCAACGCATGAAGATGGGCGGCTCCATCGCGACCCCTTTTTCGGAAAATGCAGTTCGAGGCTCTGGCTGTTTTGGGGCCGGGTGCGACGTCGCCCTGCCGGTCCAGGGGGGTGGACGGGGGGCTTGACAAACGGCCCTGGCGGCCCAAAGCGGAGGCGCCCTCGCAGCCACTGGCTCCTTGGAATGCCAAGTCAAACAGCAGATCCCTGGGTTTGCCAAGGCAGGATAATCCTCCGCAAAGCCTGCGCGTCGGCACCCACTTGCTAGTTTCGCCATTCTATAGGCGAATAGCCCCTCTAAACCTCAAACGCTGCAGCGGTGCCAGATACAGCGTCCAGGTACCAAGAGAGATTGGTCGTCAGCGACTCGTCGGCTGCGGAGGTGGCTTCTGGCCGTTGCTATTTTCCTGCTCCCCAGGTCTCACCCGATCGGTTCTCGATCTCAAGGGACCTCTCGGCGCTCTCCGTTCCTCTCGGACAGCTGTCTCTCCGCGCCGACCAACCTGCTCTGCCGGCCTGCGTCAAGCACGTCAGCATATCAGCAGAGACGGATCGATCTCGTCTCCGTCCTGCAGCATACAGAGTGTGTAGTGTATTCACACACACGCAGCGACACGGACAGCCAGGAGACAGGGCAGGCTGCTCGGCGCATGACAGATCTCCCCCGATCTACTGCCGGGGGGCGGTTGTAGGCCGATGGCTGTCATTTGGAAGCACCGGTTACTTCAATGCAAACGTGCCGTAGACAGGCAACGCCTCATCTCATGCGCGGCGGGCTGCTGGTTGTTGCTGGCTGCTGGCTGGTCGGTGTGTACGTGATCCCTGATTTCCCTACGCTACGTTGCACGGGTGCATTGCTCGTCACACTGTTTGCTTTGCTGTTCGAGTGAGCTGTTGGGTGGTATCTGGCAGCATCAAAATACACTTGGCCGCGGCAAACAGACCCAACCTAGCTTCCCAGGGCCCTGGGGCCCCTGCAATCAACGAGGCACCGCGTCTCGCCCAATCGACGACAAGATGCTGTGGGGATTGAGGCTCAGGGACGCCCAGACCGTTCCGGGTTTACAATGGTCGCTGGCAGACAGTGCTGTCACTCGTGGGCTTGGTGACAGCGGACGACAACCGGCCGGGGTGTTCCGGGGTCTTTGTGGACGGCCTCAGTCCGGAAGTAATTTCGAAGCAATATCTCTAGCTCTCAAGGTGCGACACCCAATGTCTTGCAGGTCGCCCGCATACCGCAATATACAGGTTTCTTTGGAATATCAAGCCATAGGGTGTTGGGCGACGGAGGAAGATGCAAGATGCGGGCTGCATCTCGGAAGCCGTCAGCGCGCGACATCTCCAGGATTGTGGGGGTGGCGTCCTGTCAGTGGTAACTTAGTGGTGCCATCCTCCGGCTCCTCCCTGGGGCTAACAACTCATGAGCGAATCTGGCCAATGCTGGGCTCTACGGGGAGTTAGTTACCAACTGCAACGCTCGATACTGCTAGTAGAAAGAACCGAGCGGAGAGCAGGGCAGCTAACAGCGCATGCCTACCTAGTGTTAGCGCAAGGTTGCAGCAATGAGAACGGCGCGACGACAGAAGCATCCAAAGCATGCTTGGATCTTGTGGTCTCCTGCAATATGTAGTCTGAAACACTCGTCACCTCCCTTGCCAGACGCCGCGGCGCGTTTCGCTGTTCCGCGAATGAAGCAATTAGCTCCGAAATTTGGCGATAGTTTCCACAATTTTCCCCTTCGAATGCGACTTTCTTAGAAGGATTGACCGTGCTCAAAACAATAGTCCAGCGCTCAGCCTAGCTGAATATACAGGCGAGAGGGAAGGTCGAGACGAGCGCGCCAAGACGTCGGGCAGCCGTGATCAGACTGCCCCAGTCCGACTAAAAGTAAGCGTCATCGACCTTCCCGTACGCGCACACTTGGGTCAAGCGAGTTTTATCGCGACCTTGCAAGAATCTCGGTCTCTCTGGTCCCTGGCGTAGTGTATATAGTACTGCTTTGGCTAGCCAAGACAATTTGCAGCGAAGCAAATAAGGACGTCAGACAAGCGACACATGCCTCGATGTCTCGGCGTAAATGAGGCTCATAAAAGAGGGCAAAGCCGGGTTGCATGTGTCATCGAGTTGTGGAAGATGGAGATATGCCATTGGATAACGTGGTCGTCCTTGTTATCCTCGCCGCCGATGCCGTGGCTGGGCTACAGGTATCACCGTGTTGTTGGATAGTCGCGCTCCAACCTTGTAAGCTTTATCAGCCTGCACTGTGATTCGCCAGAGGTGGAGACGGACCATGTGGTTTGTTACAGGCGGCGCCGAGACTAGCAATGAGACCAACGGAACCACGCGAGTTTGAGAAGTTCGACCCGGGCTCGGCGGCACATCTCGTGGCTGGCGTGGTTAGAGCTGCCGGCGAGCGCGCTCCAGCGTTGCCCCAAAACCTTTATTAATCCCAAGCACGTACGCCCTCACAAGACCAAATGGCAACACACCAGAGTTTCGGTCAGAGCGAGCAACAGGCCTGCGAGGTGGCTCTAGGATGCACCATGTGTATGTACGCCACCATCCCTGCTCGAGCGTTGCTTCGTGCCGAAACTCTCAGCATCAGGCCTGAGGCGAACGGTCAGCGGGGAGCACAGGCCAGAAGACGATGAGTCTCCATATTCAACAGCTCCTCGAGGCGCTTGATGCTGGCTTGAGACCCCCGCATATTACTGGCTGTATGCAGTTTAGTAATCGCGTCACACCAAGCTAACCCCGCAATCGCCAGATGGGATGGGGCGTTGATGTCCTCATACGTAAGTCATTCATGATGAAGAGACCATCTTCGCGACAATTCCAGCGGCGGAAAGGCTGCTGGGTTGGTCTTTTCGTATCTCTGCCTGCGCAATCCAAATGGGCTTGTCGAGGAGAAACGGTGGGTATTCATGCACGAGAGCTCGGCTGGGAGACTTTAGGGGGGTTGGATACCTAGTACCTAGGTAGCAAGCGATTTACTGGGTGCAGTGACGCAGTGACGCTGCTGACTGCTGGTGTGTCCGTCTGCCTCGTCCAGGATGAGGCGGGCCCGAATCGGGTGCGCAGCCCAGCCAGCCCCAGACTAGGTAGCCCAGCAATTCGGAAGTGGCTTGTCGGCTTTCCAGGTTCTGCCATCTGGCAGGGCTCGAGCTGGGCTGCAGGCTGTAGTTGGTGTGGGAGGCAGGTGAGCGCAAGCCGATGCAGGCGAGTGGGAGGCTCGGGATGGTGGGAGACGAGTGTGGGAGGCGGAGAGCAAGTGTGTGTGTGTGGTATAGGAGCGATTCCCTTGTGGCTCGGGCCAATTTACGCGGTCGGCGGCTGTGCAATTCTCGTCTCAAGGGCCAAATGACACCCATTGATGAGCAAAATTCAAGATTGGTGCTGAGTCGACGACTTCCCCTCTTTTCTGGCGACTTGGTGCCAATTGTCTTGGGTCCTTTTTTCTCCCTCACGGCCGTCTCCAACAAGGGATGCCCACATTGTGACATCTGTGATTTTTTTTCTTTCGTTTTTTTTGCCCAGTCGCGACGAAATCCGACTGCCACGACACATATTTATTGATACCCAATTCAACGAATCCAGCAAAAAGCCGCCCACACCCGTCCCCCTAGAACGCTCCACTGGCGTCCACTAAGGTAAGGTTGGCCCTCGGCGCGAGAGCCAACTCTAAATAATTGGACGCTGCGCAGCCAGTCCGCCAATCCCAACATCCCGCTCTCCAGCCAGCCTGACCCCGCGCCCATTCAACCCTTAACTCACGCGACCCCGTTGACGGCGTCCGCAAACAAAAACAAGAGGAGAGTTTGAGGGCCAACTGCGACGCTCGCACACAGGCTCCCAATCCATTGTTCCTCAACCAGGCCATCGGATATTGCCTAGGCCGCCACTGCGAGTGCAATCACCACTGCACCAGCCCAGCCTCCCTCCCCCCCCCTCCTCCCCCTGCTTCTCGCCTCGGGCTCTATCCGAAACGAACACCGTACACCCACACGGGAAATTCAACTCCTCTGCCATGGTCGCCGAACCACCCGACGACTGAACCTCACCTTTTTCGCTAGCCAGAGTAAGCATGTCTCTGCCGAGAGTTCCCATGTTCCTCGAGAATGAACATGGCGGCGATTCGCTCGCCATCGAAATCGAGGCCCGCCTCCCCAGGAGCGACAGAAGCCCGTCAATACACGAAGATGATGGCAAGGCAACCGTCGAGCTCGCATCCATCATGACCACAACATCGAATCCTGTCTCGCCGGGGCCCTCAAGCCCCCCGCTTACCCAGGTTCGAATTCAAGACTTCGTGCCCCCAACCCGGCCGAGCAGCACACCCTTTCCGCAACCCGAACCCCGCAACGCCGACTTGCGCTTCCTCAGTTGTGCCCAAGATGCCATGATGGACTTGGATGAGCCAGAGCCCACCGACCTACTAGCGGCAGCGCCACCGGGCGAGAGCGTCGGCATGAGCCTAAACGACCTCCCCGCTGAGATCCACGAGTGCATTCTTGACCATCTGTTCGGCTTCCGTGTATCTCCCACATCCAAGAGCTCCATCATGCGCTGGGGCACGGCGTTGAGACATCCGAGGAGGAAGGAGCTGTCAGAATTGTCTCTGGTGAGCAGGGCGTGGAGGGTGCTGATTCAGGAGCGGCTTTACCGGCATATCAAATTAAAGGCCACAGTTGAGTCGCTGAGGGAGTCGTTCACGTACTTCTCGGGCCATCCTCATCTACGCTCGTACATCAAGCATATTGAGATATGGTTTCCTGTGTTCCAACCCAAGTATGGGCCCCTCGCACTGTCAACCGCCAATACGCTTCCCACCGTCACGGCCGACGGCTTGACCAATGCCTCCTACATTTTGCCCATCGACAATTGCTCGTTGGAAGAGGCGTTCTACTTTGTCGCCGAGTCCTTCCCAGAAGTCTGTGTCATGACGTTGGAGGGCGGAGAACGGAAAAAGGCGCCGAAGGTGAGGCACTGGATTCGTGGTACCGACGGGCGGGTCATGCCTAAAATCGATTCAGTCCGGACTCTTATTTGCAAGGGCCAGTGGAATCTCATCCGAGGCGAGGACGATTTCGAGACCATCACCTCGGCCTTGCCCAACTTGCAAGAATGGCACGGTTCATACAGCAAACCCAAGTCTAAAAGCTATCTTACCATGGCCGAGATTTTGGGAAAGCCCATGCGCCTGACGGCTCTAAACCTTTGCATTGAGGGGGACTATCGGCGAGAGTTGTCCTTTCCACCCTATTTTGTCAAGGTGTCGAGCAAGGTGCATTTCTGCTCTAAGCTGGCTTTCGCAGCCGCGTCGCCGTCCCTCGAGCATCTCTCATACACAGGAAGAGTCTGCAAGCAATTTTTTACAGACCTCATGGCCAGGCACAAGGACCCAAGAAACGCACGTCTCAAGTCCATCGACCTGACGGTCAAGAACTGCTGTCGCCAGGTGGCTCATTGGGGTGAGTCCGGGTCCGGAATCACCGACATGAATTTCATCGGTGCGTTCGAGGCTCTAGTTCTTGCCGGGATCCGGTCGCTCGGGAAGCTGAGGAACGTGGAGTACTTGAGGATCCGATATGTTGATCTTGGTAAGTTATTCCTCTTACCTTTTACTGGATGTAGGCTAGAACAGCTGGCTAACACTCCATCTTCGTCTAGACTCCCCTGTACCTCCACTGAATCCATACTTCCTCATGCGTGACGGTTGGTGCTCGGGCGTTTGGAGCGATTCTATCATTTCTGAGTTGAACCGGGTCCGACCTACAGCACGCTTCGAGGACTTGGCCGAATCCTTTGGCTCGCTCGGCCTCACCAAAGACGGACGAATGACTATCAGTCCCGATTTCCCGAAATCCAGAGCTTTGTCGCTCAAAATATCCAATTACGCGCTTCTGAGCGGCGGCATCTCGATAACATGAGATCGCATCGGATGATATGGGGAGGGCTCTCTCGAAACCGCCCTACCGGAAGCAGTCTGCAATGCCGCAACCCGATTTAACTTTTACAATATCCTTTTGTCAGTTTCTTTTTGCGACGAGTCCCTTTAGAGCACGGCGTTTGGTTGGTCCTGCAAAGTGGTTTTGCTTTCCAGGGGTAATCGGTAATAGATGGATGGGCTGGGGTAGGCGTCTAGGGCTCGAGTCTCACAAAAGGCATGGCATGTTTGTTACATCTGCTTGTGGTCTTTGAGCAAGAAGGTTGTATGTTGACCATCCCCCCCCCCCCCCCCAAAGACATGGACATGGTGCGGAGTTTGTACGGTTGGGAAAGAAAGAGTGTGTTCTTTTTTTCCTCGTTGCATCCAGGTCTGGGGGTTAACTAACGCATAGCACTTTGAGATGCAGAGATGAGGGCCTGCCTGAGAATGGCAAATATGATGATGTTTAGTAGTTGTAGGGAGGGTATTAGGAAATGGCGAAGTTCAAAATTATGCAACTCTTTTATGTAGCCAAGGCCTTGTTGGAACCATGTCTTAATGAACACAGTCGGGAGATAGATCACAGAATATGATAAATATCTGACTTACTTGGTGGTATATACTTGACTTGGTGGCCTTTCACAAACGTGAAGCTAGCGGGCGTGCATCACACATACACGACCAAGCATGCCTAGTACGATTCATCATAAACTGAAAATAGTACAGCGTGCTGGCCCTCTACCAGCGGGGATTATAACACCCCAGGCTTGACCGAGACATCACTGATGATGATGCCCAATATCCAGCAGTTCACCAAGAAGAAGCCCAGCGATGCCAGCCAAAGGTCAGGCAGAAAGGTACTTTGCCCCAAAAACTCTAGCTTGTAGCCCTGCTGCAGCCAGAGCCCCTGAGATGCCACCCACAGCGCCAAGGCGGAAATACCCAGTTTCTTGTTTACGAGGAACGACGAACTGGGAAGATAGAGCGGGAGTAAGATCATATACCAGAGGAAGTACTGTCTCTGCCATTAGAAGACGCACCCAGAACGAGCCACAGTAATGAACGTACCTGGCTGGTGCAGACTTTGTTGAAGGTGGCAAAGGCAAAGGTTTGTGCTAGCATGGCCGTCGGCAGGTCCTTCTTGGCTACAACAAACGGGATGATGACGCAGGCGAGGGTCAGCTGCGGTAGGAAGGCAACCGACTCGATGCGTAGGGCCGGGAGGCCGGGGAAGGCGGACGCGAGGTACAGCTGCGTGTTGTAGGGGCTGAAGTTGTGGCGATGGTCGATGCGCGTGACGTGGTGGAGATAGGTGTGTGTCAGGAAGGGTGCACCATAACTGATGCTGATGTTAGATGGGAACTGGGGGGGGGCAGCGGGAGGATAGCCAGGAGTGCTTACATGCCGAACATGATGATATTCAGCCCGAGGAAGGTAACCAGGCTGACGACGGCCAGCCGGATCCGGGCGGGTGTGATCAATTTCATTATACGGTTGGGCAGTTTCGCTGGGGCCACGGCGCCAGAGCCAGCCATTCTCTCGCGATCCATCCACCATACAATGGCAGGTGCGTAAATGAAAGGGTAGATCTTGAAGTGGACTCCGAAGCCAAGCAACAAGCCGGCGAGCGTCACCCGCCGCGCCATGACGGCCCACAGCAGCGCCATGACCAGAACGCCCAGCAGACCCTCAGAGCTCCCGCGCGTGCTGATGGTGGCAACCATGGGATTGAGCAGCCAGATGGCGGCAAACCTACGCGCCGTCGGAGCGTCCATGGGGCGGGCGTCTCCCCGGCCCATGGTCAGCACACGCTCGAGTAGCCAGCCAGCCACAAGGTCGGCGGCGGCAAAGAGGACCTTGCCGGAGTTGAAGCACACGGCGTCCCAGAACGGGCTTCCGGTCTGGTAGGCAGTCGGGAGCAGCAGCCAGGCTAGCACGGGGGTGTAGCGGTAGGTCTCCCGGGCGTAGGGGCTCTGTCCGCGTGCGACGAAGCGCGCGGCATCGGTGAAGACGAGGTAGTCAATGTCGGTGTACTTGACGGGCGAGTTCGCGTCCTGCCAGAGGCCATACAGGAGGAGTACGATGCGGGAGAGGGCCGCCCCCAGGTAAAGAGGACGAGGGCCTTGGAAGAAGGCGGATGCGAGAGACGACGCCGAGGACGCCGAGGACGCGGAAGGTGCGACCGGCATCGATTTGAGTGCCCTGGAGCTAGTGCCAGCTGGTGCAGGGGTTTCCATTCTCTCTTCCGCTCTTCCGTCGCTGTCAAATGTCTTTCAGACCCTACTCACCAACTTCGCCTCACCTCATCCAGATCGCTTCACTCCTTGGCGGCGCGCGTCGACTTCCAGGTTGTCGCCCGCAGCAAAATTGGGCCGGTACCACTTGAGACGTTGTTTGCGCCCGTCTCTCTCAATTCCCCCCGGCCGGGAAATTCTAAAATCCAGAGGTTGATATTCCTCGACGTTTTTCCGTCGGACAAATTTTGCAAGTTGGAACAGTGAGTGTCCTGAATTCAGCGCGCTGCGTGCCTTAACAATTTCCCAGTGTCACACCCAGGCGTCCCCATATTTATCTCCAACCCTCACCATTAGTCACCTTCACAGAAATGGATCACCAAGAGCAAACAGACAACCATCTCACCGTTGCCAAGAACGACACCAGCACCAACGAAAATATGTCTGGTTTCAAGCGTGATCGCCAGGGTAATGCGAAGAAGCACGATGGCCCGAAGCAATCTCCCAAGTCGATCGTGAGAAATGCATACACGCCCATGTTCGAGCAGCTCCGCGATGAGCTCGACGAACACCACGACCGCCGCGATCGCATCGGCAAGGCTTCTCGGGACGTCACTGCGCTGAGCAAGAAAATGTATGTAGCCTGCCCTGCTTTGGGCGTTCGCGGGTTATGTGGACTAACAGCTCACAGCATTTTCTCGTTGCAGCGGTACATACGACATCTCCACCTTGCCCTGCTGAGAAAAATCACACTAACACGACCGCCAGGGTTCGCAAGATCGAGGAGCAGCTCCCCGCAGATATCCAGACCGAAATCGACTTGCGTCTTGCTGAGATCTCTAAGCTTCTCGCTAGTATCGCGCCGGATGTGCAGGCCATCAACCGCTACCGGTACTCTCGGTCCCTAGTGTGCTTGGAAGAGCTTGTCGAGGCTCTCACCTTCCTTCACTACCTCAAAACGCAAACTCTCATCAGCCATAAGGAACTGGACCCCATCGTCGAAGACCTCACCCGGAAGGGCGCTGCAAAGGAGGATGAGGTCATGACTAACGCTCCGGACGCCGCCGCCCCAGACCCTGAACAGTCAACACCAGCCCAAGAGACAGAGGCGCTCACAATCAGCCTCACCGATGATGATTACGTGTACGGCCTCTTCGATTTGACGGGCGAGATGATGCGCTTTGCGACCACGACGTCAGCCTTGACGGGCAAAATGGCCAGCGCCGATTTTGGCGAGGACGAAAGCGAGAGCCGTGACATCGTTCAGGATATGCATGACCTCGGAAGCTTCTTCGAGATGCTTCCCTTGCGGTCCGGTAATAGGATCCAGTGGGAAAAGAAGTTAGAGGTTATGCGACAATCGGTACAGAAGGTGGAGAAATTGGGCTATGATATGAAAGTCCGTGGCAGTGAGCGGCCCAAGGGATGGGTTCCGGACCTGAGTTCGAACGATCAGCCTGGATCACCAGAGTGAGCTGCATTGGTGTCTCGGCGCAACTTGAATTCCCCCTTATCTTCTTCACCAGCAGAGTCTGGGCTGAGCTGAACGGAAAGGTGTGAAGAGGCCTTTGCCAGCGCTACCAAAACGAGCTAGTCAAATCGAGCGGGCAAGTTATCGGGAGAGGTACCGATGCGTCTATAAGATAGGGCGAATAGGAAGTCCTCGACGTGGACGGAAGCCGGCACCAACTGATTTTTCGCACACTGTGAGTGCCAACGTTACGCCGATTCTTCGCCCTTCCAACCTGCAATGGTATTTGCGCCCTTGAGTACAACCCACTGCCACACATCAGCCTCCTGCATATGCCTTACAATAGACCGGCCACTCACCCGTTTCTTTTGCTAAGTAGGTGAGGGTGTTGCCGATGCTCAGGTTTGAGATGATGCCAGTGTGTCGGCGCATACGAGTCCTAGACTCTCGACCTCCTAGGCCATGGCTATTGGCGAGACTTAATTGACGGCGAAGCAGAGGATTCACGCGTTCCTTAGGCTGAAAGGAGTTGCGAGCCTACTGGGCTCCCATACATTTACGAGGCTTGGCTCCGGGACGCGTTCGTCAGCACGCGAGTAACCCGAGCCCCAGTCGGGAAGCAGGGAGCTGGGATTGTACAGCATTCTTTTTTGGTGAACCGGGCGCTGAAGTGTTACAATGCACCACAGCCCTTCTATACTAATAAGTGGCAACTTTACATGGTAAATGCCTCCCGTTCGGGGGACACAGGCGGGCTTGGTCGGCTAAAGGGGTCCAGTACACGATGATATGGATAAAGTTGGACCACAACAGCACACAACACGAGCGATACCTACCTATATAAGAGCATGGCGAGATGTTGGAGCTGGCGTTCTGGTCGGGAGAGAGGCTCTGGCAGACCAAAAAACGGCGTGGCCAAAACACCAAGATGCAGCAGGTAAGAAGATTGTTGCCACGGGGTAGATGGGACGAGTTGCGGGGGTCCGACACGGCTGGCGACCCGCTGCCATCCGAGCCTTTCCTGAATCGGCCGACCCCTGCGCGTCTCGGCGCGGGGGGACCGGACCCGGACGAACCGTGCAGGACATCAACGATGGAAAAGGCCCCTCGAACCGTCGTGTATCTGCAGCCTCGGCGGCGGCGAAGCGGCTGGGTTCTGGCGTCGGTGCTCGTCGCCGCCGTGATTTTGCTTGCCATTCTTCCTCAATGGAGGCCGGCATCCAGCTCGTGCGCGTGCAACGCAGACGCTCTTGGCGATACGATACACGGCTTCGCCGGTGCCGCTGCTCCGCTGGACACTCTGGAGGTGTCCCCCTACGCTAAATTTCCCCAACTTAACACCACATCTCCTTACGGCCAGTTCCCCCAACCCAATGATGCATTCCGCTTCCTGCCCTGCACGGACAAGACGGTACCGCCGGTTCTCAACGACACCAGCGCCGCGGCGAGCTGGGCTGCCCTTTTTGATCCCAACCCGGCCAACTGGAGCTGGGGGGCGCCGGTCGGGAACTCTTCAGGGAATGCAACTACCGGCACCGGCGACCCCTATTCTGGGCGCGGCATCTTTCTGTGTGGGTACCTCGAAGTCCCGCTCGACTACCTGAACAAGTCGGACTCCCGCATCACCCGGCTGGCCGTCACCAAGTACCAAGTGTCGGGCCTGGCGCGCGTCGACGGCGCCGCGCCCGCAAACTCGACGGCCGGCAAGAAGAGCGAGCGCACCATCATCATCGAGCCCGGCGGTCCGGGCGGGTCCGGCACGAGCTACGCCTGGGGTTCGGCGGCGCGGATGAGCACGCGCTTCAGCGACGGCAAGTTTGATGTGCTGGGGTGGGATCCGCGCGGCGTCAACGCCTCGCGCCCCGCCGTCGAATGCTTTCCCCACGACGCCGACCGCGACCGTTGGTACCTGCTCACGTCGCAGCACCGGGCAGTTGTGGCCGCGAACCCGCGTGCGCAGCTAGAGATTGTGGATGCGATGAACGAGGCCATGTTCCGGGCTTGCTGGGAGCGGCATGGCGATCTCGGGAGGTTCCTCACTACGGCATCTGTGGCGAGGGACTTGGATGAGATCCGGAAGGCGCTGGGAGAGGACGAGGTCACTGGGTATCTCGTCAGTTACGGCACTGGCATTGGACAGACGTACGCCGGCATGTTTCCTGACAGGGTCGGCAGGATGGTCTTGGATGGCACCGAGTACGTGCGTGATCACCGAGAACGTGGTGGCTTTGGCTGGACGGCGCTCGACAACGCCACGAACGCGTGGAATGACGGCTTCATCGGCGAGTGTCTCAACGCCGGGCCCGAGTATTGCGCGCTGGCCGAGCCAAGAGACGGCAAGGCCGTGACCGCCTCGGGTCTTTCGAGCCGCCTGGACGCTCTTCTCTCGTCGCTGATCGCCCGCCCCGTGCCGGGTTATCTGAAGTCAACTGGCCCGACCATGCTCACGTACTCATACCTTGTCGATTCCATCTACAGTGCCATGTACTCGGCCCGCCGGTGGCCCCAGCTTGCACAGACCTTCTATGAGCTTGAGTCGGGTAACGCAACACTCGCCATCAGCCGCTTCGAGAGTGGAGCGTGGTACTACGACCCAGAGCTTCCATGCCCCGAGCCAGGCTCGCCGGCGTCTGACGGCGAGCTGGGCAACTTGGTTATATGCTCCGACTCCTACGACGCCTCGGAGCCCGATGATATGGATTGGTGGCTGTCGCAATGGCAAAACATGACAGCCAAGTCGTGGATTGCCGGCAACTCGAGGTTTTACACCGTCTTCCCCTGCCGCCACTTCAACACCTTTTGGCCAAAACCGTCCGAGGTCTTCCGTGGCGATCTGAACCACACCCTTCGGACGCCGGTGCTGCTCATCGCCGAGACGTACGACCCCGCCACTCCACTGCGGAACGGAAGGCGGCTTGCTGCCGAGATGGGCTCCAACGCCCGAATGATCGTCCATCACGGCTACGGGCACTCATCGGTCGACACATCCAACTGCACTGACGCGGCTGCCAAGGCCTATGTCCTCGATGGCATCATACCAAAGGACGCCGAGACGAACTGTTACGCGAACGAGAAGCCTTATTTGTATGGCGTCACGCGGAATACGACGGTAAGCGTGGCACCGGCGAGCGAGCCCCCGATTCAGGTCCATGGCGGAGGATTCGGGTTCCGGAAGCATCTTGGGGATGAGGTGGAGTAAGTTGAGCCGATTTTATGTGTGCATTATGTGTTGTCGCGTAATTGATGATGCCGACTTTCTTGTCGGGTCACGTCAACATTACCAGAGGGACAAAGGTCAAAACATGAACGGCCGTAATTTCTTGTGAAAATTACCAACTTTGTACAATACAACTTTCTGAAAACAGGGATAGCTGCCTCGAATTCGAACTCGGGGAATTTATCCGTCTTAGGTTATTCAACAAAATGTTTAACCCCTGAACGTTCCCGGAACCCACAGCCAAGAAAGCCAGAGGCTACGTCAATGTTACATAAGCACTAGCTCCGCATTTCGCACCCAAGAAAAATTGACTAGCCCGCTTGGCTCAGTGGTAGAGCGTGTCACTAGTAATGACAAGGTCGCCAGTTCGATTCTGGTAGTGGGCATTATTTTTGGCAGAACTGCCATTCTGCTCATTTGAGCCGTAGGGCTAGGTAGGTTCTGTACCTTTGCGGGATTCTTTTTTTTTTTTCTTCTAAATGTTTTTTTTTTTTACAGTAAACATCAGTGACTTACAAACAGGAAAACGAGGAAAGGGTGGGTAGTTAGGTACTTGGGTTTTACCAGGAAACTAGCGCCGTACCTGCTCAGTGATGGGATGTCAAGAGAGGTGCCCACGCCTGATGCAAAAATGAATGATAACGGTGGGATTCGAACCCACGCCCTTTCGGACTACGGAATCTTGATTCAAGATAGAATTAAGGACATCTCCTTAACGTAGCGCCTTAGACCGCTCGGCCACATTACCTATTCTGTTTCTATTTCTGCTATGTTGAATGTCAGTTTTGGGCGGGAGGGAGATTCATTTGCACAAGTTGGGGTGGATTAGGTGGAGGTTCAAGCGCTGGGTTTCAATGACAAACTACCATCGCCACGTCCACTCCGTATGTCTCTGTCTGAACCCCTGAAGGAACAGTCTCGTGACTGTCTGGCCCCCATACGAGGCGGGCAAGTGGGATCAGGCTGCCATTTCACGGCGTGGACCGAACTGTCGGAGAACAAACAGAGTGGGGGTTATTTTGGGGCTTTGGGATCGGCCGTTGGGCGCGGGATGAGTAACTTTTGCAAGGGGAATGTTGGGGAATGTAGGGGAATGTGTAGAGACCAGGATGGCATCGCCGATAGGTTTTTGTTCTGATGTTTGGCACTCGTGGCGACCGTGGCGGACCGTCAGGACGACCATGTGCGCACGCGGTTGCTGTGGCTGCCACGTTTTGCGTCGTGCCCCTTTTCCCTTTTTTTTTTTTTTTTTTTTGGCTAGATGTGTTTACACAGTGCTGTAGGTGCTGTGTGGCGAGTAGGTACTCCGTACTCCGTTGGGGGTGCATGTTGCAAATAACGGTGCGGCAGGACAATGCGAAAAGAAAGAGAGAAAAGAGGGATACAGAGCAAGAAGCGGTGCTACGCTGAGTGTAGTCTACCCCACGGAGCTTGCCTAGCTCCAAGTCGGCAGCTTCTGCTCGCAGGTTGTCTGTCCGTCTGCACGGCGCTGAACAAACGTGCGGCTTCCCAAATGGAAAACAAGCAAAGTTCTGGCGAATTCGCACAGCTGGGCTGTGTGGCTCCTCTCGGGCTCTGCCCCACTTGGCAGCCGTGACCCCCTGCAGGCACAGTGCTACGGTGTAGTAGCTTCGACCTCTTCACCGCCGCGACGACGAGCCCACCACCCTCTTGTCTTGGCCTGAGTAAGGTTGGGCCCAGGGCCCAGGGCCGAGGGCAGACGGAATAGGACGGGACAGAACGGGACAGAGAAACGGGACGGGCTGCGAAGCTGTGAAGCTGCGTCACGCCGCCCGCTGGCAGCCGCTTAACGTCGGTGTCGGTGACCGTGTCGACTGTCAGGAGCTGGAACTGAGTGCGAATCTTGCGAGTCTTTCCCTCGTGGCTGGCTGCTTCACGTTGCAAGCCCGCGGCCGTGTCTGCACGACGCCGTATCTCGCCCCCTATCTCCGTCTTCGGCACATCGGGCCATGGCGGTATGGTGACATGGCCGCACAGCTGCAGCTATTGTGCTGATCTGGCAATCAGATTCATCACCACACCCGGCCCCAACGAGACGGTGTGAGCAGTGTGAGCCACCGGGGAAACCGGCAGCCAGCCCCCTCGCCAACCCTTCGTCGCCTCTCCATCGACTCTCCGTCGATACCCTAGTCAACAGAGCCTTCGCTACCGTCCCCATGATGCATCTCAGCGTCCATGTCAGGATTACCGGCCGCATCCCTGCCTTCGTCGTGAAATAGGCGTTCCCGTGCCTATATACACCACGGGACGGCCCCGTCACCTCACCTCCTTCTGGCGTGCTTGCTGTGTAACAACTCAACATTCCGGGTATTCTTGCGCAACTGGCTTTGCCCTGGCCGCCACTCCTCCCTGTCCTGGACGAGTTCTTGTATAAAACCTGCTCTATCGCCTCCCAGGCCTGGCCGACTGAGCTCACCATCATCCATCCAAATCTCGCTTCCCACATATATACCCACACAGCATCTTCATCTTCCTCAAGCGGCCAGTATGCCGTGTAAGCTCGCCATCACCTCCATGTCCCTCGGCCGGTGCTATGCCGGCCACTCCTTCGCCCGCAAGCTGGACGCTGCCCAAAAGTACGGCTACCAAGGCATCGAGCTCTTCCACGAGGACCTGGAAGACGTTGCGTACCGCCTCTCCCGCGAGTCCCCGTCGACCGCCGGCGCCTCGCCCACCGCCCAGCTCGCTGCCGCTCGCCACATCCTCCACATGTGCCGGAACAGAGGCATCGAGGTTGTCTGCCTTCAGCCCTTCGGCCATTACGAAGGCCTCCTAGACCGCTCCGAGCACGAGCGCCGCCTGCAGAAGCTGGCCCTATGGATCGAGCTCGCGCATGAGCTCGATACCGACCTGATCCAGATCCCCGCCAACTTCCTGCCCGAGGACCAGGTGAGCGATGACGCCGACCTGATCGTGGCCGACCTGCGCACCGTGGCCGACATTGGCCTGCGGGCGTCGCCGCCCATCCGCTTCGCCTACGAGAGCCTGTGCTGGAGCACGCGTGTCGACCACTGGGAGCAGTGCTGGGACGTGGTCCAGCGCGTCGACCGCCCCAACTTTGGCATGTGCCTCGACACCTTCAATATTGCCGGCCGCATCTACGCCGACCCGGCCGTGGCCTCGGGCCGGACGGCCAACGCCGAGGAGGCTGTCCGCCAGTCCATAGCCCGGCTTGTGACCCAGGTCGACGTCAGCAAAGTCTTTTACGTCCAGGTCGTGGATGCCGAGCGGCTCAGAGAGCCACTTGTTCCCGGCCACGCCTACTATGACCCGCAGCAGTCGACGCGCATGAGCTGGTCGCGAAACTGCCGGCTCTTTTATGGCGAGAAGGACCGCGGCGCCTATCTGCCCGTCAAGGAGATCTCCCGTGCTTTTTTCCACGGCCTAGGTTTTGAGGGGTGGGTCAGTCTCGAGTTGTTCAACCGACGCATGAACGACATTGGACCCGAGGTACCGGATGAGCTCGCCAGGAGAGGGGCCATCTCGTGGGCCAGGCTGGCAAGGGACATGAGGTTGACAGTAGAGCTGCCAGCTCCCGTGCCGACGGTTCGGATAACCGCGTCTCTGTGACAACTCTTTCCGCTTCCTTGCATACCCAACATAGAACAACTCATCATACCCGCTCCCGCGGGTTTGTGCTTCACATAGACACGGAGATGGCTACGGTGCATGGCTCGGTACTGGCTTGGCATTTTTCTCGGGAGTTATTCATAATAGAAATGGCGCTTTGGATCGGGTTGGATCGGGTCAGGGTGGTGTTTTCTGGCAGCAATACTTGGGATCCGGTACCTAGAGATAGATCGGCTGCTCGTGCGCAAAAATAGACAATCTCTTCGAGGACGCCATACAACTGCAAAGCAATAAATAACTGCCGAAGATATCAACTGTGACCTTGCTATCGGATACCTGCGTTTCCGTTGTAATGGTTCGCTGGGGTTTTGAAGTTTGGTCCTCCGATGATCGGTGGCAGCTACGGCTTCAAGGATGGGTGTGCGCAAAAGCTAGAGCGCGGTTGATATCTTACCGGTTGATGAGCTTGACGACATATCTGCCTTGGCCGCTACGCTAGGCAAAGAGTACATGGTGCTATGTCACATGGGGGTGGTGGCAGCAAAGGTCAGCTTCGCAACCGTGTTCAATTCCCCCGTACGTGTACAAGAAGCGCCACTAAACGAGGATAGATTCCAAACTCGAGCTCGCAGAAAACAAAGCACTTGCTTTGGATAATGGATAATTTTTGACGTCTATGCAACTCTCCTAGAGAGTCCCTCCTCGTAACCTGGTCACCACGACACAGATGATACATATAAGCGCATTACCGTCCTCGAGTAAACCGTCGTTTTGACGCTTATGATGCTCGAGGGGACCTTGACGGTCTGAGCCACGAGATGACTGTGCGGGGCGATGTGTTTGCGACCGCATGAATCCGCACTCAAGATCCGCCACTCAGCCTCGTGGATGAGAATGACTGGTGGGGGAGGCTAGTTCAAACACAATAGCGGCGACCCGAGCTGGGAGAGATACTACCGGGTTTGGTCGGTTGCCGCAGGAACTGTCTGGTAATGTCGCTATTCGTGCATGTGTTACCGCGTAATCGGGCAGATATTGCCAGCAGCGCCTTAGTCTAATCCAGGAAAGGCCACCGTCCTGGTCTGGTTTTTGCCTTTGCCCTTTCTCCGCTTCTTCTTCGACTGCTTTGACCGCTTTGGCTTATTATCGCTGTCGCTGTCGCTGTCATCGTTGTCGGAGTCATCACTCTCCGCAGGCCGCTTGATACCGGTCTCCGCGGCTTCCTCTTCTACCTCCTCTTCCTCTTCCTCATTCTCGCGAATAATGTCAGACTCGGCCCATACCTTGACAGTCTTGCCACCACCGCTAATCAGCCTGTTTTGATAATCGAAGCTCAGTGCCGCAACACCCTCAACGTCGTCGTGTTTGAGAACGATCTGCACTTCCCGTGCTCTCAAATCCACAATGCTCATGCTGCCGTCACCAATGCCAACGACGACCTTCTTGCCCCATCCGAGCTCGTCGGGGACGCGAACGATAGCATCAAGGCTGTCGCCATCCCGTCTGTTCTGTCCTCCGGCAACGTAGATGCGTTCTTGCTGGTCATCCCATGCGCCGCGATCCCACAGGGTTAGGACCCCGCCGCCTGTGCCGACAGCCACAACGGCATTGTCCCGCATACGCTTCGGGCCGAGCCCAGAAGGAATGATTGTCGAGCACAGCAACTCGTCTTCCTGGTTCTCAGACGTAGCCATGATGCCATGTCTCAGATCAGTGACGGCAAGAGTCGTACCTCCTGTCGAGACCCACTGCTTAGAAAAGCCGGAGGTGCTCTCGGCCGAGGCCGGGAGAGGCGTGATGCTGGTAATGTAGTCCATATGGGGAACATGCTTGCGAACTGGCTTGGGGTTCAAGTTCCCATTCTCGCGGAGGTCGAATATGTATAGGCCTCCCGGGTCGGTACCAAGAAGCAGTGTCTGAGGTGAGAGGACATGGAGGATGGCTGGCGAATCGGTGACGGTTGTGGCACTATTGCGGGGAGGCAGACCAATCTTGGAGATGACCATGCCCGTCTCTGGGGAGAAGTGCTTGACAATGGCGTCGGTACCAGCAGAGTAAAGGGCTGCGGATAGACATGTCTGTCAGTAACAAAAGACGGGGTTGGGGTTCTATGATGGTGCATGGCAACTCACACTCTCCATCATGACTATAGGCAAGGCATCGGCAGCTTCCCTTGTGGCGGCGGGTGCTCCACACACTCTTGATCAGGCCCTTTCCGCTGTTGGTGCTGCTGTTTTCATCGCCGCTATCGTACGAGCTCTCGTCGCTGGACGGCAAGCGAAAACTCTCGACGCGGCCGTTTGCTAAGCCCACGGTGAGCAGGGGCTTGGAGGGGTGCAGGACCTGGGCGAAGAGATCCGCTGTCAGCGGGAGGGTGCAGAGGTTCTCCAGCATCTTTGGTGGCTGGTTGCGTAAAGTCTAAAATTGGGTGTTTGAGGTCTCAGCTCATGTTAACATCCAAATCTGCGTCCTAGAGTCGAAAGTGCAGAGTGCGGATGGAAAAAGCTGGCAGGCTGGATGCCGGCCGCGACAGCCAAAAAATTTCCAGAGCTCTCAAAGCATGCACCCTTGCTTCGCTGCTTGGCACGGGAAGATCGCTGTACCTTGACGCAGTACCTGCACACGCGGCAGGCAGTTGCGGGGTACCTGCCGTGACTTTGCCCGTATGCAAGTACGAGCACTCCATAACTTCCAGACCATATGTATCCAATCATTGTATTGGTGCTAGTCCCCAATTGGCAGGGGTAGCATGTAACCGGCCATGTCACTCGAGCTCGAGTGACTTGCCGCGTGTGAAGCTTCTCCAAACCCGGAATGACTCCATCGACCACCACCCACGACCAGCAAAGATGAATACCACTGGGGTAAATCTCAGCTGGTATCTGGTGCTGTACTGCATCACACTCATTATGGCCGCCGAGACAGCCGCCAAGCCGCCACTCAGATCCATCATGTATTTCACCGGGTATGTGCCAATAAAGTCTCTTGAGCCTGGCTCACAGTCAAGTGTTGATCGTTAGTCCACAGCCAACATCCCATCGCACCTCCTATTGACCAACTTGGGCAGGTGACTCACGTCGCAATTGCATTCATGAGCCCTGGTGCCTTTAACGATCCCGCTCGGTCAGAATGGCCCTTCTTCACCACAGTTAATCAAGTCCGAGCGCAGTTTAGGAGAGGCACCAAGGTCATGGTTGCCATCGGCGGCTGGGGAGACACGCATGGATTTTCTACCGCTGCTTTGACCGAGAAAGCCCGTAAAACCTTCGCCAAGAGCGTTGCCAAAATGGTCGAGGCCACTGGTGCAGATGGTCCGTAGCCCCTTCTGCCCCCCCCCCCCCTCTCCCCCCGGGACCTTCCTACCGCGGAGTGAATCTGACAGATATCGTAGGCGTTGATGTGGATTGGGAATACCCAGGCGGCAACGGTGAGGACTATAAAAAGGTGCCCAACTCGGCGAAGGCTTGGGAGATCGACGCTTACCCACTCCTTCTCGACGAGCTGCGCGCCGCCCTCGGACCTGAGAAAGTAATTTCGGCTGCGGTGCCCGGCCTCAGGCGTGATATGCTTGCCTTCACACACGAGACCATCCCGAAGATCATGCGCAGCCTCAATTTCCTGAATGTCATGACATACGACATGATGAATCGGCGTGACACAGTGACAAAGCACCACACTGGGGTAAAGCTGAGCCTGGAGGCCGTTGATGCCTATATCGCTAACGGCGTACCCCCGCAAAATGTCAACCTCGGCTTTGCCTTCTACACAAAGTATTTCAAAACAGACCACGAGGCCTGCGCTAAAGCCGCGTCAGCTGTCGGATGCCCTACGCTGCTCCTCGAGGACCCGCAAACCGGGGCAGATTTGGGTCGGGGCGGTGGCTTCTCTTGGCACGACGGCATACCGGGAAACGTCGCCAAGTCCTTCTCAAGGGCACTCAGCCAAGGGACATACGATTATAGGGAAGGGGGGTACTTTTACCTCGATACAGAGGAAGACATATGGTGGACATTCGATACACCCGAGGCCATCAAAGAAAAGTTTCCGTTGATCGTCGAAAAAAAGGGGCTCGGTGGCGTTTTCGCATGGGGACTGGGCGAAGACGCACCCGCATTTCAACATCTAGCTGCTCTAAACGAGGGACTAGTCGAATATTCTAGCGGAAGGAAAGACGAGCTTTAATCAACAGCGTGCATTCAGGCGACATGCGCGATACGGCATTAGAAGGCTGTAATCCGAAACGTTATTAGCTATTAACCTAACTTCGCGGAAAATGACTCTGCGACCCTGGATCGACCTTCCACAAGTCACAGCTTCCTAGCTTTCTTCTTAAACAGTGATCATCTCGCAAAGCTCTCCTCCCAGCGGCATGGAGTAGATGAAGAAAATAAAGCAAGTAAGAACTCATTTTAGTGGTGACCCCTTGTTTGGGGCTAATTATGGGTCCGCTTTCGAAACAAGTCAATCAAGACCCACAAGGTCCCGAGAAGGAGAGGTATGACCACCATACACAGTACCAAAACCTTCAGCCTTTCTGCCCCTGTTCTATCCCCCATCGATGACGGCGACAGTTCCGATGGGCCACGATTGTTCTGTGGCGTCTCTGCGGCGGCGACATCTTCAAAAGTCTGATAATCAAGGCTCGGTTGATCGGACGGTTGGGTTACTTGATTATACGTTGGAGAGGAGGCGGGCTTGTGGCCCAATTAGCACAGAACACATTCTGGCAGCATTGGAGCTTCTTACCTTTGGAGGGTAAACACCTCTTTCGGGTGGGCTATCGGGGCGAACAATGATGGAGCCATCATTAGAGAGGGAGGACGTGGAGCTCATGGCTGCAGCCTGTAGAGAATAGGTGAAGAAATAGCCAACCAGAATTCAAAATAGGTATCCCACCAAAGAGAACAGCAGCGCTTAAACATCCAAGAGTGACCCGAAGAGTGTGAGTGCCGGAGGCCCGCTACCGGATATAGGCTTCACAAGCAAGGCATGCTCAGCGCCTCATGCGTGCCTGTGCTCGAGTCGCTTGACGGCTCTTTTCGTCTTTCGCACTGTCCCAAGCATTCGATGATCGAGTTTGGGGCCTGCTAGGACGAAGAGTAGTGGCGAAAGCAAGAAGGATGGCTAATATGGCAGAACATGCTCTCAAAAGCATTCACAAAGAGTTTGAGACAAATGTCAGGTCATATCCTCTATTTGAGGGGGGGCAAAGAAATGGGGGAAATTAGGGAACGCGCCTGGGCTGATTGACCATCGAAAGTCCGTACCACAGATTCAATGCAACAATACACACGCTCACATGGGTCACATGTCGGGTTAGGATTGGTAAAGTGTTTGTTGCTATGTGTCTATGCAGGGTATTATACTCTTACAATGTTGAAAGTAAGTGGTTCCCGTACGGTTCCATAGGTAGTCAGAAAATGCATTACGCGAATACCCTAGGTATCCAATTCCTGCGCTACTGCTACCGTCCAAAGGACTGACTTTGCTTGACCGGTTCTTAGGGGACTTATTAGACAGCCTTAACTGCTCTCTAGATGGGTTCATCCCCCATTTTCTGACCCGGCGTATCGTTAAAATTGCTGCTAGGACCAGGAATATCGCCCTCGGCATGATTTCTGCTAACATTCGCCGTCTGCGGTTCCGCCATCGCCGTAGCGCCTTCTTCTTCCCATCGATATTGCTAAGTCT
The DNA here is from genome assembly GCA_030549175.1 of Lasiosphaeris hirsuta. Classification (NCBI taxonomy): domain Eukaryota; kingdom Fungi; phylum Ascomycota; class Sordariomycetes; order Sordariales; family Lasiosphaeriaceae; genus Lasiosphaeris; species Lasiosphaeris hirsuta. Next base: position 2,178,270 of record JAUKUA010000002.1, read on the forward strand.
GTGCAAACTCCGCAAACGCACGCTTCGAGCCTGTCTGAGTCCGAACCGAGCCCTCAGGGCTACCACTGCGACCTTTCGAGGCAGTGGTGATAGCAGCGGTAGATCCACGTGGTTCCGGGGTGGGGGTGGGAGGTGAATCTAGACCCGTTACTTGAAAATGCGAACGCGTAGTTGTGTACTGTGGCGGCTGGCTAGGACTCGTGGCCGGAGTGGACGGCGGCTCCGTTGCTTTGACGGGGCCTGATTGCCCTGCTGTGCGTGGCTTCTTGATAGAGGACTCTTGTCCGGCCTGAGAGATTGAGGCCTGTAGATTAGGTGGAGATGGCTGAGTATCCGCCTGGCTGCCAGCCCGGATTGCACGAATATTGGTTGTTGTCGTGGCCGAATCGGCATTGGTTACGGGGAGTTGCTGGCGGCCCGCGGTACCCTGAGCCTTTGCCATCGGGTTGTCAGGAGTCCTTAGGCGGGCGGTGCCAGGATCGCTGCTAGTATTGCCATTGGGGGCAGTTGGAACTTGAGGATTCGGGGATCCGCAATACTGCAGCCAGGAGAGGATCAAGTTTGCAATCATGTCGCTATTTTTCTCCAAGAAGCAGAGATGACCGTTCCCATGAATTCCAAACTTCTCTAGCTCTACGTGCTGGACCCTGACGCCAGCCTGTGTAAGGAACTTCACGGTTGCCCAGTCGAAGACCGAATGGGGGCTCGCCTCACTCGTCACGACTGCATGGGGCATTCGCTGGAGATTTGGAAGCTTCCTCACGGTGGAACGGGCGGGATCCTGGAGGAAACAGGTGGCTCCCGTATCCTCGTCAGCCACCTTGATGTGGGGAATTGGCTGGAATGAAGACGAAAGGAGGGTGTCGCCGGAGGGGACGTCGGCAGGAGGGTCGAAATTCAACGGGATATCGGTAATACCGAACTGACGGACGCCCTTTATTGCTCGGATATTCGTGCCGTGGCAGTAGTTGTCGTCCCGCACAGTTATTGTGGAACCGAACGCCGGACCAACGGGCTCAACAGCAACTACGGCTTTGACATACTGAGGAGCGTCGTCCGCCACAAGCCAGGCAATATTGGCGCCGCTGCCATGACCGATGAGAATGGCAGGTCTGCGGATGCCTTGAAGGAGATTTTTGACTGCCCGCTGACCTGCGATCTGCCGCTCTTTTGTGTCTAGGTACTCGGGGACGACACTTTGGAAATACCGATCGAAGATTGAATCGCCGCGAAGTCCGGTCTAGATTCCTCGTTTCGTCAGCCCCCTGCACAGCCGGCTGGAGTTCACGGCACTAAATGGCAGATTGAGATGGAAGGTGGAAACTTACGTCGGGCCACTGGGTATGAGCACTTGCCGAAGGCCACTCTGGGTTTTTCTGGGGCGCCGTCATTTGGGACTCAACGACGTCGGCTGTCAGAATAGTCGTGCGTGAGTCTGGAGTGATAATGCCCGCGGACCGCCCGTGAAAGGGTAAATCGACGACTAGAACAATGAAGCCCCGGCTGGCAAAGAACTGGGCCCAGCCCTCGCGGCCATCGGGCTTGCGAAACCAACCCTATTGAAGTGGGTTAGGGTGCTAAGACTCAGGACAGCTATGGATTGGGAATGCTTGAGCGTGACTTACCGCCCCGGTTTGGTGATCTCCATGAATCAAAACAATCGGGATCTGGGTGACAGGCGGTCTGCAAAGTGGAGAAATCTTCTCGACAAACATCTGCCCCGACATCATTGTTTTGGCCATATCAGCCCAGCTGCCACCCACCCAACTTTCCTCTCGCTCCAGTGGTGTACGGCCACCGGAAGTCGAGGCGGCAGTAGCGGTTGCAGTCGCTGCAGTCACGGCAGTCGCGGCTCTAGCGGTCGCCATGGCGCTAAATTTCGTGTCGATAGACAATGATAGTATGCTTGATGCTTGGTTGGAGAGATGTGCGGGATTGATGTCGAGTGACTATAGTGGAGGGATTGGAATCGGCAATATTGTGTCGCCGTTTCTTTTTTGCGAGGAGTTTTTCAAATATCTCCCACTATGGCAAGGCCCAACGCTGAGAAGGGAGAGCGAATGAGGGAGAGGGCAGGTGGGCAGGTGGGGGAAGAGAGGCGGTAGCAGGAAGGTATATCGGATGAAGGGTGTTGGGGGAAAGAGGCTCTCCAGAGAACTGCTTGTTGTTTCCATCTCAGGAAAGAACGACCGTGTCTGTGGTAGGGCGCTGAGTGCTGGATGGAAGTTGCGTCTAAGACTGAGCTTCACCTCTCACAATATATATCAAATACAAGGTATGGACTATGATGCAGGCCAGTGAAGGGTTTTCCGAAATAAGCTCTGTGATATGCAAGGTTTCTTCTATCATAGGCTGCGACCTAGGGGACCGAATGCCTTTACTTCCTGGTATGAATCCGAGTCGATCTGAAGATAATAATCCCGCCCCTGCTCTAGCCTACCAGGTCCCTCAACCCCAGTGGATCGTTTCAAGAGCACGGTAGACCAAGAATGAGTGGGAGCTGCTCGGTACCTCACAGAGTTGCAGCAGCAAGTCATATGTGTATGTCAAGTCTTTTCAGTTCGTTCCTGCCAGTTGTTTGGAGAATGTTCAATCATGGTGTCTGTGCCGCAACAAATTGAATTTCTGTGAGTTCAAGGTCTTGTACAAGCAAACCCGTGTCACGATATCAACCATCTACTCAGTCCAAAAAGCTACGGTTGTACGTACACATCCGACCCCCCCTTTCTCATTCTTTCGGCTGCACAGCCCAGGGTTAGGACCAAAGCCAGGGTCGGCCTTCAACTGCCAGCGGTATTGTCCAGCGATAACCAAGGCACTTATTTGCGTCGGGTTGCAAGAGCACGATATGCACAGCTGCAGTCGACTATGAGGGGATTGACGATGTGGACCCGACCCTCAAGCAGGCGTGTTGCATGAGCCTTGGCCATATTGAATCAATACTACCACGTGTAGTGTGGAGCACCGATTGTACCTCAGGTAAGTGGCTTGTTCCCATTAGCCGCCGAGAACGAGAATACTAATTTGTTTGGGTCGCGCTGGCTTACCGTGTTTTCCATATTGTCCCGGCGTTGCCACGCGTTGCCACCCTACCTTATGTGGCGGCTCATTCACCCGTGCTCATTTTCAAGGGTCTTGCATGTCAACTCCATATCCCGCCCCTGAGAACACATCTCATTGGTAACCAATCTCCTAAATGCCCGGTAGGCTCCAGGTCAATTGGAGCCCGGCACGATGTGACGCTAGCTGCAGCTCATAGTATCCCTAAAATATCCCTAAAATATCCCCGAAGCATCCCTGTAGTACCAGGCCTTTAATGCCCTGTAGTAGCCTCGGCACCAACGTCAAGCCCGGATGGGTCGAGCTGTATTAGTTTAAATGCTCATTCCAGAAGCTGTGTCTGGGGCCACTGCCAGCTCGTCTTCCACTCCAGTCTGACACCTTCCGTGACCCAGGTCTCCAGGAGGAATCAGACATGGCTTGGCCACGGCTCCCTTCGCTAGGCACGGCGCTGCTCGCCGCACTTTCCACCGTCGTGGCCCCCGCAGAGTCAAGATTGGTGCCCAAGCACGCGACCGTCGTTGACTATCGGTCGGTGAGCGAAAACTACACATTCATCATCGCGGGTGCCGGGATTGCAGGCCTCACTCTGGCCGACCGCTTGACCGAGGACCCCAAAGGTACCTACCAGGTCCTACCCACCTTACCCAGGCTTCCCCTATTTGTGCCTACGGCTCGCTAACAGCAACGCAGTCAGCGTCCTCGTCATTGAGGCTGGCCCGTTCGACCAGGGACAGGACGGTATCCTCGTGCCCGGAGCTTATGCGCCCTACCTCTACTTTTGGCCGAACCTGGTCACTGTGCCCCAGGCTGGACTCAACAACCGGTCCATCGGCACTGTGTGTGCCCAAGTGGTTGGAGGAGGCAGCGCCATCAATGCCATGGTGTTCCTCCGGGGAGATGCCGAGGATTACAACGGATGGGGCTCACTGGGGAACCCGGGGTGGAGTTGGGACAATCTGTTGCCCTTTTTCAAAATGGTACGCCTCCGCGGTATCCGTCGCCGTGGGTAGAGATCATGGCTGGGGCGCTAACACGACCGGATTTGCCTTTGTTATCGCCAGAGCGAGAACTTCACTCGCCCCGATGCTTCCTTTGCCAGCACGGCCAATATTACCTGGGACGATACCGCTCGGGGACATTCGGGCCCAGTTCAGTACTCGTATCCAAACTTCTTTTTCCCAGGAAGCGGTATGCAAAGCCCCTTCCCGGCATTCTGGCCGGTCCGCTAACGGTAGACGTACTTTCAGCAAACTGGTGGAACGCGGCTAAATCAGTTGGACTTCAGCCCACGAAGGACCCCAACGCGGGACGCAAGGAAGGTACGTACCGCCTCTAGCTCGCGAAACATAATTTTCTTGGTCTTCCAGAGAACCGATGCTAATTTTGGGCTTCTACGGTCGAGAAAGGGATTTTCTGGATCCCGTCTGTCCTGAATGCCACCACCATGACCAGAAGCTATGCCCGACGGAACCACTACGACAGAGTGATCAACTCACGGCCCAACTACCACGTACTTGCTTCCAACACCGTGTCCAAGGTGCTGTTCCGTGGGATTCAGGCTATCGGCGTGAGCTACCTGCCGACAGCTGGGGGCGCTGTCTCGAGCGTGTACGCATCCAAGGAGGTTATCTTGGCTGCAGGCGCACTGCACACGCCACAAATCTTGCAGCTTTCGGGCGTTGGGCCGGCGCCGCTGCTCCGGCGACTTGGGATACCCGTCATCGTCGACCTGCCCGGCGTCGGGCAGAATCTTCAGGATCAGCCTACTTTGACGGTTCCCTACACCTGTGAGTCTACTCTTGATCGAGCCCCTGACCCGGACTGACCTCGGCCCGTATCCAGTTGGCGCCAACATCTTCCCCAACTCGGGATCACTGATCACCAATGCGACATACAACGCGGAACAGCGTGCTCTGTACGACTCTTCTCGCCAGGGCCCATACACAATTGTCAGCACCCTCAGCACCAACATCGGCACGCTCGCCCTGCAACACGCCACGGCCAAGTTCAAGCAAATCGCAGCTCGAGCGCGCGCGCGAAGTGCCGCCGACTCGCTGGCGCCTGACGTGGACCCGACGGTTCTGAAGGGCTACAAGGCCCAGCGCGACCTCATCATCCAGCAGTTCGAGAGCGCAAACATCGGCGTCGGCACCATCCACTGGGGCACAGCGGACTCGGCCCTCGTCTACCACCTCCGGCCCCTGAGCCGTGGCACCGTCAACATCAACTCGACCGACCCGCAGGCCAACCCCATCATCGACTACAGGACAGGCACAGACCCCATCGACTTTGACGTCTACACGGCCCTGTTCCGCAAGAACCGCGAGGTGTTCGCTGCATCGACCATGCAGGCGCTCCGGCCAGTCGAGGCGAGCCCCTTTGGTGCCCACCTGACCACGGACGAGCAGATCATCGCCGTCATGCGCAACGAGATAAACCCGTCCAATGCCCACCAGTGCTGCACTGCCGCCATGCTGCCGCGGTCGCATGGCGGTGTCGTCTCAAGCGAGCAAAAAGTCTACGGAGTACAGGGGCTGCGGGTTGCTGACATTAGCTTCTGGCCAATGGAGCTTACAGGAGCTCCGACTGCTACCATGTATGCTGCGGGAGAGAGAGTGAGTTTGTTCCCGTTCGGGTCAATATCCGTGCTTTGAACTCCAACTAACCCCCCAACAGCTCGCCGATGCTATCAAGAAGGAGTGTGGATTCGGAGAGTATCGCCATTAGTCGACCAAAGAATGCACTAAAGACCAAGTAAGTTGTAATATTGCAGAGAGGTACCCACATAGGCACCTTACTTGGGTAAAGAGTGTATGCATGCCCAGCTCTATACGGCCGTCCCGAAAGTCTCTCTGCGATTCATTCCTAGCTCAACTGTTCATGGTTGAGTTGTCGTCACCGTCGATGTAACTCGAGGTATGCCGTAGAACTCCGCATCAGTTCGCACTGATTCCATTCGGGCGTCCATCCCTTGCCTCTACGATAAACGGCTGTAAACTGGCTTCTCCGGGCATTAGAACATACAATGCTGTTTAATTTGGTATTGCTCCAGGCTTGAAGCAAAAAACATGAACGTTGGGCTGGCCGAAGCCTGCTTTTCATATGCAGCCCGGGCTTGATCTTAGGAATCCGAAATTACGCTTGGAGTAGAAACCGCGGAGATGTCGGATTCCCGTCAGACGTGATTGGTGGTCGATTGCTCACTCAGCCTTTGTGAGACTCGAGGTTAAATCCCTATTGGACCAACCCAAGTTTGTAATCACTTTGCCCGTTTCCTCACTGGGGCCAATGCTACCCCTGTTTACTAAGGTACCAAACATCATGCAAGGTTGGTCGCTTCGGTGCGCACCGATCTCATTGCTTCGTCCTAGTCGAAGCTGGTCCCTTTAGGATTCAAGTCAGCACCATTTGGAATATGCCTCCGTTGTTGCGTATGAGCGCTCCAACTGATGCACCCAACCTTGCTGCTTTGAGCCTTGTATCCAACCGAGATTGACAAGGCCTCCTGACTTCTCGCTAGAAAGGTACCATCATGATGATCAATGCTTGGTCGGAGGTCCTGCTCTATAAGTTGCTGCATCCCCTCCCATCGATGCCATGAGAACCCCGGACCTCATATCAGATCCAAGCAGTAGTCAACCCAGCAAGAACCCAGCTCTTCATCAGCCCTCCACCGATTATACACAATGGCAGCAACCAAGATTGCAACAGTTGCCGCGGACGGTATCGAGATATTCTACCGGTCCGCAGGCCCCGTCGATGCACCCACCATCGTGCTCCTCCACGGCTTTCCTTCATCCTCGCACATGTTCCGCAATCTGATCCCCTTGCTCGCAACCGACTATCGGGTCATTGCCCTCGACCTGCCCGGCTACGGCTTCACCAAGGTCCCGGCCGAGCGGAACTACTCGTACACCTTCGCCAACCTCGCCCAGACTTTCACCGCCTTTGTCGATGCTCTGGCACTGAAGCGCTTTGCCATCTATATCTTTGACTACGGCGCCCCGACAGGCCTCCGCTTCGCCCTCGACCGACCTGACGCCGTAGCTGCAATCATCACGCAGAATGGCAACGCTTACGACGTCGGCCTCGGCCCGACCTTTTGGCCTCCTATCCAGAAGTATTGGGCGACAGGCACCCAAGAAGACCGCGATGCCTTGCGCTTCGCCGTCGAGCTTCCCATCACCCAGTGGCAGTACCAGAACCAGTCTCCGCATCCCAACGAGATCCCCCCCGAGGCGTACTATCTCGACCAGGCGCTGATGGACCGCCCCGGCAATAAGGAGGTCCAGCTGGACCTGTTCTACGACTACCGCACCAACCTCGACTTGTACCCCCGCTTCCACGAGTACTTTCGCTCGTCCGGCGTCCCTGTGTTGGCCGCCTGGGGTAAGAACGATGCCATCTTCATTGCCCCGGGAGCCGAGGCTTTTGCCGCTGATGTGCAAAAGCTTGAGACTAAGTGGATAGATGCAGGGCATTTCGCCCTCGAGACCAACGAAGCCCAGGTGGCCAAGTGGATTGTTGAGTTTTTCGACAAGTATGCTGTCTTCAAGGCGTAAACAGACGCTTGCTGGGGAAGGCAAGACTTTGGGTGGCCGAGAGCCTTTGGGAAAAGAGGGGGGGGGGGGAGTGAGAGGAGCTGGAGCTCGGGCTCGGATTGAGAGCAATGGAAGATCGGCTGGTTGATTTACCTGAAGAGTGCGCAATAGAGCTCAAGTAACGCATAACTATAGTGCACAATTCTATGCAGTCCATGCTTCTGGCAACCCACATACACATTCCTTTCGCAATTCGCAGAAGCGCCGTAAAACTGTGAATATGTAGTAGGTAGTCTGACCGTTGATGCTTTAAGTTGTTATGTGCGGAGCCTCCAGCGACTTCAGCACAGCGCTTGTGCCGGGGCTCTAGGTCCCGTCTCGGAAGCATCCACTCGCTCTAACTGAGAAATGGGTAATGCAATGTACGTCAGGCATGGAAATTGTAAAGCTGCTGGCATTTAGCGCAATCTGCTTCGTGCATGCTTCTGCAATCTTCATGGCTACCCCAAACGCCTGTAACACCACCCCCAATAACCTCCAACTTCAATAGGGAACACACGCCCCTGGGACGTGCTTATGAGCCGGTAGTTCCGCATTCACAAGGCCATGCAGAAAGGCAAAGCAAAGTGCGTGGAGGAAATCCCATGTAATCGTACACACACAGGAACAGATGGGGAGGAGTTGTTCGCTGTATCATATCGCCGGTAGTGCTGGCATCTATCATTCGGTCTTCTTGATGATGAGTGAATCTGAAGGTGCTACCCTCTGTGCCCATTCCCTGCCAACTGTTAGCAAACCAAGCACCAAATTGAAATCGGTAGAGAGTTGACACTCACGTCCAGCTGCCATCGTAAACCTTTCTTGTCTCCGGCGAGCCAAACTGTGCCTCATTGAGGGCTGTCTCAAGCACACAGGCTGTGACACCAGTTCCACAGCTGGAGATGATGGGCTTCGCAGGATCCAGGCCACTCTTTGTAAACATCTCCTTCAGCTTATCCGCCGGGAGAAACGCCTTGGTCTTGGGATCGAGCACAGCATCAAAGGGGATGTTGAATGAGCCTGGCATATGGCCTGACGAGAGACCTTCCCGTGGCTCGGCATCTTTTCCAGACCATCGGCCTTGTGATCTTGCGTCGAGAATTTGAACACCTTCTGCGCCCTCCTTGTTGTGATCCAGAGCAACCTCGCGAACTTCCTCGTAGCTTGCAACCTTTGCCTCGTCCAATTCCGGGATTGGGTATGTCCCGCATTCAACTGTCCACACATTTCCTGATTCCGTCGGCAGACCTTGTTCAACCCATAACCTGAAGTTGTTGAGAATATGGACACGCGGGTGGCCGAAGATTTTCATGGTCCAGCCAACACGCGGCGCACTGAATATTCCAAGCTCCTGGCTGTCGTACACCACCACTGTGTCCTCGTGGCGAATGCCTAGCTCGCTCATGGCCTCGGCAAAGTTCTTGGAGCTCGGGAGCATGTGAGGGTATGGACTGCGCTTGTCGATGACCTTGTCGAGGTTGAAGAAGCGGGCCTTGGGAATCCGCTTTTCGCGGAAAACCTGAATACCGGTGCGGCCCTGAGGGTCATTGGGCATGAACCATGAGGCACAGAGGGGAATCACTCGCGGCTCAGACGAGATGGGCGAAGGTGGTGCTTTTTTGAGGGCATCGGCAAGCTCTGTAGGCGTCACGATGTAGTTGGAGAAAGACCGCTGTGCTCCGACTCTGGCGATGGTCGTCTTCACCGAGAACTTGTGACTCGGTCTTTGGCATAGCTGTCGCAAGCTTGACTGAGGGAGCGAAACCTGTATCGGACGCAGCACTGTAAATAGAACCATGATTGACGTCCAATTGCTTCCGAGGAGAGGTGTGTGATGTGTCTGTGGCTGCGATTACCGTCGGGGGAGCACAACCGGAACGGAGCGGCGGCGATAAGGACAATGACGGTTGGTTCCCTTTCTCACCCCAAACTCTGCCCTCCTCTCCCGGTCAGAGTGCCCTCTTCTGAAGGACTTCAGGAGCTAGGTTTGCGTTGAGTCAGTGTGGGAGGACCTATGTGGCAAGGTAAAGTTGAGGATGCGGGGTTTTGGAAGTTCTAAAGAGTGCGTCGGATTTTGGCTGTACAGAGGAGGAAGCCGCGGAACAGAGGCAGAGGAGCGGCAGGCGCAGCAGACAGACCACACCGGCTCACCAAAACCCCAGGACAAGGCGCTAATGAAGGGAGCTTGGGCCACCTGCCAAAAAAAAAAAAAAAAAAACCGTCTGCTTTGGTCGCCTGCTAAGTGACGCTCAAGTCTATAACAAAGTACCCCACCATCAATCTTTGGTGGCTGATCTATTCAACAACACGAACCTCAACGGCCAGACACCATGAAAGTCAAGATAAAGAAATGGAACGCCGTTGCGACCTGGCGCTGGGACATTCCAGAAGACGATGTATGCGGAATTTGCCAGGTGCACTTTGACGGGACCTGCCCAGCTTGCAAGTATCCAGGCGACGACTGCAGTTTGTGTAAGTTTAGCATTGCTGAGGTGGCTGTGTGTATATGTCACAAGTTGCTGATCCTGGTGCAGTGTCGGGGAAGTGTGGACACAACTTCCATATGGTTTGTCGCCCAAATTCACCCCATTCTAGCTTGCTGGCTGACTAGGTTTCTGTTATTCTAGCACTGCATTCTTGAATGGATAAAGCAAGACTCGGCAAAGGGCCAGTGCCCAATGTGCCGGCAGAGTAAGCTTCTTCGGTATATCCATGCTTTGGGCGAGTACCTTCACTGACAGCGCCGCAGAATTTGAATGGGTCGACCAACCGAACGAAGATGTGGAAGGGCAGTCAGCCCCGGATCAAGACTCGGCTTAGGAAACCGTGACCGGAAGTTGAGGCTGTGCCAAAGGTTTTGTGACTTGGAGATGATCGGCCTAGGACTACGAATGGCCTTTTTTGCTTTTAGTGTTGCGTTTGAGGGGCTCAGAGTAAATCAGCGCTGGACGCAAATCGCATTCTAGATTAAAACATGTGGCAACATGTGGTCACAGGCAAGGTGCGAGCGTTTGTTGTGTTGAGCACCAGCTGGGTTTGGTTTCTGGGGACCTAGGGATCATTAAAGTCATTGGATGCGGATATCGGAACAGGAGTAAAGGGCGGACTGGGCTGCTAGGTGTTGATGTTGAGGGATGGAATCCGTAAGGCGGTAGGTAGAGCACACGTAACACGCCATGCCAATGTTTCGGTCGGCTTCAGTAATTGAAGCATCAAATTACAGAATCACAACCTTTTAAGCTAAACCTCTATGCTTGGACAACCCCTGGGTACCTAGGAGAGCGCGTCCAGGAGTCCCCAGCAAAGCCACAGCTGAATCACATGCTGGATCAACAGACCCGCAACGAACTGTCCTGATAAGATAAGGGAGCTGATCAGCACAGCTCAATCGGGGCCTCGATCCCCGAATGAATCAGCAGGCAGCCTCACAGCCTGGTAACCGCCCTTCTGTTTGATCTGGAGCTGAAATGTCCGGCGGGCACCAGTCTGCGGCAGCCTTGTGTTGTCTTTGACAGTTGTCACTGCGCTGCGGCCGCCTTTCACACCTTTCACCCATCTTTGCTCTAGTCGCACCAGGTCTTGCATTAGACACGCCAGACAACATGCTGCAACCAGCCACAGGTTCCTTCAACCCTGCCTACCACCATCATCTCCATCACCATCGCTGCCATAACCGAGCTACCACCGCCACTGCTACCACCCATTCCTATCTCCCCCGATCACAGAGCTGCCGACTATGACCGAACCAGACCATGGCCGTCCTGGCTCCTCGGCCGCCGGCTACCATACCTCATCCATCCCTCCAAGCCCCCGACCGTCGGTTGTCAGTCGCGCAAGTCGATCTTCGCTGCGCCGTGAGAAAGACCGTCACGATGTTGTCGCACACGGGCCCCTTGCATCGGCAGCGCATTCACATTCCCACTCGCGACCCGAATCGCCACATGTTCACCAGGCCTCTCTCGACGAACCCATCCGCTCCCCCTCGCCGCCGCCGCAACCCGGCCAACCAGTCTTTGCCCCGCTGTTCGCCCTCCTCACCTCAAGTACCCCTCCGTCCCATCGCCAGACCACACACCACCCGACCCTCCATTACATATTTGCCGACGATAACCCTGAGCTGCTAACGGCAGCGTTGGCACGCCACCACCATAGCGGAGCAGAGACCGAGGGTGGCTCCAATTCCGAGCGGAGGAACATGCCGCGCGAGCGTGCCGTTATTCTCGACTTGGTCCGGACAGCTAACGGGGCCGGTCTCGAGGTAGCCTGGGCCAGCAGCCTGTCACCTGACTGGGCTGTGGTGTCTGCGCGCGTTAGCCGGATGGAAGGTGTTGATGGGGCCCAGCCGACTAGCCGCGGCGATAGCCCCGCGGCATTGATGCTCACGATCGAAGGCGTGAGCGTCGAGTCTTCGTCAGCGGGATCTCTCACGTCGGCCAAAGCACCTACGCCTGAAGCTGAGTTGCAGTCCTCTGGCGCCAGCGGGGCAAGGCAGCCGCAGCCGCTACCAGCCATGGAGGAATATGCGAACCTACTCTCAGATTTTGAGAGACGGATGGCGGTGCTACGCCAAGTAGTTGAGGCCGGAGGGGAGAGGCAGCGGGTACAGCTGGGTGGGGGTGAAGGGTACGAAGAGGGAGGGCACGGCCATGGGCCGGTTGGCAAGGATGAGATGAATGATTGAACGGACCATTCCGCATCCTCTGGTGCTTCCCGATCTTCATCCGTGGTCGCTTCGGTGGGTCCTACGAGGAGTCAGGCGCGACAAGGTCTAAATTGAGCCTCACTCCGCCTAGATGCCCTGTTTCTAGAACCGGTTCATAATACCCCAAAAGACGACGACTGGAAGGTCGTCGCGCTTGGGTTGCGTTTATTCGCAGAGAAGCAGACCTGGGCAGTCATGTTCACATCGTGGGCAACTCTTTAGGGGCTCGCTGGTCAAAAACACATTGGCTCTGCCGTCGACGAGGACTTTTGAGGCTCAGGATGGGCAAGCTAGATGCCCGTTTCCCCCCAGTTTCTCATAACTCGGTTGTTCACGATGATGCGGCGTATTGGGAATTTCAGTGCTTGCAATAGCTTATGAGAACCGCAGACTATGATGCAAGGCCTAGATGATCCGTGGTTGACGATACATAGAAGATGAGCAAATGACAGTACATCTCAAATATCCAAAGTAGTACAAATACCCACCAAACGCCTGTCCAACCGACCGAGTAGTAAAATCCAAAATCATAGAGCAGTCCTTTTACTTGCTTTGCTTCCCAGACGGCCAAGCCAACAATCACAAATACATTCTGCCCATCGATTACCAAGGGACGACATTTGCTCCCACAGCAAACTATTGGCGTGTTCGTCGATGTATTCAGAGCCCACCGCGAGAATGTGATAGCAAGGAAACAGATCAGTTGTCGCGCGTGATAACGCCCAGCAATCGGCCTACAGGGAGGCCAAGGAATAACAACCCCCGCGGTGATTTACCTGGAGTTGTTCAATGATAATTTGTACAAGGTTCAAGTTGCCGCGGCGAAGAAGAGTGAGGAGCGAGACCAGTCTTACAGACATCAAACCCATCTTCTCAGAAGCGTTGCAAAACCCGCCATCTGTGCGGCCATGATCCACCAGCGAATGCCGTGTTCCCTCAGCCAGGATATGTGGTCTGGCATGGTGTGTGACGCCACAAACTCTCGCATGGTAATAAGGTGTGCGAGGTGATACGCATTCCAGTATCAGCCAGCGCCCACAAACTTCCCCAACGGAACAGCAGCAGCTTCAGCACCACTGTTGGGCACCACTATTTTGGACTGAGCATATACGCGAGAAACTGGGCGCTCGCCAAGAAACTCGACACTGCGAGCTGTATTCATCTGGAGGTCGTCAAGCACACTGCGGGGGGTGAGGATGCTCCGCTTCTTGGCCCCGGTCGCGGCGCGGTTGACCATGATATAAACGACGACGATGACGGCGATGACGACAAGAATGCCAACTGTGGCTCTATGTTAGCTCTTGCACTTTCTCTACACCCGTATTCCCATCAAAAGACATACCTCCAACACCCAGGCAAATCCACTTCTTCTTGCGTGTCGACGCGGCCGTGTGGACAGCAGTCCCAATCTCAACGTTGGCCTGGCGTGTGTCCTCTTCGACCATCTCAGCCTTTTGGCTGATATCCACCATTACCGTCTCCTGTTGCTCGATCAACACACTGAGGTCGGTAAAGAGCTGCACTAGCTCCCCTATCGTCTGCTCGATCTTCTGCATGTCCTGCTGACGTGCTCTCACGGCATTCAGCGTCGACGTTGCCTCTCCCATGCGGTTGCCCTGCATGAGCGCTTGTTGGAAGACTTGAGCATTTCCGCTTGTGTCCTCGACGGCGGCACGAACTTCGGCTTCGCTTGCGGCTGGGCGCACAATCCGATATTGGCGCGCCATCTGGTCTTGTGTCTTTTTGCGGAATGTCGACTCAACCTGTTGATACTCCTGATTCACTTCCTTCAACCGCCGCTCGACACGCCCAACCTGCGCTGTGTTTCTAGGCTGCCGACCCTCCGGAACCGATTTGACCATACGAACGCGATCTGTCAACTCGCGGAACATGGACATCGTACTCGAAGAGAGGCTGTCTAATTCGCGCCTTGTTGATGCCGAATCAGCTTCAATCAAAGACCGATCCTGCAGCATCCGGAGTGTCTGGATGTTGTCCTTTATCTGGTCGATACCGCCGTCGATTTCTCGGCACTCGTTGAGGATGGCGTTCGGGTCTCCTTGTGCGAAAGTGCTCGGCTTCTGGACCAATGAGGCCATCTCGACGTTGCTTGCTGCTTGACGAATACAGTCAGGACCATGCTTACAGCAACTACCAACTAAGCACTTTCTCGTCGGATGCCTCGGGGTACTCACACCCATAGTCGTCTCGTGCTACTGTGGGAACTTGATTGTATCTGGCAGCGCCGCCACCTGGACGTGGCCCCTGGCCAAAGACAGTCGAGGGAGGTGCCCTCCCGGCTGGCCTTCCGTACCCATTGTCTGGAGAATTTCGTTCGTCAAATGGGTTTTGTTGTCTCCCGTACCCAGCGGGCGATTCGTCTCGTTCGTCAAAGGGGTTCTGCCTTCCGTATCTGTGGTTTATCCAAGATCAGCATTCGCAATGGGTATCGCCGGCGTGATCATCTGTGTCCAGAGCCATCGACAACGGCCAGAGGCAAACTAACCCGTACTGCGCCGCCATTATTAGCAAATTGTCTCTGCAGTGGCTAACGGTTGCAAAAGCTTAGAAAAAATGGATTGGGAAGGAAGCTGAAAGGGAAGCATGGTTCAGAGACGTCTTGGAACCTCTGCTATAGAAAGGGTCGAGGCCGGTGGCATTGAAACGCAGGGAGGATGATGGTGGAGACTCGAAACACTTACACTCATTTTGAGGCGTCTAAGCGCGGATGCGCTGCTAGGGATATGGCTGCCGGGACGTCGAGTACTGGAATGCCGTTTAGCGATGCTGGTATCAACGCGGCACCAGGACAATTGAATCAATCGGTAACGGGCTCGGATTTGCGAGTTTGGAGGAAAGGAGGAGTGAAGAATGAAGGCTGAAGGGGAGAGCCGGGGTGGTATTTCGACTGCGGGAGATTCTCAGGAGGCTGGCCAAAACGAGGTTAGGAGGATGTGGCGCGGGCCCGATGGATTGCTTTCGCTGGCGGAGCAGCCGCACTGGTAGCCTGGCGCGGTCGTCTCACCCCACGAGCCCTTTCACTTGCAGCAGCACAAAGAATAACTCGGAGCCCCGGTATCCTATCCCTTTTTCCCCCGCTGCTGAGCTGACCAAGTGAAAGTCGACGTCCTAGTGCCTGCGTCGCGATGGCCCGTCTAGGTCGCGCTCGAGTCAAGGAAGCCGAGTGGGCGGCAACGCTCCTGGACTTGGTGGATCTAGTTCCGGTGTCTGGGGTTCGTGGCGGCCATTGCTTGGCGGTTACAAGAAGTCCAGACCCAATGCAGGCTGGGAGGCTGGGACAAGACCAGCAACCGAAACCGTTTCAGATTCGATGATCGACAGGCACTGAAGGGCACTTGGAGAACTGACAACCCAGAGGCCTAGCAAATATCGTGTACCAGCAATAGCACCGGTTCCCAATCATCTAATTCTAGCGTCCACGATTGAACAAAGCGAAAAACACATCAATGGCAGCTCGAGCACTACGGAGCACTCATGAGAGCGAAGAGCAAAGACCAAGGCGCAGCAAGCAGTGCCAAATATCGCGGCCAGGAAACTGACCAATTGTCAGCCAGCAGCGGCCGCATCCATGCGGTCAGCTTCGTGCTGCTGACAGAGCCCAAAAAAAGGACCAAAGGCGACGGCGTTCCCCAAGTTGCGCCCTTGGGTATCCCGCCCCGAACAACGACACACACGGGCTAGCTGTTCAGCCGCTTCCGGAACTCGGAACAGTCCATCCTCCATGGATGTATGTGGAACCACCAGTGGTGCGGATAGTTCTGGGATTAGCACCTGGTAGATGAATTTAGACATTCACCGTGTAAACTCCCCTCGAGACCACCAATGAACCATCCAACTAACTACCTCTATCGATGGCCAAGATTCAAGCCGCATCCTTACCCCAGCCTAATAAACTCCGTATCTTACAGACCGTCGTTTGTTGTTTTACGGCATCTTACTCTATCCGAAGCCAACAGGCGAATAGCGTATAAAAAGCGCGGGATAGATCTCTAATGACCGGCGAAAGCAGGCAGCACAGCACCTTGTTCATCCTGAGAGACCCGCGGCTTCAAGAGCAAATTGAGTAGTACAACGGACTCCGCCTAAGCTCAAATTGCCGCGGTTTCAAGACCCATGACCCACGCACTCGTGTCTTCTAAGAAAAACAGCGAAATACCACCTCAAGGTAGTACCTGTATGGCAAACGTCCTTATATAACTTGTCCTTCAAACAATAGCATATGCCGATGCATAGCTCACGCTGAAGTCATTGGCTCTCTTGACCAGGTTGCTCCTTTGGTATTGGACAAACTTGAACTTGCCCTTTCCAGCTCCCAGATCGTCCCCCGTAACCACCTCCAACGCCGCCATCACAACTCCGATCGGATGTCTCCCACAAACGGTGTTCTGGGTCTCTTGCACAGTCTTGTAGAAGTCACTATGGACGCCTGTCTTGACTGCATCCATGGCTATCTCGTCCAGGACTCTGATCACCTCATGGATGGGTGGCCCTTCCAGGCCATTGGCTTTCTCAAACAGCCCAGCCTGAATATCCAAAGTACTCGCAGATCCCCGTGCGTCGGGATTCCGAATCGTACCGTTGGAAAATTGCGGTCGGTAGCTAAATCGCGAGCCCCAGTGGCAAAAGTCGGAGGAGACGATGAATGCGCTTTCGGGATCTCTCAAGAACGGAGCGAGGAGCTGGCCGAACGACTTCTCCTGCTCAACCGACCCATCGCCCACGAGGATCGGGATGATTGGTGGGAACTTGCTGCTGTCATTTCCAAAGGTCTGCTCGAGTCTTTTCCACAGATATGGGAGATGCATCTCAAGAGAGTGCTCCTCCACATCGCGGCGGGATGGCATGTTGGAGAACCGCTCAGTTCCCCTCAGCTCATCTGTCACAGTCTTGTCTACCACCAAATCACCGAATGGGGTCTCGTACTTGTCAAATGTTGTGAGGGCGCAGCCCTTCAAATAGTACGTGTGGGATGGCCCAAGGATGAATACTCGTTTGGCGGCTCGAAGATCGAGAGCCTTGTAGGCCCAGGCGCCGCATGGCCCGGAGTACGAATAGCCGGCATGTCTGCGGGAGGATGAGAACATTGACGACAGGTCAAAGGCACCAAGTGGGACATACGGTGCAATGATAACCCTCGCCCCGGGAATGGGGACACTACTCTCGCCCAGCGTATTTGGCACCCTCTCCAGGAATTCGTCGAGCTGCGACGAGAGCTGGATGGGGTCTTCCTCGTACCAAGAACCAGCGTGGCTTGCCTCCCGCGTCCCCATCGTGACCCTTCCAGAATTGAAAGGCCGATGCTAGTGTCAAGCGTGACAAAACAGGTTCAAGACGATGTCAAGAAGTAGTTGTCTGGAAAGCTGCGGCAAGGTAGTAGGAGCTCCCAGTAGTAGAGGACAAGGGAGGCGGGGTAGCATGGAACGAGGTTGGTGGATAGGTTGGGAAGCTAATGCGCTGCCCCGCACTGTTGCCTGCCCGCCTCGGGAAGGTAGGCATCTGGGGTAAGGAGTGGAGGCACCTAGGTGCACTGCCTAGGTAGGTATTCCGGACCTTGAGAAATGCTCAAGGGGGGGACGTGTGCTTCTGAGTACTACGGGTTGATAAAGGAGTGCAAGAGTGACCGAGAATAATTACCCTGTATTGACCACGACTGACGCTTTTGGTTCGGGATAGGTAGTCGGAGATCGACCCGGCAAAGCCCCGTCGTTAAACGGCCGAAATAGAAGACTTGTGCAGTATCAAATCCTACTAATGTCAATGAACAGAATATACAGTTGATGCTCTCGACTAGGTCCCAAAACGCCAAAGCCATATTCTAACAGGCAAATAGCCAACCGTTTCCCACGAGGTATTCCATAAACTCCAGTAATGCCGCGCAATCAGGTATCCGCTCGATACTGATATTCGCCAAGTCTCCCCGTAGCTAACAGACAATCCGAGTTGTCCAACCAATACCGCCAACCCAGACCTTTCGTTCAGCGCACACTAGGCATCGCCGGTGTTTTCCCAGGTTGCTGATAGAACAACTGAAACAAACAGACTTTCCACACGCACCGCAGCTGTGTTCCTCTATCCCCATGCCCTCACATTCGACAACCATGGCACTTGTGTCGCGTTCAAGCTCTGCCCCGCAATCTTCGCAGCTTGCCGACGCATCTTGTTGCCGTATGATCAGCGGAGACGGAGCGGCAGATGAGGTTGCGGAGGTTGACGCTGTTACGGGTAAGCGCCAGAAGCTGTGCAACGAACGTTGTTGGCTGTCAGGTTGGATCTGCGCCTGCGCTTGAGCATCGAATGGGGTGGTGGGGGCGACTTCAGATTGCTGCTGTGTGTGTGCCTGCTCTGGCCGTTGATGGTGCTGCTGGGCCGAGTAGAGCATGCTCAAGGTGCGCTCTGTACGGAAGGCAGATTCAGGTGAGAAGATGAACTTAAGCTGGTGGTGGTGGTGGGCTCGCTACCCGCAGAACTTACGGTGAACTTCTTCATCCGAGGGGCGGTTGTCGCGGAAGCGCTTCATTGTGCGGCTGTGTAGGTGGGATGGTGTAGATGGGCGAGACGAGAATGGGCCCCGACAGCCTGCCTCCATGGCGGCGAAGTCGAAGCTGCTGGCGCCCGGCCGCGTCGGCGACGAGAAGGTCGAGTTGAACGAGAGCTCGGACTCGGACCGCTTGCGTTTGTGGAGCATCTTCGTGAATTTCTGGTCTTCACGGGGGATAAAAAGAATTGAGGGCGCAACAACGCCGAATAGTGTTTTACGCGCCACTGATTTTCAATAGAGACGTTAAAAACGCAGTAGATTTTTGGGGTCCAGCAGGGGCCGATATGTCAATACGATTGAAGCAGGATGATCGAATTGCGTCTGCGATGGGGTTATGGGGAGTTGTCCGGTCAGCCAATGGCTTGGTCGGGGGTTCGTTTGAAGCCCCTGGACATGGTCACGAAGTCTTGCGTTCCCCTGCAATCTTGGGGGCTGGAGAGGGCTGAGCGCGGTCGCGTCGCGGTGTATTGGAATCTTGCAGGGTTGTATAGTGCTGGTCTGTGCGTTTTCGCGTCGAACCATTGAGGCTGGAAGTGGTGGGCTGTAAGCTGGGAAACGGCTTTCACGTGATCTGGTGTTTTCGACGTGTACCTGTCACGCCGCGCTCCCCCACTCAGACTTGGTGCATCAAGGTGAAGGCAAAGGCGAAGGCCACCAAACCAGATGTCCCAGCTGGGAACGAAAGCAGTCTACGACACCATATTGAAATGAATCACATGCAAATACTTACCTCCCTTGGCCTCCGCATAACCCAACGGATATTCCGAAATGACTGCAGGCACGTCGCCCATCTACGACGACGCCAGGACGAAGGACATAGCCGAAGGGGATCAGGCTGTCGCGAACCATACGTCGCTGAAATACTCTCTGCTTGGTCCATCACTTACCAAGGCAGGTCAAGACAAAGTCGATCAGTCTAAGGTGTCCGAGGTCATATATAACGCCTCGAAAGGATCCAAATTCTTCAACCGGGAAGAAGCCAGAGATAAGGTCCTCACTGCAAAGATCGAGCAGATCCTAGCAAAGGAACGCCACCTTAAAACACTTGATCTCACTCGGGAGCTTCGAGCCGCGGATAGTCTTATCACCCAGCTTGAGGTTTCGCGCGATCTATCTCAACACGTCGTACATGTGGATTGTGATGCGTTCTGTACGTCGCTGTATTTTCGTCTAACAAGGCCTTTCTGGTTCGCTAACATTGCTGGTGGTTAAGATGCCGCCGTCGAGCAGCTAGACCGTCCCGAGCTGGCAGGCCTCCCCTTCGCCGTCGGCGGCGGTGTCCTCACAACATGTTAGTAGCTCATTTGAGACCCGATTCAACCCTCGGCAGCACCGAGTTCAGTCTAACGTACGTTGCCTCTATGTGTAGGTAATTACATTGCCAGAAAATTCGGCTGCCGGAGCGGGATGCCCGGTTTTGTGGCCCAAAAGCTTTGTCCGGAGCTTGTTCTGTTGCCCCTGGACTTCGATAAATACAGCGCTAAGGCTGCCGAGGTTCGCGAGGTGCTTGCTAACTATGACGCTCGGTTCGAGAGCGCCAGCATTGACGAGGCCTACCTCAACATCACCGAGTACTGTGAAACGCATGGAATGGAGCCAGCCGATGTTGTTTCCCAGATGCGCAACGAAGTTCACCTGAAGACAAATATAACCGGTAGGTGTATCAGCGTCCTTTCTCGCTCGGGATGACACTGAAATGAATTTGTAGTGTCCGCAGGTATAGCTGCAAACGCAAGGCTAGCAAAGATCTGCTCCAATATCAACAAGCCCAATGGCCAGTATTCTCTTGCGCGAAATAGAACCGACATTATGGCATTTATGCGAGGTCTCCCTTGTCGCCAAGTGAATGGCATCGGGCGGGTGCTGGAGCGCGAACTAGCAGCAGTAGGTATCAAGACTTGTGGGGATATACATTCACACCGAGAGTACCTCGGCCACCTTTTTGGTGACAAAACTTACGAGTTTCTGATCCGCTGCTACCTCGGTCTTGGGCGTACGAACGTCCAGCCCGCGGAGGAGTACGAGAGGAAGAGGTACGCAAATCTGCTAGCTGTGCATGTGAAACACCAAACTACTAACACGACGTGGCACAGCGTTGGTACCGAGTCTACATTTCGAGACCTTGGTGACCCCACGCAGCTCCGCGAAAAGCTTAGACAAACGGCTGACGAACTGGAGAAGGATATGCAGCGTGCCCAATGCAAGGGTCGCACTTTGTGCCTCAAGGTAAAACTCCATACCTTCGAGGTTCTAACTAGACAGGTCGTGTTGCCTAAGGCCGTGTATCTAGCGGACGAGCTCTACAGCTTCTCATTACCCATGCTGGCCAAGCTTGAGCAAGAGATACCCAACATCACGTTACGCCTCCTAGGGCTGCGGTGTACGCACCTTGTCAGCACCAAGAAGCCTGACACAAACGCGTTTTTTGGGCTGAGACCGCGACAATCAGCTTCGGATGAGCCTCCGCAGCAAGGCAGGCAAACGAGAGCCAAATCAGGCATTGGGGAAGAAGAATGGGAACAATGGCCTGGCGATGAGTCAAATGGCCATCAAGTAGGCGATGGGGATGGGCCAGAGTCAGCAGAACAGAGTCCAGTGACAAACAGCTCCTATCGCAAGCACGGGAAAGAGATCACACCCAATAGCAAGAAGGATGGCTCGGCCTCTCTTGTGGAAGTATCATGGGACTGCCCAATATGCGACAGACCACAAAGTGCCGATGGAAGAAAGTTTAACGAGCATATCGACCTCTGTTTGTCACGGCGTGCTATCTTGGATACCGTTCATCAGGAGGCTGCTACGCATCCACCTGGGAATAGTGAAACAACACCGGAAAATAAGAGGGCCAAGCGAAGGGGAAGACCAGCCGCCACCGCCGACCCACGGCAGAAGAAGTTGTGCTTTGGGTAGGGGGTTAGATTTAGGTGGAACACCGCGAGCATCAGAATCATTGTCTTGCCTACATACCCTCCAGTTATCGATGTCTATGGAAATTGAATCATGCTCTGTCCAACGTTGATATCGATGACACTCTGCGGAACACCATACTAGTAAATATATAGGACCTCAACCCTGACCAGACACCGACACTGGCCGGATGCTAGCAAAGTTGCTAGAATGCACGGTTAATTTTAACATCAGCGAGCCTCCAAGTAGTCCGCATCCTTCAGGGTCAGAAGTATTTATTAACTCGGCCTGTCGTCCTGGCTCAGAGCGCCGCACTTTATGGCCCTCGATGTAGCAGTCGATTAGGTCTAACCACTTATAAACCGTCGACGGAGCTCATCTAAAGCTCATTGTGTTCCTGGCCATCCCCATCGGTGTCGGCAACTAACGTCTTTGCGGCCTGGGCAGCATCGCCAACGACGCTGGCAATCTTGTCGCCCACACCTGCGGCAGTTTCCTCGACCTCCTCACTCGCCGTCGACGCAGGGCTGTCGGCGGCGGGCTTGGTGACGATTGACTCAGGCTTGGGAACGCCCTCGATGCCTACTAATTCGGTCTCAAATACTGTGCCGAGACAGAGGGTTAACAAAGGCGCGTACAAGGACTAGTAGGTCGTGAATCTCATGTTAGGAACGTACCCAATGTAGATCCAGCCGGGATAGGGCCCACGGATCGCTGGCCATACCCATAGCTGGGTCCGATGGTCAACGTCCGCTTCTCGCCGATGCACATATCAAGGAGACCTTCGTCCCATCTACACGATAGTTAGAACTGAAAGATCCTAGATATGGACATGCATTGGCAACAATACATACCCCTTGATCACCTGGCCACCGCCGAGCTTGAAGCTAAAAGGGGTTCCGCGATCATAGCCTGACGTGGCAGCACATGTTAGCGCAGGTCAGAAAGCATCAGCAGTCGAGGCTCTCGATATCGTGTAACTCTAGGTAGACTGACTAGCATCGAATTTCTGGCCATTGGACTGCAGAGTGCCGAGGTAATGGACGTTAATCTTGTCGCCCTTTTGCGACTTGCGCTCGCACTCGACCGGAAGGGTCACGTCGATCTTCAACTCCTCCGCAGCCAATGCGCCGACAGCGGCAGAGGCAAGCAGGGAGAGCGACAACAGAATGTGCTGCATGGTGGCAAAGAGGTTATGCGAAGGTATTGGCGAAAATGGCGACACTGAATAATTCGGGGACAATCTCGGTGTAGAAGAATTTGGGGTGACGTGCTGAATGGGCACAATGGAGGAGAGCACCGTTGCGGTGTGGCCAGCTGGTCACATTTCCTGGCTGCAACAGGGGAGCTGTTTCGCAGGGCGACCAGCAGGAACCCGCTTCAATGCACTTGACGTACCTAATAGGTC
This sequence comes from Lasiosphaeris hirsuta, assembly GCA_030549175.1. NCBI lineage: Eukaryota > Fungi > Ascomycota > Sordariomycetes > Sordariales > Lasiosphaeriaceae > Lasiosphaeris > Lasiosphaeris hirsuta. Next base: position 2,201,489 of record JAUKUA010000002.1, read on the forward strand.
CACCAGGTACCGAGTGGAGGTCTGTCTGTGTGGGGTAAAGTGAAGGGATGGACTGGGTGACTGGACCTTTTGGCTGCTCGGGGATTCTCACCTTGTTGCCAGCCCCAACTTTCACAGCTCGCAGTAGCATCCTTCGCCCCGGTATTCATTGGCAAGACCTGCCCGGGTCAAACCGGTTGATGGAAGTCAGGTTCGCGGCCCTCAGGCCGATCAGCCTGAAGATCAGCAACGACAGCCTCGCCGGCGTCCTCCTTGCTCACCGTCGTTTCACGGCTATGATACGACAGAGCTGCCAAACTCATATGTTTCAACTCGAAAATAATACCTGCCCAACACTGCCTCTGAGATGCCAACTCACCAGAGAGGGCTGAGCAGCGGGAAGAGTTCATGGCGACCATGAAATGGCAACCATTTGTTGGCATCCATCGACTTTCTATCACCTGATAGGTTCCCCTGGCGCGTTGTTCCAATATGGCACCTAAGTCAATTGCCCACAGCAGAGGAAGGGTTCGAGTGGCCCAATTCGGCAGCTCTTGAATACGCGCTTCATTGGCTCAAAGTCACTCTCGGCGCAAATGCAGACCAAATAGAAAACTTTCCGACACAGAACTTACAAACCGACGTGTCGCAATGGAGATCCATTTTCCTAGGCATTTACACACTGGCGCCTTGGGTACTCGCCGCCAGGAAATTGGGCTTCCAGAGGCCAGTGAGTCACCTGGAAGTCTCTTTCGGAGGCAGCGGTCGTCATTGCGCCCCCTTGGTGGCTGGAGCGCCGGAGGCCTGAAATTCGAGAGCCTACCTCAAGCCGTCGAAGGCAGCACTGTGGTCACCAGGCTGTCCACCCATTCTGCTTGGCCAGGCAGGAGACACGCCAATCTCAGCCTGGCCTTTTTCCCGGGGCAGACACCTCGGCAGACACCTCGGTGACTTTCTTCTGCTTGGTGCTTCGGGCTTCGAGCGGCATTGCTGCCAGGTGTTGCATTGTGTTAGGCATCGTGGCATCTTAGGTTGTGGCTGGCTTGAAGGTCCAGTGACTTGCCCCTCGCTGCGCGTGCTGCCCTGTTCCCGGCGCACGATCGTAAGTGGTGAGTTGTCTTGTAACGTCTACTCACCGAGGCGTAGGCCATCCGGGGCTCATACCTTTTAGGTTCCCACACGCCTTGCTGTGTGCACCTTTTTGCCACCGACAACAAACTGGGATTAATTGCGGTACGCTTTGCAGCCCGACATTATACCAGAAGATCTGCGATGCTGAATTACATTCGCTCCAAACCAACCACCGCAGCCGAAGCGGTCGCCTTGCCTAGTTCTTTTCCCAGTCTATGCCTGCTGCTTTGCTAGGCACAAGGACCGTCGGCCGAAGGATTGACTCATTTCGCCCCTGTTTCCTCTTTCCTTCTCTCCCCATGCCTCACAAGTGCGAGCGGAAACTTAGGCCATCAGCCTAGCCCCTCATCATTGCCTTGCAATCTGCCTAGGAAGTTGACCGAGCATTGCCGTGTATAGTCAGGTCAGTCACGCAAGGCGGCTATCATGAACACAGAACACCAGTTGACAGCTCAACTGCCCGCCAATTCGAGACCAACACCAACATCCATATAATGTTGAAACTCTCCTCCGTCTCAATCCCACAATGTTTTGTCTTTATCTTGCCAGCTCAACTCGCCTTGAACCATCATAAGTAGTCAAGCAATTCGCATCTTCATACACATCAGCAGTCCCCTCCTTGACTTCTCAATCTCTATTATTATGTCATCGTACAACTCCAACGTTCTCATCTTCCAGGATAGCGGCAGTCGTTCAGCATCTGTCCACTCAACCGGCTCCACCGCCAGCCGTTCAACCAGCTATTCAACTTCCACCTCATCCTCCCAAAGCGGATCGATGAATTCATCAAGCGGGCACTCCTCGCGGTCGAGCGCAAGCCATTCTGACCGATCGTACCGTAACATCTCGGCTTGTAAGTGTTAGCCTTCCAATCACTCGAGTCAGGTCAGTCTAGCGAATAGTACTAACGGCGTATAGCTGGTCATCTCACCAACACCAAGCATGTGAAGTCTCGCGACGGCAAGGACATTGTCATCATCCAGCACAACGGCCCGAACAGATCGACTGAAGAGCCTCGCTCTTCAGACTATCACCGTGACTCCTACTCCAGACGCAGCAGTTAACATGGCACGGCCGTCATGCGGAAAGGGAGTCGGCGGGCTTACTAGCCGTCGGCCGAAGTTGGCAATTGTCTTTTTCGGTTTGCGTTCTGGGCATTTACAAGGAGTTTGGAGCACACAGAGGTTCCGAGCAATTTTCTCATCTGGTTTTGGAAATGGTGTACATTAGCGAACGGGCAGGATTGTTCCAGGGTAGCTTGAGCATGTGCATGAGACTTCTACACTTCTGTATTATTCTCATTGCACAAGTTTCAATATTGACCAATGTCAAACTCAGTAAGATCAATGCTGCAACACGAGTGTAGATGCGGCTGCGCGCGAGGGGTACACTGCAGGTGAAGTGTTATCGTTCATGCACGGCGTCAATGTAAGTCAATTGGTGCGCCAAAGGCAGCGAATCTTGCCAAAAGCTGCAATTGGTATTTTGAGTGGGGATCAATCATCCCGATACATCCTACCATAGGAACAGCACATAAGGCAAAGCAAATGCAAAAGTATCGGGCGATCACTGGGCGAGGAGGGATTAAAAGGTGCGATGCGGGGTTGGGCAGCAACACAAACGTCTCCAAGTACACAGGGCCACATCACCATGAGCTTGAGTCCCGCCTTACATAGGAGACACGAGCTTTGACTTACAGTGTGTGAGAGGAAATTTACGGATCATGATGGGAGCGAGGCAGAGGTGTCGCCAATCTAATCAGAGAGCTCCGCACTCAAGCGCGAAGGCAGCGCATGTGGAACATTGGGTATAACGACTGGAGTATCCTTCCGATAGGGAGAAGAGCAAAGTCTATCATGTCTTTGTCCATTCCCCGCCGAAGAGACTCTTGGGTATTCCAACCCATAATCATATTTGCAAATAGCTTGATGTGGAGAACCTCAACCATAGCGGCATGACGTCATGGTCAAGCGCCGCCCTCTCGTTTGGCGTATTCTTCTTCAATCGCCTCGGCGTATTTTTCTTCAGGAGAACGAGGATCCTCGTGCAACACACCCTCCTTTATCAATGCTTCTGGTGCTGGCCGGTGCGAGATCTTCTCGTTCAGCGAGTCTGCACGCATGTGCTTCTCAAGCTAGCAAAGGGCAGGGTTCGAGTCAGAGCAGGTTTCCCGCAACAGCAACTTCGAGAGTGAGCACTCACCTCCTTCTGCTGGGCCTGAAGGCCCGGAGCGGCTGTCGAAGCCAGGAGAATGTTTTCTTGTCAGGGAGGGGTATCGTCAGCAGTATCCCACAGTGGCAACGTTCAGGTCCATATCCCAAATTAGCGGGCACCGGGCAATTTTTGGGGAGTGTAAGGGGTTACAAAACACATACTCTCCACAAGTTCCTGGCGCTCAGGGCGGCGCATCAGATGGTTCTCAAGAGAGTTCTTGCGCGCAGCATTGGGGCGGCTGGGCGAGATGGGCGTCTCGTCGACGGTGGGGGGTTGACTGGCAGTATTGATCTCCTCGGCCATGTTTCCCGTAAAATACCTACACAAGCGTTGTTGATGCTGCCCTGATGAATGGCGTTGATGGTGGGATAATGGAATGGGGTGTTGGGTGTTGATAGACTGGCAAGGTTCGACCCAGCTGCCGATGTAATCAGAACCCTAAGTGTCAATCAGGTCTTACCCCAAGGGGGATCATCGCAGCTTTATAGGTAGGTGAGAACAGCAAGAGCGAGCGAACCACGCGATTGGGTCACCCCACGAAGGCAGGACAAACAAGCATCCTCTGCTGTACTTGCCACAGTAACAGCAATCTGTGCGTGGGGAGCGATGCAGTACGACGAAACGGGCGGCGAGCTTGAGGGCATAGCTCTGCTGTTATTGCCCCGCATTCCATGCAAGAGAGGAGCAACCCACCCCGCACTGTGCGGCCTGGGTGCCTGGCTTTCATTTGGATGGGTCTGATCGTCTGCCTTGCCTTAGACTAAACTAGTTCCAGTCGGACTTGGTGTGGGATCATGCCCGGACCCTTCCAATCCCACCTCCAGCTTGATGGGACCATTGCTCTTCGGTCCCCATTCCAACACCCGAACCGGCCCTTCATCTACACCATTAGATCATTTGCTGGGCTCGCGACGAATTAGATGGGGTATATTATGGCTTAAATACTGCAGTCCTGCTACAGCTGTAGTATTTGCTTGCTATCCCCCCTCGATGCCATCATACACACCGATACTTGACCATGGGGCAGGCTCAATCTAATAAAGGCCATGTTCCTTCTCACGAGGAGCTGGCCAAGCAACTGGTAAGATATTCACGGCACTTGAGGGCGGCGATATCAGGACCTGCCAAACTAACACCAGTCGACTCACAGGCCAACAAGTTTGCCGAAAAGTGTTTTACATCCCTCGAGCTCTTTTCGCTCAAGGATGTATTTAGGAGCCTTGCCGACAGCGAGCAGCATGTCCGGTATCTTAAAGAAGACACTATTGCGCGTTTCCTCGAGATCCCCGACATTGTTGGCGCCTCGCCCATGCTTTTCCAAATGATCTCGTTCATTGGTGCTTTCCCCTTTCTCCAAGATGCACCCGCGGTCCTTGGTCTGGAACAGATGGTCATGGTTATCACCATCATGACGCAGAGGTATGAGCGAGTGCTGGCACGGGGCGCCGCAGACCGCAGAAAACTTTTATTCAAGAGCTTGGCTGTCTACGACCGCAGGTTCTCCAACATGCACTTGGAACCGGCCGTTGCAGGCACCAGGAACAACCAGGAACAAAAAGGGGTCGAGAAAAATAGTGACCAGCTTGTTGACCGAACGCCAGCTCTTGGATTTGACGTCGATGTTGCAGGTGACGACGAGGGCGATGTTGAGACGGACGACGTTGACGAGCTGGTTCTCGCCGCCTTGGACTCTCTGGACTACATCAACGTCTTTGAGCCCAGGAGCATGTTTGAGATACATGGCGCCATGATACCCGCAGATAACTTCCGGAAGCTGATTATGCTTCTCCTCTTGGCCGCGCCCCTTGATCCCCAAGGCAGCCTAACGACCTATTCAGGCCGTGTGTCGGGCGCCAGTCTAGACAGTCTGAGGATAACCGCAGAGTGCATCCTAGCAACATTCTTGGACGTTGAACAGTCCCCAGGCATACGATTTCAGCGGTTTAACGCTATCATTCCCTCGTTGATGCCATTCCTCTTCAACGGCTTCACTCCTCTCTTTGAGCATTTTCTGTTCTCCAAGAGCCTTGACTTCCACAAACGCAATGACGGCAGCCACACCAAGGCAGCCATCCTTCCCAATTTAGTTCAGCCGCTGTTGACGGATGAAGGATCAATCATGGACCTCAACGTCCTATCGCAACTGTCTTTCTTCATACCCGGGTCCTTACTGTTTAGGAGACTCCACCTACTATATTCAGGGGACGACGACGGATTCTCCATGGGTAGCTTTGAGGCCAAAGTTTTTAATTGGAGGGCGCCCACAATATTGCTTGTACGCGGAAACCGCCTGCCTGGCGAGCTCGACCACAGGAGCACCGGGCCCGAGTCAGCATATCTCTCCACACTACCCCCTAGGCGTTTTCCACCAGGAAGCAGCGACAAAGTCGAAAGGCTGACGTTTGGTATATACGTTGGCCAGCCCTGGAAACAAACTCATCGAGAGTGTTTTGGCGGGGAGGACACGCTCCTGTTTCAGTTGGAGCCGGTCCATGATGTCTTCCATGCATCAGCCCTGAATAGGGATTATGTCTCGTTCACGAAACCGTCCTCATCAACAAGCCAAGCAGGCATATCATTTGGATGCCCACCACCCCAATCTACACAGGCCTATCGGCGGTCTAGCGTCGTCTCACTTGGGGCTGTTTCCCTGATGATAGACAGCAGCTTTGAATTTGGCTGCCTCACTCATGATTACACCTCGAGGGGCGGGGCGTTCCAGACGAGTGTAGCAAGGAAGTTTGACTTTCAAGAACGTTTCGAGATTGAATGCTTGGAGGTTTGGGGCTGTGGCGGAGACGAAGAAGCAAAGAATCAGGCTGAGCGGTGGGCATGGGAGGCGAGGGAAGCGGAAGCGAGAAGGCGAATCAACTTGGGCACAGGCGATATTGAAGCCGACCGTGCATTGTTGGAGATGGCAGGGCTGATAGGTGCGAATAGAAGTGGTGGTAGCATGGGATAGGTTATTTGAAAAGTGACAAGTTGACAAACTTGGCCCAGTCTTATGTCGTTAGAAGGTGCCAGGAAACTAGATGAATGATGTCCTGGACGAAATGATGTCGGTCGTCCCCAGCTCCAGTTGCGGAACCACCCTTATTATTAAGCTGCCGATTCATAAAATTCAGTTTCATAGAAGCTATCCTTGCAAGAGAAGATCTGGCCCCGATAATGTACAGCATTTACTGATACAACCCCATCTTTATGTTCTCGCCGATAACCCTCCGACATCCTTATTTGCTTATATTGCCACTAACTTGGGAGCTTGTCAAGTCCTCCTTCGAAGCAGCAACGGCAGTCTCCTCGGCCTTGGACCTCTCTACCGCATCCCTTGCTTCTTTGGCTTCCTTGAAGGCAGTCCTGGCCTGTGCAGCAACACTCTCTGTACCTGTGCCGGCGCTGCGATTAGCTGCCCTCTGCCGTCTCCTCTCTAGCCTTGCCTGCAGCGCCTTGTCTTCGTCGTCACGGGCTTCGAGCTCCTTGATCCACTTTTGTCGCTTCTCCTCCGCATCCTGTTGCTGCTCCAGTTTCCACAGCTCCTTTTGTTTGTTACGATCTGCCGAATAGTACATCCCACCGGCGACAATGGCGACCACTGTAAACGCTTGCGCGGCAACACGAGCCCGGAACATGCGCTGGACCTGATTGTGATCGCCGCGGCGCATGGCACGGTACGCATTCGTGAAGGCGGCAACGGTCAGCAGGCACCCAATGGGTACGAGGGGCTCCTCTTTGATTCGTCTAAGGACCTTCTGGAAGCCCGACTCGTTATAGAAATCACTATAGGATCAAACGTCAGCAGGCGTACGACGACAGTGCTGTTGAACCGAGGGTTCAGGGAAGGCAAAATAGCTTACTCGTTGCCGTCAAATGACGACGGCAAAGGGCGACCCGACATTAATGGGCAACAGTTTCTGCAATCTACAAATGCGCAGTGCGAGGCGAGGAACGGTGGATAGGCTCTAAGAAGGGCGCAGTGAAGTCGAGGTTGGTGACGCGGACAGTGGACGAGCAACTACCTCAGCGGAATTTCAATGATGGCATGGGGTGCAACAGGTGTGGGTCGGCCCCGGAGCCGCTCGAAAGCTTGGGCCGCACGATCCACTGTCACGACTTTGCAAAACTCAGAATCCGCATCGACATGAGTGGGGTCCTTAGACCCGCACACCTGCCCTGGTCCCGACCCCGAAGAATGACCGGCACTGGCCCATGCTGCAAGTTCCATTGATGTTTTTTTTTTGCGAGCAGGCAGGCAAGGCTTAGAAATAGGTAATAGGTTGATGGCAAGTTCCCAATACTTCGGACTTGGAGTTGAAGTGCAGCTTAAACGGAAGTCTTTATCGTGTTTTCAAGATATACTGGCCAATTCGCGATCCTACGTTGACCCAAGCTCTCAGACAAGACACCCCATATAGGTAGGTGGGATATTGGATGAGCAGGAGAAAGAAAATGCAGCGCTGGACCTAGTGTGGCTACCCCTGGCTGATGATATGCTAAGGTTTCCTGCAGTGCTCCGAGCGTGGGTCAGCACCACTCAATTGGCCCCACCAGAATTTTACCTCACAGGGGGAAAATAAAAATTGAAGACGTCCTGGATTGGGACAGTCACGGCTTGGCTTGGAAACTCACCATTATCCTAGGTATCCCCGTCGGCACCCGTTAACACACCAACATGGCCTTCTCAGAAACACCCTCAGAAACGCCATTAGAGACACCTCCCACGGAGACGGCAGAACTACTGCCCAACGGCGTAGGCCCAAATGGCACAAACGCTTTCCCCTTGACCGAGTACAGCGCAGCACCCTCGCCGCCATCGGCCCAGCAGCTGAGAAGGGCCAAGATGAAGATACCAGAAGAGTTTCTCCTCCCAAACGGGAGCCCTGATGTGAGTACACACTCCTTCAAGTCACGCGGACTGTGTCGCCCTTGGAGAGCCGGTCTGGTAGCCATGCATGTGTAATTAGATTCCGATGGCTAAGACGATCGCTTCAGTACCTACGACTCATCATCACTTCCTATCCCCGCGTCCGCGAGGTGTGCAGTGAGATTCCACTCGTCCCTGCCGTCAACCTGAGCAATCGCCTAGAGTGCAATGTGCTACTCAAGCGTGAGGACGAGCAACCCGTCTTCAGCTTCAAACTGCGTGGCGCTTACAACAAGATGGCCCATCTGGACCCCGCCGAATCCTGGAGAGGTGTTGTGTGCTGCAGCGCCGGTAACCATGCTCAAGGTGTGGCGTACTCGGCCCGCAAGCTCAAGATCCCCGCCACCATCGTCATGCCCAAAGGAACGCCCAGCATCAAGCATCTAAATGTCTCCCGCATGGGTGGCCACGTCGTCCTCCACGGCGCTGACTTTGACGAGGCCAAGGATGAATGCGCTCGAAGAGAAAAGCAGGATGGCCTCATTAACATTCCGCCATTCGACGACCCCTATGTCATTGCCGGCCAGGGAACCATTGGCATGGAAATTCTGTCGCAAACCAACCTGCAAAAGCTGAAGGCTATTTTCTGCTGCGTCGGTGGCGGCGGCCTGATCGCCGGTGTCGGTGTCTACGTGAAGCGCATTGCTCCCCACGTAAAGATCATCGGCGTAGAAACGTACGATGCAGACGCCATGACTCAGTCCTTAGCCAAGGGCGAGCGTATCATGCTAAAGAATGTCGGTTTGTTTGCGGATGGTGCTGCGGTCAAGACCGTCGGAGAGGAAACCTTCCGTATCGCCCAGGAAGTGGTGGACGAAATGATCCGAGTAACTACGGATGAGGCCTGCGCCGCCATCAAGGATGTTTTTGAGGACACGAGATCTATCGTCGAGCCAGCCGGCGCACTTGCCCTCGCCGGACTGAAGAAGTGGGTTGCAGCCAACCCATCAACCGATTCGACACGGTCCCTTGTTGCCATCACGTCTGGCGCAAACATGAACTTTGACCGACTCGGTTTTGTTGCCGCCCGCTCCACGTACGGCGAAGGAAAGGAGGCACTTCTAGCCGCCAAAATTCCCGAGAAACCGGGCGCTTTCGCTGAACTGGTCAACACCATAATGCCGCATTCTATTACCGAGTTCAGCTATCGGTATGCCACCGAGGCCGAGGCTAACATCTTGGTGGGAATCTCACTGACCGCTCCGGGAAACCAACGAGCCCAAGAACTCCAGTCCATCATCAGCCGGATTAGGGAGCGAGACATGGAGGTCACTGATCTTTCTAGTGATGAGCTCGCCAAGAGCCATATCCGGTATATGGTTGGTGGGACCTCGAATGTACCGAATGAACGACTCTACACTTTCCGCTTCCCCGAGCGGCCCGGCGCATTAGAGCGATTCTTAAAAACTTTAAGGCCAAAGTATAACATCAGTCTGTTCCAGTATAGGAACTACGGCGGTGATATAGGTCAGGTTTTAACCGGTATCCTCTGCCCTGATGATGAAGTGATCGAGCTACAGCGGTTCTTGGAGGAGATTGGGTACCCTTGGGAAGATTGCACAGAGTCACTAGTGTTTCAGACATTTCTGCGGTCATAGAGGAGATAGTTCCTTAGTGAAATGAGAGTAGTAACAATATGAGTATATCAAAAAACTAACTAGTTTTAAAATCCCTACTATAGTGTGACACAGGCCAGCCACAGTGAGGCTAAGGTGTGGCAATCGCAAGGTGTGTCTCCTTCAATGGATTGAACCGCAGAGCTATGATCTCACACCTCAACCGTACCGCGGACTACCTCGGCAGTGGTGTTAGTCTGATACAGAGCTTTCACACAATGGTGAGGGAGATGATCTTCGTAACCCAAAGTGGTAGATGACGAGGGAAGTAGATTAATACAAGGAGATGGCACGATGCCACAGAGGGTAACAGACAATACTTCGTAGTTACAAGTCAGGAATGAGCAGAAGGGTTCATAAGGTTGTATTACCCCTCAGCTTCACTGAAGTTCAACTGATAATCTTTCTAGGTCTGTTTTCTAAAAATGGCTGGGGAGCTCCTTCCTCTCGAGAATTCGTCGCGGGGCCCTTGTGTCTTTTATTGAGGCTATGTACAATATATAAGGATACTGAGATACATGAAGATCCTTCCCTAGCCACCCATCGGCCCAGTGCCTTGGCCGTCCGTCTCTCGTGCCCTATAAACCAGGGTTTAAGCTAAGTGCTACTAACCTTCCTTCCAATGGTCTACGGCTGGTATTTAGTACTTACTTCGATAGTGTAGTATTTATAACTACGAAGGTTCCTTCACGTCCTTAGTACGTATATCAAATGACGATGTTTCCCTTTGTAACTCATGGAGGTCTATTAAGTTTGGCTGCAACTACCTGTTACTGCTGAAGCTAAACTCCGGAGAACGTTGGGGTTTAGGTACTTTACTAGAACTATTACAATAGAATAGCTAAGAGGCCTATTATTGAAAGTCTGCTAAAATACCATATGGGTCTTCTAGCCACGTAATGTAGCCTTCGGCCACGATACTAAGGTTGTGTGGTTGTCCATGACAAATCTAAAGTCCAGTGACGCTACTAAGTACGGGCTAGGTCCGCTGGTTGGGCTAGTTTAGCTTGTTAATAGTTTCTAAAATCCCGACTAGGGCCGAGGATTTATTAACCTATGTGTAGAGTGTGGGACTCCTGTCACACTACTGGGCTTACTTAAGGTTAATAGGGTAAATCACCTCCTTGACCTAGGCCCATAGTGACGACCACAACGGTAACTATATTGTGGCTTAACCTGTGGAACACGTAACACATGATCAGGGCCACTAGACCCGCACCGGCAGGTTCATGGGACCTGAAGAAATGGAACTAAGCCCGTACATAGGTTAATGGATCCTCAGCCTAGGCTGGGATCTTGGACACTATACACGAGATGAGCTGGACCTAGCTCACACTTGGTACGTCACTGGACTTCAGAGTTGACCTAGACGGCTATGTCACAACCCACCTCGTACCAAGAGGTTATGTGACAAGGAACGCAAGAGTTGGGCAAGGAGCAGCCAATCAATAGGATGCTCTCGTGCTCCCCCCGCTCTGCCTCAGAGCAACAGAGCAGGCAGGACGAAATGCTCTCACACTCTCCCTTCTCCTTTACAGAGCAACAGAGCAAACAGAACAAAAGGATACAAGTTACCTAGTATAACTACCCTCTAGATAGATATAAGTAGCCAATGTATTAACCATTTTGGAGCGTGAGGATTCCTGTTCCTCACGCAAGCAATTACATTCTACTGTATCCCAAAGTGTTACCTACTCTGGTAATAACAATCTATTTGACAGAGTGTGAAACCCCGCTTGAGAAACTTACCTTCAATCGATCAATCCCTTACCCCACTAGGCGTTCTACCTTACAATCTGTCATTCAACACTAAGTAGTCTGCTACTCAGTGCACAGGTTGTAATAGACTACACAACCTCAGCATCGTAGTCAAAGGTTACATTCGCTAGCCAGAAGACCCACATGGTGTTCCAACGGTCTTTCAATAATAAGCCTCCTAGTTATCGCAGTAGCACCAGTAGAAAGCCTAAACCCCGACGTTCTCTAGAGTCTAGCTTCAGTGGTAACAGGTAGCTGTAGCTAAACTTAACAGGGCATCCATGAGTCATAAAGAGAAACGTTGTTATTCAACGTAAGTACCAAGGACGTGAAGGAACTTTCGTAGTAGTAAACACCACACCATTAGAATAAGTACTAATACCGGCCGTAGACTAACTATTAGGAGGAAGGTTAGTAGTACTTAGCTCAAGCCTTGATTTGTAGGACGTAAGAGATAGGCGGCTAAGGCCCCGGGTCAATAAGCAGCTAAGGAAGAAGAATCTTCATGTATCTTAGTATCCTTATATACTATACATAACCTCTATAAAAGAGACGAGGGATCTACAATGGATCTTTGAGAGGAAGAAGCTCCCTAGTCCTTTTTAAAAACAGCCTAAAAGGATTATTAACTAAACTTTAGTAAAGCTAAGGAGTAATTAACCTTATAAACCCTGTTACTCTTTTCTAACTTATATTTACGAAGTATCGTCTATTACCTTCTGTAACGTTGTTCTATCTCCCTATATCAATTTATCTCCCTTGCCATTTATTACTTTAGGTTATAAAGATCATCTTCCTTACTTCCGCGTGAAAACTTTATATTAAACTAGTATTACTACTGGAATAATCTATAGTACATTTAAAGTATAAGATTATAGCTTTGTTATTTGGCTTATCAAAGGTAACATATCTTATGATTACTATATCTTAGTCTAAAGTAACTAGCCTATGTCATAAATAATCTTTTTACTTATTATCTCTATCGAAGTTACTCTCACGTAATACTTCCTTCCGGCTTATACGCTGTAGTTTAAAGAAAATAACCTGAAACAACTATAAGAACGGAACATATAATCTGTTACGTAGGAAAATGTAAATAGCTCAGATAGGTTAGTCCGTTATGCACAGGGGGTGCGTTGCTATATAATGGTAGCGTGCCCTCTGTTATAGTTAAAAGGACCGCTTTGGTGAGCGTTATATTGGTGGTCCTTCATATGAACACTGACATGACATATTGTAATGATGTGACACAGGCTAGCCCACGGAGGTCTAGGGTATGACAACCACAAGGTGAGATATCGAATGAAGAGTTAGAATACAAAGCTTTAACCTTTTCCTAACTCTCGACTCAACCGTTCAACGAACCACCCCGACAATTGCTATTGGTCTAGTTCAGAGCTTTCACACGATGAACTCAGGGACTTGATAGTCGTAAGGCTAATAAGCATAAGGTCTGATTCAGAGGTTTAGAACAGAACGGTAAGGGAGTTAACTGTTACAATGTAAAGTGGTAGAGAGCCAGGGAGAAGGAGGTTTAGGGAGATAGAATGATCTAACAAAAGATAAGACAAAATACTTCGTAGTTACAAGTCAGGAGAAACAGAAGGGTTTACAAGGTTATATTACCCCTCAGCTTCACTAAAGTTCAACTGATAATCTTTCTAAGTTTGTCCAAAGAGAACTAGGGAGCTTCTTCCTTTCGAGGATCTATCGTAGGCTACCTGTCCTACTTATGGAAGGCTATGTATAAGATATAAAGATACCAAAATACTTAAAGGATCTTCCTAACCGTCCGTTGGTCCCGAATCTCCTTTCTAACCGTCCGTCTCTCACACCCTACAAATCAGCGGCTATAAGCTAAGTGAAGCCGGCCTATTACACGTCGGTCTATGGCCGGTATTAGTACTTATCCATACAGCTCTAGCGGCATAGTATCTATTACTATAGGTATTCCTTCACGTCCTTAGTACTTACATTAGCCATAATGTTATTAGGTTAATTCCTAGGTCGGCTGTCATAGTAACGGTTCTCTTTATGACTTATACGTGGAGGTCGTAGCTACCTATTACTACTGACACTAAACTCCGGAGAACGTTAGGTTCTAAGTCTTCTAAAGGAATACTAGTGATAGTAAGGAGGTCTATGATTCGAAAGACTAACTATAGGGTCTAGACTAACTATACAGGCCCTAACTACGATACTGAGGTTAAGTAACTTGTCTATAACAAATCTAAAGTCTAATAATATTATCTAACACGGGTAAGATCTGTTATATGGCTACTCTAGCTTATAAGTAGTTTTAGGCATTTTATCACGACCCATAGGTACTTAGGAGGATCCGCTAACTTATATATCGGCTAAATAGGTCATTAGCTATACATGAGATCATATCCTGAGGTTGAGCTACTTTATAGCTATTTCCTTTGTGATAGTTTCCTTCTCTATATGATCCGTAAGTTAATGGGTATGTATATAGTTCATACCGCTGGTATATAGCTTAGTCAGAGAGGTTAGTAACCCTATTAACCTTAAGTAAGCTTACTAATATAACACTATCTCCCCTCCTAAGAGGACTTACCTTAAGTTCCTAGGTTACTAACCTTAGGGTCTTTAAGCTTATATAGGTACTTGATATAAAAGTTCCAAAGTTCGTAAGTGTTAAAAAAGTATTTATATAGTTCTTAAGTCTAATCTTTCACTTTAAGATATTCCTTCTATTTAATATAATATTCTACTATCTCTTTCTTAATATGAGAGTTCATAATTTCTTTTACTATAAATTCCTTAAGGTAAATATCTCCTACTTACTCTAAGACCTAAATAAGGTTAGAGATTAACTAAGAGCTAGTTCAAAAAGGTTTAATAAGGAATATATAAAAGGTAAGATAAATCTTCTAACACTCTGGGAGTTTAAGTTTTATAGCTATAGGAGATATTACCTTAGAGATCTTAAATAGGCTAAGTAACTTTCTATCTAACTTCTTAGATAGTCTCTTAGTCCTTATGTTCCTTATGTTACGTATTACTAGTTACTTTTCTTTAAAAGAAGATACTTCCGTTCACTTCCGATCTACGTATTTCTTCATCCGTTTCCGAGATTTCTTAAGGGTTTTATAAAGGTTTTTGTAGACCGTGGTCATTTAGTATATTATGATTTCGTTATGTAGGTTATGTATAGATTTATTAGGTAGACTATTAATAACTAGATAATATCTATAGTTAGTATAGAAAAGAGAGTTACTAATAGAAGTTGATCTAGAATTATTTTATGTAAATTCGGCTATAAGTAACAGGGTATCTTAATTGTTTATTTCATAGTTAACGAAAGCTTTAAAATAAGCCTTAATATATTAATTAAGATGTTTAGTCTAGTTATTTATTTTAGGATAGAACGAGGTTGATATCTTTAGTTTAACTTCTATGTGTTTAAGAAAGTTACGTCAAAGTCCTATGTTAAACTATAAATCTCGATTAGAGATAATACTAATATGTATACTGTGATATTTCTAATATTTATAAGTAAAGATTAAGATTAAGTCTTTTATTTTCTTAGTATTATCTTCTAAAAGAATAAAGTATGTTATTTTAGTAAAGATATTAATAATAACTTAGATAGAGTTATATCTATTAAAGAGAGGAAAGTCCGTTATAAAGTCTATTAAAATGAGCCTCTAGGGAGAATATTCTAATTTAATCGGATAAAATAATCTGAAAAGAAGATAACGTCTTAACTTATTATTTTGACACTCGTGACAAGAGTATACAAACTTAATAACGTCCTTCTTAAGGTTTTACTAATATATATACCGTCTAATAAGTTTAACGGTCTTATCTATACCTATATAGCCTGCTACTTTGGTATTATATTCGGAGTAAATAATCTAAATCTTAAGTTTCTTATTATTAAGGACTTGAATACGATTTTTTATAAATAAGATTTTATCTTCGTTTATTATATTTTTTCTAGGAGTAATTAAGGCCTTTTAATATACTTCATCTATAAAAGTAACACTTTTAATTTACTCGAAGAATTCTTCGTTCTATTTAGGTATTAAAATATTATAAAGATAAGCTTTTAAGAGTATAAACGTTAAAGTCTTTAAATAGAAAAAATGTTTCTTATTTAAAACTGAGGTTATCGGCTAGTTTTTATCCCCCCCTTTAGGAAGATACTTTTCATACTATAAAAGAGTATCTACCTTAGCATTCTATATACTAAGATAGAAATTAATAATAAAGTCGAAGGTAGTAAGCTATCGAGCCTATCGGACTTAGCGGCGGTTAAGAACTTTTGTAGTTTAGAAGTATTTTAAATTACGATAGTCTGAAAAGACTTCGATATGGTATATACCGTCCTCGAGGTAATATCTCTAACATTGAAAACAGTTAATTATCGCTAAAAGTTCTTTATTATAGATCTCGTAGTTAATTTCTACGGAGATTAGTTTCCTTAAGTAAAATGTCATAGGATATATCTTACTATTATCTTACTTCTATAATATTATTTCTTCTAATATATAATCTAAAGTATTAAGTTTAAAAATAGGTAGTTTATTAAGGTCGAAATAAACTAGAACAAGGACTTTAATAAAAGCTTTCTTTAATATCTTAAACGTTATATTTATCTAGTTATTCTACATCTAAGATTTCTAAGTTAAGTTAGTAAAGTTAGTAAGTAGTTTGATAATATATAAATAACCTCTGATATAATATCTATAAAGGTTTATAAATTAATTAAATTACTAAACTTCTTTTACCGATTTTAACTATTCTTATGAAAAGATATATTTTACCTTATCCTTTGATATTATAATATCTTTAGTATTAATAATATAACCTAGGTATTTTAGTTCCTTAATATCTTATATATATTTAGAGGGGTTAATAACGAGATTATACTTCTAAAGTCGTCTAAGAACTTTAACGATAATTTTGTTATACTTTTCTTTAAAGCTTATATAAATAAGGAAGTCGTTAATATAAGATAAGAGACCTTAATCGATAAGATCTTAAAAGATGTAATTTATTATATCTTAGAAGGTAACAAAGATATTAATAAGGCCGAAAGACATTACTTTAAACTTAAAAAGGCTATAATAAGTTCAGAATATTATTTTCTACTCGTAGCCTTCTTTTATCCAAATCAAGTTAAAACTTGTTTTTAGATCTATCTTTATAAAGATAATAGATCTAATAAAGGCGTCTTAAAGTTTAGTAATAAGGGGTAATAAGTAATAGTTCTTAATAGTTTGTTCGTTAATTTTTTAATAGTCAACTATAGGTCGGAGATTTTCTAGGTCTCTTATAACTACCTTTTCTAATGATACTTCCTTGTCTATAAAGAAGATAGGTAAAGAATAGGATAACTTTGATTTCTATATCTTTTCTTCCTTAAGTATTTAGTTTAGCCATTTACGAAAGATTCTTTTTTCTAAGGGTAACATAGGATAAAGAGGTCTCTATAGAAGCTTCTTATCTCTAATAATGTCAATTACATAGTCCCATAGCTAATAATCTAAGAGCCGCTAAGCTGCTTTAAAAGACGTTAAAGATATAAACATCCTAAACCTTTCAGAGATTTTTACGATATAAGATTCGATAACATTAGTAATCAAGCTCTTATTTCCTAAAACTACGAAAGAAGTATAGTTTTAGTAATAATAGTTTAAGACAAAAGTTATTTTCGTTATATTAAGATCTCATAGGTATTCCAGCTGGTATTATTAGCGCTACTAGTATAATAAAAGGATGTCGTATTCCGTGTCAAAAGAAGAAATTTCGAACATAATATAAGAGAAATGTTCTACTTAGTATCATAGAACGATTTCCTTAGTATACTTCTTACCTAATTTAAGGTTAATAGTTTTGTTAAAGGCTTCTAAAGGTTTTAAGACTATTTTACATATATAAGAAATGTTTTATTTTTTAACGAGGTCTTTACTTATGACCGGACCTAAGGCTCTAGGGTCAAGGAGTACTTAGACGGAGATTTCCTCGGCTCCGTAGTAAACAATAGTTATAGAAACAATTTTATAATTTCCGTAGTATAGTTTACGGTTATACTTAGCCTTCTTAAGAGAAGGTTCCTTAGTATCATCGTAATAATGGGTACGTTTTTATATAGAGGTTACGGCATATCGAGGCGTAGGTTCCGATGCCGCGAAGTTCGGGGTATTAGTTAAAAATCTGATATATCCTCACTATCAGATAGTTTAATAATATGAGAAAAAAGCTTAGGGTAGTCTTTTTCCGTTATTACAGAGATCTTAGCTTTCTTAGAAGGTTAGGGTAAGGTATCTTCATATTCCTTATCGTCGTCTTTCCTTCGCTTTATGTTTGTTTTAGCTCCGGAGATCTTACTAAGTAGTCTAAAGAATATCCTTCCTATCCTCGGTTTTTCTACTATAACACTCGAGGGTATTATAACCTTAATGTCTATAACGATAGTATCTCTTACTTACTTTATACTTGTTGATCTCGGCTAGGTCTATCCTAGTAGTAACTTCTTTATAAATTTACTAGTACTTTATTTAAGTAAGTACCGAAGCTTTATTCTCCTAGTCCTGTTATTTCTACTTTAGGCCCTTTTTAGCCTTATTAGCGGATATTAAACCGGGATAGGAGCTAGAGGTATTAATTTCCTCCTTATAATTATCCTTCTTTAAGTACTTCTTATTATTTAAAGTAGACTTTTCTTTTCCTTACTTAGCCTTACGATTAATTTCACGGTTCTTTATTTTGTCTTTATAAATTAAACCGGCTATAACGGCCACTTCAAAGAAGTTAGTATCGTCGGGAGGGAGATATCTCATACGTAAATAGATTAAATTTATCATAGCTTCGGGGACGACATTAGTAACTAGTGATTATAAGGCCTAGCCGTTAAGGTCGACAATGTAATTAAGTTCTTAAAACTTTGTTACATACTCGTTCATATCTCTGTTATAAGTCAAAGCTTTCATAGATTCGTAATCCTTAGCTCTACGTACTAAGTCACAGAAACATTTAACTATGGCAGTAGCATAGTTATTCCATTGATCTACTAGCCTAAGCTTTTTGATCTAAGTCTCTCTTTTCTAATACCATTTAAGGGTAGTACCTTTAGTAAGGGTACTAACAAAGTTAATCTTAGCCTTATCGTCAAGGAAACTTCGTTCATAGATACTAAAATACTCCTTAACAAAGTGTTACCACGTCTTAAACTTATCTTTATCCTTACCGTTATATTTTTTAGGTTTTATCATAGTTACAGTAGTACCTTAACTACGGGACTAACAGATCACGTTTATATTATTACGAATTAAATCCTAGTTTATATAAATAAGGTTAAGAAAGATTACCATGGGGTCACGTAGGAGTAATAGGCTCCGGAAGCTTAGACCCGGAAGTCCTAGGGGTCCCGGAGGCCCTAGTAGGCCTCCTAACGGTCTTAGAGGACCGGGAGATAAACTCATACGATATGAATCGTTATTAGAGTCGTTATTATTACTGTTATTAAGAGACGGTGATATTTCTATCCTAGTATAATAGAGAGGTAAATTTCCTCCGATATTTCTACTTCTTATTTTAGTGTCAGAGTTCTATATACTATCGACCTACCTTCGGGCTCGTATTGAGATTTCTTAGGTAGCCTTTCTTTAGAGGTTATGGTCTAAGAGGTCTTTGTTTTAGTCGAAATACCATATAGAAGTTGATTTTTTAGACGGTTATGACATCTATCGTAAGGGTTCAATAGAAGATATTTTCTATAAACAGGTTATGGCTTTTTAAATAATCTATTCTTTATTATAAGGTCTTACTTAGGTCAGCCTCGATACAAGAGCTTCTTTAACGAGGTTATTAAAGTAGGCCTTAAGCTAGTTAAATAGTTCTTAGTCCTTTAAGGTCCATAATACTCCCGGTTATTATAAAGCTATAAGAGAATTGAGTTAGCTCTAAGCTATTATAGACCAGTAGCTAAGTTCTACGTTGTGGTAGTTCTAACGAGCTTACTTTTCTTCTTAGATACGAAGAAGTTCTTTAACTTAAATAAGCTTGGCATTTTATTCTCTAACTTACGATTTCTGTTCTTATACTTATCGTACTTATTACTATTTTTACTTAGTAATTTCCTTACAGAATGCCTCTGTACGTACGATAATAAGGTTAAGGGATTTTTTCACGTTAAGCTATTTAGGTAGTAAATTAAGCTAATTTTTAGTTAACCTCGATACCGAAGGTAGTATAAGAGGCTTCTAGTTCTTACCGAGTACTTTTAAAGATATATTAGTTTGTCTTAATGTATTATACTATTAACTAATAGTCGGTAACTAAGGTAGTAAACA
Source organism: Lasiosphaeris hirsuta (assembly GCA_030549175.1). Taxonomy (NCBI): domain Eukaryota; kingdom Fungi; phylum Ascomycota; class Sordariomycetes; order Sordariales; family Lasiosphaeriaceae; genus Lasiosphaeris; species Lasiosphaeris hirsuta. The sequence goes on from JAUKUA010000002.1 coordinate 2,221,432, forward strand.
TTAAAGTAAGGGAGTTAAGCCTCTTCTTATCCTCACACGTATTGACTATAAAGGAATAAAGTTCTTTATGTAACATAGGCCAGCCCGGGAAGGTCTAGGGTGTGACAACCACAAGGTGAGATATCAAACGAAGAGTCAGACTACAGAGCTTTAACCTTTTCCTAATTCTCGACTTAACCGTTCAGCGAACCATCCCGACAATTGCTGTTAGTCTAATTCAGAGCTTTCACACGACGAACTCAGGGACTTGATCTTCGCAAGGCTAATAAGCACAAGGTCTGATTCAGAGCTTTAGAACAGAACGGTGAGGGAGTTAACTGTCGTAATGTAAAGTGGTAGAGAGCCAGGGAGAAGGAGGTTTAGGGAGATGGAATGATCCAATCAGAAGATAAGACATATTACTTTATAGTTACAAGTCAGGAGAAACAGAAGGGTTCACAAGGTTATATTACCCCTCAGCTTCATTGAAGTTCAACTGATAATCTTTCTAGGTTTGTCCAAAGAGAACTAGGGAGCTTCTTTCTCTCGAGGATCCGTTGTAGCACACCTGTCCTACTTATGGAAGGCTATGTATAAGATATAAAGATACTAAAATACCTAAAAGATCTTCCTAGCTACCCGTCGGTCCCGAATCTCCTTTCTAGCCGCCCGTCTCTTACGTCCTACAAATCAGCGGCTATAAGCTAAGTGAAGCCGGCCTATCATACGTTGATCTATGGTCGATATTAGTACTTATCTATATAGCTCTAGTGGCATGGTATCCATTGTTATAGATGTTTCTTCACGTCTTTAGTACTTTCGTTGGCCATAGTACTATTAGGTTGATCTCATATCGGCTGTTATAACAACGGTTTCTTTTATAACTTATACGTGGGAGTCGTGGTTACTTATTACTATTAAAGTTAGACTTTGGAAAATATCGGGTTCTAGGTCTTCTAAAGGAATACTAGTGATAGTAAGGAGGTCTATGATTTGAAAGACTAGCTGTAGAATCTAGGCTAATTATATAGGTCCCGACTACGATACTAAGGTTAAATAGCTTGTCTATAACAAATTTAAAGTCTGATGATATTACCTAATACGGGTAAGATCTATTATATAGCTACTTTGGCTTATAAGTAATTCTAGGTATTCCATCGTAACCCATAGGTACTTAAGAGAATCTACTAACCTGTGTGTTAGTTAAATAGGCTATTAGCTATATATAGGATCGTATCCCGAGATTAAACTATATAGTAACTATCTCTCTGTAATAGTTTCCTTTTCTATGTAATCTATGATAGGTATTCGTAGGTTAACAAGTATATACTTCTTATATATAGTTCATACTATTAGTTTGTAGCTTAGTTAAGGAGGTTAGTAACTTTGTTAATCTTAGGTAAGCTTACTAATATAATACCATCCCTTCTTCTAAGTAAATTCGCCCCGAATCTCTAGGTTAAGAATCCTAAGGTCCTTAGGCTTATGTAAGTATTTAACGTAGAAGTCTTAAAGTTCTTAGGTATTAGAAAAGTACTTATATAGTTTCTAAGTCTAATCTTTCTTATCGAGATATTTCTCTCATTTGACATAATACTTTATTACTCCTTTCTTACTATAAAAGTTTATAATTTCTTTTACCATAAATTCCTCAAGGTAAATATCTCCTACTTATTCTAAGACTTAAATAAGGTTAGAGATTGGCTAAGAGCCAGTTCGGAAAGGTTTAATAAGTAATATATAGAAGGTAAGATAAATTTTCTAACGTTCTAAGAGTTCGAGTTTCATAGTTATAGGAGATATTACCTTAAAGATCTTAAATAGGCTAAGTAACTTCTTATCTAATTTTTTAAAAGGTCTCTTAGTCTTAATATTCTTTATATTAAGTATTACTAGTTACTTTTCTTTAAAGAAAGATACTTCCTTTCGTTTCTAATCTACGTATTTCTTTATCCGTTCTTAAGATTTTTTAAGGGTTTCATAGAAGTTCTTATAGACTATTATTATTTAATAAGTTATAATTTCATTATATAGATTATATATAGACTTATCTAGTAGGTTGTTAACGGCTAGATAGTAACTATAGTTAGTATAAAAAGGAGAACTATTAATAGAAGTCGATTTAGTATTATTTTATATAAATTTAATTATAAGTAATAAGATATCTTAATTATTTATCTTATAATTAATAAAGGTTCTAAGATAAACCTCGATATGTTAGTAAAGACGTTTAGTTTAATTATTAATCTTAGGATAAAACGAGGTTAATATCTTTAGTTTGACTTCGATATGTTTAAGGAAGTTACGTTAAAGGCCTATGTTAAATTGTAAATCCCAATTAGAAATGATACTAGTAGGTATGCCGTGATATTTCTAATATTTATAAGTAAAGATTAAGATTAAGTCTTTTATCTTCTTAGCCTCGTCCTTTAAAAGAATAAAATATATTATTTTAATAAAGGTATTAATAATGACCTAGATTAAGCTATATCTATTAGAGAGGGGAAGGTCCGTTATAAAGTCTATTAAAATAAGCCTCCAAGGGAAATATTCTAACTTAATAAGATAAAGTAACTTAAAAGGGAGGTGACGTCTTAGCTTATTACTTTGACACTTATAATAAGAGCGTATAAACTTAGCGATGTCTTTCTTAAGGTTTTGCTAATATATGTACCGTCTAATAAGTTTAACGGTCTTATCTATGTCTATATGGCCTGTTACTTTGGTGTTAGTTCGGAGCGGACGATCTAGATCTTAAGTTTCTTATTGTTAGAGATTTAGATACGATTTTTTATAAATAGGATTCTATCTTCGTTAGTTACATCTTTTTTAGGGGTAACCAAAGTCTTTTGATATGTTTCGTCTATGTAAGTAATAGTTTTAATCTACTTAAGGAATTCTTCGTTCGATTTTAGTATTAAAATGTTATAAAGTTAAGTTTTTAAAAGTATAAATGTTAAGGCTTTCGAATAGGAAAAGTGTTCCTTATTTAAAATCGAGGTTATTAGCTAGTTTTTATCTCTCCCTTTAGGAAGGTACTCTTTATACCGTGAGAAAGTATTAGCTTTAACATTTTATATATCGAGATAGAAATTAATAGTAAAGCCGAAGGTAGTAAGTTACTAAGCCTATCAGACTTAATAGTAGTTAAGAACCTTTATAGTCTAGAAATATTTTAGGTTATAATAGTCCGAGAAGACTTTAATGTAGTATTTAACGTTCTTAAAATAATATCTTTATCGCTAGAAATAATTAACTATTACTAAGAGTTCCTTATCATAGATCTCGTAGTTAATTTCTATAGAGATTAGTTTCTTAAAATGAAATATTATAAGATATATTCTTTCGTTATCTTACTTTTATAATATTACTTCTCTTAATACATAATCTGAAGTGTTAGGCTTGATAATAAGTAACTTACTAAGGTCGAAATAAACTAAGATAGGGGCTTTAATAAAAGCTTTCTTTAACGTTTTAAATATTATATTTATTTAATTATTCCATATCTAAAATTTCTAAGTTAGGTTAGTAAAATCAGTAAGTAGTTTAGTAATATGTAAGTAGCTTTTGATATAATGTCTATAGAAGTTTATAAATCTATTAAATTATTAAACTTCTTTTATTAATTTTGACTATTCTTATAAAAGGATATATTTTATCTTATCCTTTAATATTACGATATCTTTAATACTGATAATATATCTTAGGTATTCTAGTTTCTTAATATTTTATATATAATTAGAGAGGTTAATAATATGGTTATACTTTTAAAGTTACTTAAGGACTTTAACGACGATTTTATCATATTTTTCTTTAGAACTTGTATAAATGAAGAGGTTATTAATATAAGATAAGAGACCTTAGTCGATAAGATTTCGAAAGATATAATTTATTATATCTTAAAAGGTAATAGGAGTGTTAGTAAGGCTAAAAGATATTATGTTGAACTTAAAGAGGTTATAATAAGTTCGAAACGTTATTTTCTATTCGTAACCTTTCTTTATCTAAATTAAGTTAAAGCCTAATTTTATATTTATCTTTATAAAGATAATAAATTTAATAAGGACGTCTTAAAGTTCGGTAATAAGAGGTAATAGATAATAGTTTTTAATAGTTTGTTTGTTAATTTTTTAATAGTTAACTATAGGTCAGAGGTTTTCTAAGTCTTTAATAGCTACCTTTTCTAATAATATTTCCTTATTTATAAAGAAGATAAGTAAAAAATAAGATAATTTTAATTCTTATATTTTTTCTTTCTTAAGTATTTAGTCTAGCTATTTGTAAAGGATCTTCTTTTCTAAGGATAATATAGAATAAAGAGGTTTATATAAGAGCTTTTCGTTTCTAATGATATTAATTATATAGTCTTATAGCTAGTGATTCGGTAGCTGTTAAGCCACTTTAAGAGACGTTAAAGACATAAATATCCTAAATCTTCTAGGAATTTTTATAATATAAGATTTAATAATACTAGTAATAAAGCTTATGTTTCTTAGAACTATAAGAGAGATATAATTCCGGCGATAATAGTTTAATATAAAGGTTATTTTTGCTATGTTTAAATTTCATAGGTAGTTTAGCTAGTGTTATTATAACTACTAATATAATAAAAGGATATCGTATTTAGTATCAAGAGGTAAGATCTCGAACGTGATATGAGAAAAGTATTTTACTTAGTATCGTAGAATGATTTCTTTAATATACTTTTTACCGGATTCGAGGTTGATAATTTCGTTAAAGGCTTCTAAGGGTTTTAGGATTAATCTATATATATAAGAAATGTTTTATTTTTTAACAAGGTTACTACTTATGATCGGGCTTGAGATATCAGGGTCTAAGAGTATTCGGATGGAGATTTTCTTAGTTTCGTAATAGACGATGATTATAGGAATAATCTTATAACTTCTGTAATAAAGTTTATAGTTATACTTAGTCTTCTTATGAGAAAGTTCCTTAATGTTATTATATTGATGGGTATGTTTCTTAGTAGAGGTAGCGATATATCGAGACGTAAGTTCTGATGCCATAAGGTTTAAGGCGTTAGTTAAAAATCTGACATGTCTTTATTATTAGATAGCTTAACAATATGAAAGAAAAGCTCAGGGTTATCTTTTTCTATCATTATAAAGACCTTAGCCCTTTTAGATAGTCGAGAGGAGGTATCCTTTTAGTTCTTATCATCGTTATTATTTTTTCTTTTATACTTAGTCTTAACTCTAGAGATTTTCTTAGGTAGTCTAGGAATATTCTTACCATCTTCAGTTTTCTTACTATAACATTTAAGGATATTATAGCCTTAATATCTATAACAGTAATATCTCTTACTTACCTTATGTTTATTAATATCGGCTTAGTTTATCCCGGTAGTAACTTCTTTATAATTTCGTTAGTACTTTGTTTAGTTAGGTACTAAAAGCTTATTCTTCTTATCTTGTTATTTTTACTTTAGGCTTCTTTTAACTTTATTAGTAAATATTAGACTGGAGCGGAAGCTAGAGATATTAGTTTCCTCGTTACGATTATCCTTTTTCGAACATTTCTTATTATTCGAAGTAGACTTTCCTTTTTCTTACTTAGCCTTGTGATTGATTTCGCGGTTCTTTATTTTATCTTCATAAATTAAACCGGTTATAACGATAACTTTAAGAAAGTTAGTATTGTCGGAAGGGAGATATCCCACGTATAAATAGATTAAATTTATTATAGCTTCTAAGATAACATTAGTAACTAACGATTATAGGGCCTAGCTACTGAGGTCGACGGTATAATTAAGTTCTTAAAACTTAGTTACATACTCGTTTATATCTTTATCGTATATCAGAGCCTTTATAGACTTATAGTCTCTAACTCTTCATACTAGATCACGAAAGTGTTTGATTATAATGGTAACATAGTTGTTTCATTGATCTATTAAGCTAAGCTTTTTGATCTAAGTCTTTCATTTCTAATACCATTTGAGGGTAGTACCTTTAGTTAGGGTACTAACAAAGTTAATTTTAGCTTTATCGTTAAGGAAACTTCGTTTGTAGACGTTAAAGTGCTTCTTAACGAAGTGTTACCATGTCTCAAACTTACTTTTATCTTTACCGTTATATTTTTCGGGTTTTACTATGGTTACGGCAGTACCTTAACTACGGAACTTTCGGATCACGTTTATGTTATTTCGGATTAGGTCTTAGTTAGTTTAAATAAGGTTAAGAAGGATCGCCATAGGATCACGTAAGAATAAGAGGCTTCGGAAGCCCGGACCTTACGGTTCTAAAGGTCTTAAAGGCCTTAGTAAGCTTCTTAGTAGTCCTAGGGAACTAGGAGGTAGACTTATACGATATAAATTATCGTCTAAGTCGTTATTATTACTATCATTAGAAGGTAGTAATTATCTATCTTAGTATAACAAAGAGGAGAGTTTCTTCCGAAGTTTCTACTTCTTATTTTAATATTAAAGTTCTATATATTATCGACCTATCTTCGGGCTCGTACCGAGATTTCCCTGGTAGCCCTTCTTTAGAGATTATGGTCTGAGAGAAGGTTCTTGTTTTAGTTGAAATATTATATAGAAGTTAATTTTTTAGACGGTTATAATAGCTATCGTAAGAGTTTAACAGAGGATGTTTTCTATAAATAGGTCATAACTCTCTAGATAATCTATTCTTTATCATAAGATCATATTTATATTAACCTCGATATAAGAGCTTCTTTGATGAGGTTATTAAAGTAGGTCTTAAGTTAGTTAAATAGTTTTTAGTCTTTCGGAGTCTGTAATACTTCCGGTTACTATAATACTATGAGAGAATTAAGCTAGCTCTAAGCTATAGTAAACTAATGGCCGAGTTCTATGTTATAACGGTCTTATCGAGCTTGTTTTTCCTCTTAGATACGAAGAAGTTTCTTAACTTGAACGAGCTCGGCGTTTTATTCCCTAGCCTACGATTCCTATTCCTATATTTGTCGTACTTACTGTTATTTTTACTTAGTAATTTCTTTATAGAAGGCTTTAGTATATATAATAATAAGGTTAAGAGACTTCTTACGTTAAGCTGTTTAGGTAACGAATTAGGCTAATTTCTAGTTAACCTTAATACCGAAGATAGTATAAGATACTTCTAGTTTTTACTAAGTACTTTCAAGGACGTATTAGTTTGTCTTAATATGTTATATTATTAATTAGTAGTTAGTAACTAAGGTGATAAATATTAAAGTGAAGGAGTTAAGTCTCCCTTTGTCCTCTTATGTATTATTTATAAAGAAGTATAGTTCTTTATAAGCTTTAGTAACTTAATTATAAAGGTCAATAAACTATTAAGGGGGTTTTAAAATAGTTTGTAAGCTTGATAGGAGTATAAGAAACTATTTAATAGTTTTAATTTCTATCTTAGGAAGTTTCTAAATTATGAGGTCGGTACTAGGAGAGGGTTTAGGTTCCTAAGCCTAGATTACGGCCAAGTATAATATAAGGTTGCCGGCTATCGTAATAGTTAGTAACGAGCTTTGTTCGAGAAACGAGAAAGATTATCTATGATATAGGCTAGCCTAGAAAGGTCTAGGATGTAATAACTACAAGGTAAGATATTAAACGAAGAGTTAGACTATAAAGCTTTAACCTTTTTCTAACTCTCGACTTAACCGTTTAACAAACTATTCCGACAATTATTATTAGTCTAGTTTAGAGCTTTCATACGATAAACTCAGAGACTTAATCTTTATAAGGTTAATAAATATAAGGTCTAATTTAAAGGTTTAAAACAGAACGGTAAGGAAGTTAACTATCGTAATATAAAGTAGTAAAGAGCTAAGAAGAAAAAGGTTTAAAGAGATAGAATGATCTAATCAAAAGATATGACATATTACTTCGTAGTTATAAGTTAAAATAAACAGAAGGATTTATAAGGTTATATTATCTCTCAGCTTTACTAAAGTTTAACTAATAATCTTTCTAGGTTTATCTAAAGAGAACTAGGAAGCTTCTTTCTCTCGAAGATCCGTCGTAATATATCTGTCTTACTTATGGAAGGCTATATATAAGATACAAAGATACTAAAATACCTAAAGGATCTTTCTAGCTACTTATCGGTCCCGAATCTCCTTTCTAGCTACCCGTCTCTCACGCCTTACAAATCAACGGCTATAAGCTAAGTAAAGCCAGCCTATCACACGTTAATCTACGGTCGGTATTAGTACTTATCTATACAGCTTTAGTAGCATAGTGTCCATTACTGTAAGTATTTCTTCACGTCCTTAGTACTTTCGTTAGCTACAACGCTATTAAGTCGATCCCATGTCGGCTGTCATAGTAACGGTTCCCTTCATAACTTACACACGGAGGTCGCGGCTACCTGTTACTACTGAAGCTAAACTCCGGAGAACGTCGGGTTATAGGTCTTCCAAAGGAATATTAGTGATAGTAGGGAGGTCCATAATTTGAAAGACTAGCTACAGGGTCTAGGCTGACTGTGTAGGCCCCGACCACGATACTAAGGTTAAATAGCTTGTCTATGACAAATCTGAAGTCTGATGACGTTACTTAGCACGGGCGAGATCTATTGTATAGCTACTTTGGCTTGTGAGTAGTTCTGGGTATTCCATTGTGACCCGTGGGCGCTTAGGAGAATCTGCTGACCTGTGTGTCGGCTGAATAGGCCATTAGCCACACATGGGATCGTATCCCGAGATTAAACCACATGGTGGCTATCTCTCTGTGATGGTTCCCTTCTCCACGTGATCCGTGATGGGTGTTCGTAGGTTAACGGGTATGTGCTTCTTATGTGTGGTTCGTGCCATTGGTTTGTGGCTCGGTCAAGGAGGTTAGTGACCCTGTTGACCTTAGGTGAGCTTACCAGTGTGACACTTTATAAGCTTTGGCAACTTGGTTATAGAGATCTACAAACTGTTAGAGTAGTTTAGTGATAGTTTGTAAGCTTGACGGGAATATATAAAACCGTTTGATAGTCTTAATTTCTATCTTAGAGAGTTCCTGAATTATAAAGTCGGTACCGGGGGAAGGTTCGATTTCCCGTCCCCAGATTATAGCTAAGTATGATACGGGATTGCCAGCTATTATAAGTGATATGGCGGATAAAAGTACTTTTAGTAAAGAGAAAGATTATCTGTAACATAGGCTAGCCCACGAAGGCCTAGGATGTCACACTGGTAGGCTCACCTAGGTCAACAGGGTCACTGACCTCCTTGACCGAGCCACACCACCGGCACACACTACACACCTACACAACATCATGGACCCACAACAACAGGGGCATTGAACCTGTTAATGTGGAGTCAGTACTAAGAAGGTTGCCACAACGTGGCTTAACCTCAGGACGCATCCCATCGCGTGGCTCAAGGCCTACTCGGCCCGAGCACGCAGGTCAATGGATCCTCAGGCACGACCACAGGTCGCGAAGGGATGCCTAGAACCACTCACAAGCCAGAGCAGCCATACACTGGATCTCGCCCACGCTAGGCAACGTCACCAGACTTCAGATTTGTCATGGACAAGCCACTTAACCTCAGTATCACGATCAGGGCCTGCACAGTCAGCCAGGATCCTACAGTTGGTCTTTCGAATCATAGACCTCCCCGCTATCGCTGGCATTCCTTTGGAAGACCTGGACCCCGACGTTCTCTGGAGTCTAGCTTCAGTGGTGACAGGTGGCCGCGACCTCCGTGTGTGAGTCACGAAGGGAACCGTTGTTGTGACAGCCGATATGGAATCGACCTAACAGCGCTGTAGCCAACGTAAGTACTAAGGACGTAAAGGAATACCTACAGCAATGGACACCATGCTACTTAAGCTGTATGGATAAGTACTAATACCGGCTATGGACCAACGTGTGATAGGCCGGCTTCACCTAGCTTATAGCCACTGATTTATAAGGCGCGAAAGACGGGTGGTTAGACAGGAGATTCGGGACCGACGGGCGGCTAGGAAGGATCCTTAAGTATCTCGGTATTCTTATATCTTATACATAAGCGTTCCATAAGTAGTACTGGTACCTTACGATGGATCCTCGAGAGGAAGAAGCTCCCCAGTTTTCTTTAGACAAACCTAGAAAGATTATTAGCTGAACTTTAGTGAAGCTGAGGGGTAATATAACCTTATGAACCCTTCCGTTTCTCCTGTCTTGTAACTACGAAGTATCGTGTGTTATCTTCTGTCACATCGTTCTATCTCCCTAAACCTTTATCTTCCCACGACACATACTACTACTCTGGGCTACGACGATCAACTCCCTCAACCACTATGCCAAAGCTTTAAATCCAACCTTATGCTAAGATACTTGATTATCGAGTCGTACGTAGCCTTGTAAGGATCATCTCCCTGAGTTAGAAGGCTTGAAAGCTTTGAATTGGACTAACACCATTACCGGGGTAGTCAGCTATCTGGTTGAAGTTGTATTTGAGGTTATAACTCTACAGTTCGATTCCTTACCCGATATCCCACCTTATGGTTGTTACACCCCAGACCTTCGGTGGCTAGCCTATGTCATAAATAATCTTTCTTCTCGTTTATTAAATTCGAAATCTTTTAATTATTTACAATGGCGTCCCTTCCAATCCATGGAATGTCATATGTAGCTACTACGGAAAAAGTAATCGAGCCTACCCCTAGTACCGATCTCATAATCTAGGAACCTCCCGAGATAACTACAACAGCTATTAAGAAATTTCCGACAATCTCTTCGAGCTTCCTTACTATCGTTAAACTACTGTAATAGTTTGTAGATCTCTACTAACAAGTAGCCTAAGCCTACTAAGAGCTTTACCTTTTCGTAACCTCTACAGCTTTCGATAAGGAAAGACTCGACTCTCTTGCTTTGATATTCTCGGTATTACTCTTAGACTATAAAAACATGGTTTAATACGTTTAAAATAACTAATACGTCCTTGAGGCTACCCGACAAGAACTCGAAGCTTCGTATATATCCTTTAGTATCTAAGTCAACGAGAAACTCTCCCGTTTTACCACCTAGGATACATAACGTCAAAAATCTCTTTCTATTGTCGTTGCTCGAACCGAAGCCCTCCATAAGGATATGCTTAGGTAGAAGAAGGAAACGGAACAATAAGTATAACAGACGGAATAGCGAGTACGGGAATAAACTAACACGCTTGTCTAGGTCTAGGAACTTCTCCGGATCTAGGAAGAAAAACAAGCTTGCTAAGACTATCACAATGTTAATGTCTAACATTAGTCCACTTCGGCCTAGGGACAACTTAACTCACTTATAGCTCTTTATCAGCTAGGAGTCTTACGAACCCCGAAAGAATAAAAATTGTTCGATCAGCTTAAGGCCTACTCGAGGAACTTAGTCGAAGAGATACTTATGATACGAGCTATCGTAGTAAGATCTTACGACACGGATAAGATTATCTAAAGGGCCATGATCCGTTCACAGAAATCACCCTTTGTCAAACTCCCTCGATAGACGTCACAACCGTCGAAAAAATCAACCTTAACTCGATACTTCGATAACGACGAAGACTCTCTCTCTAATCGTAACCTCCAACGGAGAGTGACCCGAGAGACCTTATCTAAAACCTAGAGACAGCTCGATAGCATATGGAATTCCGATGCTAAGATAAGGAGTAGAGGATCAGAAGAAGGTAAACAACCTCTTAGTAGTTACTTAAGGGTCGCTATCTTATCGCCGCCCCCGAGTAGCCACAGCTCTAGTAATAATAACAAGAGCCCTTTACCTAAGGATAACCTACCTTTTAGACCCCCTAGCAGACCCCCAGGTCCCCTAGGAGGGCCCCCCGGACCCCCTGGTCCACTAGGACCACCGGAAGGCCTACCAGGGCCTCCGGGACCCCTAGGCCCTCCGAGCTAAGGCTCCCAGAGCCTATTACCACAACCCTCACTCGACCCTATGGTAATTTTACTCGACCTTATCTATACGAATTAGACGGTAATTCGCAAATACACGGCCGTAATTCGTGACTTCCGTGGTCAGGGTGCCGCTGTAACTATAGCGAAACCCGAAAAATATAACGGAAAGGATAAGAGACATTTTAAGACTTGGTAACGTTCCGTTAAGAAATATTTTAATGTTTATAAGCGAAGTTTCCTCGACGACAGAGCTAAAATTAGCTTCGTCGGTACCCTCACCAAAGACATAGCTCTTAAATGGTACTAAAAGAAAGGTTTATAAATCAAAAAGCTTAGCTTAGTAGATCAATGAAACAACTATGCTACCGCCATCGTCGAACACTTCCGTAACCCCACGCGTAGAGCTAAGGACTATAAGTCTATGAAGGTATTAATATACAACAAGGATATAAACAAATACGTAACTAAGTTTTAAAAACTTAATTATACTATCGACCTTAGTAGCTAAGCGCTATAGTCACTAGTTATGACCACGATCTCCGAAGCCGTAATAAACATGATCTATTCATACATAGGACACCTCTCTACCGAAGACGCCGACTTCCTAGAAATAGTCATCACGGCCGGACTAATTTACGAGGACCAAACGAAAAATCGTAAAATTACCCATAAGGCTAAGTCAAAAAAAGAAAAGTCCACTTCGAATAGTAAGAAACGTTCGAAGAAGGACAATAATAAAGAAGATACTAATACCTCTAGCTCCCGTTCCGACCTAGTACCTACGAAAAAGGTAAAAAGAGGCCTTAAGTAAAAACGACAAGATCATAAAGACAAGACGCCAGCACCTACCCGTCCAAAGTATTAAAACTTTTATAAAGAGGCTATTACAAAGATAAAATATGCCGACATCGACAAACATAAGGTAAGTAAGAGATGTTACCATTATAAGAGGTAAGGCCATAATATCCTCGAATGTTATAGTAGGAAAACCGAAGGAGGTAAGGAAATTCTAAAACCTCCCGGAAAGATCTCCGGAGTTAAGCCTAAACGCGGAAGACAAGCCGACGACAAAGATACCGAAGAAACCAAATCCTAGCCTGTCAAAAAGGCTAAAATCTCTTCTATGACAAAAGTAAATTATCCTAAGCTTTTCTCTCGTATAGTCAAACTCTCCGATAGTAAAGGTATATCGGATTTTTAACTGGTACCTAGGACTTTGCGGTACCTGGAACCGTACCCCGAATCGCCGCGAGTTCTATAAAACGTGTCCGTTTCGCTTTTCCGCTCGAAGAAAACTCCTCTCCTAAGCAACAGGATAAAGCCGAAACCTAAGAGGGGCCCTCTCATAAGAAGGCTAAACGGAGCTACGAGCCGTATCATAACGTTCGTAAGATTATTCTTATAACCATCGTCTACTACGGAGCTACGGAAATCCCCGTCCGAGTACTCCTTGACCTAGGAGCCTCCGGCCCGGTTATAAGCTAAGACCTCGTCAAAAAATAAAACATCTCTTATATAGTCAGAACGATATTAAAACCCTTAGAAGCTTTTAACACTGTAATTAACCTTAATTCCGGAAAAACCTATACTAAGGAAATCGTTCTATGACACTAAGCCGAACACTTCTCTTATATCACGTTCGAAATTTCACCCCTTAATACCGAATGTAATATTCTTTTACCTTACTAGTAGTTATAATAGTACTAGCTGAATTATCTATGGGACTATGACACCTCGAAAGTAACCTTCGAATCTAATTACTGTCGCCAGAATTGTACTTCCTTTGTAATCTTTAGAAAGAAGAGTTTTATCGCTAGTATTACAACGTCCTATATCTCAAAAATCCCCGAAAGATTTAGGACCTTTATACCTTTAGCGTCTCTTAAAGTGATTTAACGGCTTTTAGATTACTAGCCGTGGGACTATGTGATTGACATAATAGGAAAAGAGAAGCTTCTATGGAGACTTATCTATCCTATATTACGCCTAGAAAAGAAGATCCTCCGTAAATAGCTAGACCAAATGCTCTCGGAAGGTAAGATATAGGAATCAAAGTCACCTTATTCTTCGCCTATCTTCTTTATAAACAAAGAAATATCCATGGAAAAGGTAGCTACTAGAGACCTAGAAAACCTCCGTCTTGTAGTCGACTATCGAAGAATTAACGAACGAACAGTTAAAAACCGTTACCTATTACCTCTAATCACCGAACTTTAAGATACCCTCGTTAGATTTATTATCTTTATAAAGATAAATCTAAAGTCGGGCTTTAACTTAATTCGAATGAAAGAAGGACACGAATAAAAAGCAACGTTTCGAACCTGTTACGGCCTCTTTAAGTTTAACGTAATATCCTTTAGGCTTACTAATACTTCCGTTACCTTTTAAGGTATAATAAATCATATCTTTCAAGACCTTATCGACTAAGGCCTCCTGTCTTATATCGACGACCTTCTTATTTATACCGACTCGAAGAAATAATATAATAAGATTGTAATAAAAGTACTTAAACGGCTTTAGAAACATAACCTTATGATCAACCCTTCAAAGTATATATAAGATATTGAGAAACTCGAGTACCTAGGCTATATTATCAGTACTTAAGATATCGTGATATCAAAAGATAAGGTAGAATGTATCTTCTTATAGAAACAGCCTACGTTAATAAAAGAAGTTTAATAATTTAACGGATTTACGAATTTCTATAGGTGTTATATCGGAGATTATTTATGTATTACTAAACTACTTATAGATTCTACTAATCTAATCTAGAAAAACTAGAAGTAGACAAACTAGATGAATGTGGCATTTTAAGCGTTGAAAACAGCCTTTACGAAAGCTCTTGTCCTAGTTTATTTCGACCTTAATAAACTACCTATAATCGAACTAAATACCTCCGATTATACATTCGGCTTGGTCATGTCACAAAAGTAAGATAATAATAGGATTTACCTTGTAACCTTCCACTTTAGAAAACTAATCTCCGCGGAAATAAACTACGAAATCTATGACAAGGAACTTCTTACGATAGTAGATTTGTTCCAGTGTTAGAGATATTACTTAGAGGGGGCTAAATATCGTATTGAAGTTTTCTTAGACTATCGTAACCTAGAATACTTCCAGACCGTGAAAGTCCTTAATTACCGCCAAGCCCGTTAGGCTTAGTAACTTGCTACCTTTGATTTTGTCATTAATTTCCGTTCCGGCATATAGAATACTAAGGTAGATACTCTCTCACGGTATGAAGAGTACCTTTTGGAAAGGGGGGATAAAAACTAACCGATAACCTCTGTTTTAAATAAAGAGCATTTTTCATACTCTGAAGTTCCTACGTTTATACTCTTAAAAGTACGCCTCTGTAACATTCTAATATTAAAGTGGAACGAAGAATTCTTCGAGTAAATCAAAGTTATTACTTCTATAGACGAAACATATTAGAAAGCTTTGGTTTCCCTTAGAAAAGACGTAACTAATAAAGATAAAGTTCTATTCGTAAAGAATCACATTTAGATCTTTGACAACAAGAAACTTAAGATCTAGATTATCTACTCCGAACACGATACTAAAGTAGTAGGTCATATGGATATAGATAAAACCGTTAAACTAATTAGACGGCATATGTTCTGGTAAAACCTTAAAAAAGACGTCGCTAAGTTTATATACTCCTGTCACGAGTGTCAAAGTAACAAGCTAAGACGTTACCTTCCTTTTAGATTGTTCCATCTTATTAAGTTAGAATATTTCCCGTGGAGGCTTATTTTAATAGACTTCATAACGGACCTTTCCTTTTCTAATAGATGTAGTTTTATCTAGGTCATTGTTAATACCTTTACCAAAATGACATACTTTATTCCCTTAAAGGACAATACTAAGAAAACAGAAGACTTAATCCCTCTTTTTACCTATAAATGTTAAAAATATCACGGCATATCTATTAGTATCATCTTTAATCGGGATTTACGGTTTAACATAAGACTTTAGTACGACTTCCTTAAACATATTGGAATTAAACTAAAGATATTAACCTCATTCTATCCCAAAACAAATAGCTAGACTAAATGTCTTAATTAATATATCAAAGCCTACCTTAGAGTCTTTGTTAACTATAAGATAAATAACTAAGACATCTTACTACCTATAGCCGAATTTACGTGGAATAACGTTAGATCGACTTCTATTAATAGCTCTCCCTTTTATGCTAACTACGGATATTATCTGGCCGTTAATAATCTATCTAACGAATCTACGTATAACCCGTATAGTGAAATCATAGTACACTAGATAACTACGGTCTACGAGAACCTCTATGAAACTTTTAAAGAATCTCGAGAATGGATAAAGAAGTACGTAGATAGGAAATGAACGGAAGTATCCTCCTTTATTAAGAAGTAATTGGTAATACTAGACGTTAGGAATATCAAGACTAAAAGACCTTCCAAAAAGCTAGATAAGAAGTTGCTTGAACTATTTAAAATCTCTAAGGTAATATCCCCTATAGCCGTAAAACTCGAACTTCCGGAACGTTAGAAAATTTATCCTACCTTTTATGTCTCTCTTATTAAACCTTTCCAAACCGGCTCTCAACCGATCTCCGACCCTATTTAGGTCTTGGAGTAAATAGGAGATATTTACTTTGAGGAATTCGTAGTAGAGGAAGTTATGAACTCCCGTATTAAGAAAGGGGTAGTAGAGTATCTTGTCAAATGGGATAGATATCCCGAAGAAAAAGATTGGACTTAGGAACTATATGAGTACTTCTCTGACACTTAGGAACTTTAGGACTTTCACGTTAAGTACCTACATAAGCTAAAGGACCCTAGGGTTACTAACCTTAGGACTCGAGGTAAGTTTTCCTAGGAGGGGGGATAGTATTATACTAGTAAGCTTACCTAGGTTAACAAGGTTACTAACCTCCTTGACCGAGCTATACTACTAGTACACATTACATACCTATATAACATTATGGACCTATAATAACAGGGGTATTGAACTTATTAATGTGGAGTCAGTACTAAGAAGGTTACTACAACGTAGCTTAACCTCGGGACATATCCTATCGTGTGGCTTAAGGCCTACTTAGCCTGAGTACGTAGGTTAATGGATCCTTAGGTACGATTATAGGTTACGAAGGGATGCTTAGAATTACTTACAAGCCAAAGTAGCCATATACTAGATCTTACCCGTACTAGGTAACGTCACTAGACTTTAGATTTGTCATGGACAAGCTACTTAACCTTAGTATCACGATCAGGGCCTATATAGTCAGCTAGGATCCTACAGTTGGTCTTTCGAATTATGGACCTTCCCGCTATCGTTGGTATTCCTTTGGAAGACCTGGACCCCGACGTTCTTCGGAGTCTAGCTTCAGTAGTAACAGGTAGCCGCAACCCCCGCGTGTGAGTCACGAAGGGAACCGTTACTGTGACAGCCGACCTGGGGATCAACCTAACAGCGCTGTGGCTAACGTAAGTACTAAGGACGTGAAGGAACACTTACAGCAATGGACACCATGCCGCTAGAGCTATATGGATAAGTACTAATACCGGCCGTGGACCGACGTGTGATAGGCCGGCTTCACTTGGCTTATAGCCGCTGATTTGTAGGGCGCGAGAGACGGGCGGCTAGAAAGGAGATTCGGGACCGACGGGTGGCTAGGAGGATCCTTCAGGTATTTTGGTATCCTTGTATCTTGTACATAGCCTTCCATAAGTAGGACAGGTACGCTACGATAGATCCTCGAGAGGAAGAAGTTCCCTAGTTCTCTTTAGACAAACCTAGAAAGATTATCAACTAAACTTTAATAAAGCTAAGGGATAATATAACCTTGTGAACCCTTCTGTTTCTCCTAACTTACAACTACGAAGCATTGTATCTTATCTTCTGTTGGATCATTCCATCTCCCTGAACCTCCTTCTCCCTGGCTCTCTACCACTTTGTATTACGACAGTTAACTCCCTTACCGTTCTGTTTTAAACCTCTAAATCGGACCTTGTACTTATTAGCCTTACGAAGATCAAGTCCCTGAGTTCATCGTGTGAAAGCTCTAAACTAGACCAATAGCAATTGTCAGGATGGTTCGTTGAACGGTTAAGTCGAGAGTTAAGAAAAGATTAAAGCTTTACAGTCTGACTTTTCATTTGATATCTCACCTTGTGGTTATCATATCCCAGACCTTCGTAGGCTAGCCTGTGTCATAGATAATCTTTCTTTTATCTAAGAACACCTTCTTACCCGTTACTTCATTTACGATAGCCGGTAACTCCGTATCATATTTGGCCGTGCTCCGGGGTCGGGAAACCGAACCTAACCTAGGGACCGACCTTATGATCTGGGAACCTCCTACAATAGAAATATAAACCATTAAGAAGTTCCCTACTCTCTCATCGAGTTCCGAAACCCTCATTAAACTACCTCAATGGTTTATTCATCTCTACAATTAAGTCGCCGAAGCCTACAAAAAACTTTACTTCTTTATTAACAATACGTACGAAGATAAGAAGAGGCTTAACTTACTTACTTTAACATTTACTACCTTAGTTACTGACTATCAGTCGATAGTATAGTATGTTAAGACGAACTAATACGTTCTTAAAAGTACTCGGTAAGAATTAGAAGTATCTTATATCACTTTTGGTATCAAAGTCAACTAAAAATTAGCTTAGTTTGCCACCTAAACAGCCTAACGTGAAAAATCCCTTAATCTTATTATTATACATATAGAAGCCCTCTATAAGAAGATTACCAAACAAAAATTACGACAAGTATAACAAGTACGAGACTAGGAAGTAAGGGTTAGGAAATAAAACGCTAAGCTTGTCCGAGTTAAGGAACTCCTTCGAATCTAGGAAGAGAAGTAAGCTCGATAAGACTATCATAACACGGAATTTAGCCATTGGTCTACCACGGCCTAAAGCTAGTTCAATTCTCTCATGGCACTCTAACAACCAGAAGTATCACGGACTCCGAAAGACTAAGAATTATTTAATCAACTTAAGGCCTACTCTAACAATCTAGTTAAAGAAGTACTCACATTAAGATTAACACGAGTCGGACCTCATGATAAGGAACAAATTATCCAGAGAGCTATGACACGTTCTCAGAAAATCTTATCTGTTAAACCCTCACGATGGCTGTCATAACCGTTTAAAAAATCAACCTCTATATGATACTTCGACTAAGACGAAGACTCCCTCTCAAACCGTAACCTCTAAAGAAGGGCTACCCGGGAAATCTCGGCACGAGCTCGGAGACAGGTCGATAGTATATAAAACTCCGATGCTAAAATGAGAAGTAGAAACATAGGAGGAAACTCGCCTCCCCGCCACGTCAAGATAAGTACCTTACCCCCTCCGGACGACGGCAATAATAATAACGACTTAGACGACGATTTCTATCGTACGAGTCCACCTTCCGGTCCTCCCGGAGGCCTACCTAAGCCTCTGGAACCTCCAGAACCTTAGGGTCCGGGCTCCCGGAGCCCTTCACCCCCACGTGATCCTATGGCAGTCCTCCTCGACCTTATCCGGACTAATCAGGACCTGATTCGTAACAACACTAATACGATTTGGGAATCCCGTGGTCAAGGTACCACCGTAACCATGGCAAAACCTGAAAAATACAACAGAAGAGATAAAAGCAAGTTTAAGACATGATAGCACTCTGTTAAAAAGTACTTCAGCGTCTACGAACGAAGCTTCCTCGACGACAAGGCCAAAATTAGCTTTGTTAGTGCTCTTACCAAAGGTACTATCCTCGAATGGTATTAGAAAAGAAAGACCTAGATCGAAAAGCTTAGCTTAGTAGATCAATGGAACAACTATGCCACCGCCATAGTCAAACGTTTTCGTAACCTAGCACGAAGAGCTAAGGACTACGAAGTTATAAAAGCCCTGACCTACAATAGAGATGTAAACGAATACGTAACAAAGTTTCAGGAACTTAATCATACCGTCGATCTCAGCGGCTAGGCCTTATAGTCACTAGTTACCAATACCATCCCCGACGCCATAATAGACTTAATCTATTCGCGTATGAGACATCTCCCTACCGACGACGCCGATTTCCTCGAAGCCATCGTTACTACTAGTTTAATTCATAAAGATAAAATGAAGAACCACGAAATTAATCGCAAAGCTAAGTAGAGAAAAGGAGAGTCTACTTCGAGTAACAAGGAACGTTCGAAGAAGAATAGTCATTATAAGGAAACTAATATCTCTAGCTCCCGTCCCGGTCTAACACCTATAAAAGGAAAACCTAAAAAAGGCCTAAAACGGAAGTAACAGGACAAGGAAGACAACCCTTCGGTATCTACCCGAACAAAGTACTAGTAAACCTACAAGGAAGCCGTCGTCGGGATAGAACAAGCCGAAATTAATAAACATAAGGTAAGCAAGGGATGCTACCGCTGTAAACGTCAAGGCTATAACACTCTTAAATGCTATAGTAGGAAAACTAAGGATGGCAAGGATATCCCTAAGCTACCTAGTAAGATTTCCGGAGCCAAGACTAAACGCGGGAGAAATGAGGATAAGGACGAAGACTCTTCTCCTTAACTATCGAAGAAGGTTAAAGTCTCTGCCATAACAGAGAAAGACTATCCTAAGCTTTTCCCTCGTATTATTAAACTATCCGATAGTAAGGACATATCGGATTTTTAATAGGTACTCCAAAACTCGCGGCATCGGAAACTGTGCCTCGACCCGCCGTAACCTCTGCTAAAAAACGTGTCAACCCTAACACTAAGGAACCCTCTTATAAGAAGGTTAAGCGAAGCTATAAACCATACCACGGCACTCATAAGATTGTTTCTATAATCATCGTTTACTACGAAGCCAAGGAAATTCCCCTTCGAGTACTCTTAGATCTTAGTACCTCTGGCCCGGTCATGAGCTAAGACCTTGTCAAAAAATAGAACATCTCTCATATATATAGAACGATCCCGAAACCTTTAGAAGCCTTCAATAGAACTGTCAACCTTAAATCAGGTAAGAAGTATACCAAGGAAATCGTTCTACGGTACTAGGTAAAACACTTCTCTCATATCACGTTCGAAATCTCTCCCCTCGACGCGGAATACGACATCCTTCTTCTATATTAATAGCTGTAACAGTACCAGCCGGACTACCTGTGGGATTCTGACACATCGAAAGTAGCTTTTAGTTCCGACTACTGTCGACAAAACTGTACTTCCCTTGTAATTTTAAGAAGTAAAAGCTCTATCGTAAATGTTACAACTTCCTATAAAATCCCCGAAAGATTTAAGATCTTTGCCCCTTTGGCATCTCTTGAAGCGGCTCAACGGCTACCAAATCACTAGCCTTGGGACTATATGATTAATATCATCGGAGATAAGAAGCTTCCATAAGGACCCCTTTACCCTATGTCACCTTTAGAAAAGAAGATCCTTCGTAAATAGTTAGACTAGATACTTAGAGAGGGTAAAATATGAGAATTAAAATTACTATGTTTATTACCTATCTTCTTCGTAAATAAAGAAGTATCATTAGAAAAGGTAGCTACAAGGGACCCAGAGAACCTCCGTCCCATAGTCAACTACCGAAAGATTAATAAACAAACTGTTAAAAACCGCTACTCGTTACTTCTTATCACCGAACTCTAAGACGCCCTTACCGGATCTGTCATCTTCACGAAGATAGACTTAAAATCGGGTTTTAACTTGATTCGGATAAAAGAAGGGCACGAATAGAAAATAGCGTTTCGAACTTATTACGGCCTCTTCGAGTTCAACATAATATCTTTCGGCCTCACCAATACTCCTACTACCTTCTAAGGTATGATAAATCATATCTTTCGAGACCTTATCGATCAAGGCCTTCTATCCTACATTAACGACCTCTTTATCTATGTAAGTTCTAAAACGGAACATGACAAAATTGTCGTTGAAGTCCTTAAGCGACTCTAGAAGTATAACCTAGCTATTAACCCTACTAAATGTATATAGGATACTAAGGAATTAGAATACCTAGGCTATATTATCAGTACTAAGGATATCGTAATATCAAAGGATAAGATAGAATATATCTTTTTATAGGAATAGCTAAAATCGGTAAAAGAAGTCTAGTAATTTAATAAATTTACAAACTTCTATAGATACTACATCAAGGGCTATTTACACATCGCTAAGCTACTCATTAATTCTACAAATCTTACCTAGAAGACCTGGACATAAAATAACTAGATAAATATAGTATTTAAAGCGTTAAAGAAAGCTTTTATTAAAGTTCCTATTCTGGTCTATTTCGACCTTAATAGACCCCCTATTATCGAACCTAACATATCAGACTACGTGTTAGGAGGGATAATGTCATAGAAGTAAGATAATAGTAGAATATATCTTATGGCGTTTTACTTAAGGAAACTAATCTCCGCGGAAATTAACTATAAGATCTACGATAAGGAACTCCTAGTAATAGTTGATTATTTCTAACGTTAAAGACATTACCTCGAGGGTACCAAATATTACATTGAAGTCTTTTTGGACTATCATAACCTAGAATACTTCCAAACCGCGAAGGTTCTTAACTGCCGCCAAGCCCGATGGGCTCAGTAGCTTGCTACCTTCGATTTCGTCATTAATTTCCGCCCTGGTATATAAAATGCTAAGGTAGATACTCTCTCGTAACGTGAAGAGTACCTTTTGGAAGGAGGGGATAAAAACTAGCCGATAACCTCTGTTTTGAATAAAGGACATTTCTCTTATTCGGAGGCCCCGACATTTATACTTTCAAAAGTACGTCTTTGTAACATTCTAACACTAAAATGGAACGAAGAATTCTTCGAGTAGATCAAAGCTACTGTTCCTACAGACGAGACTTATTAGAAGGCCCTGGTTTCCCTTGGAAAGGACGTAACTAACGAAGACGGAATCTTATTTATGAAGAATCGTATCTAGATCCCTGATAATAAGGAACTTAAGATCTAGATCATCTACTCCGAACACGATATCAAAGTGATAGGCTACATAGGTATAGATAAGACTGTTGAACTTATTAAACGGCACATGTTCTAGCAAAACCTTGAAAAGGACGTTGCTGACTTTGTACGCTCTTATTATGAGTGTCAAAGTAACAAGCTAAGACGTCACCTTCCTTTCGGACTACTTCATCCTATCGAACTAAAATATTTTCCGTGGAGGCTCATCTCAATGGACTTCATAACGGACCTTTCTCTCTTTAACGGATATAGTTCTATCTAGGTCATTGTCGACACCTTTACTAAAATGGCATACTTTACTTCTTTAAAGGACGATATTAAGAAGACAAAAGACTTGATCCTAATCTTTACTCGCGAATGTTGGAAATATCACGGCATGCCCTCTAGTATCATTTCTGATTAGGATTCACGGTTTAACATAGGCCTTTGGTATAACTTCCTCAAATATGTCGGAGTCAAGCTAAAGATGTTAACCTCGTTCCATCCTGAAATAGATAGTTAAACTAAACGTCTTAATCAACATATCGAGGCTTACCTCAGAGCCTTCGTAAACTATGAGATGAATAACTAGGATATCTTATTACCTATAGCCGAATTCACGTGAAATAATACCAAATCGACTTCTACTAGTAACTCTCCTTTCTACGCTAACTACGGATATTATCCGGCCACTAATAATCTACCTGATGAATCTACACGTAATCCGCACAGTGAAATCATGGCATACTAGATAACTACGGTCTACGAGAACCTTTATGAAACACTTAAAGAATCTCAGAAACGGATAAAGAAGTACGTAGACAGGAAGCGAACGGAAGTACTCTCCTTTGAAGAAAAGTAACTAGTAATACTTGACACACGGAACATTAGGACTAAGAGACCTTCTAAGAAACTGGACAGAAAGCTACTCGGCCTATTTAAAATCTCTAAGGTAGTATCTCTTATAGCTATGAAACTCGAACTCCCGGAACGTTAGAAAATTCATCCTACCTTTCACGTCTCTCTCATTAAACCTTTCCGAACCGGCTCTCAACCGATCTCTGACCCTATTTAGGTCTTGGAGTAAGTAAGAGACGTTTACCCTGAGGAATTCGTAGTAGAAGGAATCATGAACTTCCGTACTAAGAAAAAGATAGTAAAGTATCTCGTCAGATAGGATAGATACCCCGAAGAAAAGGATTAGACTTAGGAACTATACAAGTACTTCTTTAACACCTAGGAACTTTGGGACTTCTACGTCAAGTACCTACGTAAGCCTAAGGACCCTAGGGTTACTAACCCTAGGACTCGAGGTAAGTCCTCTTAGGAGAGGGGATAGTATCATACTGGTAGGCTCACCTAAGTTAATAAGGTTACTAACCTCCTTAACCGAGCCTTATATCAATGGTACGAACTACATATAAAAAGTATATATCCATTAACCTACGAACATCTATTATAGATTACGTAGATAAGGGAACTATCACAGAGGATGGCTATAACGTAGCTTAACCTCGGGATATAATCTCACACGTAGCTTATGGCCTATTTAGCCGGCACATAGGTCAGCGGACTCTCCTAAGCACCTACGGGTCGTGACAGAATGCCCAGAACCACCTACGAGCCAAAGTAGCCGTACAACGGACCTCGCCTACGCTAGGCAACGTCATTAGACTTCAGATTTATTATGGACAAGCCATTTAACCTTAACATCGTAGTTAGGGCCTGCAAAGTCAGCCCAGACCTTACAGCTAGTCTTTCAAATCATGGACCTCTCCGCTATCACTGGCATTCCTTTGGAAGACCTAGAACCCGACGTTCTCCGGAGTCTAGCTTCAGTGGTAACAGGTAGCCGCGACCCCCGCGTGTAAGTCACGAAAGGAACCGTTGCTGTGATAGCCGACCTGGAGATTAACCTAACAGCGCTGTAGCTAACGTAAGTACTAAGGACGTGAAGGAACACCTGTAGTAATGGATACCATGCCGCTAGAGTTATATGGATAAGTACTAATACCGGCCGTGGACCGACGTGTGATAGGCCGGCTTCACTTGGCTTATAGCCGCTGATTTGTAGGGTGTGAGAGACGGGCGGCTAGAAAGGAGATTCGGGACCGACGGGTGGCTAGGAGGATCTTTTAGGTATTTTGGTATCCTTATATCTTGTACATAGCCTTCCATAAGTAGGACAGGTGCGCTGCGATGGATCCTCGAGAGGAAGAAGCTCCCCAGTTCTCTTTGGACAAACCTAGAAAGATTATCAGCTGAACTTCAGTGAAGCTGAGGGGTAATATAACCTTGTGAACCCTTCTGTTTCTCTTGACTTACAACTACGAAGCATTGTGTCTTATCTTCTGTTAGATCATTCCATCTCCCTGAACCTCCTTCTCCCTGGCTCTCCACCACTTTGCATTGCGACAGTTAACTCCCTCACCGTTCTGTTCTAAACCTCTGAATCGGACCTTGTGCTTATTAGCCTTGCGAAGATCAAGTCCCTGAGTTCGTCGTGTGAAAGTTCTGAACTAGACCAACAGCAATTGTCGGGGTGGTTCGCTGAACGGTTAAGTCGAGAGTTAGGAAAAGGTTAAAGCTCTGCAGTCTGACTCTTCATTTGATATCTCACCTTGTGGTTGTCACACCCCAGACCTTCGTAGGCTGGCCTGTGTCACAATCAACTCCCTCAACCACTGTGCCAAAGCTCTGAATCCAACCTTGTGCTAAGATACTTGACCATCGAGTCGTACGCGGCCTTGCAAGGATCATCTCCCTGAGTCGGAAGGCTTGAAAGCTCTGAATCGGACCAACACTATTGCCGGGGTAGTCAGCTGTCCGGTTGAAGTTGTGTTTGAGGTTATAGCTCTGCAGTTCGATTCCTCACCCGATATCCCACCTTGTGGTTGTCACACCCCAGACCTTCGGTGGCTAGCCTGTGTCACATAGGATATAATAACTATAAGGTAAGATATTAAATG
Organism: Lasiosphaeris hirsuta; assembly: GCA_030549175.1. Lineage (NCBI taxonomy): Eukaryota > Fungi > Ascomycota > Sordariomycetes > Sordariales > Lasiosphaeriaceae > Lasiosphaeris > Lasiosphaeris hirsuta. Next base: position 2,247,139 of record JAUKUA010000002.1, read on the forward strand.
AAGAATCAGACTACAGAGCTTTAACCTTTCCTAACTCTCGACTTAACCGTTTAACAAACTACCCCGACAATTACTATTAGTCTAGTTCAGAGCTTTCACACGATAAACTCAGGGACTTAATCTTCATAAGGCTAATAAGCTCAAGGTCCGATTCAAAGGTTTAGAACAAAACGGTAAGGGAGTTAACTATCACAATGTAAAGTGGTAGAGAGCCAGGGAGAAGGAGGTTCAAGGGGATAGAAAGATCTAACATAAGGTAAGACATAATACTTCGTAGTTACAAGTCAAGAGAAGTAGAAGGGTTCATAAGGTTATATTATTTCTTAGCTTTACTAAAGTTCAACTAATAATCTTTCTAGGTTTGTCCAAAGAGAACTAGGAAGCTTCTTCCTCTCGAGGATCTATCGTAGCATACCTGTCTTACTTATAGAAGGCTATATACAAAATACAAAGATACTAAAATACCTAAGGATCCTCTTAGCCGCCCGTCGGTCCCGAATCTCCTTTCTAGCCGCCCGTCTCTCGCGTCCTACAAATCCGTGGCTACAAGCTAAGTAAAGCCGGCCCATCACACGTTGGTCCGCGGCTGGTATTAGTACTTATCCATATAGCTCTAGCGGCATAGTGTCTATTGCTATAGGTATTCCTTAACGCCCTTAGTACTTACGTTGGCCACAGCGCTGTTAGGTTGATCCCTAGGTCGGCTGTCATAACAACGGTTCCCTTCATGACTCGTACGTAGGAATCGCGGCTACCTGTCACTACTGACGCTAGACTCCGGAGAACGTCGGGTTCCAGGTCTTCCAAAGGAATGCCAGCGATAGCGGGAAGGTCCATGATTCAAAAGACTAGCTGTAGGGTCTGGGCTGACTATACAGGCCCTGACTACGATGCTGAGGTTGAGTAGCTTGTCCATAACAAATCTGAAGTCTGATAATGTTGCCTAGCATGGACAAGATCCGTTGTACGGCTGCTCTGGCTTGTAAGTGGTTCTGGGCATTCCGTCGCTACCCGTGGGCGCTTAGGAGAATCCGCTGACCTGTGTGTCGGCTGAATAGGCCATTAGCCACACGTGGGATCATGTTCCGAGGTTGAGCCACGTTGTGGCCATCCCCTTTGTGATGGTTCCCTTCTCCACGTGATCCGTGGGTCAATGGGTGTGTGTGGGCCTACCAGTGTGACACTCTCAGATTCTTAAAGATATAGTTGAATACTTATTAGGCTTCGTAGAGCTTCATAATATATATCCGCTTATCTTGTTATTTTAACAGTAAGTTACCGACTCAGTTAAGAGCCTTCATATCATTAACACACGTGTTGTTGTTGTTGTCTTAACAATAAGCCGCCGACTTAGTTAAAGGCCTTCGTACTATTGACGTTGACGTTGTCGTTGTCTTTATTATAACGTAGCATAAGCTGGCGTTAGTTCCGGAGGCGTTAAATTGACTAATGAGGTCTATTCGATTCGATGGTAGGGGCACCACTTACTACGGTTAAAAGGACCGCTTATGTAAGTGTTACTTTGGTAGTCCTTTACATAAACCCTGACATGATATATTGTATGGTAGTGTAAATAATTTGTAAAGGATAGCCCGTTAGTAATCAGTCTAGAGGGCGTACTACTATTATATGGTAGTATACCCTCTGTGCTTAATTGAACCTAGGGACTGTACATAACGGACTAACCTATCTGGGCTATCTATATTTTTCTATGTAACATGTGCCCGGGGTAAAGAAATAAAGAAAAGGGCGTCCTCGCCATCATTCTCCACTCTCTTAAACTATAAAAAAAGCACCAATTACTCCCAGCCCATTTATATACCGTTACCGTATTTAGATTATTCTATTCCCTATACTTATACCCCTCTAGTCTACAATGTTGAAGAGCGTCTTTCGCTTAGTCGACTTGGGAGATAACTTCTTAACAGTAAGCTTCTTATGACTAATACCCTTAGTAAGGGTCTCTTAAGTAGGAGGAAAGACTGCCGACTTACTATATATATTAACCTTAGAAGCGTCAATGCCGAATAGGTTAACAAAGGTGCCGTGTTAATTTTACTTCTTAGGTAGAGTACCTATAGTTATGATTTCGCTCTGGGTATCCTTAGTAAGGCGTTTACGTGAGATGCCAAGGGTTATAATAGGTATAGAGGTACTTAAACGAGTAGTCGAGGCGGCCGTGGGTTACGTAGTTGATGGTTACTTGATAGCCTTATCAAGCTTTGTTAGGTTCTTTGAAGATCTTAGACTTAGTTATTAAGTACTTTAGTCTTCGGGCTAACTTTGTGTATATAGCCCGTTAAAGTGTTAACTTACTTCTTAGTAACATACTTATCGAGGTTATCTATCGTTATTCTCTTTATAGCTTAGAGAGCTTTATGGACTTTATTGTAACTTAGAAACTCCTTAATTTTATTCTTAAAGGTATTGATCTTACCCTTAAAGTACTTTTAGAAATCGTGTATGTTAGTAAGTATAGTAGCTATGGAAGACGTATAGACTACTTTGGCTTCTTTAAGCTCTGTAGTCTTGTTAGTAAGTTAGCACTTAAGGTACTAAAACTACGTACGTTAGTGTTAGTTTGTGCCGGTGATAAAGATATTTACTTAGTCGGCTTAGATATAAACTTACATAAGGTCGAGGTAATTAAGGTAGATAAGGATTAAAGATAACTTTTCGTTTAAAACGGCTATAAGGTAATAGTAGATAGTTATAAGGATAGATACCTTTAAAGGTAAGTAGTTATCATTAATATCTTACTTATCATATGTTACTTTAGCCTTGTTTAATAACTCCTTTAACTAACGTATACGTAGGTTATTAGCTGGATCTTAGTTCTTAGTAGCTGATTTTAATTTTTTAACAAAGATATTCTTAATCTTTTTATTTACTATAAAGAGAAGCTTCGGATTGTCGATCATAAAGGTAGTGTACTTATAAGCTTCTTATTTATTTACTAACTTATTATAGTACTTAAACTTAAAGTAAGTTTTATAGTCTAGTAAGACCTTAAGCCCCTTACTACCGGTAGTAAGTTACTTAGCTCTTTACTCTACCTATTTTTAAAATACCTTTACGCCTTAGTAATAATACTTCTTAGGGATATAATATTTAACGGGTAAGTTAGTAAAAAAGCTAAGTAAGTCGTCTAAGAGATCTAAGATTATCTCTTTATCCTTATTATCGGGCTTACCTTTTATAACAAGGTTAAAGTTATCGTCCTTTACACACTTATTCTTATTATTATCATAGTTAGAATTGTAGTTAAGTAGATCGTTAGGCTTAGGCTTGTCGTAGTCATCCTTACTATATTCGGTAATAACGGTAACACTTTCTTAGGCTTGTCTAACGTGTCTTAAGGTTTCTTCGGCTAAAATTTAGAGGTACACGGAATCTAGACTCTTAGCTATTAAACTATTCTTAGGCATGTCTAGATTATTCGGCTTAGCTCGAGTTACCTCGAATTGACGTTCTATTTTACGAATGTACTATTATAAATAACTAAATTTAGCTATCTTAAAGTACAAATAAATATAATAGTAGGATATAGAGAAAGTATAAAGGTATAATTTAATAGTAGCGACGAAGGTAGTAATAGTTATAAGAAAGAAAACATAAAAGTTTTATAGGAGGGGTTTTTTAGTTAGTAACCTAACTTAATAGGCTAGGACCTTATAATAAGAAAAATTAACAGAGGAAAAACAACGCTATAATAAGGCTTCTATCTGATTATCTAGTCTTTTTTTTAGCTCGTAGTAAGAAGGTACTTGTGTAGCTAAGTAAGGTTAATAAAAGAGAGTAAAAGAAAGAAAAGATTTAGTATTATGGCTAGAATACTTCCTCGCCCTGTTAAGAAAGCTATCTGTCCTCAAAAATGCCTATTATCTAGCGGTTTAGTACTATAGAAGTTTAACTACTATTTCTATAGTAGGGATAATATCGACCTTAACGTACTTGATGGCCTTAATACCCTTCTTCTCATACTTCTTATCTTAATCGATAAGATTTCTCACTTTGTAACTTATGACGATATCTCTTATGTTTAGTAATAAGTTTACTCTTAGTTCCTATATATTATCCTTAGCTTTGTAGTTCTTTTAGTAGACGAGGTACTTAATGTTTAAGTTCTTCTTCTAACTTACTTTATTACTAACGATATAGTCGAGCTCTTATTCTTCTTATTTATTAACCCTAACGGCTCGTAGTATTTATTATTTTTAACTAAAGAATCCTCGCCTTATTAAGGGTAGTATAGTTACGTAACTAAGACGATTAGATATACTTTCTATAACATCGGAAATTTAAGCTTATAAGCTAGATTACTTGTCTTTGCCTTACTAATGATCTTAAACGGACCTACCCTTTGAGATGACCATTTCCTTTTTAGCTTACCGGGTAGATAGTAACCTTTATAGAGGCGTAAGTAAATAATATCTCCAATTTCAAAAGTCTCGGGTATATACTTGTCGTCATAATAGAGTTTTACTATTACGCCAACGATATTAAGAAGCTAAATTACTTCCTTTCAAAAATACCCCTTGAGAACCTCCGCTACTTCGGTACCTACTCTTATGCCTTCTTTCATAGTTAGAATGTTTACTAGGGACCTTGGCTAAAATCCGAGGACTAGTTTATTAGATAATTTACTAATCGTAACAGCTAACATATTGTTAATGTTAAACTAAAGTGATGGTAGCATGTTAACTTACGAAACCTCTCCGTTTGTTATAAAGGTATAGAAACGAATGGTAATCTCGACCGTCTAGTTCGTTCTCTCTAACTAGCTATCAGTTTGTAGGGTTACACGGATAGGTATCATTTTCCCGTTCATAAGCTGCCTATCGGTTTGGTTCTAGCGGTAGGCCTTACAGAACTAGATAAAACGTTTTACTTTCTATGCGTTGTTAGTAAAGTGTACATTCTAGAGGCTATCTATCATCTTATCGAGATCGAAATGATACGATTTATTATAAACCATCTCGAGTACTATCTTAACGCATACTCTTATGAGAAGGCTTCTTAGTGTTGTCATGGTTGTAGGTATGTTTCTTAGTAGAGGTTATAGTATAGTGGAGTATAGGTCCTAATGTTGTGAGTTTCGGGGCTCTAATTAAAAATCCGATGTATCCTTACTATCGGATAGTTTAACAATGTGGGGGAAAAGCTCGGGGTAGTCTTTTTCTGTCATAGTAAAGACCTTAGCCTTCTTAGATAGTCGAGGAGGGATATCTTCTTGTTTCTCGTCGTCCTTATCTCTTCTTCTATATTTAGTCTTAGCTTCGGAGATTTTATTAGGTGGCTTAGGGATATCTTTGCTATCCTTAGTTTTCCTACTATAACATTTAAGGGTATTATGGCCTTAACGTCTATAGTAGTAATATCTCTTACTTACCTTATACTTATTGATTTCGGCTATGTCTATCTTAGTAATAGCTTCTTTGTAGGTTTGTTAATACTTTGTTCGGGTAGGTACCGAAGGTTTTTCCTCCTTATTCTGTTATTTCTACTTCGAGTTCTTTTTAGCTTTGTTAGCGGGTACTAGACCGGGATAGGAGCTAGAGGTATTAGTTTCCTCCTTAGGATTGTCCTTCTTCGAACGTTCCTTATTATTTGAAGTGGACTTTCCTTTTCCCTACTTAGCTTTACGATTGATTTCGTGATTTCTTATTTTATTCTTATGAATCAATCTGGCTATAACGACTACTTTAAGAAAGTTAGCGTTATCGGAAAGGAGATATCCCGTACGTAAATAGATTAAGTCTATTATAGTATTAAAGATAGTATTAGTAACTAGTGACTATAGAGCTTGTTTACTGAGATCGACGGTATGATTTAATTCTTAAAATTATATCATATATTCGTTTATATCTTTATCATAGGTCAGGGCCTTCATGGCTTTATAGTCCCTGACTTTTCGTGTTAGGTTATGGAAACGTTTAACTATAGCGGTAACATAATTGTTCTATTAATTTACTAAGCTAAGCTTTTTGATCTAAGTCCCTTTTTTCTAATATCATTTAAGGGTAGTACCTTTAGTAAGGGTATTGACAAAATTAATTTTAGCTTTGTCGTTAAGGAAGCTTCGTTCGTAGACGTTAAAATACTTCTTAATAGAACGTCACTATGTCTTAAATTTAACCTTATCTTTTCTATTATATTTTTCGGGTCTTACTATAGTTACGGTAGTACCTTAACCGTAAGATTTCCTAATTGTGTTAGTGTTATTGTAAATTAGGTCTTAGTTAGTATAAATGAGGTCGAGAAGGATTGCCATAAGATCACGTAGGGACGAAGGGCTTTAGGATCCCGAACCTAGAGGTCCTAGGGGTTCCAGGGGCCCTGGTAGGCCTCCTAGTAGTCTAGGGGGACCTAGAGATAGACTTACGTAATAGAGATCGTTATCCGAGTCGTTGTTGTTACTATCGTTAGGGGGAGGTAATGTTCTTATCCTAGTATGATAGGGAGGTAAATTTCCTCCTATATTTCCACTCCTCATTCTAACGTTAAAGTTCTACATGTTATCGACTTACCTCCGGGCTCATACCGAGGTCTCCCGGGTAGCCCTTCTTTAGAGGTTACGGTTTAAGAGAGGGTCTTTGTCTTAGTCGAAGTATCGTATAGAAGTTGACCTTTTTAACGGTTATGATAGTCGTCGTAAGGGTTTAACAGATAAGGTCTTTTATAAACGTGTTATAGCTTTCTAGATAATCTGTTCCTTGTCATAAGGTCTTACTCGTGTCAGTCTTGATATAAGAGCTTCTTTAACGAGGTTATTAAAGTAGGCTTTAAGTTAGTTAAACAGTTCTTAGTCCTTAGGAGTCCGTAATACTCCCGGTTATTAAAGTACTATAAGGGAATTTAGCTGGCTTTAAGCTGTTATAAATTAATAGCCGAATTTCGTATTATGATAGTCCTAACGGGCTTGTTTTTTCTCTTAAATCCGAAGGAATTCTTTAACTTAAACAAGCTTAACATTTTATTCCCTAGCCTATACTTCCTACTCCTATATCTATCGTACTTACCGTTGTTTTTACTTTGTAATTTCTTTACGGAAAGCTTCGGTATAAGTAATAACAAGGTAAAGAGATTTTTCGTATTAGGCTGTTTAGGTAGCAAACTGGGCCAATTTTTAGTTAACTTCTATGCCGAAAGTAATATAAAAAGCTTCTAGTTCTTACTAGGTACTTTCAAGAACGTATTAATTTGTCCTGACATACTATATCATTAACTAGTAATCAGTAACCAGGGTAGTAAATATTAAAGTAAGTAAGTCGAGTCTTTTCTTATCCTCACGTATATTGTTTATAAAGAAATAAAGTTCATTGTAGGCTTTAGTAACTTGGTTGTAGAGATAGATAAACTACTGTAGGAGTTTAGTAAGGGTTTCGGAGCTCGATAGGAGTGTAGGAAATTACTTAATGGTCTAAATTTCTATCTCGGGAGGTTCCTAGATTATATGGTCGGTACTGGAGGTAGGTTTAGTTTCCCGGCCCCGAAGTACGGCCGAATATGATATAGGATTACCGGCTATTATAAATAGAGTGGCGGGTGAAAGGATATTCTTAGAGTAGAAAGATTATCTGTGACATAGGCTAGCCCACGGAGGTCTAGGATGTAACAACCACGAGGTAAGATATCAAACGAAGGATTAGACTATAGAGCTTTAACCTTTTCCTAACTCTCGACTTAACCGTTTAACAAACTACCCCGACAATTACTATTGGTCTAGTTTAGAGCTTTCACACGACGAACTCAGAAAGTTGATCTTCACAAGGCTAATAAGCATAAAGTCCGATTCAAAGCTTTTAGAACAAAATAGTAAGGGAGTTAACTGTCGCAATACAAAGTGGTAAAGAGCCAGGAAGAAGGAGGTTTAGGGAGATAGAATGATCTAACAGAAGATAAGACATAATACTTCGTAGTTACAAGTTAGGAGAAACAGAAGGGTTTATAAGGTTATATTACCCCTCAGCTTCACTAAAGTTCAGCTGATAATCTTTCTAAGTTTATCTAAAGAGAACTAGGAAGCTTCTTTCTCTTGAGAATCTATCGTAGCGTACCTGTCCTACTTATGGAAGGCTATATACAAGATACAAGGATACCAAAATACCTAAAGGATCCTCCTAGCCGCCCGTCGGTCCCGAATCTCCTTTCTAGCCGCCCGTCTCTCACGCCCTATAAATCAGCGGCTATAAGCCAAGTGAAGCCGGCCTATTACACGTCGGTTCACAGCCGGTATTAGTACTTATCTATACAGCTCTAGCGGCATAGTGTCCATTGCTACAGGTGTTCCTTCACGTCCTTAGTACTTACGTTGGCTACAGCGCTATTAGGTTGATCCCCAGGTCGGCTGTCACAACAACGGTTCCCTTCATGATTCACACGCGGGGGTCACGGCCACTTGTCACTACTAAAGCTAGACTCCGGAGGACGTCGGGTTCCAGGTCTTCTAAGGGAATGTCAGCGATAGTGGGGAGGTCCATGATTTGAAAGACCAGCTGTAGGATCTGGGCTGACTGTGTAGGCCCTAACTACGATACTGAGGTTGAATGGCTTGTCCATGACAAATCTGAAGTCTGATGACGTTACCTAGCACGGGCGGGATCCGTTGTACGGCTGCTCTGGCCTGTGAGTGGTTCTGGGCATTCCGTCGTAACCCGCAGGCGCTTAGGAGAATCCGCTGACCTGTGTGCTGGCTGAATAGGCCATTAGCCACACGTCGGTTCGTGTCCCGAGGTTGAGCCACGTTGTGGCCATCCTCTGTGATGGTTCCCTTATCCACGTGATCCATGATAGATGTGGGTCGATGGGTATGTACTTCTTGTGTGTGGTTCGTGTCGTTGGTGTGTAGCTCGGTCAAGGAGGTCGGTGACCCTGTTGACCTAGGTGAGCCTACCAGTGTGACAGTTATCAATTTCTATCCCGGCACATAAAATACTAAGGTTGATACTTTCTTATGGCGTAAAGAGTACCTTCTTAAAGGAAGAGATAAAAACTAGCCGATAATCTTAGTTTTAAATAAAAAACACTTTTCTTATTCGGAAGTTTTAACATTTATACTTTTAAAAGCTTAACTTTATAACATTCTAACACCAAAATAAAACGAAGAATTTCTCGAGTAGGTTAAAACTACTACTTATATAGACAAAACATATCAAAAGGCTTTAGTTACCCCTAGAAAAAATATAACTAACAAAGACGGAATCCTATTTATAAAGAATCGTATCTAAATCTCTAACAATAAGAAACTTAAGATTTAAATCGTCCGCTCCGAACATAATACCAAAGTAGTAGGCCATATGGGCATAGATAAGACCGTTAAACTTATTAGACAGTACATATATTAACAAAACCTTAAAAAAGACGTCACTAAGTTTGTACACTTCTGTCATAAGTATTAAAGTAATAAGCTAAGACGTCATCTCTCTTTTAGGTTACTTTATCTTATTAAGCTAAAATATTTTTCTTAGAAGCTTATTTTAATAGACTTTATAATAGACCTTTCCCTCTTTAATAGATATAACTTAATCTAGGTTATCGTTGATACTTTTATTAAAATGATATATTTTATTTCTTTAAAAGACGAGGCTAAGAAGACAAAAGACTTAATCCTAATCTTTACCTATAAATATTAGGAAATATCACGGTATATCTACTCTAATATCATTTCTAATCGGGATTTATGGTTTAATATAAGCTTTTGGTATAACTTTCTTAAATATATCGGAGTTAAATTAAAGATATTAACCTCGTTTTATCTCAAGACTAATAACTAAACTAAACGTCTTAACTAACATATCGAGACTTATCTTAAAACTTTCGTTAATTATAAGATAAATAATTAAAATATCTTATTACTTATAGTTAAATTTACGTAGAATAATATCAGATTAACTTTTATTAATAATTTTCCTTTCTATGTTAACTATGATTATTATCTAGTTATTAATAACTTACTAGATAAATCTATATGTAATCTATATAATAAAACCATGGCTTATTAGATAACGATAATTTACGAGAACCTTCATAATACCTTTAAGAAATCTTAAGAACAGATAAAGAAATATATAGATCGGAAACGAAAGGAAATATCTTCCTTTAAAAAAAGTAACTAGTAATACTTAACATAAGGAACATTAAGACTAAGAGACTTTCTAAAAAATTAAATAAAAAGTTACTTAGCCCATTTAAGATCTTTAAGGTAGTATCTCTTACAACCATAAAACTTAAACTTCCGAAGTATTAAAAGATTTATCTTACCTTCTATAAATTACTTATTAAACCTTTTTAAACCGGCTCTTAGCCGATCTCTGATCTTATCTAAGTCTTAAAATAAATAAGGGATATTTATCTTAAGGAATTCATAGTAAAAGAAATCATGAACTTCCGTATTAAGAAAGGAATAGTAAAGTATCATATCAAATAGGAGAAATATCTCGATAAGAAAGATTAGACTTAGGAACTATATAAGTACTTTTCTAACACCTAGGAACTTTAAGACTTCTACGTCAAACACCTACGTAAGCTTAAGGACCCTAGGGTTCTTAACCTAGAGATTCGGGGCGAATCTACCTAGGAAAAGAGATAGTGTCATACTAGTAAGCTTACCTAAGGTTAACAAAGTTATTAACCTCCTTAACCGAGTTATAAACTAATGGTACGAACTACATATAAGAAGTATATATCTATTAACTTATAATTACTTATCATGGATCATGTAGAAAAGAAAACTATTATAGAAAGATAACTACCATATAGTTCAACCTTAGGACATACTCCTATGTGTAACTAATAAGCTATTTAGCCAACACATAAGTCAGCAGATTCTCCTAAGTACCTACAGGTCACGATAAAATATCTAAAACTACTTATAAGCTAAAGTAACTATATAATAGATCTTACCTATACTAAGTAACGTTATTAAACTTTAAATTTGTCATAGACAAGCTATTTAACCTTAATATCGTAGTCGGGGCCTATATAGTCAGCCTAGACCTTACAGCTGGTCTTTCGAATCATAGACCTCTCTATTATCGTTAACATTCCTTTAGAAGACTTAGAACCCGACGTTCTCCGGAGTCTAGCTTCAATAGTAACAGGTGGCCGTAAACCTTACGTATGAGTTATGAAGGGAACCGTTACTATGACAGCTAACATGGGATCGACCTAACAGCGCTATAACCAACGAAAGTACCAAGGACGTGAAGGAATACCTACAGCAATGGATACTATGCCGCTAAAGCTATACGGATAAGTACTAATACCGACCGTAGATTAACGTATGATGGGCCGGCTTCACTTAGCTTATAGCCGCTGATTTGTAGGGCGTGAGAGACGGGCGGCTAAAAAGGAGATTCGGGACCGACGAGCAGCTAGGAGGATCCTTCAGATATTTTGGTATCTTTATATCTTATACATAGCCTTCCATAAGTAGGACAGGTATACTGCGACGGATCCTCGAGAGGAAGAAGCTCCCCAGTTCTCTTTGGACAAACCTAGAAAGATTATCAGCTGAACTTCAGTAAAGCTGAGGGGTAATATAACCTTGTGAACCCTTCTGTTTCTCCTAACTTGTAACTACGAAGTATTATGTCTTATCTTCTGTTGGATCATTCCATCTCCCTGAACCTCCTTTTCCTTGGCTCTCTACCACTTTACATTGCGACAGTTAACTCCCTCACCGTTCTGTTCTAAACCTCTGAATCGGACCTTGCGCTTATTAGCCTTGCGAAGATCAAGTCCCTGAGTTCGTCGTGTGGAAGCTCTGAACTAGACCAACAGCAATTGTCGGGGTGGTTCGCTGAACGGTTGAGTCGAGAGTTAGGAAATGGTTAAAGCTCTGCAGTCTGACTCTTCATTCGATATCTCACCTTGTGGTCGTCACACCCCAGACCTTCTCGGCCTAGCCTGTGTCACACTTAAATCAAAGTGGTAGAGTCGGCCTTTGTCTTATGATCTTTATTAAGAATCTCGTTCAACAGTTCCTTTAACATATAACTAGCCTTGTTACGGCGTAGTTAAGACAGTAGAGTCTGACTGAAGACGTTAAATCTCTTTGGAAGTCTTTTTTAAACTAATTCGATAGTTACTTCTTTAGAGATAGTAACACCGAATTCCGGGAGTTGTTACGTTAGGAATCTAACGCGTTCAACAAAAGCCTCTATATCTTCGAAGTTGTTGGATTAATATCTAGTAGTTCCGAGATATAGAGTTGTTTTGTTAAATACCATTCAGAAGTATAACTTTCCTTGAGAGCTAGCCAGGCTTCTTTTATTATTTTGACTATTATGATAGTTCTCAAGGAACCACTTTCACAGCATAATCGCAGTATAGCCAGGGCTTTTGCATCTTGAATAGTAGTTGGAACTACTATAGGCTCTTGTTGTTGTTCTTCAATAACAACTTTAGTTAGCTTACTATGGATACAGTGTAGCAACTCAGTCAGCGTCAAATAACTTCGCATCTAGATTTCCCAGACTTGATAGTTCTCCTCACCATTGAGTACTGGCAACTGGAACTTTATCATTTTAAGTAGTTAATAACTACTGAATGAGAAGTAGGTGTTTTACTTGAATGAATCAAGTAAGTAACTGTTGATCTGTTAGATCAAGATGGGCTACTTAGTACAACCTGGGCTCATAACCTCAAAAGAGGTGGTAGAAACAATGGTAGTGAAGTGGAGTCATAACAATAGGTGGAAGAAAGAGTGCTGTGAAGTGCATGATCCATTTTAATCTATCTAGGAAGCACAGTAGTATATATAGAGCTTTTAAGTCTTTACAGTATGCCTTACTTACAAGCTGTGCTTATGCACAGCCTTGATGTAGTTTGCAGTGGTTGTTACAAAAACGGATAGTATAAATATCTGGGATCGAAACTAAGTAAGACTTCCAAAGTAACAAAGCGATATAGAAATCCTTGAACCTATTCGATTGTAGATTAGGATATCCATAATAAAGGACTTAGAAGAAGAGTCCTCGTTACCTAGACTATGAGAAGATCTAAGAGATCTCTTAAAAGTACCGAAGGAGTATTTATAGTACTTAGTCTTTAGGAAACGGTTGACAAAATTACCTGAGTATAAGCCGTTTAACCATAAGATTGAGCTTAAGGAAAGAGCTAACCTTTGATTTTTTAAAACATACTATCTGAACCCTTTATAAGATAGGATGCTAAAAGAATATCTTTAAAAATACCTAGCTACAGGGTTTATCAAAGAAAATGAATTAGAAGTGGGATACCCAATCCTATTCGTCTCTAAGAAAGGGACAACAGAATTAAGATTGGTAATCGACTACCGAACACTAAACGAAGATACTATTAAAAACCGATACCTATTACCATCAATCATTATGATGAGAGAACAAATAGCGGGGACACAATGGTTCACGTCTCTTGACTTTCCATAAGGTTACAACCATATTCGAATCAAGAAAGGGAACGAGTATAAAACAGCCTTCAAGATACGTTATAGACAATTTTAATATAAGGTAATGTCATTCGGGCTCACAAACGTACCTGTAACGTTCCAAAGTATAGTTAATCACGTACTACAACCCTTCCTCAATAAGTTTATTTTGTATATCTAGACAATGTCCTAATATACTCAAAAACTCTAGTAGAACATAGAAGGTACATATACCAAGTACTTAATACTCTAGAAGAAAGAAAGATCTTAGTATACCTAGGGAAAAGCCAGTCCTACGCCTAAGAACTTATCTACCTAGGATATAAGATAATACTAAGATAGATCAAGATAGACCTAGTAAAGTTAGAAGCCGTACAGAACTGGCCCATACCAATGAAGCAAAAAGACTCTAAGCCTTCATATAATTTACAAACTATTATTGGCAATTCATTAAATCCTATGGAAAAATCGCAAAGCCAATGCATGAGCTAACGAGCATAGGAGTCGAGTTTAAATAGACAAACCTATACGAAAAGGCTTTTAAGGAGCTTAAGAAAGCTTTTAAGACAGCCCCCATTATGACACTCCTAGACAATAACAAGTCATATATCGTCGAAGTAAACTTATCAGACTACGCCAACGGAAGGACCCTTAACTAACAACAAGAAGACAAAAAGCTATACCCGGAAGTATTCCTTTCTAAAGGGATCCGAGGACCTACCTTCCATTATGACGTAGGAGATAAAGAACTAATAGTAATCGTAAGATGTTTTAAAGAATGGGTATCATACCTAAGTGGTACAGAAGAACTAATGAAAGTTTTCACAGACTACTAAAACCTCAGAACATTTATTATAAGAATGATTAACGGAAGATAAACTAGATAGGTAAAATTCCTAGCCCCATTTAACATTAAAATCTTTTACGTCAATGGTATACAGAATGGACGAGTAGATATACTTAGTAGGAGACCCGACCTCGAAGAAACCGAGTTCCCGGAAACTATAGTAATACTAAAAGAAGAAGAGGACAGAACCTTAATTTATAAACTATAAAACTTTCTTAACTATTATGTTAACTTTAGGGTCGAGTAACAAACAACTTATGTATAATATGGCCTTTTAAAACTACTTCTAGTCTTAAAACAAAAATGAAGTTTTATTTCTATAGACTTTATTATAGAAATACCTAAGTTAAGAAATCTTACAATAGAAGTAACCTACAATAATATTTAAGTAGTAGTAGATAGACTTATAAAATAGGTATATTTCCTTCTTATAAAAAAGATAATAACGGCTAAATAATTAACCTATCTATATGAAAGAAATATAATATCTGTTTACTTATAACTAAATAATATCATCTTTAATGGAGATAAGTTATTAAAGAAGTTTTAATAAGAACTTATAATAAAAATAAAAGTAAAGAGTAAACTTTCCATAACATACTACCTATAGATAAATAACTAAATAAAAAGATTAAACTAAATATTGAAAACTTACCTGAGAACTTATATTAATTTCGAGTAAGATAACTAACTAAAGTTACTACCGGTAACTTAAATAACTTATAATATCACTGTAGTTAAATCAATAGAAATCTTATTTTATCTTATACATTATAAATTAAAACTTAAACTTAGATGTAAACTACTGATAAAAGCTCCCTAAGTAATAGTTTATGTAAACAAAATATAAAAGCTTATGAAGTAACTAAAATAAAAACTTATTATAATAAAAAAAATGTTAAGAGACTAACTTTAAAAAAAGAGAAACTACGCCTATCTTTTTTTAAAAAAAATTACACATAAAAAGACTAAGTAAGAAACTTAACTTTAAAAGAATTGGACCCTTCAAAATCTAAAAAAAGGTAATAACCTTTAACTACAAATTAAACATACCTAAGACCATAAAAGTGAAGACTAAATCTTTTATATATCATTATTAAAACTAACCTTAAAAATAATTTTGTTAGAGAAAATATTAGAAGTAGATATAGATAAAGAAAAATAAGACGTTAAAAAAGTCTTAGACTTCTAAATTAAGAACCGGAAACTTTACTACCTCGTTAAATAATTAGACTACAGCTTAGAAAATAATTTCTAGAAGTTATATTTAAGCCTTAAATACCTAAAGTGTCATATCCCACCTTGTGCCAAGAGGTCACGTGACATGGAACAAGCGATTGGGGGGCGAAACATCCAATCACACGACGATGCTCTCACGCTCCCTTTGCTCTCCAACAGAGCAACAGAGCAAGTAGAGCAAGATGCTCTTACGCTCCCTTTGCTCTCTAACAGAGTAACAGAGCAAGCAGAGCAAAGGATACAAGTTACCTAGTATGACTACCCACTAGATAGATAAATAGCTAAGGTGTTAGACACCTTGGAGCGTGAGGATTCTTGTTCATCACGCAAGCAGAATATTCATATTCTGCTGTGTCCTAAAGTACTACTACTATAGTGACAGCAATCTGTTTGACAGAGTGTGAAACCCCCCGTCTGAGACGCTTGCCTTCATCACGATCAATCTCCCCTTGCACCATAATCGACCTAGGCGTTCTGCCTTGCAATCTGTCATTCAACACTACGTACCCCGGTACTCAGTGCACAGGTTGTAACATAAAGTTAGTCCAAAAATTCTATTGGAAAAACCATAACAAACTAATACCCTGGGAAAGGATAAACCTACACGTATATTAATAAAATACCAGACCATAACCCATCTAACTTATATACTAGGACTAATAAAATCCCGACAAATGGCTAGGGATTATAAAAGACTTATAAAGATCCTATATACCTAGACATAAGGTTAGAATAAGTAACGAATTTCTATTTTTTCTAATACTATCTAAAAAAAAGGTACTTATCCGAGGTCCAAAGGAAGATTTTTAATAAAAAGACTATCCTAGTCAAAGGTCGGAAAGGTCGGAGGAGGGAACTTTACAACCTAAATCTATCAGTCCTTCTCTTAAAGAATGTCAATCTTATGACTAAATAGTACTTTAACACGTTTTTTAAGAGCCTAGGACTAAGCTTCTAGCCGTAAGAGCTTAGATGAAGTGTCCTTCTTCTTCTAATTAAGATAACACTTTTTATTAAAGACGTGATAAAGGGCTTTAAGATTATTACCATATATGTTACAACCTCTCGTATTTATACGAATGTAGGGCCTATAAGATTTATTACAACTCGCGACCTTATAAGATGATTTAATACCGTATGACTTATAACGAGAGTAATTAATGAATATTACGATTCTAAAAATTAAGATAAAATTAGCGGAGTCATAGCAACAAGCGGTAAAGGGACGAGGTTTCTTAGTAATACAATTATTACTACTTACTAAATAGATATAAGTAACTAACGTATCAGATATCTTCAAGCGTAAGGATTCTTATTTCTTACATAAGTAATTGTAACAACTACTGAAAACTACATCAAGGCTGTGCATAAGCACTAGCTCCACGCAAGGCGTTCTTGCAAGGCTGTGCGTAAGTACAGCCTGTAAGCAAGGCATACTGCAAAAGCTCAAAAGCTCTATATATACTGCTGTGCTCCCCAGATAGATTAAAATGGACCATGCACTTCACAGCACTCTTTCTTCCACCTATTATTGTGACTCCACTTCACCACCATTGCTTCCAATACCTTCTTTGAGAGTTCTAAGAATTAGTATTGGAAAGTTACCTTAATACCTGGCAATACAATCTTTGATGTATGTTAATTGAAATGAGACCTTAGTTACATTCTATAATATCTTAGAGACCTAAGTGTTATATAAGATCTTAAAGGTAGCTAAGGGTGTTAATATACAAAGCTTTATATCTAGTTAAGAAATTACCCTCTCTAGGTTAAATAATATAAGTCTTACCTCTTAGAATTCTCCTTGTATGTTTTTAGGTAGAAAAGTTACATAAAATACGTTATAAAAGGTAAGAAAGAAGTCTAGTTCTATAATATAGTAAATATAGTAACATATAAGTTATTTAATTTCCTTACTCTACAACTACTTTAACACGCTAAAATACTTAACATGAAGTAACTAAAGTAAGTAAGATAAGTACGGAGATATATAAAACGTAATAGTATTATTAAACTTATAATAATCCTTAAACTTAAGCGAGTAATAACTCTTATGCCTATCTAAGATTAGAAGATACTTTCTGCCTGTCATATAAAGGTAAAAAGTACTCGTCGAAATATTTAATTTAATTAATACTAATCCGGTTATTAGTCTAGTCTGTGTTAGAAAGATCAGTCGTCTAATTGAGTAGAAAAGAACTATTACGATACCAGCTTTCGAGATATACTTTCCCTATAATAACTATGTATAGAAGAATGACATAGCTACTCAACTACATAACTTAGATCACTGTGACCCATTCCCGATTACTAAGCTAGACTTTCTTTATCTTTCCATAACTATTAAACGAAGTAATAACAAAGGTAAGTAAGATTTAGCTTATCAAAAACCTAGTCTCGTCGAAATTCCAGATATCTAACTCTTAGATTTTATACTTCGCGATTATATTATGAATAAGGTTAAACCACGTACTAATTATCTTTGGATTTTCGCATTTGGCCTTTTGGTAGTCGTACAGACGTGACCAACGTGTCCGAAGCTCTAGTTGTCGTCGTACGAAGTTAAAAGCCCAGCGTAGTCCAACGCGTGACGTGCCACGTGTCGCGCGTAGCAAGTTAGCTATATCTTCTACCAGGCCGTATCTTAGCGAAAACCCTTGCTCGTACAGGTCGAGAATCCTTCGTACAATAACCTCCTCTTCAAGGGAATCTAAATTCTTATTACTAGGGATCACATCTACTCGCGGGAGTATTCCGTTCCGTCGTTGCTTCAGTGTTCTTCAGTCAACTAAATACCGTTTTACAGCGGTTCCAAGGCGAAGTTTCTTATCGCGTTCCATAGCTTGAACGGCAAGCTGCACTTATGCTTCATTTCGTGCGGCGGGCATGTTTTTTTGTGGAGGAATTTGCGATGTCGCGCGAAAGTTCAATTGGGGTAGGAAAAGTGGGCGCACGCTATGCAGACACGTTAACTCAAACATTTATATATTTTCTTATCAAGTACATTACGCCGGGTAAGGTTATTAACTACTATATAGGAACGAAAGAAAACTAAAGAGAAAAGAATCAATGGAGGTGGTGGAAGCAATGGTAGAAGTGGAGTCAAAATAATAGGTGGAAAATGGAGTGCTGTGAAGTGCATGATTCGTTTTAATCTATCTGGGGAGCATAGCAGTATATATAGAGCTTTTTGAGTCTTTGCAGTATGCCTTGCTTCTAGGCTGTGCTTACGTATAGCCTTGTAATAACGCCTTGCGTAGAGCTAGAACGCCTTGCGTGAAACTAGAACACCTTGCGTGGAGCTAGTGCTTATGCACAGCCTTGATGCAGTTTGCAGTAGTTGTATGTATTACATACTTACACACCTTGGTTGGAAACCCCAAGATAGCCTCATGAATAAACTCCGATGGGCATAATATTCTCTTCTGTCCCTTCGCTCGTAGGATGAAGCACTCTTGGATCCGAGTTTAGCAGGTCGGCATGTACTCTTAGGCATCTCCTATTTCACACAACGCAATGTTAGAACCATTTTAGAGATTAGCCAGCTAAAAAAAACGATATCTCGAAGTGAGGATTAGCTCTACTCTCGATCTCCAACTCCCTGTAACATAGAATGGTACCACTCAAATGTAATTCCTCATCCTCATATGAACCTAATCATTTTCTTCCTCATCCTCTTCCTCTTCCAATTTAGAGCCATAGTCGATACTATCGTACTGTTGTGCCCAGCGGACGACATTGTCTGCCACAACTACCAGCCCTGTCTTGTCTGCTTCTGTTTCAACAAGAGTGTCCTTATCAATCGCATGTTCCATGATTGACTTGGCGATACTACTGATGTCGTGCCTAATCTCTTGGACAAAGCTAAGAAGTATATTCTTTCTTACGTACTTCCCATAGATGTCCCAAAATCTTGTGCTTTTAAGGACCTCTTTCTGGATCAACGAATTCGGGGTTTTGACCGAGCCCTTCTAGGATAATTGTGTAATGGCGCTGAGAAATGCCCACCACATATATCTTGCTCTTGGGCGAGCGTCGTTCCAGAATACCAGGCGGCGCCCGTCAATGCCTGCCAAGGTCTCAAAACCGAGCTTGTACAGTGGTTCGCCAAGTACTTACTCCTTCATACAAACTAGTGTTAGGTCAGGGACTGCGATACGGTATTCACGTACCTACGATGTCTCCCACTTCCTCGAAGCCTTATGTCGTTCTTCCTTATCCTCCCACGGTACTAACGGGTCTTTTAGGTCAACCCTAATGTCTGGAACAATGGTTAAACAGCCACGGTCAAACGCCTTTCAATTTTCGGATGGAGAAAGATACCATTGGTAGCAGAGAAGAGCTCATCTCGTGACCCAGGCCTGAAGATTAAATCTATCATATCAGCCGGCTACCACGGGAAGAGGTAGGTAGCAGTCGCAAATTCGTTGTCTACCCACTGGCTAAGCACTGGCTCCCAGATCAAAGCATTGCCGCCAGGGCAATAGGCCTACTTCATTAAGGTTTTTATAATTAATTGATCGTTGGTCTCTTGCCGTCCCTTGGATGATGCTTGTTCCAGTCCGAACCTAAGCTTCGATGAGTTGAACAGTTTGATAAATGCAGTACGGATTTCTTAGAAACGAGACCTCCCATCCTTTAGCTTCTCGACTTGACTTATGGCGATTCTCGCTTATGTCGCCAACGCGACCTTCTCCATAATACACTCTCTGGCGTTCTAGCCGACCTCCTCCCATCGCTCCCTCGAAGGGGTTCCCCCCTCTTCCTGGTATTTCTGGAACTGCATTGAGGCATATAACCATATCCGCTCCGAGTCCATGGGCAGGAGATTTACCTTGCTTGACCAAAAATTGGAATCGAATGACGATGATGGCATAAGCTTCTTACGGGCGGTATTGATCTTCTCAGCAATTTATGTTGTACCGATATATCGAGTGGAATTTGATGGACCTTCCTCTTGCTACTCGATCGGGTCGGGATCGTAACCTTGGGGTTAGTAGTAATACTAGAGCCCGGGTTTAATAAAGATAGGTAATTAATCGACGGTTTCCTCTCGGGGGGGGGGGGGGGAGGGGGGCTGGTAGCTGTGACATGATGAAGAATTTGTCGGCTTTATGAAGAAGGTTTGCGAGTTGAAGGAATGGGTAGGTGCGTGTGAACTCGTCCCGCGGCAGAGGCGACGGCAGCAGCGAAGGGGCGACGGTGGCAGAGAAGTGTTGACAAACAACGCGGGTTTTCAGGCACGTGAACAATTTCTGAATTTAAAAAGCCTCTTGGGCAGGGTGGGAGTACAGTGCAGTAGTTGTCGGAATTGATGCGTTTTTGAGGAAAGCTGCTTGTGGGAAGAAAGTTGCTTGTTGTGGAAGAAAGTTTAAGCTAAGGTTAGTTTCGGAGTAGCACAGATACTTTGGAACCTAACTGGGGGAAGGGGCTAACAATTTACTTGTGACAACCTGCACTCCTTTTGATGGAGTTTGCAATTGTGTGATTGAATTGCTTGTTGCACCTCCCTGGCCTGCGGCCAGAGTGGTGCTACTTAGGAGTTTAAGACCGTCATTGTGGTGGCTTAACTAGCCACACAGCCACTCTATTTCCCTTGCTCAAGGTTGACTGTTGTTGCCACTATCATAGCAATGCTGACGCCCTCAATTCTAGCATTTTTCACTCTGTCCCATCTGACAGAGTAAGGTGTTAGGTGGTTGTAGGGGATTAATTAAATCCTAAACCTCCCAACTGAGTTAAGGATTCCTACCGACCCTTTCTATCTAGGCCGAGGTATCTGGAAACGGGAGGGTGCTTTGTAGATTCTGTCATTTGAATCCCGAATCGTCCTACATTTTGCGAAGGTATTCCGCGGAGGTGTTCTTTATTCTGCGTTCTACATCCTCCAGCAGTGCTCCCGAGGCCTACACTTGCAGGCGTGTGTTACATGAATAAACTTTCATAACTAGCTTAATACTTTTGAGTGGTTATGACATTAGTTATCTATATCTAGCAAGAGTGTAGCCTTTCTACTGCTTAGATATCGACAGTGAATGGCCTGCTCTATCTAACTCAAGGTCTAACTAACGACGCCCCCTTGATGCGGCAAGGCCGCGGTAATTTACACAGTACAAACGAGCCCACTCGAGAGCTTATCCGACCCTCCTCGGCTAGCAAGTATTATCTCCTTCCTCCAAAACACACTGGAAGAACTACTTTATAGGAGCATCTTTCTTGGGTCCTCAATGTACTCCTTCACCTTGACCAGGAATTGCACTGCCTCCCTCCCATCCAATAACCGATGGTCATAGGTAAGTGCGAGATACATCATGGGCCTGATCTCCACATTACCATTGACAGCGATAGGGCGATCCTTGATGGCGTGGAGGCCAAGCACGGCAGTTTGGGGTAGGTTGATGATGGGCGTTCCCATCAGCGAACCAAATACCCCTCCGTTGCTGATAGTGAATGTGCCGCCTGCCATATCCTCAATGGTAAGCTTGTTATCACGAGCCTATGCGAATTGTTAGATGACTTCCCGATGAGA
This sequence comes from Lasiosphaeris hirsuta, assembly GCA_030549175.1. Classification (NCBI taxonomy): domain Eukaryota; kingdom Fungi; phylum Ascomycota; class Sordariomycetes; order Sordariales; family Lasiosphaeriaceae; genus Lasiosphaeris; species Lasiosphaeris hirsuta. Next base: position 2,269,165 of record JAUKUA010000002.1, read on the forward strand.
CCGAGAGCAACTGGGGGTGGCACACCTTCTTTCCCATGTCCGCGATGGACTTCTCGATGCCGACTAGATCCAGGGCCTCGACATTGCGCACAACGGGGGTTACAAGTCCCTTCTCAGTTGCAACTGCGACACTGATGTCGACGTAGTCCCTGTACACAATCGTATCACCGCCGTTGGGGCCCTCGATTGACGCGTTGACACCTGGTAAGTCGCGCATTGCGAGAACACATGCGCGGGAGAAGGCGCTCATGAAGCCGAGCTTGACACCCGTCTTCTTGAGGATCTCGTCCTTGTAGAGCTTACGGAATTCCATCAGGGCCGACATATCAACCTCATTGAATGTAGTGAGAGACGCGGCAGTGTTCTGAGACTGCTTGAGGCGTTCGGCAATCCGGAGGCGCATCCGGTTCATCTTAACCTGAAGCACTGGTAAGTATTAAAATGAATGACGATGCGCACAACATGATGCATACCCTTCGCTCCTCACGGTTCCCCAGCGTGGCCAGTGTTTCCTTAGGAGTCTGAGCGGCCTTGCTTTCCTGTTTCGGTACTTCCTTCTTCTCGGGCGTGGGCGCGGGCGGCGGGGCTGGTTTGCTCTGCTCCGTCTTAGGCTCCGGTGCCTTTGTAGACTGCGACTCTTTCTCGGGAGCGGTCTCCTTTGCCGCCTCCTCCGTAGGAGCGGCCTCCTTTGACTCAGGAGCAGGCTTATCACCACCCGAGGGCGCGCCTCCAGTCTCTATGCGCACAAGGTCTTGGCCCACCACGACGGTGTCCTCCTCGTTGGCTAGAAATTCCTTGATCGTTCCTGCCTCGGGAGCATTTACTGCGACATCGATCTGTGGTCACATTGACGTGTTAGGGCTGTGTCGCCATATTCCGAACGGGCCGGTTCCACGCATACCTTGTCGGTCTCAATCGTTGCGATCTCCTCGTCCTGCTCAACAAAGTCGCCAATTTTCTTGTTCCACTGCTTCAGGGTGCCCTCACTAATTGACTCTGCCATCGGCGGCACCTTGATAGTCGTATCGGCGTAGGTTCGTACATGCTGAAACTGAGCGGGGAGCTGGCGCAACGCAGGATTGACATTGTAGAGCGAGAATCTGGGTGCGGTGCGAGCCGCCATGCGGAGTCCTCGGTAGAGCATCGTGACGGTGATTGAAGAAGGAGACCTGAGCGTTTTGAGGGAAATTTCGGCGACTGGTCGGATGCAAGGAAGACTCGGCGATGTGGGCTGGATGGAATGTCCAGGCTGAAGTCGCTAGCTGACACAGCGAGCCAGGGGTGAAGAAAAGATGGACGGGTCCCGTGGAAAACAAGGATAACCTAGAGAGGGTCAATCAAACAACCAAGCAAAAGGCGAAGTCAAAGCTACAGAAGAAACGGGTTGAATGCGGACCCTGGAATTGTAAAATGCAGACAGAGTTCGCAGAGGAGAAAAAAATACAGCTCCCGGCGCAATTGACAGCTTTCCGACCAAGCGTCTCCTTCCTGCTAAGGGCACTCCAATCGGCTGTGACCTCAGCCTGCATACCCACACAAGAAGGTACTTCTGTGACGGCCGCCTGAGGAAGGCACCCAGATCCCGGGCACAGCCGAGGTAGCTCGGGCCCGTTATCGCAACAATCAGTTAATCCGTTTCCGCCCTGGTATTCTCTCACTGCCTGAGGCTTCAAATGTATCTGAGACCTGGTCATTATCGAAAAGCACTCGCAATTGAGCCTAAGGCAGAAAACCCGAGCCACCACTGCGTGTGTGGAGCTCTCCAATCCAGCTCATCAATTGAGCCAGGCCAGCTTGTCGACCACAAAGAAGCACCCTCGCTCTTCGACTGCCGCGCGCTGGGGCAAAACCAGAGCTTATCACGAAACAGGCTACTTCGGCCCTCGGAATCAGCGCTTCATTATCGTGTCGAATTGGCCGCGCAGGCCGCAAGTCGAGCTCGACGACCCATCTTCAAATTTAGCTAACCGCGAGAGGGAGAAACACGCCCACCATGACGAGACAGGCAGCGTTGTTTGTGCACCAGGCCGCATCGCCAGTGAGGAAATACAAAGACGAGTCTGCTAACATTTCCACAGGTCGCTCTACCGTCGCTCACTGAAGCTCGCACTCGACTGGGCTGTCCATCGACACCTCTGGCGCGGCCAAGCAGTCTACATCCGCTCATTGTTCGAGAAGAATCGCAATGTCACGGATCCTAGACAACAAAGGGTGCGTCATTTAGAACCTGTTGCGCGTTTACTCAAATAGCTGATAGAATACGCACAGGTGCTGTTGAAGGAGACAGAGAAGCTGTTGGAAAAGTGGAAGCATCCGGATCCATATTTCCCTCCTACGGCCCCAGGAGGTGAGCCTTATGTTGGAGTATCCAGTAGCACAGAACGGAGAGCTAATGCCGCTCAGGATCCAAGTACGAGAGAAACTTGCCAGCTCCGCATCTCGACCGTAAGCCAACACAGTCCTTTCGTTTCCCGCCTATTTATTGACAGTTCCACAGCCCCTCCGCCGCTGAAGTTTTAGACAAGGGGGATATTCTGGCCGTGGTTGTATATAGAGATTGTAGCTGTACATTGAATCACGAAACTGCTGTCAACGGCGGCAACGACTCAATGACTGTCATTTGAAGCTTAAATACTTCGAGACCTAGTAAAACTGCAAATCAGCCACACACTCCCAATGATGCCTACACAATCTGAACATGATTGACGCTCATATATCGCATTGCAAAACTAAGGCACAAGAAACTCTGCCATGGTATCATTGAAAATGGTTTAAATGCTCAAAAAGTATTTCTCATTCATGACCATGACCATCATGGTATTAATGTACAGGCCCAAACGCATAAAAAGCCAACCGTTGTCCCTAACCGTGACCCCATATCATGACCCAGTGCCAACCACGAAAGAAAATCGCAAAAACTCAAACCCCGATCTACAATTCTTGGCTCGCATTCTTGCCGGTCTTGCCAGTCTTCTTGGGGAGGAGGTCTGCAAACTGTTAGCATTGTGAAACCATCAATTATGCAGGATAAAAACATACTTTGATGGATGTTGGGAAGAACACCGCCCTGGGCGATGGTGACGTGCCCAAGGAGCTTGTTCAACTCCTCATCGTTCCGGATAGCGAGCTGAAGATGACGAGGGATGATTCTGGTCTTTTTGTTGTCACGGGCAGCATTGCCAGCGAGCTCGAGGATTTCAGCCGCAAGGTACTCGAGAACTGCAGCGAGGTAGACGGGCGCGCCAGCACCAACGCGCTGAGCGTAGTTGCCCTTACGCAGGAGACGGTGGACACGGCCAACAGGGAAAGCCAAGCCAGCCTTGGAAGAGCGCCTATCGGATACTGTTAGTGTTTGCTGCAAAAGAAAAACGCGCCAAAAAGCTGGACGCGACGATGGCAGGCCGCGTCTGCCTGATCCTGGATGCAAGCAGGAAAGAAAAAGATAAAACTTACGATTGCGCGTTCTTGCTACCACTAGCCTTGCCACCAGACTTGCCGCCGCCAGTCATTTTGATGGATTTGTTGGGGAGTTTTTGGTTGGGAAATGTGGTTTGGTGCGAAAGGGCGAGAAGACGGGAATGTCCTGTTGCGTTGTATGTTGGCGAGCAGAAGTTTGATGAAAGTGTGATGGAGTTGTAGAAGATGGGTGCTGGTGGGGGATCTGCGAATTAAGTAGTTTTCGCGTCGGGGTGTTGCGAGATCACGGATCACCCACATTTCCCAGGCGTGTTGATCGGAAAGGTGGAGCTAGTCCCAAAATGGAGGGTGGGTAAAGGGAGCAAAATGGTAACAGCTGAGGTCGGCAATTGGCTGCAGCCCCAACACCGCCAGCCACGCAAAGGTTGTGTGAGCGGTGCCGAATCAGGCTGGCACGAATCCATGCAAAATGTCCCACTGCTGACTGGGCAATGGAGAGCATGCCTGATTTACAAATATTCCAGTCCCCCAGTCAGCAACACGCCCGAATGTATCGTCAAGCTAGAAGCTTGGAGCTAATACCACTCATTCCGATTCCCACGCGACGCGACCCTCATACCCATGTTCCCTCAGTGGCAAACTGATCCGCCTTCACGCGATGTGCTTTTTTGCTGATTTGACGTAGATTCCAATGCTCATGCTGTCTCCGCTGATCGCCTTGGCCTGGCCAAATCTCATTGTGTAGCTGGTGCGCACAAAGGGTTCCCAGTCCGCTCCCCCGCCATCTTCGGATTTGGATTCAAGGCTCGCCCTGCACTACCCTTACCTCGTTTTGAAGGGGGATCCAGGATCCACGCCTTATCCCAGCAACGGCAACGGCAACATTTTAGATACTCGATGCATGTCGTTCCTCTTACCGGTTGTTGGAGGAGCTGAAGAGTTTCGTCAAATATTGGTGTACTAATCTAAGAATGTTCTACATCAGCACATGAATCTGCCCGGCGGGAGGGGATTTATCCTCAATGGCAATTAGTGTCAATTAGTCTTGTGCTCTCCCATGCTCCTCTTGCTCCCCTACTCTATCTAGCCCCTGAGGAAGGGCATCATTCTAGCTCCACGTCACATGACATCTACATCTGCATCGCCCCTACTACTTATTTTCCCTGATATTTTTTACATAGTGAGCCCCTAGCGATACCTTCGGCCCGAGATGGTCTTGTAGCGGGATCCATCAGGCTTAGTCGTTCCCTTCAAAATGTTCACGATGCGGCTCTTCCAGGTGAACCGGGCCGCAAGCCTCATCCATGTCACGAGATCTCGTGTGGCTAGGTAGAGGGCGTGGCTCATCATCACATCCCAGCCACTCATTGTCGTGGCGGTGCACCCGTCTTTGCGTTTTACTTTTGAACATTAGTGCAGCATTTTGAGTGCTAGCTCCACTAAGCCTGGATCTACTGCTCCACCATTGGTGGTGAAACGAGGTTTCCATTGGCTGATATATGCCTGTCAGTATTGCATGGGATAACACGGTGGGATGATTTCGGAGTTGATCTCGAAAAAGATGATTTTACCGAGCTTTTGCCGCGTGCCAACCTTGTCTCGTTATTCGATTATTCCCTTTCTGGGTGGTTGTTATGACGCTAGGGCCACCGCGACACGCTGTGCTTCAAAGCGAATTTTACCACAGGGGGGGTTGGTTCTGCACCATATTTTTATTTCGCCAAATCAGGTGCCTTGTCTTCACGCTTTTCCCCACCCCCCACGCGTGCGCTCGCCCCAAATCAATCAGTCAATCAGCAGGACCGCTGGTGCTGGTCGCGTCCAGCTACAAAAAGGCCACCCCCCTCGCAAACTTCAATTCTTCTTCCACCAACAACTTCTCACCCACAGCCCACCCGCAGATCCATCCATCGTCACGTAACTCCATCGACAAACCCAGTCGCACTTTTCACCCCGATCTACCGATTTTCTCAAACCGCAAAAATGCCTCCCAAGTCCGCTGACAAGAAGCCCGCCACCAAGGCCCCGGCCACCGCCTCCAAGGCGCCTGAGAAGAAGGATGCCGGCAAGAAGACAGCCGCCACTGGTGACAAGAAGAAGCGCACCAAGGCACGGAAGGAGACCTACTCTTCCTACATTTACAAGGGTGAGTTTCAGCCGTTTTGGCGGCGCGTCGGATGTCACGACTGCCGCCTCTGAACGCGGCAACGTTTCTGAATCATGAGCTAACTCGCAATTTAGTCCTGAAGCAGGTCCACCCCGACACTGGTATCTCTAACCGCGCCATGTCTATCCTCAACTCGTTTGTCAATGGTAGGTTTTGGCCATAACTTTACCCCATCTTTCGCGCCTTGCTAACTTTGGGCGTTTCTAGACATTTTCGAGCGTGTCGCGACCGAGGCCTCCAAGCTCGCCGCCTACAACAAGAAGTCTACCATCTCATCCCGAGAAATTCAGACCTCGTGAGTTGCACTTTGCACATTTGACGCAATAATAACGCTAACCCATCTCTAGTGTCCGCCTTATCCTCCCCGGTGAACTCGCCAAGCACGCCGTGTCTGAGGGTACCAAGGCCGTTACCAAGTACTCCTCGAGCACGAAATAAGTGCTGGGACTTGGGTGTTTGTTTTTTCTCGGTTTTCTCTAGGGCATAGGATTTGCTTGGCATTTGGGTGTCATGACGGGACTGGCCAAGGCACGTCGATTCCTTGGAGTCTCTTAATGCAATGCGTTACGGATGGTCTGCTTTTTTCTGGGGGCAATGTCTTCACACGGTCTACGGGGTTTTGCGGTTGTACAATACACACCTTGATATTGATCAAGGCTGGGACGAAATGAAATCGTGCATATGAACAACATCGAAAGACTCACCTCCCTTTGAACTTGGCGATTAAAAACGAATTCTCGATTTATATAACTAGATTCGCAGCTGGATCCTCCAGTATTTCAACGCTTTGAGAGCTCGTAGCGGTCAACCGAGTCCCGCCTTCGACCTCTTTACAACTTGGACAACTGGTTCTAGTATTCCCTTGTTGTCGACAGTGCCCAAACCCATTCCTTTCGACCAGCCCATTTTCTCAAGCATGGCGCGGCCCTTGTTCTCCTGGCCGAGTTCAGGAACCGATGCGCCGGCAATCTCTCCGTCTCGGTAAGTGGCTGCTTTTCCGCTACCGCCAGATCGGCCCCCTCCTCCCGGGGGTCTAGGCAGCGATTTCCCCTTGCCGTCGATACGGTGGAAATACTTACGCCGAACCCATAGCGCAGCGTCGTCCACGTGTCTCATGGCGTCTTCCATGCGACTATCGGCATATCTCACAGTGCGCTTGGTACGATACAAAACAGGTCGGCGCTGGTCGCCTTTACCAGTAGACTGAGATTTGATCTTGAATTTATTGGCAATCTCATGGAGTGTTTTGCGCGCCTCTTTGTCCATGGGAGGGAATTGAATACTGAGTGACATTAGCTTGGGGTGTCTGGACCAGGCGGTGCTGAAGGTTTGCTCACGTCTCAGCCGGACCAAGGAGAAATACCACCAGTTCATGTTTGATCTCGTCCAGTGACATGCCTGATTGGTACTTCACGCGGAGGTCGTCGGGGTTAACCTTCTTTCCAAGGAGACCCTGGGCGCGAAGTTCCTCGCGCTCCATCTTGCGATTCTTTTTCCGCTCTCTGTCCCTCTCCCAGGCTGTTTTTAAAGCCGTCTCGATCTCCGAGTCGGACACATTGAAGGCCGGGGGTTGCTTTCTGCGCCGACCCTTGGCTTGACCACGAATGTTGGGCTGGTTCCAGTCGGTGAGGTCCAGGTCGTCGAAAGCTTCGGCGAATGAGCTAGCATTGGTATGCGATAGACGGCTATTTCTAGGCCCCCGGGAGGGCCTATCCTTGCTTCCAGAACCGGTTATAGCATAAGAATCCGAGAAAAGAATCAGCTGGGCGGTGCTGATGCCCATTCGTTCCTGCTTATCAAGAAGCCGGGCAAGGGTTTCGTCATCCAGTTCGGAATCCGTTTCTTGTTCACTTTCAGAACCTGGTGCCTCTACATCACTCAACCCAGAATCTGGTGTCTCGCCCTCTTCACCCTCGTCGGTTTTGGCAGATAGGCCAGTCAGTTGCAATCCATCCCCGTGCGCAGATTCCACACCAAAGACGTCATGGTAACCACTAAGTTCTCTCTGACTGTTCAACGCGTGGAGGATAAAATCGTCTTCTGAATTGGCGGCCATGTTGGCAATGTAATCCGCTAGGATTGCATCCTCGTCGTCATCATTCGGATCAGTGCCAACGCCAACGCCATCATGGTGGTGCTTTAGCGATCTTTCTCCAAGCTTAGGGGATAGGTCAGGATTGACATAGAGCTGAGCGGCAACAGTCTCAATCATGCGAGTCCCAAGCTCGGTCTCCCCAACCGCCTGAGGCTGCTTCCCATGGGGTCCAGGGCAGTCAGCTGTCTTATCCGGTTTGACCGGAAGGTTACAAGATCTACCCTTGAAAAGAATAATTTCTTCGCTAGAGTCCGAATTCTCAGACATAGATCGAGGACTTGGGATGTTAATAGGCGGGGATTCGACACGATTCGTGTTTTTGTCTCGGTTAAGGTCAAAGAAGAAAAGTTCGGATGAAACTGTGCCTTGAACACGGTTATCAAGTTTGAGGTCAGAACTAACCATACCGCCGGGCGAGGGATTAGTAAATGACAGTTTTTCGACCTTGAGTGTAACTTCGGTGGTAATAGCGGCCTGTAAGTTGGGCTCGACGGCGGCCTTACTCCCGGAGTCACCTCTTGAAACTCCGCGGTCCCCATCAGCAAGCTCCTCTACAGTCTTTTCCCGTGCAGGCTCAGACTTGAAATCCTTGAGAGGCTCGACAAAGCCGGCGCTCACGAACATTACCGGTCTTTGTCGCAAGATTCCACCGTGGCTTGAGAGAGAGGTATGAGAAATGGTGTTCCTTGCCTCCTCCTGCATTGTGAATCCTGATTAGAATTAGTTCCTACTTTGTGGCATGGATTTTGATGTCGTGGAGCGGCAATAGGCTCACCGTTTGTAGGTCTTATGATGTTGAAAGACGAGACGTCCCTACCTCTGGTGAGGTTTACTGGAGTATGAGCACGAGCGGCTCTTGCCCCAGGCGGGGGCGGCCGCTTTCCCTTGCGGTTCCGCATGGGTACTACAGTGACGCACAAACAGACGTGAGCGAGGCTGTGCCTGTCGAGGTTTTCGCTTCAGGACAAATTGAAGAGTTGGTGCGGGGCCAGCGGGACGACAAGATTGTGGCGATTTTGGTATTGAGCCCCTAAAGAGAGGCTTTGTTTTTGGCCCAAAAACACTGGTCCACTTGTTTCGTTCAGTTTCCGCAGAGGGAGGAGAATGCAACCGTTTGGCGAAGGTTCTTTGGTGGTTTGGTGTGGAATGGTGAGAAGGTGGACTCCAAAGTCATCCATTGCATCGATGTTGATTGATGGATAGGGTTAGGGTAATTAGTGGGTCAGAAGGAGTGCCTGCCAGTGCCAGGACGCTCCCGTCACAGGACACGGATGCCCACTTAGTATTTGCGGGCAGGCAGCCGCCAGTTCCAGCCACCCACGGGTGGAGTCCCCCGCGGCTCAGATGACATACCCCCTTCCCTCGCAGTCGCCCGCCCAACACTAAATCATCAACCACCAGTTTCTCGAAGTCAGCGGTATTCGTTGCTCTCGGTCCTCTACATGATCTGCACCAGGCAAGCCTCACGCTAAAGCTCCAGCACCATCGCTTTGTGATATTGACGTTCTTTATTTCGGCCATACTCGACCCCTACATCCCTGCAGACGAGTGCTGGCGGCGGCCCACGTTGAGCATCCATCAAAGTCGCAGGGACTACGATCCCCATCGTTCCGCGCTCACCATCCGTGGTACACCAAAACTTGTGCAGTACCCCGTCGACTCTGTGGTGTGGACTATATGAAGCCCGCGCGGCTGAGCGGTACCTGGCAGTCCACAGTTTCGGGTACGTCGCCGAAGCTGGTGGGCGCCATGGAGGTTGCCATTGCTGGAGCCGCAGAGGTCAGCCGCGTCGGCCGACGCATTCTCCAGAAGATATGGGACCCTGAACCTATCAATGACCGCAGCTCCAACGACCCCGTGTGGTGTTTGGGCTGCTCGTACACCCTTGACACCAGGACGTACGGTCCACCACAGCTCACTGCTAGCTCCCCGCCCGCCGATGACGACCTAGGCGCGGCAACTGTCGGCGCTCTCGAGACTACCAAACCCCCTCCCATCTCCTCTGCAGGCCCTCAGGCCCCCGTCACCCCTCCCGATTCCGCAGCGAGCAGCTTCGACTCGTCCCTTGCCTACGAAGAACCCGGCCAGGATGGCGGATGGCCACAAGCTTTCCTTGATGATTTCGAGTCTCGGATATGGATGACATACCGCACCGGCTTTGAGATAATTCCAAAGTCTGCCGACCCGAAAGCGGTGTCAACTCTATCATTTACCATGAGGCTCAAGACGTCCTTTGCGGAACACGCAGGCTTCTCGTCTGACACGGGCTGGGGTTGCATGATTCGATCAGGGCAGAGCCTGTTAGCAAATGCTATACTAATTGCCCGTCTCGGCAGAGGTAAGTATCTTGTGGTTGAATTCACTTCAAGACTTCAAAGCTAATCTTGGCGTCTTGAAGAATGGCGACGCGCAACAGACCCGGGAGCAGAACGGGATGTGCTCTCGTTGTTTGCGGATGACCCTCGTGCTCCGTATTCGCTCCACAACTTCGTTAGACACGGCGCCGTTGCGTGTGGGAAATACCCTGGAGAGTGGTTTGGGCCGTCGGCCACATCGCGATGCATACAGTAGGTCACTAGCGAAACACGAATCAGGCGGATGTTGACGTATGTACAGGGCACTGGCGAGCGAGCATGACAATTCGTTGCGAGTTTATTCCACCGGGGATCTCCCCGATGTCTACGAGGACAGCTTCATGACGGTCGCCAACCCGGACGGCCAGTGTTTCCACCCAACCCTTATTCTAGTATGCACACGGCTGGGCATTGACAAGATCAACCAAGTATATATCGAGGCGCTTATCTCCACGCTGCAGCTTCCGCAGTCTATCGGCATAGCCGGGTAAGGGCGAACCCCCCGAATTCAGTCTTGTTTTGCATAACCTAACAGTTTCAGTGGCCGCCCCTCGTCTTCTCACTACTTTGTTGGTGCACAGGGCCAGTGGCTTTTTTATCTAGATCCTCACCACCCCAGGCCTGCCCTCCCTTACCACGGAGATCCAATGGAGTACACAGAAGAGGAAATGGACACATGCCACACCCGACGCTTGCGGCATCTTCACGTTGAGGACATGGACCCCAGCATGCTAATTGGCTTTCTTATCAAAGATGAGGATGACTGGGACTTGTGGAAGGGCTCCGTGAAGCATGTCCAGGGCAAAGCCATCATCAATGTCTCTCCTCATGATCCAGAGAGAGGCATGGGTTCCACCCGCGCAGGGGCGATTGATGAAGTTGAGACTCTGAGCGATGACGATGCAGATACAGTACTCGACGCATAAAGGTCGAGGGTATAGATAGTTTGCAGAGATACATCAGGCACTCATCTTTTGCCGTCTTTGCTGTGCTGGGCAGGTACTGCGATGGAAAGGCAAAAGAACTAAGATGTAGGGATTGTTTGTGAGCCACGGCTGAGATGCTGTATTTGTTATTGGCGCTCTATTCCCTCGCCTAGCTCGTGAGGCCGCCCAAGGACAGCTTGGCTGGAAGCTAAAGCCCACGATATGATGAAGGTTCGGTCTTTGTGTATGTGCGAAGCATTTTACCGCCTTTTTTTGCCTCCCTTGGCCTTGGGCACCGGGGCAGCATGATCCAACTCTTTTATATGAGAGAACAGCTTGCTCCGGGATGTGAAGGTTTTGCTACAGATAGTGCAGTTGTGCTGAACGCAGGCGTCAGTGGCCGGAAGCTGGATGAGTGCTTGTAGCCTGGATAGGAAACATCATCACTTACGGACTCCTGTGTATCAACGCTGGCAGCTTGACGAGCGGCTTTCTTTTCTCGCTTTAGCTTCGCTTTGCCAACCTTCTTGCCAGTGGAGCCGTCATCAAGCGCTAAGTTATCAACACTAGTTGTAGCAGAGACTATGTCCTCATCGTCGACTAGGCTCTCCGCTGGTGGCTTCTTTTCAGCCAATAGGCGATGCTCGACGGCCGATCGTGGGGCGTACTCATCGTTGTCTTCCATTTCATCACGGGACGAGGCGTTTTGTTGTTTATTCTCCTCTTCATCCTGCTCCTCCTCTTGCTCTTCGGCCTTTTCTACCGGCAAGGGTCGGGAGTCATTTCCTTCGTCGTTGGCCGTGTCTTCCAGCTCCTTATTTATTTCTTCCAAGTCCGGTGTTTTAAAAGGGCTTCCCTCGTCTTCGAGATCGAAATCCGCATTCTCCCTCTTCATTTGCCTCCGCAACTGCTGTATAGCCTTGATGTGTTTCTTGCTCTTCTCGTGCGCCTCAAACTGTTTCTCACTCTTGAAAGTCTTGTTGCACACAACGCATTCTATGTGCTCAACCTCGGATTCCTCTTCCGAGAGGGAGAATTCATCGGGTACAGTGCTGTCATTTCGGGACTGGGCCCACTCAGGTACGGTGTATCCGGCTAGTTTCTCCTGGTAAGCGGCCCGCGACCGGGCGGCCTGGGTAGCGGCCGAGTTCCTCAGGACCCTTTGGCGTTCAGCCTCAGATTGCGTGTTGGGAACATATCGAGGGTCCCTCTTCTTAACAAACGCCACAAGCGATTGCACTGCATCGTTGAATTCGCGGATCCCTTCTTCGCGGAACTTTTTGTTCTCTTTTTCCATAAGACGGCGAACGCGGCGATCGGGCGCCTCTGCAAGGCGGTACTTGTCCTTCCAGCTAAATGATTTCTTGGTTGCGAAACCAGACCACATCACGTAGAAGGGTTTGGCGACGGAGTCATAGTCGTCTTTTGCGTTTCCAAAAGGCGGATAATCAACAGGTACAACACCATCCCACTCGCAGGCACTGGCCTCCTCGGATGCAAGCTGGTCGAAAAAGGCATTTAGTATTCCAAAGAAGCCGCCGGGGCTATCGTTCATGGGCACACTCGAATTAAAGCGGCCCATCAGGGAGAAAATGGTTGTCGCTGACGTATATCGAGAACCCGACACATCAGAAGGCGCGGTACCGCCGGCGTCAGGGTCACCGCCGAGGATGGCATCACGATGGGTATCATACCACGCTCGCTCCTGGGGGTCAGATAGTATTTCGTAAGCAGTCTGAACCTCTGCGAATTTCCTCGTCGCGTTCTCGGTATCATTCAGGTTCCGGTCAGGGTGCAGCTCCAAGGCTTTTCTCTTGTATGCTTTCCGAATTCTAACACGGGGCACCATGTTAGCGGGGTGCTGGACTGGAGGGGTCAGGGACACCCAACTCACTCGTCGTCGCCAACTTGACGATCTACTCCGAGAACTTCATAGTAGCATGTCTTGCGCGCCACGGCCGTGGCTGGCTGTGGGCCGCTTCTCGCACTTGACTGCTCGGCCCCCATATTGATGGGTGATCAGGGGGATGATTGAGTAGTTCCAGTGGGGTTCCTTCAGCCGAGCTGGGCTTTCACAAGATAACGGGGAAAAAACAGATGAATGCGGGGAATATGCGGGGTGTAGTCCAGGCACCAAGTCCCACAACTCGAAGTCTGGTTTTGATTGGCTGAAATCTGTAACTCGCCTGCAACACCTCAGCCAGTTGAGATGATGGGACATGCTCACGTGCGCATCTTGCCAGCCCCAAATAGCAGCAAAAATTCTTGAACTCAAGTACATAATCTGTAGGAATCCTAGCAATAGCTGTGTGGGTTGCCTCTAGTTTTTTTTACTAGGCGAAATCTCCTAGTTTGCACACTCTGACTGTCCTAACAGATGGTAAAAGCTAACCGTTGCGTGGGTAAGGGGAGTGCCTTCCGATGACGACAAGATGCTGCGCGCGTGCAGCCCGGCGGGGATCTTTTCTAGACCGGGTGCGGGCTGAGACTTGTTGCGAACGTGCGCTGTTTGGTAGGAGGTATCTCGGTATCTAGGCATCGCAGGAATATACTACTAGGAATAATTCATGGATCCCGCTTGAGCGACGATCTAGCCTCCTTGCCCTGGTCCACGTTTTCCAGTCATCTCTAGCAGCTGCACAATTCTGAACAGGGCCTAGGCAAGGGAAAACTGGCAAACAACGGAGGCCCACTTTACATGGGAGCCAGAACTGGACGTCGCCAAATTTGATGCTCTACGAGAACCGCCACCTGTTCCGCCCTTGTCACCCCAGCTGACCATTCCCCAAGGCGTTGCGGAAGGGGCAACGAACTACCACACCATCGCGAAGCTTTTTTCGCCGCACAGTACCTTGCGCCATTATTGCTAGAGACCCCGCGCAGGCCTCTCGTCCTTTCCTGCTGGAATTATTCTGCCTGAGCATAATTATTGCTTTCAATAACCTCTTGAGACTCGGAAGATTTATTATACTTTCAGCCCTGCTTGACGGCTAGCAGCTGGGTAGCACATGACCTCACTTCCCGCCATGCGCACGTCTCTGCAAGGACACGATTTCGTCTGGCCGGTGTCCTGGTTGCCATGAAGTTTGGTCACGCCTTCAAGGAGGCCCTCGAGGGCGAGCATTACCCGCAACACTGGGTCGAGAAGGCGATTCCCTACCGGCAACTCAAGAAAGTCCTGGGCAAGGTCCGCGAGGAGCTGATCGGGCAGGGCTATGATCCCGACACGCTACACAAGCTTTTGGCCGACCACAATGCCAAGTACAGCCTCGAGACAAGTAGTTCTCACCTCTTACAGCCCAGGCTAGTAGTGCGCCCTCTACCCAGTGCCTCGTCTCTGTCGCCAGGGTCATGGGAAAAGCTCAAGGCTCTGGCAGAGTCTGCCGCAGCCGCGTCCGTCGACACCAAGCCTGAAATCTCCGAGCCTACCCCTCCCAGCGTGGGCGCTGATCAGCAGCAACCCGGATGGGTCAACATCCCCCTTGACTCGGACGCCAGATTCTTCAACATTCTCCAGACTGATGTCGGTGAGTTGGACACTCTTCAGAGCCAGGAGCGGCGCTCAATGAACAACAACATATGTGCTCTTGGTAACGAAATTTCCGAGGTGGCCAGGCCCCGGAAAGGTCTCATCAAGCTGTCCAAGTCGGACCTCTACCGTTGGCGTGAGATATTTGAGCTCTACCTGGCCGCGCAGGTCTTCTTCTCAACAAACGAGACTGCTCGTGGCATCCGGAATAGCGAGAGAGCACGGAAGCAATTGGTTTGGTTTCAAGAGCAGATCAAAAGCCGCCAGCTTCTGCAGAAGTTCAAGCTCGAGGCCAGTTCTAACGCTTACTCGCAATTTTTGGCGTTGAATGCGACGCTGTTGCAAAACGTCCAGTTCCAGGAGCTAAACCAGACGGCGGTCACCAAAATCATCAAAAGTAGCCATATCGTCGTTTCCTTCATTGTCATCCTAGTGGCCGAACTGACCAGTCACGCAGAATTCGACAAGCAGACATCGTTAGGCGCGAAAACTGTGTTCCCAACGGCTTTCAACTCTGCGAGCTTCTTTGCCGAAAGCATCGCCAAAGACATATGCGCCCAAATGTCAACCGATGTTCTAGCCATCGTCCCGCAAGTCGCTGACTACACATGCACAATATGTATGGCCACATTTCAATTGGTTTACCCTTTCCCGCTGGCCCATGCTGATCTTTAATAGGCCTATCTATATGCTGGCTACCGATCCGACTTGACTGTGATCACACTTTCTGCATTCGCTGCATGATCAAGATGCAGAACCGGAAAAAGCATCTCTGCCCGCTATGCCGAGCAAAAACGGTAGAGCATGCGACAGACGGTTCGTGCATTGCCCTCGACTGCTTCTATGCCGTGCTACGAACTAACTAACACTGTTTGGCCATGTAGTGAACATTGACGTGGACTTGATGGATTTCCTTGAGCGCTGGTTTCCCAAGGAGACCAAGGAGAAGCAGACCTATAATGAGCAAGAGCGACGCAGGGAGCTTTATGGCGTGGCAATCACGGATTCGGATTCCACCTCGCCGTGTAATGTAATGTAAATTTTATATTGTTCTTAGGCACCATGCATGAAATGGGTAGCCGGCCTCCTCCAGACAGCGTGAGAGAGACGGTAGCCGTGGTCGGAGCGAGCCGAATGTACAATTATTATAAAATGTTGTGTCCCTGCGACGCTGCACTATTTACTGGCCGTGCTTTCTTCTGCTGCCTTCAGTGCGGATCGAAACACGCCGACGATTTGGTCCGTTTCCTCGAGGCCGACACTGACTCGGATGAGGCTTGGTTCCACGCCAAAGCTCGCCGCCCATTCCAGCTCTTGGTAGTGAGCAAGGAGCACGTAGGGTGAGGTGAGGGTGAAGTTTGTCCCCAGGCTGGGACCCTTGGCAGTCTCGATGGCGTCGTAAAACGCCATGGCCTTGTCATAGCTTTGAAAGACGATGGAAAGCAGGCCGCCATAGCCACCTCCTGGCAGCCTAACGGCCTCGTAGTTTGGACATGACTCGTTGTATTTCGGGTAGTACAGAGCCTTGATCAGGGGGTTCGGACGTATGACTTCGCAGATGGCCTCGGCGTTGGCGTTGGCCCTGTCGATGCGTGAGGCAAAATCGCGGCTATTCCGCTCCATGAAGATGGCGTCCTCGGGCCAGTACGTGTCCTCAAACTCCCTCCTCGCAGATTCCTTCAGGATGGCGTAATACCGACTGTTGGGGTTGAAGATGGCGCTACCGCCCATGACATTGCAGTCACCCGAGAAGATCTTGGTGAGACTGCTGACAACAATGTCTGAAAACTGGAGCACGTTGACATTGGCAAATGTACCAATGGTCTCGTCCACCACGACGGCAAAATCGTACTTGTCGGCAAGCTGACGGATACGGGCCAAGTTGGGGCAGGTCAGCAGCGGATTGCCCGGGAATTCGCAAAAGAGGGCAAGGAACCTCTCACCGGCCTCGAGCTGAGCCTCAAGGCTGTCGAGATCGGACTCGGAGGCATGGCCGTGGAAGACACACCCGGGCCCAAACTTTTGGAGAATCTTAAGCGTGTCGACATAGGGGAAGCCAAGGTTTATGCTCTTCATAGCGCCGCGGGCATCAAGGAGCGCACGGTGGGCGTTGAAAATGGCATTCATGCCGCATGGAAATAGGTAAATATCCTCCTCTCTGAGATTGGCAATGCCCCGGGAGTTGTCCTCCATCTCTGGCAGGGGAGACGTGCTGAGCTCCTTGTCGCTGCGCAACGCACCAGCGATTCTTCTCTTGATGGCCGACTTGGCGTACTCCACAAGTGAGACGTCGAGGTTTCTGCCGAAGCGTTCCTCGACGAAATGCGAGGTCTCCTGGACCTCGGGTACCCGGCGCACCGCCCCATTCTGCTTGCCAGGGCTGCCACCGTTGACTAGATATGGCGCCGTGCCGGCATCAAGGGACTGCGTATGCTGGTAACGCCGTGGGCCCCTACACGGTTTCTGCCTGACACCCCTGGGCGAGCCATCGACACGCGCCAGCAGGCCGTCCTTGAACAAGCCATGGCAGAACTCGGCCCTACGACTGGAGACGCCGTCCCCGGCATGCTGCCAGTACTGCTTGGCAAAAGGGAAAGCTTCCTGCGAGCACAGCACGGCGGAGATGGCAGGGCAGAAGAACTCGAGGGCCTTGGATGCGGGACTTGACGCGTCTAGAGCGAGGTGGATAACGGAGAGGCTGTCAGCCACGGCGGGTGGGGCGTGTGACTCAACAAAGGCTGCGCAGCGGGCAGCGATCTGTTGGGTCGGAAAGAGCATGGCCTTTGAGTCTTTGCTGCCAAACTTGTCGATGATGTCACTGGCGAAGGCCTGAATGCTCCGGTGGATGAAGAAGCTGGGGGGCATGTTCAGTCACAGCCATAGGCATAGGTAGGCATAGGCCGGAAAGAAGACGGTAGACTCACCGGGGATAGCCGGTCGTCAAGCGGCTGACGACCCAGTCCTCGCCCTCTTCATAGCCAACGTTTGAGCTCCATGTCGGCAGTGAGACGCTCACGGCCTGGGCGGGCAGAAGGGTCAGTCACGGGGCCGGCCGGTGCGGAGGGCGGGAGTCCGGAGAATGAGGGGAATGGGGGGTCGGCGGCTTACATGTGCTGTGTCTGGAGGGATGGACTCCCCGAGAACGATCTGTGTCATTTGTAGGGTTGGGTTCGGATTGTGTCTCTGGCTGCTTCTGTATGAATCGACGTTGGGGGTGGCTCATGCGCCGAACTCCTTTATACAGGAAAAATGGTGTTCAAAGTAAACACGTAATTTTTTTCTCCCGCCGGAATACTACTGCTGGCAGGATTCACGTCGGAAAGCGGAAGCTGGGATGGGCACTTGTGAGTTGGACAAGGTGGGCGAGCTGTGGGCGGGCTGTCGGTCCCTGTAGCTCCTCCTCTGCTGTGTCTGGTCCACCACTTAGACCCGGGTAGCCGCCGCATGCCCGGTTCCTAAGTCCTCATTCCGACCATCGGAGGCCGGGGAAAAGCTACCAAAAAGAAAAAAAAAACTTTTTTAAAAAAAATAAGCGCATAGATCCGCCCCGTGTTTGACACACGGAATCGCCACCCCCCGCGGTTTGTGCCTTTAGTGCACAGCTCAACGGCATGTCGAACGCCTCCCTTGGCTGGGTTCGATAGTCTATCAAATGTATCTGCTGTATCCATCCAAGGCCAAATCAATAGCGGAATACCTGACAAAACCGGCGACACCAAGGCATACTGGAAGCAAGTTCTCCAGCGCACCTGACTACTCCGCAAACGCCGAAGTTTGCCGAACCTGAGAGCACGCAACACCCACCCAGACCACTCCTCTGGTAATAGCGACATCACTAAGTGAGACAAGCACTTCCCAGCTCTATACTGGTAGCTATCTACATGTGTGAAAGCATTGGTGCTACATCAAAATGTGCATGGTATTCTCGAATATGTAAACTGCATGCTTTGGACATATGGCTAATGGAATCAAACGTCACTTCGATGTTTTATTCGTCGCGCAAAGGTCATATACTACTACACACATCCCATGCAGCAAACCACACAAACAGAATACCAACATATATTGGCAGTTCGACCCACTCGCCAAATCGTATCTCAGAGCATGTCCAAACAGATTCGAAGAAGAAAAAAACGACACAATAATAGGCCCCTGCTCATGCACGTATACAGATTGCTCTGTCCTGGATTTAAAAAAAATCTTCTCTTGTTCATATAATCATCCTTTTTCATGCACATATTACCACCATCGACCTCAAAGGAGCAATAACGCCTGGAGAATCCCCTAGCCCTGGTAGGAATACATCAAATCCAAATCCCTCGCAACCTATGCCCTCAGCGGTGAGAGCGTCCCCCACTCCTGCGGCTGCCAACGCAGCTGATGCTATCGCTCGGCGCGAGGCTGGCGAGGTCGTCATCGTCATCCTCCCATTCCCCGCGACCGCCCACGCCGCTGGCCGGGAGAGGTACGTTGCGGGCAGATGTATAGGTACCGGAGCGGCTGAGAGCCCGGGGACCAGGCGAATGTCCGACCTTGACCGTGGTGGTAGCCACACGGGCGCCGGATCTCGAGCGCGAGACGATCTGCGACGACTGGCCGGGCAGCATAGGCGGTGCTCGAATAGTGCTTGACGACCGTTGGCTCTTGCTTGAACCATAACTATCCCGTTCTCGCTCAGGAGCCTCATACGTGTAGCTCCGCTGGACAATAGGCGGGTGCCGCGGACTCCTCGATCCCGCATGGCTGCGGTGCTCCGCTTCAGCTAGGAGGAGCGGCTGTCGATGGGAGCCGGCTTCGCTCCGCGTCCGGACGGAGCCCGGCCGAGACCGGGATGCTGAGTGGCGGCCCCGCGAATCGTCATAGAAATCCTCGGCCTCCCTGCTCCTCGAGCCTGCGTGACTATAGCTGGCAATGTATTCAGGGGACGCTCTGCGCTCGACTATGGGCGTATAGTCGATTTGATGGCGCATTCTGTCAACTGACCGGTCGGCCTCGATAAATCGGTCCTTGCGTTCTGCGTACGGTTCCGGGAATGTTGAGCGACGGGTAAAGGCTGGTGCATCGAACTCCTGGCGGGGGGTGCGCAAACGGTCATGTCTGACAAGGCCGTAGGTGATAGCGCTGCCAATCGCGGCGCCAGCGAGAAGCGTGCCGACAACGGTGGTAGTACTCAGACCACTTGGGTTCTGGCTCTGACGGGGCGACGCAGTAGATTCATACACAGTGGAACCAGCGGTAACGCTCCGCCTCAAGGTAGCAAACGGTTCATCACCAGCGTGCCCGCCATAGCCGCGCCGAGATGAGGTGCGGTCGGCCTTGCTGTATGATGACCCGGGACCAGCTGCCGAAGCCATTTCGGAAGATGCAATATCAAAGTTCCAGCCAAGGATTCGGGCTGCTTCGTCGTTCGTCGATTGGGTATGCCGCACCGTTGAGCCGCCGTGGTGGGAAGGATATTCTGGCGGAGGACGATAGACAATTTCCATGGTGTTGCCGTCAAAATCGCAGACGACAACCCGGGTTTTGCCTTCCTTACTAATGAAGCGCTTTGCTGAGGCGCGGTTTGTGGCCGGCTGGGATACTGAGAGGTGGCGCCGGGAGGATTCCCGGGTGTTGGGGTTGGCCCGGAGCGCAGATTCGTAGGCGCCGTCAACGGCCTCTACCGACAGGGCTAAAAGCGTGATGTGCGATAGTTTTAAGGGGCGCTCCCGGCTTTCCGTGACCTGCTGGATTTGAAAAACAGGCGTGGCCCGGAAAGAGTCACCAAAGGTGATGGTTGGGAAATGACCGTCCTCTGTGGAAAGGTAGCGCAAGCCAAGCGGCTGAATGAAGGCGGAGTAATATGACGAGGACGAGGGGAGATGCGCAACTTCAAGGTAGGGAAGCATCGGGACAGATATAGGGGCCTGGGGTGTGCCCGGCAGCCTTGGGTGCAGGGAGGTGAGCGATGGAGAGACAGAATAAGACAGCAGCGACAGGCTGCGGAGGGTTGGGGACAGGAGAGCGAGGGTGTGTCCGTGTGTGAGCGCGAGCGTGAAATGTGTGTGTGTGTGTCTTCAGGCGAGGCAATCGACACCAGTCTGGCACTTGTGGCGTGAGCCAGGCAAGCTGGCAGGGGCCTCAGCCGTATATTGTGGTCCAAGCAAGGGGTGCCACCGAATTGAGCACGTTACGCCAGCGCCGTTTTGACCTGGGGTCGGACCTCACTTGTCAGTTCTCACGACTCGGACTGGGTTTCTCAGACTTTCTCAGACGGCAGGAGACGGAAACCGGGCGAGCTGGTGACGGGAGGAGGTGGCGGTCGGAGGTGGCGGTCGGAGGAGGCGAGCCCTTTACGTATAGATAAACTGTCCACAGAAATGGCCACGGAATGCGTGTTTGCCATGGCTGCCAGGACTGAGGGTTGCCATGACTGGATTCCGCGTTTGGCCAGCACCTGGGTCGGTATCGTCCCTGACCTTGCGAAGCCTCCATTAAACGGGCCGCCGCCCTGCCCTGCCCTGCCCTTGCTTGGCCCGCTGTGCCCGCTGTGCCCGCACGCAAGGCAATGAGGAACGGTGCCTGGGTGCCTGGGTGCCCAACTTTGGTGCTGTTTCGATGCAATGCTGGGATGACCTAACAGCGGGTCATCCTTCAGATTGACGAAATGCTGAGCGTCGACTGGCTGTGTCGACACACCTCAGCACAGCTAGACCTGGAACCGGCCTAGCTTCTGTTGTTGCGGGGCATGTCAGTCCAGCCAAAAAAGCCACCTCAGGCAGGTCGAGCTGCGGCCAGGCACCCGAAGCGATTCCTCTGTGCCTCTCGAGTCCCTCTCGTAACACTACCTAGTCAAGCAGGCAATCTCAGATCCCACCCGAGTCCCGCGATCCCTCGAAGCGCCCATCTGCGTTTTCCGGAGACGAAGGCAATAGAATATGACTGCCGGCCACCGCGGAGCGCAGAAACTGGGCAGCAGCTGGGAAGACTATGACTGCCTCAGTGGAGGTCCGCTGAGGTGATCTTGAAGCAAAGCCAGGATGTTATCGGATCGTGTCTGCCGTGGCCTACTGTTTTCCCGCCAGACCTAATCATCATGACGCCCGAGTTGTTGACGCCTGAAAGCTGGTTGGCTTTCAGCTGGCCCCAAAGTTGTGGGGCTTCAGGTCTGCCGCTACTGGCCAGTGGTTGCCCAGAGCCCTGCTCGGCCTGCCACGTCAAGCGTCGCTTTGATGTGGGGAACATTTCCTGCAGCTATTTCTCGAAACTGCAATGGAATGAATGGAAATGGAAACTGGACATGCAAAACGACTCGACCAAAGGGTTGTGGCCCCCCTGCCCATACATCACTGCTGTTGCAAACAAACCCCAGGGGCTGTTTTGTGATATGTTCTGCTCTATTTTGTCATGATCAAGCGAGCGGGCATACGGTAGCATTGTTCCCAAACGGCGACACCGTTTTCTATTCTATATTAGAAGCTATATCACACGTTCTCCCGCCCGCGTCGCTGTAAAAGAACACTTTCGAGCGTGCCCCATTTGGCTCGGATAGGAAGGTGGGGTAGAATGTCGGCGCCAGAGGCCCCTAGGCAAGTGAGCTTTTTCCCTCGGTGATTGGGCGAGACACCTAGTGTTGGAGTTGCTTTACCTGCATATGCAAGTGGTTCCAAATGCACGTTTGCGAGGTGAGGCCACCTTCCCGTGGGCCTTGTCAACGTTTGAATGTGCCCCGCTGCTTGACACTGCAGACCCATCACACATATTATTTATCTGTTTCGGTGTGGGGGAGGAGACAAACAAAGGAATCCTACTGTATGTATTCGGATGCACTGGAAACCCCCGTCTCCGTGCCCGGCATGAACGGCCGGGTGGAGCACACCTACCTACCTACCTCTTGCATGAAATGGATGTACGCGGGTGGCCAACCATTTAGAGGCCAGGCAAACACAGCACTACCAACAGCATCAAGCCACTAGCTCTACTACTATTATGCCCATAACCAAAATATATATCCCTGATACACACGCCATCATATCTAGCCCAGCTATGGGGCAATGGCCAATACCCCGTGGAGAATGCAGGCATTGGCACAATTGCAGTCACAGCACTTTCATAACACAGTTGCAACCTAGCCAGACTAGATTATCTGCATTTGACTACCTCAAACCCCGACCGACATATCCCGACCTGTTCCTATCCACACGTTCCCAGCACAGGCTATCGTCATTATTGGCCAAGAGCGAAGCGTTGTCATGCACGCCCCGGCTCCTGCCTAGCTTGTTCCCCGACAGCACCTTGACTCTGCATGGTTTTGGATTGTGCCAGCTGGTTAGTATCAACTAGAGGGTCAAGCGAGCAAACTGTAGAAGAGAGGGGAGCGTGGGCCAAGTTGAAGTGGCCCACAAAGACGACGAAAGCGTCTTGGATCCGCTGTTGAACGCCCCATGTTTTGGTTGCAAAAACACCGACAGCGCAAGCACAACATATGACCCAAGTTCCGGAAGCCATTGGCTGTCGACCGCGATGTTGTATCACGAGACAAGCCGATGCGACCGCACCTCCCACAAGGAGAGGCAAACAGACCTTCCATCAAACCCTCCTGCCCTTCTGACATTGCTGCCAGCGGCCCCCATCACCCCTGCAAACATCATGCTAGGCAGTCGGCCTAGATGATATCCCATGAATCTTCGGCGGCGTGGCAGAACTTACTGCACGCAACACTAGCCGATAGGCTGTAGTTGCTGATCGAGATCTTCTCGTCGACATACTCATCGGCGAAATTATCGGCACCTTTAGCCATAGCACCGACGAAGACACAAATGCTCTCGTTGGGTCCGAGTGTGTCGACATACTCGCGGACTCGCACCACTGGTGCATCGAAACTCAGTGTGATCTTCCGGCAGTTGGGCGGGAGGTGGTCAGTGATGGGGTTCTGGATAACCTTCAAAAGCTTCTCCTGCGAGTTGGTCCCCTTGATCGATAGGCGATGGAGGAGCTGGACCATCAAGCCTGCGAATCGCTTGAAGGTTCGCGGAATGCGGACGGAGGGTGAAACCTCAATCAGCACACCCTTAGCCGTCTGAATGTAAATTTGCAGCCGACCGGCCTTGTTCACCGGGGAGTCGAGAAGGGTTAGCAAGCACTGCAAAGGCAAGCCAAGTGTTAGCAGCAGTAGTATTGTTTTGATTGTGGGCTCGGCTGATCCAACCTGATGAGTGATGTCAGGTCGGGCATCACTGATGTCTCTGTTCATCTTGCGCATGACGCCAATGTGCTCGTCGCTGTTGAGAAGCGAGTATTTGTCCTCTCTTTGCACACCAGTCCGACCAGCTCCACCGTGCGACGCCTTGTAGGTCTCGAGGCTGGCGTTTGAGAGCACCACGATGAGGCGCTTCGTGTCCTTGTCGTTTGGCGGGATGGCGACATGTTGCTCGGCCACCAATTGGGGTAGAGCCGGCGGCGGGAGCGACTGGGTTCCTGTCATCGGGTGGTTGGAGTCAGACATCTTGGGGATGGAGATGGAGAGAGTGAAGTACACAGCTCGCGGATGTAGTTGCTCCAGGAGGTGTAGTGAGTCAAATTGGGCAGCGTAAATAATGTAAAAGATTGCAAGTGGGGTCGAAGTTTGCGCCCAATGGCTGACTGGGAGTGGGGGACCATTCGCTATCCACCCCAACTTTATCTCCCCCCTCTCTCCAATTGCTGTGCTTGCCCGAACGACAGCCGGGTAGTCGTTCCTCGGGTAGCGCCTCCCTCTCCTTGGGACCACGCACGTGCGAGGGTGAGTTTCCAGAAAACAAAAGAAAAGGGAAGTCGCGGGATGAACGAGGATGGGGGCAAATACATAGAAACAAGACAATAAGAATGGTAAGGAAAATTAAGCAGATAGACTTTTGTCAGTATCGACTTACTTGGCCGCTTTCCTGCACGGTATTCTGGAGAGGATGACATTGTTGAGCGCCTGCTTTTAGCGGTGAGCCGCTTCAAAACTTGTTGAGTACGAGGCACAAAGGGGTTGGAGCTGATGCGCAGAAACTGTGTCCTAAAACTCGAACCTGGCGTGGACTGTCTGGGCTCGACGGAAATATAACAATTGGTGAAGTGGTTGACGTTGACTCAAATTCAACATACACAACAGGAAGAGTGAAGGTGAAGCGATATGTTTCCACAAAAAAAAAAAAAAACAAGGGGGAAAAAAGGGCGGGGACTTGGAGTTCAAATAAACGTGGATTGAGTTTGTTGGATAGAAAGAAATTTTGAGGGGTTGGAAAGGGGGATCCCGCAAAGACCGACCCGACCCTGGTATGCCAAGCATGGTGGCCGACCTGCCGTGCGCGATGCAGCGCTGACCGGGAGCAAGGCTTCCCTCCCCAGAGATGTTGGCAACGGTCAAACGCCCGTAAACAGTGATTGGCTGTGGAGATTGCACAGCATCCATACTTTCCAGCCATTTATGGCCTCTCAATTAACCCCTACACTTCTACACACGTAAGCCATATCCTCCTTGCTGCCGCTTGTCCACTATGACAGAATCCCTCTCGGGGTGGGTCGATGCCCGTTCTGGCTGGCCCGGGCCGAAGGCACAGCACAAACTAAGAAAACCGAGTCTAAAAGCCTCAATCCTGGTTCTCGGGGTTTGGTAATATCTGTTCCGGGACTCATAAACTCCGAGTGGAAAAAAAAAAAAAAAAACTATTACCGGGTGCTTTCGTGTGTACTAGGTGCTTTGGTGTGCTCCATTTTAGTGTCAGCTACCGAAATCAGTCCCCGAACAGGTCAGCTGAGAGGAAATACCGGTCGGCGAATACCTCAACTCAACTTGAAAACTCAAGCAGTGTCCGAAACGTCTATCGAACACCAAGTATGATGGTAATTTCCAGTGTTTGGACGTGAGCGAGAGGCATCCTAGATACGACCTCAGCAGCTCAAAGTAAAAAGATAGTGTAGCGTAGCGGGGTCAGTGAGTATCCGCAACAAAGATTGACATTTGTATCTAAGCTTGTTCAGCCTCGAGTCTCTTATAGGGCACCACTCATATCATAGATACCGAACGCAGACAGGTAAGGTTAGGTTGTCGGAACCCTTACACCGGCCAAAGAGGCTGGCCTGAACAGCCTATTCCTAGTGTCGACAGTGTCGTCTGAAAGATCCACGCCTCTGATTTTTGATACATTTCTAATAGCAGTTAGCAGCTTCCCAAAGTGGCATATCACTTTGGTAAGTACACTTACTTGCCTACCTAGGTCTAAGGGGTTGGGAAAGGAAGAGGCAGGGGCAATGGGAAAAACGAACGAAAAACATCCTCGACGACCACTAACCTGCCTACGAGCTGAATTGACGCGTCTATGCTTTACCTCAAGCAATTGGCGGAGTGGGTGCACTTCTAGGGCCTCTTTTCGTATGGTGGAGTTCCATCAAAATTCCAAATGCGCCTTTAGTAAACCCAATAGCTATTGTGTGTTGGTACTTGCGATCAGAGAGGTGATAAATGACATGGATAGACTAATCTCTCCTATATCTATTGCGTCGGTCTACAATAGCTTATACAATGCTGCACCCGTATCAATAATTGAGAATCATGATTTCGGGTCGGGCACCCCGGCACCGGCTTCTATTCTGCCACAGGGCTGCAAGTCAATGAGCATCCAAGGCCGGCTTCCCGTACTGAAAAGCGAATAACACATGCAACCATGTCCGGGGCAAGACATCCGCTACCCGCGACACTGTTCTAGAGGTAGCCAGTCAGGACAACTGGATTCCAGCTTGATGCTGAGCCTCGTTTATACGAATGTAGATGTGCGCCTCGGGCTGTGTGCGGTCTATGTGTGCGACATTGGCGTGGCAAATAAGTATGAGGGCCAACAAAGCAGTCGGCCCAACTTAAAAAAGACCGAGCAGCTGTTCGAGTCACTGTGGTACCAAATCCCGGAAAAGGAGAAAGTTGCTCCTTGGCAAGCCACATGCAATCGGATGGTGATCTGGCGGGGAAGTATGAAGGGCCTCGATCAAGGCCTGAGGAGGGGCCCACGTTGCATACGTCATTGCACAAGAGGGTACTTTTCCAGGGAGATGTCGCAAGCAGCAGCCGAGTCCTACTAGGTGTTCGGACCTTAACTTTCTGAATTTTGCCATCAGAAGCTTCAACGTTGAGGGTTTTCTCACATACGGAACCACGGGATCAATAGGAGACAGGACTTCTATCATTGACTGGCAACAATAAGTCGAGGGTTGGGCCCAAAGTTACTCCACACCCCATACCCCAGGTGAGGGAGAAACCGCCAGTGCTTTTTAGGTTGCGGGGGTTCGGTTGACGGGCAGGCCAACCGCAGCGGCCTTCGCCAAGAGCGGCCAAAAGTGACGACGACATCATCCATCACTGGCGCCCATTGGCAACCCCCAGTCCACTAATTGCTCTATTTCCTCCATTTACTCCCGTCTGCCGCCTTCCTGTCTTCAACAACCTTCTCACGACACCGCCTGCTCAACCAGAGCATAGTTGAAACCTCACATTCTGGGCACGGGCTGTTACGTTGACATCAGCCAGGAGCGCGGCAGGACCAAACGCGTAGGTGCTGCAACAACGATTCGTGTCGCATGTACGCCCGACTCACCTTTTTCTCCATCTCCGCTCTTCTCCTTCCAACACAGTCGTCCGATATGGCCAGCTAACAGGACATCAAGTGGAGCGAGAGTCCCAGCCCACACCCAAACGCAGCTGCCATCCATGCATCGCGTCAAGACCTAATCCGCCATGGCGACCGCTAAGTCCCCGGTCGCAGCCCCTTCTCCCCATATCAACCCCGATCGTGGGGGTGCGGTGGCCAGCTACTTTCCCCAGCAGCCACAGCAGCAGTATGGAGGTGTCGCCGACGCCGAAACTCTTTCCAATACATTGGCAAACTCGCACACAGCCCGCCCTGACTACGGCAGTCATCTTGTCGAGCCCTCCGCCCTTCGTCCGACCGGGAAGTTTACTGAGGAGTGGGATGCTAGCCAGCGTGGAAGCTCCATCATAGACGGGAGCAACATGCAGCGATCGAGTTCTTTTTCCGGTTCCGTTGCTAGTGTTATCGGCGAGGGTGGCACCGCGTTGTCCCGTGGTAATACGTTGAAGAAGAAAGCGTCACTGCGGCGAACCGGGAGTCTAAAGCGAAGCAGCAGCCGTCGCAGCATGAAGGCCGGTAGTGTTAGGAGCCTCGCACTGCAGTCGACAACCGACCAGGATGAAATACACAGTGCCTTCTACTGCCCTATTCCGACCACAGGTAGCCCGACTGAGGTCCTCGCCAATAGGTTTCAAGGTGTGTTTCCCCGTGTCAAGCATGAGTTCCTCCCTGAGTGAGGTCATGTGCTAACGTGCCGGTCGCTGATAGCCTGGCGAAAATTTCTGAAGGATCTCATCACGTACTTTAGGGAGATCCAGACGCACTACGAACACCGGGCCAAGTCACTTGTTAAGTTGGCAAATGTGTTGAACAACACCACAACACCCCCCGGGTTCCTCGCTTCGGGGGGGTAGATGATGCCCTGCAAATACTGAGAAACCACAGCAAGCTGGCTGTTGCCGAGGCTAACAAGGCTAGAGAGATTGAAGAAGATGTTATTCTTGCTTTAACTGGCCTGCGGAGCGATCTTCACCAGAAAATTAAGGAGATTAAGAACCTTTCAGGTGACTTCAAAAACTCGGTTGAGAAAGAAATGGATACAACCCGCAGGGCTGTAAACCAGCTTCAAGACATCTTGGGCCAGGCCGAACTCGACTCTGCGTTGACAACAGGAAAGCAAGATCCCTATCTTTTACGACTAGCCGTCGACCGACAACTGGAGAAGCAAATTGACGAAGAGAATTATTTGCACCAGGTAATGACAAATCCCCTGCCTGTCCCTCATCTTGGAAGCAAGAGCTGATACCCCTAGGCATACCTGAATCTGGAAAATTCCGGGCGAGAACTGGAGTCGATTGTTGTAGGCGAGATTCAAAAGTCATATAATGCATATGCCGGGATTTTGAAGAGAGAATCCGATGCAGCTTATAGTGCGATTGAGGAGCTACGGACCGGTCCCATCGCGATGCCCAAGGATACAGAATGGGGCTCCTTCGTTCAGAGGGACGATCGCTTCGTAGACCCGGAGGTGCCTATGAGGTCGGCCGAGCTCATACACTATCCAGGTCGCGATCACTATGCCTGTCAGGAGATTAGAGCTGGGCTTTTGGAGCGTAAGAGCAAGTATCTAAAAAGTTACACAGCCGGATGGTGAGTCTTCATTTGCTATCTGCCCAGATGTCCGAAAGACGCGTGTTCACAGCTAACAGCAGAAGGTATGTCCTTTCTCCTACGCACCTTCACGAATTCAAGTCTGCAGATAAGACACAGGCGCCAGTCATGTCGCTTTATCTCCCTGAGCAGAAGCTGGGGTCCCATTCTAGCGAAGGGGGGTCATCAAACAAGTTCATTCTCAAAGGTCGCCAAACCGGTTCAATGCATCGCGGCCACACGTGGGTATTCCGAGCTGAGAGCCACGATACCATGATGGCCTGGTACGAGGATATCAAAGCACTTACCGAGAGGACCCCGGAGGAGCGCAGCAATTTTGTGCGCGGCCATGTGCGGAGCTTCAGCAGATCGTCGCAACGCTCTTCTATGAGTAGCGATGGAGTAATAGACGATGATGAGGATCCCCCATTTGCGGCGACCGTCTCTCCGGCCAACCAACATCCGAGACAAGACGCCCTGTCGCGACGGCCTTCAGGTGGGCGGTTCCCATCTGACCTCCAGGTGAATGCGGAAAGAGGCTTACAGGTTCCGCTCTCCCCGCTTAGTGTAAGCTCTGGCTATGCCGAAAACATGGATCGTGAGGCCATTGCTGCAGCTAGCCCCACGCCCCAGAGCTCGGTCGGGCAAACATACCAGGACGCCCAGTACCTAGGCCAGTATCCAGGCCAGTACCCAGGCCAGCACCCAGGCCAGTACCTACCTGCTCCCACGTTGGTCCATTCGAGCCACCCGGGCGGACATGGTATCGACACCGTCCCGCTTTCAACTGCGGCTACCTCCGGGGGACCTGCCATCGAGCAAAGCCAGGTCCCAGTGGTTCTTGTGGGGACACCTCGGAAAGCTGGCAACGACTCCCTTGGAAGCTTTGACAATGCGAAACCCTCAGGCCAGGAAGCAACCTCGCCATATGGCCAAGTCCCTGCCAAAGCCGCAGTAGGCGACAGCGATGTGGCGGGTGTTTACTCGACACCAAGAAGCCAGTCTCAAGCACCTTTAAAGAATGATGCATATCCCGGAAAAGCCCCCTTTTCACAACACTTAAGAGGCGCCACCAATGGCATCAGAGATGGAGCACCGCCAGGCAGAATTGAGGGAGCGCAGAGTGAAACATATATGGCAGGGAGATCATCGCGGCCAGGGGACCGCATGCCCGGGGAATATCCAAGGGGGGCAAATTCTGGCTTTCCTTGAGTACCTACCTACCCTCAAACATCCTTCGCCCTCTTACGAGCCTCTTTTTCGCCCTCCCATCGTATGCGTATTCCTTGAACATTAGCACTAGCCTCGTATCACACATTCATATTCCCTAACTGGTGTCCGTGAATTAGCGGCCCCAAAGACTTGATGGGCGGTTTTAGCCATCCACGACTGATATGGCCGTTTGGCGACGCATAGACCCTTGGCGCGGAAACAGTGCTGTACGTGCACATCTTGTGCACAATTAGTTTGGTCTCATAGACAAGTCAATCTCGCCCCGACTTCATTGCGATCTATCTAGACTTAGGTCATTCTTCTGAGCCTTCTAAACAAACTTTACCCATGATGCAAGCTGACAACGTGATACAAGGCTTAGGGACTCGCAGCTTCGCTAAACCTTGATATTCCTTGCTACTGCCATGCAAGCTAACTTTGAGCACACTACTAGCAATGTTCAGCTAGTACTGCTTCTTCCGGTCAGATGTTGTATTAGTCCCGGCTGCGTAGTCACGGTGTCCTTGGCTCAAATTTCACCCTCTTGTCGGGAACCTCCCGGTTCTCCCTGAGCTGGCCAAAAATGTGTGCGATTATCTGTGAGTCACTCCTCCCTCTTCAACAAAACGTCGATCACCGCTTTATTCTTCCCTTTATCCCCCCCGGCGAGTATGTTTCTCTTTTCTACTGAGCTGTTCCCCCGAATTCCTGTGACGGCCTACAATAATCGTGTGTTCACCTGCTTGGAACGACGGAACTAGGCTAAGCTGGACGACATCGCAGCATGGAGAAAGCACGACCGGCTTCACTATGGGTAGATTCGCAAGCAGTTGATGCATTGCAGCGGGCGGCGGACGCGATGATGATGGCCACCGAGTCATTCAGGAGGCAGTTCCACGCACAGGACGGTATCAACCCACGACCTGCCACATATGGTGCCTATGGTGCACATGTTCCAAAGTCCAGCAACGCCGCAACACCACAGTATCAATTGAGCAAGTCTAACAAGGGGAATGCGACCCCGGGCGTGGAAGCCATAGACCCCATCGACCTTACAAAGACTCGCCGATGCTCGAACAGACCGGACCCTGGCAACCAAAACCAAACATGTTCTTATAGCTCACAGCATCAGCTGCAAACGCTCCCACCCGCGCTCCTCATCGTACCAGCACAGTATGGCCGTCACTCTCTGACCGGGGCCAAGGATGATAACTTGCTGGGGGCGCATATTGCCAAGCCCTCAGTCCTTCAATCTCCGCCAGCCACCACTGCCCGCAGACCTCACGCAGCCGAGTACTACCCGAGTGCCGACTCCGAGGTTACCGCCTGGATTAAGGACGAGTGGCACCGCGGATCCCACCACACCAGAGCGCCCCGTCGAGCCCACACGGACGCTAAACGGACGCATCACAGACCCCAGGGGCACAGGCAGAGCTCCCACCGGCACGAGTCCGGACAGCGACTGGGGATCCCGCGGACCCTCCCAATCGCCCGCGATCGGGGGAATGGGTTTCCCGTGGTGCACCACAGCCTTCCAATGCACGCACGTCTGAGCGACGAGGAAGACGACGCCGGCGCGTCGCCCCTGATTACTGGCAGGGCGCGTCAGAGGCGGGCGCTTGCCAACGCGGCTCTAGCTGCGAGCGGTCGGCCAGAGGGGGTTTCGGCGTTACAGGAGGTGCTGTTTGTGCTGGTGGTTTGCTCGGCGCAGATGCTGATGCTGTCGGGGCTGGCGCAGGCCATGGTTCCGGCGCGGGTCATAGGGGGTTCGTTTCCTGATACGACTCTCGGCACCGTCGCGTGGTACTCGGCGGCGTACAGCCTGACGGCAGCGACGTTCGTCCTGCCGTCGGGGCGGCTCGGCGATTTGTTTGGGCACAAGCATATTTTTGTCGTTGGGTTTCTCTGGTATGGCTTCTGGAGCCTCCTTGCTGGCTTCGCGCCTGGTGTTCAGGCTGCGGGCCTGCGGGGGACGGTATATTTTTGCTTCTGCCGCGCCATGCAGGTGAGTCTCTTGACTTCGGTTATCGAGCTGCTGGGATGGACGCTGATGATGGATGCCGAGGAAGGGGATTGGGCCAGCCCTCCTTGTGCCAAACGGGCAGGCCCTGTTAGGCCGTAGGTATGCCCCTGGTAAGCGGAAGAACATGGTGATGTGCCTGTTCGGCGCCAGCGCTCCACTGGGGTTCGTTGTCGGTGCTGTCATGACCAGCATGTTTGCCACCAAGGCCTGGTGGCCATGGGCCTTCTGGACGCTCGCTGCCGTGTGCGTTCTCCTCGCAGTGGTCAGCGTCCTCGTGTTGCCCGCAACCGCCGCAGCCGACCGCGAAGATGAGAGCCTCTGGGACCAGCTCGACGGCTACGGCATCCTCCTGGGGGTTACCGGCCTGGTTCTGTTTAACTTTGCCTTGAACCAAGCCCCCATCGTGTCGTGGAGGACGCCATACACGTACTTTATTCTGGTTATCGGTGCGATGCTCATCGCTGCCTTCCTGTGGCACGAGTGCTACACATCCAGGCACCCCCTGATTCCTGTCACAGCGATGAAGGCCAACACTAACTTCGTGTTGGTGTGTACCGCCGCGGGATGGGCATGCTTCAGCATATGGATATATTACACAATCTTCATGCTCGAAACGTTGCGTGGATGGTCACCGCTGCTTGCTTCCGTCAGCTTTGCGCATGCGTACGTCTATACCTCGGCAGTATTGTCTTTCTTCCTCTCTCTGCTTGGCGGCGACTGATTACTGCACTCTCTAGCCCAGTCAGCGGTCTGATAGCCAGTCTTCTCGCGGGAATTCTGATCACCCGAACTGGGCCTCACTGGATCATGTTGGTGTCCATGTGCGCATTCTTCGCTGGGAGCTTACTCCTCGCGACAGCACCCGTTGGCCAGACGTACTGGCTCAACACTTTCTTCGGCATATTGATTATGCCATTTGTACGTCTCACCCACACCCATTGCTGCTGTAGTGTCTTGTGCTGACTTGCTGGCCTAGGGGATGGATATGAGCAACCCTGTGGTACAAGCAACCCTGTTTCTATACTGCAACTTGGAATCTGACCTGAGCTGGTCCAGGCCACGATTTTGTTAAGCAACAGCGTCTCCAAAGAGCATCAGGTACCCGCAACCACCCCTGCGGGAGCTATAAGAGCCGTCTTCTAACTTGTCAAAACATCGTAGGGTATCGCAGCAAGTCTGGTTGTGACGGTTGTCAATTACTCGTATGGTTGTCCCCTTACATCCCCGGCTCTGGATATGCCCAGGCCCATACTGACCCTGCAAACAAGAATATCAATTGCCTTGGGGCTGGCTGGCACGGTCGAAGCAGTATGTTTTCGCCTCGTTACTCGGCCCGGTGAAATGTTGCTGCGTGGACTGACATCACACACGTAGCAAGTCAATAATACGGGCAAAGATCGTCTGGTAGGATTTAGAGCAGCCCAGTATCTTGGGACTGGTATCGGATTTCTGGGTGTGCTTCTGGCTCTATGTTTTCTCCTTCAGAGCTACCACAGCCGCCCGGCGTTGCCACCACCGCGGCAACAGATGAGGGAGAAGGCGTCGAGATATTCCCACAGAGAGAGCTAGCAGCACGACGGGTTGTTTTCCTCGTGCCCCATATCGATATGCGTCTTTCGGAATATCGGGGGCTCGTTAGGAGGCCGAGGGGGGTCTGTTTCTTATCCAGACAACATTTGAAATTGAAGCCTGTCTTGCACCCTCGCATGTACAAAGGTCGCCTTGGAGGTAACCGTAAAATCAAAACAAGATTCCGAACCCTTCCTAAACGCCGGTTCAGCCAGTCCAGTGTCCGGACAATTCCGTATAGTCGCGGCCATATTTTTCCTCGGTATCAGGACGTCCCCGCACCAAGCTCTGACTTTTTTTGCGCCGGCTTGAAGTGCGCGTCGCCCAAAACTGCCAATCTCGACACATTCCTCTACCGGCCTCTGCCGCTGCCGAAGCCACCACCACCACCGCGACCACCCCTGGAGAAACCGCCTGAGCCGCTGAAACCACCGCCGCCACGACCACCTCCACCTCTTGGGGCAAAACCACCGCGACCTCTAGGGGCGCCGAAGCCGCCCCGGGCACCACCTCTAGCACCACCTCTGGAGAAACCACCGGGACCACCCCGTCCACCGCGCGCGGCACCGCCCCGACTCGGCTTCTTCACCTTAGAACCAGGGGCGGGCTTCGGCCTCGGGAGGAACTTCTCCAGCGGTAGGAGCTTCTCACCGCCAATGTAGAACTTGTCGCCGACCTTGAAGGATGTGGCCTGTATGCCTTCTGAGGGCTTGATGGTGAAGTAGACCTGGTTGATGGGTCCGAGGACCTCGTCGACCTTGCCGATCGAAGTCTGGATTTGGCGCACAGCACGTTAGCGTCTAAACAGACGGAAAGGGGGAAGGAATGTGCACGCGGGTACTGCGGCGACGTACCTTGTTCTCGAGGTAGATCGGAGCGTTGAAATGGGGGATCTTGGGGTTGATGCTCTCGCACACCATCTCGCCCTCACAGGCGTGAATGAAGGTGCCCATCTCAAGGACGGTATCGGGCGGGCCGAAGTCGCGCTGCTGGTACCCTCCACGTCCTGCAATTGCACCATGTTAGTCTTAATCCTTCCCGGATCGGGATTATTGGTGAGGAATTTGGGGGGGGGTGGCTCACCTCCTCCTCCTCTACCGCCGCCGCCGCCGAAGCCACCACGACCGCGAGGAGCTCCGCGAAATGACATCGCCGTTGATTCGTGTTGTCGAGGGGATTATCAATGCTTAGTATGGTGGGTGTGAGTTGCGATTTTGGGCTGTGTCGACGTGCAGCTGTACGGATTGAGTGCTCAGGAATCCGTACCAATTTTTTTTCCTTCGCAGCGGTCAATTATTCTGCCGCCAAGTCGCAGCCAGAGTTGAATGGGTGCAGCGCCCCACATGGTCGAGCCAGGCAACCAGGATCACCAAAAAGCTTCTCTGACCGCCAAATAAATCCGGCAGAATTCTACCTTGCACATTGCCGCGCTGTGGCCTGTGTTGACACATTTCCACGCATGCCAGTGGGCATTCCAAACCACTGATAAATGGGATTGAGGACAACAGGTTGGGTTTCAGAGCTGGGCGACTACAGACAAAACCCAATCAATATTAACTAACACCTTGCAGTATCGGGAGAAAGCGCATTGAACTCTCAATGCGCTTCTGAACCATGATGCCGTATATTAATTTTAGAACTATAGATGCTGGTCCGACTCTGGTGGCTCATGCGGGCAGCGCTCGAGGGGAGCTGTTGGGGGGTGGGAGTGGCCAGATTGTGGTTTCCAGCATGCTTAAATGTTGATCGTGGGGCTGACCTCCCCCGCGCGCGCCGCCCCAACCGTAGCCATACCTTAGGTACTTATCGGTTCCATTCTCGATAAATGAGGACAACTTGTCAGTTTTGGCACCCTCTCGACACAACTCCACGATTTATTCTCCCCTCCGCCGTGCCACACCCCATATGTCTTGACATTATCGCACTCCTCTTCTAGACTGGCAACCAGCCTACGTTTTATCGTCAATCTAATTCCGCCATCTTGTCGTTATCGCCAAAATGCTGGTTCGCCTGTCGGCCCTGGTTGTCGCCGCCGGCATCCTTTCGTCGGCGCCGTGCTTGGTGACGGGCCTCTCGACCGCCGATATCCCCACTGATATTCCCGTCTCGGCCCTCCTCGCCCACGCGCAGAGCCATCTTTCCAAGGGCGAGACTAATGACGCCCTTGTCTACTACGACGCCGCCATCGCGCGGGACCCCAACAACTACTTAACCCTCTTCAAGCGCGCGACCACCTACCTCTCCCTAGGGCGCACCTCACAAGCAACCGAAGACTTCAACAAGGTGCTGTCGATCAAGCCCGGCTTTGAGGGCGCCCACGCGCAGCTCGGCAAGCTGAAGGCGCGCATCGGCGACTGGGATGGTGCTGAAGAGCAGTATGTGAAGGCCAGGAAGACGGAGGAGGCCGCGGCTCTCGAGGAGGCCAAGGGAGCTGCTGTAATTGCCCAAAAGGCAGCGGACAGTGAGAATTGGGAGGAGTGTGTTACACAAGCGAGCATCGCGATCCTTGTCGCCAACAGAGCGCTTTCGCTCCGCGAGCTGCGCGCTAGGTGCAACTTTGAACGAGGCGATGCAGAGATGGGCATCTCAGATCTGCAGCATATTCTGCAGATGAAGGCTGGTGATACATCTCCACATGTTAAGATTTCGGCTATTACTTTCTATGCGCTCGGCGACATCGAGGGAGGCATGACGGCCATACGAAAGTGCCTCCACTCCGACCCGGAGTCCAAGATCTGTAAGAAGCTGTTAAGACAAGAGAAGGTGGTGGACAAGACGTTACAAAAGGTTGTCAAGAGCCTCAAGAAGAACCAGCCTATGACTGCGGTCAATCATCTGGTGCCCAGTGCAGAGAGCGAGGGCCTTATCAGAGAGGTCAAGGATCAGGTTGCGGCTCTGCGGGGAGATGGTACAATACCACAATCGGTAGGAAACACGCTGGTGGCTAGACTTGCGGGTATGGCGTGCCAGGCATACTATGAGGTAAGCGACCCCTTTTTCAGAAGACCGTTTATTATGACATTACAGGAGCTAACACTAGCAAAAAAAAAATAGTTGAACAGCAAAAAGGCAAAGGATTTCTGCGACGAAGCCGTCAAGCTCGACGAGAATTCATTATACGGCCTCCTGCAACAAGCCAAGGACCAGCTTGAGGCAGAAGCCTTCGAGGCTAGCATCCACTCGCTCAAGACGGCGCAGGAGGCTCATCCCGATAAGCGCGAGCTCGTCGACGACCTTCTCCGCAAGGCCCAGATCGCGCTCCAGCGCAGCAAAACAAAGGACTACTATAAGGTCCTTGGCGTCGCCCACGATGCGGACGAGCGGCAGATCAAGGCGGCGTACCGCAAGCTCTCCAAGATCCACCACCCTGACAAGGCCGCCAAGCAGGGCTTGACCAAGGAGGCGGCCGAGAAAAAGATGTCGAGCATCAACGAGGCGTACGAGGTCCTCAGTGACCCCGAGCTCCGGGCCCGCTTTGATCGCGGCGATGACCCGAACTCGCACGAGCAACAAGGGGGGTTCGGTGGACAACCATTCGGTGGCGGCGGTGGCGGCCAGCCCTTCATGTTCCAGCAGGGCGGTGGCCAGTTCCAGTTCAGGTCTGGTGGTGGCTTTCCCGGGGGTTTCGCTTGGGGTGGTTGAGCTGTTGGCCCGCCCTGCTTGTGTTTGCATGAAGGAGTTATGGTGTTTTTGGGAAAGCCGGCTAGATGTTTGGCGAATGCACATACGCTTTGGCTTAACTGTATCTTATTATCCCACCCATCGTGAGCGCTAGGAGCCGGAATTAGAGGTTGGGAGTGTATCTAGCGTACTCGTGCTGAGCGCCGGTGGCATTCCTGTGTGTCCTCGGACAGTTTCGAGAAATACCATATCATGAAGAAGCAATCTACCGGGATGCTGATTGTCATTTCGCATATACCATTGACCAGTAAAGTATATGAGTGGCCTTGCTCAGATGAGCATCGCGAGTTCTGTGTCTCGGTCACTTTCGGGATTTAGTTGCTTGTAGTACTTCCGAGCATTTTATTTAGGGATGCACTGCTATCCGGGCAATTCATTCATCTCGCTCCTGGTTCAGCAAACCAAGAGTTTTACGAACTCCGCTCATCGCTGGAAATTACAGCGGCACGTCTCTGCTCCGTGCCCCCTAATGCCAGGGCGGCCGACCCCCGCAAAGCGTAAAGGAACCAAACCGGACAGCACCGTGTGTTGCGACATTTCTGCAAACCCCCAGTCGAGGTTGCAAATGTTATCCAGGTACTCAACAGTGATGTTGAGAGCATCCTCGAACTATCCCAAAGCCTTGGCCATTTATGTTTTATACCACTTGTAAAGCCATGCCTCGAGTCAAAATGCCACAGAAAGGGAAATTCGAAAACGCCACCAAATCCAGTCAATCATGTCCATGTTGGTAAAATCACCCCGAACCAGGGGCGGTCACAGATAATATGTACAAGTGTGCTGAGCGTACAGCAGCGTACGCCCAGACTTTTCTGTCCGTTCCAGGGCGGAACCGAAGAGCATCGCTATGTTCGATTCCT
The DNA here is from genome assembly GCA_030549175.1 of Lasiosphaeris hirsuta. Taxonomy (NCBI): domain Eukaryota; kingdom Fungi; phylum Ascomycota; class Sordariomycetes; order Sordariales; family Lasiosphaeriaceae; genus Lasiosphaeris; species Lasiosphaeris hirsuta. The sequence continues at coordinate 2,307,232 of JAUKUA010000002.1, forward strand.
TGGCGCTGAGAGCGGCACGGAGGTTCTAGCAGTATGCGGTTTGAAGATTGAGTGACGAATCCTAGCTCAAGGATGCGTATCGGTCCTGCGTAAAGAGTTAGGAATGGGCAATAAAATATGTGCTTTGCGCCTGTAGATTTTGAAGGTATTGGTCTCGAGGCTAGACAGAGAAGAGACAGAGGAAAGTGGTATAAATGCTCACTTTGGCCCAAGCTTTTGTTTTGCTCCATGGGATGAGTTTCAAGACATCGCCGTGTTCTGGCGAATAAAGTAGGCCCTAGAAAGAATGTTAACAGCTGGGTTGGTTGTCTATCATAGCAGAGGGCAACGCACTTTGATGCCTCATATGCCGACCAGCAAATAGCAGTGCTCGGCATGGTGGTCAACACTCTGGGCCCGACGCCCTTGAAGAAACCACGAGGACCTTCCCTCCGCAGTAATAACCGACAGCCTGCAACGAATCCGTTTACCGTCCTTAGTTCAGCGTCATGTGCGTTTCCACGGGTTTGCAGCATAGTCTTAATCACGTCCATTGGCGTGGTCAAGGCGGCCGCGAAACCACCAGCAACGGCACCTGCCATGCAGTGCGTAAGGGGGTCGTATGTTTTGGAAGGGTTCATCGACGTAGAAATGGACTCGTAAGCGAGAAACTGCAGAGCCGTAAAGGGCACGGTCATGGAAAGTGTGGTTGGATACGAGACGTAGAAGGCGGCAAGTCCCTCGTTCCTGTACACATACTTGGCACAGTCGAACACGGAGCGGTAGATCTTGGCCGAGTTGTGAATCTGCATCCTCTGCTTGATGACTGGGAAAAGTTAGAATCATGAAGATCATTCAATGTTGTAGAGTCGGACGTACCGTCGAAAGGGTTCATCAGCGCATCACTTGCGATGGTCGCACAGGCACCGCTCGTCGCGGCGGCCAGTGGGTGGTGCACGCCAACCTTGTTGCCGCCCATGAGGTGCTTGACAGCCTCATACGTAGCAAAATAAACAGCATGCGCGGGTCCTAGTCAACCAAAGTCAGCCCGGGGCGTGCCGTAGTGAGCAAAGATGGCCAACTCACCAGCTCCAACAATGACGCTCGACATGCCGCGCCATAAACTCAATACTCCCTCCGTGCTAGCTATCCTGTATGTGCCTTGGATAACTCCGTTGTAAACGGCCGAGGGGGTCGGGTTCAGAATCTGCATCCGCGTCTGATGGTCCGGGGGGTCAGCACATCACAGTGAAGTCGCATTGGTCGAACCTGTTCATGCCTACCTTGATGGCATCGATCGGGTACACTGCACCTGATTAGCACCTAGCAAACTGCAACTCCGAGAGCACTAGACGGCGTTTCCACTCCGGACAAGCGCATCGCCGACGCCCACAAGTTCAACAAGGACGTGACATACTGGTACAATGTTCCGCGATGCCTGCAAACGCGCCAGCCGTCATATTCTGCAGCAGGGAGAAATTGGGCGGGAGAGATTCATAACTGTGGCCCTGTTAGCGGTCGGCGTCACCCAGCGCCGGGTTCCATGTTGTCGCATTAGCCGTGGCATCAGCAACGTACTCGTAGTCGTCCTCGGGTTCGACATTTGGCTGCGCCATTGGGGAAGCCGAAGCTCCCGTAGTGCCGAAGCTGAGAGCCAGGTTGAAGGAAAGGATGGTCAAATTGGTTGTCGGGCAGGTCGCGGCGGGGGGTGTGGCCGGCGTTGGCTTTGGGGAGGCGATGGGAGCGGGCGAGGTGGCTCCTCGAAGTGACGCAATGCAAATAGCTGCTGCTGAAGCACGCTGCGGGCCAAACCAATGTGTCGATGGTCAAAATGCGCCACGCAGGTCTCCAGGAGGCAGCTTGAGCAGGTCGTGTGACCTTCTGTGTCGGCGCAATGGGCGCGGAGCGGATGCGATGGCGAGGTCGTTGGATGGATAAATCCTCGAATTTTTCTCTGACCGTTGTCGGCACCAGCCATGCCAGCTTCAAACTCGAAAAAAAGTGGTTAGGCGGGCATAGCACCGCTCGGAGGTCGGGGAACTAACAGGGGTGGCGCGCCGAGCGGCGGCCGAGCCTTGGGGCCCCGCAGCCAAGTTCACTGAGATTAACGACCCGACCTCCTGAAGTCACTGTATTCAGGTTGCCTCGGGGTATTCGGTCTCGTCTGACTGATTGCTTGCCCACACACTCCGAGTCGTGAATTGGCCAGATCATTGACTCTGTGTTTTGCCGCGGGACCCTCCACGGAACTCTCCGCGGTCTCTGAGCGTGTTCGTTTCATCCAAGATCCGAGTGAGCTGTCCTGGTTTACCCAGGCATACCGACAGTGCGTTTTCTCCATTTCTACAAACTACCCGCCTCATTTGCTCTTTTGCATCGGCAGGAATTCCGGGGCCCTCGCGAGGTTGGAAGAAGTTGAAAAAGAGCGGAATGAGACACTCGGGAAGGATGAGGCGACCGGCTTCTGGAAACATGATTTAATTGCCTCGGTAACTTTAGCGCCATTGTTTACCCCAACCCAGTTCCCATATCGACAGCGATGTAAAATATTTATTTCTATGGTGTGGCCGCCATCCCCGCCATCCGTCATAATCGTTCGATTCCGAGCGAGTTGGTGGGACAGGGCCCAGCACCAGAAACCACACCCACCACATTTCCCCTCAGTGCGCCCCCTCAGTTACCTGAGAGGCACGGTATTCTTACCCCGACTTCATGAACCCCTGTTCGCTCAAAGCAAAATGCATTCATGGTATCCTGTATGTACTACTGACCAGCCTGGCCGCATCTAAGATGTTGTTCCCGTGAAAAAAGTCTCCGACTCTCGTGAAAAACAGCCAGAGATCAGACCATCCAACGCCGTTACCCCGTCAATTCCTCCCGTAACCCAAACGGGCACGTGTTTAACATGTTGCATCCCGTCCCGTTGTTCCTCTTCCCAGCTATGGAGACCGGCCCTTTTACCTAACTCCTCCAGGTCGGCGGTTCAGCTGCGCTTGATTGAATTTGTAAATCATGTTCAAGACCCCGGTGTCTGCCGCTTCGCTTCCCTCAACTCCACTGTTCTCTCTACTGAGGTTTCTTGTCGGCGATGTCTGCCATGCAGATTCGTCCAGAGCCTCGCCGCCCTCATAAACTTCATCCTCATCGTGTTGATTTCCTCCGTCATCTTCAACAGACTCCTCAATGATATTGTTGCCACCATGTAACCCGGCTCGCTGGTGACGCGGAGGGTGGACAGCTCTAGTACTGACCACTGGGTTTGGCGGTGGCTGATGATGGGGATCAAGTAAGATGGATGCCATGGGCGATGAATAATGGCCACCTGGGCCACTAGGGCCGAAACGGGGTGTTCTGGCGGGTGCCCTTCTTGCGTGCTCACTACGCCCCATTCGTGATGTCTGCATATCGGCGGCCAGCGTGGGCGAGTTCATGCTGGGCCAGGCGGGTGGGGGATGGAACGCATGGCGCACTGATGGCGGGAGGTGTGTTGGCGCTGCCGTTTTGGGGTTAAGGGCAAAGTTGCCATAATTGCCCAAGAATCCATAGTAAGATGCCTCCATCTTGCCGTGCTTTGTCGAGTAGTAATCATCTCGAACATCAGCGCCATCAGCGGGCTTCTTTGAAGTCCCAACTCCCTTTTTGAAGTCAAACTCGGCAAATGAGCAGACGTAACCAAGCCCGTCAATGTGAATAGTGAACTCCCGGAAAAAGTCAATGATCTGATCGCTCGACTTGGGGAGACTAAAAAACAGGACGAAGGGCACCGTCAGAATGCTCATTATTTCCTCGAGGAAGATGATGATTTTCATCTTATACAACCCTGAGAACTCCTGTTTGATATCGAAACTGTGGAGCCTGTCTTGCCAGTGGTCCGGCTGGTAATGCGTATATTCGATGACGTTTCGCAGAGCGTACTCAGGGTCGAATACTGTATTTTCCTCCGACATGCTACCACGAGCAAACGCCCACACACTTCCGAAGATTGCAGTATAGAACAGCACTGTTCGGTCATGGGTGATCTCAAAGCCAAGAAATAAGTCGGGATCAAAGATGGTGGCAACTGCGAGGACTGTGGCCAACGAACCGGCTATAAAGGCTACCATTCTGGCGACCATTTCTGTCTTGGCTTTCGGAAATTGGTCTATGTAATGGGACGCGAATGGGTGCGACATATCGAGCCGCTTTCGAAAAAGATGTGGTAGCTCATTGAACTCTCTGAACTTCCACTCTGCAAGGGGAGTATATGTCCGCGACGACAGCACGGATGGATTCTTTTGGATTTCCTAGACCGAAACACAGTTAGAATTATACCAGGACGAAGAAATGGGGCTGGAATCTCTTACGTGGAAATATGTCAGGAAGTAAACAATAAGGAGGTACCCGACGACAAAAGGCGAGAGGACGAGAATCATGACGCCAGCAAACATAAATCGGCCGCGAAGTTTCAGGCTTAGTTCGCCCCGTCGGTCAGATCTCAAAAACTTCTGGTTCACCTGGCCCTTCTCGTCAAAAACAAAGTCGAGAATGCTAAACATGAGGGTCCATTCGAGAGTCCGGGAGAGTAGTTGGTGGTTCTGCATGAAAGGGATAGGACTCGGTATTGTTAGATCTAGAATGTCTTTGTTGAACATGGCGATCAAATAGTTCTCCCGTCTCATCAATCGATTGGCAATGTCAGAAGCGTCTAGTCTTTCCTTTGACTGGCTACCAAGAAAACGTCGTTGGGCAGGGGTTAAAGTCATTGCCGTCTTGGTGTTCTGGTCCCTTAGAGCCATAATACGAGCGACAACCTCCTGCCAAGTTATTGTCTGCATATCGTGATCTGGAATACCGAGCAGGTAGAGGTAGTAATCACGGACGTGTAGCAACCGTCGCAAATCCAGTAGGTACTGAATCGACTTCCATATGAAGTAGAATGCAAACATCCATAGGCCAAGATTCCACAGCCCTGACATTCTCCTGGTACATTGTGGGACAAGGATCTGAGAGAGCTTTTGGCTTCCTCGAATCTTGCTGTAGTCTACACATTGTGTGAGGAAGGTTAAGAGGAGAGCGACGAAGGCGACGTTTCTGTGATTGTGGTCAACGAATGGCCGCAAGACTCAATCAAGTGACTTCTCACATGAGATGGAGCACCCTCTCCATAAGAATACACCACATCCCGCATCCTTGGTAATAGTCATAGACATCTTTGATGAAATTGTCGAGGTTCGAGACATTAGCCCATCGCCACTCAGCCTTCTTCTTGGCGCTCCCGGTGACCATGCCGGTAAGAAACGTATTCGGCGTTCCCTTGCCGCGGTCAGAGAGTCCAAACATGTCGTCGTTATGCAGTCTCTGCTGTGCCTGAGTAGTCTCCCATTGCGAACGGGCCTTAGACGGTCCAGGGACAGCGGTTGCACGATGTCCATCCTGCCTCCTCTGCTGCCCGGGCGAACCTGTCATATCTATGTCTTGATGCTCGACAAGAAGCGATGGGGGTACATCGTTATCGCCATCGTCATCATGTGTGTTCCAAGCCATGCCGTCAGCTCTATGGGAGCGGCCGGCCGAATGCCCTCGCCGCCCGGGGATGGGGTTCGCTGGTTCGCCGAGCGTGAGACGGCTATCCTCAACGCCGAGCCCTTCGGCATTCTCTAGGTCATATTCGTGGAAGTTGTGGTTTAGATTCTCTTCGTCCAGCAAACCGGCGCGATCTTCAACTTCATAGGTTTCGTCCTGCCCACCTCTCAGCTCGTCGTAGAATGATCGTCCACGGTTTGTAGGCATCAGCCTCGAAAAAACGTTTGATGCCATCGCAGCCTAACTTCGATGCGCAATCTCGTCCTAGTCCCAAACAATTATCGGGACCATGGCCTGGAAGAGAGTCAGTCAGTTGAGGACCTTAACTCGGACCACCGTGCACGAAGCCGGACAGTCAGAGTTACGGAGATGCAACAGCGGGCGCGGACAGCCCAAGTAACGTACAAACTGGAAAGAGCCAGTGCCTTGGCCGATTTCATTAGTAGCCAACAAGGAATGCGTCGTTCTATAAGTCAGGAGGGCAGCTCTCAGCAGGCTCCCAGTCATATGGCAGTTGCACGCGAGGGGAGGTGTCCGGGTGTTGTTGACTCTGGGTGCCTTGAGTTGCCGCGTCCAGGTGACAGAATGACGTGGAGTCCAAGCTCTTTACTAGCCGCTTTAAGTAGGCGGTGTGCTCGTTATCGGGAGTAGAGACCCATATGTGGATACCTCAGGTATGTACCTCAGAGGTACATCCGTACCCCGTACCACCCCTCACTCCCGACAGCGCTCAGCCGCGAGTGCCACATCCAATTGACGGTTGAAGCAAACATTGTGCTACTAAGTTGAAAGTGAGCACACGTTGACACCCACAGCTTTGTAGCCTTCATTTGAAGTCCCGCCTCAAAGCCCGAGCACGGAAGGGCCACGACACATCTAAGGGACTCGATGTTTAACAGGCCGTGTTGGCCAGAATGACTTCACAAGAGCCAGTGGCCGTCCGCCTGTCCTCCACAGCTGGGGGCTCGCGTGATGGCTCTGGCCCCCTATCCCCGCCCCCACAAAGCCCGTCGAGCCCATTTCAGCCAAAGGGCGCAAACCCGCTGTCGTCCAAGGTCACCAGTGTCCTCTCGGCTTCTTACGCCGACACAGAATTCCGCGAAGCACTGGGTCTGCTTGACGAGCGAAGCGTGCACAGCACAGCAGAGACACGACGACAGCTACGCCTAAATCTACAAAAGGAGGTCATAGACTGCAATGGAGAAATCATCAATGAGTTTGCAAAGGTGGCCGAGGTATGACCGCTGTCCGTCACCTCTGCTGGTGGACGAACTGTGAGCTGACGGCAGGGCTCAGCAACTACGACGCATCGGTACTACCATTGGAAAGCTCAATGATAGTTACCGGGAAATAAATACCCAAATAAGCGCAGCCCATAATGCCACATCTGCTGCCCTGGGAGAAGCGTCACTGCTGATGACCCAAAGGCACCAAGTTGAGAAGAAGCAGGCGCTGCTCAGGGCCTTCAATGTCAACTTTGTCCTTAATGAGGACGAGGCAGCGACACTAACGCTGACCTCCGAACCAGTCGATGATCGGTTCTTCCTTGCACTTCAGAGGGCAAAGAAGATTAGCAAAGACTGCGAGGTCCTCCTCGGTTTTGAGAACCAGACTCTGGGGCTGGAGGTCATGGAACAGACAACCAAGCATCTTAACCATGGGTTTCAGAAGCTCTACAGATGGGTCCAAAGAGAGTTCAAGACTTTAAACCTTGAGAATCCTCAGATTGGCCCGTCCATCCGCCGCGCTCTCCGCGTCCTCGCCGAAAGGCCGACCCTCTTCCAGAACTGCCTGGACTTTTTCGCCGATGCTAGGGAGAACGTCCTGTCTGATGCCTTCCATACTGCATTGACTGGCAGCTCTGGAGCCGGACCCGTGGGCCCATCGGTGAAGCCGATTGAACTGGCGGCGCACGACTCTCTGAGATATGTGGGTGACATGCTTGCTTGGGCGCATTCGGCTACTGTTGGCGAGAGAGAGGCTCTCGAAGTTCTGTTTATATCGGATGATGACGAGATCGCCAAGGGCATTCGAGCAGGGCGGGAGAACGAGGTGTGGCGGCTTATTGCTGAGGATGGCGAGGGTGAGACGGAGTTTGACGCGGTCACGGCTTTGAACGAGCTGGTGGACCGCGACATGTCGGGCGCTGCTCGAATGTTACGACAGAGGGTCGAACAAGTCATTCAGACGAATGAAGATGTCATCCTGGCCTACAGGCTCGCAAACCTCCTCAACTTCTACAAAGCAACATTTTCCAAGCTTCTGAGTTCTGGCTCTGCGCTAGTAGACTCTCTGGGCAGTCTCGAGGCCGAAGCACTTCGGCAGTTCCGGTCGTTGGCTCGGGACCACGTAGCAACATTACAGGGCGATTTCCAGCACACACCTGCTGATCTTCGGCCTCCAGACTTTCTCCTTGATGCGCTAGAACAGCTCACGGCCATCATGAAAACATACGAAACGTCGCTCACGGCGGAGGGCGATCGGGAGGCCGACTTTGAGCCGGTGCTGGCCGAGGTTTTCGACCCATTTATATCGGGATGCTCCAATATGGCCCGGGCTACCACCCCTCCCTCCGACTCTATCTTTCTCATCAACTGCCTCTTAGTCGCTCGTAATGCCCTCTCTCGATTTGACTTCACAGAGGCCCACATCTTACGGCTCCAGGTAAAAGTCAGTGAGGAGAGAGCTCGGCTGGTCGGAAGCCAGTATGGCTTCTTCCGTGCAGAGTCTGGCCTGGACTGGTTGATTGGTTCTCTCTTGCCACTTGAGGAGAAGCAGTCAGATGTTGAGAAAGTATCCATGCTCGAGGCCGTCCAGGCCCCAGCGCTTACACGAGCAAGTCAAACACTGGACAACTTCTTGCCATCAGCATTGATGGATGCCGTCGAAAACATACGGCACCTTCAAGACTCGAAACTTGCCAGAGATATAACTGAGGAAGCGGCAGAAATGTTCTGTGTTGATTTTGAGCATGTTGAAGAGATGCTGATGCTGGCGGACGAAATGGCGGAACAACATACCGAAATACAGGGTACCCCAGAAATCCAGAGTCTCCGGGCGCTGTTCCCGAGAACGTCGGGGGAAATCCGGGTCCTGCTGTCGTAATAGCTAAGTAGCTTTTTTGAGCTACTACCCGCTGCTACCAAATTCATTTCCAAAACAGCTGTGCCTTTGGCTGAGACCAGGTCGACCTAATTCTAGGCCGTGTACGTATGGGCGGTCAACCTAAATCCACTAGATATCACGGTAGGGAAATAATACATAGGTTTTTGGGCCTGTAGAAGCCCCTTGGCCCCCAGTAGTATGCTTCTTCTATTTGAGTGTACGCTCAATTGAACGTCTTGCTTTCCAGGTGGTTGACTTTAGCAGTAATGCAGAGCACCCGGCCGGCTATCTCCATGTGCCCCACCGCCGAAGCAGGGGCCCGTTGCTGGAAGTGCATGCTGCGGGGCATTGCAAGGAAGAGCACGACGTCACCTGGCCGGCAGCCCTCTCGCTCTTCACCTCCGCCCGAAACCAGCACGCGTCGAATTGGACCGAGCTGCGCCTACCTAGCCAACACGTATTGGTATGCACACCACCTACCTACTAGGCAAACTACCTCACCTAGCGCAGGGCACTCTCGAGCAATCTCAGGCCAGCCACTTCTATCCTGCTTCCCTGGGCAAGCCACTTTGCCCGGGCACCTAATTTAATGTGCCCTGTTTGCAGATCGACACCAAGTACTTCATCGCAACCCCTTTGATCGCATGAATCGACCATGCCTTGACGAATGTATGCGTTGCCGGCACACCAAAGACAGTCAGCTCTGTTGAACGCTCAATCGAAAAAGAAGATAGCCCAAGCAGTGGATTGCCAACCGCACAGGACGTCATGCCCATGCCCCTCTATCTCCACGATGCTTCGTAACAACAAAACCCCTGTCTCCGTTCTGCAAAAGACGTATGACGAGAGTTACCTGACATGTTCCACCGCCGTCTACTATGAAGGCCAGGGAAATGAAGACGAAGCGATGCGATGCTGGAAGTTGGCTCTTGACCAAATCTACGAGCACCATGCAAATCGTGTTGCTCCGAACTACACACCCCGCTCCGAAACAGAGAAGGCCTTGATGGATAGCCTACGGCGCCTAGAGCTGCAGTGTAAGGAACGGATAGATCTTCTCGAGGCCCTCCGCCTGTCACGTCGAGATGTGTCTCAAAGCAGCCCACCTTCGCCACAGGATAAACCGACTGGATCGTCACCAGAGCCGCAAGATACCCAGCCGCCTGAGAAAGGTTGGATCGGCGGAGGGACCATTCCCGCTGTCAAATACATGGAGCTCTCCCGGCCTGCCCTCCCCAAGCGGCCGTCGATGCCAACTCGCTCTTCGCGGGAGCAGCTAGGGAACCGCGAGGCGCCTGCCTCGAACTCCGAAGCTGCCCCCTTGTCTTCCCCACTCGCATCGCCGCCCTCACTCCCTCCGTTTGAAGAGAAGGTACCCAAGTCAGCTAGCCCAGAAAGACACACGATGCGGACTACTCTTCGCACCGGCCGCCTAGGAGACAAGTCCTCAAAGTCGATTTCACGGCGCCCAGCTCCGAAACCTGTAGACGGACCTGGCGCCAGCAAAGCCGCAAGCCTGGCTTGGAGCGTGCTTGGGCAGCGAGATAAGTCTGTCCAGGGGTCAAGTAGCAGCCATGTCACAACCAAACTCCCGTCAGACCCGCAGAAGTCATTGGAGCGCCCACGCAGGAGCCTGGAAACATCACTCAAGCAATGGGATAGCCATACAAGAAGGCTGGTCACGCCTGGCTCCCGAAGCCCGTCCAAGAATTTTGATGAGCAGCCCAGCTCAGATTTAGAGACGGGTACCCCTAGGAGGTCCACAGATTATCCTTCACCTGGTCCTCCTCCTTTATCCGTGAGCGCGGCAGCAAATGCTCTCAGTTTTATGAATCTAAGAGAGAATGCCAGCCAGCAGCGTCAGGAGAGAGAACAGCTAGTTCGCCAAAAGACCGCGCCCCCTCGGACCCCTCAAGCAATGATTCCGAGAAGGGACGCAGAAACAGAACGCCCGGAAGACTTGGCACAGAGGATACTAGGGAGGAAGATGTCCTCAGATTCCAACATTCTTTCGCGGAGGCCTATTGGCCAGGGATTTTCTACTGGGAGAGGAAACACACGGCCTACTAAAAGCGCGGACACAACTCGGCCATTGACCGAACGGAGAGAAAGTCGAGTGGAAGAACGTCTCTCCTCATCGAGCGTCGAAGAGTCGTCAATCGAATCTCGCACAAGGTCCGCGCGCCGCGGGCACAAAGGGGGCCGGACAGATTCTCCCCTTGTCGCAGATGTTGCAGTTCGGGTACCCGAAAGCTCCTCTGAGGACGAGGATAGTAGAATAATGGGCACGTGGAATAGGCGGAAGGCCGCAATCCTCAAAAGGCTTCCGCCAGGAGTCGACGAGCATGCGGCAAAGCAAATATTGAACGAGATCGTGATACAGGGAGATGAGGTACACTGGAGCGACATTGCTGGTCTCGATATCGCCAAGAATGCCCTTCGAGAAGCTGTTGTTTATCCCTTTCTCCGCCCAGATCTCTTCATGGGGCTTCGGGAGCCGGCTAGAGGGATGCTGCTGTTTGGGCCACCCGGCACAGGCAAGACAATGCTGGCACGAGCCGTCGCTACCGAGTCCAAGTCGACATTCTTCTCCATATCAGCGAGTAGCTTAACTAGCAAATATCTGGGAGAATCCGAGAAGCTAGTACGGGCACTGTTCGTCCTTGCGAAAGTTCTTGCGCCTAGCATCATCTTTGTCGATGAAATCGACTCACTCTTGTCCCAGCGATCGGGGTCTGGGGAGAATGAAGCCACAAGGAGGATTAAGACCGAGTTCCTGATACAGTGGAGTGATCTACAGCGAGCAGCTGTGGGGAGAGAGGTAGGGGAGAAGGATAGGGAACGCGGCGATGCAAACCGAGTACTTGTCCTTGCCGCAACAAACTTGCCGTGGGCTATTGACGAGGCCGCAAGACGGCGGTTTGTGAGGCGGCAGTACATACCTCTGCCCGAGGCCGAAACCCGAGCAGTTCAGATTAAGACACTGCTCAGTCAGCAAAAGCACACCCTCACAGACGCCGATATTAGTGTCCTCATTGGGTTAACTGATGGTAAAACTTCTCCCCTTATCCCCCTTTTTATGGGGCTATGCTAATTAATTACAGGATTTTCTGGTTCAGATATAACAGCACTTGCGAAGGACGCAGCTATGGGGCCGCTTCGGTCGCTAGGCGAAGCATTGCTACACATGACCATGGATGAAATACGCCCGATTGGACTACCAGACTTCATCGCCAGTTTAACAACAATTCGGCCCAGCGTCAGCAAGTCAAGTCTCAGGCAATATGAGGATTGGGCTAGCGAGTTTGGAGAAAGGGGGGGCTAGGAAGGGCACTGAATTGTGTGTTGTTGCTGCTGTCTGTATGCCCCAGCCATATCTCTAAGCGTTGGGGACCCTCTCTCGGGTTACACCCCGTTACTTGCCATCCGCACAGCAGTGCTCAACCTATACTTATTTACACATAAACAAACATGATGGCGCTCCTCTTTGGTTGGACGATCCAGCTCCAAGATTGCATGTGAGCGGTGATGGGAAAGTGTGCACTGTGCTTGGTTCATATTTGTACATTCATCTCGTTACTCTGAGATCAACCAGCCTGACCATCTGATCTGTCTGATCAGAGCAGGCTTTACTACTAGCTCTCCTCTGGTTATACATCCAAGTACCGTGCCTGCCCTTCTGTCTGCGTGGGTACGTCATATAGTACAGCATCGGGCTAGACGTTACACGCCAGTCTTTGCCCAAGCAAGTCGCCGGGAAGCCCATCTCTCAGCCCCTCCTATTGCCCTTCCGTCGTCCAAAAAAGCTGTGCTCAGTCGACAGTGGTGTCCGCAGCCTCTTTGGTGTGGATTATCCTCTTCTCGTACAGGGCCACTTCCCTCCTCGTCCTCCGCACCATGCGGTCGGCCAGGTCCAGTGCGTTCTCAATGCGCTCAATCTTCTGCCGCATGGCCCTACGCGCGTCCTTAGCCGCCTTCTTAACGTCCTTGTCGCCCCATAGCTCGTCTAGCGTTGGGATGGCCGGCCGCTCCTCAATCGGTACTCCCGCCGGCTTGATGATGTGCTTCACCACGTGGCGCTTGTGCTGCGACGTGACGAACCCGGGGACGATGGTCACCACATCACCCTCGCGGAGCGAGTTTTGCGGGTCGTGAACGAGGTAGGTTTTGGGGTCGTTGAAGTACTAAAGGGGGGAGGCGCGGTTCTGGTTAGGTCGAGGGCACCATCAATGGAGATGTGGAAAGGGAGGGGGGTCCCCATTCTCTTCCTACCTTTTGTAGAAACCCATTCCATTTTCGCCCACCGACGCGGACCTTGACCGTCTTCTGCATCAAGCCGGCCGTTACGACGACACCATGGAGCTCCCGGAATGTTTTCCTGGCGACGTCTGCCGCTAGGGACGCCATTGTAGATAGGTTTGGGCGAAAGTGAGGAAGACGATTCGGTCGGCAAAGGGCCGTAGAGGTAGTTTCGTGGGAGAGCGGGTTCGGGTTTGTGGTGAGGGGGGCCTGTTCTGCGAATTGCTTCCGTAAGAAGCTATTTCTCGAAAATTTGGCCTGGATCGTTGCCGCAGGCGAAAAGCCGCCAAGCGCGACCACCTGGCAAGCCCAGTGGCCGGGGTATGCACAAATACTTAAAAAAAGTGGGGGCTTTGCCAAAGCCTTCCCAAACACACGGTGCGCTATTCCATCTTTGCTTCTGTCTAGTGAACCTCAAACGATAATATTCAAGGCGGGATATTAGAGCCTTGGGGGATGAGGGACCCACGACTTAAAAAATAAAGCTCTGAAGCCACCCGTAGAAACTCGATGTTTACTTCACACCCTATCTTGGGACAATCATCGATGATGAGTATTGTTGCCGACCTGCCAAGTACAGCTGAACCAAGGTGGTAATTACTACCAAACAAATCTCTCGCAATCGCGAAACGCCTTCCTATGCGCCGTCGTGCCATTCTTGTCCTCAAAAACATTACCGGTATCCTTCATTATCATACCCTTTACTAATACCAAGGCATCCGAATTGCAGCCATTGCTGACTCGACCCCGAATATTTCATTATACCCTGAACCCTTCAGTCACGGGCGACTTTGGCGTTGCTTCGAGGTATCAGAGACCGTCAGTCTGTAATCAGGACTCGTGTGTTGAAGCACCTGTAGGTAGGGGCTCAGTTACACCGCGAGGTTCTCCACCGATCACCGTCCTCATTTTCGTTTTCCTCCTAGGAGGGGGGAGCTTAGGCGGTAATTTCTTATGGCCATTCCCATTTATATGTAGGGTTGTTAGTGTTGGAGGGCTCATTGGAACCCCATGGCGGTGTTTTGGCACTTCCGGTAAGGACCTGCGTGGCCGCAGACTGCGCCCTATTTGCTGCTGTACCACTCTGCACTCCTCAGAATGTGGTTCGGTTTTGGTCTCTTGATTCCTTTCCAGCTTTCGGCTTGGCGTCTTAATCCCCGGTTTCTCAGATACGTGTGCTACGACGCTAACAGTGCTTCCGGTCTGCGACGAGGATAGACTCCCCAATGGATTCTTTCCCAATATCTCGAGCTCGCCATCATCATCATCATCGACCAGCCACGGCGTCTTCCCTACCCGCTCGATTAGACGGAGAGTCGTTGGCTCAGGGGGGGTAAAATGGACGTTTCCAGAACCACGTAGTATATCAAGTAGACTGAGTATTTGATCGCGTTTGTAGTGTGGTGGCTGGCTGAGTTGGGTATGCGCCAGCAACGGAGCGAGAACTCTCAGATACGTGTGCCTGAGAACGTTCATTTCGCTTGGCAAGTCAAGCAGGTTCCGGATGATGACGTCGAGCAAGACTCGCAGGTCGTTTGTATAAAAGTACTCGCAAGTGGCGGTTGTTGTGAACAGCAAATACAGCAGCTTCAGGATAAGCAACTGCAGCGCTGTCTCCATCTCCCGGTTTAAGAGAAGAATGAGATTCTCGCCGAAGGTCCGGAACATATCCCCGTGAACACCGAGAACCTTGACAACTCGGTTTGTTAGCGGGGCTGAGGGCGAAGCAGGATCAACTGCCGCCGAGGTAGATGCGACCATGTACTGCTCATTCAAGACCAGCTACTCGCTAAGTTAGTTTACGAGGATATTCACACAGCATGACTAGGCGGGGAGACGGACCAAGACTCGAATCACAGGGTAGTGGTAAGGGTCGTGCGCGTCATCCGAAAGCGTCTCGATCAACTGGAAGAGAGAAGCGACAAAGCTGTCATCAACCTGGAGCAGATCTTCGGAACGCAGCCGCTCGATTCGGGACATTTCGTACATCAACTCTAGGACGAGACGGTGGAGCCGACGATCATGGTTCCCGCAGTTTTTGATGATATCGAGCAACCGGCCAAAGCAGCCTTCACCAACCATGCTCCGGAACGTAGCCTCATCGGTGCGGCCATCGAGCAGCAGAAAGTTGGAAATGACATGGAGCGGCCCAAACTCATCCTCCTGTAAAAGACTGTAGATTATCTGGGTCCGCACATACTCCTTATTTTGTGAAAATATTGTGCTGTCGAGAAGCCTTTGGGAGCATCTCGCAATGTCGTCCTCGCTGTCGAGATACTGTTCTCGACCTCTGGCGACAAGCTCGAGCCATGCACGCAAGGCATCGTCGAGAGACTCGTGGTTGGCGCAGGGTGCAGATACGACATTGTTCAGCTCTGTGAGATTCCAATTAGCAAGCGAAATGACGGTAATGGGGACCACTGGGGAATATCGCCGACTTACCATCCCAGAACTGCTGCTCGGTCTCAATGGATGCGGTCGTCTCTTGGTCCGCCATTTTGTCAAATGAACAACGCCAACGAGGGAACAGGAATTCTGAGCATCACGGGTATGTTGTTGGCAGGACGGCTTACGCATGTCGTATGGTTGAACGCCTGGTGGTTTCGGAACCTCGCAACAAG
This sequence comes from Lasiosphaeris hirsuta, assembly GCA_030549175.1. Classification (NCBI taxonomy): domain Eukaryota; kingdom Fungi; phylum Ascomycota; class Sordariomycetes; order Sordariales; family Lasiosphaeriaceae; genus Lasiosphaeris; species Lasiosphaeris hirsuta. The sequence continues at coordinate 2,322,798 of JAUKUA010000002.1, forward strand.
AGTTGCACGAGTTCTACAGCCTGGAGATCACCGGAGCCAAAAGGCAACACCTCATGCCTGCCGATGGAGGGGGCCGACCCAGATAGCGCCCCCAAACTCTCTGCCAAGACGCTTGTCCTTGTCTGGCCTGCGTTTCGCATGCACGGGCCAGATGACCCCAAGTAACTCGCTGTACCAACACGGTTATTCGTCCGTCCTTTGTATCAATTAGGAATCAGCGCTTTGCAGTATTGGGTATCTTGTTTGCATCTGCCAAAACCCCCTTTCTTAGCTTGGCTAGACCAACCATGTCAGCGGAGCAAGGTAAGAGTCTATATTATAGAACCGGGTATTAACACCGGGCATGAGTATTCGCAACAAGAAATAGTGATTCTCATGCTAAAGGCTTCTCCCGGCCCATCAAAACCTAAGCCATCGCAGGAACGCCAGCCCGTCTATTGCTAGCATGCATAAATATCGCTGGTAAGCCGCCGCCGAAGCCTCCCCCCCTCCCCCAACAAACCATTTCATATCGCCATTATTCGTCTTCTTCATATATCTTCGCTTTACTCGCATACTCACGGATATTGCTGACAACCTTATCCTGGATGGCCTCCCCTTGACCCGCAGCGATCCTGAGGATATACTCGTTTAGATTTTGGCGTCCCAAAATGTCAACATGGTCGGCCGTATTTGGGCCACCCCGGGGGTTGAACCGTTCGGGCTCATGAGGCATCTCCACGACTGTTACCTTGACGCTGGCAGGGTTATATCTCTTCATCTGCCAACCTCGATTACACATGTACCCTGTGCTCATCAAGTTGACAGTCCCATCCCCTTCTCCCATTATTACACCGTGGTCAATCTCCCCTTGTGTTAGAGTCGTGTCTATCGTCATGTTGAGATAAGATGACGATCCCAATTCCGGGGTGCGGTAGTAGTATGCTCTTTCTGTTGGCTTACCCACGCCATAGAAGCAGTATATTTTGAGGCTGGGGGCCAGCGGGAGCCGTGTCTCCAAGGGGTTGATCCACTTCCTTGGGTCGTCTTCGTTCGCGTTGACCTCGGCCGTCGTATGGGCCACACCCTGAGAGTAGCTCCCCTCAACCTGCTCCCGATACCAGTCCTCTGCTGTATGAAGAAGATACTTCATAGCAGCATCCACCGTGAAGTTCTTCTCGGGTATTGTCCAATTCTGGTCGGTCCTAAAATTCAGGAAAGAGCCATAGCTACGCTCCTGCCCGGGCTGGTCGTCTGGCGCCGAGTCGAGATCACCCCAGATAGCATTTCCGCCCATTGGCAACATGGATGACATTCCAGGCATTGCACGAAATATCTCGGCACGCTCGTCCTTGCTAAGGAACTTTTCTAGCCCATAGACAGCGAAGGAATTCAGCTGGGCGGTATCGCGCATCTCGCCGGACAAGACGGCCGTAACGTCTTTCACAGCTCCAAGCATGCATCCACTGACATTGATCCATGCCTCGATATGCCTCTCCACCCAGTCATCGCCCCCCTTACCGCCCTTTTCGGAAGCAACCCAGTGAAAAAAGTAGTAGGCGACTTGACTACCCATGCTGTGGGACACGAGCACGGCTTTTTTCCCCTCGAGATGGACAGCCATCTCAAGGTGAGACTTTAGCCGTGAGAAGTAGTGATCCCGTTTCTCAAGGTTCGGATATGCTAGGCGCCAATCGTATGCGGCGGTGTAGGAGTTTGTCGAATCATAGCCAAGGGAAGCCAAGTTTTCAATGATTTTGTTCCAAATCCAATACCCAGTGATGAAGAAGTCAGTAGCATCAAACCCCTGGCAAGCGCGTAATTTAATATCGGGGGGATCCAACCCCGTGCGCTTGTCAAGCATGATATGCCTCTTCCAATTCTCTTTCTCTGTCAACAATGCCCTCATCATGCTCCAGCTCCCCCATAACCGCTTCCGAAAATACGGTCGGGAGATGTTTGACGTGCCCCATGATTCCAGGCCGGTCGAGATAACGCCAGGGACCATCACGATCGGATGGTCGACGGTCAAACCCTCGGAGCGAACTTTGAGACCGATGGAAAAGGCATCATAACTTTCCAGCAAATCGCGTTCACCGTTCTGCCGCCAATGGTGTCAGCTATTGAGGAATTAATTGGGGCGCGAATGGGGTTTTACTCACTACAAGCTCGCGCAAGTCTTTTGAGAACCCGGCGGGGAGGACGTCGAAAATATTGTCCATGCTCAGCTCACCAATTTCTGGAAAGCCTATGAAATCATTGCTCTTGGCGAAGAAGCCCGCCGCGATGATACCGAACAAGCTGCCTAGTAAAAATATCGCTGTCGTCCTTCGCTTGCGCGCCTTCGGTTGTTCGTGGACGACTCTGACCTTGTCGCCCGCTCTGACAGGGCTCCCATCGCGAGAAGTCGGCGACTCTGATGGCGTTTCAGAGGCCTTCTCGGAGGTCGTCTCAACGGTAGGATCGGGAGGCGTCTGTCGAGCAGACTTTCCCTTGCGGCGGCGAACACCTCCCATGTTCGTTCCGTTTTTGTGGATCGACTGCAGCACAACGATAATCGACTACAGCAATCCGTGGTTGGCGTGTGTTTGGTGGTAGTACTTTCGAGCTTGAGTCCCGGTCGGCGGTGCGAGCCACCGTGCCTCGCTGTGGGTGCGGTCGTCCTCGTTGTGCTAGTGAACGTTGAAAGGTAATTTTTTTTTTAGGCATCCTGGCGCTGCGGCGCGACGACGGCAGGCTCGGGGCCTTTCCATGGCTTGTTCCTTCGGTCATTAGGTCATTTGCGCCAGCGTGCGCAAGTTCGATTGATGGATCGATGGGTGTTCGCGGCCTCTGGTTGGATGCGCAACATCCCGGGCTACCCCTCCACAGGGTACTATGTACAGGTAAAGTGGTACTTGGAAAGATCGTCTGAAGTCCCACACAAGCAGCCAAGCCTGAGCAGTGGAGCGGTTTTACGGATTTGCATGTGAAAGGCGCGAAGCGACTGGATGGATGAGGACCTCTTCCTTAGTTCTCCGGGGAACGTCCCCGCGGGAGTTTGTGGACTTTCTCTTCACCGCCTGCGCTCCCACACGGAACTAGCTTTCACCAGATTGCGGAGTGGCCCCTCACATGCTGGTTTCGGGCTGGAGTTGCCGCCAGCTTTGCAGCAGAATCCCCCCGCTCGCGAACATCGCTGCTTGCAGCGGTTTGACGAAACATGGAGACGACCGGTCGGGCAGACTTGCCGGGCGAACTGAAATACGTCCAATACGAGCATTCCCTCGAGGCGCAATACCTCCCAGCAATCCGTGCCTTGATCTCCAAGGACCTCAGCGAACCCTACAGCATCTATGTCTACCGCTATTTCCTTTATCAATGGGGTCATCTGTGTTACATGGTGAGCCCAGATCCAGCCTGCGGCTCATTTCAACTTTGTGGTTGCATTATACTTTTCGGCGGGCTAACCACGGTGCTCTACACGCACAGGCTTTGGATCCCGTCGATTCATCACTTATCGGCGTGATAATATGCAAACTTGAACCACACGCATCTCACTCGCCCCCAACGCTTCGCGGCTACATTGCCATGCTCGCCGTGTCGTCGCCGTATCGCGGGCATGGCGTGGCCACCGCCCTTGTCAAGATGGCCATCGATGCGATGGCACGGAGAAATGCGGATGAAATAGTCCTAGAGACCGAAGAGACGAACGTGCCGGCCATGAGACTCTATGAGCGTCTTGGATTCCTCAGATCCAAGAAGCTGCACCGGTACTACCTCAACGGAAACAGCGCCTACCGCCTAGTCTTGCTTCTAAGACCCATCGACCCAGATGCCGCCGCCGACCTCTCACTAGACGATATTGATCTGGCGCCGAGGTAGAAGGGGCGAGGGCAGGGGGTCAACCCCTACGGCCTACGACATTGCGCAAGAACTATCGATGACGCCACACAGCTCCTTGTTAGGGGGTCGTAAGAGGGCCAGCTCTCCTGAGAATTATTAGACTACCACCCAAGCCCAGGATTACTTTTGTTCCCGCAACACGACCAAGCCAGGCACCAATTCTTCAACTGCGGAGCGCAGCATCCGTTCGGTTCCGCACCCAGAATCCGGGGCGATCATTGTCGTCCCCAACAGATCCCGGGGTAGGAAAGGTGCGAGAGGCTTTCCGCAAGGTCATAGCATTTGCCTAGACTACCGCCGAGTACAGAATTCTACTGGTAGTTGCTGGCATCAGATCATGGCTGCTACGGAGTATCACTCCCCGTTGATATGTACATATTCTGCAGCGCATTCAACAGCGGCTGATCACAGTCCGATTTAGCAGAGCGCAAGGGTATCTTGATAAAATGCAAGTGATGAGCCATCATGCCTCGGCCCAGAGAACGCCACAATTTCACCATTAGCACCGCGCTGGGGGGTTTCCTTTTTTCTTGATGTACTCAAATATCTCGTTGGATGAGTACTGGCTTGATGTTAGTTCAAAGAGTATCAACTAACGATGATCTTGCTAGGCCTTGTTTCTCACCATTGAAGCCTTGATGCCCCACTCATTCCCTCCATAGATCCCAAGATTGGTCCAGGCGTCTAAGAGGTCAAGTCAGTGAAAGCTCGAACCGCCACGACAAAGGGCACTCACCGCACTTGTAATATATATATTTGCCGCCTGCTCTGACGAGTTTAAGCTGTCTCAGCCGATTCAGCACGCGAGCCACGTCATGCTCGTCCCGGAAATCTTTGGTGTACACGCATATCAGTCTCTCCTTTTCCGAGGGAAGAGAAAGACGTGTATCAACCTTGGCCGCGGTTCCCAGCTCGTTGTTGGATGTCGCTCGAGCTACCGTCGCCCACGCCTCGTTGACGGTGTTGGGCTCTAGGAAGAGCATCCACTTGCCAGAGAGTGTGTTGCAGCCAGCAGCTAACTCTCGAAGATCCTGCACAGTCTCTTTGCGTGCCCTGGATATCTCTCTGCTGACGACATAAGGGGATTTGCCGCTTCCTTTGGTTTGCGTGATGAAACTGGAAAGTAAACGGAGCCTCTCTGTCCCACCCTCTAGGAATGCCTCGTCGGCATGTTTGGTCTCCTCCGGGATGAATGGGTTCCCAATGAATATCCAGTCGAGTCCCGGCTGCCAATTTGTGGTAGCGGGTGGCAACCGTGCAAGGAAGTCATCAACGCTCTCGGTCAACTGCCAGGCACCGGGCTTACCCTCATACCTGTTGTGAAGGTGCCCTGAAAAGCTTGAGCTCTTGGGATCTTCGCGTGGTGTCGGGGTAGCACCCTCGTTGCGATTTCTCCACCATGATTCAATATCGAAGTTGTTAACCCTTGCCTCTAGGACGGAGGCCGTGTTTTCGTCGCCTATCTCATGTTAAAGAACACTCAATATTTGTTGGGTAGGAGGAAATACCGTAGAAATCAGAGTCTGAGTCCATGGTGAGAGGTCATTTCATGCAATGTTCTTTCACCTGTTTCGGTCTGACTGGCGTCTTGCTTCGTCGGTCTAGGTGCGTAGGACTCGCGGTTGTGGCTGGAAGGGGAAGCAAGGCACTTGTAGAGAACATTTAGCAAAGCATGTGTGCTGTGGTTTTTTTTAAAGCGTTTCTTATGAGGCAGTTTGGTGCCTGATGAGCTCTGGCTTAGAAACTCATGGATGACGGAGACAAGGTACTGTACCCAGCTGAGAAAGCACTTTTGTTTCGTCAAGCTCCAAAAAAAAGCAAGTCCAAACAACACCCCATTCCCCAGCCAATTGATTGCTTTCACCAATCGGCAGCGCAACAAATAGGCACCACTGCACATTCCGGTCTTCATCCCCAGTTACCAAGTGCATACCAACTAGTTCAAGTTGTGCTCAAGGGTCAGTTACCATGGCCAGCTCACCCGAGCCTGTTTCGTCGCTTCAATCGCTGCAGCTAGATCTGCCGCCAAGCTGTGTGGAATTTTGTCCTGCATTTCCGTCCTATTTTTTGGTCGGAACATACAACTTGCAGAAAGACGAGGAAACCACCGCCGCGAAAACTGCAAATAGCACAAATAGCGAAGAGGACGACGACGACAACGACAAGCCGACTAGCCCAGTCAAACCCCAAAGTCGCAATGGAAGCATCATTGTGTTGCGCATCTTTGACAAAACCTTGTAAGCAATCAATGTCTGCCCGCTGCTGTCCAAAGATTAAATAATCCCTAGAATTCAAGTGCAAACTGTGCCTCAGCCATCTGCCATCTTGGATCTCCATTTCAACCCCTCTCCCGGCCACCAAGAGCTATGTGCTGTTGTTTCAAGCACTGGAACCCTTGCCATCTTCCAGCTCCTGCCAGATGAAGACCAGCCCTTGAAACATATCAGAACCATGGACGTGGCAACGATGAGTGAAAGCGCTGGCTATACAGCCCTGGAAAGCGGGGTCATTCTCACCTCATTTTGCTGGCATCCGCTGAGAGAGGAAACCATTGCCATTACAACCTCAGCTGGGCTTGTGTATCTGGTTGATCTAGGGCCAACTGGAGAGGGCGGGTCGCTCTACCCAGAGCCAGTCACAACACATTCTCTCGAGGCTTGGTGTGTGGCCATATCCCCATCCTTGGTCCCTGCTGAACAAGGTCGTGGGGGGGAGCTGAGGGGCGGCGGCGCCTTCATGGTGTTTTCGGGTGGAGACGATTCGGCCCTCTATTACAGAATATGTTTCCCTGCCGCCGGAGCTGACGTCCTGGATACTGACAGTGACGAAGATGGACAAGATGAACCTAAGTTGGCAGTCAGGCTGAGGGACCATGGCGCTGGTGTCACCGCAATTCTACCAGTGGCTCTGAAGGGTGAATCTCAACTGGTCGTTACCGGTAGTTACGACGACCACATCAGGTTATTCTCTGTAGCTTCCACACCAACGACCTACAGCCCCGGCGAGGCAAGGAAACTTGCCGAGTGCAACCTTGGGGGCGGTGTGTGGCGGCTGAAGCTGGTTCAACTGAGCAAGAACTTTCCCGATGAGCATGAATGGCGGGCGGTAGTACTGGCCTCCTGCATGCACGCTGGTGTCAGGGTTGTCGAGTTGTCAAAAAGTGCAGATGGGGACTATGAATTTCACGTTATTGGTAGTTTTGTGGAACACAAAAGCATGAACTATGGAAGCGACATCCAGCCTGGTTGGACAGATAACTTATCCGTAATCTCAACGAGTTTCTACGACAAGCTGCTCTGTCTCTGGGATTTTGCACTTTAAAACCAACCTTCAGAAATCCCATCAGTCGTATTTGGAGGGGCTTGGGCAATCAGGCTTGATCTGTATGTTTTGGTCATGGTGCTCACTGACTCTACTCGTCAGGGCTGAAGAAGAAAAAAAACCGCCTGCTGACCCAACATGCACACAGCCCTGACGAATACTGGTTATGATGGGAAAAAGAAAAGAGCTTTAGTAGTATAGTAGTTAGCTGGATAAAAAAAAAGTTGCGAAATTTGAAGACTGAAACCTTTTCACTATCCAACTGAATCTTTCAAAGATGTCCGTAGCTGTGTCGTATAGGTTGGTTGCGGCCCGGCCCCAACGGTCTTGACGAACCGAGGGAAGTTCCAGCCCAGGTTGTGACGCAATTTGGCCACATCCTTGGCCTGAGCACCCTGCTGCGAGCCTCAAACCTCAGCCCCGGGCCCAGGGACGTGGCAGCCTCGGAAATAAACTCGCCGACTGACCGCCGCCTTAGGTACACGGCCCACTTGGTGCCCCGCGCAAGGAGAAGCGTCGCGCCTGAGCGCGCCTGACAGGTGGGTAACTGGTAATTCACAAAGTGAATCTTCTGTCTCACTCTGCCTTGAACAACCATAAGGTGACCCTGCCAGTGAATATCTCAATACTTGACAACCTCCCACAAAGCCAAGCATTGGGAGCTGGGAAATCAGTAGAGCACCATATATTTATTCCGTAATCCGTTCCCCAAAGCTAAGGCGCAAAATACGTACGCCGCCCTGCACTCGACGCTCGCCGATTTTCGTTTGTTGGCCCCGCCGTCACCGACGTATGATTTCCGCCTGAGCCACCGCGGTGGCCAGACCTTTCTCCGTCGAACCTTCGACTAAATTCTTTCTCGACGTCGCTGACCTCGAGCTATCCACACCCCCAGCCTTCAATATGGCAACATTAATGTCAAACGGTGCAGCTGGCACTGAGGTGCCTGGCGCTGCGAGCGGCGACATACTACTAAAGATACACGATGCGCTTAAGATTGTCCACAGCCCGTACTCGACCAACCAGTCGCGACAAGAAGCCCAGGCCTTCCTAGAGGAAGTAAAGAACCTCAACGAGGCGCCCTCCCACGGCTTTACGCTCGCCTCCGACAAAGTTCAGGCCCCCATCATCCGCCACTACGGTCTTTCGCTTCTCGAGCATGTCGTCAAACACAGATGGGCAGAATATGGCTCGGAGCAGCGTGTATTCCTTCGTGGCTGGATTCTACAGTTGTCTGAGAACGTCTCGAAGGACGATCCACCGTACCTGAGGAGCAAGATTGCCCAGCTCTGGGTCGAAATCGCGAAGCGATGCTGGGCCGCCGACTGGATGGACATGGATTTCTTGTTGGTTCGCTTATGGGAAGTCCAAGACTCGCCAGTGCACAAGGAGTTTGTTTTACAGATTCTCGAGATTCTCTCCGACGAAATCTTTAATGGTGAAGACGCGGTGGTCGCCATTCGAGAGGGTGTGCTGAGTAAGGCCTGTGTCGAGATATTCACACCCGCTTCTGTCCTGACCGAATCTTTCCCAAACCGTCAAACTGGCCCCGGCGTACGATTCGCCGACGAGGGTTGGATTAGTCGAGTGACCCAGCTCACCAGGGAGTGTCTCAACGGAGACCTTGAGCGGAGTGAGGATATTAGGGCGTGTGCAGTCAGGGCTCTCGCAGTTCTCAACTCCGTCATACCATGGGCGATTCCGAAAGCGATACACGCTGCCGATTGCCGACCTGTCATATGCAATTGCCTTGCAATCCCAAGCGTCCCAGTCCAGAAAGCTGCGTTGGAGGCTTTACATTCTCTATATTCCCGATCCACTTTGACAAATGATGAGTTCATCGACCTCGTTGTACCAATGTATCAACCAGACCTGGTACATCTTTGCAAGCAGCTCTTCGAGTGGTCAACAGTGGATGCTCAGGATATCGACGACGATAAGTACCAGTTTGCCAAGAGGTTCTCCGAGGCAAGTACCCATCCCTGTCCTACATATTGGTTGTATGTTAACAACATGTAGATGATCTCATGTATTGGGAATTACTTGGATAGAAAGTTTGCCTCCATCCCCCCTGGAACAAATATCCAGGGGTTTCTTGAGCTTTTGCTCTCGGTTGTTCAAAGCCAGAGCCTAGTTGTGTCCATCCCTGTCCTGGTCACATGGACGCGACTTCTAAACCATAGGGCTCTTGGGCCAGCCGCTACTCACACTCCCATTGTTGCCGCTCTCCTTGGGCTTTGTAGCTCTCGGCTGCTGCGCTATGAGAGTCTCCCAGAGGACAATGAAGATCCGACTTATGTACTTCTGGTCGAAGACACGGACACTATTCCAGAACGGCACGCCTTTCTCGGAAATTATCGTCGCTATAGCATGCAAATAATTGAAAGCATCGTTCAGCTCAAGCTATCGGACTCATTTTCCTATATCCTGGGACAAGCCGAAAACGCCCTCAAAACACTCTATGATGGCCAACCCCCCCTGAACCGTGAGTTTGCGAACCAGATGCACAGCTGGATGTGCTAACACAAGTTTCAGCCTCAAACTACTCCAAGACCGCTATGCCGACGCTGAGGGTGGATGCTCATGCCACCGTCGTAGAAGCAGCTCTCAAGGGCTATGTCAAATGGAGGTCGACTCACCAGGCTCAAGAAGAGCAGACGATCGCGAATATCGAAGGGCATTTCGAGACATGGTGCAATCAAGTGTTGGAGATGAAGTTTGAGGTAAGAGTGGGAATCACTGCAAAGCTGGCAGACTGCTGACTGTGTTCAAGGACCCTTTGATTCGCAAACGAATACTTCAACTACTAGTGGCCTTTTCCACAACAGCACTAGATGCAAATGCCAACTTCATGCTCAGAGTTCTCGAACATATCCTAATGACATGGCCGGCTTTGCAGCCGGATTACAGGGTCTTCAACGATGCTATCCGGGACTTGCAAACAGAAAGTATGGTAGAGTTGCAAAGACTCGCTTCCAAGATGCCAGATCATCTCCTGGTAAGATATGAATTTGATCCAAGGGAGAATTCTGACTAATCAAAGCACGTAGGGTGTCTATGACCAGTTAGAGGCCAAGGTCAAGGAAATGATCGCTTCAGGAACCCTTGATGAGAAACGCCAAATCGCCTACCAAAGTTTTCTGTTCATTATCATGTAGGCGCTTCCCTTCTTTACCTGCAAGTACAGGTGCTAATTGTTATCATAGCCACCGCGCTACCTGTATCGACCCAGCAACACGAATTGCCCGCCTCACAACCTTCATAGAACCCGTTAAGGAAAGGTGGAAGGACACATCCCTGAACCAAGCTCTGGGCTCCTTCGACGGTTTCTGTCAACTCATGGGTCTTGACAAGGCACAGCAGTATCTGACTCGGCATCAAATCCACGAAGTCGGGGATTGGGGCTCGACGGAACTCGATGCGGAAGGACTCGCGTTGCAAAGCGAGCTGGAACAGAGGCAAACCGTGAGTGGCGCCTTTCTCGAGTCGGCCACCGCGCTTTCTAACACAAGTTGTAGATGCTGCCATTGCGCTTGACCAAATCTTTCTTGACATACTCAGTTGAGAAGTTGGAAAAAGACTCACCGCCTTACCTAGCTTCTTGCACTCTATGGCAGGATGGCTTCCCCCTAATTCTACCGGAGCTTCTCAAGTTCCTAAGGTAGGCTTCTAGATATGGGAACGCAAACCCGACCAATAATGCTGACCATGTGGGCCTAGTTACGCACACGCATGCCACGATCCAAAAAATTGGAGCATCCTGCCGGCAGAGATGAAGTCCGTTGTGGGCAGGGTCCTTACCGACCGCTTCTGGCAGGCGGGCATTTCAGAAGGGAGCAAAGATGATTTTTACGCCAGGGTTCTCGACAAAAAGAACACCCTTGAAGGCCTTGCATCGAGTATCCGAGGCTCGGTCCGGTTTGTACGAGAAACCTGCTACGCCATCATCTACTGTATGAGCCGGCTGGACGTGCAGTTTTACGGCTTCACCGAATTACCTGGACCCCTGGCCAACGCTCTTTTCGCCGACTCGTTCTCCCTTTCGGCCCATCAAGTGATCAATCTTCTGAACTTGGTTAGGTTCCTGGTAGACCACTGCCCCTTGGAACTTCGAGATCACTTCTTACCGCCAATTCTCGCAACCTGCTTCCAGCAAATGGACACAAAGATCAGCTCGGAATGGGAGAAGCTGGGACGGCAGGAAGAGGTGCAAGCCGCCGCCGAAGAGCTCACCGAGGAGATGAAGGCCGAGAGTATCTTACGCCAGCTGACCTATTCGGCGGTAATTATGGTGGCAGATTTCCTGGATCCGGCGAAGACCGGTAAGCGTCTTTCTGAACAAAGTCACAGTCATTCCAGATCTCATCTCAAGATAACCTCCGCTTACAAGTCTGAAGGCGTCGCAGTACCCCCGCCGAGGAAACCCCCAGTGAATGGCGTCGGCGACACCAACAAAAAACACCCCTCCCTTCGCAGGTTTTGTCTCATGAATTCAGCCATTGTTGTTCCGCTTCTACTATTCTGTAGTCATGCGATTCGTATGCACGATGGGAGATGCTGTGGTGTGGTTCTCCGAGTCTTCCGCTCGATAGTACCCGAATTTCACGCCAAGCGGGAGTCGGGGCAAGGCGCCCCCCTGGACGATTTCCTGATTCCCTCGGATACGGCAAGCGAGATTCGGGAGTTCATCTCGACTGAGGTGTTGAAGGCAGCCATCTCATCGCTTCACGACCCTTACTTTGTCGAATCCCAGAAGGAGCTGGGCTCGCTGATCGCGTCGATCCTGGTCCATTATTGCCCACTCACTCCCACACCTCGGAACATACTCACCTCATTGCCTAATATCAAGCAAGAAGATGTGGACCAGGCGATCGAGTATGTGTCACGGCCAGGCCTGAACTCTCGGCAACAGCGGGCCATTATCCTCGATCTGCTCAAGGACTTGAAGGGCGTCAGTATCTCAGAGATGGGCAAGCTCAACAAGAGCCTTGGCGTCAGACCTGATCGCAGTAGCAAGAAGTCAAACCGGAGTAAGATGGCTCAGGAGTTCATGACGTTGGTTATCAACTCGACAGACGGAGCATCAAACACGGGCGTGCCTGCAAGCCGGAAGAGCCCTGACCTCGAAGGAGTGGCTGGTATGTTCAACGAGGGCGGCTAGCAGCGGGCGTGTGGCACCGGGGCGCATGCTCTCATAGTATGCTTAAGCTGAATATCTTGGACTCGGGTAGCTGTGCTTTGGCGCGGGTCTGGGATAATTCGATATTTGCAGGCAGTCCTGTCGTTGATGGGGGAGGTTTCGGATACACAGCCGAGATCGGAAATGGCTGGAAATACCCTGTTGTGTAGTCTTTGCCCTTGGGTATACCCGGTCGGTTCTATGCACTTGACAGCATGCCAGGGCTAGAGGGCAAACTTGTATAGCATAGAAGGCAAAGAGAGACAGACAGACCGAGAGGACCCGGCATGTAGCGAGCAATTGCAGACATAATCGGCTCCCATATGACTGAATAGAAATGCTAGTATTCATATTTGTAAAGAACTGGCTTTAATGCAGACTACCTATCTAGGTCTGTCCCGCAGGTCCCACGGCCCCTCGTTTTGCCCTTCTAGACCCCGGCCACCTGGGTGGCCTCTGAGCTCCGGTCGGGGGTATGTCACCGCAGTTGTTACATCGCCGACCTAGGCACCGCCTCCGACACCCACGCCAGCCAAGACAGCTTCAAACAGAACATGAAGTCAATGGCTCTGAGCACCTGTCCTTATGCGTTTTGTCACCGCACACCTGCATGTGACCTTAATCACCATGCAGAGGCACAGCACACATTCCCACCGGGAGGAAACGAGATATATACAGCTTGTCGAAACGTAAACGCGCTGACCTCGCCGACCTTATCGACCTTATTGCTCGAGTCGGGCACTTGGCGGTGGCAGATGGGTCCAGACGCTGCAGTGATCGCCTGGTTTCACGTCAGTGCACGTCAACCAGGGGTGGGCATGGGGAGTTCGAGGCACATCATTGACCGGGGAAGCTGCAACACATCAACTCCCGGCGCGCATCCTTTTGAGGAACTTCCCGCCCGAAGAGTCGCATTCCCACGGCAGTAGATCACCTGAGCGCCCTCGAATGCCGGGCCCGCCCATCTCTCCCCTGTGTTTCTTATACGTTGCATACATTGCATATTAGCCTTTAAACTGCCGACTCAGCTATTGGACTACCTGGACCTGCCTGGTAAACTACTCAACTGTCTACCCTATCTCACCTTGTCACACTCCCAGCCAAGCGTCGCCATGGTGTATTGCGGCAAGCCCTCACGGGGTTGCCAAATGTGCCGTATGCGACGGATCAAGGTGCGCTTCCAATAAGTTACAAGCTATTAGTCTGACGCAACGGCAGAGTCCTATTGCTACTTGTAATATGATATTGACAATCGAGATACCAATAGTGCGATGAGACCAAGCCAGCCTGCAACCAATGGTACGTGCTCCCGGCCCTCATCGAACATTGCGAGGATCGAACATTAGGAGGCAGACCAAATGGCGCACCCAGCAGCAATCTCTCTATATTTCTAGCCCTTCAACCCTAGAGCGGAAGAGAATCACTGACAGCCTAGGTAATGAAGCGCCAAATCCAGACGCCAGTGTCCTGGATACAAGGACGAGTTTGATATCGTTTTCCGCAACGAGACCAAGGCAACGGAACGGCGGGCCAAGAAGATCAACAAGAAAGGGGCACCGCTTGCAGCAAAACATGGCAACTCCGCGTCCACATCTAGCGAAGAGCCTCGGGGGGTGGCTTCCTCACCCTTTGAGCTAGCTGTCATACCGGCCATCCAGATTCCCCCAGAAACGCAGGCCTCATGCCACTTTGTGTCAAACTTCATCCTCTTGCCCCGGCAGGACAGCGCACGTGGCTTCATGGATTACCTCATTCCACTCATGAACTCACAATCGGCGGCCAACTATCTCCAACACGCCTTCAATGCCTGCGCTCTAGCCTCACTCGGGAACAGGGTGGGTGTCAGCGGCGTGGACTTTCCTGACAGGGCGTTTAGCGAGTATTGCAGGGCCTTGAGCGCCACGAATCTCGCTCTCAGAGACCCCAAAACATCGACTTCCGATGCCGTATTAGCTACGGTGCTGTTGCTGAGCATGTTTGAGGTGCGTTCCCTTCTTCGCTCGCCGCTACTTTGTGACCTAATATGCTCTGTGACTTCCCAGAACATCACGGCAAGACAGGTTGGAGACTTCGCCTGGGGATCCCATGTTGAAGGCGCCATTCAACTTGTCAGGGCCCGCGGGCGGAAGCAGCTGAAAACCAAAATCGGCCTCCAGCTCTTCATCGCTGTTCGAACCCAGCTTGTAGGATGCGCACAGCCCTGTCCCTCTTCTTTGCGTGTTAGCATAGGTATGCTAACCCGTCCAGATTATCCACACACTCTCCTCTGGCAAGGCGCCCGTCATGGGCGTAGACTGGTGGCTCCACGAGGCTGTATTCGACAAGCACGCCGCGGCCTGCCAGCGGCTGAATTTGTTGACCAGCGAGTTGCGAGCCGAGGTGACACGCGTAATGACAACCGCTGCGCGGACGTTGGAAAATGTCGATGTTATCCTTGCTCTATTGCGCCGTGCTCACCAATTGGACCAGGAGCTAGCCGACTGGATGCAGGCCTTGCCAGAACACTGGCACCCCAAGACACTCTACTGGCAAGGCGACGTGGCGGACGGGAACTACTTGAAGGCCGAGGCTTTTCCCGGCCGCGTCGACATATACAACGACTTGTGGATCTCCAGCGTCTGGAACCTGGCGAGAACTGCCCGGCTCATCCTAATGTCCATCGCGGTACGTTGTGCCGCGTGGGCGTGCTCGCCCGTCGACTATCGGACGACACCCGAGTACGCGACCGCCGCACAAATTGCCGCCGACAACATCACAGACATCCTCGCTTCAGCGCCTTATCACCTTGGCTGGCATACTAAGAGGAGACACCTCTTCAACAGCAGTGACTTGTCGGGGTTTGCCTGCGGCGAAGACGAAGGCATAAAGGGGCTTGCGGGATATTTCCTCACTTGGCCGCTGGCTTGTGTCATGAGCCAGGACTATCTTACCGATGCCCGTATGCCATTCAGCCTCAAAACCCGCCCTCGTTTGTCTTCCCCTAGCTAACAGACATGTCCGTTTAGAGCGACAATGGGTCAAAGGCAGGCTCAAGTACATCGGCGACGAGCTGGGCGTTCGGTACGCGCACATCCTCGCCTTGGTATGTGACCCCCCTTCCTGACTCTTTGCGACCCGGTGCGTGTTGTTGATTATCGCGTAGCTCCAAATCCGCCTCCCATCGATGCTCATCCGCCGCGACGGCCTGATGGCCCAGCCGTACCCGATGGCAGGCGACTTTGAGAAGCTGTTGTCTGCGAGACAGGCAGCTCCAACAGCCGGGTATGCGTTGAACCCGCTCCAACAACGTGAGGCGATGCAGAGGCAGGAGTTCGAGCAGGCTCGGACAGAACTGCTGGCCAAAGCCACCGGTACGGCTGGGGAGTCGGGGAGATCTGTCGCCAAAAAATGGCTGGCTCTTGGCTCGGAAGGTAAGAAACAGTAGGAGTTACTACCTATCACTGGACACACGTTCCTCTCGCGTCTCGGTACTTGCTTGCGAGAGGTTTGGTGGTTGTTGAGTTGCCATAGCTGTATGCGAGCCGCAGGACACCTTGGCCTTGGAGGTCAAAATATTTTCGGTTGTACACGCAAGACGTGACAGCTATGAGAAATACGAGATGGCTGCCTGCCATGAGAAGGATCGAGTCATCGGTTGTAGGAGACACCGATCCAAGCCACAGGAGAAGGCTAGATATAGTTCTATGACCTTCTCAGGCGTATAGAAAATGATCGAATGCAAGGAGCGCCTGCTATCACATCTTGCCACGTCAACAATCTGTCTACTTCCCTTCCTGTAAAAGGTCGCAGTTGTCAAGATCATTGCGCAATGCAGCCTTACGCTCCCGAAAGAAACCAAGCAAAGCCCCGGGTATTGCGCCTCGCCGTCCTCTGAAAACCCCATCGTGACAAATGAAACCTCGACAGATAATCATATCAAGTCATACAGCCTCCCCGGTGCTCGACAGCATCTCCGATCCGCACATTTTCGGAAGGTTCAGTCCTGTCGCACTCCACGAAGGCGGGCCTACCTCTTCTTCTTATCTCCCTTGGATTCACCACTCAAGTTCCACGCCTTGACAACCCAACCCTGTGTCTTGTCGACGTAATCCTCGTTCTCGACGTGCTTGACGCCCACGCGCAACCCTCCATCCTTGGTGAAAGAGACGTTCTTGTTGCCCATCTGCTCCTTCGCCTGCGCCTGGATCTTTATCACCGACAGGTAAATTTGGTAGAGGACCCAGCCCAAGCCGCCGAGGAAAACAAACGTCACCAGGAGGGGGAGGATCTGACTGTAACGGGGTGTATGCAGCTTGTCAGCAAGCTGGAGAAGGCCCCGGGCCTGGGGGAACACGGCGGGCACACACCTGAGTGTTGACGACGCCGGGGCGGCGCTCTTGTCTTTGCCCCACGACATTTTGGTAGGGTGCGCTGCAACGCGGGTAGAAGCTAGGCTGGGTGAAGGGGCCGGGCTTTTTTGGCTTTGAGCTAGAATATGCTGTGTCAACCGCCGACTACCGCGAGGGCGATTGATTATCTATTGATTTCGGTGGGTACTTAGGTATGCGCCGGGTTGCTTGGGTGCAGGAATCGGCCACAGGACAGGTGCAAATTGACACCTCAACGTATGCGACTGGGACTAAAGGTAGGATACGCATGCGACCGAGTTAGAGACGGCGAAGTACGTAGTGGTAGTTTGTGAATTTCAGATAGGATCGGAGGATGCCCCCAGTCCAAGAAGGACCACCTTTGAGAGGCAGCCGGCTAGCCCCCACCTCATACGTCGCAGCTCTCTGTTCGTTAGCTCGCGGCATCTGTGGACTCGGCATCACCCCACCCAAGAAATGTATTTTGAACCTTCGAATTGCATTTGGAACATCACAGAAAAGACTCTCTACTATCTGTAATAACATGTATATGCAAACTTTGCGTTTAGTGAAGAGGTAGCCTCCCTGACTCTTCAGCTCCAAGTCATGGGCTAACAAACAAATGAGGTCCTGAGTTACGAGTCCATGTCCTACAAAAGGGAGCTAGATGCCTGCCTGAGCTGCGGGGGTGATGCTATGGGGCTTGAAGGTAAAGTAATAGTTAATGTACTACCTGGTACCTCAACCCCCGCAGATAGAGAGCTGGGGAACATTGTCTGGTACAAAGGTACCGAAACGGTAGACTCTTGGGATGCAAGCCAGTCATTCACGTGCAAGATCAGCAGACGTGGGAGCATCCGGACAACCTGCTAGGAAGAGAGTGCGGGTGAGCTTGGCTATGTGCACACGGCGACTTCCAAGGTTGCTGTGTTCAGAATCACCCACCCACAAATTCCACTGCGGTGAAGCTGTCCAAGCGGCAACTTCGACACAGTATTTCCTTAGCAAGCCTTGTTCAACCGCGGATAGGCTCCAGTTTTTGTCGCTGTGGCATGGAGCGTCCACAATCCTAAAGGCCCTTGTCATTCTCCCACCGATGAGGCCAGTCTGTCTTCCTTTCCTAGCTCCAACTTCTGACAGCCCCTCGCCGCCAAACGTGGCAAGGTCGAAAAGGCAGAGCTCCAAAAACCAAACACCCAATTCACAAGGCAGCTCCACCACTCTCATCCTCCCATCTCACCCTCAACACACTCGACAGTCGAAACACAGATCGACTTTCTCCGGCCGCGCGAGTCGCCAATAAACATTCGCGTCTGGTGCCAAGGCCGACTACCAACTCATTGCCTTGCAACCCAGACGGCCGCATCGTCGCAGACCGAGTTTACCATGGCTGCCCCCAATGACGGAGGCTACGGCCAGTATCCGCCCCAGCAATATGGCGAGCAGCAACCCCAATACCCCGAGCAAGCTTCGCAGGAATACGGGAACCCGTCTTCCCCCCCACCCCAGCCGGGCGCCGCATATTCCGCCCAGGACCACGGCAGGAAAAAGAAGAGGGCGTATGCCGCCGGCGCATTCGATGTCGCCGCAGGGGGGAACGCCGCAGTGGGTGGCCAGCTGCAAGGAGGTGGCCAGTTCGGTGCGCCCCAGCCCTTGGGACCGGCGTACGGGGGCTATCCTCAGCAGGAGGCACAACCTGCCGCTTACGGCGCCCCACAGCCGGTGCCATATGGCGCGCCGCAACCGGCTGCTCCCGCCCTCGGAGGCTATCAGGCCCCCGAGTTGTACTATCCAGCTGGCGGCGCCCCGGCCCCTGTCGGCGGTGTTGCCGGACTCACTTCAGGCCTGTCCTCGATGCAGCTGGGGGCCGGAGCGCAACAGCCGCAGCAGCTTCCCTCTCAGGCCCGACCCGGGCCTCTGAATCAACTCTACCCTACAGATCTTCTGAATCAGCCTTTCAATGTTTCTGAGTTAGAGCATCCGCCTCCGCCTATTATTCTGCCACCAAGCGTAAGCTGAACACCCCAAACCGCTACTTCATCTTGGTGCTAACCGAAGCTTGTAGTCGAGTGTCACGGCTTCTCCAGACGCCAACTGTGCGCCCAAGTACGTTCGTTCGACGCTCAACGCCGTGCCAACAACACACTCCCTCCTCAAGAAGAGCAAATTGCCCTTTGCGCTTATCATTCAGCCATACGCAGCGCTACACGATCTGGACGACCCCGTCCCCGTCGTCCAGGATCAGGTTATCTCGCGCTGCCGGAGATGCCGATCATATATCAACCCGTTTGTGACCTTCTTGGACCATGGCCATCGATGGCGCTGCAACATGTGCAACCTCACAAACGACGTACCTCAGGCCTTTGACTGGGACGCCGCAGCCCAGAAGAGCGTGGACCGCTGGCAACGACACGAGCTGAACCATGCAGTCGTCGAGTTTGTCGCCCCTCAAGAGTACATGGTCAGGCCGCCGCAGCCGCTCGTCTACCTCTTCCTTTTCGATGTTAGTTATGCGTCAGTATCCACTGGCCTCCTAGCTACCAGCGCTCGGACAATCCTCGACAGTCTCAGCAGGATACCAAATGCTGATCGCCGGACGCGCCTCGGCTTCATCGCTGTGGATTCGAGCCTGCATTATTTCGCAGTGCCCAAGGACAGCGATGAGAGTGGCGAGACGAGCATGCTGGTCATTAGTGATTTGGATGAGCCATTCCTTCCGGTTCCTCAGGAGCTTCTGGTCCCACTCACTGAGTGCCGCTCAAGCATTGAGAACTTCCTCACCAAACTGCCCGAAATGTTTATCAACAACCAGAGTAACGGCTCGTGCATGGGCTCGGCTCTCAGGGCTGGCCACAAGCTTATTTCTCCACTTGGAGGTAAGATTGTCGTCCTGAGCGCCTCGCTGCCCAACGTTGGCTACGGTAAGCTTGAGATGAGAGAAGACAAGAAGCTTCTCGGCACATCCAAGGAGAGTGGCCTTCTTCAAACAGCCAGCGGCTTCTACAAGAGCTTTGCAGTTGAATGCTCCAAGAACCAAGTCTCAATCGACATGTTCCTCTTTTCCTCTCAGTATCAAGATGTCGCATCGCTGAGCAACTTGCCGAGATACACTGGTGGCCAGACGTGGTTTTATCCAGGGTGGAACGCCGGTCGGGCCGAAGATGCTATCAAGTTTGCCTCCGAGTTCAGCGATTACCTGTCCTCAGAAATCGGCCTTGAGGCCGTGCTTCGTGTTCGGGCTACCACGGGCCTGCGGATGAGCACCTTCTACGGCAACTTTTTCAACAGGAGCTCCGACTTGTGTGCCTTTCCGGCGTTCCCTCGCGACCAGTGCTATGTGGTTGAGGTTGCGATCGACGAGAATTTGACCAAGAATGTGGTTTGCATGCAGACGGCCGTGCTGCACACGACATGCAATGGCGAGCGCCGTATCCGAGTCATGACACTCGCTTTACCAACCACTACCAACCTCGCCGATGTTTACGCCTCTGCGGACCAGTGCGCCATTACGACATATTTTAGTCACAAGGCTGTCGAGAGGGCTCTGAGTAACGGGTTGGATTCGGCGAGAGACTTGCTGCAGAGCAAGATTACGGAGCTGCTCCAGACCTTCAGGAAGGAACTGGCAGGCGGGAGCATGGGCGGCGGGCTTCAGTTCCCATCCAACCTTCGCGGCCTTCCGGCCTTGTTTCTCGGTTTGATCAAGCATGTCGGTCTGAGAAAATCGGCGCAGATACCCTCGGATCTTAGGTCTGCGGCCCTCTGCCAGCTGTCGACGCTCCCTCTCCCGCTTTTGGTGCAGTATATCTATCCACGGCTGTACTCTCTTCACGATATGCCCGACAACGCCGGTATTCCCGATCCCGAGACGAGTCAGATTGTGCTCCCACCCCCTCTCAACCTGTCTTCTGAGAGGTTTGTGCCGTATGGCCTCTACCTCATCGATGATGGCCAAACACAGTTCCTGTGGGTTGGCCGTGATGCTGTCCCGCAATTGCTCGCCGACGTATTTGGTGTGGCAGATCGGACCCAGCTCCATGTTGGAAAGGGAACAGTACCCGATCTTGAAAATGATTTCAATGAGAGGGTTCGGGCGGTAGTCCAGAAGAGCCGTGACTACAAGTCTCGGGGGGTGGGAAGCATCATTGTCCCACACCTGTACATTGTCCGTGAAGACGGTGAGCCGAGCCTGAAGCTCTGGGCGCAGACTCTTTTGGTGGAGGACCGAGCCGACCAGGGGATGAGCTTTCAGCAGTGGATGGGCAGTCTCAGAGAAAAGGTGAGTTGATTCCGAACGAGACTCCTCTATTTGGATACGGCGCTGAGACCATTTGACTAGGTCGTTCAATAATGAGGCAAAACACTTGCTTGCAGGTGTGGTTTTTTGTGCGCGGTTAGAAGATGTCAGGTGTGTAGATTTTGCCGAAACAGAACTCTGGAAGTGGAAGACAGCGTTGAAATAAATGCTATGAGCACGCAATACCGAAGCTACATTCCTTGCGTGACAACGTAGACTCAAGGCTGAAAACAAGGGGTGAGACTTTTTGCAACAACTGCAGATCTGCTTCTTTCGACTTCACATGTTCCTTATATCTATATCCGCTCCTGAGCTTCCTGAGTGGTTCAGTTTTGCCCGTCCATCCATGTCAGCCGCTGTGGGCCAGCTCTGAGACGACTGAGCTGAGACGGCCCTCAGAGACGGCCCTCTGCGTCCTCAGGCCCGAAGATTGCCGCGATCACGACGCGAATGCTTCATAACTTCTACTCGAAACCACCCCATGCTTAGACTGGGCATACTCTGCTGCTGCAAATCCTTGACCCGTCTAGATCCGAGATGACGAACAGGATTCTCAGACTCGCGCCATAGTGCACCGGGACGCCGGCGCGCTGGTGTGGGCTTGACTGACATTCGCCGTTTCGAGAAAGTTGCGGCTCTCGTGGTGTTAACCAGGCCAGCGCGAGTGTCCAAAATGGCAAGTCAGATGTAACCTACTTGCACCATGCACAGAGCCCACAGATCCAGAGACGGGTTTCATATTGAAGAGAGCCGGGCACTGGCCGACAGGGGAGGGCGCAAAGTGCCATCACAAGTGATGACAATTGGCCGAAGCCCAAAGTGGTTGCTGTTTCTGGTCACAGAGCGGCTAGGCCTGTCATGAAACGGCAGCCATTGAGACACGCGCCGAGAGCGGCGGGTGCATGGGACCATCCACTTTCGCCGGCGCCTAATTTGAGGCCTGGTTGGCCATTGAAGCGTATCATGCAAGCCCTCCCTCGCACTTCACTCACTCGATATGCTAGAGCAGCTGCAGTGTGATGGGTAACCTTACCCTACTGTTCAAATGGGCGCGAAAAGCCTCTCTGGCTCCAACAGCTCGCCAGGGCCCGCATTGGAGGCGCTCCTGTCCTGCTTGGTTGGAGGGTGGATGGTGCAGTTGGGCTGGTGCCAAACGAGTTGGCGAGACGGAGAGACAAAGAGCAAGTCCTTCTATGAAAAGCGGGAGGTTACAATCTAGGCTGTGTCGCTGCTAGGAGGAGCTCGTGTTGCAAAGCTCCGAGGAGCTCCTGAAGCTCCTGAGTCTGTTGAGATCACAACCGGGAACCAGAGGTCTGCAGAGAGGGCGGGCCTAGTCAGCAGTCGCTCCCACCCCAATATAACGGTGTGCCTTGGGTTTAGTGCGAGAGCGTCGTCCAGATTGCTCCAGAAGCCGTCCGGGAGCCGGTGAAACGGGGCAACAGTGGATGCTGCGCGGTGGATGCTGCTGTCCGATCAGGGAGGAGGGGCAGAGGGTAGGCAAGCAGACAACCCCGCCTGCCAACCTACCTACCCCGACTCCCTGGCGGTTTGGAGGGTGCGACCTGCGACCTTGCGACTTCACCCCCAGCACAGCTG
This sequence comes from Lasiosphaeris hirsuta, assembly GCA_030549175.1. Classification (NCBI taxonomy): domain Eukaryota; kingdom Fungi; phylum Ascomycota; class Sordariomycetes; order Sordariales; family Lasiosphaeriaceae; genus Lasiosphaeris; species Lasiosphaeris hirsuta. The sequence goes on from JAUKUA010000002.1 coordinate 2,345,401, forward strand.
CCCGCCAACACCCGAATGGGCAACGCCCAACCCAACGTCCACTGGGAGCCCTCATCACAGCCCAGAACAGCCCACCCCGTTTCTGTCCACCCAAGCTTGCACCCATTGCATCCATTTCCATCCACCGTGCTAAACCCAGTGCTTGCTTGACCCACCTTCACCCCTCCTGCCCGCGCTAGGATCCTCTTGTTCTCTCCTCTTTTACATCTTCTGCACAGGACCCCCCAGCCTCTCGATCCCATTGAGAGCTTCCTCCTTTTGCGAAACTCATTGTGATATACACAAGCGGACTGCCGTTTGTTTATCTCCTGCGAGCTGCTGTTCTTGACATCGACATTCCATTGTCAGCAAGCTCTGCGCAACCCCAAGCGTGCTTCTGCTTCCCCGCCTCCCTCCCACAGCAAACAGCATCTCAGAGCGGGGCAACTTGTCGCGCGCCTTGTCGCAAGATCGTCCGCCATTCCTTCCCTACCCGGCAAACCCTCCGCCATCGCGAGCCTCGCAAACTGAGTAAGTACGCTTGCCAATTCCTCCATCTTCTTCATTGCCTCCCCGAAGCCCGCCCCAGAGCAGATCACACAGGTACGGTGCCCATCCGGCTATCGAGCCTTGTTCCAGGAACACCCGACCTCCGGGGCAACACTGCGTCGGGCGCCTGGGCTCGGCCGTCCGCCCCCGTGAGCTCCTGTTTTTGTGTGTGCTGGGGCCGCCGAAAGACCAGGCGAGGCGTCTGATCGCCCAGTCTCCCGACCTGGCCAGCCAGTTGCCCCCCCCCCCCCTGGCCGTCCGACATATTCTGGAAGCTGTCGTTGACACCAGGCCCCCAATACGCAAACACGCCAACTGGTAGCCCGCACATGCTCGCCCGCATGCCCCCCTCGCAGCAAGACAGTATTTGAGACCTGATCGCCACGTCTTAGGGTCTCCTCTGGCTGGGTACCTGCACGTCCTCAGGGCCGTGACCCAGCTCATCTCTTGACCTCCGCAACTTCTTTTAGCATCCGGGATCCTACTATCTAACCTACTGGCCGCATCGGGTCCGATTCTTTCATCTCATCTTTTGACCCCCTGGGCCCCATCAGATCTCTTGTAGCTAACCGCGCCTTGTTCTCTAACAGACACACCCTGTTACTCATTCTTCACCACCGTTAACAGTCTCCATCGAACAAAGAATTCGCCCACTGGATCTGGCCTCTCTCCAGCGCCGCCGTCTTTACATACCCTCCAAGGCTTCCACAAAGAATCCAGGCGACCGGCTGCCCGCCTCTCTCTTTGCCTTTTCCAATCTTGCAATCTCGAACCGTCGAGCGTCTCCAACATTGAGCAAAGCAAAGTGCCCTATCCTTCTCGGGCCCCTCTTACTCCATCATGAGTAACGCACAGGCCCGGGGCGGTGCCCGCAAGATCTCATTCAATGTCAGCGAGCAATATGATATTCAAGATGTTGTTGGCGAGGGCGCGTACGGAGTCGTCTGGTAAGCTTGCCCTTAATTACCTTTTGATGCCGACAAGTCCAGCTGACTGGAACGAAACAGCTCTGCGGTCCACAAGCCATCTGGCCAAAAGGTCGCCATCAAAAAAATTACTCCTTTCGATCACTCCATGTTCTGCTTGCGAACGTTGCGCGAGATGAAGCTTTTGCGGTATTTCAACCACGAGAACATTATCTCCATTCTCGACATCCAAAAGCCTCGAAGCTATGAGAGCTTCAACGAAGTTTATCTAATTCAGGTAAGATTTAACCAAGGATATTATTTCGCTTGTATTTCACTTGCTCACACAGCATATAGGAACTTATGGAGACGGACATGCACCGCGTCATCCGCACACAGGATCTCTCGGACGACCACTGCCAGTACTTCATCTACCAAACACTGCGCGCTCTGAAGGCGATGCACTCGGCCAACGTTCTTCACCGAGACTTGAAGCCTTCAAACCTTCTGCTTAATGCTAATTGCGACCTCAAGGTTTGCGACTTTGGTCTGGCTCGCTCGGCTGCGTCGCAAGAGGACAATTCTGGTTTCATGACGGAATACGTTGCCACTCGGTGGTATCGTGCTCCGGAGATCATGTTGACGTTCAAGGAGTACACCAAAGCTATTGATGTTTGGTCTGTGGGCTGCATCTTGGCAGAGATGCTCAGCGGCAAGCCCCTTTTCCCCGGTAAAGATTGTAAGTGGCTGCCGGAATGCTTTTGCCCGAGTATGTTCACTAACACGTCGCAGACCACCACCAGCTCACTTTGATCTTGGACGTTCTAGGAACGCCAACCATGGAGGATTACTATGGTATCAAGTCGCGCCGCGCAAGAGAGTACATCCGATCTCTACCATTCAAGAAGAAGGTTCCATTCCGGACATTGTTCCCCACCACGTCTGATCTCGCCCTCGATCTCCTTGAGAAGCTCCTCGCCTTCAATCCTGTTAAGCGCATCACGGTAGAGGAGGCACTCAAGCACCCGTACCTCGAGCCTTACCACGACCCCGATGATGAGCCGACTGCGCCCCCAATCCCCGAAGAGTTCTTTGACTTCGACAAGCACAAGGACAACCTAAGCAAGGAGCAACTCAAGCAGTTGATCTACCAGGAAATCATGAGATAGGGCTCAGTGAAATATACTTGCCCCATCCTATTCTTGGGCGCAAAGTAAATGAACAGACCTGGTTACATACGACTCGCCGATGCATACTTGCCTTGGTGTTGGCAAACTTGGTTGTATAGGTGCGTCAGTCAAACGGGGCTTCAGGAATGAAGAGGGGCGTTGGACGGGTTGGAGATGGGTTTCTACACGGTCTGCTCTTGGTTGGATCTCTGGACATACTATACCAGGCCGTCAAAAGTGCGCGTGGCCGGCAGGCCTACAGGGAATGAACAGTATCAAGAGCTGGTGGTCATTTACTTTTCCTTTTCCTTTTCACGTAACACATACCATTTGGCCGGGAGGGCAGGGCAGGGAGTCAGTCATGTGAATCCCATTGACATGTGGATGATGGGCTTTCGGCGGGGTTCTCTGCTGCTCAGGTTGCATGAGCTGGCAGATGATACTCCCGCCGCTCGAGGAGCTTGAAATATAAGCATTCTGATAGTATGGACGATAGGTATTCACAAAGCCCGGTTGACTAGAAAAAATTCCTGCTCATTTCACAATGTCTTGAAAGCTACGCCGAATAATACTTCACAGTGGCTAATTGACCTTTTTCGTCCTAATGAGTTAGGTAACTAACGACATTGCCGCCCCCCTTCCCGCGATCATGATATTAGCCGTTCCGTTCGTGGCAAACCCTCTCCAATTCAAGGCTCTGCGTCCAAGGCCAGCGACAGCCATTCAATACATATCGTCCCTATCGTAGAGTATCCCTCTTCTCAGCTCTCTCCCACCTTCCTGTTCCTATTGTCATTCCCTGGTACTACATATCTATATAGCCGTTTCTTTATCTCCGGGGCCCCGAAACCTCATAACTGACCTTTTCTGTTCATGAGTGGTCGGCCCGCAACCACACCAGACTCTGCACCGTGTTCTCTCGCGTAAATGTGGTATATTAGAAGGTTGTCCCTGCCGTTCCCCGTATCAAAAGAAAAACGCCGCGTGTGTGCAAGATGAAATCCTAGAATTCGACCGGCTTATCTTATCCTGCCTGTCTTGATGCTTGCCACACCAAATCCAGACGACCACACACTGCCTGGGTAAGCAGTGCCTCCTCTCCTGGATGGCATCAGCACCGAGGAGTGTAATCACGTAGCTCACGCGCCAATAACCCAGACCTCGACACCCAGGATGCCGAACTTCTCGCCCTCATCGCTCAGCCGCTCGTTACCAAACGTTTGGCACGTGGAGCTGATACCCTTCTCGAGGTTGTCGTTGAGCCACAGCCCGTACTTGCCGTCTCCGGCGCCAACGCTCAGAAAGTGCGTCTCGCACAACATGTAGTACTCGTTGACGCCGCTGTAGGGAAAGGCCTTGAAGCGAATCGAGGGCGACGGCGGAGCGAGCGACGTGGTGTTTAGGTGGGATGCCGGTGCACCGCCGCCCGAGGCGATGGTGGCCGTTCGCGATGTGAGGTGTTTCGTATCAGCCGAGGGCGGCGGGGGGAGAGAGGCGAGGACCGAGGCGCGCCAGAGGAAGCATTCGCCGGTGCCAAAGTATTTAGGGGCTGGGTGGGGGTAGTCGGAGAGGTATGCGCCAAAGATCTGGAGGAGGGTTGTGTTAGTGCTTAGAACTTGTATAAAGCAAGGGTAGTCTAGGGTAGGGGGGAGCAGCAATGGATGTGGAATAACCTACACCACCCTCGCAGTCCTTCACGATGAGGACAAAGCCTACGCGCTTCCCTTGGTAGGCGGCGCATTTGTCGTAAAGAGTCGCTAAGCTGGCGCCGTCCTGCTCCAAGCCGTAGACTAGGTTCCACTCGTCGACAAGGCTCAGGCGTGCAGGAACCATGATGCGAATCTCCTCCGCAATGGCGGGCGTGAGCAATCGCGTTTCGGCTGTCGTGTCATCAGCGAAGCCATTCAGCTGCAGCGGCTCTAGTGGCGGAAGGGCCATCGGCGAGGGCGCTCGGTGTGTATGCGGCGGTGTGTACACGCCGTCAACACCGTTTTGTAGATCACTGTTAGGATATGAACGGGAGTGCTGGAAGGACGTGTTGCAGCTTGGAGGCGTGGTAGAATGTTGGGTTTGCGAAGGCGTATCGGATGAAAAGCGTCGGATCAGACCACCCCAGAGGCCCGAAACAGACGAAGAGAGAAAGGCAGATGAACCGGCCGAGGTGCCTGTCGGGGTATGAGTGCCGGATGAAGGGGCGGGCGACGAGTCGTAGTCCGGAGAGTAGCTGTAGGGGTGGCTGTTTCGAGAGGAGTAGTGGCTCATTGCTGCGTTGGGCTACAAAAGTTCACTATGTGGCGTTTAATAAGCATCAGATGGCAGTGATTAGAGCTCCAAAATAGTAGGAGTCGAGCTAACAGCAGGCGGCAAGGACGGGTGGGTTGTTGAAGGTTGCGGTTACGGATGCAAAGCACAGACTAGGTCAAGGATGAGCCAGACCACTGGGAGCCGGCGGATTCTGGAAGAGAGGTAGCGGAATGCCATGTATTTATCCAGCCATGTTGCGATAGTATGCGATGGTCCAGTCGTGATGTTGGCCTTGGTATCAGGTAATGATGTCGTGTCCCTCTTGCCTCCACTACGAAGGCTTCCCCAAAAGTTGAGCCAAGACAATGAGGGGTGCCCGGTACGTAACTGGATAGGGCGGCCGCGGCTTGCAGATGCGCTTAAGGCGGTGTAAGTATCGCACTGTCGCTCTGCACAATTCTTGTGCAATGTATAGGGATTATGTAACAAATTCGCAGGCTGTTCGGGGCATTTGCATGTTGAGGTGGGCACCCGACGCCTATGAGTACCTGTGAGTACCACACCGCACGCCACAGCCAAGAGAGCCGCCGGCTCTGCCACGGCGAAGGGAGCCGAGCAGAGCCGGAAAACGGTGGACGCATCAGTCACCAGACCCGGGTTCCGCGGAGAGCCTCGCCCGCTCGCCACCGACAAGACCGATACCACCACCGCCCCGTGGTTCCCGCGGATAAGTCACAGCAATGTAAGCGGAATTTGGAGTCTCTATTGAACAGGCCTGCTATAGTGCGCGATCCCTTTTCGAACCCCCTCGGGCGTGGGCTGCTCGGAGCAGACATCAGGGGCGCATGCGAATTTCTTCACCAGGTAGTCCCGAGTGGTCGGCCCAATCGTGGCAATGTACGTACGACGCCCAGGCGGCATTGGCTTGGCCCTGTCAGCATTTTCGTCGAGCAGTCCCAGAGCGCTCAGCATGCTGTCACAACCTGTAGGGGAAAACACAACGATCCATCTCAGGGGCCTGTCTGCCGTCCCTTGTAGGAGCTGCTCAAAGTCCCCCTTGAACGACTGCATGACTCCGGTGCCGTAGACGACGACTTCGTCAATTAGGATCGAAGACGCCGCTAGGACGCGAGGGATAATGTCCCGACGTTGCTCACCCACGAGAAACAGCAGAGGCGGCCGGGAAGCGCGGTCTTTGTACCACTCGGTGTAGTGCTCGACGATGAATCTGGCCAGGTCCTCGCCGTTTCCTGTGTGCTCGCCAAATATTTGTAGCGGGGTATCCTGAGGAGCGGCTTTCAGCGCGCGGGTTGTCGCCGGGCCGACGCTGTAGACGGGGATGTCGTGTAGGTCGAGCCATCCATCTCGATCTGTGCTGTATCTACAATTATCATTCTGCTTCGCCGTGGACCGACTCGTCGGAAGCCTCACCTCTCCCGTCCTGAACAAGCGCAGAAAATGCCTCGACAGCGCGCTGCGAGGTGAAGACCAGGCCGCCGTAGGAGCTGCCCTGTGCTCTGCCTATCAAGTGGTCTCGGAGAAGATTGCGCACCGTAGCCATCCCTACTTCATCGAAGCGGTGCTCGAGCACAGGTACAAAGATGGGCTCAAAGTCAAACCCGTCATCGGCCGGAGTCGAGAAAAGCTCCTCGTAGGCATCACCGGGTATCGACCTCGTTTTCAGGAGGAATACTGGCGTTCTTGGAGACATTGCTTGGCTTCGTAATGCCAACAGGAATAAGGGGGACAGCAATGTTAAAAGAGGGCAGCTGAGCGGCAAACGTGAAAAGCAGCGCAAGTCACCAGGCCTAGCGAGTTCGCCCCTCCAGATGTTGCGGGACCCTATCCTACCCCTGGTGGGGTGGAGGGGGCACAGGGGTGCTTCTGTTGACATGCATGCATACCCCTGCAAGCCACCCGCCAACCCACTTTACGTACCGAGCTGCGAATTTCTGGGGATCCGGAATTGTCAGCAACGCGACTCAAAGCACTTTTCTAACCTATGTTGCGCCCTCGCCGACTAGCACTGTCTTTTGCTTCGCCGTATCATAAAAGAAAATACCGATGTCAGACGAAAACGACGAGTCACCTAAGGCGAGTGCGCCTCTAGGAGATGGCGCCGTAGGAGGATCAGCAGCCGGGGAGGCTCCCAAGTATCCAAAAGGCGTTGTCCTCGGGAAAGACGGGAAACCGTAGGTTCCTCCGCCGCGTTTCTCGGGGCAATACATGTTATGTGTCATTGACTAACCATCTAGCCCCTAGATGTCGTTCCTGCACCTCCGGCGCCTCTTTCAAAGCCTGGGCGTCGCAAACTAAGGCCTCGCTCAACCCAACGCCTAAGGCAGCGTCAACCATTCCTGCGACGCCAAAGGACTGCCCTGCCGATGTCGAGACGCTGGGCCGAAGCACGTGGACGCTCTTGCACTCGATAGCTGCCACATACCCGACCACCCCAACGACAACCGAGCAGTCTGATATCAAGAACTTTATGAGGCTATTCGCGAAGCTGTATCCGTGCTGGGTATGCGCCGAAGACTTCCAGAAGTACATCGAAAAAGAAAAGATACGCACCCAGAGCAGGGACGAGTTCGGTAATTGGTTGTGTGAAGCGCATAACGAGGTCAACAAGAAGCTCGGAAAGCCCACCTTCGACTGCTCTAAGTGGCAAGAAAGGTGGCGGACCGGGTGGAAGGACGGACGCTGCGACTGAACGGCACTCAAAGTTGATACGTCATCGGCCCGGCACAGACAGCCCCAGCTAGACCGAATGCTCGATCAGTGTATACTATAATCATGTACAAACGACGGCGACACATTACGGATGATGATGATGGGCATTAGACTGGCGTTTTTCCCCTCTCACTTTTCCTACATATATCTCGGGTCTTCCGCTTCCACGGTTCACCTTTTCTCACACCTTGCAATGAATTGATACGGCCAGGCTAGATCTATTTAGGTAATCCAGCTCGATTTAAACAGTCCAAGAAAGATCGAATGGCTCGGGAGCTTTGGTATATCTACCATACACAGCTGGAAGTCCGTATGGCCCTTTGAGCAAGCTACACGAAGGTAAGATTGGAGAAAGCAGCATACCATAAACCAATTGAGACTTCCAAGATGTATTGCCGTCCACCCGAGTCAAACTCGCGCCGGCTGCTGGATCCAACGCCCGACGAACGGAACTCGATTACATCACGAGTGCCCCAACAGGGCTACAAGGTCAGTGAGTGCTTTCTAGCTACGTCTAGCTTTTGATCCGCCGCCGATCTGCAAATACTTTGTCATTCATTGTCATTTCTCACAGCGTAGGACGCAATAAAGCGGCTAGGTTGTCCATGGTCCGGAGCATAGCGGGCCGGTACCCCAGCACATAACCCATAACCAGCTACACCACATATTTTGTTAGATATTTGCTTCTGTCCTTGAATCTCTCCGGACTCGAACCTCACGGCTTTCCTTGGCTTAGACTACCCTTTGCTATTTTAGCCGGTACCTCTGCAACATCTACGACCCTCTTTAAAAACGCCCGCATTTCTCACGGACGCTTTTGCCGATATAACGATGGATATCAGGACCCATGGCCTCAACAATCCTACAACTGTTGCAGAGTACCTCTTCACGCGACTGCACCAAGTTGGTATCCGCTCGGTTCATGGTCTGCCGAGCGACTTTAATTTGGTGGCCTTGGATTATCTCCCCAAGGTCGGCCTGAAATAGGGGGGCAGTGTGAATGAGCTAAATGCCGGCACGCTTTTGCATTCCCTCTACCCATGCCAATGACCGCCACACTTAGAACATGGTGGCGTATGCTGCGGATAGCTATGCCCAGACAAAGGGTATCGGAGCGCTTTTGACCACCTTTGGTGTGGGAGAGCTGTCAGCCATCAATGGTGTTGCCGGCGCCTACTCGGAGCATATCCCGGTTGTACACATGGTCGGATGCCCATCGACTATTTCCCAGCGAAATGGGATGCTGCTCCACCACACGCTTGGAAACGGCGACTTCAATGCGTTCGCCAACATGAGTTCCCAGATTTCTTGTTATGTAGCCAAACTCAACAAACCTGCTGAGATCGCAGACCAGATCGACCACGCCTTGCATGAGTGCTGGATATGCAGCAGACCTATCTATATCATGCTTCCGACGGACGTGGTGGAGAAGATGGTCGAGGGCCAGCGACTCAAGACTCCCATTGATCTGTCCGAACCCCCGAGCGACCCGGAGCGAGAGGACTACGTTGTAGATGTTGTCTTGAAATACCCCCATGCCGCCAAAAACCCCGTCATCTTGGTGGATGCTTGCGCCGTCCGTCACCAGGTTCTGAATGAAGTGAACGAGCTTGTTGAGAAGACCAAACTCCCTGTGTTCGTGACACCAATGGGTAAAGGTGCGGTGAACGAAACCTCCCCAACCTACGGGGGTGTTTATGCAGGAAGTGGCTCCCATCCAGATGTTTCTGCATGCGTTGAGGTGCGGATCTCGTCCTGTCCATCGGGGCTCTCAAGAGCGACTTCAACACAACCGGGTTCTCATACCGCACTTCGCAGCTCAACACGATCGACTTCCACAGTACGCATTGCACCGTGCACTACTCTGAATATCCGGGTTTCACCATGAGAGGCGTCCTCCGCAAAGTTGCAGACCGTGTCGACAGATTCAAGCTATCCCCCATGCCCATGGCAAAGGTCCAAAATGAGCTTACCAGGAACTGCGACAGCTCCAGCACGATTATACAGGCTTGTTTCTGGACCAGAATTAGCGAGTATGTCAAAGAGGGCGATATTGTCGTCACCGAGACGGGGACGCCCAGCTTTGGCATCTGGGAGACCAAGTTCCCGACTGGGGTCACTAATGTCACTCAGATTCTTTGGGGCAGCATTGGCTGGTCAGTTGGAGCTGCTCAGGGGGCGGCGCTGGGGGCGCACGATGCGGGCAAAGACCGCCGCACTATCTTGCTTGTGGTCGACGGGTCGTTCCAGCTTACGGTCCAAGAGGTTTCGACCATGGTTCGCATGGCATGGCTTGAAGATTACGTTGTGGGTTGCTCTTCGTCGACCCTTTTCCTGCGGCCTAACGTGACCAGGGCTGACACTTTCGCAGTTTCCTTATCTACAACGACGGGCTTCACGATCGAGCGATGCATCCATGGCATGACGGCTGAGTATAACGATATTGCCAGGTGGAAGTACACGGATATCCCGGCTGTGTTTGGCGGGACTGACAAGCAGGTCAAGCGAATCGTGATCAAGACCAAAGAAGAGCTGGAGGTACTTTTCAGAGACAAGTTTTTCAATGATGCCGAAGGCTTGCAGTTTGTCGAACTGTGGATGCCGAAGGACGATGCCCCTCGCGCGTTGAAGCTCACGGCTGAGATTGCAGCCAGGAACAATACCAAGTTGGAGTGAGGGAGAATCCGGCCCCTTTGTAACACGAGGCTGCATGACCCATATGAACATCCCTTCAGACTAGTCCGCAGTATGTTTATTTGTGTATCATCCCGAAATTTTCCCTATTTGTTCTGATAGATCCGTTTATATCACTTTTATCGGTGTGATTTGACGCCAGGTTTACCACGAAGGAAGTATACATAGCGGCGCAGGATGTGGGAATTTGCGCCGTCCTCAAGAGACAGGCTATAGCTGAAAATGGCTCAGAAGCTTGCTCCAGTGCCAGGAAATCCGCCGTGATAAAAGGGGGTCAAAGTTTAAGGATCCACGTGACCCGCACACAGATACGTTCCGAAACCTCGAGGCAGCGAATGCGCTTGCTAGTTTAAAATTCAATTCAGCACTTTCACTTGAGGAACCTGTCACAACGCAATTTGAAGCAGCAGCGACGACGTGTGATTTCCTTCTCTGCCCAAAAGCCCCTCTTACAACAGTATTGAGTAGCGCTCCTGAGAACATTATTAGCTCTAACCACATAACGTGGTGAGAAAATGTCGGGCAGCGGAAAGAGGAAGGACGCGCCGGCTGACGGAGGAGGGCGAGACGGTAGTAAGAAGAAAAAGGTAAACATTCCTCATTTTTAAACATATGTTTTGGCATATGCTAGTTTGGGCAGCCGCATTAAATCTGTCACCCTTCCCAACACGGCAAAAGTTAGCGAGCAAAGAATGTCGGTTGCACGGGAACCTCGAGTTGCTAACTCGTCTGGTTTAAAGACAGGAAATGCCGGCAAATGGAAGACTGCCCACCAGCAAGCCAAGCAGGCGGGCACCCTCCAAGCAGGAGACCAGGGCATTTGGGTGACGTGTGCCCGACATCAGGAAGCCAAAGCATCCAGAGAGATCAGCCTAGTGTTTTCCGAGGTTTGCTTTACCCTGTCCGCCCTTTCTGGAACCTCACTGCTCACTGGCTTTAGTATGCTGAGAAGCTTTACGGCATCATGGACAAGGGAGACACGGACTCCAACGATGGTGATATCGACGATCTCGAAGCCTCGATTCAAAAGGAGGTAGATGCCCTAAAGGCGAAGGGCAAGGCTGATGGTGGTGAGGAGCGTATCTTCACGCCCATGACAATGAATGTCGATTGTCTGTTGTTCTTCAAGACAAGGGCACCCGTCGAGCCAGTCGCCTTTGTAAAACGCATCTGCGCTGATGCCAAAGCAGGGGACTCGGGACAGCTAAAATGTCGCTACGTAAATCGACTTACACCGGTGGTGATTATGGGCAAGGCAACCGGGGAGGGCTTGGTTGAGGTGGCCAAGAAGGCTCTCGCTCCCTTCTTTGAGTTTGCTAGCAAACCCGACAGCGCGGTCTCTGGAGGAGAGAGAGTAGAGGGCAGCCCTGAGAGCAAGGGATCATCGGTAAGTGCACCACTGTTGCCTTCAATCTCACTCATCGGTGCTAAGCAGAACCTCAGTTCGCGATCCGGCCAACAATGCGCAACCACAACACACTGAAGAGAGACTTTGTGATCAACACGGTTGCGAGCCTGATCAACCAAGACCGACACAAGGTCAACCTGACGTCGCCTGATAAGGTGATCCTCATCGACATATACCAGGTAAATCACGAAGCCCGTTCCATTTTGCCGAAAGGGGTCCCTAACATAACAACAGTCGACATGCGGAATGAGTGTTGTGGATGGCGATTGGGATGGCCTCAAGCGGTACAACCTCTCGGAGCTTTACACACAAGCAATGAAAAGCAGCGGCGATTCGCGTGTCAACACAGCCGAGAATGCGAAGGAGCACTGACCATGTCTGCTACTCAATACTTGAAAAGGGCCTCCATGCGAGGGATGTGGAGCCCGAAGTGGCCGTTGACGGCTAAAGCAAGGAACCCACACGCATCTGCCCAACTTGGAAGAGGCAAGCGAGCGTTTTCGGAACCTAGCGGGGCAGTTTTGGGTTCTGTTTCGCCCCGTTGGCTGGCGGTGCTAGGCTTGCAGCATGATGGGTGATGGGCCGGGGATATATGGTGGATGGGAATCCGAGCATTGCGGTTCGCCCAGGACCGAGATGCAGCGCTGCCACCTCCCTGTGGAGAGTGGTTAGGGGTGCTACGCTAAGCCCTATTCCAGCTAATTTTGACGAGTGCACCCACCAATAATCAAATGCCGTCTCCAGATCCCCGTTGTAACGACAAAGACCCCCATGTGGCCCGTGTCTAGCGCTGCTCTACGGTGGGTGATCGAGGCCGGGCCCAGCGAGGCGGACCCTGGACCTAACCCCCGGATTCTTTTTTTCGCCGCCTCAACGTCGCCATGGTCTGTGTTGAACGCCATGCCGGGGACCGGCACTGAAGAGCCCCGCACCCGTTGATAGCTCCTATCTTTTTGTGAACGGGAGGTGTAGTGTAAGGAAATGTGTGCGCGTTGATGTAATCAGGGGCTAAGTGTTGTTTACCCAAAGAGGCAGAGCCAACCAGCCGTCATGCTGCAGGTATTAACAGCAAGGTTGATGTTACTATACCCAAGCCAGATATTTTTTGCGAGCGGAACTTGGAACTTGGGGTCGCCCCTTAACCAAAACCTGGAGCGAGTCGACTGAGCTCACGCCCCTCTCCACGTGGAGCCATCGCGTTTCCGTCGACGGGGTTTCGAGGGTCTTGCCGGTTCTCGCTTACTATGGCCAATCACCTAACTCCCGGCTCGCTTGTCGATACGCCTCGCTCGAACTGCTCCAGCCAATTCCTGGCGCGAAACTCCATTTTTGGACGATTACTTGCAGCACCGAACACGAAAAGGCAGCTCTGGAAACTCTGGCGAATTCCACGGCACCCGCGTCCTGCGGCTTGCGTAGCTGCTCCTGATCCCTCTCACGCCTGACCTGATAGTGCCTGATCTAAGAGCAGCATTGAATATTTGCGCGACCCTCAGACCTTCCAAGCGCGTTAGGACGGCCGTCACCTTCCGGATTGATTCCCATTGCAACGCCTTGCTCGCAAGATTTTGCAGTTGAGCGGTCAACGACGCATTTCCCCAGCTGCCATGCAACCCCTGCGAATATTGATCGCACGCAATGCCACCCTTCCCCGGGGCCTTTCTGAATCATGACGTCTCTGCCCAGTCCTGCGGATGGCGGGTGGCTTCGGGCTGTCATTTCGAGACACGGCACCCATCTAACGGGTACTGTGCAAGCACGCTGCAACCACTCTGTCTTATTGCAAGCCGCTGTCTCGCAGCCAAAAGTTCCAATATTGCTCATCCAGACTTGTCCAAGGCGCGGCTGCGTCGCGACTTCGTGCCGCGCGGATGCAATCAACAGGCCACTACCACCACACTGACTTCGTCGTAGTGTAAGAAGACTAACAGTGAGCTTGCGGTTGTAATGGATATTACAAGTACACCTGTCCAGGCCCGGTTTCTTCCTGTGCAAGGCGGCCGGCCGGTAAGCCGATCTATCTCACCCGGAGTACCAACTCCGTTGTTTGTCAGTAGCCCGCCTTCCTGCTCGCTACCCACGGCGTCCCATTCGCCAACCCAGCCGTCGCTCCACGGTGCGGCTTCTTGGCAAGCATATCTCTTGACATCCAGGCGCGGCTGTATCTTTGAGGCAGCCTCCATTGCGGCCCGCCATCTCGTGGACGTACGCGTCGAGACGGGCACCTCTGGCGAAACTGGCCGGGGCCGACAGGAGATCGCTAGCTATTGCGCGATGCGGTAAGGCAGGGCTCCATTCAGGGGGTACTGTTTCCTTTGGTCCAGATTTATACTCCGGATATACAACTACGAATATGGGTCCAGTACGGAGTACCCACATTCCACTCTACATTACCGAGCCATTGTCCATAATGTTTCCCTAAACAACAGGGCTCCATGGCTCCCAACCCATGCCACTGCCCCGGCGGGCGCCGCCATGTATGCACCCATCTCATGGTTAACCCAAGCCGCCAATTCCACAGCTAGCATACGCTAAATAGCACCTGCATCCTGCCACTTGACGCCACCGTTGTTTGGGGCCACAGCCATTACCCCTTTGATGTCTTCGTTACCGAAAAGGCGGACTACCTGCATCATTCATTGGCATATTTTAGTGTAGAAAATGTAGACTTATATCTCTCCCGTTCAGCCGCCACATGGTGAGTGGCTCCCCATCAGCTCCTTCAGACTCCCGTGGTCCTATTTACCACACGGTTTTCCAACAAAGCCATATCTTGTATCCCAGTCCAGCATCCCAAAATCAAGTAACGCCCGCCCGTCGTCCGGTCTCGCGCCCCTCCCGAACCCTTCTTGCCACCTTCCTTGTGCACCCAGGCCATGTGCCGTCCGCCCCCGGAGGAGTCAGTCCGGGCCGTCCTCGGCCGGACCCTTCTGCCCCATATCTCGGTCGAAAAGGTACAAGCCGTGTTCTCACTGAGGCTCCCGAGGATATACGATATCATTACCTCCGATGGCCGGTCCCTGCAGCTCGTTCTCGAGCCGCCCTCTATGCTGCGGCTGTTGAGGTTTGAGAGGCCTATGGTTGAGGCCGAGACGGTGGTAGTGCGGTGGATCCGGGAGATGGTCGAGAAAGATGAGGCGGGTGTCGACAGCAGCGTCTCAGGGATCAGAAAGGGACCCCTGGTGACAGAAACAGGGAGCCCCGACGGCTCCGAAGCAGATCTCGACCTCCTTTCGCTCGTGCCCACACTCGTACAGTCCTCGCCAAGTCCAGCCAACGAGCTCAAGTCGGCTTACAGCTTCTTCAAACCCGTCCGCGGCACGCCCCTATCTCTCATACCAGGGGGGCGGTTACCCCCACCAGACCGCCAGCCCATCTACAGACAGACAGGTCGGCTCATCCGCCGGCTGGCCCGGCTCACGTCGCCGACAGGCAAGTTCGGGCCCGCCGCGGCAGTAGTTTCCGTGCAATCAGCCCCTCATGGTTACCAGCATCTGGGGGTGGTGACCGACACGTGGGTCGTGGCGTTCCAGTCGATGCTGGAGGGTATTCTGCGGGACGGAGAGGATATGGGCGTGACCATACCGTACGCAGCTGTGCGGAGAAACTTTCGGCGGTTTAGCCATGTGCTGGACTCGGTCACCGTGCCGAGGTTGGTGGTGCTGGACGGTGCTGAAGAGGGGAATGTTTTGGTGCGTGGCTCGGGTAGCGTAAGAGGGGAGCTGGATGGGGCGGAGTCGGTGACAAGAGACGATACATCCGACACGGCAAGTGCTGCTGCTAATGGGTCTGTAGAGGTGAAGCCGTCTGGTGAATCAAGCCTAGACGTCTGCGGCCTGCTAGGCTGGAGCAATTGTGTGTTTGGGGATCCGTTGCTGACGAATGTCTTTGGAGATGGGGCATCGATCGGGTTTTTGGAAGGGTTCAACGGTACAGATGCCGTCGCGGAAGCGGGCACACCAGGTTTCCGACTGAGCAGGACTCTCGTGGAAGGGACTGACACTGCGGGTGTTCGGCTGCTGTTATACCGGGTATATCATTCAGTAGTCTGTGTCGTTAGAGAGTTTTACAGGCCTGGGATCAACAGTACCAGGCGGGAGCTCGAGGCGAGAAAGAGGCTGAACGAGGTCCTAGCGAAGCTAGGGGAGATCTATGATGATCCAAAACGAAGTCACCGGCGGCCGAGTGGCGAGATGTCCCCCGCCAAGAGAATCAAGCCCAACGAAGAAGGGCCGGTAGCTAGAAAGGGGTTGACATTACAATAGCAATGCAAGACCTCTCAACATGAATACTGCTTGCTAAAAAAAAAAAAAAAAAAAAAAAAAAAAAAAAAAAAACACCACGTCATATCTTGGGGAGCTAGGGTGATGGATGGGTACGACTGCTGAAGTCGTAAAGTCAAGCAAGCCTCTTGCAACACAAAGTAATGTGCCACCGAAAGAGCGTCGCCTGGGGCTTGGCTGTGGGAGGCATCATACACAGCTGGCCTCTCTCCAAGCTTTTCCAAGTGCATGAGTAGGCATATCCTATACATGGTCCTCGTCTGACTCTCCCTCGTCCCGTGGTAATGACACACCCATAAGACCCAGAAGGTTACCAGCAGGACCGGCCATACCTGCCTGGCTCTTGAAACTTTCCAGTAGGTTTTTGGCAAGGTTGTAGTCGATGTCCACCGCCTCATCTTCCCCTTCATTGTCGAGATGCTTTTCCACATCTTCGCCTGCTGCTGAGATTCCTTTGTCTTTGCCTGCTTTAGCCAGGATAGTAGGGGGGGGGTTAGAAGGCTGCTCTAGCGACAATGCACCGTGTTTATTCAGCTCGGACTCCATTTGCGCCATAAGCTTGCGAATTTCTTCATCTTCGTCATCCTCCTCCGAACCGGACACGTTGTCGTCTCCGCGGTCACTCTTATCCGCTGGCCGATTACCCTTATTTTGGCTGGTATCTTCCTCTGGTAGACCCATCATCTCCCTCATCATCCTGGAGAACTGCTCTTCATCAAAGCCGACCTCCTTGTCCTCATCCTCACTGGCATCGCCCTCTTCGCTGTCATCGCTATCATCATCGTCCTCGTCCATTTCATCGAACTCGGCCCCTTCGATACCAGCCCCTTCGTCGTTGAGAAAGGCCTCGAACCGGGACACAATCTTTGTCAAGTCCGCTTGAGTATTAGCATCGCCAAAACCAGCACCCTTGGCCGCATCCTTGTTAAGGCCGTTCGCGCCATCGAGCTGCTGTTCAAAGTCACGGTAGTCGATATCCATCCAAGAGTCATCATTTTCGCGCTCGACATCCTTCCACGCCCTGATATCGTCATCCGAGGGCAGCGTCGAGTCCCCGTCTTCCTCCAAGTCTTTCAGAAGAAGAGCTACTTCCCGTGCCACTCGATTATCGCTTTTTTCTGCGTTCCTCGCTGAAATCTCTAAGCCCGTAGTGATCTTCATGCCTAGTTCAAGACGAGCTAGTTTCTGCTCAGCCTCTTTAGTCCCCGTGGCTACCTCAAGCTCTCCTGCATTAATAAGGCTGCTCCATGCCAGCAAGGGGTCGAATCTTTGGGACTTGAGCTGAGCGTAGAGGACCCTGGTGAATCGGACGCTGACGGTAACTAGATCTCGTGGCGGGAAAAGAAGGGCCTGCGAGGAAGATAGGAATGGTTTAAGCGTGAGGGGGTCTCGGAGATAGAAGGCTTCCGTAGCCGGGGCGATGGCCTTTGGTCTTGCATGCAGGATGTATGCCGCCCTCCGAGGTAGAGTCACCAGCGAGTGGTGCATGAAGTCTGTTATCTGACCGGGGTACTTTTCTAACCGGTAAAGCGCTTCCGCCTCGACAAAGGTTGAGTGAATAAGAGTGTCTGGAGCTGACTCTATGATGGCGAGTGCGTTCTGAAGAGACAGAGACTTCGACATCGCTACCCCAGCGACTGTCTGTAGTGGGATGATGCGCAGCTTGCCTTCGTGGATCCAAACTCGGTTGCTGTCGTTCTCGGGGCTTAGCCATTTGGGTAGAACCTTTGCGGCCTCAACCAAGAGGAACTCGCCGTCGCTATCGGACACTCGAATCCAGAGTTGAGGGAATGACTTGCTCAATTCTCGGAGTAGGTAGACGATGAGCCACTCATCCTCGACGTTATCTCCATAGTTGGTTGTACCATGAAGGTAGATCAGCCCTGTTTTATGCCATCAGAAAAATGAAGACTGAAGCTCGGAGAAAGTGTGCTGGTGCAGGGTAATGGAACATAATTCCCAGGTTCAATATTTGCCGGTGATGGTATATTTGGACCTCACGATTGCAGAGGCCAAGGAGACATCCCGGCAAGTATAAACTCACCTTCTTTTATTTTTGTTTCAAGTTGGAACGCCTGGCGCTGCCAGACGTAGTCTTTGGTAAGCTCATCGGCCATCTTCACGGCAGCCCTCCGGATAGCCTCCAAGCTCGTAAGGCTCTTGTCACCCATGAGAAAGAGCATGTAGTCAACGCAGTCTTCGGGAAGTCTCATCCGGAAGCCATCGAAGGCCTCGTCCCCGGGCCGCGGCTCTTTTGAAGAATCCATCGGTTGAGGTGGTTCGGTCGTTTTTGCTGTAAATTTCTGGAGGCACGCCTTCCGCTTGAGATCCAAACCTGAATAGCTTTAAATCAAGTTTTTTTGGCCTGACCACTGACACAGACACCTGCCGACAGGAGACCGGGCAGTTGTCAGGTAGGGAGCATAAGGGAATGTTGCTGAGCTTTGCGCCGCTACTAGTACCTCACCATTCCACTAACGACACTCAACCCTCCATTCGACCAAAACCCACTTCCGAGTTTCCACAGGCTACCTTTGACATTTCTCATTTCATGGGAATATACAGGTTTGAGAAAATCGACATATTTTTTTGTTCAGCGGACGTATTCGATAGCGGGGTTTGCCAAAACACGTTCCAATTTGGCCGTCTGCAAAGTGGGGTTTGACCAGTCAGGTAACCCCGCGTGGCTTGCTGACTGCACTGACCTCAGAGTGGATTGTGTTTCTGCGACGCGTCCCGCCTGAGATGGAAAGCGCGCTACTAGATTGAAAAGTTGTTTGCCCTGGCTTGTTCCTGTTCCTGGACCACGCACTTCACTTCCCCGACCCACGAACCTTGGCGAGGCATATGCTCTCCACTCTGACATTTCGACTCGCCGTCCCTGCTTCTCCTTCCACTACATATCGAGCTGCGAGTTATTCTTAGGTTGTTTCCCCACCAGACAATCGCGAGCCCACGCGATGCCTGGGAGGACGATTAATAACCTCGAGGCTGAGTCCTCCAGGAAGCGACCACGGATCGTGAGTGCCGACGAGGATGACGACGAGCAGATTATCGAAGTGCGAGAGGCTCGTTCAAGTCTTCGTGCTGACACTGTAAGTTCCCCCTTAGACATGCCTACATACAATATATATCCCTAACATGGCGTAGCGAAAACGAGTTCGCGTCTCAGGTACCGAGTCTTTCAAGGATGCTCGTCGATCGATCCGCGAGTCAACGCCGGATAACTCCCATATCGACGATGATGCCAACGGAGCTGACGATGGAGGAGCCCATTCAAACTCGGACTCTCCTCTTAAAACGCAATATGAGGTAATGCGAGACGGCAACTTTGACCACCTCCGGCACGAAGTTGTCGACGACCAACGAGCAACCCAGAGGCTTCGTTTCCGCCCTAACCTACTGGGGGACAATGCCATCGCCGATAATGGTATCATTGAGAGCATCACATGCGTCAACTTTATGTGCCATCAGCGTTTGCACTGCGAACTTGGCCCGCTCCTCAACTTTATCGTGGGTGAGAATGGAAGTGGCAAGAGCGCCATTTTGACGGCAATCACACTCTGCCTTGGCGGCAAGGCGAGCTCCACCAACCGTGGAGGAAGCCTGAAGAGCTTCGTCAAGGAGGGTTGTGAACGTGCGGTACTGTCGGTCAAAATCAAGAACCAAGGTCAGGATGCGTACAAGCACGATATTTACGGGGATTCTATTGTTGTCGAACGCCATTTCTCCAAGACGGGGAGCAGTGGCTTCAAGATCAAAACTGAAATGGGCCAGACATATTCGACCAAGAAACAGGAGGTTGAGGAAATTGTCGAATACTACGCCCTCCAAGTCGACAATCCGCTTAACGTTCTCTCCCAGGACAATGCTCGGCAGTTTTTGAACGCTTCAACCAAAACCCAAAAATACAAGTTCTTTATTGAGGGCGTGCAGCTACAGCAACTGGACAACGACTACAGGCTCATATCCGAGAGCCTAGAGCAAATGAAGGCCAAGATACCCGAGCAAGAGGACCGGGTCAAGCGTGCCAAGGTGGTCTTGGACAAGGCGAAGCAGAAGAAAGAAGCCGCCGAGGGCCACCGGCAAATTCGCCTGAAGTACAGAATGCTACGTAACCAATTGGTCTGGGCACGGGTCGCAGATGAGGAGGCCGACCTGGCCAAAAAGAAAGAGAAGGTAGCGGAGGCTGAAGCTGCGATCGCTGAAGCAGAGCGAGTGTCGGCGGAAAAGAAAGAATCACTCCGCTTGGCCGACGAAAAGATCGATCGCGCTATGGAAGCGATCAAGAATGCGGAGACAGATATAGGAGAGGTTCAGCAAAAGGCAGAAGAAGCCAGCGAGGTTTTTAAGCGCTTGCGTGATGAGATCCAGCGAGTTATCGTCGATGAGCGGGAAGCTCATCAGCGGCTGAAGAATGCCGCTGATAATCTGAAGGACATCAAGCAAAAGGTTGCTGTCGAGGAGGAGCACCTCAAAGATTCCAATGGAGAGGCGCATTCTTTGATGCTTCGGCAATCCAAGGATGCAAGGAAAAGGATAGAGGACATCGGCAAGGAGATTGATCACAACAAGAAGCAAGGGCCGGAGCTCGCCAAACGCCAAGATGAGGTGAGGGGGTTATTGGCGAAAATTGAGGGCGAGACTCAGCAAAAGCGAAAGGAAATTGACTCGGTTGAGACAGCCATCAGGGAACTAGAACAAAAAAGCGGGAGCCCTTTTGATGGATATGAGGCCGGGATGTCCAACCTCGTCAGAGCAATCGACAACGAGCGCAGGTTCGAGAACAAACCCATTGGGCCACTAGGGGCTCACATACAGTTATTGAAGCCCGAGTGGGGGTCTATCTTGGAACAGACAATGGGCAACAATCTCAACGGGTTTATCGTCACGAGCAAGCGCGACCAGAAGCTTCTCTTCGAGTTGATCGATCGGTTCAAGCTCAGGCAGTGTCCAGTGCTCCTTGGTAACGGCCATCGCCTTGACCTGAGTGGCAAAGAGCCCGACGAGTCGTTCGACACAATTCTCCGCACGCTGAAGATTGACAATCATCTTGTTCGGGATCAGCTTGTTCTCCACCACACGATTGAGCAGATTATTTTGATCTCAGAACGCGTCAAAGCTCAAGATGTCATGTTTGACGGCCCAGTGCCGCGGAACGTCAAGGCCTGCCTGACAATCCAGGACGGCGGACGCGGCCAAGGTCTCCGGTTGGTGGAAAACAATGGCAACATTTCCACCACGCCCATTGGGCGCGGCCAGTTCAGCGGGAGACCGCGCTTGAAGGCAGACTCGGGGTCCCAACTTGCTTTTCATAGGGAATCGCTGCGTAATCTGCAGACCGAATACCTGACAATCGATAGCGAGAAGCGACGCCTGCAACAAGAATCTCAACGCCTAAAAAACGACGTAAATAAGTGGAAGAAGGACCAGGACAATCTCGAGAGGAAACAGAGGCATGCCCAGGTTGCTGCCGACAAGATTGAGGAAGAGCTGGACAAATTCGAAGGTACCGACGGTCGATTACAGGGTCTACAAGTGCAGCTGGAGGAATGCATATCGCAAGAGAAGCATCACGGCATGCAGTACGGCGCTCTTGCTAGCAAAAAAGAGGAGAAGAATGCCGAGGTTGAGGGAGCCCGGGAGAGGTCCAGGTTGGCCAAGGCCCAATTTAGAGAGGTTGAGGCGCGTCTTGTCAAAGCTGAAGACAAGTGCAAGCGGCTCAAAGACGCTCGCCACATCGTTCTTACCGAGGTGAATGAAGCTGTCGTACGCGTCGATCTGTGCAAGGAAGAGATGGCCAGGTTTTTGGGAAAGGTTGAAAGACAGGAGGTGTTCCTAGCCGGTGCCATTGCGCAATCCCTTCCTGTTTCGGGGGGGCAGCGCATAGAGGTTCCTGAAAGAGAAACCAGCCAGAGCCTGGAGAGAAAATACCACGCTCTCGAACAGCGACTCAAGGAGGGAGAAGCTCGGCTCGGCCAAGACAAAGATATTTTCGAATTAGTCACTCAGGCTACCAAAGACTACGAAAAGGTGGTTACAGATTTGAAATCCATTCAGGAAGTGAATCAGGGTCTTCATAACACTCTGAAGCTACGTCTTGAGAAATGGAGGAAGTTTCAGCGATATATATCCTCTCAATCTCGCGCCAACTTCATATACCTGCTCAGCGAGCGTGGCTTCAGGGGTAAGCTGCTCCTTGACCATGAGCGAAAGGCCTTGGACCTTCAGGTCGAGCCGGACCAGACAGAGAAGAGGGCAGTCGGGCGGAATACCAAGACTCTTTCCGGCGGCGAAAAGTCTTTTTCGTCAATTTGCTTGCTTCTCGCTATCTGGGAGGCAATGGGGTCCCCACTGAGATGCCTGGATGAGTTCGATGTCTTCATGGACAATGTAAACCGAGCTATCAGCACCAATATGCTGGTGAGTTATCCGACCCGCGTCGTGCCAGACAGAGGCTAATATTTCACAGATTACCGCGGCTCGTCGTTCCGTTAATCGTCAGTACATCTTCATCACGCCAAATGCAATTGAAGGTAGAAATACGCTGGACAAGGACGTCAAAATCATTCGGTTCGTGTTCCCATCGTCTACGGCTGTGACCTCACACTAACGATCGATCCATTAGGCTCACTGATCCCCGTCAACGGACATTGGCAGACCACTGATATGTCTATTCTTTCTGCCTCACTTCTCTTTGGTTTTGGGTTCTTGCGATCTAGCCACTTTTTCACACCATCTACATGACGTGGCGTTAGATACGGATGGATTTGGGAATGGTGTTTGTTTCTGCGAAGGGTCATCGACGCTCGTGCTCCTGTTTTCTTGCCTCTCGACATGAAGGTTTTGGCCCCAAGGCCGGTGGTGGTGGTTCTAACCCGTCTCAATTCCCTGTACTTATACTCTGTTCGTACACACTAGACTATACACCTATACTGTACTTTTATAATTACGCCTCCAAACAAAGCGGTTGGTGGCTCTTCCAAGGCGATGCTCCGCCGTCTATATTTGCACACCCTTGCTTCGCAAGACGTTGATACCAGCGCTGGCGGTAAAGCTCAGCCATTCCCTAACTGACCGGGCGACATTTCCCATCTCGCTGGCCTCTTGAAGGCGGCGGCGCAGGAACTCTTGAGTATCACGAAATCCGAGAGAACGGTCGTTTGTCATGAAGAGCTCGGCGGCCGCATATATGGCCGAGAGCGATGCGCGCTTGGTATACCATGTTGGGTCGACCGCAACGTCGCCTGCTAGAAACCAGATTTCATCAGCCAGCATGGCTAGCTCCTTGACAGAAGCCGGGACGTAGGAAGGCTGTGCCATTATTGCGAGAGCCTATGCCGTTGCGTACCATGTTAGCTACCATCCGTCTTCGCACCCATCAAGCTGGGGGCTCTTCCAGGTCTCCAGTCCTAGATGAACAATAAATAAGCCCTCGTAAAGAGATTTCCACATACCTCCTGCCACTGCCACACAACCTCGGCATTCCCAAGCAGCCGCTCCCACGCCAGGGCTTCAACCCGGGACGCGACCACATTCGGCCCCTTCTGCCCGTCGCCAAAAAGCGCCACGCTGCGCGCCGCCAGCGCCTCCCGTTGCGTCACCAGGTGCCATTGCACTAGGCTGAAGACGCCGTCGGGCACAATGGTCGGGCTGATATCGAGGTACCCGGCGTCACGGGCGCCGAGGGCGAGCGCTGAGGCCGAGAAGCCGTGGGTCGGCACGTGGCGGTAGGCGGCGGCGAGGAGGAGCGATTCGGTCGGTGTGAAGGGCCCCGGGGGCGGGGGGTGCGAGTAGGAGTGGTATGGCCGGCTGGAGGTGCGCGTGGGTATTGGTAGGCTGGCGGGGAGGTGGTGTCGGGGGGTGGTGGTGTGGGCGTGTGTGGTGGTGGTGGTTGCGGCACGGAGGCACGGTTTTAAGCTTGTCGTCCCAGGTGGCAGCAGCGAGGAGGGATGCAATATCCGCCGGGCGACGGCAGCGGCTGCGCCGGCGGAGCGGGAGGCGGCGGGAGGGGAGGGCATTGCCAATTGTCTCGAGTCGGCGGTCCCGAATACCCAGCAGTGATGAGGCGGCGCGCGGTCAAAAAAGGTGACGAGATATTATTAGTGTAGTTAGTGCATTTGCGATTGGATTGCCTGTGCCTTAGCTACATCCATTGGTGCAGAGTCCCGTCTCCACTGGATCGGGAGAGCTGGACTCGGCACGATACGGGCCAAGTCCCGCGCCCCTCTCTCCTCACGAGGCCTGGCACGCCTGGGTTCCCCTCTGCCAAGAAGCGCTCAGCTCAACACTCAACGCGGCGGGGAGACTAAAAGGGGAATTATAAAAGACATTCAGACGAGGCCATTGAGGCCGCGTTACGCGAGCGCGGGATGAATGTGCCTATCTGCCCCAAAATCCCTGCCCTCCATCCCAATCATTCCCCGTTGCTGTTTTCCATTCGCTCAAGTTCTGTCTCTGGTCCTGACCTTTGCATGGGTAGCTAACTTCGGAACAGCAACCCATACCCTAGCTTTCGCGCTGTAAAGAGGCGGGAGAAGGAAGTCCCAGCAACCTACAGGCCCAGCAGTCCCGGCCCTGACAGCCCAAATAAGGAAACCGACCCAGCTTGGGATTGGGAGTTGCCGTGGCTTCTTGCTATCGAGATTGATCACTTGGGGCCAGAAATGCTGCGAGTGGGACGGAAAAGGATGGAAGTGTGGTATCGCTGCCGCGGGACTGCCCTCCGGCGCCGACTCCCTTGGCCCTTTGCTGTCTCAACTCGGTCTCAGCCTGCCAACCCAGTGTTGGCGGGTAATTATCACGAACCCGCACGCAGCTAACGATGCGGCAAGGAAGCTAATGCAAGCACACATGGGAGGCAGATGCGTGATATCAGCACCCACGGCCAGGAGAGACTGGACATGGGGCCAAGGACGGCCACCCAGGGACAGCTACACTAGGGTTTGATATTGCCGAGATTCACTGGCCCCCGCCATTGATCACCCCGCATGTTGCCGTCGCCGAGTCGATTCCATGACTCGCTTTTCGATGCCATGGCCCATGGGAGAGGGAGCTGCAGATGCATCCCAGGTTTCCCGTTCGATTCAACTAGATCCGCCAGGGACCGCAGTGGCTACTGATGTAGGGTACCTCACGGTAACAGCTTACAGGTATGTCACGGTACATTCATCGCACACACGCCCGCTCAACCTCCGGCTATCCGGGTTCAACCCGTTTTTTCTTCTTCACTCGATACGCCTTCCGGCTCTCGGGTTTGGTGGCAACTATTATCTCGGTCTTTGCCCGGCAAGGCGTGTGTCTGACATCTCACATCACCCACCCTGCACGCCTCCACGTCGTCGACCTGTCTGACTGCTCCCACATGCGCCTTTTGCGGTGTTTGTGACGGGGTCCCGTGGCTGCAGTCCGAACCTGGCTTCAACCGCATTCGGCCTGTCTCCGCTCGGATCAGGTCCCCGGGCCGCTCCACCTAGCCCCAAGGCCTCCGCAACCGAAGCGGGCGGTCGAGACCTGCTTGGATCGGCCGCTGGATGTATGAATCTATGTATGTCCGCGGTATACCCACAGCAGTTGATCAAAGTCTTCCCCCCTGGACCGTCTACGATCCAGTCGCCTGTGTCTGCGCCGTGGCGCCCGCGCTCCTGCATGGGGATTTTTTGTCTCTTTTGTCGTTCTCATTAACCGATTCCATTCTGCATTGCCCGGCCTACTTCTGCGATGCTCTGGTTGGCCGAGCTCCGGATGGGGAGGAACAGTGATTGAGATTTGCGTTGCCCATCTCGGGTTTTGTTGGAAGACCGCTCGACGCACGCTCGCCCGAGTTCTCCAGCCTACACATGCAGGCCCCTTATCGGTGGGCGTATTGGTACCGTGGTAAGCGGTCCCGAGCGTCCTGTCGGTAGGAATTAGCCAGTCGACGGGGGGGGAACAAGCACCATTTGAGAAGGCATGAAGACCATCCCGGATGTACAGGGCCTCTACGGGGCGAGAATAGGGCAGCGAGGAAACAGGATTGGACATACGTCGCCCCGGTGTGCCGCGGCACATGCTGTGTGACCATCTCAACAGTGCCCCGAGTGGCAGATTGGCGGTCGCCTGTTCAGCCACCGGGACACTCCTCAGCACGGCACATAGGGCAGGCCAATGCAAGTCAACCCGTCACCTCTCCGTATCGATGGTGGCATGGTTCACCCGGAAGGGCAGCTGGACGCTCTCGCCCTTTCAAAGGGTTATCAAAAGCTTGGGAATGGTCAACAGTCGCGCATGGTCGTTTGTGGAAGAGACACCCTCTCGGAACGACGTTGGCCCTTCTGGGAAGCGTCTGGTATGACGACAGACAACGGGTGAGGCCGCCGTTGCACCCTTGCAGTGAACTTCTCGCCGCAGGGAAGGCTTGGGAGCTCGGCCAGGTAACACGACGTCGGTAGCGCAGCTCTCTATCCAGTTTCAGGAGTTTTTTCTCACTAAGAACTCGGCAAGCAGTGGCCAGTGGTCACCATAGCAGTGGTAGCAAACTGGAGCGGTGTTAGCTGCTTGTACCGTAGCCGGGAAGACAGCAGACTGTCTCACACAAGAGTTCTGGTGGATCGCCAACCACTCATGCTGATGCATGTGAGAAGATTGGGGAGCTGTATCGGCGTGCTGGCGTGCTGGCTCAGCATTGGCAATAATCTGAATCCATGGTAACCTGGATGTATTCCACGCTCCTATAGGAAAGGGTGCGACCTTGCACACAATCTAATACATGCCTGCCCCTCGCCAAAAGAGTCAAACTTTTTGGCCACGGCAGCCGCTGCCCACGTTGCATCTGAGACCGGTGGGATCAAGATAAAAGAAACAGACAAGAGGGATATAAGTCAAGGTTTTTATTTGGCAGAAAGAAAACGTGCACAGGCTGCACTCAGTTCTGCCTTGCCATCACCAAATACTAGGCAGAGGATAGAAGAGAGGACAAGAGACAAGACAACCTGTACCACCAAACATATGTTGGCTTGTCCCCAGGCACAGAAGGGAGCAAGGCAGCCGATGCCGTATGTATACTATGCACTACTTGGCAACGGTGTATCTTGTAGCTCAGGTTGCTTGTCCTAATTCCGCTGCCCACACATTCAAGCACAAGCCGACGCTGACACACGCACAACACTGGTAATAGGTCCCGAATTTGATGCCAGCACTCAATGGACCGACCCGATGCTGGCGGCACAGGCAGCGGACGTCCTGTCGGGACGGGAAGGTAGCCCCCTGTCATCTGCAGGCGCAATCCGCCCCCCATCACTAACCATCCAGGCGAGAGGAAAGGCCTGGACGGACAATAAACAGCAGCAGGTAACAGTAGCCAGCGGCGATTATCATAGGACTGCGCAGTGTGTGTATGCCGGGCACACGAAAGCTTGATGCTGGTCCTATACGAATTACAGCTGCTGGCCCTTTCCGACCCCCATTCCCAGGTCCCCCAATACCGACCTAGGGTTGAGCGCAAAGAGTTGGCCAAGTGGTACATGCATATGCTTGTAGTAATATGTCCACACATCTCTCTCTCTCTCTCTCTCGCCTCATAGCTAGACCGGTGAGAACCCGGTCCATGATATTTCACGCAAGCCTGAAAGAGCCGCAATATTCGAGGAGGGGTGTCTGTAAAATTGTGAAATACGGCAGAGCATTCAAACCAATCTTGGGCGATGAGGAGCGTGAGAATGCGTCGTGATTTGCCAGGACCGCCGGGGTTGGTGGGGCTTACGCAGGGCCCTGCCTGCTTGCCATAGCGCGCCCGCACCTCTTGCACCCGTCAAGGCCGCAAGGCTGCCACACAAAATTCAAAATGGCGGAAGGGAAAGGGGTGGGGGCAGAGAGGGGAAAATTCTGTTTTCACGGGGCCTCAGCCCCACTCCTCAGCACCTTATCAGATGGCTGTCTAAACTGGTCGCTCTGCTTTTCATGCAGTCGCACTCACGTAGTCCGAAGCGGCACCGAGAGGCGTATCAGAACTGGCAAGACAGGAAACCTCAAAGTCTGCTCCAGAGGTATGCATGTACAGTTCTTACAGGGACAGATATCATCCAATACCTCCGCTGCTGTCTCTCACTCTTTAACGTAGAAGAGACAGCTACGTCGCCAAGTACGTCGCTGGCCTTGCTCTTCCGGCATGCGTTCCACATTTTGGGAGCGTCACGCTGCCTACACCTTCCATCCAGTTTGCATGGTCTTCCATCGAGAGCAAATGCTCAAGTGGCAATCTACGTTTGTGCAAGGGGAGGGGATGTAATTGCCCAAGTTTGTAGTAATGTTTGTTTTGCTTTACAATATGAGCTGTATCGTGTCCCTGCGGCACAGTCGCGCGGTTCAAGTGACGTACTCGTCCATTGAGTCTTCGCTCTGGCAGCGTTCGATTGCCTGTATGTAGATGCCACAGGGGAGACTAGGCTGCCTTGCATGTCATTGGGCGCTGTCATCAAGCTGGTGTATATGGAGTGTAAAATCGCGAACTGGTGCACTTGGGCGGTGGCCATCTTTAGGGTAATGATACTGAGCTGCTAGGCTTTGGGGTTGGTTTCGTGCAGCGTCTCCACACGTTTTCAGTTTGGGCTCCGTCACCACAATATTCTTGGGTCTGGATCGAACCCGTTTCCCTGCGCGCCTGCTTACCTAGTCAAGTGTGGTTCCGTTTTTGCCCACCGCACCCTCAGAGACTCGTGCTATGGCTGTTCCTTCCCTTCACCTGGTCGATGTTCATTTCCCAGACTGAACGCGACACTGAGATTCGCCGATCAGCCTGCCCTGCCTGCAGCTCAACTCGTGCTTCCCGCCCGCACGACACATCCAATTCAGTTCTCTCCCTCGACCCCGAGAGTGCCATTTGCTGCCTCCACAAGCTGCCAAGGGCTCCACAGTCAACCTCGAATCCTTGCGGCGCCTTGCCTGACACACGCGTTCTGCGTTCTGCGTCGTGCGTGCTCCCCGTCCACGGCGTTGATCACCCCGGCCAAGTTCTTGACCTAGGCTCCAATCCGTGCTGACCTTCTGCTGGCTGTCAGACGTATCGACAGAAAAATCTTTCGGCGCTGACCATTGCTGCTGCCCTCGCTGCCCGTTGTACCTACTTGGCCACCTGTCGCGTCGCTCAACCAAAGGCACTCAAGGCACCCCATTGTTTCGGACGTGCAGCCCACCTTCCAGACTCACCACAGACAGACGCACGTCGGCCCAACTGGCTGAAGGCTCAACGGTATCCCACCTGAGTCCTTCGTCCTGCTCCGTGGCCCGTTGCGCGAGGTCGCAAAGTCGCAGTGTACCTGGCCGCCCTCACCTGCTGTCCGCCCAAGCAGCGACACATCCCCAGTGCTGCCGTTGCAGACAGACGCCGACACTCAGCACCAATCGTCGCGTCTCCGAAAATTTCCCTCCCATCAAGCGGCTAAGTTGACCAGAAAAATTTTCGATTCCTTTATGGCCATGGGTAAGTCCGTCATCAGCTTGCGTCGTCCTGCATCTTGCCCTCTGGCAACCTCGAGTTCCTTCCCTTCCACATCCTGTTCCCAGCGGAGCTCTTCTATCAATCTTCACCCTTCCCTTCCCCTACCAAGTCACGACGGTATCAAGGCCTGGGCTCCTTTGTGTCCCCCTCTTCGCGTCTAAGACTGCCCTTCACAAGCAGCCAGTCTGCGAATACCGCCATCGTGAGCATACCCCAGACCCAGAGGATACCCTCCTGGCGTGCTACCACTGCTTGTAACCCCCCAACCTGCCCAAATAGCACCTTTGCGATTCCCACAGCCCGGGCGAGCTGGCTGCTTCTCAAGCCTCCTCACTCGCAGTCCCTCTCCCCATCCCCCATCCACACACAAAGCTGCATTTTGCTGCAGTGCCTTGCGTCCTCTGCCCTGCCTGCACTGCCTTGCCTCGCACATGCCGCATACATATACACAATCCGGCCCCCCCCCCCCCCCTTCCCCTCTGCCTGCATGTCTTTCCCATCCTGATCCACCCTCGAATTCACCACAACCCCGCCGCACCCCGAGCCGGTTGCTGCTCTCATTGAGCTGTCGTTGCCATTCCATTACTTCATTGCCTTCCCCGTCTTCTCATCTCGTCATCGCGCCTTCTGGCTCTTCCGCCTGGATCGATTGTTTTCTAACCTCAGGATTCCACCTACAGCCGACTCAGGAGACAACTACCGCCCAGTAAGTTTCCTTTCTTGCTTCCTTTCTTGCCTCTCGGGAGGAGTTCGTCGACTCCTTTACAACTCTCTTGTGGTCGGCTTAGGTGACTATGCTGGTATGGCACCATATGGTTGAAGATCATGTCTTGGTCCGCGACAAGGAGGGGGCTTTCTGAGCTCGCTTGTGTGTAGCGAGTATCCACGGGAGGACAGGTGAGGTGGGGGGACTTTTCACCCCCTCCCGCCTCCCCTCGGCGGCTCTTTTTCGTCCGGGTCTGTCTTGATGATGATACTCGGGGTTCATCTTGTGCTGGCTACTTCCCAGCGCATGATTTGCCTTCAAAATCCAAGACCACAAACTTGGATCGGTTGCTATAGTCGGACCCTTTACTGATAAATCCGTAGCGAGAGAGGTCGCGCTCTCCCAGACGTGGACGTTCGCGTAGCCCCAACAATACTCGACGATCATATTCTCCTCGTGACCGATCACGGAGTCGCACCCGCAGAAGAAGTCGCACTCCCATGACTGGCCAAGGTGCACCAGCTGGAGGACCAGGTTCGGGTTACGGCGGCGCTCCGCACCGATCTTTCGAGGATCGTGCAGCTCACAGAGAGCAAGTTATGAACAATATCCGGGAAACCTCTCAGCAGGACCGACGCGTCTACGTCGGCAACTTGTCTTACGATGTCAAATGGCACCATCTTAAAGATTTCATGAGACAGGGTATGTATTTGCCCCACTCTAAATTTCAGAGTTGATTATATCGCTAATTCGGACGATGTTTAGCTGGAGAGGTTCTCTATGCCGATGTTTTACTTCTTCCCAATGGAATGTCGAAGGTGGGCTTCTGAGTGATTTTGGCTGGTTCTTTTGTGGTTCCCTTCCTTTTGGTCGTTTTGATGGATTGTTGGATTGACGGGTCGGGACCTTGTCCGTGGAAACTGTAGGGATGCGGGTAAGTTGAATCCTAACGGGCTTTTTGATGGGTAACGGTTGCTAACTACTGCCTTAGAATTGTGGAGTACGCAACGAGGGAGCAAGCGCAGAACGCCGTTGCGACGCTCAGCAACCAGAATCTCATGGGCAGACTTGTCTACGTGAGAGAGGCAAGTTTTTCAATCTCAACGATTGTTGTGAATGACCTACTAACCCCGAGTTAGGATCGCGAGGCCGAGCCTCGTTTCGGCCCCCCCGGAGGAGCTGCCCGTGGGGGGTTTAATGGTGGCATTGGCGGCGGCGCTCCCGGCGGCGCCCCAGGCGGCTACGGCGGTCCAGGTGGTTTCAATCCCGGAATGCCTGGCGGTGGCGGCGGCGGCGGCGGTGCTGGACGCCAAATCTACATTTCCAACGTTTGTGGCATCATTTTATTGCCCTCCTTTCCTCCGGCGTCACTTTGAAAGACGGCAATGCTGACAGTATGATTCAGTTGCCTTACACCGTAGGCTGGCAAGACTTGAAGGACCTATTCCGCCAAGCCGGTAAGCAGCGGGACCATGCCACGATATTGGGAAGTTTGATGAACTAAATCTTTTAGCCCGGACAGGTGGTGTTATTCGCGCTGATGTCCACCTTGGTCAGGATGGCCGACCCAAGGGCTCCGGCATTGTGGTCTTCGAATCGCCCGACGATGCACGCAATGCCATTCAGCAGTTTAACGGATACGATTGGCAAGGTCGTCTTCTTGAGGTCCGCGAAGATCGGTTTGCTGGCGCAGCTATAGGCGGAGGCGGCTACGGCCGCGGAGGCTTTGGTGGTGGACGCGGAGGCTTCGGAGGTGGCTTCGGTGGCCGTGGAGGGTTCGGTGGCGGACGTGGTGCCTTTGGCGGCGGCGGCTACGGAGGCGGCCGTGGAGGAGGTTTCGCTGGTGGATTCGATCCCAGCGGTGGTGGTGGTGTCGGCGGCGCTACAGCTGCACCCCCCAATCCATTCACGGACTATGCGACCTCTGGAACCGAGAGATGTGAAACAATCTATGTTCGCAACGTAAGTTTACTCTTTATCATTCCTCTCTTGTCCCTTCTCGCGACAAATGGACAAGCTAACCATCTCACAGTTGCCCTGGTCTACTAGTAACGATGACCTTGTTGAGCTATTCTCGACAATTGGAAAGGTTGAACAAGCCGAAATTCAGTACGAGCCAAGCGGACGGTCTCGCGGCACTGGAGTCGTCAGATTCGACTCAGCTGACACTGCAGAGACGGCTATCACCAAATTCCAGGGCTATCAGTATGGTGGCCGCCCCCTTGGCCTGAGCTTCGTGAAGTACATCACACCTGGCTCTGGCGACGCCATGGATACCGACTTGCATGGCGGCCTTACGCAGGACCAGATTATGTGAGCACGCTTGCTCTGATCGCCCGCTACCGTAGCCTGGGCTGCCCTGTCGCAATCACTGCAACTACTGTTTTCCCGCAACGTTGCTAGATCCTGCAATCATTGCAGCCTAACGCCTAGCGACCAGAGCGTTCGGTATTCTGATTTTTGGCCGGGCATGATACTGTACTCATTCTTTTTTCTTTTCCTTGCAACCTTCCGGCCTTTTCACCAGTCACGATGATTTCCTATTCCTTCAATGTCTCCGATAACACGAGGGCGCAGAACTAAAACTCCTGAGCCTTTGGGCCAGAGAGACTAACGAGACTAGGCCTGCGCCTAGCTGTAATGTCATGGAGCGTTTTCTCAGGGAGGGTAGTCTGGATCGGCAGGAATTGAAAGAGTGGCCCGGAAGACTCACTTCCAGTCCTCAGTCGCTTGAACTTACTCACGAAACCCAAAAGTCTTTACGCCAATGTTGTCGGTTGGGAAATTTACTCTCTGGAGGCTCCACAGAAAAGGAAAATCGGAGAACTTTCCCCTAGAATGTACACTCGAATAGCATCTGATTATCCCGTTGGCAGCGTTCGATGGATGGCGTCGGGTAGTGGTATGCGTGTGTGCAGGTGTTATATTGTGAGCGCGGGTTCGTCTTGTGGTCGGCGTACTTGGTGAGTTGCACAAGGCGAAGCGTAACGATCCTTGTGGCGTTGCGGTAGGCATGGTCCAGGTCTGTTTGGTTCTGGCGTTTATCCGATTATTCTCGATACCCTGGGCAACCTACACGCCCCCTTCTGGACCGGCAATGGCATCAAGTGTTGGCCAGAGTTACGATGTTTGGTCTGATTTGTGCGAGATGACCATAAAGTGGAGCGAGGGGTTTCACAACCCAGCCAACAACAGCCAAGTTTGTAGTCTCAAGCATTATCAGGCACCCTCCCTCGTTCAGACTAGGGGAACGTGTGACACCAGCTCCATAGTGTGTGTACTGTACGTGGTGTGCTTACAATCATGAGTGTCCATTTTGTGTTCGTTCGCCATCTGTGTGACAACAGTCGGTCTCTGCACAAGCTTTCTAGATCAACCACCGAATGTATCCATTCATCCTAAGCACAATATTTCAGTTTCAGCGACGGTCGTAGGAGCTTAATTTGTGAAGTTGTTTTGGAGGGCGCTGATAGAGAGCCCTATAACCTTGTAGGGGAGACAAGATGAAAGCCCCCTGTGCTAGGAGGCATAGCCAAACAAGAGTATACTCCCTTCTTCCTTACCTCACCAGCAAAATTCTTCCTCGCGGCTTCCTCAAATCCAAGACTTTGTCTTTCTACGGTCCTTTACTTAACTGGATATTAAAAAGGGGCTGAAGAGGCATTTACGGCCTATTTACTCAATGTTTCCATGCTGAACTCGAACGAGAGGGCAAGAAGAGCCTTTCAATACAGTTGTCCGGGGTAATGCAACTTGATATTTCTCCATCGGAGACATCCTAATGCACCTGACATTCTTAGCACAGTGTTCAAGTCCGGGGGCGATCTAAGCGAATATCCGCGCATCAGGCGACGACAGAACTCTGTTCTGACAGCCTTACTATAGCCTAGGTGTTCGATGTAATAGCATGTACCTTCGAATGACCCTTTGTAGGAGAATATGTTACAGCAATAAGTCACCAGAGGAAGATTACAATAACATATGCCCACCTAGAAACACGACGGTTGCATTTGAAGAGCCAACGGGTATCTCGATAAGCGACGAGTAACTACCTCGAAAGAGAAAGACCCAGAAGACCGCTCATACCTACCAACTCGCTCTATCACAAGTCTGTCGAAATCCCCGGCATCAGACAGCCTGCGAAACGCCGACCTTCTTCTTCTTGGCCTTGGCCTTGCGCTTCGTCCTGTCGCGCGGCTTCAGCGCCGACATGCCCGTCTTGCATACATCAGCGTAGCGACCGTAAAACGCCTCGAGATCGGCCGGCTCCACCAACGTCGACAGTTTGACCTTGGAGGCCTTCTTCTCCCCGCCTTTGCCGTTCGTGGCGCGGATGAGCAGCGGCACCGGGCTGGCTGGGTGCAGCTCCGGGAAGGGGTTCTCTGGGGTGGGCGCCGGAAGGGCTTGACCGTAGGAGTCTGATGGGGGGTTAGAGAGGCGGAGTGAGGGTGGTGGAATGCTGAGCTACCCTGGCTGGGGGGGACGTACATCGCTTCTGTGTTAGGTAGATGGCCCCGTGATCTTTGGCCCGCCGGCCGATGAAGAGCTCAGTGAGCTTGGCGAAGAACTGGGGCGTCGTGTTAGACTTGGAGTCTTTGCACAGGGCTTATGTGAAATATTCATACCGCGTCATGTGTTAAAACGCCCATGTTGGCGTTGGCTCTTGTCCTCTAGAAATGAGAGGCGCGATTCAACGGTGGTTTAGGCGGCGTGTGGGCGGATTGAGATATCCAAAACTGCCCCGCACAAGACTTGACGTCGTTTGGCTGTGGGTGAGTCGAGTGTTCCTTGTTGTAAAAATACTACGTCTAACCGTTTTGGGAACCTCTAGATGAAATGGAAAGTATTTGGGCCTTGACAATCTCAGTTGAAGATACAATATCACAGTAGATAGGAAGGAGAATACGTTGTTTACTTCAAACCTAGATGAAAAGCTTTCAGAGCAGCCACACATCACCCTCACCATTCTTGCGAGAGCACTGTCGATTTACGCTGGGCACCACGGGCATCCACCAGGGTTGCGTATGCCCGGGGGAGTGTGTGGGGTTGGCTCATGTTTGGACCCCACCGACTTTTTACGGTTCTGCGAAGGCTCCACTGAAAAGTTCAGAATCACTCCAGCATTCGACAAGCGCATCCTCCATCGTGAGATAGCGATGCAAAACGTTCAACCATTGTTATTTACAAGCCGCCGTGGAAATGTCGCCACTAGACAAGAGGGGCCCCAAGCTCCCCATTCATCTGCTGAAGCAGATTGGCGGATCAGGTATGGAAGCCTCAACAAGATCCCGTCCGGGAGGTTCGTAACACCCCCAAAGCCTTTGCTAATACGCGCTCCAGAACCTAGCACCAGCAAGCCAGGGCGCGGGCAAGGAAACGGCCGCAGCAAGCCCCAAGAGCTGTCTAGAAAAGAGCGCCGAAAGGCCGAGAGGAGCGGCAAGAAAGCCCAGCGGGGCGGTCAAACCCAACAGCATATTAAGAAGCCGACGAGGCCGGGCTCCACGCCGGCCAAGATGTACCCTAAACCAATACTAAAGCAGAAGGTGCCAGAGCCTGAGGGTAGCGAAGAAGATAAAGATATGATTCTCGATGATGACCTTGTAGACGAAGACGACGAAGACGACGACAACGACGACAACGACGACAACGACGACAACGACCAAGACGAGGAGGAGGATGATGATGACGAAGGCGAATATAGAAAGTCAAGCTTGCCACCACTATTGAGACCAGGTTTGCCGAGGGTTGTAAGGGAAAAGCTCGCGCAGGATGACGCCGAGATTGAGGAGTTGGAGAGGAAGCTCGGCATGAAGGGACGAAAGACACTCCCACAATCCTTCATGGACGATGGACTGGGTGACCTTCTTAAAGGCGTGGTTGGTGGAGATATCGACCATGAAACACAGGAGAAGAAAAAGCGCAAGGCCGAAGCAGACGAGTGGCTTGCTTGCAAACGGAGGAAGGCGGTTGGGCAGGCCGAAAAGAATCGACAACGCCTGAACGGAGATTCCGACTCAGACCTAGAGGGGCTTGACGACGAAGACGAAGATATGCTCGATGGCGACTTCGAAGGGGACGATGATGGCTCAGATGGAGATGAAGACGACTTTGGAGGATTTGATTCAGAGGCCGAATCCGAACCAGAGCCAGTGAAGAGGGTTCGCGAGAATCCGTATGTCGCCCCAGTAACACAGCAGGAGAGCGTAAAATACGTTCCTCCATCACTTCGAAAAGAAACTGGATCGGATGCGGAATTGGTCTCACGCATTCGACGACAAACGCAGGGTCTTGTCAACAGGGTGACAGAGTCAAACCTTCTGGCAATTCTTGGAGACATTGAAAAGCTCTATCAAGACAACCCTCGGCAGCATGTCACATCTGTTCTGGTCGACCTCCTACTGGTTCAGGTGTGCGATCGAACTGCTCTCCCCGATACGCTTCTCATCCTTACAGCTGGGTTCGCCACGGCTGCCTGCAGGGTTATTGGCATGGATTTTGGGGCTCAGTTCATCCAAGAAGTGGTCGAGCGCTTCGACAGATACTACGAAGAGGCAAAGAGCGCTGCAGTTGAGCATCACAATGTGCCAAAGGAGACATCTAACCTAATCACCCTTCTCTCACAACTTTACAGCTTTCAAGTTGTGGGGCCAAATCTGCTCTTTGACTATATCCGCCTATTCCTTAGCGATCTGTCTGAGCTCACAGCAGAACTCCTGCTCAGGATTATTCGGATGTCGGGCCCAGCACTTAGACAGGAAGACCCCATGTCACTGAAGGATATTGTTTCTTTGATTCGCCCTGCGGTTACCAAGATTGGAGAACAGAACCTTAGTGTGAGGACGAAGTTCATGATCGAGACTATCAACGACCTGAAGAACAACAAGATGAAGGCTGGTGCGGGTGCATCGGCGATTGTGTCAGAGCACAGCATCCGTATGAAGAAGACTCTAGGTACGCTGAATGCCAGAAAGCTGAAATCAACCGAGCCTCTGCGGATTGGCCTCAAGGACATTCGAGACTCCGACAAGAAGGGCAAGTGGTGGCTTGTTGGCGCAAGCTGGGCCGGCCCTTCGAAGGACAAGATTAGCAAAAAGGCAGCGGTTGAGGGAAAGGAAGGTGAAGATTACGACGACGATGAGAGTCTTCTTCTTAGCAGCGATGATGAGGGAATACCTGATTTTATGGAGCTCGCGAAGCAGCATAAGATGAATACGGATGTTCGACGGTCAATCTTCGTTGCCATCATGTATGCTGCTGACTATGAGGACGCGTACTTGCGTATTCTCAAGCTCCGACTGAACAAGAAGCAGCAGACGGAGGTTGCCCACGTGGTAATCTACTGTTCTGGCACGGAGCAGCAGTACAATCCCTACTACACACTGATTGCCCAGAAGCTCTGCATGGACCGCAAAATCAGGTGGTCGCTCCAGGACAATCTGTGGAAGCTATTCCGGAGGCTTGGAGAGTCCATATTTGGCGACGATGTGGACGAGGCCGAAGAAACAGACGAGGGCGAAGACGCTGAGCTACGACGTCTAGTCAACAACGCAAAGTTATTTGGGTCTCTTGTGGCGAGCGGAACCCTGGCACTCAGCATTCTAAAGTGCCTCACCCTCCCGCTGCTGCAAGAAAAGACGCGCGCTTTTGTCGAGATCATGCTCATCACCACGCTCCAGGAATGTCAGTCAGACAAAGAGCGCGAGGGGGCAATTTCTAACGTTTTTGGAGCGGTCGAGTCAGCTCCCGAGCTTGCCACGGGCCTGCAGTGGTTTTTGAAGAAGGTCGTCCGGAAATCTCGCCTGGCAGGGAGTGAGGCCAAAACTAAGCAGCTCAAGGAGGCATGCAAAGAGGCGGATGGAGTGTTGCGCAACGCGCTGTCGGCGGCTCGCGACATTTGGGAGGATGAATAGGTCTTGGTTAGATAAATCAAGGGCTCGGTGGATCATGGCGACGCGCATTGAAGTGACAATGATGTCATGTCCAAGAGCGCTGAACGTATGTTAATTTGATACCCCGGCCTTGCGTAGCCAAGTGGTCCTCTCCATAGAACTTGTTTGCGTCGAGAGTCACTTGTCGAAGACGGTATTTTGTTGTGTGCTCAGCTTCCTTGCCCCTGCCTCACGCGTGCAGGACATCTCGCCTGCTAGACAAATTCATCACATGATGCACGCGGGAGAATCATATAGTAGCGGTCCCCCCCTCATTCTGCTGCTGTTGGCATTAGTCAGTCGATGTCATGGTCTGCCAGTGTCGCTGAGGCGCGACGCAGAGCGCAGTGGTCATGGGATAAGCTGGCGGCCGACTTGCCCCTTGTCTGGTCGGAGAATGACGGGGTTCCGCTACCTGGTGGCAGGTGGCCACCTGAGATTTAGCGGTCACAGTCTGGCATTCGGTCCCCCCATTCCCGGTCCGACCAATTGGATGCCAGAATTTGTGTTAGCTAGAAACGCTTCCCGACGGTTGAAGAGCCGGGACATTTTTTCAAGAACAACGAAGAGCTTCCGACTTGACCTCCCCCAACAATCCGCGACGCTGCCGTCAACACCCGTCCAACGCATCCCAATCCGCCCTTGGGATCCCTCTATCAATTGCACTCTTCCTCTTCACACAAGCTCTGGGCAGCAACTCCCAACATGCTTTCGCAACGATTAATAGGCCGGGCCGCCGCGAGGTCCGCCTTCAGGCCGTCAGGGTATGATGCAGTCATCATCGTCTGGTAAAAAAATAAAATAGCTCGAGTGCTGATTGTGTGCAGTCTCCCGACAGTTATTCCTGCGATCCGCTCGACCCGGACGTTTGCATCCGCAGCTGGTAAGGATGGCTTCTTGTGTTGAGTTTGGCAACCCGGCTGATACGCGCGCAGAGGACAAGGATCTCGTCATTATTGGCGGAGGTGTTGCTGGCTATGTCGCCGCGATCAAGGCTGGCCAGGAGGGCATGAAGGTCCGTCGATTATCACGATTATCTTCTTCCATAACTTCCGTTCACTGATGGTTTTCCTCTTTACGGCAGGTCACATGTATCGAAAAGCGCGGAACCCTCGGCGGAACCTGCCTCAACGTTGGCTGCATTCCATCAAAATCGCTCCTGAACAACTCCCATCTGTACCACCAGATCCTCCACGACTCGAAGCACCGCGGCATCGAAGTCGGTGACGTAAAACTCAACCTCGCACAGCTGATGAAGGCGAAGGACACGTCCGTCTCCGGTTTGACCAAGGGCGTTGAGTTTCTTCTCAAGAAGAACGGTGTCGAGTATATCAAGGGCGCGGGCACATTCCAGGATGAGCACACGGTCAAGGTTCAGCTCAATGACGGCGGTGAGACCACCGTTGTGGGCAAGAACATTTTGATCGCGACCGGTAGCGAGGCCACCCCTTTCCCCGGCCTTCATATCGACGAGAAGCGGGTTGTCACCTCCACGGGCGCGATCGCGTTGACTGAGGTCCCGAAGAAGATGACTGTTATTGGAGGTGGTATCATTGGCCTCGAGATGGCTTCTGTGTGGTCGCGTCTGGGATCCGAGGTTACCGTCGTTGAGTTTCTCGACCAGATCGG
Organism: Lasiosphaeris hirsuta; assembly: GCA_030549175.1. NCBI lineage: Eukaryota > Fungi > Ascomycota > Sordariomycetes > Sordariales > Lasiosphaeriaceae > Lasiosphaeris > Lasiosphaeris hirsuta. Next base: position 2,385,099 of record JAUKUA010000002.1, read on the forward strand.
CGGCCCCGGAATGGATCTTGAGATCGCAAAGGCGACACAGAAGATCCTGAAGAAGCAGGGCATCATCTTCAAGACCGGTACCAAAGTCTTGAGCGGCAACACGGGCGGCGAGCTTGTCACGCTCGATGTCGACGCTGCCAAGGGAGGCAAGCAGGAGACCGTGAGTTTTCCCGTTATGGTAATGAGCCACCATAGGCTGTGTGGCTAATTGTTCTATAGCTCGATGCCGACGTTGTTCTTGTTGCGATCGGTCGCCGACCCTACACCGGGGGCCTTGGACTTGAGAATATCGGCCTCGAGCTCGACGAGAGAGGGCGCGTCATTATCGACTCGGAGTATCGCACCAAGATCCCCCATATCCGCTGTGTTGGTGATGTCACCTTCGGGCCCATGCTTGCGCACAAGGCCGAGGAGGAGGCTGTAGCTGTGGTGGAGTACATCAAGAAGGGTTATGGTCACGTCAACTACGGCTGCATTCCCTCCGTCATGTACACGTCCCCCGAGGTTGCTTGGGTTGGCCAGTCAGAGCAGGATCTCAAGAAGGCTGGTATCAAGTACCGGATCGGTACATTCCCCTTCAGCGCTAACTCACGGGCTAAGACCAACCTCGATACAGAGGGCATGGTCAAGATTCTCGCGGACCCTGAGACGGACCGCCTGCTTGGAATTCACATCATTGGCCCCAACGCCGGTGAGATGATTGCCGAGGGCACTCTGGCTTTGGAATACGGGGCGTCGAGCGAGGACGTCGCACGTACCTGTCACGCACATCCCACGCTCTCGGAGGCGTTCAAAGAGGCAGCAATGGCGACGCACGGGAAGGCCATCCACTTCTAAGAGGATGTTTACTGGGTTGACTGGCGTAATTTCTTGTGTACTTGTAATGTAGCTTGTTTTCCAAGGGCATTGGTAAATAGACACAGCGGGATGGTAGTCCTTTCGTAGCACTGAAGCCGTTGTAGTTTTGCTGTCCCGGGATGAGACGACGCAGCATATCAAGCAGCGGGGCGGAAAAGGCTGAGGATAAAAAATAGAACAAAGCCTTTGGAGTTGATACTGGGCTTGGTCCGCCATTTGTGATTTCATTTTGGTATTAGTCCTCTGCTGTCTGCACCCTAACCCTGCCCATTCTGGCCAGACGGGTCTGCGGAACCCCATTCGCCAAGCCGCAGCTCCCACCCCCTAAACGGGACTTAACGGGATGGCGCTTGGGCCATAGCCGTTCATGAGAGGAGAGGGTGGACCAATTGACCAATTGATCCTCGCTGGGTCCTGAGGTTCACGCCGTAATTGGCGGTCAGCCCATTTCTCTCCCGTATTCTTCAAACGCCGCCCCGACAATGCGGTGAGAAAACACACCATTGAACCTCGCGGGCGTCTGAAAAAGGGCGCCAATCCCCAACACCACCTCTCCAGACCTCTCGCCCCCCCGATCCCCTCCTCCCGGCAGCAAACCCCTACAATCGGACTGGCGGGTGTTCCGGATTCATGACGGATCCCGATATTCTGATGGGCGGCCAGACCCTACAGGGCCAGAAGGCTGCGCGCTCATTGCCGGTCCTATCAGTACGGGAGGTTGAAGCTCTGATCGCTGAAGGGCGGGCAGTCATCATTGTCGACCAGCATGTGCTAAAAGTCGATGCATGGCTAAAGTACCATCCTGGCGGGGACAAAGCGATTATGCACATGGTTGGCCGAGATGCCACCGATGAAGTCAATGTGTTTGTGCCCCCGCAGATGGAATCCGCCACCTGACAATCGAGCTAACCCCCAGCCTGCAGCCTTCACTCGGCCGAGGCCCGCCGGATGATGGACAGATATCGGATCGGGAGGGTCGAAGGCCGCTGGAGGAACTTCCTGCCTCCCATCCAGGGCGGCACGTTTCGTGCCAACAACCCCGACAGCAAGCGCGATGAAGAGGAAGCTGCTGTGCTGGCCCAGCTGATCGGGGACCTCCCGCCGTCGAGCCACGCCAGCTCCCGAGCGCCGTCACCCGTCTTCGACGCTGCTGATGCCGGCTCAGCCGTGCGCCACCGCGGCCAATCGGGAGTGAGGGGGTCATCTTCGGCATCATCTATTTCCTCTGTCGAGGAGCTCGAGGCACCACTGGATGGGATGGCCCATCTCGACGTGTTAACGATGAAGGAGATCAAGCTAGATCTCGACAGGTACCCCCCGCTCGACGACGAAACCCAGGACGCTATCGTTCAGAAGTACCGGCTGCTGGGCGAGAGGATCAAGGCGGAGGGGTTGTTTGAGTGCAATTACTCTGCTTACGCTATCGAGGGGACGCGGTATGCCATCCTCTTTGGACTGATGGTGTTTTTCCTCCACAAGGGGTGGTATACCGTCAGTGCCGTCTTCCTCGGGTGCTTTTGGCACCAACTGGTCTTCACTGCCCATGATGCGGGTCACATGGGGATCACGCATAGCTTCCATGGTGACACGGTCATTGGCATCATTATTGCGGATTTCCTAGGGGGCTTATCCATTGGCTGGTGGAAGAGGAATCACAACGTCCACCACATCGTTACTAACTCGCCTGAGCATGACCCTGATATCGAGCATATGCCCTTTTTTGCCATCTCCCACCGTTTCCTCGGGTCCCTCCGATCAACTTACTACGACCGGATAATGCACTACGATGTATTCGCCAAGGCCCTCGTTTCGGTCCAGCATCACATGTACTTTTTTATCCTCCTTTTCGGCCGCTTCAACCTTTACCGCCTGTCGTGGGAATACCTCATCCTTGGACTTGGTCCGAAGAAGGGTCCAGCATGGTGGCATAGGCACCTGGAGATTGCCGGCAACCTCTTCTTCTGGGCTTGGTTCGGCTACGGCGTGCTGTACCGGTCGATTGACGGAAACTGGAACCGCTTCGTCTTCGTCATGGTCAGCCACATGGTGACGGCGCCGTTGCACGGCCAGATCACGCTGTCGCACTTTGCCATGAGCACGGCCGACCTTGGTGTCGACGAGTCCTTCCCACAGAAGATGCTGCGCACCACTATGGACGTGGACTGCCCGCCTTGGCTCGACTTTTTTCACGGCGGTCTGCAGTTCCAGGCTATTCATCACCTGTATCCACGGATCCCGAGACACAACCTGCGGAGGACGCAGAAGCTGGTGCAGGAGTTCTGTGACGATGTGGGCATCCCGTATGCGCTATATGGGTTTGTGGATGGAAATAAGGAGGTTATTGGGAGGTTGGCCGAGGTGGCGAGGCAGGCGGCTATCTTGGCCAAGTGCCAGAGAGTGGTGGCCGCGGCCGGCGGTGATTTACATCACGCCCATCATTCCTAGGGTTATATCCCTATCTTTTGGTTACCTCGGAAGAGGGCCAACAGTGTATGATTATTACTCTAGATGAGTATGTGATGATTATGAAATGGCTTCCGGGGCTTTCACTGAGACATTGGACGACCTAGGCAACTGTCTCTGCGCCATTCTATGTACAGGCTTGTTGCTTTACCATGCCAGCTGAGAAAAGCGAGGCCATTCGTGGATGCATTCTGCCTTGTATCGGTAGTCTAACGAGAGAATGGTCTAGGGCTATAACGAGCTGCAGCAAAGAGCCGTGCCAGATTCAACGCCCAGCACCCGGCACTTGGATCCGCTCCGTGGCAGCCAGAGAGCATGCTGCAGTCTGCCCAGGCTTCAGTGTTGATGCGGTCAGCCTTGGCATCTTCGAATTTGTTTTCCTCGATCGTCTGCAGTCAGGAAGTCAGCAGGTTGCAGAGCCGACCTCGAAACCGATGGCTCCTGAGTCAGGTAGCTCTAGTTCTGTTACTGTATCAGAGTGGGGAGACCTAAGACCCCCGAGACCCTGAGTTTCACACCCCAGGAGTGCCAAGGAATCTAGAACACCAGAAAACAAGATCTCATGTTGCACCACTCTCCAAGCCTCACTTGAGACTCTGCTGCATGTCCAGAAGGGATATCACATTCTCGCAGACAGCGGGAGTCGACTTGCTCTGTTCTCGGGGTTTCTCGCTTTGATTTCTGGGTTTTACCCATCTTGCTCATGTTTCTCTTTCCTTCTTTTTCTTCAGGGGTTGCCAAGGTTGTCTGTGTAACCGTAGTATGATGGCCCCAATGAGGCCTCTATCAACCCCGCCTCTTTGCTGGAGCAGTGGCACAATGTACACATAGTCCCTGTGTGTAAACACCAAGAGACGACTCTCAAGGGGGAGGGGTGTGGAAAAGCAAGCACGTACGTCCATGATGTGATCTATCCTGCTGCGGCACATGGTGAATGTGACGAGCTCTCTACAGCCAGTCCCCGGCAGCCTCCATCGTGCCCGGATCCGCACTACTCCGGGGACTTGGGAGACTTGTCTCATCCAATGTGGCTGCCCAATGGAGGGCGACGAGAGCCAGTAAAAAAAAGCTATACAAGATGGCTATAAGCCAACCAGGTCACATGGATTTGACGCCCCGAGCAGGGTATGGGCGTGGCAGCCCTCACCAGGGGGGGGGATAACCCGCCTAGGCAGGGCGGCCACACCTGCATACGGCTTGATGCCGGATTCCAGGTTATGCCGGTGTCTTTGAACATGCCCATAGGAAGCCGCGGCGGGTCTGGCTCCGCGGGCTATCGGCTTGGCTTGCCCCTTTGTGGCCTAGCCAGCACCCATCATAACCACGAAATAAGTGCCGAAGCCATTCATGCTGTGCGGCCGTGGGTGCAGTGGGGTTCGTTGAGGAGGATCAAAGAAGGGAGTATGGATAAGGCGCCAGCCCGCGTTCGTCTGAGACGATACCCACCTGGGATTCCTTCGGGTTGCGGGAGAGTAGCGGTGCTTTGGCATCATACCATGGTGGTTACTTTGTTCTCCTGTTGCTGGGTATCGGGGACTAACACGACCACCACGCTTTGCATCCCTGCGAACCCCCATCACCATCCCGCCCAACATGCAGCCCAAGATCCCAAGATCCCATCTACGCTCGTGGGTAGGAGCGATCGTCTCTTGAGTTTCGATATCAAAGAACCTCATGTACGTATTGATAGGATGGCCGAGTCTGCGAGAGGGTGGTTAGACAAGATACACACGGTGGCAGCCGCCCTTTCCACAGAGAAAGAAACTATTCACACGTCAGTTGCGGTGATGGGTTGGTCGTCCAGCACAATATATCAGGCCCGGAGGTCGTTGGTCAGCCTCCTTTCTGTCTCTTCCGTCCATCGCACTCTCGTGGTCTATCAGTTGCATTCGTCGAACTCCAACCTTATGCTAGGCGCCGTTTCTGTCTTCTGACACCTCTTTTGAGTCGCTATATAAGTCCTTCTGGCTTTCCCTACTACCCATCCTATCACATCTGCCTCGCTCTGAAGCCCTCGGTTCTGTCTCACGGGTCGGCCAGAAATACCAGTGGATCGCAACTTTATCCCCACCCCGCATCGATCGAAAATGGGTAGAGGTAAGATGGACGAGGCGGCAGCGGAAAGGATTCGGAGGGCGAGGGGTGATAAGGTATGCATATTTCTGATTCGTCCTTTTTGGCAAAAGTCCCGAGAGCAGAGAACCTGCTGAGGCGCGCGAGAAGTGAGTTTATTCACACGAAATCTTTGTGCAGGATGATTTTGCTAGACGGGCAGCCATTGCCGCCCGGCAGAACAATCAGAGTGGTGGCGGCAGCGGAGAAGGTGGTGGCAGCAAGGGGGACCAAAAGGGTGGTGAGCAGGACAAAACCAAGGACGGCGACAAACAGAGCAGCGGCGGAGGAAGCAAGTGACGCTGATATCTGGGTTAAATACATACGCCTGTAGTGTACTCAGTACCTGGCCAAAGCTAGATGTAGCATGCGAATTGATCAAGAAGAAGATTGTGATAAAACCGCGGTTTGGATTGGCCGTGTCTTGCATTGTGACTTGTGGGGGGTCTCGATGCTTAGGGGATATGGAGAGACGTAGGTACATACCATTTTGCCTGATCCTCCCTTTGCTTTCCTAGCTTGTCCCCTGCCGCGAATGGCGACGTCGACAAAAGACGAATGCGAGAAGCGCCATGGTTGCTGGACCATAGTTGGGGCCTAGACCAAACTAGTAAATGGCGGCCTCGAGAGCGAGCCGCATTGTATCTGCGCTTTCCAGGCTGTTCCATATGCACACCAGCCGCTGGGAGAGCAAGTTGAAGAGCAGGAAACATGAAGCTGCCCTCAACGGGAGCAAGGGGCCTACCTTTTCATCCCCAAGTAAAACATCGGATAACAGCGCAATGAAGCCATGGCCGCCCGCATTTCCACCAACGCGCCAATCGCCGGTGAGGGGGGCGGCATTGGATTTCGACTTTGGGCACGGGCGGGACAAGGGGAATGAACGGCTACTGACAAGCCCCCAAAGCCCAGACCGGGTTCTGGACGGGTGTAAGATCGGTCGACACACACTCTTGTCTTAGTACCTTCCTGCTTCCATCTGCTTGATTCTTCCCGGGCAGGACAGTTCGGGTCCAGGGCTCGACCGGATGTTTCGCGCCTCTTTGGAGGGGGGGGGGAGCTGTTCGCGCCGGAGGCCGGGGGGCTCAAGACGGGTGTGTTGGTGGAGACAAGACAGGTGGCATCAAATAAGCACCACGGTCTTCTTTCTCGCAACTTCGATGCCCCGATGCCCAAATGGCAACCCCCCTCTCCCTAAACAAACCCCCCCCCTAGCCATTCAGGACAACCCTCGTCTCGCTTTTCCGCAATCGAGTTGTCTCGGTCCTGGGAAAGACGCGTCCACGAGTCGTCATTTTTGCCCAATAGACCTTGTGCAGTGTGGTGTTTTCCAAGAAGGGGGGGGGGGAAACTCCTTATGGAGGGTGACTGAGATGTTGGTGGTACGGCGTCCTACGGGCGAGCAATTTCGTAGCACTCCGTTCTCGAGATGCACATACACGCCGCAGTGGATGTTGACATTGTCCATCCAATAGCCCGAGTAAGGAAGCCGCGCTCGAAACCGGTTGAGCGGGGCAATCCCACGCTGTATTGGTGGGATGCCTTGTGCCTCATGGCGCCAAAGAGCAATTGTTGTTCTCGCTCAGGCGGTGGACGGGCCTCGCATGGGAGATCACTTTTGCGGATCACACATAGTCGAAGGAGACACCAGTTCGGCACCCAACAGTCCGCAGCCTTCCGGACTCTGGTCAACCAGTTAGGGGGCGCCCTATCGCCATCTACATCGCACACGGCCTATGAAGAAGATGTGGGTGAACTGTCTCGCTTTCCTCCTCTTTCTCCACTCGGTAGGGCAGCAAACCGAATACCGTGGGGTTTGTTCTTTCTGGCCTGGTCGTGCCGAAAGCGCCCATGTCGAATTCCAGGGACGCGGTTGAGAGCTAACCCAAGCCCCATTGCTCCATAAACGGCCACGGCCGCAGCCAGTGGCCCAAGGTCGAGGCATCGCGTGGCCGACCAGAGACTGCGACAGAGATCAAGAGCCTCGGCACTGCGGGCGGCCCTGTGCAGTAGAGGACGAGGATTTGGCGATTTCGTCATTTGAGTCTGTTAGCCTTGATCTCTGTGATGGCACCGGGCCAATTGGGGAACTTAGTCACAGGCGGGCGGGTTTTGGGGAAGGCAGAAAGCCACACACCTCCAACTGCTTGACGCAGGAAGTCATCTTCCATCCACCGCGGCCGCAGAAGCCGCAGAGAAGACCTCACGCACTCCCTCTGTCGATGTTATTCCGCCGCAACTGGCTCGGGCTCGGGGATGCGTACTCGGGGCCGTCTTGCACGCCGGCCGAGACCGCCGCCACAGACGAAGAGGATGGAGCGGGAAAGGTGGTCGAGGAAGGAGACAGGCATAGCCGACAGCTCTAGCGCGCATCGTGGCAGTTGCGCGGTCGGGCATTCTTATCTGGTCCGTGGCGATGCTTTGCCGCTTGCTGCTTCTGCTCTTCGCCTCACGTCGATGTCATCAGTAGCCGCCATGACGTTACCAAGGGCATTTCCCGTCCTGAATAGGCACAAGGGAGACAGTCGTGCAAATACCTACCGTTGAATGTGAGTTGTGAGTTCCCCAATCGGGACGCATGGTCTCCCGCGACAACCTCCAGTTCAAATGGGGTTGAGGTTGAGGCGTCGCGGTTCCCAGCAAATCACAAGTGCGCATTTCATGCTGAGGACCCCCAGCCTTGTAGTATTCCTACGTAGCACAGAATGTCGAGAATCGAGGCCAGTCGGATGGCAGTCGGGGGGATGCCCGGACGCACAGACATATCCCACGCCGGGCATCCCAGCATTTTCAGAGCATTTCTCACGGCTCATACGGCTAAGTGGGGGAATATGGGGAACATTGGCGCAGGGCCGACTTTTAGCTATGGATTCCAGCGGGCTAGGGAGCTGCAAGCAACCTAGATGGATGTGCACCTTCCTCGGGCCGTGGTCATCGAGGTTCTTCCTTTCGCCGTAGGTACCTACCTAGGTATGTTAGCAGCCCTCTGACCCAGTGGATCCCGGCAGGGACGGTTCTTCCGTTTCGACGGGATCCCATGTAGGCAGGCGGACGGGCAGTGGAAGTAGGTTCCACTAGGTGCCTGAGGTTGGTCAGGTGGGGAGTAGGTAGGGAGTAGTGCAGGTTATTGGTAGGGGTACTCTATTAGGTACCTTAAAGATCGGTGTACGCCGGCTTTTCTTGCGGGACTGAATCCCATAGCCCCAATCTCCAATCTAGGAATCACATCAACGCTATCATCGTTGACCCCATCCAGGTGACAACTCTCTTCCATTCATCATTCTCTCTTCAGACACGCCCCCATCTTTCCTGCAACGACTGGCGCCCACGCATCGACGCTGCCTCACTGCACGAACTAGGAGCACCGAACTTTGCGTCGTTTTTAGGTTCTCGAGTCCAAGCCAGCCAGCGTCCCTCAGTGCTCCGCAGCCTGAAGCCAAGCTGTGACGTCGTACCCTTGCATCTCACACCAAGCTTCCCCACCATCGTCTGCCGACCGCCTCTGCTCCACGTGCCTCGCCGTCCCGCGCTGCCTATCCCCCGTTTTACGTCCGTCCCCCGTCCCCCGTCCCCCGTCCTAGCGGCGGCCGGCTACGAGGGGCCTAGGGCACTCTCAAATCAAGACCGGAGCCATGGATCCCAACGTCCAGCGTGCTCTCAATGACAAGCTCTACGACAAGCGGAAAGTCGGCGCGCTTGAGTATGTTACCCTTCCTGCTGTTGCCCCCTCGTACATTGGGGGGCCTTTATCCCCTCCCCCCTCTCCCCCTTCCTTCCCGCCTCTAGGCTATCATCTTGCCAGATGTGTACTTACGCCCGGCGCCCACAGGTTGGAGCGTCTGATTCGCGAACATGTAGCGAGCAAGGACTACGCTAAAGTTGAAGCCATTCTTGACCAGCTATGCAATGAATATGCATATGCTGTTCATCAGCCCCATGCACGAAACGGAGGCCTGATAGGCTTGGCTGCCGCTGCTATTGCCCTCGGCTCGGTGAGTCCTGCCACCCCTCCCATGCCTTACATGGTATCATGTGTTGGTCCCATCGTCAGGTTGCATGTTTGCTCACTTGCCCCGCCCTCCTTGCGCCCCTGAATAGGAGCTTGCTAGGTACCTCGAGGTTATCGTGCCTCCCGTTTTGGCCTGCTTTACCGACCAAGATGCCCGTGTCCGGTATTATGCCTGCGAGGCTATGTACAACATAGCAAAAGTTGCAAAGGGTGAGATCCTAGTATACTTCAACCACATATTCGATGCCCTTTGCAAAGTATGTTATGCTCCATCCTCCCGCCCACCCGTGGCCCACCATCTATCTCGACGTCTGATTTATGATTTGCCATCTAGCTAGGCGCCGATTCGGAGTTGTCTGTCAAGAATGGTGCTGAGTTGCTCGATCGTCTGATCAAGGACATCGTCTCGGAATCGGCCGCCACTTATGTCTCCGTCTTGGAGCAGCCCCCCGGATACGGAGACGACAAGGATGGCCATGATGAGCGTACCGACTTGCCGACCGCCTTTTCGCTCAAGCGCTTTATCCCACTCCTGAGGGATCGCATCTTCGCCCTCAACCCCTTCACCCGGACTTTCCTGGTGGGGTGGATAATCCTCTTAGACTCCATCCCCGATCTAGAGCTCGTGACATTTCTGCCCGAGTTCCTCGGTGGTCTCTTGCGCTTTCTTAGCGACCCCAACCGAGATGTACACGTCGCCACTCAGGGCTGCCTGGACAAGTTTCTCAACGAGATCAAGCGTATCGCCCGTGTTAAGAAGGGGATTGCCGAGAGCAAGAAGTCAAAGGGTGATGGGAAGCGGAAACGGGAGGATTCGATCGATAGCGGAAGCGTACGCTTGGCGCATGAAGAGGGAGACGAGCTGGATTCCGATACGGCCAACGAGGACGATGATGCGAGCAGCGAAGATGATTGGGTTCCTGGCCAAGACGTGCAAATCAACTACAAGGCCATCCTCGAAATACTGACAGCCACCCTCGACTCACCACTGGGTACGTCCCCTTCTCGCTCTCTGACCAATCCCCAGAGGCCGCTGATCAAGACTGCAGAGGAGGATGGGCTGCTCGAGTCGTTACGCTGGATCGTCGAGTTTCTCGATATCTGCCCAGAGGAGGTTCTGCCATTCACGCCCAAGATCTTGGCCCACCTCTTGCCGGCTATGGCTAGTGGCGTCGAATCCATTCGCCAGGCCGCCGGCAGAGTCAATACGTCGCTGATGGATTACGTCGTCTCTCTCTCCGATGAAGCCGACTTGGGCACCATGCAGCCCCCGTCACGAATACCCACAATGCCAGTGCCATCGGGTGACCGGCAGGATGGCAATGCAAGCACTCGCGCCTCTCTCTCCAGCTCAAGAGAGCTTGAGATCAGAAGCCCAACGCCAGCTCAGGGGAGGACTGTTGCCAGAACCCCAACCCCGGCACTTCCTGCGCCTGACCCGCAGGCGGATCTAGACTATGCCGCTGCGGTAAACTCGCTTACCCTTCTGTTTCTCAATGATCACGAGGCAACTCGCGTTGCCGCACTAACATGGCTGATCATGCTGCACCGTAAAGCGCCGAGGAAAGTTCTGGCATTCAACGACGGGACATTCCCGGCGCTGCTCAAGACCCTTTCCGACCCTGCCGAGGCTGTAGTGACCAAGGATCTGCAGCTTCTCTCGCAAATCTCGAGAAACAGCGAAGATGATTACTTTTCAAATTTCATGGTCAACTTACTCCAACTCTTCTCCACAGACAGGAAGCTGCTCGAGACGCGCGGCAACCTTATCATTCGCCAGCTTTGCATGAGCCTCAGCGCTGAGCGAATATACAGGACCCTGGCTGATTGCATCGAAAAGGAAGAAGATGTTGAATTCGCTAGCATTATGGTGCAAAACCTGAACAACAACCTAATCACGGCGCCCGAATTGTCTGAGCTCCGCAAGAGACTTCGTAATCTCGAGACCAAGGTTCGATCCTCAAGTTCGAGACGAATACCTGGGAACTGCTAACACTCCTAGGACGGCCAAACCTTTTTTGTGACGTTATTCCGTTCCTGGTGCTACAATGCTGTGGCGACGTTTTCGCTATGTCTGTTGGCCCAAGCATATGAGCAGGCATACAATTTGCTGCAAATATTGTTTGTATCATCCGCTAGCTCACGTAGAGCTTCTACCTTACATGTTCTAACTCTATTCAGTGCCGAACTCGAGATGACGGTTAATATTCTTATACAAATTGACAAGCTCGTACAGCTTCTCGAGTCTCCCGTATTCACCTGTACGTAACCCACTACATATACCCTCTCACTCTCCATGCTGACAGGCTCCCAGACCTGCGCCTACAGTTGTTAGAGCCAGAGAAATACCCGCATTTGTATAAGTGCCTATACGGACTTTTGATGCTTTTGCCCCAGTCCTCGGCTTTTGCGGCTTTGAAGAACCGTCTCAACAGCGTGAGCTCGATTGGCTATCTTCACATCGCGCCTAGACCGTATGTCATTCATCTTTCCTGTTTTGTACCCTCCCTACCAGAAAAAAACAGCAACACGTAGCCGAAGCACACAGACCCAAGGCTCCCGTATGCCAAGTAATATATATCATTGAGGCTCACATGGATAAATAGCAATGTCACGATGCCAAGCGCGTCTAACTTTGACCGGCCAAACCGCTTGAAGGGGCGGGAAGATGGTATCATTCGGTGGAACGAACTACTGGAGAAGTTCCGAACAGTCCAGGACCGCGCCCGAAGGCTACAAAGGATAGGGGCCGATATGGATGATGGCCCCTTTGGGGGTGGTGATTTGCGCCTGGGCGACGGGATGCTGGAGCCGAAGGGCCCTAAGGAGGGACCCTCGCGTGCCCCGCCGGTGCCCGTCAAAGACCCACCAGCGCCAACGCCACCGGCGCAGAAACCCCGGTCAGGACTTGGAAGGCAGTTCGGGAGGCTCGGGGGAGCGGTATCTGGGCGAGGCAAGCGAGCCCAGCAATGATTTGATGGTTTTCTTGTTTTTGTTTTCCGGCTTCTATTTTTGGTCTTCGATCCTCTGACAAGAACTGACTCTAGAGCATCGTGCTGGCGTGTAATGCAATACCCCGGAGAGCGGCAAGGACATCAGAGAGATTGGGCAAAGCGTGGACTTGTATAGCAATCAACTGGCGGTTATGAGCGTCTTGTTGGTTTTCGCGGCGTTTCCCTTTCCACTAGCCCCTCAAAGACCGCATCACGGCGCTGTGTAATGCGTCGGAGGTCATCGCGTAGATTTTCTAATTCTTGTCGTGCCTGATCCATATCATGCGGCAGGCCCTGAAATGACTTAACCTGCGTGTCCAACCCCTTCTTCTGCGCCAACAGCGCGAGGTACGCCTCCTCTTCGCGGCGGATCTGCTCAATGGTCAGGCCTGACACACCGACAGATCCAGCCAGCGCCGTGACCTTTTCTCGCAAGTCTGGGAGCCTCGCCGCTATGGTTTTGATCTTCCTCTGTGCCTCGAGGTTCTGCTTAGCGAGATCATTCGCCGGCCGGTACCCGTCCTCCCGCAGTTCGTCCGCCAGCTGTCCCGCCCTGCGAACCTCTCCTTCTAGGTATCGTGCTAGCACCTGCACCCGTGCCTCTGTCTGCTCAAGCTCGTTCAAGCGACCCGCTAGATCCGTCATCCGCCGCCCCAGGTCGGCGGGCGTGGCAAAGGCCAGCCCTGAGTTTACCGCTAACAAGGCCATCGCGTCGAGCGCTGCGGTCCCCTCCCGGGAGAGGTTGTCACATACGCTGGCGAGGATGGCTTCGCGCGCGCCTGAGGCGGTGGGAGTTGCGACTCCGTCCTTGTTGTCATGATGCTGGCGCGCCTGGTCTTGGAATTGGAGTTCCTGCAGTACGGTCGCCTCGAGCCGCGAAACTAGGAGCCGCTCCTCGTCGGCGGCTTCGTTGGCCGAAGCCAGCGCCAAGAGGACACGGAGGGTGTCGGCGTTGCGCTCGAACGGCGGCGGGGAGCGGCCGACGCTGTGGAACTTGTTGTGGAGCCAGGCGTCTACGAAGGACCAGTCCTTGGCCGCCGAGGCGGCGGCGCGGGCCACTGAGGGGGAGAATATGGCCGTGTTGGGCGGGAGGTGGGCCATGGTGTAGAGGTTGGGATGGGGTGGTTTGTTTGTTGATTGTGTTCCTCGTCCCAACGCTTGGTGGGGGGGTCTTGGACTACAAGTGACGCCCGGCGCTTGATGGGCGCTGATCAGTGAGCTGATAAGGGTCTGGGATGAATATTGGTGCTATCGGCAATCATGAGAGGAGAGCACACACCATGGCCCGCAAATCCCGCAAATCTTGGATCTCTCTCACCGCAATCGGCGGCCCGAGTTGAAGGTATAATTATGTTTTGGCTGATGTTATGTCATCTCGAAGAAACATCTGAACATGAGGTGAAGTGACGGTGTGAGTGGGGTTCCCGGGAGCGCCAGGGGGGCGCTAGCTCATTGTGGGGTCGAACTGGCCCGAGTTTGGGCACTGACCATTTTCGAGGGCGGTGATTGGCCAATCATTTGCAAAGTAAACAAAGCACTGCAAGGGCGGTCTCGACACGGCAGATGTTTGCTTGCTACGCGACTTCTCCACCAAACCTCTGGGAGAGCACAGAACAGCAAGCGTTTCCTCGCGTCTTTTGCAACCATCTACGACTTATCAACAAGCAACGTTATATTTCATACGTCCATGAGGACAACCGTCGCAGCAGCAAACGCGCCATTCTTATTGCCCTGAACTGCACCCACAGGGACGCTGAGCCTTCGCCATGGTGCAACCGGGCGCCGGCGGCCTCGACACGCCGCGAACAAACGTCGGCGACGCGACGTATCTCAGCCGCCAGCCCGACTTCGACTTTTCACAAGAAGTGTCCTTCCAGTCGCCCTCCAAGGATGCGAACCTACTTCAGCAACTCCGTAATGGCGGCCGACCGAGCTTGCGAACCCCGCGGGGGAATAGCCGCGCCCCCTTCACAGACCGACGGAACCTTCCTGCGGGCATAGCCGGTGCTGAGTTCACCCCGCTACTCAAGTCCGCTACGAGGAATAATGCGCGCCAATACAATCTGAACGGCAAGGAGAACGGGCTTGCAACCCCCGCCTTCCTGGCCAAGATCGACGAGGACATGACGCCGATGCCGGCTGGCGAGACTAGTGTGTATGGCGCCTCTCGTAGCGCGTCGTCGTATATGGAGAACTCGCCCCTCCCAGCGGTGGACGACAGCAGCGTCGCTTCAACCCCTATGGTCATGCGACGCCGGAGTGACAAGAATGGTGGTGGCGGCAATGGGCCACTAGAGGAGGGCAACCAACTCTCCTTACGTGAGCAAGAAAATGTCATCGACAGGATCGAGAAAGAAAACTTCGGCTTGAAGCTTAAGATTCACTTCCTCGAGGATGCATTACGCAAGGCGGGGCCAGGATTCAGCGAGGCGGCCCTCAAAGAGAACACAGAGCTCAAAGTCGACAA